>BSBN01001048.1:8750000-13750000 GCA_027924645.1 Cunninghamia lanceolata
ACCTCAGAAGTGAGCCACCCTTTGGCAGTAAGCCTTTCATTTGGGTAGTGAGCCCTAGGTAGTGAGCCCTTTGGCAATGAACCTCTTTGATATTCGGTATTATTACTACATTATATTGTGAGCTAACACTCACCATGGTTTTTCATTGTTGAGGGTTTTCCACAAAAAAATCTAGTGTTCATGTGTGTATGGTGTTAATGTGTTTATGTTTTGATTCTGCTATTCATGCTTGATGTTCATAACAGAATAAGGAGTTAAAATTAAGTAAATGTGAAAGTGTTATTATGTAAATAAGTCAAAGTTTTTACAACTGATTCACCCCACCCCTCTCAGATGTCTGGTGCCTTTCAACAATTGGTATTAGAGAAGGTTCCTTGGAAGAAAGCCTAACAACATAAGGTAGATCTGGGATGGCATGTAAGAAAGACATTCCTCAGTTTGATGGATCTGATTATGCCTACTAGAAGGTATGAATGCAAAGTTATCTTATCTCTATTGGTTATCATGAAGTACACAATACCTAAAGATGGTCCCCAGTCTGAAGAAGAGATTAAAGATTTTGAGGCCAATTGTAAAGCTAAAAATGCTCTATTGAATGGAATGTCTAACACTGAAATGGAAAAAGTTGTGGATTTGGAAACTGCTCATGAGATTTGGGACAAGTTGAAGAAAATCTATGAAGGTGATGCATTTGTCAAGAAGGCTAAGTTGCAGAACTTGACCACATATGAAACCATGCTGATGGCTGAAGATGAGAATGTAACAAGTTATATACAAAAGATTGATGAAGTTTTCAGCAGCATCAGGGGTCTTAGTGGAAAGCTAAAGGATGAAAATGTTGTGGATAAGATACTCAGAACTCTTCCCAAATCTTATAGTCACAAGGTATCTGCCATTGAAGAATTGTTTGATATGGGTAAACTTTCAAAAGATCAATTGCTTGGTAAACTGTCTGCTTTTGAGATGAGAGAGTTTGGTACTACTGATGACCCTGTGAAAATTGAGACTGCTTTCAAGGCCAAGGAAGAAAAGATTGTTAGATCAGATAAATATGCTATGGAATCAGATGTGTTGAAATGCATTGGACAACTAAGAGGGGGGGTGAATCAGTTGTCCCAAAAACTTAAACACTTCTTCATTTAAACATTGATCACTTATCCACAATTATTATGATTTAACAATGAATGCATGAAATCAGAAACTTAAACACATATGCAACATTATACACGAGACACCAGATTTTTTGTTGCAAATATGTGCCTAATCAGTGTTGTCATTGATGTTAACATATCCTTGTTGTGATTGGTGTCAACTGTATCCCATTCTAGAAGACTTGTATGTTGAGGATATTGAGAAAATTAGCCTCTCCGAAAGAAACAATTGAGTTACATATCTCTCTATCGAAGACAGTGAAGACAATGCAGTTCAGTGAAGTAGATTGCTCCACATTCACAGTAGGATGAAGATCAGAGTCTATAGATTAAAGAGTTTGTAGAGGATTGTCTAAAGTTGCTCCAGTCAAGATTTGATAGGTCTGCATGGAGAATTCATGAAGTTATGGCCATCTAAGTAGAATTGGGTTTTGTAGTTGTTCAGAGCTGACAGAGTAACAAAAATCTGGTCTAGATTATCTGCATTGGAATATTATAATCTACGGATCTAGAGGTATGTTTGGGATGTTGGTGTGTGTCCTCAACTCAAGTGGTTCATGGTTTGGAGGTTTGCAAGCAATCTTTCTAGTGTGACAATCATGATAGTTGGTGTTCTTGAGTTCCCAGATGAAGGTGCAAGTGTTTCTGGTGATCTGAGGTGGTGTAGTTGTTCTTGTTGATTTCATTATTCTTGTGGTGGTCTTTGAATTGAGTTCCTATTGTGTTGGTGGTCCGCATTGAGGATTGAGCTCATGGTTGAAGATTTGTCCTTGGGTGTTGCTATTCTTTCCATTCTTGGCCGACCAGATGCTTTGTGCATGTTGCGGATGATCCAAGAGAGGTTCTATGAAGTGTGGCATGTTGTTCAAGGAAGATTTAAGTCCCAACTATGTTTGGCTAACAACATAGTGATTCACATTAAGTCAGACGTTTGTAGTTCCCACCTTGATGTTTATTCCAAGGTTGATGAAGCATATAAATATGTGTGGTTGAGTTGAAAATCATCCTTGTGCAAAAATGACAAGATCCTAAGAAAGAAGGAAAAGTAAAGCAGAGAAGAGGAAGAGCAGTAAAGGATGAGGAGATAGTGAAGAAGTGTTTGGGGGTAGAGCAGAAGTGGTGTATTTCAATGGAACTGACCTTGGCATGAAGTAGATGTTGGTTTTTAGTTCAATCTTTCTATGATAAACTTATAAATATTTCTGTAGGTAGTGAGCCTCTTTTGAGCAGTGAGCTCTGGGTAGTGTGCCCGAAGGCAAATGCCTTTTCAATTTTCTATTCTTTTAATAGAGAATAAATCTTGTGGGTTAACCCCCACCGTGGTTTTTCCTTAACCGGGTTTCCACGTAAAAATTCTAGTGTTATGTGTGTTGATTTTGTTTCTACTCATGTGTTGTTGATTTATGCTTTCATGGTTATATCATTCATCTATTAATAAGTGGTAAAGAAGTTTAATTGCAAAAAATGATAAAAGTTTTTGTGACAATTGATTCACCCCCCCTCTCAGTTGTCTACCCTTATTTCAACAATTGGTATCAGAGCCGGTTCCTCTAAAAGAATCTTGACCGCTTGAGGAGATCTAGGATGTTGACTTATAAGAAGGATAGTCCAAGATTTGATGGAACAAATTACTCTCTTTGGAAGAGTCGCATGGAGTGCCATTTGCAATGCATGGGTGGTGCTTATTGGTTGATAACAAAAGATGAGTATATGCCTCTGGAGAAAGGTCCTTCAACTCTAGATGAACTCAAAGGTGCTGAAAATAATATTCAGGCAAAAGAACCATTGTTAAGTGCCCTGACTGATACAAAAATGACAAATGTCCTGGAATTGAAAACTGCTCATGAAATCTAGAAGAAGTTGGAAACTCTATATGAAGGTGATGATTATGTCAAATGTGCTAAGTTGTGGAGCTTGAAGGGTAGATACAAAAATTTGAGGATGAGTGAAGATGAAAACATCAATTCGTACATGCAGAAGGTAAATAAACTTGTGTGCAGTATCAGGTGTGTTGGTAGAACACTGGAAGAACCAAAGATTCTTGGCAAAGTGCTTAGATCCTTACCTACTTCATACAAGCATAGAGTTGCTGCTATTGAGGAAATTAGAACTATGACAACTGTTACAAGGGATCAGTTGGTTGGTAAGCTCTTAGCATTTGAAAAGAGTGAGTTTGGTGATTCTCTTCCTAAATCTAAATCTGCATTTAAGGCTAATGTTTTTAGAAAGCAATGATTTGATCCAGGTGAAATCTCTTCAAGAAGACTAACCAGATTTGAGAAGGCAAGGAAGGATCTTGAAGAAGATGAATCGAAGCTTGAAGAACTTGAAGCCCTTTTTGCCAAAAGACTACCAAGAGGATCTAGTAAGTATGAAGGAAAGTTGCCTTTCAAATTTTTTGCTTGCAATAAGATTGGTCATTTTGCCTCAAGATGTCTGGAGAGGGTTTCAAAGCTAAACCCTAACAGACCTAGGTTTCAGAAGAAATACTACTATGTCCAAGAAGCTGCTGAAGAAGGAGTCACTGCTGATGAATCTGATAAGGGAAGTACCTCAAGAAATGAATGGGTGTTCATTTCTATCAAAGAAGAAGATCCGGTGCCTATTGAATCTGCTAGCTGTGTGAATGTGGAAAGAGCCTTGGTTGCTTAGGTTAAAGTAAAGGATGAATGGGTAATTGACAGTGGATGCTCTCATCATCTGACAAGTGATAAGAGTAAGTTTGTAAGTATGGAAATGTATGAAGGTAAAATTATGAAGTTTGGAGATAATTCAGCTAGTAGAATCTATGGCAGAGGATCCATCTCTCTTGATGGTAAGAATAACACTAATGATGTTTTGTATGTAGAAGGGTTAAAGCATAATATTCTCAGTGTTGGATAGTTGGTTAACAAGGGATATGATCTCTGATTCAATGATCGTAAATGTAGAATTTTTGAAAGCTCCAAAACTAAGATTACATCTGGTACACAGACTAGAGGTAACATCTTTCATTTAAGTGGTATTGGTAAAAGTTATTTGATTACTCATATTGATCAGAGTTGGCTATGGCATAGGAGAATGTGTGATGTTAACTTTGACAACATTGTCAAGATAAGTGCTACTCAGGATGTAAGAGATCTTCCAAAGCTTGTAAGACCTACCAATAACATGTGTAAGGAATGTCAATTGGGCAAACAGAGTAGAACTACATTCAAGAGTAAACAACAATCTTCAAGTGGATTGTTGGAACTTGTGCACACTAATTTGTGTGGTCCTGCCAGGGTTAGGAGTTTGCAAGGAGACATATACTTTATGTTACTGATTGATGATCACTCCCAGATGATGTGGGTCACCTTCTTGAGAGAGAAATCAAAGGCTCTTAACAAATTCAAAGTATTTAAGGCAAGGGTGGAGAATGAGATTGGTGTGAAGATAAAGTGTCTAAGATCTAACAGAGGTGGAGAATTTACCTCTGGTGAGTTTAATACATTTTGTGAAAAGCATGGAATAAGAAGACAGTTGTCTGCTCCTAGGACTCCTCAGTAGAATGGAGTTGTGGAAAGGAAGAACCGGACCATTCAAGAGGCTACTAGAACCATGGTGATGGAAGCAAATGTTCCACATGTCTATTGGAGAGAGGCTGTAAGTACTACTATCTACACTCTTAACCAGGTGCAGATCAAAGCTAATTCTGGTAAAACACCTTATGAACTGTGGTTTGGTAATGCTCCTTTTGTGAAATATTTCAGAGTTTTTGGTACAAAATGCTATATCAAAAGAGATGAAGATCTAGGCAAGTTTGATGAAAGATGTGATGAAGGAATATTTTTTGGGTTATTCTAATTAAAGCAAGGCATACCAGTGCTTTAACAAGAGATTGAAAAAGATGGTTGAAAGTGCTAACGTCAAGGTTGATGAAAGCAAGGAGAGACCTTTAAGGTTTTGTTGATATGAATCAGATGATCAAAATGAAAGCCCAAATAAAGGAAAGCAAGTTCAGTTTACTCCAGAGAATCCAGTGACTTAAGAAGTTAATGCAAATGTTGGGAACAAGTTTAAGAATCAGAAGTTGTAGAAAATCCCAAAACTCCTAGGTATGTAAGATTGAATCATTCTGAAAATTAAATCATAGGAGATAAAAATAAAGGTGTTCAAACTAGAAGAAGAATTGCTGAAGAACAACAGGAGTATTGTCTGATTTCAAAGATTGAACCAAAATCAGTGAATGAAGCTTGTAATGATGAAAGATGGGTAAAAGCAATGGAAGAAGAATTAATACAAATTGAAAAGAATCATAATTGGAACTAAATGGGTCTTCTTGAATAAATTGAATGAAGATGGTGAAGTTGTGAGAAACAAAGCAAGATTGGTGTGCAAATGTTACTCTCAGGTAGAGGGAATTGATTTTGAAGAAACTTTTGCTCTAGTGGCAAGAATTGAAGTAGTCAGATTATTTATTACCTTTGTTGCTTATAAAAATTTTAAAGTCTACCAGATGGATGTCAAGTCAACATTCTTGAATGGAAAGTTGGAAGAAGAAGTCTACATTGAGAAACTAGAAGGATTCTAGTTGTTTGATCAAGAAGATAAGGTCTGCAGATTGAAGAAAGCATTGTATGGACTTAAACAAGCCCCAAGAGCCTAGTATGCAAGATTAGATAAGTATCTACTAAAGTTAGGCTTTGGCAAAGGCACTGCTGATAGTAATCTTTATTTCAAAATTGATTATGAACACATCTTGATTGTTGAGGTATTTGTTAATAACATCATCTTAGGTGGAAATGAGAGTATGTGTAAAAAATTTGTTGATCAGACGCAAAGTGAATTTGAGATGTCCATGCTTGGTGAAATGGATTTCTTCTTAGGTCTACAAATCATTCGGTCAGAAAAAGGCATCTTCATATCTCAGTCTAAGTATGTGAAAGAGTTGTTGAAAAAGTTTGGAATAGAGGATTCAAAACCTGTGAGTACTCCTATGGTAACTAGATGCAAGTTGAGTAAAGAAGATGATTCCCCTAAGGAAGATAAAAAAAGGTATAGATCAATGATTAGAGGACTGCTTTATCTGACTCATACCATACCTAATATTATGAATGTAGTTGGCCTTGTTGCTAGATTTCAAGTTGACCCTAGAGAATCTCATGTTGTAGTAGTCAAAAGAATTTCAGATATCTAAAGGGAACATCTGATTATGGCTTATGGTATCCTAAGGGTGATGATTTCACTCTTCATGCATATATAGATGTTGATTGGGCAGGAGATGTAGATGACAGGAAGAGTACTAGTGGAGGTGCATTTTTCTTGGGAAAGAGATTGGTTTCTTGGTTGAGCAAAAAGTAGGAGGCAATATCTTTGTCTACTGCAGAGGCAGAGTACATAGTAGCAACAAGTAATTATACTCAAGTTTTGTGGATGAAGCAAATGTTGAAGGATATCATAGTTGTGTTTGAAGAACCTATTACAATCTTCTGTGATAATTCAAGTGCAATAAACATTTCAAAGAATCTGGTGTTGCATTCAAAGACAAAGCATATATCCATCAAGTTTTACTTTTTGAGAGAGAAGGTAAAGGAGAATGAAGTCAAATTGGAGTTTGTTTCATCAAAAGATCATATTGTAGATATCTTCACTAATCCTCTACCTAAGGATACTTTTGAGTATCTTAGAGTGATGCGAGGGGTTATTACCGCTCCTGTTCAGAACTAAGGTCCACTAATGTGCATTAGTCGAGTGGAATTCATAGTCATATCTTGTGATCGGGATTAGTGTTAAGGAGTTACTACTCAGGGGGAGTAGTTAGTATGCTGATTCTAGATTAAGAAACGAAAATAGGAAGAGATGATTGCAAATTTGTGTTGTTTGCCATTGATGTCAAAGGGGGAGAGAAGTCATGTGAAAAAATTAGAAGTAAGCCATTGATGATGAAAGGGGGAGTAGTAAAGAAAATGGTTGTAGGTGTGATAAGAGAAAGGGGGAGAAGTTTTTGTTTTGATGGTTGAAACAAGTTTTCACATCATATGTTGCCATCAATGACAAAGGGGGAGATTGTTGCAAATATGTACCTAATCGGTGTTATCATTGATGTCAACATATCCTTGTTGTCATTGGTGTCAACTGTATCCTATTCTAGAAGACTTGTATGTTGAGGATATTGAGAAAAGTATCCTCTCTGGAAGAAATAAGTGAGTTACATATCTCTCTATTAAAGGCAGTGAAGACAATGCAATTCAGTGAAGTAGATTGCTTCGCATTCCTAGTAGGATGGCAATCAAAGTTTGTAGATTAAAGGGTTTGTATAGGATTGTCTGAAGTTGCTCCAGTCAAGATTTGAGAGGTTCACATGGAGAATTGGTGAAGTTATGGCCATCTGAGTAGAATCAGGTTTTGTAGTTGTTCAGAGGTGACAGAGTGACAGAAATTTGGGCCGGATTGATCTGCATTGGAATATTATGATCTTTGGATCTACAGGTATGTTTGGGATGTTTGTGTGTGTCCTCAACTCAAGTGGTTCATGGTTTAGAGGTCTGCAAGCAATCTTTCTAGTGTGACAGTCATGACAGTTGGTGTTCTTGAGTTCCTGAATGAAGGTGCAAGTGTTTCTAGTGATTTGAGGTGGTGCAGTTGTTCCTGTTGATTTCATTATGCTTGTGGTGGTCTCTAAATCAAGTTCCTATTGTGTTGGTGGTTTGCATTGAGGATTGAGCTCGTGGTTGAAGATTTGTTCTTGGGTGTTACTATTCTTTCTAGTCTTGGCCGACCAAATGCTTTGTGCATGTTGCGGATGATCAAAGAGAGGTTTTATGAAGTGTGGCATGTTGTTCAAGGAAGATTTGAGTCCTAGCTATGTTTAGCTGACAATATAGTGATTCACATTAAGTCAGACATTTGTAGTGCCAACATTGATATATATTCCAAGGTTGATGAAGCATATAAATATGTGTGGTTAAGTTGTGGAAAATCATCCTTGTGTGAAAATGACAAGATCCTAAGAAAGGAGGAAAGGTAGAGCAGAGAAGAGGAAGAGCAGTAAAGGATGAGGAGATAGAAAAGAAGTGTTTGGGAGCAGAGCAGAAGTGTTGTACACTTCAATGGAACTGACCTTGGCATGAAGTAGATGTTGTTTTCTAGTTCAATCTTTCTATGATAAACTTATAAATATTTCTATAGGCAGTGAGCCTCTTTTGAGTAGTGAGCTCTGGGTAGTGCACTCGAAGGCAAGTGCCTTCCCAATTTTCTATTCTTTTAACAGAGACTAAATCTTGTGGGTTAACCCCCACCGTGGTTTTTCCTTAACCGGACATAAAAATCTTGGTGTTATGTGTGTTGATTTTGTTTCTGCTCATGTGTTGCTGATTCATCCTTTCATGGTTATATCATTCATCTGTTAATAAGTGGTAAAGAAGTTTAATTGCAGAAAAAGATAAAAGTTTTTTTTACAACTGAATCACCCCCCTCCCCTCTCAGTTGTCTGCCCTTATTTCAACAATTTTTACATGGAAAACCCCAAGGTGGGGAAAAACCACAGAGAGGATTAGCTCTCAAAATATATTGCAATCTTTGAAAAATGATGTTCAGGCTTGGTCACTCCACCAGCCCAGAACATACTGGCTCACTGCCATGAAGTACAACTAGGTCTAGCAGGCTCATTACCTCAACCCTAAACCTAGAAAGATTACAATAAGGGTTGTTAAACCCTACTGGTGGCTCACTGCCAGGATCACTGCTAAAATCACCATCTTCTTCATGTCTGAGATTAATACATTGAAGTACAATAGTTCCTCTGCTCTGTTCTACCCTGCCCTGCGCTATCTCCTCACCCATTTCCTTATCTTCCCATTTTTACACAAGGACACCTTTTCCACGACTCAATTACAAGTATTTATTCACTTCATCAACCTTGGAATGATCATCAAGGATGGCATTATAATCATCAACAATTGGAACAATCTCCAAAGTTGGCATTACAAACATTTATAAAATAGGTCTTGACCTAATACAAAAATATAGGAATTGTAGTATAAATGTATACAGATCACACCACGCTTTAGCTGGGACTCAAACACAATCTTCCATGGTGCAACACGATTCCACAATCTTCAAGGGATCTCCACAATTACTGGGATTAACCAAGTTGGCTAAGGCTAGCTGCATGCTACGTTATTTGGAAATAATCTTCAAACATGATCTCATTTCCTTAATGTAGACCAATGTAAAGGTAGGAACATGATTAGGAGAAATCCACAAGCACATTGAAATCATCAGGAGCAACCACACAAACACAAACCACTTTATTCATGAGATTCTTCACACTGGAGCACATAAACTTCATTGTCTTCAACTGTCATACAAGAAATATAGCTTGCAGAACACCAAAAAATGAACCATTGCAATTGTAGGCACTTATCATCATCCTAGACTTCCCTATAGAACCGTAGAGTGAAACAGTTTAATGTGGAGGAATGCAGAGGAATGCAGAGCAAAATACTTTCTCCTTGTCACTAGAGAATAATAAGAGAAAGTAGGTTTTACTCTGGTGAATGCAACTCTCTTAATTCTTTAGGATTTATCATCTTTAGACATCCCTTTAAATAACTTCCAACCTATAGACCAAGATCTTTAAGCAGCGAGAAATGCAGAGTAATCTACCAGACTGTTCTTCAACATACAACTCACTGTCTATAGTGCATTTTACTATAACTCACTTGTTTCTTCTGGAGGGGCCAATTTTCTCAATATCCTCAACATACAAAGCTTCTAAACAAGTAATAGAATAGGACATAGTTGACACCAATGAAAAAAAGATATGTTGACATCAATGACAACACTGATTAGGCACATACTTGCAACAATCTCCCCCTTTGTCATTGATGACAACACATGATGTGAAAACTACAATAACCATCAAGATAGGATTCTCCCCCTATCTCTTTACACATTTGCACTCTTTCTTTCTAAGTTTTTCACATGACTTCTCTCCCCCTTTGATATCAATGGAAAAGGGCACATACTTGCACTCTTCTGCTTTAATTCAATTTCTCTTCTGAACTCTCTGACTACTCCCCCTGAGAAGTAGCCCTAAAAGGATCAATTTAGATCTGAAGAAGCACCACCAGACTGATGCACTCTTGTGTATCTTAGTTTAGAGCAGGAGGGGTAATAACCCCTAACTTTTCTCTAAGATACTCAAAAGTGTCCTTAGGTAAAGGTTTGGTGAAAATGTCTGCAATTTGGTGTTTTATAGATACATATTCCAGCTTGACTTCATTCTCTGTCACTTTTTCCCTCAGAAAGTGATATCTTATAGATATGTGCTTTGTCCTTGAATGCATTACTGCATTCTTTGCTATGTTTATGGCACTTGTATTGTCACAAAAGATTGCAACTTGATCTTCATACACAACTCTGATGTCCTTTAATGTCTACTTCATCCACAACAATTGAGTACAACTACATGCTACTGTAATATATTCTACTTCTATAGTGGATAGAGATATTGAGTCTTGTTTTTTTCTTATCCAAGATACCAACCTTTTTCCCAAAAAGAATGCACCTTCACTTGTACTTTTTGTGTCATCTACATCTCCATCCCAATCTGCATTAGTGTATGCACTAAGAGTGAAATCATTGACCCTTTGATACCGCAAACTATAATCCATTGTGCCTTTCAAATATCTCAGAATTCTCTTGATTGCCATCACATGTGACTCCTTGGGTTCTACTTGAAATCTTTCCACAAGATAAAATGCATGCATTATGTCAGGTCTGGTCTAAGTCAGATAAAGTAATCCTCCAATCATAGATCTATACCTTTTCTAATCTACCATAGGTGAATCATCATTTTTGCTCAACTTACAACTGGTTATCATGGGAGTATTTACTAGTATAGAGTCTTCCATCCCAAACTTCTTTAGCAACTCTTTCATGTACTTAGACTGAGAAATGAAGATACCTTTATCTAATTGATTTATTTGCAGACCTAAAAATAAATTCATCTCACCAAACATGGACATTTCAAATTCACTTTGCATTTCTCTGGAAAAAACTGTGCACATACCTTCACTACCTCCAAAGATAATGTCATCAACAAAGATTTCAACAATTAGGATTTGTTCATTATTGATCTTGAAATAGAGATTGTTGTCAGTGGTACCCTTGGTGAATCCTAATTGTATCAGATACTTATCCAACCTAGCATACCAGGCTTCGAGGGCTTGTTTTAACCCATACAATGCCTTCTTCAATCTACATACCATGTCACCCTGATGTTGATGCAGGAGCATCCTTGGTTCAAGAGCAATCTTGCATCAACCAAAAACATTTGCATTTCAGTTTGTTTATAGTTTAGTTTATTTCCTTTCATTTTCTAGTTTAGTTCTGGCAGTTTAGTCAGTAGCAGTTTCTATATTTTAGTTTGCATTCTACTGCAGTTGTGTTAGCACTCATTTTGACCTAGGGTTGATTTTTCATGATCAGGGGGGTTTCTTCATTTGAACCCTTTATCTTCTTGCCCATTTTTCCTAAAGTATTGGACCTCCTCAGCATTTTTCAGCTGTAGCATCATATTTTCCTGAGGAGGAGGTCATCATCATCATATTTCCTTTGATGGTGGTCAGCATCATCATGTTCTCCGTCGACCGGTTTCTCATCGTCATCATCATATTTCAATATCGGGTGATGTTTGGTTATTATCCTGATGATGCTGATGAGCTACAGTGCGCCCTGATTTGCTTGCGGGGGTGATTTTTCAAGTATCCGGTGATCTTCCATTTATCACCTTGCCCAAACATGATGATGATGTTGCCCCGATATTCTGAAGGGGTTATTCTCTAAGTTGTTCGACCTGACTTACTTTTTCTTAAGGGTCGTCATCATCATCATCATATTTCCAGTTATCACCGTGTTGCTTGCGAGGGTCATCATATTTTCTGCCTTCATGATATTTCATCGGGGTGATATTTTATCATCGGGTGATCTTGGTTATGATCATCCTGATGATGTTGTTGAAGATTTCTAAGTGCGACCCGATATTCACTGGGGTCATCATATTTTGAACGTCAGGATGATCTTAGTCAATATCATCCTGATGATGTTGTATCACTTCTTGTTCGTTGTTTTGTCATCCTGATGATGCTGACGTCATCCTTATATCAGGGTGATATCTTTTTCTCTGCCTATCTGCATCATGATATTTCTGAAGGAGGGGGTGATATTTTCATTTTTGAATATCACCCGGATGTATGTTTGTTCCAGCGTCATGATGATGCTGATATCAAGGAGATATCCGCCTGCCGGCTTCGTGCATTATCTAGTGGGGGTGATCTTTTCAAGCATCATCATATTCATCTATCGCCCCGATCTTATAGTGAAGCTACAGTGCAACCTGATATTTGTGCATCAGGATGATATTTCCAAATATCCGGTTGTCTTCCAAATATCATCCTGATGTTGATATGATGATGACGTCATCAAGGTCCGGGGGCGGTCATATTTCTAACACTGATCATCTTGTGGAGATCCCCCGATATTTGCAAACATGATGATGACGTCATCCGGATATGAGGAGGTGCGCAGTAGGCAGATATGATGATGACGTCAGCAGGATATGATGATGATGTCATCAGGATGTTCATCGGCCAGACTTTTGGTATAAGCTCAGCAGGAGGATGTTCCTCTGATGGATCCGGTTGTGCGGGTGAAGGTGATTATCATGCAGTTATATTGCAATAGGATGCTGACGTCAGGGTGATATTTCGGGCAACAGGATATCATGCTGCTGGAGGATGATGATGATGAAGTCTTATACTAGTGTCGTCAGGAGCAAAAGCACCGACATCATATATGCTCATGACCTAGTATATAAAGTGTTAATGAGGTTGCTGCGGGGTGCATGTGGGATAATTGATATCCTGCATTTTCGAAATATCATGATGATGAATCTCGGCGGGAAATGGTTGCGATGCAGAATTGACGTTTTCCCGAGGCCGCGGGTTGGTGCGCCATTAATGGCGAAGGTTGCAGAGGTATGGGTGGATCTGGTACCTGATTGAAGGTGTACATCAGTGGCGCAGGGCTCGAGATATCTTCCTGTCTCCTCCCCTACCTGCTGCATTCATGTTTGGGCGCCAATCTGGTGATGTGTTTGGGCGCCATTTTCCTGATACTGTGTATCTGGCGGGATTTTTGGTCAACCTGGTAGTTAATGCTGAATACACCCTCCTGCTATATAATGCAGACGGTGTTATTCATTCAAGGTTGTTGAAAGTTGAGGATTTTTGGCTCTGTAATCCAAAACCAACTGATCTGGTTGCTCTGTACAGTCTAACTTATGAGTTTATGTATCTCCTGTTGTGCGATTTGGCATGAATCCACTGATTTCATGGTTGATCTTATATGAGTAATGCTATCTTAGCATGTGTTGTGTTAATTCTGTCTCCAGTATTGCATGTATTCTTCTTCTGAATCTGGATATTTGGGTAATGTTTAGATTCTAGAGCATAGAATTCCTATGTTGAATGTCTGATCTTTTAACTTCTGCTCAAGGGGTAGATTAAACTATTTTCAGGTTGAACATTGGGAAGGGTATACTGCAGTAGGGATGCCATAAGTAGAGATAACTTAACACTCTTCATTGGGAGATATCTGTAAGGCAGATATCATGTGTATCCCCCTGAAATCTAGTTTTAGCTATTCATGCTGATCATTCACAGGTGTATGTCTACCGACTCCAAGCCCTGGATAGGCACTAATCATGCTGTGTTCTTGTGTTATACACCATGTCCAGCTTTGCATCCAAAATTCAAACTAAAACATTTCATACTTCCACCTGTTAGTTGTAGGAGTAGGATTAGGAACCCCCTGCATGCTCTCATACCCAACCAGACATCATGTCCAAGAATGTTGCCAGCCTTGTGATCTATCATACAGATCTTGGTCCATACATGAGAGTATTCTGCCTGTTGTTGTCAAGTTAGATCTTTCTATCTTTGAGCTAGTCAAGGTTACATCTTGAGTTATAGGGATACCCCCCTTGGTGCGGCAGAACCAGAAGTGAAGGGGAGGCAGCTCACGCAACCTCCTATATTTAGTTGGCTGAATCTACCTGTGCATTAGAAGTGGCAAACCCTGATGCTGATTCAGAAGAAAAGTCAACAAAATGGCGACTCCGCTGGGGATTGAACAGTAAAAGTATTATCTAATCATCTCCAGTAATATATCTTGTGACCCATCCGAGTCACCAACAAAGTGGCGACTCTGTTGGGGAGATCAGTGTCATATCCATGAAAGTTTGAGTCTACAAGATTAAAAAATTAGACCTGGAAACTGTTTGTTGCAGCAAAGAAAAAAGGTTGTATATGTGACTCTGCTGGTGGATGACCCAGAAAGAAAGAAATCAACCTACAGCTTCAGCTTGTTTGAAGCTCATTCCTCTTCAAGGAGGTGGCGACTCTGCATCAAAGAACCTGATAAAAGAACAAAATCAGCCAGAGAAGAATTTGCAGCTTCTACAACATATCCAGGTATTTCATATTGTTTGACAGATTCCCTATTTGGTGAGATAGCACTGGTTAAAAGGGGAACATTGGTGAAAGCAGAGCTTGCATGCTTCTATTAGAACTTACACTGTATTTCAAAGAGCATGCAATGTTGTTCAAAAGACTCATTTAAAGGACTTTAGGAAAGTTTGAAAAAACAGTCTAAAGTTTGAGTGCCTAAAGTCATTGTTTGTAGAAAATCTGAGTAGAGAGGAGGGTTGCAATAACATAAAGGATGTATTATCTGCCTATGCACCCTTGTGAAGTGTCAAATGCAAAAATGTATAGTAGTCAGTCCCAACAATGTAATAAAAGAAGTTTCAACATAGACAGATTTAAGCCCATAGATTTCAGTGGCATTTGTGGCTATCCAAATGCTTTTCCACCTAAAATCAGAAATTTTTTGCCTAAATTTAAGGGTATAAAGGATGAATCAGCTGAGAGACACTTGCAGCAGTTCATGAATGTGATAGATGACTTTGAGATTGACCATGAGGATGTGGTTATGAGATTATTTGTTCAATCTCTAGATGAAGATGCAAGGGACTGGTTTTCCTACCTTCCAGCTCACTCTGTCAACTCTTGGTATGGTTTTAAATCTGCATTTCTAGTACAGTATGGTGAAAGAGTTTCTGAATATGCAGCTATTAGTGACTTCATGTACATCCATATTGAAGAAGATGAGTTGATCCCAGCCTTTAACCTCAGATTTATGAGGGCATTGAATAGAATTCCAGAATGCATGAGACCTAATGATGCACTGTGCTTAGTTATCTATTTGGGAGCCTTTGATAAGAAAATGAGTTACAGATTAAGAGACAAGGAGCCCACCACCTTGCATCAGGCACATCAGTTTGCATTGGATATTGAAAACAATTGGAGGTATGGAATACAAAAGGGTTATTTCTCTGAAAATTTTTGTTGTCCTGCAGCCCCCAGTGTTAATGAAGGATTTAATTCAGGTATTGACATTGAATGTCATAGCACTCACACCCCTGTTGTCCCAGTTTTTACATCATTCCAAGTAGATGATGTTTCTATCATAGAGGAGGATGTCCTTTTTTGCCCAGCAGGTGAAGTTGAAAATAATAATTTTTCAAGTAATATTTGCATACCAGTCCTAAATAAAGAGCCTTCCTGTTTAAATGATCCAGTTGTGCAGAGTTGTGATCATATGGATCAAGAATCAATATCAGTTTCATCAGGAAGCATTGGAGGGCTGGAAAATGATGCAGATTGCTCAACTTCAGAGTGCATTGAAACAGTAGCAATCTTGTATATGGGGCAATCAGTTGATAAAAATGATATCCATGACCAGTGCATGGATCAGGTTTGTTTTTCTTATGACTCTGGATCTGATAGTAATGAAGAAGAATTGGAATGTCATGAAGAAGAAGCAGAGGCCTTTGCAGTGAGTGTTAATCCCCTTTATGATGAGCCTACTGATGCATGTGATGTTGTGAGTCTTGACTTTCAGTGGTGCAGGATTAACCCTTTGTTTGAGGATGATGATACTGATTTGCAAACTGTGAATAATGAATGTTCATCATCACCTGATTCAGACATGTGCAACATTGGGTGTGTGGATCAGGTTTTGTTTTCAATATCAGTAGATATTAGGGGTCTCATATTTTCTGAGTATTTTGAATTGTTGGATCAGCTGGATGAGTGCCTGATAATGTGCAGCAGCTAGATAAATGATAAAGAATGCCAAGAGCAGTATGATGTACTGTCTGAGGGACATAACATACATGTGTTGCCTGATGTTGAAGAATATTATGTGTATGGTTACATGTCTACTTCTGAAATCCAAAATGACAGAGCTGAAAATGATGGTGGCAAGCTTTCAAAACTGGTGGAATATCTTTTTAAGCAGGTGACATTATGGGCAGATTATGCCAATCTTTTCAGTTGGGATTTGGATCTTTCAGCTTGGAATCAGGCATTTGACAAGAAAAAATTATGGTTTTTCCTTTTTGGCTGCCCAGGGCCGCCAAAATAATGTTTAAAAATATTGTGTTTGGTGATGCAGATCATGGTAACTTCATGACTCTATGCCCAATGGATAAGGGACTGGTCTGCATCCCAGAGATCTGGTTCTCGCTGCAGGTTTTCACCTACACGTCCCCAGACAGAGCCACTGTTAGCACTCATTTTGACCTAGGGTTGATTTTTCATGATCAGGGGGGTTTCTTCATTTGAACCCTTTATCTTCTTGCCCATTTTTCCTAAAGTATTGGACCTCCTCAGCATTTTTCAGCTGCAGCATCATATTTTCCTGAGGAGGAGGTCATCATCATCATATTTCCTTTGATGGTGGTCAGCATCATCATGTTCTCCGTCGACCGGTTTCTCATCGTCATCATCATATTTCAATGTCGGGTGATGTTTGGTTATTATCCTGATGATGCTGATGAGCTACAGTGCGCCCTGATTTGCTTGCGGGGGTGATTTTTCAAGTATCCGGTGATCTTCCATTTATCACCTTGCCCAAACATGATGATGATGTTGCCCCGATATTCTGAAGGGGTTATTCTCTAAGTTGTTCGACCTGACTTGCTTTTTCTTAAGGGTCGTCATCATCATCATCATATTTCCAGTTATCACCGTGTTGCTTGCGAGGGTCATCATATTTTCTGCCTTCATGATATTTCGCCGGGGTGATATTTTATCATCGGGTGATCTTGGTTATGATCATCCTGATGATGTTGTTGAAGATTTCTAAGTGCGACCCGATATTCACTGGGTTCATCATATTTTGAACGTCAGGATGATCTTAGTCAATATCATCCTGATGATGTTGTATCACTTCTTGTTCGTTGTTTTGTCATCCTGATGATGCTGACGTCATCCTTATATCAGGGTGATATCTTTTTCTCTGCCTATCTGCATCATGATATTTCTGAAGGAGGGGGTGATATTTTCATTTTTGAATATCACCCGGATGTATGTTTGTTCCAGCGTCATGATGATGCTGATATCAAGGAGATATCCGCCTGCCGGCTTCGTGCATTATCTAGTGGGGGTGATCTTTTCAAGCATCATCATATTCATCTATCGCCCCGATCTTATAGTGAAGCTACAGTGCAACCTGATATTTGTGCATCAGGATGATATTTCCAAATATCCGGTTGTCTTCCGAATATCATCCTGATGTTGATATGATGATGACGTCATCAAGGTCCGGGGGCGGTCATATTTCTAACACTGATCATCTTGTGGAGATCCCCCGATATTTGCAAACATGATGATGACATCATCCGGATATGAGGAGGTGCGCAGTAGGCAGATATGATGATGACGTCAGCAGGATATGATGATGATGTCATCAGGATGTTCATCGGCCAGACTTTTGGTATAAGCTCAGCAGGAGGATGTTCCTCCGATGGATCCGGTTGTGCGGGTGAAGGCGATTATCATGCAGTTATATTGCAATAGGATGCTGACGTCAGGGTGATATTTCGGGCAACAGGATATCATGCTGCTGGAGGATGATGATGATGAAGTCTTATACTAGTGTCGTCAGGAGCAAAAGCACCGACATCATATATGCTCATGACCTAGTATATAAAGTGTTAATGAGGTTGCTGCGGGGTGCATGTGGGATAATTGATATCCTGCATTTTCGAAATATCATGATGATGAATCTCGGCGGGAAATGGTTGCAATGCAGAATTGACGTTTTCCCGAGGCCGCGGGTTGGTGCGCCATTAATGGTGAAGGTTGCAGAGGTATGGGCGGATCTGGTACCCGATTGAAGGTGTACATCAGTGGCGCAGGGCTCGAGATATCTTCCTGTCTCCTCCCCTACCTGCTGCATTCATGTTTGGGCGCCAATCTGGTGATGTGTTTGGGCGCCATTTTCCTGATACTGTGTATCTGGCGGGATTTTTGGTCAACCTGGTAGTTAATGCTGAATACACCCTCCTGCTATATAATGCAGATGGTGTTATTCATTCAAGGTTGTTGAAAGTTGAGGATTTTTGGCTCTGTAATCCAAAACCAGCTGATCTGGTTGCTCTGTACAGTCTAACTTGTGAGTTTATGTATCTCCTGTTGTGCGATTTGGCATGAATCCACTGATTTCATGGTTGATCTTATATGAGTAATGCTATCTTAGCATGTGTTGTGTTAATTCTGTCTCCAGTATTGCATGTATTCTTCTTCTGAATCTGGATATTTGGGTAATGTTTAGATTCTAGAGCATAGAATTCCTATGTTGAATGTCTGATCTTTTAACTTCTGCTCAAGGGGTAGATTAAACTATTTTCAGGTTGAACATTGGGAAGGGTATACTGCAGTAGGGATGCCATAAGTAGAGATAACTTAACACTCTTCATTGGGAGATATCTGTAAGGCAGATATCATGTGTATCCCCCTGAAATCCAGTTTTAGCTATTCATGCTGATCATTCACAGGTGTATGTCTACCGACTCCAAGCCCTAGATAGGCACTAATCATGCTGTGTTCTTGTGTTATACACCATGTCCAGCTTTGCATCCAAAATTCAAACTAAAACATTTCATACTTCCACCTGTTAGTTGTAGGAGTAGGATTAGGAACCCCCTGCATGCTCTCATACCCAACCAGACATCATGTCCAAGAATGTTGCCAGCCTTGTGATCTATCATACAGATCTTGGTCCATACATGAGAGTATTCTGCCTGTTGTTGTCAAGTTAGATCTTTCTATCTTTGAGCTAGTCAAGGTTACATCTTGAGTTATAGGGATACCCCCCTTGGTGCGGCAGAACCAGAAGTGAAGGGGAGGCAGCTCACGCAACCTCCTGTATTTAGTTGGCTGAATCTACCTGTGCATTAGAAGTGGCAAACCCTGATGCTGATTCAGAAGAAAAGTCAACAAGTTGCATTTCACATCTTGCAGAGCTAGACTTAGCATCTAGATTTATTCATCTACATCATATCCAAAATTCAAAGCATTTGGATTAAGTACTAGAAAGTTATCGCTATCAGAAGATTAGCTATTTTATTAGAACAAAGCATCCTAACAATCTCTGATAATCAGCTAAAGGGAGAAGACTTGCAGAGAATTCCCTAACTTGTGAAGCTTAACAACACATAATTCAATGATCTTTGGTTCATGGTTGACCTTCCCTAAGATCTGTACATCATTCTATTCATTTGCAGAGGTGTTCTACATGATTAGGTCTGACCTATCCGTGTACACACATTACAACTCTTCATTGGAGTTTGTGACATTCCTTGGCCGACGCGGAGGAATCTATTGTTCCAAAGATGATATATTGATGTAATAGATCCTTAGGAAAGTAGTTAGTTAGTCATCAAGGCATGATCATTAGCATAAGTTCATAGTTTGGATTTTGTGCAAAGGAACTTCAATGCTATATCTTGTGCATATTCTAATATTTTGTAATCAGGCCTGTGGGCCCTAATTGCAAGCCCGCATGATGCCATCTAGATTGTAGTTGAATTCTATTATACACTAAATGACTGAATCTGTGTTTGTTTCATATCTTTGAGTTGTTTCTGTTGTGTTTACTCTTGCTGCATGGCTTGGATAGTTCATTCTATGAACCCTCCTACCATGATTGTACCAATTGGTACCAGAGTGAAAGTTTGCATCTTTGGGAGTGATTTGAACGAAGTTGGCGAAGGAATTATGTATGATCTTGTTGTGGATAGATTGCAAAATTGAGGTAGGTTACTTGTGTTGCAACTAATCACCAATTGTGAGGTAGTTGTCACCTTGTAGCCCAATCGCTGAATTTGAGGCAGTTTGCACTTGATCCTAGGAAGAATGCCACCGAGGAGAGTTGTTGCTATTGGAACAATGGCTGGTACAATGGATGAAATGATGGAGATGATGAAAATGATGTGAATTCATTTGGATGTTGTTGAAGAAGATAGGAGAAGAGGATTGACATCAAGACCTAATGTTGAAAGTAATGATGAAGAAGAATTTCAATCTGTTGAACAAATTGGCAAAACCCTAGGAGGTGATAAAGAAGAAGAATCAGATCAAGTAAAGATGTTGCGAGCTATTTCAAAGATTGGAAAGAGACCTAGAGTTGATGTGCCAAGCTATACTGGTAATTTGAACCCTAAAGAATTGATTGACTAGATAAACGACATGGAAGAATACTTTGAATATGACAAAATTGAAGATCCAGAGAAGGTAAAGTTTGCAAAAAAAAAATTGAAAGGACATGCTATTATATGTTGGAAAGAAGTTTAGTTGGAAAGAAATAGAAGAGGGAAAGAAAAGATTACAAAGTGGGATAGGATGGTGACAAAATTAAAGAATCAATTTATACCTGCTGACTATGAGTTAGAACTTGAAAGGATTGCAGAACCTAAGACAAAAGGAGAAATCTATGGAGTATAGTGAGGAATTTCATAAGATGATTATAAGGATAGGACATAGTGAAGCAAGCAAGGAGAAAGTGGCTAGATACAACAGTGCATTGATATTGAGCATTCAAGAAGAACTAAGCTTGGTAAGGATGACATCTTTGGAAGAAGCATATCAGTTTTCCCTGAAAGTTGAAGAGAAGCTAAATAAAAGACATGACTTGAGACAAAAAGGAAGAGGAGGTAAATTTCAGAGAGGTAGAATATTTTCTCAAAGAGATAAACCACATTAAGAGAAGAACAAGTTTGATAACACATTCAAGAAGGATGACAGAGATAATAATACTTATCGAAGAGATGACAGAAGTTTTTACCAGAGAGGAAGCCCTAGTGCATACTAGAATGAAGGATATAGAAGAGAGAGAAGAGGATTTGATAAGATAACATTCAAAGGTACTTGTTTCAAGTGTGGAGGTGAAGGAAATAGAGCATTTAAATGTAATTAGGGTAGTACAAGTAAGAAGACAAAGAACAATGGAAGAGCAGCCTATGTGGAAGAAGAACTTGTTGGATTACCTAGTTCAGTTGGTAAACCAGCGAAAGGAGAATCACTTGTGATGAGGAGAGCACTATTTCAAGAAGAAACAAATGAGGAACCATCGTAGAGAAAGAGTTTGTTCAGGACAAGATGCAAATCAGGAGGTAAGTGTTGTAAAGTTGTGATTGATAGTGGTAGTTCATATAACCTAGTTTCAGAGGAGGTGGTGACTAAGTTGAAGTTGGAAAGATTGAAACACCCTAAGCCCTACTAGATAGCATGGATTCAGGATGATCATAATGTACTGGTGAGTGAACAATGTTTGGTGAAATTTCATATTGGATCTTAGCTTGATGAAGTCTTGTGTGATATTATGCCTATGGATGTTTATCATATCTTGTTGGGTAGACCTTGGCAGTATGATAGAAAAGCTATACATGATGGGAGAAAGAATACATACACTATAATAGAAAATGGAAAGAGAATTACTTTGCTTCCTTTAAAAGATCCTAAGAATGAAGTATGTGGGAATGCTAGAATCTGTTTGGAAGATGGAAGAAAATTTCTGGATGGTTTGAGACATGAGAATATATGTTATGCTTTGATTCCTAAGAAGCTTGAAACATTGAAAAAGGAGACTGGAGGAGAACAACTGGAGGAGATAATAGAGTTACTGATAGAGTATGAAGACATCATATCAGATAATGTGCCTAAAGGATTGCCGCCTATAAGGAGTATCAGTCATCACATGGATCTTATACCTAGAGCAAGTTTGCCTAACAAAGCAGCACACCAAATGACACTGGCAGAGAATGAAGAATTGAATAGATAGATACAAGAGTTGTTGAGGAAAGGTTTGATCAAAGAAAGTTTGAGTCCTTGTCCAATACCTGTAGTGTTAGCACCTAAGAAAGATGAAGAATGGAGAATGTGTACTGACTCTAGTGCAATAAACAAGATCACAGTTAAGTATAGATTTCCTTTACCTAGAATGGATGATATCATGGATTGTTTGAGTGGAGCAAGATATTTCACAAAGATAGATTTGAAGAGTGGATACCATCAGATCAGAATCAGAGAGGTAGATGAATGGAAGACTACTTTTAAGACAAATGAAGGATTGTATGAGTAGTTAGTGATGCCTTTTGGATTGAAAAATGCACCGAGTACTTTCATGAGATTGATGAATGAAGTCTTGAAGAAATTCTTGGGTAAGTTTGTGATTGTATACTTGGATGATATTCTAATTTTCAATAAGACAAAAGAAGAACATTTGTGGCATAGTAGACAAGTGTTGCAGAGGTTAAGAGAAGAGAAATTGCTGATTAACATCAAGAAATGTAGTTTCATGAAGGATGAGTTGGTATATTTGGGATTTGTGATTTCTACAGAAGGATTAAAGATGGACCCTGAGAAAGTGAAAGCAATTGTTGAATGGCCTACACCAAAGAGCATTGTAGAGGTTAGATCATTTCATGGATTGGCTAGTTTCTACCAGAAGTTCATCAAAAATTTTAGTTCAGTATGTAACCCTATGACATAGACAATGAGAGGTGACATAAAAGACTTTAAGTGGACATAAAAAATTTTAGTTGTTGAAGTAGAAAGTGACAGAGCAACATATTTTGGCATTACCAGATTTCAATAAGGTATTTCAAGTAGATTGTGATGCAAATGGAAATGCAATTGGAGCAGTACTAAGTCAAGAAGGTAGACCTGTAGCATATTTCAGTGAGAAGTTGAATGATGCAAGGAGAAGATATTCAGTTTATGATCAAGAGTTCTACATCATAATTCAAGCCTTGAAAAAGTGGAGGCAATACTTGTTGCCTAAAGAGTTTGTACTATATACAAATCATCAAGCTTTGCAGTATTGGAATAGTCAAGGTAAGTTGAATCAGAGACATATGAGATGCGTAAAGTTCATGCAGAGTTACATGTTTGTATTGAAGCATAGGAGTGGAAAATCAAACAAAGTTGCTGATGCATTGAGTAGAAGAAGAAACTTGTTGACAGAAATGAGAGTTGAAGTATTGGGTTTTGATGAATTGAAGAACATATATGAGGGAGACATTGATTTTGCAGAACCTTGGAAAGCATGTAAGGAACCTATTGTCATGGATAGGAGTAAGTGGTTGGACACTTTTATTCAGGAAGATATGTTTTTTAGAGGAAGTCAGTTGTGCATACCTAAGAGTTCAATGAGAGATAATTTGATCAAGGAGAAACATAGTGGAGGATTGGCAGGACACTTTAGCATTGATAAGATAGTAGCTTTGGTGAGTGAAAATTACTTTTGGCCTCAGATACATAAGGATGTTAGGAGATTTGTGTAGAGTTGTAGAGTTTGTGAAGTTGCAAAAGGGAGTAGTCAGAACACTAGATTGTATACACCTTTGATAGTATCAGAGAGACCTTTGGAAGACATAAGCATGGATTTTGTAATGAGATTGCTGAAGACATAGAGAGGACATGATTCAATATTTGTAGTGGTTGATAGATTTTTGAAGATGGCTCATTTCATACCTTGTAAGAAGACAGCTGATGCAGTGCATGTAGCAAACCTATTTTTCAAAGAAATTGTGAGATTGCATGGATTACCTAAGAGTATAATTTCAGATAGAGACACCAGATTTCATGGATACTTTTCAAAGACACTTTGGAAGAAGATGAAGATAGATTTGAAGTTTAGTTCATCTTTTCACCCACAGATTGATGGACAGACAGAGGTAGTGAATATGAGTTTGGGAAACTTGTTGAGATGTTTGGTTGGAGAGAAAGCTAGAAGTTAGGATTTGATTATTTCATAAGCAGAGTTTGCATACAATAATTCAGTAAATAGGAGTACCAAAAGAACAATGTTTGAGATTGTTACTAGAATAAATCCTAGAGGAGTTGCAAAATTGAGAGATATTAGTGCAGAACCAGAGGAATTTGCAGATCACATGAAGACAATGCATAACCAGGTGAAGAAGCATTTGGAGGATATGAACAGTAAGTATAAGGAAGACACAGATGAGAAGAGAAGACATAAGGAATTTGGAGTAGGAGATGAAGTGATGGTGTACTTGAGAAAAGAGAGATTTCCAGTTGGCACTTATAACAAATTGAAGATGAAGAAGTTTGGACCTTGTAAGATACTCAGAAAATTTGATTCAAGAAATGCATTTGAAGTGGAGTTACTAGAGATGTTGGGTATATCACCTTATTTCAACATTACAGACCTATATCAGTATCATGAAGCATATTTTAGTGATAGCATGAAAGAAGACCTGAAGAAGAAGTTACCACAACAAGCACTAGAGAAGATTGAAGACATTTTGGATAGCAAAGTTGGACACAGCACTAGAGGAAGACAATACAAAGAATATCTTGTGAAGTGGAAAGGCAGACCGGAAGAAGATTCATCATGGATTTCTCAGGGTGAGGTGGACTGTCTTGGTTCTCCCCTAGCCCTAGCAAAGTGAGGGACTCACTTTTTCAATAACCCCAGATGTATGATGCAAGAGCATCCCTAGTTCAAGAGCAATCTTGCATCAACCAAAAACATGTGCATTTCAGTGTGTTTGCAATTTAGTTTGTTTCCTTTCATTTTCCAGTTCAGTCAGTAGTAGTTTCTATATTTTGGTCCGCATTCTACCGTAGTTGCATTTCACATCTTGTGGAGCTGGACTTAGCATCTAGATTCATTCATCTACATCATATCTAGAATTCAAAGCATTTGGATTGAGTACCAGAAAGTTATCACTATCAGAAGATCAGATGTTTTATTAGATTAAAGCATCCTGATAGTCTCTAATAATCAGCTAAAGGGAGAAGACTTGCGGAGCATTCCTTGACTTGTGAAGCATAACGACACATCATTCAATGATCTTTGGTTCATGGCTAACCTTTCCTGAGATCCGCACATCATTCCTTTCATTTGTGGAGGTGTTCTACATGATTAGGTCTGACCTATTAGTGTACACATATTACAGCTATTCATTGGAGTTTGTGACCTTCCTTGGCTGACACGGAGGAATCTATTGTTCTAGAGATGATATATATTGATGTAATAGATCCTTAGGAAAGTAGTTAGTTAGTCATCAAGGCATGATCATTAGCATAAGTTCATAGTTTAGATTTTGCGTGAAGGAGCTTCAATGCTATATCTTGTGTATATTCTGATATTCTGTAATCAAGCCTGTGAGCCCTAATTATAAGCCCGCATGATGCCAGCCAGATTGTATTTGAATTCTATTATATACTAAATGACTGAATGTATGTTTGTTTCATATCTTTGAGTTGTTTCTGTTGTGTTTACTCTTGTTGCATGGCCTGGGCAGTTCATTTTGTGAACCTGCCTACCATGACTGCACCATATGTGATGACTGGAATCCTTCCAGCTGTTCAATATAGACTTCTTCCAACTCTCCATTCAAGAATGCAGATTTTACATCCATTTGATAGACCTTAAAATCTTTGTAGGCTGTAAATGCCAGAAACATTCTTATAGATTCATTCCTTGCCATTGGTGCAAATGTTTCCTCAAAATCTATTCTTTCAACTTGAGAGTATCCTTTGCATACCAACCTTGCTTTGTTTCTTACTACTTCACCATTCTCATTCATCTTGTTTCTGAAAACCCACTTGGTACCAATTACATTTTTATCTACTGGTTTAAGAACAAGATCCTAAGTTTGATTCTTCTCTATCTACATCAATTCTTCTTTCATAGCCTTTACCCAATTTTCATCATTGCAAGCTTCATTCACAATCTTAGGTTCAATCGTGGAAATTAGACAGAAATTTACTTGTTCTTATGTATCTATTCTTCTAGTCATGATTCCTTTACTTTTATCTCCTATAATTTGATCTTTAGAATGATTAAGTTTTACATACCTTAGTGTCTTGGCAGCACTTTCCGGAGCTTGATCCTCTTCATCTAAGATGTCTTCATACTATAACACTTTTGAACCATCTAGTTTATCTGATTCATATCCACTTGATTTTGGAGACCTTTCCTTGCTTTCATTGACTTTGGCATTTGCACTCTCAATGATCTTATTTAGCCTCTTATTATAACACTGGTAAGCCTTGCTCTTGGTTGATTAACCAAGGAGGATTCCTTCATCACACCTAGCATCAAACTTGCCTAGATCTTCTTCTCTTTTGATATAACATTTGCTATCAAAAACTTTGAGATATTTCATAGTAGGAACTTTACCATACCACAATTCATAAGGAGTCTTAGAATTGTTACCTTTGACTTGGACTCTATTTAGGATATATATAGTAGTGTGAATTGCCTCTCTCCAATATACCTCTAGAAGACTAGCTTCCTTCATCATGGTTCTAGCAGCTTCTTAAACTGTTATGTTCTTTCTTTCAATTACTCCACTTTTTTGTGGGGTTCTAGGTGCAGATAACTATCTTTTTATCCCATGTTCTTCACAAAATAAATTGAATTCATTTGATGTGAACTCTCCTCCTCTATCAAACCTTAAACATTTGATCTTCAAATCCATTCATTTTCAACCATTGCCTTAAATGCCTTGAACTTATCTAGAGCTTCTGATTTTTCTTTCAAAAAGGTAACCCAAGTCATTCTAGAATAATCATCAATAAGAAACATGAAATACATGTCTCCTTGCAAAATTATTACTCTAGTAGGTCCACACAAGTATTTATGCACTAGTTCTAGTAATCCATCAACTGATTGGTCCTTGCTTTTGAAACTTGTTCTTGTTTGTTTCCCAAATTGACACTCCTTGCAAATAGGATTAGCAAAGCTTGGGTAAATCTCTAATAGCCAGTTGCAATGATTGTTCCAGAGCTTTCTCTGATCTTGCATCCATTGTCATTGAAGCTTAGGTCATAACCTTTGTCACACATCTAACCCACACTCAAAATATTGTGCTTTAATCCTTTCACATACAAGACATCTTCAGTATTATGCTTGCCATCAAAGGAAATAGATGCTTTTCCACAAATCTTATCAGTTGTATCATCTCCAAACCTAACCAGTCCACCATCATATCTTTCCAAACTCACAAACTTACTTTTGTCACCAGTCATGTGGTGAGAACAACCACTATCAATAACCCATTCATGTTTTTCTTCAACAACCTGAGTAGCCAAAGCACTTTCCACTGGTTTTTCTTTCTTAACACAGCTAGCAAGATTAGTAGACACAGTTTCTTCTTTAATAACAATAAACAAGCATTCATTACCAGAAGTACTAGCATTATCTGGTTCACCATTATCTGATACTTCTTCATCATCATCAAGATCTTCAACATAATAATGTTTCTTTTGGATCCTAGGCCAGATCCTCTTTGCAGTCTATCCATGAAGTTGGCTTCAATTTCATCAAACTCATCATCTGATTCTAGCTTGTACTTTTTTGATCTGGAGGTTTTCCCAGAAGTATTGGCTTTAAAGGTAGTTTCTACTTTTGGCAGGGCATCACTGTACTCTCTCATTTCAAAGGTAGTAAGATTAACAAGAAACTGATTTCTGTCAATATCTTTTACTTGCATAAATTCTTCAATTGTAGCTACCTTATGACTGTAGGACTTTAACAGTGATATGAGAATTTTCATTACAACTTCCTTATCACTGAGAGTTCCCCCCACACCTTTTATTCCCGTGACAAGTTCATCAACTCTTTGCATAAAGGCTATTATGTTTTCATCTTCATTCATCTTCAAACTTTCATATTTCACTTTCAAACTTTGTAGCTTGGCCTCCTTCACATAATCATCACCCTCATATAGATTTTTCAATTTTTCCCATACCTCAGTTGCAGTTTCAAGATCCACAACTTTTGTCAGTACTGAGTCATTCAATGAACTTAACAAAGCATCTTTTTCTTTAACATCCACTTCATATTCCTTGATTTTGTCTTCAATCATCAAACCATTTTGAGGTAGGGTGTATTTTGTTTCTGCAGCTTTCCATACTTTGTAACCAAGACAAAGAAGATGACTTTTCATTCATTCCTTCCAAAGAGCATAGTTCATCCCATCAAAATGTGACACTTCCTTCTTATAAGACATTTTGGATCTTCCTCAAGCTATTAGACTTTCTTCAAAGGAACCTTGCTCTGATACCAATTGTTGAAATGCACCGGACAACTGAGAAGGGGGTTGAATCAGTTGTCCCAAAAACTTAAACACTTCTTCATTTAAACATTGACACTTATCCACAATTATTATGATTTAATAATGAATGCATGAAATCAGAAACTTAAACACAGATGCAACATTATACACAAGAGACACCAGATTTTTATATGGAAAACCCCAAGGTGGGGAAAAACCATAGAGAGGATTAGCTCTCAAAATATATTGTAATCTTTGAAAAATGATGTTCAGGCTTGGTCACTCCACGAGTCCAGAACATACTGGCTCACTACCATGAACTACAGCTAGGTTTAGCAGGCTCACTGCCTCAACCCTAAACCAAGAAAGATTACAATAAGGGTTGTTAAATCCTACTGGTGGCTCACTACCAAAATCACCATCTTCTTCATGTCTGAGATTAATACATTGAAGTACAATAGTTCCTCTGCTCTACTCTACCCTACTCTACCTTATCTCCTCGTCCTTTTCCTTATCTTCCCATTTTTGCACAAGGACACCTTTTCCATGACTCAATTACATGTATTTATACACTTCATCAACCTTGGAATGATCTCAAGGTTGGCATTACAATCGTCAACCATTGGAACAATCTCCAAGGTTGGCATTACAAACATTTACAAAATAGGTCTTCACCTAATACAAAAAAATTCTAAGGAATTGTAGTATAGATGTATGTAGATCACACCACGCCTTAGCTGGGACTCAAACACGATCTTCCATGCCACAAAATGCTTCCACAATCTTCAAGGGATCTCTGCAATTACTGGGATTAACCAAGTCAGCTAAGACTGGTTGTACGCTATGTTATCTGGGAATAATCTTCAAACACGATCTCATTTCCTTAGCATCAACCAATGTAAAGGTAGGACCATGATTAGGAGAAATCCATAAGCATGTTGAAATCATCAAGAGCAACCGCACAAACACAAACCACTTTATTCATGAGATTCTTCACATTGGAGCACATGAACTTCACTATCTTCAACTGTCATATAAGAAAGATAGCTTGCCGACCACCTAAACACAAACCATTGTAATTATAGGCACTTTTATCATCACGGACTTCCCTTTAGAACTGCAGAGTGAAACACTTTAATGTAGAGGAATGTGGAGCAAAATACTTTCTCCCTGTCACCAGAGAATAATTAGAGAAAGCAAGTTTTACTCTGGTGAATGTAACTCTCCTAATTCTTCACATCGGATGCTCAAACTCAGGATTTAGCATCTTTAGACATCCCTTTAAATAACTTCCAATCCATAGACCAAGATCTTTAAGTAGTGAGAAATGCAAAGTAATCTACCAGACTGTTCTTCAGTATACAACTCACTTTCTATACTACACTTCACTATAACTCACCGGTTTCTTCTAGAGGGGCCAATTTTCTTAGTATCCTCAACATACAAAGCTTCTAAACAAGTAATAGAATAGGACATAGTTGACACCAATGACAACAAAGATATGTTGACATCAATGACAACACTGATTAGGAACATACTTGAAACAAGATGAAGAAGATTTTACAGATCTTGAGGCAAAATTTGCAAGCAGAATAAAAAGAGGCAGTAAAGGAAAGTTCAAAGCCAAGTTACCTTTCAAATGTTTCAATTGTGGTAAAATTGGTCACTACGCTTCAAGATGTCCTAATAGAGCTTTGAAAATCAATAAAAGTAAAGGAAAAATGGTAAGAAAGAGTTACTACGTTAGAGACGATGATGGTGTAACTGATGATGAATCTAATTCTGATGATGGTAATAGTAGTGAATTCTTGTTTATTGCACTTAGAGAAGAACCTATTTTTGCTAATCTTGCAAGCTGTGTGAAGGAAGGAAGTCCAGGAGAGTTGTCTACATTTCATGCTAAAAAGGAAGATGAATGGATCATTGACAGCGAATGTTCAAATCACATGATAGGAGACAAGAGTAAGTTTGTTAAGTTTGAAAAGTATGATGGAGGACTTGTTAGGTTTGGTGATGATACAACTGGTAAGATTTGTGGAAAAGGATCTATTACTTTTGATGGAAAGCATAATATAGATGATGTTCTTTATGCCAAGGGCTTAAAGTATAATCTTCTAAGTGTTGGGCAAATGTGTGACAAAGGGTATAATCTTATGTTCAAGGACAATGGGTGTAAGATCAAGAATAGCTCTAAAACCTTAATTACTACTGGTAAGAAGACTCATGGTAATGTTTATCATTTGAGAGGTACTAAAAATTGTTGTTTGTTGGCTAAGGCAGATGAAAGTTGGCTATGGCATAGGAGAATGTGTCACATTAACTTTAATAATCTGGTGAGAATAAGAATTGTTCAAGCTATAATAGACCTACCTAAGATTGTGAAGCTTGTCAATATTTTATGCAAAGAATGTCAGTTTGGAAAGATGACAAAGACCACTTTCAAGAGCAAGGAACAATCCTTTACTAGTTTGGTGGAGTTGGTGCATACAGAGCTATGTGGTCCTACAAGAACAAGAAGTTTGCAAGGTGAAAGCTATTTCATGCTCCTTATTGATGATTTTTCAAGAATGAATTAGGTTACTTTCCTTAGAGAAAAACTAGAAACTCTAGATAAGTTCAAGGAATTCAAAGCTATGGTTGAAAATGAATTAGATTTGAGAATCAAATGCTTAAGGTCTGACAAAGGTGGTGAGTTTACTTCAAGCGAGTTCAATGCTTTTTGTGAAGAACATGGAATAAAGAGACATTTCTCTGCTCCCCAGACTCCTCAACAAAATGGAGTGGTTGAAAGGAAGAATAGAAATGTTCAAGAAGCTGTTAGAGCGATGATCAAGGAAGTAGATCTACCAGAAGTATAATGGAAAGAAGCAATACACATTGTTGTCTACATTCAAAATAGAGTACAAATTAGAGCAGAAGAAACAAAGACACCTTATGAGCTATGGTATAGTAGAACTCCTACTATCAAATACTCCAAAATTTTTGGAAGCGAATGTTACATCAGAAGAGATGAAGAATTACGAAAGTTTGATGTTAGACGTGATGAAGGCATATTCCTCGGGTACTCTACTAAGAGAAAGGCTTATCGGTACTATAACAAAAGATTGAGAAAGATCATTGAAAGTGCAAATGTGAACGTAGATGAAGATATTCGACTAGATGGATATGAGTTAGATGGATATGCTGACACGGAAAAGGTTGAAAAAGGCAAAGAAAAAGAAGTTCAGACTGAAGTTCAAGTTGAAGCTCTGATAAGAATTCCCAAAACTCCTAGGTATGTGCAAAGAGATCATTTTGAAGATCAGATTATTGGTGACAAAAGGAAAGGTGTAATGACAAGAAGCAGGACTGCAGAAGAACAAGTAAATCTCTAACTACTTTCAAAGGTGGAACCTAAAACAATAAATGAAGCATGCAATGATGAGCATTGGGTTAAAGCAATGAAAGAAGAATTAGTGTAGATTGAAAAGAACCAGACTTGGGAACTTGTCCCCAGACTTGCAAACAAGAATGTGATTGGAACAAAGTGGGTTTTCCGGAACAAACTAAATGAAGTTGGAGAAGTTGTGAGAAACAAGCCAAGACTTGTGTGTAAAGGCTACTCACAAGTGGAAGGAATTGATTATGAAAAGACTGATGCTCCAGTGGCAAGAATGGAAGCTATCAGACTGTTTTTAGCATTTGCAACACACAAAAACTTCAAGGTATATCAGATGGATGTGAAATCTCCCTGCCTGAATAGTGAGCTAGAAGAAGAGGTCTACATAGAGAAAATGGATGCGTTCTAGTTATCAGACAAACCAGACATGGTATGCAAGTTGAAGAAGGCTTTGTATGGATTGAAACAAGCTCCCAGAGCTTGGTATGCAAGAATAGACAAGTATTTGTTGCAACAAGGTTTTAGTAAAGGGTCCCCAGACAACAATTTGTATATCAAGGAAAGCAAAGATCAAATATTTATTATTGAAGTCTATGTAGATGATATCATATTTGGTGGAAATGAAGAGATGTGCAAGAATTTTGCAAATGAAATGCAAAAGGAATTTGAGATGTCTATGTGTGGAGAGATGAACTTCTTTCTTGGACTAAAAATCAATCATACTGATAAAGGAATTTTCATTTCGCAATAAAAGTATGTCAGGGAATTGTTGAAGAAGTTTGGAATGGAGGACTCTAAACCAGTATGCACTCCTATGGTTATTAGCTATAAACTAAGCAAGAATGATGAATCTCCTAAGGTTGATCAAAGCAAGTACAGATCAATGATTGGAGGACTACTTTACCTAATTGCTACAAGACCAAATATCATGCATGCAGTCTATCTTGTGGCCATATTTCAATCAGATCCTAGAGAATTTGATGGTAGCAAAGAGGATATTCAGGTATTTGAAGGGTACTCCTAATCATGGCTTGTGGTATCCTGAGAATAATGATTTTTCTTTAAGTGCCTATATAGATGTAGATTGGGCTAGATGTGCTAATGATAGGAAAAGCACAAGTGGAGGTGCATTCTTCCTTGGAGATAGGGTAGTATCCTAGCATAGTAAGAAATAGGAATTAGTCTCCTTATGTACTACACAAGAAAAATATATTGTTGCAGTATCATGTTGCACTTAGGTGCTATGGATGAAACATACCTTGAAGGATATCAAAGTTGAGTATGATGGGTGAATCCCTATTCTTTGTGATAACACAAGTACCATAAATATTTCAAAGAATCCAGTGATGCATTCAAAGAAAAATCACATTTCAATCAAGTATCCCTTTTGAGGGAGAAAGTTGTAGAGAATGAGGTAAAGCTTGAGTATGTGCCTACAAAAGATCAAGTTGCTGATATATTCACTAAGGCTCTTCCAAAAGACACATTTGAGTATCTTCAAGAGAAATTAGGGGTTATTGCCCCTCCTTCCTTGAACTAGATACATAAGAAGATGCATCAGTCTAGTGTGCTTCAAAGTACATTTCTCCTTTTTGGATTGATGATTGGAGGCTACCTCTCAGAGGGAGCAGGTAGTGGTTTGAGATGATTGTTGCATTCAAAGGGAGTAAAAGAATGATTTCAGATTGATCAAAGTAGTAATATGCAAGTATGTGCAGTAGAAGAGATGTGATCTCCTTTTCCATTGATGTCAAAGGGGGAGAGAGATCATGTAAAAAAACTTAAGGCTAGAAAGAGTTCAGATGTGTAAAAAGAAAGGGGAGTCCTGATGCAGAATTGTGTATTAATGGAGGAATACGTCATTTAGTTTTTCACATCATATGTTTCCATCAATGACAAAGGGGGATATTATTGCAAGTATGTGCTAACTGGTGTTGTCATTGATGTCAACATGTTTGTGTTGTCATTGGTGCCAACTGTATCTTTTGATATTGTTGATTGTTGATTTATTGAGTTGTCATGATAAGAACACTATTTGAGTATTTTTCTTTGCATTTTCTCTGTATTGAAGACTGGAGTATAAGATTTGGATATGATTTAGATAAGTTTTTGAAGATTCTAAATCTAGAATTTGGTGGTCTAAATCATTGTGCAAAAAAAAGTTCTATTCACTAGTTTGAAGACTATGCCTAGCAATATTTGCAGAGTGACAAGGAGATGGTATTTTGCTCCGCATTTCTTCATAGGTTGGATTTAGGTCTTATGGTTCTAGACTTAATATTGCAAGGTCCTTATCTATTTCCATTCCAACGGATTTATCATTTGGTGCTCTAGAAAGCAAGTAATTGACTAATAGAGTTTGACAGTGTCTGTTAAGAAGAAGTTTGTGATGTGTTCTCAAGTGATAAATGTTGTTTTCAAGTGAGATCTGTTGCGGTTGAATTTGTTGACTCCCAAGTTGTTCTATATTGTTTGTAGATATCATTAGAATGTATTGAAGACTATACTTGATCAACAGGTTACAATGAAGTTCTTGGAAGCATGTATCTAAGTGTTCTTGATGTGTGCACTTGTTCTGGCTGACCTGGTTATTCACACTTTTTTCAAAGGTGATTCTTGGATTGTAGAAGCATGTCCAAGCATTTGAAGATGTTTTTGGGTCTAAGATAAGCCATGAAGTGTTCCTCCTTCATTAATTTACTCTATAAGTTTGTTTAGGTCTAGTCCTAATTTTATTTTTGTATGTATGCCGACCTTGGAGATAGTTCCAATGGTTGTAGATTGTAATGCCGACCTTAATTTACATTCCAAGGTTGATGATTGGTATAAATGTATGTAATGAATTCATGAATGAGGTGATACATGGTGAAGATGTGAAGATAAAGTGTGAGTTATAAAAGTAGAGTAGAGTAGAGGAGTTATATTGCGCTTTAGTGGAACTGAACTCAGGCATGATGTAGATGCTATTATATCAGTTCACCCTCGGTAGTGAGCCAACCCCGGCAGTGAGCCAACCCTTGGCAATGAGCCACCCTTTGGCAGTGATCCTTTGATTTGGGTAGCGATCTCTAGATAGTGATCCTCTTTGATATTTAGTATTATTACAACATTATATTGTGATCTAACACTCACACTAATTTTTTTCTTGTTTAGGGTTTTCCACGTAAAAATCTGGTGTTCATGTGTGTATGGTGTTAATGTGTTCATGTTTTGATTCTACTATTCATGCTTTATGTTCATAATAGAATAAGGAGTTAAAATTAAGTAAATGTGAAAGTGTTATTATGCAAAGAAGTCAAAGTTTTTTATACAATTGATTCACCCCGCCTCTTAGTTGTCTTGTGCCTTTCAACACTTCCCCAATTTTTTTAAATCTTTTCAAAACATTTTCTATAATTTAATACTTATAATTTTTCAAGAAATATTTTTCAAAACCATAAAATATCTTTTTTTTTTCTGTGCGGGAGTTTGAGTTTTAATTTTTCTAAAAAATTTTGGATTTTGCAAATGATAGTCCATATGACCATACCTGGGAGGATCATTTTTTGTCCAGGTCAAGGTGACCAAAATATGTTGAATTATATATTTTTCTTCACCTCTTTGCCTCATGGATCCAATGGTAAGGTATCTTTTATTCCAGGAGGTCATCCATCAAAACCCTCATTTGAAACACACATCCAAGAAACCCTTTTTGCCAAGATTTTTCCAACTTCAAATCTACAATAAACACAAAAAATCTGCAACACCCAAAACCCCAAATCTACAAAACAACAACCTACACAAAATCTTCTAATGTCTCAAATCTTTCCTGCATTGCCATGGATTCAACTTTGCACTAAATCTACACAACAATAGTTATACAACACTAGGGAGCTCACACCTCCCACAACCAAGAAACCAAGCTCATACAAGCATATTCAAGCAACATGCAAGTCCATGCAAGTACATGCAACTCACATGCAAGAACATGTAAGATCATATAAGCACATGAAAGAAACATGCAAGTCCATGAAAAAACCTCATGCTCTGATACCAAATGAAAGGAAATTTATAGCCATAAAGACAAATTTTCTCATAACCTTATGAGAGATATTTATGCAAACAAGTATTCAAAAATCTACATGCAAAAGAATAAGAAAACATACCATCAAGGTGGCACAAGATATACCTTGGGAAAACCTTCATTGAGGGAAAAACCCAGCCTCCAAAAGTATCCACACCCATTGTATTATCTCATGAACAAAGATTAAAATACATAGCCTGCATGAATACTTCTAAATCATCAAGCTCCCTAATTAAACTCCATGTGAACAAGAAAATGAGAATCATGTAACCACACATCCCAATCCATGCTTCCTCTCCTCACAAATGTAACTTGCAAGAGAGGCTCAATCTTGGCTACACAAGCCAAACAACTAACAAGCCAACCCAAACCACTAACCATGTGCTTGCTTTTATAGACTCAAGCTCACACAAATACAACTTGTGGTATTGGGTTAACACCATGTGACTCAAAACCATGAGTACACAAAACCATTGACCCCACATTTAATAATTGGTACTAAGTTTTCCCTTTTTTCTAATATTAAATAATTTTCCAATGTTACATACAACTTTTACATGTGGCTAAACACATCACTTAAGATGCACCACAAATAAATATTTATTTTACATAAATAAAAATAATCAATGTTATGCAAGGTGTACAACACACCTTTTTCCCAACAAAATTAACTTTTTACCAACTAAATGTAAGTTATTTGTTCCTTCACTTAGAATACTAAAGTTGTCCTACTTAGACTATATTTCTAGAGTAAGTAGAACTAATGGAAAATGAGATTTGATAAATGTATTAAAGAATTATATAAATTATATGATGGACAACTACACTAAGAAGTCAAAAAAATAGAAAGTTAGATCCTAGATATTGATAATTTTGCTAATCAAGATGGGATTTTGGTTGTTGTCAAAGGTAACAAGCATAGATTCTACTATTAGAATGCTATTGGATGCATGTCGACATAAGTACAACTACATTGGAGTCCACTATGCATAGAAGAAATAAAAATGTATAAATAATGAACATGAACCTAAAAACTCATGGAAACAAAGGTGAGAAGAATATCGAGAATATACAAAGAGTAATTTTGCAAGAAATGAGACAATTTCAACTTCCATGAATAGCCAAATAAAAATTTGATTTTGTGTGTGTGTGTGCACTTAGTCTAATTGTGTCTAGGTTTAAAATAACAAATAAAGCATAGAAATAGTACTATAATATTTGGTAATTCTAGGAAACAAGGAAATGAAATCATAAGTATTGCCAAGAAGGAAGGGAAATAAAAATTACAAATAATTTAAATTTATAGTAACTAAAAAATAGTACATATTATTTAAATTAAAAGAAAGGAAAGATTGTTGTCTCCAAAAAGAAGAGGGAAATAATTAAATGGAAAACCCAAGTTCTATCAAACAAGGGATATTCTCCTTGACATTTGAGAGAGAGAGAGAGAGAGAGAGAGAGAGAGAGAGAGAGAGAGAGAGAGAGAGAGAGAGAGAGAGAGAGAGAGAGAGAGAGAGAGAGAGATTGTTGCTTCAAAGAGTGGAGGAGCAAATATGAAAGAATCTAGATATTCTTGATGAGAAAAGAGAGTGGCTACAACCTAATCACATGAATTTGTAGAGGAAAATAGATAATTTGTTTCCATAGAACATGAGAAATGGGGAAACAAAAAAAATTCCAAATGATTATGGGGAGGCCAAGAAGAGGGCCTCAACCTAAAAACCACAAAGGATCTAATGGAAATCTTGTTATACCAAATCTCTCATAAACCACAAACAAATACAATAATAATGGAATACCAACAATTTATAATTGTGAAGAGAGATTGGTTGCTTGGAATGATGATATGACATGTAAATCATCTAAATTATCCACCCAAAAATTGTTACAAGAACCTATGACGATCCTTGGAGAAGAATGGAGAAAAAATGAGAAAGGAAGGGAAGAATGAGAGACAGAAAGAGAGAAGATAGAGTCAATTTGATGTAGAGCAGGGGAGGTTCCTCAAAGACACTTAATGGATTCTTGAGACTCACTAGACTGACTATCCCAACTTTTGAAAAGTTTCCTCTTCACTTAGTATGGTTGCCAGAGGTTGATACATGCCCAAATGAAGGACCAATGGGTTAACCAACCTACTTCAGTCCTATCACACCCTGACCCACTTTGGTTTGGTAGACTAAGATCACTCAAGGTCACAAAGACCCAGACACCATGCCCTTCTAGTCGTTCCCTTATAATTAGCCCTATTTGCTTGTAGCCCTTAGAATAGGATTCTTTTGTCATAACTTGCAAAATAATTGGAACATTGATGCAGAGCGGGCAGCAGCTGCATGGACATAGTCGAATGCTATTGACTGTGACGGTGATTAAATTTCTGAATCACTGAAAATACTAGACCGCACCAATCAATCTAGTGAACTCCCTTCGTGGTTGAACACTAATGATGGTTGACTGTCGAACCATAGAACCCTTCAACTACCATTAGTGCCTGGTTGAACCTTCATGTCGAAGGAATCCTCACTGCACTCATCGGTCTCATTGAAGCCACCGGTTCGTTGAACCATTGAACCGTTGAACCGGTTCAATGGGTGGTTCAATGATCGTTATCTTTATAGATATTATCTTCGTCACTCTACGGAAACCCTTGAACCAAACCCAATGGAACCATTGAACTGGTTCAATGGTTCAACCAAAGGGTTGCTTCACCAAACTTAAACATACCGACTGCTTAAATCTCCCCTCCTTCGAACCGACGAACCTTGAACTTTTGGGGCTCGGTTCAACCAAAGGATTTTGGCCCGACTTTATTTATTGGCCGAACCTGATATTCTTTTGGCCGACGGTACCCTTCACACCGATATGACTCACGGCCTTCACTGAACTAACGAACCATTGAACCATTAGTGATGGTTCAACCAAAGGAAATTTGACACTTCAAACTCCACCGAATAAATAGACTTTTCTGAATTCTCAGTCTAGCACATGAGGATGCTAGGTTTAATTCAGCATGTCGTAACTTCCCAATCCTACGAAAATAAAAACATACAGAAACAAAAAATCTAATCTATTATTTACAGCCATTCCACCAATTACAGAGTAATCAACTAGTGGAATGGGAAAAACCCATCGCAGTGGCAAACCCACAAATTGATTAACAATATAGATTGAATGCAAACACAAGATCTTTATTATAGAGCTTTCCAAAGATTACAATTCACTATTCAATCTCAATTACAGAACAAAACAAACTGTATGTTTTTCTCCTCTTCTCCATCGATTGATCTGGGTTGAGCTATTTAACCACAAAACAACAATAGTACTAACTGGTCTCCCAGCGTTTGGGAGAGGCTAACTACCTAACTAACTAACAACCTTATCACTTACAGCTTGACAAGTGTCCAAAAGACAAAAAAATCCTAAAAATAGCATGAGTTGGTCAAACAGACCTTATTACATAATTAAATACATAACAACCTACTAAACAGCTATACAATTAACCTGCTGAAGGGGTAAAATTAACTTGCTGAAGAGGTGCCCTTGCACCATACTCCCCGAAAGAAGAAATCTCTAGCCCACTTGAGATGAGAGTTTGTAAATCTATTCCAAGTTTGCAAATCTATTTTGCAGTCATCCAAATTGCTTCTGAATCAGGTTGTCCTTGCCAAGTGACCAAATATTCCATATATTCTTTGTTGCTGGTCTTCTTTGCCACTCGTGAGTCCAAAATCTACTATAATTTTGGGGAATCATGCTTAGGAATGTCATCTGCTACTGTATCTTGGAGTGATTCCTGTTCTTCATCAGGATTAGATTTATAGGGAGTTAAATCACACACATTAAAAATGGGTGATAAACCAAGATCAGAAGGAAATTGAATTTTATAAGCATTTTGTCCACATTTCTAGAAAATTTGACATGGTCCAATCTTCCTCTGCATGAGTTTGGTGTATTTTCCTTTGGGAAGTCTTTCCTTGTTCAAATTAAGCCAAACCAAATCTCTAACATCAAACAGGACATCCCTCTTTTTCTGATCAGCATATTCTTTATACTTCAAAGTAGTTTGCTGGAGGTGATTCTTGACTTGATCATGCACCTCTTTTATTGCTACTGCAAAAGCTTCTCCATCTACACTAACAGAATCTCCTGTAGGCAAATTTCTTAACTCCAAAATACCTCTAGGATGCATACCATACACTATCTGAAAATGGGATTTCCTTGTACTTTGATTGACAGTATCATTATAGGAAAATTCTTCTTGGGAAAGGCTGTTATCCCATTTTTCTCCATGCTGTCTTGTCAAACATCTAAGTAGATTTCCCAATGGACGGTTGATTACCTCAGTTTGTCCATCTGTCTGAGGATGATAGGCTGATGAGAAAGATAAATTTGTTCCAAGCTTCCTCCAAAGAGTTCCCCAAAAATGACCAATAAACCTTACATCTCTGTCAGAGACTATACTCAATGGCAATCCATGTATCCTTACGATTTCTTTGAAAAACAAATCTGCAACATAAGAAGCATCAGATGTAGTTTTGCATGGCAAGAAGTGTGCCATTTTGCTGAATTTGTCCACTACAACAAAAACACTGTCATATCGTTTTCTTGTCCTTGGTAAACCCAACACAAAATCCATACTTATGCTTTCCCATGGTCTGGAAGGAATGGGTAAAGGCTGATATAACCCTGCATTAGTTGATCTGCCCTTTGCTTTCTAATGTATCACACATGTCTCCACAAATTTCCTGACATCTGTCTGCAATTTGGGCCAATAATAATGTCTTCTAACGAGATCAAGAGTCTTGTCCAAACCAAAATGTCCTGCCATAGCGCCACAATGTTTTTCCTTTATGATATTCAACATCATAGAACACTTTGGAATACACAACTGTACACCTTTGAACAGCAATCCATCCTAGATCAGAAATTTAGAAAATTCAGCATGAGATTTATCTCCAAAAGAAGCACATACTTGGTAGATTTCTCCAAAATCTTCATTAGCATCATATATATTCTTCAAGGAATCAATGCCAACACTTTCTAGTTGAATCTGACTTACTGTCAGAGCTCTCCTACTCAAAGCATCTGCTACCTTATTCTTGACCCCTTTCTTGTGCTTGAGGGTAAAGGTAAAAGCTTGCAAAGTCTCTACCCACTTCATATGCCTATGGTTCAACTTTTCTTGGCTGTTTATAAAACTCAGAGCCTGATAATTTGTGAATACTATGAATTCTTTTGGCATCAAGTAATGCCTCCACTTTTTGAGTGACTGGACTAGCGCATACATCTCCAAATCATATGATGAATACCTCTTTTTAGCATCATTTAGTTTCTCACTGAAAAATGCAATTGGTCTACCTTCTTGACTAAGTACTGCTCCAATTGCCATGTGACTTGCATCACATTCTACCTAAAAAATTTTGTTAAAATCTAGAAGTGCAAGAACTGGTTGCTGTGCTACCTTTTTCTTCAATGTTTCAAATGAATTATCTGCTGCCTTTGTCTAACTAAATCTGCACTTTTGTCCTCCTTTTATGGTGTCAAGCATGGGTGCACAAATATGACTAAACCCTCTTATAAACTTCCTATAGAAGGTTGCTAACCCATGGAAACTTCTGACATCATTCATCGTTCTAGGAGTTGGCCAAGACAATATGGCACTTACTTTCTCCTTATCCATCTGCAACTTTCCTTGAGAAATGACAAAACCCAAATAGGTGATCTCCTCTTGGATAAACAAACACTTTTCCAAATTGATCATGAGTTGCTCTTCATGCAACCGTTTGAGAACCAAGTCTATATGCCTAAGATGCTCTTCCTTTGTATTGCTGAAAATCAGAATGTCATCAAGATATATTATGACAAACTTTCCAATAAATTCTCTCAAGACCTCGTTCATCAGTCTCATAAAAGTACTAGGTGCATTAGACAAACCAAAAGGCATAACCTTCCACTCATATAATCCTTCATTTGTTTTGAATGTTGTTTTCCATTCATCTTTGGGCCTAATTCTGATCTGATGATAACCACTCTTCAAATTCATTTTTGTGAAATACTTAGCACCTCCTAAATAGTCAAGTAAATCCTCTATCCTGGAAACCTATACCTAATTGTTATCTTATTAATAGCCCTGGAATTAGTGCAAAGCCTCCAAGTGCCTTCTTTCTTTGGTGCTAGGACAGCTGGTACTGCACATGGGATTAAACTTTTGCCAATCAAACTTGTATCTAATAATTCCTCAATCTGTCTTGCAACTTCTGCATTATGCTCTGGAGTAAGCTTGTATGCTGCCTTGTTTGGAAGTGTAGATCCTGGAATCAGATCTATGCAATGGCTGATATCCCTTATAGGTGGTAGGGATCTTGGCATTCCGTCAGAATGCCTTTATACTTATTTTACAACTCTTGGACAGTTGGATCTATAAACCTCTATTTTTTCTCTCCTTTGGTTTCTTGCTGTTGTTCCTTGTTTACCTTCAGGCACAGAATTGGAGCATAGGCGACCACACCTTCTATTGCTATCTCTTTCATAAACTATTTTCCTTCGACCAGAATTACCTTAACCTCTTTACCTTTTGTTTTCTCCTCATTCTCTGTCAATGGTATTAATTCTGTCACTGTGCCATTCCTGGTGATTGTATAGGTATTCCTAACACCGTCATGGCATGCCTTCAAATCATACTGCCATGGTCTTCCAAATAAGAGATGGCAGGCATCCATCTTGGTGATGTCAAACATCAACCTATCTTTATATGCTCCAATCTGAAATTCTACCCAAGCCTGCTCTTCCACAACTGTTTGCTGACCTTGTGTAAGCCATGATACCTTGTATGGGGATGGATGAGGCAATCTTATAAGCTTAAGCTTCTCTACCATTTCATCAGATACAAAATTTTTAGTAGAACTAGAGTCAATTAAAACTTTACATACCTTTCCTCCTACTTTGCAAGTAGTTCTGAAAAGAGACTTCCTTTGTGGGGGTTCTTTGTCAGATATCTTCATGGTGGTCATTGTTCTCCTCATCATCAAAGATTCTCCTTTCTCAGGATACCCATAATTGTCCGGAGCATTCACACTTTGGCAAATGTTTGAACTTATTTCACCTTGACAGTCAGAGTCTTGAATCAGATTTGTCCTTCTTTCTCCCATAGAACTGGTTGCCTTTTCTAGACATCTGCTAGCTATATGGCCTTCTTGATTATAGTTATAACATCTGATAGATCCTCTTCCCTGAGATATTCCTCTGAAAGGTGGTCGTCTGCCTCAAAAGTTTCCCTGTTGATTGTAACTTCCTCTCTAGATTTGACTACTGTCTCCTTTGCTATTTTCCTGATTGGATTCTCCTTGGTATCTAAAATTGTTACCTCTGCCTCTGAAAGGACTTCTTCCACCTCTTTTCTATTTTCCTCTTCATCTATTGTTCTGTTCTTGTCTCCTCTTTAATTTCTCTTCCACTTTTAGTGCCAATTGACAGCACTTCTGGACTATATCTGGACTATGCAGATTTAAATCTTCTTGGATTACAAATCTCAACCCATTAAGGTATCTGGCTACCTTTTCTTCCTCACTCTCTTTCACTTTTGTCTTAACACAAAGTTTCATGAACTCTTCTATGTATGAGCTGACATCTAGCTCCTTCTGCTTCAAATTTTAGTTCTTCTTATGTAGTTGGATGTTGTAATCTAATGGAACATAAGCTTCCTTCACCAAAGCCATCATTTTCTTCCATGTAGCAACTCTATTTTTGCCTTCTTTCACCCTGTCATCCTGGATGAAATTCCACCAAGTCAATGCAGCCTCTTTTATTTTTGATTGGGCTATTTTCACTCTCTGAAACTCTGGTATTTCCTCTATTTCAAAGAAATTGTTCAGGGAGTCTATCCACTCCATCACTAAATTAGGATCCATCTTTCCTATAAACACTGGCAAATCCAATTTCACATCCATGGTTCTCCTCTCCATGGATTTGAGGGCATTCAATAAGGGTCTCTGGTCTTTAGGAACCTCTATCTCTTCCCACCTAGGGACTTCCTCTTCATCCCTATCATCTTCTTTACCAGAACCTACTCTGTCCCTCAATTTCTCCAACTCATCCTTCAATGCTTGATTTTGAGCCTTCACAGCTTTGCTTTCTAAAATCTATTTCTTTACCAACATAGCCAACTCAGCGTTGGTCATCCTTGCTAGAATTTCTGATGATCCTTCGTCATCTGACATTCTATCTTTTGTTATCTTCTCCCCAAAAGTTACTCCTTAGCTCTGATACCACTTGATGCAGAGTGGGCAGCGGCTGTGTGGACACAGTCGAATGCTATTGACTGTGACAGTGATTAAATTTCTGAATCACCGAAAACACTAGACCGTACCAATCAGTCTGGTGAACTCCCTTCGTGGTTGAACACTAATGATGGTTAACTGTCGAACCATCGAACCCTTCAACTACCATCGGTGCCTGGTTGAACCTTCATGTCAAAGGAATCCTCATTGCACTCGTCGGTCTCATTGAACCCACCGGTTCATTGAACCATTGAACCATTGAACCGATTCAATGGGTGGTTCAACAATTGTTATCTTTAAAGATATTATCTCCGTCACTCTGTGGAAACCCTTGAACCAAACCTGACGGAACTGTTGAACCTTGAATCAGTTCAATGGTTCAACCAAAGGGTTGCTTCGCCAAACTTAAACATGCCGACTGCTTAAATCTCCCTTCCTTCGAACCGACGAACCTTGAACTTTTGGGGCTCGATTCAACCAAAGGATTTTTGCCTAACTTTATTTATCGGCCGAACCTGATATTCTTTTGGCCGACGGTACCCTTCACACCGATACGACTCACGGCCTTCACTAAACTAATGAACCACTAAACCATTAGCGATGGTTCAACCAAAGGAAATTCGACACTTCAAACTCCACCAAATAAATAGACTTTTCTGAATTCTCAGTCTAGCACATGAGGATGCTAGGTTTAATTCAGTATGTTGTAACTTCCCAATCATGTGAAAATAAAAACATACAGAAATAAAAAATCTAATCTATTATTTACAGCCATTCCACTGATTACAGAGTAATCAACCGGTGGAATGGGAAAAATCCATCGCAGCGGCAAACCCACAAATTGATTAACAGTACAGATCGAATGCAAACACAGGATCTTTATTATAGAGCTTTCCAAAGATTACAATTCACTACTCAGTCTCAATTATAGAACAAAACAAACTGTATGTTTTTCTCCTCTTCTCCATCAATTCATCTAGGCTGAGCTATTTAACCACAAAATAGCAATAGTACTGACTGGTCTCCCAGCAGCTGGGAGAGGCTAACTGCCTAACTAACTAACAACCTTGTCACTTATAGCTTGACAAGTGTCCAAAAGACAAAAAAATCCTAAAAATAGCATGAGTTGGTCAAACAGACCTTATTACATAATTAAATGCATAACAACCTACTAAATAACTGTACAATTAACCTGCTGAAGGGGTAAAATTAACTTGCTGAAGAGGTGCCCCTGCACCAAACACCAAAGAACAAATTAACTTTCTAGATACCCATTTGGCTCCTACATAACATATCAAACATACAGTATGGGTTCTTTTGGAACAAAGGCCTCAAAAATGGACTAAACCTATTGTTCTTAGGCCTAATTAGGCCTCTTTTACAAGGCAATTGTAAGACAAACTTGCTCCCAACTCCACAAACCTACTCCAAGCAATCAATAGGGTTGAAAATAGTCTTAATATGACAATTTCAAGTATCTTGAGTCATCCCAAGTCAACCATGCATCAACTCACTAATCTACCAAAGCTACAAGACCTAATACATGAAGATATTAGGCTTCAATGGCCTCAACAGTCACCCCAAACTTGCTCCCTGCTCCTGCAATGAAAACCCAATTGAAATGAAACCTAACTAAAGCCATTCCACCTATTTTGAAGATCTAATATAGGTGGAATGGGTCAAACAACCATCAAGGTGCTCAAAACCCTTAAACCTTAGGTTTTAAGACCGATTTTAGAAAAAATGCCTATAAAATGCTTCAAACACAACAAAAATCCTTCCAACCTGATGCAAATCAAAGGTAACTTATCTTCTTACAATATTTTAGTCATTAGAAGTCATGAAAGTCATGTACAGAAATGTACAAGATGTTGAAACAACATAAAAAGTAGAAAAAGATGCAGAAACTAGAAAATCTTTGTATTTCTTCACTCCAAACATCATCTCCCCTCCGCCTTGAAATGTGTGAGGTCTAACTAGAATGTATACATTAAAATTATACATTCCCCATCACTCTTTCTTCATGGAAAAGCCAAAAAGGAAGGCTTAAAACAACCTGTAACTAAAACTAGTCCAAATATAAGGCCTAATATTAGGCAATATTGAAGATTCTCATCCTCCACTACATGAAAATGCCTCTAATGGGCTTTATTACATTATTTAAGTGGGAAAATTCCACCTAGGCTCTTATTGAGAACAAAAAAAATCAAAATTTATGTCTTGGTGTCTTGCTGCCACTGCACCATACACCCAAGGAGAAAGGATCTCAGTCTCCACCTGAGATCAGATCATGGACTGTGGTTCCATGTTTGGTAATGTCTTCATCTGTCATCCATGTTGTATCTTCATGAGGTAGTCCCTGCCACTTCACAAGATATTCATTGTACACTTTATGCCTTGTTTTATTGACCTCCTTGGTGTCTAAAATGGCTTCAAGTTTGACTGGTGCAGCAGGAGGAAGATCTCTTATCCAATCATCATCCGCAATACCTTCATCAGTATCAATACCTGCATCCAAACATTCCTTGAAAGGATATAAGTTAGCAATGTTAAAGATTGGTGAGATAGTAACTCTAGGAGGGAGTTCTATCTCGTATGCATTTTAACCAAACTTGTGGACCACCTTGCATGGCCCAATCTTCTTCATCAACAACTTAGTGTATCTGCCCTTAGATAACCTCTCTTTTCTTAGATGTGCAAGTACTAAATCCCCTATTTTGAACTAAACATTCCTCCTCTTCAAGTTTGTATGCTTCTTGTAAGTCTCCACACTCTTCTTGAGGTGTTCTCTGACTTGATCATGTATGTCTTTCATGGCCATTGCAATCTCCCACCCTTTAGCACTTCTCTTTTCTAATCCTCTCAAATCTCTGAGTTCAAGTATACCTCTTGGGTTCAATACATACACTACTTCAAAAGGAATCTTCCCTATGCTCCTATTAATGGATTCATTATAAGCATATTCTTCCTGAGGGAGAACAAGATCCCATTGCTTTCAATGTTCTTTTGTGAGACACCTAAGCAAGTTTCCCAATGATCTATTAACTACTTTAGTCTGCCCATCTGTTTGTGGGTGATAGGCAGTGCTGAAGGTCAAATGGGTTCATAATTTCCTCCATAAGGTCCTCCAAAAGTGACCTATAAATTTTGAGTCTCTATCTGAAACAATAGTGAGGGGTAGTCCATAAATTCTAATTATCTCTTTGAAGAATAGGCCTGCAATGTTTGAGGCATCACTTGTGCATTTGCAAGGAACAAAATATGCCATTTTACTAAATCTGTCAACAACTACAAACACACTATCTAATCCCCTTTGAGTTTTGGGTAAGCCTAGTACAAAGTCCATACTAAGATGTTCCCAAGGTTTGCTAGCAATTGGGAGAGGTTGATATAGGCCTGCATTTGAACTAGAGCCCTTGGCTCTTTGACAATCTCCACAAGTTTCAACAAACTTTTTGATATCTACTTGCATCTTAGGCCAAAAATAAAATCTTCTTACCTGATCTAGTGTCTTGTCAATCCCAAAATGTCATCCAAGACTCCCACAATACTTCTCCCTTATGAGATTTGTCCTCATAGAGCACTTAGGGATGCATAACTGAGCTCCCTTGAATAACAGTCCATCTTGCAATAAAAAATTAGGAAATTGATCATGAAAAGTACCTTGAAATTGTTCGCAAATAGAGTATACCTCTTTGAAGTCTGCATCAGCAACATACATGTCTTTCAATGCTTCTAATCCCACACTTTGGAGTTGTATTACTTGCACTAGGACTGATCTCCTGCTTAAGGCATTTGCTACCTTGTTAGCTTGGCCTTTCTTGTGCTTGATGGTGAATGTATAACTTTGTAAGTACTCAACCCACTTTATATGCCTATGAATCAACTTGTCTTGACTATTCAAGAAACTCAGAGCATGGTTGTCTGTGAAGACTATAATTTCCTTGGGTAAAAGGTAATGTCTCCACTTTCTTAGGGCCTGTACTAATGCATAGAGTTCTAGGTCATATGAAGAATACTTTCTGTTGGCTTTATTGAGATTTTCACTGAAGAAAGCTACTGGTTTGCCCTCTTGGCTCAAGACTACACCTACTGCAAATCCACTACCATCACACTCCACTGCGTAGATCTTGTTGAAGTCAGGTAAAGCAAGGATGGGTTGTTGTGCCACTCTATTTTTCAGGTATTCAAAGCTCTTTGTTGCCTCCTCAATCCACTGAAATTTCCTCTTCTTATCTCCTTTGATGGTGTCAAGGATGGGAGAACAAATATGACTGAAATTCTTAATAAATTTCCTATAGAAGGTAGCTAAACCATGCAAGCTTCTTACCTCTCCTACTAATTTTGGAGCTAGCCAACTGAGAATGGCTTCAATCTTGGAAGGATCCATCTTCAACATGCCTTTGGAGATCATAAAACCAAGGTATACTAGTTCTTCCTTCATAAACTCACACTTTTTGAGGTTGATCATCAACTTCTCCTCATTCAATCTCTACAAACCCATGTCAAGATGCTACAAGTGCTCCTCCTTTGTCTTGCTAAACACAATAATATCATCTAAATAAATAACAACAAACTTTCCAATAAAAGGCTTCAAGACCTCATTCATTAATCTCATAAATGTGCTAGGAGCATTAGACAATCCAAAGGGCATTACCATTCATTCATACAGTCCTTCATTGGTTTTAAAGGCAATTTTCCATTCATCTCCTTCCCTTATTCTGATTTGGTGATATCCACTTTTGAGATCAATCTTTGAGAAGTAACATGCACCTCCTAAACAGTTCATTAGGTCCTCCATTCTAGGTATTGGGAACCTATATCTAATTGTGATTTTGTTTATTGCCCTTGAGTCAGTACACATCCTCCACTCTCCACCTTTCTTGGGTGCTAAAATAGTAGGGAGAACACATGGACTTAAGCTTTTTCTGATGAGACCCTTATCTAACAATTCTTGGACTTGTGTCTTGATTTCTTCATTCTATTGTGGGTTCAGTTTGTATGCAGCCTTGTTAGGTAAATTAACACTAGGGATCAGGTCTATGTGATGGCTAATATCTTTCATGGGAGGAAAGGAACTTGGCAAATCATCTACCACAATATCCTTGTACTTGTTCAACAAAGACTGAACTTCACTAGGTATGTCTTCCACCTTATTTGTTGCTAAAATAGACTTAGTCTTACGTCTGATTACTACTACAAATCCATGTCCACCTTCTTCATTGTTTACAAAAACTCTTTCCCTCCTACTACCATAATGCTAGACCCAACTTGTTTATTAAACTCTTCCTCTTGAACGGGTTGTCAATGAGAATGAGACTCCATCCTTCTCTATCACATAAGTGTTTTTTTGGCCACCATGCTTGGTCTTCCTATCATGTTGTTAGGGTCTTCCTAGCAACAGGTGATAAACATCCATAGGAATGATGTCACAAAGGATCTTATCTCTATAATCCCCAATGTTATACTCTACCCATGACTGTTCATTTACCAAGACTTGTTGACGTTTGTTTAACCATGACACTTTGTAGGGTGTGGGGTGAGGAATTCTCTTCAGGTTCAACTTCTCTACCATGAACTAGAATCAACAACTACCTTCCATACCTTTCCATGTGACTTACAAGTTGTTCTAAACAATTATTTCCTTTGTGAAGGCTCCCTGGTTGTTGGCACTTTAAGGAGTGTCCTCCTTATCATCAATATATCACCTACCTCAGGAGCAGTAGGCTGAAGTGGTGAATTGACACTTTCACTGTCCTCTTCATGCACTTTTTGGGTTCTGTGTTCACTTCCTTGAGAACTTGATGCTTGCTTGTCTGGGCACTTGAATGTAGGATGTCCAAATTGATTATAGTTGTAACATTTACATAAGAAGGGGCTTGACCCTCTTCCTTGGCCACTAAATATTCCTCTAGTGTTAGGTCTTCTACCTCTAAAACTACCCTTGTCACTTGATTCCCCTTTTTGCTCTTGATGTCCACTTGATTTTCCTTGTTGCTTTTGGAATTGTGTCCTTCCCCCAAAGTTACCTCTACCTCTATTATTCTTTCCTCTACCCCTAGCCTATTGTTCTTGTCTTCTTTTGATCTTCTCTTCTGCCCTTATTGCCAATTGGAAACATTCTTCCACATTTCTAGGGGTGACAAGGCTTATTTCATCCTGAATATTGAGCCTAAGCCCATTGATATACCTAGCAATTTTCTCAACCTCATCTTCATTGTGTCTTGTCCTCATGGTCAGCTTGTGGAATTCTTTAGTATAGGCCATAACATCCATTTCCTTTTGTTTTAAATTTTGCAACCTTCTAAAGGTTTGAACTGCATGATCCCTTGGTAGAAATTGGCTCTTCAATTTGGACACCATCCGATCCCATGAACTAATTTTTGATTTTCCTTTCCTCAACCTCTCCAATTGAACATAGTTCCACCATGTCAATGTTGGTCCCTTCAACTTGGTCTTTGCCAATTTGAACTTTTTCTCTTCTGGCATCTCTTTGTACTCAAAGTAGTTATCTAAGGAATTAATCCAATATAATACTTCCTCACTGTTCATTTTTCCTTCATACATGGGTAACACCATTTTGACATTAGGGCTTTCCCCTTTCACAGCTTGCAACATCTTCATAAACCTTCTATCGTCTGGATCCATCTCTTCCTCATTAGATCCCCTTTGAGGGCTTGCACTCTCACCCTCATTCTCTTCCTCTTGCTCACTCTCTTCCTCAGCGACTCTACCTCTTCTTAGGTTTTCTTCTATGGCTGCAAGTTTGGCTAGGACTCCATCTTGAGAGTCCTTCATCATTCTCATTTCTCTAGTGAGGACTGGATTGTTTCTAGGAGGCATCTTGCAACTATTCCTCCTTCACACTTCAACTTTCTTCTTTCTTCTCAGTTAGAACCTAAACCTAGGCTCTAATACCACTTGATTTAGAGTAGGGGAGGCTCCTCAAAGACACTTAAAAGGATTCTTGAGAGTCACTAGACTGACTGTCCTGACTTGACAAGTTTCCTCTTCACTTAGCATGGTTGCCAAAGGTTGATACATGCCCAAATGAAGGACCAATGGGTTAACCAACCTACTGCAGTCCTATCACACCCTAACCCACTTTGTTTTGGTAGACTAAGATCACTTAAGGTCACAAAGACCCATGACACCATGCCCTTCTAGTCGCTCCCTTGTAATTAGCCCAATTTGCTTGTAGCGCTCGGAATAAGGTTCTTTTGTCATAACTTGCAAAATAATTGGCAAACCAAAGAAAAAATTAACTTTATAGATACCCATTTGGGTCCTACATAACATATCAAACATGCAGTATGGGTTCTTTTGGAACAAAGGCCTAAAAAATGGACTGTACCTACTATTCTTAGGCCTAATTAGGCCTCTTTTACAAGGCAACTATAAGACAAACTTGCTCCCAACTCCCCAAACCTACTCTAGGGAATCAATAGGGTTGAAAATAGTCTAAATATGTCAATTTAAAGGATCTTGAGTCATCCCAAGTCAACCATGCTCACTAATCTACCAAAGCTAGAAGATCTAATACATGAAGATATTAGGCTTCGATGGCCTCAACAGTCATCCCAAACTTGTTCCCTACTCCTGCAATGACAACCCAATTGAAATGCAACCTAAATAAATCCATTCAACCTATTTTGAGGATCTAATATAGGTGGAATGGGTCAAAAAGCCATCGGGCTGCTCAAAACCCTTAAACCCTAGGGTTTAAGACCGATTTCAAAAAAATGCCTATAAAATGCTTCAGACACAACAAAAATCCTTCCAACCTAATGCAAATCAAAGGTAACTTAGCTCCTTACAATATTTTAGTCATTATAAGTCATGACAGTCATGTATAGAAATTTACATGACGTTGAAACAGTAGAAAAAGCAGAAAAAGATGCAAAAACTAGAAAAAACTTTATATTTCTTCACTCCAAACTTCATCTCCCCTCTGCCTCAAAATGTGAGGCCTAAATAGAATGCATACATTAAAACTCCACATTCTCCATCACTCTCTCTTCATGGAAAATCCAAGAAGGAAGGCTTAAAACAATCTATCACTACAACTACTCCAAATAGAAGGCCTAATATTAGGCAATATTGAAGATTCTCATCGTCCACTACATGAAAATGCCTCTAATGGGATTTATTACATTAGTTAAGTGGGAAAATTCCACCTAGGCTCTTATTGAGACCAAAAAAAATCAAAATTTATGTCTTAGTGTCTCGATGCCCCTGCACCACAATTATAATAGTTGTTAACCTTAAAAAAGGATCTAAGGATGGATTTTTATTAACAGAATAATAGCCATTAATAAAACAAGTCATTGGATTAGGGTTTTAGTCATCACAAAAGAAAATAAGATGTGTTCCAATCTTTTTGTCAATCATGGATGTTTATGTAACCAAGTTGATGTCAACATGATCACATATGAGTCCAAAAGTAAAAAGGACAAAATAAGGTTATAGAAGTGGTATCAGGATGAAGTCAAGGTTAGGAATTGGTGATCTAGTTATGTAAAAGGCTTTGGTAATAGGATAAGTTCAATCAATTAGTATGTTGTTAAAATGGACACTAAAGAAAGTGTAATGTGTAGAGTGGAAATTGTAGGGTATGCAATTTTTACATTTCACATTCTAGCAGAACGTGGCTGAAATCATATGTCATATTCATTAGTGTGGTCATTAGATCATTTGGCACACTCAAATAAATCACAAATGGTGGTTTTGAGGCCTTTGTCCACACAAAAAGGCGTAGGGAAGTTGCTAGTTGACCAAAATAGTGGATAGAGCTAATATCTAAAGAATACAACCATTGAATAGCATATTCTCTAAGAGTATGAGGGAAAAACTTAGAAAAGATCTTGTCATCATAAATCTAGTCTAAGAATGTTGCATGAAAGGTTTTTAAATGAGTATTAGGATCACCTTTACATGGTATAATTCAAACTGAGGTATCGCAAAACCAATAGGTAGTGGATAAGTCATAATTTTAAATGCAAGAGGCATGTGATGTGCTAGAGAGTTAGTGGCATATTCCCACTCAACATGGAATCAACTTTTTTGTCAACTTTGTCTAGCTTTTATAATAGTGCATCAAGGGTAGGCATGCACATAGTAGTGGTAGTGGTATCATAAGTAACAATAAATGGAGTATAAATGGGATACGAAACAAGAGATAAAAATATAACACTATGAGGATGATTTAAGGTAACACTAGAAGGTAAACAAATAGGTATGTCACTAGTAATGTGAGATGAAGGGAATACACTAGTGGATGATGAGAATGGGATGAGAGGTAAATGTAACGCTAATAGAAGGAGATGTATTACGTACACTAGAAGAAGGAAGATGACAAATGATGGTCACAATAGAAGTGGTAACATGGGAGGTAGGTGTCCAATGAGGGATCTACCTAGGGATGTGAAGATGATACATCACTACAAGAGGAAGGGTGGGTAGGTAAGGTATAACATGAACCAAGAAAAGAGTTAGAAGAAGCCAACACAGTACCAATTACATGAAGAATCTATGTGTGTGTTACTAAATTATGTTCACACCTAATTTAGTTAGACTTGAATTGTAGTTTTCACAAAAGGAATAAAAGAAAACTTTTAAAGTGTAATGATCAATTAGCGAATGTATGACATCTTGGCAAGAGACAAGCAAAGATCATTTGTCAAGATAATCTGACAGTCCAATCAAAATTGTCAAACCATCTTGACAAGTGAAGTTATCTGATGACAAGAGACCACACAATCAATGAATGACAGGAATTTTTAACTGGTTTTATCTTTCAATTATGAGATGAATGAATTATTCAAGTAATCACAATTCAATGTGAAGGAAAGGTATTTATAAAACTATCATTTCATATAATGTTTTGAACATATGTTTCATATCAGATTCAATTATTCTATCATATGCATTTGATTCAAAAAAGTAAACATACATAAATCACTTGCATAAGGTAAAGTAACTGATCATATTCAAAGAAATGTTTAAATGTGTCCCACACAAGCCATGGGAGTGACTAAACTAAGAAATGCAAACATGGTGCAAGCTATACATCTGAGGATAAAAGAGAAAGAAAGGAGCATATGAGGAAAATGTATATCCTGTTAGATTTAGGGCACACAACTGAGAGGGGGGGTGAATCAGTTGTGCAAAACTTTCTTTCAATTCAAACACTTAATTCTGCTTTGCAATTCAACAACTTAATAATAAATCAATCATGGAAACATAATGTAATAAATCAAGAGTAGAAACATTACAACGCATGAGACACCAAGATTTTGACGTGGAAAACCTAGTTAAGGGAAAAACCAAGGGGTGATTAACCCAAGAATGTATTCTCTGTTAGAAGAATAGAAAGAACAAAATGGCACATGCCAATTAGGGCTCACTGCTCGAGCACACTACTCACAAGAGGCTCACTACCTACAAGAGACACACTATCTACAAGAAATAAGTATCAACTACTTGAACTGGAAAATAGCATCTTCACCATGCTTGAATTAGTTCCATTAAGCTCAATACTCCTGCTCTAACTTTCTCTCTTCTCCTCTCCACCACACACTCATCTCCACCAGGACAAATTCAAAATGACTTCGCAATCCCTTAATTATACAAGGCATCAACTTAGGAATGATCATCTAAGTCGGCAAACATCCACAAGATCATCTGCAAGATGCATAACTCATCTGGTCGGCCTATCTCAGAAAAAACATCATCATCCGAAAGATATTCTCCTATTGCGAGCTCCAACTCCAATGTGGACCACCAACACGAACTGGACATGATCCAAAGACCACCACAAGCTTGCCTGAATCACCAAGAACATCCACACTTCATCTGCTTACTGAAATCCTTTTCTCCTTCATCTGAAACCTCAAGAACACAGTCTATCATAACTGTCACAAAAGAATAGATGCTTGCAGACCTTCAAACCATGAACCAATCAAATTGACACTTCACAAAGACTTCCTCAACACTCCTTGAAATCTGTAGAACAGGACAATGCATTTTCAGATCTCACTGGACCTATCTGTCTCACTCTATCACCACTGAACACCTGCCGGAACCAGTTTAACTTGAACAACCACAACTTCTTCAGATCTTCATGCGAACCTCTAAAATATCTACTAGACCAGCTTAAGATACATATCTACAAACCCTTTAATCCGCATCCTCTGATCCTCATCCTATCTTGGAATTTTACCTTATTGTCTTCCCTGTTCTTCTATGTTCCTGATTGAGACTAATTTTCTCAATATCCTCAGCACACAGCTCATCCAATCCTTATCATTAATGCAATAAGAGTATGTTGACATCAATTAAAACACTAATTAGGCCCATACTTGCAACATATCCATCATTGCCTTTTTATAGGTTGATTTTCTTGATTGGCTGTTTGATCTTCATGTCTTTATCTTTTGCTCCTGATCATGACAATGTACCTACAAAATTGGAGAAAAGCCCTGTTATAAGCTTCAGATATGCAGATTCTTCATATACTTTATCAACAAATGTATAAAACTTGCAAAAATTATGCATTAATGTGAATGGATCAAGGTCAAACAGGTGCAAGAAAATATATCATCATGTAAAAGATCTATCAACTTTACAAAGGTATGTTTTATGCTAACTTGTTTGTTCACTGTGCAGGTATAGGGAAAGTAATGTTTCTGATTTGAAGACATTTAAGCATGTGGATAAAATGTGGCTCCCATAAGGGTAGAGCCCAACATGCATTCTTCTTACCCATTCAAGAAGGACATCAGATTGCAATAAATAGAATGCTTTTTTCAAGAGATGTTACACATTAGAATAGTCAACATTGCAAATGAAGTGAACTCATCATAATAGAAGTGAAGAGGAGTAGTTGCTCCTATAAACTATGTTCACTTCATAAAAGAGTTTGTTAAAATCAGACAATCATGTTCAAAATGCTTCGTCATATGCTACAAAATGAACAATGATTCCATTCAGGAGAGATCAACTGCAAGAAGAGGAGTACAATTATATCAAGAAGTGCAGCCATAGCATTTAAGAAATAGGTACTTTTCCATATTTCTAATAAATGAAATGTAAGATTGCTATTTAGACATATGAAGAATCCATTATGCTACCAAAAGACCTAAAAGGCATAGTGATCTTCTCAAAAGATGCATCAAGTATAGAATATTTTGCATATCCTTCATCAATAGGAGAGATACATTGAATATGTAAAGTGGATTGATGCCTGTAACAACAGTAGATCATGAAAGTAAACATCTATATCAACATATATAAGTGAGCAGTCATAATATATAGAAATACAACCACTTGCATCATGAACATCTAAAGTACCATACGGTGTGGCTACATTAAACATAACAAGTGAAATGAGACCAATAGCAGCAGTGAATAAAAGGAGTTTCAAAGCTTGCATCCACCATTGACAGTAAAGGATCCCTCTTGTATGAACACTGAAGAAAGCAAGAATGTATGACAATCATGTTTCCAAAATCTAGGTTCAGAGAGATAGTCATGTAGAGACAATATTTTACCATTATAGCAATATGACATATGAGTGACAAGGTATAGTGACAACACTTTAGTCATAATAGGTAGTATTCAAATCTTTCAAAGCATGAAGAGAATCAAATCCATCAAGTGCATGTAGACAACAAAAGCTTCTCCCATATTCACATTGGCTTGTATGAAACAAATCTTTGAAGAACAAATTCCAAGTAACCATTGATTTGTTGGTGTGGAAAGATTAGGAGGTATACAAAGACTGTAGATGGAGCAACAAATACTTTAACATCATGAGTTTTTTCTTAAGAAGAACAATCATAAACACTAGCTCAAAGGTTGTGTCCTGAAGCTAGGATCATAAGAAAAAGCATATATGAGTGCAGTAGAGGTCTTCAATATGCCTAAGTTTAAATCTTCTTCGAGTGAAACAAGGTTAGTCTTCTTACTAATTAACCTTCAAGAGAGCATCAAATGAAAGCATAATAGAAGGGAGCAGCAACAGTCAACATGACTGCATATAAAAGTTGATGATAGTCAAAATGATTTTAGAAAGTGTAGTAGCAGTCAAAAGATAAGGTGCAATCATGAATAAATGTGTGAAGATAGATAGTGCTACCCAAGATTGTTCACATCACAACAAATAAGAGCATAAGCAAAGAAAGGATAACCTTGAAGATACAATAATGCATATCTGAAAGAAGACTTTTTGGATTACTCATAAAAGATATAGAGAAGCAAAAGGTATGTACAAATAGATGATGGACAACATGAAGATGATGGTGTTAGTGCAGAGATCATTTGTAGTTTGAAGGAGTCTTCACAAATTGGTGTCATATGATCACTATATACACCTAAAATTGACATGACTCTACTTAAATAAATATTTTAAATATTTATTTCATCTTCACATTCCTCTATCAATAAATAAATATATTTATTTATTTATTTGATTCATCTCCTCTCATATTATTAAATAAATTACATTTATTTAATTAATTAAATTCATCTACATCAACTTCATTCTTCTAAATAATTAAATAATTTCAATTATTTAATTAAAATCTTTTATTCTTCCAAATTTAAATAAAATGCAAATTTTATTTAAATAAAATCTTAAATCTCCACAAAATAAAATATATTTCTATATTTTATTTATTCCTCTTAGTTATCTACAAAATAATTAAATAAATAATTTCATTTATTTAATTATGCTTTCTTATCTTCTAAAAATACATTCCTCTTGTCATACAAAAGCAAAACTAGTTTTAAAGCATCTTTAAAGCAAACTTTCTCTTAAATTAGAAAAATAAATTCTAATTTAAGAAAATCAAAACTCATCCTCATCAATAGAGTAGTTAACTCAACAAAGCTACTTTTCGAATGATACATGTCTTTCTTCCATTTGTTGTACGTTCCTCAACAATCCTCCTCTGTCGATCTTCTCATTTCTTCTCAACCATTGATCTTCTTCCACACAACTCTATAAATACAACCCTCTTCTTCTTCATTTGATCATCCATCGTTTGAGCAAACTTATGTTGTAGAAACACAAGCGCGCCTTTGGCACCCCATCTCACAAAACACTTCACTACCATCTACTCTTATTTGTGTTTGGAGTTTATCTTCAAATACAAGCAAATATCATAGCCATTATGTCTTTGTCATCTTCAACAAGCAAGGGAGCATACGCTTATGAGGGCTTCATATTTATCAAGATCAAGAACAGATAGGCGAATAATGGAAGATGCAAGGTAAAAGGTGTAAGTATCTTCTCTGTTTACTTTAAATATATCTTTTATCTTCAGATTTCATTAGTGTATTAGGTTTTGTTATTCATTTTGATTAATCCACATTTTCACCCCCACATTTTGGTGCCCACCGTGGGGCCCTTGCCCCTTTTTCTAATCCAAATCTAAGTTCCCTTGTAGACAGATTTCGTATAGGTATCATACAGGTTTTTGACAGGTTCGTCTGGCGCATGCACCCTTTGATTCGACGCATTTGACTCCTGTCATGGCACACATAGTACTCTGATGCATTCAAACTTTAAACCAGTGCTTATGTCCTCTGCTTCGGCACTTACAGTCATCTAGCGCATCCATACCCCGAGACGACGCTCCTGTCCTTTGCTTCAGCACTTACAGTCATTCGACGCATATACCTCTCCAGATAGCGCTTATACTCTATTTTACGGCGCATTTATCCATTTAATGCATTTGCATCTCATTGTAGTACTTTTGACACCTGTCTTAGCGCTTTTGTACAATGGTGCATGCAAGTTCTGTTTCTGCGCATTTAGACTGCATTGCGGCGCTTCTATTTTACACTCTATTTTTAGAGTTTTTGTCTGATTTTTATGTTTGAGCTAATAGTTGTCTTGCAGGGTTAGTGGTTGGATTAGATCATTTAGCTGCTTTGTTTAGTTCATTTAGACTAATTAGGGGAAAAGTAAACAAGTGCATGCATTCAAATTTCACATAGCCTTTAACTAGGAAGAAAGTAATTGAACCATTGCTATATCTACATATTGCTATCTTCTTTAGTTAAATCATTTGCTATCTCAAACAAATGGGAATGAACATTGCTATGTCTTAAACATTTCAAAGTTAACAACCGTGTGAGTGCACAAGTAGAATAGCCCATTTAGTTTTTCTACTTTTAACTAGGTTTGGATTAATCAGTGTATTCTGTGATTGTGAATGACAATAGGCTTATGCTCTCCCCTTAATTGGGTGACTAGAATGCCAGACTTGTCTTTCCATTTGTTTAACCTTTAGAGGGGCTTGCCCTTGGATGCATGCCTGTCCAAGCGAGAATGACCCTGAGTGGTAACAGGCTAAAGCCAAGCCCTACCAAGCTACTTAAAATAAATTGTGCTTGAGGTGAAAACCTCCTGCAATGAGTGCTGCTATGTTACACTGACGGCCAATCTCCCCCAAAACCCTCTAAGGTGTAACCCTTTGAGGCTGGGAGACTCCATAATGGAGAGTAGTGTCGCCGCATGTGTAACCACTAGAATGGTTGCCCTGACTATGAACCAATTGTTTAGCAAGCCAAAAACCCCTATTTGTTGATGTAAAGGGCGGAGCCTTTGAAGCGGCCTTGATTCATGTGACTCTTAGTAGAGGTAGCAGGGACAATCCTAAGGTTTGGTGGGGTACGAGCCTAAGGAAACCTGAATCTAGTATGCATGAGAAGTGACTACCGTGGAGGGGAGCCGGTGCTACCAGATCCTGGAGCTACACGCTTTGAGTTTTCATAGCTAGAGGATTCAATGAATATTGTCCTACCTAGCCTAAGGTGTACTTGTTTTTGAGTCAAAATAGTCCAAAAATACAAAAAAATAACAAAAGATAAAAATCATGAAAACTTCTGTGTGTTTGCTGTGTCTATGCCATAATTGAAATCCAATTCTCCAAAACACCAAGTTTTCAAACCAAAAAAATAGAGAAAATCCTAAAAACATTCCAAAATTCTACAAATCTAAACAAAAAACCAGAATTGTGCATTTGTCACGACTTGTGGCACATTTGATCTGACTTTTAGCGCATATAAACTATGTTGCAGCACTTCTGAAAAATACTAGTATTGTGTATTTAATTAGACTTGTGGCGCATTTGTACTCTGTACCGGTGCATTTACTTTTGCGCATACAATCCAGAGAGTAAAACCGTACCTTCCTAGAGAAAAATTGTCAACTGTTCAAAACCATTTCAAACCTGTTCAAATTGTTCCAAAATCTGATTAAGATCTTGCAAAATCAACCATTCCCTCTCTTTTCACACCATACCTACTTTTTCATCCAAATCTCACAATTTTCTTCCAAAACCTAACAAGATTAGAACCAAGTTATTCTTGATCACAATCAAACCTCAAACAAACCTAGTGAGTCTCCCCTATCAAGGATCACTTATCCTTTCCTCTCAGAACTCTACTAGTGGATTGTGCTAGACTAGTCAACATCAAGTAAACGGATTCCTATCATCCTTACTTTGACTATCATTTTGCACACCCAACTTTGTTTGACACCAACTAGATCTAAGGAGAACCTTGCTAAAAATCTTGTCACCTTCTAGCACCTTGCTCAAAATTTCACTTCATCCCATCTCTAGTCGCCACTTGCATGGTCTTAACAAGATTACAAAAACAAAAGAAGATTGAAATGGCTGAGAAAATCCTTTCAGATGGTCACAAAAGTGATGAAGAAATTTCTATGGAAGAGATCCTTCAAATGCAGCATAACCCAAAATTCCAACACCTATTGGAAAAGATACTTGCCCAAGACCCTACCAAATTCTTTTTACACCTAGCAAATCTAGGAGTCAAGCTCGCTAAGGATTATGATGTAGAGGCTCTCAAAGAAACTGAGGGAAGTAGACATGAGGAAGAAACACCTTCAGACAAAAGCAAAACAAACACTGATTCTACGGATGCCCTAAGTCTAATGAACCAATGAATCCAAGCTTTACAACAAGAGTTCGCAGACATGAAAATAGGGGCATCAACTAAACATTACACCCTAGAGGATATTTCACCATATCCTTTTGATAGGACCTTGATCATGATTCCTTTCCCCTCAAAATTTGAGATACCAAAATTCGATAAATATCAAGGAAAGGGGGATCCAAGGGACCATATTAGGGAGTTCAACGCTGCTTGCCTTGAGGTCGTACATAATGACACTTACCTTATGCGACTATTTCCAAGAAGCTTGGGAGGATAAGCTATGGAGTGGTTTTCTAGACTACCACCTAGCATTAAAACATTCAACGAACTTGTTGACAAATTTGCCACCCACTTCTCTTACAATATTGAGCATGACACCTCAATATCGGATCTTTGTAACACTAAACAAAAAGGTGGGGAATCTTTCACCTCCTTCTTACAAAGATGGAGACAGTTAGGGAGTAAGTGTCCACACCAAATGCCTGAAAAAAAAATGCTGGAGATGTTTGTGCACAAATTACAAACTGACTTGAGCTATCAAATACAAATCCAATGTCCTACTTCCTTTAGCAAGGTCATTGAGATGGGTCTCATCATTGAAAAAGATCTAATCACCAAAGGTCAAATCAAGCTATATAAAGACACTCCTAGTACCAACACCAACAATGATAAACCATGATTTTGGATGAAAAATAAAAACATCATGAATGATGAGGTGGTGGATGCCAAGAATGCGGCACCCAAACAATCGATTTTGAATTTATTGGCTCCACAAAACAACCCCCCACAAAACAAACCAAGGAACACAGAATCGAGGTTTACCAACTTTCAACCTAGGAGAAAGTTCACACCTTTGGGTGAATCATTAGAAACTGTCCTACAGAAGCTCATCACAAACAAGATCATAATGCTTCCAACTACGCGGGAGTATGAACCTAAGGTCAAACCTCATTGGTGGAATGACAACAACTTATGTGAGTTTCATCAAAAATAGGGGCACAAAACCAATGATTGTATAGCACTCAAACACATGATCCAACACTTGATTAAACAAAACAAGATATCCATTGACAGACATACCTCTAACAGTGATCATTAGGCATTCAAGGATCCTCTTCCCAACTACGAGAAGGGAGGACCTTCCAAAAAAAACAATGGTGGGTCTAACAACACAAATTACACAAACGTCAGCTTTGACTATGTGGTTAACCATATCTCAGAAGGTGACTCACACATCAATGTGATCACTATAAACAAGGATCAAGATTGCAATGTTGTCACCTGCAGTAATAGAGTCACTCTTAGAGGATCCTCCGCTACTCTGGCTAATCAGTACAGTATCTTGGATCAGCTACATAAGACATTTGCACACATCTCCATCCTAGAATTGTTGCGTCTATCCCCGTCTCATAGGGCCATTCTTGACAAAGCCTTAGCGGAAGCCTCCATCCCCATGAACCTTGCTGAAGAGCAGTTCCAAACCATGGTCGGTCACATAACCTCGCCTCTTTCCCTATCATTCACTGAAAAGGATGATATGTCAATCACCCAACCCCATAACGCCTCTCTTCATATTGAAGCCTTCATACACAAACACAAGATAAAGAGGGTCCTAATTGATGGAGGAGCTAGTTTGAATATTTGCACCTTGAAGCTAATCCTTACATTGGGGTTTTCAGAGAAGGCTATAGATCCAAAAAAATAAAATAAATATCAAAGATTATGATGAGGAAGAGAGAACTTCTAAGGGAATTGTTACTTTACCGATCAGAGTGGGTCATGTAGTAAAAGATGTGGCATGCCAAGTCCTCGATATGGATCTAGCATATAACATTCTTCTGGGGAGACCATGGATTCATGCTTTAAAAGAGGTACCTTCAACATATCATCAGTGTATCAAGTTCCCCTATGAAGGTCAAGAGATCACCATACAAGGTGACCCCAATCTGTTTCAGTACTGTAACTCTATTCAATCGAAACCTGAAGTTGTGATCCCTAACAACCGGGCCTCTGCTTCATCCTTGTCTTGTATTGACCCAGATTCACTTGCTTCCACTTCAGAAGCTTCTCAACCTAAACTCAACCTTAAAGATAAGGGTTTGGGTGAATACACAATCTCCCAATCCCTCTGCTTGGCACAACTCCCTCTATCTCCAAGATCATATGGGAGACCTACTCTGAGAAAACCCAAAGCAGACAAAGCTACCAAAGGTCTGTTTGTCAAATGGGGAAGCCTTGAAGATGAAAGTGATGAAAAAGATATCCTACAATGGTTATACAAGGATGAAGGTAGTTCATCAACACAACATGACCATCCCACTATACAAACTGCACAATATGGTCAAGGTTTCCAAATGCTACAAAGAATAGGATATGAAGGACACGGTCCACTAGGCTCAAGAAAGGATGGTATCACTAAACCCATCCAACCTCTAACCTTGAAAACCTGAGACACTACAGGGATAGGATATATCAAAGCATCGAGAAACAACAGGGGAAATAAGAATAAGGGTAAACAACTAAAAACATCTACTAGCAATCTGGTGGAGCAAATTCAGCAAATGCAACTTCTTCATGGGAGTGAAACTGACTCAAATAAATATGAGTGGGACAGTCTATCAGAGCTATCTTGTGATGAAAAGGATATCGATGTTGTCCACGAGTATGAACCAACCCCTGTAAATGAGAGATAAGGTCCAAGGGCTAGGCCGCTAGAGTTTGTACCGCACAATGACGATAGTGAAAGTCATGAGGAAGGAATGAAACCCCCCTTGACGGATCTGCTAATAGAGAGTACCATCACATACTTTGTCCATGCTTTTAATAACTCTATCCTAACCATAAATGCCATTGAACTGGACCAACCCAATGACCCAAACTCATAGACTGGGACCTAGAAGGCACTACTCCTGAGCTCAATACCTTTGAGAACGATGACGCCATTATCGACTATCTTGAGCTTAGAGATCATATACCTGTAGGAGACCACAGAGCTGGCTATGCTATAGAACTCAATGAGAAGGCCTATTTAGGAGAGAGTTCCAATCCTTTCATTCTAAAAAATTTCAAAATGAAAGAAAGATCTAATGGTGAAAACCACTTTGCGGCAGTGTTAGATCATGAAAATAGTAAAAATAAAGACGTATCCAACGGTGAAAACCTCTCTGAGGCGCCGAAGGATAAAAGGCTTGACCCTCTACCTAATCTTACTCATCAGGAGAGATCTTCAATCTTGATAGAACCAGCAGAAGTGATCAACTTCAGCACAAGTGATGATCCTAGAATGGTCCACATGGCAAAGTCTTTAACAAAACAAGAAAAACCAGCATTCACCGACTTCTTCAAGAGAAAACAGATCAACTTTGCTTGGACATATGCCGACATGCCAGGGCTAGATCCAAATCTCATAATGCATCATTTATCTTTAGCCCCAGGAGCTAAACTAGTAAAACAAAAACTTAGAAAGATGCACCCGCATGTGGCCCTCATGGTGAAAGAAGAACTAAAGAAACTGTTAGATGTCAGATTCATCAGACCGATAGACTATCCCGAATGGGTTTCAAACATAGTACTAGTGGCTAAACCGGATGGCTAAGTTTGAATATGTAATGACTTCAGGGACCTAAACAAAGCTTGTTTGAAAGAAGATTTCCCACTGCCAAACATTGACATGATTGTAGATCTAACAACAGGGCACACTATGCTATCACTAATGGATGGATTTTCTGGATATAACCTGAAGATCAGCACAAGAGTGCATTTACATGTCCTTGGGGCACCTACTGTTGGTGTGTCATGCCATTGGGTTTGAAAAATGCCAGTGCAACATATTAGAGAGCTATGACCACAATCTTCCATGGCATGATGCACACTATAATGGAAGATTATGTTGATGACATTCTAGCAAAATCTCACAAGAGAAGAACACCTAGCAGTACTAGACAAAATCTTCAATAGACTGGAAAAGTTCAATGTGTGTCTCAATCCAAAGAAGTGCATGTTTGGAGTTACCTCACATAAGCTACTGGGATACATAGTGTCTGCAAATGGAATTGAAGTCGACCCAGCTAAAGTGAAGGCCATCATGGAAATGCCGCCTCCTAAGAATCTCACACAACTAAGGTCCCTACAAGGTAAACTACAATCTATCAGAAGGTTCATCTCTCAGTTGGCAGACAAGTGCCACCCATTTTCTCACCTTCTACACAAGAATGTCCCTTTCAAGTGGAATGATTCATGTGAGCAATCATTTCAATTGTTAAAAGAATACCTAATGAAGCCACCTATGTTGATGCCACTGATTTAGGGAAAACCATTGCTACTGTACATCTCAGCTACACCAACAGCTCTGGGAGCTCTCCTTGCATAGCAAAACTATGATGGGAAAGAACAAGCCATCTACTATATCAGTCAGACACTTGTTGGGTATGAACTGCAATACACACCAATCGAAAGAGCATGTCTAGCTGTAGTCTTCGCCTCACAAAAGTGGAGACATTACATGTTATCACACTCTGTCAAACTGGTAGCAAAGATTGACCCACTCAAGTACCTACTCAACAAGGTAGCCTTAACAGGTAGATTGTCCAAATGGGTCATGCTTCTCAGCGAGTTCGATATTGAATATGTAGACAGGAAAGCAATCAAGGGCCAAGTACTTGCAGATCAACTGGCAGATGCACCTCTCACAGATGATAGCCCTCTAAGCTTTGAATTTCCAGATGCGTCTATCTTTCACATAACCACAACAATCTAGAAAATGTACTTCAATGGATCATACACTCAACATGGATTGGGCACATGCATCTTATTAATCACACCTAATGGAGACACCATTCCTAAATCATATAGATTAATGTTTCCCTGCACTAATAACATGGCAGAGTATGAAGCCCTGGTCATCGGTATCAAGGTAGCAGTTGAATGGAATATCAAAGAGCTTCAAGTGTATGGTGATTCATAGCTAGTCATAAATCAAGTGAATGACGACTACCAAACAAAAGATGAGAAACTGATCCCTTACAAACAAATGGTAGATGACTTCAAAGAATACTTCGTCAAGATCTCTTTTGAGCAGATACCAAGGATCGAGAATAAAGCTACAGACGCCATGGCAATGATCGCATCTCTCCTTGATATTCTAGATAATCAGTCAAGTTATGAGTTCTTAGTAGAGCCAGTGTCTTGTCCTGCATATGACACCCCTGAATCCCATATCATTTTCCATATTATTGGAACTGATTCCCCCCTCTATGGAAAAATATTTGCCTATCTCAAAGAGAATACCCTCCTAGTTGATCTCTCTAGTAACCAAAAATGAACCTTTATCCATCAGGTATCCCAGTATGCCATTGTTGCCAATACCCTATATCATAGAGGTCTCGATGGTACTCTCCTTAGATGTCTCGATAGTGAGGAATATCAAACTGCCCTGAGCAAAGCACACAACGGTATATGCAGGACGCACTCTAGTGGCCCTACCCTAACCAAGAAACTCATACGCATGGGATACTGTTGGCCAACTATGGAACAAGACTCCTATCATTTTGTAAAGAAGTGCAAAAAGTACCAAATCGATGGAAACCTGATACATGCACCAGGATAGGAGCTACAACCGTTAACAACTCCTTGGCCTTTCTGTTAGTGGGGACTCGACTTAGTGGGCAAGATTCACCCCTCTTCATCCAATGGCCATAAATTCATAATCACTGCCACTGAGTACTTCACGAAGTGGATTGAAGCCATGCCCTTAGCCAACATCACAGGCAAGCAGATTGCCTCTTTTATCCTGAACTATATCATTTGTCGTTATGGTGTCCCTACGTCCATTATCACGGATAATGGATGACTCTTCAAAAATCAAGATGTCAAGGAACTATGTGACAAATTCCATATCCAGCACCCTTTTCAACCCCCTATTACCCCCAAGGCAATGGCTAGGCAGAGGCATCAAATAAAACCATTCTAAAAATCCTAAAGAAGACTATCAATGATGCCAGTCATGATTGGCATGTTCAACTAAATCTAGGACTATGGGCCTACTGTACAAGCATCCGCACACCCATAGGTACAATGCCATACTCCTTGGTCTACGGATCTGAAGCAATCTTGCCCATTGAAGTTGAGATCCCATCCTTGTGAGTTTCATTAAAAGGCCTCATATCTGATGAAGAGTACAGAGTGACCAGACTTCAAGAGTTAGAGCTGCTCGAAGAGAGAAGGCAATAGGCCTTTAACCACCTAAAAGCATATCAGCAATGCATGTCCAAAAGCTACAATCACAGAGTAAAGCCCTGAGTATTCCAAGTCGATGACCTAGTCCTAAGAGAAAATCCCAGAAATCAGCAAGATAGAGAAAAGAAAGGAAAGATTGAACCTAACTGGCTGGGTCCCTATGTCGTCATCGCAGCTTACAGATCGGGGGCATATCATATGGCTACATCTGAAGGTGAACTATTCGATGATCCTATCAACAGCATGCACCTTCGCAAGTTTTATACCTGAAAACCCCAATGTAAGGGAGTCCTAAAAAATAAAAATAAAATCAAAAAATGATAAAAAAAACAAATCCAAAAAAATAAAAATAAAATGGAAAAATAACAAAAAAATCATCATCTGGTGAAAACTTGGCAAACAGGCGCCTAGGATAGGTACCATGATGAAAACCTAGCAAACAGGCGTCATGTGTACTTTTAGCTTCCATGCAAATAAAAGCAAGTGGTGAAAACCTAGTAAACATGCACTATCTGTGACAAACCACTTCCTCCATCTATTATGTCTTCATGTCTCTGGTGTGTCCATCATGTTGTTCATCTCAAACCAGTCCTTTGGACCATTGTCGAACTACATCACCTCTGACCTATCACATAGGTAAGGCCATTCTCAATGTGCCCCTGAGGCTCCCCTTCGCTCTGCTCCACTGTCCCATCTGTCCCATATCTATCTGAGTCCACACCAATTTCTATTGCCTAGGTCTTAGGTTCGCTAGGGTTTACCCTGAACTACGTTGCCTCTGTGTCATAAGGTAGGCAAGGCCATTTAGCAATGAGCCCCCGAGGCACTAGGTCAGTCCCTCAGGGTCCATCTCTCCATGTCTATTAGTCTTGTCACCCGTAATAAGTCGATACTTGTCTAACCTGGGGGCAACTCCTCAACCTGGTTGCAGATTTGGATTCTTGAGTGCCACTATTCTAAGAGGATACCAATAAAGGATTGGGATACCCTTCGCCAGACAAGAGTAGCAAAGTAGAGCTCCTAAACAAAAATCTTGATGCAACAACATCAACCTTTCCAAAGCAGAGCACCATGCCAAAACACTCAACCTAATTCTCTATCAATTATGGCAAAAAGACACATCTAATGCAATAATGCTTTTGTGAACAGGTTAACTTAAACAAAGTCTTGGCTTTCTATCATTATATCTTCCTATGCTACTCAAGGATGCCAAAAGCTAGAGATGCTATGATGGGGGCATAATTTTTTTCTTTGTCTCCTCATTGTGGATTAAACTTTAGTAATGTGACGACTTTTGTCTAACAACATGATCAACAAAAGATCATCGAGGACTCCGAAGTCTGAACATGAAAAGGTGCAATCCTTGTCTGTTGAAATGCAAGAAGTACTCAGGTCATCTAGATTCAAGTTTGACTAGATGCTTGTATCAACTTGCTATATCAAAATCCATGTAAGAAATACTCCGGTCATCTTGGTCTACTTATACCTAGATGCTTGTATTTCCTTACAACATTTCAAAAAGTAAAAAATACCAAAAAGTGCCCAATGATGAAAGTAAAACCTTGCAAGATGACAATCCATATCCATCCTATATCCAAAAATCCATATCATCCATGCAATAAGAAAATCCTGCAGCATATCAAGCGAAAACCTCATTCCTTCATCTCTTTTCTTCTACGTATCTATATCATCTCTGTGTCAATTGAGTACATTTGGACATATCAAAAACATAGCATAAATATCATATCATATCACATGAGGTAGTCATCCACATGATTACATCATTTTCATACATCATAAGTCCATTAGGTCATCCATATACATTTGCATCCACACATCATATCAAAAAAATAAAAAACGTAGACATATACATATAGAGCTGCATAATCATAACGACAACATGTCACATTTGCATATCAAATCCTCATCCAATCCATCTAGTATGCATCACATATACAAACACATCATAAGATAACATGCATCCATAGCATATAAACATAAAAACACATGCATGTAGAGCATCCATAAACGGCATCATCATATAATCATCAAAACATGTCCAAATGTACAATATATCAAACATCTGTCCATCTCTCAGCGTCACATCATAAAATGTATACAAGGTACAACAAAAATGGTGATACATGTCTTGGGGCAAAAATGGTACATATACAGGCTATCTTAGCCATAAAAATGTGTCCCTCAAATCCAAAAATGGTAGAAGTGTCCAAATCTGACTAGCCCTACTGCCACAGAGCACTGCTCCCTGCACTGCCCTCTCCTCTGTCTCCCTCTAACAGCTAGGGACCCCTGACTGATCCCACAGATTGAGACCCGCCTGCCCTCTGCGATGCCCCTGACTACCTCTGGAAGCTAGGTGCACGCTGATCTTCTGCCACTGCCCCATGGTATAACCCTCTGTAATACTGCGCTTGAGCCTGTGCTCAGCCAAGCTCACTCTATACCTATGTCAGTTGCATCTGTGCCTGCTGTACCTATGAAACCAAGAAGCTAGATGTACCATCTATGTACCATCTATGCCCATCGCCATCACGGTTGCATCTCTTTCTACTCTCATCACTCGTATGCTAGCTAAGGTTGCATCTCTCTCTCTAGATAACTCTGATATCCGTCCCGTATCTACATCTCTGCGAGACTCTGCTGCTCTCAAATGGGCCCTCAGATGTCTAACTTGTGTTTGTAAAGATATCATAGCCTACTTTTGTAAATCAGGCTGTAGAGCCTACCCTGCCTATCCCTGTCCTAGTGCCATCTACTGTGATGGCACTTGTCCCTGTACCTGCTGCTGTGCCACCTGCTAGGTGGTGACATCTGCCTCTAAGGTGCCACCTACTGCGCTGGCACTTGTGCCTGTGCCTGTCTTGCAACCTGTGACTGTGCAGCTGCCTGCTGACCTGAAGGTCCCTCCCTAGACCTCCTCCTCCTCTGTCTCAGTCTACCACCTCCTCCCTTGTCTCCTCCTCCATCTTCTCCTCCTGCATCATCGCCTCTCCTCCTCTGTCCTCCCCTCCTCCTGCCATCTACACCCTCATCATCTGAATCCTCCTCATCAATACAAGGAGCCAACTCTCCCGATCCTGAGTATCTAGGAAAGGGATGAGCAGTGAACCACTCCTCATAGTCTGGCATCATGCCAACATCCACTATCTCCCTCCTCATGGGCCATGCTACATAAGGAATCTGCTGGAAGTCTGCCAAGGCCTCCTCATATGATGCCATGGGACCCCACCTATACCTCTCTGCATGAGTCCTAGTAAAACGTGCCTGTCTTTGTGGTCTGCCCTGCACTCTGCTAAACTGCCTCTGGACCCTGCTAACAATCTGTCGCTCCAGAATATGCCTAGTCCTGCCAATCAACCATCAAGTCTAAAAGCAATAGGGAAGATCATCTGCCTCATCATCCCATACCTCGCAGTCTAGGTATAGGCGCTAGATCACTACATCCAAGTTATCAAACGCATGTCTCCAGTACTCCAGCTTCTCCAACCTGTGCTGGGAAATCACACCCACATAACCATAACTGTAGGGCTCACCTCTCTGCCTATGAAATAGATACTCCAACTGTGTGATGGCTATATGCTCCCACAACCAAAACTACAAGAGAGATACACCTGCTAATAAATTAGATCCTCTATGGTACACTACCTGATGCATATCTCTGTATAAGTGTGCCAGCATGCACACACCCCATGCGTACCGCATCCTATCCGTAATCATGCTCTCTAACACACTCCCCCAACCAATCAGGAAGCCGTGTGACCTCCTATCAGAGAATACTACGCCGCTGATCAATCCTGCCACTATGCCTAGGAAGTAGTTATAGCAGTCATGTATCTCCTACCACGAAATCACCTGCTCCACCAGCTCTAGGTCATCGAACACACATCGGCACTCCTCCAAGCCAACATCCCACTATGGATCATACTCAACCAACTCTCCCTAAATAGGGAGGTACAGAATCTGATAGACATCCAGAAGAGTGATCACCACCTCCCTCGTAAGAAGATGGAATGTGCCATCCTCGCTATGGAATCGCTCCACCGCTGCAGTCAACATGGACCAGTTCGTGCGAACCTCAGGCATGAAGCAAACATAATGCAGACCCATAGCACCTAGCACCTCACGATCTATCTCAGTCAACATGTATCACTACAACAACGGTAACGGGAACTGCTCTTGTGACATAAGAACATCCCGAATATCCTTCTACAACCATGCAAAGCATACTGTCAAAGAAATCCATATCCAAGCAAACCTACTCAAAGCAATCAAACTATCCTATCATTGACTTAACATATCAAATTAATCAAAATAGCATATCATCTCTCGACTAGATTCTCGACAATCTCAGAGATCGCTAATCAATTGATGCATCGATCAAGATGCCAATTGGGTTAATTTCATTAAGTCAACTAATTTTCCTAGTGCAAATGTGCCGATCCAGATCACATGCACCACTTCACCATGAATGTGTCACCCTTTGACGTGTATGCACTATTCTGGCACATGCACCACTTCTTATGTCACATGCGCTGTTTCCTAGCAAATGCGCCAACTCCAAGCATGTATGCACTAAACTAGCATATGCGCCGTAACATATCTCACATGCGCAGCTTAGCAGTAGATGCACCAATTTAGAGCCTATATGAGCCAAAAGAGCAAATGCGCTGCAACATCTCTCAAATGCGTTACTTCGCAGCATATGTGCTATTCCAGAATGTGTATGCGCCAAAAGATGGTTTGGTTTGGACATCTATCCTAGTTTTTTTTCCTAGCCATTAATGAGCCTAATAAATGACTTTTTGCGAGTTTTGATGAACTACATACCGGGGGTCTTTCCTCCGCTGGCCGATCGAACCGTCAAACTTGCTCGAACCGGTGCTCCTCGCGTGGAATATCCATCTCTCTGGCTGCCATGCTCTCCTAAGCTCTCAAGAGGCCAATCAACTAAGGACAAGTGTGCAAATGAATAGAACTTGTGGACCCAGCTCCTATTTATAGCAAGTGAACCATATTTGACTGTATGACTACTACGACTACTTCCCATATTTGTTTTCTCTGAACCATATCCCATTTTTCTCCATCCTAACGTGCTTTTCACCTTCTTTCTTCATGCGATTGTCTGTCTCACGCCTTCTTCCTTCTTCTTGTCCAATCTCTTGAGGGGGCATCCTGTCGTTAAACTTGTACCAGGGGCAAACTGGGGCATGTATCACTATCAAAAATTCTTATTCTTTGAAACAACGTGGTAAAACACATTGCATCAAAAAGGGGCAAAATGTATACACCTAAAATTGACATGACTCTACTTAAATAAATATTTTAAATATTTATTTCATCTTCACATTCCTCTATCAATAAATTTATTTATTTATTTATTTATTTGATTCATCTCCTCTCATATTATTAAATAAATTACATTTATTTAATTAATTAAATTCATCTACATCAACTTCATTCTTCTAAATAATTTCAATTATTTAATTAAAATCTTTTATTCTTCCAAATTTAAATAAAATGCAAATTTTATTTAAATAAAATCTTAATTCTCCACAAAATAAAATATATTTCTATATTTTATTTATTCCTCTTAGTTATCTACAAAATAATTAAATAAATAATTTCATTTATTTAATTATGCCTTCTTATCTTCTAAAAATACACTCCTCTTGTCATACAAAAGCAAAAACTGTTTTAAAGCATCTTTAAAGAAAACTTTCTCTTAAATGAGAAAAATAAATTCTAATTTAAGAAAATCAAAACTCATCCTCATCAACAGAGTAGTTAACTCAACAAAGCTACTTTTTGAATGACACATGTCTTTCTTCCATTTGTTGCACATTCCTCAACAATCCTCCTCCGTCGATCTTCTCATTTCTTCTCAACCATTGATCTTCTTCCACACAACTCTATAAATACAACCCTCTTCTTCATTTGATCATCCATCGTTTGAGCAAACTTATGCTACAGAAACACAAGCACGCCTTTGGCACCCCATCTCACAAAATACTTCACTACCATCCACTCTTATTTGTGTTTGGAGTTTATCTTCAAATACAAGCAAATATCATAGCCATTCTGTCTTTGTCATCTTCAACAAGCAAGGGAGCATACGCTTCTAAGGGCTTCATATTTATCAAGATCAAGAACAGATAGGTGAATAATGGAAGACGCAAGGTAAAAGGTGTAAGTATCTTCTCTGTTTACTTTAAATATATCTTTTATCTTCAGATTTCATTAGTGTATTAGGTTTTGTTATTCATTTTGATTAATCCACATTTTCACCCCCACAATCACTGTTACCTACTCTAAAAGAAAGAAGCAATAGCAATCTTGCATACATTGGAGTCTGATAAGATAGAAATGCACTATCCAAGGTGCACACCTAAAAGGTATAGTGACGTAGAGGAATGTGAAATGCAATGAGGATATAAAGCACATTGATGAAGAGGGTTGTGAAGATCAAATATTACTCCAAATTTGTTGCACAATATGGTAAGAGGATAATATCAAGATCCTAAAGCACAAAACAATGGAGTAAAGTGTAGTCATGTGCCATAGTAGTGGCAATGGTAGAAGCAAGGATTAAATCCTAACACTATCAAGTCAAGGGTACAACAGATGCAAGGTTGTACAAACATGGTGACATTGTGGTAGTTAGACAGAGGCCTACAAGTCATCTCAAGGCTTTAAGAGAGGTGTATGACAGTTTAAAAGGTTCTACAAAGTAAGACCAAAGAGGTTTCCAAACCCTAGTGAGGATACAAGGTAATATTAACATGATAAAACTGTGATGATAGTTCTAGGAGGAGCATGAAAGGAACAGTACAGATACATAGTGGTCTTCATAGCAAGCAGATATATATAGGAACAACATCATGATAATGACAAAGAAACACTCTTGCCATTGTTTTCATTATCAAAAATAAGAGCAAGAACCTTCAAAAGATAAGAATATATATCCCATAGCTTTCATCTAAGAGGGAAAGAGAATAGAAAAAGGGGGTTCTTCATGGCACAGGAAAAACCCTAGCAGGGTTTTATCACAGGAAGGCAAGGTTTTCCTTTGTTTTAAGCACAACAACCATAAAAAGAATAGCATATCCCATAGTTTGCATCAAAGAAAACAATGGTTTTCTTTTCTTTGTGCATAGATGAATTATCTAGAGAGCAATTTTCCCTATATTTGCACATGAAGCCATTGAAACATGCACTATTTTCACTCAGAAAGAGGCAACAATCCTTCCACGACCTTCATACACAAAAAAACCCTAGTGTACAGGAAGAACAATAGCAACGGGTATAGAGGTATATTATATTTTTCTTAAATAAGTGCAGGCAAGGTGAATGCATAATTTTTATCACAGATTTATCAAGGAATCAGTGAAGAAAGAGGCATGTTTTATCATTTTTCTCATAGAAACACATAGAGTTTCATGACAGAGGAAGAAGATCTTACCAGTGAAAGCAAAGAGAGGCCTTCAAATGCCTTCAACAGAAGCTTCGAGCTCCCAAAAACCCATGGCGGCGTGACTCTCCCAGTAATGAAAATAGATGAAAATGTAAATCAAATTTAGGGTTTGAGCTTTTTGTTTAATCATGCCTGTGCCCTAGAAGTGTTTTGACCTCGCTTTTAAAGTGAAATTCATGAAAATAAATCATTAACACTAAAGATATCATTGTCAATACTTTTAAAGTCTTGGAACCTAATGATTATGCCAGGGGCCCATGAGGCCAACATTTTTGAAACTTTATTTTTTGCAAAGTCAAGATTTGTAATCATTTAAAGTGAAGGCTCGATGCCTCACTTTTATGTCTTTCTTTTTGCATAAAGTAAACATTGTAAAATCATATAATTCGAAGGTGATACATATGCATAAGAAGTGAGATATAACATGATATGTAATGGGAGATATAAGGATGGCATTGATTTATAAATGATGAAAATGTATGCATGAGGCATGAGATGATTATGGAGTCATAAGGTGGTATTATTTTTTCAAAGGTGATATATGTATGCATTAAGGCATAAATGGGAGACATAAGGTAATTATAAATGTAATGCATATGTAATACAAGGGAGACATAAGTAGAAACAAATGCAAGATGTTTTTTTCTTGCATGTGGGACCATATGTTGCATGATGATGCATAGTGTTGCATGGAGTAATAAGGATTGTACACTTATGCATGATGTATGATGTAGTGTTGCATGGGGAAATAAGGTATTGTTTTTTGCATTTGATCATGCATGCATAGTGATGACCTAACTGTCCTTGGCATCATTATCAAATGTATTTATGCAAATCATGTAAGCCAAAAGGGAAAAATAATGTGTTGAACTCAATTCACCCATTCATGCATATTTTACAACTGAAAATCAATCTAAACAAATAATAAAGTAATATTTTATAAATTACTTTATTATTTTGTCACAAGTTGTAAAATCATAAAGATAGAACAAAATGTAACTGATAATAGAGTAATTATCTTATAAATTACTTTATTCCTTGCCCACATCAATTTTGCAATGTAAAATCATGCAAACTAGAGAAGCTAAGTTAATTGGAGACTTTGGAGTCTTTTTGCATGACTTGGAGGTCAAATTAGAGAGTTTTGGTCAACTCTTGGGTCAAACACATAGAGAGAAGTAGTTTTGAGCTATTTTTTCTCATTTTGAGGAAGTTTTGACCCTTATTTTTAGGGATTTCATTGTTTTCTCATGGATCAAATTGGAGAGCTTATTTTTAGAGGCAGTTGACTACAGTTGATTTTTTCTATACCTCTTAGAGAAAGCAAACTATAAATAGTAAGAAAAACTTAGGTTTTTCTAGTTCTTACCTTTTTGCTCTTTACACTTTGAGAGAGAAAGAGGTTTTGTAACTCACATATTTTCGCAAATTTATAGAGATTACAGTAGGTTACAGGTTCTATACTTTGTTTTATGCAATTATATATTTTATTTTTTAGCTTGATCAAGGATCTACCTTTCCATTAATGCAGCCTTTTTGAGTGATTTGATGAGATTTTATTGTGTTTAAACATCAAAACCTTTAAAATCATTGTCTCATTTGTAGTTGTTTGTGTTAGATAGCATTGAAAATCACAAGTCTTAGGCTATGCAATTGGAGAATCTTTCTTTTATATTGTGAAAAACCCCTTTTCCTTCAAACAAAAATATTTGCTGAAAGTGGTTTGTGTGGATAGATTTTTTGAGATCTATTGTGAGTTAGAGTACCAAGTTTTCCATCATTTTTTGGTGCATCACCATACCTTTCACAGTTTTTATTGCTTTTAGAAAGACCCTTTTAACCCTTTTCCACATCAAAGTCATAGATCCAATTGAATATTTTAAGGGAATTGACCCATAATCTGGAGGTTCAAACTAGACATAGGTCACCCATAGCCTGAGTTTGATCCCATGTTTCAAAGGATTGTTGAGTATCACAACTTTGCATCTTTGGTGCAATCCTAATCAACAACAGTGCCAAAAGGTTCATTAAATTATGAAAAGATGTAGTTGTAATATAAAATTGCATACTCTACAATTTCCTTTGTTGCATTTACCCTCATTTTAGTTGTCATTGTTGCAAATGTATTTTAGACACCATTTGTCATATTCCCTAGTCTAGTCCTAATGTGCATGTGTCACATTTTCCCCTTTCATGAAATTCTACCCCTTGTTGATTTAATATTTATTTTCTTTTGACCCCTAGTCCTAGGTAGCTTTCCCCTTTCAATGACCCCTTACCCCTTCACCTTACCACATTTAATACCCTAATGAAATTATATAATGAAATTGTATGTCCTAATCTTAATGCAAAAACCACCTTCAAGATCCTAAAATCTCAACCTTTAGATCTCCTTGTGCTTAGTGACCACTGCCCCTAGATGGAAAACATTTCTCTTAAGTGGTCCTAGGAAATTAAGCCTTTTGAGTCTTGGGACTTCACCCTAGTGGCGGGAAAATGGATGGTGAGAATTCCTTGCATCTAATAAAATTCAATTTTTTTTAACTAGTTCATCTAATTGAAATTGGTAGGGCCTACTAGGTTTCCATCCCAACACCCCTTTGAAAACTTATTAAAAAGGCCTCATGATCTCCCATTTTAACACTATAGTAACAAACATTCAACTTAAGAATTTTTTTTGAGAAAGAGTTCCTAGATTAGGTATATCTTAGTGATTAGAGGCATTTAAAAATAAATTCATATTTAATTTATGCTATTGTATAAGTTTTTATGAGCCTCACAACATTCTCTACAATTGAATCTTCACATAGTGGTATGCCCATTTTGAGTTTTTGTAATAGATAATTTAGTTATTTCATTACAATAGTTTGATTTTTGTTAGGATTTAACTTATAACATATATATTATCTCTCCTTATCCATACACCACCCATCCTCACCCTTTGTATTCATCCCCTTTTCCATTTTGTCTATATTATCATTCTCCCATCCACCCTAGTCTCATTGTAGCTCTAGGACCTCTTAGCTTGCATTTATCTTTACATTTTCATTAAAATACCAAAAAAGGCTTTATTTCATTGTGTTTCACTCCATATATCAACTCCATAGTGTTTAATATCAGTTTGTGTTGATAGGTTTCCATTTGTTTGCATTTTTCATTCTCCTAGCCCACCTTAGCTCCATTGAATTCCCAGGACCTCCTAGTTTGCATTTTAGCTTGCATTTCATGAAAAATTAAAAATATATTGTTACACACTAGTAATATCAATCCCCATATAAATACACATCATTTTTCATTAGTTTTATATTATTAGGTTTCCATTTGTGTGCCTTTATTTCTCACCCTTCACTATTAGGAGCTTTTAATAACCTAGTATTGGTATTTCTTTCATAAATTTTGGAAATTTTATCATTTTCTCACCAAATTACTTGTGTCACCTTACTATCTCAGTCACCAATTCATAAATACCATATTTATTAGTTTTTTTTGTCATTTGACCACTTTTGTTATCTTCCAAGTAGCACCTAGTTAGCATTTTGCATTATTATCTAGTTTTCAACCATTGTTTGTGCTTAGAACCATTTTTTTTAAACTCCCACAAGGGGGTTGACTAAGGTAGCTTCTTATTTAATTCTTTGTTTTTCAGGTGTACCATATAGTATTTTTGTGCTTGCAAATAATTTTTTAAAGAATATGTGAAGAAAAAGACTTATTATTAGTTTAGAGAAGTGATTGGAAGAGTGATAACTATCTCTATATAAAACTTTAGGTAATTATAAGGTACAAGAATTCTCCCCAGTCATGGGCATAGGGAAAGGCTCTTCCAAAACCTTGTAATAGTGTCTTGAGTGATGAATTAGCTTAAATTTATTCTATAAGCTCAAAACAACCTCCTGGTTCCAATCTTGGTGGTTCATATTCTAGGTGTATTTTCCTCCATTTCTTTCTCTCTCTCTCTCTCTCTCTCCCTTAGTGTATTTTTGATGATTTGACATACACTTTGTTGTTTTACCACATGTTCTACTTATTATCATGACAAGTGTCCATTCTACAAAATTATTAGTATTCATTTTTACACAATCCCTAAAAAAATGGAGTCTTTTAGACCTAGAGGACTTCTCCCTAGGGACTTCTCTAGGTAGAACCTTTTAGTGAAGTCTTGAGCTTAGAATTTCATGAAATTTGGTTTACAATCTCCTTAGATAGTTTGTATCTTTATTCCAGTGTGCCCTAGTCTAAAATAGAACATTTACTCCAATCCCTTTTCCATTGTGAGATTCTAATATTATCATATGATTGTTCTTGTTTACACCATTCTTATGTTTGTATTTGGACCATAGATCAAAGTTATCTCCTATTTGTAGGTGTTAATTTTTTAAAAAATAGTTAATTCTTATTAAAAATTTAACAAATAAACACCATTTTAAAACATTAAAAAAACTATATTTTGGGTTCGTTCATTTAGTGAACCTCTAGATTTCTTACTAGTACCACTTTCTTATTTTCGAAAAAGGCACTTTAATTTCCACATAGTTTTATATTGTCATAAAGCATAAAAATACAAAAAGATTAATCATTTATGCATAATAGTTTAGATTTCTAATTTGCAAAGGATAGAGTAATTGTTACATTTGTTTCTTAGAATAGCATTCGATTATATTATCTTGCATTACTATTTCTATTTCATGGCCTTTGATAGTGGATCTAGTTGATTCCCCCTATTCATTCCTTTAGTAAAGTGAGACTTTATCCCACTAGGCCTATTTCCCATAGAAGTCCTTACCTAAATCCATTAATGGTTAGTCATTCTCCCTCTTCCCTTACATCCATTGATGATACTATGCCTTTCTTTCTTGTAGTAGATAACTTTGGTCAAGAATCTCAACTTAACTTACAACATAGAATGAAGTTAGTAAATCAATTGCAAGAAGTTAAGAATGTTCTAGATCTTGATCATGTTTTCTCTGTTCTGACTTGATAGACTTTCTAGGCAACCTTCTCTTAGCCAATTTGACTAGGTTAGAATTCTTACAAAACATAGGACACATAGTTCACACATATGCTTATTTTCCTAATATCTGCCAACCCACAGAGATCACCTCTGAGTCCACTCCCCCAATCTCCCTCACCACATCTTCCATGGATACCATACCCTTAGTACTCCACTATTATTCAACCCCTTCTCCAAACTAACATACCACCTTTTATTTTCCCTCCCATACCATCTTTTTATATGCCTACTCCTAACCCATTCAACCATTGCACCTCTTCCACTCCCTCTCCATCTACCTCACACCCTACCCACATTCCATCCTACACACAAGTCTTCATGATGACAAGCACATCTCACCCCAGTACTACAATTATGTACTCATCTCTCCCTCTCTCCTTGTCACACATCTCATACATTATATCATTCTCACATACCTTTCCCATCTAAACCTATGAATACCACATGTACATCTACTTACCCATCATCTTCCATCCCTCCTCACTAACCCTCTTATAATGCTCTACCACCTCCACCTCTATCTCTTCCCACTGGCCCTACCATGTCCCATTTCTTGCATTAATTACAACAAGTGAAATAAGAGCTAGAAACTATACCTAAATACTTGAGATAAATCACCATGTACCTTCATCATAATCCCCTCTCTCATGACATCCTTTCTTAACCCTTTCCGAAAAACTTCAAAGCACCTCACCTTCCACTTTATGATGGAAAAGGAGATCCCATGATGCACATAAGAACCTTTTATTCAATTTGTATTTATTATGTATATGATGACAATATCTTATGCAAAAGTTTCCCTAGATCACTTAAAGAATATGATCTTGAGTGGTTCTACTCACTCCCCCATGATTCCATTCACACATTTGAGATGATAACAAAAGCCTTTGTGAATCACTTCCAAATACAAATTTCTATTAATATGAACATCATTTACTTAATTCATTTTAAACAAGGATCCCAACAAAAGGCCAATGAATTTGTATTATAATTTTAATCTAAATTATCATCTCCTAGACATAGAAGTATAATAGGTTTTCATGGATAATATTTGACCCTCTATGTTGGAGAAAGTAATGCTTCAAAATTATAACAATTTCACTAATTTATGTTCCACACTTAGATATTATGAAACCAAGATGGATAAACTCAAATCCCCCACATTAGGTAACAAATTCAAATCAAGTCTAACCACTTTGCTAAAGTTACGATGACCTACCATGGTATCAAACTTGCCCATACCAAAGGGTATAAGAGAGTGTGGATAGAGGGGGACTCCCTAAACATAATTAAATGTGTTAAAGATGTTCAAAATCCTAGTTGGACTATACAAATTCTTGTTAAAGACTCAATCACTATAATTAACTCCTTTGATGAAATTCATATATCTCATATATACCAAGAGGGAAACAGTGTAGCTGACATCATGGAAAATGAGGGAGTTAACATTCATGCTCTTAAACAATGGGAATTGTACTTTGATTTAGCCATTGAAGGTCAATCCATTATTTCCCATGAGATCCAATGAGGATGATTTAATTGTTTTATTGTTGGGGCTATGTTCATTATTACCTCCCAAAAGACCACACACTTTTTGGGTGCTTCAAGGACCTTCCTCATCAATATTTGTTGGTTAGTGTTTTACTTTATGTAGACACAATGTTGGATGATTAATAAAGGCATAGTTACTATGTTAGATATGGGTGAGGATAGGAACCGTGTGGAGCCCCTATCCTGTGATGGGGTTTGAAGGAAGCCTCAAGTTTGGAAGGTGATGGAGGAAGTGGGGCTTGTCGCCTATATGGATAGAATGCATGGTGTAGATTTGATGACCACCAATCTCTTTGTCAAGGGTTAGAGAGATAGAAAGATAAAATTTTATGGGGTGGAGATGGAGATTACCGAGGACTTAATTGTTAGATTTAGGGCAAACAACTGAGAGGGGGGTGAATCAGTTGTACAAAACTTTCTTCCAGTTAAACAATTAAATCCATTTTGTAATTCAGAAGCATAATGATAAATCAATCATGGAAACATAATGCATTAAATCAAGAGCAAAAACACATTAACACACAGGACACCAAGATTTTGATGTGGAAAACCTGGTTAAGGGAAAAACCACGGGGTGATTAACCCAAGATTATATTCTCTATTAGAAGAATAGAAAGAACAAAATGGCATATACCAATTAGGGATCACTTCCTAAGCACATTGCTCACAAGAGGCTCACTACCTACAAAATAATAAGTATCACATACATGAACTGGAGGATAGCATCTTCACCATGCTTGAATCAGTTCCATTTAAGCCCAATACTTCTACTCTACCTTTCACTCTCTTCCTTGCTACCACACTCATCTCCACAAGATACATTTGAAATGACTTTATAATCCCTTATTTATACAAGACATCGACTTAGGAATAACCATCTAAGTCAGTAAAAATCTACAAGATTATCCGCTGAATGTGTAACTCATCCAGTCAGCTAGTCTTAGGAAGAACACCATCATCTGGAAGTAATTCTTCAGTTGTGACCTCAAAATCTAATGCAGACCACCAACATGAGCTAGACATGATCCAAAGACCTCCACAAGCTTGCCTGAATAACCAAGAACATCTACACTACATCTTCTTACTGGAATCCTTCTCTCCTTCATCTGGAACCTCAAGAACATCGTCTGTCATTACTGTCACAAAGAAATAGAAGCTTGTGTACCTCTAGACCACAAACCAATCAATTTGACACTTCACAAGGACTTCCTAAACACTCCATCAAATCCACAGAATAGGATAATGTATTTTTAGATTTCTCCAGACCTATATGTATCACTCTGTCACCTCTGAACACCTGCCGGAGCTAGTTTTACTTGAGTGAACACAATATCTTCAGATCTTCATGTAGACCTCTAAAATCTCTACTGGATCACTTTAAGACATATATCTACAAACCCTTTAAACTGCATCCTCTAATTATCATCTTATCTTGGACTTTTACCTTACTGTCTTCATTGTTCTTCACTGTTCCTGATATGACCAATTTTCTCAATATCCTCAGCAAACAGTTCATCCAATCCTTATCATCAATGCAACAAAAGTATGTTGACATCAATGACAACACTGGTTAGGCCCATACTTACAACAATCTCCCCCTTTGTCATTGATGGCAACATATGATGTGAAAAACTATTTTAACCATTAAGACAAGAACTTCTCCTCACTGTCACAACTCCCCCTATCAGCAACAACCGTTCACATGTCTTCTCTCCCTTTATTGCTCCCCCTTTGATCAGCAACTACTTGTTTTTCACATGTCTTCTCTCCCCCTTTGACATCAATGGAAAAGGACACATACTTGTAATTCCACCACTTCAGAATCATACCAGCTGCTCCCCCTGCGTAGTAGCTCCCCATCATCAGTCTGGACCACAAGATATGACTGTTATATCCACCGAACTGATGCACATCAGTGCACCTTAGTTCATTATCAGAGGGGCAATAACCCCTAACTTTTCCTTGAGATACTCAAAAGAGTCCTTAGGTAGAGGTTTAGTAAAGATATCTACAATCTAATCCTTGGAAGACACAAACTCCAATCTGACTTCATTTTTGTTCACATGCTCTCTCAAAAAGTGAAACTTGATGGATATATGTTTAGTATTTGAATGCAACACTAGATTCTTAGATATATTTATTGCACTTGAATTATCATAGAAGATTGTGATAGGCTCCTCATACTCCACTCTTATGTCTCTTAGCATTTGTTTCATCCACAAAACTTGAGTGCAACTACCTGCTGCTGCAATATATTTTTCTTCTGTAGTGGACAGAGATATTGCCTCTTGTTTCTTGCTCAGCCAAGAAACCAATCTCTTCCCCAAAAAGAATGCTCCACCACTAGTACTCTTCCGATCATCCACATCTCCTGCCCAATCCGTATCTGTATATGCATGAAAAGAAAAATCATGATCTCTGGGATACCACAATCCATACTTAACTGTCCCTTTTAGATATCTAAAAATCCTCTTGATTTCTATGACATGAGATTCTCTAAGATCAGCTTGAAATATAGCAACAAGACCAACAACATTCATAATGTCAGGTCTAGTTTGAGTGAGATACAACAATCCTCCAATCGTTGACATGTACTTTTTCTGATCAGCCTTAGGAGAGTCATCATCTTTACTCAATTTACATCTGGTTGTCATGGGAGTATTCATCGGTCTTGAGTCTTCCATCCCAAATTTCTTCAACAATTCTTTCACATATTTGGTCTGAGAAATGAAGACTCCTTTCTTTGAGTGATTTGTAGACCCAAGAAGAAATTCATTTCACCAAGCATGGACATCTCAAATTCACTTTTCATTTGATTTGTAAAAGTCTTACACATACTATCTCTTCCTCCAAAAATGATATCATCAACAAACACTTCAACAATCAAGATGTTTTCATGATCAATTTTGAAATATAAATTACTGTTAGTAGTACCTTTGTTGAAACCAATCTTCAAAAGATGCTTATCCAATCTCTCATACTAGGCTCTTAGGGCTTGCTTGAGTCCATATAGTGCTTTCTTCAACTTGCAAACCATATCACCCTAATCAGACAATTGAAATCCATCTGGTTGCTCAATGTATAATTCTTCTTCCAAGACACCATTCAGGAAGGTAGACTTGACATCCATCTGATACACTTTGAAATCTTTGAAGGTAGAAAATGCAAGAAATAATTTGACTGCTTCAATTCTTTCTACCGAAGCAAAAGTTTCTTCAAAATCAACTCCTATTTGAGAGTAACCCTTGTAGACCAATCTGGCTTTATTTCTGATTACTTCACCAAATTCATTCAGTTTGTTTCGGAAGACCCATTTGGTTCCAATCACATTCTTGTTTCTAGGTCTAGGAACAAGATCCCAAGTGTGATTTTTCTCAATTTGCATCAGCTCTTCCTCCATTGCTTTAGTCCAGTTTTCATCATTGTAAGATCCATACACTGTCTTAGGTTCAATCTTTGAAATTAGACAATACTCTTCTGAATCTTGAGCAATCCTCCTTCTTGTTTGTACGCCTTTACTTTTATCACCTATGATCTAATTTTTAGAGTGGTTCAGTCTTACATACCTAGGAACTTTGGGAGTTTCTTGCACTTCTGATTCTTGATCAGCCTCATTAAAACTCATCTCTTCTTCCTGATTTACAGGATCAGTTTGAATCTATCTTTTAGAAGAGGCTTGGGCTCTTTGAATCAAAATACCATTCTGATCATCTTCATCATATTCATAAAACCTTGAGGGTTTTTCAATTCCTTCATCAACCTTTACATTTGTACTTTCTATTATCTTTCTTAGTCTCTTGTTATAACATCGATATGCTTTGCTTTGAGTAGAGTAACCCAAGAATATTCCTTCATCACTTCTAGCATCAAAATTGCCTAGATCTTCATCTCTTTTAATGTAACACTTGCTACCAAAGACTCTGAAATACCTCACAGTAGGAGTGATGCCAAACCAAAGTTCATAAGGAGTCTTACCAGTACTGCTTCTAATTTGTACTTGATTGAGAGTATAGACTGCAGTGTTGACAGCTTCTTTCCAACAGATCTAAGGAACATTTGCTTCCATCATCATTGTCCTAGATGCTTCCTGGATGGTCCTATTCTTTCTCTCAACTACTCCATTCTGCTGTGGAGTCCCAGGAGCAGACAACTGTCTCTTTATTCCATGTTTCTCACAGAATTCTATGAACTCACCGAATGTGAATTCTCCACCTATATCAGTCCTCAGACATTTCAATTTTAATCCGGTTTCATTCTCTACCATAGCCTTGAATATGTTGAGTTTCTCAAGAGATTCTGATTTCTCTTTCAGAAAAGTTACCCACATCATCTGGGAAGAGTCATCAATTAGTAACATGAAGTATCTATCACCTTGTACACTCCTGATTCTTTTTAGACCACAAAGATCAGTATGAACTAAGTCCAATAATCTGGTAGAAGATTGTTCCTTGCTTTTAAATGAGACTCTGCTTTGTTTTCCCAATTGACATTCTTTGCACAAACTATTTGTAGGTTTCACTAGTTTTGGAAGATCTCTTACTACCTGAGTATTTCTTATCTTGATGATATTATCAAAATTCACATGACACATTCTCCTATGCCACAACCAACTCTGATCAACTTGAACAAATAAGCAACTTTTACCAGTACCAACCAAGTGGAAGATATTACCTTTAGTTTGAGTACCGGATGCAATCTTTGTTTTGAAACTTTCAAAGATCTTGCATTTTCCATTCTTGAAGCGGAGATCATAGCCTTTGTTCACCAACTGTCCAACACTGAGAAGATTGTGTGTCAATCCTTCAACATACAATACATTACCACTTTTGTTCCTTCCATCAAAAGAAATAGTTCCTCTACCTCTAATTCTACTAGCAAAATTATCACCAAAATTTACCACTCCTCCTTCATACCTTTCCAAATCTATGAACTTACTTTTGTCACCTGTCATATGGTGAGAGCATCCACTGTCAATGACCCAATCATCCTTTTCTTCAACTTGAGCAGCCAGAGCTCTTTCTACAACTTTGTGATTGATAGATTCAGAGGGCATTGGATCTTCTTCCTTGATGGCAATAAACACCCAATCACTTTTGGATTTGTTTCCTAATTCTGATTTATCATTTGTTACTCCTTCATTATCATCATCTTCATGAACATAGTAACAATTCTTTTGGAACCTTGATTTGTTAGGTTTTGGCCTTGAAAATCTTTCCGGACACCTTGAGGCAAAATGACCAATCTTACTGCAATTAAAACACTTAAAAGGCAATTTTCCTTCATACTTACCAGATACTCTTAGTAATCTTTTTGCAATGAGGGCTTCAAGTTGAGTAGTTTTTGTTTCTTCTTCTTCCAGGTCTTTTCTTGCTTTTTCATACCATGACAGTTTTCTTGAAGAGTTCTCTCCCGGATCAAATGTTTGTTTACCCTTTACAGAGGCATTGGCTTTGAATGCAGATTCAGTCTTGGGGGGCATCTCCAAACTTGGTCAATTCAAATGCAGCCAATTTACCAACCAATTAATCTCTTGTGACAGCTGTATGGGGTCTGAATTCTTCAATGGCAGCAACCTTGAATTTATAAGAAGCAAGAAGGGATCTGAGAACTTTGCCAACAATCTCATCTTCATCCAAGACTCCACCAGCACATCTAATACCACAAACAAGCTCATTTACTCTTGGCATAAAAGTAGTGATATTTTCATCTTCTCTCATCTTTAGATTTTCAAAATTTCCTTTCAGACTCTGTAGGCTTGCACATTTAACATACTTGTCTCCTTCATGTAGAAGTTCAAGTTTTTCCCAAATCTCAAAAGTAGTTTGTAGATCAACAACATTTGAAAGCTTTGAATCAGACAAGGCACTGAGAAGGGCTTCTTTAGTTTGCAGATTATTTTCAGCATCTGTGATTTCAGTTGGGGTTTTTGGGTCATTCTATGGAGGGGTATACTTTGTTGTATCCATGTTCCAATACTGTATTCCCATACATTGCAAGTGACATTTCATTTGACTTTTCTAGAGATTAAAGTTTGTTCCTTCAAACTTTGGACTATCCTTCTTGTAGGACGACATCCTGGATCTCCTCAAGTGGTTAAGCTCTTTTAGAGGAACTTAGGTCTGACACCAATTGTTAGATTTAGGACAGACAACTAAGAGGGGGGGTGAATCAGTTGTACAAAGCTTTCTTCCAGTTAAACACTTAAATCCATTCTGTAATTCAGTAGCATAATGATAAATCAATCATGGAAACATAATGTATTAAATTAAGAGTAGAAACACATTAACACATAGGACACCAAGATTTTGACATGGAAAACCTAGTTAAGGGAAAAACCATGAGGTGATTAACCCAAGATTGTATTCTCTATTAGAAGAATAGAAAGAACAAAATGGTACATGCCAATTAGGGCTCACTACCCGAGTGCACTGCTTACAAGAGGCTCACTGCCTACAAGAGACACACTGTCTACAAAATAATAAGTATCACATACATGAACTGGCGAATTGCATCTTTACCATGCTTGAATTAGTTCCATTTAAGCCCACTACTTCTGCTCTACCTTTCTCTCTCTTCCTCACTACCACACTCTCATCTCCACAAGATACATTTGAAATTACTTTACAATCCCTTATTTATACAAGACATCAACTTAGGAATAACCATCTAAGTTGGCAAACATCTACAAGATTATCTGCAAAATGTGTAACTCATCCGATCGGCCAGTCTCAGGAAGAACACCATCATCTGGAAGTAATTCTTCAATTCCAAGCTCAAACTCTAATGCAAACCACCAACACGAGCTAGACATGATCCAAAGACCTCCACAAGCTTGCCTAAATAACCAAGAACATCCACACTACATCTTCTTACTGAAATCCTTCTCTCCTTCATCTAGAACCTCAAGAACATAGCCTATCATCACTGTCATACAGAAATAGATGCTTGCAGACCTCCAGACCACGAACTAATTGATTTGAAACTTCATAAGGACTTCCTAATCACTCCATCAAATCCGCAGAATAAGATAATGCATTTCCGGATCTCACCGGACCTATCTGTATCACTCTGTCACCTCTGAACACCTGCCAGAACCAGTTTTAGTTGAGCAACCACAACTTCTTCAAATCTTCATGCAAACCTCTAAAATCTCTATTGGATCACTTTAAGACATATATCTACAAACCCTTTAAACCACATCCTCTAATTCTCATCTTATCTTGGACTTTTACCTTACTGTCTTCACTGGGCTTCACTGTTCCTGATATGACCAATTTTCTCAATATCCTCAGCAAACAGTTCATCCAATCCTTATCACTAATGCAACAGAAGTATGTTGACATCAATGACAACACCGGTTAGACCCATACTTGTAACATTAATTTCTCAAGTCACTGGTCTCTCAGATGGTAGTAAGAAGGTTTTCAAGGATCATAAGGTGGGTGAAGAAGCCCTCAAGGTGTTCTTCAAAGGGAAAGAGATAAATTAGTTGGTGAAGTTTCACTCTAGTAGCTATAAGCACAAGTTGATCAAACCCATCTAAGCGGAGGTGGACAAAGTGTTGATGTGATACATTTTCTTGGAAGGCAGGTTTACTACTATCTTCAACTACCATTTCACTCTATTAAACCATTTTAGGCACAAGATTATGGTTTCATTTCCTTTCTATTTGTTATCTTCTATAGATTTTGCCATTAAGAAGAATAGGAGAAACCCCAAGCTCCCCATTTTGTATGCTGGGCTAATCCTTTTAATTATGGAACATGTTAAATCCCAAGTTCCCATCTTGGAGGTTAAGGGTAGCTCGAAGAAGAAGGGTAAATCCCCCATGGTGGAATATTTTGATTCTACTGAATGTGACATGGGAGAGGAGAAGAATGACTTTGAATGGGTTGAGGAGGAGGATTCAGTGGAAGTTATGTCTATTCCCTGGTCCTCTTAGGATGAAGAGGATGAGAGTTCTAGGAAAATGAAGAGAAGTGGGGGGAATGGTATACCTAAGAAACAAAGTCTAGAGGAAAGGGGCTCTTTGTCTATCAGGTCTCACCTAGGTGAGGGGAATGAGAAAGAGAAGAGGAAAGTGATGGATTCCTAGAAAAGAAATGTTAAACATAAGAGGGGTACCCTAATCCAGAATGCTAGTGGAGATTTAGAAGGGGAGCCTTCTCCTAAGAAGAAGAAAGGGAAGGGTAAGTCAAGTGGCCAAGAGGGGCTAGAAGGAGAGCCCTAAGGTAAGCTTAAGAAGACTAAAGGTTTTGTCATTGAAGAGCCAAGTGTTGGTGTGCCTTTCCCTTCAATTTGTGACCCCTCTTGTAACTTACCTGAGGATTTCTCTTTCTTATTATCTAAGATTGCTAATAGAGAGGAGCTATCAAAGGTTCTGGGTCTAGTTAGGGATGCTGTGGCTAGTCAGCACCGTATGACAAAATGGTTTTTCATTGAAATCAATAGAATTAATATCACGTTGAGTGCTCTGCAAGAGAAAATATGTAGTAGGGTGGATATTGATGATAGGTTTGACTTGGAAATCTAGCTCACTTGGGATGCCATCCCGAAGGTGGGTTAGATGGAAAAAGACTTGGAGAAGTTTAACTAAGACTTTGAAACCTACATTGTTGGGTTTGAGAATGAACTGAAAGAGATTAAGAAAAACTTGGAGATGGTGGTTGAAATCAGTAAATACAAAATTCATAATAGTGCTAAAGGAATTAGGATCCTTACCAATAAGTTGAATAAATTCATAGAGGAGCATATTATAGGTGAGGATGGTTAGAAAGATGCTAGGGATAAGGAGCAGCTGTGTGGTGGTAAAGGTAAACAAGGGAAGAACATCAAATAGGGTGGGCTGATTTCATGTACCTAGGGAAGCAAGAAGAAATCATTTTAAGCTAAGAAAGATGAGCTCATGAGGAGTTTTATAAACAGGAACTGGAGGCCACCGAGACTTTAAAGAAGTTGTGATTGTGCTGATGGTTTGCTATTAGTTTACTGTTTGCTTTTTGCTTTCTATTTATTGGTTGGCAATTTGTAATGTTTAATCTGTTGAGCAACTTTTTGTTGTAGGGTTTTAGGGTCTCTTCAAAACTTGTTTTACCCCTTTAATAAAAAACAAATTCAACAAATCATACAAAAAACCATTCACCAACACCAACAACAATAACAACAGAGATGTAGCCAACATAGTCTCACAACCACTTCACCTCCCATTACCCCCTCTTCTTCTCCATCTATCCTACCATCTTCTTCTAATGCCATATCCATTCAAACAAGACCATTTTGAAAGTTCACAAAATTATCTAACTCTTACCAAATAGTAATGAACCAAGCCCTTTCAAACAAACTCTTCCAATTACCCCTTATCCATCCTTTAGACATTTGACTTCCACTACCCAAAAAATACAACACAAATAATTTTTACTAATATCATAGGGTCCCCAAATGTGACAAAAAATTGTATGGCATTGAAACATAAAATTCAAGATTTGATAGACAAAAGTAACATTACCATTAATGGAGTGTGACAAAAGGAAACTCTTCTATTGTCCCACCTAACCAAAACCTATAAATTTACACCAACCCCTATCCACACCACTCCAACAATATTGAACTTAGTGACATACCAAAATCTCCTCCTAAAACCAATGAGTTCAAATCTTTTGATGGCATGGTCACCATGGTAGACATAAGTTCCCCCAAAGGAAGTTCCTACCTTACCCAAACCACTATCAAGTCCATTTAAATAACATTTACACAAAATAAAATTCCTTATAATAATTAACATGACCTTTATACATAAGTGCATTATAAACAACAATCATCATTGACTCCAACTCTCCTTACAATATTTTTACAAAAGAATGCCTTTATAAAACTAGGGTTCATAATGATACATACCCTACTACAGGTGTGTCTTTAAAGTGTTATAATGGTACCTACATTGAAACCTTATCTAGCATTATTCTACCTATGGAAATTGGCTTTAAACCCACCCAAATCCTTAGACATACGGTTTTAGTATCCAAACATTTTCATCTCCTTCTTGAAAGACCTTAGACAGATGAGTTTCAAGAGATACTATTGCATTCATGGTAAGAGGGTCCAATGAAGGACTATATTGCCATACAACCAACACAACAACATACAAAAAACTACAATAAAACAAATATCTCACAAGAAACAACATTCTCATTTATATAAGTTTGCATGATTATCACCATGTTACAACCACATAATTTATCACAATGGGGCCTCTTACATGCCAAGCTACAACTATTTGATCATAATTAAGATTCTCAAATGGATGGTCACCACAATAGGCTCCTTATGTTCACAATCAACTAAACTATGGAAACACCACTTCTAGAACCTACCACATGGGATACACATTGATAATTCAAATACAAGATATAACTTGAAACTTTTACCACTACTCTACTATAACGACATCCACTAACTTCCTATATGCTTCCTAAAATTGTACACCACATAATAGTCCTTGTTCCTTAACTCAACCTCTCAGACCTCACCCCTCACTGTTGAAACTTACTCTCTATGCTCCTACTTCATTTTTTCTTCTTCCTTTCATTCAAAAAACTCACAACCCAAGTGTATATAGCATCCTCAAGTTTTCCTTATGATCTATGTCTACCACAAGATGACACAAGCCCCAAAACCACATGAAACATGTCACCAACCAAAAATAACAAACTTACAAATTCAAATAGTAAAACAATGGAGAACCTCCATGTGGTACACCTTGTACATCAAAATAGATAATTAAAATCCTCACAAATATTCATTTTTTTTAGAAACTCCAAAAATGGAAATAGTTCCAACTTTGCACAATTGTCAACCCATAGACACTCATGAACAAATTTATAATCTTAGACTCGTCTAAATCTCATAAAACTTTAACACTAGATCCATCAACCATAAATAGAACTTATCCCAAAATTGTATAAGCTAATTCCAAATGGAAATGAAATGTGCTAACATTATCTATCACAAACCGACAACCACAAACTAATAGAGTAACAAATAACTAAACTAAACCACAAAATCTATTTTTCTAGACATGATACAATATTCCACGATGCCCAATGCTGCTCCTACATTAGACACTCAAGGATAATAAATAATGAGTCCCTCATTTTTTAGGATAACCTGCACTTTTGTGAAGATTCCAACAGTCACCTCTTCAACTTATTCTTTCCACCTCCTAAGTATGCCTCAATTGATCCACATTGAACACTACTCTCACCAATGTTATTAGATATTCTAATCCACTAATTATCCTCCAAATCACTTTTTCTTCACCTATATTCAATCATATCCCACTTGCCCTTTGTATCAGCCAATCCTTCACATTTGTTAGCCTCCTTTTCTATTGCATACCCTTTTGTTATGTTCCCCACTATTGCATGTTCCTCAGTACAGTTCCTCATCCTCTTGTTTATATATCCTATCCTCTAGATGATTTCCTTTTGGTGACATCCACTCTCACATTCTCCTCTCTACGATGTCTCTTTTTCATTTGTGATGCTATCAAGAACTCTAGAAATACCACACATCTTTATAATCAACACATATCATCCCTCCCCAATGCACACTCTAGCATTGTTGTAAAACTATCCCTCACTTTCCCTCAATAGCATCAACTTATGTTTTTATCCATCCTTCCACACCATGTAGGTATTATCTCTCCCATCAAAGATAACTTCTCTATCAAATTTCTATGGTCTACCCAACAAAAAATAACACACATCCATTGGTCCAATGTCACAAAATACCTCATCATAATATGCTCCTATGTTAAACGTCACCCAACATTTTTCCTCAACTAGAATTTGATTCCCCTATCACAACCAACCAATCTAGAATGGGCATGGATGTGTCATCCTCCCTAGCCCTAACTTGTCCACCATTTCCACAAACACCAAATTGTCAATGATACTACTATATGCTACCACATCACAACACTTACCACCAACCTTACATCTATTCCTAAACAAACTCTTCCTTTATGCTAGCCCATATTGCTTGTCACACCTTAAGGCCCTCTATAAATAAGTGAATCTCTGCATTTAGGGTCCCTCTTTGAGGTAATTGGTCAATTTCTCATCTGCAAATGTAGTTTATGTGCTAGCCTCAGTCCTCTTTCCTTAACACTTAAATTCCATATGTCCCTCTTCTTTGCACTTAAAATAGGTTCCTATAAAGAATTTCTACCTTTTCCTCTCATATCCCCATCTACCCTGCTGAGAATATCTTCCATGCTCCTACATGTCCTCTCTATTGTATGTATCTTCTACTCTTTCATCTTAACAATAGCCTCTACCATTTACTCTACCTTTATAGTGGTCATTGTTGTCATCTCCCTTACCATTATGGTAGCAAATTTATAATCTTCTTTCTTTGTGTAGTGGGAATTTCAACATTCCCCTTCATTGTGGTACTAGATACCTCTCCCTTGACCCCTCAGGGTTACTCCTCCATTGCCTCACCTTGCTCTTCTATTGTTTCACATATCTTCTTTCTCTCTCTTTTCGATCTATGTTTCCTCCTGCTTCTGGTTCAACTTCTTCTTTGTAGTGAGTGCCAACTAGTAGACCTCCTGTACTATCTAGATATTCCACATACCCAACTCCCTCTAGATGGATTCCCTTAACTCTTTAACATATATTGTCATTTCTCAACTCCTTCTTCATGGTGTGCTAACCTAATTTTTAGCTAGTAGTAGTCTTTGGTGTTTTCCTTCCTAGTCATGTTTCTCTATCATCAATTATGTAGCTCCTTCAATAGCTCCAATTGGTAATTCACTAGAATGAAATTGTTCTTTAACTTTTCCACCATCTGGTCCCACTTTGCAATTCTTAGCTTGCCTCTTCTATTCCTCTCTAATTGAACTTCTTTTCACAATATCATTGCATAACATTTCAGTTTGGTTTTCACAAATTTCACCCTATTTGGGTCCGTAATATCCTCATACTCAAAATGATTCTCTAAATTAGTGATGAAGTCTATTAGCTCCTCAAGATCCAAATTCCCAAAATAGTTTGGAATGTCCACTCTAGTCCTCTTGTCAATGCTAGTTATGGCCTTTAGCATCCTTCGTTCCTTGTCCTCTTCACTTCCACTTGACTCTACAAGATTTACCTCCTCTTCATCACTCTCCTTGACCCTAGGGTTAGGGTTTCTCTAGTGCCTCCATCTAGTTTTACATTTCCTTCGACATCTCATACATCTTCCATTCTTCCTACAACATTGATAATATCTCATCCTCTCTTCAGAGGCATCTTGACTTGATGAAAAATATCCTTGTGTTGGTGATCTACCAATAATAACCCCTTGTAAACTACCTCATAGTCAGTTGTCTATCCACAAATCTCCACGGACTATCATAACTCAAACTTTAATCAAACTCATTCTTGAAAAAACTGCATTGGCCTAGCATTCTCACATCCACAACCATACTTGAATGCTCTTCCCATGATCCAATCTCAATCTAATACCACCTAATGTAATCATGATAAGAGATTCCAATGAAGGACTATCCATTCATGCAACCAACACAACAACACACACATAAACAACCATAAAAAATAGAGATATCATAGAAACAACATTCTCATTTATATAAGTTTGTAGGATTATCATCGTGTTACAACCACATAATTTTTCACAATGGGCCCTCTTAAATTCCAAGCTATAGTTGTTTGATTATAATTAATGATCTTAAATGGATGGTTGCCACAATGCACTCCTTATGTGCATAATCAACTAAACTATAGAAACACTACTTCCATAACCTACCGCATGGGTTACACAATGATAATTCAAATACAATATAACTTCATAGTTTTACCATTCCTCTACTATAATGAAATCCACTAACTTCCTATATGCTTCCTTAGATTGTACTCCACATCATACTCCTTGTTCCTTCACTCAACCTCTCATACCTCACCCCTCTCTACAAAAAAACACTCTCTATGCTACTACCCTTTTTTGTCTTCTTCCTTACATTAAAACAACTCACAACCAAGTATATATAACATTGTCAAGTTTTCCCAATGACCTATGTTATCCACAAGATGGTGCAAACATGTTATCAGTCAAAAATAACAAACTTACAAATTCAAATGGTAAAATGGTAGAGAACTTCCACATGTTACACCACATACATTCCAATAGTTAACTAAAATCCTCACAAATATTCATCTTTTGTCACAAAATCCAAATAACCTCCCGTAAATGGAAATATTCTCAAGTATGCACAATTGTAAATCCATAAACACTCACAAATAAATTCACAATCTTCTACTCATCCAAATGTCCTAAAAATTTAACACTAGATCCATCAACCAAAAACATAACTTATCCAAAAACCACATAATCCAATTCCAAATGGTAGTGAAATGCGCTAACATTCTCTATTACAAAATAATAACCACAAACTAATGGACCAACAAACAACTAAACTAAACCACAAAATCCTTTTTCCAGACATGATACAAGATTTTCATTATTCCCAAGGATTCTCTTGCATCAAATATCTTCCATCCTACAATAATGTGTCAAAGTTGTGCATGAAGATTCTTCCATCATAATTCCTCAATCTATGTTCAAACCTTTATGCATAAATCCAAAATTTACCATGTATTTCTTTGTTACAAAACTAAAAATGTCACCACTCCAATGTAAAGATCCAATGTATGAGGAATATGCCAACTATGTAATCCATAAACACAAGTTTAATTAGGATAATCTTCATGGTCTAAAATATAGAGTTCTCAATCTTCTTTTGACCCTACAATCATCAAGTCATGGCCCATCCCATCCTTCAAAAAAGATTTATAACCTTAACTCCTCACAAAATCCTCCTTCTACACCCCCACATTCATCTCATCCTAAACATGGCCCTCCACCACATTGTTCTAATTTCCCACATGCTTACATAACCTATTGAAGGTCTCCCTCTCCTACTCCACCAAACCATATAAATAATTGAAGATTTACCTCTCATCCTTAAACTCTTCCCCCATCTACTCCTCCCACTACTACATTTACAACACTTCTACCTGAAGAACATAAAATGAAATGAGGAAAACAATATAAATATGAATGTAATATTATAACCTTTTACCTCAAATAATCCTTTCTCCTTAGATAGAGCAAAGATAGCATGCACCCAAATGCAACCTAGCTATTATCCTAGATACTATTTGATATTTTTATTGCTTAGTATTTCAACGACATAACAATACTTTTAGTGCTCATATGAAAATGGATTGGTTGAAGGTAGATTTATAGATGCTTGATTGATAGGATGAAGGGCTAGGATTAAGAGGTGGAGGATTAGGGCAATGATAGGGCATCCTTATGTGAATGCTTGAGATTAAGATGTTTAGTTTGAATTGTGTGGCTAGGCTTAAAAGCTAGTTTGACTTTTGTGCCTCTCATTTATTAATTGTGGCAAGTGGATGAGGATGAGAACAAGTGAGAGATAATTGATTAAATAATAAAATTATTTCATCAATTATGAGAGACAGGTGACACGGGAGGATAAATTAGTTAAATAAATATTTAATTTATTTGGATAAAAGGTAAAATAGATAAAATTAATTAAATAAGTATGATTTATTTAATTAATTTGGGATAAAGGGGGACCTAGGACAAATGTGTCACAAGATGTTGCAAGGTGATGTCGATAATGTAAAAAATAGGTTAGGAGGTATTGAAAGTGATGTGGGATATGTCGCTAGGACATGGTCAATTTTAGATGTCTACATTATGCCCCTCTTTGAGATGGTGTTGTGACTAAGAGAAGTAACATCATTTCAAAAAACTTTAAAACATAGTGTTAGGTTGGAAAGGGATGCCTTAGCCACTTAGATGAGTGACGAGGATTGATGGAGTGATGCTATGCCCCCTTGAGAGGATAGATGGGTAAGAAGAACACAAGTATACTCTTGAAATGGATAAACCTGATTGTTTAAGGCGATGGAGGAAAGATAAGGATGGATGAAATGGATGAATGATATGTTATGCTACCTTGGGTGAGCAATCATATAGTTTGATATAGAACTAGACATTATGCACCAAGGTTAAAACTAGGGTGATGATGTGTCTCATGTGTAAAGGACTGAGTCAAAAAGATAAAGGTCACAAGAAAACATATACCACTGGGCATGATGATATGGAAGACCATGATGTCATTGTGACAGTATGTTACAAGGACTGATACAAATGCAAGATAAAATGATAACATGCACAAGCAAGCATTCACAAATGATAAAAAGATAAACAAGGTTGTTGCCCCTGTCAAGCTGAAAATTGTTGATTGATGGATTGATTGATGATAAGGATAGTGCTATCATTATGGGGAACAATATATCCCTAGATCAGAACAAGGATGTGGTAGTGGTGTATCTCGATGATGATGATGATGATGAGGTTGGAACAAAACCATTGGATATTTTTGGATGATTGGCTAGATTGGCATGGATTTAGGATGGCTTGCATTTGGATTTATTGCTTGGATTTTTTGAGATATTTTTTTTTTGGTTTTATGGATTTATAAGATGGTTGCATTATATTGTGTTAGGATATCCTTTTGTGCTAGATACTAATGACAATTTAGGAAAACCAGGTCTAAAGGTAAGGATGAAAGGTAGGATTGGATGAATAGATAAAAGGACTAGTGATAATGGATGGAATGGATGGAGGGGTTTAGGATGGATCTCCAAGGATTATGTTGCATACGAATAACATGCCCCACTCTAGATTTATCAGGACTTTATGTGACAATGCTTATGAGGATAGGTGATAGGATTGGTTAGAAAGGATTTGGTATATCAAGAGATATCCAAAGGATTTTCAACAATTTGGCTCCATTTCCTTATCAAGATCAAATTAGGAGGGGAGGATGAGTGAAGAGACAATGGGATAGGTATGTAGATATAATGGATGGGGGTGATAAGATAAAAGTGATAGGAGGGGATAGATGAGATAATTTGCCCCCAAGTGTAAGGTAAATAGATAATCAATCTACACATTATGTTTTTTTGCCAAGTTTTCATCATGGTACTTATCCAAAGTGCCACCGAGGTGGTTTTCACCATTGGACAAAGGATTTCTCTTTACTATTTTGTTTTTTTTTTGTTTTGTATTTTGGATATTTGGATGGGATGGGTGGATGGGGAAAGAGAGAGATTTGGATGGAGGATGGGGACTCAAGCATCTATTTCCAAGAGGATGTGATAATGTTCCATTTTGAATGTATGTTGAACATGAACCATGCCAAGTGTCATTATGTGCATGGATGTTGGTAGATAGGAGAATATGGAATAGATGGTAGATAGTGAATTATGGATGGATGGAAGAGAGTAGATTATGATGTGGATTATGGATGAAAATGATGGATAGATGAATGGATGATGATGAAAGGATTATATAAAAGCATGGACCATAGGGATATGATGGGAGATATAGTAGATATAGGATGGGGGGATGGAAGTATGTGGGAATTTCATGGTGTCAAGGGGAACCAAGACCAACGTTTGCACACACCATTTTAGATTTTGAAGCTTTTGATTGGGATGGTGTGTTGGAAGTAATGGGGATTTTTTATTATGGGATCAAGATTTTTGTGAGTTTGGGGTGGATTGGGATGCTCCATTTAGATTTATTACTTTTTTCTTGGGTACCCACACCATTTTTGTTTTTGTTTTTGGGGGTGTGGGCATTTGTAGCCTTTTGGATAGATTTTGCTTTGATTTTGTGTATCTATGCCCTTTGGCATGATAATTTAAGGCTTTTGTGGAGTCTGTGCTTTAAGTAAGGAGGCATCCAAATTTATATTTTTGAATCCCATGGGTTTTGTGGTAGATTCATGTTTACCTAATGTGTGCATTTGTTGATCTTGATTGGGAATTTTAGGGGATTTAAGGGAGCAGGATGGATAGATTAGTGAACTTGTGGATGAAGGGATGAGGGGATTTTAGGATGGGGATATTAGGAGTTGGGAGGAGTGGAGGTAGAGTGGATCAAGGGATATGTACGGTCACATGCTTTTGAGAATGGTATGATGATAGAGGAGGGATAAAAGCATATGATTTGGAGGTACGATGAGGTGCACCAGAATTGGGATTGGAAGAAGATGCTTTATAAGGTGTGAGGGTGGTACCAACATGTGTGGATTGTTTTTCTTGGGATATGTACCCAAGGCCATGCAATCGTCAATGGGTTTTGACTTGGATGGGCTCCAAGATACCTTGTTCAAGAAGGCCTAAACCTTTTCCTTGATAATTCATGTTTTGGAGCATGTGGTGTATGATACAATGATTGTTATGTTGGAAACAAGATGCGAGTCCATTATTAGATGGGGGAGGATGGGTGGTGGATAGAGTTTGGTCCTCTTCTATGAGAAAACCACCACAAATGAAGGTAGTAGTACCAAGGTGATAGGATGATGGATTTGGGATAGGGTTGATAGGCAATGATGGAGGAATAATAGGAGATGATGGGGGATCAGGAATGTAATGAATTAGGATTCTTGGATCTTACTCAACATTATGCGCATGGAGATGTGGGGTAATAAGATCCAAGTGATTTATTTGATTATCAATGTTTTCTTTGGGACCAAGTGTCTCATCATGGGATGTGGATATTGTTGGTTGATGGAGAGGATGATAGATTAGAGTGATGTGGGATTCTTGATCATTAGTGATTGTGGGATCATGGATGTGATTAATTGAACTATGGGTAGGAGTAATTTGGATTCCTTGCTCATGGATAGGATCTTGATAATAGATAATTGTTGTGTGGTTGCACAACATGCCCCCATTTTGCCTTAGCAAAACATGGACCCAACCTTTTTGCTTCTGCTTGTTTTTGTTTGTTTGCTTTGGTTGGTTTGGAAAAAGTTAGTTAAGTATATCACCCTTGCACATGTTTGTGCCTCACAAGAGAAATTCAATTGTCAAAGTTAGAATTTTCTATCATAAACCTCGTAATCTTGAAGAGTGTAAAATTCAAAGTAGGTTTGCCTTTTGGATCACCCTAATATTCCTTAAGGGTAAAAAGTTATGCTAAGTCAAAGTTTGGTCAAACCTGATATTCTCATAAGGTCATATTTGTTAATATTAGTTACATTTGCTAGATGACCCCGACATATGAAGATCACCCGATATCCGCATATCCTTTAATATGAAAACATCAAAGTTAAGTGTGAAAGAATATCTACCTATCAAATGCTCATGCATATTTTTGGAGGGTCATATTTCTGAATATCCATCATGTTACAAACTATCAACCTTCACAAATATGACCATGGTGTCTTCTTGTTCCAATTTATAAAGAACTTGATATGACGATGACGTCATCTGTATGCTTGATAGCCGTAAGGTCATATTTCCCAATATCCGTCATATTTCTCAATATGACGATGATATCACCTTAACCTGACACAAAGTGAACATGATATGATGATGATGTCATCATGATAAGACCTAAGAAAGTCATATTCAGAGATATCCCTGATCTTAACTAATATGATGATGATGTCACTCTCTCGAACAACTTCAAAGACTTATAAAATGTTGACATCATCCTCACATTCTCAAACAGGGTGATATTTCATAGTGTTTAAAACCCAGATATTTCTTTATATCCCTCATGCTGACCCTTGAGACCCAAGATGCAGTGATTTCCAGTAACCAATCAAATAGTGCCACATGGCACATCAATTGGATCCTATTGATATGGTATATTATCATGATTGTTAATGAAGGTGTAGTGACCTGACCTCGGTCATTGGTCAACAGTTGACCATCATCATGGTGATGTCACCCTCATATGCTGGATAGTCATGTTACCAAACATCCATGATCTCCATGAAGATCAGCCTTCTCATTAAATGCAATTCCAATGGTAGGTGAAGCCTTCAAAATTTCAAATACACACCTGCCACTTGTCAACATCCACAGACATCATGTGTCAATCAATGGACATGAACAGAAGACACTAAGCACACCCTAATCAGCCATGTTAACTAGTTAAAAGTAGATTTTGGGGTTCATTTTGAATTTACCATACGTTTAAACAAGAATTATAGAGCTCCAGGAGATCAAAGCATCACTACAACTGGAAAATGGAACAGGACCCGCATTTAAACAGAACGAAAGATGGTAATCATAACACGATCGTACTCATATGTATATCACCTATACAATAAAAGGAAAGTGATTATCAGGTATGCAAGTATGAAACCCTCCTTTTATCATTTTTAGTAAATCATGAGGTAAAAATGGTTTTAACAAATTTAATTAACATGATGATGCATAAAACAAACTAGAATGATAGGATTGTCACTATGAAATGCACGTGATTACTAAACCCCTGCTACACATGACACGTTAGGGTAAGACATGCATGTTTTTATTGTAGGATCTAATGGCAATTCAAAAGAATAGATCAGACACAAAGTTTTTGAAGCTCATGTTTGTGCAGCCAGAAGGAACGATATCGAGATATGGAAAAATCAATGATACTCATCAAGGGAGTACTAACCTTGATAGATGGACGGCAAGACTAGAGAAAGGAAGTGGAAACCCTCTCCTCATGAGCATATATAGTTCAAGAATGTGGAATGTTGGTCGATTTCCCTATGCAATGGAAGCCATTAAGCTAGTGGTAGAATGTGCCTGAAACTACAATATAGAGACCAAAAAGATAGAAAAGCATGGGAGAGTTTATGTAGATTTCTCAGTTGCAGGCATCACCTCAGCCTTCAATCTGCCTAAGGGACCCAATGTGGTTTGATTAAACCTAGGTAGATTGGAAAACAAATATCGTAGCAATCAAAAAGAAGATAGAAGGATCATGTATCAGTGGAGATCCAAGAGTAGAACATATAAGGCCTCAGCCAAATTTCCTATGTATCTCTTTAAGATTGATTTTACTCCCAAATATCAATACATGATGGCAATGCTCAGCTAGATGACAAGGAGAGAAAATGCTGCAGCCTTTGAGAATTGGATGTATGGTATCATCCGAATAGTGGAATGTATAGATGACAAACCCCTATGGTCCAAAATAATAATAAGTGATAGCCTAGATGAGGGCATGAAGAGGCTAGGAGGAAAGGTGAACATGTTCCATATGACCTCTTATGTAGTATATGCCTGTGCATTTAGAGGCACATTCAATGGATTGCAAACAATAGGCAGGGTTGGAGATAACCCCAGGGATATGAACATCTGAGAGCATTACCCATAGTTGAAAAGAAGGGAATCTCTACAAAACTATAGGATAGTGAATGACTCCTCCATGCATCTTGTCAAGACCATGGAAGAAGATAGAACAAAAAGATTAAGTTTAGAAGCACAAGCTGTTATATACAAGCATGGGGCTTGGTTTCCCAATTCCCTTCATTTTCATATATGAGAATAGAAGTCTTTATTGGGAAACCTCTCATGCTGCCTAGATATCCAAATGACCAATTCATTCTGATGGAATTTACTAGGCAGATATTGCCTTTAGTAGAGGCTCATGTTGAAAAGGGAAAGATTCTGCATGTCTTGTTTCCAGTCATGATTGGCTGGTATATGTGTCCAGATAGAGAGAATGTTAAGGATGTAATTGGAGGATTCAACTTGATGTACGTGCAGCCTTTTTGACTGGCTAGACCCTATGACACATATGACAGGATGCAATCATTACTTGGAAAGCCTATACATCAGAAGATCCCTGAAGATTATTGGGCTAATTGCGATGATGAAGAAAAAGTAAGGAGGAGGAATTATCAAAGGCTCACTCTAAATCAGATATGCACCTTTGACTACATATCAGTGCCTATTGAGCTATATGAAGATGATAGTAAGATCATGTCCCAAGAGTATGAGGACAAGAAAGTATACAACAAAACAATATCAACCCCTAACTTGAGTTAACCAGACGTGACTTCACTAGACCAAATAATGTTGAAGGTTATTCAATTGACCCAAGGTTGGGTAGATGCTGAAGTTAACAAACTAAAAAAGAAAGGTGTGGCCCTTACTATGGACAATAAAATAAAAAGACAAGAGTTATTTGAGGAAGAATATGATGATTTCCTTAAAGAGAAGAGGCAGCCAAATGGAGAAAGACAACCAAGTGAAGAAAAGAAGTAGGGTAAAAATAAGAAAGAGACCCCAGCATCTGGAGTGGTGATCATTAGGTGACCCCAACCAAAGGGAGATGTAGCATCCACATTAGCTGCAGTATCACCTCATACACCTGCTAAACAAAAGAAAGCTTCTACAAAACCTGCCCCTATTATTATAGAAGAGGAGGAAGAACCCTCAGATGATGACCTCTTGATCAAGAGGAAAAATAAGAAAGTTCCAACACCACCTCAAAAGAAACAAAAGACTGCAATGAGAGGAAATGTGGATATAAGTCCCATTCTATTGAGGGGAGTAGGAGGTGAAGGTATTTTAAAGAATTTTCATCATGAGGTTCCCATCCCTAAAATTGTACAATTCAAGACTGAGAAAGCAAAGGAACAAAGAGAAGAGAGGAAGAGTGCAAGGAAAGAGCCACCTTTTCCAATATATGATACAGTGGATTTATCTGATGATGAAGTGGTTAATGATGTTTCTACTCAAAAGATGGAGACCTTGGTGGAAAACACAAGGATAGCCCCTCATGGTACTCCCCTAGTTCAAAAGGAAGCCCATCAAGAAGATGTTGAAATGGAAGAAATAGAAGAAATCCCTGAGGTGGTAGCTCAACAAATTGGACGAACAAATTTGGTTGATCAAGTTACCAACCCTATTGTAATAGACCTATCTTACTATGGTGATGAGGGTCAAGGTAAAGATAAAGATCTACCTCTGGAAAAAGAGAAAGTGTAAGTCAATGTGCATACAGAGAGTGATAAAGAGATGCCTGATAAGGATAAAGATCAGGATAATGCACCAACACCAGAAGAAAGAATAAATGAAAAGGAAGTGGATAAAACCCAAGACATTGGAGAGGGAGACATATCAAAAGATAAAGGACATAGTCTTCAACAAGGTAGTGATCAGCAAAAGGAAACAGAGAATGTGAACAAGGATGATCAGGGTGATCACCTAGATAAAGCATATCAAAATGTCTAAAGTCCTCATGAGGATCAAGTGCAACAGAATATGTAGGACCAAAATGTAAATGCATCACAAGAAGCCCCTACATCACATGATATCCCTCATGAGAAAATCTAGGAGGATGAGCCAAGGAAATAAACTTCTCCACCGAGGGTAGAGAAAAATGTACAGTCTCATGATGCTCATATTGAGCAGGCTGACAAATAAGGACCCCCTACCGGTGACATACCATATTGGTTACAAAAGGAAATAGTTCCACCACAGGTCACTGATGTGCCTGAGTTTGATGTTTTTGCTTTGATTTTAGATGATATGATTAAACCCAAAAGAAAGGCAAGACCTACATCAGCCATCAAGAGAGATCCTACCATAGGAAGGACATCTCAGGTAGCTCTACCAATAGTAGATAAGGCCAAAGGAGAAATAAGTATTGATGAATTTCAGTTAGCTAATGTTGACCTAGGCTTTGCTACTAAGGAGTAGGAAGGCCAAGAGGCCAAAGACATAATTGATTCTCTAATGAAAAGTGTAAAGAAAGAGAAGGATAAAAATAAGATGCACAAGGAGTACCTTGCTCAATTGCATATATTCATAAAAGGGTTAATTGATCCTAACCACATTCTAGCTGACATAGCCACTCTTTTGACCATTATATCTCAGGAGGTCACATGCCTAGACATCATGAAGCATAAGGCTCATGTGGTCGAAAATTGGTTTGTTCTTTTCATGACTGAAGTAGAAAAAGTGATAAAGACCTCCTTGTCTAACTGGACCTTGGTCAACATATTGAGGAGCAAGGTGGATAAGTTTCAAAAGAAGGTTGGAAGGAGATCCATCCAAGTAGATAAACATCTGGATGCCCTAGTCGAGATGAGGCACATAGACATGCAGGTACTGATATACAATAAAGTACTAGATAACAATACTACACAGTTGTTTGGCACATGGTATGAAGATTCTAGGTTTGCGAGTGATATCTTCAAAAGATGTAATGCCAAACTTAGGGATATCAGTGTTAAATTACATCATCTTATGGCCAAGGAGGCAAATACCTTGGAGGCTCTAAAAGGTAATATAGAAGGAAAGATAGAAAATCAGGATGCTAATTTTGCAATTCAAGCCTTCCAAAATAATTTCAAATAGACAATAGATGACCCTCTCCATCATATGACAGAGGATGTAGTCAACAAGGCTATGAGGATGAAGGCCAAGGTGGAGGCATATAATGAAACCTTAAATAGCAGAAAGAGTAAATGCTCTACACTGCAAACACAATTCCATTCCCAAGAACATGTTGCAATAAAATTTAAAGTCCAAGATGGGGGAGAAATTGAAAGAATAATGCAGGCATATGAGCCTATTAGGGAGAGTAACATCATACATGTAGGAGATGACCCTAATACAGATGATGAGGATGAAGAATATGATGAAGTTGAAGAAGATGAAGAAGAAGAAGAAGAGTGAGTAAGGATGCATGATGACAAAGTTATATGCATAATGAAACAAAAGTGATCGAGTCCCATTAGATGGTCACTAGCTGTCAACCTATGCCACGTTGACATATGTTGACCAGGTCAAAGAAGATATGAACCATTGATTTAGATAGATAAATCCTGATCATTGGATCAACTATAACTGCCTCCTCTCTTTATCCTATAAAAGGAGATGGAGTACACATTGTATGATTATTAGAGACTTAATTGAGATAGGATTGTTGAATTTCATGGTACATTCTCAAGACAAATTGTAAATGTGCATGCTTTTGAGTACTAATGAAATAGAGATCAGATTACATACAATCATAAATTCTGAGTAATCTTGTGAATGTCATCTAGATATTTCACTGTGATATGTTGTGTCCCTTAGAGTGCATGTCAATTTGTGGATATTGTTTTCATTCTTTATCCTAGAAGATTAGCATCAACTGTGTGAAGTTGTGGAATGGCCTGGCAACACATGGTTTGATTTCATCTCTGTTTTGTGAAATATTAAATGTTGCATATGGATCAACTATCAAAGACTCATTTAATTTTAGTAAATTTAGAATGTTTGAGTTTATTTTCTTAAATTTCATTACAATCATCTCCATAATTGCAAATATACATACAATCTAAAGAAAAAATATATAAATATGTTGACATCCCGAAGGAAATTGAACGTCAATAGCATATTTGAACTAATCTACATGTACAATTGAAAATATCATGCAAATGCATATAAATGACAATAGTAATGATGCAAATATCAGCTTATAGGCACATTATTTGAACAAATTCATAGTGCAGAAGTGAAAATAATCAATTACAGCTGATGATCAGAAGAATTGATCTAACTTATCAAAGATCATCATCATCTGTAGAATACAGTAGGATTAACCCTATTTGTGAAGAAATTTATAGGAAGCAGGTGTAGAATCAAATGTGTAGACATCAATTCATGGTAGCAGAACAATGTAAGGCCCCTTGAATGGAAAACAACATATCACATCAAGCTCTGAGTAATGTCAGACGATCATGACCTAATCAATGGAGACTTGGAGTCATCAATTCATTCCAAATTGATTGCACTTGTCAAGATAATAAAGGTTTGTTGTGTAAACTTTTATGCATGTTGTTATGACTAGTAATCATCATCAACAATAATATAGTTGAATCATACAAATGATTAGTATGGATAATGTGATATTGGTTATGAATAGGGTAAGTGGGGGTTCTTTAATCTTGATTTGATTGTGGAGTAATAGGGGGTGATGGGGGTTCACTAGGATATGTTGGAGGGTCAAGGATGGGATCAGTATGGATGGGTTGACCATGAGATGGTAAGGGATTGTGGATTGGATTAGATGGGATTTTTATATCTTGATTAGGATGAGGGGTTGATAGTTCAACTTGCTTTGGACTAGGCTCTTGACATAGCTCTTGGGTTTGGATGGAAGCAGAAGATTCTTGGATGGGCTCAATAAGATTTGTATCTTCAACAATATGGCTACATGATGGATCTTGAATGTGTGATGGTGTTGGACATTCTTCAAGAGTCTTAATAGGTATGGGATTTCATGATGGTGTTTAGATAGGACTAGGAGGCTCTTTTATGGGTTCAAGGATATGCATTGGATTACATGGTGGATTTGGAGAAATAGACCTAGTACTTGGAGGCTCTTTTTTAGGCTCAAGGATAGGCATTAGATTACATGGTGGTGTTTGATTCCTTGCTAGGATTCCTTGGGTTACATCCTTCATTGATTCATGGGTTTATGGATTAGGATAGGAATATAGTGGATGGACAATGATGGCGGATGTTTTGGGGTTAAGATTAGGATCAGATGAATGGATAATAGGAGGGGATGGATTAGGATTGGGAGTGATAGAGAGGGATGAAATTGGATGAGTGGATTTGGATGGCTAGATAGCTTTACTTTTGCTTTTGGATTTTGTGAAGATTCTTTGGAGAAAATCCTTCAAGGATTCATGGGTTGATGGATAGAGCTTGGAAGGTTTGATGGTGTATTAGATGGTGGATTATCTGGTGGATGGACTATAGGGTTTGATGGATTGGGAGATGGGTGTACCAATGGATTAGGATTAGGAGGAGTGGAGGGAGATTGTGATGGAGGGATTATAGGGATATATGGATTAGGAGGTATGCATATTATTGGATTAGAATTAAGAAGGTTGGAGGGATATTGTGAAGGGATTGGATTTAAAAATGGGTGTTGGGACATGGATGGAGGGGAATATGTAGATAGGAGATGAGTTGGATTTCCCTTGTCATAGGGTATGCAATTAGGTATAAGGGTGTAGCTTGTGCTATCCAATGCTTGGTTGCAAGGGGCTTGCTTGTTCATGTATAGATTCATGACTTGATGACTTTGATTTTGGATGGATGGGTGGGATGGTGATTTTGATGTGATAGGAGCTTGAGAATATCCAATGATGAGATGTGCTAAGGGGATATCACTAATGACAATTCAACATGGTAATGTGCCTTGATGATAAGATAAAAACCCTCATAGATACTTTTAAGTATTTGTAGTTCTTGTATTGTTGCATAAGGATTCATGTTGTTGGGGGGTATGAGATGCTATAGGATAATGGATGATTGTGATGTAGGTTGGGGATCAAATTTTAAGACCTTAGGATGATTTTATTTGATTTGAAGGATCATTCTCTATACTTAAGATAGACTAAAGTTCTTAAGAAAGAGGGTTGATTGGATTTGATTTGATACCTACTTAAGATAGCCTTACATTTTTAAGTAGGAATTGATGAGATTTGATGACTATACTTAAGATAGACTAACAATCTTAAGAAAGTTTGGATGATGATAATAGGATCAACTTAATGTCTTGATTTTTTATTTGGAGATTGGATTTGAAATGGATATTGTGGATTCAAGCTAGGATCCTTGGATGAGGGATTTTCATGATGATTTGGAGGATAATGATTGGGGATGATTAGGACCATTAGGATAGGTGTGATGAGATGATAAGGATGATGATGTGATTGGGATTATTATAATGATTGGGATGAGATGATTAGGATAATTAGAGATGAGGTGGATAAAGGGGGTGATTATGATGAATATGGATAGTTGGGATAAAGTGATTGGATGAATAGAGATGATTATTATAACATGGGTGATTATGATGAAAGAGATAGGATTGGATATGATATAGATGATTAAGATGATAAGGGATGAGGTGGATTGGGATGATTAGGATAAGTGGGATGATTAGGGATAAGAGGGATGATTAGGGATATGAGGTGGATAAGAGGGATGATTAGGATGGTTATGGATAGTTAGAATAAAGTGATTGGATAATTAGGGTGGATAATTAAGATGATTATGGATGATTATGATGATTGATTATGAATATATTGGATGAAAAATTATGATTAGAAGGTGATGATTGGATATGGTTTAAATCTTGAACTTGGACAACTTGTAAACAAAAGATTTCACAATACATACACAAGTGTTGCAAAAGGATTTAGATTTGGATTGGGCTAATGCAAGTGATCACAAATGCCAAACACAACAACACCCTAGATTATTCAAGTAGGATTGTCTTCATAGTGTATGCCTAGCTCAATACCTATCCATATTCCTACCTTACTAGGAATACTTCACCAAGAGTGGATAGCTATGGATTGAGGTGTTGCACTCACTACCCCTTTCCTTGGAGAATTTTATGCCGTTCACAAATAAGCCTTCTATCTCTACTCAAGTAGGTACATGGTGAGTAACTTTAGGCTTGTTGTTGAACCTTGCACCACACTAGAAGATGACCAAAAGGACAAGTGGTGCAACAGCACCTCAAGACCTAAGAATTAGGAGGATTCCATGCATATTTTGTTCTGTCCAAAGTGTCATGTTTGTAAGGCCTTAGCACCATATTGAGTCATACTTGGCTGAGTAACAACATAACATTGAGTCTGTATACGTGTCACTAAAGATTGTAACTGAACTAAAGGGGTGTAACTGAATGGTAGAAGTGGTTGTAGGGCAATTCGCCTTCCATCTTATGTAACTGCCAACATGAATCTATATAGTTGGTCTATGTTTGTTAAAAGAGAGGAAAGAACAGACACAAATGTAGAGAATATTGTTGTATGTATATTTAATTATGAGAAGAAGCAATAAAAAGTTATGTTTGGTTTAATTGTAGAGATGTAGATCGGAAGCATTCCATTGGTTGAGATTTCTTCAAAATCAGTGGAATGACTTCCTTAGAGTTAGAGTGTTTTCCTTTTTGTTGAGTTTTTGTCTCTGTGTACTTGTTTAGAGTCTGCGTAGTTGCTGAGTTGCAAAAGTAGTCATTGGTGTATCGGTAATACTAATACTACCATGGTCGATAGAAATCATCTGGCCGATAAGCGAAAGTCAACGTCGACTACAAGAGTTGGTCCATTGGTGTATTGGTGTAAGTTGATTGGCAATTGCCGATGAGAAGAGTCTCCTTGAAGATAATGCCATCGGCACATCAGCTTGAGTTGATAAGTATCCACCGATAGTAAAGCGTCTCACTGAAGGAAACATAATGCATTGGTCTATTAGTGAAAGGACTTAAGGCCTTGCCGATGTTTGGAGTCTCACCAATGATAGGTTGTATCGGTAGACCTTGGTCAATGATCATCGATGAAGGAAGTCACACCAACAATTGTGATTCGAAGGTGTCATCGATGTGTTGGTGGAACAGGTTTTAAGCTCGCCAATGGTATGTTGCCTCGCCAGCAGTGAAGAATGTTTGTGTGGTTCAGTATTGTTTGGACCTTGAGGAGTGTATTCAAAGCTGATTAAGCATTAATCTCTCTGTATTGTGGGTTTGATGGGTATTAATCCCTGTTTTGTGCGCTTCCATTTTGTGCTCTGCATCAACAAGCTAGGATATACAAGTTTGCTAAGGGAGTCCCCAATATACACAAATTATGGGGGGAACAAGTCCATGAACACTAGTCCATTGAAGGAATGTGACACAATCAAGTATCAATTCACCTTATGTCTAGAATTACCCATGGCCCCAAGGTTGTGCCAATGACTATGTGACTCGATTGAGGTACAATTTTCAATCTCCCCCTTCGATATACCCCACCAAAATGTATGGTTGAGGTCATCCCTTGGGGTAATGAAATCCCTAAGTAGGCCTCCTATAGGGAAAGGTAATGCAAGGTGTTTTTGATCCCTACACTTACACGAAGTCACATGGGGAGAGAATACACACATAAGCACACATTGGGTGAGAAAAGTGAATGAAAGAGGTGTTTTTGATCCCCAAGATCACACTAGGTGCAAGGGGAGAGAATACACACACTCTTGATCCACACAAGAAAATATTAATTCCCTTAGATAGAAAAGATGTGTGTGTGTGTTTGTGTGTGTGAATGAAAGTGGCTCAAGGGTGTTTTTGATTCCCAAGATCACACTAAGTACAAGGGAAGAGCATATACATCCCAAGTCACAATCAAGCCTACAAAGCAAATAAAACACAATATTTTAAAAGATAAATCTTTGACAAGTGAAATCTTGTAGCACACTTGTTAGTAGTTTGATAGATTAGGGCTTTGACAAGCGATGCTACAAAACAAGTGTGTTATATTGAAATGATTAAAATATACAAAATATAGATGTTAGATGAAAAGATATAGTAGAGTATATGAGATAATCAGATTGCTTGCAAAATTTTGATTAATTTAAAAAAAATCATCAAATTTCGATAAAATTTGCAAAAATAGCGATTTAAAGTTTGCAAGAAAACATGAACTTTGACTGATTATAACTAAAAACTTGATCAAATTTGAAGATGAAACCTACACCACTAAAAACTACGTTGAATAAAATTTCCAATTCCTATAATTATGTGAAAATCTAACATTTATAGCCCAAGTTATGATAAAAAGAAAAAAAAGTAGCCTGTTTAGGAGCTTGAAGGAGGTAGGGCAGGCCCTGGCAATTAGCTTGACTCTGGTAGTTAGTGCCAAGCTATTCACATGTCATAGTTAGTAAGCCATCGGTGATTAAGATAAAGTTTTATGTTTGTGGCTAGTACTAACCGCTAGTAGTTAGGATGGTAGTTAGGGCATGGTTAAGGGTAAACTACTAGCCTCTAAGAAGATTCTGGACACACAGTGTGGTTAGAAATAATGCTTAACATTAAACATTAAACATCAAGGAAAACACATCAATAGGCACATCCTTAATATATTAGAATCCTTATACCTCCTTATATATTCATATTTATCAATAGGTACAATAGGCAGGTCTATGTCTCTTCTTTGTACATATATTTCTTATCTATATCTCTTATGTCTTGTACTGTGTTATATTTCTATATACAATCTACTATAAAAGGGACATGTCCCTTACAAAAGACTCTTAGTACTATTATCCCTATTAGTCTTATCTTTTGCACTTCATCTACGGTAAGTTCTATTGTCTGCCTTGTGTCCTGCCAACATCATCCCCCTTTTGAAAATATGTCTTGTCCTCAAGACATGCAGTATTAGTTCCCAGGTAGGATGTTCTTGTAGATCACCTTTAGTTGTTATAGAGTTGTGTCCCATTTCTTTTTGGCCTGTTACAATATTTGTATGTGGCCCTAAATTTATATGTGTTGTTTCAGCCTCTACAAGACTAGCAGGGATCTATATCTTTTGTGTGCTCTGCCTAGCTTCTTCTAGTATCCCTATCATATGTGCTAGTCACATGCTAACCACCTCTCTTAGTTGCTTAATTCTCATCTTTATTTTTTCTCTTTGATATTGTAGTTGTTGCAACTATGTATGAGTGTTTTCAATCTGCACTCTCATTGAGCCATCCAAATCCTTAAGTGGATCATATGTGCCAGGTAATTGTGCAATCTATGCCTCTGGTGATCTATTTGATCCTTTATATTCTTAGTTTTCTTGGGCCACTACAAGTAGAACTAATATAAAATAATTGCTTTGTCAATGCTTGTTGCAATCTTTTTATCCGAGTCTACAATTGTGTGTGTGCTACTGCACATTTCTTGGTTGCATCATTTATTTTGTTCTTCAACATTTCTTCCTTTGTCTATTATTTGACTATAGTTACTTGATATTTCATTTCTTCTTGTAATCAATCAACTAATTATTTAAGTTGTTGTAGAAAGGGTAGTGTTGTATCCCCCCTTACATTTGGTAGCTAATTTTGAATTTCTCTTATGACACCTTATAGCCACTCTGTACTATCCACATGTTGAAAAATTTCTTCCCTTGTTGTGGCATTGAAGATATCTCCCAATTGTAGTTTTTGAATTGGAGAGATTCCTAACAAATTCACATGTGACCCTAATAGTGGGAGATGTAGTAGTTATGGTGTCACTATAGGTTGGATCTACTTTTGCTGTGCTAGGAAATCCTTTATTGATTGTAGTGGGGAGGTAGAGAAAAATACCTCCATGGTATCTGTCTATGTTACTTGCTACTCCTCTTCCTCTTTCTGTCCATTATGTTGCAGAGAGTTAATTTCTTATTTTTGTTCATTTATCTCCTCCTCACACAATGTATCATATGCTTTCTTTGTTATCCCTTTTGTTTTATCTTCTTCTATCATGGCCATTAGGGTATCCACTCTTTGTTTTGTGCATAGTTTTGTGGCCTACATTTGTGCCAATCTTTGCTTCTATTTTGTGGAGATAGTTGGATCTACCTCATCTATGGGTTTTTACCTTATTTTCTATTCTACTACTAGGGATTTCTCCCTTCTTCTCCTCATTGCATCTGTTATCTCTTGAGGGAAACCTCCCATTATTTCCTCAAGTAATTTTTCGCTCCTCCACATGTAACTTATGGCCACCCTTTCTATGATTTCCTTATTCTTCAGACATAATTGATTGTACATGTCTGTTGTAGCTTTTAAGAGTTCACGGTGCTAGATAGAATTAACTACTACCTCTAAGTTAACTATTGGATCCTCTCCTTTTTGTTGCGCTATTTGTTCTTCTTCTTCTGTATCCACCATTGTAACTTTGGATTTCTTTTTCTATGGTGGTTTCCTTACTTCTTCAGTTCTCTCTTCTACAGATGTTTGTATCATGATTCTTTTTACCCCTTAATTTGTTCTCCTCGTGGTTTTCTTATCCTCACTCAATTGGAGGATAATTTTCAATGCTTCTTGTGTTTCTGGTTCTTTCTTTCTTTGTTGCAGAGTGGACACAATTTGTGTTGATGATTCTAGTTCTACGACAGTTTGTGTGCTTGTGCTTGTGGATTGTCTTCTTCTTGAACTTAGTTTCGCAATCTCTATAGTGTTAACCTGTAGTAATTCTGTACTAGGCTACGGTAGTGATGTGCTGGGCTGCAGAGCTCATGAAATTTGTTGCGGTGGAATTCCCTATTTTTCATGCAACTTCTCCTTATTCTTCTTCACTTTCTCTTCCACATTTTTTTTCTATTGTTTATCCATAAACTCCCTATATGTTCAAAATTTCTCCACATTTGGATCTGTTGTTTTACTTAATCAATTTTGGCCATATGCTTGTATCTTTACTTTTGTAACTTCATAGGGTAGTTTAGGTATCTTGGATGTTCTAGGCTCTACCGCCTCCACTTATGTATAATCCTTGTATACTATGAATGTTATATGGTTTATATACTACTTAACTAACTCATAAGGTATCCTTTCCCTATCTTGCATCTTAGTTTGAAATGCCTTGAAGAACCCCCAGTATGTAGCTATTAATGTTGGTTTATCTCTGAAAATTTTCCCATGTGTGATTTGTTCTGCAACTGAGACATTTGTTTGCAATATCTTTCCACCATAATTGGGTAAAGGATTCATGAAGTAGAAATCAAGGCATATGACAAGTGTTTGATACCTAAAATTATGGTGTGATCTCTTCATTTTCTATAGGTTCTCCAACATTTTTTCCCTCAACACTTTGCACAAATCGAAGTCCCTACCATCTACAGCCATTTGATATGCAATTTGGATGGTCGTTCTATTCACTAGTTCCTCATGGTTTACATAATAAATATTACATACAATCCCCATACTCATGTATCTCACTATGGGATTGACAATCAATTTCAAATTCAAATTCTAGTCATCTAGTGTTGCACCGGTGAGTTCGGTTGCTTTGTCATTTTTAGTTGCCTTTTTGGATGACAATTCACCTACTGTGCTCAGAACGGTAACTGCTTAGATTGCTTGTTTGGTTATGTAGTGTGGCTTATCTAAGTACATATACTCATCATGTATTTGACTTAGGAAGTCTTACCCATGCATGTTCTGTGCAAAAGTCTGGGTAGTCCTTCCATATATCTAGTTTCTTCTTACCTATCTCTGTATACTGTGGCAACTAGCTTGTCTGGTTTAGATGGAGGAGTATATTGCATAGCTCCTCAAAATTGGTGTGATCAATTTCTGAGATGGGCGCATGTATATACTTCTAGACATCCTCTGTGCAGATCACATCTAGTAGAACTTCTAAGAATGTGCCATCCTTATCGACCTCCATTACTTTGCATGGGTATTTCTTGTACTTTGGTCTCGATTTCTCAGTGATGTCTATCAACACAAGAGTGGCCATTTTTCACTATTTCTATTAGGGTTTCTACTACTTTGCTCTTCTACTTTGTTCACTCTTAGATTTTGAAATGTCATTCTAGATGCAATTGTGGCTAAGTGTGTTTAAATTTAGGGTTATATAGATCTAATGGTTCTTTTATGTATTAATTGCACTTTCCCATTTTTCTTTTGATAGACTTTTGTAATCGTTAGGTTTTATCCATGCCTTATTGCCAACGATCTTTTTGTATTTTCTATGTTACACTTTTCTACATATGTTATAGTGTATGAAATATTGTGGGTTTTCCCCTTTATTCTATTGTTTGGTGATAGTGTTTTAAACAGCCTCCATTTATATACGTGGTTAGGGTTTTTCCATCTATGGACTATAGTTTTACCTCTCTTGAGTTTCTAATTTCATGTATGTAGAAGGGACCTAAACATATTACTTTCAACTTTCCTTATTGAATTTACTGTCATACAACAATACTAGGTCTCCTTCTTTAGATGTTTTTGTTTGCAGATTCCTATCATGCTAGGCCTTCTACCTTTTCCTTTCCAAATTCTAGTTGTATGCCACCAACAATCTATTTCTATCCAATTTCTCAAGATCCTTGATTCTCTGTATTAGTGATTCTTCTTCATTTAACCATAGGGTTCATGTGGTGCAAAAATTAGGGATTAAAAATTTTATAGGTAATATGGCATCCATACCATATACTAACTCAAATGGTGTAAACTCAATGTCTCTTTAATATGAGGTGTGGTATTCCCAAAGTACCATAGGTATTTTTACATCCCAATCTTCCCTATTTTTGTCACACATCTTAGTCAAGGTAGTGCCAATTATCTTATTTGAAGATTCACTTTCTCCATTTGCCTTGGGTGATATGGTGAGATCCTGTTATGTGTGATCATAAAATTTTGTAATAATTCCTCATTGACTTTATTTACAAAGTGTTTTCCCTAGTCACTTGTTATACTTGGGGGGCATCCAAATCTCATTATGATATTTTCTTATAAAAATTTTGTAGCGGTTCTTGTGGTGCAATCTTTTGTTGGTTCAACTTCTTCCCACTTTGTGAGGTATTCTACCCCTATTATAATAAATATTTCTTTGGAGTGTTTGGATGGGGGTCTATGGGACCTATGAAGTCAATTTCCCAATTTTTAAATGGTAGTTGTGCTAGAACTAGTTTTAGGGGCATTTCTTCTCTTGTGATAGGTATTCCTACACTTTGACATATATGATAATTTTTCACATATTCCTTAGATTACTTGTGCAATGTTGGCCACTATAATCCTACTAATTTTACTCTTTTTGTTGTTGTTTCACCATAGTTATGGCCACCAAAGATTCCTTCATGAGCTTCTCTTAAAATTTCATTTCTCTCAACCTCATATACGACTCATCTCACAATATCATCTTTACCTATGATGTGGAGTTCTCCTTCTACTAATGTGTAAGGTAGGGCCTTCAACACCAAGGTTTGATTTTCTTATGGTGATGAGTCTGGTGGAAATTCACAAGAAGAGAGTAGGCTATCTATATCTTTCAATTCTTTGAGTACCACATTTACTATGAATAGATGTGCACCAAGAAGTTCTTCCTCCTTGTTGTCTGGTTCCTCCCCTATTTCAATCCTTAATAGATAATCTGGTCCCTAATTATTTCTTCTAGGTTTCACCATTATCTTAAGGTCAAATTCTTGAAATAGGAGTAGCCATCGACATATTCTACCTTGATTAATCAGTCTATTCAATAATTATTTCAAAGTTTCATGATCTGTAAATAAATTAAGGCATATGACAAGTGTTCCATAGCTAAAATTGTAGTGTGATCTCTTTGTTTTATGTAGGTTCTCCAATAGTTGTTCCCTCAGCACTTCACACAATTCAAAGTCCTTCCCATCTACAATGATTTGATATACAATGTGGATGGTTGTTCCAATCAATGATTCCTTACGGTTTGCATAATAAATATTATATGCAAATCCCCATAGTCATGTATCTCATTGTGGGATTGACAATCTCTTTCAAATTCAAACTCCAGCTGTCTAGTGTTGTACTAGTGAGTTTAGTTACTTTGTCATTTTTAATTGCCTTTTTGGACGACAATTCACCTATTGCACTCATAATGGTAATTGCTTGGATTGCTTGTTTGGTTATGTAGTGTGGGTTATCCAAGTACATATACTCATCATGTATTCAGCTTAGGATAAGCCTTACCCATGCATTTTATGTGCAAAAGTTTGGGTAGTCCGTCCATATGTCCAATTTCTTATTTCCTATCTCTGTTTACTGTGGCAAGTAGCTTGTCTGGTTCAAATGGAGGAGTGTACTACACAACTCCTCAAACTTGGTGTGATCAATTTCTAAGATGGGCACATGTATATACTTATGGACATCCTCTGTGTAGATCACATCTAGTAGAACATCTAAGAACATGCCATCCTTATTGATCTCCATTGCTTTGTATGGGTATTTCTTGTACTTTGGTCTTGGTTTCTCAGTGATGTCTATCAACATAGGAGTGGCCATTTTTCACTGTTACTATTAGGGGGTCTACTACTTTTCTCTTTTACTTTGTTCACTCTTAGCTCTTGAAATGTCATTGTAGATGCAATTGTGGACAAGTGTGTTCAAATTTAGGGTTATATAGATCTAACGGTGCTTTTATGTATTAATTACACTTTCTCATTTCTCTTTGGCACACTTTTGTAATCGTTAGGTTTTACCCATGCCTTATTGTCAACAGTCTTTTTGTATTTTCTATATTACACTTTTCTACATATGTTATAGTGTATGAAATATTCTGGGTTTTCCCCTTTATTCTATTGTTTGGTGATAGTATTTTAAGCAACCTCCATTTATATATCTGGTTAGGGTTTTTCCATCTATGGACTATAGTTTGACCTCTCTCGAGTTTCTAATTTCATGTATGTAGAAGGAACCTAACCATCTTACTTTCAACTTTCCTTGCTTCTTGATTTTACTATCATATAACAATACTAGATCTCCTTCCTTAAATGTTTTTGTTCGCAGATTCCTGTCATGCCAGGCCTTTTGCCTTTTCCTTTCCAAATTCTGGTTGTATGCCACCAACAATCTATTTCTATCCAATTACTCAAGATCCTCGATGATCTATATTAGTGATTCTTCTTCATTTAACCATAGGGTTTGTATAGTGCAAAAATTGGTGATTAAAAATTTCATAGGTACTGTGGCATCCATACCGTATACTAACTCCAATGGTGTAAACTTAGTGGCTCTTTGATATGTGGTATGGTATGCCCAAAGTACCATAGGTATTTTAACATCCCAATCGTCCCTATTTTCATTACACATCTTAGTCAAGTAGTGCCAATTATCTTATTTAAAGATTCACTTGCTCCATTCGCTTGTGGGTGATATGGTGAGCTCATGTTATGTGTGATCATAAAACTTTGTAATAATTCCTCAATGACTTTATTTACAAAGTGTTTTCCCTGGTCACTTGTTATATTTAGGGGGTATCCAAATCTCATTATGATATTTTCATATAAAAATTTTGCAACGGTTCTTGTGGTGCAGTCTTTTGTTGGTTCAACTTCTACCCAATTTGCGAGGTATTCTACCCCTATTATAATAAATCTTTCATTGGAGTGTTTGCCTGGGGGGTCTATGGGACCTGTGAAGTGAATTGCCCACTTTTTAAATGGTAGTTGTGCTAGCACCGGTTTTAGGGGCATTTCATCTCTTGCAATAGGTTTCCCTACCCTTTGACATATATCACAATTATTCACATATTCCTTAGCATCCTTGTGCAATGTCGGCCACTGTAATATTGCAAATTTTACTCCTTTTGCCATTGTTTCACCATAGTTATGGCCACCAGAGATTCCTTCATGAGATTCTCTTACAATTTAATTTCTCTCATTCTCATATATGACTCTTCTCACAATATCATCCTTACCTATGATGTGGAGTTCTCTCCACACCAAGGTTTTCTTTTCTTGCAATGACGAGTCTAGTGAGAATTCACCTGTAGAGAGTAGGCTATCTATATCTTTCAATTCTTTGGGTACTGCATTTACTCTAAATAGATGTGCACCAAGAAGTTCTTCCTCATGGTTGTCTAGTGCCTCCATTGTTTCAATCCTTGATAGATAATATGGTCCTTGATTATTTCTTCTAGATTTCACCATTATCTTAAAGTCAAATTCCTGAAATAGGAGTAGCCATTAACATATTCTAGCTCGATTAATTGTTCTATTAAATAAGTATTTCAAAGGTTCGTGATCTATAAATAAATTAAATGGTGTAGGTAGTAGGTAATGTCTAAATTTTTACAAAGCATACACCATCGTCAAGGCTTCCCTTTCTATTGTTGTGTAGTTTTTCTCTACTTTAGACAATATCATATTAGTAAAAGCTATTGGGTGATCTTTGTTTCCTTTGGGTTGTGTGAGTACTACCCCAATAACAATCCCAAAGGCATCAACATGTACATGAAAGGGTTCTATCCAATCTAGAAAAATTAGTATTGGCACCTCTACTATTTTTTATTTCAAAGTGTCAAAAGAGGATTGAAATTGTTCATTCCACTTAATTGTCTTACCAGTTTTCTTCTTTAAAATCTCTTCTAATGGAGTTTCCATTGTCGTATATCCTCTTATGAACTTTCTATGATACCCTATATAGCCAAGGAAGGTCTTTACCTTGGTTGTTGTCTTAGGCAGTGGTAAAGTCATGATCAGGGTCACTTTCAATGGATCCACCATTAAGCCTTCTTTACTTATTATGTGTCTTGATAAGGTACTAAATGGTACCGCAAACATGCATTTCTTCAAGTTTAGTGAGATATGTAAGCTTCTGCATCTATTTAGCATCATTCTCAAAGCTTGTACATGATCCTTGATTAGTCCATACACTGTCCATTTGTTTAAGTATACTTCCAAGAAGTCATATATAAATTCCTTAAATGCATTTATCATTATTTTGCTAAAAATAGTTGGTGCATTCTTAAGCACAAATGGCATCATTGTATACATAAAGGATTCCCCCTTAGATGCAAAAGTGATTTTTGGTTGATCTTCCTCCCTTATCTTAACCTGATGATAGCTTGAGAATCCATCTATAAATGAGTATATCTCCCTTTCTACTACTGATTCCAGGATTTCTTCTATAAAAGGGGTTGGGAATGGATCATGTATATAGCCTTTGTTAAGTTCTTAGAAGTTGACACAAATTCTAAATTATCCTATCTTTTTATTTTGAACTACCACGAGCCTTATCTAATTGACATCCTCCATTGGTTTGATTATACTAGTGGCTAACATCTTATCTAGCTCCATCTTGACCTTCTTTTGCATGTTAGGATTGAGCCTATATGCTCTTTTCCATTGTGGCTTTGCTCCTTCCTTTAATTGAATCTTCATTACTCCAACTTCTTGTTTTATTCCCTTCAAGTTAGTAAATGTTCTAGGGAATAGGTCTTCAAATTATGATAAAATTTCATCTACTTGTGTTACTACTTGTTCATCCCAATAATCTCCTATTTTTGCTAGTTTAGGGTCCCCTTCTTTGGCAATGTTCTCTTCCCTCAATTTTATTGGTTTATTATAATATTTTTTTTAGGCTCGGTGTCTCGTTCTATTTCTCTTTCCCCTTGATTAATTTCTATGTCCAATTTGTGTGGGGTGTCATCATCTTCTTCTTGTATTATATAACATTTCTTTGCAGTTTATTTGTTTTCATTCCCCATCCATTATAATAGCTTCCATACTCATTCTATTTTGGGTGGTGGAGGATTTTGGTGATGTATATCCATTTATTCTTTCTCTATGTCTTTGAATATTATTTCCTTCATTTTGTGGAGAGCATTATGAATGCATTCATGTGCGCTATAAAAAGAGAATTTATATATGAAATGTGTTTTTATTCATTCCAATCTTTGGTTTTTGCTCTTCTTTCTTGATTGATATACGAATTCTAAGTGACTATTGTTAGTGTCCAATAAAATAGTTGTATGTAGAGCCTTGTGTCATATTCATTTATTTCTCTCCATATCATTGTACACATATCTATATGTTCATGTGGTTAGATTTGTCCTTTGTATTTAGGTATAATCTTGTATTCTTCTTCTTCTGGTATATACCTTATTTTTATTAGGATCTTAAAGATTGACCAACATGGAATGGCATTTTTGTGAGTGTGCCACCAGCTTGCAGCTTTGCATGCTAGTGTATGTTGTAACACATCCATCCTAGGGTATTCTTTTATGAATGAACATTTCATTTCTATTAGATATGTGTTTAGGTTCCCCACCCCTGAATACCTAGGGAGTTTGATATGTGAAATCCATCATGTGATGTGGTTTATTTTATATGTGGTCTCATGTATATGTTCTTGTCACAGTTCTCTTCTACTGCACGTGTTTTGTGGTTGTTGGCAAGAGACACTGCTCTGATGAATGAATGAATGTTGTCACTGATGGCAACAAGGCAAAGAGATTCTGCCAACGGGGCAAAGAGACTTTACTCTAGTAGATCAATTTGGTTTGACAAGGAATAAAAGGATTCTAGTCCAGAAGCCTAAAATGACTAAGTATGGGCAGTATACAGAGTAAGTGATAGAGATTGTGTTGGATGTGGTGAAATGTGACATAGTTTCCTCAGTTATCTTTACCATAAAAATCCTCTGGAACCCTGTAACTCTCTGGGTTTTCAACTCTAGTTCATCCTGTAACCATGTGTTTAATACCTCTTCACTGTTTGTACTATAGTTATCAGTTTCTACTCCTATCTCTATTGAATGTCAGGAACACTTAGAGGGGGGTGAATCAGTGTTCTAAAAATCTTTTGATGCACTTTAACTTTCAACCGTTTTCATAAATTAATTAAACAAAGGCATAACATGCATATGAACAGCAACCATAAAAACATGACACATAGGCACCAAGATTTTTACGTGGAAAACCTAAAATGGGAAAAATCACGAAGAGGATTAGCTCTCAAATATATATATTGCAATCTTTACAAATAATGATGAAGGGAGTAAATCATAAAACATACAATAACAAAAATTGCACACAGAAAATAGAATGATATTTTATTAATATGGGAAAAACATTACATTACAGAAGCTCAAATACAATCAGAGGATGAATCCCCTACAGGTTGCAACACATTACCGTTCCCTCTCTCAAAACTTTGGAATCTTCAATCTTCTGTAATTCCCCAAATCAGCTAGGGTTTCTAATTTCCCGCCTTTCTTGACTCTACACCTTTCCCTTTAACTCTACTACCCTAAGGGTTCCCAAAAATGGTTATATATAGCCCTTTGTGGTGACCACCAGCTTAATTTTGAAATTTGCATCTCCCTCCAAAAATAGGTCAACTTCGAGGGGCCATAACTTTCAATCCGACCGTTGGATTTTCAATTATAATACCTTTTCGGAAAGCTCTCAAAAAGACGATGGAGCGTCAAGTAGTACCGATAGGTAGACTACTTGGGTTTCCCACCAAATCTCGAGCCCATCCAAAGCCTCTAAGTGCCTCAAATTTGACTTTGAATATTTCAATATGATTTTTGGTATTTGAAATTTTAATATCTCACAAGTGACAAATGATATTAAAGCGATTTCTTCACCATTAGCTTCAATTCACTATTCTAGAGGTCTGTGTAAGATTTTGTATCCAACCGTGCACAAATGCAAACTTACTAAAAACAATAACCCTACCAAATTTAGCCCTTATTGGAAAGAAACAACATTTTTTTTTTTTGGTTGATGCAAGATTGCTCTTACACCCTAGATGCTCCTGCATCAGACACCTGGGGTAATTTGAAAAGTGACCCTGTCACTTCTCATGTGTTAGAGGGAAACCAAAACGATTAACCTCAGTCTCAGATAACCATGATGAATCTTCAACAGGCCTTCCTTTCCATTTCACCAAGTATTCTGTATACTGCCTGTTTCTTGTACTCTTACCCACACGGCTATCCAGAATGCCCTCTATCTCCTCCTTCTCTGAAGTAGATGCTGGAATGTCCCACTGTGTTCCTTTATCAAGTCCATCATCATGATACTCTATCAGATCTGAAATGTTGAACACTGGTGAAATATTGATGTCATCAGGCAACTCTACCTCAAATGCATTTCCTGAATCGTGCTTCTTCAGGATTCTACATGGTCCAAATTTCCTCATCTTCAGCTTATTATATGTACCAACAGGAAATCTTTCTTTTCTCAAGTGAACCATGACTTCATCACCCTCCTGAAACTCCTTATGCCTCCTCTTCTGATTAGCCTTAGCCTTGTACTAAGAATTCATCTTATGGATATGCTCTCTTACCTCTTCGTGCCAATTCTTCATGTGCTTAGCAAAAGTTTCAGCTTCGGCACTACTCTTCTCCCCCTTATCCATCCTCCTCAATTCAGAAGCAGTTCTTGGGCTACTCCTATACACAACCTGGAATGGAGATTTATCTATGCTCCTATTGACAGAAATGTTGTAAGCAAATTCTACCTGTGGTAAAATCAAATCCCATCCCTTGGGCTTATCTCCTACTAAGCATCGTAGCAGGTTACCCAAACTCCTATTCACCACTTATGTCTGTCCATCAGTCTGTGGATGGTGTGCAGAACTGAACTTCAAATCTATCTTCAACTTCTTCCACAATGTCCTCCAGAAATAACCAACAAACTTGGTATCTTGATCTAAAACTATGCTCTTAGGTAGACCATGTAGTCTCACCACCTCCCTGAAAAATAACTCTGCAATGTGAATAGCATCATTAGTCTTCTTGCAAGGAATAAAATGGGCCATCTTTGAGAATCTATCCACCACCACAAAAATGGAATCATGCCCTCTCTGTGTCCTTGGTAAACCAAGAACAAAATCTATACTAATATCATCCCATAGCTTCTCTGGTATAGGTAATGGCTGATATAGCCCTATATTTTGACTTGTTCCTTTTGCCATCTGACACACTCTGCAACTCTGCACAAATTTCCTCACATCTTGTTGCAATTGTGGCTAGTAATAATGTTCACCAACAATAGCAATGGTCTTATCGTGACCAAAGTGTCCTGCTAATCCTCCACTATGCTTCTCCTTAATCAGGCTCCCTCTCATGGAACTCCTCGGAATGCACAACTGGCTTCCTCTAAACAACATACCATCTTGGATTATGTAATCCAACCATTTTGTCCTGTCCAAAGTAACAGGTTCCAAACAAGCTTTCCAAGCCTCTGCAAAATCTAGATCTTCAGGATACAAACTTTTGAGTTCATCAAACCCAACAATCTCTATCTTCATTTCTGTCAACAAATTTTGCCTTCTGCTCAAGGCATCTGCAACCCTGTTGGACTTCCCACTCCTGTGCTTCAAAACAAAAGTATAACTCTGCAAAAACTCAACCCATTTTAAGTGCCTTTGATTTAACTTTCCTTGACTATTAAGATACTGCAAAGCCTGATGGTCAGTATATAAAACAAACTCTTTTATTTGTCTCCATTTCTTCAAGGCCTGGACTATTGCATAAAACTCTTGATCATAAACAGAATACTTTTTCTTGGCATCATTAAGCTTCTCACTAAAATAGGCAATGGGCTTACCTTCTTGACTTAGAACAGCTCCTATACCACTACCACTAGCATCACAATCTACCTAGAATACCTTATTGAAATTCTGAAGTGCCAACACAGGTTGTTCTACGACTTTCTGCTTCAATGTATCAAAGCTCTTGTCTGCTCCTTTAGTCCATCTAAACTCTTTTCTATCCCCTCTCATTGTCTCAGTTAGGGGTGCACAAATGCTACTGAAATTCTTGATAAACTTTCTGTAAAAACTTGCCAAACCATGAAAGGATCTTACCTCGAAAGCACTCCTTGGCGTAGGCCATTTAATGATAGCCCTCACCTTCTCTGGGTCCATCTTAAGACCTTCCTCTGAGACAACAAATCCCAGGTATACCAACTCCTTCTTTGCAAAACTACATTTCTTTAGATTGATCAACAACTTCTCCTCCCTCAGCTTCTCTAAAACTCTTTTGATATGCATCAAATGCTCATCCCAAGTCTTACTGAAAATCAAAATGTCATCTAAATAAACAATAACAAAACTTCCCAAAAATTCCTTCAGTACCTTGGTCATGAGCCGCATGAATGTGCTCGGTGCATTGGTTAGCCCAAATGGCATGACTAACCACTCATACACACCATCCTTTGTCTTGAAGGCTATCTTCCATTCATCTCCTTCTCTGATTCGAATCTGGTGATACCCACTCTTCAGATCAATCTTCGTGAAGTACTTGGCTCCACTCAAACAATCCATTATGTCATCCATTCTCGGCAATGGAAATTTGTACTTGATTGTGATCTTGTTGATGGCTCGGGAATCTGTACACATCCTCCACTCTCCATCTTTCTTTGGTGCTAGTACTGCAGGTACCGCACATGGACTTAGGCTCTCCCTTATCAGTCCCTTCCTGAATAGCTCATGAACTTGTCTATTCAACTCTTCATTCTCGACTGGAGTCATTCTATGGGCTGCCTTATTTGGCAAACTAGCTCCTGGTATCAAATCCATTTGATGACTTATCTTCCTCACTGGTGGTAAACCTTCTGGTACATTATTAGAGACAATAGCTTGAAATTCTTCCAACATTTTTCTGAGACTTCTGCTGGTACATCTTCACATTTCTCTTGACTAATCTTAGGAATCAATGCAAAGCAATGGCGCTCATGCTTCATACCCTCAAAAAACTTTCTACCATCTACAAAACAAATTCTGGCAGTACTACATACCTCTTCTTCCACCTCCTTCAAGGGCTTCAACTTATGACGGACTCCATCCTTTGTTAGGGAGTATGTGTTTGCATGGCCATCATGGACAGCACTCCTATCATACTGCCACGGCCTCCCCAATAACATATGACATGCATCCATCGATATGATGTCACACAACACCTCATCATGGTAGTCACCAATCTTGAATTTCACTAAACACTGTTCATTGACCAAAGCTCTATGGTCCTTCTACAACCATGCAATCCGGTATGGATGTGGATGCTTTCTTCTTGTCAACTTCAACTTGTCAACCATCTCCTCTGAAACAAGATTATCAGTGCTTCCACTGTTAATAATAATATCACAACACTTACCTTCACATTTGCACCTTGTGTGGAATAAACTCTTCCTCTGATTGGGTTCTTTCTCCTCATTCAACAAAGTTCTTCTGACAACTAGGGTTTCTCCCCTTTCTGCATCTTCGGAGTGCTCAGACTGTGCATCTTCATCCACATGTGCAACTCGTGCATTACCTTCAGGTCTTCTATTCATCCTTCCTTGATGTTGCGAACACTCGTATGCTCGATGCCCTTCTTCTACACATTGAAAACATGTTCCTCTGAAACCTCCTTGCCCAGGTCTACCTCTTCCTCTTCCTCTTTGCTTGCCATTATTCTGGTCACGAGGGCAGTAGGTATTATCTCCTCTCTGATTTCGACTAGTTCCATCTTCTTCACTTTTCTTTGGTTCGTCATTTCAGCCTCCATAGGGTCTTCCGCCAGTCCTTCCGCCTTGACCTCTTCCCCTTTGCTTTCTTTCAAATCTCTTATTCAGCTTCTCTTCCACCTTTAGGGAAAACTAGTATGCATCTTCTATGGTGGTCATTCTGACCAGGCTCAACTCTTCTTGAATACTTGGCCTCAACCCATTAATGTAATGGGTCACCTTCTCCTTGTTGGCCTCTCCATGGCCTATCCTAATAGTGATCTTATAAAAATCTTCTGTATACTCCTTAACAGACTTGTTACCTTGCTTCAATCCTTGCAGCTTCTTCAGCAACTCCATCTCATAATCCATAGGAATGAACTACTTCTTCCATTTCTCCACCATCCGATCCCATCTAGTAATCTTTGCTTTTCCTCTTCTATTTCTCTCTAACTGGACCTCCTTCCACCAAATACTGGCATGGCCCTTCAACTTTGTCTTTGCAAACTTGACCCGTTTAGGGTCTTCCACATCTTCATACTCAAAATACTCCATATCATTGATCCAATCAATAAGTTGTTCCGAATTCAAATCTCCAGAATAGGTAGAAACTTCGATCCTGGGCCTCTTTCCGATCTTTGAAATGACCCTCAACAACCTAACTTCTGCAGGATCTCCCGCAGCTTCTTGTTCTTCCTTAGATAGCTCTTCTTCAACTTCATCTTCGCTTTCCTCTCTCCTCCTCGGCTCGAACCCTCTTCGCAGCTCCTCTTGCAATGCATCGATTTGTCTTTGCAGGGCTCTAAAACCCTCTTCTGTCAAAGCATTCCTTCCACCACGGTTTCTTCGTGGAGGCATCTTGATCTATGAAGCAAACCCACAACCTCAGGTCTTGGTGCAAACTACCTCACATTCGGCGATCTGTCTACACACTCAGGAACCCTTGCTCTGATACCACTTGATGAAGGGGGTAAATCATAAAACATACAATAACAGAAATTGCACACAAAAAATAGAATGATATTTTATTAATATGGGAAAAACATTACATTATAGAAGCTCAAATACAATCAGAGGATGAATCCCCTACAGGCTGCAACACATTACCACTCCCTCTCTCAAAACTCTGAAATCTTCAGCCTTCTATAATTCCCCAAATCAGCTAGGGTTTCTAACTTCCCGCCTTTCTTGACTCTACACCTTCCCCCTTAACTCTACTACCCTAAGGGTTCCCAAAAATGGTTATATATAGCCCTTTTTGGCGACCACTAGCTTAATTTCGAAATTTGCATCTCCCTCCAAAAATAGGTCAACTTCGCGGGGCCATAACTTTCAATCCAACTATTAGATTTTTAATTATAATACCTTTTTGGAAAGCTCTCGAAAAGACGATGGAGCGTCAAGTAGTACCGATAGGTAGACTACTTGGGTTTCCCACCAAATCTCGGGCCCATCCGGAGCCTCTAAGTGCCTCAAATTTGACTTTGAATATTTCAATAGGATTTTTGGTATTTGAAATTTTAATATCTCACAAGTGACAAATGATATTAAAGCAATTTCTTCACCATTAGCTTCAATTCACCATTCTAGAGGTCTGTGTAAGATTTGTATCCAACCATGCACAAATGCAAACTTACTAAAAATAGTAACCCTGCCAAATTTAGCCCTTATTGGAAAGAAACAACATTTTTTTTCTTTGGTTGATGCAAGATTTCTCTTACACCCTAGATGCTCCTGCATCAAATAATGATGCTCAGGATTGGTCACTCCATGGGCCTAGAACATGTTGGCTCACTGCCATGGAGAACAACTAGGTCTAGCAGGCTCACTGCCACAACCCTAAACCTAGCAAGATTACAACAAGGGATATTAAACCCTAAGGGCTATTAAACCCTAATGGAGGCTCACTGCCAGGCTCACCGCCTTGATGAAGAAATCTCACTTTCAAAAGCAAATTACACATGAAAATTGAATACTGCAAAAGCATTTGTCACTATGCTAGGGTGCAGTTATTTAGCAACTAAATTTTGAATCCCAAGTCTTCATCATTGTTGATCTTCTAGCTCTGCTCTACTATACGCATGCTCATATCAATCACCTACACCTCTCACATCTCATGACTGAAATTCATCGCCTTTATATATCTGCATCATCATTTGATCCACAATTAGGTTGGCATCCAAGAAATGAAACGTGTACATAGAAAGATGTGGCTTGTCAGCTTAATCCAATGCCCTATATATTATGTGGACCCAAATCTTTAGTCAAACATGTTCATATAGGTCAGCTCTAATCATTTAATCACTTACATAGATCCTTCAAACATTATCTCTTCATCACACAATGATTTATCATACTAGTCAGTCTGTTCCTTAAGAGCATGCTTAACAATTTCATCTGCTGACTTACAACTTTTACTAGGAATCACCAAACACCTCAAAAACTATATCAAGGACTCTTTACACCTTTCCAAACTTACCCTCAGAACTGCAAGGCATGATATCATCTTGCGAAGAAATGCAGACCATCAGAACTTAGACTCTGTCTTGGTCAAACTTTGTCAAACACTGTACCGATACTCAACAGCTTGTAGCTATCCTTTCGATAGACTTTAGATCTCCCAACTCTAGAACTAGACACTTCATTTAAGTGTTTACAACACCTCAAAACCTCATAACAAAATGCTCGCCTGCGGAGGAATACGGACCACTACACTATACCTTGTTCACTGTTCCTACTATACATTTGCTTATCTGGACTTAGACATTTCTTCAAGGTGACTTCTAGAGGAAGTCGACACTTAATCTCTGAAACATAACACTACCAAACAATTGAGAACATTATACCTAAACCACATTACCGGATCATCATTTGTGGAGGCATACTATCCAATTTACTGTCCTATACTCTGTGCACATCCTGTTGGATCTAGGGCATACAACTGAGAGGGGGGGGGTGAATCAGTTGTATAGAACTTGTTCTCTTTCAAACACTTAATTCTCTGTTGTTGGTTAGCAGCATATCAAATAATCATTCATGGAAGCACAATACATAAACACAAGAGCAGATAAGCATCAACACATTGAACACCAAGATTTTGACGTGGAAAACCCGGTTAAGGGAAAAACCACGGGGTGATTAACCCAAGAATTATTCTCTGTTAGAAGAATAAGGAAAAATGAATGGCACATGCCAATAAGGGCTCACTGCCCGAGCACACTGCTCACAAAGAGGCCCACTGCCTACAAGGAGACACACTGTCTACAGAGTGATAAAAATCACAGTCTTGAACTGGAGAATGACATCTCTACCATGTCCGGATCAGTTCCAATTAAGCCCAACAATCTCTGCTCTGCCTTTCGCACCTTTCTTCGCTACTCCATACTCATCCACATGCTGCATCATTGAAATGAATTCACAAATCATTATTTATACAAGACATCGACTTAGGAACAAGCATCTAAGTCGGCAAACAACCATAGGAGTATCCGCAAGATGAATAACACATCCGGTCGGCTATCACAAGAACATTCGCAGGATGAACAACTCATCCGGTCGGCTAAACAGAGCAATAACTTCATCCGGAAGAATAACTTCAATTCCGGGCTCTGCCATCAATGCGGACCAACAACACAACTTAAACATGATTCAAGAATCTTCACAAGTCTGTCTGAATGTCCGGATACATCCGCACTTTCTCTGCTTACTGGGATCTCTTGTCTTCCTCATCCGGAACTTCAAGAACACAGTCTGTCGCCACTGTCACAATGCAGGAGGTACATCCGGACCTCCAAATTACACACAAATCAGGATGAAACATCACAAGGACATATAAAACACTCCTTCCAATCCGCAGATTATGATAATACAATTCCGGACCTCACCGGACCTTTTTGTGATCCTCTGTCACCTCCGGATACTTGCCGGACCCGGTTCTATACCGGCAGCCATAACTCCTTCAGATCTTCATGCGGACCTCTGAAATCTTAACTGTAGCATCTTAAGACTCATATCTACTAACCCTTTAATCCGCATCCTCCGGTTCTCATCCTATACAGTATATTTACCTTCTTCTCATCACTGTTCTTCACTGTTCCTGACTGAGGCTAATTTTCTCAATATCCTCAGCACAAAGCTCATCAAATCCTTCTTGTCAATGCAGTGTGAGTATGTTGACATCAATGACAACAATGGCTCACCTCATACTTGCAACAATCTCCCCCTTTGTCATTGATGGCAACATATGATGTGAAAAACCATCAAGACAAGAACTTCTCTTTTCTGTCACAGCTCCCCCTATCAACAACAACTCCTCACATGTCTTCCTTTGCTGCTCCCCCTTTGATCATCAACCACTTGTTTTTCACATGTCTTCTCTCCCCCTTTGACATCAATGGCAAAGGGCTCATACTTGCAACTCTCATGCATCAGAATAATACCAGCTGCTCCCCTTTAGTTGCAGCTCCCCATTAGTCCGGATCACAAGATATGACTGTGATAGCCACCGGACTGATGCACATCAGTGCATCTTAGTTCATCACCGGAGGGGCCATGACCCCTAACTTCTCCCGGAGATATTCAAAAGAGTCCTTGGGAAGAGGTTTTGTAAAGATATCTGCAATCTGATCCTTGGAGGGAACATACTCCAATCTGACTTCTTCCTTGTTTACTTGTTCTCTCAAAAAGTGAAATTTGATAGATATGTGCTTAGTCTTAGAATGCAATACCGGATTCTTGGAAATATTAATTGCACTTGAATTATCACAGAAAATTGTGATAGGCTCCTCATATTCAACTTTGATGTCTCTTAGCATCTGCTTCATCCACAAGATTTGAGTGCAACTACCTGCTGCTGCAATGTATTCTGCTTCAGTTGTAGACAGAGATATTGCATCTTGTTTCTTGCTTAGCCAAGAAACCAATCTCTTCCCCAAAAAGAATGCTCCACCACTAGTGCTCTTCCGGTCATCCACATCTCCTGCCCAATCTGCATCTGTGTAAGCATGAAGAGAAAAATCCGGATCTCTAGGATACCATAGACCATACTCAACTGTCCCTTTCAAGTATCTAAAAATTCTTTTGATTGCCATAACATGAGATTCTCTAGGATCAGCCTGGAATCTTGCCACAAGACCAACAGCTTGCATTATATCTGGTCTAGTTTGAGTGAGATACAACAATCCACCAATCATTGATCTATACTTTGTCTGATCTGCCTTTGGAGAATCATCATCTTTGCTTAACTTACATCCGGTTGCCATAGGAGTGTTCATAGGCTTTGAGTCTTCCATACCAAATTTCTTTAACAATTCTTTCACATATTTGGTCTGAGAAATGAAGATCCCTTCTTTTGTTTGAGTAATTTGCAGACCCAAGAAGAAATTCATTTCACCAAGCATAGACATTTCAAACTCACTTTTCATCTGATTTGCAAAAGTTTTACACATACTATCTCTTCCTCCAAAAATGATATCATCCACAAACACTTCAACAATCAGAATGTTTTCATGATCAATTTTGAAATATAAGTTGCTGTCAGCAGTACCTTTGTTGAATCCAATCTGCACAAGATGCTTATCCAACCTTTCATACCATGCTCTTGGGGCTTGCTTCAATCCATACAAAGCTTTCTTCAACTTGCAGACCATATCATTATTATCAGACAATTGAAATCCATCCGGTTGTTCAATGTAGACTTCTTCTTCCAGATCACCATTTAAGAAGGCAGACTTGACATCCATCTGATATACCTTGAAATCTTTGAAGGCAGCAAATGCAAGAAGTAATCTGACTGCTTCAATTCTTGCTACCGGAGCAAAAGTCTCTTCAAAGTCAATTCCTTCTATTTGAGAGTAGCCTTTGCAGACCAATCTAGCTTTGTTTCTGATTACTTCACCAGCTTCATTTAGTTTGTTCCGGAAGACCCACTTGGTTCCAATTACATTCCTGTCTCTAGGTCTGGGAACAAGATCCCAAGTATGATTTTTCTCAATTTGCATCAGTTCATCTTCCATTGCTTTGGTCCAATTTTCATCATTGCAGGCTTCATTTATTGTTTTAGGTTCAATCCTTGAAATCAGACAACATTCATTCTGATCTTGAGCAATATTCCTTCTAGTTTGTACACCTTTGCTTCTGTCACCTATGATCTGATCTTCAGAGTGATTCAGTTTTACATACCTTGGAATTTTGGGAGTATCCAGTACTGCTGTTTCTTGATCAGGCTCATTTAAACCTAACTCTTCTTCCTGATTTACCGGATCAGGCTGACTCTGTTTCACCGGAGAGGATTGAGTTCCTTGAACACTATCTTGGTCATCTTCATCAAATTCATAAAATCTTGAAGGCTTCTCAATTCCTTCATCAACCTTTACATTGGTACTTTCTATCATCTTCCTCAATCTCTTATTGTAACACCGATATGCTTTGCTTTGAGTGGAGTAGCCCAAGAAAATTCCTTCATCACTTCTAGCATCAAACTTTCCTAGATCTTCATCTCTTTTAATATAACACTTGCTACCAAATACCCTGAAATATTTCACAGTAGGAGTGATGCCAAACCAAAGTTCATAGGGGGTCTTACCGGTGTTGTTTCTGATTTGAACTCGATTGAGAGTGTAGACTGCAGTGCTGATAGCTTCTTTCCAAAACATTTGAGGAACATTTGCTTCCAACATCATTGTCCTAGCAGCTTCCTGGATGGTCCGGTTCTTTCTCTCAACTACTCCATTCTGCTGTGGAGTCCTAGGAGCAGACAATTGTCTCCTTATACCCTGTTTCTCACAAAAGTCAATGAATTCACCAGATGTAAATTCACCACCTCTATCAGACCTTAGACACTTTAGTTTCAATCCGGTTTGATTCTCCACCATAGCTTTGAAGATTTTGAACTTCTCAAAAGCTTCTGATTTTTCTTTCAGAAAGGTAACCCACATCATCCGGGAATGATCATCAATTAACAACATGAAATATCTATCACCTTGCAGACTCTTGATTCTTGTCGGACCACATAGATCAGTATGTACTAATTCCAACAATCCGGTAGAAGACTGATCTTTGCTTTTAAAAGAGACTCTGCTTTGTTTGCCTAACTGACATTCTTTACACACACTGTTTGTAGGTTTTATCAACTTTGGAAGATCTCTCACAGCCTGAGTATTGCTAATTTTGATGATGTTATCAAAATTTACATGACACATTCTTCTATGCCATAACCAACTCTGATCAATTTGAACAAACAAACAACTTTTATTTGAACCAACCAGATGAAAGATGTTACCTCTTGTCTGAGTACCGGATGCAATTTCAGTTCCGGAGCTTGTAAAGATTCTGCATTTTCCATTCTTGAACCGGAGATCATAGCCTTTGTCCACTAACTGACCAACACTGAGAAGATTGTGCTTCAATCCTTCAACATATAGTACATTACCTGTTTTGCTCTTACCATCAAAGGAAATAGTTCCCCTACCTCTGATTCTGCCAGCAGAATTGTCACCAAACTTTACCATTCCTCCTTCATATCTTTCCAAATCTAAGAACTTATTCTTGTCACCAGTCATATGGTGAGAGCATCCACTGTCAATAACCCAATCATCTTTTTCTTCCACTTGAGCAGCCAAGGCTTTTTCAACAACTTTGTGATTGACAGATTCAGAGAGCAAGGAATCTTCTTCCTTGATGGCTATAAACACCCACTCATTTCCGGATTTGCTTCCTGGATCTGATTCATCATCTGTTACTCCTTCATTGTCATCTTCTTCATGAACATAATAGCAATTCTTTTGAAACCTTTGTCTGTGAGTATTAGATCTTGCAGATCTCTCCGGACATCTTGAGGCAAAATGACCAATCTTATTGCAGTTAAAACACTTAAAGGGTAGTTTTCCTTCATACTTACCGGATCCTCTTGGCAGTCTCTTTGCAATGAGGGCTTCAAGTTGAGCTGTTTCTGCTTCTTCTTCTTCCATGTCTCTTCTTGCTTGATCATACCATGACATTTTCCTTGATGAGTTTTCACCCGGATCAAATCTCTGTTTGCCTTTCACATAGGCACTGGCTTTAAAAGCAGACTCAGTCTTGGGTGGATCATCTCCAAACTCAGTCATTTCAAATGCAGCTAGTTTGCCAGCCAATTGTTCTCTTGTGACAGTTGTGTGGGCTCTGAATTCATCAATGGCAGCAACTTTGATTTTGTAGACAGCAGGAAGGGATCTTAGGATTTTGCAGACAATCTCATTTTCATCTAGAGTTCCACCAGCATTTCTGATTCCACATACCAGCTCATTTACTCTTGGCATAAAGGTAGTAATGTTTTCATCATCTCTCATTTTCAATCTTTCAAATTTCCCTTTCAGACTTTGCAACCTTGCACTTTTGACAAACTCATCTCCTTCATACAGAAGTTCCAGTTTAGTTAGGATCTCATATGCAGTTGGTAGGTCAATGACATTCGAGAGATCTGAGTCATTCAATGCGCTTAGAAGAGCTTCCTTGGTCCGCAGATTGTTTTCAGCTTCTGTGGTTTCATCAGGAGTTGTCGGACCACCTTGTGGGGGTATATATGGTTTTGAAATCATAGCCAAGTATGCTTTTCCCATACATTCCAAATGACACTTCATGCGACCTTTCCAGAGAGTGAAGTTGGTTCCATCGAACTTCGGACTATCCTTCTTGTATGACGACATCCTGGATCACCTCAAGCGGTTAAGCTCCTATCAGAGGAACTCAGCTCTGATACCAATTGTTGGATCTAGGGCATACAACTGAGAGGGGGGGGTGAATCAGTTGTATAGAACTTGTTCTCTTTCAAACACTTAATTCTCTGTTGTTGGTTAGCAGCATATCAAATAATCATTCATGGAAGCACAATACATAAACACAAGAGCAGATAAGCATCAACACATTGAACACCAAGATTTTGACGTGGAAAACCCGGTTAAGGGAAAAACCACGGGGTGATTAACCCAAGAATTATTCTCTGTTAGAAGAATAAGGAAAAATGAATGGCACATGCCAATAAGGGCTCACTGCCCGAGCACACTGCTCACAAAGAGGCCCACTGCCTACAAGGAGACACACTGTCTACAGAGTGATAAAAATCACAGTCTTGAACTGGAGAATGACATCTCTACCATGTCCGGATCAGTTCCAATTAAGCCCAACAATCTCTGCTCTGCCTTTCGCACCTTTCTTCGCTACTCCATACTCATCCACATGCTGCATCATTGAAATGAATTCACAAATCATTATTTATACAAGACATCGACTTAGGAACAAGCATCTAAGTCGGCAAACAACCATAGGAGTATCCGCAAGATGAATAACACATCCGGTCGGCTATCACAAGAACATTCGCAGGATGAACAACTCATCCGGTCGGCTAAACAGAGCAATAACTTCATCCGGAAGAATAACTTCAATTCCGGGCTCTGCCATCAATGCGGACCAACAACACAACTTAAACATGATTCAAGAATCTTCACAAGTCTGTCTGAATGTCCGGATACATCCGCACTTTCTCTGCTTACTGGGATCTCTTGTCTTCCTCATCCGGAACTTCAAGAACACAGTCTGTCGCCACTGTCATAATGCAGGAGGTACATCCGGACCTCCAAATTACACACAAATCAGGATGAAACATCACAAGGACATATAAAACACTCCTTCCAATCCGCAGATTATGATAATACAATTCCGGACCTCACCGGACCTTTTTGTGATCCTCTGTCACCTCCGGATACTTGCCGGACCCGGTTCTATACCGGCAGCCATAACTCCTTCAGATCTTCATGCGGACCTCTGAAATCTTAACTGTAGCATCTTAAGACTCATATCTACTAACCCTTTAATCCGCATCCTCCGGTTCTCATCCTATACAGTATATTTACCTTCTTCTCATCACTGTTCTTCACTGTTCCTGACTGAGGCTAATTTTCTCAATATCCTCAGCACAAAGCTCATCAAATCCTTCTTGTCAATGCAGTGTGAGTATGTTGACATCAATGACAACAATGGCTCACCTCATACTTGCAACACATCCATACTTGGCTATTTCTTCCAACCTAACCTGGAATCTGATATGATCTTCCAGAGTTGTGTCTCCCTGTCATGCCGATGAGATCTCTGAGCCTTGTTTCCATCAATGACAACATACAAGTCCATACCAGAGCAGTGTCTCTTGCCAACAATCTCCTCCTTTGGCATTGATGGCAACATTTAGTGAAAAATACTTGACTACTCCCCCTTATTATATACACTTCATTCTCCTACTCCCCTTGAGATGTTTATCCATTTTTCACTGATCTTCTTCTCCCCCTTTGACATCAATGGCAAAGGGTGTGATCTGGAACCAAAAATTTGTCAAAATTTCAAAAATTTATGTACTCTGCCACATATTTACAAGTACAATCTTCATCTTAATTTGTGACTAAAGACAAAATGTCACTATAGATAGTCTTTATCAAAGCTATTTCTCCATTCCATCTATTCCTTGCACTTTCTAGGATATGGACATGGCCATTCATTAGAAAAACTAGCCTCTCTACCCTCTGCACATCTGATGGTGTATCAACTAGTGCAAGTGATTTCATGGATTCATCTATCAGATTGGTTATGGAATCAATTTTCAGACTTATTAGTCCCCTTAGCTGGCACAACCTGTCTCTTACTTCTCCCCTTTTCTTCATCAGAGTGTTTAACTCACTTGAATGATTGCAACTTGAGCTTCTTTGGCATTTATTGACTCAACTGTTGGATTATATGTCTTAGAGATATTACACAGTTTGAGTTCCAAAACTTTGGTTTTATCATCTAATTCCTTTGTAACTTTTGGCCAAGATAGGCAGAACTTATAAACTTTATAAGCTTCTTCAATTGCACTTTGTATGCCTTTTATCACATTTTCTAATTTAGTTTTATCTTTTGCTAACATAGCCTTTAACTCAATCAATCTCTTTTCATCAAACTCTTTTCTAACTTTTGCTTCTACAGACCTTTCAAAAGACTCAAAATGTGTACTTATAGAGTCTAATAGCTCCTTGAAATGATTAGCAGAGGATAGCGAGGTATCCTTTTGAAATGTTGGCATTGAATTTTCTAAAATGATGGATGCATCATTTATCAATTTACTATCTTGGTCATGTGATTTCGTCATCTCTTCCTATGCCTTGGCCTGAACAATAGATACTAACTTGAATTTTTGTATAGGTGACAATGAGACCAAGTTGATTGGTCCTTGAAGGAGTTCAGACTCATTTGCAACTCATTGACTCCTGGAACCAATTGAGACATTTGCAGTGTCTCTTACTCTCTCAGATACTTCCTCTTGATTTCATTCTGGAGAATCCATGTCCATATTTTCTTGTTGATCTGCATTTTCTTTTGGTGTAGGGCTCCTTATCTATTCCCTATTGTCTTCATCCTTAGCCTGTTGCTCAAGAGGCAAATTAGTTTCAATTTTGCCTTGATCTGTCATATCCACTGTATCAGTGTTGGGGACTTGATCACTCTATTCTGGTCCTTGATTTTGGCTTATCTCTGGTGGAGATATGTCTTCATCATTTGCTTCTTTATTGTCATAGATAGTAGGAATATTATTTTTCTTTAATGATGCTCGGGTGATTTCCTCTGTTTCCTTAACTACTTTGTCAAATTCTCCCAACATCAACAAGTTTATTATTTTCTTGGTCTTGAAAGCATCTTTGATCTCTTTTGAGATTTTGATCTCCTCGGGAGTGATTCCTGGACATAATCGTATCAATGAGTGCTCTCTTAGCTCAACATCTTTTACCATAGCTGCTTCTTTTCTTGTACTCATTATGTTACCCAGGCTGTGTGGTAGATCAGTAATAATTTTAATAGATGTTTAGATATTCTACAATAGCAGTTTCAATGATCCTCTTATCTGGATCATTGTATTCATCATACAACTAAGCTATGGGTTTCAAATTGCCATCAACTGTTATGGCTTTGAGAACATCTTCAAGGCTTATAGTAGCTTCCTCTATCTAAGGTTCATCTTACTTTAACCCTTTCCTAGATCTACTCTTACCTGAGGGCTCCTTTTTCCTAGTTCTTAAGGCTTTTAAGGCCTCAGTCTTCATCTTCTTTACTTCCTCATCTGATTATATTGCTTCTTCATCAACAACTATACTTGCATGCATTCTCTTGGCCTTAGTCTTCTTTCTTTTGGAGCTTGTGGAAGGAGTTTCCACATTTACAGATGGAGTGGAACTGGAGGGAGTGGATGTGGCTTTAGTAGAAGTGGAGGCTCTGGTTTTTCTTTTTGACTTCTCTGGGCTTTCTAACTCATCTTTGGGTTCTTTCAGATCCACAAATGATTCACCTTTTCTCTTTTCTTTTGCTTCCCTAAAGGCCTTTGCCACTTCTTTTGTGAATCCATGTTTGATGGCAATTTCTTCTGCCACTTTCCTCATTTTCTTAGATATTTCAAGTTTTCTTACCTCAACATGAATTTTAGAATGCAATTCCTTATAACTCCCAAATCTTTCTTCCTTGGGATCTCTAGGTTTACTCAGCATAGTTTTCCAGTACAACTCCATCTACCTAATATCTAATAGGCATAACCCAGACTGTTCTGGGCTCAATGGCCTCCATAAAACATTGATCCTTAGTGACCATGAAACAAATGGTTTCTTTGAATTTCTCAACAATTGCCTTGAGGATTCTTTCCCTAGACTACATCATACTTTGGAAATTTTTTAAATAGCCCCACAGGGTAGATTTCTAAGCATCGATACTTCCTATACTATTTAGATGATTTCTAATTTGAACTGCTACAGGTTTATCATTTGTCCAGAGTAGATTCTTTATACCTGGTAATTCTTGCATGTAGTAGAAGAATAAACAGAGAATCAATGTACCATATTTAAATGGATATTTATGTTCTTTGGTCTTCCTTAACTTTTCCATCAGTTGCTGCCAGAGAAGGTCACAAAGATCATACTCTGCATCTTCCTTCACCATCTCAAAGGCTATATAAATTGCTATACCAGATACTAAATTTTCATGGTTTGAGAAGTAAACATTGTAACCAATAACCATGGATGCAAATCTTATAGCATAGTCTTCAATATCATTGATTGTTAATGCTCTTTTGTCAAACTTGGCTCTGGTGACCACCATTACTTTATCATTCTTTACAGCTTTCAGAATTGGTACCAATTTGGCTAAACAAAGTCAAGTGACTGATCTAATTGCATCCTTAGTGATCTTAAATGGTCTCTTGAGCCACATGAATTCATCATGAACCTTGCTCAATACATACCAGACCCATTCATCCTCCATGAAAGTTGGAAAGTCGATGTATTGAACAAATTTATTTGTCTCCAATGCCTTGTATTCATTTTTTAGATCGTAACCTCCATCACACAGGTGATCTAGAAATATATCTGAGTTTTCTCCTCCCATGTTCTTCTAGGGTAACATGAATGTATGCCCTAACATCCTCAACATACAGAACTCCATGAGGAATATCTGAAAATGCACCCATTGGATCCACTTATGTTTCTTTGAATGGGTGTTTCTTAAATTTAGGCCGAGGTCATTCAGTGATATCAACAACTTGCGGAGTTGCCATTATAGAAATGTAACAGATTCACAAATGAGGTTTTAATGAAAATACCTTGTGTTAGGGTTTCTTTTCTTCAAATTTCTTCAACTGCTTCAAATCTTGGTTGTCGTTTCTCAAGCTTGGCTTCAATCTCTCTAAACACTTGATAGCTTCAGATGAAAAGTGATTTTGAATTCAAACTAGCTCTCTTTTATCCTCTGCATGACTTAACCTAATCATCATTAATGCTCGTTCCAAAAAGCTGTTAAACTCTTTACTGTATAATACAGTCGATTAGGATTGCTCTATAATGTACCATACTAACTTCTTTTCTTCTAGTTTTTCTCTTAAGAGCTTTGTCATATTAGATTCCATCATATACCTTCGTGCCTGATTCTAGCACCCACTTTCTGGCTAGGGGTTTTGAATTTTCAACACTGCTCCCCCTAAGCTAGTGCTCACAACTTATTCTTCAAAGAAGGTATTCACATCAGATGTTGGTACAGATCTATCCTCAATTAAAATTACTTCCTTATCAATTAGATCTTGTCCATCTCTTCCTCAGTTCCAATTGCATCAATTTTTTCTTTTCCCTCTTATTCCTCTATTTTGTTTTACCCCCTTTCTCAGGATAGTTTCTTCTTATGTTTTTGCTTCTACAAAATCTTGCAACATGTCCAAGTTTGTTGCAATTGAAGCATACAATGTTTCCTTGTACTTGTCTTCTTTCTATGAATGAATTCATCCTTGTTCTGCAATGATTAGCCATGTGTCCAAATCTATTGCATGTGAAACACTTGTCATTGAAGAATTGACCATTCCTAGAATAGTTTGGCAAACTTTTGCATTCATTTTCTTTATGACCAATCTTCTTACAATTGAAACATTTACCAAAGAAAGATGGAACATTTTAATTCATTCTACTTCTACCCTAAGTATCTCTATGACCATACTTATTGCATTTATATTAGTGACCATTGAAAGATGGGTACCTCTGAGCATTTGGCTGTCTCACCAGAGGTCTTCTTCTTTGATTTCTGACTGGATAGTTTCTGCATCTTCTTTCTTCAAATCTATCTTGTCCTGAATTTGAGCTCTCTCCCTTTTCAAATCCCAGGCCTTACTTGTCATCAGGATGTTTTTGACTGACCAATAACTTCTCAAGTTTTGCAGAGCTTATTTTAAACTTTTTCTTCAAAGCTTTTGGCTTTTTCTAGATCTATTTTTAGACTCACAATTTCTTTTTCAAGTTTGACACAGTCTTATGATTTGCTCTTCACAACTAAATTTATATCTTCTTCTATTTTTTCTCTTTCTACTTCCAAGAGATTTAGGGTTTCGTTTGCTGATATTAATTGGTCACTAACCTCTTTGTATTTGTCCTTGAATTTCTTGACTTGTCCCTTTAGCTTTGCAATGCATTCATCAACTTCTTGCAAGTTATTCTTTAGATCCCCGATTTCTGCCTTAGAATTTTCAAGATCCATAAGAGTTGCTTCTAATTCACCATCGCTTTCATAATTCCCATATCTTATTGCTGCCATGGTTATACTATCCCAGATCTTCCTCAAGCTATTAGACTTCTTCCAAGAACCTCGCTCTGATACCAATTTTTGAATGTCAGGAACACTAAGAGGGGGGTGAATCAGTGTTCTAAAAATATTTTGATGCACTTTAACTTTCAACCATTTTCCAAAATTAATTAAACAAAGGCATAACATGCATATGAACAACAACCATAAAAACATGACACATAGACACCAATATTTTTACGTGGAAAACCCAAAATGGGAAAAACCATAGAGAGGATTAGCTCTCAAATATATATATTGCAATCTTTATAAATAATGATGCTCAAGCTTGGTCATTCCACAGGTCTAGAACATGCTGGCTCACTGCCATGAAGAACAACTAGGTCTAGCAGGCTCACTGCCACAACCCTAAACCTAGCAAGATTACAACAAGGGTTGTTAAACCCTAATGGAGGCTCATTGCCTTGATGAAGAAATCTCACTTTGAAAAGAAAATTACACATGAAAACTAAATACTGCAAAAGCATCTGTCACTATGCCAGGGAGCAGTCATTTAGCAATTAAATTTTGAATCCCAAGTCTTCATCACTATTGATCTTATAACTCTTCTCTACTATACATATTATCTCATCAATCACCCACACCTCTTACATCTCATGACTGAAATTCATTGCCTTTATATATCTGCATCATGATTTGATCCACAATCAGGTTGGCATCCAAGAAATGAAACATGCACATAGAAAGATGTGGCATGTTGGCTTAATCCAATGCACTATATATTATGTGGACCCAAATCTTTAGTCAAACATGTTCACATAGGTCGGATCTAATCATTAAATCACTTACATAGATCCTTCAAACATTATCTCTTCACCACACAATGATTTATTATACTAGTCAACCTGTTCCTCAAGAGCATGCTTAATAGGTTCATCTGTTGACTTACAACTTTTACTGTGAATCACCAAGCACCTCAAAAACTATATCAAGGACTCTTTACACCTTTCCAAACTTACCCTTAGAACCACAAGGCATGATATCATCTTGCAGAGAAATGCGGACCACCAAAACTTAGACTCTATCTTGGTCAAACTCTATCAAACACTGTACCGATACTCAGCAACTTGTAGCTATCCTTTTGGTGGACTTTAGATCTCCCAACTCTGGAATTAGACACAACATATAAGTGTTTACAACACCTCAAAACCTCATAAAAAAATGCTCACCTATGGAGGAATGTGGACCACTGCACTATACCCTGTTCACTGTTCCTACTATACCTTTGCTTATCCGGACTTAGAAATTTCTTCAAGGTGACTTCCGAAGGATGTCAGGACTTAATCTTTGAAGCATAACACTACCAAACAATTCAGAACATTATACCTGAACCACATTATCAGATCATGATTTGCAGAGGCATACTATCCAACTTACTATCCTATACTCTGTGCACATCCATACTTGGCCATTTCTTCCAACTTGACCTGAAATCTGATATGATCTTCCAGAGTTGTGTCTCCCTGTCATGCCGATGAGATCTCTAAGTCTTGTTTCCATCAATGACAACATACAAGTCCATATCAAAGCAGTGTCTCTTTCCAACAATCTCTCCTTCAAATTTTGGTTCTTCTAGTGTTTCTGATTTGGGTAACTTAGATATTGAGTATAAATTCCTTGAATCTTCATCATTATTCTCTTTTGGGTTAACTTCTTCCACATATGTTTCATCCTCCGCTCTTCCTAGTGGAATGTGTACAATCCTATTGTCATCCACAAATGAAATTTCTTCTTTCGTAGAGTCCACAATTCCATTAGTGTTAAAAAACCATTGAAGTCCTAATAGGGCATTGAACGAATCAAATGGTCCCTTCATCGTGACAATTTTGAAGTCTACTATCTATTTAATTCCCATTAGGTTCACTTCTACTTTCCTCCATGTTACTAGTGTCCCCATTGTAGATCCACCAGCTAAACGTATGTTGTAGGGGGTTAATTCCAGTTTAGGTTTCCCCAATAATTCCTAGACCCTTTACGGTAGCATGTTGACATCGACTCCTAGGTCTACCATTACCTGTTTGATCCTTCTATGGTTTATGTGTGCAGTAATCATTAGGGGCCTAGTCTTCCATGTGTAATTAGTTTTATCCATTTTTCTAACCTACAGTATTATGTTTTCATTTTTATTCTAGTATTTACAAAATTGCTTTAGTTTTTCCAATAAATTATTCTAATTTGTTAATTGTGTGAGATTTTTTAGTGCCATTACTTCATCCTCAGAAAAGAAATGGTTTTCCTCTTCTTGTTCACTAGTGAATTTTTGTTTAGATTGATTTGTAATTTTTTCATGTTGTTTTTTATTGGGCAAAAGACTTCCTCTTCCTCATCTTCTTATTCTTCACTTTCACTAGTGTATACTTTTGTGGTATCAGTACCCTGTTCGGTACCCACCACTGCTTTGTTCTTTTTGTTATGTTTTGTTGTACTTTTGTGTTTAGGTTTTGTTTTCTTACGTTGGTGCTCTTCTTCTAATGTTTCAGTGCTAGAAGTTTCTAAGTCATATATGTTTTCTTTCTATCATCTTCTAGCTTCCTGCAGTGTTTCTTTTGGTACCTTCCATATAATCCTTGCCCCTTCTGTTTGGTTGAATCCTTGTAGTTCATCACTTTTAGGATGATTCGATGCATTTCTAAAATACTTCTAAGCTTTGTTACAATTGAATAAATTGTGCTTTACATTACTATAGAATGCACACTATTTCTTCCTATCTCCCCAACATTCAATTGAGAAGTGTCCTTATTTTCCACATTTATAGCAAGTTGCATCATCTCTCTTTCTTCTTCCTCTACCATGGACTCTACCTCCTCTATAGTTATTGTACCATCCTCTCTCCTCATATTTGTTTATATAATTAGGGTTTGTGTTTTGTAGGGTATTTACATTTTCATTGATTCTTCTAGCTGGGATGTTTGTATCCATGTTTTTGGCTATAGAGTGGTCCTTCTGGTAACCCCTTAACATAGGCCATGTCCTAGTTGACTGTTCTATTGTTATGGTGTGCATTACACTAGGGTTCATTGTCCTCATTCTCAATGCATATTCTAAAACACTACAATGGGAAATCCTCAGTTTCATGGTTGTCCCACTCACTACATACTCTACAATAGACTGTATTGTTCTTTTGAGGGATTGCTTTTAGGTCTACCTTTAATGCGGCAGCCTTCTTTTCACCCTTCATCATAGGGAATTCATTTCTTATGTGCCCTTCTCTGGTACAATATGTGCACCATATGTTATTTCTCTATTTTTGTGGACTTTCTTCCTTTCGTGCAAGGATTTCTTGCTTTAGTTTTAGTTGTTCCAACTCTAATATAAGTTTCTCCATCTCTATGTTTTCCTTAGTTTTTTTATTTCTATGCCAGGTTTGTACCTCTATGCAGTATGCCAGAGTTACCGCTTCTTAATATGAGTTGAAAATTTTCCAATCTAGGGATGTTCTAATGTTAGGGCTTAGTCTTGACACAAACCATTTGATTCTTTTCTTTTTTGTCATTGACTCTTCAAAATTTTAGGAGATTTCCTTGAATCTTTTATCAAAATACTTAATAACTCACCTTCTTTCTAGACTAAGTCCCCTATTTTTCTTACTCCTTCAATGGGTAATTCTGGTGATTCAAAATTGTCAAGGAATTCTTTCTTGATTTCATCCCATGTTTTGTCATTATTAGGACAATTCTTCCTGTACCAATTCAATGCCTCATTTTATAGGGCTTCAACAAAATCAAATAGTTTAGTATGGTCCCACGTTACATTCTTTCTTTGCCATGTGGATTCTAACACAAATACATGGTATGTTGCTTCTGTGGTATCCTTACCAAACATTGGCAGCTTGATTGGGGAGTCCATATTTGGTTGTTTATGTGCTTCAACCTATTCACAGTGTGTTTGTTCCTTTTTTTGTGGTTTCTTGTTCTCCCTTTGTGGTTAGGGTTTTCCTTCTCTTTCCTTGTCTCTTTCTACTCTAATCTCAAAATACTCTTTTCCTAATATTTCCTCATAATTTCTTCTAATTTATTCTTCTCTCTCTCTTTGTTTGTCTACTTATTTGTATTTTCTCGTCTATAGAAATTCTCCTTGATTTGTATAGCTAGGGGGTTGTACCTCTTCAAGTTGTCATTTCATCAAGTAGGGGATATCTTTTTATCTAATAGTGACATTCCATTTTTCATTGGTGTCAGTTCACTTAATTGTCTTATACTCATAGAATTAGTGTTATCAAATATTGAAAATGCTTCCTTCTCCCTTAGTCTTATTACACTTTGATTTACCAACTGATCTAGGTAATCGTCGTCAATGTTTAATGGCTAGAGATTTTTCATGGGATTTAATAGTTGTTCCCATTGTTCATCAATCCTAATCTAGACATTAGTGAAATAAGGTTGAAGCTATGGGTATTTTCCTAATTGCAGTAGGTTTAGGGTTTTATTGTATTCTTCTTCCCATGTCCTCCTTGAATTATGATAAGCAATGATGCTTCCTTCAAGACTCTTGAGGATCTATGTAGCCTTATTAATATGTATTGTTAATAGTATTGGATTATTATTATATCAGTCTCTATGATATTTGCAGTAGTCCTTATGGCATGCTCATCTTCTATCTCCAAATTTACTACCTCTCTTTGTCCAACTACACCCTCATTGGCACTCTTATTTTTGCTTCTTTTTCTTCCACAATCTTCATGGTGAGTTCTTTCCCTAATTTTTCTACCTTCTCTATTCTTTTGCAATATCTTTCTTGTCTTTCTTGAGTTTATTTTTTCTTTCTTTCTTCCATGTTCATTTCCATTCCGACTTGTATATATAGTTTCACTAATCTTTCTTAATCTCTTGTTATCTCCTTTTTCCATGGGTGTTTATGCTATGGTATTACATTAATCCTGATTTATTCCATGGTAGGCTAACTATGAATAATTACATCTTTTTAAGGATATTTTCAAATCCCTCTCCCCTTCCCATTCACCATCCCTTAAGTGCCTTCCCCCCTCTCACAAGGGTAGGAACTAAGAGATTTCTTTCATAGATAATTGTTTTTTGTTTCTTTTTATATCTTTATTTCTCAATTCTTCTTTCTATTCCACATTTTCTTTTCCTTTTATTTTATTTCATCTATTCTCCACTACTCTTGCTAGGGTCCCGACAATAGAACCAATGTTGGCAAGAGAGATTAAGATTTAGTCTAGAGACCTAAACCTACTGTACTCTTATGTAATTTGTTTATACCCCAAAAGATACAGTGGTAGAAAGATAGATAAGTGTGGTATTAACTAACATAATGAAGTAAGATCTGATTATATAAATCAAGGAAAAAACATCAATAGACACATTCTTAGTATATTAGAATCCTTATATCTTCTTATATATTCATATTTATCAACAAGTACAACAGGTAGGTCTATGTCTCTACTCTTTACATATACTTCTTATCTATATCTCTTGTGTCTTACTGCGTTACATATCTACATACAATCTAATGTAATAGGGACATGTCCCTTACAAAAGACTCTTAGTACTATTATCCCTATCAGCCTTATCCTCTACACTTCATTTGTGGTGAGCTCCGGTAAGTTCTACTGACCGCCCCATGTCCTGCCAATAGCAATATTACAACCTTTCACCTCAAATCATCCTTTCTCCTCAGATAGAGCGGAGGTAGCATGCACCCAAATATAATCTATCTATGCTCCTAGATAATATTTGATATGTTGATTGCTTAGTATTTCAGTAGCATAATAGTACTTTCAATGCTCATATGAAAATGGCTTGGTTGAGGATAGATTTATAGATACTTGATTGATAGGATGAAGAGCTAGGATTAAGAGGTGGAAGATTAGGGAAATGATAGGGCATCCTTATTTGAACACTTGAGATTAATAGGTTTAGTGTGAATTGTGTTGCTAGGATTAAAATCTAGTTTGACTTTTGTGCATCTCATTTCTTAATTGTGGCAAGTGGATGAGGATGATGACAAGTGGGAGATAATTGATTAAATAATAAAATTATTTAATCAATTATAAGAGACGTGACATGGGAGGATAAATTAATTAAATAAATATTTAATTTATTTAAGGAATTTGGATAAAAGGGAAAATAGATAAAATTAATTAAATAAATATGATTTATTTAATTAATTTTGGATAAAGGAGGACCTAGGACTAATGTGTCGCAAGGTGTTGCAAGGTGATGTTGACAATTTCAAAAGTAGGTTAGGAGGAGTCAAAAGTGATGTGGGATATATCACTAGGACATGGTCAATTTTAGGTATCTACACTACCCACACCATCACTCCCACCACTTTTACCTCAACCTTTGAGACCACCAATCATGATCCCTCATAAACTTCCTACTTTTCTTCCACCAACTCACCATCATTGTTCCCAACTATAGAATGAATCTAAGAAACCAAAGAATGTAGAAGAAGATACTTTTCCCTACTCATGACCCTCCATCTTCATTATTACCCTATCTTGCCTCAAATACATCCTCTAATTCCCTCCATAACCACCCACCACCACCAATTCACAATGCTCCTTCTTCTCCCACTTCACGGGACATGCACATTGAAAGTACCTTAGTTCCATACCTAGAAGCCCTTGATTTTAACCCTCTTTCTACTCTACTTCTTTGTTCACCTAACCAATCACCGAATCATCCCTCTTCATCATCACTTCATTCCATCCCACCACCACCTAACACTATTATTGAAACTACTTCTAACAATTCACCACTTGCCTCCACATTTGCTCCACCAACAAATGTGAATGATTTTTTTAATGCTCCTTTCTTTGATGATGATCTCATGATTAAATAAACTCCACCTTATTTTCTTTGATTGTCACTTTTTCTCTTACCTACCTTGTATCTATAGCTTCTCTCTCACTTTGTTCTTATTCTCCCCTACTACATGATTAGATTTTATGCCACACACTACTAGGAGGTAGCATGTGATGTTATTTTGTGTGGTTACTATCTCCTACCATGTGATGAGCTATTGTACCATATACTATTGGGGAGCCATTTTTTCTATTGTATTCCACTATTCACTTCTTCCATATTTTTTGTTTTCTTATCTACATTGTCTTCTTATTTATGTGTCCCTTTCTTCTTTATGTTTGTCAACAATTTAGGGATGATGCAAAGCATTCAAAACTCAAGATTCCTTTTCATGTTGACTTAACTTGACCTTGTGTTTTTGTGTTATGTTCCATCAAGATTCTTGCATCCTCTTTCTCTATTTCATTTTATGTATCCCTATCTCCCTTCATGTCAATCTTGTATTTTTACCTTGCAAGTTTTCTACCTCTAGTACATATGAAACTTACAACTTGATTGATTAGATTTTGTAGTGTTATCCCCCACTTATGTAACAACAAAAAGAAAGAGATCCTAAACCATCCTATCATACACACTTTTTTCATCATCCACTATCCCCATCTTTTTACATCCTCACCATGAATTACATAGTCACTTTTGCATTACCCCTTGCAATGCAAGAAATTTTTTAGTGTTGATTTGTCGCCAAATGATGATTTTCTAACTTTGGTGGGTTTGAAAATGGTGAATATTAATAGTTTTGGTAGTATATGCTTTCACCTAAATTTGATTGTATTTTCAGGCCTATAACTTTAGATCACCTCCGAATTGATATTTTAAAATCCTAGAATAGTATTAAATTGCCATACTATTTATTTCAGTTTGGTCCCAATTGTTGACATATTATAGAGGCAACTTTTAATTAGGTTTCAATCACTGACCTTTTTACATGAATTATGGGTATAAGGTGGTGCGATCACCAATGAAAGTATAAGGAATTAGGAAAAAGGAGGTGTGATCGCCAGTGAAATTATAATCAATTAAGGGCAAATGGTGGTGCTTTCATCAATGATATTGTAGGAGTGATCAACTCCTTCCCAGGATCCTCAGCCTGCAAAACAACACCCTCACAGATAGATGAGAGAAGAAAAGTTCTCTTCCACCAAATATTAATAAATTGATATTGAGAAAATGAGATGAGATACAAAATAATTTACAAATGTACAATATATAGGTGTATTTGGGAGCCAGTAGGTAAAAACTACCCGAACGATAAACTACCTAACTATTAAATTATTTATTGGTTGCCTAAGTAAACTTAAGCAAATGTAAATAGGTAAAACCCTATTTACTCCAACACCCCCCTTGAGTGCAACTTAGGGAGATTATTATTCAATATGAGCGAGATGCAATATGGGTCTCAGCTACACAACCATGTTAGGTACCCATTTACAATTGAAAATGCAATGCAATCTCTCACAACTAGAGAAAAGGAGAAAAACCCTATGGGTAGAAAATCCTCTCCAAAAGATACAAAAAAAGCTGAAAAAGGTGAAAGGAAGGAGGACTCCACAAGACCCCCCAAGGACAACTTTTGTCACTGATATCAACGATCTCAACAAAATACAGAAGGAGAGAGACTATGTAGCCTCCCCATAGTAAAGAATAGAAATGCTAAAGATCCCCCCATGATGAAGAAACTCCTGCGTTGATCCTAAAAGCCTAAAGACAAAAGAGTATCCAATGTCTGCAAACAACATCCCTCCCTTTAGGGAGAAACAAGTACAACCACTGATGCAAGAGAAACTCCAACTCTAAAACAAGAGAAGGGAGAGGAAGAATTAGCATGAAAGATGCCTCTAAAAACTATCCCTGTGCCTCCATGTAACCAAATGTCATATCATGATCAGGTGCAACCTCAATCAAAGAAGGTGGGTCAACAAGACCATGTGGAAACTATAAAGAAACAATCTCCAAAGACTCAAATGGTGTGACAATAGTGTTGATACTATCATAAAAAAGAATGGATATACCCTCAAATACATCATCCAAATCAGCAATGTGAGATTCACAAAATAGCTCCGAAAGACCTGTCAAGTGACTATCCCACAAAGTGAGATCTAAAGGATCGACAAGATCCTATTGTGCTAAAGAACCAACCTCTAAACCAACAAGATCTAAAGTAGGAGAAGAATCAACACGTGTTTGAAGAAATCCAAAGTTTAAATGACCAATCTCTCCCAAGGAATTGCTACCAACACTAGTAAGTGGAGTGCGAGGCTCATAATCATCATCCTTAACAAAGTGAGAAAAAGAATAGATACGAGACTCATGATTAGCTTCACCAACTACAATGACTTTGCTAGTAGTAGCCTCTCTAATGAAAACAAAATCTATAGTGAACTCTACAATCTTAGGTACCTCACCATGAGTAACCTGATAGATAGAAAGAAGATTTGTGTACAAATTAGGAGTACAAAGTACATCTCTAAAACAACCATCACCAATCTCAACACTGCCTATCCCTACAACATCCAAAAAATTACTATCCCCCAGCAAGGTCTTAGAAGTATCTATAGGATGAAGACCTAAAAAAGGATAGGGAGAAAAACCCATGTGATGTGATGCTCCTGAATCAAAAAACCATCTATCTGTTGATAACTGAGAGGGGGGGGGTGAATCAGTTATCCTAATTATTTCTTCTTTTGAACTTTCTTATCAATCAAAGCAGCATTGAATCAAACAAACAAACATTACCATGAAATGAGAAACACATGACACAGTATTTTTGACGTGGAAACCCGGTTAAGGGAGAAAACCATGGGGTGATTAACCCAAAGATTATTCTCTGTTAGAAGAATAAGGAATTACAAAATGGCACTTGCCAATTAGGGCTCACTACCCGAGCACACTGCTCACAAAGAGGCACACTGCCTACAAGGAGACACACTGTCTACAAAAGAATGTAATATAATACTTGAACTGATTGGAAGCATCTTCATATGCTGGAGTTCAGTTCCGGTTAGGCTCAGTATACTGATCTGCTGTACTTCATCTTTCCTCTGTTCTTTATTCTGCTATCTTTTCACATACCGGATCTTTCTTACTGCTTCTGCTCTGTTCTATATTTATTCGCATACACCTTCACACCATCACACTTTTCACAACTAAATCCATCCTCTATATATATCCGCACTAGTGATTTCATTATCTTTCTAGTCGGCACCCGGAATAATCTATCTTCTCACAAACTCTGTTCTGTCGGTTGAATCCTTGCATATCAAGTAATGCGGATCAAGCATATACTTGTAGATATCATTAATCATGTCGGCCAAACATGATTCATGCCTTCACAACCTTTACCATCAACAGTAACACATCTAGAAAATAGTCTGATACTCTGTCAGTCAGTTCTTCCTCTGTTCTCACTGTCTCTCAGGAATCCGGTACTCAACTATTCATATCTTTTTCTTTGTTCATCACCGGAGGCTAAATCCTTGGAATATACTACTCAAGGTAGTCCTCTTGACTTCCCCAAATCCGCACTGCACCAAGACACTTCCTCTGAGAGATCCGGACCAATCTGTCAGACCTTGCCACATGCTTTGTTCTTGTTCACCGGACCACAACAATCTTCATTCTGACTTCCGGTGACACACCATGACTTGCGGATATGTGGGATGACCTTTGTTGCCATCAATGACAACAACCATGAATCCATATAGTGTCTCTTGCCAACAATCTCCCCTTTTGGCATTGATGGCAACACTTAGTGAAAAATGACTAAGTGTTTACACTATGCTCCCCCTTGGCTGATGCTCTATCTTTATATACAATTTTCGGAACTCCCCCTTAGTTGGATTCCTCATTTTTCACTGCTCCTCACTCCCCCTTTGACATCAATGGCAAAGGATAGGGTCCGCACACAAAAATTTTCAAAAATTTTCTATACATAGCCGCATATTTACATACTCACATATACTGAAGAATGTCTGCAAAAGATGTCTTCAGTTGGATCAGTTCTGTAGCCCAACTTTGCTTCATTCTATCCAAAATTGAAATGTGACCACTCAACAAAAATATAAATGCATCTGCCTGTTTTAGATCTTTCAGATCACTTGTCTGGGCTGTGATTTGAGCTTCTGCTATGGCCTCATGCATGGCCTCTAGCTTAGGGACAATTAACCCCCTGAGCTCACTCAACCTGCTTATTCTATTTTTCCTTTCCTTCTCCAATTTCTTGATTTCACTCAAGACTGCAATAGTCTGACATTCTTGATTTGTTATAGAGGAAGAAAGAGGATCAAAACTTTGAGACAAGCTGAGTAGTGTGTCCTCTTGCTCTTTTATTTTCTTCTCAATGTCCACTGTTACCTTGGACCAGGAGATACAAAATTTGTATATTTCACCGCCATCCTTAAGAGCATTTTCTAAGCTCTTTATCCCAATGTTCATGTTTCTCCTATCATTAATGATCAGACCCTGAACCTCAGAGAACCTTTTATCCAAAAACTCCTTCCGGACCTTTTCTTCAGCTGATTTTTCTAGAGATTCAAAATGTGTACTAACACTGCTGACTAAGGTTTTGAGATTACCGGAAGAGGAGGCTGTGGGATCCTTCTGAAAAGATGGCATGATCTTTTCCAGCACTCCAGATGCTACCTCCATAAGCTCACAGTCTTCCATGTGAGATTTCAGTAGTTTCTCTTTGACTTTCTCATTTGCAAATGAGGCTATTTTCATTGTTTGTACTGGTGACAAAGAGTCAAAATCTAATGGTCCTTTTAGCAGGTCCGGTTCATCAATTTCTATAGTGGCTTTTGTCAAGAATTCTTGAACAGTTTGTGCAGTGTCTCTTGCCGGAGATAGATGTTTCTTCTCTTCTGCAGTTTTGTCCTTTGGAATCTTTTCTCCTTCCTTACTCTTACCACTTTCAGTTGTGGTTTTCTCTGTTGGGGTCTTCTCTTTCTCTGCATCCTTGGTGCTGTCAACCTCTTTTTCTTTAACTGCTGCTTCTTTCTCTTGTAGTTTCTCTTCTTCTTGGGATTCGGAGACTGTAGGGGAAACCAGAGGAGAGATGTTAGTCTGTTCAAGGGCCACTTCTTCTGGAGCAGATGATTCCAAGTCCACAGCTGTTTCTGCACCTAAGTCCTCTACAACAGGAAGATTAAACCTTTTGAAGGTTTTTCGGAGAATCTCTTCAGTGTCCTTGGCTACCTTGTCGGTCTCACCAAGCATAAGCTGATTCATCCTTGCTTTGCTCCTGAATTCATCCTTGCAGTCTTTGAATACCATGTTCATTGTTTTGTGATCAATTGAAGGATATAGCTGAATAGCTATCTATTCCCTGATCTCAAGGTCTTTTGCCATGGCATTGTTCTTTCTTATCTCTAATTCCATCTCTAGGCTCTTTGGGATTTTAGAGATAATCTCAATAAAAGCTTTATTGTAGATGTTCAAGTACCTTATTATAGCTTCTTGCAGGATCTTTTAATCTGCCTCATTGTAGTCATCATAGAATTCAGCCACCGGTTGAAGGTTCCCATCCATAGTGACTGATTTGACTACACTGTCTAGAGATAGAATGGGCTTTTCAACAAATTCCTCTACCATTTCTTCCTTGTCTTGGCCTGTGGAGGGTTTCCCGGATCCTTTCTTCTTCTGCTTCTTTATTTCTTTTACTCCCTCATCTGACTCAGTTTCCTCTTCATCCTTTTGGCTTTCATAAGCCCTTATGGCTTTTGTCTTAGATCTTTTACCGGATGCCTGGACTTCCAGTTTTGAACTTTTGGTTGTGGGAGGTGCAGATCTTTTTGATGATCTGGTCCAGGTGGAAGTTTCAACCGGAACACTTTCTTTACTTTTCTTTTCTTCCTCAGCCTTTCTCCTCTTTTCCCGACTGGCATCAAGTGCCTCTTTTGAGATGCCTAGGCCTTGAGCAATATGCTCTACTTCTTTTCTCACCTTCCTCTTTATCTCAGGTTCCCTGAGTTCTACATGGATCTTTACACTCAGCTCCTCAAAGGTTCCAAACCTTTCTGCCTTTGGATCTTTGGGCTGACTTAGCATGTGTTGAACATGCAGCTCCACTATCTGTTCATCCACTTCATACCCCATGGGCATGATCCAGACAGTCCTTGGCTCCACTGCTTCCATTAGGCACTGATCAGTGTCCACCATAAAGCACACTGAGTCTTTGTATTTTTCAACAAGAGACTGGGGAATTCTTTCTCTTGCTTGCATCATGCTTTGGAAGTTTTTGAAGTATCCCCATAGGGTTGTATTTCTTGCTTTGGCATCCCCAAGCCCATGTAGATAGTCTCTTATCTGGACTGCAACAGGTTTGTCATTCTGCCATGCCCATCCACTTGATCTGGGCAGCTCATTCATGAAGTAGAAAAATAGACATAATATAAGAGTACCATACTTAAAGGAATTCTTTTTGTCCTTCTTGATTTTCTGTATATTTTCCATTAATTGGCTTAAGAGCAGTTCGCAGAGATCATATTCTGCATTCTTCCTTAGCATTTCATATGCAGTATACACTGCAGTTCCGGATACAGAATTCTCCCTGCTGGAGTGATAGATCTTGTATCCTATTATCATGGACGCATACTTGATATCCGGATTAGAAATATCTTCAATGGTCATTGCCCTCTTATCAAATTTTGATCCGGTGGCCTCAGTTACAATGTTATTTTTGACAGATTTGAGGATAGGTATCCCTCTGGAAGAGTATAGACCAGTTACTACCCTAATTGCCTCTTTTGTGATCTTGCAGGGTCTATCCAGCCATAGGAAGTTGTCATGCATCCTGCTCAGTATATACCGGACCCATTCATCTTCTTCAAAGTAGGGGAAATGAATGAATTGATCAAATTGTTTCTTCTGGATACCCTTATACTCTGGTTTAAGCTCAAAAGCATTGTCTATCAGTTGTTTGTGATAGAGATCTCTCAATTTGAATTCCCCAAATTCCTCAATGCTTGCATGTATGTAAACCCTAATGTCTTCTGTGTGTAAAACTCCATGAGGAACACTGGAAAATGCTCCTAAGGGATCTACCTCCAATGACTTGTATGGATGTTTCTTAAATTCAGGTCGGGGCCTATCTGAGATTTTTACTATATTTGGAGTAGCCATTTCTTCAAAAGATTTGTAGCAAGATATCAAAAGTGGAAAATACCTTTTGCATCTTCGGTTGCACGGAGTGGCTGGATTGATTTCTGTATGTAATGACTTCGGCAGGAGATCTTCGGTGAACTTGATGAATTTTGTTTCAGAGCTCCGCTTTTCGCTTCTTCTTGGATGTGGAATGATCAAGTGATTGTTGAGAAATCCCTTATATCATTTCGCAAACCCTAATATTTGTTTGCAATAAATGCTTCACCTATATTATTCTGGTTTGCCTTGTCCGGATAGCTTGGAGTATCTCGGATCAGTCCTGATCTATGAACATCATGCGGATCTTTCAATCATGAATAAATCGTGATGACACATTACAAGAACATCCCAAACATTCTGTCCAGTCCGCAGAGTAAAATAATGTACTTCCGGATCTCTTCGGACCCTTTTGTAGTCCTCTGTCATTCTGGAGCATCTCCCGGAACAGGTCTTTACTTGATCGATCACAACTTCTTTACATCTTCATGCGGACCTCTGAAATCTTGTCTAGATCATCTCAGGACTTGTATCTTCAAACCCTTTACTCCGCATCTTGTGTCACATCCAGCACCACTTGATTGGCTGGGGGAACAGGATTTTCTTTGAGTCTCCCCCTGAGCCAGAGCTCACTTTTTAATTTCCGGAAGAAATATCAGCACCAGAGTCTGGTGCGGATCCAACCTCTACATTCTCTAAACTTTTCTTCACCCAAATCTTGTTCATCTGATTCCTAACTTCATCTGCATTCATCTTTTGTTTACCCTTGTCTTGATTCTGATTATACACTGGACCTCTTTTGTCCTGATTCTTGCTTCTGCAGACTTTAGCATTATGCCCGGACCTATTACAGATTTGGCAAATAACATTTCTTTGCATATTTGACTGATAACCTCTTGATCTGCATTGATTAGCCATATGACCTACTCTATTGCATGTAAAACATCTACCATTGAATGATTTGTTTACTTGCATATTTCTGCATTCATGAGACTTGTGTCCATACCTTTTGTAGTTAAAGCACTGTCCGGAGAAGGATGGATTAGTTTGATTCATCCTTTTTCTGCACTGATTAGCTTTGTGACCAAAGTGATTGCAGCTGTGGCAGTATCCATTGAAAGATGGATATCTTGAGCATTGGGCTGTCTTACCGGAGGTCTTCTAGGCCTATTCCTTGGATTTTCTGATCCAAAATTCTTTTGACCAGATTCGGAGCTTTCTCCTTTCTCATATCCCAAACCATACTTGTCATCTGTCCTCTTTTGACTTCCAAGAAGTACTTCAAGTTGGGCAGAACTTATCTTGAATTTTTCTTTATATTCATTTGCTGTTTGAAGATCTCTTTTGAGAGAGACAATTTGATCCTCAAGTTTTTCTTCATTATCTTTGGCATCTTCAAGATCAAATTCAAGATGTCTGATAATCCTGTCCATCTGGTGGCATTCTTCTGATTTCTCTTTAAGAGATTGTCTTAGATTGTCTTCAGCTTTTCTTTTTTCTTCAATCTCTTGAGTAAACTTTATAGTTCCTGATTCCATTTCATGTCTTAACATGATGACTTCTTTTGATAATTTTTCACATAACTTGGTTTTCTCAGTCAATTCTTCATCTGTATTGCTTTCTTCACTTTGTCTTGCCAATTGTTGGAGCAGCTCCTTTCTCTTTTTCATAGAGAGACTTAATTTGTCCTTTAATTCTCTCATGAATTCATCAGCCTGTTTGAGTCTTTCCTTTAATTCATTGACTTCAGAATTTGACTGTTCAAGATCCTCAAGGGTAGTCTTGAGTTGCTCCCTTAAACCATATGCATCCATTTGAACTCCCAGATCTTCCTCAAGCTGTTAGGCTCTATTAGGAGGAACCTCGCTCTGATACCAATTGTTGATAACTGAGAGGGGGGGGGGTGAATCAGTTATCCTAATTATTTCTTCTTTTGAACTTTCTTATTAATCAAAGCAGCATTGAATCAAACAAACAAACATTACCATGAAATGAGAAACACATGACACAGTATTTTTGACGTGGAAACCCGGTTAAGGGAGAAAACCACGGGGTGATTAACCCAAAGATTATTCTCTGTTAGAAGAATAAGGAATTACAAAATGGCACTTGCCAATTAGGGCTCACTGCCCGAGCACACTGCTCACAAAGAGGCACACTGCCTACAAGGAGACACACTGTCTACAAAAGAATGTAATACAATACTTGAACTGATTGGAAGCATCTTCATATGCTGGAGTTCAGTTCCGGTTAGGCTCAGTATACTGATCTGCTGCACTTCATCTTTCCTCTGTTCTTTATTCTGCTATCTTTTCACATACCGGATCTTTCTTACTGCTTCTGCTCTGTTCTGTATTTATTCGCATACACCTTCACACCATCACACTTTTCACAACTAAATCCATCCTCTATATATATCCGCACTAGTGATTTCATTATCTTTCTAGTCGGCACCAGGAATAATCTATCTTCTCACAAACTCTGTTCTGTCGGCTGAATCCTTGCATATCAAGTAATGCGGATCAAGCATATACTTGTAGATATCATTAATCATGTTGGCCAAACATGATTCATGCCTTCACAACCTTTACCATCAACAGTAACACATCCGGAAAATAGTCTGATACTCTGTCAGTTAGTTCTTCCTCTGTTCTCACTGTCTCTCAGGAATCCAGTACTCAACTATTCATATCTTTTTCTTTGTTCATCACCGGAGGCTAAATCCTTGGAATATACTACTCAAGGTAGTCCTCTTGACTTCCCCAAATCTGCACTGCACCAAGACACTTCCTCTGAGAGATCCAGACCAATCTGTCGGACCTTGCCACATGCTCTGTTCTTGTTCACCGGACCACAACAATCTTCATTCTGATTTCCGGTAGAGACACACCATGACTTGCAGATATGTGGGATGACCTTTGTTGCCATCAATGACAACAACCATGAATCCATATAGTGTCTCTTGCCAACACTATCATGACTAGAGTGAACTATAGAAGTAACCAATGCATGTCCTTTGAGCTTGTCTTCTTAACCTTTCATCCCATTTGTAAATCCTACATTCCTTGACTCTGTAGGTTTAGATGAAGATGAAGATGCTGCCAATGGAGAAGCTATAGAAGGAGTCAAAGATGAGGGTAGATGAATGTTGTTGTTCTGTAGAAGGTGTGAAAGCTCATCAATTTTCTTAGTATAACAATGCTGTTCATCATGACCTTTCTTCTTGCAATACACACAACTAAACTTCTCCTTCTTAGGTTTATCCTCTTTGGAAGAGGTGGAGGACTCATTAGACTCTATCTTAGCCTTATGTTTCTTCTTCCCTTTTCTCTAAGATGCTTGTGCAACTAATGCATGACTCTTAGAGGACCCATGTAACTAAGCAAGTTTGGCTTGTTCCCTAGTCAAACGATCACAAAATGTCTCAAAAGAAGGCATTTTGAAAGCATTACCCAATACATCCATGGTGGAGTAAAAAGTAGAAGATAAAACAACAAATGGACCTCTTACCTTAGACAAAATCAAGAAAATAGACTCCTTTCCAGTTTTATCCTTCCCACATCCTACCAATTGTGACCCTATAGATTTGAACTTGACTAGATAATCATCAATGGAAGGAAATGCATTTAGGGAAAGAGAAGTCAATTCTGCCTCTAATTGTAAAGCATGGAACTCGCTGATCTAACCAAACAAGTTATTGAACTTATTTCATACCTCCTTTGGTGTATTACACTCCTTAATGTGGAAAAACAAACTGTCAGAAACATACAAAGCCATCAAACCCATAGCTTCATCAAACTTGTTCCTGTGAGCAAATATCTCATACTCCCTAGCAAGAGTGGGCTATCGATCATGCAATGTGGACCACAAACCCTTAAATTGGAGCAACCTATGCATTTTAATCTTCCAAGTATGATAGTTATGAGGAGTTAAAAGCTCAAATGAATCAGGAGTAGCCATGACAACAAATGCACCAAAAGCAAGCAAAATAGAAACCAAATCGATACAATTGGGTCTAAAACCTCCAAGATATCATAGATAATAGTAAATGAAGCCTCTCAAAATTGATTTCACCTTTCCAAGATCCAAAAAAGGTCAAGATGCAAAAAACATGTCCTCGAGGAAAAGTGCACAAAGGAAAAAAATAAGCCCCTAAGGTGCAATTGGTGGTGGGTTCCCACACTATAAGACTCCATGTCTGAATGACAAATCACCAAGATAGCACACTGAGTACCATGCATGTGAGAGAGAGTCAAATTTGAGCTTGTGAGCCTTGCTCACATTAGAGTATAGGGTGGACGGGCTATATAAATAGCGGAAACATGCACAACATGTTCAATGTGGGACTATGTCCCAGTCCAAAACAATGCCCAAACATGCCTAACAGGCCCACCTCCACTTTTGTTGTGTACAAATTTGAAGCCCTCTGACGTTTTCCTTCACACTCGCTGTTGCCTCACACACCAGCAAATGCAATGCTGTGGAAAGACAAACTAGGTAGTAGATCCAACTGAATAGGAGATGAAGGGATGTTGCTCTTGCAGCTGATCAACCAGAGTTCCAAATATTTCAAAGGTCATTGAACCATTTATTAGAACCTGACGAACAACAATATTACCTGGTGTAGTTACGAAATGCCCAACAGCTGACTTTTCTAAATATGGGGCACAAACATAGACATTATAGTGGCCAGTCTCAACAAGGAGGGGTATGAGAGCTCTTAATCCTAGAGCATAAATTCCATCATCATCCACATAGAAATAAATGAGAAGTTTATATCAAAAAAAGGTGAAATAGATATTTAAAAAATTTCAAACGCTACATAATCTTCAGCAAATGCAGGCAAAATTAGAATGCCTAGATCTCTTCAACATGACATAAACTCTCTAGGAAGGTGAGTAGAAAGAGGAGCTTTGATACCATGTAGGAGTGATCAACTCCTTCCCAGGACCCTCAGCCTACAAAACAACACCCTCACAGATATATGAGAGAAGCAAAGTGCTCTTCCACCAAATATGAATAAATTGATATTTAGAAAATGAGATGAGATACAAAAAAATTACAAATGTACAATATATAGGTGTATTCAGGAACCGGTAGGTAAAAACTACCTGAATGGTAAACTACCTAACTATTAAATTATTTATTGGTTGCCTAAGTAAACTTACGCAAACGTAAATAGGTAAAATCCTATTTACTCCAACAAATATTATAGTGAATTTAGGGAAAACGTGTAATATCACCATGCAATGATAGGTATATTTGGGAAAACATTTATTATAGTGAATTATAGGTAGTTCTTATAAAGCATCACCCATCACCTCAGAATTATAGGTCTTTTAGGGTTAATGTGTTTAATCACCCATTACAAAATGTAGTATGACTATGTAGTATGGAGTGGTATTTATGCAAAACAATACTCCATTCACTCTTTCAGAATTCAATTTTGGATTCATCCATTTCATCCTACATTGTGAATTTTCAATTTCTAGTCCTTTGGAGTGGCATTTGATCAATCCTCTATGAGTTACTAAAAAGTCGGGGAGTAGACAGGTTGCAACTCGACTTCATTCTTCCATACTTGATAAGTAACAAAAACATATTTTTCAATTTGCATTGCATTTTATATTGTATATTGTATGATTAATCTCTATAATAGTAGTTCTACTTCTCATGTGTACTTGTGGTCCTACATATTTGTCATGTGTTGATATTTATTTAAATATTTATTTTTACAGTTAGTTTTATATTTATTTATTTATATAAACTATATCAATGGTCTCCATTGTATTTCCTTCCAAATAAATATATGTCAATGGTTTTGCCTCTGTGTCCCTTGCCTTCTTTCCATAGAAAGGCAAAAGGCACATATTTTAGTTAACTCACACTGTCAGATCAAACCAAATCAACGGTTTGTGGGGCAATAGGGAAAAAATAAAGATGTATAGATAAGGATAAATCATCATTGGTCAAAAAAGCTTACATGTTAGTTGGGGGTGCATAGTCATTTTATTTTAAATGTTCATAGACTTGAATGTACTGCTAGGGTCCACATGTATAAATTTATTAAAAGCCTATAGCACTATACCCACATGTTTTATGTATCTCTGGTCATCAGATCAAAATGCATCAATGGCTACTAAGGCTCAAAGGCTCAAAGGCGAAAATGAAGGTTATCAAAGTAGGCGACAATGCCATTGGTTAGAAAAGGTGGTGTGTTAGTCCTTGGCCTTGTAATATTAGGTGTATAGGTGCTAGCTATAGGTGTATAGGTCGTAGCTACAGGTTTATGGGTCTTAGTTGCTGAGGCCTTCTTGTATAAATTTATTAACTTCCACTAGTACTAAATAGATATATTTTATTTATCATAGGCCATCAGATCAAACCTGAGTTCTCTTGTAGACAGGTGTCGTATAGGTTTTTGACAGGGTCATCTAGCGCATGCACTCTTTGATTCGACACATTTGACTCCTGTTGCGGTGTACATAATATTTTGGTGCATTCAACCTTTAAACTGGTGCTTCTGTCCTCTACTTCGATGCTTACAGTCATCCGGTGCATTCAACCTTTAAACTGGTGCTTCTATCCCCTGCTTTGGCACTTACAATCATCTTGCGCATCCATACCCCGAGACGGCGCTCCTGTCCTCTACTTCGGCACTTATGGTCATCTGATGCATATACCTCTCCAGATGGTGCATATACTCTATTTTACGGTGCATTTATCCATTTAATGCATTTGCATCTCATTGTAGCACTTTTGACACTTGTATTAGTGCTTTTGTATAACGGTGCATGCAAGTTTTCTTTCTGCGCATTCAGACTGCATTGCAGCGCTTCTATTCTGCACTCTATTTTTAGGGTTTTTGTCTGATTTTTATGTTTGAGCTAACAGTTGTCTTACAGGGTTAGTGGCTATATTAGATCATTTAGCTACTTTTATTTAGTTCATTTAGACTAATTAGGGGAAAAGTAAACAAGTGCATGCATTCAAATTTCACATAGCCTTTAACTAGGAAGAAAGTAATTGAACCATTGCTATATCTGCATATTGCTATCTTCTTTAGTTAAATCATTTGCTATCTCAAACAAATGGGAATGAACATTGCTATGTCTTAAACACTTCCAAGTTAACAACCGTGTGAGTGCACAAGTAGAATAGCCCATTTAGTTTTTCTACTTTTAACTAGGTTGGATTAATCAGTGTGTTCTGTGATTGTGAATGACAACAGGCTTATGCTCTCCCCTTAATTGGGTGACCAGAACGCCAGACTTGTCATTCCATTTGTTTAACCTTTAGGGGGGCCTGCCCTTGGATGCATGCTTGTCTAAGTGGGAATGACCCTGAGTGGTAATAGGCTAAAGCCAAGCCCTACCAAGCCACTTAAAATAAATTGTGCTTGAGGTGAAAACCTCCTGCAATGAGTGCTGTTGTGTTACACCAACGACCAACCTCCCCCAAAACCCTCTAAGGTGTAACCCTTTGAGGCTAGGAGACTCCATAACAGAGAGTAGTGTCGCCGCACATGTAACCACTCAAACAGTTGCCCTAACTACGAACCAATTGTTTAGCAAGCCAAAAACCCCTATTTGTTGATGCAAAGGGCAGAGCCTTTGAAGTGGCCTCGATTCATGTGACTCTTAGTAGAGGTAGCAGGGACAATCCTAAGGTTTAGTGAGGGTATGAGCCTAAGGAAACCTAGATCTGGTATGCGTGAGAAGTGAGTGCCATGGAGGGGAGCCGGTGCTGCTAGATCCTGGAACTACATGCTTTGAGTATGCATAGCTAGAGGATTCAACACATATTGTCCTATCCATCCTAGGGTGTACTTGTTTTTTAGTCAAAATAGTCCAAAAAAATATACAAAAAAATAACAAAAGATAAAAATCATGAAAACTTGTATGTGTTTGTTGTGTTTTTGCCATAATTGAACATCAGAATTCTCAGAAACACCAAGTTTTTCAAACCAAAAATAGAAAAAAAATACTGAAAACATTCCAAAATTCTACAAAACCAAGACAAAAATTAGAATTGTGCATTTGTCATGACCTGTGGTGCATTTGATCTGACTTTCAACACATATAAACTCTATTGCAGCGCTTTTGAAAAATACCAGACTAGCGCATTTGATCTGACTTGTGGCACTTTTGTGCTCTGTTACGGCGCATTTGTTGCTGCTCATCCAAACCAGTAAGTTTTTCCAGTCTTGTGTCAATGGCAAACAAATTAGAATATATTGGTCAAACACTCCAATATCTGCAATGGAAAATAAACTTAGGTCCCTCGCCCCAAGATTGTGTAGCAATTTCTCAACAAATCCAAGTCTTACAATGAGAAATGGCAATCTTGCAAGCTAAATGTGCCAGTACTAGCTATGCCTCATCCCAAACTCATACCTTCTTTTCCCGTCTTAATGATACTATTGACAAGGCAACCACCACCTCAAGGGGGAAATCATATACCACTCCTACTAGTCCTCCCTCGCCACCTTCTAAGACACATATGCCAAAACATACCAATCCTATGCTAACACCGCCATCGAGTTCCTCAAGCTCTAAACTGACAACCAGGGAATCCTCGAATTATTTCTGGAAAAGAGTTTTTCCAAATTTATACAACTAGAGAAAAGCTAGGGAGAAAGATAAATCCCCTCATTCACCTATCCATGCACCTACCAATGATGTGATCCAAGGGCTACTAGCAGAGAGTCAACCATGTCCCCAAATTCTGGTCCTTGACCTTACCAAAGATTCTTCCAATGCCATGTCAAATCCTAAAACCCCTTCATGTCATCCACAACCCCTTGAGCTTATCAAAGAACATCCTACCATGAACCAAAGTCTAGGTCCATCAAACATCCATATTGTCAACCAAGAAGCTATCCAAGATCTATCCACTTCCATTCAAGAAGACCAAGAGCTATGTCAAGAGCACACCTTAGAGCATGTGGAAACATCCACCCCTAGTCTACATCAAGATCAAATCACTTTCATGCAACCTATCCATAATATGTGTCTTTTCTATGATCAAGATGATATCCATAATAATGAACCTCTCCATGAGCCATTGGATCCTATCCATCTCCCAACAACTATACATGAACAAGAGATCCAACTCCAACCCATGCATAACCTTTATCTTTTCTATGATCAAGATACTATCTTTGATAAAGAAGCTATCCATGAGCAACTTGATCCCATACCCATCCATGAGCAAGAAACCTCCATTACTTCTATCCCTCTTCCATCTAATCTCATCCATGATCCAACAAATTCCATTTCCTTTGACGAGACACTTGCCTCCCAAGTGCACATGGATGATCAACCCAATAACTTGGACCCTAAAGAGCATAATGATGATCAAGATCCAAATGATCCGTCACCATCCATTATTGACCAAGCTACAAATCTGTCATCTTATATCATTGGGCTTACTACCTTCATGCATGAATGTTCTTTCTTAGAACATCAACAACCATTATCTGCTATCTCGCCTTCCTCATCTAATAAGGAACTCACTACTAGTGCACCTATACATAATCCCATGGTCCACCGCATACTCTAGAATATGAACTATCAAGGTAAAGGCTTAGGCCTTCATGAACAAGGTATTTTGGAACCTATCCATGTCAATGTTCCTCCACCTTCATATGGCCTTGGCTACATACCCCAAGGTGAGAAATCTCAAGATGTTGGTACTTCCTCCACTCCTCCTAAGTCTACCACTTTTCATCGCAAACCCTATCATACCCCCAAAACATATGTCGCCATTCCACCTCCATCAACCTACAATTGTCAAAAGCATGTGACCATACACCTTCCACCATCTAATCTACCTCCGCTACTTCCAACTCCTAACACCCCTCCACACTTTTTACCACCACATCTTCCAACACCTTATCCATCCATCTATAAATCCTCTAAATATCCCAATCATGGCCAACAAATGCACATGTTGTCTAAACAAAGAGCTTCCACCTACCCCACTTCCACCATCCCAAGAGAATTCAACAGCAAAAATCTAAATGCCTTTACCTCTCAAGTCAAAAATCCTAAGCATCCTCATGACCTAGGATACAAAAGAAAAGAATCAAAGAATTATCCATATCAAAAGCTGCATACACCCATACACCTTAGTGCCAAACTGAAAAAGGTGTGGGTCCCCAAGCAACAAATGATTACTCCAAAAGCTGCACAAAAGCTACATACACCCAAACCCAAACCTTCATAGGTACTATCTAAAAACAAAATGGTTTGGGTGCCTAAGTAAAAAGCCCTCAAGTTACATGAGGCATCTACCTCTCAAGAATCTCAACCATCCACTTTCTCCCATTCTATCCAAAAGTCTCAAATTCTTCGATCCCATATGGCAAACAAAAATCAGAAAAATACTAAGTCTATGTGGGTCCCTAAATTCCTAAATCATTCATCCACCAAGCAAAAATATCCATTGCTTCCTACACCACCCTCCTATCATCAATTTCAATGTTTATCATGGTACGTGCAACTATTGGTCATGGTTCCCTTCCATTCCACAACACTTCCATATAACTCCATCTCCCCTCCCTTCCACTACTTCCTACATATCTCCCTCATCCTATGGTCCATGCTTTTGCATAAACCTTCCTTCCATCCTTGCATAAGTCCTTCTATATTCTGCATCATCATCCACTATCTACATACTCATATCTCACTTTCATGCAATCCCCTACCAACATCTATGAGAACACTTGACATGGTCCATTCGACAGCATCTATCTAGCGGGACTATCACCTTTCAAGGAACTAGATACTTGAGTCTCTCCTTATCCATATCCACCTTCTCCTATCTAAATATTCAAATAAAAAAAAGAGTAAAGAGAAATCCCTTCATCCAATGGTGAAAACTTGGCAAATAGGTGCCTTGGATAGGTACCATGATGAAAACCTGGTAAACAGGCGTCATGTGTAAAGTTGATCTCCTACAACACCCACACTTGGGGGTACCTTATCTCATTGGCATATCACTCTTCTCCTATCAGTTTCCTTTCATACCATTTCCTATCCTATCCTCCTATTTCTATCCATTACATACCTATATTGTGTAGTCCATCCATCCTAATCTTCCATTCCTCTATTTTTCTTGATCTTGATAAAGATTGGGGGCACAATGTTGACAAATGTTTTAGATGTCTCTTGACATACCTTATCCCTCCAAACCACGCAAATCCTTCATTATCCTCTCATCCTCCTCCTTCGTCTTAAGCATTGTCATGAAAAATCCTAAGTATTCTACCTACATTAGGGCACGTTATTCTTATGCGACATAGTCCTTGGAGATCACATCCATGTTTCCTTCTACCTAACCAGCCATATCTACTATCTTCCATCCATCTACCTATCCATGGTGTTTCCCTTGTCATCAGTATCTAGCATTAAAGCTATCCAAAATTCTTGTCCAGTATCCTATCCACAGTGTCAGCCTAGCATAGCCTATGTCATCAATGTTATCTGTTCCATATCTGATCCCTATTGTGTCTCATCTAATCCATATCTTAGGTCCATCAGGGTTCTCCCTAAACTACATTGCCTCTGCATCATCACATAGGCAAGGCCATTTAGCAATGAGCCCCCGAGGCACTAGGTCAGTCCCTTAGGGTCTGTCTCTCCATGTCTGTTTGTCCTATCACCCATAATAATTCGATCCTTTGTCTAAACTGGGGGCAATTCCTCGACCTAGTTACAAATTTGGATTCTTGAATGCCACATGTTCTTAGAGGATACCAATAAAGGATTGTGATACCTTTCACTAGACAAGCATGCGCAGCAAAACAAGCTACCCAAACCAAAAATCTTGATGCAAAAACATCAACCTATCCAAAGCAGAGCACCATACCAAAACACTCCAAGCTAATTCTATATCAATTATGGCAAAAAGACACATCTAATGCAATAATGTTTTGTGAATGGGTTAACTTACAAAGTCTAGGATTTTTTTCATTATGTCTTCCTATGCTACTCAAGGATGCCAAAAGCTAGAGATGCTATGATGGGGGCATAATCTTTTCCTTTGTCTACTATTTGTGGATCAAACTTTAGTAATGTGACAAATTCTATCTAATGACATGATCAGCAAAAGATCATTGAGGACTTCGGAGGTCTAAACATGAAAAGGGGCAATCCTTGTCTATTGAAACGCAAGAAGTACTCAGGTCATCTAGATTCAAGTTTGACTAGATGCTTGTATCAACTTGCTATATCAAAATCCATGTAAGGAATAATCAGGTCATCTCGGTTTAATTATACCTAGATGCTTGTATTTTCTTACAACATAATAAAGCCCAATGATGAAATAAGCACTTCAAAATACTTGCTATATCAAGATGACAAATATCCATATCCATATCCATACCATATCCAATAGTAGTTCATATCCATATCCATATCCATAACATATCTAATTGTGTCTCATATCCGTATCCATATCCAAATGGATTTCTCCATATCCCATCCAATAAAGATCTAAAATGTAGCGAATCAATGTTTACAAAAGCTTGTGATTTCTTCTATCGAGTTATTCTTCTATCAATCAAATTTCTATTTGTCTTCATATCTCTCATCAACAGTTCTAGATGTTAATCTGACCAGTGATCAAAATGCAAGTTTATCCTTAATCCATACCAATCGAGTCAAACCAATCTTGTCGAATGATCCAATCGCAATCAACAGTCTTGATCCTAATCTTGTCGTAAACCATATCAATTAGTCATAACTATCCTTCGTGTTGCTCTAGGGATATATCGTTCCCCACCATGACAACACTGTCATATATTGTTATCATATCAAATGTCTTAGACAGGATGTTGCATTGTCGAAATTGGACCCAGAGTCTTATACGACATGTTTCATTCTTGAAACCAGACATCATCGATCTATATCCTTGGTTTACCACTCAACAGGGGCAATACCTTGGTTGATTCATGTATCATTTGTGCATACTTGCTTCTTGCTTGTGTGTGTTATCTAGTTATCTTGCATCCTGTATCATTCATCTCTTTCTTCTGCATCCAACCATTTCTTCTCTTGTTAACCTATCTCATTGTGAGATTGTCCATCTCACACCTTCTACCTTCTCCCCATCTAATCTCCTGAGGGGGCATCCTATCGTTAAACTTGTACCAGGGGCAAACTGGGGCATGTATCATTTTTAGACAATCTTATTCTTTGAAACAACGTGATAAAACACATTGCATCAAAGAGGGGCAAAATGTATACACCTAAAAATGACACGACTCTATCTAAATAAATATTCTTAATATTTATTCCATCTAAATTCCTCTATCAATAAATAAATAAAAAATTTATTTATTCGATTCATATTTCCTCTAAGTTAATTAAATATCAAAATATTTAATTACATCTTCTAAAGTCAAAATTAAAATAATTTATAATTATTTAAATAACTTGTTCATTCCTCCTAATTTAAATAAATAAATTAAATTTATTTAAATCCTCTCACTCTCCAAAAATAAAATATAATTAAATATTTTATTTATTCTTCAAAAATCATGTGCAACTAAATTAAATAAATTTATTTATTTAATTTGCTTTCTTTTCTTCCAAATTATCCACAAGTAATTAAATAAATTTATTTATTTAATTTGCTTTCTTATCTTCCAAATCTTCTAAAAATGAATTAAATAATTTTATTTAGTTAATTTACTTTCTTTTCTTCCAAATTATCCACAAGTAATTAAATAAATTTATTTATTTAATTATGCTTTCTTATCTTCTAAAAAATCTTTCTTATCTTCTAAACATAAATTCCTCTTGTCATACAAAAGCAAAAACAGTTTTAAAGCATCTTTAAAGAAAACTTGCTCTTAAATTAGAAAAATATATTCTAATTTAAAGAAAATGAAAACTCATCCTCATCAAGAAAGATTTTAACTCAACAAAGCTGCTTTTTAAATGAAACATGTCTTTCTTCCATTTGTTGCACGTTCCTCAACAATTCTGCTCCGTTGATCTTCTCTTTTCTTCTCAACCATTGATCTTCCTTCACCCATCTCTATAAATACAACCCTCTATCTCTTCATTCAAGATCCATCGTTTGAGCAAACTTATGCTGCAAAAACACAAGCGCACCTTTGGCACCCTCATTTTCATAAGCACTTTACTACCATCCACTCTTATTTGTGTTTGGAGTTCATCTTCAAATACAAGCAAATATCATAGCCATTCTGTCTTTGTCATCTTCAACAAGCAAGGGAGCATACGCTTATGAGGGCTTCATATTTATCAAGATCAAGAATAGATAGGTGAATAATGGAAGACGCAAGGTAAAAGGTGTAAGTATCTTCTCTATTTTTACTTTAAATATATCTTTTATCTTCAGATTTTATTAGTGTATTGGGTTTTATTATTCATTTTGATTAATCCACATTTCCCCATCACATATACAAGTCTTAGACAACACCATTGTCTAGAAAAGGTGATGTGTTAGTCATTGGGCCCCAAATATTATGGGTATTGATCATTGCTACATGTGTATAGGTCATACCTACAAGTGTATACATAGAAGCTACAAGTCTATAGGTTTTTGGTGCTTGGGCCATTCTGTATAAATTTTTTAAGATACTGTATATCTAAATGAACATCTTTTATTTATTCCATGTTGTCTAATCAAATTGCATCAACACCTAGCAGGGCTCAAAGTTTGAAATTAAGTTTATGCAAGCAAGAAATAGCACCATTGGATAGAAAAGGTGATGTGTCAATCAGTCGGCCCACAGTATTTGGTGTATCTTTTTAGTTGTTGGGCCTCACTTGTAATTTTTTCTTTATGTTCGTCGTTCATAATCAACTCGTATTAATCAACTAAATCCACATGTTTTATTTATTCAAACTATTGGATCAAACTGTATCAATGGCTCACAGGGCTCCAATGAGAAAATAAAGATGGTCAGAGTGGGGGCAGTGCCATTGGCTAGAAAGAAGTGATGTGGCAGATGTTGTGTCTCGTAATAATTTCATATAAAAATTCTAAAAGTTTTATTTTATTCCGCAGCATGTGATCAAACCACATCGACGAATTGCAGTGCTCCAAGCATAAGATGAAGATAGTTAGAGCAAGAAGCTGCACCATTGATAAGAAATTGTGATTTGGCTATTTGTTGCATGTGGAGTATTTTCTTTTTGGATCTATGAATTGGCTAATTAAGGGGGCCTACCCATTAACTAGAAAAAGAAATAAATCAGGGTTGCTCCAAAGAGGGCCTCAAAATATCAAATTTCTATATCTATTACTATATAGAGATTTACATATATTCACCTTCCATATTTCATATAAAAAACCCAATTATGAGGGATCTCCAACTATAGTCTATATAAAAAATGCACTTCAAACATATTAGGGCAACATCATCACTAGGCCAGTAGTAGCAACACTCGATGATCCCTCCTGGTTCTTTTCCTCCGGTAGCTCTTCAACCAAAGTGAACAACCAATCCACAATATAATCCTCCACCACGCCAACCACCTGCTTCAAAAATTTCAAACCCCACACTGCTTTCTTCTTCCTTGTCTTAGGATTGTACCTGACCACCTCCACCATGAAAGGGATCCAAGGCCCATTGTTTTTGGGAAGAATCATTGGCCAAAGACCACGATCAAGCCAAAAACCCAATCCAATCACTACCAATTCCAAAATTTCATCCACATCCCCACACCACATAGCAAACACCAGTGCCTTTGGTATTACCCTAATGACATCTTTATCCTTAGCAAGGACAAGCATGACCACAGTAAACATAGACATAATGTCTATGTTTACCTGATAATTATATCCCCTTGCAAAAAAATGTCCCCTAGCACCATCTTAACACTCAACAGAATTATGCTCGAGTTGGTCTTAAAAGTCTTCCTCAATCTATTCTCTGAGATCTCCCCCATGAAGAAAATTTGCCTCCCGTGCGCTACCAAACACATTGGTGTCTCCATTATTGATGCCATGTTTTTCTATGAATCGTTCCTAAATAGTGAAACAAAAACCTTTGTCATGATGCTGCTAGCTACACTTCATCCTTCACCACCATCAAGCTATCAGCTCTCATGCTTAAAACCAACCCTGACCATTAATGAAACATACCTTGATCATCCTTGGCAATAATTAAACTTCACATTGAAATATTCTCCACTCCACCCATTCATTAGACATGAACTCATTGATGTACATTCTCACCACTACATTATCAAGCTCATCAACCTCCTTATTTGCTTCCCTATATACATTCCCCACCACAAAATCATTGAGCTTGTTAATGTGACCCATGCATAAACTTAGGATATTCTTCAATTTCCAACTTAAGTTAAACGACCCCTATTAAAATTTTTGATCCCATTGAAGATAATCTAGGAGTCCCCTTCAATATGTAATTTCCCTATGTCCATCCTCTCACTCATCTGCAATCGTAAGAGCAAAGGCTTCACCTTTACCTCATTATTTGTACCATCCATAAGCCTCTTTGCCGCAGAGATAACCATCTTCCCTCCATAGTCATGAATGAGACACCCCGCTCCCGAGATCCCTTGATTCACCTTTATTTCTCCATCAAAGTTTAGTTTGAGCTAACCATCCCTAAGGAGACCCACCTTACATCAGCCCTTAGATTATGCAATGCATGAGCCCAAGGAACTCCATAAACAAGGGTCCATGCGGAGTATTTTAATTATATATAAATGATTAAATTAATACTTCAATTCTATGTGATAGAGATTCAATAAAAAAATACATGTGTCATCTTCTCTTTCTCTGTAAGTAGTTCAATTTTCTTCATTTCATTTAGTAGTAATTCACATATGGATAACACAAATATTTTGAATTTGCAACTTTGAGAACACTGCTTTAACAATATTTTACATTTCCAGAGAAAGATGGCATCAACAAATCTAGAAAATTGAAGAGTGAGAGGAGCCCCATCAAAGAGAAAGAAGGCCACCATAAAGTCTTATTTTAATCAACAAAAACAATATTTTGTAGTGGGTAAGGGTCCATCAAGAGTAAATAATGAGGAAAATTTACCTAAGATTAAGGAATTCTATTGGAAGAACATTGAGGATGAAGAGGCATCAAATGAAAATCTTGAAGGAGGTAGGAATGATGTGGTTCAATCTAGTAGTGAAAACATTATTAATGTGATGATGATCACACCGAGAAAATCAAAATATTCATGGTACTGGTGGTGGTGAACCTGAGATTGAAATCATTTCAAACAAATATAAAGCACATCAGTGGGACATGTCAAGAAATTTTCAACTTGAATGGGTTTCTAAGTATCTATTCATTGAACCTGTAAGGAATGAAGATGGAGAGGGCATGCCAAAACTATGTTGCTATAAGATATGCAGTTGGAAATTAAAGAAATACAAGATGTTACAAATGAAACTGGACACTATTGAGAAGCATGAAGGTAAAGTTTATGAAAAGGTAAATGTAAATGAGAGTTGAAGTCAACGATGCATTAGAAAATGAAAGATGAATGCACTCATGCTCAAAATGTAGCAAAGTATGAAGAATATATGCAATTGCAGGCATGACTTGCCACTGTTGGAGGTTTCATGTCTACTCTATTTGGAAAGGTCATGGAAGCGAGTCATTTATCCAAAAATGTACAACTTGAAATTATATTCCATATTTAAATAGAGGCTAACCATTGACAGACTTTTTGGAATATAGGAATTTAATACAATTTATTGAAGTGCCCAACTTTCCACTCTCCCATTGGTCTATCAATAGTGGTTTGGAATGGGTTGAGTGTGTGGATATGGTGGAGATGCAGGATATAAAGGAGAAATTGAGTCAGGCAACTTTCTTTTCCTTGTATCTAGACAAGGTGATGGCTATTGACAATACTTCTTGGGTGTATGTACATTTATATTGTAGAAAATCATATTCACTAGCCTTATCTACTTGCAGTTAGTAAAATGGAAGAAAATTCTACCTCTACTAACCTTATGGAAATAGTCAAAAATAGTTTGATCGATATTAGAGGTATGGATTTGGCAATCGCAAGGAAATTGGTTTGTGTTGGTGTAGATGGGGCATCAGTCATGTAGGGTCATAGAAATGGGCTTATTGTTAATTTATAGACACCATGTTCACCACACATGATCAACATACACTATATGGTCCACATAATGAATTTAGCTTTTAAAATTGTGACCTAGTTTCAATTTGTTTCCAAAGTTGAAGATTTTGTATGCAAGGTGTATACATATTTTTTTAGAAGTCCGAAAATATTTTTAGAGTATCAAAGATTGGCTGAAGGACTTACTCCAAGTAACAAGCTACTCAAGGATGTGGATAGTAGGTGGATATAGTTACATGGACTAGGAAATATATTTTTCAAAGAGTACTAATCATTACTGGGCCTATTTTCCAAAAATCATGTAGATTAGGAAAATATGTTGGGACTATTCACTGATGCTAAGATACTTGTGACTCTATCTGGGACTCTTCCCTTGTTGGAAGAAATGAATGTTCTGTCAAAGAAGGCACAAGACAAAACAATGTACATTGAAAAATATTTAAAGCTACACAAAATGGTATGTATTACTCTGGACAATCTATATATCAGTCAATCTAAAGCATTTACAGGTCCAAAGTTTGTAAGCCGACAAATAATGACAGACATTGAACACCTAGATAACTTTTTGGAGTACAATGATGTAGGTGATTTATGCACATCAGTGCATGGGTATATGATAGAATTACACTACTTTAGTAAATTTGGATGGAGCTCTTGGGTTAGACAAAAAAGTATCACTAGGGAGGATTTTAAATATCTCATGTCTTCTATAAAGGATACATTGCAAGAAATTGTGAGAAGTCTATCTTCTGAGATTAGAGAGCGCTTTCGTTGGGATGAGCTTCTAGAAGCAATGGATATAGTTTATCCTTAATATTGGAATACCATTAGCATGTCCTCTATTATTTTTCCACAAGATTTTTAGAGAAAGATGAGGTATTTGGCTGATCATTTTAGTAGAATGGTGAAATAAATGGATTACATATATAAGGAATAATAGATAAGACAAAGTTAGAAAACTAATTTGCTCAGTTCACATCAACAATGATTGAATAATATAAATTCCTCACCCATCCTTTGGAACATGGATCAATAACTGGGTTATGGAAAAAATTAAGTTTAAGCAAAATTCTACGATATTCTATTTCAGAATATTTCAAACTTGCAAATATGTTGCACACAATGATTCTAGGTTCAATGGAGGATGAAATATTTTTCTGTGCCTTATCATTTTTGAAGCCAAAGTTGTGAAATAAACTTGAAAAATTTGGATAATTGTTTGAGGCTATATATGACTAGATACAATGTTTAAACATTTTTGTTTGATAGACCTATTGCAATTTGGAAGTTGACTTGTGAAAGAAGAGGTGTGACAAATATTTTGTCTTAGTCAGAAGGGAACCAACTAGAAAATTCAAATAGGGTTTCAGAGGAGTCGGTTGAACCACAGGATGAAGAACAGGAAGATGGTTACCAACTGATGTCAAACACAAGCAACCTAGATATTTGGAAAATTCATGAACTTGATTAATAAACTTTGTTATGGACAATTTCTCCAAAATTTGAAATTTGTATTTTCTTTTTATATTTGCCAACTCATTGTTCCCTTTAAAATATAGTCAATATAATCAATTAGCATGAACATTATTATAATTTATAATTGTGTATGTCCATATTTTTTTTCTTTTTGATAACATGTGTAAACACTGATAATTATATTAAAAAGTCCTTGAAGTAAAAAAATACATGGTATCATTAGATTATGATGAAATATCTCCAAGCTAGAGTATAACCAAAGTATCAAAAACACAGATATTACAATGAACAACCATAATATCTAAAAACCTAAAAAAATATATGATATTCAATATTTTAACTTATAGTGAAACGCTAAAGGTCCATTTAGGAGGCTTTAAAACATTTAGATGCACATAATGAATGAAGCTTTAGCTACAAACGTTAGCCATGATGATGTATTTTCATAACTCCTCTCAAAAATTGGGAAGAAGGTGGTAGAGAATTATGAAGAGATTATAAGAATAGATCACACATAACAAAATATTAAATGAGATGGTACAATTAATCTTCAACAGTCAATACATGTATGATGTGAGTTTGGAAGTTACAAGAAAAATTTCTAAAAGCTTATGAAACTCTAACTTTTGGGGAAAGTACCATGTAGTTATGACCCATCCTATCAAGTTACTCAATTAGTTTAATAGTTTGAGTTGTCCAATCCCAATGCAAACACCTTACACGTGCCACTTTTTCTTATTTTTATTTATGGTGTGTCTGATAACAAATAATAACAGTAGGATGGCGTGGAACCACATTGAGTAGGTAAGACCTTGCAAAGGGAAAGGTGCTAAGGGTTGGAGATTTGAATGCAATGGACAGTGGATATAATCAAAGAGAGCTATGAGGTGTTGACCAGTTGAAGGAAACACAAAACATTTATCACATTTTAAGGCAAAAAGTTGAATTAAATTTTTCAAACAATTATAGGATTTGATGACCAAGTTGCCTTGGATTTTAGTATGGGATGTCGAGATGATAAAATCATAGTGACGGGCATTAATATTCCTTTTGATGTGGAGTTGGTCACAACTACTACAGGGTTTCCTAAAATTAGGGATCAATATTTTCTTGTTGGTAGACCAGGTTTAGAAAGCATTTGTAAGGCATTTTTGAAGCTGAGAGAGTGAACTCAAATGGTTCTTGGTCAAGGCATCTTGTGGACCTCATTACCAGAGCTATGGTCAAAGGTGGCCTATGCTCTCATTCAATATGTGACTTGTGAGGGAAGGTACTCATTTTTCTATAGTTCTCATTTTCATTTAATGGTGCATTTGAGACATCAAATAATCATGAATGTTCCTTATTTTTTATTCAAATCCTTAAGAAAGATGTCTCTAGAAGTGCAAAATAGAAAAGTCAAATACCTATCTTATCATGGATTAATTAAGTTATTGGTTTACTAGAGGCCTTGAAATGAAAACAACCCCAATTAATTTGGGAAGTGTTTGTTGCAACACATGTCATACAAGGAGAGGATGTTGTAAAGGAAGATGAGTGCACCCCTATCCATGATGCACATATTGAGACAAGTAATATACCTCCTACAAGTATGGCTCCAAGAGATAAAGAAATGTCCTATACAGCTGTAACAAGATATATTAGAAAGTGAATGAGACAGCACATTTGGATAGAAGAATCTAAACATGGGGATGAACAACATGCAAAGCTCCCTACTCCAAAATTCAATGTAAGGGCATCTACGAGACTTAAAAATTTAGCAGCCATGGCTAGTAAAAAAACTATAGGATTAGATAAACAAGCTCAATTTGATTCAAATGCAGAGATTTGGGAGGAAATAGTATCATGGAGCACTAAACGAAAGAGAAGAACACCTATAGTTAAAAGTTCTATGATGGAGAATCATGTAGCAAGAAATTTTGTAGTAGAAGGCTCTATTCAAGGAGAACTTGAATAAGTGATACCTGTAGCAAAGGAAATTATGGTAGAAGAACTTGTTGACCTTGTTGCTGAAGATATTAAATAGGACGGGCCTATACTAGGGTTCAATGAGTCTACTACAAGTTTGATTGAGTTACAGGAGGCTCATGAGTTGATCAGGAAATAAGAAGATGAGATAAGGGCACTTAAACATAAAGTTATAGAATTAGAAGTTACTATAATACAGCTAAAAGATAAAGAAACATGTCTTCTAAAGGAACATGAGAGAAAATTGGAGAAATTAAAAAAATGATTGGTTCATTACATATACTAATCAAAAGGAGAAATTACAACAATTGAGAAAGGAAAAAATAGAAAATGAAAAGATAAATGAGGAAAATAGGGTTTTGAGGGACATAATTCAGTTAATTTCAATGCTTCTGAGTAAAATGCTACAGTGTAGGCCCCCTACAAGAGTGCATCCATTATGGCTATAGGAATAGTTTCACAAGCTATAGATCAAAATGGTGATTGAAGGATCATCAAAAAACTTGGATACACCAGTAACATTTTGTGAATCTTATTTAGGTAGTGAAGCTAAAATAGAAAATAATCTACTATGCGAGTTGTATTTGCATAACTTTATTTTATCTGATGATAAAGACTATAATCTCCATCTATATGTGGGAGATGTTCAGCTGAGAGCATTTTGTTCTTTTGTCCTAGGACACATAAAAAGAGGATTGAAGAAGAGGTATTGTTGAACACACCAGGATACTGAGAGGGGGGTGAATCAATATCTAAACAAACTTCAAATCCTCTAGAGCAAATTAAAACTTAAGCATTACAATATCAACATAAACATGAAAGATTAACACAATGCACATCAACACATAACACAAGATATATATGGAAAACCCAAGAAGGGAAAAACCATGGTGAGGATTAACTCACAATGTATGAAGCTCAAAAATCACAACTTTTTAGAGGGCTACAACCCAAGGAAGCAACTACTCCCTGTTGACTTTGTTTGAGGGCTACAACCCAAGGAAGCTACTACTCCTTGAAAAATTTGTTTTAGGGTCACTCCCAATGAGGTTACAACTCCCTGTAGACTTTGTTTTAGGGCTACAACCCAAGGAACAACTACTCCCTAAACTGAGAATGAACTCATAAATGATTACAGTATGACACTCCTACTTTCTAAAAGTTGGCATTGAAGCTCACACCTTTGATGATTGTAATTCTACTTCTTTTGATTATTGGATCAATTAGGCACACTCTGTACTTCCCTCCTGTCACAAAAATGTCTTTAAGATGAATCAGGATAGGCTCTAACACATTTGCTCTTTCTCCTTCAGTCGCACATCACAATTCATATGATTCATATTCTACTCTTTTACACACTCACATATTCATCTTCGTAATCATACCTCACCTAGACCAACTAGGTTTACAATATATACATGACATTACATTGATTTCATTACAAGTCGGCCAATACAATAAGAATATTGCATTTTACAAGTAAGACAGAGATCATATTGATGGTGACTGGTTGTCATTGATGTCAAAAAGGTTGGTTGATGAGTGGTCTTGCAGAGAATGTTTCAGGGATGTAGAATGTTTGATAGATTTGTGTTTGATCTTGTGCAAATACTTCATGGATAAATCCTCAAGGATGGTGTAGTTTTTAATTTAGGATGTCTTCAAGTGGTTTAATGCAGAGACAATGTATTGCTTGGTTCTTCTTTGAAATCCTTAATGTCTTGTGATGATCACATCATGTGTGTCTTGCAGATGCAGAGAATGGACTTATACTCTTGGTCTTCATAGGTTTGGCCTTCTTGGTGCTTTAGAAGTTGATATGTTGATCATGATGCAAGGTTGGTTGACAAAGTAAGCTCACAAGGTCTCATCAGGACTGCAGGTCATTTTAGAATCACTTGCACTATTGACACAGGTGATGGAGTGATCATTATCATTATCTTGATAACATGTGTTGATGTTTTGGATATCATAGTTCAAAGTATTCATGAGTTGTTGTTCAAGACACTTGTTAGTTGTTTTTTGTCATTACTTCATATGCTTCATTGTTAAGGATCTTGGGTTGATATTAGTGAACATCTGAAGGTCACCTTTCAGAAGCTTGGTCAGTGTGAATGCTTGTCAAGACAGTGCAATAAAGTAATCCTTGTTTGAAGTGGGTCATTATCATCAGAGGTCTTATTTGATTAGGTTGATATAGATGACATGGTATGCATTCTTGTGGTATGACATGAACTTCATTTGATATCAGTTGTAGTTGATCCTCATTTGTTAGTTGTGACATATGCAGAGACATATAGTGTCTTTCAAGTCATGTCTTCATGTTTTCGTGTTTCTCATGTCTCCATGTCTTTTTAGTGTCATCAATAGTGTCTTCTTGTCTTGGTCATTTCTTTGTCTTAAAGTCATGATTTGCTCATTGTCATATTTCATGTTCTTGACTCTTGAGATATCTATTGATACAAATGACAAATTCCACTAAGTCTATGTCTTTCTCATGTTTTTATCATTACACACAGTGTCTAAGGTCTCTACAATTATTAATGTTGACTGAGTCTATTTTCTGATCTAATGTTGTGCATTGTCTAAAACCTAAAAATTAAGACTTATCTTTTAAAAGACCTAAACTTAATCCTATGTCATCCTTTCATAGCCTTTGTCTACCCGTCATCTCTTTATGTTCTATTTGGCTGTTGACTGAGAGAAGTGGTAGTCGATTCTTAAGTTGTAACTTGCAAAGGGTTAAACAACGTTGAGAGACCGGTCCCTCCACTGAACCTAACCTGCTGTTACGGTTTTCATTCTATGTCATTGGGCGGCAAAAACAAATCAAGGGTAGAGTTTAAATATGCAAAGGCTGATCAGCAGCTCAAATTCAAATTTAGACCCCTCACTATGTATCCATATATTGACGGGTGCTAGGATGTCATATGTATTCTAACTGTAGTCAAAAGCATTTTTTGTGCCCGAATGGAAAGTTTTTCAAAAAGGAAGTTTTTGTGTTTTTAATGAAGATTTATTTCTATTTTCAAGGTAGTTGCTTTTAGTCTTTTATAAAAGCAAGGAAATAAAACTTTTGTTAAGGAAAGAAACTTTTTGAGGAGTTTTTATAAGGAAATTTCTTTTTTTTTGCATGAAAAAAAAGATGATTTTATTTGTGAGAAGATCAAATGATTTTGGAGAGGCTTTTTATATTTCTTCCAGATAAATGAGAGGTATTTTGCAAAATAAGAAGATCAATTGGTGAAGATTGTTTTAGTTGCAGTAAAAGAATTTTATTATTATTATTATTAAAGTTTTTTTGCAGGATATGAAGAGTCATTTTGCAGGTTATTGAATATTGAAATAGTTTTAAGGGAGAAGGAATTTCAATGATCTTGCCAATCATGTTGCAGAGAAGAAAATATATATATGTATATATGATTTTATTTTTGCAGAGATTGAAGGGTTTTGTACAAAGAGGATAATGAAAATTTGGTTGAAGAAATTTGTAGATTGAAGGGTTTTGTGAATTAGAAGAATGTGAAAGGGCAGTTGTATTTTATTTGACAGAGATGAAACATACAGAAGATGAAAGGTGAAAAGACATTCAATTTACATATAATGGTTTTTCAGGTACATTGACAGTGTGTGGAATTGAACAAAGAAATGAATACATTTTCTAATAAATCCTTTTGAAGAGAAAAGAATAATGACAAGATGATACCGGGTTTGTAATGCAGAGATAATTAGATGAAATGTTATGCAGGTGTGAAGGAATTGAGAATTGAATGGAAACAGAGTATCCCTCTGATCTGGTCTATAACTTCTATTGGTGATTTGGTTTGCCAGTGAGGCCTTGTATTAGCCAGTGAGGCTTATAGGTCAGTGTGACCTTAATATTTGTCAGTGAGACACATATTGTAGCCAGTGAAGCAGTTCTGAAGTGGTTTTTCTACCCCTGGAGGGTTTTCCACTCGTGCAATTCTTGTGTCTTGATTCATATTGATCATCTCTCTATGGTTGTATGTTTTACTCATGAGTTTTTGTTTGCATTCTCAGTTATGTGCATATGTGTTTGACAAAGTTATATGCATATGTGTTTGAAAATTCAATGATAACTTTCTCTCCTTGTGCTCTCCAAGTTAAAGTTTGTAAAAAGATTAGAAAATTCACACAACACTGATTCACCCCCCCTCTTAGTGTTGTCCTTAACTCCTACACATACAACATGAAACATGCATAGGACAAGCCCTATTATGAACAACATGCTACTCTAGAAGAAAACACACACCTTGCAGATCCCAATACATGCTTAGTCTGGTCCTAAATATTCTTCAAAGTATCATTCTTCAAGAGGTAACATCTGCATGTTACACAAATTTGAATTAGGTCACCCTTAAGCAAGAACACATGAAACTTGTAGCACAATGGTATTGACAATCTTGGTGGTACTCATGGATGATTAAACATTGCTTGTTCTTCTTCTAGATGAGTTGGCAAGACCTATACAACATCCCCAAACATTTGTTGAACTCTGCATAGAAACAACATTGTGGCACATATCTTCAACATTCTTTAGTCTACTAGATAAAAGACTAGCATGGTAATACCATCATTTTGGACCTCAACTAGTTTTAGAGAGAGAAAAAAACACCATACAAAGAAATTGGAGATAAAACAAGATCATCAGGACCATCTTCCATTAGTCTATGTACCATTTCATACCACAACAAGTTGGCACACATCATCAACATATGTCCTAAGAATAGCCAACCATCTAGAACTATCTGTGTCACAACTGTCAACTAAAAATTGAGCTTGCGGACCTCCAAAACACCTGAAACTCATGTGGATGCACTCATACACTGCTATGAACATATCCTCAAAACCGTATAGCCATATCTATCATTGCAGAGGAATGCAGAGGAATGCAGAGCATTCCAAATAGTCTTCATCATTACTTAATTTTGTCAGAGCATAGATCAGATCTCTGTCTTTCATAACTTTCACAATTGAGGGACAAATAATTTGACACTTTGGATTTACACCTTTACAACATCCTTAACTTAAATTATGAACCACATGACCATATCTTCAAATGCAAAGGAATGTAGAGCATTTTACTAGACAGTCTTTTCAGGAAATTCTTTGCAGTAGAAACCTTCACCAAGACCTTCAAATAACATCAAATACATCCTTAGGAACAACAAGTAGGATCATACAACATGCCATAGGCCATCAAAAACATCTTTTCAACCTCAACATAGCTTAATGTAGCATCATTCATCTTAGTGCTTCTAATTTCCATCTTAATACTTCATCATTCAACATCTTTGTTGACTATAAGCATGCTAAAAAACAACTTAAGTTAACATTGATCAAGGCATGACATCCAACCATGAACATCACTACATCTCACTACTTTGTGGACCACAAGAATGCTCAAAACAACTTGACTTGACACTGATTAGGGCATGACATCCAACCATGAACATCAGTAACCCACTAAGAACATCAAGAGCGTCACTAAATATCAGCAACCATGAACATCAGTATCATCACTGCACCTCTATTACTATACTAGTATATCATCATCACAAATTGAATGATGGCCTTACTCTAAGTGTTGACATCAATAACAACAAAATGATAACACATATTGCCAACAATCTCCCTCTTTGTCATTAATGGCAACACATACTCCCCCTAAGATGTACATTTCTCTCTCCCCCCTTTGACATCAAGGACAAAGGGAAACTACTTCTTCCCCTTAGGGCACAAACTCTCCTCCTAAGGTGCTCTCTCTCTCTCTCTCTCTCTCTCTCTCTCTCTCTCTCTCTCTCTCTCTCTCTCTCTCTCTCTCAAGCCTCCCTCTAATAGCAACCACAACTAGCTACTCCCCCTGAGAGGTAGCCATCATCAGTCTAGGAAAAATAATGTAGCATGAACTCCTTATGGGTAGATGCACCACTATGCATCTAACAAGGAGGGGCAATTACCCCTAACCTCTATTGGAGATCTTCAAAAGTATCATTTGCAAGAGCCTTTGTGAAAATATCTCCAATCTGATCCTTTGTTGGAACATATTCTATCTTTACTTCCTTATCTGCAACCTTCTCTCTCAAAAAGTGATACTGGATTGCTATATGCTTGGTTCTAGAATGCATCACTGGATACTTGGAAATATTGATAGCACTTGTATTATCACACAAAATAGGAATAGGCTCATCATACAATACCTTGATATCCTTTAGGGGTTGTTTCATCCACAACACTTGTGTACAATAGGATGTTGTTACAATATACTTTGCTTCTGCAGTTGATAAGGACATAGAATCTTGCTTCTTGCTCTAGCATGAGACCAATTTGTTTCCTAAAAAGAAAGTACCACCACTTGTACTTCTATCATCAACACAACTAGCCCAATCAGTATCAGTTTAGGCACTCAGATCAAAATCATTACCTCTTAGATACCATAAGCCATAATCTAGAGTTCCCTTCAAGTATCTAAATATTCTTTTCACTACCTTCCCATATGTTTGCTTGGGATTATCTTGATATCTGGTAACCACACATATTGCATGCATGATATTAGGTCTAGAAGCAGTCAAGTACAATAATCCTCCAATCATAGATCTATAGGAAGTCTGATCAACCTCTAGTGACTCATCATCCTTGCTCAAGTGACATCCAGTGATGATAAGAGTACTCACTAGTTTTGAATCCTCTATACCAAACTTCTTCAACATTTCTCTGACATACTTATCTTGAGAAATAAAGATACCAACATCTAGCTGAGCAATTTGAAGTCCAAGGAAGGAAGACATATCACAAATCATAAACATCTCAAAATCTTTTTGCATCTCCTCTACAAACCTTTTACACATATCATCATGTCCACCAAAGATGATGTCATCAACATATACTGTAACTATCAATATCATATTTCCTTCTTCCTTAATGTAAAGATTACTATCTATAGTACCTTTCTTGAAGCCCTGCTAAAGTAAGTACTTATTCAACCTAGCATATCAAGCTCTAGGTGCTTTCTTGAGTCTATATGAAGCCTTTTTGAGTTTGCATAACATGTATGGATCCTCTAACAACTGAAAACCATCTGATTGGTCAATGTAGACCTCTTCCTCTACATCACCATTCAAAAATGTTGACTTGACATCCATCTAATAAACCTTAAAGTTCTTGTGAGCAGCAAGAGTAAGAAACATCTTGATTTCCTCCATCTTAGCTATTGGAGCATAGGTCTCCTCAAATTCAATGCCTTCAACTTGTGAATATCCTTTACACACCAATCTTGCTTTGTTCCTCATAACTTCACCTTCTTCATTCAGCTTGTTTTGGAACACCTACTTTGTTCCTATAACATTCTTATTGGCTGGTCTGGGAATCAATTCCCATGTTTGATTCTTCTCAATCTGATTCAATTCTTCTTTCATTACCTTTATCCATCCATCATCTTTGCAAGCATCAACAAAGGTTTTGGGTTTGACCTTTGATAATAAACACAAGTTTACTTGTTCATATGCTTTTGCAAGACTTATCTTGGTTAGACACCTTTATTCTTGTCCCCAATGATCTAATTTGTCAAATGATTCTTTTGAACATATTGTAATGTCAAAAAATGTCCCCTTGGGGGTTTTTCCCCCTTAAGGTTTAGCTCTCGGGTCTTTTGTGTGCATTTAGGATATCTTGCATCATAATTTGGCATCTTGATGGAATGAACCCAAGGTATCATGACAAATGGGGCCTAGGGGGACCCCTTGACCTTAACCCTACCCACAATAGGGGGGAGGACTTGGATGCCCATGCCCTAGTCCTGCCCTATTTTGGGTCAGGCCCAAATTTTAAGTGTCAGTTTATGACCGTTATTTGGTCCCTAGGCTGACACAATAAGTTTGAATTTATGAAATCTTGGCAGGAATGTTTGTAGTTGCATATAAAAGCATGTTTAGGCATTCATTTGTAAACTAGATGATTACTAGCAAGCTATTATGTTCTCAAGGTGATTCAAGGCTTTCATTGTGTTGTAATAGTAGATTTGTGTTGTCTATGTGTTTGTGTTTGCAAATTTGAGCATCCATTTCCTCATGTAATGAAGAGTATCCTTCTCTCATGAGATCTTCACTACAAGGTGACATTCATTGTGTTTGTGATCATTATTTCATTTGGATTTTGCCTCTGCCTCACAAGGGCACACACTCTCTATTTGACAAAGGTGTTTAGAAGACTTAAGTGTCCTTCCAGGGCTTGACTAAGGCAAGCTCCCAAACACCACAACCCCCGCCCAAAGTTTATGATTGCAGGTTACAGGTTGATGATGCAGACAAAGTGAAGTTGCAGGAGGGCATGTTGGAGTGTCAGAATTGTAGAACAGTAGAAAAAAGGACACCCTGGCCTTGGATGACCACTCATTAGTCCTTGAAGTTTTGTGACGGAAAAACCTTCGGTGCAGCAGGAACAGGTTGCAGACCTTGTCTGCAGATCTTGACAAAAAGTAGGGCACTGTACTTGGGTGCTCGCTCTTTTGTCCCCAACTTTTCCACCTTGGAACCCCAAAAATAGGTGCATAGTCATTTATAATTTTACAGCTTTCTGTAGAGGCATTTTCTTTTATTCATTTGTTTACTGTTGTTTTCACATTATTAGGGTTTTGATGGATAATTAAGCATAAGAGAAGGAAAATTGATAATCAAATACCCTAATCCAAGTTTCCCTACATTTGTAAGTGACCAAGAACTTGATAGTGCTATGTCACTTGATCCGAAGGTCCTTGAATGTAATGGATGAAAGAAGGATTTAAACACTAAACTAAACAAATCCAATTTTCACCTAAACACATACTTTGCTAGAGTCTTGGGTATATCCTTTGGTTCTTGTTCCTTTTCTTCTTTCTCTTCTTCTTCTTCCGCAATGCATGGATAAATATCAGATCCAGATTCCTTTGGTTCTTGTGTGATCTGATACAAATCTTCATCTACTTTGACATTTGTGCTTTCAATCATCTTCCCCAGTCTCTTGTTGTAGCATCTATAGGCCTTGCTTCTAGTTGAGTAACCAAGAAAGATCCCTTCATCACTTCTTGAATCAAAATTTCCTAGATCTTTTTCAGGGTAAGTGCAAGAAGATGGGGGGCCAAAAAGTGGCCAAAATAATTTCAAAAAAATTTAAGTCATAACGTGAGCACGTTATAACGCGCTCACGTTATAACGTGCTCATGTTATAACACGCTCGTGTTATGACCAAGTATAAATGAAAAAAAAAGCAAGTGAATTTCATTTCACTCTCATTTTCTCCTCTGCACGCAGCTTCCAAACCCTCAAAAACGTGCTCGCGTTCTGCAAAATGCCAATCAACACAAAAAGCTTATCAATTCATCGCCAAAATGCCGCCGTGATGTTGAGCATGCCAAAGGGGTGAGTTATCTTTTTTTTTTTGTTTGAATTTCTTTCTAAATAGGTAGGTTTTTGTTGATTTTTGATGTATATTTCGTTAATTGTTAGGAAATGTTAATGCACCTCCTCCTCCTCCTCCTCCTCCTCAAAATCCACAAAATCCTCAGGAGGAAATACTTGCAGAACAACAACCTCCTCCATTCATTCCTTGACATGCCCCTGGAACACAAGATAATATAATGGGGCAAATTGAAAACAACAAAAAACAAATTGAAGATATAATTGCAAGGTTGAATGATCCTTCCACTTCAACCTTGCATAGGTCCATGCTTGCTGAATCTCTTGAGTCTATGTTATCAAATGTAAATTCAATTAGCAAGCAAATAACTAGTTGGACCGATAAAAAGAGAGAGTTTAGAGATTACTATGCAGATAAATTATCATACCAAGATGTCAAAAAATTACAAATTACAAAATTAGACTTGTGTTCAATTTTCACAAACCCACAAACAAATCAACCTCCACCCATTACATGCAAGAGGTTCCCTATCCATTGGTGCAACAACCAAGCGATAAGGGACAATTTTAGGCAGAGGTGGTGGATGGTTTTTGACCATCCTCCATGCAATAATAATGAGGTCCCGCAATACTTTTTGAGGAAACTCTACTACGAGTTTGTCCTCAATAAAGTGCCAAACTATTTTGATATGCGAGACTTCCAGGGTAGAGGTGGGGGCTCAGCACAGGATAGACCAAGGGCACGTCTTGACCCACAGTAGGTAGTGAGATGAGTAATCAGCAGACCAGCCCACAAGCATGTTTCTATCCCTTCCATTGTGAAGGAGAGTGTTGAGGTTGATACATTGAGGTCGATTAGTGCCTTGACCCAGAGCATCATAGAGCATGCCGATCCTACAACACAGAGTGGGTTGGGAGATAGTGCGAGGAGTAGGGTCCCACCGCATACTTGCTAGGCTTGCGGGTCAGCCTGTGGTTATGACCCCATGGACAGTCAGGACGCAGGTGCACAGGTTACATCTGTAGCTGAGCAGATGGTGATGATAGATACCCTCCTGAGTGAGACTTTCGGCCTTGATACTCAGGTAAATATTAGCAAGTTTATTGAATTTAATTTATTAAATTTCATTTTTGAAATACAAGATTAACTAATTTAAATTGATGATTTTAATGAAATTTCAAGGTCATAGTGTCGATGCAGTTTTCAGTGGTTCTCCACCTACATTTTTCACTAGATCATCTACTATCGAGGTATGTAACTAGTAAACAATTATAAATATTACATGTGAATAGCATCGTTATATGAATGGTATTCTAATTTCTGATTTTGGATGTTGAATAGGTTAATACTGTAGATTTCATGGCAACACCTGCCAGCGGTGGTGGACTTCAAAGCTTTACGGAGGTAATAAAATAAATAGTTTAATGAATGAATTGTACTTACTAAATTTTTGTATGTGATTTGTGTGTTTTATTGTGTGTACTTCCATGTTTAGATGAACGTGTGTGTATGTTAGGAGCCATGATTTGCATCACTATTATAGTTTTCGTAATTGAATAATGTTGTTTTATTTCCAGATGATGCAGGCTGCGGAGACACCTCCCCATGTTCATAGGGCAATGGAGCAGGGTGTGGCCTCTGCGATTCATAGCTCCATGGCATTGACAGGGGTATGAGGCAGATTAGTAAATTTCAATTTACATTCATTGTTATAGTTGTCTATTTTTGAAAAATCAAAAGATTATTGATTTGAAGTTTAATTTCTATCTGGATGGTTTCTATAGGACATGACATCACCAGGGCCTATTCCTGCTACTGAGGCAAGCGAGGAGACAGATTATATGTTAGCGGTAAGTGATTATTTTGTTAAATGTTTCATTTTTTATAACATGTAATTTCTATATATTAATGTCTATACTTTTATTGTAACAGGTAAAGATGCAGGAAGACCTAAATAGGAGGAGTAGCCCTCGGGTTCGTAGTAGACCACCCACATGCATGTCTCCATCCCCTAGAAGATCAAAGGCTGCTCGTGATTTATTCTCTTCACCAGACAGAGGGGAATGACTTTTTATTGTGTTCCTTTGTTGTATGCCTATATGGCATTTGTGGACATATATTTTGTATTGTACATAGTTGACATTGTATGCCTATATGGCATTCTTGTAAGCCTATATGGCTATTTTGTATATATGTTATACTTATATCGACAGATATTGATGTATGCCTATATGGATATTTGGTTAATACAAATCTTTTTTATTGATGGCGTCCATACTTGCATTATAAATCCACTTTTGAATGGATATTTGTAGATGGCTACTTCAAATATTTAAAGTCTGATTGTATTACATAGGATGTTTGCATTTTCTTTGATAGGCTTGATAGGCCATGGATTACATGATGGTGTTTGATGGAAAAGTATGGTACTAGAAGACTCTAGTTCATTCTTAATAAGCTTGTGATTGATAATATCTTTGCATGATTGCACTTGATCTTGGATCATGGGCATGTTGTTAGGATTTTGATTGCATTGTGATGTTTGATGGATAGGCATGGTGTAAGATAGCTAACTAGTTTTACGAAAATTTTTCCTTACTTAAACAATTTTACTTGCTATCAATTCATCAACTACTTCAACAACACAAATATATACATCAAAGATAACTACTTGATTGAATCAACCTTAGAGTTGGGTACTTGTCTAGTTATTTGACTCAATCAAATTGCAATGTCTTATTACATGGATAATGCTTTCAATAGCATGAAGTTACAACTTATTCAATGGAGATACAAAAGAAAGGCCTTGAAGCCTTGATGTTTACAATGGCGTCTACACTTGATCAACTCAATCAAACTCAATGATGTCAACTGAATGCCAACACCTCACAATATCACAAGGGAGCATCACCTTGCTTGTTGCATGGATGAACGTCATAGTTGCAAGACTCTTAGGGTTAGGCACCAACTGAAGGTAGTAGAGACTAGAATAGGTGCCATCCTAAGCTGGGTGCTTCCTTGAGGTGGTAGAGACATGGATGAACATCTGGTGGGGTTTGATGACTCTATATTGACACTCAAATTCACTTAGGTGCAATATTAGTGTTCTTCTAACTAGGTGCCAGATAGGAGGATTCTCAGGGGTTTTGGCGCCTAGGTTACAACTTGTCAATTTCTCAAAGAATCTTTGAAACACTTGACTTCCAAGGATTATCATCTTACCCTCTAATGGAGCACCTTGTTCCAAAATTGGTCTTGGGGACTTGCATCTCTCTTAGGTGCATGTTTGGAGTAATGTCAACTGGTATCAGTGCCTATTATCTCAATTCACACTTGACATCAAACTTTTGAAGCTCTTTTACCCTAGCACCTTTATCTTCTATCAAGCGCCTAACATTCTGGAGGTGAATTCCATCTTAATCCAAGTCTTCAAGGTACTTCCAAGTTTAGGCACCAAAACAGGGTTATGGAGGAGCAAAACCACGCCTTAGGAGGATGACTGAACCCTAGACGCCAATTTGAGGTTACAAGAGCATAGGTATGCGCCAAGTAGAGTTTGATGCTCAAAACATTAACATTATTCAGTGAAATCTTTTTTTGACTCTAGGCGTCATTTGGAGGCTAGAAAGAGGGAAGTTGACACCAACTGCATTATGCGCATTTCTAAGGTGATGGAGACCAATAAGTGTGCCTTGTCCTCTGGCTCTATTCCTTGTTAACTTTACAACTTAGATTATTTGAACAACACTGAGAATGCTTCCCTTCTTCCTGATACAAGTTGAAAGATCCACTAGGTGCCATTTTAGGTGTCTGGAGAGATCATCAACCAAGGGCGCTAATAGAGCCTTTGGCAAATGGAAAGAGCGCCTTACTTAGATTTGATTTCTGGATGCCAGAATTGAGGAATTTTGTGCCTTGGCTAGGATTTTCTCATTTCAATCTTGATTATTCATCTAAGTGACTTTCCTTAGCTCCCAAGCCTTCAATCTATCCATTACCCCCTGCTAGGCACTCAAAATAGAGTGTTAACGCCTTATGAAGGTTAGGTGCATTCTGAGGGTGGGGTAGGCAAGTGAGGGTGCTAGACCAGGCCTTGAGACTTCTCTCCTCATCAAAGGCTTTCAATCCTAGGCACCAGATCCAAGGAGTTCCAACCAACACATGCGCCTAGTGATGTGAGTTCACCCAAAGGACAACTTTAACTTGAAAACTTTCAATATTCATCCATCTATGCTAGGCGCTCAATTGGAGGATCCCTAGAAACATGTATAGGTGCCTTGAGGTTCCTAGGCGCTTAATTTGGATGATCCTTGTGCTAGGCGCTTAGTAAAGAAAACTGGAGTGAAATGGGCGCCTAGGCTCCCAAGCTTCCATACTTAGTCAAATTTTAGGGTTCTGACCTTGTTCCTGCAAAACCAACAGATAGAGTTAGTCCAAAACCAATTCATTCCCTCATCATTTGGAATTAGCCTCCGGGAATGAGGAATAGGCTAATCCATTATACACTTGATGATCAAGCCGGGAATGGGGACATGACACATGGTACTAGGCTAATCATTTTGGGTTTTGCATGAGCCTCAGACAAGGTAATAGGCATAGGGTTTTTATCTTACATAATGATTTTTTCAAACCAAGCATCCATGATGGAAATGATTAAGGATGATAGAATGTTTGGGTTTTGGACTTTGAGATGTTTATTGTTGTAAATGTTTATTGTTTGGACTCAAATTTTGTTAAATGGTTGTTTGAAAGAGGACACATCAAACACAACAATAAGATTGGTTTAAGTATGGATGTAAATGATGTTTACTAGTTTACTAATGTGATGATGTTTACTAATGTGATGATGATTACTAATGTGATGATGATTTTGCATGTTTTCAATGGTTGGGATCTACAAGTTATACATTTTTTTGGGATGCACACCTCATTGATTGTAGTGGGATGACTTGAATGCATATTGCCTATATCCACAGGATGACTTTGCTATTTTTCCTTGTCTATGCTCATTTGCGCATTGGTATGTTGCATTGGGATGAGAGGATGGATGTTGTTTTGATAGTGATGTGTATTCGTCACCTAGTGATGGATGATCTTATATAGTGGTTGGGTGTAATGGTTATCTTCATGTGGTTATAGATGTTGATCCTTGGTTTAGAGGTGTTTGGTAGTGTGTCTTGGTGGACTCTTGATTCTAGATTAGAGTATTAGCATGATACAAGTTCTCTTGAGACTAGGATGTCTATATTGGTGCATGTGATCTTCTAGGAGGAGATGTTAGATCATGATGTCATGTTTGGATACCTAATTTTGTAGTTGGAGTTTTGACAGTGGTCTTGTTGGTTCTCTTGGTATTGAGTACATTGGTCATGTGCTTGGGAGCTTCATGATAATGTGGTGTTGCATTTGGAGCTTAGCATGGATTGATTGGTTGTAGGTTCTCATACATACTTCGAGACTTGGGTGAGGCTAGAGTTCTCTTGGGATTAGAGACACTTCTTGAGATGGTTAACCTTTAGAGGTTTTAGCAGGAAGACCAAGGAGACTTTCACTTGGATATGGGCGTGAGTTAATTATGGACCTAGAGAAGATTCTTATTGGTTCTAGAGGGTTCATTCGAGGGGTGTCTCTAAACATGCTTTTTCTCAGGCGCTAAACTGGAGTTGTCTAGATGCACAAGTGCGCCTCCCTCAATGAAGTTCCTTTTGTTAACTTAGTTCATCCTAATGACTCAAGGGGTTGTTATATTATTTAGGCGCAATCTTTCATAGACTAAAACATTCACTCCATGTTAAGGCGCTCAAAGGAGGCTCTGGAGATGGAAAATGGCGCCTTAACTCACTTATGTAAATTTTAGACTTTTAGTCAATTACAAGATGTCTTAGAGGGCTCAATTCTTCAAGGCGCCCATTTTGTTCACCACTTGTAGCATCACTTGTTCAAGGCGCATGTGTGATTTGGTCAAAAACAGGCACCTAGAGTGAATAGACTTTCATCCTGACTTAATACACTGCCTCCTTCTGACAATTTTTGGGGCAGCAGAAAACCTTTCACCACGGGCAAATGCCTCAGAGCTATAAAAAATCAAGAGAGGTTATTGTAGAGGCACTCTACATGATCGCGTTGCCTTAGACGGAATGTTTCTAAGTGACACAATTTTTGAGTAACATCTCGTCAAAGATTGCTGCCTTTTTGCACTTTGGACTCTTTAGGGATATCGTCGGTACAATGTAGCTCCGACTGTTTTGACATGTTTGGGTGAAAAATAGGACCATGCCTAGCGTAAATGTACCCATTCAAATGCATTGAAATAGTCAGTTTGGTCACATCAGGAGCAGGATGAAAGTTACACTCCTTTGCAACTTTACACTGCCTCCTTCTGACGATTTTTGGGGCAGCAGAAAACCTTTCACCACGGGCAAATGCCTCAGAGCTATAAAAAACTAAGAGAGGTTATTGTAGAGTCACTCTACATGATCACGTTGCTTTAGATGGAATGTTTCTAAGTGACACGGTTTTCAAGTAACATCTCGTCAAAGATTGCTGCCTTTTTGCACTTTGGACTCTTCAGGGATATCGTCGGTACAATGTAGCTCCGACTGTTTCGACATGTTTGGGTGAAAAATAAGACCATGCCTAGCATAAATGTACCCATTCAGACGTGTTGGAATAGTCAATTTGGTCGCATCAGGAGCAGGACAAAAGTTACACCCCTTTGCAACTTTACACTGCCTCCTTCTGACAATTTTTGGGGCAGCAGAAAACCTTTCACCACGGGCACATGCCTCAGAGCTATAAAAAATTGAGAGGTTATTGTAGAGGTACTCTACGTGATTGCGTTGCCTTAGACAGAATGTTTCTAAGTGACACGGTTTTCGAGTAACATCTTGTCAAACATTGTTGCCTTTTTACACTTTGAACTCTTCAGGGATATCGTCGGTACAATGTAGCTCCAACTATTTCGACATGTTTGGGTGAAAAATAGGACCATACCTAGCATAAATGTACCCATTCAGACGTGTTGGAATAGTTAGTTTGGTCGCATCAGGAGCAGGATGAAAGTTACACCCCTTTGCAACTTTACACTGCCTCCTTCTAATGATTTTTGGGGCAGCAGAAAACCTTTCACCACGGGTAAATGCCTGAGAGCTATAAAAAACCAAGAGAGGTTATTGTAGAGGCACTCTATATGATCATGTTGCCTTAGACAGAATGTTTCTAAGTGACACAGTTTTTGAGTAACATCTCGTCAAAGATTGCTACCTTTTTGCACTTTGGACTCTTCAGGAATATCGTTGATACAATGTAGCTCTGACTGTTTTGACATGTTTGGGTGAAAAATAGGACCATGCCTAGCGTAAATGTACCCATTAGGACACATTGGAATAGTCAGTTTGGTCGCATCAGGAGTAGGATGAAAGTTACACCCCTTTTCAACTTTACACTACCTCCTTCTGATGATTTTTGGGGCAGCAGAAAACCTTTCACCACGGGCAAATGCCTCAGAGCTATAAAAAATTGAGAGAGGTTATTGTAGAGGCACTCTATGTGATAGCGTTGCCTTAGATGGAATGTTTCTAAGTGACACAATTTTTGAGTAACATCTCATCAAAGATTGCAGCCTTTTTGCACTTTAGACTCTTTAGGGATATCGTGGGTACAATGTAGCTCTAACTGTTTCGACATGTTTGGGTGAAAAAAAGGACCATGCCTAGCGTAAATGTACCCATTCGGATGCGTTGGAATAGTCAGTTTGGTCACATTAGGAGCAGGACAAAAGTTACACCCCTTTGCAACTTTACACTGCCTCCTTCTGACGTTTTTTGGGGCAGCAGAAAACCTTTCACCACGGGCAAATGCCTCAGAGATATAAAAAATTGAGAGAAATTATTGTAGAGGCACTTTACATGATCGCGTTGCCTTAGACAGAATGTTTCTAAGTGACACGGTTTTCGAGTAACATCTCGTCAAAGATTGTTGCCTTTTTGCACTTTGGACTCTTCAGGGATATCGTTGGTACAATGTAGCTCAGACTGTTTCGACATGTTTGGGTGAAAAATAGGACCATGCCTAGTGTAAATGTGCCCATCCAGACGTGTTGGAACAGTCAGTTTGGTCACATCACGAGCAGGACACCAAAAATGCAAAAGTTGCTTTGTGCAACTTGACAACATTGACACTTTTTTGCAACATGACTCAAAAACTCAAACTGACCCCAAATGACTCAAAGTGACTTAAAATCACCTTGATTTGGTGCCCAATGTACATTATAGAGGTCGAGGCACTCCTTATCTTTCAAACATCTTAGATGAGCGCATAGGAAAGGAAAAAGCTCTAAGTTTCATCATCATGAGCGCCTAATATCAAGAGACTTTAATGGCTCAAACCTTAGCATGGAGTCCTAAGGCGCATTTCATGTCTCCTTTCATCCAGTTTGGCACCCTTATGTAGATTTTTCAACTTGATTTGGCACCCTATATGTGAAGGAAGATCTAAAGGCATGAAAGTGGATGTCATATTGCAAGACTTTGGATCATCAAAATTGAAAGAAATAAGTCTATTAAGCTTGGGCACCCTTGGTCTTCTTTTCATTCATTATGAGCGCCTTGGGAGAATGGTATATAGGTCATCATCATGATTGGGCGCCCTGGATCCAGAGTGTTGGAGAGATCATCAAATGGTGTCTAGTAGGGTGAGTTATGAGTTTGGTCGCATTAGGAGCAGGACACCAAAAATGCATAACATGATGATGTAAAAATGCAGGAGGAAATAAAAAAAGACAAACCTTACAAATTAATGTGCATACTTACAACTCAATGTAACATAACTTTACAAAATCAATGTGAATACTTACAAATTAATCCAATGAACCATCCGGGTCTGCTCTACTCTTTATTGTGTCAAGTATTACTTCATGGTCAGACTCACACACCTTCCACAATATTTTGTTCAAAGGTCTACCCCGATACTTTATCAAATGAACATTGGATGCCACGATAAGGTTCGAGTAATGAAGAATCTTCCGATGCATGTCAAAGTCCTAAAATAGCCAAATATTAACACTCTTATGTGGGTACCTTCTAAGCCATGTTCCAGTAATAACCACTGATCCTGTAGGGTATTCGATGTTTTCTCCATCTGTAATAGGGGCCTCCAATTTCTTTTTGGCCTCAACACAACGACATAAGTAATAATTTGTTCCCTCTTCATTATCTTCATCTGCAATAACCCCATATACGTGCCCTACATTGATATGTGTAGCAAATTAGATGAAATTAGTCAACATTACAAAAACACTACAAAGTAAGATGACATTACCTGGTTGAACTAGATGAAATTAGATGCATGTACGTGCCCTATATTACCTGGTTGAACTAAATCTAATATGTGGTCAAAGTCAACTGGCGATTCCATCTGTGTTAGTTCCAGTGTCGTCGGGGGTCGATACGTGTCAAGTGGGCTAAGATAACTTAACTACCATTCATCAACGCACTCCTTTGACTCGCACTCATCCCAGACTTGAATTGTATAGGAAGAACAAAAGCATGACATATTTCGTGTATGGATACTCCATGAACCTATAATTGAGCTTCTGAAAGAGTGCATCTCATTTGATCCTGTCAGTGTACAACAATCCTCATATGGTACAATGTTAGTATCATCTATCAACCAAAAAAATCTATGAACTAAAGACTTACCTTCATTACTTGGACCCATGGAAGCATTACACCACTTGACAATCGATTTTGCATTTGTCAACTTTGCATTGTCTTTATACTTTAACTCTTCTCATGCTATGGCTCTTTTGATACATGCTCCTGCACCATCATGCTCCCCCTTTCCATGCCCGGCCTCACAAAAGTTCCAAATATGTTGAATACCATTAGACTCGATACTATACCTTAAACTCTAATCCCTTATCCCTAAACCCTCCAACCCTATCCCTAATCCTTACAACCCTCAACCCTAATCCCTCAACCCTTAACTCTGATCCATCAACCCTCAACACTATACCTTAAACCCTAATCCCTTCGACCTCAACCCTATCCCTAAACCCTTGACCCTCAAACCTCAACCCTCAACCCTCGACGTCAAACCCTAATCCCTCAACCCTTAACTCTGATCCCTCATCTCTCAACCCTAACCCTAAACCCTCAACCCTCAACATCAAATCCTAATCCCTCAACCCTTCACTCTAATCCCTCAACCCTAAACCCTATCCCTAAACCCTCAACACAATACCTTAAACCCTAATCCCTCAGCCCTCAACCCTAAACCTTATCCCTAAACCCTAATCCCTCAACCCTCAACCCTAATCCATCATCCCTCAACTCTAATCCCTCATCCCTAAACCCTAAATGCTATCCCTATTCCTACACCCTCAACAGAATTGATACTATACCTTAAACCCTAATCCCTTATCCCTAAACCCTCCAACCCTATCCCTAATCCCTAAATGCTATCCCTAATCCTACACCCTCAACAAACTCGATACTATACCTTAAACCCTAATCCCTATCCCTCAACCCTTAACCCTTAAAACTTAAACCCTATCCCTACACCCTCAACACTTGACACTATATCTTAAGCCTTAAACCCTCATCCCTAAAGCCTCAACCCTCAATCCTTAAACCTTCAACCCTAAACCCTATCCCTAATCCCTCTACCCTCGACACTCTAACCCTAACCTCGACATTAAATGCTAATCCGTCAACCCTAAACCCTAATCCTAAACCCTCAACCCTCAACCCTCAACACTATACCTTAAACCCTAATCCCTCAACCCTCAACCCTAAACCTTATCCCTAAACCCTAATCCCTCAACCCTCAACCCTAATCCATCATCCCTCAACTATAATCCCTCATCCCTAAACCCTAAATGCTATCCCTATTCCTAAACCCTCAACAGACTTGATACTATACCTTAAACCCTAATCCCTTATCCCTAAGCCCTCCAACCCTATCCCTAATCCTTACACCCTCCACACTCTACTTTAACCCTAATCCCTCGACCCTAAACCCTATCCCTAAACCCTTGACCCTTGAACCTCAACCCTCAACCCTCAATGTCAAACCCTAATCCCTCAACCCTTAACTTTGATCCCTCGACCCTCAACCCTATCCGTAAACCCTAAACCCTCAACCGTAATTTGTCATCCCTCATCCCTAAACCTTAAACGCTATCCCTATTCCTAGACCCTCAACGGGCTCGATACTATACCTTAAACACTAATCCCTTATCCCTAAACCCTCCAACTCTATCCCTTATCCCTTAACCCTCATGATTAATAGCCTTGAACATAAAAAAATTTGAGTGGGACATAACGCGAGCGCGTTATAACGCGCTCGTGTTATGTCAAACATGACAAAAGACAGACTTGCGGGAAAGAAAAATGCAAGGCAAAACATAACGCGAGCGCGTTATAACGCGCTCGCGTTATTTCTTGCTTTGGGAATCCCAAGCCTTGGGTTTGGGATTTGCTTTGGATTTCCAACCCACAGGCTTGGAGTGCCTTATGAACAGTCACAGACGTGTTTTTCTATATTCTTCAAAATTTCACATAATTTCGTTCGTGCTAACCCTCAGATTTGCACGTGTTTCAAGGTCGAACAAATCAAACACATGGGTAATGTTAGGCTTTCTCTTAGCTATTTGACGATGTGATTTTTTTCACATTTTAACAATGTTAAGCCTTTCATCTTTAATTTCTTTTGTTTGTGTGTCTATTTTTAGGCAAAAACCACTGTTTGGTCTTTTTTTCATTGTAAAATAACTATTCATTCAAATTTCAAAAAAATTACATATTTAGAAACTAGACTCCATTCTACAAATATTAAAAAAATAAAAAATAATTTTCAATTAGTTTTCAAAATTTATAGGGGTAGCACGGCCAAAATTCTATTTTTTAGGATGTGTCCACTTTAAAAATTAGTAAAAAATCAAATATTCATCAAAAAATTATCAGAAAAATTAGGCATAAACTACATGCTATTAGCTAATTTCTCACTAAAGTGATTTTAAAAATACCAAAAATAAGTTGACCTTTTGAGGGAGCCACAAAACATGCTATGTTATGTTTTTTTGACAGAAACAACACCAATTTCTGTGGCTCCCTCTTTTGAACCCCTTAATCTATGCCATTTTAAAAAAAAAATAGTAGTTTAGAAAGTAGACTCGGAGCACTATGAACATTGTTTTGGTTGCATCTCCAAATTTTGAGTGTAACTATGCTCAATTTCTCATCCAAGGCTAGTATTTCCTGATTTCAGAAAAAAAGTGGCCACTTAAGACCCCTTTTTGGCCCCCCATCTTCTTGCACTTACCCTTCATCCTTTTTGATATAGCATTTGTTGCTAAAGATCTTGAAGTATCTGATAGTGGGAGGTCTTCCATACCATATCTCATAAGGGGTCTTAGTTCTATTGACCCTCAACTATACTCTGTTAGTCAGATAGATAGTAGTGTCAATTGATTCCTTCCAATACATGTCAGGCAGATCTGCATCCTTCAACATTGCCCTAGCCATCTCTTGCATAGTCCTATTCTTCTTTTCCACTACCCCATTTTTCTTAGGGGTTCTAGGAGCTAATAGATGTCTCCTAATTCCATGATCTTCACAAAACTTATAAAATTAATTTGAAGTAAACTCACCTTCTCTATCAGACCTTAGACATTTGATCTTAGTATCCATTTCATTCTCAACCATAGATTTGAAAACCTTAAACTTATCAAAGGAATCTAATTTTTCTCTTAATAAAGTAACCCAAGTCATTCAAGAATAATGATCAATCAGTAACATGAAATACCTTTCACATTGTTGACTCTTTACTCTTGTACGGTTATGTAGGTCAACATTAAATAAGAGTACTCCTTGCTCTTGAAACTTCCCTTTGTTTGCTTTCCCATTTGACATTCCTTGCATAATGTGTTTGCAGGCTTGGTTATCTTGGGCATATCTCTCACTGCATGAATAAAGTTGATCTTTACTATATTGTCAAAGTTGGTGTGTCCCATTTGCTTGTGCCATATCCAACACTCACTAGATTGAGCCAATAAGTATGTTCTTCCATTTACCTCCTTCATATGATAGATATCACCATATGACTTGATGCATTTTGCAACTAGTTTTCTGGACCCTACCTTCTTGATTCCACATACGTTGACATGAAAAGTAAGATTGTATCCTTTACTACACATCTGATTAACACTGAGAAGATTATGCTTTAGTCCTTTGATATAGAGAATATCCTCAATCTTGTTCTTCCCATCAATAATTATAGCACCCTTTCCATAGATTTGTGATTACTCACCACCACCAAACTTAACAGCTCCACCATTTCACTTCTCAAGTATGATAAACTTCTCCTTGTCACCAGTCATATGATTAGAAAAACCACTATCAATTACCCAATCCTTGGCTTCTTCTCTTGCATGAAAGACAGTCCATACAACCATTAATCTATCACTGTTTTGGTCATTTTGCAAGGTATTAGTATTTTCATGTTTTCCAATGTTATCCATTTTATCACTAGTATTCAAGGCCATGAAAAGTGTTTCATCATTTGAATCATCATGATCCTCATCTTCTGAAGAACAACTTCTCTCTATGGAATACAAGCTTCTTTTGAAAGGACATTTATATGCAAAATAACCAATATTTCCACAATTAAAATATATTAAATGCAAATTACCTTTGTATTTACCTATGCCTTTCTTCAAAGTTCTTACAAAGTTTGCTTCTACCTCATCAAAGTCATCATCTTGATCTGCTACTTCATCTTTTGCCTTCTTACTTGCTTTGAATGTTGCTTCCTTCTTTGGAACACCTTTGTCAAATTCTCTCATTTCAAAAGCTATGAGAAAACCAAAAAATTGATCTATTGTATATGTATCCAAATCCTGAGTCTCCTCAATAGTAGATACCTTATGACTGTAAGATTTGGGAAGAGTTCTCAGTACCTTCTTCACAATGTCATCTTATTTCACTTCACCACCAAGACCTATGATGCCATTAACTATTTCATCCACTCAGAGCATATAACTGGCAATGTCTTCATCTTTTGTCATCCTTAGGTTCTCAAATTTTCTCTTTAGGATTTACATCTTGGCTTGCTTCACTATAGTATCTCCTTCATAAATGCTTTCAAGTATTACCTAGACATCCTTGACAAATTTGCAACTCATTACCTTTAGAAGTTCTAAATCAGCCAGTCCACTCATGATAGTACTTTTTGCCTTGGCATTATTATCATATAATGTAATCTCATTAGCATCTATAGGCTTAGAACCAAGAGGAATTTAACCCTTCACAACAACTTGCCATACACCAAACCTTAGAGAAGATAGATAGTTTTCCCTCCTTAGCTTCCAAAAGGAATAACCTTTAATTGATTAGACTATAGCTGACCATGAATATAGGATCTTCCCATGAGCATTGGATATGTAAGCTCCACTGTGCTATGGTAAAAATACCTTCTTCTCTCTACCTGATGAAAAGTGTTCTAAAAATCTATCACCTTTTGATGAAACCATGTATAATACTGAGATGAAAATGATTCCCCTATTCTAAGGAACATAGTCACCATGGTTTTCACTTGTCGAAGGTCATTACAAAGTTTGGATCTAAGCTAACTATTGAATGTTAAAGTGTAAATAATATAGTAAGCTCTTACGTTATCCTTAAATCTTCACCACAATCAAGTTGTTTATAAAGGCTTTGTGTTTCTAGGGCTCATGAGAAATAGAAGTAAACAAAAGACTTAATGGGAAACAACTGATTAAAGACTGAAAAATACTAACAACAATATCATGATCAAGACTCCATTGATATTATGCTACACACAGACCTTCTCCTTTAAGATAGAAAGGACCTACAAGAAAATGCATAAATATAAGAAAGAAAGAAAGAAACACCAAACCAACAAAGTAACATATTGATGAAAGAAATGAAGAACAAGCAAAGACTGAAGAACAACAAAAAGGCTCCTAATCTACTATAATACAAAATGTAGGAGAACTTTATGGACCAAAATAGTGCTTGAGAAACTACCCATTAATAGGCAATGGGACAGGTTCTCTAGTTAATGAGCTAATCCTTAAAGTGTTTTCTTTGAGAATCTCAGAGATCTGATATGGGCCAAGCCACAATTTTTCAAATGTCTGGTGGTCACCTTTCTTTTCTTTAGCTTTATTCCATAGCAGAACCAAGTCTAAAATTCTAAAAGCTTTGATCTTACCCCTTTTGTCAAACCATCTTTTGACCACTACTTGGTGTTTGATGAAGTGTTGTAGGGTTGTATCACATTTTTCTTCTAGGCCTAACAAGTTCATGAGCCTAGCTTCTATTTTATTGTCAACAATTGAAAATTCCTTCATAAATTGAAGGATAGGTATTTGAAGATTCACTGGGAAGATCGGGTTCAAGCCATATACTAGCTAGTATGGGGAAGTTCCTAGAGAGGCTTTAGTCCTAGTTTTATTTTCCCATAAGGTGAACTTGAGCTGAGTATGCCAATCCCTAGGGTTCTTTTCTAGCAGTTTCTTAATAACGTGAATCAAATTTTTATTCATAGATTCTGCGACACCATTACCTTGTGGGTAATAGTTTGAAGAGAACTTTAACACCACTTTTTGTTCAAAAGACCATTGTATATATTAATCTAATGAAAAAGCAGGGTCATTGTCACATACCAGAGCAAAGGGTATCCCAAACCTAGTGATGATGTTTTCTTGAGGGAACTTGATTACCACCGCAGTGGTGCAATTCTTGTAGGTGTGTGATTCTATTCAATGTGTGTAGCAATCCATTGCAGTCAAAATAAATTTGTAACCTGCAGACGAATTTGGGTTAATCACACCTACAAAATCCAATGCCCATTGGGCAAATAGTCTTACCTCATATACTGGATGTAATGGTATCACATGATTCCTTTCTCAAGAGGTGGTTGTTTAACATATATGACAGGTTCTAACATGTTGATGAGCATCCCAGAAGATTTATGGCTAGTAGTAGCCTGACCAAAGTATTTGGTGCACTGTAGAACCTCTTGAGCCATGTCAGGTACCATACTTGCCATGAATTCCTGAAGAACGTTTTTGGCTTCTAGTTCTGTCAAACACCTTAAATAGACACCTTCATAATTCTTTTTGGACAATGTTGCATTCTTTATCATGAAATGTACACTCTTGAGTTTGAGAGCTCTCCTCTGAGTGGCATTCAAACTGTTTAGGCACTTGTTATTCAAAAGGAAATATACTATATCTCTATACCATTCATCCTTGGTGATGGCTCCAACCATGTACTATTGGCAAATAATTTGAGGATCAACTTCAACCATGGTTTTAGATAGTCCTTGTCCTCTTACAAGATTCATGGGATGAATCTCTAGGTTGAACTCTTGTAGAATGGCCATCCATTTGCCTATTCTTTCTCCCAATTAACTTTGCATCAAAAGAGACTTTACAACTTGGTTCTAGACAATTGTGAATATCTTGCTTCTGAGGATGTAGTGCCTAAATTTCTTGACTGCTCTTACTAATGTGAAAGCCTTCTTCTCTAGATAGGGATATCGTACCTTGACATTTTTGAATGGGGAGCTCATGAAAGCATTAGGCATTTCATCCCCAACTTCTTTCCTTTGGGTTAGGAAAACCACACGAGTGTTTAGAATTGAATGAATAAATATAGAAAGGTTGCAGATAGTCAGGACTGATGAAGAATGGTGCCTAAGTGATAGATTGTTTGATCTGAGTAAATGTAGATTTAGTGAATGCATGTTATTAGTGAGAGCATTGCTTATCGCAGGAAATTGGTTTGATCCTCCTAATTACCCTAGTGAAGGCATGGAACCACCAAATCCCCTAGGAGAAGGATCCATTTGATGTTGCAGTTCAATAGCCATTTGTATGTTTTAGCGAGAGTGTCTATGTCTGCTAGGGTCTGAGTTCTTCTTAGGAATAAACTAGTTAGGGGGTCTATCAATTTTATATAGACATGAATGGATGCATCTTCTGCTACTATGTAAGGGGTAGCCAATCTCTTGTACAACCTTTGGAATCTAGTGTTAAACATTGTTAAAGGTTCATTTGGTTCCTTTTTATAGGTGGCAAATTGATGGTAAAGGATAGTCAGGTCAACATATGTTCAAAATTGGTTAATGGAGGTTGTTTCTAATTCTTGCCAAGATGAGATTGAATTTGACGGTAGACTAAGGTACTAACTATATGTGTAGTTTCCTAAAGAATAGGGGAACAACCTACAGACCACATCTTGATGAGCTATTTGCGATCGAATCGTAGCATCCTTGAAAGCCTGTATATGTTCCTCAATAGTTTTTATTTCACCATAAATGTACTTAGTGCAAAACATTTCTGGGGTTCCTAGGTAATTCATGGATTTCTCCTAGCACAGTCCCTAAATGAGAATTTTTTGTAGCAAAGAAGGCCATTGGTGGAGGTGGAACAAGTGAACCGAGAGGATTTTCTATAGGTCGTTGGTTTGGTGGAGGGATAATGGGTTGATTGTTATGTCTTCCTCTCATGCTTCTTTCTCTAGTTGGAAATCCTAGTTCAAAGAAATCTCCCTTCCTTGGTGAAGATCTCAGGATTCTGATAAAGCTCTTAGGAGAAAAAGAGTTAATATGCTCTAGTTTGAAGTTCTAATAATTTTTAAGGCCCTTCTTCTAGCACCAATTATGTTGATGGTCCATTTAACACATGCATGCAGCACAAGCAAGGTGAGATTCAACTTGCCTCTCCTAAAAGGACTGCTGATCCAAAAGAGAATCAATGATCCCCAAGGTCTTAGGAGTTGGGTCACAACTATGTTGCACAAGCATATGGTTGATATGAACAATTCACAAGGGGGCTTGGTTGTATGATTTATTTATTCAAACTAAGCATAAATTTACTATATCTACTATTCTTTTGAAAGAAAGATCAAAAGATTGAAAGGAATGAGATGTAAATGATATAGCACAATAAATTTCAAACTTTGTATCAACACACTCATCCAAGAAATTCATTAACCACAATACTAAAATCAGTTTTATAAAACCCAATTATTCATATTATGGTGCCACAGTCAAAGGATTCCAAATTGATATGATTAGAATTGTATTTTATGATTACTATATTTCATACACAAATCAGAAATAAAATTCAGAATTTTAAAGCACAAATTTCAGAATTTCTCAAATAGATAAGGAAGCAAAGATTGAGTTCAATATTATTGGTTTAAGTGCTCTCTCTCTCTCTCTGTATATGTGTATATATATATGTACATATATATATACATATACATATATATATATATATATGTATATACATATATATATGTATATGTATATACATATATATATATATATATATACATATATATATGTGTATATACATATATATGTACATATATATATATAGATATATATATATATATATATATGTACATATATATATGTACATATATATATATATATCTCTATATATATATATGTATATACATATATAATCTTGTTGAGTTATTATCATTTTATTTATATATATTTTTTTGATTGGTAAAGATGCTAAGCATCATAAGCATTATATATTAATATTTATAGAGTTTTTTATGAAAAAGGTACAATGACTAGATAGGGCTTTTACAAAGCTAGCCTTAAAAAAAAGAGGCAAAGAGAGGCCTCTAAAAACAACGAGAAGGAGAAAATAGAACTAGTTAATCACATTGACATCAGCCACCTTGAAGGATTGAAACCCCAAGTGAATTGAAGCTTCATCCTCAACATGCATAGTTGCTTCTACAGGAACATAGGGAGCTGGAGGATTAAAATGGATAAGGAAAGACCAGGCTGTATAAACACCTTCAATCTTGGTTGTGAGTGAATGTCCTAGCTATTTCTTGTGATATTGAAAAGAACATTCTAGAAGATCAGATGAATTGTTTTGAAGGTTGAGATTCAACGCATGAAACACACAACCCAAAAGAGGCTTATCAATGAGATCTACCCACACAAATAAGCCTCCAATCTCTACTAGACCCGAATGGAGGTCATAGTTTGCAAAAGCTTGATTGAGCTTTTCTTTTGAGAGTAGGAAACTATTGTGCCTCGCACACACGCCCCATTCAAAAATGAGGACCCCCTCTTTTGATTTAGCTTAGATGTCATTAGATATTTTTCATCTCTTAAGTGGTTAAGTGGTCAAAGTGCATTTTGACCTTGATTGAATGATAGTATTGAAGAATCACTTCAAGAATCTGCTAGGTTGAATCTTCATTTTCCTTTTGAAGGCCTTGAATTGCCCTTTTGCGCTAAATTCCTGCCTGTTCAACCTTTGCGCTGGATTGTCTTCCAACCGACTTGGTGCTAGATTCCTCTGTCACTAACTTCAATGCTAATTCCCTTTCTGATAGACTTCTACACTAGAAATGATTGTCTCCAACTTGCGTTAAATCAAGCGATCACTAACTAAGTCGGACGAGGCCAAAACACCTACAAGTTAGACAGATCTCATATGCCCGCAAACTATGCCAATTGAATTAATGAATCTTAGCACTGGAAACAATCCTATCCAACACATCCAAATTCCCTGCTAGGTCTAAACTAAGGAAAAACCGTGCCAAACTAACAGACGTACACCTGCGCATTAATGGTGTCTTAACCGGGGAATAAAAGGGGGTAAATCCTACATTTTGACCATTTGTTTTACATTCAATCAGATTTTTGGAGCTTCGTTTGTATTTCTACTGTCAATTTGCCTGAATTCGAAGCCATGACCTACCTGCACAATTAGAACACGCCTTCCATATTTACCAGGTAGGGTTTTGAACTCTCTCCTTCAAACTTTCATTGCATGTCATTAGGGTTTGTTTAAACATTAATCTTTCTAAAGTGTAATTTTAGGGTTTCTAGCTAGGGTTTGCATTTAAATTGTTTGTTTCCTAGAAAAAAACCTGGTTAAGATTCTCTGTTGAAAAAATGAACCGATCATCATAAGTAAAAAAGATAAAACTTAGATGAATTTCCCATAGAAACCTTTAGTTTTAGCGCTAAAATGGGGTTCGACCGACTTGCAAACCTGTCGATTATCTAGTCAATCAGAGAACTCCAAAACCCACGCTGCACTCTTAGAGCCATTTGGTGCTAAAAACTTTGGTCTCTGACCTACATGCCCAAATCGCATTTCTCTGACTTTGTCAGAAGGACCTAAAAGCCCCACTAACCTTGAAATTGCCTTTTGTGCTAGATTTCCCTCGCTCTGACTTGGCTAAAAGACCTCATCTCTAACTTGGTCAGCCACCTCAAATTCCCCTGCAAAGTCAGTGATGCCTCAAAATCCCACTGGAAGCAATACATCAGTTTTGTGCTAAAAATAACCCCTTTCAACCTACGCTGCAATACTCTCCTACTGACTTGGTCGGTAGCAACCAAAACTCATGCAAATCAAACCATGTTGAATCCTACGCACATGTAATACGAACTATCACAATGGACTTTGCACTAAAAACACAACCGACTGACTTGACAACCAATGGAGGTTGGTGATCTCTAAAACCTGCACAAGTCGGTACCCATCAAAATCTGCACAAAGCGTTTAGAAGCATAAAAGGTAGTAAAGCCTTTGGTCAAACTAGCCCATTTCTTCCTCTAAGGTCAGATGACCCTGAATTCAACACTTTTCTGCCTACAGGTCAGACGACCCTCAAAATAGCACAAAACACGCAAATGACTGAATTTTCTAAGAGTTTTCAAAGGGAAAGTGTCAGAAATGGTAGAGTTAATGTTGTAATGCATTGATAATGATGATTTTCATGAAATTTCTTGCAACATTAGATGTTTCTTTGCATGTATCAATAATGATCATTACAATTGCAATAAATGTCAAACTTGAGTGTCCTTCAAAAGGGTATATTAGAAGTAATAGCAAATTTGTTAAAGTTCATCTTAAACTTAGGAGTGTGTTATAAGATTCCTCAAGGTATCAAACTTATAAGGTCTGGTCCTATAGACTAAATGACTGCTTGAGCCCAAGCTATGATGTACGAGTTCAAAGGAATCCCTCCAAAAACCAAGATTGACTCCGAGTGGAGTGATGTAGGAGATATAGATCTAGGTCACATAGACCTAGATGACTTAAGATTGAGAGTCTTTGGTTCAAACCCAACTCCTAGGGCCAGAATACTTAGAGATAGTGGTATTTCACAAGTTGATGCCTTCTCCAATTCAGTACAATGTGCAGAGCTAATGACAACTTGTGCAGATAGATATGATATAATGACAAGAACAGTCCAAATAGCCAACGGGGATATCTTGGCTGATTTAACCCCACCTTCCCTAGCTAAAACCTTTGATATTCCTTGGCACAAGGTTATGACTATGCCAAACAAACAAGGATCACATGATACTTATAACAAAGATGTAGAAGGTTGCAAAAAGTACATAAATGACAGTTGGGCCAAAAGTAAAAGGTCTGCTCTCATTAAACTCCCTTGAATATTATACAGAAGTGACTTCCATGATGAAATTCGAGACTTGGTGACTTTCTTGAGTAGTATATATGGACTGCCTACAACCTCCACTTTTGAGGATTGGATGTTTGTCATTATCATTGAGATATTGAAAGGAACTAAGTTCTACTGGGCCCAAATCCTTAGCGACAACAATCATGAGGCCTTTAGCAATTTCAAGGACAAAAGATACTTCAGATGGACATCCTATGTTGTTTATGCATTGGCAAGGAGAAATCACTATGTTGGGCTTTCCAAAATTGGAGAAGTTGCGAATGATGAGCAAACCCAGATAAGGTGTATGAATGTTACCCACAACTGACCTCTTCTCAATCTTTGATACATTTTAAAAGAGTGAATGATGCTTTCATGATGCATATAGCCAGAATGTTGAAGGGTAACACAGCCTTGAGGATTTCCACTGAGGCCATGAATGAAATAACCAAATATGGTAGATGGTACATCTAGTTTGAGAAATTCACATATTTGAGGGTGCAAGGCTTCACTAGGATGGCTTACAGACTTCCTAGGTATCCCGATGATAAGACAGTGCTTCTGGAGCTATCTAGACAATTAATACCCTGTGCTAAGAAACTTAAACATTTGCACAGAACTAATGTGCAGTTTCCTATCAAGTTTGGCAAAGGAATTTATGCATGCCCTTCTTTGGCATTGGCAGAGCACTCCAATAAAGAGCTTTAGCTCCTTAATTTGCACTACTACAATGCAAGGTATCATTTTGATCCCAATAGAGTGATGGAAATATTTTTAAGTAAGAAGCTCTTCCACAAGATGCACATTGAAGATTTTTGGGCCAATTGCCCTGATGATTATGAGATCATGAAGAAAGCACATTCAAGGCTACCTCTAGATTTTATCAAGAAGTTTCACATTGTGCCAGTGCTAGACTAGCTACAGGATGATGAAAATGTTATGGTCAGAGCACCCTGGGAGGCTCAGTACCGTTAGCCCATCCCATTGCCAAATTGGGCAAATGTAGAAGAGAGCTCCCTGGATATTATTATGAGAGAACCTATCAGACTAAGCAAGGCCTGGGTAAGAGCTCAAGTGGCTACTCTAGAAGGATAAGGAGTTCAACTCACTTATACAGCATTGGATTTAGATAAGGACTATGGGGGAGAAGAGGATGAGCCAATCCATGTCACAGATGAAGCAGAGCCAGCTAAGAAATAGAAGTCAGACAGTGAAGAACATACATCTCCGGCTGAAAAAGCAAAGAAGATGAAGAAGCCATCTACAAAATCTCCTCAAAAGAAAGATCAACCTCCCTCTACTAGGACAAGGGCCTCCAAGAAAATAAATATGCCAAGTCGTTCTGGAGAAGGCTCTAAGGCCAAGAAGGTAAAAGTAAAAGAAGTTAGTAAGGAGGATGTTGTAACCAAGAAATATTATAATCCTCCAACTGCCCAGTCTCCTACTACCCAAAGTGTGGGCACTACTGTCACAACCCCTGTTGTTTCTACTACCACTTCTCCTTCCATCCCCCCTTCTTCTACTGCATCCACTTCGCCCATAACCTTGGCTTCCATAACTTAAGAAATATCCCCTACCACCTCTCTTACCTCTACCATTGCTGCTACTTCTTGCTCATTGGTAATTTCTTCTAGCACCTCTAGCAGCCCTATCTCTTCCACTGTCGCCATTTCATGCCCTTCTACTATCACTACACTCACATCCTCCACTTCTTCCACTCAATTACCGTTACCTCCCATCTCTACTATTCTTTCACCTCCTCTTCCTCTACCCTCACTACCCTTTCCTTCACCTCTTGTCATTTCTTCCTCCTTATCCTCGGTCTTGGGTAACCTGACACACAATGTGCCTTCCTTAGCCATATCTTCTACTATCCCTATTTCATAAATGCCTGCAGATTCTTTCGTAGTACCACTGCAGCCTAGGATTGAGAAAGTATGTGCAGATTTGGGGTTGCATGAGCCTCAAATAGTTTTTGAGGAGGAGAAAGATACATTGGCTGAAGTAAGTGATAAAGACTTCCATGAACCTTCAGCCAATGTGGAAGTTATTGATGTATTTGATAGCCCTCTAGACAAAGGTCAAACGGAGGAAGTTTTCAAGTCTGTAGAAGAAACTACAATGACAAATCTGCAAAACTTGGCCCAAGAAGAAGAAAAAGAAGAAGAGATAAGTCTAGAGGAGATTGAAGAGCCAGAGCAAGAACAAAAATCACCTAAAGAACTGGTTATAGTTGGTAGTGATGGAGCTAGTGAATTGAACAAATCTTCTGTGCCTGAGTGGCTGCAAGGAAAAATAACATATCCTAAGCCACAAGTGGAAATAATGTAGCTTGATCTGAGTATGATCCTATCACAAGCTCAAAAGCCTAAGAAACAAAAGAAGGCTAAGATACAGTCAAGAATCTATAAGAATGAATCAGGATCAAGAATTGCTGAAATAGCAGTCCCGCCAGCTGATGTAGTGAAAGAATAAGTTAGGGCAAAGGATTACATAATATCTGCAATTGATCTGGGACTAGCCACTCATGCTTAAAGAGTGGATGATTTTAAAGTCTCAATCATCTCAATTTTGGAACAATTGGACAAGTATGAAACATCCAAGAAGGACTTGAAGCTACAAACTGAAGAACTTTGCACCTGCCTCCAGTTTTTGGTAAAGCCAGTAGATGCAGAAGGAGATATAACGACAATACCCACTTTCCTATCTACTAATGAAATGGCCAAATTGGGTGAGGTAAGATCTAAATCCCAAGGTATAGAGAATTGGTTATTAAAATTTTTTGAGATGGGATGTGAAACCATTAGTGCCTCTGCACAAGCGCACAAGAAATTGGTAGAATTGCATAAAAAATGGAAGGAGTTGTGCGAAGAGTGTGACTCCTTCGATGAGTACTACTCACATATGTATCCTTGGATAAAGAGCATTAGGGAGTTGCTTGCCGAAACTCTAGTAGTAGAGAACATTTTTACTGCGAATCAACTACCAAAGGCCATTGAATGGTATCAACAGCTGCTTTTGAGGAAAGAAATTTCTGAGCATATAAAAGAAGCATATAAACCAGCTGATGAGGAGCTTAGATCAATTATATATGATATCAATGATTCTTTAAAGGATTGTTGGGAAGCATCCTATGATGATTATACTCCATTTGATATTGAGAAGTGTAAAGATAAGTTGCATAAGGTAATTTTTGAAGATGCCATGCTTAGTATGGAGGAAAGGTTAGACAAGACAAGCGACCTCAGAGCTGAATTCAAGGCATTTCGAAAGGCAAGAGTAGAGATAGAGAGAATACATAGTAAATTCAATTGGGAACTAGAGGTGTTTGACTACCGAATAAATCATTTGAAGAATCTAGATATGTCTGAGATTAATCCTGCACTTGACGCATGGTTGACTTATCATAATAAGCTGGCTAGTGAAGACAAAATTGACTTAGATAATGAATCCTGATGTTATTTTGAATATTCTAAGGATGTAATCCCATCATAATTGTAAATTGTTGTTTTCGAGACAGTATGTGACTCTATTTTATCTTTTTTTGGCTTCTAAAATGTTCTTTTCTACTAATATACTGAGTTGGCTAGTCAAATTGACTAGATTCAATGTATCTGGGGGTTGTTTTTTGTCATTTTCATAGAAGACAAAATGTAATCTAAGAATTGATGTGATCTGTCATAATTGTATTTATTGATGTAATCTAGACCGTCAGTGTCGAGTTAATCTCCACCGTCCATTTGAAAACTTGGTATGCTACTTTTCTATATAAAGGGCTTCCATTTCCTTTGTTTGTAAGAGAGATTTTGATACTGAATTGTTGACTCTATGCAATTTGAAGTAATACAAAGAAAGTTTCTATAGTAATTCTAAGAATTTGTATCTTGTGTTGGCTCATTATGGTTTTCATGGTTTGCTTCTTGCTCTCCCATAGTTAGTTAGTTGTGCTTTTATAATGTTCATGGTTTGCTGTAGTATCTGATGAGTACTCCAAGTCCATACTTTTAGTTATTTGTTGATGGTAAATAGCTATGTAAAGTTAGTCTAGGCTGATTGTTTGTGCTAAAGTTCAATTGCATTTCATAAGTTAAGTTGCACTGTTTATTGGGTATTTAGCAAATGAATGTAATATGAAAATCTTTTGACTTCCATTGAAGATAGCACCATTTTCTGTAGCACTATAACACCCATTTCAGTTTGGTAACTCATGAAGCTGGTTAAAAGTTTAAGAGTATTTGTCTACTAAAGATAACCTATGCATTGTGAATGTCACTTAGGATTCTTCTAAAACCCTAACCTTTTGCATTTTCTTTAAAACCATTGTTAGCTATTAGAATAGGAATTTCAGCAGCACTTTATCTTGTTTATCAACTGAAAATCATAAAAGGGTTTATGTGTATTTGCTGCCCCAAACCTAAAGATTTGCATATTGCATGTAAGACCCCTTGTAGGCATAGCTAGACATACCGACTGAGAGATTCCAAGCAAGCTAAGACCTAGCTGTATTATCCTTGGAGTAGTCTTACCCAGGGTAGGATACTTTTCAAGATAGATGTGTAACCAACAATCACACCTGCATTGCTATGTGCTAAAACCACCATCAACAGAATTGGTGCTAGAAAGAGGGCACTATTTTCCCTCTACTTAAAATCAGCAAGTCTGGGGACTAGACAGAGACACACTAGATCCAGCTCAGCTGGAGAAGAGCTGCTGTCCCTGGTAGAATTCAAATGGACAAGAAGGGCTCAAGGAATACCCAGAGCCCCAAGAGCTCAGTCATCCCCAAGAAACACCACTATAGCTCTCATTAATCCTCCCAACATGGCCTTTTTTGCAGGAAATAACTAGTCTCCTTTTCTATTCAATAATTACCATGATATGCCAAATAACCCAGATAAGTTATGTTCAAAGTTTAGAATAAATGATCCAGATAGGACTACAGATGAACACATTAAAATCTTTGAAGCTAACATGTTCATGTTGCAAGTACAGTATGAGGATGTGATATGCAGGTTGTTCCCTTATTCCTTGCAGGATGAAGCTTATTACTAGTTTGCTAACCTCCCTGCAGCATCCATAAATTCATGGCGAAACTTGAAGACTTGTTTTCTGGATAGGTTTCATATGCCTACCACCCCAGCTAATCTTTATCGATCTTTTGTGGAGATCCGTTGAGATGAAGGTGAGATAATAAGTTCCTTTAACAATAGATTTCAGAAAGCCTATAGTGGTTTGCAAGCTCCTTACGTTGTAGAACAGGTTGCTACCCTACCCATTTACTATGCTGCCCTAGATAAACTTACCTCCATGTTTGCAAGGAGAGCTGACCCAATCCCTGCTACTTTAGCTCAAACATATTCTATTGTTGTCACTGTGAGTACCCAGCTAGGACATATAGCCTCTAGTCCATTGAACCATATAGGACCTGTTGCCATGCCAAATCAAATACCTATGATAAATCATGCATTAAATAATCATACTCGTGTGATGAATCCAATTCCAAACCTAGCTACAACACAAGCTTTAGTGATCCACCCAAGCAATCCAGTAGCTGAAATGCCTCCAGCACAAATGCCTGTCTACAGTCTTTAGAAATAGCTAAAGCTAAAGAAGAAAAAGATGATATCAAAGAACTGGTTGAGCAAATGAAGAAGCTTACTAATGAGGTTACCCACCTTAAGAATCAAAATGCTTATCTGCAGCAAAGGGGACATAATCAACAACATTTTCAGAATCAACAGTACTCCCAAAATCAAAATTAGAACTAGTTCCCAAATCAGAATTAGTATCAAAATCAGAACTTTCAACAGCGATCGAATCGATCTTGGAACACTAGACCAAACAATGGAGGAGTGCCATCACCCTTGGAAAATTAGAACAATGATACCAAGCCCCTGAGTCGTGTGATTTTAGCTGAAGCGACTTTGTCCACTTGGTACAGACTGCACAACACGAATGCTCACTCTGAACTAGACTGCCCAAAATTCTAGATTACATCTAGTATCTTCCAGATGGAGATTCAAAATGCTGAAAATCAGGAGACTCCATCGACAGGGTATGAGATTGTTCCTTCTCAGAGGTATGACACTACTCTAGTCCTTGATAGTTATACATTTCTATTCCAAGATGATAATCAACCTGAGGAAGAAGAGTCTAAGGAAGTTAATGCATATTAGCAGTACAATAAGACTCCTTACAACCTGAGAAGTAGCAAGTCCAAAGGCCCTTTCACCACCTCCATCCTGCCAAATAGCTATCAGATTCCACCTGACCCAAAAGCTACCAATAATCCTAAACCCCCGAAAGTTCCCCATTAATCTGTATATCAAGGTGCTATTACTGTTGAAAGTTCTCAACAATCTGACATAGTGAAAATGGGGCAATATGTAGCTAAAGAACTTAAGAAAATGAAGGTCAGTCTTTCTGTGTATGAGTTACTTAAAATACCTAAGGTTAGGACATCTTTCTTTCAAGCTATAGGTGTTGGAACTAAAACTGATTATATACCGAAGGAAAATATCACCAACGATAACATTGATAAAGGGAAAGAAAAATACATGTGACTAATGTGGAACAAAAGATGACACTGTATAAAGATAAGAGGGAAAGTACCCCTTTCCTCTTAACACTCATAATCTTCAATAAGAACCTTCATAACTGTTTAGTAGATCCTGGTGCTTCCATGAATGTAATATCATTATCAGTCTGTAAAGCACTTGGGCTCACCCCAGCCAAGTCTTCTAGGAAGGTGACACAATTAGATAAGACTGAAGTGAATGTAGTGGGTGAATTAAATAGGATACACATGCAACTAGCTTCTGATCCTAGGGTGCAATAGTATATAGATATTCAAGTAGTGGACATTCCAGATCAATATGGCATGCTTCTGAGCAAAGATTGGTCTAGGACTTTGAATGGCTATATGGCAACTAAATTTTCCCATATGTGGCTACCATGGAAGGGATTGGCCAATCAGATACGTATTGAAAGAGAACCCAAGATGAAGCATATGATTGCAGAGTATAATCAACCCAATGAGATTCTATTCTCAGAAGTTGATTTGGGAGTTTATCTTCCACACATTAGTCATTCGAAAGAAGTCCTCATGCTGAGTTGCTTAAGACCCTCTAAACCACTTATAGAAAGACCAGAAAGTACATAAGCATACATTCAATCAGATGCAGAAGACTCTTTAGAAGAGGATGAACCCAGGGTATTCGAAGGATTCCGTGATTTCGTAGCCAGATTTGTACAAGATCAAACTTCTATTGGAAAGCATGTTCAAATGGAGGAGTTATTATTACCCAACTGATGTCACATACATGATACATCTCATTTTGAATTTACTTGCCAACTATGTCAAGAGGTAATCAAACAAGTGCAAAGACAACTGAAGATCCCCATAATTTTGAAGGAGGTATCAACTATCGAAAAGAAGGAAGAACTCAAGCCTCCGCTTGATGAAAAGAAGTTTGTAAAATAGAATGATAGTAGAAAATATTTTCGCATATGGACCCTAAGATTTGATGGCTCAAGATGCAGAAAAGGGTCTGGTGCAGGGGTTGAATTAATTAGCCCCACTGGGAGTTTGTATTTGGTGTCACAAAGACTACAGTTTCCATACACAAACAACATCACTGAATATGAAGCATTAGTGCAGGGGTTGTTGCTAGCACTATAGAAGAAGGTCAGAATTATCTAGGTGTTTGGTGATTCTGAACTAGTGGTGAAACAAGTAAGAAAATGATACTCATACAATGATAAGAGGTTGAATAGGTACAGGAATACAGTCTGGGATTTGATATAATGCTTTGACAGTTTTAACATCCAATTGATCCCAAGGAGACAAAATCATGTTGCAAATGCTCTAGCTTAGACAACAAGTACATTAGAGCCAACATCTCTAACATGATTAAAAAAGTTCTCTGTTGAGTTTGTTGGTACCCCGTCTATACCTGATAATGTTACCAATTTCCAAGTTTTTGAAGATGATCAACACATAATTAAATTTATTACTTCATCAGATGTTTTCACTACTTAAATAATAGATGAAGAAGAAATGGAGCCTGCTAAAATGGATTTAGAAGGAGTACTAAACCTAAAAACAAATATGATCCCATGAGGAATGGTAGAATTGGAAAGATTGTTTGATGCAGATAATTTAGGAACCCAAAGGAAAGAAGGAGAGTCTCCAGGAGGAAAGTGTGACTTATTTAACTTGGGAATAGAAGAAAATGTTAAGAAGGTGTTCATTGGGAAAGCTAGTACTGAAGAAGAAAGGACAGGAATCATACATGCATTGAGAGATTACCATGAGGTTATAGCATGGAGCTATGAAGATTTGAAGACATACGATACCTTGATCATCACATACACCATCCTGTTGAAGCTAGGAGCAAAGCCATTCAGACAAAGGCAGTGGCCAGTGAATGCTCTATTGGAACCACTGATTTTCAAAGAAGTTCAGAAGCTGTTGTCAGCAAGGATAATATTTCCAATCAGACATTCCACATGGGTAGCAAATTTAGTTCTAGTCTGAAAGAAAAATGGAGAAATCAAACTTTGTGTTGACTTATGTAACTTAAACAGAGCATCTGAAAAGATAATTACCCACTACCTTCTTTGGACGAAGTATTATAGATTGTTAATGGGTGCTAGATGATGTCCTTCTTGGACAGATATTCTGGTTATAATTAGGTGAAGGTAGAATATGAAGACAGAATGAAGACTTCCTTCACTTGTAAATGGAGCATCTATGCATATCACCGCATGCCATTCGGTTTAATCAATGCTAGCACAACATTTTAGCATGCAATGGATGTTGCTTTTAAAGGGTTGGTTGGAAAATGTATTATCATCTACATGGTTGACTTCACAGTATTCTGAAAAAGGCAAGAGGATCAAGTAGCAGATCTAAGAAAGGTGTTCCAACGATGCAAGGATTATGGTCTATCACTCAACCCCAAGAAGTACATTTTTGGAGTAACTGAGGGGAAGTTGCTGGGACATGTAATCTCTAAGCAAGGAATATCTATCAACCCAGACAGGATCCAAGTAATACTCAAAATACCTCCCCCAGCCAGTAAGAAGGAACTTAAGTCATACTTTGGTAAGATCAATTTTGTACATAAATTCATCACAGGGTTTGCTGAGATTGTTCAACCTCTTAATGCCATGCTGAAGAAGGATGCTAAAATAGATTGGACGCCTTCGCAGAAATTAAGCAAGCTATAGCCAATGCACTCGTCTTGGTGAGTCCCGATTACACTTTGCCATTTCAAATATACTCATTTGCCTCCGAGCATACTTGTGCTGCAATGTTGACATAGAAGAGAACAATTGATGATGAAAGACCCATCGCTTTCATGAGCACTCCATTGAAAGACACAGAGTTAAGATATCCAAATGTGGAAAAATAAGCCTACGCTTTGGTAAAGGCAGTTAAGAAATTTTGCCATTACATCTTGAGAAGTCAAGTAATTGCCATAGACCCAGATGCAGCAATCAAAGTATTGCTGATGCAAAGTGAATTAGGAGAAAGAAGAGGGAAGTGGGTCACCATACTGCAAGAGTTTGACATAGATATTCAACCTATGAAATTGGTAAGAGGTCAGGCCCTGACTAGAACAATGGCTGAAGTAGGACCAGACCTAGTCTCCCAGCAATACATGTTAGAAGATGTTTCAAAAGATGAGTGGTATGGAGATATCATATTTTATTTACTCAATCAGCACTATCCACCATAGCTAAATTCAGTGCAAATGAGATCTCGCAAACTAAAAAGTAGTAGCTACATGACAAAAGGATCAGTCCTTTACAAGAAGAATCACAAAGGCATCTATCTATGGTGTTTGGAAAAGATAGAGGTCAATCAGGTATTGACCAATTTTCCTGAGAGATTTGGGACAAGTCATGGGTCAGTGCACTCAATAGCTAATTAGGTTCTTCATGCTGGATATTACTGGCCAACCTTGTTCAAAGATGCATATTCACATGTAAGAACCTGTCATATATGCCAGACCACTACACATAGAGAGCAACACGTAGCCATGCCCTTGCGGCCAATAGTGGAGGTACAACCATTTGCTTAGTGGGGCCTCGAGTTTATCGGTATGATCAATCTGCCTTCCTCTGTAGGCTACAGGTATATTCTGACTACTATTGATTACTGCACTCGATGGTCTAAAGCAATAGCATGTAAACAATGCACTACAGAGGTAGTTATTGAATTTGTTGAAAAGCATATTATCACTAGATTTGGTTGTCCATTTGCTTTAGTTTGTGATAATGGCTCTGCCTTTTCATCATTACATTTTTCTAACTGGGCATTTGATTATGGGATTACTCTCAACTTCTCATCTAATTACTATCCACAAGGGAATGGGGTAGTTGAATCAACAAACAAAAATCTGCTTGAGGTCGTTAAGAAACTATTGGACAAAAACCCCAGAGACTGGCATACTTAGCTTAGGTTCATCTTATGGGCTGATAGAATCTAACATAAAGCAGCCCTAAACACATTGCCTTATCACCTAGTTTATGGGATTGAACCCATCTTTCCCATCCATTTGAGGATCTCGGTGCTACAATTCATGCAAGACTACCTTGAAACTGATGATCAATTGTCTGCTAGGTTGGCCCAATTACTACATCTTGAAGAGAAATGCAACACTGCTATAGAAAACTTTACTAAACATTGGGGAGTCGTAAAATGATGGTTCGATAAAAGAGCCAAGGTCAAATCGTTCCGCATTTATGATTTGGTCCTATATTGGGATAAAGTGCATGAGAAGAAAGGAGAACATGGTAAGTTTGATAAACTTTGGTTGGGTCCCTATAAGATCTATGAGATCCTTGGAGGCAATACATACTGACTCAAGAGCCTTACTAGTGAAGAGCTACCATTGCCTGTCAATGGCCAGTTACTAAAGCACTACTTCCAGGCCTGAGAGGCAGTCATGCCTCATTTTAGTGTACATAATTAGGGGTTTGTTTGCTTTTAGTTTAGGTTTCCTTTAGTTTAGTTTTTCTTTCTTTCCTTTGCTTTCCTTAGTTGTTAGGTGTTTTTCTTAGATTAGTTGTCCTTTTGTTTTTTCTTGTTGCACTTGCTTTCTCGTGGGGTTTGTTTTTGATGTGGTGGCAGTTATGCAGACCTACTAGTGCTTCTTTGATAGGTGAATAGTCATGAGTTTTCCTTTGAGAAGCCAAGCTTTCCACTTAGTTTTTCTGTGGGTTCCATTTTTATGCCAAGGAGTATGGTGTCTATTCATTAGAAATGAGTTATTAGTTGGTACACCTGAAGTATTTTCTAACCATATATCTTTTACACTCTAAATGATCCTAAGGCAGCTAGGTAAGTCTGAGTGATCCTGTGTCAAGTAAAAGTGTTGGCTTCCTCTTCTACCACATGCACTATCAATGAAGAAAGAAGGCAGGTGACACTAAGTGTTGCTAGCCTATATTGGGTAAAAATAAAAGGTGTTTTTCAACACCAGACCCATTACAGTCCAAATAAAAGAGACTATCAAATGCAAAAACTTACAAAAGGTACTATCCAAAAATGATTACCGTCAAATGTCATCATACCATAAAACATTACTGGTCATTTGTCCATTTCAAAGATCAGCATATTCCTAAATTTGAGCATTTCTTGGTGGTAGAATGATCTCAGCTTTCTAGCTTGTCCTAGGGGATCTTGGATGAACTTAGTTGCCGAAGGATGGGAATGAATACAATTGCACACACTCAGGTTTTTAGGATGTGGATGGTTGCACTGGTTAGTGATCTTAGATTCTTTGATAAGGTACCTTGCTTTTTCATTTAATATGTGGGGAACACAGAGATTCTAGGTTCAAACTAAACGTTTATCATTGGAATGCTCAGGGGCATTCCCCAACAAAGTTGCCATTTGTTGTGCCTCGCACACATGCCCCATTTAAAAATGAGGACCCCCTCTTTTGATTTGGCTTAGATGTCATTAGATCTTTTTCCTCTCTTAAGTGGTTCAGTAGTCAAAGCATATTTTGACCTTGATTGAATGATAGTATTGAAGAATCACTTCAAGAATCTACTAGGTTGAATCTTTATTTTCCTTTTGAAGGCCTTGAATTTCCCTTTTGCACTAAATTCCTGCCTATCCAACCTTTGCGCTGGATTGTCTTCCAACCGACCTGGTGCTAGATTCCTCTGTCATCGACTTCAATGCTAATTCCTATTCTGACAGACTTCTGTGCTAGAATTGACTGTCTCCGACTTGCACTAAATCAAGCCATCACCAAATAAGTCAAACAAGGCCAAAACACTTGCAAGTCAAATGGATCTCATATGCCCGCAAACTGTGCCAATTGAATTTATGAATCTTAGCACTGGAAATGATCCTATCTGACACATCCAAATTCCCCGCTAGGTCTGAACTAAGCAAAAACTGCACCAAACCCTAAACTGACAAACGTATGCCTGTGTATTAATGGTGTCTTCACCAGGGAATAAAAGGGGGTAAATCCTATGTTTTGACCATTTGTTTTGCATTTAATCAGATTTCTAGAGCTCCATTTGCATTTTTGCCATCAATTTGCCTGAATTCAAAGCCGTCACCTACCTATACAATCTAAGCACACCTTCCATATTTACTAGGTACGGTTTTGAACTCTCTCCTTTGAAATTTCATTGCATGCCGTTAGGGTTTGTTTAAACATTAATCTTTCTAAAGCATAATTTTAGGGTTTCTAGCTAGAGTTTGCATTTAAATTGTTTGTTCTCAAGAAAAAAACCTGGTTAAGATTCTCTATTGAAAACATGAACCGATCATCATAAGTAAAAAAGACAAAACTAAGAAGAATTTCTTGTAGAAACCTTTAGTTTTAGTACTAAAATGAGGTCCGAACAACCTGCAAACCTGTTGATTATCTAGTTAGTCGGAGACCTCCAAAACCCGCACTACACTCTCAGATCCATTTGGCGCTAAAAACTTCAATCTCTAACTTACATGCCCAAATCATATTTCTCCAACTTGGTCAAAAGGACCTTAAAGCCCCGCTAACCTTGAAACTGCCTTTTGTGCTAGATTTCCCTCAGTCTAACTTGTGCTAAAAGACCTCGTCTTTGACTTGGTTAGACACCTCAAATTTCCCTGCAAAGTCAGTGATGCCTCAAAATCTCGATGGAAACAATACATCAGTTTTGCACTGAAAATAACCCCTTCCAACATGCGCTGCACTACTCTCCTACTGACTTGGTCGCTAGCAACCAAAACTTGCACAAATTGGACCACGCTAAATCCCTCACACATGTAATACGAACTATCTCAATGGGCTTTGCGCTAAAAACACAACCGACTAACTTGACAACCAATGGAGGTCGGTGAACTCTAAAACTCATGTAGGTCGATACCTATCAAAATCTACGCAAAGTGTTTAGAAGCATAAAAGGTAGTAAAGCCTTTGGTCAGACTAGTCTGTTTCTCCTGTTGAGGTCAGATGACCCTAAATTCAGCACTTTTCTGCCTATAGGTCGGACGACCCTCAAACTAGCACAAAATTTGCAAATAAATTTTCTAAGAGTTTTCAAAGGGAAAGTGTCAAAAATGGTAGAGTTAATGTTTTAATGCATTGATAATGATGATTTTCATGAAATTTCTTGCAACATTAGATGTTTCTTTGCATGTATCAATGATGGTTGTTACAATTGTGATAAATGTCAGACTTGAGTTTCCTTCAAAAGGGTATATTAGTAGTAATAGCAGATTTGTTAAAGTTCATCTTAAACTTAGGAATGTGTTATAAGATTCCTCAAGGTATCAAACTTATAAAGTCTGGTCCTGTAGACTAAATGACTGCTCGAGCCCAAGCTATGAAGTATGAGTTCAAAGGAATCCCTCCAAAAACCAAGATTGACTCCGAGTGGAGTGATGTAGGAGATATAGATCTAGGTCACATAGACCTAGATGACTTCAGATGAGAGTCTTCGGTTCAAACCCAACTCCTAGGGCCAAAATACTTAGAGATAGTGGTATTTCACAAGTTGATGCCTTCTCCAATTCAGTACAATGTGCAGAGCTAATGACAACTTGTGCAGATAGATATGATATAATGACAAGAACAATCCAAACAACCAACGGGGATATCTTGGCTAATTTAACCCCACCTTCCCTAGCTGAAACCTTTGATATTCCTTGGCATAAGGTTATGACTATGCCAAACAAACAAGGATCACATGATACTTGTAACAAAGATGTAGAAGGCTGCTAAAAGTACATAAATGACAATTGGGACAAAAGTAGAAGGTCTGCTCTCATCAAACTCCCTTGAATATTATATAGAAGTGACTTCCATGATGAAATTCGAGACTTGGTGACTTTCTTGAGCAGTATATATGGATTGCCTACAACCTCGACTTTTGAGGATTGGATGTTTGTCATTATCATTGAGATATTGAAAGGAACTAAGTTCCACTGGGCCCAGATCCTTAGCGACAACATTCATGAGGCCTTCAACAATTTCAAGGACAAAAGATACTTCAGATGGACATCCTATGTTGTTTATGCATTAGCAAGGAGAAATCACTATGTTGGGCTATCCAAAATTGGAGAAGTTGGGAATGATGAGCAAACCCAGATAAAGGTGTATGAATGTTACCCACAACTGACCTCTTCTCAATCTTTGATACATTTAAAAAGAGTGAATGATGCTTTCACAATGTATATAGCCAGAATGTTGTAGGGTAAGAAAGCCTTGAGGATTTCCACTGAGGCCATGAATGAAATAACCAAATATGGAAGATGGTACATCTAGTTTGAGAAATTCACATATTTGAGGGTGCAAGGCTTCATTGGGATGGCTTATAGACTTCCCAGGTATCCCGATGATAAGACAGTGCTTCTGGAGCTATCTAGACAATTAATACCCTGTGCTGAGAAGCTTAAACATTTACACAGAACTAATGTATAGTTTCCTATCAAGTTTGGCAAAGGAATTTATGCATACCCTTCTTCGGCATCAACAGAGCACTCTGATAAAAAGCTTTAGCTCCTCAATTTGCACTACTACAATGCAAGGGGTCATTTTTATCCAAATAGAGTGATGGAAAGATTGGTAAGTAAGAATCTCTTCCACAAGATGCACATTGAAGATTTTTGGGCCAATTGCCCTGATGATAATGAGATCACGAAGAAAGCACATTCAAGGCTACCTCTAGATTTTATCAAGAATTTTCACATTGTGGCAGAGCCAAACCAGCTATAGGATGATGAAAATGTTATGGTCAGAGGACCCTGGGAGGATCAGTACCATCAACCCATCCCATTGTCAAATTGGACAAATGCAGAAGAGAGCTCCCTATATATTTTTATGAGAGAACCTATCAGACTAAGCAAGGCCTAGGTAAGAGCTCAAGTGGCTACTCTAGAAGGACAAGGAGTTCAACTCACTTATACAACATTGGATTCAGATAAGGACTCCTAGGGAGAAGAGGATGAGCCAATCCATGTCACAGATGAAGTAGAGCCAATTGAGAAATAGAAGTTAGACAGTGAAGAACATACATATCTGGCTTAAAAAGAATAGAAGATGAAGAAGCCATCTACAAAATCTCCACAAAAGAAAGATCAACCTCCCTCTACTAGGACAAGGGTCTCCAAGAAAAGAGATATGCCAAGTGGTTCTGGAGAAGGATCTAAGGTGAAGAAGGTAAAAGTAAAAGAAGTTAGTAAGGAGGATGCTACAACTAAGAAAGATTCTAATCCTCCAACTGCCCAGTCTCCTACTACCCAAACTGTGGGCATTGCTATCACAACCCTTGCTATTTCTACTACCACTTCTCCTTCCATCCCCCTTTCTTCTACTGCATCCACTTCATCCATAACATCAGCTTCCATAACTCAAGAAACATCCCTTGCCACCTCTCTTACCTCTACCATTGTTGCTACTTCCTGTTCATTGGCAATTTCTTCTAGTGCCTCTAGTAGCCCTATCTCTTCCACTGTCCCCATTTCATGCCCTTCCACTATCACTACACTCACATCCTCCACTTCTTCCACTCAATTACTGTTACCTCCCATCTCTACCATCCTTTCACCTCCTCTTCCTCTACCCTCACTACCCTTTCCTTCACCTCTTGTCATTTCTTCCTCCTTATCCTCAGTCTTGGCTAACCTGACGCAAGCCAATGCACCTTCCTTAGCCATATCTTTTGCTATCCCTATTTCACAAATGACTATAGATTCTTTGGTAGTACCACTACTGCCTAGGATTGAGAAAGTATGTGCAGAGTAGGGGTTGCATGAACCTCAAACAACATTTGAGAAGGAGAAAGATACATTGGCTGAAGTAAGTGATAAAGACTTCCATGAACCTTCAGCCAATGTGGAAGTTTTTGATGTATTTGATAGCCCTCTAGAAAAATGTCAAACAGAGGAAGTTTTCAAGTCTGCACAAGAAACTACAATGACAAATCTGGAGAACTTGACCCAAGAAGAAGAAAAGGAAGAAGAGATAAGTCTAGAGAAGAATGAAGAGCCAAAGCAAGAATGGAAATCGCCTAAAGAACTGGTTGTAGTTGGTGGTGACGGAGCTACTGAATTGAACAAATCTTCTGTGCCTGAGTGGCTGCAAGGCAGAATAACATATCCTAAGTGACAAGTGGAAATAATGTAGCTTGATCTAAGTACGATCCTATCACAAGCTCAGAAGCCTAAGAAACAAAAGAAGGCTAAGATTTAGTCAAGAATCTATAAGAATGAATCAGGATCAAGAATTGCAGAAACAGTAGTCCTGCCAGCTAGTGTAGCAAAAGAACAAGTCAGGGCGGAGGATTACATAATATCTACAATTGATTTGGGACCAGCCACTCGTGCTCAAAGAGTGGATGATTTTAAAGACTCGGTCACCTTATTTTTGGAACAATTGGACAAGGATGAAACATCCAAAAAGGACTTGAAGTAGCAAAATGAAGAACTTCGCACCTGCGTCTAGTTTTTAGTAAAGCCAGTAGATGCAGGAGGAGATAGAAGGACAATACCCACTTTCTTGTCTACTGATGAAATGGCTAGATTGGGTGAGGTAAGATCTAAATCCCAAGGTATAGAGAATTGGTTATTAAAAGTTTTTGAGATGGGATGTGAAACCATTAGTGCCTCTGCTCAAGCACACAAGAAATTGGTAGAATTGCATAAAAAATGGAAGGACTTGCATGAAGAGTGTGACTCCTTTAATGAGTACTACTCACATATGTATCCTCGTATAAAGAGCATCAAGGAGTTGCCTACCCAAACTCTGGTAGTAGAGAACATTTTGACTCGGAATCAACTGTGAAAGGCCATTGAATGGTATCAATAGCTGCTTTTGAGGAAAGAAACTTTTGAGCATATAAAAAAAGCATATAAACCAGCTGATGAGGAGCTTAGATCAATTATATATGATATCAATGATTCTTTAAAGGATTGCCAGGAAGCATCCTATGATGATTATGTTCCATTTGATATCAAGAAGTGTAAAGATAACTTGCATAATGTAATTTTTGAAGATGCCACGCTCAATATGGAGGAAAGGTTAGACAAGGCAAGCGACCTCAGTGCTGAATTCAAGGCATTTCAAAAGGCAGGAGTAGAGATAGAGAGAATACATAGTAAATTCAGTCCAGAACTAGAGGTGTTTGACTATCGAAATAAATCATTTGAAGGATCCAGATCTGTCTGAGATTAATCTTACACTTGACGCATGGCTGACTTATCACAACAAGCTGGCTAGTGAAGACAAAATTGACTTAGATAATGAATCTTGATGTTATTTTGAATATTCTAAGGATGTAATCAAGTCATAATTGTAAATTACTATATTCAGGGCAGCATGTTACTCTATTTTGTCTTTTTCCTGCTTCTAAAATGTTCTTTTCTACTAATATACTAAGTTGGCTAGTCAAATTGATTAGATTCAATGTATCTGGGGGCTATTTTTCATCTTTTTCATAGAAGACAAAATGTAATCCAAGAATTGATGTGATCTATCATAATTGTATTTATTGATGTAATCTGGACCATCGGTGTCAAATTAATCTCCACCGTCCATTTGAAAACTTGGTATGCTGCTTTTCTATATAAAGGGCTACCATTTCCTTTGTTTGTAAGAGAGATTTTGATACCGAATTGTTGACTCTATGCCATTTGAAGTAAAACAAAGCAAGTCTCTGCAATAACTCTGAGAATTTGTATCTTGTGTTGACTCATTTTAATTTTCATGGTTCCCTTCTTTCTCTCTCATAGTTAGTTAGTTGTGATTTTATAATGTTCATAGTTTGCTGTAGTATGTGATGAGTACTCCAAGTCCATACTTTTAGTTATTTGCTAATGGTAAATAGCTATGTAAAGTTAGTCTGGGTTGATTGTTTGTGCTAAAGTTCAATTGCATTTCATAAGTTAAGTTGCATCGTTTATTGGGTATTTAGCAAATGAATGTAATCTGAAAAACTTTTGGCTTCCATTGAAGATAGCACCGTTTTCTATAGGACTGTAACACCTATTTCAGTTTGGTAACTCAAGAAGCTAGTTAAAAGTTTAAGAGTATTTGTCTACTAAAGATAACCTATGCATTGTGAATGTCACTTAGGATTCTTCTAAAACCCTAACCTTTTGTATTTTCTTTAAAAACATTGTTAGCTATTAGAATAGGAATTTCAGCAGCATTGTATCTTGTTTATCAGCTGAAAATCATAAAAGGGTTTATGTGTATTTGCTGCCCCAAACCTGAAGATTTTTAGATGGCATGTAAGACCCCTTGTAGGCACAGCTAGACATACCAACTGAGAGATTCCAAGAAAGCTAAGACCTAGCTATATTATCCTTGGAGTAGTCTTACGTAGGGTAGGATACTTTTCAAGAGAGGTGTGAAACCAACAATCACACCTGCATTGCAGTGTGCTAAAACCACCATCAACAGAAACCATGAATAAAATTTGTAGCCATTCCTTTAACAATATCCACTTGTTGTATAATATCCATGGCATTTGAAAGAAAATGCAAGGCCAGATGAGAGGCAAAACATACCATTGAATTCTACATGAAATCCTTCCCCATAACCTCTGTTAGGGCCTCTTCCACATCTACCGAATGTAATTTATGAATGCCTATTGAAGACCACCTCTGTCTATAGATCCATGGTGTGGAGTTTCCCAATCCTAGACCGGTAAAAAGACTTGAGCATTTCACAGGATGAGAGACATGTCTGGCAAGATGAAGGCAGAAAAAGAGAAGCTGTGAAAACGAAGAGAGGGGAGCCAAAGCATAAATAACCAGTCCCACGTGCAAGCAATAAATGCCAAATCTATCAAGTAATATGAATAGATCACAATAGATGTGAAAACAAGTCCATCACATAGGAGCCCATGTGAAGAGGAGCACCCAAGCTTGCACGAAGGACCACGTCACCAGCTGAGATAAACAAACTTTGTAGAAGAGCACACATGTGAATTAAAATGCATAGAGGGAGTACATGGCATGAAAGCTATGTAATGATTGTAGACGTGCAGTATGTTACAAAAGGTGACATTAGCATAATGACAAAGACATGATAGAAAAAAAGAAATAAACAAGCCCTATCAAACAACACAAACAAGTTAGCAAAAAAACAAATAGGTAATTAGGCCTTTTTTCCCTCTGATCTCAGAATATCCACCAGAAGGGGAAACTTAGCAGAAGACTCTTTATCAATATGAAGAGATCCTTTTGGAAGCATGCAAGCCATATTGGCTAAAAAATTTGCTACCATATTCCCTTTCCTGTAAACATCAATGCTCTGGTAATCTTTAAATTGACCCATAAGGTGCCAAGCTTGATCCAGAATATAATTACATCTCCAACTAGGCTTTGTTTTCTTTTGAAAGGCTTGAATTATCAGAAGAGAATCATCTTCTAGAACAATTTTTTTAAGACCAAGAGAGATCACAGTCCTAATGCCAAGAAGAAGAGCTTGTACTTCTACCTCGTTGTTTGTCCCATCAACAATTCTTTCAGCTTTAGCACAAAGGAGAGTGACCATATTATCTCTGATAACACATCCAATGCCTAATACACCCAGATTTCCCTTAGAAGCCCCATCAAAATTAACCTTATACCAGTCTGGGGATGGGGGAATCCAAACCACCAAATCACGATATTATGGCCAAGAGAGTGAGTTGAGGGTTTACTTCCAGCAACGACAAAGTTTATTTTACTCCATTTAGAGAGCATCATATCATCCCAAGTAAAGGCCAATTGAGATGCTGAGGATTTATATTTTATTATTTCAAATATAGAATTCTCAACAATGAAAATGACACTCTTAAGGGAGGTAGAAACCTTTCTGAAGATCCTCCTATTTCTTTCCATCCACAAATTCCAAATGATTAAAGAAGGAGAGATGACCCAAAGATCTAATAGGGCAACTTTCCTATAAAGTAGATGCCAACTTTGGAAGAGCTCAACTAGAGAATTTGGGATAGGGGCAGACCAATGAAGCTTTTGGAATAGTCAGTTCCAACACTTGATGGCAAAAGGACATTGCACAACAAGGTGGTTCATTATTTCTTCTTCCCCACAACAAAGAATACAATTGAAGGGATCAGCCAACCCTAGTTTTGATAACTTGTCACTGGTAAGAATTCTATTTTTCAATGCTAGCTAGGCAAAAGCCCCAGCCTTTGGCAGCACAGTCTTGCTCCAACATAAAGTGTGAAGCCATTTGCTAGAATCCCCTTTCTTAGAAGTAAGGGAAAGATATCCTTGTTTGACTATATAATTTCCAGACTTGGTGGAGCTCCAAATTAGTTCATCAGCAGAGAAATTGAGATATACTTTTCTATGGGAAAGAATATTAGATAAAAGATCTTTTTGTTCTTGTGGGAAATTAAGAGTAGAGAAATCTTTCCATTGAACTAGGATCCCCACTTGAGTATTGGCTTTAATGTAATCCTTGACTTTAGTTCCCCATAACTTAGAAAGAACTTGTTTAGCTTCTTCTAATCCAGCATGAGAATCTAGTTTGTTGTACTCATTCTATGAATCCTGCCAGAAAAGAGCTTTCTCTCCATTGTGAATTTTCTAAGAAAGAAAAGGAAGAATAACTTCTCTACATTTTATAATAAAATTCCATATTCTAGATCTAATAGGATGGTTAGCAACAATGAAGATTCTTTCTGGTTCTTGAGAATCCAAGTATTTAGATTGCATAAGTTTGCACCATTTCAAATGACGGTTAGAGAACAATTACCAAGCAAGTTTAGCTCCAAGAGCCAGGTTCTGGGCCTCAAGATTAAGAATACCAGTACCTCCTTGTAACTTAGAAGTGCAACACTTGTCAAGAGAGATCAGAGGCAAAGATTTCTTATTAGTAGAATCTAAATTCCCTTTCTATAGAAAATTTCTAATTATTTTCTAAATAGACAAGACTATCCGCTTTGGTATGTTAAGAACAGACATGAGGTAAATAGGGATTGGTGACACCACAGATCTTACCATTGTTATTTTCCCAGCAAATGATAACCATTTATTTTTCAAAGTAGAGATCTTGTTATTGATAGAATCCACAATTTTGTACCATAGCTCCTTCTTATAATTCCTAGAAAACATTAGAACTCCCAAATAGGAAGTGGGAAGAGAACTTGTAACCCAATAGTTTGCAAATTTTAAGCTGCATAGAAGCTTCTGTGAAGAAGAAAAAGATGTGAGATTTGAGAGAATTTATCTACTAGCTAGAAACTAAATAATAAGTGTCAAGGATCTTCATGATAGATTTGGCTTTTGATAGAGAAGTTCTCCCAAACAATAAAGTGTCATCAGCAAACAAAGAGTGGGAGGAAAGCTCATGAAAATGGTTACTTCTCACTCCCACCCAATTGTTGTTTGAAACTGCTAACTGAATACTTTAGCTAAGAGCTTTAGCCATGATAATAAATAGGAAAGGAGAAACGGGGTCCCCCTGACGAATGCCTCAAGAAGATTTGAGGAAACCACAAGCTTTTCCATTAAGAATAATAGAAAAACTTGGGCTAGAAATACATGATAAAATCCATTTGCAAAAAGCCTTGGAAAAACCAAACCTATTGAGAACTTTGAGAAGGAAATTCTAGCTAACTCTATCATATGCTTTAAGCATATCCAATTTGAGCATCATGGATTTAATCTTCTGAGAATGAATAGAATGGATGATTTCATTTGCATATATAGAACATTTAGAAGTTTCCTTTCCATGAATAAAACCACCTTACTCTTCAAAAATAATGTTAGGAATGATAGTCCCAAGTCTGAGAGTTATAGCTTTTGTGATAATCTTATACAAGGTGTTATAGAGAGCAATGGGTCTAAAATCAAGAAAATAGAGAGGATCTGATGTTTTGGGGATAAGGGCAAGAAAAGTATTGTTCAAATATTTGAGAATGTTTCTAGATTTCCTAGCTTCTTCAACCACTTGCCAAACCTCTTTGCCAGTAAAGTCCCAAGTTTTTTGAAAGAAAAGAGCTGAGAAACCATCTGGGCCTGAGGCTTTTTTAGGAGCCATCGAGAAAACCACAAACCTGATCTCTTCTAAAGAGAGGTTTTAGAAGGTAACTATTATCTTCCTCTGATATTAAGGAAGGAATATTTTTGAGAATCTCTTCCTCATTGCCCATGATGTTGGAAGAAAGATCACAGATGAGAATATTTTTATAAAAAAGGACTGCTTCTGCTTGAATATCACTCTCTTTGGAAAGAAGACGCACATCACTAGCTGAAATACTAACAATGGAATTTTTGTAGCTTCTCAATTTAGCTAAAGCATGAAAAAAATTTGTGTTTCTATCTCCATCTTGAAGCCAAAGCTCTCGTGAGCATTGTCTCCAATATAATTCTTCTCTAGCAAGCATTTCTTGCAGATGAGATTTCAAATGTTTTTCTTTTTCAAAACTTTCCTTGTTTATTCCTACTACAATGATATGCTCATTCAGAATATGTAATTCCTTTTGAATGATATCTTTTTTAGTAAAGATATTCTTAAAGTGAGAAATATTCCAGCTTTTAATTTGGCTTTTCAAAAATTGAAGCTTTTTAGTCAATTGATACATTCTGGAACTAGTAAAAAAAGAGGTATTTTTCCATGTTTTCTCAAGAAAGGGGTGAAAGCTCTGATTCCTAAGCCACATAGCCTCAAATTTAAAAGGAGCTTTAAAAGAGGATCTGGTCACATTATCAAAACAAAGATCAATCAGGAAATGATCTGAGCTGGATAGAGGTAGAATAGAAGAGATGAGAGATTTAGGGCTCAGGAACCATTTGGGGGAAACCAGAAACCTATCAAGCCTTTCAGCAATCTAGCAAAAATCTTTTCTTCTATTAGACCAGGTGAAGGCTCCATTTTTTAGAGGGCAATCAATAAGCTAATTTTGTGAAATAAAGGTTTTGAAATCTTCCATAGTCTTAACAGGGGGGATAATACCACTAGCTTTTTCTTCTAAGGAGATGATAGCATTAAAATCACTACTACAACTAGAAATTCATTTCTAAGCAGGGCTAAAGTTGAAGAAAGACTTCCCCATAATAGAAACTTGTCAATAATAGAAGTAGGCCCATACACATTGCAAATCCAGAAAACAAATTTAGAATGGTTACAATAGACTTGGAGAAGCAACCAAGGAGGTAGTAATAGAATTTTTTTTGAAAAGAATAGCCAAACCCCCTGAAGCTCCATCAGATTCCACCATAAAATAGTTCCAATGTAGCCAATTAGAGAACACTTTCTCTCCCAGAAAGTTTGGTTTCTTGAAGTAGAATGACATCAACAAAACTAGCATCCAACTGACGCTTTATCAAGCACCTTTTGTTAGGGGCATTTATGCCCCTAACATTCCAGGAGAGGATCTTCATAATCCTTGAGGAGAATATATTTATATCAATATATTTTAATATGTATTTATATACTAATATATAAATATATATATTAATATTAATTTATATATATATTTATATTTTAGCATTTTTATATTATTTTATTAATATGTATACATTAATTTATTTATTTAGATTCTTATTTTCTTTAATGTGATATTAATTTTATTCATTTTTTTATTATATATTAATTAATTGATTTTTATTATGAATATATATATACATAAATATATATATATATATATATATATATATATTAATTCATTATGTTTTTTTCCCTTGTGGTTGTTATTTCTTTGAACCCTCTCTTTTAATTTTCATGTGTCCTAGCCTTGGTGCTTTTGTCTCTTCTCCCTAGAGACCTCTTGGATCCCACGCCATTCTTCACCCCTCCTTTTATTCTATCTAGGTCTGCAATTTATCATTCTTATTCTCTTCTCTGGCTTTCTTTCTCCTGATGATGGATCACAGAGTGTGATCTAAAAAGTTGAGAGAAAAAATTGATCATAGTCAAATCCAGAAGTACTCAATCACAATGCTATGGACTGTGGAAAATTAATGAATTTCATGAAGAAAGATCCCACAGAATTGACAATCATCTTACATTAACTTCTTTGAACTTCAATACAAGAAAGTAGATCCAGCATAAAGACCAGAATTATGAATATTTTTCTAGAAGGAATAACCTTCTCTATGCTAAAACTGTAAAAACTACTAACTACTAAAAAAGCTTTTACAAAAAACTAAAATGCGGACCGACAACCTAATTCTTCAATGTTCAGGCCATTGAATAGAATGAGCCCTTCCCTTTTATAGGCACTCCAAAAGAATAATCATAGTAGGTCAAAACTACATGCAATACCTTTTGTCATTGTTTTTATCACCAACCTCATGCAACTCGATAAACATATTCAAAAATAGAATTGTTTTTGCATGTCTATTTCCAAGTTGAATTTTCAACTCAAAAATATAAAATATAAAAAGAAAGACTTTTGTAGGGCCCACTTTATAAAAATAGTGAATCCCTTTTTACAAAAGTGTTTAATAACAATTTCTTTTAAATATCAAAATTGACTAAGTCCACAAAGAAAAATTATTGAGAACTGGACACCCCTGCAACAAATTTGTCTTTCTTGTACTCGGCATAATCTAAAAAAAGTTACTTTACTTTATCCATATTGAGCCCATCTAACCATTAATATCTGAATTTGAAGGTTTTCAAACATTGGGCAACCCATTCACACTTTTTCTCCATCTTCCTGACATCTACCAATGCCAACTTAAAATGAACCTTAGATTCCACAAACCTATCCAACATGTTTTCATCAAAACTTTGAGCCTGATATAAATTATCCATCTTCTTTTTATAGACTTCCTTCACTTTATCCATAGGTTCCAATCTATTTTTACATGAGCATCTGAATATACATTTGTACCCACAACTTCTTTGACAAAAGTCTCAAAAATAGCAATATATGTAAAAATATCTTGTTGCAATGTGATTAGTGTAGGGTGATATTCTGCAATCTATTCTATCTTATATTCAATGATTTTGATATTATCATCTACAAAACTAGATTCCTCATCCTGTAATATACCCTATTCTATCATCTCTTCTTGAGTCATTTTCTTGATCACCTTTAGATCTTTCACAACCTGTTCTAATTCCTTATTCTCCATTTGATGGCTTTCCACAAAAACTTTAATTTCTTTCTCAAGTCGACAGGCCTCTTCATAAAATGGGAAATACTTGTCAAAAATGATGAAATCTTCTACTAAAAACTTTGAAACCCACCTGTCCAACATAGAAGATTTCTCTTTCATTGCATGTAGAGTGTGAACTTCCTATTTAGTCATCAAAATGGGAACATTGATGGATGTTGGCTGCTGTGACACTGGAGTAACAAGACCTTTAACAAAATCCTTCATTTGATGCAGTTATAACTTCAAACTATCCTTGGCCTATTTGTCCTTTTGAAATCTAGATTTGACAATTGTATATACAAAATCAAAAGAAGTTATTTCCTTAGTACAGGTCTGTTTACCCATATTTACCATTGTTATTTGGTAATCCTTAGCTAGCAGGTCCCTATCATCTTTGTTAGCTATTGGGGTTGTGATCTCTGGAATTATTTCCCCTTGGTCATTAGTGCGAATAGCTGACAAAGTCCTAGCTTTCTTCTTAGATTTCTCCTTCTCAATTTCTGCAATCATCTCCTAAAAACTTATAGGTTTTGAAATAATTTGCTGCATTTTCCCAAATTTAAATTTAACTATGAAGGAGCAGCTAGAGCTTGTAGAGTTTGATCTAGCTAATCTTGGGCTATTTGTTGTTGCTACTGATCAGACTGTTTGCCTGTTATGCTTTCCTGTTGCTGCTCCTGTTGTGGTGGCTCCTCTGTCACTTTTGAATGCTCAACATTCTCAGAAGAGCTATCTTTTTTAGCCTACTCTATAGCATTAATAAGTTCCTTTTGTTCTTTCTCTATAATAACATGTTATTCACTGACATCTTCTTCCCTTTCCTCTTCAAAAGGAATATTTTCTTGAGTTTTATCCACCTCTTCATTTCCCTTTTCTTTTTCTTCCTCATGAAATCTTTGTTGTCCCTCAAATTGATGTTCTTGCTGTAGCTCTTCTTCACTTGGGATCTCTTGTTGTTCATCTATAGCCTTATCCTCTTACTCTAATTGTTTGATATGTTCAATTTTTGTTTGCTGCTCTCGGGATGGAGGTGGAAACATGGCTGTACCGAAGGTTTCCTATGAAGTGTCTATCTTAGTAGTTTGCTATCCTTCCCTTGGTGTTTGCCCAAGAGAATCCCTGGGAGGTATAACCTAGGCCATTTTTTTTCTCTGATACTAAATGTGATGTCTGTTGCTCCCTCCTTATACATCACCAAAGAGTTAGCCAAATTTTATTGTACTACCTTGAGTACAACCTCAAGAGTAGAATCATCTAAAGACACCCTAGACTTTTTAGTTTTTGGAGGTTTACCTTGTTTCTTCTATCTCTTACCAGCTGGGGACCTTGAGGATGAAGCCTGATCCTTATTTCTTTTCCTTGTTTGTGGGGTTGGTGGAATGAAGTTTCTGATCCTTGGCTCAATCCATTCCATGCTCCTTTGAATAGCATAGGTACTGAATTCCATAATAGAATAATCTTCTTTCTCTGACCAATAAATAGGAACTAACCTTTTCTTATCCACATAATCTAGTTCATACATAGGCTCCAAAACTACCTCATCATCTAAAAAATTCCTCCAAAACATCATTTCTCAACCTAAATTCTCTCAATTGAAAAGCAGTAAGCCTGGTATACTGCTTCTTCCTTAACTCTAAGTTATAGACACCCAAAATTAGCCCATTCCACAATTAGGCATTTCATCATATCTTCACATTTGCATATGTTAGGTTGTCTAACACACTTGCAACACAAACCTCATTTTCTTCTATGTCACCATAATTAATTAAATAATTTTATTTAATTAATTACCCCCATTTTCTAATCTTCTTCTAATAATTAACCCTAGGTTATTTAATTATGTCATTTCCCACCTTATAAAAATAAATAAAACCAAAGTTTTATTTATTCCATCCCTACATAACTAAATTAAATGAATATTTAATTTATCTATTTTCATATTCTTCTCATCTATCATTTAATTAAATAAAATAAATATTTTTATTTAATTTATTTTCCCAAGAAAATAAATTAAATAAAGATGGTTATTTTATTTAATCTACCCAACTTCTAAATTCTTCTCCATGTGCACGTGAGTTCTAAATGGAAATAAATTTAAAAATCCAATTAAATAAAAATCTAAAATCTAAGTTATCTCCACAAGCTATAGAAACTTCCAATTTAACAAAAGCTAAGTGGAGACATGTGTCGCGTGCATGTTTGTTCTCTCCTCACAACTCCTCCTGGCCATTGATCTTCATATTACATCTCCACCATCTATTTCACACCCTCTCACACTATAAATGTGCTACTTCGGTGCCATTTTCATTCTTCTACCACACTCATTTTGCTTTCTGCTCGGCATTTGTTTAGCTTTATTATCATTCACTACGCTTATATACTTAGCTTTTTTGCATCTACGCCCTTTGCATGTTTCTTTAATCATCAACAATTGCATCTTTACATCTCTTGGATGCATTCTCCGAAGAAACAATCCACATGCAATCAAAGGATCGCACAATCTAGAGTTTTTTGCTTTCTTTTCTGCATTTTTACTTTCTTTCTAGATTAAATTCTTCATGGTTTGTAGTTTGCACTTGTTTAGTTTGTAAAAACAGTGAAAATTTCTACATACATAAAATGGCATGCTTGGTGGTGTTGTTCATGATGTTAGTCATAAACAAACATAGAATAAAAGTACACATTAACCTTTATTCATCTTGAAAGATACAATGAATTCAGAGAATTAACGATCCCAAGTCTCTAGTCATTAGGTCTTAATCATTTGACATTACTCAAAGGTTGATGTGTGTTGCTGTTTCCATTTTGGGGACTTACTTGAAATTCATCATTATTAATCAGTTTCTGCAAAGACTCTTTACAGGAAGCTCATTTCATATAGTAATTTAATCAAATGATACAGTTATACTCAAATATTTGCATGATATTCATCAATTACACATGCTTTGTCTCTAAATATGCTAAAGATATACAATTATCTATGAGATGTCTGCATATTTATGCATTTGCTTAAGATTGTCAATTATTTGCAATTGTGTTGGTGAAATGCTCTGAAATTGAAAGAAAATGAAAGAAATACTTCAAATTAAAGTTGAACCTTCAGCTATTGAACCACATATACATTAGATACAGTCATGAAGAGAAGAAAACCAAACCATATGTTCACCAAGACATTCCACAGCTAGATACAGTTGATGCTAACTTCAAAGGAATTGTATGAACACAACATATGTAGGTAGATATGCACTCCAAGGGACGTAGCAAGTCACAACATATATCCAGAATTCACACACTGATTACTCAAGATTTACTATGAGTTGTAATCAAAACAAGTCTTCTCATTCATTAAGTATGCAAGAACATATATGTATACAAAAAGCTTTGAAATGAGCCCTGAATATTTCAGCAGACGGATTTCAATTAAGTTTCCAATGATTCAAAAAAGGCATTCCTGCACCTTTTATAGGGTAAGGTGAGGAATCCATTAAAAAAAGATCTACGATCCAGATTTATCTATGAATATCTACAGTGAATATTCCCTTTGACTTTGTCAACTCTATCAAATGGCACAAGTTGCCAACTGGCAACCATCTAAGATACTTATTTTTGTTAAATATCAGATGCTAATATTTGCTTCATGATGCATCATCATCTACTCCATCAGATTCATGCACTCCATCATCAGGTGCATCGCTTTCTGTATCCTCATCATCCTGATGACATCGACCCTGTATATGAGCCTGCATGACCTCCCTGACATTCTCATACAACTACACTATTTTATCTATTTCTCCACCATCTTGAGTCTTTGCTTTGATAATGGCATGTTTATGTGCCTGGTATTTATTTCAGATGTTATCCAGTTTATTCCTTCTGTTGTATAATGTCTCATTATAATTTTCTATTTTCACCTTGGTCCTCACCAGTCTATCCATGATTTCTTCTATCATTTGGCCTAGTGGATCATCAGCAATGAATTGGAAGTTATTATGTAGAGCTTGGATTGTAAACTCCTCATCTTGATTTTCTATCTTTCCTTCCACTTTTCCTTCCAACATTTCCAGAATTTTGGCCTCAAAAGACATCATATCATGTAACTTCATGCTGACTTCTCTCAACTTGTTGTTGCATCTTTTGAGTACATCACATTCAAATTGGATGTCTTTATACCATATATCTATCAATAATGCATTGTTATTATTCAGTACTTGCTTATGTATAAGTATCTGAGGATTGATCTTCCTTATTTCTCCCAGGACAGCGAATATCTTCTCCAATTGGAAAGACCTTTTCCCTATCTCCATTTGCAATTTATCTACCTTCTTCTTGGAGCCACTAAGAGAACTCCACCTCTTCAAAGAGGCCTTCACTACTTCTTCTGTTGTGTGAAATGTGGAATACATCCACCTTCTCAATATGGATGACTCATGTTTCATGAGATCCAACTTATTTACCTCTTCCTGGGAAATAACAGTCAATGAGACCACATGATCCTTAGAATTATCTTCAGGATTGGTTAACTTCCTTATATATGCATGCAACTGAGCAATGTGCTCTTTGTGTTGCTTATTTTTCTCCTTTTCTCTCTTAACCTTTTGAATTAAAGAATCTATAATGTCTTTGCCTTCCTAACCCTCTTGGTCTTCATTAGCAAGCCCTAAGTCCACTGTGTTGATCTAAAATTCATCTAAGGTAATTTTACCTTTTTCTTTATCTACAGTAGGGAGTGCTATCTGTGCAGTTCTTCTTCCTGTTGTAGGATCTCTTTTAATGTCTGAAGTCATTCTAGCCTTCCTCTTTGGTTTTATCAGGTTTTCTGAAAACAAAGTAGATACATCAAATTCTAGCATGTGCATACCTGATTCCATGCCAATTTCAGTTTCTAACCACTGAGGAACTTGATCCTTGGGTCCTTGGTTTCCAGTATCATCATCATGATGATCACTTTGATCTCCTGTGTCCACCACCATATTCGATGGGGAGGGTGATTTTCTTTTCTCTTCTTCATGATGTTGATCATGAGAGGGATCTTTTGATATATCCTCCTGATGTGGAGTTTCTTTCTCTAGAGGTTGATCCTATTGATCATCAGCATGTGCATTATGATCTTTATCTTTTATTTCCTCCTCTTGAGGCATATTAGTATCTGTGATTACTATCTCATCCTGCTTAGGTGCCTCTATTTGATCTTTTATCACATCTTTCTCTGCACCTAGGATGACTATTTTTTGAGCATTGGGAGTAGGATCAGCTGATACATCCTTTTCTTTTTCTCCCTTATCTTTTACCTCTACTATCTTAGGTTTAGCTGATGTGTCATGCTGCTGCTGACCCATATCTGGAGCTTTGCTCTCCACTTCTTTCTATTTCAGCTCTTCAATATTTTCCATTTTATCAGGTGTTCCTGCCATATCCTAAGGATTCACATCCTCTGCATATGCCAAATCTAGAACTGCAGGAATTGTCACCTGTTTAATTAATGTATCTAGCCCTATCTGTTCTGCAATTTTATCTGGGCTCTTTTCTTTCTCTAACTCCACTTGCTTCATTTCTCCTAACACCATTTGCACTGATGGAGTTCCATGAGGAGTCGCCTGGGTGTCAGCAGCAAGGGTTTCCATCTTCTGTGAAGCTACATCCTTCACTACCTCATCATTGGATAAGTCTACTGTCTCATCCAATGAGACAATGCCACTTTGAAATATCCTAGAGGTTTGTTTTATTTTCTCTTCTACAAGTTGAGTCTTGAACTTTACAATGGTGGGAAGTGGAACATTATGCTGCAATTCCTTATTGAACACTTCACTACCTACCCCTTTAAATATTATAGGGGATTGTTTTATTTCACCTCTCATGGAGGTCCTTGTTTTCTTCGGTGTGGCAGCTACCACCACTAAAGGTGCCTTTCTTTTCCTCTTGAACAATAAAGGGCCTTCTTCTTCCTTAGGCTCCTCCTCTAGAGGGATATCCTCTTCTATTTGTTTCTGTCAGGCTTGACCCTCCTCATAAGTCTCAGTAACTACTGCCTCTACCCTCTGAATTCTCTTGGACTTCTGTCCATCTCTTGGAGGAAGTGCCGCTGATGCTTCTCCTAATGCTACTGCCTATGCAACAGTCTCTACTATTCTCTCTATAATGACCCCTTTGGGTTCTTCTTCCGTTTTCTTGCCTCTAGGAGGTCTTTTGCTCGCTTTTTGTGGAGGTGGCAACCTATCCCCTTTGGATTTCCTCTTCTCATTTAGGAAATCATCATATTCATCAGCAAAGAGTTCTTGTCCTTTCTTTTTGTTATCTATTGTAAGGGCCACACCCTTTTTCTTCAGTATATTTACCTGTTCATCAACCCAAGCTTGGGTTAGCTGTAATATCCTACTTGTGAATGGATCCAAGGAGATGTCCTCCTGCATTGTAAGGTTCAGGGCTGATATGGTATCGTTGTATATCTTCTTCTCTTCATATTCTTCAGCCATTATCTTTCCATCATCCTTCTTCATTTGCATTGGGATGGAAATGCAACCAAAGGTTCTGATTTGATTCAAGGTTAACCTTTGATACCTTCTTCTTCTTGCCTCAGCCTCATCTTCATAGTCTGCCCAAAAATCTTCAAGACACCTCCTGTGGATGGGCTACCCCATGATTTTCTACATCCTGCCATAAGGATCATATGACCTTACAAATGGGAAAAGATGTAACCTCATCATTGTCAAGATAGCTATGGCTTTCTTAATATTTTCATTATCTAGGCACATGTAATAGCCCATTGTCACTAGAAACAATACTGGTGGAATTTTGTTTTTGGCTTTGTAAGCATCCAGTATGGTTACAATCTGCCTCATGAACTCCATGAGCACTACTGCATTAGTTGGATATCTCGGGAGCATGAGGGGTTGTCCTGCAAATCCTTCAATCCTAATGTAGGAGAAGGTTGCAAACTGTATATACCATGCTCCATGCCTGTAGATGACTTCATGAGCTTCCATGCTTAGTCTCTTCATTCTGTCTTCTTCCATGGTTCTTACCAGATGCATTGAAAATGCATCATTCACCAGCTTATAGTCCTAGAGATAGTTCACTTTTTGCAATTGGGGATACTAATCCCAGATATGTGCATCATTGGTGGTGCCACCAATCTTCCCTACTGTTGTTAGTGCATTGAATGTGCCTTTGTATGCACAGGCATAAACCAAGTTCAAGGTCATGTAAAATGCACAATCTGTACCTCCCAGATTCGACAGCTGCTCATTAATAGCATCACTTATTATTTTGGCTCATAATGGCCTGTTATTTATATATACACACATTAGGATAATCCCATACATCTAGTCCTTAAAACTTCCAACTGTTCGCTGACCTGTAGCCCGACTGAGTAAGGCGATCATGAACTAATATTCATCATCAAAATCATATTTGTATAGATGGACAAGGAGCTTGGCTGCAGCTGGATATGTATTATTCTTAGCTCTCCAACCATACATTCTTTTCCTGGCAGCATTCTTATTAGCTTCATATTCTACTACCAGCTTCTTTAGGTTTATGCTAACCACATCTTTGCCCAATGGCAAACCAAACATGGTGGATAGGCTCTTTATGGAGAAATCTGCATACACCCTTCCATGTTTCTCAACTCTTCTTGTCTAGGAATTGTAATTTCTGGCACATTCTATAACCAGTTCAAGAGCCTGTATGTTGTACGGAAAACCAGTGGCATTTCCCATTCCGGACACTAAAACAGCCTCAAGCAGAGGATTATCTTCCTGATTGTGCATCCTATCTATCCATGCAGCCATATATGTGCTTCCTTGGTGTGTATCCCCAATAACTCCATATTTGAATTACACCCCTTCAGGTTGTGCAAACATCAGTTTAACGAATTCTGCCTCAGATTTCATCAATCACCTATCTGCCATGGATTCCTGCAATGACAAGAACTGGTCTCACAATTGTGCACTTCATCTCATACATGCACATATATACTACATTTTATGACTTCTATGCAATGTTTGCAAGCATTACTTCATCATGATATGTAGAACTTGCAATTTTAAACCAGTAATATCATATTACTTGTATATGCCTATAAAACATAGCAGAAGGGATCCGTTACTTACCTGATGCGTTTATCCTTTGAATTATGCTATTGATGATTCTATGGAAATACCCTTGAGATTGATCATAATCACGTTCTTCGCTTTGTTCAGGATGTATACCTCCGCAGATGACTCGTAGCAGGGTTTGGATGCTCGGCTCTATGTAAACACTTAATTCTTCATAAGGTAAATGTATAATGACGTTGCAAATCCGTTTTAAACCTATTCATCTGGTCAATTAGGGCATAATCTGACTGAATCAATCCTAATCATTAATTTTATGCACGGAAACCCATAATCTCGCCAAGTGTGATCATCACAGCGATAATCGGCGGGAAGCACCTACTGCATTAATGGGCATTCAATGTTCGCGCGGCGAGACGAGGAGGAGGATCTTTTGAAATATCAGGTGATGTTTTAAATATCGGGTGATATTTAAAATATGATCATCCCCCGTAACATGACTATCCGCACCATGGCGGGAAAACATATCGGGTGATGTTCAGACCATCGGGTCATGTTATACAGATCGGGTGATATTTTGAAAAGGATGATGACCCTAAGTGTTCTTTAAGTGACCTTTCTCGAAATGTCATGATGACGTCACCATGATAATGGTTGAGTCTATCGCTGAAGCACTATGACGTCATAGTCAAGTTTTGGTGAAAGGATGATGTTATGAAATATACCTCCGCGAGGTAAAATGATGATGACATCATCATCATATTGATTCTCTTTTGTTATCGGGATCAGCTGATGTCATCATGATAATTTCTTTAGGGTGATATTTTGAAAGCAGAGGATATTTGAAATATAGGGTGATACTTAGAATATCGGGTGATATTTTGAAATATCGTCCCCACGAAATATATGATGTTGTTGACGGGTAAGTATCACTACCAATTAAGTTTGACGTCAGCATGTCGCGAATCAAATGATTTATTGGGTGATAAATTAGATCGGGGTGATCTTTCGAAAGATGACTGATATTAAGAAATATGATCCTTCCCCCCTTGTGAATATCAAGTTTGACCAGGATTTTGACTATTCATAACTTTCACATCCTAATGAATATCAGGGTGATGTAAAAGACAAACCTTCATGAATTTTAAGGGTTTTTCCAAATATGAGGTTAATGTCATGAAACAAGAACTTTGACAAATTGACCTCACGATGATGACTTACCACATCCTCCTATAGAGGGCTATTTGCATGACTTGCTTTTACCAGACTACCAGGAAGCAGAAAACACAAGCCAAGCCAAAAAGTTGGGTCCCTGTTCTGCCAAGTCAAAATGGGGCATGTTGTGTAACCACACAACAACTTGCCACCAAAGAAAACATCAAAATTCTAATGATTCAAGTAATGTGATCACATTCTTATATAGTATTCTAAATCTCCCTAAGCATAAGCATCATAATCTTTCTGAATGATAAAGTTTCATCATGGTAACAATGCTAACAAAGGATCAGGTGTGTGCAAATGATTAATTATCCTCATCTTGAAAGCGGGTTGAACACATGAGTAACTGGTGTTAAACTACATAGTTGGAGATCATCCCTCATAGCCAACCAAGATAGAGCCTTGGTGCCAGCAGGCGTCCATAGCCCCGACAAGGTTATCTATACAATCTCCCTAAGTAGAGCCCCACTGCCAGCAGTCGTCTATAGCCCCGATAGGGTTACTTTTATTATCTTATATATATATATATATATATGATATCATCATGTCAGCTCATTTGTACAAGGTATAGTCACTTGCAGCTTTAGGTTGGAGATTGTATTAGTAGCAAGGGAGTCCCTTTAGATTTTCCACTTAACACCTATACTTGTGTGTTCAACAAACCTAAGGCTATTAAGTGTTTCATTGTGATTGATTCACTTTGATCAAGAAAAGGCACCCTGATGAAGGATATTACAGACCTGATCATGAATACTTCTCAGAATGAATCATAACCTATATTTAAATTTGATCTCATCACTTGAATCTTAACAATTTTGTTATTTTCTGGGGTGATGAAGTGCATCATCTTGACTAACCAAAACAAAAACTCAACAAGCAAACAAAACAAAACACAACACAAACAAACAAACAACAGAAACAAAACTATACAAGCAACTATACAAATGTACAATATGATACACATGACCGTCATGAAGTCACTCAAGCTTGAAAATAATGTTTAAGGAATTGCCCATTAACTGGCAATGGGACATCCTCACCTGTCAGGTTCTTAAGCCTATAAGTGTTGTCTCCTAATATCTTAAAAATTTGAAAGGGACCTATCCATAATTTGTCAAACTTACCATGATCTCCTTTCCTCTCATGTGCTTTATCCCACATTAGGACTAAATCAGATATCCTAAAGGCTTTGACTTTGGCTCTTTTGTCAAACCAGCATTTGACAACAGCCTGATGTTTGGCAAATTTATCAATTGCCTAACTTCTTTTCTCTTCCAGGTGCATCAGCTGAAGCAACCTGACTTCTTGGTTATTGTCTATGCCTAGGTACTCTTGGGTAAACTGCAAGGTAGGAATTTTCAGATTTACAGGGAGGATGGGATCCACCCCATATACTAAATGGAAAGGTGAGTTTCCTAGTGTAGTTTTTACTCTGGTCCTGTCTACCCATAAGGCATATTTCAGAAGTGTGTTCCACTCCCTAGGGTTCTTTTCTATTAATTTTCTTATGATATTCAACAAATTTTTGTTGGTAGATTCTGCCAATCCATTCCCTTGGGGGTAATAATTAGATGAGAACTTTAGTATGATCCCATGATCAAAAGCCCAACTTGACAACTTGGTGGAAGTAAAAGTAGAACCATTATCACTTACCAGAGCATAAGGAATTCCATACCTGGTAATAATATTGCTTTCCAAAAATTTAATAACATCATCTGCAGTACAAGTCTTGCTGCTGACAGCTTCTATCCACCTAGTACAATAATCAGTTATTGTCAGCACATACCTATGACCTGAGGATGATGAAGGATTGATTGGTCCTATGAAATCCATGCCCCATTGTGCAAATGGACGCCTCTCCATCACTGGCTACAGGGGTTGTGCAGCATATCTCTCTCTATTAGCAGCAACCCGACATACATGACAACATTTAATATGTTCAGTTGTATCCTTAAAGATGGTAGGCCAATAATATCCTACTCTGAGGATAGCATGTGTTGTAGCCAAGGATGAGCCATGTGCTATTCCAAACTTGTCATGTAACTCTGATAACACCTTGTCTGCTTCTAGCTTTTCTAAGCATTTTAAGTATATTCCTTCATAATTTTTCTTGAAAAGGACCCCTCCTTTTATCATGTACTTATGGGATCTTATCTTCAAGGCTCTTCTTTGTGAAGCCTGCAACTTAGGAGGACATCTTCCCATGATCAGGATATGCTTGATACTTGAGTACCATTCTTCATTGTCCTTCTCATTGATAACATACCGCTAACTAGTGATATGTGGATCAATTTCAGATATCATTTGGCTTAAAGCCTGTCCTCTTACCAGTTTCATGGGGGTGATCTCCATGTCATACTCTTGTAAAACAGTAATCCACTTAGCCCTCTTTTCACCAGGCTCACTCTGCATTAGCAGCATCTTCACTGTTGCATCAGGGACTACAGCAATCACTTTGCTTCTCAGTATATAATGCCTAAATTTCTTGACTGATCTGACCAGTGCAAGTGCCTGCCTTTCAACATCTACATATCTTAATTCAGCATCTTTGAAAGGGCAGCTCATGAAGGCAATTGGTTTTTCTTCTTTCTCTTCATTTCTCTGAGTTAGCATTGCTGTAGAGGTGTATTCTGAAGCAAATGAATGGATATAAAAGTCTCTGGTGTAATCTAGACTGATAAGGACAGGAGCATCAGAAATAGCTTTCTTTATATCTTCAAAGGCAGCTTTAGCCTCTGGTGTCCACTCAATCTTGGCATCTTTTTTCAACATGGCATTTAGTGGTCTGACAATTTTAGCAAAGCCAGTGATGAATTTCCTCACAAAGTTTATCTTACCAAAGTAAGATTTGAGCTCTTTCTTGCTTCCTGGAAGCTGTAACTTCATAATAGACTCCACCCTGTCAGGATCAATGATAATCCCATTCTTAGTAATCAGGTGGCCTAGTAACTTTCCTGTTGTCACCCCAAATATGCATTTCTTGGGGTTCAGTGATATACCATATTCTTCACACTTCTTAAGTACATTTCTAAGATCTGCTACATGGTTCCCCCTTTCTTTGGAGAATACTGTCAAGTCATCCATGTATATGACTATACATTTTCCTATTAAGCCTCTGAAGGCTATGTCCATTGCTCGCTGGAATGTGGCTCCGGCATTTATCAGCCCAAATGGCATACGTCTATAAGCAAATATACCCCACTTGGTGGTGAAGGTAATTTTTAATCTATTGATCTTGTCAACCATCACTTGGTTGTAACTCGAGAAACCATCCAAGAAGGACATCATCTTGGCTCCGTTAATAATCTACAGGACTTCATCTAGAGAAGGTAAAGGATAATTATCTTTCTCTGATGCTCTATTCAGATTCCTGAAATCTACACATAGCCTGATATCTCCATTCTTCTTTCTGACTGGGACTAGATTAGCCACCCAAGTGGAGTGCCTTACAGGAAACATAATCCTGGCATTTAACAGCTTCTTGACTTTTTCAAAAATTATTGGTTCAAGCAAAGCATTGACTAGCCTTTGCTTTTGTCTGAAAGGTTTAGCATCTGGCTTGAGGGGAATAGTGTGAGTTATGACTGGTGTCATATGTCTTCAACTCATCATAAGTCCATGCAATGACATGGATGTATTCTTTAAGGGCTTGAGATATTCCTTCTAACTCTTCTAGTGTGCAAACCTTACCTATCAAGACATTTCTCTTGTCTTCATTTTGTCCAATATTCACTTGTGAATATTGACCTCCATTAGCTTTGGGAAGATCCTTCTATTTCAGTATATTATCCAAATCAAAGGCTCTTTCTAATTCAATCATACCTTTAGGAATCCTATTGCTAGGCAACTCTAATATTTCATCTTCTTCCCAAACATGATCTTCCACACTATTCTCATCTATGATCTGAGCATCAAATATATCCTTGTTAGAGACGAAATCAAGGATATGCTGATCATCATCAAAGACCTAAAGATTAGTAACATTATCAGGTACTGATGGTACCGATACGAGTTCTACTGAAAATCTCTTCAAGCCTGATATAGACAGTGGCTCCAGTGTACTAGCAGCCTGGGCAAGTGCATCTGCCCTATGATTCTATTCTCTAGGAACGTGGGTGATGCTAAAGGCATCAAAGTCTTCAATTAAATCCCACACTCTGTGTCTATAGTTTGACAATTTCTTATAGTTGCAAGAGTAAATTCCTCTTACCTATCTGACAACTAATTCTGAGTCTCCAAAGACATGCAGAATTTTTACCTTCTTCTTGAGAGAAAACAGTATCCCATGAATCAAAGCTTCATACTCTGTCACATTGTTAGTACAGGGGAATTGTAATCTGTAGGCAGCTAAGTAGGACTTTCTAGATGGATCAATGAGATCAATCCCTACTCCAGCTCCTTGTTTGGACTTAGATCCATCAAATCTTAGGGTCCAGGATTTATCTTCAGCAAGAGGCTTAGCTGAACTTTCTCTTTTCTTTGTAGCTCTAGCAACTGCACCACCTAATATCCATTTTAATTTAGGAATTTCAACTTTCTTAGATCCCTTAATCTTCACTTTCTCTTTCTTTTGTGGATCAGATGATTCTTCTTTCTTTTCATCACCAGCAGGATGATGATTCTTTGTAGTGCACAATGTATGTCTTCTTAAGATATGCAAGCATAATGAGCAGGTAGTTTCTGAGTGAGGTGCTTCATGCAACCTACACTAACCTTCGATCAAGACATCCTGGGGAAGTCTTTGCTGCTGTGTCATTTTTTCTATCTCTTTTGCTAAAAATTCTTCAAACTTAGTCAGGTCACTACCTCTGTCTTTATCAGACAATTCATAGTCTAGCTCCATAAAATAATCACTCCTTGGAGTGATTTCTTGTCTTCTTTTACCATTATCCTGGTTGCTCACTAGAATTTCTTCTATTCTTAGAATATGATCTTCATCATGATTTGTTACCTCACTTATGCTTCTTGCAGAAGACAAACAAGAATCAGTATCATCATCATCACTAGATGTAGAACTTACCTCAGAATATGGCGATGATGCCTCACTGCATGTCTGCTCTAGCTCCATCATATCTAAGCATGTTTCACAAGTCTTTTATGAGTGTGGCTCATTATGCAACCTGCACCATCCATCAATCAAAATATCATAAACAGGTACATCTAACAATTGACAACTCTTTATCTTCTTGGACAAATGCATCTCAAAGTTTCTAAAGTGATCTATTTCATTCTCATTTTTAAAATTATTATCAGGCTCTACAACTAGTATGTCCTCCTGATGATCATCATCATGATGATGAAAATCTAGCATCAGGATCTCCTCTATCCTGACAGTCTGTGGCCTAACAGAATAAACTCCAGGCTCAACGTCTACATACATTATCTCATTCATTTTGTTATACTTGGTTATCATGTGTTTCATTCTAGGTTCATCATCTATTCTTATCTAGTTAGGTATACCTTTCCAAGGCAACCACATGTGATTGAAGTCAGTAGACATATACCCATTCAAAGTTTTTGACCAGTCTATGCTAAGCAGCATCCCATATGTGTCAGGTATGTCAACTACCTGGATATCAATGTAATATTAGATCCTGGGATCAGATGCTAGCTGCATGTGTATATGAGTCAATTCTCCTATTACACTCACTTCTGTCTTATCTAGTTGTGTCACCTTCTTTAGGGATTTAGCAGGATGCAATCCTAAAGCATTGCATATAGACAAGGGCATCACATTTGTAGATGCACCAGAATCCACTAAACAGTTGTGTAAATTCTTTCCAAACATCCTTATGGTAAGGAGGAAAGGTGGTGACTCACTCTTATCTCAGTATAATGTCATATGTGAGGTTTCTGTAGCTTGGACAGTAGCTGGCACTTTATGTTTGATATTATCATCTTTAGCAACATGATCTTTATTACTAGGTTGACCTGGGGAATGATTATCCTCTCTAGGAGCAGGATCATCAAGTGATTTCATGAATGCCTTCTTAATTGCAGGGGTTTTCAATAACTCTGATAGATACAAGTTGATCTTTATCTTCTTCATCTCATCCACTAGGTATGTAACAAGTTTATCAGACTCATGAGGTAAGCTAACAGCCTTTGATGTTGTATTCTGAGGTGACAGATATTGGGCATTCACCTTGGGAAATCCCAGATTATTGTTAGCTTTTGGATCAGGAGGTGTGTTGAAGTTATTTGGAGGTAGAGAAGATGTCAATGGGCCAGGAGGTCTATTGGCATTGTTTCTCAAATTATAATTATGCTTACTAGGATTATGTTGTTGGTATGTATGCACCTCCTCATGTTTAGTGGAAGGCTCATTCTTATCTTCAAAGGGGAGGACATAATTTGACTCAAAGGTTAAAGCAGATTCTTCACATGCTTGGGGACAATTTTGATGATCAGTATAACTCTCTAATACTAGGGCTGAATCATATCCACAGGGAACAATTTCATTTCCTTCCACTTGAGGTGGATTTCCCGCAGTATTAGATATTTTTGTTTGAAAGATGCTGGCAGCAATTTGAAATTGTGGACAATCTAGCTCTGCATGAGCATTTGTATTGTGTATTCTACACCAATTGGTGAGGGCTGCCTCAGGAAGATTGACTCTAGTAGTCTGTTTGGCTTCACCAGGTGGCTGATTATCTAAGGGTGATGGTAGTGAGCCATTATTTGGCCTAGAATTCCATACTCTAGGCTGTCTAGGAGGATTGTTGTTATTTCCACCACTATTGTTGAAATTATTGTTGTATCCTCTGTCAGGATAATTTGGTCTGTCATTGGCATAATTCCTATTCTGATTTGATTGGGAACAGAAGTTATGATTTCTCAAATGAGTCACTTCTGTAGTGAGTTTTCTTAACTGAGCAGAGATTTCCTTGATTTCCTCCTTCTCTTCGTGGGCTTTGGCTACTACATTTTTAATTTGAGGCTTGAAGAAAGAGGATCCATGATTATTGTTGGATAGGTCAGCACCCTGAGGTGTTTTAGTTTGTGCAGGATATTGTGGCATCTGGCCATTCCCATTAGGAGGTGGCATGATACTTAATGGAGGAATTTGCAAGGGTGCAGGCATGACTACTAGAGGCATCATAGCTCCATTAGGATATTGTGCAGGATATTGTGGATACATGCTAGGCAGTGTGGGAAAGGCAATATTTGGAGTAGGAGCAAGTATTAGCTGTTGACTGACCTTTATAGCTTCTTGAAAAGCTTGTGTCAAAGTTGTAATCAGTGGATGAGCTCTTCTAATGAACATGGAGGTCAAAGGGTCCAAAGATGAATAATAGATGCTTCTAGTAGCTTCATCTTCTACAGTATAAGGAGTCACTAGCTTAGACAGCATCTTTTGGAATCTGGCATTGAAATTAGTAATAGGCTCATTCTCAAATCTTTTGATTGTAGCAAACAAGTGATAATTCATGGATGGATCAATAGGAACTTTGAACCTATCAAGAAAAGCTTTCTCTAGGACGTCCCAGGAACCTACAAAACCCTAACCAAGACTGATGTACCAACTATAAGCCTCCTCCCCTAAGGAAAAAGGAAATAACCTGCACACCACATCTTGATGTTCTATTCTAGCTCTGCAACAAGCTTCCTTAAAAGTTCTGATATGATCTTCAGCATCTTGATAAGGATGATACTTTGGATAGATTTTGTCTGGATTCCTTGTTGACTCATGATATGCAGTGAAGGTTAAAGATGATTCTACCGTGAAGAAAGACATTGCAATTAGAGGAGGTTGAGTTTGAGGTATAACTGGCTGAGGTTGGACTAAAGGTGCACCCTGAGGAGATCCTGTAGGTATATTGAAACCAATAGGAGTCACAGGAGGACGTTCTAGTGGTGTTCCTGATGCACTAGAACTAGGAGTGTGATGAATATCAACAGTCTTAGGTCTAAAGCCCCTAACAGGTAGCTCTTCAAAAGGTCCAGTGGCTCTTGATCTAGTATTTATCTTGTGAGCCAGGATTTCTCAAATTTGATGGGAAACTAGCTGGATGATTGTAAATATTAGTTGAAATTTACCAGCTGAGGCAATATTTATGGTCGGATGACTAATCTGACTGGATATTTACGGGATATTTGCATGAACAGTGCAAATATGAGGTGGTACTAAGGTACAGTGATTCTTGCAATAGGATATCAGGTTTCCTAAGACATATTTCTTCAAAACCGTAACAAATCTACCTGAAATCGGTTGATCCCTGCAAATTTAAGATAATCTACCACGAAGCTTACAATATTTATGGTTAATCTTAAAAACTTTACATAGGATGAGCATCTACAAGCTTGCTACAGTAAATATTTGAGCAATATTTGAAATTAACAGGTCATTCGGGGTTACCTTACTCTCTATATCATCAAACCTGAAAATAAAGATGATGAACGTCTTCTTTCAGCTAAAGGCCCTCCTTCTAGTGCCAATTTATGTTGGTCATGATGTTAGTCATAAACAAACATAGAATAAAAGTACACATTAACCTTTATTCATCTTGAAAGATATAATGAATTCAGAGAATTAATGATCCCAAGTCTCTGGTGATTAGGTCTTAATCGTTTGACATTACTCAGAGGTTGATGTGTGTTGCTGTTTCCATTTTGGGGACTTACGTGACATTGATCATTATTATTCAGTTTCTGGAAAGACTCTTTATACGAAGGTCATTTCATATAGTAATTTTATCAAATGATATAGTTATACTCAAATATTTGCATGATATTCATCAATTACACATGCTTTGTCTCTAAATATGCTAAAGATATACAATTATCTACAAGATGTCTGCATATTTATGCATTTGCTTAAGATTGTCAATTATTTGCAATTGTGTTGGTGAAATGCTCTAAAATTGAAAGAAAATGAAAGAAATACTTCAAATTACAGTTGAACCTTCAGCTATTGAACCACATATACATCAGATACAATCATGAAGAGAAGAAAACCAAACCATATGTTCACCAGGACATTCCACAGCTAGATACAGTTGATGCTAACTTCAAAGGAATTGTATGAGCACATCATATGCAGGTAGATATGCACTCCAAAGGATGTAGCAAGTCACAGCATATATCCAGAATTCACACACTGATTACTCAAGATTTACTATGAGTTGTAATCAAAACAAGTCTTCTCATTCATTAAGTATGCAAGAACATATATGTATACAAAAAAGCTTTGAAATGAGCCCTGAATATTTCAGCAGATGGATTTCAATTAAGTTGCCAATGTTTCAAAAAAGGCATTCCTGCACCTTTTATAGGGTAAGGTGAGGAATCCATTACAAAAAGATCTACGATCCAGATTTATCTATGAATATCTACAGTGAATATTCCCTTCAACTTTGTCAACTCTATCAAATGGCACAAGTTGCCAACTGGCAACCATCTGAGATACTTATTTTCGTTAAATATCGGATGCTGATATTTGCTTCATGATGCATCATCATCTACTCCATCGGATTCATGTGCTCCATCATCAGGTGCATCGCTTTCTGTATCCTCATCATCCTGATGACCTCAACCTTGTATATGAGCCTATAGGACCTCCCTGACATTCTCATACAATTGCACTATTTTATCTATTTCTCCACCATCTTGAGTCTTTGCTTTGATAATGGCATGTTTATGTGCCTGGTATTTATTTTGGATGTTATCCAGTTTATTCCTTTTGTTGTATAATGTCTCATTATAAGTTTCTATTTTCACCTTGGTCCTCACCAGTCTATCCATGATTTCTTTTGTCATTTGGCCTAGTGGATCATCAGCAATGAATTGAAAGTTATTATGTAGAGCTTGGATTGCAAACTCCTCATCTTGATTTTCTATCTTTCCTTCCACTTTTCCTTCCAACATTTCTAGAATTTCTACCTCAAAAGACATCATATCATGTAACTTCATGCTAATTTCTCTCAACTTGTTGTTGCATCTTTTGAGTACATCACATTCAAATTGGATGTCTTTATACCATATATCTATTAATAATGCATTGTTATTATTCAGTACTTTCTTATGTATAAGTATTTGAGGATTGATCTTCCTTATTTCTCCCAGGATAGCCAATACCTTCTCCAATTGGAAAGACCTTTTCCCTGTCTCCATTTGCAATTTATCTACCTTCTTCCTGGAGCCACTAAGAGAACTCCACCTCTTCAAAGAGGCCTTCACTACTTCTTCTGCTATGTCAAATGTGGAATACATCCACCTTCTCAATATGGATGACTCATGTTTCATGAGATCCAACTTATTTACCTCTTCCTGGGAAATAATAGTCAATGGGACCACATGATCCTTAGAATTATCTTTAGGATTGGTTAACTTCCTTATATATGCATGCAACTGAGCAATGTGCTCTTTGTGTTGCTTATTTTTCTCCTTTTCTCTCTTAACCTTTTGAATTAAAGAATCTATAATGTCTTTGCCTTCCTGACCCTCTTGGTCTTCATTAGCAAACCCTAAGTCCACTGTGCTGATCTAAAATTCATCTAAGGTAGTTTTACCTTTTTCTTTATCTACAGTAGGAAGTGTTATATGTGTAGTTCTTCTTCCTGTTGTAGGATCTCTTTTAATGGCCAAAGTCATTCTGGCCTTCCTCTTTGGTTTTATCAGGTTTTCTGAAAACAAAGTAGATACATCAAATTCTGGCATCTGCATACCTTATTCCATGCCAATTTCAGTCTCTAACCACTGAGGAACTTGATCCTTGGGTCCTTGGTTTCCAGTAGCATCATCATGATGATCACTTTGATCTCCTGTGTCCACCACCATATTCGATGGGGAGGGTGATTTTCTTTTCTCTTCCTCATGATGTTCATCATGAGGGGGATGTATTGATATATCTTCCTGATGAGGAGTTTCTTTCTCTAGAGGTTGATCCTATTGATCATCAGCATGTGTATTATGATCTTTATCTTTTACTTCCTCTACTCTAACTTCATCTACTTTATTTATTTCCTCCTCTTGAGGCATATTAGTATTTGTGATTACTATCTCATCCTCCTTAGGTGCCTCTATTTGATCTTTTATCACATCTTTCTCTGCACCTGGGATGACTATTTTTTTAGCATTGGGAGTAGGTTCAGCTGATACATCCTTTTCTTTTTCTCCCTTATCTTTTACCTCTACTATCTTAGGTTTAGCTGATGTATCATGTTGCTGCTGACCCATATCTCAAGCTTTGCTCTCCACTTCTTTCTATTTCAGCTCTTCAATATTTTCCATTTTATTAGGTGTTCCAGCCACATCCTCTGCATATGCCAAATCTACAACTGCAGGAATTGTCACCTATTCAATTAATGTATCTAGCCCTATCTGTTCTGCAATTTTCTCTGGGCTCTTTTCTTTCTCTGATTCCACTTGCTTCATTTCTTCTAACACCGTTTGCACTGATGGAGTTCTATGATGAGTCATCTAGGTGTCAGCAGCAAGGGTTTCCATCTTCTGTAAAGCTACATCCTTCACTACCTCATCATCGGATAAGTGTACTGTCTCATCCAATGAGACAATGCCACTTTGAAATATCCTAGAGGTTTGTTTTATTGGCTCTTCTGCAAGTTCAGTCTTGAACTTTACAATGGGGGGAAGTGGAACATTGTGCTACAATTCGCTATTGAACACTTCACTACGTGCCCCTTTCAATATTATAGGGTATTGTTTTATTTCACCTCTCATGGAGGTCCTTGTTTTCTTTGGTGTGGCAGCGACCATCACTGGAGGTGCCTTTCTTTTCCTCTTGAACAATAAAGGGCCTTCTTCTTCCTCAGGCTCCTCCTCTAGAGGGATATCCTCTTCTATTTGTTTCTGTGAGGCTTGACCCTCCTCATAAGTCTCAGTAACTATTGCCTCTGCCCCTAAATTCTCTTGGACTTCTGTCCATCTCTTGGAGGAGGTGTAGCTAATGCTGAAGCCTGGCCTGCATGTCTTGAAGCTGATGCTTCTCCTGATGTTGCTGCCTGTGTAGCAATCTCTACTATTCTCTCTATAATAACCCCTTTGGGTTCTTCTTCTGTTTTCTTGCCTCTAGGAGGTCTTTTGCTCTATTTTTGTGGAGGTGGCAACCTGTCCCCTTTGGATTTCCTCTTCTCATTTAGGAAATAATCATATTCATTAGCAGAGAGTTCTTGTCCGTTCTTTTTGTTATCTATTGTAAGGGCCACACCCTTTTTCTTCAGTATATTTACCTGTTCATCAACCCAAGCTTGGGTTAGCTGCAATATCCTACCTGTGAATGGATCCAAGGAGATGTCCTCCTACATTGTAAGGTCTGGGGTTGATATGGTATCATTGTATATCTTCTTCTCTTCATATTCTTCAGCCATTATCTTTCCATCATCCTTCTTCATTTGCGTTGGGATGGAAATGCAACCAAAGGTTCTGATTTGATTCAAGGTTAACCTTTGATACCTTCTTCTTCTTGCCTTAGCCTCATCTTCACAGTCTACCCAAATATCTTCAAGATGCCTCCTGTGGATGGGCTGCCCCATGATTTTCTGCATCCTGCCATAAGGATCATATGACCTTACAAATGGGAAAAGCTGTAACTTCATCATTGTCAAGCCAGCTATGGCTTTCTTAATATTTTCACTATCTGGGCACATGTAATAGCCCATTGTCACTGGAAACAATACTGGTGGAATTTTGTTGTTGGCTTTGTAAGCATCTAGTATGGTTACAATCTACCTCATGAACTCCATGAGCACTACTGCATTAGTTGGATATCTCGGGAGCACGAGGGGCTATCCTGCAAATCCTTCAATCCTAATGTAGGAGAAGGTTGCAAACTATATATACCAGGCTCCATGCCTGTAGATGACTTCCTGATCTTCCATGCTCAGTCTCTTCATTCTGTCTTCTTCCATGGTTCTTACTAGATGCATTGAAAATGCATCATTCACCAGCCTATAATCCTGGAGATAGTTCACTTTTTTCAATTGGGGATAGTAATCCCAGATATGTGCATCATTGGTGGTGCCACCAATCTTCCCTATTATTGTCAGTGCATTGAATGTGCCTTTGTATGCACAGGCATAAACCAAGTACGAGGTCATGTAAAATGCACAATTTGTACCTCCCAGATTCGACAGCTGCTCAGCAATAGAATCACTTATTATTTTGGCCCATAATGGCCTGTTATCAATATATACACACATTAGGATGATCCCATACATCCAGCCCTTAAAACTTCCAGCTATTCACTGACCTGTAGCTCAACTGAGTAAGGCGATCATGAACTAATATTCATCATCAAAATCATATTTGTATAGATGGATAGGGAGCTTGGCTGCAGCTGGATATGTATTATTCTTAGCTCTCCAACCATACATTCTTTTCCTGGCAGCGTTCTTATTAGCTTCATATTCTACTACCAACTTCTTTAGGTTTATGCTGACCACATCTTTGCCCAATGGAAAACCAAACATGGTGTACAGGCTCTTTATGGAGAAATTTGCATACACCCTTCCGTATTTCTCAACTCTTCTTGTCTAGGAATTATAATTTCTGGCACATTCTATAACTAGTTTAGGAGCCTCCATGCTGTACAAAAAACCAGCGGCATTTCCCATTCCAGACACTAAAATAGCCTCAAGTAGAGGATTATCTTCCTAATTGTACATCCTGTCCGTCCATGCAGCTAGATCTGTACTTCCTTGGTGTGTATCCCCAATAACTCCATATTTGAAATGCACCCCTTCAAGTTGTGCAAACATCGGTTTAAAAAATTCTGCCTCAGATTTCATCAATCACCTATCCACCATGGATTCCTACAATGACAAGAACTGGTCTCACAATTGTGCACTTCATCTCATACATGCACATATATACTACATTTTATGACTTCTATGCAGTGTTTGCAAGCATTACTTCATCATGATATGCAAAACTTACAATTTCAAACCAGTAATATCATATTACCTGTATATGCCTATAAAACACAGCAGAAGGGATCCATTACTTACCTGATGTGTTTATCCTTTGAATTATGTTGTTGATGATTCTATGAAAATACCCTTGAGATTGATTGTAATCATGTTCTTCACTTTGTTCAGGACGTATACCTCCGCAGATGACTCGTAGTAGGGTTTGGATGCTCGGCTCTATGTAAACACTTAATTCTTCGCAACGTAAATGTATAATGATGTTGCAAATCCATTTTAAACCTATTCATCTGGTCAATTAGGGCATAATCTGACTGAATCAATCCTAATCGTTAATTTTACGCATAGAAACCTAGAATCTCAGCGAGTGTGATCATCGCAGCAACAATCGGCAAGAAGCACTTACCGCATTAATGGGCATTTAATGTTCACGTGGTGGGACAAGGAGGAGAATCTTTTGAAATATCGGGTGATGTTTTAAATATCAGGGGATATTTAAAATATGATCATCCCCCGTAACATGACTATCCACACCATGGCGGGAAAACTTATCAGGTGATGTTCAGACCATCGGGTCATGTTATACAGATCGGGTGATGTTCAAAATATCAGGTGATATTTTGAGAAGGATGATGACCCTAAGCGTTCTTTAAGTGACCTTTCTCAAAATTTCATGATGATGTCACCATGATAATGGTTGAGTCTATCGATGAAGCACTATGACGTCATAGTCATGTTTTGGTGAAAGGATGATGTTATGGAATATACCTCTGCGAGGTAAAATGATGATGACATCATCATGTTGATTCTCTTTTGTTATCGGGATCAGCTGATGTCATCATGATAATTTCTTCAGGGTGATATTTTGAGATCGGGGGATATTTGAAATATAAGGTGATACTTAGAATATCGGGTGATATTTTGAAATATCGTCCCCATGAAATATATGATGTTGTTGACGGGTAAGTATCACTACCACTTAATTTTGATGTCAACATGTCGTGAATCAAATGATTTATCGGGTGATAAATTGGATCAGGGTGATCTTTCAAAAGATGACTGATATTAAGAAATATGATCCTTCCCCCTTGTGAATATCAGGTTTGACCGAGATTTTGACCATTCATAACTTTCACATCCTAATGAATATCAAGGTGATGTAAAAGACAAACCTTCATGAATTTTAAGGGTTTTTCCAAATATGAGGTTAATGTCATGAAACAAGAACTTTGACAAACTGACCTCATGATGATGACTTACCACATCCTCCAATAGAGGGCTATCTGCATGACTTGCTTTTACTAGACCGCCAAGAAGCAGAAAACACAAGCCAAGCCAAAAAGTTGGGTCCCTATTCTGCCAAGTCAAAATGGGGCATGTTGTGTAACCACACAATAGGTGGGACCACTTGTTTGGTCAAATCTTATTTTTATTTTGCTAAAAATTTGAGTTTTCTATGAGGCCAGGTACTCAGAGGTGCATTTGAACAACAACTCGCATTTGGTGGGTAAGAAATCACCTTTACAGATTTTTCTAACACCTTTTACATGTAGAAGGTCGCATATGGTCGCTGATACATCGTATATGGCCAACAAAAAATTGCCTCTAGTCGTAGGCTAGTAACCTTTGGTTTAACTTGAAATCTGACTTGCCTTTTTTGTGTTTTCAGGGTTTTTACCATTTGGAGTTTTTAGATTAGGGTTGCAAGCTAATGTATTTGCTAACCCTGGTTTTCATTGTGACATGCAAGCCAATTCAATATGGAGTCTATGATTATCTTGGCTTTGATCATGTTCTAGGGTGCTCTTTCTCCATTTCCATTGCATGCAAGCTTAGATCTGGCATCTAGTTGTTTTTTTAGGGCTAATATCACTTATTCATCATGACTAGATCTTTGTTTTCCTCTAGTTTTGTGTTTCTTCTAACTTTGGTAGGCTATATGCGCATCTGGTAAATAGGGAATCACCTTTTCTCTCTAGGGAATCACCTCTGGTCAATAGTGGCTTGCATACACACAACAGGTAGCTGCCGATGGTAAGATTTCAATCACCTTTGGTCATTAACAAATCGCTTTTGGTCTTTTCTCTACACATTTGGTTTCTGTTGCATAAAATAAGGTTTTTTTGAAATCAAATGTTTTCTTGGTGCAACTTGTCTCTCTCGTTTGTCGAAGACTGGAGGTTGAAAACATGCTAATGTTGTTTGTAGATTCAATCGTCTAAGGACTTAAAAATAATCTTTCATACTAAAGTAGACACACTTAAATTTAGTGTTTTAAAATGAACCCACAACTCAAACACTTTGATCTGGTGCTCTAAAATGAACAATTTGTTTTCATTGTGTCTACTTTTCATTTCTCTGTTTGCTTGTAACCCGACTTAGCAATGAGAGTATCCTCTCCACTTGCCTAACCAACGGGTCTAGGGTGCAAGAGAAATCGTTGCTAATTCTAGAGGGCCTACCTTCCCCTTGTGAGAAGGGGTACAACCCAAGTGGAAATAGGCTAAAGCCAAGCCCTTCTAAGCTTCTATATAAATAATGCATTTGTACCAAAATTCACAAACGACGGGTGTTGTTCCGCTATACCGATGAATGTTTCCCCTAAAACCCTATAGAGTGTAACCTCTATAGGTTGGGAATCCTTCTTATCAGAGTGAATCACCACATGTATAGCCATCTGAATGGAAGGTCGTACTAAAAACTATGTTTAGAAGCCTTAAACCCTCTATCTACTGGCGCAGGAGGTTGGACCTCTGAAGCTATCCCACACTTTCGCAGCTTATAGTAGAGATAGTGGCCCTCTTTGAGGTCTTGGAATCTAGTATGCCTGAGAAGTGAGTGCACTATAAGGGGGAGCCTGTACTACCAAATTCCTAGGCTATCCGCTATAAGTAGGTGCTGCTAGAGAAATCCAAGTGGGAACCCAGTAGATACTATCCTTGCCTAGCCTAGGGTGTACACATTTATCATTGTGTTTGGTGTGCATGAATGTACATGTGAGATCTTGTGTTTGATATCACCACATCATCCTCAACCTACTTGTCATAACACATTTAAAATCATTCCACTTCATCCAATCCTTCCAAACCCAATCATCCTTGTCATCAAATCAATCATCTCCTAATCAACCCAAGTCATCTAACCTCATCATTATACATCATCCTTTTTCTAATCTAATCCACATCATTCTACACCATGTCAACATTAGAAGACCTAGTGCCTCAATTCCAAGGCCTTGTCCAAGCACTTTGTTAGGAACCACAACCCCTAGACTAATGAATCATTCAATAACTACAAGCCTTCATCCAACAACGTCAACTCCAAGAAAGCCAATCACCTCAAATGCAACATCTTATAGCACAATCTCAATACCTCGTGGCCACTAGACAAACCCAACAAGTACATCACCATCCCTTATCCATTCAACACCAACCAATTCCATCTCATTCCTATGTGGTATCCCCTTCCGTTTTACATCAATCTAATCCATCCACATATCATAACAATTCCACATCAAGTTATCTTATTTCTTATCAATCTAATCCATCTGCATCTCAAATCATTTCCACATCACCTTATCCTATATCTTCCCATAACAATGCCACATCACCATACCCTACTTCTTCCAATATCATCCATTGTCCACAGAAACACATACCCCAAGATCATTTACCTACACATCCTACCATTTCATACCTTCATCAAACCCATTCACAAGACTATCAATGGCCCCCACAACACAAACATGTAAGTTCAATTGGCCCTTTGTATATAAATCAAGTGATCCCAAGTCCACTCTTTCAACAAGACCTAATATACTTAAGTCCACCTATTCAACAAGATCTAATAACCTTTGACTCAAGTCTAAGTGACCCTTTGTACATAAATCAAGTATCCCTAAGTCTGCCTATGCTACAAGACTGAAAGGAAGTAAGGTATGCGGGAACGATTCCTTCATTGATCTAATGAGGAAAGACTTATGCAAATTTTAATTTTATAGTTATAGATTAAGATGCACATTAACAAAAAGATAATAATAACTTCCAAATGAAAACACAAAACTCATAACACAAGATATACGTGGGGAAAACCCTTTCAGGTAAAAAACCCCACACTCCAAAGCCGCCCAATATATTATTCAGAAATCACAAAGATTACAATATACTTGTAGAGAAAGCTTTTATAGGAGTATATCCAACTAGAGATCCATGAGGTAACTCGACATCTATAAGATCCTTACATGCAACCTCCATCTCAAGTTCCTGATATATATGAGATACAATACAGTACACAACCAACAGTAATTACAAAACCATGAACTAAAACCACCCAAAAGTAGCACCCAAATTATCTCCAATCTAAGATGCCTTGTGATGTGCCAAACCACACACCAACACATGTAACTGTCCCTTTTATAGCTCTTTTATGTGTCCAACACGTTTTTACATTTCCCAAAATAGAAGGTCCAACTTTTGGAGGCCATAACTTTTGATCCGGGTGTTCGATTGACGAACCGTTTAATGCTTCAGAAAGTTCATGAAGAGATCTATCACCCTATAACCCTCTACACTTCCTTTAGAGAAGCTTCAATTCTAATAATTGAGTTTAAAGACTTTTTTTGGAAGTTTCAAAAAATAAAAACTTTAATATCTCACGATCCAGATATGATCTTGAGACGAAACTCACCTGAGATGTTCACTTAGTTGTCTCACACCTTTTGGGAAAACTTTTAGGTCAATCTAAGCTCAATTAAAGAACTTACTAAAAATAGTAAGTCTCACTATTTTTAGCTCATTTGGAAACTTTTGGAAACTTTGAAGGTTTCAGACCGTTCTCCAAGATAAAGATATTCAAAAAATACCAAAACTGGGAAGAATAGTAATCTTTCAAAGTTGCAAGGTTGAGACACTTTTCTTAACAAAGACTTAATATCCTTTGATGAGGGAGATACCAATCCAATCATTGCATACTATGAGCCACCTCCACCATCCAATCACATGCCAACAAATGAGCCTACTAATCCTATCTTGGCACTACCACATGATCTTACTCCTAGTCTTCATCCATCTAGCCCAAGTCCTAGCCCATCTAATCCCATTATCCATCTCACAAGTCCTAATCCAATTAGTCCTCAACCTTATCATGATCATAATCCTACAACATTATCCACCATTAGCGTCCATCCCCTATATTGTCCATTCACACATACCCTAATGAAGGATGTGATCCAATGGCTACTAGCTAGGAACAACTTATCCTCATGTCAAACACCTATCTTAGCACCTAGCAATGAGCCTTCAAATACCTTGCCTATTCCTACAACCCCATTATGTGAACCCCAAGCTATTGATCCTATTCAAGAGCCTCCTATCATAAGCCTAAGTCAAAGTCCATCATACTCTAAGAGCCCATTATACTCATCCAAGAGCCTCCTCATTCCATTCAAGAAACTCAAGAGTTATATCAAGAGTATGATCCTAAGCATGTGGAAACATCAGCCTCTTGTCTAAGTCAAGATCAAATCTTTCCTACACTACCCATGCATAACATTTACCTCTTCCATGATCAAGATGAAATTATCTATGAAGAAGCTATCCATGAGCACCTTGATCTTATCCATGGTCCCATACCCTGTTGGATTTAAGGCATACAACTGAGAGGGGGGGGGTGAATCAGTTGTATAAAACTTATTGTTCTTTCAAACACTTGATTCTTCGTTGTTAGTTAACAGCATATCAATTAATCATCCATGAAAGCATAATACATAAACACAAGAGCAGATAAACATCAACACATTGAACACCAAGATTTTGACGTGGAAAACCCGGTTAAGGGAAAAACCACGGGGTGATTAACCCAAGGATTATTCTCTGTTAGAAGAATAAGAAAAAGAATGGCACTTGCCAATTAGGGCTCACTGCCTGAGCACACTGCTCACAAGAGGCCCACTGCCTACTAAGAGACACACTGTCTACAAAGTGATAAGAATCACAATCTTGAACTGGAGAATGACATCTCTATTATGTCCGGATCAGTTCCTTTTAAGCCCAAAAACTTCTGCTCTGCCTTTCGCACTTCTCTTCGCTATGCCACACTGATCCACACCATCCACACTTTGAAATGAACTCACAAACCATTATTTATACAAGACATCGACTTAGGAACAAACATCTAAGTCGGCAAACAACCATGAGAGTATCCGCAAGATGAATAACACATCCGGTCGGCCACCACAAGAACATTCGCAGGATGAACAACTCATCCGGTCGGCTAAGCAGAGCAAGAACTTCATCTGGAAGAATAACTTCAATTCCGGGCTCTACTATCAATGCGGATCAACAACACAACCTCAGCACGATCCAGAAAACTTCACAAGCCTGCCTGAATGACCAGATACATCCGCACGTCCTTTACTTGCTGGAATCTCTTGTCTTCCTCATCCAGAACTTCAAGAACACAGTCTGTCGCCACTGTAGAAGGTACTTCCGGACCTTCAAATCATACATTATCAATGTGGACCAACAACACAACCTCAACATGATCCAAGAGCCTTCACAAGCCTGTCTGAATGACCAGGTACGTCCACATTTCCTTTACTTACTGAAATCTCTTATCCTCCTTATCCAGAACTTCAAGAACACAGTCTGTCGCCACTGTCATAATGCAAGAGGTACTTCCGGACCTCCAAATCATACACAGCTCGAGATGGCACATCACAAGGACATCCCAAACACTCTTTCCAATCCGCAGATTAGGGTTGTACAATTCCGGACCTCACCGGACCTTTCTGTGATCCTCTGTCACCTCTAAGCACTTGTCGGAACCGGTTCCACACAGACAGCCATAACTTCTTCAGGTCTTCATGCGGACCTCTGAAAACTTGACTGAAGCATCTCAAGACTCATATCTGCAAACCCTTTAATCCGCATCCTCCGGTTCTCAACCTATCCAATATATTTGCCTTCTTCTCATCATTGTTCTTCACTGTTCCTGACTGAAGCTAATTTTCTCAATATCCTCAACACACAGCTCATCCAATCCTTCTTGTCAATGTAATATGAGTATGTTGACATCAATGACAACACTGGTTCACCTCATACTTGCAACAATCTCCCCCTTTGTCATTGATGGCAACATATGATGTGAAAAACCAAAAAGACAAGAACTTCTCCTTTCTGTCACAGCTCCCCCTATCAACAACAACTTTTCACATGTCTTCTCTTCCTTTACTGCTCCCCCTTTGATCATTAACCACTTGTTTTTCACATGTCTTCTCTCCCCCTTTGACATCAATGGCAAAGGGCTCATACTTGCAATTCTAATACATCAGAATCATACCAGCTGCTCCCCCTTAGTAGTAGCTCCCCATTATCAATCCAGATCACAAGATATGACTATGATATCCACCGGACTGATGCACATCAATGCATCCTAGTTCATCACCGGAGGGGCCATGACCCCTAACTTCTCCCGGAGATATTCAAAAGAGTCCTTGGGAAGAGGTTTTGTAAAGATATCTGCAATCTGATCCTTGGAGGGAACATACTCCAATCTGACTTCTTCCTTGTTTACTTGTTCTCTCAAAAAGTGAAACTTGATAGATATGTGCTTAGTCTTAGAATGCAATACCGGATTCTTAGAAATATTAATTGCACTTGAATTATCACAGAAAATTGTGATAGGCTCCTCATATTCAACTTTAATGTCTCTTAGCATCTGCTTCATCCATAAAATTTGAGTGCAACTACCTGCTGCTGCAATGTATTCTGCTTCAGTTGTAGACAGAGATATTGCATCTTGTTTCTTGCTTAGCCAAGAAACCAATCTCTTCCCCAAAAAGAATGCTCCACCACTAGTGCTCTTTCGGTCATCCACATCTCCTGCCCAATCTGCATCTGTGTAAGCATGAAGAGAGAAATCCGGATCTCTAGGGTACCATAGACCATACTCAACTGTTCCTTTCAAGTACCTAAAAATTCTTTTGATTGCCATAACATGAGATTCTCTAGGATCAGCCTGGAATCTTGCCACAAGACCAATAGCCTGCATTATATCTGGTCTAGTTTGAGTGAGATACAACAATCCACCAATCATTGATCTATACTTTGTCTGATCTGCCTTTGGAGAATCATCATCTTTGCTTAACTTACATCCGGTTGCCATAGGAGTGTTCATAGGCTTTGAGTCTTCCATACCAAATTTCCTTAACAATTCTTTCACATATTTGGTCTGAGAAATGAAGATCCCTTCTTTTGTTTGAGTAATTTGCAGACCCAAGAAGAAATTCATTTCACCAAGCATAGACATTTCAAACTCACTTTTCATCTGATTTGCAAAAGTTTTGCACATACTATCTCTTCCTCCAAAAATGATATCATCCACAAACACTTCAACAATCAAAATGTTTTCATGATCAATTTTGAAATATAAGTTACTGTCAGCAGTACCTTTGTTGAATCCAATCTGCACAAGATGCTTATCTAACCTTTCATACCAAGCTCTTGGGGCTTGCTTCAATCCATACAAAGCTTTCTTCAACTTGCAGACCATATCATCATTATCAGACAATTGAAATCCATCCGGTTGTTCAATGTAGACTTCTTCTTCCAGATCACCATTTAGGAAGGCAGACTTGACATCCATCTGATATACCTTGAAGTCTTTGAAGGTAGCAAATGCAAGAAGTAATCTGACTGCTTCAATTCTTGCCACCGGAGCAAAAGTCTCTTCAAAGTCAATTCCTTCTATTTGAGAGTAGCCTTTGCAGACTAGTCTAGCTTTGTTTCTGATTACTTCACCAGCTTCATTTAGTTTGTTCCGAAAGACCCACTTGGTTCCAATTACATTCCTGTCTCTAGGTCTGGGAACAAGATCCCAAGTATGATTTTTCTCAATTTGCATCAATTCATCTTCCATTGCTTTGGTCTAGTTCTCATCATTGCAGGCCTCATTTATTGTTTTAGGTTCAATCTTTGAAATCAGACAACATTCATCCTGATTTTGAGCAACATTCCTTCTAGTTTGTACACCTTTGCTTCTGTCACCTATGATCTGATCTTCAGAGTGGTTCAGTCTTACATACCTTGGAATTTTGGGAGTATCCTGCACTGCTGCTTCTTGATCAAGCTCATTCAAACCTATCTCTTCTTCCTGATTTACCGGATCAGGCTGACTCTGTCTCACCGGAGAGGATTGAGTTCCTTGAACACTGTCTTGGTCATCTTCATCAAACTCATAAAATCTTGAAGGCTTCTCAATTCCTTCATCAACTTTTACATTGGTGCTTTCTATCATCTTCCTCAATCTCTTATTGTAACACTGGTATGCTTTGCTTTGAGTGGAGTAACCCAAGAAAATTCCTTCATCACTTCTAGCATCAAACTTTCCTAGATCTTCATCTCTTTTAATATAACACTTGCTACCAAATACTCTGAAATATTTCATAGTAGGACTGATGCCAAACCAGAGTTCATAGGGGGTCTTGCCGGTGTTGTTTCTAATTTGAACTCGATTGAGAGTGTAGACTGCAGTGCTGATAGCTTCTTTCCAAAACATCTGAGGAACATTTGCTTCCAACATCATTGTCCTGGTAGCTTCCTAGATGGTCCGGTTCTTTCTCTCAACTACTCCATTCTGCTATGGAGTCCTAGGAGCAGACAACTATCTCCTTATACCCTGCTTCTCACAAAAGTCAATGAACTCACCAGATGTAAATTCACCACCTCTATCAGACCTTAGACACTTCAGTTTCAATCCGGTTTGATTCTCTACCATAGCTTTGAAGATTTTGAACTTCTCAAATGCTTCTGATTTTTCTTTTAGAAAGGTAACCCACATCATCCGGGAATGATCATCAATTAACAACATGAAATATCTATCACCTTGCAGACTCTTGATTCTTGTCAGACCACAGAGATCAGTATGTACTAATTCCAACAATCCGGTAGAAGACTGATCTTTGCTTTTGAAAGAGACTCTGCTTTGTTTACCTAACTGACATTCTTTGCACACACTATTTGTAGGTTTCATCAATTTTGGAAGATCTCTTACAGCCTGAGTATTGCTTATCTTGATGATGTTATCAAAATTTACATGACACATTCTTCTATGCCATAACCAACTCTGATCAATTTGAACAAACAAACAACTTTTATTTGAACCAACTAGGTGAAAGATATTACCTTTTGTCTGAGTACCGGATGCAATTTCACTTCCGGAACTTGTAAAGATTCTGCATTTTCCATTCTTGAACCGGAGATCATAGCCTTTGTCCACTAACTGACCAACACTGAGAAGATTGTGCTTCAATCCTTCAACATATAGTACATTACCTGTTTTGCTCTTTCCATCAAAGTAAATAGTTCCCCTGCCTCTGATTCTGCCAGCAGAATTGTCACCAAACTTTACCATTCCTCCTTCATACCTTTCCAAATTCAAGAACTTATTCTTGTCACCAGTCATATGGTGAGAACATCCACTGTCAATAACCCAATCATCCTTTTCTTCCACTTGAGCAGCCAAAGCTTTTTCAACAACTTTGTGGCTGACAGATTCAGAGAGTATTGAATCTTCTTCCTTGATGGCAATAAACACCCACTCATTTCCGGATTTGCTTCCTAGTTCTGATTCATCATCTGTTACTCCTTCATTGTCATCTTCTTCATGAACATAATAGCAATTCTTTTGAAACCTTTGTCTGTTAGTATTAGACCTTGCAGATCTTTCCGGACATCTTGAAGCAAAATGACCAATCTTATTGCAGTTGAAACACTTAAATGGTAGTTTTCCTTCATACTTACCGGATCCTCTTGGCAGTCTCTTTGCAATGAGGGCTTCAAGTTGAGCTGTTTCTGCTTCTTCTTCTTCCATGTCTCTTCTTGCTTGATCATACCATGACATTTTCCTTGATGAGTTTTCTCCCGGATCAAATCTCTGTTTGCCTTTCACATAGGCACTGGCTTTGAAAGTAGATTCAGTTTTGGGAGGATCATCTCCAAACTCGGTCATTTCAAATGCAGCTAGTTTGCCAGCCAGTTGTTCTCTTGTGACAGTTGTGTGGGCTCTGAATTCATCAATGGCAGCAACTTTGATTTTGTAGGTAGCAGGAAGGGATCTTAGGATTTTGCAGACAATCTCATTTTCATCTAGAGTTCCACCAGCATTTCTAATTCCACATACCAGCTCATTCACTCTTGGCATAAAGGTAGTGATGTTTTCATCATCTCTCATTTTCAATCTTTCAAATTTCCCTTTCAGACTTTGCAACCTTGCACTTTTGACAAACTCATCTCCTTCATACAGAAGTTCCAGTTTAGTCAGGATCTCATATGCAGTTGGTAGGTCAATAACATTCGAGAGATCTGAGTCATTCAATGCGCTTAGAAGAGCTTCCTTGGTCCGTAGATTGTTTTCAGCTTCTGTGATTTCATTCAGAGTTGTCGGACCACCTTGTGGAGGTACATAAGGTTTTGAAACCATAGCCAAGTATGCTTTTCCCATACATTCCAAGTGACACTTCATGCGACCTTTCCAAAGAGTGAAGTTGGTTCCATCGAACTTCGGACTATCCTTTTTGTATGACGACATCCTGGATCTCCTCAAGCGGTTAAGCTCCTTTCAGAGGAACTTAGCTCTGATACCAATTGTTGGATTTAAGGCATACAACTGAGAGGGGGGGTGAATCAGTTGTATAAAACTTATTGTTCTTTCAAACACTTGATTCTTCGTTGTTAGTTAACAGCATATCAATTAATCATCCATGAAAGCATAATACATAAACACAAGAGCAGATAAACATCAACACATTGAACACCAAGATTTTGACGTGGAAAACCCGGTTAAGGGAAAAACCACGGGGTGATTAACCCAAGGATTATTCTCTGTTAGAAGAATAAGAAAAAGAATGGCACTTGCCAATTAGGGCTCACTGCCCGAGCACACTGCTCACAAGAGGCCCACTGCCTACTAAGAGACACACTGTCTACAAAGTGATAAGAATCACAATCTTGAACTGGAGAATGACATCTCTATTATGTCTGGATCAGTTCCTTTTAAGCCCAAAAACTTCTGCTCTGCCTTTCACACTTCTCTTCGCTATGCCACACTGATCCACACCATCCACACTTTGAAATGAACTCACAAACCGTTATTTATACAAGACATCGACTTAGGAACAAACATCTAAGTCGGCAAACAACCATGAGAGTATCCGCAAGATGAATAACACATCCGGTCGGCCACCACAAGAACATTCGCAGGATGAACAACTCATCCGGTCGGCTAAGCAGAGCAAGAACTTCATCCGGAAGAATAACTTCAATTCCGGGCTCTACTATCAATGCGGATCAACAACACAACCTCAGCACAATCCAGAAAACTTCACAAGCCTGCCTGAATGACCGGATACATCTGCACGTCCTTTACTTGCTGGAATCTCTTGTCTTCCTCATCTGGAACTTCAAGAACACAGTCTGTCGCCACTGTAGAAGGTACTTCCGGACCTTCAAATCATACATTATCAATGCAGACCAACAACACAATCTCAACATGATCCAAGAGCCTTCACAAGCCTGTCTGAATGACCAGGTACGTCCACATTTCCTTTACTTACTGAAATCTCTTATCCTCCTTATCCGAAACTTCAAGAACACAGTCTGTCGCCACTGTCATATTGCAAGAGGTACTTCCGGACCTCCAAATCATACACAGCTTGAGATGGCACATCACAAGGACATCCCAAACACTCTTTCCAATCTGCAGATTAGGGTTGTACAATTCCAGACCTCACCGGACCTTTCTGTGATCCTCTGTCACCTCTAAGCACTTGCCAGAACCGGTTCCACACAGACAACCATAACTTCTTCAGGTCTTCATGCGGACCTCTGAAAACTTGACTGAAGCATCTCAAGACTCATATCTGCAAACCCTTTAATCCGCATCCTCCGGTTCTCAACCTATCCAATATATTTGCCTTCTTCTCATCACTGTTCTTCACTGTTCCTGACTGAAGCTAATTTTCTCAATATCCTCAACACACAGCTCATCCAATCCTTCTTGTCAATGTAATATGAGTATGTTGACATCAATGACAACACTGGTTCACCTCATACTTGCAACATACCCATCCATGAACAAGATATCCAAATTGCTCCTATCTATCCTCCATCTAACCCTAATGAGCCAACTTCTGCTTCTCATAATGAGACATGTGCCTCCTAAGAACACATAAGCATAGAAGATCAAACAAGTACCTTGGATCATAATGAGCAAAAGCAAGATCCTAATGATCCTTCCACATCCACCGTCGACCATATTTCAAAGCCATCATATCCTATTGGTCTTTCCACCCTCATTCATGAATGTTCCTCCCTAAGAACACAACAAGCTTTGCCTACCATCTCACCTTCTCCATCTAATAAGGAACTCATGTCTAGTGTTCCACCAACACCTAGTCCCATTGTCGATCGCATGCTCCAAAACATGAATTACCAAGGTAAAGGCCAGGGCCTTCAAGAATAAGGTATTTTGGAGCCCATCCATGTCAAAGTCCCTTCTTTGTGCTCATTTGGCCTTGGATACACACCCCAAGGACAATAATCTAATGATGTTGGTACTTCCTCCATGCCTCCTAAGTCTACCACTTCCTATCACAAATCCCATCATACTCCTAAGACATATGTTTCCATTCCACCTCCATCATCCAACAAATTGCAAAAGCATGTGACCATATACCTCCCACCATTTACTTTGCCTCCACTACTTCCAACTCATAACATTCCTCCATCAAACCTACCTCCACTACTTCCAACACCTAATTATCCACCTATCGATAAATACCCTAAAAATCCCAATCATGAGCAACAAATGCACACATTATCTAAACAAGGAGCTTCCACCAACCTCACTTCCACCATACCCATGGGATTCAAAAGTAACAATTTGGATGCCTCTACCTATAAGGTCAAAAATCCTAAAAATTCTAATGCCTTAGGACACAAAAGCAAAAAATCAAAGAAAAATTCATCTCAAAAGCTACATACATCCACACACCTCAAAGAAAAAATGAAAAAGGTGTGGGTCCCCAAGCAACAAGTAATTACCTCAAAAGCTGCACAAAAGCTACATATATCCAAGTCCATATCTCAAAAGGAAAAGGTCACAAGTAAACTGGTTTGGATCCCTAAACAAAAAGCCATCAAGTCAAATGGAGCATCCACCTCTCAAAAATCCTTGCCATCTACTTCCATCCATTCCATCCAAAAGTCTCAAATTCCTCCATCCCACATGAAAAGAAAAAATCATAAAAATACTAAGTCCATGTGGGTCCCTAAATGTCTAAATCGATCATCTCCTCAGCGAACAACACCATTACTTCCTACACCACCATCCCATCAAAAGCTTCAATGTTTATGATAGTGTGTGTAGCCATTGGTCATGGTTCCCTTCCATCCCACAACATTTCCACATAGCTCCATCTCCCCACCTTTCATCCATTATCCTACATATCTCACCCATCCTATTCCTATGGTCCATGCTTTTTCATAAGCCTTCCATCTATAAGTCCTATATAATCTGCCTCATAATCCAATAGCCCTCCATCCATAATCCCTTCATAATCCATTATCTAACTACGCCATCCATCTAATCCATCCTTTATGCAATATTCCTTACCAACATCTATGAGTGCACTTGACATGGTCCATACGACAACATCCATCTAGCAGGACTATCACTTTTGTGGAGCTAAACAATTGAGTCCCTCTCATCCACATCCACCTTCTCCTATCCAAACATTCAAAAAATAATAATAATAAAAAAGAAATCAAAAAAATAAAAAAAGTAACGAGAAATCCCTTTGTCCAACGATGAAAACCTGGCAAATAGGCATCATGCGTAGATTGATCTTCTATGTTAGCTACACTTGGGGACATGTTGTCTCATCCAACTTATCACTTCCCATCCTATCATATCCTATCCTACCATCCTTATCCCTTCCACATACACATACCTATCCTATTGCATCCATTCATCCACCCTTCCTCTTTTGATCTTAGTAAAGATTAGGGGCAACAATGTTGAAAAATGTCTTGGGTAAACTCTTGATATACCTCACCCTTTCAAAACAATCCTATTATCATCCTTCGCCATAAGATTTGTTATATCAAATACTACCTAGAATGGGGCATGTTATTCCTATGTGACATAGTCCTTTAAGATCACATCCTAGCTCCATTATGAGGCATACATCCATCCCCTATAGCTTATCCTTGTACTCATCCATCTATCATAAGCTTTCCATTTCATCCATCTAATCCAATCCTACCTACCTCCTTGCACCTAGACTTGGTTATCCCTTTGTCATTGGCATCTAGCACAATGGCTACACAAATTGTAAATCTATGGACATCCCAAAACATATCAAAACCCAAAAAAATCAAAACATATCAACAATCCAACAAAAAATCATAAAATGTCCTAAAAAAATCCAAAAAATCATAAAATATCCTGAAAAAATCTAAAAAATCGTAAAAAGTCCTAAAAAATCCAAAAAAATCATAAAAAGCCCTGAAAAAACACAAAATCAACAAATTTCAAAAATCATAAAAAGCCCTAAAAGCCACAAAAAAAAATCAACAAATTTCAAAAATCCAAAAAACCATAAAAAGTCCTGAAAAAATCCAAAAAAATCATAAAAAGCCCTAAAAAATTCAAAAAAAATCATAAAATGTCCTAAAAAAATAATACAAAAGAAATTAAATATTCCCAGAAATACAAAAAATCATAAAATCCAACAAAAATCCAAACAATCATGCCAAATCAATTCATCAAGTCAATTCTTCCAATCATTTAATCAAAAAATCAATTATCAAATCGCTCAAATCCAACCAATCACTTCATCCATTCCTCAAACTCAATCCAATCATATCATTTCAACTAAATCATCACTTCAAATTGAATCAATTCAACCTATTAATCATTCAAATCAATCAAATCCAATCATCAAATCAAGTCAAAACAAATCACATCAAAATCATATCAAAGCAAATCCATCACATCAAATCCAATCAAACCTATCAAATCATCAAATCAAATCAAGCCAATCTGTCAATCAATCAATCACATCAATCCTATTTGCTATTATCCCATCATCATCATCACAAAACAGAACTACATCTCATCTCCATCGTTAAGTGCCTTGATCCTATGGACACGAGTATGTAGGCAGTCTGGAGTATGAAGGAAGTGCCTAGATTCAAGCATAGATGATATTCCTCTTTCTTCTTTCATCATCTTCTTCTATCATCTACCTTCATCACATCATCAATCTTTCAAAACAATTCTTCCAACCAAATCACTTCCTCAAATCATCAATTCTTCAATCACTTCTTCTTTATCCAATCATTCCATTCAATAAATCCAAATGTAAGTCATCATTTATCCATACCAAACAAGTTAATCAAGCTTGTCAAATTATCCAATTGCATCAATGGTCTTGATCCTAGCCTTGTTGTAAACCCAATCAATCAATCAATCAATCAATAATCATTCATCCTTGTGTTGATCTAGGGATATATCATTCCCCGCCATGACAACACTATCATCATCAATCAATCAATAAATCAATCAATTAATCATTGGTTTATAGCTTGACAGGGGCAATACCTTGTTTTTTTTAATCATTTGTGCATGCTTGCTTGCTTGTGTGTGTTATCCTTTTTATCTTGCATTTGCATCAAATCCAACCTAGCTAATATTCATATCTTGTACCCAGACAAGGTTGTAGTATGATGGGGCATGAGACACATCGTCACCTTGGTCCTTATACCTTGGTGCATAATGTCTAGTGCTATATCAAACATATGATTGCTCACTTTCATTGCAGCATAATGTATCCTTCATCTCTTTCTTCCACTTCCTAGCTTACATCATTCATATTATCCTTCCTTTACCAATCCATTTCATTTCGAGAGCCTACTTGTGTTTGTCCAACCTGCCTATCCTCTCAAGGGGGCATCATCACCACATCATCATATCTTTACATCATCCTCATCCTATCATTCTGTCCTCATCCTATCCTATCTTTCCATCATCTTTTTTTTTCTCTCCGTACCATAGCTTCTTTGAAATGATGTTACTCAACACAAATCTTATCATCTCGAACATCATCTCAAAGAGGGGCAAAATGTAGACACCAAAAAAAGTCCACCTTGTCACAACATTATATCATTTAGGCATCTTGTAGTATTTTTGCCCTAGATACCCATATCATCACCTAATCTCGCATTTTCCTCTAAAAAATTAAATAAATTTTATTTATTTATTTAATCCCCTTTCTTCTATGATTAAATAAATAGTTATTATTTATTTAATCATTCATGCCACTTAATTAATTAAAATAACTTACCATTTCCATCTCTCAAATCTTCTCTAGTTAACTCAATTCACCTTCTAATTCCCTCTCTAGATGACTAGATCCCCTTCTATTTCCTCTCCCAAGTTGCACAAGCAACTTTCCAATCCCACATCACTCAACTTGAGAGGATCTTTCATTACAAAAATGGCAACTTTCCAACTCCTCCCCACCAAAAATCTATTTAAAACCCCTCTTTTTTCTTTTTTGGGGATCCCACCTCTTGTATGCAATGTTACTCTGCCAAAATTCCTCTAGCCCTCACATCCATCATCTATCTTTCATCCACCTAATCTTCATCCTATCATCGTTATGTTGCAAACGTGAAGTGATCAAAATCCAATCAACTACATCAATTCAACATGCATGCACCGATCACTCAAGGTATCAAGTATTCAGAAGGTTTGGATTAAGGTATTGCATGTCATTCGTTGAGCCTCTCACTACACTATCATTGGATAAACCCTTTACCGTAAGAGTCTCGATGGTATCCTCCTTAGGTCTCTCGACTTGGGAGAGGCTAATATTGCTTTGTGAGAGATACACGATGTTGTCTATGGATTGCATTCCACTAGTCGTAGTCTTGTTAAAAAACTTCTTAGAGCTGGTTACTATTGGCCTACTATGGAATAGGATGCACAGCACTTTACTAGAAGATGTGTTCCATGTCAAAAGCATGGAGACCTCATACATGCTCTAGCACATGAGTTGCAACCTCTCACAACTCCTTGGCCATTCTCGCAATGGGGACTCAACCTCATAGGGAAGATCCATCCACCCTCATCTAATGGCCACAAGTTTATTATTACTACCATAGAGTACTTCACAAAATAGGTGGAAGTCATTCCTATGACCTATATTACTGGCAAATAGATCTCCAATTTTATCCTACATTACATCATTTGCTGCTATGCTATCTCCCAGGCCATCATTACTGATAACAGACGTCCCTTCAAGAACTAGGAAGTCCGTGATCTATGCCATAAGTTCCATATACAACATTGGTGTTCTACCCCATATTACCCATAGAGCAACGGTCAAGCCGAGGCCTCCAACAAGACCATCATCAAGATACTCAAGAAAACGGTCAATGAAGTGGGCCGAGATTGGCACCTACAACTGAACCCTACATTGTGGGCTTATCAAACCACTATCAGAACTTGTACTGGCACAACTCCTTATGCCTTGGTCTACGCCGCAAATGCCATTCTTTCCATCGAGGTCAAGATCCCCCCATTGCATGTATCTCTCCAACATATTGTATCTGATGAGGAGTATCATAAATCTAGACTAAGTGAGTTGGAACTACTAGATGAATGATGAGTCACAACACTAAATAATCTGCAAGTATATCAAAACCGTCTTCATCATAGCTACAATAAGAAGATCAAGGAGAGAAGGTTCTAGGTGGGTGACCTTGTATTGAAGGAGAATCAAAAGAACTAGTAGAGCAGGGAAAAATAAGGCAAGTTCAAGCCCAATTGGCTCAGCCCCTTTGTTGTCACATCTGTGTATGGCTCTGGAGCCTATACATTGGCTACTCCTGATGGTGACTCCCTAGATAAACCAATTAACATCGTTCATCTAAAAAAATTCTATCCATGAGCTATTATAAATAGCATTCCCCCTAATGTCCTAAAAAATATTAAATGCCCTAAAAAAATCCCTAAAAAATCCCCCCAAAAAAAAAATCCAATAGTGAAAACCACTTTTGTGGCACTTTGGATGAGAAAAAAAAGTGTAAAGAGAAAAATTTTGTCCTCTGGTGAAAACTTGGCAAACAGGTGCCTTGGATAAGTACCATAGTGAAAACCTAGAAAACAGGTGCTATGTGTAGAATCAACTTTCACCATCTACTTAGTTCTCCTTATCACCCCATCCATATCACTCCATCCATCCAATTCCATCCATCTCACATTGAAACATGCTCATCCCACCATCTCGGTGTCCTACTTGTATATCATGGCTTGGAAATTGTCGACATGGACGTATTAGTTGATCCCATCATCCTTAACCACCCCTTTACTTGCTACACTCCCCTGCACTGTTCCTTAGTTAATTCTTCCCATACTGGGGGCACTTGCTTGAACTTTGCCTTTGGGGAATTGACACTTTAGGCACCATCGTCCACACCTCGCTTCACCAATAAACATTTGCCAACAACTTTCACCATTAAACCACACTATCACATACCATCAATAACATAATCACATCACACCCCCACCATAACCAAAAAGAACTACATCATACCTATCTCGTTAAGAGCCTTGATCCTATGGACATGGGTATGTAGGCAGTCTGAAGTATGAAGGAGGTACTTAGATTCAGGCACAAGACGATATCCCCTCTTTCATCTTCCATCTTTCCTCTAATCATCATTTCTCTTCATCCATCTCAATTTCCTCTCTCATCATCTACCTCCCACATCATCAAATCACTCAAAACTACATATCATCATGTCTCATCTCCATCGTGTGGTGCTTTGATCCCATGGATATGGGTATGTAGGCAGTCTGGACTATGAAGGAAATATCCAGTACTCAAGCACCAACGATCCATTCTTTTATCCCCCTTTCACTTCTCTTTGCCCAATGCAAGAAAAAACAAGCAAACTATGCATGTCTTGATAGCTCAAGTGCTTATCAAATTAGGGATTTACCGAAGACACTGGGCCGCATGCCTTAAGCTAACATTTGCTAAATCACTCCAGCATCTTAGCCTTCAACAAGATATATCTTTCCTTTCAACAAGGCACTATCTAATCCCTCCAAGAGCAATCTAATTTGGTAAGAGAACATGATGGTTGTGTCTTTTGTTTATCTTTTGATTTATCTTTTGTCCCTTTCTAATACCTAGTCAAGACTGCCTTGATCTATCATATCTTGGTATGTTGCGATGATGTATGGACTGGGGCATGGTTATTCACTTTCGTATGTTGTGTTTGTGGGATGATCTTATTCTCTACTATGCCTAATGGTATCTTGTATGTATTGGGAATAGCATCTTTTATATCAATATCTTTTGCATCTAAGAAGCTAAACAGTCTCTTATGCACTAAGAGCATTCTATGCTAAGACTATTTCCCATACATATAACCAACAAGGTTTCATTATGTCTCATGGAAATAAGCTCAGACCCTTGCTTGTAGAGTCAAAGTCCATCTCCAAATAGCTAATGTTCATATCTTGTATCTTGACAAGGTTGTATTAGTTTGTGCCGCATTAGATACTTGACACCTTGGTACATAATATCTATTGCTATATCAAACATAAGGAATGTAAATCTTCAATTTTTTATGCATCCAATATGAAGCTACCTTCTCCATCCATCTTTCACATGTATGATCAACAGTTTCATCATCATCTTTCTTCCGATCATCTTCTTTGTCTTCATCATCACCCACCTTCTTCCTGTAAAACAAGTGCGTTAGACATGGTAATATCACCATCATATCATAGCATTAACATAGATCATTATCCATATCAGTTATAAGCATTTACCATCTATCTATCATTTAGGCATTTATGCATCCATCCACATGTCCATAAGTATATTCATTATATTCATTAGAAGCACTGCATAATCATAGTACCATCATTCTCACATCATAAATATAAGTATTCTATCAATATGAGCATGGCATAATCACAGTAGCATCATAATTACCTCATAAATATAAGCATCAGCCATCCATACATATAGGTCCATGCATCTCAGTATCCATAGTATATAAAACATATAAAAATCACAAAAAAAAATAATGCATATCCATAACATAAGTGACTATAGAATCATGTCATCATATATATATATATATATATATATATATATATAATCCATCCATGTACATCATATGAGTCAATATATAAGTGTCTACAATATACAAAATCATCAATGTATGTACAAATCTGGCTATCACTAAGCCATCCAAAACTATGTATGTACAATAAGCATGCAAGCCTAAAAAATGATACACAATATGTTCAAAACTGGCTATCCCTACTGTCTCGGGATGCTGCCCCCTGAGGAGGCCTCCCCTAGTCTCCACCTACTCCTCCTACCCCATCAGTGTTGCTCCACCGTGGTGGCCCCATAATAGAGTCCACTGATCGTGATGCCTCTGTCTTCTGAGAGATAAAAGCACCTAACCTGCTCCTGAAGCTGGGCTACCTCTGATTAGCTATCACTACTATGAAATATAGTCCTCTATAGTACTCCACCTCTGCCTGGGCTATTCCCATCTCTCCCTGTACTCTCGTCAACTCTGTAGCCAAACATAATGTAGCCTGGTCATGACTCATAGCTGCCAAGGCTGCATCCCTCTCCTGCATCACCCTCTAAGCATGCTAGACTACATCATCTCTATCTACTGTTAAACCCTATATCTGTAGCACGGTTGAGTCCCTCTCTACTATCAAGCTCTATACCCTCAATATCACTACATCTCTTTCAGCAGTCAGCCTCATCACTATCCCGTCATCTGGCTGATGTGCCTGTGCCTATGCATGTAGACAAGCCACCTGTGTCTAATAGGCCTAAACCTAACCTTTGGCCTGTCTCATGGCCACCACGACCCTGTCCCTTGCTGCCTAGGTCCTTCGTAACCATGCTTGTAGCCTAATCCTCTGTCCAAGCTCTCTCTATAAATGTCATCACAACCATGGAACAACATCCCCCTAATCTCCTCCCACTCCTATAGTTGGTTGCTATTGTGGTGGAGCTTGAACTTGTCAAGGCACCTATCCTATTGGCTCCACTGGGGTTGCTACTACTGCTACCATTTATACTCGTGGGGCCTGTCTCTAAATCCTCACCCTCCTCCTGGCCAGCCTCTGGATGGCACCTCTCCTACCTCCCCCAGTCTAGTCAACCGAGTAGGCCTCACTATCAACAAATAAGAGTCATACTATGGGGTCGTGCCTGCATCTGCCAGACCCAATATCCACTTCCATGCCACTAGCTGCAATGCCTCTAACTCTGCTAGTACCACCTTAACTATTACCTCTAAACCCCAATCAGATATCTCTCGCTGAGTCTGCCCAAATATGGCATCTCCTACTAGCATGGGTTGGGGTAGCCCAAATTGTCTGAGGACCCTCTCCAGCAAGTAGCACTTGATGATATAAATACCACAACCAAATAGATAACAAGGTTGCCAAGCATACAATAATTATGGAACATCATCATCCCAACTCTCACAATCCCTGTATGACCTCCATGTAAATAGATTCATCTCATCAATGATCTACCACTAGTATACAAGTGCGTGCAGCTACCTCTAAGTCGTCACACCTACATATCTATGCACATAGAGCTGCCTTGGAAACCTCTATCAAACTCCCATAGGCCATGTCATAGCTATGTGCTCATAGGCCTAGACATGCAGAAGAGTCTCTCCCACTGACATACTCACCCCAAACAAATACACACAATCATGTGAATAATGGTATAGTTGTCCAAGAACACAAACACCCCATGCATAGCTCATCATGTACATAAACATACTCTCCATCATAGTGCCCCATCTATTCAGGAATCCTCGGGCTCTCCTATCAGGCACTAAGAAGTGAATAATAGCCACAACAAGTCTCTAAAGTCTTTCATAGTTCTCCCTCATCCTCTGCATGGGGATCTCGTGATCCTCCTCTCCACTATTAGGTGTCTCAAACAATCAACAAAATGTAGTAGGTTCCAAGTTAGGGTCATAATCAACATGCTCTCCATCAGTCCGAATCTGAAGAATGAGCCACACATCCTCAAGTGTGATAGTGACCTCACTAGTAGGAAACATAAAGGAGCTATGTTCACTATACCACCTCTCCACAATGGCTGTCATCAATACTAAGTGAGCTCTTACTAGTGTGATCTATGCCACGGGGTGCAAACCAACGATCTCAAGAAACAAGTGTTCATCTACGTCCAACTCCCTGAATATCACCAAATCAGCTGGATGTACCTCCTACGACAGTAAAGGCTATAGTTCTCTCTGCAAACATAAATCAACTTAGCATCATTTCAAACATTGTACTTATTCTATAGTCCACACCCTAAAACTGCAAAAATTGATTACTTTGACCAAAAGCACATCAAAAATACCATAGGTGGCCTTCTATTAATTATCTATGACCTATCATGACCAAATGCACATGAAATTCATTAAAACCCTAAAATTAACCATATGCGCACTCATAAAACCAAAAGCACCACTCTAAGACCCACCAGCAACCCAACTCACCACATGCACATTGTAAAAACCTAAAACCCTAAAATCCTAACTTCCATACCATATGTGCTATCAAATAACCATAAGTGACTTTCTATAAGTCAAATGCGATGCAACTACACCATATGCGATGCTCTGAGCTTCAAAGGTGAGGTTTTTCGCCTTATGTGCATGCTTTAACCTATAAACTTAATTTTTTGACCAAATGCACATTCTAAAAAACAAATGCGACTGGCCCGTGCTCAAAGGCAACCTATCTCACCAAAGGAGACTCCCTATCGCTTAAAGGCACATGCACTTATCTGGTGTGCCTGGTCACGTGAATGCATTAATGATGCTTTTAACTAAAACAATAAATGAATTTGGAAGGGTTTTTCGCTACATACTAGTGCAAGTGCTCCTGCTGGTCGTCCATAGGTCCGCATGATCTCGGCTTGGTGATCTCCACGTGGAATAACCATCCTGATAGCTCCATGACTCTCTAAGCTCTCTAGGCACTAAGCTCTCAAATCTCTCAACTCAAATGGCACAAATGAGGTGGATTGGCCCCTTTGATCATATTTATAGGGTCCTATCCCTAATTTCTCTCCTCTAGCCCTAATCCCTTTCTTCTACACCAAACCTTAATTCTATCTACCATCCCTAATTTGACCCTCCCAAACCCTAATTATTCCCAGTATTAGCTTCTCTGGTCTTCTTGTTGCACATCAAACCCATCTTTTCCCTGCAGTCTGGTTTTCCTCCCAAGGGGGCATCATCTGCCAATTTCACTGGGTCATAGCCTTTTTATTCGACATATCATATCTTCTTTGAAACAATGCCCTAATGGACATTGTCTCAAAGAGATGCAAAATGTAGACAACCAAAATTAGCCCATTCTGTAATTAGGCATTTCATCATATTTTCGCATTTGCATATGTTAGGTTGTCTAACACACTTGCGACGCAAACCTCATTTTCTTCTATGTCACCGTAATTAACTAAATAATTTTATTTAATTAATTACCCCCATTTTCCAATCTTCTTCTAATAATTAACCCTAGGTTATTTAATTATGTCATTTCCCACCTTATAAAAATAAATAAAACCAAAGTTTTATTTATTCCATCCCTACATAAATAAATTAAATGAATATTTAATTTATCTCTTTTCATATTCTTCTTAGCTATCATTTAATTAAATAAAATAAATATTTTTATTTAATTTATTTTTCCAAGCAAATAAATTAAATAAAGACGGTTAGTTTATTTAATTTACCCACCTTCTAAATTCTTCTCCAGGTGCGCACAAGTTCTAAATGGAAATAAATTTAAAAATCTAATTAAATAAAAATCTAGAATCTAAGTTTTCTCCACAAGCTATAGAAACTTCCAATTTAACGAAAGCTAAGTGGAGACATGTGTCGCGTGCACATTTGTTCTCCCCTCACAACTCCTCTCAGTCATTGATCTTCATAGCACATCTCCACCATCCATTTCACACCCTCTCACTATAAATGTGCTACTTTGGTGCCATTTTCATTCTTCTACCACGCTCATTTTTCTTTTTGCTCTACATTCATTTATCTTTATTATCATTCACTATGCTTATATACTTAGCTTTTTTGCATCTATGCCCTTTGCATGTCACTTTAATCATCAACCATGGCAGCTTTACATCTCTTGGATGCATTCTCTGAAGAAGCAATCCACATGCAATTGAAGGATTGCACAATCTAGAGTTTTTTGCTTTCTTTTTTGCATTTTTACTTGTTTTCTAGATTAGATTCTTCGTGGTTTGTAGGTTGCACTTGTTTAGTTTGTAAAAATGGTGAAAATTCCTACATATAGAAGTCATCTTAGAAATTCTCCTAGAAGTCTTCTAAAGAGTTTTTATGCTTAAAGTCCAAAGTTGGGAAAAGTTGATTTAGCTTGCCAATAGGGTCAAAATCTTCCGTAGGCTTATAAAATTTCAAATTTAGAGCATTGAGCTCTTCAGCTTCTATTTTCATTGCATTGATGGAAGGACACTCATAAAAACCAAGAACAAATGGGTACTTGACACCTGACTTATGCTTCCCAGATAGTTTCAAATGAACTTCACTTTTTAGTCAGGAGAACTCCATTAGAATGATCTTATCACTGCAATGTCTTGGGAGCAAGAATGGAGCTCTCTTGAAACCTGCTATTTTGATATACATGGTCTTAGGGAACTGAATGAACCATTGGCCCCATGGCTTGATGAGATCCATTGCTTTTGAGTACATACGAAAAGCAAGGTCTCCTGTCATTTGCAAAATAATAGCATATAGAAATGCATCATTTAACTCTCCTAAAATGTTTCTTTTCTTCTTTTAGTTCTAACTGGGGATAGAATTCACAAATTTTTCTTTGTTCAGGGCCTTCTCCTCTGACTCCCACATTTGTCAAGCCAGGAAAATTCCGTACTCTTGTAGCTAACCATACAATATAGGAAGTCATGTAGAAGTTTTTGACTTGCACTACTGACATAAGTTGGGCATGTATATTGTCTGAAATAATTTGAGCCCAATCCAACTTAGTCTCTCCTTTTAGAGTATAATAAATAAATTAAAACATCCAGGTTTCATAAGTTCTAGACTCTTCCCTTCCAAAGGCTCTACTCAACAAAGTGATGACATTAGATACCTCTCCCTAAAAATTTTCCCTCGTTAGTTTTCCTAGCACCTTAGAAGTAGATTTCTTCTTCTTTTCTAACTAGTGTTGGTTTAGATATCCCTTGTTTCTTGTAACATCTTGATTGTACACTATAAGGGTTTCAACCATTGTCAATGTGTTGGTATGTGGGTACACTAGAAAACCAAAAACCATTCTGATTAATGTGACCTAGTTCGATATCTATTATGTCCATAAGTTCATTCTTGAACTTAGAGTCCTTGGGTACCCCTTGAAATTGGTACTTCATCATGATAGGTAGTTCCTTCTTTTTTTTCTTAGTTGGCTTTTTGGATGACTATGCTTCTTCTATCTCTTGTTCTTGTAGATCAACCTCTTCTACAGATTTGGACCTGAATAGTGTATCCTTGTTTGGATGGTCAAAAGATTCCTCCTCAGACATTTAATTTAGCCTGCATGAGAAAAAGGATGTATAAAAACTCTAGAAAAGTCAAATGAATCACTAAATTCTAATCTTTTTGAGGGTTTATGTGCTCTGGTGGGATCTTGGGGCCAGGTCAAAACTTTAGACCCTAGGTCAAATTTGGTTTGTAGGCCCGCCACTCCAATTAGGTCCCAGGTAATGGGTGGAAATTAGTTCTAAGGTTTACGAGGCGTTAATGTTGATAAGTGTCAAAAGGTCACCACAGGTCCAAAGTCTCGAAATGGACCGATGGGAAGATGGCGGGCCATGGGGCGAGAATTGATTCGGGGTCCCTTTTAAACCTAAGGATTGGAAGCATGAAGGGGGTCATCGAGTCACTATGGGCCTAAAGTTTTGTAATGGACTAATGGGCGGACATCGGGCCATAGGGCGAAAGATGGTCTGAGGACCTCTCTAAAGTTTAAGACCAAAATGGGCATCGGGGACTGAGGTCTCGAGAGGACCATTGGGTAGATGGTGGGCCATGGAGTGAAAATTGGTTCTGGCACCTTTTAAACATGTGGGCCAAAAAGCATTTTGGGGCCTGAGGTCCCGACATCACTTTTCAATAGGATTTCTATCTAATTGTCTTTGTTGGGCATAGGGGCAAAAATGGTCTTTGTCCCTACGAGCTACTTCATTAATTTGAGGTTCGATCAGCCTCCTGAGGCTTGAAGATCCAAAAGGTCATTTAGAGTTTGATTTAATTAGCCCTCTGAGTAGCGGGTGAAAAATTGGCTTTGGAACCTAAGAAAATTTCTAAGGCTAAAGGGCCAAATAGGGCTCGAGGTCCCGAGAGGACCTTGAAAGGAATTTGGTGAACAACCAATAGTTCGAAAAAAATGGGGCACTAAGCCCAAAAGGGACATTTTGAAATTTTGCAAGTTAAGGTTTATTGTTTGAGAATTGACTGTGTGATTTATTAAACTTAATTCACTTATTGGTTTTGAAATATAAACTAAACTAACCCTAACTCTATAAAGTGGGAAAATACAAAAATTACTAACCAAACAACTTAAACAAGAAGCAAATAAAAACCTATCTAAACCCCTAATCAAAGGCCACTACCAATGGAGATAAAAGAACAAAAATAAAAGAAATCACAACAACAAAATAAAAAAAACAAGAAACAAAAGAAAGCAAAGCAACAACAAACCAAAACCCTACCTGGTACACGAATTTCAGGAAAGACAAGCAGGGAGGCAGGAAAACACAAGAACAGTGTATGTGATGCAGGAACATGTTGATCATGAGGAGCGGAGGTTCAGGCCCTCCTTCTAGCACCAATTTATGTTGATGATGAATTTATGAAATTAAAAAAAGGAAAAGGGTTAAAGAATGAGATTCCCAAAACTACTTGACTGAGATCACTAATCCACATACAAGCTCCCATACATGCAATGAAAAGAAGGAAACTAGAATCATACTTCACCAGGACATTCCACAAATCCGCATGATCCAGTGCAAATCTTCAAAGGAAAAGTTGACAACAACATGTAATGAAATGAAAGCGCTTCCAGTTGAACACAGCATTCACCAGTACATATCCAGAAATCAACATGAAGATTATGTAAAATTTACAATCAGGATGTAATCTGAAACTTCATATCCATTCAGTATGCTCAAGAACAGGTACATTTACAGTGATCTGAAGAAAGAACCTTGACATTTCAACAATTCTATCCTCATTAGTCTCAGTAATCCGATCTCCTAATTGATTCTATAGTAATGGGCCTTCTTGCCAGATATTTTTTCTTTTTTTGTTCCCCCCTTCATGTATTAGCCTTATTGCCAGATGTATCTATCTATCTCCCCCTCCTTTTATTACAGCTCAGGATCTGGCTCTTATATAGAACAAATGCCAGAAAACAGTTACAATGATCCAAGGATCAGGATCCTCTCATAATAATCAACAGTCCAGATGAAAAGCACATGCTTCGCCAGTTGGCAAATGTATAGCTGGCACAGAATATTCCAGCATCTTTGATTTGATTCGGTCTCCAGCTGGTAAACAGCATATTTGACAATATCCTCCTCATTTCTGGTTCATGTTGCCTCCATGTGCAACCATACAATGCTCAGCAACAGCTCTAACAGCATCATGACTTCCTGCAAGTAAATAGACAAACATTAAGTTCATCATTATGTGGAACACAAGAATTTAAACATTTTATTAAACATGCCTCAAAATGTGCAGCTACAGGCAATCGGGCTCCAAATCAGTGGAAAATATGCACTAGATGCATAAACAGCGTTAAAAACACTCGGGTCAACCATCGTTTCGTTTTCCCGCCCATTTTCTTGTATATCGGGCTCCAAATATAATCATGTATGTATCGGCGTGACTACACACTGTCGGAATGACAATTTTACATTAGGTCGACAGTTAAACCTATACCGACGCCAAAAATCATGATGATGTCCATCCATCGGGAAGACATGTTCTATCGGCATGATAACTCAAGATAAGGCCGACAGCAAGACTTAAAACTTTCATCTGCATGATATTTTGGAAATATGATGCTCCCCCTTCCGAATGTCCAGATGACGTCACCGTCATGTTTCGCTTCTGTATATTGGGGAAAAGAATGACATCATCATCATCATCATGTCGAAGGAAAATAGGAGGATATGAAATATGATCCTGCTGCTGAGGAAAGGAATATGATGGTGACATCATCGTCATATCCGGGCTTCATTAAAATGCAAAAGATGACGTCACCGTCATGTTTAGTTAAGATCAAGGGATAAATGTAATATCGGGTCACCTAAGGAAGATGATCAGGTGGTGAATGTAATATGACCCCTTTGCGGCCAAGGTAACCCTCTCGAAAGATCAGGATGATGATGATCATCAGGATATCCGGGACTTTTGTTAAACTTAGAACATGACGTCATCGTCATATTTGCGAACCGGATCATGTTTTGGAAAATATCCTGCCGAAGGGAAATGTGATGATGATGTCATCCTGATATTTGCTTCTTCGTTTATCAGATCGGGATGACGTTATCAGGATATTTGCAAAAGGTCATATTTCTCGGCAGGAGGCCATTACGAAATGTCGGGTAGACAAACAAGATCATGATGATCTTGACAACATGACTGAGGATAAAAATATGATGATCCTCCTCATCGAATATCATGATGACGTAACCATCATATTCCGTCTTTGAAGCATGAGGATGAGTTGAGGTCATCATCAGGTTAGTGCTAGGGTGATATTTAAAATATGATCATGCTAAGGAATGGAATATCACCCTCCCTTAAAAGATAGGGTGATCATCATGATCATGCAAAAGGAGATCAGGAGGATATGATGACGTCATCATCATATTAGCGAATATCAGCAAATATGATCCTCTCTTGAAAGATCAGGATGATGACCCTCCGATAGGACTTTGACGTGCGCATGCAAATATGCAGATAGTGGATTTTCTAAGTAGGGTGATATTATAATATCAGCATGATATTATAATATCAGGTGATGTTAAAATATCATGATGCTCGTTGTTATGAAATATCGGGTTACACTCAAAACATGATGCTCACGATGCGCATAAGGTCATTTGACGGGTAAAACACACTATCACCTAAGATTGACGTCCGGATATTTCGATTGCATGATTTTATCAGGTGATAGACCAAGATCAGGATGACCTTGACAACATGACTGAGGATATAAAAATATGATGATCACTTGCGATTATCAGGTTTGACCAAAACTTTGACTGCTCATAACTCCCTCATATGGATGAATTTTCAGGTGATGTAAAAGGCAAACCTGCCTAGAATTTCAAGCTCTTTCTAAATATGAGGTCATAGAAAAAAAATATGAACTTTGACAAACTAACCTCATGATGATGACCAACCTCATCCTGACCTTCATGATGATGATGCACCTGACTCATTTTTACCAAACTGCCAGAAAACAGACAACACAAGCCAAGCCAAAAATTGGGTCCCTGTTTTGATAATGCAAAATGGGGCGTGTTGTGTAACCACACAACAGAACATCCCTAGTTCCAGAGTAATCTTGCATCACCCAAAATATTTACATTTCAATTTTGTTTGCATTTTAGTTCTTTCATTTTCCTGTTCAGTCCAGGCAATTCAGTCAGAAGCAGTTCAACTTGTGGTTTGATTTTGGTATTTCACATCTTACGGATCTGGACTTAGCATCTACATTCATTCATCTACATCATATCAATAATTTAGAGTATTTGGATTAGTCACCAGAAAGATATCACTATCAAAAGTTGATTGTTTTCTCAGAGCAGAGCATTCTAATAGTTTCTGATAATCAGCTAAAGGAGAAGGCTTGCGGATCATTCCTTGACTTGCAGATCTCAGTGACACATCATTCAATGTCTTGTGGTTCATGGCTGACCTTCCCCAAGGGTCTGCACATTGTTCCATTCATTTGAGGAAGTGTTCTATGCATTTAGCTCTAACCTATCTGTGAACACGTTACAACTCTTCATTTGAGTTTGTGACCTTCCTTGGCCGACACAGAGGAATCTATTGGTCTGGAGATTATATATAAAGATGTAATTGATCCTTAGGGAAGCAATGGATGATTGTTAGATTGATCATAGTTTAGATCTTGTACGAAGGAGCTTCAAAGCCTTATCTTGTGCATGTATGTAGTCAAGCCTGTGAGCCATAATTGTAAGCCTGCATGTTACCATCTAGATTGTATTTGGATTCTTTGATATATTAATTGATTGATTTTGCATTTATTCCTTTTATTGAGTTGTTTCCATTGTGTTTACTCTTGCTGCATGGTCTGGATAGTTCATTATGTGAACCCTCCTCCCATGACTACACCAAGTGGTATCAGAGTGAAAGTTCAAATCTTGGAAAGACAAAGTTTGATTCTTTGGAGTGAATTGGTGAAGGGGACTCCATAAGATCTTGTTGTAAGAAGATCACCAATCTGAGGCAGGTTACTTGTGTGCAACTAATTTTTGAATGAGAGGTAGTTATCTCTTGTAACCCAGTCATCGAACTTGAGGTAGTTTGCACTTGATCCAAGGAAGATGCCGCTGTGAAGAGTTCCTCCTGTTGGTACAATGGCTAATAGAATGGATGAGATGATGGAATTGATGAGAATAATGCGAATTCAATTAGATGTTGTGGAAGAAGATAGGAGAAGAGGACTGACACCAAGACCTAATGTTGAAAGTGATGATGAGGAAGAATTTCAATCTGCTGAACAAACTAGCAAAACCCTAGAAGGTAATGAAAAAGAAGAATCAGATTAGATAAAGATGTTGTGAGCTATTTCAGAGATTGGAAAAAGATCTTGAGTTGATGTGCCAAACTACACTAGTAATTTGAATCCGGAAGAGTTGATTGATTGGATAAATGATATGGAAGAATACTTTGAATATGAGGAGATTGAAGATCTGGAGAAGGTGAAATTTACAAAGACAAAGTTGAAAGGACATGCTACTATATGGTGGAAATAAGTTCAGTTGGAAAGAAATAGAACAGGAAAAGAAAAGATTACAAAGTGGGACCAGATGGTGACAAAGTTGAAGAATCAGTTTATACCTGCTGACTATGAGTTGTAATTGTTGAAGATATTGCAAAACCTAAGGAAGAAGGAGAAATCTGTGGAGTACACTGAAGAATTTCAAAGATGATCATAAGGACATGACATAGTAAAGCAAGCAAGGAGAAAGTGGCAAGATATATCAATGGACTGAGATTGAACATTCAAGAAGAACTGAGCCTAGTAAGGATGACATCTTTGGAAGAAGCATATCAATTTGCCCTGAAAGTTGAAGAGAAGCTGAATAAGAGACATGATCAGAGACAGCGAGGTAGAGGAGGTAAATTTCAGAGAGGAAGATCATTTTTTGGATATGATAGATCATTTGTGGAGCAGAATAAATTTGACAACCCATTTAAAAAGGATGACAAAGATAACAATGCTTACCAGAGAGATGACAGAAATTTTAACCAGAGAGGAAACCCTAGTGCATATCAGAATGAAGGATACAGAAGAGAAGGAAGAGGATTTGATAAGAGGACATTAAGAGGTACTTGTTTCAAATGTGGAGGTGAAGGACTAGAGAATTTGAATGTAATCAAGGTAGTACAAGCAAGAAAATAGAAAATAGTGGAAGAGCAACCTATATTGAAGAAGAACCTGTTGAACTAAGTGATCCTTGTTCAGTTGGCAATTTGGAGAAAGTAGAATCATTGGTGATGAGGAGAGCACTATTTCAAGTAGAGACAAATGAGGAACTATCATAGAGGAAGAGTCTATTCAGAACCAAGATGCAAATCAGGAGGTAAGTGGTGTAAAGTTGTGATTGATAGTGGTAGTTCAGATAACCTAGTTTCAGAGAAGATGGTGACTAAGCTGAAGTTGGAAAGATTGAAACACCCTAATCCCTATCAGATAGCATGGATTCAGGATGATCACAAGGTGCTGGTGAGCAAACAATGTTTGGTGAAATTTCATATTGGATCTTATCATGATGAAGTCTTGTGTGATATTATGCCTATGGATGTTTGTCATATCTTGTTGGGTAGACCTTGGCAGTATGATAGAAAAGCTATGCATGATGGGAGAAAGAATGCATATACTATAACAGCAAATGGGAAAAGAATTACTTTAATTCCTTTAGAAGATGATCCTAAAGATGCAGTATGTGGGAATGCCAGAATCTATTTGGTAGATGGAAGGAAATTTTTGGATGGTTTGAAACAAGAAAGTATGTGCTATGCCTTGATTCTTAAGAAGCCTGAAGTGGTGAAGAAAGAGACTAAATCGGATGGGATAAGAGAGTTGCTGAAAAAGTATGAAGACATCATATAAGATAATGTACCTCAAGGATTACCACCTATAATGAGTATCAGTCATCACATGGATCTTATACCAGGAGTAAGTTTTCCTAACAAAGCAACACATAGAATGACACCGGCTGAGAATGAAGAATTGAATAGACAGATACAAGAGTTGTTGAGGAAAGGTTTGATCAGAGAAAGCTTGAGTCCTTGTGTAGTACCTGCAGTGCTAGCACCAAAGAAGGATGGAGAGTGGAGAATGTGTACTGACTCTCCAGCAATAAATAAGATCATAGTTAAGTATAGATTTCCTTTACCTAGGATGAATGATATCATGGATTGTTTGAATGGAGCAAGATATTTCACAAAGATAGATTTGAAGAGTGGATACCATTAGATTAGAACTAGAGAAGGTGATGAATGGAAGACTGCTTTTAAGACAAATGAAGGATTGTATGAGTGGTTAGTGATGCCTTTTGGATTGACAAATGCGCTGAGTACTTTCATGAGATTGATGAATGAAGTCATGAAGAAATTATTGGGTAAGTTTGTGATTGTGTACCTGGATGATATTCTAATTTTTAGTAAGATAAAAGAAGAACATTTGTGGCATATTAGACAAGTTTTACAGAGATTGAGAGAAGAGAATTTGCTGATATACATCAAGAAGTGTAGTTTCATGAAGGAAGAATTGGTATATTTGGGATTTGTGATTTCTGTAGAAGGATTAAAGATGGACCCTAAGAAAGTGAAAGCAATTGTTGAATGGCCTACAATGAAGAGCATTGGAGAAGTTAGATCATTTCATGGATTGGCTAGTTTTTACTAGAAGTTCATAAAAAATTTCAGTTCAGTTTGTAACCCTATGATAGAGACAATGAGAGGTGACAGAAAAGATTTCAGGTGGACATCTGGAGTAGATAAAAGTTTTGAGTTGTTGAAGCAGAAAGTAACAGAGCAACCTATTTTGGCATTACTGGATTTCAATAAGGTATTTCAAGTTGATTGTGATGCAAGTGGAAATGCAATTGGAACAGTGTTAAGTCAAGAAGGTAGACATGTAGCCTATTTCAGTGAGAAGTTGAATGATGTAAGGAGAAGATATTCAGTTTATGATCAAGAGTTCTACGCCATAATTCAAGCCTTGAAGAAGTGGAGACATTACTTGTTGCCTAAGAAGTTTGTGTTGTTTATAGATCATCAAGCTTTGAAGTATTTGAATAGTCAAGGTAAGTTGAATCAGAGACATATGAGATGGGTAGAGTTCATGTAGAGTTATACTTTTATGTTGAAGCATATGAGTGGTAAATCAAACAAAGTTGTTGATGCATTGAGTAGAAGAAGAAACTTGTTGATAGAAATGAGATTTGAAGTGTTGGGTTTTGATGAATTGAAGAACATGTATGAAGGAGACACTGATTTTGTAGAACCTTGGAAAGCATGCAAGGAACCTATTGTGACAGATAAGAGTAAGTGGTTAGACTATTTCATTTAAGAAGATATGTTGTTTAAAGGAAGTTAGTTATGCATACCTAGAAGTTCAATGAGAGATAACTTGATCAAGGAAAAGCATAGTGGTGGATTGGCAGGACATTTTGGTATTGATAAGACAGTGGCTTTGGTGAGTGAAAACTATTTTTGGCCTTAGACACATAAGGATGTTTGGAGATTTTTGCAAAGTTGTAGAATTTGTCAAGTTACAAAAGGGAATAGTTAGAACACTGGATTGTTTAAACCTTTGACAGTACCAGAGAGACCTTGGGAAGACATAAGCATGGATTTTGTAATGGGATTACCTAAGACATAGAGAGGACATGATTCAATATTTGTAGTGGTTGATAGATTTTCAAAGATGGCTCATTTCATACCTTACAAGAAGACAATTGATGCAGTGCATGTAGCTAACCTATTTTTCACAGAGATGTGAGATTGCATGGATTACCTAAGAGTATAGTTTCAGACAGAGATACAAAGTTTATTGGATACTTTTGGAAGACACTTTGGAAGAAGATGAAGATAGATTTGAAGTTCAGTTCTACTTTTCACCCACAGATAGATGGACAGACAGAGGTAGTGAATAGGAGTTTGGGAAATTTGTTGAGATGTTTGGTTGGAGACAAAGCTGGAAGTTGGGACTTGATTCTTTCACAAGCAGAGTTTGCATACAATAATTCAGTAAATAGGAGTATCAGAAGAACACCTTTTGAGATTGTGACCTGAGTGAATCCTAAAGGAGTTGCAAAAATGAGAGATATCAGTACAAAGGAAAAGAGGAGTGCAGAAGTAAAAGAATTTGTAGATCATATGAAGACAGTACATAATTAGGTGAAGAAGCATTTAGAAGGTATGAATAGTAAGTACAAAGAGAAGGCTGATGAGAAGAGAAGACATAAGGAATTTGAAGTGGGAGATGAAGTAATGTTGTACTTGAGAAAAAAATGATTTCCAGTTGGGACATATAACAAGTTGAAGATGAAAAAGTTTGGACCTTGTAGGATACTTAGGAAATTTGATTTGGGAAATGCATATGAAGTTCAACATTACAGATCTTTATTAGTATCATGAAGCAAAGTTCAGTGACAACATGGAAGAAGACTTGAAGAAGTAGCTACCGAAACAAGCATCGAAACAGATTGAAGACATTTTAGACAGCAGGGTTGGATGCAACACTAGAGGAAGACAATACAAAGAATACCTTGTGAAGTGGAAAGGCAGACATGAAGAAGATTCATCATGGATTTCTCAAGCTGAGGTGGACCATCTTGGTTCTCCACTAGCCCCAGCAAAGTGAGGGACTCACTTTTTCAATAACCCTGGATGTCTAATGTAGGAGCATCCGTGGTTCAAGAGTAATCTTGCATCAACCAAAACATTTGCATTTCAGTTTTGTTTGCATTTTAGTTCTTTCATTTTCCTATTCAGTCCAGGTAGTTCAGTCAGAAGCAGTTCATCTTGTGGTCTGGTTTTGGCATTTCACATCTTGTGGATCTAGACTTAGCATCTACATCATATCAAGAATTCAGAGCATTTAGATTAGTCATCGAAAAGATATCGCTATCAGAAGTTGATTATTTTCTCATAGCAGAGCATTCTAACAGTTCATGATAATCAGCTGAAGGAGAAGGCTTGCAGATCATTCCTTGACTTACAAAACTAAATGACACATCATTCAATGTCCTGTGGTTCATGGTCGACCTTCCCCAAAGGTCTGCATGTTGTTCCATTCAACTGAGGAAGTGTTCTATGCATTTAGGTCTGACCTATCTATGAACACATTACAACTCTTCATTTGAGTTTATGAGCTTCCTTGGCTGACATGGAGGAATCTATTGGTCTAGAGATGATATATAAAGATGTAATAGATCCTTAAGAAAGCAGTTGATGATTGTTAGATTGATCATAGTTTAGATCTTGTGTGAAGGAGCTTCAAAGCCTTATCTTGTGCATGTATGTAATTAGGCCTATGAGCCCTAATTTTAAGCCCACATGTTGTCGGCCAGATTGTATTTGGATTCTTTGATATATTGAATGACTGAATTTGTATTTGTTCCTTTTCTTGAGTTGTTTCTGTTGTGTTTACTCTTGCTGCACGGTCTAGGTAGTTCATTCTGTGAACCCTCCTCCCGTGACTGCACCAAGTGGTATCAGAGTGAAAGGTTGAATCTCAGAAAGCAAAAGTTTGATTCTTTGGAGTGAATTGGCAAAGGGGACTCTATAAGATCTTTTTGTAAGTAGATCGCCAATCCGAGGTAGGTTACTTGTGTGCAATCGATCACCGATTGAGAGGCAGTTGTCGCTTGTAACCTGATCATCGAACTTGATGTAGTTTGCACTTGATCCTAGGAAGATGCTACCGTGAAGAGTTCCTCCTATTGGTACAATGGCTAATAGAATGGATGAGATGATGGAATTGATGAGAACAATGTGAATTTGATTGGATGCTATGGAAGAAGATAGGCGAAGATGACTGACACTGAGACCTAATGTTGAAAGTGATGATGAGGAAGAATTTCAATGTGCTAAACAAACTAGTGAAACCCTAGAAGGTAATGAAGAAGAATAATCAGATCAAATAAAGATGTTGCAAGCGATTTTCTCATCTAATAATGCATACCAAACATCATTTTCTCAAAATGTAAATAGCACACAAAACAAGGTATGAAATCATCACATCAATAAACATACATAAAATCATCAAGATCAAACAATGATCTAAAGGCAATCCATAGGAAGACTAAGTATTTAGTCCTAAGTCTAAAGTCAATTTTGACCAAAAAGTCAAAACATGGAGAAATGAGGTCAAAACACATAACACTGAGATCCACGTAACTAGAAATATACAATTCTAACATAAGGCCTATACAAAGATCAACTTTGACTAAAGTTAACTTGGACCAAAAAGTCAACTAAGACCAAAAAGGTCAAAACATAGAGAAATAACATAAAAACACATAACACCCATATCGACATGGTCAGAAGTATACAATTGAAACATAAGGCCTATAAAAGGCCAACTTTGACAAAAAACATCAAAGCATGGAAAACATGGTCAAAACATGCAACACTCATATCCAATAAGTAAGGAATCCTATTTCCCTCATGACGCTTTTCATCTCACAAAATAATACTAAAAAATAAGGTTTAAAACATAATTTTCATTTTTCAATAAGAGGGAAAAAACTATAAAACCCCTAAATTCACCATTTGGAGACCTCCTATTGATGGTGGTTTTAGCATGCAACAATGCAGGTGTGATTGTTGGTTTCACACCTCTCTTGAAAAGTATCCTACCCTAGGTAAGACTACTCCAAGGATAATATAGCTAGGTCTTAGCTTGCTTGGAATAACTTCAGTGGAATGTCTAGCTGTCCCAACAAGGGGTCTTACATGCAATCTACAGATCTTCAAGTTGGGATAGCAGATACACATAAACCCTTTATGATTTCAGCTGATAAGACAATGTAAAATGTTGCTGAAATTCCTAATCAACTAACAACTAAAAATGGTTTTAAAGAAAGTGCAAAAGGTTAGGGTTTTAGAAGAATCCTAAGTGACATTCACAATGCATAGGTTGCCTTTAGTAGACAAATACTCTAAAACTTTTAACCAACTTTCTGAGTTACCAAATTGAAATGGGTGTTACAGTGCTACAGAAAATGGTGCTATCTTCAATGGAAGTCAATAGATTTTCAAATTACATTCATTTGTTAAATACCCAACAAATGGTGCAACTTAACTTGTGAAATGCAATTAAACTTTAGCACAAAAAATCAGCCCGGACTAACTTTACACAACTATCTACCATTAGCAAATAACTAAAAGTATGGACTTAGAGTATCCATCAAATACTTTAGCAAACCATGAACATTACAAAAGCACAACTAACTAACTATGGGAGAGCAAGAAGTGATCCATGAAAACCAAAATGAGCCAATACAAGATACAAATTCTTAGAATTACTATAGAAACTTGCTTTACATTACTTCAAATGGCATAGAGTCAACAATTCGGTATCAAAATCTCTCTTACAAAAAGTGGAAATGGCAACCCTTTATATAGAAAAGCAGCATACCGAGTTTTCAAATGAACGGTGGAGATTAACTCAACACTGACGGTCCATATTACATGGCATTTAATGAGACACATCAGTTTGTTACATTTGTAGATCTGCCTTTGTCTTGTAGGAAAAAGACAAAATACAACTTGCAAATACATTGAATCTGGACAAAATGAATACCTATTTGGTTGCACATGATGAAAAGTCAATTTTTAAGGCCTGATAAAGCCAAAATAAAGTCACATAACACTTGAAAACTTGAGCTGATGTAGATTCATGGGATTCCAAGTGCTAAATGGACCAAGAGGAGTATGTGGCACTTTCTTTGATGAAGACGTATCCAATTGGATGCTTGCTAGATCATCATTGCATGATTGGACTGCTGGAATAGATGTATGCATGTCTTGGTGATCCAGTCCATGGTCATTTGAGTGGTGTTTTTGAGAAAATATCAAAAATATAATTTTTGGTATTTTCTACATCATAGTAAATTACATTTTCGGAGGCCTTTGGAGTAGAATGGGGCATCGAAAGCAAGGCAACTCAAACTAGATATTTAGTTCATCTTTCCAATGAGTCCATGAAGTTTAAATTCTGATAAAATAGCTAGGAGTTATGACCCCCGGACTGGGTCACTTAGACATTGGACTGGATCTGCAAGAACAACAGTGATTTGGCATGATCTTCTATGTCTTTCAGCTCCTAAGACTCATCTTTATCATCTTGGACATTATATTGACTTCCTTTTGCATGTACAGTAGCAATTTGGTTGATAAAATGTCGATTCTATATTTATGGGTCAGCACTGCATATCTATGTGTACATCCTTCCAAGATGGCTCCAACAAGCTCCTATGCTCTCCAAGACCTACAATTCACAATGTAAAGCATCAATTTCCTCTTAAACAAGTCATTTTCCATCAATTTGGATCAAAACATGTTCATTTGCAATCATGGATTAGTAAAAAAACAACTCATTGTCAATGTCACCTTCTTATAAACAACCTCTTAAATCCAATGATTTTTGCATGATTTTCACCATTTTTACCATTTTCAAGTACCCATTTGGCCAATATATTAATCCAGGAAGTTTTTGTAGTCATTAGGATCCATTCGTAAACTTTAATTTCATGCTTTTCTAGCCATTTCTATAAAAAGTAGAATTTTTGGGGGTCACGGACTTTTCATGTGCAGTGGCATTTATTATCGTAAAATGCACCAAAAATCCACACAAGCTTGGTAAAATGTTCATCATGATGTGACAAATAGATATGCAATTCAAATCCATCAAGAAAATCTAAGTTGTATCTTGAAAAACTCAATTTTGGGCCAAAATACCAAAAAGCATTAATTTTGGGGTTTACCGACCTAGCAGAGATTTTGGGGTCTACCAACTAAAAGTTGATGTAATGCAATTCTAGCGCTTGTTGGAGAGGTTCATTTTTAGCACAAAATACTTTTGTGCTACTTTTGGGTGCCACCGACTTGCACGAGTTTGGGCTCGGACCGAATAATAGCATCTCATAAGGTCGGTCGGGGTGGACTGTAGCGCAAGTCGGTAAGGTTGATTTTTAGTGCAAAACATAAAAGGCTTAGTTGGCAGGGATTTTCAATGCAACCGACTAGTGCGGATTTTAGCACCGACTGACCTACATGACTTAAGTCAGTGGAAGGCCATTTCAGCGCAAGTTTGCAAAGCGGGTTTGTAGCACAAAGGTTGGTAGAGGCTATTTTTAGCGCTAAGGTCAGTAGAGGCTATTTTTAGTGCTTTTTGCAGTTGGGGTCATTTTTAGCACTAGATTTTGAATTGGCTAGGGTGAAAGTATATTTTAAAATATATTTAAGTATAAGTTTAGATATTTTTAAATATACTTTCAGGATGTTTGAGATAGGTTCCAGATCCATAGGATTTCATATGCAGATTCTAGAATTTTGAGGTTCTACCAGATATCAGACTTAGCCATTTTTCAGGGTTTTCAAGGTTTCAAACTTAGCCAAATCAGGGCTTCCAGACCATGTGACAGAATGAAAGCATACGAACCCCTTAGCGAAATCTTGTAGAGTTAGGGATGATTTTGCAATTCTAAGACTTGGAAACTAGGAATTCCAACATGACCCATCCTGCAGAAGTAATTTCAAGGCCAATATCCAGTGACATAGGATTTTTGAGCAAAATGCAATAACACCCAATTCCAATGCAGAAGGCAACAAATGGCTATTTTTTAAGCACAAGACCACTTAAGACACTTCCAAATCAATCATGAAAGACATCAAATCACTCTAAACATGCAAAGTACTCAAATTTGGAACAAATCATGCACTCTAAGCACAAATTCACTTTCTCATCATCACAATCAAGAAATACTGAGACTCCAAGGCAAAGCATAAGAAGGGGTCTTCATTTGGCAAAATGGGGTGTGTGTGCAAGGCAAAACAAATGGCAACTCTACTAGGAAATTCTCCAGAGCATTTCTAAGATAAACATTAGTTCAAACCCAGAATCTTTGTGCTTCCCACACATTAGATGAGAAAGCATGATACCTTATCAAAGAATCAAAGACCACTCACCAGTGCAATCATCCATATCCTAAAAACCTGAGTGTGTATAATTACATTCATTCTCATCCCTTGGAAACCAAGTTCATCCAAGATCCTTCATGATAAGCTTATGAAGTTGGGATCATTTTACCACCAAGAGAATGCTCTAATGCTGAGATGTGATGAGCCTTAAGAGAAGCAAATAGTGATTTTTCAGCAATATTTTTGATGTAATGATATTTGATGCTAATAATCTTTTGATGATAGTCTTCATGTGAGAGTCTTCAAATGATAATCTTCATATTGATACTTTGTAGTGGGTCTGGTGTTGAAAAACACCTTTTATTTTTACCCAGTAGGCTAGCAATACTTAGTACCACCTGCCACTCTCATCTGGATCTGCAGAATTGGTGTTGGTGGTAAAATTAGGGACCCAAACTCTTCACTTACACAAGATCACCTAGACTCACTTAGCTACTTCACGATTATTTAAAGTGTGAGAGATTTATGGTTAGAAACTACTTCAGGTGCACCAACTAATGACTCCTTTCCAATGAACAAACACCATATTTCCTAGTATAACAACATAACCCATAGCAAGGCCTAAGTGGAACTTTGGCTTCTCAAAGAAAGACTGTAGATTATCTGCCTAATAAGGAAGCATCTATAGGTCTTCATAATTGCCACCAAATTTGAGAAATGGAGAACCCAAGCAAAGAAAGCACAGAAGTGAAAAGCAAAGAAAACTACTCTAACCAAAGAAAATAGAAGATAGAAAGAACAACTAACAACTAAGAACTAAGGAAAAGTAGAAAGCAGAAACTAAACTAAACAACAAGAAACTAACTAAAACCTAACTAGAAACAAGCAAGACCAGGTACAAAGATCTCAGACATCAGGTATTTACACTATCTCGTGACTTATTCCTCAAGACATATAGAAGTAACAAGGCACAGGTCAGTGTCCTAAGTATGGCAAATTCATCTTTGTACTCTTAAAAGTGAGGTAGAGGCATGCTAGGTTCATGTTTAGAGTACCCATCATGCAGGATCAACAATTGGGGGAGTTCATTAGGGCCATGATCAGACCAAATGCAAGTTGTCTTACCTAAATCACCCTAATCAAATTGGTAATTGGAACTAAGTGGAGAAAGGGAAGATACAACCTGAATTGCAGTACTATTGATCGGAGATGTGAGTTCAAAACCTTGCTACATTGTAGCAAATACCTTCTCATCTTTAGTGGGTTTTAGCTTGTTCTGGAGCATTGAATGTTGCAGCAACTTCCCAAGCAAGCAGAAAGTCTAGGCAACCTTCTTCAGAATGTGGATCATCTGATTGAACTCTACATAAAGTGGCTAAAGCAAAATCTGACACATGTGGTGAATTCCCATGTAGCAGCATATCCTTGCTCATTGTTGGTATCAACTCAATGATGTGATCAAGTGATTGACATGAAAAAGCTTCCAAGCCATCACTTTACAGGACAGTTTGATTTTCATTCTTGGATTGCATACTATTGCTCTCATCTATCATTACTAGGCTAGCATCAACCATGTGAAGATCTTCTTTTATACAGGTATGAACATGATCAACTTGATGAACATGTGATAAACTTGAATTGTCCTCATCAAAATCAGTCACCTGTTATGAGAAAACTTCTTCTGTATTAATCAGTAACCTTCCTATTTGGACTACATGTTCATTTTTTGTAGCAGTAACAAGGTCCCTTTCTTCTTGCATAGCTGGATTTATGATGTCAATGTTATCTTGGAGTGGTGCATTTTCCTACTTTTCTTCATTTGACTCAGCTTGAGACCCTTCTATAGCCATTATATCAACCTGATATGGCTGATCATGATGACTCACTTGGCTGATATAGTCAAGAACTTGATCATTATTCTTTCGATAATATGATTGTGGCTCAAATATGTCAACTGGAACGACTTCCAACGTTGTTGTCCATGACTGTTCTTCATCTAGAGGACTGATTTCTTCTTGTTCTTGCATATTTCTGATTTGAACAACCTACTATTCTAACTCTGAACTATCAATAGTCTAAAATGGACTCCTGTTCTCCACCTCTACAGAAACAAATTTAGTCTTAGAACTTGATATTTTTGAAGCATGTGATTGTTGATCTACATCCTCAACATGACTGCTCATCAAGTCTGATTTATCATTTATCTTGTCAATATTCTTAGTAGCAAAAATCTAATCTTGTGTATTGCTCTGTTCATTGTCCTGTGACTGAGAATTAGGCTTGAACCATGCTAGGACTATATTTTCAGCAATAGATGAAAATTGGGTTTTAACCAATCTAGGACTGTATATTCCTTAGTTGGGTGACCTATAGACCACAAGCATTGACTACCATCATCATCTGGATATGTGCTTTGATGAACAACTTGAATTTTTTCCATATCTAGACTGCCCTCTTTACTATGTTCAACTATGAATGGCAGATTTATAGCCTCAACAACCTTAGCTCTTTGTATTTTCTTAACTAAGACATGATCACGTGTACATGCATCCATCCATTTTGCAACTCCTTGTGAGGTCTTGCTCTAAATATGAATATGTCTGTTATGCCTATATCCCACTTCAGGCTTGTAAATCTCAAAGATAGGAAACAATCCTTTTAAATGTAGATCCAACCTTTAGAGGAAGGTCAAACAATTTATTTTGTCATGTAGCTCTTTGGGATGTACAATGCAGACCTAAGGTGAACTAAAATCAAGCAATGTAAATGGAGGATACTTCGCTCTTATCTACCTATCTAACACTTCTTTGAAAAGTGGGATATCAACTTGGAAGTTCTCTTCATGATATGACAGCTGAGATGGTCCTCTGAAGAATGAAGGGATTTCATGACTAAAACCCTTATGTGTACGCATTGGATCAAAATTTTCTACACATTCATTTCATTTCAGCATGTGCAGTGAACCAATGAAACTGAAAGCATGCATAAATTCTTGGTTCATGCCTTCCTTCTAGCGCCAATTCTGTTGATGGTGGTTTTAGCATGCAACAATGCAGGTGTGATTGCTGGTTTCACACCTCTCCTGAAAAGTATCCTACCCTAGGTAAGACTACTCCAAGGATAATATAGCTAGGTCTTAGATTTCTTGGAATAACTTCAGTGGAATGTCTAGCTATCCCAACAAAGGATCTTACATGCAATCTATAGATCTTCAAGTTGGGATAGTAGATACACATAAACCCTTTATGATTTCAGCTAATAAGACAATGTAAAATGCTACTAAAATTCCTAATCAACTAACAACTAACAGTGGTTTTAAAGAAAGTGCAAAAGGTTAGGGTTTTAGAAGAGTCCTAAGTGACATTCACAATGCACAAGTTGCCTTTAGTAGATAAATACTCTAAAACTTTTAACCAGCTTTCTGAGTTACCAAACTGAAATGGGTGTTATAGTGCTACAGAAAATAGTGCTATCTTCAATGGAAGTCAATAGATTTTCAAATTACATTCATTTGTTAAATACCTAACAAACGGTGCAACTTAACTGGTGAAATGCAATTGAACTTTAGCACAAACAATCAACCCAGACTAACTTTACACAGCTATCTACATTAGCAAATAACTAAAAGTATGGACTTAGAGTATCCATCAGATACTTTAGCAAACCATGAACATTACAAAAGCACAACTAACTAACTATGGGAGAGTAAGAAGTGAACCATGAAAACCAAAATGAGCCAACACAAGATACAAATTCTCAGAATTACTGTAGAAACTTGCTTTGCATTACTTCAAATGGCATAGAGTCAACAATTCGGTATCAAAATCCCTCTTACAAAAAGTGGAAATGGCAACCCTTTATATAAAAAAATAGCATACTGAGTTTTCAAATGAACGGTGGAGATTAACTCAAAACCGACGGTCCAGATTACATGGCATTTAATGAGACACATTAGTTTGTTACATTTTCAAATTTGCCTTTGTCTTGTAGGAAAAAGACAAAATACAGCTTGCAAATACATTGAATCTGGACAAAAAGAATACCCATTTGGTTGCACATGATGAAAAGTCAATTTTCAATGCCTAATAAAGCCAAAATAGAGTCATGTGATACTTGAAAACTTGAGCTGATGTGAATTCACTGGATTCCAAGTGCTGAATGGACCAAGAGGAGTATGTGGCACTTTCTTTGATGAAGACATATCCAATTAGATGCTTGCTAGATCATCTTTGGATGACTGAACTATTGGAACAGTTGTATGCATGTCTTGGTGATCTAGTCCATGGTCACTTGAGTGGTGTTTTTGGCAAAATATAAAAAATATAATTTTTGGTAGTTTCTACATCGTAGTAAATTGTATTTTTGGAAGCCTTCAGAGTGGAATGGGAGATCAAGACTTCTCATTTTCTTAGCGTTGAGCCCTAATAGTTAAGTATCTCAAACTAGATAATTAGTTTATCTTTCTAACATGTCCAACAAGTTTAAATTCTGATGAAATAGCTAGGAGTTATGACCCCCGGACTAGGTCACTTAGACATTGGACTAGATCTACAGGAACAACAGTGATTTCGCATGATCTTGTATGTCTTTCAGCTCTTGAGACTCATCTTTATCATCTTGGACATTATATTGACTTCCTTCTGCATGTGCAGTAGCAATTTGGTTGATAGAATGTCGATTCTACATTTCTGGGCCAACACTTCATATCTGTGTGTACATCCTTCCAAGATGGCTCCAACAAGCTCCTATGCTCTCCAAGACCTACAATTCCCAATACAAAGAATCAAATTCATCTTAAACAAGTCATTTTCCATCAATCTGGATCAAAACATGTCCATTTGCAATCATGGATCAGTCAAAAACAACACATTGTCATTGCCACCTTCTTATAAACAACCTCTTAAGTCTATTGATTTTTGCATGATTTTCTATATTTTTTACCATTTTCAAGTACCCATTTGGCCAACATATTGATCTAGGAAGTTTTAGCAATCATTAGGATCCATTTGCAGACTTTAACTTCATGTTTTTCTAGCCTTTTTTGCAAAAAGCAAGATTTTTAGGGGTCACAGACTTTTTATGTGCAATGTCATTAATTGTCATAAAACGTGCCAAAAATCCACACAAGCTTGGTAAAATGTTCATCATGATGTGACAAATAGATATGAAATTCAAATACATCAAGAAAATCTAATTTGTACCTTGAAAAACTCAATTTTGGGCCAAAATACCAACAAGCACTGATTTTGGGGTTTACCGACCTAGCGGAGATTTTGGGGTCTACCGACTAAAAGTCGATGCAATGCAATTCTAGCGTAGGTCACAGAGGTTCATTTTTAGCGCAAAATGCTTTTGCACTACTTTTGCGTGCCACCGACTTGTGCGAGTTTGGGCTCGGACCGACTAATAACATCGCATAAGGTCGGTCGGGGTGGATTGTAGCGCAAGTCGTTAAGGTCAATTTTTAGCGCAAAACATAAAAAGCTTAGTCAGTGGGGATTTTCAATGCAACTGCCTAGTGCAAGTTTTAGCATCGAATGACTTGCATGACTTAAGTCGGTGGAAGGTCATTTCAGCGCAAGTCTGTGAAGCGAGTTTTAGCACAAAGGTTGGTAGAGGTTGTTTTTAGCGCTAAGGTCGGTAGAGGCTATTTTTAGCATTTTTTGCAGTTGGGATCATTTTTAGCACTAGATTTTGAATTGGCCAGGGTGAAAGTAAATTTAAATATATATCTATGTATAAGTTTAGATATGGAATTTCTTATACTTTAAATATTTTTTAATATACTTTCAGGATTTCATATGTAAATTCTAGAATTTTGAGGTTCTAGCAAATTTCAAACTTAGCCATTTTTTAGGGTTTTTAGGGTTTCAGACTTAGCCAAATCAAGGCTTCAGGACAATGTGATAGAATGAAAGCATACAAACCCCTTAGTGAAATCTTGTAGAGTTAGGCATGATTTTGCAATTCTAAGACCTGGAAACTAGGAATTTCAACATGACACATACTGTAGAAGTAATTTCAAGGCCAATATCCAGTGACAGGATTTTTGAGCAAAATGCAATAACACCCAATTCTAATGCAGAAGGCAACAAATGGCAATTTTTTAAGCACAAGACCACTCAAGACACTTCCAAATCAATCATGAAAGACATCAAATCACTCCAAACATGCAAAGTACTCAAATCTGGAACAAATCATGCATGCTAAGCATAAATTCGCTTTCTCATCATCACAATCAAGAAAGAATGAGACTCCAAGCCAAAGCAAAAGAAGGGGTCTCCATTTGGCAAAATAGGGCGTGTGTGCAAGGTACAACAAATGGGAAATGCTCTAGAGCATTTCTAAGATAAATGTTAGTTTGAACTAGAATCTCTATGTTTCCCACACATTAGATGAGAAAGCATGATACCTTATCAAAGAATCAAAGACCACTAACCAGTGCAACCATCCATATGCTAAAAACCTAAGTGTGTGCACTTGCATTCATTCCCATCCCTTGGTAACCAAGTTCATCCAAGATCCTTCGCGATAAGCTTATGAAGTTGGGATCATTTTACCACCAAGAGAATGCTCTAATGCTAAGATGTGATGAGCCTTAAGAGAAGCAAATAGTGATTTTTTAGTAATATTTCTGATGCAATGATATTTGATGCTGATAATCTTCTGATGATAGTCTTCATGTGAGAGTCTTCAAATGATAAACTTCATATTGATACTTTGTAGTGGGTCTGGTGTTGAAAAACACCTTTTATTTTTACCCAGTAGGCTAGCAGTACTTAGTACTACATGCTACTCTCATCTGGATCTGCAAAAATGGTCTTGGTGGTAAAATTGGGCACCCAAACTCTTCACTTACACAAGATCACCCAGACTCACTTAGCTACTTCAGGATTATTTAAAGTGTGAGAGATATATGGTTAGAAAACACTTTAGGTGCACTAACTAACGACTCCTTTCCAATGAACAAACATCATATTTCTTGGTATAACAGTGGAACCCACAGCAAGGCCTAAACGAAACTTTGGCTTCTCAAAGAAAGACTGTAGATTATTTGCCTAATAAGGAAGCATCTGCAGGTCTACACAATTGCCACCAAATTTGAGAAATGGAGAACCCAATCAAAGCAAGCACAGAAGTGAAAAGAAAAGCAAACTACTCTAACCAAAGAAAATAGAAAATAGAAAGAACAACTAACAACTAACAACTAAGGAAAAGTAGAAAGAAGATACTAAACTAAAGAACAAGAAACTAACTAAAACCTAACTAGAAACAAGCAAGACTAGGTACAAAGATCTCAGACATTAGGTATTTACACTATCCCATGACTTATTCCTCAAGACATGCAGAAGTAACAAGGCATAGGTCAGTGTCCTAAGTATGGCAAATTCATCTTCGTACTCTTAAAAGTGAGCTAGAGGCATGCTAGGTTCATGCATGTGGATCATCTGAATGGACTCTACATAAAGTGGCTAAAGCAAAATCTGACATGTGTGGTGAATTCCCATGTAGCAGCATATCCTTGCTCATTGTTGGTATCAACTCAATGATGTGATCAAGTGATTGTCATGAAAAAGCTTCCAAGCCATCATTTTATAGGACAGTTTGATTTTCATTCTTGGACTGCATACTATTGCTCTCATCTATCATTACTAGGCTAGCATCAACCATGTGAAGATCTTCTTTTATACAAGTATGAACATGATTAGCTTCATGAACATGTGATAAACTTGAATTGTCCTCATCAAAATCAATCACATATTTTGAGAAAACTTCTTATGTATTAATCAGCAATCTTCCTATTTGGACTACACATTCATTTTCTATAGCAACAACAAGGTCCCTTTCTTCATGCATAGCTGGATTTATGATGTCAATGTTATCTTGGAGTGGTGCATTTTCCTACTTTTCTTCATTTGACTCAGCTTGAGACCCTTCTGCAGACATTATATCAACCTAATATGGCTGATCATGATGACTCACTGGGCTGATACAGTCAAGAACTTGATCATTGTTCTTTGGATAATATGATTGTGGCTCAAATATGTCAACTAGAACGACTTCCTGTATTGTTGTCCATGACTGTTCTTTAGCTAGAGGACTGATTTCTTCTTGTTCTTGCATATTTCTGATTTGAATAACCTACTATTCTAACTTTGAACTATCAGCAGTCTGAAATAGACCGTTGTTCTCCACCTCTGCAACAGCAAATTCAGTCTTAGAACTTGATATTTTTGAAGCATGTGATTGCTGATCTACATCCTCAACATGACTACTCATCAAGTCTGATTTATCATTTATCTTGTCAATATTCTTAGTAGTAGAAATCTGATCTTGTGTATTGCTCTGTTCATTGTCCTGTGACTGAGAGTTAGGCTTCAACCATGCTAGGACTATATTTTCAAAGTCCAATAGATGAAAACTGGGTTTTAACCAGTTCGAGACTGTATATTCCTTAGTTGGGTGACCTATAGACCACAAGCATTAACTACCATCATCATCTGGATATGTGCTTTGATGAACAACTTGAATTTTTTCCATATGCAGACTGCCCTCTTTACTATGATCAACTATGAATGGCAGATTTATAGCCTCAACAATCTCATCTCTTTGTATGTTCTTAACTAAGACATGATCACATGCACATGCATCCATCCGTTTTGCAACTCCTTGTGAGGTCTTGCTCTGAATATGAATATGTCTGTTATGCCTATATCCCACTTTAGGCTTGTAAATCTCAAATATAGGGAGCAATCCTTTTAAATGCAGATCCAACCTTTGGAGGAAGGTCAAACAATCTATTTCATCATGCAGCTCTCTGGGATGTACAATGCAGACCTGAGGTGAACTAAAAGCAAGCAATTTAAATGGAGGATACTTTTCTCTTATCTACCCATCTAACACTTCTTTGAAAACTGGGATATGAACTTGGAAGTTCTCTTCATGATATGACAGCTGAGATGATCCTCTAAAGAATGAAGGGATTTCATGACTAAAACCCTTATGTGTACCCATTAGATCAAAATTTTCTACACATTCATTTTATTTCAACATGTGCAGTGAACCAATAAAATTGAAAGCCTGCATAAATTCTTGGTTCATGCCCTCCTTCTAGCGCCAATTCTATTGATGGTGGTTTTAGCATGCAACAACATAGGTGTGATTGCTGGTTTCACACCTCTCCTGAGAAGTATCCTACCCTAGGTAAGACTACTCCAAGGATAATATAGCTAGGTCTTAACTTTCTTGGAATAACTTCAGTGGAATGTCTAGCTATCCCAACAAAGGATCTTACATGCAATCTACATATCTTCAAGTTGGGATAGTAGATACACATAAACCCTTTATGATTTTAGCTGATAAGACAATGTAAAATGCTGCTAAAATTCCTAATCAACTAACAACTAACAATGGTTTTAAAGAAAGTGCAAAAGGTTAGGGTTTTAGAAGAGTCCTAAGTGACATTCACAATACATAGGTTGCTTTTAGTAGACAAATACTCTAAAACTTTTAACCAACTTTCTAAGTTACCAAACTGAAATGGGTGTCACAGTGCTACAAAAAATGGTGCTATCTTCAATGGAAGTCAATAGATTTTCAAATTACATTCATTTGTTAAATACCCAACAAATGGCATAACTTAACTTGTGCAATGCAATTGAACTTTAGCACAAACAATCAGCCTATAGTAACTTTACACAGCTATCTACCATCAGCAAATAACTAAAAGTATGGAGTTAGAGTATTCATCAGATACTTCAGCAAACCATGAACATTACAAAAGCACAACTAACTAAATATGGGAGAGCAAGAAGTGAACCATGAAAACCAAAATGAGCCAACACAAGATACAAATTCTTAGAATTACCGCAGAAACTTGATTTATATTACTTCAAATGGCATAGAGTCAACAATTTGGTATCAAAATCCCTCTTACAAAAAGTGGAAATGGCAACCCTTTATATAGAAAAGCAGCATACCGAGTTTTCAAATGAATGGTGTAGATTAACTCAACACCGATGGTCCATATTACATGGCATTTAATGAGACACATCAGTTTGTTACATTTTTGGAATTGCCTTTGTCTTGTAGGAAAAAGTCAAAATATATCTTGCAAATACATTGACTCTGGACAAAATGAATACCCATTTGGTTGCACATAATGAAAAGTTAATTTTCAAGGCCTAATAAAGCCAAAATAGAGTCACATGACACTTGAAAACTTGAGCTGATGTGGATTCATGGGATTCCAAGTGCTAAATGGACTAAGAGGAGTATGTGGCACTTTCTTCGATGAAGACATATCCAATTGGATGCTTGCTGGATCATCATTGCATGACTGGACTATTGGAACAGTTGTATGCATGTCTTGGTGATCCAGTCCATGGTCATTTGAGTGGTGTTTTTGGGAAAATATCAAAAATAATTTTTTTGGTATTTTCTACATCGTAGTAAATTACAGTTTTGGAGGCCTTCAGAGCGGAATGGGGGATTGAAACTTCTTGGTTGCTTGGCATTAAGCCCTAGCAGCTAGGTAGCTCAAACTAGATAATTAGTTTATCTTTCCAACGAGTCCAAGAAGTTTAAATTCTGATAAAATAGCTAGGAGTTATGACCCCCAGACTAGGTCACTTATACATTGAATTGGATCTGCAGGAACAATAGTGATTTCGCATGATCTTCTATGTCTTTCAGCTCCTGAGACTCATCTTTATCATCTTGGACATTATACTGACTTCCTTTTGCATGTGCAACAACAATTTGGTTGATAGAATGTCGATCCTGCATTTCTAGGTCAGCACTACATATCTATGTGTACATCCTTCCAAGATGGCTCCAACATGCTCCTATGGTCTCTAAGACCTACAATTCACAATGCAAAGCATCAATTTCAACTTAAACAAGTCATTTTCCATCAATCTGGATCAAAACATGTCCATTTGCAATCATGGATCTATTGGCAAGAGACACTGTGTGGCTTCATGAGTGTTGTCATTGATGGCAACAAAGTCTATCCCACACATCCGTAGCACATAGTATGCATATATTGGAAGTCAGATTAAAGATTGTTTTTGTCTGGTGAACAAGAACAGAGCATTCAGCAAGGTCCGACAATCAAGTCTGGATCTCTCAGATGGTGTAACTCAGAAAGTTGCGGACTTGGGCAAGTCAAGAGGAGTACCATGACTACTACATTCTAGAGATTGAGCCTCCAGTGATGAAAGAGTGAAAAGATATGAGCACCTAAGTGTTGGGTTTTTGATAGGCAAAGTAGACTAAGGAGGAACTAACCGATAGAGCATCAGATTTTAGTCCAGATCAGAAATTGATGGTGATCAAGCTATTTGAGGGATCATACATGGTTGGTTGACATTATTGATGACTTCTATGTCTATGTCTTTGCTACGCATCACATATTAAGCATGGATTCAGCTGACAGATTAGTGTTTTGTAAATATCTTGAGTATTCCAGTTGCCGACTAGAAAGATGTTGAAATCCTTGGTGTGGATATATATACTAGATGGATTTCAGTATGAAGGTGTGAGTGTGGAATAATAGTGTGTAAAAAGGGCAGAGATAAGTGTGGAAGCAGCAATACAAGTCCGGTATGTGATAGAACAGCAGCACTAAAGCAGAGGAAAAATGGAGTACATTAGATCAGTATTTTAAGCCTAACCAAAACTGAACCTCAGCATATATGGATGCCTCTCATTAGTTCAAACAATTGGTTACCTTCTATATACCCTATAAACAGTGAGTCTCTTGTAGGCAGTGTGCCTCTTGTGAGCAGTGTGCTCAGGCAGTGAGCCCTAATTGGCAAGTACCATTTTGTACTTCTTATTCTTTTAATAGAGAATACAATCTTGGATTAATCACCTCGTGGTTTTTCCCTTAACAGGGTTTTCCACGTAAAAATCCTTGTGTTATGTATGTTCATTTTATTTCTGCTCTCATGATTATGTATGCTCTTATGTTTTGATGTTGCATTAATATTAAAGAAGAAAAGAAAGTTAATATATTTCAGATAATTGATTCACCCCCCCTCTTAGTTATCTGCCTTGTTTCCAACAATTGGTATCAGAGCCAAGTTCCTCTAAACAGAGCCTAACAGCTTGAGGAAGATCTGAGAATCTCAATGGATATGTATGGTATGAAGGAAGAACTTCAGTCTGCCCTAGATGATCTTGAGCAATCTAACTCTAAAGTCAATAAATTAAGAGAAAGACTCAAACAAGCTGATGATTTTATAAATGAGCTAAAAGAAAAATTGAGTATCTCTGTGAAAAAGAGAAAAGAACTACTTCAACAATTAGCAAGTCAAAGTGAAGCCAATGATACTAATGAAGATTTGAATGAGAAAAACAAGTTATGTGAGAAGCTATCAAAAGAGGTCATTATGGTAAGAGATGAAATGGAATCAAGGGTTATGAGATTCACCCAAGAAATTGAAGAGAAAAGAAAAATTGAAGATAATCTAAAACAATCTCTCAAGGAGAAGTCAAAAGACTGCCACAAAATGGATAGAATAATCAGGCATTTGGAATATGATCTTGAAGAAGCTAGAGATAATAAAGAATAGCTTGAGAATCAGATAGACACTCTTAAAGGGATCTTCAAACAGCAAATGAATACAAAGAGAAATTCAAGATAAGCTCTGCTCAACTTGAAGTTCTTGAAATCCAAAAGAGGGTAGATGACAAGCATGGCTTGGGATATGAGAAAGGTGAAAGCTCCGGATCCAGTCATAAAAACTCTGGATCAGGAAATCCAAGGAACAAGCCTAGAAGACCTTCGGTAAGGCAACCAAATGCTCAAAGATATCCATCCTTCAATGGATACTACTACAATTGCAACAACTTCGCTCATAAAGCAACTCAGTATAGAAGAAGAATGAATTAGACTAATTCATCCTTCTCCGGACAATGTTTCAACTGCAAAAGGTATGGTCACAAATCTTATGAATGTAGAATTATGCAAATAAACAATTCATTCAATGGAAGATGCTTTGCATTAAATAGAATGGGACATATGGCTAATCATTGCAGATCAAGAGGATATCAATCAAATATGCAAAGAAATGTTGTCTGCTACAATTACAATAGATCCAGTCATATTGCCGAATTCTGCAGAAGTAAGAATCAGGATAAAAGGGGTTCGGTGCATCATAATCAAACTCAAGATAAAGCAAAAGGCATAGTGAATGCAAATGAAGTTCAAAGAGAGATGAACAAGATTTGGGTGAAGAAGAGTATAGAAAATGTTGGGGATGGATCCACACCAGAATCTGGTGCTAATAATCCTTCTGAAAACTAAACAGATGAGTTCTGGCTCAGGGCGAGTCACAAAGGAAAATAAATTCCCCCAGCCAGTCATTTGGTGCCTAAATTTGGTACATGGAATGTTGTAGATTAAACGGTTCTCAGAGAAATATCCAAATAACCCTCAGTAATAATATGAATGATCCGCAAAGAGTTTTGAAGAGTTTAATCAGCCAAGATTGATCCGGTATGATAGCCATCTAGTAAAATCAAGATTTTCACAGTTAGATCCAGTATAATTCAAAATTGAAATATCTTGATTTGCAGATAAATGGCATGATTGGAGGGAAGGAGATACATTGTGAATTATCACTAAAATTAATTCTAAGTGCATCTCAGTGATTTAGAAAGATCTCTCTCAGAACAAGGCAACCAAAATAACTTAAGTTGTGTATTTATTACAATAGGAAATTAGGGTTTGCATAGAGATAAAAGGGTTCTTTTATTCATCATTTGTACAATTGCATTCGAGAAAAGGAAAGGAAGAGCCTTGCATCAAGATTGTTACAATCTTCTCAAAGATCAACTGCAGAATCTGATTCAACCAACGATCTTTTCCGACACATATTGTGAACCCTAGAAGCATAAAAAGGTATTTTGATTTTTGAATATCTCTCTCTAAATCTTTTGCAAAGATGGCTACTCCTATGATTGTTAAGATCACTAATAGGCCACGCCAAAAGTTTAGGAAACACCCCTACAAATCCCTAGAATTTGATCCCTTGGGCACCTTTTCTAGCATTTCGCATGGGGTTCTGCACGTGGAAGATGTTAGGGTATACATCCATGCTAATATTGAGGAATTTGGAGAATCAAAGATGATGGATATCTACCATAAACAACTAATAGATGAAACTTTTGAACTCAAACCTCAATACAAGGCCATCCGGGATAAGCATTTTGGACATTGCATCCACTTTCCCTATTTTACAGAAGACGAATGGGTCTGGTATGTTCTTAGCACAATACATGACAACTTCATGTGGTTGCTGAAGCCCTTCAAGATAACAAAAGATGCAATTAGGGCAGTAACTGGATTGCACTCATCTGGTGGGTTGCCTGCTCTCAAATCTGTCAAGAACCAGACAGTAAGTGAGGCTACCAGATCAAAGTTTGACAAAAGAGCAATGACAATAGAAGATATTATAGATCCAGATATCAAATTTTCCTCTATGATAATTAGCTATAAAATATATCATTCTAGTAGGGAGAACTCTGTGTCTGAAACTACAATATATACTACATATCAGATGCTAAGGGAAAATGCTGATTATGATTTATGCAACCTTCTTTTGAACCAACTATTAGAAAACTTGCAGAAAATCAAGAAGGACAAGAAGAATTCATTCAAGTATGGTGGCTTAATACCATGTCTGTTCTTTTACTATATGAATGAGCTACCCGGATCAAGTGGTTGGGTATGGCAAAATAACAGACCAGTTGCCATACAAATCAGAGACTACATGTATAGGCATGGTGATACCAAGGCTCAAAGTACAGCACTCTGGGGATACTTCAAGAACTTCCAAAGTATGATGCAGGCCAGAGAAAGAATCCCCCAATCTATAGTTGAAAAATACAAGGATACAGTGTGTTTCATGGTAGACACTGATCAATGCCTAATGGAGGCATTGGAACCCAGAATAGTCTGGATTATGCCAATGGGCTATGAGGTAGATGAGAAAATCTTGGAGCTGCATATCCAACACTTGTTGAGTTAGCCTAAGAACCCTAAGGCAAAAAGGTTTGGAACCTTTCAAGAATTAAGTGTGAAAATATATGTTAAACTGAGACAACCAGAGATGAAAAGAAAAGTGAGAAGGGAAGTAGAGGAAGTTGCCAAAAGATATGGCATATCAAAGGAGGCAGTTGATGCAAATAGAGAGAAAATAAAAAGAGCTAAGAAAGAGAAACAAGAAGCAGAAAAGGAAAGTGTTCCGGTACAAGCCTCCTCCTAGACTAGATCCTCCAAGAGCTTAGCACCTGCCACCTCTAAGAGATCAAGATCCTTCAAACCGGAAGCCAAGACATCTAGTAAGGGAGAGAAGAGAACGAAGACAAAGGGCACAAGGACATACATAAGCTAAAAAGATGATGAAGAAACATAATCTAATGAGGAAGAAGAAGAAAACATCAGGGGAATCCTCTACCAGTACAAACAAAGAAGAAGAGGCAGAAGAATTTGTTGAAAGGCCTACTCTCTCTATTGATGATATCATCAAGGCAGTCATAGTGGATGGGAACCTACAACCAGTCACTGAATTTTATGATGATTATAGTGATGCTAACAAAATAATTTTGGAGGAAGCTACAGTGAAGTACCTAAACATTTATAATAAAGCATTCATTGAAATCTTTTCTCTAATTCCCAAAAGTCTAGAGAAGGTACTTGAACTTAGAAAAGAGAATGCCAAGGAAAAGGATTTAGATATCTGGGAACAGATTACAATTCAGCTCTATCCTTCCATTACTCCAAAACAAATGACCATGATCTTTAAGGACTGCAAGGATGAGTTCCAGAGCAAAGCAAGAATGAACAAACTTATGCTTGGAGAGACTGATCAAATAGCAAGAGAAATAGAAGACATCCTTTGGAATGCATTTAAAAGATTCAATCTTCCTATTATAGAGGACTTAGATGAAGAACCTTCTATCATGGATGTCGAAGGATTAAGTGTATCAAAAGAAGAATCTACTGAGAAAAATGTAGAAAAATCAAAAGAGATAGATGAGGAGAATCTAAGGACTTGGATTCCTCTGTTCCGGAAGAGGAAGTCCATGAAGAAGTCAACATCTCTCCTCTGGATCCTACTGCAGACATTCCAGACTCAGGAGTTGAAGGAGAAGGAAGAAAAGAAGAACAAGTGAGTCAAGAAGAAGAGGTAAAGGGAAGAGAAGAAGAGCAAACAAAGAAGATCTCTGATGACAGCTCAGAGATTCCAAAAGAAAAGACTCAGTCTCTAGTAAGAGACACTACAGAGATGATAAAGAATTTCCTGAACAAAGAAATGATGGAGTTAGATGAATTGAAACTCTTTCAAGGACCACTCAATTTTGATTCTCTCTCTCTAATTCAGACAATGAAGATAGCATCCTTTGCCCAAGCTAAGGCAAAAGACAAACTTCTGAAGTCTCACATGGAAGATTGTGAGCTAATAGAGATTACATCAGGAATGCTAGAGAAGATCATGCCATCCTTCCAAAAGGATCCTTCAGCCTCTCCATCTAGTAACCTTAAATCTCTAATAAACTCTCTCAATGCTCATTTTGATTCCTTAGAGAAATCGATAGAAGAAAAGGTCTGAAAAGAATTTTTGGGAAAGAGATTCTCTAAAGTACAAGGACTTATAGCTAATGATAGGAGAACCTTGGATATTGGGATAAAGAGCCTAGAAAATGCTTTTAAAGATGGTGGAGAAATATACAAATTTTGTCTATCTTGGTTCAAAATGACAGAAGACACTGCAGAAAAGGTAGAAGAACAAGAGGGTAAACTGTCAAGTTTATCTTAGAATTTTGATCCTCTCACTTCATCCATAATGAATCAAGAGTGCTAGGCTATTGCCACTATAAATCAAATAAAGAGGCTTGAAAAGGAGAAGAAGAATAGAATAACCAGGATGAGTGAGCTAAGAGGGATAATTATCCCTAAGTTAGAGGCAATGCATGAGGCCTTAACTGATGCTTAGACCACAGCTCGGACCAGTGATCTGGCAGACTTAAGAAGGGCAAAAGATTTTGTATTTTTGTTGAGTGGTCACATCTCAATTTTAGACAGGATGAAACAGAATTGGACAACATAATTTGTCCAGTTGAAGACCACTTTTATGGATATACTTAAGTAAATGTAAGTATAACATGTATATATGCTTATGAGGCTATGTATAGGTTGATTTTTGCAAATTTTGGTGTGTGGATTCCACCCTTTGCCATTGATGTCAAAGGGGGAGTGAGGAATAGTGAAAAATGTGGAATCTAGCTAAGGGGGAGCTCTGGTAAAAGTGTACATAAGACAAAGAATCAACCAAGGGGGAGTTTGCTACGACACTTAGTCATTTTTTACTAAGTGTTGCCATCAATACCAAAGGGGGAGATTGTTGGCAAGAGACACTGTGTGGCTTCATGAGTGTTGTCATTGATGGAAAAAAAGTCTATCCCACACATCCGCAACACATAGTATGCATATACGAGAAGTCAGATTGAAGAGTGTTTTGGTCCGGTGAACAAGAACAGAGCATGTAGCAAGGTCTGACAATCAAGTCTGAATCTCTCAGATGGTGTAACTCAGAAAGTTACAGACTTGGACAAGTCAAGAGGAGTACCATGACTGCTACATTCTAGAGATTGAGCCTCTGGTGATGAAAGAGTGAAAAGATATGAGCACCTAAGTGTTGGGTTTCTAATAGGCATAGTAGACTGAGGAAGAACTGACCAGCAAAACATCAGATTTTAATCCGGATCAGAAATTGATGGTGATCAAGCTATTTGAGGGATCATACATGGTTGTCCAACATTATTGATGACTTCTATGTCTGTCTTTGATATGCATCACATATTAAGCATGGATTCAGCTGACAGATTAGTGTTTTGTAAATATCTTGAGTATTCCAATTGCTTACTAGAAAGATGTTGAAATCCTTGGTATGGATATATATACCAGATGGATTTCGGTATGAAGGTGTGAGTGTGGAATAATAATGTGCAAAAAAGGCAGAGATAAGTGTGGAAGCAGCAATACGAGTCCGATATGTGACAGAACAACAACACTAAAGCAGAGGAAGAATGAAGTGCATTAGATCAGTATATTGAGCCTAACTAGACCTGAACCTCAGCATATATGGATGTCTCTCATCAGTTCAAACAACTGGTTACCTTCTATATACCCTATAGACAGTGAGTCTCTTGTAGGCAATGTGCCTCTTGTGAGCAGTGTGCTTAGGCAGTGAGCCCTAATTGGCAAGTGCCATTTTGTACTTCTTATTCTTTTAACAGAGAATACAACTTTGGGTTAATCACCCCATGGTTTTTCCCTTAATAGGGTTTTCTACGTAAAAATCCTTGTGTTATGTGTGTTGATTTTATTTCTGCTCTCACGATTATGTATGCTCTTATGTTTTGATACTACATTAATATTAAAGAATAAAAGAAAGTTAAGATATTTTGGATAACTGATTCACCCCCCCCCCCCCCGCTCTTAGTTATTTGCCTTGTTTCCAACAGGATCAGTCAAAAATAGCTCATTGTCAGTGTCACCTTCTTATAAACAACCTCTTAAATCCAGTGATTTTTGCATGATTTTCTACATTTTTTACCATTTTCAAGTACCCATTTGGCCAATATATTGATCTAGGAAGTTTTTGCAGTCATTAGGATCCATTTGCAGACTTTAATTTCATGTTTTTCTAGCCTTTTCTACAAAAAGTGAGATTTTTGGGGGTCACAGACTTTTCATGTGCAGTGGCATTAATTAACGTAAAACATGCCAAAAATCTACACAAGCTTGTTAAAATGTTCATCATGATGTGACAAATAGATATGCAATTCAAATCCATAAAGAAAATCCAAGTTGTACCTTGGAAAACTCAATTTTGGGCCAAAATACCGAAAAGTACTAATTTTGGGGTATACCGACCTAGCGGGGATTTTGGGGTCTACTGACTAAAAGTCGATGCAATGCAATTCTAGCGCAGGTCGGAGAGGATATTTTTAGTACAAAATGCTTTGTGCTACTTTTGGGTGCCACTGACTTGCACGTGTTTGGGCTCAGACCGACTAATAACATCTCATAAGGTCAGTCGGGGTGGATTATAGCGCAAGTCAGTAAGGTCAATTTTTAGCACAAAATATAAAAGGCTTAGTCGGCGGGGATTTTCAATACAACCGACTAGCACAGGTTTTAGCACCGACCAACCTATGTGACTTAAGTTGGTGGAAGGCTATTTCAGCACAAGTCTGCGAAGCAAGTTTTTAGCGCAAAGGTCGGTAGAGACTGTTTTTAGCACTAAGGTTGGTAGAGGTTATTTTTAGCACCTTTTGTAGTTGGGGTCATTTTTAGCGCTAGATTTTGAATTGGCCAGGGTGAAAGTATAGTTTAAAATATATTTAAGTATAAGTTTAGATATGAAATTTCTTATACTTTAAATATTTTTAAATATACTCTCAGGATGTTTGAGATAGGTTCCAGATCCATAGGATTTCATATGCAGATTCTAGAACTTTGAGGTTCTACCAGATTTCAAACTTAGCAATTTTTCAGGGTTTTCAAGGTTTCAGACTTAGCCAAATCAGGGCTTCAGGACCATGTGATAGAATGAAAGCATACAAACCCATTAGTGAAATCTTGTAGAGTTAGGCATGATTTTGCAATTCTAAGACCTGGAAACTAGGAATTTCAACATGACACATCCTGTAAAAGTAATTTCAAGGCCAATATCCAGTGACATAGGATTTTTGAGAAAAATACAGTAACTGTTGGCAAGAGACACTATGTGGCTTCATTATTGTTGTCATTGATGGCAATAAAGTTTATCCCACACATCCGCAACACATAATAGGTCTTTATCGGAAGTCAGATTGAAGAGTGTTTTAGTCTGGTGAGCAAGAACAGAGCATGCAACAAGATCTGACAATTAGGTTTGGATCTCTCAAAGGATGTATCTCATCAAAGTGCAGACTTAAGGAAGTCAAGAGGAGTACTATGACTGCTACATTCTAGAGATTGAACCTCTAGTGATGAAAGAGTGAAAAGATATGAGCATCTAAGTGTTGGGTTCCTGACAAGTAGTGTAGACTAAGGAAGAACTAACCGGTAGAGTATCAGACCTTAATTCAGATGAGAAATTGATGGTGATCAAGCTTCTTGAGGGATCATTCATGGCTAGCCAACATGATTGATGACTTCTATAACTATCTCTTTGATATGCATCTCTTAATAAGCATGGATTCAACCGACAGACTAGAGTTTGGGAAAATCTTGAGTATTTCGGATGCCGACTAGAAAGATGTTGAAATCCTTGATGTGGATATATATACTAGATGTATTTCGATGTGAAGAAGTGTGGATTGTGTGATAGTGTGTGAACAAAGGCAGAGATAAGTGTGGAAGCGGCAATATAGGTCTAGTATGTGACAGAATAGTAACACCAAAACAAAGGAAGAATGAAGTGCAGTAGATCAGTATATTGAGCCTAACTGGAACTGAACCTTAGCATATGTGCATGCTTCTCATTAGTTCAAATACCTGATTACTTTCTATAAACTATTGTACATATTAAACCTCTTGTGAGCAGTGTGCTTAGGCAGTGAGCCCTAATTGGCAAGTGCCATTTTGTACTTCTTATTCTTTTAACAGAGAATACAATCTTGGGTTAGTCACCCTGTGGTTTTTCCCTTAACAGGGTTTTCCACATAAAAATCCTTGTGGTATGTGTGTTGATTTCATTTATGATCTCATGTTCATTTATGCTTATATGTTTTGATTCTTGATGCAGAGTGCACAAAGGAAGCTTCAAAGCTTGCCAAATGAACTTGATCGGTGTGAGGTGGCTTATGTCTTGGTGACCAAACCTTGTCGGCCAAACATAACCCATCAGCCACCTTCTAACTTCTCTAACCGATCTACCAACTCTCTCTGACAACCCAACTTCCTTATCTTCAGAGAGACTTCTCCTATGGTGGTGTCTTCTGGCCTCCTGCTGATACCCCGATGGTGGTTAGCTTCCACTTGCTTTACCCGTAGCAGTTGGTCATGACCTTGTCAGCCAGACTCCAAACATTGGTGAACTCAAACCAAACTCTGTCAATACACCGATGCAATCTTCGTCAGTGAGACTTCACACCTTGGCAGAGCCTTAAGGTCTTCACCTAATATGCTGATACATTATATATCCTTTGGCAATACTTCTTTCATCGGCTAGACCTTGCACTTGTCCCTCGATACTACCACTCTTCCCGATGAGCCAAACAATTATATATACATAACACGACTTGTTATCACCGGTAAACCAATGTATCTTTTACCAGATTTCACTGATACTGCCAATCACGCAATGTATATTCTCAACATACAATCTTGACATACATTAGCAGTATGCATTCGCAATGTATCTTTTGTGAGACCAAAGTCCTTCTCCACCAATACACCTTCTATCGGCCTGACACCCTTGATCGGTAGAACTTTCAAACATTTCTCCCAAGGCTATTTCACACCGATGGTAACTCTGTTACTTTGTAACTATGCAAACACCAAACTAGAAACAGAACTCAACCAAGCAGTAAGGACTATAACCTTCCAGAGACACTTGACCACCATCAATTTGGCCACTGTTCTAACAACACTTTTCCTACTATTTCTATGACTAGTCACATAGAGATGCCTAGTTGACTCATGCCCAGACTTGATTGGTCCTTGGGTGTTTGCTCACAACTACAGAAAACACAAAACCTGCACTATATTCCTCCATCACACTGAACATGAGAATCTTGGTTTCAGTGGATAGAGGAGATACTGTCCATTTATTCATAGAACCCTAGTTTCGAGGGTTTCAGACCAGTCTCTGTAAAAGGAACAAAAACTTACAAACTACAACACTTCTAGACACTAGACCACTATCAATGCCAAAACATCACCAACTAGTTTCAGATGAACAACTATCCGTACGGAATGACTGTTACAGAAAATAATTAAGAAAGAATAATGTTTTCCACACACCCAAACAATCCAGATCTTCATTCGTGCATGCTTCTCCCTGTACAATTACATCCAACTCCTTCGCCTATAGAAGGCTTGGAACATCAATTACATTCCTCCAACCATGCAAAACTAATTTGAAAATAGTTAGCTATTGATTTTCTCCTAGCACAAGAAAACTACATGTTTTCCTTGTGTGATTACATCAAACTATGACAAACATGGTCTACATAGGTCTAGTGACCAAATTGACACAAAAACCTTATTACAAACATGATGGGGCTAAAAAGCCTTATTGAAAACAAAAACAAAACATGACTCCTACACCATACTCCCCCTGTAGGAAAAACTCAAGTCCCTTGAGTTGCTAACTATTGGAGTGTCTTCCCATGCTTCAAAATGTCTGCCTCACTCATCCATGTAGCTTCTGAATCAGGAAGATCCTGCCACTTGACCAAGTATTCCTTGTACACGCCCTTCCTTGTCTTTTTTACAATCTTGGAATCTAAGATGCATTCCAACTGTAAAGGCTTACTTGGAGGGAGATCTCTGACCCAGTCTTCATCTTCAATCACAGTATCTAATCCATCTTCAACGTTCAATGGAGGTCTATATAGAAATAGGTCTGAAACATTAAATACAGGAGAAATACCAAGACCGAATGGCAATTCTATTTCACAAGCATTTGGACCAAACTTATGCACCACCTTGCATGGTCCTATTTTCTTCATAAGAAGTTTGGTTGGATGTCCTTTAGGCAACCTTTCTTTCCTTAGATAGACCATCACCAAATCTCCCACCTTGAATTGTACATCTCTTCTTTTGAGATTTGCCTTATCTTTGTATTTGGAGACTGTCTTTTCCAACTGAACTTTGACTTGATCATGAACTGCCTTCTTGGTGGTAGCAAAATCTTCTCCTAGAGCACTCCTCTTATCCTATCCTTGTAGATTTTTGAGTTCAAGTGGTCCTCTTGGATGGAAACCATAAACACTTTCAAATGGACTCTTCCTAGTACTTCTATTCACTAAATCATTGTAAACATACTCATATTGACTGATAATCAAGTCCCATGCCAACCCATGCTATTTGGTAAGGCATCTAAGAAGGTTTCCTAAGGACCTATTAACAACCTTAGTTTGACAATCAGTTTGGGGATGGTAGGTTGATGAGAAAGACAATTGTGTTCCCAATTTTCTCCATAAGGTCCTCCAAAAATGACCAACAAACTTGGAGTCTCTATCAGTGACAATTGAAAGGGGCAAACCATGGATTCTGACCACTTCTTTGAAAAAGAGACTAGCAATGTGAGATGCATCATTTGTTCATTTGCATGGCACAAAATGAGCCATCTTATTGAATCTGTCCACAATGACAAAAACATTGTCCACACCCCTTGCTGTCTTAGGAAGACCAAGTAAAAAATCCATACTAATGCTTTCCCAAGGTCTGTTGGGAATAGGAAGGGGTTTGTATAAACTAGCATTAGAAGACATACCTTTGGCCTTTAGACATATGGTACAACTTGCAACATATCTCCTTACATCTGATTATACTTTTAGCCAATAGTAGAATCTGGTGACTTGTTCCAAAGTCTTGTCCAACCCAAAGTGTCCTCCTAAGGCTCCATTGTGTTTCTCTTTGATGATGTTATCCCTCATTGAACATTTAGGAACACATAGCAAACTGCCTTAGAATAAGAGACCTTCCTACAACACAAAATATGAATATTCACCATGAAAAGTGTTAGCCAAACTAGCACAAACTTCATAAGTAGCATTGAAATCTACGTCCTCCTTGTATAACTCCTTCAAACAATCTATCCCCATACTTTCTATCTGTACTTCTTGTATGACTAGCATCCTTCTACTTAAAGCATCAGCCACTTTGTTGGCAACACCCTTTTTATGCTTAATAATGAAGGTATAGGCCTGCATTTGTTCCATCCACTTAACATGTCTATGATTTAACTTTTTATGGATATTTAGGAAGCTAAGAGCATGTTTATTAGTAAAAACAATGAACTCTTTGGGCAGAAAATAGTGTCTCCACTTTTTGAGAGCTTGTACCATTGCATAAAGCTCTAGGTCATAGGTAGAATACCTTTGTTTAGCCTTATTCAACTTTTCTTAAAAAAATGCCACTAGATGTCCATCTTGACTAAGAATAGCACCAATTGCTTGTTGACTTGCATCACATTCCACTACAAAAACTTTGTCAAAATCTAGGAGTACCAATGTAGGTAATTCAACCACTTTCTTATTTAACAATTCAAAACTATCATCTACTTGCTTTGTCATTGAAATTTTCACTTTATTCCACCCTTGATGGTGTTGAGAATAGGAGCACTTATGTGACTGAATCCTCTAATGAACTTCCTATAAAAAGTTGCCAAGCCATGGAAGCTTCTAACATCTGCCACTATCCTAGGAGTAGGCCAATTGAGAATAGCCTCAAACTTTGTGGGGACCATCTTCAAACAACCATTAGAAATCACAAAACCTAGGTACACAAGTTTAGTTTTCATGAACTCACACTTATCCAAGTTGATCATCAACTTATTCTCATGCAACTTCTGCATCACTTGTCCAAGATGCTTCACATGTTCTTCTTTTGTCCTGCTAAAAACAAGTATGTCATCAAGATAAACAATTACAAATTTGCCAATGAATTCAACAAGTACCTCATTCATCAAATGCATGAATGTGCTTGGGGCATTGCTAAGGCCAAATGGCATGACAAGCCACTCATAGAGACCTTCATTTGTCTTGAAGGTAGTATTCCACTCATCTTCCTGCCTAATTTTGATTTGATGATAACTAGATTTCAAATCAATTTTTGAATAGTAACATGACCCTCCAAGATAGTCCAAAAGATCCTCAATCCTTGGCATAGGGAATCTATACCATATTGTGATCTTATTTATGGCCCTTGAATTCGTACATAGTCTCCACTTCCCATCTTTCTTAGGAGCAAGTACACTAGGGACTGCACATGGACTAAGACTCTTTCTAATCAGTCCTTTCTCTAAGAGTTCTTGAATTTGTCTACTCACCTCTTCATTTTGCTATGGTGTCAATTTGTAGGCAGACTTATTAGGCAATGTGGCACCTGGAATCAAGTCAATTTGATGACTTATATCTCTCATGGGTGGTAAGGAGTTAGGAGTATCCTCTACCACAAGATCTTGATACTTATCCAACAATTGCTGCACTTCTAGTGGAATCTATTTCTGCTTTTTGTTTTGTTGGCTTGATTCATCTTTAGGATTCATTATCAAGGCATACCCTTGGGTATCCTTCTCCTTCATGAGGTGTAAGAACTCTTTGCCACTAACCATCATGACATTGGTGTCATTACTCTTCTCTCCAATCTGCTCTTGTATAAGATCCATCCTAAACTTCCTTCCATTCTTGGTGATGAGGTATGTGTTCTTCTCACCATCATGTTGTGCCTTCACATCATACTGCCATGGACATCCAACAAGAAGGTGACAAGCATCCATAGGAATAATCTCACATAGTATCTTGTCCTTATAATCACCTATCTCAAACTCAACCCATGGTTGTTCTTCTACCATGTAATTTTGATTCTTATTCAACCAAGATATCTTATGAGGACTGACATGGGGCAGCCTTTTCAATTTACATTTCTCTACCATTTTAGTAGACACTACATTCTCAGTAGAACCTAAATCAACAATTATTTTACAAAGCTTACCATATGCTTTATCTTGGGTTCTGAAGAGAGTCTTCCTTTGTGGGGGCTCCTGATTCAACGGCATCTTCATCAAGGTTCTCTTGATCATCATGTTCTCTCCTTCAAGAATTGGTGCAGCACTACCAATGGGTGAATTCACACTTTGGCAATCATCATCTCTCATCAACTAATTCCTTCTTCCACCATCATGGGAACTAGTTGCCTGCTCAGGGCATTTGCTCACCATATGGCCTACTTGATTGCAGCCATAACATCTACCAGTGAAAACTCTGGGTCCTATGCTTGCGCCACCACTTCTACCTCTTCCATTAGGTCTTCTCCAACCTTTGAAACTACCTCTATGGTCCACATTAGAATGAGACTCTTGTTGACTTGAGTTTTCATTTCTACTTGACTGTCCTCTACCAAAACTACCTCTTCCTCTATTATTTCTGCCACCTCTTCCTCTAGTGTTTTGATCACTCTTTCTTTTCATTTTCTCCTCAGCCCTAGAGGCTAATTGAAAACACTCATCCACTATTTTAGGAACCACCATACTAAATTCATCTTGTATGTTATACCTCAAACCATCGAGATATCTGGCCACCATCTCTTTTTCCTCCTTGTGATTGGCTCTCATGCTCAATCTATGAAATTCTTCAGTATATGTAGCCACATCCATATCCTTTTGTCTAAAATGATTAAACTTCCTGATCGTTTGCAACTCATAATCAGCTGGCATGAACTTGTCTCTCAACATGGCCACCATTCTACTCCATTTGGTGATAGGGCTCTTTCCAACTTTCTCCCTTTCACATTGCATATAGTTCCACCAGACTAAGTCAGAACCTCTCAATCTTGTCTTAGCAAACTTGACTTTCTTGCTATCACTATACTCCTTGAAGTCAAAATAATTGCACATGGCTTCAATCCAATCCATGAGGGCATCTCCATCTAGTTTCCCATTGAATGTAGGAACATCCATCTTTGGATCGTCACTATCTCCCTAAGCACCTTTGAGTGCATTCAAGAATGCCTTTTGGTCTACAGACATACCTTGTTCTTGAGGGTTCTCCTCTGCCTCTTCTTCTTCTTCTATATCAGAAGCACTTCCATCTTCTTTACTCTTGTCCTTGGACTTCTCTTCTTTCAGTCTTGCTTCAAGCATCTCCTCTACCATCTTCTTGATGGCTCCCTGGCTCATAGTCTTAGGAGGCATTGCGCTAGCCTCAATTTCTTTCTCCTCGTCTGACAAATACTGCTCCAATTCAAATATTGGCTCTAATACCAATATGATGCAAAGTGCATAGAGGAAGCTTCAAAACTTACCAAATGAACTTGATTAGTGTGAGGTGGCTTATGTCTTGGCGACCAAACCTTGTCGGCCAATCATAACCCGTCGGCCACCTTCTAACTTCTCTGACCGATCTACCAACTCTCTCTAACAACCCAACTTCCTTGTCTTCGGAGAGACTTCTCCTATCGGCGGTGTCTTCTAGCCTCCTGTCGATACCCTAATGGCGGTTAGCTTCCACTTGCTTTACCCATAGTGGTTGGTCATGACCCTGTCGGCCAGACTTCAAACATCGGCGAACTCAAACCAAACTCTACCGATACACTGATGCAATCTTCGTCGGTGAGACTCCACACCTCGGCGGAGGCTTAAGGTCTTCACCTGATATGCCGATACATTATATATCCTTTGGTAAGATTTCTTTCATTAGCTGGACATTGCACTTGTCCCCCGATAATACCACTCTTCTCGATGAGCCAAACAATTGTATATACATAACATGACTTGTTATCACCGGTAAACCAATGTATCTTTTACCAGCTTTCACTGATACTACCAGTCATGTAATGTATATTCTCAACATACAATCTTGACATATATTTGTGGCATGCATTTACAATGTATCTTTGGTGAGACTAAAGTCCTTCTCCACTGATACACCTTCTATCGGCCCAACACCCTTGATCGGTAGAACTTTCAAACGTTTCTTCGAAGGCTGTTTCATGCTGATGGCAACTCTGTTACTTTGTCACTATGCAAACACCAAACTAAAAACAGAACTCAACGGAGTGGTAAGGACTATAACCTTCCACAGATACTTGACCACCATCAATTTGGCTACTATTCTAACAACACTTTTCCTACTATTTCTATGACTAGTCACATAGAGATGCTAGTCGACTCATGCCCAGACTTGATGGGTCCTTGGGTGTTTTCTCACAACTACAGAAAATACAAAACCTACACTGTATTCCTCCATCATACTGAACATGAGAATCTTGGTTTCAGTGGACAGAGGAGATACAGTCCATTTATTCATAGAACCCTAGTTTTGAGGGTTTCAAACCAGTCTCTGTAAAAGGAACAAAAACTTACAAACTACAACACTTCTAGACACCAGACCACTATCAATGCTAGAACATCACCAACTAGTTTCAAATGAACAACTATCCATACAGATTGACTGTTATAGAAAATAATTCAAAAAGAACAATGTTTTCCACACACCCAAACAATCTAAATCTTCATTCATGCATGCTTCTCCCTCTACAATTACATCCCACTCCTTCGCCTATAGAAGGCTTGGAACATCAGTTACATTCCTCCAACCATGCAAAATTGATTTCAAAACAGTTAGCCATTGGTTTTCTCCTAGCACAAGAAAACTACATGTATTCCTTGTGTGATTACATCAAACTATGACCAACATGGTCTACATAGGTCTAGTGACCAAATTGACACAAAAACCTTATTACAAACATGATGGGTCTAAGAAGCCTTATTGAAAACAAAAACAAAACATGACTCCTACACCATAGAGAAGGTGCTCCTGCACCAATTCTATACTATTGTTAAAGAAGAAAAGAAAGTTAAGAAATTTAAGATAACTGATTCACCCCCCTCTTAGTTATCTACCTTGTTTCCAACAATTGGTATCAAAGCTAAGTTCCTCCAAACAAGAGCCTAACAGCTTGAGGAAGATCTGGGAATCTCAATGGATATGTATGGTATGAGGGAACAACTTCAGTCTGCCCTAGATGATCTTGAGAAATCTCACTCTGAAGTCAACAACTTGAGGGAAAGACTCAAACGAGTTGATGATTTCATAAATGAACTAAAAGAAAAACTAAGTATCTCTATGAAAAAGAGAAAGGAACTTCTTCAGCAATTAGCAAGTCAAAATGAAGCTAATGATACAAATGAAGATCTGAATGAGAAAAACAAGTTATGTGAGAAGCTATCAAAAGACATCATTATGGTAAGACATGAAATGGAATTAGGGGTTATAAAATTCACCCAAGAAATTGAAGAGAAAAGAAAAATTGAAGATAATCTAAAACAATCTCTCAAGGAGAAGTCAGAAGACTACCACAAAATGGATAGAATAATCAAACATCTGGAATCTAAGCTTGAAGAAGCTAGAGATAATGAAGAACAACTTGAAAATCAGATAGACACTCTTAAAAGGTATCTTCAAACAGCAAATGAAAACAAAAAAAAAATTAAGATAAGCTCTACTCAACTTGAGGTTCTTCAAAGCCAAAAGAGGGTAGATGACAAGCATGGCTTGGGATATGAGAAAGGTGAAAGCTCTGGATCTGGTTAGAAGAACTCTGGATCATGAGAACCAAGGTATAGGCCTAGAAGACGTCTGGTAAGACAACCAAATGCTCAAAGATATCCATCCTTCAATGGATACTGTTACAATTACAATAACTTTGGTCATAAAGCAAATCAGTGCAGAAGAAGAATGAATAAGACTAATTCATCCTTCTTCAGACAGTGTTTTAACTGCAAAAGGTATGGTCACAAATCTCATGAATGTAGATATATGCAAATAAATAAGTCATTCAATGGTAGATGCTTTGCATGCAATAGATTGGGACATATGGCTAATCAATGCAGATCAAGAGGATATCAGTTAAATATGCAAACAAATATAGCTTGCTACAATTGCAATAAATCCGGTCATATTGCCAAATTCTACAGAAGTAAGAATTAGGATAAAAGGGGTCCAGTGCATCATAATCAAAATCAAGACAAAGGAAAAGGAAAAGTGAATGTGGATGAAGTTCAAAGGGAGATGAACAAGATTTGGGTGAATAGAAGTACATAAAATGTTGGGGATGGATTTGCACTAGAATCTGGTGCTAATATTCCTTCCAGAAACTAAATAGAGGAGCTCTGGCTCAGGGGGAGTCTCAAAGGAAAATAAATTCCCCCAGCCAGTCAATTGGTTCCTATAATTGGCACATGGAAAGTTGCAGATTAAAGGGTTCTCAAAGAAACATCTAGAAAACCCTTGGTAAAAATATGAAAGATCCGCAAGGAGTTTGAAAAGGTTAATCATCCAAGATTAATCTGGTTTGATAGTCATATGGCAAAAGCAAGATTTTCACAGTTAGATCTGGTATGATTCAAAATTGAAATATTTGGATCTGCGGATAGATGGAATGATTGAAGAAAGGGAGATACATTGTCAATTATCACCAAGAATAATTCTAAGTGTATCATAATGACTTGAAAGGATCTCTCTCAGAACAAGGAAACCAAAATGACTTAAGGTATGCATTTATTGCAATAAGAAATTAGGGTTTGCACAGAGATATAAGGGTTCTTTTATTCATCATTTGCACTCAAGAAGAAGAAAGAAAAGGCTCTGCAAACAAGATTGTTTCAACCCTCTCAAAGATCAATCACAGAATCTGACTCAACCAACGATCTCTTCGGCTCATATCATGAAACTTAGAAGCGTAAAAATGTATTTCCGTTCTTGAATATATCTATTTGAATCTTTTGTAAGACGGCTACTCCAAATGTTGTTAAGATCACTGATAGGCTGCGCCCTAAGTTCAAGAAACATCCTTACAAATCCCTAGAAGTTGATCCCTTAGGTGCATTCTCTAGCATTCTGCATGGGGTTCTGCATATAGAACATGTTAGGGTATACATACACGCTAATATTGAGGAATTTGGGGAATCCAAACTGATGGATATCTATCACAAGAAATTAATAGATGAAACATTTGAACTTAAAGATCAATACAAGGCCATCTGGGATAAGCATTTTGGACATTGCATCCACTTTCCCTATTTTGTAGAGGATGAATGGGTCTGGTATGTTCTGAGCATAATACATGACAACTTCATGTGGCTGATGAGGCCATTTAAGATCACAAAAGATGCCATTAGGGCGGTAACCTGATTGCACTCATGTGATGGGTTGCCTACTCTCAAATCAGTCAAAAACCAAACTATAAGAGAGGCTACTAGATCAAAATTTGATAAAAGAGCAATGACAATTGAGGATATCATAGATCCGGATATCAAATTTTCTTCTATGATATTCTATATCCAGAATAGCAATATACACTGTCTATCAGATGCTAAGGGAAAATGTTAATTATGATCTTTGTGAGCTTCTCCTGAACCAACTATTAGAGAATTTGTAGAAAATAAAGAAGGATAAGAAGAATTCATTTAAGTACGATGGCTTGATACTATGTCTATTCTTTTACTATATGAATGAGCTACCCAAATCTAGTGGTTGGATATGGCAAAATGACAGACCGGTTGCCATACAAATTAGAGATTATATGTATGGACTTGGTGATGCCAAGGCTCAAAGTATAGCACTTTGGGGATATTTCAAAAATTTCCAAGGTATGATGCAAGCCAGAGAAAGAATTCCTTAGACAATAGTTGAAAAATATAAAGATATAGTGTGTTTTATGGTAGATACTGATCAATGCCTAATGGAGACAGTAGAGCCCAGAATAGTCTGGATTATGCCAATGGGCTATGAGGTGGATAAGAAAATTCTAGAACTACATGTTCAACACCTGCTAAATCAACCAAAGGACCCTGAGGCAGAAAGGTTTGGAACCTTTCAAGAATTAAGTGTGAAAATACATGTTGAATTGAGACAACCAGAGATAGAAAGGAAAGTGAGAAGGGAAGTGGAAGAAATTGCCAAGAATTATGGCATATCAAAGGAGGCAGTTGATGCCAATAGAGAGAAGGTAGAAAGAGTAGAGAAATAAAGACAAGAAGTAGAAAAAGAAAGTGTTCCGGTGCAAGCCCCCTCATGGACTAGATCCTCAAAGAGCTCTGCACCTGCCACTTCTAAGAGCCCAAAAGCCTCAAAACTGGAAGCAAAGACATCTAGAAAAGGAGAAAAGAGAACAAAGACAAAGGCCACAAGGTCATACACAAGCCAAAAGGATGATGAAGAGACAGAGACTGATGAGGAGATTAAGAAAATGAAGAAGAAAAAGAAAACTTCTGGGAAATCCTCTGCCGGTGAAAACAAGGAAGTAGAAGCAGAAGAATTTGTTGAAAGACCTACTCTTTCTTTTGATGATGTCTTCAAGGCAGTCACTGTAGATGGGAATTTGCAACCCATAACAGAATTTTATGATGAGTATAATGACACTGACAAAAGGGTTTTGGAGGAAGCCACAGTCAAGTATTTGAATATCTATAATAAAGCATTCATTGAAATCATCTCACTAATTCCCAAAAGCCTAGAGAAAATACTTGAAATGAGAAAATAAAATGCTAAGGCAAAGGACCTTGAGATTAGGGAACAGATAGCTATTCAGCTCTATCCTTCCATCACTCTAAAACAAATGAACATGATCTTCAAGGATTGCAAGGATGCATTCCGGAGCAAAGCCAGAATCAACAAGCTTATACTCAGAGAGACTGATCAAGTGGCGAAAGAGACTGAAGACATCCTCCAAAATGTATATAAAAGATTCAATCTTCCTATTATAGAGGACATAAGTGATGAACCTTATGCCATGGATGTCGAAGGATCAAGTGCATCAAAGGAAGATTCTACTGAGAAAATTGCAGAAGAGTCAAAAGAGATAGGTGAGGAGAGGACTAAGGACTTGGATTCCTCTGCTCCAGTAGAGAAAGTCCTTGAAGAAGTAAACATCTCTCTTCTAGATCCCCCTGCTGACTTTAGAATTGAAGGAGGAGAAAGAAAAGAAGAGAAAATCAGTCAAGAAGAAGAGGTAAAGGGAAGAGAAGAAGATCAAACAGAGAAGACCCCATATGATAGTTCTGAGGCTACAGAAGGAAAGAAGACTTTGTCTCCGGCAAGAGACACTACAGAAGCTATTAAAGACTTCCTGACCAAAGAAATGATGGAATTAGATGAACTGGAGCTATTTCAAGGACCACTCAATTTTGACTCTCTCTCCGGTCCAGACAATGAAGGTAGCATCTTTTGCTCAAGCCAAAGCAAAAGAAAAGCTTCTGAAGTCTCACATGGAAGACTGTGAGCTGATAAAGATTGCATCCAGTGTGTTGGAGAAGATCATGTCATCCTTCTAGAAGGATCTTTTGGCCTCTTCATTTGGTAATCTAAAATCTCTTGTTAATTCTGTCAGCACACATTTTGATTCTTTGGAGAAATCAGCAAAAGAGAAAGTCAGGAAAGAGTTTTTGGGTAAGAAATTCTCTGAAGTACAGGGGCTCATAGAAAATGATAGGAGAAATCTGAATATTGGAATAAAGAGCCTAGAAAATGCTCTTAAAGATGGTGGAGAACTATACAAATTTTATTTATCTTAGTCCATAGTGATAGCAAACATTGCAAAGAAGATGGAAGAACAAGAGGGTAAATGATCAAGTTTATCCCAGAGTTTTGATCCTCTCATGTCATCCATAATGAATCAAGAGTGCCAGGCTTTGCCACTATAAATGAGATAAAGAGGCTTGAGAAGGAGAAGAAGAATAGAATAAGCAGAATGAATGAACTACAAGGGCTAATTATCCCTAAGTTAGAGGCAATGCATGAAGCCTTAACTGATGCTCAGACTACAGCCCGGACCAGTGATCTGGCAGACTTAAAGAGGGTAGAAGCTTTTGCATTTTTGTTAAGTGGTCACATATCAATTTTGGACAGAATGAAGCAGAGTTGGGCAACAAAATTTGTCCAGTTGAAAACCACTTTTGCAGATATACTTCTATATATGTAAGTATAACTTGTATATATACTTATGTGGCTATATATAGGTAACTTTTTGAAAATTTTGGTGCACGGATTTCACCCTTTGCTATTGATGTCAAAGGGGGAGTGAGGAGCAGTGAAAAATGTGGAATCTAGCTAAGGGGGAGCTTTGGTAAAATTTGTACATATGATAGAGCATCAGCCAAGGGGGGGTGTACTATGACAGTCATTTTTCACTAAGTGTTGCCATCAATGCCAAAGGGGGAGATTGTTGGCAAGAGACACTGTGTGGCTTCATTATTGTTGTCATAGATGGCAACAAAGTTTATCCCACACATCCGTAGCACATAATAGGTCTTTACCGAAAGTCAGATTGAAGAGTGTTTTAGTCCAGTGAGCAAGAACAAAGCATGCAACAAGGTTCGACAATTAGGTCCGAATTTCTTAGAGGATGTATCTCATCAAAGTACGGACTTGAGGAAGTCAAGAGGAGTACCATGACTACTACATTCTAGAGATTGAACCTCTAGTGATGAAAGAATGAGAAGATATGAGCATCTAAGTGTTGCGTTCCTGACAGGCAGTGTAGACTAAGGAAGAACTAACCGCCAGAGTATTAGACCTTAATCCGAATGAGAAATTGATGGTGATCAAGCTTCTTGAGGGATCATTCATGGTTGGCCAACATGATTGATGACTTCTATAACTATCTCTTTGATACGCATCACTTAGTAAGCATGGATTCAGCTGACAGACCAGAGTTTGGGAAACGGATGCTGACTAGAAAGATGTTGAAATCCTTGATGTAGATATATATACCAGATGGATTTCGATGTCAAGAAGTGTGGATTGTGTGATAGTGTGTGAACAAAGGTAGAGATAACTGTGGAAGCGACAATACAGGTCTGGTATGTGACAGAACAGCAACACCAAAATAGAGGAAGAATGAAGTGCAGGAGATCAGTATATTGAGCCTAACCAGAACTAAACCTCGGCATATGTCGATGCTTCTGATTAGTTCAAATACCTGATTACTTTCTATAAACTATTGTAGGTAGTGAGCCTCTTGTGAGTAGTGTGCTCAGGCAGTGAGCCATAAATGGCAAGTTCCATTTTGTACTTATTCTTTTAACAAAGAATACAATCTTGGGTAAGTCACCCCATGGTTTTTCCCTTAACATGGTTTTCCACGTAAAAATCCTTGTGTTATGTGTGTTGATTTCATTTCTACTCTCATGTTCATTTATGCTTATATGTTTTGATTTTACACTATTGTTAAAGAAGAAAAGAAAGTTAAGAAATTTAAGATAACTGATTCACCCCCCTCTTAGTTATCTGCCTTGTTTCCAACAGTAACACCCAATTCCAATGCAGAAGGTAACAAATGGCTATTTTTTAAGCACAAGACCACTCAAGACACTTCCAAATCAATCATGAAAGACATCAAATCAATCCAAACATGCAAAGTACTCAAATCTGGAACAAATCATGCACTCTAAGCAAAAATTCATTTTCTCATCATCACAATTAAGAAAGACTGAGACTCCAAGCCAAAGCAAAAGAAGGGGTCTCCATTTGGCAAAATGGGACATGTGTACAAGGAACAACAAATGGTGACTCTACTGGGAAATGCTCTAGAGAATTTCTAAGATAAATTTTAGTTCGAACCTAGAATCTTTGTGTTTCCCACAAATTAGACGAGAAAGCATGATACCTTATCAAAGAATCAAAGACCACTAACCAGTACAACCATCCATATCCTGAAAACCTAAGTGTGTGCAATTGCATTCATTCCCATCCCTTGGCAACCAAGTTCATCTAATATCCTTTGCGATAAGCTTATGAAGTTGGGATCATTTTACCACCAAGAGAATACTCTAATGTTGAGATGTGATGAGCCTTAAGAGAAACAAATAGTGATTTTTCAGCAATATTTCTGATGCAATGATATTTGATGCTGATAATCTTCTAATGATAGTCTTCATATGAGAGTCTTCAAATGATAATCTTCATATTAATACTTTGTAGTGGGTCTGGTGTTGAAAAACACCTTTTATTTTTACCTAGTAGTCTAGCAGTACTTAGTACCACCTGCCACTCTCATCTGGATTTGTAGAATTGGTGTTGGTGGTAAAATTGGGGACCCAAACTCTTCACTTACACAAGATCACCCAGACTCACTTAGCTACTTCAGAATTATTTAAAGTGTGAGAGATATATGGTTAGAAAATACTTCAAGTGCACCAACTAATGACTCCTTTCCAATGAACAAACATCATATTTCTTGGTATAATAGCAGAACCCACAGCAAGGCCTAAGAGGAACTTTGGCTTCTCAAAGAAAGATTGCAGATTATTTGCGCAATAAGGAAGCATCTGCAGGTCTGCACAATTGCCACCACATTCGAGAAATGGAGAACCCAAGAAAAGCAAGCACAGAAGTGAAAAACAAAGCAAACTACTCCAACCAAAGAAAATAGAAAATAGAAAGAACAACTAACAACTAATAACTAAGGAAAAGCAGAAAGCAGAAACTAAACTAAACAACAAGAAACTAACTAAAACCTAACTAGAAACAAGCAAGACTAGGTACAAAGATCTCAGACAGTAGGTATTTATACTATCTCATGACTTATAGCTCAGACACACAGAAGTAACAAGGCATAGGTTAGTGTCCTAAGTATGGAAAATTCATCTTTGTACTCTAAAAAGAGAGGTACAGGCATGCTAGCTTCATGTTCAGAGTACCCATTATGCAGGATCAGCAATTGGGGGAGTTCATTAGGGTCATGATCAATCCAAATGAAAGTTGTCTTACCTAAATCACCATAATCAAATTGGTAATTGGAACTGAGCGGAGAAAAGGAAGATACAACCTAATTTGCAGTATTACTGATCGGAGACGTGAGCTCAACACCTTGCTGCATTGTACCAAATACCTTGTCATCTTCAGTGAGTTTCAGCTTGTGGTTAGCCATATCCTATTCTAGAGCACTAAATGTTGCAGCAACTTACCAAGAAAATAGAAAGTCTAGGCAACCTTCTTCAGAATGTGGATCATCTGGATGAACTCTGCATAAAGTAGCTAAAGAAAAATTTGACATGTGTGGTGAATTCCCATGCAGCAGCATATCCTTGCTCATTGTTGATATCAACTCAATGATGTGATCAAGTGATTGACATGAAAAATCTTCCAAGCCATCACTTTACAGGACAATTTGATTTTCATTCTTAGACTCCATACTATTGCTCTCATCTATCATTACTAGGCTAGCATCAACCATGTGAAGATCTTCTTTTATACAAGTATGAACATGATCAACTTGATGAACATGTGATAAACTTGAATTGTCCTCATCAAAATCAATCACATGTTCTGAGAAAACTTCTTCTATATTAATCAGCAACCTTCTTATTTGGACTACACATTCATTTTCTACAGCAACAACAAAGTCCCTTTCTTTTTGCATTGTTGGATTTATGATGTCAATGTTATCTTGGAGTGGTGCATTTTCCTACTTTTCTTCATTTGACTCAGCTTGAGACACTTCTGCAGCCATTATATGAACCTGATATGGCTGATCATGATGACTCACTGGGTTGATACAGTCAAGAACTTGATCATTGTTCTTTGGATAATATGATTGTGGCTCAAATATGTCAACTAGAATGACTTCTTGCATTGCTGTCCATGACTATTCTTCATCTAGAGGACTGATTTCTTCTTGTTCTTGCATATTTTTGATTTGAACAACCTACTATTCTAACTCTGAACTATCAGTAGTTTGAAATGGACTGCTGTTCTCCACCTCTGCAGCAGAAAATTTAGTCTTAGAACTTGATATTTTTGAAGCATTTGATTGTTGATCTACATACTCAACATGACTGCTCATCAAGTCTAATTTATTATTTATCTTGTCAATTTTCTTAGCAACAAAAATCTGATATTGTGTATTGCTTTGTTCATTGTCCTGTGACTGAGAATTAGGCATCAACCATGCTAGGACTATATTTTCAAAGTCCAATAGATGAAAACTAGGTTTTAACCAGTCCAGGACTGTATATTCCTTAGTTGGGTGACCTATAGACCACAAGCATTGACTATCATCATCATCTGGATATGTGCTTTGATGAACAACTTGAATTTTTTCCATATGCAGACTACCCTCTTTACTATGATCAACTATGAATGGCAGATTTATAGCCTCAGCAACCTCAACTCTTTGTATGTTCTTAACTGAGACATGATCACATGCACATGCATCCATCCATTTTGCAACTCCTTGTGAGGTCTTGCTCTAAATATGAATATGTCTGTTATGCCTATATCCCACTTCAGGCTTGTAAATCTCAAAGATAGAGAGCAATCCTTTTAAATGCAAATCCAACCTTTGGAGGAAGGTCAAACAATCTATGTTGTCATGCAGCTCTTTGGGATGTACAATGTAGACCTGAGGTGAACTAAAATCAAGCAATGTAAATGGAGGATACTTCACTCTTAGCTGCCTATCTAACACTTCTTTAAAAATTGGGATATCAACTTGGAAGTTCTCTTCATGATATGACAAATGAGATGGTCCTCTTAAGAATGAAGGGATTTCATGACTTAAACCCTTATGTGTACCCATTGGATTAGAATTTTCTACACATTCATTTCATTTTAGCATGTGCAGTGAACCAGTAAAACTGAAAGCTTGCATAAATTCTTGGTTCATGCCCTCCTTCTAGCGTCAATTCTGTTGATGGTGGTTTAGTACGCAACAACATAGGTGTGATTGTTGGTTTCACACTTCTCTTGAAATGTATCTTACCCTAGGTAAGACTACTCCAAGGATAATATAGCTAGGTCTTAGCTTTCTTGGAATAACTTCAGTGGAATGTCTAGCTATCCCAACAAGGGTCCTTACATGCAATCTACAGATCTTCAAGTTGGGATAGCAGATACAAATAAACCCTTTATGATTTCAGCTGATAAGACAATGTAAAATGTTGTTGAAATTCCTAATCAACTAACAACTAAAAATGGTTTTAAAGAAAGTACAAAAGGTTAGGGTTTTAGAAGAATCCTAAGTGACATTCACAATGCACAGGTTGCCTTTAGTAGACAAATAATCTAAAACTTTTAACCAGCTTTCTTAGTTACCAAACTGAAATGGGTGCTACAGTGCTGCAAAAAATGGTGCTATCTTCAATTTAAGTCAATAGATTTTTAAATTACATTCATTTGTTAAATACCCAACAAATGGCGCAACTTAACTTGTGAAATGTAATTGAAATTTAGCAGAAACAATCACCCTAGACTAACTTTACGCAGTTATCTACCATCAACAAATAACTAAAAGTATGGACTTAGAGTATTCATCAGATACTTCAGCAGACCATGAATATTACAAAAGCACAACTAACTAACTACGGGAGAGAAAGAAGCAAACCATGAAAACCAAAATGAGCCAACACAAGATACAAATTCTCAGAATTACCGCAGAAACTTGCTTTCCATTACTTCAAATGGCATAGAGTCAACAATTCGGTATCAAAATCTCTCTTACAAAAGTGGAAATGGCAGTCCTTTATATAGAAAAGTAGCATACCGAGTTTTCAAATAAACAGTGGAGATTAACTTAACACCAACAATCCAGATTACATGGCATTTAATGAGACACATTAGTTTGTTATATTTTCAGATTTGCCTTTGTCTTGTAGGAAAAAGACAAAATACATCTTGCAAATACATTAAATCTAGACAAAATGAATACCCATTTGGTTGCACATGATGAAAAGTCAATTTTCAATGCCTAATAAAGCCAAAATAGAGTCACATGACACTTGAAAACTTGAGCTGATGTGGATTCACAAGATTCCAAGTGCTGAATGGACCAACAGGAGTATGTGGCACTTTCTTCGATGAAGATGTATTGAATTGGATGCTTGCTGAATCATCATTGCATGACTGGACTACTAGAATAGTTGTATGCATATCTTGGTGATCCAATCCATGGTCATTTGAGTGGTGTTTTTGGAAAATATCAAAAATATAATTTTTGGTATGTTCTACATCGTAGTAAATTACATTTTCAGAGGCCTTCAAAGTGGAATGGGGGATCGAAACTTCTCGGTTGCTTGGTGATTAAGCCCTAGCAGCCGGGCAGCTCAAACTAGATAATTAGTTTATCTTTCCAACGAGTCCAAGAAGTTTAAATTCTGATAAAATAGCTAGGAGTTATGACCCCCAGACTAGGTCACTTAGACATTGGACTGGATCTACAGGGACATCAATGATTTGGCATGATCTTTTATGTCTTTTAGTACCTAAGACTCATCTTTATCATCTTGGAAATTATACTAACTTCCTTTTGCATGTGCAACAACAATTTGGTTGATAGAATGTCGATTCTGCATTTCTGGGTCAGCACTGCATATCTATGTGTACATCCTTCCAAGATGGCTCCAACAAGCTCCTATGCTCTCCAAGACTTACAATTCACAATACAAAGCATCAATTGCATCTTAAACAAGTCATTTTCCATCAATCTGGATCAAAACATGTCCATTTGCAATCATGGATCATTAAAAAACAATCCATTGTCAATGTCACCTTCTTATAAACAACCTCTTAAATCCAGTTATTTTTGCATGATTTTCTACATTTTTTACCATTTTCAAGTACCCATTTGGCCAATATATTGATCTAGGAAGTTTTTACAGTCATTAGGATCCATTTGCAGACTTTAATTTCATGCTTTTCTAGCCTTTTCTGTAAAAAGTGGGATTTTTGGGGGTCACAGACTTTTCATGTGTGGTGGCATTAATTATCATAAAATATGCCAAAAATCCACACAAGTTTGGTAAAATGTTCATCATGATGTGACAAATAGATATGCAATTCAAATCCATCAAGAAAATCCAAGTTGTATCTTGAAAAACTCAATTTTGTGCTAAAATACCAAAAAGCGTTGATTGTGGGGTTTACTAACCTAGCGGGGATTTTAGGGTCTACCGACTAAAAGTTGATGCAATGCAATTCTAGCGTAGGTCAGATAGGTTCATTTTTAGTGCAAAATTCTTTTGCGCTACTTTTGGGTGCCACCGACTTGCGTGAGTTTGGGCTCGGACTGAATAATAGCATCTCATAAGGTCAGTTGGGGTGGATTGTAGCACAAATCAGTAAGGTCAATTTTTAGCGCAAAACATAAAAGGCTTAGTCAGCGGGGATTTTCAATGCAACTAACTAGTGCGGGTTTTAGCACCGACTAACCTACGCAACTTAAGTCGGTGGAAGGCTATTTCAGTGCAAGTCTAAGAAGCAGGTTTTTAGTACAAAGGTCAGTAGAGGTTGTTTTTAGTGCTAAGGTCGGTAGGGGCTATTTTTAGCGCTTTTTACAGTTGGGGTCATTTTTAGTGCTAGATTTTAAATTTTCCAGGGTGAATGTATATTTAAAAATATATTTAAGTATAAGTTTAGATATCTTATACTTTAAATATTTTTAAATATACTTTCAGGTTGTTTGAGATAGGCTCCAGATCCATAGGATTTCATATGCAGATTCTAGAATTTTGAGGTTCTACTAGATTTCAGACTTAGCCATTTTTTAGGGTTTTTAGGGTTTCAGACTTAGCCAAATTAGGGCTTCAGGACCATGTGACAGAATGAAAGCATACAAACCCCTTAGTGAAATCTTTTAGAGTTAGGCATGATTTTGTAATTCTAAGACCTGGAAACTAGAAATTTCAACATGACACATCCTGCAGAAGTAATTTCAAGGCCAATATCCAGTGACATAGGATTTTTGAACAAAATGCAATAACACCCAATTCTAATGCAGAAGGCAACAAATGGCTATTTTTTAAGCACAAAACTACTCAAGACACTTCCAAATCAATCATGAAAGACATCAAATCACTCCAAACATGCAAAGTACTCAAATCTGGAACAAATCATGCACTCTAAGCACAAATCCACTTTCTCATCATCACAATCAAGAAATACTAAGACTCCAAGCTAAAGCAAAAAAAGGGGTCTCCATTTGGCAAAATGGAGCATGTGTGCAAGGCACAACACCTCCCTCAAGAACACCCAAATTTCTAACTTCCATAATACATAAAATTTCAAAAATCTAAAAGTGCCCTTATGGTTGTAATATGCACAACAACATGCTTTTCAACTCAAATAAATTCTTTCCAACTCAACCCATTCTAGGAAAAGTTTTCCATTACTTGGCCTCTTTTCATGCATTTTCAAAATAAAATTTGAATGCAATTCAAAAATAAATTCAATCTAATTCTTATTTGTATCATTAAAATCTATTCATTGCTACAATGAAGAGACCATAAACATCCACCTATTGTGGGCATGGTAAATACAAAATTTAAATTCAAAGAGAATCAAACCACAAGAAAAATACCTCCTTCCAAGAAAGCTTTCAAATGGAAAAATCTCTTCTTGAGAGGCATGAATCCAATATGAATTTCTTCCTACACCAAAGCAATCCCAAGACCATTCCAATGCACTCCCACCCACAAGTAGAATCTAATTGTAGCCACCTCCATGATTTTTTCTTTCAAAGCAGAAGGAAAGAGGGAGAAAAATAGAAAAAAACACATAAAAAGAAAATAGAACTCTATTTTCCTTACATGCTCCCAAAACCCTTTTTATTTTTTCATCTCTTTTATTTTCTTTATTTCACATTCCCAAATATCTATTCCAAAATACATTTGAAATAATAGGAAATTAACTAAATAAACTAATGCAATTATTTCTACAAGTTAATTGTAATATAATTTAACTGCATTCCATTAAATCCAAACACTCACATAATTAAATTTAATTTCCTTTATAAAGTGATTGTACATAAGACAAAAGTCTCGAAGTAGATAATTCTAATAAATAGAAATTAATCTATTTCCCAATCACATAGCAATGGAATATAATGCATTTTGCATAATTTTAATATTTCTAACTTATGAAAAATAACTCTAATAATTTCTGAAACATAAATAAATAAAATACAAAGCCTTCCCTAAGGCACACAATAATTACATATAATTGTTATTCCACAATTAAAACTATTAACTTAAATTAGATAGTCCATTTTTTTGTTTCTAACCATTTAATTTTTTGAAAAGACAGAAAACATGTTTCTCAAGATAAATTAAAATATAGTACAAAAAGATACAAGAAACACATGCAAATGAATCATTCACACTTTATGGGTTTAATCACACATAGGGGTCTAGAGTCACAACAGATTCAGATGAGAGGCAAATTGCATAGGCACCAAAAACATCCTTCAATTCACAACTAAATAAGATGGGTTAAGAAGCCAACCTACCACAAGAAACATAGGGTCAACAACTTGACCACTAGGACTACGTAAGGAGAGATGGCTAAGCATCCCATGTCAACTTCTCCACATCCCACTCATTGGTCAAGCACCTGTAAAAATATATCCTGCACACTCAAGGAAAAGCATCCAATCCAATAATGGAGATCATAATTGAAGCAACATATAATGACCAATGAGGATGCATAATCTAGCATTAAGGTACATATCCATATTGTAATTACATCATACAATAATCAACTTAATATATCCATTAATCTAGCCATAAGAAATAATAGGAAATAGTAAGAGCTACACATGGGTGGGCACTACAAGGGTAGGTTGTAGCACGATTGGCCGATTGGACGAAAGGCTAATGTGTCCTCAATCTAGGTTGTACAACTAGCACTTCATCCATCAAATTTGTAGGAACATAAAATGATATGGAAATTGCAATTTAATTTTTAACTATGTTAAAATATAATAGATTCCCCTTGTACCATTTATTTGTTTAAAGTAAAACAATTGCTAAGTTGGCATAGTTAGGAAACACCAGTAGCCAGTGATGGTGACATGTCAGTTGGTGGGACTATATTAAAATAACTATAATTCAAGTGCAATCATTGTTTCAAAGAGGCAAACATAAATAACTAGATTAAAATAACTTGAATATTTGTATTATATTCGAGCTTCAAAAAAATATTACATGTGTTCAAGACTTGAACTTGAAGTTCCTTGTCTTCTAAAATGAATATCTTAAAACTACCAAACAGTTTGCAAAAAACTACAGTATTTACTATAATATTTATAAAATTATGCACTAATTAGTAAAAACTATCTTAGTAGTGTTCCTCTAGACTTTGTTACAGTTGGCATTTTGGGCTAAACCTAGAATAAATAATGTCACCCGATAGGCACTCTCAAATTGAACTCTATCTACAAAGGGGTGAGAACTAATGGAAGGAGTTCTCATTTCATCTACAATACCCATAACACCTGTAGTAGTAATTCCCAAATTACTAGTAAGTACTTCCCAATGTGTTTGAAGATTTTGTGCAAGCCTCATCATTCTATTCTCCAACTTCTGAAGTGTTCCCATTGAAGCGATGCCTCTAAACTCATCTCCAACAAATAATAAATTATCTTGCGGGAAGTGCCAGTCCATTGTTTCCACTATAGGAAACCCTACTCTGAACTATCATCAGATAAATGTTTCTAGCAGCCATACTATTGATGTCATGGGTTGTGTAACCCACAGGAAATTTGATAGGAAATAAGATATTACCTTAGAATTGACACAACTCCTAATATCAAGTTCTAGGTAGTCGATGCCAATGACCTCCTTAATGGCTACCTTAACCTCATCCATTGGCAAATTGAAGATAATGTTTAACTTCTTTGTGACAATGGTTCGCAGAAAGTCATCTCTCTATGATTAGAATGCAAGAAGAAGAGAGGCTTCATGATCTCATAGGCCAAGATTTGAAGAGCTCAATAAGATTTCCACAAAATGAAGAGAGCAGAGGAAGATTATAATAGTTGGTCAAGTATGTGATTAGATACGTCTTCATTTAAGTAATTTAGAGCTAAATTAAATTAATATTTTATTTAAATTGAGAAAAGCAAAATTAAATGAATGTTTTATTTAAATTGAGGAAAGCAAAATTAAATGAATGTTTTATTCAAATTTAATATAGTAATCGCACCCATTGGACATAACATTTTAGATGTCCAGATATTATTTGAACATATCTCAAAAACCATTTGGATAGATAGTTTGGGTGTGTGGAATTAAATGCAAATTTTATAGATGGTGATCTCACATATATTAGTATGGTACAAATTTTCTTTAAAGTTCTCTTAAATTAATTAGAAATCTTGATGGTGTGCTCTGAGGTATTTTTAGAAAAAGTATCACACCAATGTGATGTAAGATACACACACACAAGTTTCAAATCAGTATTTCTCAACACCATCTTTTCTCACAATTGTTTTGGGAGCAAATTCCCATTTATGTTTGCAATATTTGATATCTTATTTTCTACCATACTACATGTGTGTATTAATGGAAACATTCTCTTTAAATATTGCCAGTTGCTAGGTTTTCAATTACAACTTTCACCTATTACTTTATTCCCCACCCTCATATTTACCCAGCTCTCTCTGCATAACCATGAAAAATGTTATAAAGAACTATCGTATTCTTATCTAGCCCCAAAAATGGGAACCCATGGAATTGGGGACCTATGACTCCACCAAATTGTAGAAGGTTTTCTACTTTGATTGTGTTCTGGTTAAATTTTTAATATGTTGTGTGGTCCGTGATGGTTTGTTGTAGAAATTCCTACAAGTGCTTTCCTACTCGGAGCTTACTTCCATCTCTCTCTCTAACATACCCACAATAATGAAAAGTGACAAAAGCTCTATAATCTCCCCACTTGATCCACTCTCTATATATAGGGGCATAGGTTGCCTAAGTTAGATACCCTCGAGATGATAGTTTCCCTGTCTCAACCCCAAAATGTCAAATTCAACCAATGGATCTGGTGCAAGATGCAGAATTCGTGGAAACTCTAGCCTTCTCTTACATTCCTCAATATCTTGCCACACAAAAAAAATTCGGTCGGCAATGGAAAACTATGACATGTATGAAGGTGAGGCTCCTTTACGAGATTTATTTTCCATCCAACTCCTTCAAAGTTCTCTTGCTCTAGTGTGAATTTTTAACACTCTCCAAAAGGGGATTTTTTTTGCTTCAGGAATGCTTTGAATTTGGTGTTGGAAATACACAAACTCTAGTTACCACTAGGATTTGATGTTTGCATAAAAGATATTTTTAATTCCATTTGCTTCCTACAAATGCATGTGCTAGATGTTGCTCCTTGACCCGCGAATGCTAATATGATGGTTCCACCTATTTTTTTGCCTCCTATTGTTGACACTACAAATTCTCAAGACCCTAATTAAGGGTGTGTCTCATGGTGGTGTGGTTTTTTTGGATGTGTTCTCTTGGCATTAAGCATATGTTTTTTGTTTTGATTATCTGATTATAAAAGCTTATCCTTATATGCTATCATGGTGGCCATAGTGCCCTTTCTAGCTTTATGGATCCCTTCGATGTAATTTTTTATGACTTTTGATATTAGTATAGTATAGGTGCTTTGTACCTTTTTCTTAAAAAAAGATTTCAAATCAGTATTAATTCAGTATTAATTGGATACCAAAACTACAAAACCAAAATTAAAATTTTATATTACATTAGGTTTTAATTCACCACCATGATTAAAAATTTATATTACATTAGGTGTTAATTTTCCACCTTAATTAAAAATTTGTTTGCAATTTAATATTAATTCACCACCTCAATAAAAAATTATCAGAAATCTGGCCTATATTCATCACCTCAATTAAAAAATTAGGAAAACTTTAGCCATATTTCACCAACTAAATTAATATTTTATGGAAAAATTAGGTCCTCAATTGCCAATCTGATTAAAAACAAGAATGAATTTTGGGTTTCAAATTACCCATAATTTATTTTTAAAATTATATTCTAACATAAAATAGCCACCCTCTCTATAACTTTGGTTCAATTTTTGGAACAAATCACCAAGTCAATTATATCATAACATAGGTGATTCTCCAAGATTTCTATAGAATTTTCCAAGAGCTAGTTCTTAAAGTTTACCCTATTGCAATGATGAGTTTGTACTTTCTACCCAAGAGGACTTTTGATTATTTAAGCACTTCCCACATCCACCATACATTCTCTATTCTCCCTTATCCTTTCAACCCTATGATAGATAGAGGGATCATAATCAGGTCCATGAATGCTTTCATTCCCTCTACATCCTTAATATCTAAAACTTAGTTGTAACCCTTAGAACCTCATGGGAATATCACTTTCTCCTTCCTTTTCTTATCTAGATATGAGAATGCAAATATACACAAAAAATAAATGTCCATAATTGTGTAACCTAATCTTTGGTGATGAGCCCTTTCATCTTATTGGTTGCATGGGGTGAGGTTATGGGGGTGGCATCCAAAAACAAGAAATGTTCATACTAATTGGTCAAATCTTCAATGATGAGCCCTTGTATCTTACTATTTGCATGGGGTTAGATCATGGTGATGGCTTCAAAAAAGGAAATAGAAAAAAAATCAAAAGCATGCAAGCCTAAGAGATGTATATCAATGCCAAATCAAAATCACTTGAAGGCCAAATTAAATCAAAGAAAAATACCATGCTAGATTTGAGATGTCCCTCTTCTTCTTTATCTCTTTCTACTTCAATATATCTCATTTAAGTCATTCTAGGATTAGTGTTGAGCTAAGATGCCTTTTATTCCCTTTCTTCTAGTAACCATGGCTAAGTATGAGATCTACTATAGCATACCCCTTCAACATTTTCCATCCATCAATCCTTACATAGTATGTACTTCTTGATATCCCATAAAATATAAAGTACACATTAACAAACTCTAAAAACAACTCATAGAAAGACATAATTTGTATTCCCTTCACACAGGTTGCACCATTACATCATGTAGGGTTTAGCTAATATTATTTTTAGATAAAATTATTTGATATTATATTTTGGTGAGTATTTGTTAGTTAGTTTTGAATCATGTTGAACCATGAATATTATTCTTATTATTAATATTAATATTTTAACTATGGGAATTAAATGTTTTATGTATTTAATGGTTGTTTAATTATTCATATGAAAGAAAACAATAAGTTTAGTTATCAAATGATTATGAAGTAATGATGAATTATGTTTGATTTTCATAAAAAGAAATATTTTTTTTGATTAATGGGTGTCAGAATGGTCAGACAATTACTTGCTTTATTATTTCTTTATGAAAAAAGTGTATGTGGCAACATAGAGATTTCTTGATTAGTTTATTTGTTTTATTTTTATGAGAGGAAATATGAGGACTCTTGGAAAAAGTTTTATAAAAAGGGGAATTATCTCTTTAAACATGGAGTTGTAGTTTGGAGGGGGAACGAAATCTTTATGGTATTGGGATTGTTGTGATTTTGCTAGATTTTCAGATTTCAAAGAAGAAAATAAAGATGGAAGAGAAGAAGACTGAAAGGCTAAGGAGCTGATCCATGAATGAACAACCAAGGTATGATATCTATTATTATTTATGTTTTGACATGATCAAATAGAAATTTTTATTAATGTAAAATCTGATGTATAAATGTGAATAAGATGTTGGCTAAAAAGGAGAATGGGTATGGGAGAACTAGGGTTTGATATTGTGAAATTTGGGAGTTATGAATTATTAGAGTTTTATTTTTAAGGGAGTTTTCTAATATGATATGGGCATATATGTTATATAAAGGGAGTTTTTCAGATATGATATGGAAGTATATGTTAAGTAAAGGGAGTTGTTGATCTGGGAGTTATTGTGTTATGGGAGTTCTGGGAGATATTGTTTTCATGGGAGTTCTGGGAGATTGTTGTTGATGGGAGTTCGGGGAGTTGTTGTTAATGGGAGTAATTGTTTAATGGGAGATCTGTTGCAGGACATTGTTGTTTAAGGGAGATATTGTGTGATTTTGAGGGAGATTTTTTTACTTTATTGAAAGGAAGTATAATGAATCTACAAAATTAAATTCATGAATATTGATTTATTTCTATTTATTTTGTTGATCATTTAGAAAATGTTTTCTTTAAAAGCTCGGGGGTGGATTAGACTGGGTTGAATGCTAAAGTCGGGTGGTGAGCTACTATTGATATTGTCTAAAGAGAGAAAAGTGGTTGCTTTAAATTTTGTTGTTACAATTATGAAGAAAGTATTGATCTGTGATAAGCTAGAATGTTTATATTTTGAAGAATTATTTTCCAAAACTTTGATGATATTTGTGCAGTTGCAGATTTATAGATTTGCTATGCAAAGAGGAACTGACAAGAATCCAAATTTGTAATTATATGAGTAAATCCATATTTTCTTATCATAAAAATAAAACTTAGTAAGATTGCTCTAAAAATTGTGTTCCATTTAGTTATTTTTATTTAGATGCTACTCATTAGAAATTGATTTTAGATTATGTAAAAGTTATTCTGATAGAATTCAAAATGTCATTCTCACTATAATTATATTGTAGTTAGAGAATCTATTATTATTTCTATATAGAAATCATGTCCAATTAGTAAAGTAATCTTATAGTAAATATATAATAAGCATTCAAATTGTAGTATTTAATTTTAAATTACTGATAACTTTTATATGAATTTGGTTGATAGCATGAATCTTAAGTGGTTCAGTCGATTGGCAAAAGTGGATTACAGTTCATCTCCATATAAAATTCATCATAAAACAAAAACCATTTTATCTTTAAGGTTGGTTTAGTTCCAGTATAAAGTATTTTGATATTTATAACTCTATTGTTATCCATAGTGAGTATGCATCACGTAACTAAAAATATTGGTTAGAATAACTAAATTGTTTACTTACAATATAGTAGTATTGTTAGTTATTATAGTTAGTAGGATGGTATCATTCTTCTTTCTGTGAGTGGAAATGATGTTAATGGTGAGGAAACCGTGACAACCACGGCTTCCTACAACTCAGTTGTGGGAGCTATTAGAGCCACGTTTCCCATCACTCTATCTACCTCGCTGACTGTGGCAGGCTAACGCCACCACAGTCAGGCATTTCCAAGAACATAATAATGATTCTTTCTCATAAAAATAAATAATAATAAAACCTTATTATAGCAGCGAATCATGAAACATTAAGTATTTAGTTACAAAGTAAAGTCTTAAATTCAGAGACTACATTTAGAGCATACTTCGAAAACAATCATACAACATGTTTATCTTTGTCTCATTAGCCATTCAAGATAGCAAAATAGTATGATTTTAAAATTAGATTTTATTGTACAAATTTATTATTTCTCTTGCTATTATAGGTTGATCTTATTTTTCTTCTCTTCCATATTTAGCATAGTTCATATTATATTGCATAGGATTTATAATGAAGAATTTATTTTTGTTGAAGGAATAAATCTGTGGTAGATGTTCTTTTGAAGGCTCAGAGCTGCAAGATCTTATATTATCTCACAATTGGAAAGTTGTGAAACTACTTCTACAACAACTATATAAGTTATTATTTGTTTAATTAGAATCAATTTCAGCAGAAAGTTCCTTCTAATATAGATAATAGTTTTCGGGTGATTATTCTCCATTGACAATATTTCTCTATTTTCAACAAGTTCCTTGTACAGTGGCCGATAGACCAAAATTTAGCTACAAATATTTCTCATTCATACATAATATAAATTCATTTTTTAAGTGAGTAATTTATCTTTTTGAATATTATTAATTTATATTTTATGTTTTTATTATATATTATTATAAATGGTGTTAATTTGCTTGAAGGCATTACAAAGGTATCAGAGCACCAGGTTGCAACACTTGGGAGCTTTGGGGTGAAATTTTTAGTAATATTAAAACTATTTTATCTTTTAGCATGTCATCAAATCAATCCGGAGAGCTGATCGACCTTGGCCCTCAAATACTATAGGTCCTACAGAATTTGGTGAATGTGATTTAGTACAGGTTGCACGTACCTAATAATCAAAATTAGTATCATTTGGAAGGACAACATTATATACCACGAGAATGCAGTAGAAGTCCTCGTCGTAGTAGAGTAGATAATTTAGAGGAAGGAAAATCAGGACATTATTCACCACCTCCTTATAACACTTGAGTAGAGAGGGAGGTCTCTATGGATATTAACAAGTTAATATAAGACTTTCTTTGGTTACAGCCACAACATTTTCCTAGATCTACTGATGGATTTGAGGCTGAATCTTGGTTAATTAGTCTTTAGAAAAGTTTTGCATTAAAAACCTATGGGAGTAATCTTAAAGATAGATTGACTATCCACCTACTCAAGGATAGTGCAGATACTTAGTGGCAACAGGAGGAGAGAAAAAGGCATTTGACTCTAGAGAGTATAACTTGGGAAGTTTTCTTAGAGATTTTCAAGAAGGGATACATTTCTGACCATTTTCAGCAACGGAAGATTAATGATTTTCATGATCTCCAACAAAGGGGTCTCACCATGGCATAATATGAGAATAAGTTCTTTGAATTATCTTAGTATGTTGATTATATTTGGGATGAGAAATTGATGGTAAACCAATTTATCAGAAGACTTAATCATAATATTGCAGGTTTGGTCCGGTTATCTGAGCCTACTACTATTAAATAGGCAACAGAGAAGGAATTCATTGTAGAAGAAGTTCAATTAAAACATCATGATCACCATCAGAATTCATCTCAGTATCAAAACCACAATCAATTCTGCTCTAGTAATGAAAATAGGTTAAATTCTTATCCTACTAGATCAACACAGTCACAACCTAGCTAGGAAGCTAAGTCAGCTCAAGGAGGCCCGATTAGGTCTTGGCAAGCTCCACCTCATAATGGGGATCAGAGAAACCAGACACAATTTGTTAGTTCAACTCAACCATAGTAGAGTTCTCATGGTATTCAGGCCAGCACTGGTAGATCAGCCTTTCACTTTTTGGAACCACCAAAAGGTGTTTGTTTTAATTATGGCAATAAGAGACATTATGCTTGGGAATGTAATCAAAACAATGCAACTTCAGGAGTTCATCAATTGACAACTTCAGAACCTATAATGGGAAATGTGGGCAAATCTCATTAGATATTTGTAGTGACTAAAAATTAGCAAGTAGGACATCATGCATTAGTGATAGAGGTTCCCAAAAAAATTGGTAAGGTTACTGTTTCTATTCTTTTTGATTCAGGCGCTAAAAATACTTGTCATGTATTAGAGTGGGATGCTTTATAGGTGGCATAGGATGGATAGCTAAAAATGGAACTAGTTTATATTTTGGATCAATGAACACTGACCATGCGATGATGATAGTGAGATCAGGTTAGGGTCTAAAGAGACCCCTATGATGAGACTTTTGCTACATGGGAGGATCCAAATAGGATGAAATCTTTATTTCCTTATTTTTTGAGAGCTTCCAAGAGGAATCTTAGATTCTAGAGGGGGATAACGTAGGGTCTAGCTAATATTATTATTTCTAGATAATTATTTGATATTATATTTTGGTGTGTATTTGTGAGTTATTTTTGAATTATGTTGAACCATGAACATTATTCTTATTATTATTATTACTATTTTTGTTACTAATTTTTTGTTCACACTTAAAATTAGTTTGACCTAAGTGTAATTGTTTAGAAGGAATAAAATAAAACTTCAAAGTTATGCATTTATTGAACTATTGACATCTTGACAAGAGCAGAGAAGGAGATTCAGTTGATACGATAGCCCATCAGACTAATCAAGACTGACGACTTATCATGACAAGAGAACATGATTGCCAAGGTACCAATCATTCAAGAAATATAGTTGTTTTTACACCATGTTATCTTTCAGGAGTTATTAGTTAGATTGAATATTCAATTAATCAGTTTTGAATAAAAGAAAGAAAGATATTTGTATTAAACTGTTATTTCATGTCATGTTTTGAACATGCATTCAAGTATCTGTTACTTTATCTTATGCATTGATTGAAAAGGAAATACATATACATCATATGCATAAGAGAAATCAACTGATCATGTTTAAAAGAAGTGTTCAAATGTGTCCCACACAAGCCATGGGAGTAACTAGACTGAGCAATTGCAGACATGCAAGCTATGCATCTGTTTGATAAAAGGAAAAGAAATGAACACATGATAAAATGAAACATTCATCATTGCCTGAGCAAGAAGGTTGTTTGTTGATGCCGGTCTTCAGTCTCCAGTCTTCATCTTCAGCTCCCATCATCAGTTGAACCTGCAAAAATTTTGAGGATAGCCCTGTTAATGCTCTGGATGTTTAAATTTATCATATGCTTTTATCAATCAGATATATCTACTTATCACATCATGCATTACATATGAAAGATCAAATTAGATAAGTACTACAAATCAGAAAAAAGCATGAAGAAGATCTGTCAATGCTATTAGGTATACTTTTAATGCTAACATGTGCATTCCATGTGTAGATACAGATAAACATTCATTTTCAAATTCTTTTCATGGCATGTGGAGGAAATGTGGCTCCTATGAGGGTTGAGCCCAACATGCTCAAGCAGTGTTATTAGTGATAGTTTCTAACCAAAAGCATATTCTTTCAACTATAATGAATGACTAGGTCATATGGATCAGTGATGAAGAACATATCATTCTAGAGTAGAGGCCTCTTTATCAATACAATAATGTCATGGTTCAATCATGAGAAGAGGTGATCATTTAAGTCTTAACCAGGAATGAACAATCATGCAGTAATCATTGAAAACTGTAGCTATAATAGAGATAGTGAACCTCTTTAGAACATAGCATAAGATCTATAGTGGACAGAGGATTATAGGCATTCATAATGATCAAGTACAGTCCCAACAAGCCTTTTGTATCCACTCTTAAGGAGCAGTAAGAGAATTATTAATACATACAAGGGTTTCTAGATACTACAAAGATAATATGAACATATGTTTGAAAAGTATGCAATCATCTCATAGCTAAATAAGAGTCATTATTCTTGTAATTTGGGATCTACACCAATGTTAAGAGGTTACAGATGATAGGAGCATGCAACAGGGCAGAGACAATCTTACAGGTTGATAAACATTCAAACACTTACAAAGCCAAATTAGTTAGATAGTGCAGTGGGACAAGCAACCATGACTACCAACAATCATGTAGAATAGAGCATCAATATCAATGTAGTATGGAGCAATAAAGAGGACAGTATGATAGATCTAAGTCACCCTTAAGAAGCATCCCATCAGTTTAAAGGATGGAGAGATGGCCAGACAGACAACTGATAGGGACCAAGACTAATGAAATTGGGACAGTCCACTATTTCCTTAGTCCTTTCTCTAGGTTGAAAACTTGTAGGAAGGCTATGTTTGATGATCTAAGTTACAAAGTGCCAGAGAAGAAGCATCATCTTTTTATACAAGTGCAAGAATAGATGACATATCACAATGACATTGTAATGTATTAGAAGGAGACAACCATCACTTGGCATCCTTATCATAACACCCATATGGATCACGTAGCAGCTGAGGAGGGTCATCAAGGTCAAAGATATAGTCAAGAGAATATACAGGTAAAGAAGATATACAGATGCAAAACACTATCAATTACCTCAGAAGAGCATATACATATGATGACAGATAAAGCATGAGTATAACAATCAGCTTTAGCAAGGTATTATAGAGTTCATTGGAAATAATCAAAGTCAACTTATAGAGAGCAACCCTTATGAGTCATTTTTTAACGATCGAGTATATACAGAAAGGGTCACGTTTCTTTTGTGCATGAAAAACATATGATAGACAATGCAATATCCAATTGCTTATGGACAATGAAGTACTTAAGTCATTGCCATGATCAAGAAGACTACATTTGGTAATGAATAGGCAGTGAGATAACTTGAAAGCTATAGGATAGTGTGCAAAGATTATTTGATAGCATTAGGCAATGAGAGGCAGGCCAGTCAACATCCATCCCAATCAGTAATCTTTCAAAGGACCAAAAGATGGTGGAATTTATGAGAACAACGTTTAGGGGACAGTCACATGAGGAATAGTGCACAACAATCATTGTAATCATGAATGTCAAACTATATCAGGTTTTAAAGGGCAACCAAAAGCAACAATGAATATGAAAGAGTTGTCAGCAAATAATAGAGGAGTAGCTTTACATGATAGAATTTAGGCAAATGAAGGCAATCATTAAGAGATAGTTCTAAGACATCTGGAGCCAAGCATGGGATTTGGTATCCTGTGAACAAGAACAGCTTCACAGATAGTCACGGTGACAGCAGTGAATTACAAATGATTATGCTTAAATATCATCCACTTCAATAGTCAGAGGCTTGGCTTGGAAAATAGAAATAAGACAAATATTTAACACTTTTTGTTGTGAATGAGGTGTAAAATTGCTATTGAATGATTAACACAAAGTACTGAGTTGAAGGATGTAGATAAGGAAACAATTTTATTATTAAGATGGTTTGTATCCTCTCAAGCTAATACCAAAGACAAAGATGAAAAGACTATACGGTGTGCAAAACAAAGTCATGGCCATATCATAGAGGGATCATTCCTTCAAAATATAGAGTACCCAGTTCAAATTTCCTTGAAACCCTTGTATGAAATTGCCCAAACAAGGAAAGAATGTAATGATATAAAGAAAATTACTATGAAAATGCTCAGAGAGATACACAGACTGCAGTCTTTTTTTTCCAAGATGTGATGATACAGTTGTAAACAAAGTAATATAAAGAGAGTTTTTATCATCTTCTTCAACAGATGCAAAGGGGATAGAGGTTGTTCACCAATTTATACTAGAAAATTCATGGTATCTCATGAAAGCAACAATACTCTACATATATGCCATCAGAGAAAGGAGAAATTACAGTAGAAGATTAACTTACTAGGTTCTGGAGCAGTCTTGCAAAGGAGTTGTAGAAGCCTCATGATAACCAACAATAAATGGCTTCAAACCCTAGGTTATCCATGGTGGTGTCCAAAGGAGGAATGAAGTGCAAAGAGTGAATGATGTTTAGGTTTATCTTTTGTTTTGGTTTTTATCGATTGCACAGAGTCCAAGAAGGAGGTTCAAAACTTAGTGATTTTTTATCACTATGTGTTATTTTTGCAAAAGGACTTAATCATTCCCAGCCCATGGTCAACACTTTGTGTTGAATGGAGCCAAATGATAATGCATAAGGGGTCCGTGAGGGTGGACTTCATAATTGCCTTGTCTTATTTTCACAAAGGTCAAGGATAGAAATCATGCAAAAGTAAGATATAAAGTGCAAGTGATGCGGATAAGGTGATATGGATGGAGTAATGCATGGAATTATGTGAAAGAAGACAAAGGTGAGATATATGGTAGTGAGACATTTTTGCATTTGTATATTGGAGTAATAAGGCAGAGTATATTGTTATTTTCTCCTTAATGCATGTGGAGTGATAAAACATAATTTGTAATGGAGATATAAGGTGATGTTATATCAATTTGTAATGCATGGAGTATAAATGCAAGGAAGTCAGAGGGGTATTTTTTATCTTTTTCTCTGTTTCTTGCAGTATTATGCAAAGTATAGATGCAAGACTAATAATAAAGTAATACCACTATAAATTACTTTATTATTTTTCCCACATTACTAAAAAACATGCAAAATTGAGAGGAGAAGATAACTGAGGCTTTGGAGGATTTTTGCATGTCATTTTGGGCCATTTTTAGGGTTTTTGTCAACTTTTTGGTCAAGCATGTGGAGTTGACCAAGTTGGAGCTATTTTTGCTCATTTTGTGGCAGTTTGAGCCCCTAATTTTGAGGATTTTTGAAGTTGCTCGTGAGAGATTATATTTAGAGGTAGTTAGCTACAAGTTCATATTTTTGCATGCCTCTTGAGAGAGAAAAGCTTATATATTGTAAAACTTCATTCATTATGAATTTAGTTCTTGATTCTTATTCTGATTCAGACATATTGGAGAATTCTTGTAGCTTGTTTTTTACAGTTTTATTAAGAGATCAGCAGGTTACAGGTTCTATTTTTGTCTTGCTTGCAGAGTTTCCTTTATTTCTTTGAGATCAACTAAGTTACCTTTCTATTTAGTGCTAATTATTGAAGTGATTTTGATAAAATTTTGCTGTGTTTAATCATTAAACCTTTAAAATTATTGTCTCACTTCTTTGCTTGCAGCATTAAATATATAATTATCATAGGTCTTAGGTTGTGTTAACCAGAAGCAGTCTTCTTGTGTTGTGAGAAACATTTTCCTTCATAGAAAGCCTATTTTCAAGCCTCACTTAGAATCACTTTTGTGATATTTATTCCAAGATTTGGATTGTGTGGAAGTAAGATTTCTGAGTTATCTTGTGAGCCAAATTGCATATTATTATCCAACTTAGGTGCATCACTGAATTTTACAACTTTTATTTCATATAGTTTCTTTCTTCCTTTTTCCAAAATAGAAAAGATACATTCTAGTAGAATATTTGAAGGGAACCAATCCATAATCTGGAGGTCTAATTTCACTATAGGGCACCCACAACCTAAAATTAGTCCCATGTTACATGGAATTACATAACTTTTCTAGTCTTACATACGGGTGTAATTCCTAGTGATAACAGTTTTTGACACACCCAGTCAAAAGAACTTATTTATTACTGTTGTTTTTGGTATGACCAGCAGTTTATATAATGTTTTGGAGGTTTATTTACAAATACCTGGTGACTATCTTTCTAGTTTGGTAGATCAGACCTTTTGAATGAATAGACATATCTTTCCTTCATGGGAACATGTCATATCATCCAGTATATCATGAAAATACTACTAAACCTTCATCTTATCAGCCATACTACTGGTTTCATTCCTAATTCCTTTGATTTACAAAGAAATTAGCATGCTCAACATGTTTGCCTCCCACCCACCCCTGCTCATCCTTCATATCAACAATTGCATGTCCAAAATCAATTCCAAGAGGTTAGGGATATGAAGAACAACATAAGTGGTATCAATGATACATTGTTAGAAGTCACAAGGAACCTAGAAGAGTTCAGGAGGCAACAAGAGTATTAGCAACAACAAGAAGAGATGGATTATCAGGCCTATCTCCATGAGCAAGAATTAGAGGCATAAAGGATACAATTTGAAGAAGATCTTGGAAGATAGATTGCAGCAAAAGAGGCACAAATGAAGTATTTGCTTGCACAAATACAAAAGCAGAACATCCAGATAGCTGCATTCATTCTAGATCACCCTTCTCAAAATTAGGTTAGTAGATATCAAGTTTCAAGTTTCAGGAATTCTGATTGTAATCTAGAACCTATTTACATTCAAGATCAGTCTATTAGTCCTTAGTTTATGTCGTATCAAGTGCCTAAATCAAATCATCAGGCTTTTGAACAAGTATGGAAGCCTTCCTATACCAAGTACCCTAATTATAGAATACTAAGTTTTATCAAAGATACCTATTCCATACCACTACAAAATCAGGAAAGTGAAGAAGTAGTGATAAAACTTGAACCAATCAAAATTTTGGGTTTTAACCAGGAAAAATCAGCAGTGGTGCAAGATGTTCCTATTGTTTTTATTGTACCTCCAACTGAAAATAAGCTTAAAGCATATGAAAAGGATGATAGTTCAAGTTTGATACCAAATTTTTTGCATTTTGATTCATTTGAGAACTTTTCTAATGTTATGATATTTTATTTCAGGGTTTAACTGCATAATTTTTGAGTCAAACACATGACCCATATATTGTTTACAAGAGAAACAAAATCAAGTCACATATATTGGAAGGGAAAAATTCCCAATTGCAGAGACAAACTGCCCAAGTTCCAAGTGCGAATAAATTAGACAAAGTAGAGGACTTAGTCTTTTTATTTGATTAGCTGCCTTCTTTTATTGAGCCAAATGAAGAGCTCATAACACAGACAAAAGCAACTAGACAGCCAGAAGATGCAAGTAATTGTGTCAATCTACTGACTTACCAAGAGCAAAATGAAGACAGTCATGAGAACACTAAGAGTTTGAAGTTGGAATTAGATATTCTATCACCTGTTCCTAGTAGCTTTCAAGAGCCTGATAATTTTGAGGAGTTATTAGCTGCTCTAATAGAAGAGGGTGATTTATTAACCATGGAGGAGGATTTGATATGGCAGCACATCATGCAGCATGAAAGTTTTGAACAACAAAGTGAAGAAGCTCAGATAGTTTCAATGCAGCAATATCAATTGGATGGAGTGTGTTTTATGAGATTATAGAGGATTTCTTTTCTAACAAATATAATGATCTAATGCTATGTGAGACAGCAATATGTGATCAGACTATTTAGATCAAGGAGGTAAACATTACTTCATCTCAGCTAACTTTTTCAAATCAGATTGACATTACAAGGGAAAATAGGAAAGCAGATCTAAATCAAGACATTAGAATCATTAGCCAAAGTTTTATCATTGCTAGAGGTTGTCCAATCAGGGATCTAGCTAACATAGAGCTTAAAAGGAAGATACAAATTGCTAATGTACCCATAGAGTAGAATTCAGCCTCAGAGTAGCAAATACAAATCATCTTTTTACCATATGACAGAGGTTTACATGATCAGGTTCAGCCGGTGAGTCAATTTTTCTACATTCTTTACCAAGCATTATAGCAAATTTTTGAGTACTTTCTTGTACTTCATCAAATTTCAGCTGCTCATATGCATGTGAATTAGTGTCCCCTATTGAGAAAGGGAAGTTATTTTAACCAAACAATTAATGGATTTATTTGACCAGCTTCTATGGCTAGTTAGAGTAGGGTAGGTAGAATTTTAGTTTAATATTTCATTTCCAAGAAGTGCTTTTGCACATGTTTTTGGCTTTGTTTTAAGCAAGTCAGTTTAGTTTCAGTTTTTTCAGTTAGTTGCTACTGTTGTGTTCAGTTAGTGAGTTGCAGAAATTCTCTAAGTTCAAGGTAGAAAAGAATCTATGACCAATGGAGTTGCAAAGGCTACTGGTTCTAAGATGTTTAGTAGGAAAACACCCCTGAGAGGTCACCAGAAATGTTACTAATTTTTTGTTCACACTTAAAATTAGTTTGAACTAAGTGTAATTGTTTAGAAGGAATAAAAGAAAACTTCAAAGTTGTGCATTTATTGAACTATTGACATCTTGATAAGAGTAGAGAAGGAGATTCAATTGACAGGATAGCCCATTAGTCTAATCAAGACTGATGAGTTATCATGACAAGAGAACAAGATTGCCAAGGTACCAATCATTCAATAAATACAGTTGTTTTTACACCATGTTATCTTTTAGGAGTTATAAGTTAGATTGATTATTCAGTTAATCAATTTTGAATAAAAGAAAGAAAGATATTTGTATTAAACTGTTATTTCATGTCATGTTTTGGACATACATTCAAGTATCTGTTACTTTATCTCATGCATTGATTGAAAAGGAAATACATATACATCATATGCATAAGAGAAATTAACTAATCATGTTTAAAAGAAGTGTTCAAAGGTGTCCCACACAAGCCGTGGGAGTAACTAGATTGAGCAATTACATACATGCAAGTTATGCATCTATTTGATAAAAGGAAAAGAAATGAACACATGAAAAAATGAAACATCCATCATTCCCTGAGAAAGAAGGTTGTTTGTTGATGCTAGTCTTCAGTCTTAAGTCTTCATCTTCAACTCCCATCATCAGTTGAACTTGCAAAAATTTTGGGGACAACCCTGTTAATGCTCTGGATGTTTAAAGTTATCATATGCTTTTATCGAGAAAATATATCTACTTATCACATCATGCATTGCATATGAAAGATCAGATCATATAAGTACTACAAATTAGAAAAAACCATGAAGAAGATCTGTCAATGCTATCGGGTATACTTTTTATTCTAACATGTGTGTTCCATGTGTAGATACAGATAAATATTCATTTTCAAATTCTTTTCATGGCATGTGGAGGAAATGTGGCTCCCATGAGGGTTGAGCCCAGCATGCTCAAGCACTATTATTAGTGATAGTTTCTGACTAAAAGCATATTCTTTTAGCTATAATGAATGACTAGGTCATATGGATTAGTGATGAAGAACATATCATGCTAGAGTAGAGGCTTCTTTATCAATACAATAATGTCATGGTTCAATCATGAGAAGAGGTGATCAGATAAGTCTTAAGAAGGAATGAACAATCATGTAGCAAACATTGAAAATTGTAGCTATAATAAAGACAGTGAACCTCTTTATAACATAGCATAAGATCTATAGTGGACAAAGGATTATAGGCATTCATAATGATCAAGTACAGTCCTAACAAGCCTTTTGTAGCCACTGTTAAGGAGCAGTAATAGAATTAATAATACATACAAGGGTTTCTAGATACTGCAAAGACAATATGAACATATGTTTGAAAAGTATGCAATCACCTCAAAGCTAAAAAATAGTCATTATTCTTGTAATTTGGGATCTACACCAATGTTAAGAGGTTACAGATGATAGGAGCATGTAGTAGGGCAGAGATAGTCTTACAGGTTGATAAGACATTCAAACACTTACATAGCCAAATCAGTTAGATAGTGCAGTGGGACAGGCAGCCATGACTACCAACAATCATGTAGAACAGAGCATCAATATCAATGCAGTATAGAGCAGTAAAGATGACAGTATGATAGATCTAAGTCACCCTTAAGAAACATCCAATCAGTTTAAAGGATGGAGAGATGGTCAAACAAATAGCTGATAGGGACCAAAACTAATGAAATTGGGACAAGCCACTATTTCCTTAGTCCTTTCTCTAGGTTGAAAACTTGTAGGAAGGCTATGCTTGATGATTTAAGTTACAAAGTGTCAGAGAAGAAGCATCATCTTTTTATACAAGTGCAAGAACAAATGACATATCACAATGACATTACAATGTATTAGAAGGAGACAACCATCACTTGGCATCCTTATCATAACACCCATATGGATCATGTAGCAGCTGAGGAGGCTCATCAAGGTCAAAGATGCAGTCAAGAGAATATACAGGTAAAGAAGACATACATATGCAAAACACTATCAATTACCTCAGAAGAGCATATACATATGATGGAAGATAAAGCATGAGTATAACAATTAGCTTTAGCAAGGTATTATAGAGTTCTTTGGAAATAGTCAAAGTCAACTTATAGAGAGCAACCGTTAAGAGTCATTTTTTGACCGTCAAGCATATACAGAAAGGGTCATGTTTCTTTTGTGCATGAAAAACATATGATAGACAATGCAATATATGAAGGGTAGAACAGAAATGTAATATCCAGTTGCTTATGGACAATGAAGTATTTAAGTCATTTCCATGATCAAGAATAATACATTTGGTAATAAAGAGGTAGTGAGATAACTTGAAAGCTACATGACAGTGTGCAAAGATTATTTGATAGCATTAGACAGTGAGAGGTAGGCCAGTCCACATCCATCCAAATTAGTAATCTTTTAGAGGACCAAAAGATGGTTGCATTTATCAGAACAACGTTTAGGGGACAGTCGCATGAGGAATAGTGCACAACAGTCATTGTAAACATGAATGTCAAACTATATCATGTTTTAAAGGGTGACCAAAAGCAACAATGAATATGAAAGAGCTGTCAGCAAACAATAGAGGAGCATCTTTAAATGATAGAATTCAGACAAATGAAGGCAGTCATTAAGAGATAGTTCTAAGACAGCTGGAGCCAAGCATGGGATTTGGTAGCCTTTGAACAAGAATAGCTTCACAGATAGTAATAGTGACAACATCGAATTACAAATGATTATGCTTAAATATTATCCACTTCAACAGTCAAAGGCTTGGCTTGGCAAATAGAAATAAGACAAATATTTACCACTTTTTGTTGTGAATGAAGTGTAAAATAGCTATTGAATGATCAACACAAAGTACTGAGCTGAAGGATGTAGATAAGGAAGCAATTTTATTATTAAGATGGTTTGCATCCTCTCAAGCTAATACCAAAGACAAAGACAAAAAGAATATACGATGTGCAAAACAAAGTCATGGCCATACCACAGAGGGATCATTCATTCAAAATATAGAGTACTCACTTCAAATTTCCTTGAAACCCTTGCATTAAATCACCCAAACAAGGAAAGAATGCAATGATATAAAGAAAATTACTATGAAAACGCTCAGAGAGACACATAGGTTGCAGTCTCTTTTTTCCCAGATGTAATGATACAGTTGCAAACAAAGGCAATATAAAGAGAGTTTTTATCATCTTCTTCAACAGATGCAAAGGGGATAGAGGTTGTTCACCAATTTATAACAAAAAACTCATGGTATCTCATGAAAGAAACAATACTCTACATATATGCCATCAGAGAAAGGAGAAATTACCGTAAAAGATTAACTTACCAGGTTCTGGAGCAGTCTTGCAAAGGAGTTGTAGAAGCCTCATGATAACCAACAACAAATGCCTTCAAACCCTAGGTTATCCCTGGTGGCGCCCAAAGAAGGAGGAATGAAGGGCAAAGAGTGAATGATGTTTAGGTTTTATCTTTTGTTTTGGTTTTTATTTACTGCACAGAGTCCAAGAATGTTCAAAATTTAATGATTTTTATCACTATGTGTTACTTTTGCAAAAGGACTTAATAATTCCTAGCCCGTGGTCAACACTTTGTGTTGAATGGAGCCAAATGATAATGCATAAGGGGGTTGTGAGGGTGGACTTCATTATTGCCTTGTCTTCTTTTCACAAAGGTCAAGGATAGCAATCATGATAAAGTAAGATATAAAGTGCAAGTGATGAAGATAAGGTGATATGGATGGAGTAATGTATGGAATTATGTGAAAGAAGTCAAAGGTTAGATATATGGTAGTTAGACATTTTTTCATTTGTATAGTGGAGTAATAAAGCAGAGTATATTGTTATTTTCTCCTTAATGCATGTGGAGTGATAAAACATAATTTGTAATGGAGCTATAAGGTGATGTTATATCAATTTGTAATGCATGGAGTATAAATGCAAGGAAGTCAGAGTGGGGTATTTTTTATCCTTTTCTCTCTTTCTTGCATGATTATGCAAAGTATAGATGTAAGACTAATAATAAATTAATACCACTATAAATTACTTTATTATTTTTCCCACATTACTAAAAAACATGCAAAACTGAGAGGAGAAGATAACTGAGGCTTTGGGGGATTTTTGCATGTCATTTTGGGCCATTTTTAGGGTTTTTTGTCAAATTTTTGGTCAAGCATGTGGAGTTGGGGCTATTTTTGCTCATTTTGTGGCAATTTGAGACCCTAATTTTGAGGATTTTTGAGGTTGCTCATGAGAGATTATATTTAGAGGCAATTAGCTGCAATTTCATATTTTTGCATGCCTCTTGAGAGAACAAATCCTATATATTGTAAAACTTCATTCATTATGAAGCTAGTTCTTGATTCTCATTCTAATTTAGATAGATTGGAGAATTCTTGTAGGTCATTTTACAGTTTTATTGAGAGATCGGCAAGTTATAGGTTCTATTTTTGTCTTCCTTGCAGAGTTTCCTTTGTTTCTTTGAGATCAATTAAGTTACCTTTCCATTTAGTGCTAATTATTGAAGTGATTTTGATGAAATTTTGTTGTGTTTAATCATTAAACCTTTAAAATTATTGTCTCACTTCTTTGCTTGCAGCATTAAGTATAAAATTATCACAAGTCTTAGGTTGTGTTAACCGAAAGTAGTCTTCTTGTGTTGTGAGAAACCTTTTCCTTCATAGAAAGCCTATTTTCAAGCCTCACTTAGAATCACTTTTGTGATATTTATGCCAAGATTTGGATTGTGTGGAAGTAAGATTTCTGAGTTATATTGTGAGCCAAATTGTATATTATTATCCAACTTAGGTGCATCACCGAATTTTACAACTTTCATTTCATATAGTTTCTTTCTTCCTTTTTCCAAAATAGAAAATATACATTCTAGTAGAACATTTGAAGGGAACCAGCCCATAATTTGGTGGTCTAATTTCACTATAGGGCACCCACAACCTAAAATTAGTCCCAGGCTACACGGAATTGCAGAACTTTTCTAGTCTTGTATACGGGTGCAATTCCTAGTGATAACAATTTTAACTATGGGAATTAAATGTTTTATGTATTTAATGGTTATTTAATTATTCATATGAAAGAAAACAATAAGTTTAGTTATCAAATGATTATGAAGTAATAATGAATAATGTTTGATTTTCATAAAAAGAAATACTTTTGTGGATTAATGGGTGTCAGAATTATTAGACAATTACTTGCTTTATTATTTCTTTATGAAAAAAGGGTATGTGGCAATATATAGATTTCTTGATTAGTTTATTTGTTTTATTTTTATGAGAGGAAATATGAGGAGTTTTGGAAAAAGTTTTATAAAAAGGGGAATTCTCTCTTTAAAGGGGGAGTTGTAGTTTTGGGGGTAACATAATCTTTATGATATTGGGATTGTTGTGAGTTTGCTGGATTTTCAAATTTCAAAGAAGAAAATAAAGATGGAAGAGAAGAAGGCTGAAAGGCTAAGGAGCTGATCTAGGCATGAACAACCAAGGTATGATATCTATTATTAATTCTATTTTGATATGATCAAATAGAAATGTTTATTAATGTAAGATCTAATGTATAAATGTGAATAAGATGTTCGCTAAAAAGGAGAATGGGTATGCGAGAAATGAGGTTTGATATTATGAAATTTGGGAGTTATGAATTACTGGAGTTGGTTTTTAAGGGTGTTTTCTAATATGATATGGGAGTTATATTATATTAAGGGAGTTTTTAGATATGATATGGAAGCATATATGTTAAGTAAAGGGAGTTGTTGATCTAGGAGTTATTGTGTTATGAGAGTTCTAGGAGATATTGTTTTCATGGGAGTTCTAGGAGATCGTTGTTGATGGGAGTTCAGGGAGTTGTTAATGGGAGTAATTGTTTAATGGGAGATCTGTTGCTGAAGATTGTTGTTTAAGGGAGCTATTGTGTCATTTTCAGGGAGATTCTGTTACTTTATTGAAAGGAAGTATAATGAATCTATGAAATTAAATTCATCATTATTGATTTATTTCTATTTATTTTGTTGATCATTGAGAAAATGTTTTCTTTAAAAGCTTAGGGGTGGATTTGACTAGGTTGAATCCTAAGGTTGGGTGGTGAGATACTATTGAGAGAAAATGGGTTGCTTTAAATTTTGTTGTTACAATTATGAAGAAAGTCTTGATCTATGATAAGCTGGAATGTTTATATATTTTAAAGAATTATTTTCCAGATAATTGATGATATTTGTACAGTTACAGATTTACAAATTTGCTATGCAGAGAGAAAGAACTAGCAAGAATCCATATTTGTAATTATATGAGTAAATCCATATTTTCTTATCATACAAATAAAACTTAGTAAGATTGCTTTAAAAATTGTGTTCCATTTTGTTATTTTTATTTGGATGTTACTCAATTCATTGGAAATTGATTTTAGATTATGTAAAAGTTATTATGATAGAATCCAAAATGTCATTCTCACTGTAATTATATTGCTGTTAGAGAATCTATTATTATTTCTATATAGAAATCATGTCCAGTTAGTAAAGTAATCTTATAGTAAATATATAATAAGCATTAAAATTGTAGTATTTCATTTTAAATTACTGATAACTTTTATATGAATTTGGTTGATAGCATGAATCTTAAGTGGTTCGATCAATTGGCAGAACTGAATTACAATTCATCTCCATATACAATTCATCATAAAACAAAAATTGTTTTATCTTTAAGGTTGGTTTAGTTCCAGTATAAAGTATTTTGATATTTATAACTCTGTTGTTATCCGTAGTGAGTATGCATCGCATAACTAAAAATATTGGTTAGAATAACTATTGTTTACTTATAATATAGTAGTATTGTTATTTATTACAGTTAGTAGTATAGTATCATTCTTCTTTCTACAAGTGGGAATGGTGTTAATGGTGAGGAAGCCGTGACAACCACATCTTCCCACGACTCAGTCGTGGGAGCCATGGGAGCCATGACACCCATCACTCTGTCTACCTCACCGACTGTGATAGGTTAATGCCACCACAGTCAAGCATTTCCAAGAACATAATAATGATTCTTTCTAATAAAAATAAATAATAATAAAACCTTATTATAGCAACGAATCATGAAACATTGAGTATTTGGTTACAAAGTAAAGTCTTAAATTTAGAGACTACATTTAGAGCATACTTCGAAAACAATCATATAACATGTTTATCTTTGTCTCATTAGCCATTCAAGATAGCAGAATAATATCATTTTTAAATGAGATTTTATTGTACAAATTTATTATTTTTCTTGCTATTATAGGCTGATCTTATTTTTCTTCTCTTCCATATTTAGCACAATTCATATTATATTGCGTAGGATTTATAATGAAAAATTTATTTTTGTTGAAGGAATAAATCTATGGTAGATTTTCTTTTGAAGACTCAGAGCTACAAGATCTTATATTATCTCATGATTGGAAAGTTGTGAAGCTACTTCTACAGCAACTATATAAAATTCTTCTGGAATTATTGGACAATGTAAAAAATATATAAGTTATTATTTGTTTAATTAGAATCGATTTCAGTAGAAAGTTCCTTCTGATATAGATAACAATTTTTCAGGTGATTATTCTCCATTGACAATATTTCTCTGTTTTCAACAAGTTCCTTGTATAGTGGCCGACAGACCAAAATTTAGCTACAAATATTTCTCATTCATACATAATATAAATTCATTTTTTTAAGTGGGTAATTTATTTTTTTGAATATTATTAATTTATATTTTACGTTTTTATTATATATTATTATAAATGGTTTTAATTTTCTTGAAGGGATTACACATCCTTTACCACTTCCATTTGACACTACAAGTTGCATACCAAAGATGGACACAAGCAAACTACTTTTTTATCTTGATGCATAAACCTAGGACTACACTGTTATAACCTATTGGCTAAGATATCATCCTAAATATGTGTTTGAGGTCTTCTTGTTTATCTTAAATTATCCTTTATGTTTCCCATTTTCAACTTATCACCTATTTCACCACCCCTTTGTTTCCTTGAATTTCCTTGTTATTTTTCCTTTTTTTCCTTTTATCTATCTTGATTTCCAATTTCCTTGTGGTGCACCACTTTCACCTTATCACCTTTGCCTTTGTCATGATTCTCACTCTTTCTTATTTCATTGTGCTTGCCTTATGTACATTTTCTTTCACTTTTGTGTTTTTGATCATGCCGCATCTCACTATGATGATATAGAGGATGATGATCCATGTTAGTCACTACATATATTACTATTAGGACTAACTGCATTTGCATAGCCTCATGTGGTCTCAATAGTGTCCTTGATTTCCTTTTCATTACCCCCTCTTTTGATGTTTTTTAATTGTTTTTTTTATCCTTGTGTTTTTCTTCCTTGTTCTCTTTTGGGGGCATCATATTCTCTTGGTGTTTATTATTTATCCTTGTGTTGTCCTCGTTAGGACTAGGTGTTTCATTCACCTTGCAAGTAGTGAGTGTTGTAATTGTAATTTAAGTATGTAGATGATAAATAATCTCTAGTCTCAAAACATCATGGAGTGGGGCCAAGTTGGATTCCCATGTGAGGAAGGGGATTCATTTATTTATTTATTTATTCTTTGAGATACTTGGGATATCATATAAAAAGACATTTTATAAGGAGGTTACAAAGAATCACTCAAGATTGCAAGTTCTAAGAAGATTTTTTCATATTTGGTGCTATGACAAGACAATCAATACCCTCATGGAGCACCTATGATTGGGATCTTGGTCAATTTGATAGTTATCATCAAATATATGATGCATAAAGGTTATGTAAGAAGAGTTAAATATTATTCCAAGATGATTGACTATGACCATAAAAGTTTGTATTTTTCATGGCTTGTGGTTTTGACTAATAGTTTGGATACCACTTGATATTTTCTTGTTTCTAATTTTCCTTTATAATGGAGGAATGTGAGTGGATTGTATGGTTATTTTCACTTATGTAGTTGTTATGTCATAAAATGTCTCCCTAGGACTTTTACCTCCTAAGTTTAGCTCTCGAGTCCCTTAATTTTTATCATGCATATTATAATTGAATCTTGAGACAAAATGCCATGAAACCCATGATAAATGGGACATAGGGGACACTGTAGAGCTTAGATCCTAACCCAAAATAGGTCCCAAGACCTAGGCATTTCACCCTTGCTCTGCCCAATTTTGGCATGGTCCCAAATTTGAATGTCAGTTGGAGACCATTAAAAGGTGTCTGTTGCCGACATCTTAAGTTTGAATTATGAAATTTGTAGCGGGAATGCATATATAAGCATTTTTAGGACTTCATTTGTAAACTAGAAGATGATTATGAGATTTTGGCCAACTAAAAAATTCAAGGCATTAATTATGTTGCAGAGTAGATTTGTGTTTGTTGCAAATATGTGCCTAAGTGGGTTGTCATTGGTGTCAAATGTATCCTATTTTGTTGTCTGCATAGAAGACCAAACTATTGACGATATTGAGAAAATTAATGACAATCAATGCATGCGGATCGCGTGGCTATGTAGAGGATTGTCAGAGATTTCTCTAGTTACAATTTGAGAAGTCCACATGAAGATTTGAAGGAGTTATGGTCATCTGAGTAGAACCGGTTCTTCCAATACTCAGGAAAGATAGTGTGATAGGAAAGAGGTCTGGATTGCTCTAGTACTATAAAATTGTGATCTGTAGATCTAAAGGCATGTTTGGGAAGTCAATGTGTATCATCAACACTAGTGGTTCAAGTCTTAGTTATGCTAGGCCGACAGTGTGATGATCTATGTCAAGTTCAGTTGACCTTGTTGATCATTCCAAGGTTGATGAAGTATATAAATGCTTGTTGAAGAGGTATTGAAATCATCCTTATGCAAAATAGATAAAATCCAAAGAAAGGATTAGGAGCACAATAGAGAAGAAGAGGAGTGAGAGCAGTATAGAGTGTGAAGAAGAGTTTTGGGGAAAAAGTGAAAGTTCTTGAGCATTCATTGAAACTAAATCAGGCATGAAGTAGATGCTATTTCTCAATTAATTCTTTCTAAATAAATTCTGTAGGTAGTGAGCCTCTCTTTTGAGCAGTGAGCTCTGGGTAGTGCACTTGAAGGCATGTGCCTTCTATTTTATTAAGTACTTTTAACAGGGTACACATCCTTGTGGGTTAACCCCCACTGTGTTTTTTCCCTTAACTGGGTTTCCATGTCAAAATATTGGTGTAAATTGTGTTGATTATGTTTCTGCTCTTATGTTGTTGATCTATGCTTTAATGTTTACATCACTAATCTGATAGTAAGATAATAAAGAAGGTTAAAGGCATAAAAGTTTTTATTATGGGGCAACTGATCCACTCCTCTTCTCAGTTGTCTAGTTCCAATAATTGGTATAAGAGCCAGATCCTCTCATAAAAGCCTAACCGCTTGAGGAGATCTACGATGTCAACCTACAAGAAGGATAGTCCAAGATTTGATGGAACAAATTATTCTGTTTGGAAAAATTGCATGGAGTGCCATTTGTAATGCATGGGTGATGCTTATTGGGCAATAACTAGTGTTGAGTATAAACCTTCAGAGAAAGGTCCTTCAACTCCTGATCAAATCAAAGATGCTGAAAATAATCTTTGAGCTAAAGAAGCCTTGTTGAGTGCCCTAACTGATAAAAAATGACAAATGTCTTTGGTCTAAAAACTGCTTATGAATGGTGCTGATCAAGGATTAGAAACAAAGACTTAAGTTAGGAACAGAGACTATTCTTATAAAGGATAAAGGAATATTTGTGTAGTTTAAGAAGTCTGTTATGCAAGAAGAGTTGATTAAGAAAGAAGACAAGTTATGAATTCTAACTAAGTTTCTATATGACAAAATCAAGTTACAGTGTCCTGGTAATTTGGTCTGCATTGGTCTGCTATTGAAGATAATGCTTTGCAGTTCTGGCATATGGTTATTGATCATTGGTTACATCTACATCCAAAAGTTCATTTGATTTTGATAATTGTCTTGAGAGTAATGAGTAACAGGAGTTCAGGTTGACAGAACATAGTTGTTTCCAATACAAAGCATTTTTTGAAAGTATTTGATGAACTCGGAGGTGAATGGATATGAATCCGATGAGTCTTCAAGTAGTGAAGAATAAAAGGATGAAGAAAGTGTAGGTTGAAGAAGATCTGGAAAGGAATCCTAAGACCCCTAGGGTTTGTGTAGAAGCATCACACTAAAGACTAGATCTTTGGTGACAAAAGCAAAGGAGTATTGACAAGGAAAAGAGCTATAGAAGAATATGTGAATTACTGTTTACTTTCAAAGATTGAACCTAAAATTATAAGTGAAGCCTACAAAGGTGAAATTTGGGTAAAATCTATGGAAGAAGAGCTATTGTAGATATTGAAGAATCAAACTTGGGAACTAGTTCCTAGACCTGCTGATAAAAATGTGATTGGAACTAAATGGGTTTTCAGAAACAAGTTGAATGAAAATGGAGAGGTAGTAAGAAACAAAGCAAGACTATATGCAAAGGATATTCTCAAGTTGTAGGCGTATATTTTGAGGAGACTTATGCTTTTGTGGCAAGGATTGAAGCAATAAGAATGTTTTTGGCATTTCTAGCACACAAATATTTCAAAGTGTACTAGATGGATGTAAAGTCTATATTCTTGAATGGAGGACTGGAAGAAGAAGTTTACATTGAACAATCGGAAGGATTTTAGTCATTAGACCAAGGTGACATGGTGTTTAGATTGAAGAAATCCTTGTATGCACTAAACCAATCTCCTAGAGCCTAGTATGCAAGGTTGGACAAGTACTTAATGCAATTAGGATTCAATAAAGGTACTGCAGACAGTAATCGCTATTTCAAAATTAATGATGATCGAATTCTAATTGTTGTAGTCTTTGTTGATGATATTATCTTTGGAGGCAATGAAGGTATGTGTAAGAAATTTGCAGAGGAAATGCAAAAGGAATTTGAAATGTCTATGTTTGGTGAAATGAATTTCTTTTTAGGACTATAGATTACTCAATTAGAAAAAGGAATTTTCATTTCTCAGTCCAAGTATGTTAAAGAGTTGCTAAAAAAGTTTGGAATGGAGGATTCTAAGCCAGTGTGTACTCCTATGGCAACTGGTTGCAAGTTGAGCAAGAATGATGAATCACCTAAGACTAATCAGAAAAAAATATAGGTCTATGATTGGAGGACTACTTTATCTAACCCATACAAGACCAGATATAATGCATGCAATTTGTCTTGTGGCAAGATTTCAAGAAGATCCTAGAGAGTCACATGTGATGGAAGTTAAGAGGATTATGAGGTATTTAAAAGGGATTTCAAACTATGGATTGTGGTATCCCAAAGATAATGATTTCACCCTTAGTGCTTATACAGATGTAGATTGGGTTGGAGATGCTGATGACAGAAAAAGTACAAGTGGAGGTGCTTTCCTCTTGGGTAACAGATTGGTTTCATGGTTAAGAAAGAAGCAAGAATCAGTTTCTTTGTCTACTGAAGAAACATAATATATTGCTGCAGCATGTTGTTGTACTCAAGTGCTATGGATGAAGCAAACATTCAAGGATATAAGAGTTGTGTATGAAGAACCAATTTCAATCTTTTGTGACAATACAAGTGCTAAATACATTTCAAAGAATCCAATGATGCACTCAAGAATAAAACATATATCAATAAGGTATCACTTTCAGAGAGACAAGGTAATAGAGAATGAAGTAAAGATGGAATATGTGTCTACTAAGGATTAGATTGTAGATATTTTTACAAAGCCTCTGCCTAAGGATACTTTTGAGTATCTCAGGGAAAATTTAGGGATTATTACCCCTCCTGCTCTAAACTAATATGCATGTGAAGTGCATCAATCTAGTGGTGCCCAAAGTCTTATTCTTTGATCTAGATTGATATTTTGAAGGCTACCTCTTAGGGGGAGTAGGTAGATGGTCCTAATAAAGAGTAGTAAGTGTTACAGTGTTGCTGACAGGGGGAGTAGTGCAATATTAATAAATTCTAAATTGAGCCTTGATAACTAAGTAGAGAAAACATCTGACACCCTTTTCCATTGATGTCAAATGGGGAGAGAAGTTCATGTGAAAAACTTAAGGAGAAATCTGCAGTTAGAGAAAGCATAAAGTAAGGGGGAGCAAAGAAACAAAACAAGTTTATTTGTCTTGATGGTTTTTCACATCATATGTTGCCATCAATGACAAAGGGGGAGATTGTTGCAAGTATGAGTAGTAAGTGTTGTCATTGATGTCAACACCTAAGGTAAACATCCAAGAAAATTATTTGAATGAGTTTGAGAAAGTGTATGAGAAGAACAGTACATTGTTTTTCTCTGCATACCCTATATATTGAATATTTTTATCTATGGTTTGGAAGTTATGTTAAGATATGTCTGTAGTTGCTATGTTTCAAGTTTAAGTCTCTGGTGTGAATATTTGAGTGAGTTCTATTCACCTGAGTAAAAACTATTTTTCTAAGTATTTAATGGTGAAAAGGAGAATGTATTCTGCTCCACATTTCTCTACATTTAAGTTTTATAGTCTGTGGTTTTGAGATTAAGTCTCGGATGATGTTATGTGCCTTGAGTTGAAATGGTTTGTGATTTGGTGCTCCACAAGTGATCTTTCCTTTATAACAGAGGTTGACAGTAATGGTTAAATGCATTGGTTTGAAGAATCTTCTAGATAGAATGTTTGAGGGTTGTACGAAAGTTCTTAGTGATTGTAACGTGCTTGTAGATGTCTCTAGATCATGTTCCTACTTTTTGATTGGTTTGCAAAGTGTAATTTGGATCATGCATGAAGCATGTTCCTAAAGGTCTTAGTTTTAAAACTAATTTTGGATGACTTGGTTGTTTTCACTACTTGCGGTTATGCTTTGAAGTTTGTGATAGTGTGTTGGTGCGTGGAAGATTGCATTTGAGTCCCAGCTAAGGCATGGCATGGTTTGCATTCATTTCCACTCCTTCACAAATATTTTTAGGTCCAGACCTATTCTAATGAATGTGTGTTTGTAAACCTTGGAGATTGTTCCAATGGTTGATGATTGTAATGCCAACCTTGATGTACATTCCAAGGTTGATGAATTGTATAAATACATGTAATGAAGTCATGATTAATTGATGAGGATGCAAAGATGTGAAGATAAGTGTGATATGAAAAAGTAGAGCAAAGTAGAGGAGATTTATTGTGCTTCAATGGAACTGAACCTTGGCATAGTGTAGATGATATTATCTCAGTTCACCCACTTTTGGCAGTGAGCCCCTTCTCTTGGTAGTGAGCTTCTTCTTTTGCAGTGAGCATTATAGGTAGTGATCCTTTGGTAGTGAGACTTGTTGTAAATTTTGATATATCATTTATATTGTGAGTTAATCCTCACCGTGGTTTTTCCCTCATTGAGTTTTCCACGTAAAAAATTTGATGTCTCATGTGTTGAATGTGTGAATGTGTTTAAGTTTCTAATTTCATGCTTTCATGGTTAAATCATAATAAAAGTGATTAAGTGGTTGATGTGTTGATGTTTGAAAGAAATTAAGTTTAAGTTACTATTATGTCAGAAAAATGCACCCCTAGGGGCTTTTTCCTAAAGGTTTAGCTTCTGGGTCTTTAGATTTACATTTAGAGCATTTTGCATGTTAAATCAGACTCCCGATGAGAAAACCCATGGGTCTTGTGGAAAATAAGACCTAGGGGGATACACTTTAATGAATCTTGAGCAAAGACAGGAGGGTGGACAAGGGTACTAGCACCCTAGTCCAGCCCTATTTTGGGTCTGCCCTAATTTGAAATGTTGGTTTTGTGACCGTTATTTAGTCTCCAGGCTGACATCATAAGTTTCAAATACAAAATTCTTGGTGGGAATCTTAATAGTTGCATATATAAGCATGTTTAGGTTATCATTTGCAAACTAGAAGTTAATTAGCAAGCTTTATGATTGTGAACTATTGGCATACTTGTGATTATCATTGTGTTGCAGAGCATAGCATTGTTATTGTGTTTGTTTGGAGGTTGGATTACATCTTCTCCTCATGGCATTGAAGAGTTTCTTCCTTCCATGAGAGCTTTATCATCAAGGTATCATTTATTGTGCTTTATCAATCATTATCATTTGGTTTTTGCCTCTGCCTCCCAAGGGCATGCACTCTCTGACAAAGGTGTTCAGAAGACTTTAATGTCTCTTTGGGGCTTGACTGAGGCAAGTCTCTAAACACCACAACCCCCTCCCACACTCCTTGTGATTGCAGGTTACAGGTGTCAGATTTGGAGAAAGTGGATTTGCAGAGTAGGAAGGTAGACATTGAAGATTCTAGATCTAAAAAGAAGCAGACGTTGTTCAACTTTTTAGGACAAGGGCACCATCAACCTTGTCCTCAAATTTCTGGTCACGGGAAATAGAAGACATAGTAGAGATCAATGCCAGAAGGAGATTGGGACTATGCGAAAAAGTGGCACATTGGACTAGGGTGCCATCACCGTTGTCCCAAATTTTTCTATTCTCCATCTATGAAAAATAGTGAGTTATGGTTCTCTGCCCTCTATCTATTTCCTATAGCATTTGTCGCAATTCACAGATTTGATTACTATTTGCTTAAATTAGGGTTTTAAGGACATAAAAGCATCAATTGGCAAACTTGTGTGATCACATCTAGATTTCCCAGCAAAAAACCAAGTGGCAACTCAAATCTGATAGCTAACTCTCCTCTTGATAGGTGAGACACTCGGTTGAAAAGCCCTTTGAATGTTTTGTGGAAAGGAGGATTCAAACTAAAGAAAACATTAACCCTCATCCTTTTTTACAACCAAAACATTTTGGTGAACCTATGTTTGGAACTTTTTGGCACCTTTTTGAGTGTTGTTTGACAAATTTGCATTCATTCATTCTATTGCATTGGAAAATTAAAAAAAATTGATATATTTAGAAAAATTGAAAAAAAAATTACATTCTAGGGTTTGATTTTTGACATAGTTTGCATTAATTCAATTGGACTTAATTAATTCTCTAATTTTTACATCAGATCTGAAATTCATCATCATTCAATTCATAATTTTCAATATTGCATTTGAAAAATTACAAAAAAAAATTGAAAAAATTGGAAAACTTGCAAAAATTGGCATATTAAGCTTGCGTTTTTGTGAAATTTGAATTAATTGGCATTTAATTTAAATTAATTTATATAATTTGCATTAGATCTGATCCAAAATACATAAATTCATTATTTACAATTCATTTGCATTTCCTTTGCATGCTTGATTTGTCAAAATTTGCTTGAAATCTTGCATTTTTTTGTGAAAACCTAGTTTTGCATGAACTAGGGTTGTAGTCAAAATCTTGTCTCAGATTTTACTACCTTGTCAAAACACTCATTATGTCTGATCTCTGATGGTAGTTTCAAATTATAGTGGCCTTCTTATGAAATTTCATGTCTAGGGTTTGAAAACTTGCATTTTTCACTAGATTTGAGCCTATCGTCTTGCTAGATTCACACTCCAAGCATGTTGTAAGGGATTTTATTGCACTAATTGGCTGTTATTAGCCTTATAATTTTCTTCACCTTCTCAATTTCCTTACAACACCCTTTATTTTGGGCTTTTGCATTCAAATTTTGGGAAAATTGGCATATTTTTACTATCTTTGCACTAGGGTTTGGTCTAGAGAGGCACCAGAAGCATGTTGTGAACATGTTTGCATTAGGTGGATGTTATTAATGTTATAAGTTGTTTTCCATCATCATTTTCCTTACAACACCCTCTTCCCTACTCTTTTTCATGGAGATTTGGTGAAAAACTGCATATTTTGGCCTATTTTCACTAGATTTTGGCTTGTTGACTTTCTATAGTTGTTTCAAAAGCATGTTGTGAAGGGTATTCTTGCATTAGTGGACTATTTTTAGGCATATAATTTTCTGTCCCTCTTGAAAATCTTCACAAAACCTCTTCTTTCATTTGTTTGCATGAAGATTTGGTGTAAAATCGCATATTTTCACTAGGCTTTGGCTTATTGACTTTCTAGAATTACTTCAAAAGCATGTTGTGGAAGGTATTATTGCATTAGTGTACTGTTTTTAGGCATATAATTTTATTTTCCTCTTGAAAATCTTTACAACACCCATTCTTTTAGTTGTTTGCATCAAGAAAAGTTGAAAAATCAAGCATTTTCGCCTTTCAAAATATCTTGCTCCTAGGGTTTATTCTATTAGTTTGTGCATATTGTTGCATGAGTATTATAACTCTCTACCCTAATAGAAATATTCCTTTAAAAAGAAGCATAAGACACATGGGATCTAGTGCTCTTGAAGAAGTTGGTACACTAAACACTTTCTTTACAAAAGGAGAGACACAAATGCTACAAGATACTATACCTATCACAAGTACAATGGAAGAGGAAACTTTTCATGATGTTGATGATACTATTGAGGTGACAAGACATGTATCTAATGAACAAATAGATAAACTTGATAAAGAGTTGGCTGAATTCCAAACTTTTATGGAAAATGAGAGGATAGCTGATGAAGCTATTCTTGCAATTCATAACATAAGAGAATGGATAAAAGGACAAGATGGTGTTAATGTGATCTGTGGTTTAGCACATATTGTACAAACCAATATTATGCCAATCATTGAATGTGTAAAAGTGATAAATAACACTTTGTCACCATCTCATACGCAAGTATCAATACCTATACCGACCACGGGAATATCTACATTTACATCAAATATTTTGACAACTAATGTAAATGCTTGTAGTAATGTCACCATTGGTATTGGAGTATCTAATGGCACTAATACATAAAATTATAGAGATGTCAGATTCAACTATCAAAACCTTGTCCCTAGAGTGTCTTCATGTCACTCTCAACCACCCAATTACTCGCAACCTCCGCTTATCACTACCCATGCTCAATCTCCTCCACACTTTGGTTCCAATTCCTCATAGCAAACCGCATCTCCTAATGACACCATCCTAAACCAACTTTTGCAAGGCATGACTTCTTTACAACAAAAAGTGACAAGTTTGTCAAATACTTCACAACCCAATAGACCGACTTACCATGCTCGTAATCCCTTATCCTATGCAATATTGAGAACTCCTATGCCTAATAAGTTTGAAACTCCGCACTTTGAAAAATATGGTGGAAAAGGTGATCCTAATACTCATGTGGTAGCGTTCATAGCTATGTGTAGTGATTTTTACTTTGAAGATGATTTGTCAGCAAAGCTTTTCCCACGATCTCTCAAAGATAATGCTTTGGAATGGTTTTTCTCTTTGCCTCCGAATTCAATACATTCTTTTTCACAGTTAACTGATCAATTTCTACAACATTTCCAAGCAAACATCGGACCTCAAGTCTCTTCGATTGATTTGGTCATTGAAAGCAAGGTCCAAAAGAAAAGTTGACTGAGTTTATTAGCTGATACCAAGGACTTTATGCACAAATTCAATATCAGATGAAAGATGACAATGTTTAGAAGATATTTATAACAAATTTGCAGCCTAACATTCATGACAAGATCCTCTTGATAAATTATAACTCTTTTCAACATGTATGCACTGCCCTTCGTGACTACCAACTTTCGTCTAGCTAGTATGACAATCAAAACTCATCAACTCAAGTTGGCCAATCCGAGGGTGGGTCATCGCAAAACAACTTTAAGAGGAATAATAACAAGAGTTTTATCAAGGATAATGGATTGAATAACTTTTCTCAAGTGTTTGCTATCACTAATCCGAAGAAGGCACCATATCAGCAAAGAAAGTTCACTCTGATATCTGAGTCCTATCATTCTACCATGAATCAAGCTCTAAGTAGTAATCTCTTGAAGCTTCCCCCAATTAAACTAGTGGATCCTAACATAATGTAATGATCTTATTTTGATGCTAATGCCCTTTGTCACTATCATCAGACATAGGGACATGATACTAAATGGTGTATGCATCTTAAACATGAAATACAAGACCTCATCACTTGAATATTAAACAAGTATTTGGTGTGAATGATAATGGGAATAAGTCGGTTGCCCCACTGAATTAGAATTTATAGTTCTTCACTAATCCTTTCCCTAAGCATACAGATATCAATTTGATGGAAAAAATACACTATAGGAAGGAGAGGATTATTTATATTATGATAAAATAATTGCTACAATTGAAGTGGATAAGAAAAATACTCAAGTATCACTTCATCCATAAGCAAGAGGTATCTACTTAGAAGTTCCCCCTCCGTTATCCCTTCAGGGATTGGGAGATGATCAACATATACCAAAAAGACAAAAGGAAAAACTGAAGCAAGAGATTATGACAATAGAAAAGGTTGAAGCAATACAAGTCAGTCCTTGTCATTATGATAGACAGAACCAACAAAACAAGAGAAACAAAAATTTGAAATGAGCTAGATGATTATCATTAGTTGGAAATAACAGCGGTTCTCCTCCTCACAAGCGACAAAAGATTTCACATAAACAAGAAACTGTTGAGAAAGTATGCATGGACTCTCTAATAACAAGCAACAACCTAATAAGAATCACTCGAGCTTCTCACAAAACTTAGTCAAATACCTCTCCAATAGGTTTGTAAGCTCCAAAATGTAGTACGATAGTCTGTATAGGTAAGTATCTCTAACCCTTTATCTCTTCGTACTGTGCTTCCCCCATGATGTGTTATGTGTTGTTAGGCCACCTAGGATGACCCTTGATTCTCTTATAAGGTCAAGGATACTAGGAGACAACCTCTGTTGTGACCTTCTTCTATTTGTATCATCATTCTTCTATATCTCCTCTCCTCTGATTTCATTGGTGTGTGTTGTGTCTTACGGACATAGCGTTGCAGTTGGTGAATTGGGGGCACCATCCTACGTGATTGTCCCTAAGGCACTTGTTCTCCTCTCTGATTTATTATTTACCTTCCTCTATTGTTTCCATCTAGTGGGCGGATGATGAAAAACATCTATACGAGCATGTGGACCTAGTGTCCCTTTCGAGAGCAATAAAAAAATGGACTTAGTTCCTACATGACGATGGGGTTGTAACAAATTATCCAACGCTTGGCTAGTGGAATCACTCTGTGATTTCCCTATCTTGATGTTAATGTTGATGTTATCTTATCTTGCTAACAACACTTTAATAAGACTGTTGCTCCACGCACTTTGTTTATCATGAATATCGCCTTGCTTGGCTCTTTCATGTAGTTGATCATATGGATTGTTGTTTATCATGGTTATTTGTACACTAACACTTTTTTTGCAGGGATGTGTTTGTGGGAACATTCAGTGATCGAAAAGTACATGTCACCTCTAGGGGGCATGGGCCTTGTGAGAGCTCGTGTTCTCTTGTGTGTTTTCTTCCTACCTTAATGTGCTTGATATCGGTACGCAATATCAACCACCTTAAGGTGGGGGCATATATAAGATAAGTTGTCTACTTTAGATCATAGAAAAGAGTGTTTGAACAATCTAAAAATCAATCAAATCATTTAAGCCCTCTACGAAGGCAAGATATCAAGCATATATTTTTATCTTAAGCCCTCATTGTGAGGTGGGGATGGTGTATTTCTCAGAGTAGATTGCATTATCCTGTCATTTTCAAAAGTCCTCATCGCGAGGCGGGGAGTGGTTCTATGACTAACTCAACCCTTAAGCATGTTTTCAGTGGTTGTTGTGGTGAATCCCAATCATCGGTGTGTGCCTGTAGTGTGCCTGAGATGGTGATGAGCCTAGAAATAGGAACACTCCATCGCTTGTCTGCAGTGTTTTCTCCATGTCTTCAGCGTGTGTGTGTGTATGGCGACTTGTTCTCAAATTGCAAGACCGATGGCGATGAGCTCCTCTACACTTTGGGATTTGTTTGGCATGTTTGTTCTCAAGGTGCAAGATCAGTGGTGAATATTTCCTCTACACCTTGGGATTTTGTTTGGCGTGTTTATTCTCAAAAAGTTCAAGACCGGTGGTAAACAACTCCTCTACACTTTTTGGGATTTGTTTGTTTACTTTCCTTGTACTTGAATCTTGCATCTCATATAAAACAATCAAAAAATAAAATAATCACTGCATTCATTGTATTCTCTATGATCTGTGCATCTTCAATGTTGTATTCTCTATGTTTTGCATGACTGTAATTGTCTTCTTCGTGTTTTGTGTGCATGTCATTGTCTTCAATGTGTTTGGCATGTCTTCTCCATGCTTGGCGTGTTTGTTGTGTTTGTGGACCTACTTTAATGCATGTATTGGCCTTGCATTTAATGCATACATTAAAGTAGGGGCTAAATGTTATCTCAGAAAAATGAACCCTTGGGGGATTTTTCCTAAAGGTTTTGCTCCCGGGTCTTTAGATTTGCATTTAGAGCATTTTGCATGCTAAATCAAACTCCCGATGAGAAAACCCATGGGTCTTGTGGCAAATAGGACCTAGGGGGCTGCACTTTAATGAATCTTGAGCAAAGACAAGGGGTGGACAAGGGCGTAGCACCCTAGTCCAACCCTATTTTGGGTCTAACCTAATTTGAAATGTTGGTTTTGTGACCGTTATTTGGTCTCCAGGCTACATCATAAGTTTCAAATACGAAATTCTTGGTGGGAATCTCAATAGTTGCATATATAAGCATGTTTAGGTTACCATTTGCAAACTAGAAGATCATTAGCAAGCTTTATGATTGTGAACTATTGGCATACTTGTGATTATCATTGTGTTGCAGAGCATAGCATTATTATTGTGTTTGTTTGTAGGTTGGATTACATCTTCTCCTCATGGCATTGAAGATTTTCTTCCTTCCATGAGAGCTTCATCATCAAGGTATCATTTATTGTGCTTTATCAATCATTATCATTTAGTTTTTGCCTCTGCCTCCCAAAGGCACGCACTCTCTCTAACAATAGTGTTTGAAAGACTTGAATGTCTCTCCAGGCTTGACTGAGGCAAGCCTCTAAACACCACAACCCCCTCCCACACTCCTTGTGATTACAGGTTACAGGTGTTAGATCTGGAGAAAGTGGAGTTAGAGAGCAGGAAGGCAGACATTGAAGATTCCAGATCTAAAAAGGAGCAGACACTATTCAACTTTTTGGGACAAGGGTGCCATCAACCTTGTCCTCAAATTTCTGGTCACGGTAAACAAAAGACATAACAGAGATCATTACTGGAAGTAGATAAGGATTGTGCAGAAAAAGTGGTACACTAGACTAGGGTGCCATCACCATTGTCCTATATTTATCCATTCTCTGTCTATGAAAAATAGTGAATTATAGTTCTCTACCCTTTGTCTATTTCCTATAGCATTTTTCGTAATTCACATATTTGATTACTATTTTCTTAAATTAAGGTTTTAAGGACATAAAAGCATCAATTAGCAAACTTATGTGATCACATCTAAATTTCCTAGCAGAAAACCAAGTGGCAACTCAAATCTGACAGCTGACTCTCTTCTTGATTGTTGAGGGACTCGATTGAAAAGCCCTTGGAATGTTTTGTGGAAAGGAGGATTCAAACTAAAGAAAACAATAATCCTCATCCTTTTTTACACCCAAAATAGTTATAATTGATTCACCCCCCTCTCAGTTGTCTTATGCATTTCAATAGTGTTAATCTTTCATGTTCATGTTAATGTTGTGATGCTTATGTTCTATTCTACTCAAGATATGATAAAGTTGTTAAATTTGAAGATTTATTAGATATTGATTCACCCCTCCTCTCAGTACCTGGTGTGTCTAACAGAAACCTCCTCTTTCATCAGTCCATCCATAGTTGTAGGAGAATTTGTATAAAACTACGAATAAAGAAGATTTATTGAAATTCTTTCCTTTGCGTTTGGGCAAACACATGCTTCATCTGCTCTTCCTTAGCTACAACCTGTCTAGTGAAACACTCTTCATCATACCTTTCTTGTGCCCCCATCTCCTGCTAGTGAAGATAAGCTTGATAAGAAAGCTCTTCCTACTACAAATTATACTCCTACTCTCTTGTTAACAACATCTAACTATTTTTGTAAGTTTAACATCATATCTTTGAGACTACCAATTTCCATATTGTCAATACCTTGGGGCTAACTAGGAAGGTAAACATGCTGATTGAGAGAAAAATAGTCTTCTTCAAGTTGATTATAAGCATAGGTAGGCTACCAAGAAGGCTAAGTAGGGGTGGGTGGGAGGCAAACATGATGATAATGTTGATATCTTGTTGTAGCAAGGCTATTTGAGATGAAACCAAGAGCATTCTTAGTCTAATATGACTGATAGGGAGGCATAAAAACTATATTTTCACAAAGTGGAGGGGAAGAGAAAAAACCTCCATAATAGTTTGACATGTTAGAGCATTCAAAGAAGCTAGAAATTCATTCAAATATACTTGAAAATAAGAGCAATCGAATTTTCTTCTTGAGAACTAGGTACATACCAGCGAGTCACTAGGTGATTGCAAAGCTTCAATAGAAGGAAAAGATCAACAACATCACCTAAATCCTAATCCTTGATAATCTTTAAGCACTTGGATTGCTTAAACTAGTAGATTTGATCTTGAAGTTGCCATGGTGTTGAAGAAAAACTACCCTGAATGGAAAGATACACTAAAGAACACACCAAAACTCTTCAATGGATGATGTAAGGATCATCAAACGGGTCCCACTAGGCATGCTAGAACCTATTGTCACATGAAATTGGACCCTTGTTGAACCTAGTGCAACATTTAATTGACAAAATGAAAATGATCTCAAGGTGTGGGACCTTGTTGTTTGAGATCAAACCTCCAGAGAAGGCTGGTTCCTTTCTAAAACTAAGATTCACTTGTTTAAAACTACAACTAATTCTACTCTAACTTCCACTTGTGAAAAGAGATAGAAAGAAATGATTGAAAATACTTGTGGTGATACACTAATGGTTGTATGATTTTTGGACCTATTTGTCTAACACAAAAACTATCTCAAGAAATTTCCCTATACTTTTATAAACTCATAAATACTTTCACATAGGTTAGGACAAGAAATTATATTTGCAAAAGGGACTATTGTCCACAAGGGAAAACCATAAATATTCCAAAAAAATACAATATTTTAGTATCAAGAAAGGCAAAAATATCAGTTTTTTATTGATAGAAAAGGTTAAAACAACTTGTTACAAACACATAATATCAGTTCTATTACAATAATCTAGAATCCTCTTTATTTCTCATTTCAAAAGTCTATATATTCAAGTAAAAACACATTTTAGAGAATATAGTAGGAATCCTCTAGTGGGAATTAAATGATAATTGATCATTGAATGTTTGTTACAACTCCTTGGGCATCTACTTAGAGAAGAATCATTTCCTAAATTTTCTCCTTTAAAAGCCATCATGGTATGGGAAAATAGGTTGGTTGACCTCAACAACTTGAAAACTAAAAACACGTCTAGAAAAACTAAAATAACTGCTTACACTTCCCTAGATAACTGCATGATGGATAAAACTATTACAAGTGATCCCACTGGTCATTACTCCTCTCCAACTACTCCTCACATCGACATAGGACATGTTCATTATGATATTGCAACTGATTTTGTCTCCTTAAGGTTGTCAGAGAAGAATATTCCTTCATTAAAGTTCCAAACTATACATTGAATGATCACTTCATGGATTTTAAATCAAACTTATCCAATGCAATCATACTCTATCCCTGTTGAACACTCTTGTAGAGGGTTTTACCATTCTTGAAAAGTTCAAATAATTCTTCAATAGGGGCAACCATGCTTTTGAAGGATAAACAAGGTTTCCTATTCTACCTAGGCTTAAGCTTTGAAATACACAATGTGTATTTCAATACAAAGCTCTTAGTAATTGCATGGGTTTTACACAACTCTCTATAGCTTTATTGACAAGGCTTGTCTTAGATTTTTGCATATTCCTATAGAAGTTTCAATGTATCCCTTTGGTATTTCATTAGATGCATGCCTAGACTCTGTCTGAAATCTAAAGTTCCTACAGGTCTACCTGATACCTCACAGTAATTTCTTCATATATGTACTATCCTTGAATGGTCTTTCCAAAACCTTTGATAGGATCTTCACCAGTTTCTACACCTTTTGCTATAGGTTTATGTGATGTCTCTATACTACGTTCACAATCCTCATCCTTCCCTTCTCCATATATCTTCATCCTCTTTTCCTCTTAACAAACCCTAAATGATCTTAGCTTTTACATTCTCCATGGCTTCTTCCTTTCCCTTACAGAGTTTTCTAAATGCGTGAAGCCCTGATATTCCTTCTTCATGAGGATGCAAACCTAAAATGTTAGGTAGAAAAATCCTAACAAACCTTTTCTTTAACCTAAGCTCTAAAAGACCTAAACCCTAGAATTTGGACCCCCTTTCAAACTAGGACTACCTCCAAGACAAGACACTAAAATGACATTTAAATAGGGAGTCAGTTGTTTTGAAGATATTAGGGACTTTTTTGGAGATTTGGAGTGGTCTAGGAACTTTTATCGAGTTTTTTGCAAGTTCCTAGAACCATGTGAAACTCTAATTTCTTATACTTCAAGTTTAAACACTTATCCAGAACTATTTTCAGAACTTACACAACCATTAGGAACTTTAATTAAATTGTATGTTCCTAGAACCATGAAAATTCCTGACTTTTAAATCTTTGGTGTTATAAGTCATTCCTTTAGTGAGTTCCAGGTCACTTGGAACTCACCATAATCCTCTAATTCCTTCCTTTTATAAAATACCTTTAAACTCATTGGGGATTTCTAAGGGACTAGGAACTTACTTGAGATTTTCTATGTTCCTAGAACCATGTGAAACTTTGACAATAGTGTATTACATTGAAAAGATCAGCAATGTCAGGGAGTTCTGGTTGACCCAGAACTCTCTGAAAAGTTCCCAAATAGAATAGAAACTTTGAAAATGAAAGAAAAGACTTAGGGATACTTTATGGAAACTTAGAAAACTTAAAAAAATATTGAATAATGAAGACTTAATACTTATAAAACAAGTATAATTCCTTATAAAAGACTAAAATAACCATTAAACACCTCTAGGGCATCTCAAGACTATTTTAAGTCTAGAAATACTTAAAATAAGTCAATAGTTTTGTATATGAGTTGTGGAAACTAAAAATGGAGGATCTCTTAGAGGATAGAGATTAATGGAGAGCTATTACATAGAAGGATAAGCCTATGGATATGTTTAATACAAATTGGATAAAGATGGAAAAAAAGGCTCAAGGGAAAATACAACTATGTCTATTTGATTCAGTCCTTCTAAATATCTTTAAGGAGACTACTGCACACATTCTCTTCACTATTCTTCCTAAACAATTGTTTTTGTGAAGGCAACCTATTGTGTGTCGACACCCAAAGTATGGAAAAAATGAAACTTGCAAATTCTAACATGCCACATACTCCAAAATCCATGAAAATCCAAAAGAAAGTCAAAACACATGAAAACTAAAAACCAAACCTCAAATTTTTTTTCGGTTGATGTTGATGGCATTCTACCCAGATGCTCCTGCATCAGACACGCCGGGTAGGAAAGAGTTTTGTGAGTAGGAATCATAAAATAGAGTTGAGTAGTTGAACTACCCTTTCAGGTTGCAACCAACCTACAATGAACTCCATGACTGGGATAAGTGCATCATATCAATTCTTCCCTCTCTTTTTCTAGTACCATGCCAGACAACTTTCCTCTTCCTCCCATTACTCCATTCACCACTATTCTCTTCACTCGTGAATTTACATCCACCATGTATTGTCCTCCTCCATCAAAGGCTCTTCACTATCCTCTCCTCCTTCGTGGGATCCAACCCACCACAAACCATCCACCTCCACCAAAAATTTTATGTAACCTCCTCTATAACATCTACATACAAATCTGCAACATATACACTATTCTCCACACCCACATACAATTCAATGCTAACAAAATCTATTTGCATCTTCTCTTCTTTCATATCTTCTTCTACACTCCATACTGTTGGCAAGACACACTGTGTGACTTCATGAGTGTTGTCATTGATGGAAAGAAAGTTCATTCCACACATCCGTAGAACATGGTATGTCTTCACCGGAAGTCAGATTGAAGAGTGTTGTGGTCCGGTAAGAAAGAACAGAGCATGCAACAAGGTCCAACAATCAAGTCCAGATCTCTCAAAGGAAGTATCTTAGAAAAGTACATACTTGGGGAAGTCAAGAGGAGTATCATGACTAATATATTCCAGAGATTGAGCCTCTGGTGATGAAAGAGTGAAAAGATATGAGCACCTAAGTGTTGGGTTCCTGTTTGGTAGAGTAGACTGAGGAAGAACTGACTGGCAATGCATCAGACCTTTTTCCGGATGAGTTATTGATGATGATCAAGTTTCTTAAGGGATCATTCATGATTGGCTGACATGATTAATGACTTCTACAAGCATCTCTTTGATATGTATCACTTGGTAAGCAAGGATTCAGCTGACAGACGAGAGTAAAAAAAATATCTTAAGTTTTTCAGATGCCAACTAGAAAGATAATTGAAATCATTGATGCAGATATATATGCAAGATTAATTTTGGTATGAAGGTGTGTGTGGTGTGTTGTGAAGTGTGAAGAAAAATAGAGAATAGTGTGGAAGCAGTAATATAGGTCTGGTATGTGACAGGACAGCAGCACCAAAGAAGAGGAAGAATGAAGTACAGTAGATCAGTGTATTAAGCCTAACCAGAACTGAACCTCAGCAGGATGCTTCTCATCAGTTCAAGTATCTTGTTACTTTCTTTGTACCCTATAGACAGTAAGTCTCTTGTAGGTAGTGAGCCTCTTGTGAGCAGTGTGCTCTAGCAGTGAGCCCTAATTGGCAAGTGCCATTTTGTACTTCTATTCTTTTAATAGAGAATACAATCTTGGGTTAGTCACCCCATGTTTTTTCCCTTAACAGGGTTTACCATGTCAAAATCATTGTGTTATGTGTATTTATTTTGTTTCTACTTTCATGGATATGGATGCTTATTTGTTTTGATGTTGCACTAGTTATTAAAGAAGAACAGAAAATTAAATTAATAAAGATAACTTATTCACCCCCCCTCTCAGTTATCAATAATTGATATCAGAGCTAAGTTCCTCCAAATAGAGCCTAACAACTTGAGGAAGATCTGGGAATCTCAATGGATATGTATGGTATGAGGGAACAACTTTAGTCTGCCCTAGATGATCTTGAATATCTCACTCTGAAGTCAATAACTTGAAGGAAAGACTCAAACAGGATGATGATTTCATAAATGAACTAAAAGAGAAACTGAGTATCTCTATGAGAAAGAGAAATGAACTACTTCAACAATTAGCAAGTCAAAGTGAAGCCAATAATACTGATGAAGATTTGAAAGAGAAGAACAAGTTATGTGAGAAGCTATCAAAAGAGGTCATTATGGTAAGACATGAAATGGAATCAGGGGTTATGAAATTCACCCAAGAAATTGAAGAGAAAAGAAAAATTGAAGATGATCTAAGACAATCTCTCAAGGAGAAGTCAGAAGATTGCCACAAAATGCATAGAATAATTAGGCATCAAGAATATAATCTTGAAGAAGCAAGAGATAATGAAGAACAACTTGAGAATCAGATTGACACTCTTAAAAGGGATCTTCAAACAGCAAATGAATATAAAGAGAAATTCAAGATAAAATCTGCTCAACTTGAAGTTCTTCTTCAAAGCCAAAAGAGGGTAGATGACAAGAAAGGCTTGGGGTATGAGAAAGGTGAAAGCTTCGGATCTGGTCAAAAGAACTCTGGATCAGGAAATCCAAGGAACAGGCCTAGAAGACCTCCGGTTTGGCAACCAAATGCTCAAAGATATCCATCTTTCAATGGATACTACCATAATTGCAATAACTTTGGTCATAAAGAAAATTAGTGTAGAAGAAGAATGAATCAGACTAATTCATCCTTCTCTGGACAGTGTTTTAATTGCAAAAGGTATAGTCACAAATCTCATGAATGTAGAAATATGCAAATAAATTCATTCAATGGTAGATGCTTTGCATGCAATAGAATGGGACATATGGCTAATCAATGTAGATCAAGAGGATATCAATCAAATATGCAAAGAAATGTTGTTTGCTACAATTGCAATAGATCCGGTCATATTGCCAAATTTTGTAGAAGTAAGAATCATGACAAAAGGGGTACGGTGCATCATAATCAAAACCAAGACAAAGGAAAACGAAAAGTTAATGCAAATGAAATTCAAAGGGAGATGAACAAAATTTGGGTGAAGAGAAGTACAGAAAATGTTGGGGATGGATCAGCACTAGAATCTGGTGCTGATATTCCTTCCAGAAACTAAATAGATAAGCTCTGGCTTAGGGGGAGTCACAAAGGAAACTAAATTCCCCTAGCCAGTTGATTGGTGCCTAAAATTGGCACATGGAAGGTTCAGATTGAAAGGGCTCTCTGAGAAACAACTAAATAACCCTTGGTAAAGATATGAAAGATCTGCAAGGAATCTGAAAAGGTTAATCATCCAAGATTAATCCGGTTTAACAATCATCCAGTAGAAAAGGTTTTTCACAGTTAGATCTAGTATGATTCAAATTTGAGGTATCTTGATCTACGGATAAATGGAATGATTGGAGAAAGGTAGATAGATTGCTAATATTCACCAAGAATAACTCTAAGTGCATCCTAGTGATCTGAAAAGATTTCTCAGGACAAGGAGAACAAAGCAACCAGAATAACTTAAGATTGTGCATTTGTTACAATGTGAAATTAGGGTTTGTGTAGAAATATAAGGGTTCTCTTGTTCATCATTTGCACATCTACATTCGAGAAGAATAAAAGAAGGAGCTCTGCAACAAAATTGTCTCAAACCTCTCAAAGATCATCAGTCAAAGTTGATTCATCCAGCAATCTGATCTGGCTCATATTGTGAACCCTAGAAATGTAAAAGGTATTTTCTACTCTTGAATATCTCTCTCTGAATCTTTGAAAGATGGCTACTCTGAATGTTGTGAAGATCCCTGATAGGACATGCCCTAAATTTAGAAACATCCCTATAAATCCCTAGAAGTTGATCCCCTAAGCGCATTTTCTAGCATTCTGCATGGGGTTCTGCATGTAGAAGATATTAGGGTTTACATACATGCAAACATTGAAGAATTTGGGGAATCCAAGCTGATGGACATCTACCACAAGGAACCGATAGATGAATCACTTGAACTTAAACCCCAATACAAGGCCCTCTAGGATAAGCATTTTAGACAGTGCATCCATTTCCCCTATTTTGTAGAAGATGAGTGGGTCCAGTATGTTTTGAGCAGAGTGCATGACAACTTCATGTAGTTGAATAGACCATTTAAGATCACAAAAGATGCTATTAGGGTGGTAACCATTTTGTACTCATCCGGAGGGTTACCTATTCTCAAATCGGTCAAAAACCAAACTATGAGTGAAGCTACTAGATCAAAATTTGACAAGAGGGCCATGACAATAGAAGATATCATTGATCCGGATATCAAGTTTCCTGCATGATAATTGGTTAGAAGATATATCACTCCAGCAGGGAAAATTTAGTACTCAGAACTGTAATTTACACTGCTTATCAGATGCTAAGAGAAAATGTTGACTATGATCTTTGCGAGCTTCTCCTAAACTAACTATTAGAGAATTTGCAGAAAATAAAGAAGGATAAAAACAATTCATTTAAGTACGGTGGCCTGATATTTTTCCTATTCTTCTACTATATGAATGAACTACCCGGAACCAGTGGCTGGATATGGAAAAATGACAGACCTGTTTCCATACAAATCAGGGATTATATGTATGGGCTTGGTGATGCCAAGGCACAAGATACAACACTGTGGGGTTACTTCAAAAACTTCCAAAACATGATGCAGGCCAGAGAGAGAATCCCTCAATCTCTAGTTGAGAAATACAAAGATACAGTGTGCTTTATGGTAGACACTAATCAATGCCTGATGGAGGTAGTGGAACCAAGAATAGTGTGGATCATTCCAATGGGGTATGAGGTTGATGAGAAAATCCTAGAGCTACACATCCAACACCTACTAAGTCAGCCCAAGGACCCTAAGGTAGAAAGGTTTGGAACCTTCCAAGAGCTGAGTGTAAAAGTTCATGTTGAACTGAGACAACCTGAGATCAAGAGAAAAGTGAGAAGAGAAGTGGAAGAATTTGCCAAGAGATGTGGAATTTCAAAGGACGTAGTTGATGCCAATAGAGAGAGGATGGAAAGGGTAGAGAAAGAAAGGAAAGGAAAGGATAAAGAAAGTGCTCTAGTGCAAGCCCCCTCCCGGACCAGATCCTCCAAAAGCTCTGCACCTGCCACTTCTAAGAGCCAAAAAGCATCAAAACAGAAAGTTAGGAAATCTAGAAAGGGAGAGAAGAGAACTAAGACAAAGACCACAAGGTCTTACACCAGTCAAAAGGATGATGAAGAGACTGAGTCAGATGAGGAGGTCAAGAAAATGAAGAAGAAGAAGAAAGCATTCCGTGAATCCTCTACCAGTCAAGGCAAGGAAGAAAAGGCAGAAGAATTCATTAAAAATCCTACTCTCTGCATTGATGATATCATCAAATCAGTCACTATGGATGGGAACCTAAAACCAATGACTGAATTTTATGATGAATATAATGAAGCTGACCAAAAGATTTTGCAAGATGCTACAGTCAGGTATCTTAACATCTATAATAAAGCTTTCATTGAGATCATATCTCTAATTCCCAAAAGCTTAGAGAAGGAACTTGAAATAAGAAAGAACAATGCTAAGGCAAAGGACCTAGAGATCTGAGAATAGATAGTTGTTCAGCTCTATACCTCCATCACTCCAAAGCAAATGAGCATGATCTTCAAAGATTGCAAGGATGACTTTCGGAGCAAAGCCAAAATGAATAATCTTATGCTCGGAGAGACTGATCAGGTGGCTAAAGAGACCGAAGAGATCCTCTAGAATGCCTATAAAAGATTTAATATTCCTGTCATAGAGGACTTAGGTGATGAACCTTCTGTCATGGATGATGAAGGACTAAGTACTTCAAAAGAAAATCCTACAGACAAATCTGCAGAAGAATCAAAGGAGATAGGTGAGGAGAAAACCAAGGATCTGGATTCCTCTACTCAGGAAGAGGAAGTCCATGAAGAAGTAAACATCTCTCTTTCGGATTCCCCAGTAGACTCTGGATCAAAGGGAGAAGAAAGAATAAAGGAGAAAATTAGTCAAGAAGAAGAGATAAAGAGAAGAGAAAAAGATCTATCAGAGAAGACTCCAGGATATAGTTTTGAGACTGCAGAAGGGAAAAAAACTCTATCTCCAGCAAGAGACACTATAGAGGTAGTCAAAGAATTCTTGACAAAAGAAATGATGGAATTAGATGAACCAGAATTGCTTCAAGGACCATTTAATTTTGATTCCCTCTCCCCGGTTCAAACACTGAAGATTGCATCCTTTGCCCAAGCAAAGGAAAAAGAAAAACTTTTGAAGTCTCACATGGAAGATTGTGAACTAATAGAGATTGCATCCGGTGTGCTAGAGAAAATCATGCCATCCTTCCAAAAGGATCCTTCGGCCTCCTCATCCGGTAACTTGAAATCTCTTGTTAATTCAATTAGCACACATTTTGATTCTTTGGAGAAGTCAACAGAAGATAAAGTCTAGAAAGAGTTTTTGCAAAAGAGATTCTCTGAAGTACAAGGGCTAATAACAAATGATAGGAGAACTATGGATATTGGGATAAAGAGCTTAGAAAATGCTCTTAAAGATGGTGGAGAAATATATATATATTGTTTATCCTGGTCTAAATTGACAAAGGATATTGAGAAGAAAGTGAAAGAGGAAGAGGATAAACTGTCAAGTGTATCTCAAAATTTTGATCCTCTCACCACATCCATAATAAACTAGGAATGTCAGACTATTGCCATTCTAAATGAACTAAAGAAACTTGAAAAATAAAGGAAGAATCTAATAAGTAGGGTGGGTGAACTTAGAGGGATAATTATCCCTAAATTAGAGGCCATGCATGAGGCCTTAACAAATGCTTAGACCACAACTCGAACCAGTGATCCGATAGATCTAAAAAGGGTAGAAGCTTTTGCATTCCTATTGAGTGGTCACATTTCAATTTTGGATAGGATGAAGCAGATTTGGGCAATAGAATTTGTCCAGTTGAAGACAACTTTTGCAGATATACTTTAGTATATGTAAGTATAACATGTATATATACTTATGCGGTTAAGTATAGTTGGATTTTTAGGAATCTTGGTGTGCGGATTCTACTCTTTGCCATTGATGTCAAAGGGGGAGTGAGGAGCAGTGAAAAATAAGGAATCTAGCTAAGGGGGAGCTCTAAAAAAGTGTACATTAGAACATAGCATCAGCCAAGGGGGAGTGTAGTGTGACACTTAGTCATTTTTCACTAAGTGTTGCCATCAATGCCAGAGGGGGAGATTGTTGGCAAGAGACACTGTGTGACTTCATGAGTGTTGTCATTGATGGCAACAAAGTTCATTCCACACATCCGCAGGACATGGTATGTCTTTACCGGAAGTTAGATTGAAGAGTGTTGTGGTCCAATAAGCAAGAACAGAGCATGCAGCAAGGTCTGACAATCAGGTCCGGATCTCTCAGAGGAAGTATCTTAGCAAAGTGCAGACTTGGGGAAGTCAAGAGGAGTATCATGATTGATACATTCAAGAGATTGAGCCTCTGGTGATGAAAGAGTGAAAAGATATGAGCACCTAAGTGTTGGGTTCCTATTTGGCAAAGTAGACTGAGGAAGAACTGACCGGCAGTGCATCAGACCTTTTTCTAGATGAGTTATTGATGATGATCAAGTTTCTTAAGGGATCATTCATTATTGGCCAACATGATTGATGACTTCTATAATCATCTCTTTGATATGCATCACTTGGTAAGCAAGGATTCAACCGACAGACTAGAGTTTGGAAATATCTTAAGTTTTCTGGATGCCGACTAGAAAGATAATTGAAATCATTGATGCGGATATATATACCATATTGATTTTTGTATGAAGGTGTGTGTGGTGTGTTGTGAAGTGTGAAGAAAAATAGAGAACAATGTGGAAGTAGTAATACAGGTCTGGTATGTGACAGGACAGTAGCACCAAAGAAGAGGAAGAATGAAGTGCAGTAGATCAGTGTATTAAGCCTAACCAAAACTGAACCTCAGCATTTGTGGATGCTTCTCATTAGTTCAAGTATCTTGTTACTTTCTTTGTACCCTATAGACAGTAAGTCTCTTATAGGCAGTGAGCCCTAATTAGCAAGTGCCATTTTGTACTTCTATTCTTTTAATAGAGAATACAATATTGGGTTAGTCACCCTATGGTTTTTCCCTTAATAGGGTTTTCCACGTCAAAATCATTGTGTTATGTGTATTGATTTTGTTTCTTCTTTCATGGATATGGATGCTTATTTGTTTTGATGCTACACTAGTTATTTAAGAAGAACAAAAAGTTAAATTAATAAAGATAACTGATTCACCCCCCCTCTTAGTTATCAACACATACTTCATCTACATACATCTCATCCTCATCTTTAGCATAAAAAATACTATTCATTACCGCTTCATCACTAGCTGCTACAACTTTGTTTTCTTCATTTTCATTTGCTATGGCAACTCATTCTTCTCTTTCTTGTCTTCAATCATTGTTGTGACTTCTCTGCTCACATCTTTACCCTCTATTGCACTCTCATTAAACATCATTAAACAACATATCCATGCCTTTGAGAACATATGTTTCAGCTACAATCATGTTCTTTTCCTCTTTCTCACAGCTTCTTTTACTTTCAACATTTCCTCTATTCATTTGAGCTTCTAATGCTTCCATTCTAGCCTCGATTCGTGCCAACTCTTCATATGCCATAGCTATGCACTTATCCACATATCTTTCTCTCAACTTTTCCATGTACCAAATCTTCACTCACCTCTTCATAACCATCCTTGTCCTCTTCTTCAAAGACATATTGCTCTCTGTTGCCATCTTCCACATCTTTTCCTTTAGAAACTCACACGTCTCCTTTCCTATCACAAGGCTTCACTTATACCTACAAAAAAATCACACTCACACAACTACCCTCTACCCAACAAAGACTCTGGAAGATGCACCTCTCCAAGACCTCTTCTACCCACCTTCTCTCAATGGAAGAAGTCTATACATCTTTTACCCAGCTTAATGTTGTTGGAGGATAGCCTACATGATTCTCATGGGATCAACTCCCTCTCACGGCTTCACCGCTTCACTCTTCACCATTCTTCACCCACAAGTCCTAGTGTAGACTCTACACTCTCAAGACTTTTTCACTCTATAACCATCTAATGCAATATGGGACTCCCTTCCGCATGCCATACCCAACACTCTCTCCACTAATCTTCTTGAACAATTATTTTCGTGAAGGCAACCTATTGTGCATCAACACCCAAAGTGTGGCAAAACTAAAACTTGCAAATTATAACATACGACATACTCCAAAATCCATGAGAAGCCAAAAGAAATATAAAACACACCAAAAATAAAAACCAAATCTCAAACTTGTTTTTGGTTGATGCTGATCACTAGTTCGCCCGGATGCTCCTACATCATTTATCAAGCAAAGAGTCTGGTAAACAAGATTTATTTAAAAATAAAATTATATTCCTTACAAATTAAGAAGACTAAGTAGCCAAGCATTTGGATGCATTTAATCATATTCTAAGTTACCTAGGAAGCACCGATGTTAAGTTAGATGAGAAGGATAAGTGCATTTTACTATTACACTCTTTACCTAAATCTTAGGAGAATCTAATGGTTGCAATTAGTGGTGGTACTAGAGCCTAAGATGGATGGTATTATTTATATTTTCTTAGTGAAGAAATGAGAGGGAGATCTATGAAAAAGGGTTCTAGGTACGCACTATATGTCTAAAGTAGACCCAAGGATAATGTGGTAAGAAAAAGGGGGACAAAGAGAGGTCTAAGTCAAAAGGATGGTCTAAGACCCCTTGTAACAGTAGAGTAAATTGTTGGAACTATGGTAATTGGGAACAAGTAAAGAAGGAATGCAAAAACAAGAAAAAATCTTTTGAATATTCCTCTAATGATAAATCCTCTAATTATGAAAATGATGCTTTGATTATTTGTGCTAACATTGCTAGTGATGACTCATGGCTTATTGATTTAGGTGCCTTATATCACATGAATCCTCACAAGGAGTGTTTCTCTTTGTATGGATTATATGATGGTGGTGAGGTGTTCCTTGGTGACAACAATTGACATTACATTGTTGGCAAAGGAAGGTAAAACTTGTGTTCAGTGATGGTTAGATCTCTCATAGATGTGTTTTGCATTCCAAGATTAGCACAAAATTAATTTTAGTTTCTAAAATGATTGATGATGGAATTCATGTCACATTTGAAAGGAGTGGTTTTAGGTTGGCGAGAGGGAATTTGGTTATAGCTAAAGGATCATGATGTGGCAATTTGTTTAAGCTTTATGCATCTATGTACTATAACTTTGCCTATATTGTAACTAAAAATTTAGATTCATGTATGTTGTGGCACCACAAGATGGGTCACATTGGTGAAAAGGGGCTTAAGATCCTTGTTAATAAAAATATTGTGGATGGTTTGTCTAGTTATTTTGTAGATTTAATTTTTGTGAGAACTATGAGATTTGTATAAAAAGTAGAGTTTAATTTTAGTAGCACTAGAGAAAAATGATTGATGGAGGTAATTCATAGTGATATATTCAATCATGAATGTTTCTTCTATTGGAAAATACCACTATTATGTTTGCTTTGTCAATGGCTACTCATATGATACTTGTATTTTCTAAGGCATAAATCTAAAGTTTCTAGCAAGTTTAAGGATTTTAATGTTCTTATTTAAACCTAGATGGATCAGAAAATAAAAGTATTAAGGTTAGATAATGGAGGTGAATATTATTCTAGAGAATTTTATCACTTTTTTAGACATGAAGGTATTGAAAGGAAGAAAACAACTCCACATACACCACAACAAAGTGGTACTATAAAGAAGATGAATATGACATGAATGGACAAATCCAAAAGCATGTTAAGAAGTGCTTAGTTTTAGGACCGGTCTATTTGAGATGAGGTTGTGGGTATTGATTATTATTTTATTAATAGACCACCTTATTTAACTTTGGTTGATAAAACACCATATGAAGTGTGGACATGTAAGAAACCCTTTATTTTGTATATTAGAGTATTTAGTTATGATATTTTTATTCATATACCTAAAGAATAATGGTTTAAGTTGGATTTCAAATCTAATAAATGTATTTTCATTGGTTATGACAATAATGTTAAGGATTATAATATTTGGAATCCTCTAACCTTGAAAATGCTATATTATAGAGTTGTAATTTTTGGGGAACTTAGAGTTAAATATAATCAGGTATAACTAAAAGAAAAGGAAAATAAAACTTGCATTTGAAACCAAAATTAAGAAAGAAGATGCATAGGTGGAAGAACAACAAGTTGGATAGGAGTATGTAGAGAGAGAAGAAGGTTTAAATTAAGAGATTTTAGAGGAATAAGATGAAGAACTTCTTACTAAACCCTTGCATAGGTCCACAAAGTAATGGAAACTAATTGATAAATATAGCTGACCAAATTTCTATTATGTATTTGCTTTATGTTGTACTAACAATGAACCTAGATATATGAAGGAAGCTCTTTCTTCAAAGGAACATGAATCTTAGATGGAGACCACACAAGATGGGATGATCGCCTTGGACAAATGTATGACTCAAGATCTAGTTGAGCTATTTAAGGGAAGGAAACCCATTGATTTCAATTAGGTGTTCAAGAAGAAATTTAGAGTAGATAGATAGTTGGAAAGTTATAAGACAAGATTGGTGGCAAAAGGGTACTCCTAGCTAGAGGGAGTTGACTTTAGTGAAATTTTATCTCCTTTTGTAAAACTAACTTTTATTAGATTCTTACTTTGTATTGTTGCTACTTATGGTCCATAATTAGAGATAACTGATGTTAAGATTTCTTTCTTGAATGGGGATCTTGAGGAAGGAATTTATATGAGACAACCTGATGGTTTTATGGTAAAAAGGGAAGGAGAACTTGGTTTGTAGGTTGAAAAACTGTTGCATGATCTAAACTAGTTGTTGTGGATGTGTTATTAGAATTTTGATGTTTTCACATTAGACCTTGGATTTGCTAGAATTAAATGTGATCATTGTCATGTATGTTGATGACATGTTTTCAATAGAAACAATAAGGAAATGATTAAAAAACTCAAAAAATTAGTTTTCTAGTGCCTTTGGCATAAGGATTTAGGGGCTATGAAGTACATTCTAGGTATGGAAATTAGTCAGAATTAGGTTGACAAAAATCTTTGTCTTAGTTAGGGTAAGTATGTTCAAACTATTCTATAGAGGTTTGCAATGCATGATTGTATGCTAGTTAATATTCCTTTACTTGTTGGTACTAAGTTATCTTTGGATAAGTGTCCTAAGTTAGATATTGATTTGAAGAATATGTTTAATGTTCCTTATGATAGTATCATAAGAAACCTGATCTAGGCTATGATTTGTACAAGACTAGGCATTACCCATGCAATGGGAGTTCTTAGCAGTTTATGTCTTATCCTGGTAGAGAGCATTGGACTTATGTTTAAAGGGTTTTTAGATATTTGTGAGGGACTTATAATTATTGTATTTTTATCATGGGACTAAATATATCAGTAAGATACAAGATAAGAGACATCAAATTTCCACAGTCCATAATGATTGTAGTTCAATATTTCTGGAATTAACTGTGTGCAATGTTGAAAACTCGCACAAAGATACATGATATATAGGGCTTTGTTGATTCTAATTGGGTTGGTAATTTGGATAACAAGAGGCCCACTAGTCATTATGTTCACTTTATTTGGAGGAGATATTAGTTGGATGAGTAAGAAATAACCTATAATTTAATTGTCCACTATAGAAGTAGAGTACATGGTTGTGGCACATGCATGTAAAGAGGCAAAGTATTTATATAGATTGTGTTTAGGTATTATCTTTGAGTATAAATAGATTAGAACTAGATGTGATGGTTAGAGTGCCATCTATTTGGCATAGAACCAAATGTACTATGCTTGTATGAAACATCTTGATGCTTAGTATCACTTTGTTCATGAGATGATTGAGGGTGGTAAAGTCATGATATAGAAGGTTGATACTTTAGTTAATGTTGCATATTTTTTTATTAAGACAACGAGCATAGAGAAGTTTAACTAGAGTAGAGAGTCCATGGGCCTTGCCTCTACTAGAGATTCCATTAATTTTCAATTTCCTATTATATCTTGTGATGCAAGTGTCAAGTGGGAGAATCTTAGGACTAGGTGTGTCACTCACCTTGCAAGACCTAAGTCTTGTAATTGTAATTTAATTATGTAGATGATAAATAATGTCTAGTCTCTAAACATCACAAAATATTGTGTGAGGGAGGGGATTCATTTATTATTCATTTATTCTCTAGGATATTTGGAATATTATGTACAAAGGCATTTAATAGGGATGTTGTAAAGAATTGATCAATATTGCAACTTGTAGGTACATATTTCATATTTGGTGCTATGACAAGGTAATTAATGCCCTCATGGAGTGCCTACAATGGGATCTTGATCAATTTGACTATTATGACCAGATATAGGAAATCTATGATATGTAAGGGGTGTGTAAGAGGAGTTGCATACTATTATGAGATGCTTGACCATAACCATAGGGGCATTGGATTTTTAAATGGCTCATGGTTTTTTATACCACTTGATGGTTTTTATTTTTAATTTTTGTATATATTAGAGGCATGGGATAGTGAATTGTATGGTTCTTTGCAAGTACTCTTATCTAGTCAGTCTATTGTCAGAGGGACAAGTGGATTGTATTATGATACTTAATTTTTTAAAAATGGTACAAGCTTGGGTCTCTTTAGAGTGGATTTTTTTCCTATAAAGATTTATCCACTTATATCTAGAGTAATGGTTTGGATTTTATGAGTTTTCTAATTTTTTATATTGCTTTTCCATTATTTCATTGATATAAGTTTACCATCTTAATCATATTATAATCAGATCAAAATCTATGTTCATTATTTCCATTGTGTCATTTACCCTATATTTCAATAGTCATTAATCATTGCAATATATTTTTTATCCCTTGGGAGCATGATCTAGGTGTCCCCATCCCTTTTGTCTCATTGTGTTACTACTTAATCACTTGGGAGAATAAAATGATTATTATCCTTGTGATATTATCCCTTGGGGGCATGATCTAGATGTTCCCCTTCATCTCACTTCTTCCTCTTTCCCTCATCAAATCTTTGGCAACCCTCATCTTTGTCTTTTTTCTCCTTAACCATTATCCTTAAAAAATAACTAGCTCTTTTTTATTGACATCTCCTTTCACTGGTTGCTTTAACGGGGCATATATCTGTTGGAAAGAGACATTGCTAGGCATGTCAGGTGTTTTCATTGATGGCAACTAAATCTATCTTACACATCTGTATTTCATCAGTGGATCATACCAGAAGTCAAATTGCAGATTTGTCTAAGTCCGGATAGACAGGAACAAGGCATATGATAGGTTTCAACATCCTAGTCCGCATTTCTCCACAGAAAATCATATTGTGCTACAGATCTAAGGGGGTGTCAAGGGATGTTAGGGCTACCTAAATCCAATATTTTAGCCTCTGATGATGAAGGGATTGAAAGTTACATGCATTTGAGTATCAGATTCTAGTTAAGCAGTTCAGTCCAGTGAAGAACATGCTAACTTGGTGTTTGATCCTTGTGCGGATGAAGAGAAGTGATTGGTTGAGTAATTTATGAGATCCAATGGTATTGGCCAACATGTAAGATGACTTGGATACATAAGTTTTGGTCTGTATTGGTGGTTGTGCATGGATTCAGCCAATAGAATAGTGTTCTTGAAATAGTTTCCAAGTTTTCCTAAAGCCGACTGCAGTTGGTGAAATTACATGTAGCAGATATATATAATCAATGGATTCGAGCATTTTGGGAGTGAAGATGTGAATATGAATGGTGAGGTCTGAAGAAGAGTAGTATCAAGTGCGAAGTAAAGAGATTTAAGCTCTGAATCATGGCAGAGTAGTGAAGCAGGGTAGAGAGAGAGATGAAGTGTGCAAAGTTAGTATATTGAGCTCAACCGGAACTGTAATCTTGCATTGTCAGATGCTATTCATCAGTTCAAATATTCTAGTGAACTTTTGTAATTGATTTGTAGGCAGTGAGCCTCCTTGAGCAATGAGCTTTGGGTAGTTTGCCCTGAATGCATGTGCCTTCCCCATTTGTAATACTTTTAACAGACTATAAATTCTTGTGGGTTAACCCCCACCGTGGTTTTTCCCTTAACTAGGTTTCCACGTAAAAATCTTGGTGTTCATGTGTTGTGATCTTGTTGTTTTTGTTCTTATGTTCATGCTTCTTTCTTTTGGATGTATGTGGTAAATTAATAAAAGAACAAAGAAATAAGTTTTGCAGAACACTAATTCACTCCCCCCTCTTAGTGTTCCTTAATCTCAACAATTGGTATCAGAGCCAAGTTCCTTAGAAGAAGTTTAATAGCTTGAGGAAGATCAGGGAAGGTGTTTTCAATGGGTTCATTCAAGCATTCTAATGGCATCAATCAAGAACTCCAAGTATCCTTAAATGATCTTGATATGTCCAGAGCAAAAATTAGAGATCTACAAGAGAACCTTAAAGATGCTGAAGATTTCATTGAAACCTTAAAAGGACAACTGAGCAAATCTAATGAAAAGAGAAGGGGGCTACTTCATCAGCTAGCAAATCTGAATCAAGAAAATGACATGGAAGAGGCCCTGAAGGAGAAGACAAAAGAATGTGAGAAGCTAACAAAATAAGTTGTTGTCCTAAAACATGAGATGGAGTCTGGGGAGATGAGACTAACCAAGGAAATTGAGGAAAGGAAGAAGACTGAGGAAAAATTGAATTAATCTTTGAAAGAAAGAACAGAAGAATGTTGTAGATTGGATAGGATAATTGGCCATCTAGAGTCTGATCTACAAGAAACTAGAGACAATGAGGAAGAACTTGAAAGACAAATTGTCATTCTCAAACATGACCTAGAAATTGCAAATGAATATAAAGAGAAATTCAAGATAAGCTCAGCTAAAATTGAAGTGTTGCTTGATAGTCAGAAGATGGCAGATGATAAGCATGGTCTGGGATATGAGAAAGGTGAAAGCTTTGGATTTGGTCAAAGAAATCCTAAACTAAGGAATCAAAGAAACAGACCTAGAAGACCTCCGATAAGACAACTTAATGCTCAAAGGTATCCATCTTTCAATGGAAATTGTTTCAATTGCAATAAATTTGGTCATAGAGCTACTTAGTGCAGAAGTAGAGTGAATCAAAATGGTCCATCTTTCTCTGGTCAATGCTTCAATTGTAAAAGGTATGGTCATAGATCTAATGAATGCAGAAGTATGGTGATGATGAACTACTCTAACAACAAAAGAAATGTCAATTCTTTCAATGGCTACTATTTTGCATGTAATAGATTTGGACACATGGCTAATCAGTATAGATCAAGAGGAAATCAAGTAAATGAGCAAAGAAATGTTGTGTGCTTCAATTGCAATAGATCTGGTCATGTTGCAAGATTCTACAGAAGTAGGAATGATGATAGAAAAGGTCCAGTAAATAGAAACCAAAAATTATAGGGACAAGATAAAGGCAAGGGTAAAGTAAATGTGAATGAGATCCAAAATGAAATGATCAAAACATGGGTAAAGAAAGGTGAAGTGAATGATGGTGATGGGTCCGCACTAGAATTTGGTGTTGTTAATTCCTCCAGGAATTGAAATAGGAGCTCTAACTCAGGGGGAGCTGCATTGAAAATCTAATTCCCCCTACTAGTAAGTAGGCTACCTGAATTTGGCACATTGAATAAAGAAAGGGAAGCCTATTGTAGATCTATTGAAGCAAAATCTAGAAGAAAAGAAGCTAATGTGATTGATTGAGGAGAAATTAAAGAATGGTTCTATGCAGAAACAAAGAAACTAGATGTATTAGGGTAGAGCATCTATTACAATGAAGAATTAGGTTTTACAAAAGATAAAAGGTCATTCATTCAAACACTTGAATCACTTTGCATTCTAAGAGAACAAGGAGAAGAGCGCCTGAGCTAAAATTTCAAAGGTTTGAAGTGCGAAGAATGATTTCGACAGCTAACCCTAATTCTGTGAAAAAGCTACTTCTCTGCGAAGCTTTGAACTTGTAATCTTTTGAAATGGCTACACCTTTGGTTGTGAACATCATTGAATGACCTAGGCTGAAGTTTTAAAAGCACCCTTCAAGTCTACTCAAGTTGATCCAATGGGAGCATTTTTCAGGGTTCCATACAAAGTTCTTCACACAAAAGACATTAGGGCTTACATTCACACACCTCTAAAGGAGCATGGCCACTCAAGGTTTGATGATCTATTCATGAAACATTTAAAGGTGATGATTTTGAGCTCAAACCAAAATACAAAGTCCTAGAAGACAAGAATTTCATACAATTTGTTGGGTTTTTGAGTTTCACAGAGGACGAGTGGGTCCGATATGTTTTGAACCATATCCATGATGAGTTTTTATGGCTAAATCATCCATTTAAGATCACAAAAGATGTAATAAGGGCAGTTACAGGATTGAATTCAACCGATACTCTGCCTTAGTTGAAGGCTGTGAAAAATTAGGAAGTCACAGAGGCAACCAGATCAAAATTTGATAAGAGAGCTATGACTATAAATGATATAGAGGATCATGGGGTCAGATTCACATCGATGGTAATAGGGTACAAGATATATTTCTCAAGCATAGAAAATTTAGTGTCCGGAATAGCCATCTATACTGCATATCAGATGGTAGAAGAGAATGTAGACTATGATCTCTATGAACTATTGCTGAACCAACTTATGGAAAACCTAAGCAAGATAAAAGACATGAAGTACTCATTCAAATATGGTACGCTAATCATGTGTCTTTTCTTTTATTTCTTGAGTGATCTCCCTGGGAATAAGAATATATATTGGTCCAACAACCAATCGGTAGTAGTCCAGATTAGAAATCATTTGAGTTGTCTAGGTAATTATGATGCACAAAAGACTGCACTTTGGGGATTCTTCAAAAACTTCTAGAGTATAATACAGGCTAGGGATAGAATACCTAGGGTTGTGGTTGAAAAATACAAGGACACCATTTGTTTTATGGTTACTATTAATCAATGCAAAATGGAAGCAGTGGAACCTAGAGTTGTATGAATCATGCCCATGGGGTATGAAGTGGATGGACATGTATTGGAGTTGTATGCACAACATCTGTTGAGCCAGCATGTGAGGCCGATTATTTTTCCTCCCTTATTTTGATCATTTTACATTTCATTTGATGACATTATAAAACTTTTAGAGACTATTGTTCCATTATGCAGATTTGATTATATCTCCTGATTTTGATTTGACATTGATTAGACATGTGGTGATTCGATTTAAATCATATTTTGATGGTATGATCAGATTAGACATGTGAGATATATTAGATGATGATTATGTGACATTAGATAGAAAATAAAGTTTAATCTTGAATTATATTGTAAATGATTAATGTTGTATACAATGGCACGAAGTTAATTCCAGTTGCTTTAGCTATGATTATTCATGATATGATCAACACTTGATCTAGTTGTATAGGGTTATATTCCCAGGCCACAAGAAATTAGAGGTAGTATTCACACATATGTTATTCCCTATGAAACTAGTCTATTCCCAAGAGGGATGAGGATCATGTTTGATAGGATGTTGTTTGAGTATTTGTTTGATTTATTATTTTGGCCTAGTACCCTTTTTGTTAAAGTAATTTATATCATGTGTTGTATATTTTTATTGTTTTACACCACTTGGTATTGTTTTTATTTTTGGGTCATTTAAGGAGAATTTATGACTCCTTAGGTGAACCTTAGTGTCCCAAAACTTACCCTAGGTGGTTACCCATGGGTCTAGGGTCAATTTTGACTAACTAAACCATGGGGTAGCTCACTTTTGGTCACTCTAAACTAAGGTTTAGTCAAAGTGACGAATTTTGAAATGGCTAAGGGTGGGAGATGAGTCATGCTTTAGGAAAGGCTCATCTCCCTTCCCAAAGTTTGGGGATCCCTTCACCAAGAAGACTTGGGAGGTCTCCAAGACTCCCAAGTGTGTGGGATCTCCCACCAAGACTCTCACACACGTGTGAGAGGATCTTGGAGGGAGATGGCTCTCTTAGAGAATAAGAGGATTCCATATGGCATCCCTTATCCTCATGGAGGCTTGAAGGGGATTGCCACCTTACCACTTGGTCTCTCACACATGTGTGAGAGCACAAATGGATAAGGTGAGGATTGGGATGGAATTGGAGGGTGACACTTGTCACCCTCACACTTCCTCTCCCTTGCAAGTGGCATGGGATGAGGAAGGAGAAGGTGACAAGTGTCACCTTCTCATTCCTCAAGGCCAAATTGGAAGGCCTATATTATCTCCTCTTGAAGAGGAGTGTGGAGTTCTTACATTTTGCATATTTTCTTTCTATTCTTGGAGATTCTTTTGGGGAGTTAGAGAAATTTGGAGATTGGAAGACTTGGAGAAGCTTGGAGCTGTTCACCAAACGTGCTTCCATTTTTAGGGCTTTTGAAGGTAAGCTCCATGGCTATGGCCATTTACCCTTGCATATTACATTTATGTTGTGTTGTGGTTTTATGTTGTTTGTTGTTTTCATTTTTTTTGTGTGGGTTGGGAGTTTGGTGAGAGCACCTCCATTTAGAGGTAAGGCTCAACTTGTATGGGGTAGGGGAGAGTGAACTTCCTCGAGGTCACCTCCTTATTTTTGTGCTACTTATAGCCTTGAGGGATTTTCTTGATGTTGAGATCATTTTTGATGACAAGAGTGCCATGATAGTTTTTTTTGAGATATTTAGAGATATACATTTTGGTGTTTATGGCTTGAGGCCTTGAGACTTGGTGATTTGAGATCATGGAGTGGCCTCTTGAGTTGAGGGGTCCATTCCCCTACCCCCATCAAACTCATTTTCATGAGTTTAGTTTAGTGCAAATCCTTGGGAAATTTTGTGTGTTTGGAAAAATTGCTTGTTGTGGTGTGTGTGCAACCATGTGATTCCTACCTCCCTAGGTTAGGGGTGACCCACTTGCAGGTCTATGGTAGGGAGGAGGGCATTTCTTCATTGCCTGTTCCCCTTTGGTTGAGTTGGTTATTACAAGTTTATTGTTGAAGAAAATGGAGTCAGAGAAGTTCTTCTTTTTAGTGTTTTGGCATTATCTTGTTGGCTCGTTTTGAGAGTCATGGCCTTATTGGCCTTGTTGTATTTTGTGGTTTAATTGTTACTCTCCATTGTGAATGTGTGGAGGGAAATTTTTAATGTGTATTACTCTTCAATGTTATTATAAAGAAAAAGAAAAAAAAGATTTTATATACTCATTGTCTTTTGATGTTGTGCTTAAGTGGTTTGGAAGGTTGACAAAAGAGGTTTTATCTAGTTGAGCTGCTCTTTCATTTAAAAAAAAAAAGTATATGCTATAGTTTGATTTCTGTTTGAATGTTAAAAAAAAGGGATATAGACTAGTTATGTTAGAATGCAATTTTAGGAAGAAAAAAAAGGATAATACTCTCTTACTATGGCTCTATTTTGGTTTTATGAAAGAAAGAAGTATATGAAATCTGGATTATCTAGGTTGCTGGTTAAAAGAAATTAAGTCATTTTGTCTTTTAATTATGTCAAAAAGGAAAGAAAAGAATTAGTAAATCTGGTCTAACTTAATTTGCTCATGTTTAGATAGTTCTTATAAGTTTACATATACTGGCTATAGTATTCTATTGAGTGTGTTTTTTGTACATATACATTTAATATATTATATACATATATAGGTATATATGTGAAATATTTTTAAACAATGAGTTAAAATACAATATTTTTCTATTATCAGAAATATATGCATACTCATATAATATATATATATATAGTTATAATACTAAAGCTGTTTTAAATTAGATAAAAGTCGAAACAACATTCCTGCCAAACAAATTTAATAAACAGTGCATACGAAATGGAATAGTCTTTCCTTTAGACTATAGTCGACAGAGCCGAACCCCATCCCATGGAGGAATAGAGATAAGTGTTGTATTTGCTTTAATATATATATATATATAACAAAAAAAATTTAAAGGGGCTGTGGTGGGCATTGGCGCCCACCACAGTCCCCCTTTCCACCACCATCGCACGTTGTAACTGCCGTAGAGGGTGTGGGGAGGGGGTCGAAACCCCCTCCCCACCACTGCTGCATTAAACTTCAATGAAAATAAATGAAACACCCCACGGCGGCAGCACTGTGGGGACCTCCATTTCTGCCTTCCCCTGTGGCGAATCTGCCATTGGACCCTGATAACTATTTGTTCATCATTCCTTCTTATATCAATATATATATATATATCAAGCATTATAAATTTCTACACCTACAGAGGTATTTTAAATGTGTATGTATTTACTTATATATATATACATAGACAGATGTGTATATACATATATATATATATATACAAATAGGTATATATGTAAATAAAAAAAATGGGGGAGAATCCCATTATGTATATTGCGAATATACTTCTGTATTTTTTGTTCTCCATGGTAGCCAAGAGCAAATATATCTTCAACCTGCAACAGAGAAAATGGAGAAAACAAAACAACAAGAAAAGAAGAGGCAAAAAAAAAAACCAAACAATAGAGAAGAAAAACAAAAGAATGAGTTAGGGTTTCGTAAGGAAAACAATAAAATGAGTTTAGCGTTTTTCTTAGGAAAGTAATATAATATTAGATTAGGGTTGAGTGGAGGATGAGAGGGAAATTAATGTTTTCTATTTTATTTATTTCCCTATTTTTCCATGTGCACGGGAATTCTTGTTTCCCTCTCTTTTGCTTTTCAAGTCATTTTTATTTATTTATTTTCCTTGGGATTGGTTTAATTTCTCATTTAGTGGATTTTTATTTTAATTGGAATGGGTTTGTTTTTATTTATTGGGATGCTTTATCCCTTTGCAAGCTCTTTTTTTGGGGTTTCCATTTTAATTATTTTTCTATTTAAATTTATTGTGTTGGAAATCTCTTTTGAACTTTATTTTTTAATTTAATCGGTTTTATTTTTTTATTTTTTTTAAAATGCGCCTGGTAAACTTTTTAACGTGACCGGCGATGCTGGTGTGACACACCCTTCGGCTCCACGTGAATGCTTTTTCCCGGAGCAATGAAACGGTGAGGCCACAACTGGGGGACCTCATCCCCTAGGAAGAACACTTCAAACCCGTGAGCTCATTGGCCCAGCAAAGGCGTAAAGCCTTGTGAGCTCGTTGGCCCAGCGGGGGTTTGAACTCTGGTGGCCGCCACTACATCCTGAGCGACTTAACCACCGAACCATGTCATCATCGGCAATTTAATCGGTTTTATTATTTTTACGGGGGAAGGTAATTTAATTTTTCCCCTTCATCTATTATTTGATTTAGTTAATAAATATAATGGTTGAAATTATATTTATTATCGGACTTAATTTTTTAAATTTATTTTGGGACATTTAATTATTTGCGAATTTTAATATTTAGTTGTAGGGTCGATTTATTTTAGCCTTGGCGATGTATTTAATTTTCCCTTAGGTTTAATTATTTTAATTTTTGCTTAAATTTCTTTTTGGAGTTATTATTTTTATTTGATTATCAAAAACGCGTTATGCTATCGAATTTTTCCTAGAATTTAGGGTTTTATTTTTATGTCATTGTTGACTTTCATTTAATCACGCCATTTTATCATGCGACCATCTCACCATTCGATGTGTTATTATTTTATTCAATTTTTCATATTTTATTTATTTAATTTCATTTATGCATTGAAGCTAGGATTTGGTGTCGAATATGATGTTATCATCTCCACCTAGAAAACTTAGGGTTCAGATGAAAACCATTCCAACCCTAGAAGCGGCGCACATCACGTCGCATACCCACTAGATGAATCTCATCGCGTAGGGGATGGTGTAAGAAGATGCACTTTCCTGAATAGGTAAGGCATGTTTACGCCTCCTACGTATTATGAGCATGCAGACGCGTGCGAGGGGGTTTTTAGGAACATGCGAAAAAGTTTTTGGTAATTCATGTCATGACCACATGACAAATGTGGACATGACAACATGTGTTGTGTGTCGTGACTGCATGGGAAATGTGGGCATGACATTTGGTATCAGAGCCCAAGTTTAAACACTGGGCTTGTTTAGGGCACATTATTATTTCGCAAATTTGATTAATTTGTGGTTACCTCATTTTTTGTAGGATGCCTCCCCAATGAGTTCAGTGAGTGCGTTCACATCGTACGAAGTCCGTAGAGGTTCATAGTGACTCTTCAACTGAGGGACAGGCATTGCCAGCCCCACAGGTACTGTAGGCACCACTGGCCCTACCTATACCAAATATTGGGCCACAGATATTACAGGCTCTACAGGCAGTGTTAGATAGGCTACCACCAGTCGCAGTTGAGCTGTGAATAGAGCCACGTGTTGAGCCCCACATTGATTTGTGAGAGGAGCCACATGTGGAGCCATGAGTAGAGTCACATGTCAAGCCACGTGTGGAGCCCTGTGTTGAGTTGCTAGAGGCACCATGTGTGGAGCCATATGTTGAGGTACTAGATACGACAGCAGAGGAGGTTGGATCAACTGACAGGGCCCATAGCAGGAGCCCTCCATGTCATGCTAGGTGTGAGGAGGCCATACGAGTGGAGTAAATTGTTCACAGGCCTTATGATTACTATGCAGATGAGCCTATCAGAGGGCACAAAGATCGAGGAGATCCCATCAGGGATTTGTTGAGGCTAAATCCTCCTACATTCGTCAGGACCACAGAGGGAGCTGAGGCAGAGGCCTGGCTCATCATCTTAGACAAATGCTTCATGTTGCATCCTTACGAGGGCAACACAAAGGCTCATGTGGCAGCCCACCTGTTGTGTGATGCAGTAGCTACTTGGTGGCACACTGAGGAGTGCAAGCGCCATCTATCATTGGACACACTCACATGGGAGACTTTCATTAAGTGCTTCAATGCGCGATATTTATCAAATCACTATAGGTAGCATCGTATAGATGATTTTCATGACCTCCAGTAGAGAGGGCTTACCGTTTCTCAGTATGAGGGTAGATTCAACGAGTTATCTTGATATGCAGAGTATCTCCATGCTAAGAAACTCTTGGTTCATAAGTTTATCAGAGGATTGAACCATAGCATAGCAAGGCTTGTACGCATGGCAGACCCCCAAACATTGAGTGATGCTTCCGAGAAGGCATACATAACTGAGGAGATATAGGGACGAGGATAGAGTTCATGCCCTTAGTTTCAGGATCATGGGCAGTAGCAACATTAGAAGAGTTACCACAGACCACCACTACCACCTCAGAGAGGAGGATTTAGTTCCACATCCTTACCTCCTAGGTCCCCACAGTAACAACAGAGACCCAGGCCATAGCAGAAGGCACATGGGGGGCATATTTGAGGTTGGCAACAATAGGGCCCACATAGAGATTAGAGGCAACAGAGACCACCTGCGGGACCCACGAGGTCGCAGCAGCCATATAGAGGTTCACAAGGGTCCTAAGGTAGATGTGGATAGCAGCAGTTGAGTAGGACTCAGACTGGATAGGTATAGGCTAGGGGCCCATGTTATGTGTGTGGTAGAGTGGGACATCTAGCTAGAGAGTGTCTATAGGGCTTTATAGCAGGGGGACAACCTCGTTCAGGAGGATCAAAGCAGACAGTTGGAGATGTGGGTAGGTCCCACCATACGTTTGCAGCAGTTGATAACCGCTAGGCTAATTTTCAAGCATCAATGATTAAGACATCAGGTATGATAGGGGTGTCCCCATTTCTATTCTCTTTGCCTCTGGTGCTACTAACTCTTTCATATCTCCATCATTAGTGGAGAATTGCAAGCTGGTGGCCTCTAGGCAGGGTGATAGGTGGGTGGTTGAGTTGGCCTCAGGGGCCAAGATGATAGTAGATACCTTATTCCATGATTATGAGATTTCTTTGGGACCCTTTGCCACAGTTTGTGACCTTAAAGTTATGACATTAGGATCTTACAATGTGGTTTTGGGTATGGACTAGCTTGCGGCTCATCGAGCCAAGCTAGATTGTCGCTGAAAGGCTATTTGTTGCTTAGAGGATCATGGCACATCAGTTGAGATAGTGGGCATTCAGAATCCCACAATAGTGTGTATGATATCCGCTTAGCAGCTTAAGTGCTGCATGCGGAAGGGATGCCATATGTTTTCTATTACAGTGAGTGACAGATCAGATGATGAGCCTGAGGCATCCTTAGATGACCATCCCATCCTGAGAGAGTTTGCCGATGTGTTTCCAGCAGAGTTGCTGGGGATGCCACCCTATCATGAGGTAGACTTTCATATTGACTTAGTGTTGGGTGCTGAGCTTGTGTCTCGTGCACCCTATAGGATGACCACTCATGAACTCACAGAGTTCAAGTTATAGCTTGAGGACTTGCTCAAGAAGGGGCACATCTGACCAAGCATTTCACATTGGGGTACTCTTGTCATCATGGGGAAGAAGAAGGATAGGTCTCTTCGATTATGTATGGATTATAGGTAGTTGAATTAGGTGACGGTGAAGAACCATTATCCTCTACCCAGGATTGACGATCTCTTCAATCAGATGCAAGGAGCTAGGGTGTTCTCTAAGATTGACCTGAAGTCCAGTTACCATCCATTGCATATCACAGAGGTAGACATCCATAAGACCACCTTCTGGACTTGATATGGCCACTATGAGTTCATTGTGGTCCCCTTTAGTTTGACAAGTGCCCCTGCAGTGTTCATGAGTCTCATGAACGGGGTATTCCGTACCTACTTGGATTGGTTCGTGATCATTTTCCTTGATGACATTTTGATTTATTCGCGAATCAAGGAGGAGCATGAGGAGCACCTACATCAGGTTCTATAGTGTTTGAGGGAGTAGAATCTTTATGGGAACTTGGTGAAGTGTGTATTTTTTAGGATAGAGGTATAGTATTTGGGGCACATCCTATCTGGTGATGGAATATCAATAGATCCATCAAAGATCAGGGCTATCAAAGATTGGCCAGCACCCACCAGTATGATAGAGGTCAGGAGTTTTATGGGGTTAGCTAGTTATTACCGTAAATTTGTTAAGAGTTTTTCTCAAATAGCGCACCCCATCACTTCCCTTCAGTAAAAAGGGAAGAGTTTTCTATGGACTGAGTAGTGTGAGAGGGCCTTTGGGGTCCTCAAGAAGCGTCTTACCAGTGCTCCCATTTTAGTGGTTCCTGATCCTGTAGTAGATTTTATGGTTTGCACGGATGCATCACTTGAGGGTTTGGGAGCCATACTTATGCATGGTGGTAGAGCGATCACGTATGAGTCGCGAAAGCTCAAGACCCATGAGCTGAACTACCCCACTCACAATTTGGAGCTCGCAGTAGTGGTTCATGCTCTAGTTCATTGGAGACATTTCTTATTGGGTCATCACTTTGAGCTGCATTTAGATCACCACAGCCTTCAGTATATATTTACACATCTGAATCTGAATGCACGTCAGCAGTGTTGGATGGAGTTTCTTTACGAGTATGAATTTGATGCCCACTACATCAAAGGGAAGGAGAACGTGGTTGCTGACGCATTGAGTCAGAGGTGCCATGAGATCTTGACCTTGACTCTGAGTGTGGACTTGAGAGGACGCATTATTCAACATCTGCCTGAGGATGACTGGTTTCTTGAGGTGCAACAGGAGATCCATTCATAGAAGGCCCTTGTGGGCAAGTTTGCAGGGTACTCACTTGAGGCAGATGGGTTACTTCATCATCGATAGTGCATCTATGTACCCCGTGCAGGTGACCTACATATTGTAGTGTTATCAGAGGCTCACAGAGCACCATATGTGGCACATCTGGGGGTGAAGAAGATGCATGCCGACATACGACAACTATACCATTGGGCGGGTATGAGATGGGATATTGCAAAGTTTATTGCTCGATGCCTTGAGTGCCAGAGAGTCAAGGGTAAGCATCAATATCCAGCGGGTCTTTTATACCCTCACAAGATACCTAAGTGGAAATGGAACACCATTTCCATGGATTTCATTATTGGTCTTCCTATGTCTTCACGTCGCCATGATGCCATCATGGTGATAGTTGACAAGTTGATCAAGGTGGCGCATTTCTCACCTATACACACGACTTATAATGCACAAGTAGTGGTGAGAGTATTCTTGGACAATATTGTGAGATTACATGGAGTACCTCGCCGCATCATTTCTATCAGGGATTCAGTGTTCACTTCAACCTTTTGGAGAGCTTTACAATAGGCGTTGGGCACATAGCTCAATTTTAGCTTCACTTATCATCCTGAGATAGATGGAGAGATGGAGTGGGTGAATCAAGTGTTGGAGGACATGCTTCATATGCTTATTATGGACCATCAGTCTAGATGGGAGGAGTATCTGTATCTAGTTGAGTTTGCCTACAATAATGGGCATCACAACTTATTGGGTATGCCTCCTTTCCAGGCTTTATATGGCAGACCATACATGACACCTTTGAGTTGGGATCGAATAGAGGACAGGGTTGCCATTGGTCCAGAGATGGTTCAGGATATGGAGCACCAAGTCACACTGATTAGGCAGAGACTTCAGGAGGCACAGGATAGACAGAAGAAATATGTCGATGCTAAGAGACTTGATTGGAGCTTCTCAGTTGGGGACAGAGTATTCCTTAGAGTGTAGCCACACAAGAGTCCAATCTGTTATGGAAAGGGCTCTAAGCTCGTACCATAGTTTGCAGCACCTTTGAGATCTTGAATTAGATAGGACCTATTACCTACCATCTAGCGTTGCCACCTAGCCTGTCGTGTATCCACGATGTCTTTCATATTTCTATATTGAAGTGGTATATATCTGATTTATCTCATGTATTGGACTAGAGTGCTCTACAGGTAGAGTTAGATGGGAAGTTGTCTTTGGAGCCAATTCACATATTGGCTCATTGGACGCTGGGCCTTCGAGGTCAAGAGCTAGACCAGGTTAGGGTCCAGTGGGATCTTTATGACAAAATCACAACTACTTCGAAGGATGCATCTAGTTTGAGGGCACTCTATCCTCACCTTTTTGACGACTTCCAGGAGGAAGTTTAGCCTTAGGGGGGAGGATGTGAGGCTGATTATTTTTCCTCCCTTATTTTGATCATTTTACATTTTAGTTGATGACATTATCAGACTTTTAGAGACTATTGTTCCATTATGCAAATTTGATTATATCTCCTGATTTTGATTTGACATTGATTAGACATGCGGTGATTTGATTTAAATCATATTTTGATGCTATGATGAGATTAGACATGCGAGATATATTAGATGATGATTATTGATGTGATTTCTAGTTCATTATGTGGGTTCATTAATTGATGATGACTATGTGACATTAGATAGAAAATGCAGTTTAATCTTGAATTATGTTGTAAATGATTAATGTTGTCTACAATGGCATGAATTTAATTCTAGTTGCTTCGGCTATGATTATTCATGATATGATTGACACTTGATCTAGTTGTGCAGGGTTATATTCCCAGGCCACGGGAAATTAGAGGTAGTATTCACACATATGTTATTCCCTGTGAAACTGATCCATTCCCAAGAGGGATGAGGATCACGTTTGATCAGATGTTGTTTGAGCGCTTGTTTGATTTATTATTTTAGCCTAGTACCCTTTTTGTTAAATTAATTTATATCATGTGTTGTATATTTTTATTGTTTTACACCACTTAGTATTGTTTTTATTTTTGGGCCATTTAAGGTGAATTTATGACTCCCTAGGTGAACCTTAGTGTCCCAAAACTTACCCTAGGTGGTTACCCATGGGTCTAGAGTCAATTTTGACTAACTAAACCTTGGGGTAACTCACTTTTGGTCACTCTAAACTGAGGTTTAGTCAAAGTGACGAATTTTGAAATGGCTAAGGGTGGGAGATGAGTCATGCTTTGGGAAAGACTCATCTCCCTCCCAAAGTTTGGGGATCCCTTCACCAAGAAGACTTGGGAGGTCTCTAAGACACCCAAGTGTGCGAGATCTCCCTCCAAGACTCTCACACACGTATGAGAGCATCTTGGAGGGAGATGACTCTCTTAGAGAATAAGAGGATTCCATATGGCATCCCTTATCCTCATGGAGGCTTGAAGGGGATTGCCACCTTACCACTTGGTCTCTCACACGTGTGAGAGCACAAGTGGATAAGGTGAGGATTAGGATGGAATTGGAGGGTGACACTTGTCACCCGCACACTTACTCTCCCTTACAAGTGGCATGGGATGAGGAAGGAGAAGGTGACAAGTGTCACCTTCTCATTCCTCAAGGCCAAATTGGAAGGCCTATATTATCTCCTCTTGAAGAGGAGTGTGGAGTTCTTGCATTTTGCATATTTTCTTTCTATTCTTGGAGATTCTTTTAGGGAGTTAGAGAAATTTAGAGATTGGAAGACTTGGAGAAGCTTGGAGCTCTTCACCAAACGTGCTTCCATTTTTAGGGCTTTTGAAGGTAAGCTCCATGGCTATGGCCATTTACCCTTGCATATTACATTTATGTTGTGTTGTGGTTTTATGTTGTTTGTTGTTTTCATTTTTTTGTGTGGGTTGGGAGTTTGGTGAGAGCAACTACATTTGGACGTAAGGCTCAACTTGTATGGGGTAGGGGAGAGTGAACTTCCTCAAGGTCACCTCCTTATTTTTGTGCTACTTATAGCCTTGAGGGATTTTCTTGATGTTGATATCATTTTTTATGGCAAGAGTGCCATGATAGTTTTTTTTGAGATATTTGGAGATATACATTTTGATGTTTATGGCTTGAGGCCTTGAGACTTGGTGATTTGAGATCATGGAGTGGCCTCTTGAGTTGAGGGGTCCATTCCCCTACCCCCATCAAACTCATTTTCATGAATTTAGTTGAGTGCAAATCCTTGGGAAATTTTATGTGTGTTTGGAAAAATTACTTGTTGTGGTGTGTGTGCAACCATGTGATTCCTACCTCCCTAGCCTAGGGGTGACCCACTTGCAGGTCTATGGTAGGGAGGAGGGCATTCCTTTGTGGCTTGTTCCCCTTTGGTTGAGTTGGTTATTGCAAGTTTATTGTTGAAGAAAATGGAGTCAGAGAAGTTCTTTTTTTTAGTGTTTTGGCATTATCTTGTTGGCTAGTTTTGAGAGCCATGGCCTTGTTGGCTTTGTTGTATTTTGTGGTTTAATTGTTACTCTCCATTGTGAATGTGTGGAGGGAAATTTTTAATGTGTATTACTCTTCAATGTTTATTATAAAGAAAAAGAAAAAGAAAAAGATTTTATATGCTCATTATGTTTTGATGTTGTGCTTAAGTGGTTTGGAAGGTTGACAAAAGAGGTTTTATCTAGTTGTTGCTCTTTCATTTCAAAAAAAAAGGTATATGCTATAGTTTGATTTTTGTTTGAATGTTTTTAAAACAAACAAGGGATATAGACTAGTTATGTTGGAATGTAATTTTAGGAAGAAAAAAAAAGGATAATACTCTCTTACTATGGCTCTGTTTTGGCTTTATGGAAGAAAGAAGTATATGAAATCTAAATTATCTAGGTTGCTAGTTAAAAGAAATTAAGTCATTTTGTCTTTTAATTCTATTAAAAAACAAAGAAAAGAATTAGTAAATTTGGTCTAACTTAATTTTCTCATATTTAGATAGTTCTTATAAGTTTACACATATTGGCTATAGTATTCTATAGAGTGTGTTTTTTTTGTACATATACATTTAATATATTATATACATATATAGGTATAGATGTGAAATATATATATATATATATGAGTATGAATATATTTCTGATAATAGAAAAATATTCTATTTTAACTCACTATTTAAAAGATGAGCAAACAAAGTATGTATCACAATAAATATCGTTATAATACTAAAGTTATTTTAAATCAGATACAAGTCCGAACAACATTCCTGCCAAACAAATTTAATAAACAATGCATATGAAATGGAATAGACTTTCCTTTAGACTGTAGTCAGTAGAGCCGAACCTTGTCCCACGGAGGAATAGAGATAAGTCTTGTATTTGCTTTAAATATGTATATATATATATATATAACAAAAAAGAAAAAAATTGAAGGGGCTATGGTGGGTGTTGGGACCCACCATAGTCCCCCTTTCCACCGCCGCTGCATGCTATAACTGTCGTAGAGGGTGTGGGTGGGGGTTTCGACCCCCTCCCCACCACTGTTGCCCTAAACTTCAATGAAAATAAATGAAACACCCTACGGCGGTAGCGCCATGGGAGCCTCCATTTTTGCCTTCCCCTGTGGTGAATCTGCCACTCGACCCTAATAACTGTTTGTTCATCATTCCTTCTTATATCAGTAATATATATATCAAGCATTATAAATTTCTACACCTACAGAGGTATTTTGAATGTGTATGTATTTACTTATATATATGTGTGTGTGTGTATACACATAGATGTGTATATACATATATATACAAATAGGTATATATGTAAATTAAAAAAAGGGCGAAGAATCCCATTGTGTATATTGCGAATATACATCTGTAATTTTTGTTCTCCATGATAGCCAAGAGCAAATATATCTTCAACCTGCAACAGAGAAAATGGAGAAAACAAAACAACAAGAGAAGAGGAAAAAAAAACCAAACAATAGAGAAGAAAAACAAAAGAATGAGTTAGGGTTTCATAAGGAAAACAATAAAATGAGTTTAGGGTTTTTCTTAGGAAAGCAATATAATATTAGAATAGGGTTGAGTGGAGGATGAGAGGGAAATTAGTGTTTTCTATTTTATTTATTTCCCTATTTTTCCATGTGCATGGGAATTCTTGTTTTCCTCTCTTTTGCTTTTCAAGTCTTTTTGATTTATTTATTTTCCTTGGGATTGGTTTAATTTCTCATTTAGTGGATTTTTATTTTAATGGGAATGGGTTTGTTTTTATTTATTGGGATGCTTTATCCCTTTGCAAGCTTTTTTTTGGGGTTTCCATTTTAATTATTTTTCTATTTAAATTTATTATGTTGGAAATCTCTTTTGAATTTTATTTTTTAATTTAATCAGTTTTATTATTTTTACAGGGGAAGGTAATTTAATTTTTCCCCTTCATCTATTATTTGATTTATTTAACAAATATAATGATCGAAATTATATTTATTATCAGACTTAATTTTTGAAATTTATTTTGGGACATTTAATTATTTTTGAATTTTAATATTTAGTTGTAGGGTCGATTTATTTTGGCCTTGGCAATGTATTTAATTTTCCCTTAGGTTTAATTATTTTATTTTTTCTTAAATTTCTTTTTAGAGTTGTTATTTTAAAAAAAAATTATTTGATTATCGAAAACGCGTTATGCTGTCGAATTTTTCCTAGAATTTAGGGTTTTATTTTTATGTCATTGTTGACTTTCATTTAATCACTCCATTTTATCATGTGACCATCTCACCATTCAATGCGTTATTATTTTATTCAATTTTTCATATTTTATTTATTTGATTTCATTTATGCATTAAAGCTAGGATTTGGTTTCGAATCTGACATTATCATCTCTTCACCTAGGAAACTTAGGGTTCGGATGAGAATCATTCTAACCCTAGAAGTGACGCACATCACGTCGTATACCCCCTAGACATCTCTCATTGCGTAGGGGATGGAGTAAGAAGATGCACTTTCCTGAATAGGTAAGGCATATTTAAGCCTCCTGCATATTACCATCGAGCACATAGACACGTGCGAGGGGGTTCCTAGGGACATGTGAAAAAGTTTTTGGTAATTCATGTCATGACCACATGACAAATGTGGACATGACACGTGTGTTGTGTGTCGTGACCGTATGAGAAATGTGGGCATGACATAGCCTATGGATCTAGCTGAGGAGAGATTTGGAACATATGAAGAGATTTCATTAAAATTGCATCTTGAATTTAAAGCTCCTGAAATCAATAAGACTGTGAGGAAAGAAGTTGAGCAATTGGCTGAGAATCTAGGCTTTACCAAGAAAGCTGTGAGACAATTTAGGGAAAGGACAAAGAAAGTTGAGAAGGAGAAGTAGGATAGGGAACAAAAAAGTGTTCTAGCAGAACCTCCTTCCAAGTTAAGAACTACTAGGAGTTCTAGTTCAACATTTGGTGCATCATCTTGTCCTATTGCAGAGAAATCCAAAGAAAAACCTACCGGTGAGGAAAGAAAAAGAACAAAAGCAATGGCCAAGAGGTCATATGGTAGTGTGGAGAAGGAGGATGAAGAAAAGATTGATTTAGATGATGAGGTTAAAGAGTTGAAGGCCTCAGGCACTAAAGCTATTAAAGTGTCTCCAGAGAAGCCTTCCGGAAGCAAATAGCCAAGTAAGAGGCATAAGTCAAAGGCTGACGTTGAGAAGCCAACTCCTTCTGTGGAGGACATTGTTAAGACAATCACTATAGATGGAAACCTAAAACCAATGACTAAATTCTATGATCATTACAGTGATGCTGACAAAAGAATTTTAGAGGATGCTATTGTAAAATATTTGAATGTATTCAACAAAGCACTAGTGGAGATTTTGTTAGAAAATCCTAAGAGTTTAAGAGACATTTTGGAAATAAGAAAAGAAGTTGTCAAAACAAAATATATAGAGCTGAGGGAACATGTAATGTCCAGTGATCTCCAAAAAAGAAGCAGATAAGATTCTCAAAGAAGTCAAGAATGAATTCAGAAGCAAGAAAAGGATGAATAAGCTGTTGATTGGAGACATTGATGGAGTTGTTAAAGAAATAGAACAAATTCTAAAGAAAGCATTGGACAAGAATAAGTTTAATGTGGTTACAGAAGAACCAGTTGATACTAAGGATGCATCAGTTATGAATGATGAAGAGCTATAGAAAAATGAGCAACAAACTAGAGTAGATGATGACTCCATTCTAGAAGAAGAAACATTGAATAAAGAAGATGAAGAAATGATGAAGGAAGATCAAGAAAAAGAAACTGATGATAGAATTGATTCCTCCACTCCGGATGATAAGAAATTTGATAATACTGCCACTGAGGATACACCAAATCCTCTGGAAGAGAATGTAGAAGATATTTCTGAGATAGTTAAAAACAAGGATGCTTCTAATGACGTTGCAGAGAAGGCAGAAGCAAAAAAAAATGAAAGTGATGAACAGAACATTGTGGTTGGCTCTGAAAAGGGAGAAGATGGAGGCCCTTAAAAGCACAAGTCTGAAACATCATTTTGGGCAAGAGACACTATAGATGTAGTGAAAGAAGTTTTGGAAAGAGATAAACAGATTGCAGAAAATCAGGACATAATACAAGGACCAATCAATTTTGATACTTTATCACTAGTGCAAAAGATAAATTTGGCCTCTATTACACAAGCTAAGGCTAGAGAGGAAATTTTGAAGTCCCATTTAGAAGATAGTGAGCTGCTTGGCCTTGCATCTGGGATTTTGGAGAAAATCATGCCCACATTTCAGAAGGATTCTTCAGCATCTGCCTCTGGTCAATTGAAAAGATTGATAAACTCTATAAGTTCTCATTTTGAAACCTTAGAGAAGTCAGTAGAAGTTAAAGTCAAAAATGAATTTAATGAGAAAAGGTTTGCTAAAATAAAGAAAATAATTAGCTATGATAGATCTGGGCTTGATACCAGTGTAAAGAGTATTCAAAATGCCCTATCTGAAGGTGCAGAGATCTATAAGTCTTGTCTAAATATATCTAAAGATGTTGAAGATATTGAGAAAAAGATTGAGGACATAGAACTCAAAGTGTCTAATATTTCTCAATCATATAGTCCTTTAACTGAGTCTGTAGAAACCAAAGAATGTCAAGTAGTAAGTTTGCAAAATGAATTGAGTAATTTGGAGAAGGAAAAGGTCAAAGTTTTGGACAGATTAGATGAGCTTCGAGGACTGATTTACCCTAAGTTAGAAACTATGTATGATATATTGGCAGAGTCCCAAGCAGCAGCTGCTACTAGTGATCCTATTGACCTTCAAAAGGTAGAATCACTGGAATTTTTGTTTAGTATTAAAAAGAACTGGGACAATGAATTGACAAAGTTGAAAAACATTTTTGGTGATATCTTTTTTCTGATAAACAAAGTCTAAGAACTATATGTTCATATGTAGAAGTATGTAGAGTTTTGACCCTTGTACATAAAATTTTTGCATGAATTTTGGTATGTAGATCCCAGCCTTTGCCATTGATGTCAAAGGGAGAGAGGAAAAGCAATGAAAAATGAAAAATTAATCTAAGGGGACCATTAGAAATCACAAGTGTTTATAGTAAGGGGGAGTTGTTCTAACACTTAGTCATTTTTCACTAAGTGTTGCCATCAACGCCAAAGGGGGAGATTGTTGGCAAAAGACACTGCTAGGCATGTTAGGTGTTGTCATTGATGGAAACTAAATCTATCTTACACATCTGCATTTCATTAGTGGATCATACTGAAAGTCAACTTCCAAATTTGTCTAAATCTAGATAGACAGGAACAGGGCATATGACAGGGTTCAATATCCTAGTCTGCATTTCTCTATAGAAAATCATATTGTGCTATGGATCTAAGGGAGTGTCAAGGGATGTCAGGGCTACCTAAATCCAATATTTTAGCCTTTGGTGATGAAGGGATTGAAAGTTACATGCATCTAAGTATCAAGTTCTAGTTAAGCAGTTTAGTCTAGTGAAGAACAGGTCGACTTGGTGTTTGATCCTTGTGCGGATGAAGAGAAGTGATTGGTTGAGTAATTTATGAGATCTAATGGTATTGGATGACATGTAAGATGACTTGGATACATAATTTTTGGTCCGCATTGGTGGTTGTGCATGGATACAGCCTACAGAATAGTGTTCTTGAAATAGTTTCCAAGTTTTCCTAAGGCTTACTATAGTTGGTGAAATTACATGTAGCGAATATATATGATCGATGCATTTGAGCATTTTGGGAGTGAAGATACAAATATGAATGGTGAGGTATGAAGAAGAGTAGTATCAAGTGTGAAGTAAAGATATTTAAGCTCCAGATCATGGCATAGCAGTGAAGCAGGGCAGAGAGAGATGAAGTGTGTAAAGTCAATATATTGAACTCAACCAGAACTATAATCTTGCATTGTCAGATGTTATTCCTCAGTTTAAACATTCTAGTGAACTTTTAAATTGATTTGTAGGCAGTGAACCTCCTTGATCAGTGAGCTATGGGCAGTGTGCCCTAAAGGCATGTGCCTTCCCCATTTATAATACTTTTAACAGGGTACAAATTATTGTGGACTAACCCCCACCGTGGTTTTTCCCTTAACCAGATTTTCACGTAGAAATCCTAGTGTTCATGTGTTGTGATCTTGTTGTTTCTATTCTTATGTTCATGCTTCTTTCTTTTGGATGTATCTGGTAAATTAATAAAGTAACAAAGTAATAAGTTTTACAGAACACTGATTCACCCCCCTCTCAGTGTTCCTTAATCTCAATAATATCCCACATCATTTACTTTGATCCTTTATTATTTTGATCCTTATCCCTTTACCTTACCCTTAATTACAACTAGATTTTACCATTTTTATGGGCTTGGCCTAGCCCCTTTATCCAATTAGGTGATTTCCATATAACCAACGACAACATCAACTTGTTTCGATTAGGGTGGAAACCATCAAATAGACAATATCTTGAGTGGAAATTGTCAATAGCAAAGGTGGAAACCAACATATAGCCAATATCTTGAGTATAAATCATTAATATCCAAGGTGGAAACTACCATATAGAAAATATCTTAGGTGGTAATCATTAATAGCCAAGGTGGAAACTACCAAATTTCCAATGTATTGGGCGGCAACCTTAAAACCATTGTTTTTGGTTGGGTGGTAACCTATAGCTAGGTTGGTGATTGCCAAATAGACAATTTATGGGGTGTTAATCTCAAAGTCATTAGTTCCTTAGTTCCAATACCACTCATCATCATTAGCACTTTTTACCATTGGTCTTACCTAGCCTATTATGTGGGTGGGTACCTTATAGCCCTTGTCATTGTTATCCTATCAAACACAATAGATTCTTGATAACAAGAGTGTAGCATAATTTGCATTGTAATTCAATACATATGGGATGCTTTGGTTACATGGAAAACTCATTAATGGTGTCACTCATGTGTATGTTCAAAAAAAGGGTAGTTCAAACACTAGTTAAAGCTTTTAAAGATATGGTGAATATCAATTGTAGATTCTTTAGAACCCAATGATCACTGGTAATGCATCAATGCACTAAGTTAATTTTTAATAAAGTCTTAGACTTTCCACAAAAACCATTCATTAGTGCAATGAATAAGAATTGGCCACATGAAAAATGTGCTTAGTAGAGAGATATGCATGTGCTTTGAAAAAGGCAAGTTTAATGTAACAAGGCCTAGATGAGAGGCATAATCCTATAAGAGAAGAATGATTTCAACAAACTTGGTAGCATATCATTAGTCCAATGAAGTATTGAGTCAACAATTCATTGAATGTCAAGTGGAAGCAAGTGGGGCAAATTATGTCAATGCATTGAGTTCTTGTTAGACTTTGATATTGGACTTAGTCCATTAAATGGTATTTAGAATAAATATTATGGGGAGTCCATGTGGAACTGGAGGGTTGTGAGCATATTCATAAATATATCTCTGACTTGGAAATGTGGGACCCACTAGGAAAATATAGACAAGTTTGAATGTGCACATGTATGCCCTTTGATATAACAATGCAAGACAATTAGACACATGACATAACATAGTTGAACACATAGTATATTGAATCAATGGTTGGGCCCATGCTTATGTAAGCATTTAGTATAGAAGTGAGGTTCTTTGCACCAATACACTGAGTCAACCTATAACCGGTGGGACTAACTTAGTACAAAAGGGAAAACATTGAACAATCTAGTCAGAACATGCATTTTTCACCACTTGAATGCTTCTACCAACTACCACATTTTGGTTTACATATGATGATAAAATAAATTGGTCAAACTAATGTGATAGAGTTTTATAAACAACAAAGGGTTTTAAACTGTTTATGCCAATGCATTGAGTTTTATATATCAAGCCAAATTATCTTAACACATTGAGCATAAGGAAACACAAGGCCATAAGAAGAAACATTCGACATACCAACATATAGGAATAGATGGGATTATCCCACTAGGATATACATATGATACAATCCCTGAAAGAATTGAAGGCCACTTTCTATGAAACATGGTTTTCACAAGGAGATCCTAGCTTTTGATTTTCAACAAACAAAATCAAACACGATAGCAGGTTTTGAAGGTATATGGTAGTGACAAAGTAATTTAGATTATAGGCAAGAAGGAAACAATTCTACACAACTAGAAGGTTTCCAACAATTGTTCTTGTTTGGGAAATGTGTCTCTTATAGGCACAATGAGATCTTAGAGTGATATTTAGGAATGTATTCTAAAGAACATATACTGAAACACATAGACATTCTAAATAAAAACTAACAATTATTAGTTCACTTTACCATGAATATAAAAACATTCATGACTGCACAAGGCACAAATAAAGGGTTCAAAGTATACTTCCAATGTGTATCTTCATAGATCTTTAGGAGAACTAATGTTTCCGTGTTGCCCATGCACTGGCAACTCAAGAAATTCACCATTTAGGATTGTGAGATAGAAGGTATTAGGTCCATAGTGATTTTAACTATGTGTGGCCCTAACTAGAAAGCCTCAAACTTATTGTTGTCTTTTCCTTTATCTTCTACTCTTGAATTACACATTAACACTAAATCTTCAAGCTAGAATTCTCTACATTTTGTCTTTTTATAAAACAAGAATTTCACTTCTTGTTGCATCTTGAAATTTTAATATTGGTTGTTGTCCTTGTCTCATTCAACTCAACAGGCTAATTCACTCTGTGAGTCATAGCATTATCTTTCTCATCCCTAGCTTATTTCATAAACCTACACAATAACATTTATATGTTCATTAGTAAGACATCATCAATTCCATATGCCAATTTAAATGGGGACTTGCCTATAGACTTCTTAGGATTCATTCTATCTACCCATATATCTAACTTGAGTTTGTCATCCCAACATTTCTTGTTTTCTTCTAGCATTCTTTTGATAATATTTATCAAGTTCTTGTTGCTAGACTCTACCTAATCATTCCCTTGAGGATGATATGGTGAAGAGAAATACATGGTTATCCTATACTTGCTACACAATTCCACAAAGTCTAATGCCCTAAATGCATTGAATTTTCAATAATAGTTCTTAGTGGTATACCAAATCTAGTCACAATATTATTCAAAATGAATTCAATGACAATCCTTGTGGTGGAATTTGTAGTGGGGATAGCTTCCACCCATTTGGTGAAGTAATTAGTAGCAACTAGCATCCACTTGAATCTATTGATTGACTTTTTAGCTATCTCCCCAATAAATTCAATGCCCCACTACTATAAAGGTGGATTCACACATTTTTTTCTTAAGTGGAAAACACCTAATGCTTTCAATTTACCAAAGAATCTATGATATAAATCACCCCTTTTAACCAATTTTTTCACATTTGAAAATAAGCTTGGCCAGTAATATCCATTTTTTAGAATCTTGTGAGCAATAGTTCTAACCATAAAGTGTCCGCCACAATCACCATAATGGAAATTAGATACCACTTTTTTTCATCCTCTTCTTCATTTAGGTATCTAAGCAATATCTCCTCAAGAATTCTCCACATGCAAATATTATCTAAAATTAATTATTTAGGTATTACAATGTCAATGTTCTCCTTTGATTATCCTTCATATTTTTTGGGTAATTCATATGGATCAAATAATGAATAATATCTTTGTTCCATGGACATGTGGAAAGATTACAACTATCCATATTTACTTCTACACTTATATTATCCACATCCGCAGCTTGAAAGTTTTGTTCCACCATAAGCTTTGTCAATCCTCGTCCTCTCACTAACTTGGTAACTTGAATGCTTATGTCAAACTCCTAAATTTTGTTTATCCACCTACTATGAGGCTCGCTCGTCCTTGTGACTACAATCTCATTCCATAGACTTTCCTTGTTTATAATATTCATGGACTTGCTTATTATACTTGTTATGATTATAGATTATGTGGATATTGTTATTTTTTTTAGACTGTAGGAATCGGGTAGCCCCCTATAAATTGCAGTGTGCCTCATAAACCTTTTTCACATGATTAGTGACGCTGGCACAACACGCCCTCCAGTACCATGGGGACGGGGGGAGACTGGACCTCATGACCTTCTTTACCACAGCAAGAATTTTTAGCCAATCGAGCCAGGGCCCCACCCCATGTGGATATTGTTATTATGACTAGAATAGTGGTATGTTATTTGTTATGGTGATGAGTTAGTTAGCTAGTAATTGTGGATTGCTTTCATTATCTATATTAGGAATATAGTAGAAAAATTTTATCTTGTTGTTATGGATTGATTATAGGATGGATTTAATTATGTGATGATGAATTACAATGTAATTTGGATTTCTATTTTCTTGTATTTGAAAAAGGAAAGTATGAATTGGGGCTATGTGTTATATGTGAGTGTGTGTAAATGTGAATATGATAGTGTATTAAATCTATTGTTGTTTTTTATTGAATTATGATAGTTATGGTTAATTTTAGCTTATCTATGGTACGTATGTTGATAATATTTTCAATATTTCTTTGGCTATTATCTTGGATATGTTGACATTTGTTGCAAGTGTATAGGTAAATATTCCATGACCAATTCAAAATTGTGGAGGTTCTCAAGAAACCATTGTTTTGATTCCCCGATATACCTAGAGCTTTGTTAGGAATTATTAATGCATGAGATAGAATAATGTAGTAAATAATAAATTAAAATGTTAATGTTAATTTATTGGATTTTTTTTAGTTAGTTATTAGTTATGTGTTAGTTCATAGTTAGTGGTTTGGGTAGTTAGTAATTTGAATGGCTTTATAATGCCATAGAATGTAATCATTTGTGTGTTGAAGATGAATGACTGATTGTTGTGTTTGAGACTCTAGCTCTTTGTGTCTCAATTTCAATATGGTATTAGAGAAGGTTTTCTAGACCTCTTTGTTCTCCTTTGATTTTCTCATGTTTCCTTCTCCAAAGTGGTTCATACAATAGCCAAGTAGTGAGGACCATGTGCAATATCCATTGTTTTCTATACACCATTCTTTCATTGTTGTGGACCACATGAAAATATGTGGCATTAATCATCCATTTACGTTTCATTCTTGCATTTTGTGAATAGAGACGCAATGTAGACCACATGCAAATATGTGACTTTCATCATCCATCTACATTTGGTTTCTCTTGCATTTGGTTTCTCTTCTCTCGCCATCTTGTTCCTTCATTTGGTTTCTCTCCTCTCTCCATCTTATTCATTTTTTTGATAATTTACACTCCATTTTGTTCATTTTCAAATTAAAAAATCCAAAAAAATTATACATCCAAAATTATAGAAATCTTTGGTGTTGCAGAAAGTATTTTATATCAGTCTCACTAAAACTATGATATTTTCTCATTTTGCAAAAAAAAATTAGAAATTTAAAATGTTCTGAAAATATGACAAAGAGGAGATCAAAACCTAGAAATAGTTTGAGAATGCTATTAATATTTATTGAGAAGCTTGATGTAGAAGATAGAGGTGAAATTGTATTATTTTTTCAACACTATGTAAATGGAGAAATAAGGATTTTGAAGCCATAAACATGTAATAGATTTTGTATTTGCACATTTTAATTAGATGAACTATTAGTAGAAACCAACATTTAAAGAAAAATTCATTGAAGGGGAAAATATGAGATAGGCCAGTTGTCAATACTGCAACACCAAAATAAATTGTCTATTTCAATAGTAAAGGGTGGTATTATGAATTATTAGTGCATGGCATATAATATAGTAAATAATAAATTAACAAGTTAATTTAATTTATTAGATGTTAGTTTTTAGTTATTTATTAGTTATGTGTTTGTTGGTAGTTAGTGGTTTAGGTAGTTAGTAAGTTGAATGGCTTTATAAAGCCATAAAATGTAATCATTTGTATGTTGAAGATGAATGACTAATTGTTGTGTTTGAGCCTCTAGCTCTTTGTTTCTTAATTTCAATAACCTTATCCTATGAGGGGATTAAGGTCTTATTTTGTAAAATGTGTTATGTGTGAAATGTTATTATTGTTTTTTAATAATTTTAATTTATTGTGGTAATTTGTAGTTTGGTTGAGTCTCTTTAAGTGTCAAATCTCAGATTTAAACTTAGGAGGGAATTTTAGAGGCCTAATGTAGACACCCAAAATTGTCCCCAAATTTGTCCATGTCTTGCAACACCTAGTCAAAAACATTATTAAGACATCATGTAGTATTTTGTCTTAAAATCTCATGTTAATCCCATCCTTATCCCACTTAGCCAATTAATTAAAAAAAATTATGTATTTAATTAATTTCATATTCATGATGAACTTGGATGGAGCGTGTGCATGGGAGCTCTGCGTAATCCCATGACCTGTAGCAAGTCATGGTCTGCATGTGTTTGTTCTTTGTTGCATGCATTTTTTCTTTGCAAATCAGGCTCTGTGGGGTTGTTTTCAGCAAGGGGTGGGGTTTTTTAGCTTTTAAGGGGGGTTTTTTTCTTGTGTGTGTGTTGTTCGGTGCAGGTGTAGGGTGTAAGGGCTTGAGGGGATTTTCTAATGGCAGGGTCTGTGCCTTTGGGTGAGACATCGGGGGATGCTGCTATGGCTAGGGTTGGTGATAGGTCTCCTCATCCATCTCTATCTAATGTTGGGGTTTTCAGCACTAGTGCTTTGAAATTGCACAAGATAAATAGATGCTTGGAAAGAGCTCAAGTTTGTCTGAAGCTGGTGATTCAAACAAAGGCAGTAGCCGAGGACCTGGAGTATTATAGAAAACATGTTTTAATCTACAAATTTATTGGATTGAGGGTTTCGATCCCTTTTCTGGAACCCTAGATTCGCAATTCATGGAATCTAGAAGGTGATTTTAAAATCTTGCTAGCTGTAAATAACTTCTTTCTAGTGGTCTTTTCATGTATCTCTGATCGTAACAAGGTTTTTGAAGGAGGGCCCTACTTTTATAATCAAGTTGGCCTTTTCATGAAGCCATGGCATGCAGGCTTTAATTCAGAAAAGGAGCTACCCTCGAAGGTGCCAGTGTGGGTTCATTTTCCTCGGTTGCCATTGGAATGTTGGAGACAGGATATTCTGCAATCAATTACATTGCTGCTGGGGAAGCCTATTGGCCCATCTCAGCAAACTCTAGAGAAGCAAATTTTTTCCTATGCTCAAGTCTATGTGGAGATTGATCTGAGCCAGCCTCTACTAGATTCTATTGATTTGACTATTGGGTCTAGCTCATGGACTCAATAGTTAGACTATGAGACTTTACCTTTCAGGTGCCGGCTGTGCCATGAGTATGGCCATCTTCAAAGGAGGTGCCCTCATGCCTCGGGTGCTGGTGGTTCAGATAATGTGAAGGCTCTGTCTAATCCAAGGGTAGAAAAGAGTAAAGCAACCATGCAGGGGGTGGTACCAAATAAAGATGGCTTTGTTCTAGGTAAGGCACGAAACAAGAATCAGGGTCAGAAGATGACTCTTCGGGATCGTCAAGAGGAGACTTTTAACAAGTTTGAGGCTTTGGATGAATTAGTCCATGAGGAGGGGGTTTCTTCTAGCATGCATGTTGAATCTTCTCCTTTAGTTGATCATAATTCTGAGTCTTTGCCTGTTACTACCTCGGTCCTAGTTCCTGTGGTGGCTTCCAGGGTGGTGATGGATTCAGTTGCTTCTCGCCCTGATGCTGGGTTTGGGTACTCTTGTGGTTTGGTGAAAACCCCCATGGCCTCTTTAGATGAAAGGGTGAGTTTAGCCAGTGGACCAGGTTGGAAGACTCTGGTAAGAAAAAAGCCCTCTCTTCTTCTCCTATTCTGGGTCTTCAACAAAAGTCCCTGAAAAAGTGTGCTCCTGATAAGCCCCAAAAGATGGGGAGCAAGAAGGATCAGGAGAAAGTTAAGATGGCTAGAGAGACATTGGTGGAATCTGGGTCGGTGAAGACATTGGATACTCACTTCTCTCACCCTTCGCAATGATTGTGTTATCATGGAATGTAAGGGGTATGAATAGCATCCCTAGACAAAAGGCTATCCAGGACTTGGTTAGTGCTCATTCTCTAGATGTGGTTTTCCTCCAGGAGATGAAGTTATCTGTGGATGGTATGATGCAGTGTGTTTATAAGATTTGGAACAGAGGGTTTTTCCAGTGTGTGTGTGCGCAAGGTAGCTCAGGGGGTCTTGCTTGCCTCTGGGATCCTCGGTGAATTTCTCCTATTTGGTGGATCTCTAGTAGATTTTCCATCTCTCTAGTTGCAATTAGTTTGGAGACGGGCGAAAGAATTCTTCTTTCTAACATTTATGCTCTGACAGATGTCCCTAGTAAGACTCTCCTGTGGTCTCATATCAATCTTCTGAGATCGTTGGATCCTTTCCTCCCCTAGATTATGGCAGGTGACTTCAATGTAATTGCCTCCCTCAAGGAGAAAAGGGGGGTGTACCTCGTTTGGACCCCTCTTCTGATCTTCTAAGGGATAATTTAGCTTGGCTCTAACTTGTGGATATCAAACCTTCAAATGGCATGTTTACTTGGAATAATAGGAGGCTTGGGGATGATGCCATTTCTGAATGGTTAGACAGGTTTCTTGTTTCCTATTTTTGGGTGGGTGACAAGTGGCTGTCAAGTTTTGAAATTTTAGATTGGCGAGGATTAGACCATTGGCTGATGGTCCTAAGAAACACACTTTTAGATTTTAGGTTATGTGGCTCAGGGAGAAGAGTCTTCTTGACTTGGTTTCTAGATGGTGGACTAAAGGACGACCTGCTTTTGGTACAACTATGTACTCATTTGTGAAGAGGTTTCACTATGTGAAGTATAAATTGAAACATTGGAATAAGTATCAGTTTGGCAATGTGTTTCAGTGGAAAAGGGTTGCCCAGGAGTGCTTGGATTCTATTACCAGGTAGATTTGGGACGAGGGTCCTAATGCAAATTTAAGTAGGCTTGAGGTTAGTGTGGTTAAAGACCTCGAGGAATGGGAGCTTCGTGAGGAAATTTTTTGGAAACAGATGGCCCATGTTGATTGGCTTCAGGAAGGGGATGGGAATGCTTCCTTCTTTCATAAATTGGTGAAGGCTCGAAGACAAGGTAGCTTTATCTCATCTCTCCACTCTCCTAAGGGTTTTGTTCTTTCTTCCTCTTCAGGGATCTCTAGTGAGGTGGTTCATTTTTTCTCTGCTCCCTTTTCTGAAGATACCCTGCCTGCTAGTGAGGAGGAAGCTTCTATCCTGGCTTGTATTCCCTCTCTGGTGACTACGGATATGAATTCTTCTCTTCTTAAACCTATTTCTTTGAAGGAGTTGGAGGATGTGGTGTTTCAGTTGAAAAAAGGGAAGGCTCCTGGTCCTGATGGGTTCCTGGTTGAGTTCTTTCAAGAATTTTGGGAAGTCATCAACCTTGACCTATTGGAGGTGGTGCAGGAGTCTTTTAGGAATAATCAAATGTTGTGAGCCATGAATGCCACATTTCTTGCTCTTAGCCCAAAACGTGAGGGTACTAATACTTTGGATCTTTTTCGACCAATTGCTTTGTGCAATGTGGTGTATAAAATCATTACAAAGCTAATTGCTGAATGTTTGAAGCCATGTCTGGATAAGTTGATCTTGAAGGAATAAGGGGGCTTTGTTGTGGGTAGACATATTTTGGACGGAGTGGTTATTGCGGATGAGACTATTCACTCTATGGCCTCTTCTAAGGAAAAGGCTATGTTTATAAAGTTGGACATGGCTAAAGCTGATGACAAAGTTAACTGGGGATTTTTGATCAAAATTCTCAGAGCCTTCGGGTTCATTTGTGAGTGGATTGATTGGGTCATGAGTTGTGTGAGGACTTCCTCATTTTCTGTCCTAATAAATGGGGAGTCTTCAGATCTATTTGGTGCTTCTAGAGGTCTTCGACAAGGGGATCCCTTATCCCCATATTTGTTCATCTTGATGGCTGAAGACTTAGGGAGATTCATTAAGTCTCGTGTTATGGATGGGCTCTTTCAGGGTTAGAAATGGAGTAATTCTCTTCCTCCTCAAACTCATCTTCAATTCGTGGATGATATGACTTTGATGGGTGTTGCTAAGGTGGCTGAAGCGGTTGCTTTGCATCAAATTTTGGATTGTTACCTAGCTGCCTCAAGTCAAAGCATTAATGAAAGTAAGTCTTGCATTTATTTCTTTAATACCCCCAGGCTTATTCAACAATGTATTGCCAGGATCTTAAGGTTTCAAGTGGGGAAACTTCCCTTTATATACCTTGGCATCCCTCTGGATGTGCGCCCACTTCCCAGGTGTTTTTGGCAGGATGTGATGGATAAATTTCATGGGATGGTTTGTCATTGGACCTATAGATGGTTATCTACAGCTGGAAGAGTTACTCTGTTGAAGTTCGTGGTTTAGGCCCTTCCTATATACAAGTGCTTTGTGTTGATGGCTCCCTCAAGTTTCATCAAAGATTTTGAGGGCCTTTGTTGGCAGTTTCTTTGGTTGAGTAATCTCCTTTCGAAGAAGTGGAGCTTGATTAAGTGGGAAGTTGTTTGCCGACCAAAGCAGGATGGTGGTCTGGGTTTGCATAGGACAGATTAGAATGGACAAGCTTTGGCTGCTAAGCTATATTAGAGATGGTGTCCTTATCAACATCAGTATTGGGCCAGGATCCTTACCTTCAAGTACCTTGGAGAGGTGGAGGGCATTGAGGTGCCTCATTTTAGTCTTTTGGGGAAAGGTTCTATGATCTGGGATACTCTCAAGAGGAGAGCTATGCTGGTTAAAGAAGGCCTTTTTTGGATCTGCAATAGAGGATCTAATGCTCTTTTTTGGCATGACTCCTAGGATGGCTTCCTGCCTATCCTCTCCTCACACCCTCACTTGGGGGACTTATGTAGGATTTTTGTTTAGGATGGTTGGAGTAGAGTGATGGATTTTAAAGTCCCTCAGGCTCTAGGGCAGACTATTGTTTACCAGTGGAAGGATATGCAGGACTAGCCCATGGGTGGATCTTTGGAGGATAGGAGGGAGTTGTCCTCCATTTTGGCTGAAAGAGTCTGTTGTTCTCTCCCAGAGCGGGATGTGCCAGCTTGGGGTCCGGTTCTAAAAGGGAAGTTCACTGTTGCTTTAGGGTATCATTTTTTGGATAGACAGGCTTGGGGGAGTGCTGAGGTTCCTAGGTGGAAAAATTATTGGAATAAATTCTCTTGGCCAAAATGTAATTTCTTTTCTTGGCTGGTGGTTTATGGCAGGTATTTGACTTGGGATAACCTTTGTAAGCGTAGCTTCTAAGGTCCTTCCTTATGCTTATTATGTCTAAAAGATGATGAGACTGTTTCACATCTTTTCTTCTAGTGCCCTTTTGCTAGGACTATTTGGCATTTTTGGTGGGGGGCTTGGAGTTTGCAATGCAGGCACCCTTCTTCTTTGGAGGAGTTTTGGTAGAACTTTGGGCCCATTTCAGTGAGGACTTTGTTTCTGCACATAGCTTGGCCAATTGGCCCTAGTCTGATTATATGGCACATCTGGTTGGAGCGTAACCGCAGGGTCTTTCTGGATAAGAAGTTGCTGGTGGGTCAAGTTTGGTCTCGCATTCTTGGGGCTTTGCAAGAGACCTTGTATGCTAAATGTGATCTATCAACCCCGGTAGATCCTGGTGATACTAGAGTTATTCGTAATTTGGGGATTCTTGTTGGGGGTCCCAAAAGCTCCAAGATTAGGTGGAGCAGGTGTTCTAGAAGGAAGGTTTCTAGGGAAGGGCATTGGCTGCCCCCTCCCACTAGAGTCTTGAAAATCAATACTGATGGGTCTGCAAGGGGTAACCCTAGGAATGCTTGCATTGGTGGGGTGGGTAGAGATAGTTCTGGGGTGGTTGTGTTTTTCTTCTCAGAATATAAGGGGCTGCACTCTAATAATTTTATGGAGGCCTTGGCTATTCTTTTGGCTTTGAAGAAGGCATATGCCCTCGGATGGAATAAGATTATCTACGAGTTGGATTCTTAGGTGGTGATAAACTTGATAAATAAAAGGCAGTTTGATGATGTTAGTTGGTAGCTTGCGGTGGTGGCTAAGCAAATCACCAGTCTTGGAGATTTATTTGATTCTATCACTTTCTCTAATATCCCTCAGGAATGGAATAAGGTGGCTGATGGGTTGGCCAAATGGGCTTCTGAGAAGAATGGGACCTGGCTGGTGGATGATTGGAATAGTTTACCTAGGGAACTTGCTCAGGATTTTGTGGATTTGGTCACAGAGGATGTGAGATGTTGCATGACCACTTCTTGACTTCTTGTTTGTTGTTCCTGGGCCTGTTTGGGCCTCTTGCTACTTTTATGCTTTGTACTACTCTCTTTGATTAATAAAGTTTTTACCCTCTTTTATTAAAAAAAATTAATTTCACATTCATAATCCCAATTTCCAATTAATTAAATAAATTTTATTTATTTAATTAATTTTCCATTCATATCTCAATCCTATCCTAATCATCTTCCCAATTAATTAAATAAATTTTATTTATTTAATTAATATCCCTCACATATCCCAACTAATTCAAATAAAATATTTGAATTAAATCCTCACCTTTCATCACATTTTTACACTTGTCCACCTCTTAAATGAATCATGTGTGGTACTACATTTTTTATTTAATATTTTTCACATGTAGTACTTTTTTATGTACACAATCACACATGTAGTACTTTTTGTGTACACGGTCACACATGAGCCCTATCCTCCTTCTTACACTTGTCACATGACTACAACTCCCTTGAAAAGTGGGAATAACTAATCAATCATAGCTGTCCACATCAATCATTTAGCCTTTTAATCTCAACCATCCATTTGAACCAAGCATTTCCTATAAATTAACCCTCTCCCAAGCCATTAGCATGCATTGAGTCTTGAGTATCCTTATACTATTGAAATATCTTTAGAGCCTTTGCAATCTATCCTCCATTATCTTCCATCTTTTCATCTTCATCTTATCGTGTAATTAGCTGCTGAAATGTGAGCAACCAACATACCAAATCAAATCACTCAATCAATCTATCATCTCACATCTATCATTCTATCTATTCGAGGTATTAAAGATTTGGATTAGGTAATGCATTTCATTTGTTTTATCCTTTTCATTTTATCCAAATTTTTCATTACACATTTTGGTGAACCTAATGTGAACATGCCCAATTAGATCTAATCATTAGTTTTTGTAGGTTTATGCACTTTGATTTGTAGGTTGAAGATATTTTATATTGTTGATTTTCTTTGTTTAGGACCAGATTTGTTGCAGAGAGTTTTCTATTTTACACAGGTCCTAGAAAAAGGAGATCTTGGATTCGTTGGAAAGAGGACTTCGAGAGCTTTCCAAAAAGTGGTTCCAATAAAGATTTGGCTCAGTATTGAAGGATTTATGATGATTTGAAGTTGACCCTATGATTCTGATTTTTCATAAATTTTTGATGTGCGACTTGTAGAATATATATATATATATATATATATATATATCTTCCAATCTAACTAACCAAATAACATTCTATTTTTTGTAGGTGGTTAGAAATATTTAAATCCATTTTCTATATCATCATTTTTTAGATCTATGGTACAAGTAGATTTTTTGTCAAAAAAATATTTTTTTTCAAACCCTAGTTTATGAGATAACTTTTGCATATGGAGTCCAATTTGAGCAATTTTTTTTTTATATTGATTAGAAAATCATAAGGGATCTCATGGTCATATCTATTTTGTTGTTGGATGACATTATTTGTTGATTTTTTGCAAGGTTTATTGTTCAATTTTAACACTCTTTCATTGCAAACTTCAAACAAGCATAACTTTTGCATTTTTGATCATTTTTCAACGAATTATTTTTTAAAATTACATGAAATTTCTTAAATTTTATGTTTATGCAATCCATTCTATTGTATTAGATCATCTTTATCATTTTTTAATCAGATTTCATCTTTTTCACATAATCAACTTCTTTGCAAGTTTACTTGTTTCTTTTGCGATTTGGTGACATGTAGGTGAATCAAAGGAGCTAGAGCAGTATTTTGATCAATCAAAACAAGTCAGAAAGAAAAATAATTAGGTGCACACATTCTAATCTTTCATCTTTTAATCATTATTTGATCACACATTTGGACTTTGGGCCTAAAACGAACAACTTGCTTGCAATCACATCAAAAATTGGGATAAAACGAATAAGTGTCTTCTATCACATTTGGCTTTGGGGCTAAAAAGAACAAGTGCTTGAATTTTCTTCCACATATTTCATTTTTCTAAGGTCAATTAACAACTGCGTGTGTGAATCAAGTGACATCTCACTTGGTTTGCTTTTCTTTACCCTATTTAGGAGGCCTACTTGGAGACACACTACTCCAAGGGATGACCTCAACCAAGGCTGAATCGAAAGACACCCTCATTGGAAGTTGTAAATCGTGTCACTCTTGGCTAAGCCCCAAAGAACTTTATACCTTTGGGAAGTGAAGGTGAAGGGTGGGTTACCCCTTTCTCCCAACTGTGTGGCAAGATTTTGCTTTCAATTCCTTAGTCAACCTTGTGCAATCTAGCCTAAGACCTAATCAGCCATATGACTAGACATTAGGCTTGTTGATGTGTCTTCCACATGTGCTTGCTTAATAATCATCAAATTTCAATTTCAAAGTTAAAATTGCTTATGTGTCTTGCGTGAGTAATTCATGTGTGTATATGCATAATCATTTGTTTGAACATTACCAAATCAAGCTCGAAACACCAAACACATAAATGAGTCATACTACACATCATACCTAATTCAATTTCATCCTAAACACATAAACAAATCAATCTAAACTTTCATCCTAGTCACCTTCATCCTAATAAACTTCATCCAAACAATCCACATCATCATCGAATCATAACCAAGCACTTGTCAAAAAGGGTCTTAATCTTAAACACACTTGAGACACCATGCCAAAATTTGAAGACCGAGTACTAAAAATCATTCTCCAACTTCACAAAGCTCAAGCAAGACAATCACCTCTAAGCCAAAAAACCATTCAAGAGGCCAATGACATGATCCAACAACTTCAACAAACAAGCCAATCACCTCAAATGTGATAACTCATAGCACTAGCCCAATACCTCGTAGCCACATGTCCAAATCAACAAGCACATCCTCTATCTGTTCCACATCAACAAGTTCCACCTCATCCTTATGTGGAAATCCCTCCATCGTCATCACATCAACAACTTTATCAACAACAACAACAACCCATTCAACAATTCCAACCACAACATCAACAAATTTACCAACAACAACAAATAATTCCACAACAAATCATACCACAACAACAAGTCCAAACACCATTCCAACCTCAACAAATTCCACATCAATCTTATGTGTCACTCCCTTCAACTTCATACCAATCTTATCCAACCATATGTCAAACTAATGCCACATCACCATACCCAACTTCTTCCAACATCAACCAACTTCCACCACAATTCATATCACAAAACCTTTTACCTACATATCCTACCATGTCATCCCATCACCAAACCCATCCACAAGTCAACCAAGTGTCATCACAACAAGAACATGCAAGCCCAAGTCCACCTTGGCAACAAGATCAAATGCCATCAACTTCATATCAACCCCAAGACCTTTTATCTACATATCCTACCATTTCACCCAACCACCAAGACTATCAGCGGCCTCCACAACAAGCACAAGTGAGCCTAAGTCCACCTTTGCAATAAGAAGCACATGCAAGTCCAAGTGGCCCCTTGTACATAAACCAAATGAGTCCAAGTTATCCTATGAAAGACTTAATTACCTTTGACAAGGGAGATACCAATCTAGAGTGGCCTCCACCATCCAATACCATGCCAATACATGAGCCTACTAGTCCTATCCTAACACCACCATGTGATCCCATTCCTAGTCCATTAATCCCTCTACTTTCCAACGCACCAAGCCCTCCATTACCTTCATCACCATGTCATTCTAATCCTTCACTAAAGGATGCAGCTGAGATAGTTTTACAACGGATGCTTGAAGCAAAACTCATTGAACTTCCTGAAGTCAAACCATGTGAAGAAAGTCCATATGATGAACATGATTATTGTGCATATCATAGGACCAAAGACCATAATACAAATAAACGCCCACTATTTTTCCCAATTGTTTACAAGGTGTATTGACATACAATAAGAAATCATGTCACATCATCCAAATCCCATGTGTCACCCCCATCTAATCCAAATCTTAATATATCCAATCTCATTATCCCCCCATCCAATCCTAATCCTAATCCATCCAATCCAATTATCCCTCAACCTAATCATGATCCTAAGCCTACAACACCATCTACCCTTATCATCCATCCATTATGTTGTCTTTATACCCATACACTTGCAAAGGATGTGATCCATTGGCTACTAGCACGGAATAGAACACCCCCATGTCAAACACACATTGATTAGCCTACCAAAAAACTTCCAAATGTCATGTCCAATCCTACAACTCATTTACATAGCCCACATATCCTTGAGCCTCTTCAATAGCCCTCAATTAACATGCCTAGCTCTTCAAGCCCTTCATGTGGTCCACAATCCATTAATCCTATTCAAGGACCTCCCATAAGTCCAAGTCAAGAGTCATCATGCCCTCATGTTGTTGACCAAGAGTCATCCACTTCCATTCAAGAAACCCAAGAGATATGTCAAGTGTATATTCCTAAGCATGTGGAAACATTAAGCCCTAGTCCAACTCAAGGTCAAATCACTTTTATGACACCCATCCATAACATGTATCTTTTCCATGATCAAGATGATAGCCATAATAATGAATCTATCCATGAGCCACTTGATCCTATTCATACCCCTATACCTATCCATGAGCAAGCCATCCAAATTCAACCTATCCATAACATTTAATTTCTTTATGATCAAGATGATACCTATGAAGAAGCTATCCATGAGCACCTTCATCCTATCCATAATCCTATATCTATCCATGAGAAAGATATCCACATTTGTCCTAGTCATCTGCCATCTAGCCCTATCCATAATGATTAAACATCCACTTGTCATGATGAGACACTTGTCCCCCAAGTAAGCATAAAAGATCAAACAAATAACTTGGATCATCTTAGTGAACACAATGCTAATCAACATCCTAATGATCCTCCTTCCACATCCACTATCAACTCCATTTCAAATCCACTATCATGTCCTAGTGGTCTTACCACCCTTATACATGAGTGTTCTTCTTTAGAACAACAACGACCTTTATCCACCTCACCTTCTACATCCAATAATGAACTCAAGTCTAATGTTCAAAGCACACCAAGTCCTATAGTCCATCGCATACTCCAAAACATGAACTACCAAGGTAAAGGCCTAGGCCTTTATGAACAAGGTATTTTGGAGCCAAACCATGTCAAGGTTCCTCTATGCTCATATGGCCTTGGATATACACCCCAAGGTAAACAATCTAAAGATGTTGGTAATTCCTCCATCTGTCCTAAGTCCACTTTCCATCACAAACCACATCATATACCCAAAACATATGTATCCATTACACCTCCATCAACTTACAAATGTCAAAAGCATGTGACCATACACCTTCCACCATTCACTTTACCTCCACTTTTTCCAACTGCTAACATCCCACTATCCACTTTACCTCCACTCCTTCCAACTCCTAATATCCCTCCATCTACTTTGCCTCCCTTGTTACCAACACCTAATTATCCATTTATCCATAAGCACCCTTACAATCCTAATAATGACCAACAAATGCATAGATTGTCTAAACATAAAGCTTCCACTCATTTCACCAACCCCGCTTCCACCAAACCCATGGGATTCTAAAATAAAAATTTGGATGCCTCCTTTCATAAAGCCAAAAATCCTACCAAAAATTTGAAAGGTCCAAATGCCTTGGGACATCAATGCCAAAAGTCGAATCAAAGTACATTTACAAAGCCATCCAAACCACTACCCAAGCCCAAATCTTCACAAGAAAAGGTCAAAACTAAAATGGTTTGGGTCTCTAAGAAAAAATCAATCAAGTCAAATGAGGCATCTACCTCTCAAAAATCCCAACCATCCACTTCCATCCAAATATCCCCTTCCATCAAAAATTCCCATTCCATTAAAATATCCCAAAAATCCCACAAGCAAGGAAAAAATCATACAAATCCTAAGTCTATGTGGATCCCCAAATGCTTACATCATCCATACACTAAGAAAACATCCCCATTACTTCCTACACCACATTCCAATCAAAATCTTCAATGTTTATCATGGTGTGTGCAACCGTTGGTCATGATTCCCTTCCATTCAAAAACATTCCCATATACCTCCATCTCCCCAACCTTCATCCATTATCTTACATATCTCCCCATCACCTTCCTATGGTCCATGCTTTTGCATAAGTATTTCATCCATCCTTTTCCATAAGGCTGACATAATCCCCGTCATAGTCCACTATCCCCCAACCAACCATCCTTACATAAACCTTTCATTATCCACTATCTACCTAATCCATCACCCTCTTTCATATCTCCCTTACCAACATCTATGAGCATAACAACATGGTCCATGTGAGGGCATCCATCTCCAACGGGACTACCAACATTCATAGCACTAGACACTCGAGTTCCTCCTATCCATTACCATGGTGAAAACCTGGCAAACAGGCGCCATGTGTAATTGCTATCCCAACAAATTTTTTAAAAAATTCAAAAAACAAAAAATCAAAAAAGTAAAGAGAAATCCCTTCGTCCAATGGTGAAAACCTGGTAAACATGTGCCTTGGATAAGTACATGATAAAAACCTAGCAAATAGGCATCATGTGTAGGTTGATCTTCTATGTCACTTACACTTTGGGGCACATTGTCTCATCCATCTTATCATTTCTAACCTATCATTTTCCATCTTATCCTACCATCCTTAGCCATTACACCCACTACCTATCATAATCCTCCATTCATCCTCCCTTCCTTCCTTTGATCTTGATGAAGACATAGGGGCAAAATGTTGAAATATACTTTGGATATCTCTTGGTATACCTCATCCTTTCCAAACCAATTCTATCATAAGCCTTGTCATGTAAAATCCATCATGTCATCCTTTTGTCATAAGTTTTATCCTGCAAAATATTAAGTCTATACCTAGAATGGGGGCATGTTGTTCCTATGCGACATAGTCTTTGGAGATCACATCCTAGCTCCATTATGAGGCATACATCCATCCATTATAGTCTATTCTTATATCTATCCTTTTATCATGAGCTTTCCATTCCATAGCCTATTCTTATATCTATCCATCTATCATGAGCTTTCCCTTTTATGGCCTATCCCTTTATCCACCCATTTATCATGAGCCTTCCATCCCATTTACTATCACCCATCCTTTTATCCATCCAATCCCATTCATCCATCCTTGCAACTAGACTTGGTTTTTTCCCTTGTCATTGGTATCAAGCACAAAGGCTACCTAAATTGTAAATCCATTGGCATTTTCTAAAACATTTCAAAAAAATCCAAAAAAAATCAAATATTCCAAAAATCTAAAAAAAAGAATCAAATATTCCCAAAAAACAAAAAAAAATGAAATATCCATCAAAAATCCAAGCAATAAAACCAACCCTCAAATCAAATCCATCACTTCGTCAAAAACCAAATCCAATCAAATCATCAAATCAAATCAAATTCATCAACGATCAATCATCATCAAATCTCCAATCCATCAAAGAAAATCAAATATCCAATCAAATCATCAAATCAATCCAATCTATCAATCAATCAAAATCACATTAATCCAATCCATATCATCCCATCAATAACATCAAACTCAAATCAAATCAATCCATCAAATTCATCAATCACATTCATATCAATCCAATTCAATCAAATCAATTCTTCAAATCAATCCATTCATCTATTCAAATCAATCCAAAGAATCAAAGGAATAATCCAAATGCAAGTCATCCTTAATCCATACCAATCAAACTAATCAATCTTGTCAAATTATCCAATCACAATCAATGGTCTTGATCCTAGCCTTGTCGTAAACAATCAAATCATCATCATCATCAATGGGCTATATCGTTCCCGCATCCTTGTGTTGATTTAGGGATATAGCGTTCCCTACAATGACAACACTATTATCATCGACAAAACAATTAATAATTAATCATTAGTTTATAGCTTGACAGGGGCAATACCTTGTTTGTTTTTGAATCATTTGTGCATGTTTTCTTGCTTACTTGTGTGTGTTATCATTTTTAACTTGCATTTGAATTACAATCCATATCATTCCAGCTAATATTCATATCTTGTGTATGTTGGAATAGCTTTTTCATTATCCTTTGCATCTAAGGTCACATTATACCCTTTGTGCATTCAGACTTTAATGCTATAAGTTTTTTTCCTCATACGTTAGACAAGGTTGTATTATGTTGGGGCACAAGACACATCGTCACCCTAGTCCTTATACCTTGGTGTATAATGTCTAGTGCTATATCAAACATCATGGTTACTCACTTTCATTGCAGCATAATGCATCATCATTTCTTCTATCCATTTCCTTATCTTTCTTCTTTGACCAATCCCTTTCATTTTGAGAGCCTACCCGTATTTGTCCAACCCGCCTATCCTATCAAGGGGGCATCATCCTCCTATTTCATCCTTATCCTATCCATCCATCATCCATCATCCTCATCCTATCATTACCATCTCCATTTTATCCCATCATTTTCCTCTATCCATACCTTAGCTTCTTTGAAATGATGTTACTCGACATAAATCTTATCATCTCGAACATCATCTCAAAGAGGGGCAAAATGTAGACACCCAAAATTGTCCCCAAATTTGTCCATGTCTTACAACACCTAGTCAAAAACATTATTAAAACATCATGCAGTATTTTGTCCTAAAATCTCATGTTAATCCCATCCTTATCCCACTTAGCTAATTAATTAAATAAATTTTATTTATTTAATTAATTTCACATTCATAATCCCACTTTCCAATTAATTAAATAAATTTTATTTATTTAATTATTTTCCCATTCATATTCCAATCCTATCCTAATCATCTTCCAAATTAATTAAATAAATTTTATTTATTTAATTAATATCCCTCACATATCCCAACTAATTCAAATAAAATATTTGAATTAAGTCCTCACCTTTCATCACATTTTTACACTTGTCCACCTCTTAATTGAATAATGTGTGGCACTACATTTTCATTTAATATCTTTCACATGTAGTACTTTTTGTGTACACGGTCACACATGAGCCCTATCCTCCTTACACTTGTCACATGACTACAACTCCCTTGAAGAGTGGGAGTAACTAATCAATCCTAGCCATCCACATCAATAATTTAGACTTTTAATCTCAACCATCCATTCGAACCAAGCCTTTCCTATAAATCAAGCCTCTCCCAAGCCATTAGCATGCATTGAGTCTTGAGTATCCTTATGCTACTGAAATATCTTTAGAGCCTTTGCAATATATCCTCCATTATCTTACATCTTTTCATCTTCATCTTATTGTTATGCTGCTAAATTATGAGCAACCAACATATCAAATCAAATCACTCATTCAATCTATCATCTTGCATCCATCATTCTATCTATTTGAGGTATTGAAGATTTGGATTAGGTAATGCAATTCATTTGCTTTATCCTTTTCATTTTATCCAAATTTTTCAATCACACCTGATAATATTATTTTTCTCATTATTTATGTGAAAATAAACCCCTAAGGTGATATCATATGAGATGGGTCCATGTTGGAATGTTTATTATATGTTTTAGATGAATCTAGAGCCTTCAAAAGTGTCATGGAATATAAGCAATGAGATTGGAGGCAAGTTTTAATTTATGGAAAATTAAAAACACTTTTGATGAAGAGAGAAAATCCCTCTCACTCTCACACACACTTAAAATCTCAAAATTTTGGAAATTTAGATTGCAACAAGACAAACACAATTTTTATTAATTAAATTACAAAACAATATTTACAAACATCTCTACAATCTGCAACAACACTATAATAAGGCCATCATGGCTTCTCACAAATCTTCCCCTACCTGATGAGTTGCTTTGCAACTCACCTTTTAATATACAAATAGACATAATCTCCAAGCTTTCCTCTGACTTCCCTTCTAACTTTTATTACTCTATCTTTCCCTCAACAAAACATTTCTTTTTTTCCCACTCTTCCTTCTTTCAAGTTGCTTCTCTCTGAGCACTACCCACTCTCTAGCCGACTCTCCTACCCTCCTCTGTTTGATGAAAATATGCATATATATTAGCATCTATATCTTCAAAAGCCAACCCCATCTCACTCCCAAACATTGCTTTATATAATATTAACAATCTCTTCATTTGTTTCAACCTTAGAAGATGAAGAGACAAGTTTCAAGGAAATTGAAGTTTTAAATTAGAGTCAAAGACTCCTCTTGCAAGCTACCCGTGGCCTAGCATCAGCGCCACAATGAACAAGTTTCAAACTATATATTTTTAGACTACTATCACCACATAGCTTGTGTAGTCCCTTCTTGACTTCATAAGTATTTCTTAATAGACAGGGGTCGTAGCTTTTCCAAGTGATTGCAAGAAATCTCATAATGACCACTCAAACATTTGAAGGCATTTCATAAAACTTCATCACTTGTAGCTTCGACACTTAGAAAGAATAAACCTTTAAGTCTTTTGATATTTGTTTGATTCATTAAGGCAATCCAAGCCACACCAAAGTAAATGAAATCACCATATATTAAATTCCATGACTTGAAGAATTTGATACCTTGACTTTAGTTTTTATTCACTAGCCGTGAGCAATTTGCTAAGTGTGGAGTTTTCCAAATGGAGCGCTTAATTAGTAGATGAGAATATGTTTCTCTCCACATAAACCTATGCAAATTCTTTATAATACCAAGTCCTGAAGTCAGATGTCTGCTCAAAAATTGATATCCATTACTAATTGATGATGTCCTTTTCATACGAGGACTTGATGCATTGAAGGGCTCAAAATCTAGTTCCAATGCATATTCATCCTTGGCCCAACACTCATCTGCAAGGTACTCTTTGAGCTGTAGGTATTTTGTTACTGTAAGTTTTTCTATTAAAAGGTTAGAGGCATTAACATGAACATACTCCCAAAACCTAGGCTTGCTTCATATTGCCAAACCAATGAATGGTGGCACAATGACAACCTCCTGTGTGTACCGTAAGATATGACCAAACAATCCTTCTTCAAGATTCCTTTTTCCTTGGCATCATCTATTATTGTGTCAATATCACTGTATAATTGGTTTTGTTGTAGAATCCTCTTACCTTGTGATGCAAAACTATAGCCACAAGCAATGGTTCCAACATTGACATCCTCAGCATATAGTAACTCTGCCATCATGAGCTCATAAAGAATTGGGCACATATATTCCATTGTAAATTGCAAACATCAAAAACATCGTATACTAGATGGAACCAATAAATCATGACGAAAATTGAATAAAACTAAAAATTAACCTACAAATGTTTTTGTCGATACCAATCGCTTGCTGACCCGAGATGCTCCTGTATCAATTTCCTAGGTTCAAAGAACCAAGATATTTCTTTAATACCTTTTTTGAAGATTTGTTGAGGGTTTTTTTTCTATTTTTATTGTCACTTTTAGTTTTCAAGTTTTCTCTTGGAGAGAGGAGATTTCGGAAGAGCTTGAGATCTTGAGAGAAGAGGAGAGATTGAAGAGTTTTTGGTATAAAGGGTTTCCAAACTTTTTTTGAAGTATTAGAGGTAGGATCTTAAGCCTTTATGGAGTTTGTATTATTGTTGTTTGTTTTCATAATAAATTCAAAATCTTGTTGGTTTTTTTTTCTATGGGTACTCTTGTTGTTGAATGAAATCTCTCTATGTTGAGTGTTGTGTTTGGTATTAATTGCTCATTTGAGATGGGTTGTTTGTGTTTAGGTGTGGATCTTCCCATTTGGGTTAAGATCCACCCATCTAATGGGGTTGAGAGAGGTGTGGACCCTCTCTTGGGGAACATTTCATTGTATGGTGTTGATTAACATTGAATGCCTACATGTATGAATGAGTTTGTATTATGGAGAAATGATAAATACGTTAAGTTTTATGGCCATTATGTTGTGGAAGATGTGATTTGGGTGGTGGAGTATTGTGATGTGCTTTGGTGATTGTGGGTATCTTTATGTTAAGGAGATTGAGAAATTATTTTTTTAATTTTCCCCAAGTGGATAGTGAGTCCCCTTTTCTATGGATCTTGAGGATATTCATATGTGTTGTGTTAGCCATTGGGAAGTTGCATATTTTTGTGTGTGTAACTCTTGTTTGAAGTGAAATCTAGTTTCCTGAGGCCTCCTAGCTCAGGGATGGGATTGTATTACAAGTCCTACAATTGGGAGGTGAGCTAGTCTCTTGGTCATGTGAAGGTTGTTGTTGGTTTTGTAGATATGAAATCTTGACCTTGGAGTTGCAAAAATACTAGAGGCTCAGGGTTTGAAAACCCTATTGTAAAAAAAATGTGTAAATATCAATTGAGTTGTCTAATACTTGTAAATATATTGATCTATTTCAGAAGTTTGAAGTTGAAAATGTAAAAGAACTCAAATCTAAAAATTGTTGGATTTTATTCTTTTAGTGGAAATATGTTTCATTGTAAATATTTATTTCTACAACTGAAAATTAATGTTGTAATTATTAGCTCTGAGTTAATAAAAGGTGTAGTACTATAGTTTTATTCTTTTGGAATAGATTTATTGATGTGCTTTCTATATGCTAGAAAAAATAGAAAGAATACCTAAAGAATAATAAACATTTAATTGCACATTGCCATCTATTTTTTAACTAAAATGCATATATTTTTAAAATGCCATGTCTGAAATTTATAGAAATTAAAAAATGAAAAGATGAATTAAATTTCCATATAACTTTTTTTTAAGACAAACAAATTTACTAAAATAAATTATAAAGAAAAAGTAAATAATTACAGAAAAAATAGAGAAATTTTAATATTAAAGAAAAAAAGTAGAAGAGGCGTAGCCCCATGGAAGGAGTGGGGAAGGGTAACCCCACCCCCACAATCATGGCTTTAATGTCATTGCCTCCCACAATGGCTTATGCTTTTTTTCCAAATAAAAAAAGAAAGAAACCCTTTTTATTTTGCAAGAATTTCTACTCAATTTTTTTCATTGGATTTTTTTTATGCAATATTTTTTTGGTTATGAGTTAAGTTTATTTAATTTTCTGTATATAGTGCACAAAAATTAAGAAAATGGAAATTGAGAATTTGTAATATAGATTTATTAGAAAAATAAATAGAAGAAAGATTATATAGATTATTTTGGATGCAAATATCCACACTTATCTCAAAATCCTTGTGCAAAATCTAAAACATGAACAATGAATTAAAAGAAATAGAGAAAACTATACATTTGATACATTGATTTAACCTTTCTCATTAAACTCTACTTATAGCTATACATTTTCCAAATCTCACAAATAAGGAAATAAAAATAAAAATAAAAATAAATTAATGACTTTTATTATAGATCCACCATGAAAAATATTTTTTCTCAAATTACTCATATGGCCTAGACTAGATAATTTGATTTATTGCTTCTCATATGTGTGCATGCTATTGTAAATCTCTTGAAATCTTGTGATCTTCCTATCGACATGCCATGCAACCTCTAGAAGCTTAGAGATCTAGAAAAAACATGCATATCAAGGTTAGACAATGGTAGGGTTTGCAGACTAAAACATAGGAAAATACAAATCCATAGTTTAAATTAAAATATTAATCTAGCCTAGACAAAAAAATTAAATAAATGCAAACACAAAAGAAAATAGAAATTTAGAGGAGTTGGTTGAAGGGAGAAACTCTCATACCATTCCCAAAAATATTCCTCCATTATCATTTTTCTTAGACCTCCAACATAGAGGAAAGGAAAAATAAAATAAAATGAGAGAGCAAGAAATGTAGCATGCATGAGGAATGAATGAGAAGAGCAAAAGGGTTACAGTCATTTATATAGGCTTATTTACCATTTCTTTTTATTAATTATTTTAAATTTGTGTTATTCAACTCATTCAATTTTATTTATTTATCTTGTGTAAAGCAATGAAATTTAAATGTATAATTATTCATAGCGGGTGATTAAACTGATATAGATAAAGAGAGTAAAGTTTGAATCTAATGTTAATTTTTATTGGCATTTAATTTAATTATGGGTTTGCAAAAGTTTGAAATATTATTTAGAGTTTTATTTTAAAAATTGGTTGAATTTCATATTAATGGTAAGAGGTAGAAAAATGTAAAATATGTTAGAAAATATTATTAGTTGTTACTTTTCAATTGTTAATTCTTAAACATTACTGATGTGATGTCTTGATGATATTTAGTTCAAATTAAATTGAATATATATATATATATATATATATATATATATATAGGATTAGTTATAGAGACTCCTAGATGTAGAATAATCATCATTTACTTAGAGAAAATTATTAATTCGGAAAATTAGAACCCTTTGCTCACTAATGAAAGAATGTGTATCACTAGGGTAAATTGTTGCAAATGAGTATATTGAATATGATCAATGATTTTCTTACATTTAGTGTTTTTTGTATATAAATGTGGATTTAGATTTGTTGTGGAATATCAACTTGTGAACTCTTCTGATCACATTGTGTTGACTTGTAATTACCACCTTCACATAGAAACCGTAGAGGGAGTTTTACTCATGGAAGTTTTTCCTTGAGACGTCGTATATAGTGGTGATGTTTTCTTGTTAGGTTGCCTCTACTTTTAAGGTGCATTGATTGGGATTTCATATCACTTGCTTCCTATGATTTGATTCCTTTGTCTTGAGTGGCATGCCCTTATCCTATTTCATGTGCAATTATGTCAAGTGAGCATAAAACACTATTGTGATTAGTGCAAATTTAGTAATTATATTTTTGTAAAAGAAAAAAAATGATTGTGCCATGTTTATGTCCATGTGTATAGATGGGCATGACATTTAGTACTAGAGCTAGGTTTAGTTAACATTGGGAGATCTAGGAATTTGTATGGGTCTTGTTTGTCAAATGAGTTTATTGTGTGCATGTCATTACAGGATGGTTGTGGTGATGTTGAAAATAAATGGTTCATGAATTTCATCTTTAATATTGAATTTCAGTTATGTTTAAGGTAAAATTTGGATTTGTTTAGTTTAGAGTTTAAATCCTCCTTTCACCCATTACGTTCAAGGACCTTCGGATTGAGTGAAAGAGCACTATCAGGTCCTTGGTCACTTACAAATGTAGGGAAATTTGGATTAGGGTATTTGATTATCAATTTTCCTTCTCTTATACTTAATTATCCATCAAAACCCTAATTATGCAAATATGGCAATAAACTGATGAATAATGGAAAATGCTTCTGTAGAAAGATGTAAAATTACAAATTACAGTGCACCTATTTTCAGGGTTCTAAGGCAGAAAAGTTAGGGACACAGGAGCGAGCGCCCAAGTCCAAGGCCCTGCTTTTTGTTAGGATCTGGAAACTCAGTCTGCAACCTATTTCTGCTACTTCAGAGATCTTCCCATCACAAAACTTTGGGGACTAGGGAGCAGGAACCCAAGTCTAGGGTGTCCTTTTCTTCACTAATCTGCAATTCTGACACTCCAATATGCCCTTTAGTAACTTCACTTTGTCTACATCATCAACCTATAACCTGCAATCATAAAACTTTGGGATGGGGTTGTGGTATTTAGGAGCTTGCCTCAATCAAGTCTCGAAAGGACACTTAAGTCCTCCAAACACCTTGTTAGATAGAGAGTGTGTGCCCTTGTGAGGCCGAGGCAAAAACCAAATGAATAATGATCACAAACACAATATAATATCACCTTGTAGTGAAGATCTCATGAGAGGAAGAAGCTCTTCATTCCATGAGGAAATGGATGCTCAAATCTGCAAACACAAACACATAGACAACACCAATCTGCTCTTGCAACACAATGAAAGCCTTGAATCACCTTGAGAATGCATAAACATCACCATAACAATCTAGTTCTAAATGAATGCCTAAACATGCTTTTATATGCAACTACAAACACTCCTGCCAAAATTTCATAAATTTAAACTTATCATGTTGGCATAGGGACCAAATAACGGTCATAAACTAACACTTCAAATTTGGGATTGCCCCAAAATAGGGAAGGACTAGGGCACGAGCGCCCAAGTCCTCCCCCCTATTTTGGGTAGGGTTAAGCTCAAGGGGTCCCCCTAGGCCCCATTTGTCATGATACCTAGGGTTCATGCCATCGGGATGCCAAATTATGATGTAAGATGTCCTAAATGCACACTAAAGACCTGGGAGCTAAACTTTATGAGCAAAAAGCCCCCAAGGGGACATTTTCTGACATTACAAATTATAATTGCATGATTCTTCTACTTTATGTGAAAATTTTGAATAAATTAGAAGAATGTAATAGATTGTATAAAGTGCTCAATTGATCTATTCAAATATAATGTTGTTTTGATTAAGATAACAGAGAAGGGCCCAAACCCTTTCAAAAAATTCATTAAGGCAATAGAAAGTTTTACAATTAGTAAAACTAAGTACAAACCTAGCAGAGTAGAAGATAATGAACTACACAAAGAGGACCAACACAAAATAGAACACCTAGCACAGAACCAATAGGAGAAACACTATTTCTCAGAGAGGTGCTTCAATTCATTGATGGTCTGCCATTCTTAGTTGAGGAACTCTAGTTTATCTTGTTTATTTTCAAAGCGAGCCACCTTCACACTGTTGACCTGATCATCCATGTTTCCCATATCCACTTCTTTCCCTTTGATCTTTTTTCTCCTAGCTCTAGTTATGTTGGCTGGGCCAATAGAAGTAGTCTATTGGTTGGTGTTTCCTGTAGAAGGAGTGCCATAATTCAAACCCTTAGCCACTTTCCTTTTCTCTAGCTCAACTTGGAAGACATAGAAGGTGGTGGCTAAATTTTTAATAGTCTCTTTGTTGAAGGCGATAATCTCCTCCATATTCCTTTTAATGACTTCCTTGTTATTCTTAATGCTAACCATCTCCTGATCCATACTTTCCCACTTTTTGAAGGTGTTAGCAAACTTCTCCACCTCCTGCCATAAGTCTTTTGTCACATTTTCACTAGGCTAGTCAGAAGTCTCAAGTTGGGTCACAATTTCCAAGTTTTATATTTTATTTTTGGTGTGGTGAATTTGTGCCAGTTGCCATTTTAACACTTGTTTTGGAGGTCCATAGCCTTATACAAGGTTATGACCTCTTCCAGATGAATGCATGAACTGCATCTGCTCACATCATGGTGGGTACTTTTCTCTCCAGTAAGGGAACTACTAAGAGGGGGTGAAGAATGCTTAACTCTGGAATTGGTAGAAGGGATGAACTGCTCAGGAGAAGGGGACCTTGGCTAGGAGAGAGTCTCCAAAGGGTTCCCCTACATCTTACTCTTTCCTTTGATTTTAGAATTGCCAGGGGTATTCTCTAAGTCCCTTGGGAGATGATCAATAGGGGAGTCCACCAGGGGTTCATGGAAGGTAACCTTGGGTTGTTTCTTACTATATGGGAGAGGGGTGGGAAGCATGGATAAATCCTCAATAGGGTTAGGGTCAACAAAGGTGGAGGGTTTAGATAATTTAGGTTTATTGGAAGGCGGCGACTCAAAAGAAAGGTGTTCCACCAACAATGGGTTATAGATACAGGGTCTAAAGGCTAGGGCCGAAGTAAGAGCTAACTCAAACTTGTAAAGGGAGTAGATGAGCCCCTAATGAAGAGGTAGGGTTTTCTCTCCAATCAACACTTTCTGGACTGACTCTTCTAAAGATGTGAACAACCAATAAGGAAAATTCAAATTAGCTTGAAGACAAAAGTGATTTAACATAGGAAAGAGATAGGCATGGAACATTTTATAGCACCCTTCAAGGGTGATGTATCTCATCATGACCTATGTAATGCGCTTCTCAACTCCTAGGATTTTGTCCCTGTTGAACCCATTTTGCAGTCTACTAACATTTTCACCCTTTTGTAAAAACTTTTGCATTCCATCCTAATAATGCCCTTTCACTTTCTTGGGGAGTCAAGTCCCTTCCATTTTGAGCTTGGTGGTAGCAACGATTAACTCATCTGTCACCCTGAACTAGATACCTCTTATGTAAACCACCCTTGCTTTATAAAAAGTAGTGAATTCTCTGGACACCAAGGTATCAAAACTATTAAGAGTTTCACAATAAGAGGTAAAATTCTCCGTCTAAAGAATTCCCCAAAGCTCAATATCATTCTTGAAATTCTCACAACTGTTCGGCTCTGTTTGAATTAAGTAACCTTCGATGGTGGAATGAAAATATCAATGGAGCAATTTTCAAAAGAACCAGTAATGTTGAAATGTAATGGCAACCATTTAGGCCAGATGCAAGTAATATGAAGGACCCTGATCCATTTCTTGTCATAATTTTCCTTATTCCAACAAGTTCCTTCATTCGTTGAGTCATCTTCATGAGGACAGGGAGGTTCATTTGATTAAATGGTGTTAATCACTTCATTTCTTATTATTAAATCTATGTGCCTTAGAAGATGATCAATATCATTCTAAGTTATGAAATTTTTGAAGGTGGTGCCTAGGTTAGCAAGGGCATTAACTAACTCATTTCCTTCCCTAAATGTGTGTTGGATAATGATATTCTCAAATTTATCCAAATCTTTTTTTATAACTTCGATAATATCTTTATAGACCCAGCTAAGGGTAGCTTTAGAGGATAGCATATCCATAATGTTCCTAGAATACCCCTCTATGACCAGGTCCTTTATTCCTTTATTGACAACCATCTTGATACCTTGAATTGCTGCACTAGCTTCAGCAAAATTACATGTTTGAATTCCTATGTTCTTAGCATAGGCTCCATTAATTTGACCCTTACTATCTCTTATTAAGCCATCCCCACCTGCCTAAATTGGGTTGCCCTTAAAAGCACTGTTGAAATTTAGCTTGTATCATCCAGTATTGGGGGGTCCTATAATGTTGTTAACTTTCTTTTTGCATCCCTATTTCCTTCATGAATTTAATTTAGTAGTAGGACAAGAGAAAAAAAAAGAATAAAAGGAATTTATTAGACTAACGAAAATGTAGTATGGTCAATATTTCAATGTAAGTGAAAATTTCCTTGTATTTATTAATCAAAGGATTCCTAGGAAAGGTTAAAAATTAGATTGAGAAAGACTGTGATTACCTTGTGGAGCTATCATAATTGCCTGTGTTGGTGCTTTCAAAATTCTCCAAAGTGATAATTAAAGGGTAAAACGAACTATGTAATAGATAGTTAGTAGCTTCTCACTTCATTTGATGAATGTGATGTTCTTGTCTATATCTATCTTGTTTAGAGACTTATTTCTAATAGATCCAACCTCTTAGAAAAGTGATTTAATTGACCCCACTACATGGATAGTTCATCTTATTTTTAGTATGATAAATTAAAACCTTTCATGTGTTGTATGAACTGGTCACTTTGAAATTGTGTCTTACTGTACCTCCTCTGAATCTCAAAATGTCTCTTAAACATATTTCTCCTAGTAATTTCCTAAACATATGTACCTCTTAGATAATTTCCTATAATGTTGATAGCACTTTTACTAATTGATGAGTGAATATGATTTGGAAAATGTTACGTTAGGAGTGTATGAGGCTTGAATTTGAATAAATGAAAGGTTGTTTATGATGCAGAGCGGCAAACGTAAACATGCAAAGTGGGTGTCAAATACTCACTAACGTACATTTACCTTTATATGTTTACCCATCAGTGAGACCATCTTCATCAGTCAACCAAATTCCTTTCGCACCGAAGTCCTATTTCACATCGATGTGTCCCTAACACTACTATCGCCAAGACTTCTCCCATCAGTGTAGCTCAAAATCCTTCCACCGATCACATACCTTATACCAATGAATGCACTTTACATTTGTTACCTATCGGCAACACATATGCTATCGGCCTCCTCAATAGGTTTCACCCCGATGCTTACAGTTACTCCGATACATTCGGCTTTGTACATACAACCACTGACTGGCCATGTCGGTTCCTCCTACCGCTCCTACCAATCACCTCCTGCATATAACTCAATGTATCTGCGAAATGTATATTCCAATATACATTCAAAACATACAACTCAAACTTGCATTCAGAATAGGCATTCGACCGAAGTCAACCGTTGACTTTCCTTGTATCAACCTGGTGTACATTCGTAATGTACATTCATCACATACAACCTGCCATGTGCATCTGCTGGATCCACAGGAAATGAACCCGATATACACTAGCGATATACATAGAGATTGTATATCAACAATGTACATCCACAACATGCATTTTGATTACGCATCTGAAGGGTTTGACCAACATTGACCACCTTGCATGTACCCAAAGCTTTCTCTCTCCCTTTTATATGCGATAGATTGGTATGTTTACGATGTATGTTTCCCACATACAACTGTAATGGACAAATGTGATATACACAGAACATGCGATGGTGATATACTCATAGAATGTATATCCTGCATACAAAAGTGATATACACACAATTTGTATGTCTATTGAAACCACACAAATTTTCACTGTTTTGACCCACTTTATACTTAGTGATTGCACCTAACTATCTTGCCTACAAACATACAAACTTTTGCACTTTGTCAAACTAGCACATGAGGATGCTAGGGTTTATCAAAGCATGCTACAAATGATCCTGCAATCGTGGAACGAACAAATAGAAAGTACAAAACAAGAACACAAACTAATATATACAACCATTCCACTGATTACAAAGTAATCCAACTGGTGGAATGGGCTAAGAACCCATATTGATTCCAAACTAGAAAATTGATTATATAGTGAATTCGAAAACCAGAAAGATAACACAAACAGGATCTTCTTATTGCTTTTAGAAATGTATGCAGATATCTGATTCCACAGTTCCACAATTCAATCTCACAACTACTGCTCTGTCTAACATCTCATCTCTTCTCAATCTATTCTATCTAAAATTGATCTAATCTAGGATATTTATCTACTCATTACGAGTAGTACAGACTTGGTTCCTAGCGGCTGGGAGATAACAACCCTCTAACAAACTCTAACTGACTAAGAACCTTGTCATTCCAGATCAACAAGTGTCCTAGGGACTTACACAGAAACCTAGAAGCAACTACAATAACATGTACTGGTCAAACAGACCTTATTACATTTAATATAGAAAATCATAACATATTGAGACCTTAGTCTTCTCCCTTAGATGTATAATTAGCTTGTTGAAGGGGTGCTCCTGCACCATACTCCCTGAGAGAAGAAATCTCAAGTCCACTTGAGATGAGAGTTTGAAGGTCTATACCATGTTTTCTAATCTATTCTACAGTCATCCAAACTGCCTCTGAATCAAGTTTCCCTTGCCAAGCCACCAAGTATTCCATATACTCTTTGTTCCTTGTCTTCTTTACCACTCTTGAGTCTAAAATCTTTTGCAATTGTGGTGGATCATGCTTAGGAATATCATCATCTACTGTACCCTGCAATGGTTCTTGTTCTACATCTGCATTATGCTTGTATGGAGTTAAATCACATACATTGAAAATAGGTGACAATCCAAGATCAGAAGGAAGTTGGATCTCATAAGCATTATGTCCACATTTCTTCAAAATCTAACATGGTTCAATCTTCCTCTACATTAGTTTGGTATATTTACCTTTTGGGAGCCTCTCCTTCTTCAAATGAACCCACACCAATTCTCCAATAGTAAATTGTACATCTCTCTTCTTCTTATCAGCATAGGATTTATACTTCAATGTGGTTTGTTGGAGTTGGTTCTTGACTTGATCATGCACCTCTTTGATGGCTGATGCAAAAGTTTCTCCCTCTGCACTAATAGATTCTCCTATAGGTAGATCGCGTAACTCCAAAATACCTCTTGGATGAATACCATATACCACTTGGAAAGGTGATTTCCCTGTACTCCTATTGATGGTGTCATTATAGGAAAATTCTACCTATGGTAGGATGTTATCCCACTTCTCTCCATGTTGCATTGTCAAACATCTTAGTAGATTTCCCAATGAATGGTTAACCACTTCAGTCCGTCCATCTGTTTGAGGATGATAAGCTGATGAGAAGGATAAATTGGTACCAAGCTTCTTCCAAAGAGTCCTCCAAAAATGGCCAATAAATTTCACATCCCTATCTGACACTATGCTCAATGGCAATCCATGTATCCTTACTTTTTCCTTGAAAAATAGATCTGCAACATATGAAGCATCACAAGTAGTTTTGCATGGCAAGAAATGTGCCATTTTACTAAATCTATCTACTACAACAAAAACACTATCATATCCCTTCCTTGTTCTAGGTAAACCCAACACAAAATCCATGCTTATGCTCTCCCATGGCCTAGAAGGAATGGGCAGTGGCTAATATAAACCTGCATTAGTAGATCTCCCTTTTGCCTTTTGACATATCACACATGCCTCTACAAATCTCCTCACATTTGACTGTAACTTAGGCCAATAGTAGTGCCTCTTTACAAGATCAAGAGTCTTATCCAAACCAAAATGTTCTGTCATGGCCCCACAATGCTTTTCCCTAATGATATTCAATCTCATAGAACACCGTGGGATGCACAACTGCCCACCTTTGAAAAGTAATCTATCTTGGATCAGAAATTCAGAGTACTCAACATGATATTTATCTCCAAAAGAAGTACATACTTTGTAGATCTCTCCAAAGTCTTCATCAACATCATACATAGTCTTTAAGGAATCTATGCCAACACTTTCTAATTGGATCTGATTTATGGTTAGAGCCTTCCTGTTCAAAGCATCTGCTACCTTATTCTTGACCCCTTTCTTGTGTTTGAGTGTGAAGGTGAAAGCTTGCAAAGTCTCCACCCACTTCATATGCCTATGGTTCAGTTTCTCTTGACCGTTTATGAAACTAAGGGCTTGATTATCTGTGAACACTATGAATTCTTTTGGCATCAAGTAATGCCTCCACTTTTTGAGTGACTGTACTAGAGCATACATCTCTAAATCATGCAGAGCGGCAAATGGAAACGTACAAAGTGGGTGTCAAATACTCACTAACATACATTTACCTTTGTATGTTTACCCATTGGCAAGATCATCTTCATCGGTCAACCAAATTCCTTTCGCACTGAAGTCCTATTTCACATCGATGTGTCCCCAAAACTACTATTGCCAAGACTTCTCCGTCAGTGTAGCTCAAAATCCTTCCACCGATCGCATACCTTATACCGATGAATGCACTTTGCATTTGTTACCTATCGGCAACACATATGCTATTGGCCTCCTCAATAGGTTTCACCCTGATGCTTACAGTTACTTCAATACATTCGGCTTTGTACATACAACCACTGACTGGCCATGTCGGTTCCTCCTACCACTCCTAACGGTCACCTCCTGCATATAACTCAATGTATCTGCGGAATGTATATTCCAATATACATTCAAAACATACAACTCAAACTTGTATTCAGAACAGGCATTCGCCAAAGTCAACTGTTGACTTTCCTTGTATCAACCTGGTGTACATTTGCAATGTACATTCATCACATACAACCCACCATGTGCATCTGCTAGATACATAGGAAATGAACCTGATATACATTAGCGATATACATAGAGATTGTATATCAACAATGTACATCCACAACATGCATTTCAATTATGCATCTGAAGGGTTTGACCGACGTTGACCACCTTGCATGTACCTGAAGCTTTTCCTCTCCCTTGTATATGTGACAGATTGGTATGTTTATGATGTATGTTTCCCACATACAACTGCGATGGACAAATGCGATATATATAGGAACATGCGATGGTGATATACTCATAGAATGTATATCTTGCATACAAAAGTGATATACACACAAATTGTATGTCTATTGAAACTGCACGGATTTTCACTGTTTTGACCCACTTTATACTTAGCGATTGCACAGAACTATCTCACCTGCAAACATACAAACTTTTGCACTTTGTCAACCTAGCACATGAGGATGCTAGGGTTTATCAAAGCATGCTACAAATGATCATGCAATCATGGAACGAACAAATAGAAAGTACAAAACAAGAACACAAACTAATATATACAACCATTCCACTGATTACGAAGTAATCCAACTAGTGGAATGGGCTAAGAACCCATTTCGATTCCAAAATAGAAAATTGATTACACAGTGAATTCAAAAACTAGAAAGATAACACAAGTAGGATCTTCTTATTGCTTTTAGAAATGTATGCAGATATTTGATTCCACCGTTCCACAATTCAATCTCACAACTACTGCTCTATCTAACATCTCCTCTCTTCTCAATCTATTCTATCTGAAATCGATCTGATCTAGGCTATTTATCTACTCATTACGAGTAGTACAGACTTGGTTCCCAGTGGCTGGGAGATAACAACCCTCTAACAAACTCTAACTGACTAACAACCTTGTCATTCCAGATCGACAAGTGTCCTAGGGACTTACACAGAAACCTAGAAGCAACTACAATAACATGTAGTGGTCAAACAGACCTTATTACATTTAATATAGAAAAGCATAACATATTGAGACCTTAGCCTTCTCCCTTAGATGTATAATTAGCTTGTTGAAGGGGTGCTCCTGCACCAGTTTGACTAAATTTTAAACATGTATGATTACTTACTCTTTTGAATAAATAAATGCTACCATGGTGGATTATGAAGTCTCTAAGTGTTCATTGTCCCTATGTTTTATTTCTTTAGAGTAAAAGATTGAAAATAAATTAGAGATTAGAGTTAAATGTGTTAGAATCATGTAGAGAGAAGCATATAAGAATATGTATTCATATATGCTCATTTTTGGATCAATCAATATTGTGCATTAGAATTCTTTCATTCATTAGTTATTCCATTTGGAAAACTCATGTGAATGGACATTGTATGAGTTGGTATTGGTTAAGAGTTGAAGCATACTTATTTGTTTGTCCTTGTTTCCTTTGGCTAGAAATGAAGAATTAAATGTGGAGAGGTTGTTGTCTTTTTCTCTATTCGATAATGGTGTAGATTATATAAGTGCTACATTTTATATACATCCATGGAATAACAAGACATGTAGGATGGTACTATATAGTTTGTTTTATGTTTTTAGTATTGATATATGCACTTTATAGTTCACAATTTTAAAAAATCATTATTTAATCATGGATGTTTGAAAAGCACTTGAAAATGTAATTCACTTGCATATTGTTTTGAAGGTTATAAATTGCATGTAAATGTAACTTAGACTTGATATGGTAGTAAACTTAGTTATGATACAACTAGGATAGAATGGAGGAAACAAACACATTATTATTGTTAGAATCTGAAAAGATCAATAACCCAGAAAACTAGTGCAAATGAATAGATATTAATCTATGAATACAAATGATACGAAATCAAAATAGTAGCATAGAGTTAGTCTCCATGAGAGTAATGAAAATGCTCCATAAGCAAAATAGCATTAAGAGGATGCAAAATCAAAAGATGCACAATACAATTTCCCCAAGACTAGCTAGAATGTGAGTATCTATATATATAATAAGGGAGAGGGGAGAGGTGGCAAATACGACCAATGGGAAGAGTCCACCACAATAGCCTAAAATAGGCAAGTGTAACTCCTATGGAAGATGTCGATAGCTTGCACCCACTCACAATAATACTCACTTAATTAACCCTAAGAAATCTTAATAACATGTGTAGGAAAAACGTAGGAATATAGGAACATAAATAACCTAACTAGGAAAATAAAAACCTACACTAACACCCCCTTAAGCATGGCTTAGGTTGGTGAAAAGATGGGTCTCAGGAAATGAAGCTTGATGAGGTACCCATGTACAAAAAAAATTCCCCAAAGAGAAGAAGGCCCCCAGAGAGAATAGCCCCCCCCCCCCCAAATAGAGAGAGAAGAGACCCCCCCAGAATAGAGAGAGTTAGGACTTCAAGTGAGAGGACTAAGAAGTCCCTCTAGAAGATGAAGCCTCCCACACCCCCAACAAAGCTAGCAGATGAAGATACTTGCTTTCTGTAAAGGATTTGGTGAAGATATTGGAAACCTACTCAGAATTCAGATAGTTCACAGTAGCAAAGGTTGATGATGTGGCCATGGATGAGCTCCTAAATGTAGTGCATGTGGACCTTAATGTGTTTGGTCCATTGATGATGGACTAGATTCCATGAGATCTGAATGGCACTCTGGTTGTCACAAAATATGACTGATGGTCGTATGATCTAGATACCAAACTTAGTGAGAAGATTCTAAAGCCAAATGGCCTCAATGGAAGCATTCACATCCCCTGATACTCGACCTCAGTAGAAGATAGAGTAATAGAAAATTGCTTCTTGTTGGACCAACAAATAGGGCCTAAACAAAGTGAGAAGCTGTAACCTAAAGTAGACTTGTGATCCTACGAATCGTCTACCTAATCTAAATCTGTGTAACCCACCAAGTCAAGATCAATGCCCACTACTTATTGAATCCCAAAACTATGAGTACTTGGAATGTAGTGAAGTATCCGCTTGGCTACTTTCCAATGTAGCTCATGGGGCTCCTACATGAATCAAGAAACCATGCTTATAGCATATGAAATGCCAGGTCCTATATGAGTCAGAGAAATGTGACTCCCAACAAACTGTTGGTACAAAGTGCCATCAAAAAATGGTGAAGAACACTGAGCCTCAAGTTTAACTCCAAAGAGGAAGAGAGTTGGAGTAGGCTTATAATCAGCCATATGAAACCTCGAGAGCAAATCTAAAGAATACTTGGACTATGTGAGTGTGATCCAAAAAGAAGACTGGAAGATCTCAATCCTAAGAAAGTAATGCAATAAGCCCAAGTTAGTCATCAAAAACATGTCATGAAGGGCATATTTGACTACCCCAATGGTGGATGAAGAACTCTCTATGATCAATGTCATCAACATATAGGACCATAAATAGGAGTGGATTATCCTACTGCAAAATGTATACATTGGAATCAAGATGGCACCAAGTAAACCCAACCGTCAAAAGGAAGGAGTCCATCTTGGTATACTAGGCCTGAGGAGCCTATTTGAAACCATAGAGAGACTTTTGAAGGCAGTATACAAGTGAAGAATACAGAACAAAACCTTGTGGCTACTCCACGTAGATCTCCTCCTGAAGGTCACTGTGAAGAAAATCACTCTTCAAATCCATCTGGTGTACTTCCCAATGATTGGCTACAGTAATGGAAAGAACAAATTTGATGGAGTTCATTCTATAAACTGGCACAAAAGTATCAGAGTAATCAATCCTAGGAACCTGGGAGAATCCTTTGCTAAACAAGCGAGGCTTATTCTTATCAACCAACCCATCTGCAACAAATTTTGTTTGATAGATCCACTTACATCAAACATTTTTTCTTCCTTTAGGAAGAGAGACAAGATCCCATGTGTGGTTCCTCATCAAAGAACTATACTCCTCCTGCATAGTTGTATCCCACTCAAGAATACCAGAAGCCTATGTTAGTGTGAAAAGGGTTATTTTCTATCTAGTCTATTTCCTAGCTAGTTCTTTGCTTTAGCTCTCTTAACAATAAGTTAAGTTTACTTAGGAAATTTTTTACTTTATCCCATAATGGTTGTGTTTTTAGTCTCTTGGGTGGTATATCCTATATATACCCACCTCTCACTCTCATATGGGTATCTCATTTTCATTGTATTGCTTGCATTCCCTTGAGTTGAATATAGTTTATTTGGCTCATATCTGATTTTGGTTTTTCTTTTTCTCAATCACTTGCATTCTTGGGTATAAATCTTACATGGTATCAGAGAGGTCATAAGTTGTGGGTTAGCATTATTTTTCTTAAATTTGAGAGTGTAGGGTTGTTATTTTCGAAGCACATGAGTATGCTCTTCTCTTGTATCATTGGATGATCTAGAGAATTAAAAAAGTGTGGAGAAAACTCTAGTTGATGGGGTTCTTTTCTTGACTTGTTAGTTGCATGTTTTTTGGAGATTCCTAGAGACATTCTGAGCTCACGATTGAGTCTAGACTAGACAAGATAGTTAGATTTACATTTCATTTCATCTTGTTGGACACCTGAAGCTAGATCTATAGGGATTTGAAGCTCAAATTTGACATTTGGCTTGCATATTTTGTGTTTTAATCAATATTATAGATTGTAGCATGCCTTTTCTTATTTTAGGTAGCTAATTCATCCTTTACATGTCACTATTTTATTGCTTGAGTTATTTTTTATTGACACAAGTATTTTTTGCATTAGAATTACATCTTTTGTACATCAGAAAGAAAAATGCCTTTTGGGTTTTGTTCACAACATTAAAAAACCATTTGGGTATCTATTAGTTTTTGCATGCAGCTTATATATTTTGCAAAAACTAAATCATAGAGTTTCAGCAGACCCCCCTCCATTGGTAGTTGCAGATTTGAAGGCAGTTTTCAAAGGCTCCATTCTAGCTTGTACTGGCTCCATTTCTCAAGAATTTTTTTTATTGGGGATATTGTTTCATGCTCTTTGCATTAGTGTAGACATTTTTTGATTTTGATGCATAGATTTCCATAAATTATAGATTTTCACTCGTGACACTGCACAATTCTCTTTTTGGGAACTTCAGAGAAGCATAAATTTTGCATACAACCTCATATCAAGGTGATTTTTTTTAAATTGCATGTTTTTATGTACTTTGCAGTGGTACTATTTATTTCACTTGGTATTTGATGAAGGGGGTAAATCATAAAACACATAACAATAGAAATTGCACACAAAAATAGAATGTTCTTTTATTGATTTGGACAACTCATTACATTACAAAAGGTCAAATACAACCAGAGGATGAATCCTCTATAGGCTACAACACAAGACAACTCTCTCTCTCTCAAGACTCTGGAATCTTCTACCTTCTATAAACCCAAATTTGCTAGGGTTTCTATTTTCCCACTTCTTCTTGACCCTACACTTTCCCCCTTATCTCTACTACTACCAAGGGTTCCCAAAAATGGTTATTAATAGCTTTTTTGGTAGCCTCTAGCCAAATTTTAAATTTTGCATCTCCCTCCAAAAATAGGTCAACTTCCAGGAGCCATAACTTTTGATCCGAGTGTCCAATTGACGAACCGTTTGAAGTGTCAAAAAGATCGTGGAGTGCTCTACATGCAAAGAATCAAATCTCCTAGTTCTTCCCATTTTTAGGCTCGTTCAGGGCCATTTAGTGCCTCAAACCTGAATTTGAATAATTTTCAGGCATTTTTTGGGAAACGAAAACTTTAATATATTTCATCTCACAAATGATCTTTGCATGATTCCTTAGCCAAAGGTTTTATTTTTCATTTACAAAGATTCCTATAAATTTTCACTTCAATCTGTGCCCAAATGCAAACTTCCAAAAATAATAGTTTGTTATTTTTAGCAGTTTAGAAAAACTAAAAGTTCTACATCATTATTCAAGTGATTATGGAAATAGAAATACTAATTTTGAAAAGAAATGGAAACAACATCAATGATTTTGAAACATTTTTTTTGGGTGATGCAAGATTGCCCTTACACCTTTGGATGCTCCTGCATCAGACACCTAGGGTGATTTTGAGAAGTGACCTTGTCACTTCTCAGGTGTTTGAGGAAAACCCCAAATGGTCCACTTCTGCCTTAGATAACCAAGAAGAATCTTCAACAGGCCTCCCTTTCCACTTCACTAGATATTCTTCATATTATCTATTCTGAGTACTCCTTCCCACACGGCTATCCAAGATCTCTTCTATCTCATCCTTTAAAGTAGATGTCAAAATACTCCACTGTTCTTCTATTAGTCCATCCTCTATTCCACCTTCATGATATTCTTTTAAATCAACAATGTTGATTCTACTTAGCAGCTCTACCTCATATGCATTTCTTGAGTCATGCCTTTTCAAGATTTTGCATGGTCCAAATTTTTTCATTTTCAACTTATTATATGTTCCAACTGAAAACCTTTCTTTTCTCAAGTGAGCCATGACTTCATCTCCTACCTAAAATTCATTATATCTCCTCTTCTAATCTGCCTTAGCCTTGTACTGAATGTTTATCTTATTAATTTATTTTCTCACCTCTTCATGCAAATTCTTTAGGTGTTCTGTAAAGTCTTCAGCTTCGACACTTCTCTTTTCTCCCATATCCAGCTTCCTTAACTCTAAAGCATTTCTAGGACTACTCCCATATACAATATGGAATGGTGATTTACCAGTACTCCTATTGACAGAATTGTTGTAAGCAAATTCTACCTGTGGTAAAACCAAATCCCATCCCTTAGGCTTATCTCCTACTAAGCATCGTAGTAGGTTACCCAAACTCCTATTCATCACTTATGTATGTCCATCAGTCTCTAAATGGTGTGTAGAACTGAACTTCAAATTTGTCTTCAACTTCTTCCACAATGTCCTCCAGAAATAACCAACAAACTTGGTATCTCGATCTAAAACTATGCTCTTAGGTAGACCGTGTAGTCTCACCACCTCTCTGAAAAATAATTATGCAATATGAACAACTTTATTAGTCTTCTTACAAGGAATAAAATGTGCCATCTTCGAGAATCTATCCACCACCACAAAAATGGAATCATGTCCTCTCTGTGTACTTGGTAGACCAATAACAAAATCCATACTGATATCATCCCATGGCCTCTCCGGTACATGTAATGGCTTATATAGCCCTATATTCTAACTTGTTCCTTTTGCCATCTGACACACTCTGCAACTTTACACAAATTTCCTCACATCTTGCTACAACTGTGGCCAATAATAATTCTCACCAACAATAGAAATGGTCTTATCTCAACCAAAGTGTCTAGCTAATCCCCCACTATGCTTCTCCTTAATCAGGTTCTCTCTCATGAAACTCCTCGAAATGCACAACTGGCTTCCTCTAAACAACATGCCATCTTGGATTATGAAATCCAACCATTTTGTCTCATCCAAAGTAATAGGTTCCAAACAAGATTTCCAAGCCTCTCCAAAATCTAGATCTTTAGGATACAAACTTTTGAGTTCATCAAGCCCAACAACCTCTATCTTCATTTATGTCAACAAATTTTGCCTTCTGCTTAAGGCATCTACAACTCTATTGGACTTCCCACTCCTATTCTTCAAAACAAAAGTATAAATCTACAAAAACTCAACCCATTTTAAGTGCCTCTGGTTCAACTTTCCTTGACTATTAAGATACTACAAAACCTGATGATCAGTATATAAAACAAACTCTTTTGGCAACAAATAATGTCTCCATTTATTTAAAGCCTGAACTATTGCATAAAACTCCTGATCATAAACATGTTAATAGTAAGGAATACTAAGAGGGGGGGTGAATTAGTATTCCACAAAACCACTTCTTAACAAGTTTGTTAATCCAATTTCTAAAACTAATAATATAAAAGAAGAATAAGCATACAAATAGCAACCAAAAAGACATAACACATGAACATTATGATTTTTATGTGGAAAATCCAAAAAGGGAAAAACCACGATGAGTGTTAGCTCACAATATATTAATATAGCACAATACTGGATTACAATAAGGCTCACTGCCCTGAGACACGCTTACTGCAAGAAAGGCTCACTGCCAAAATAGGCTCACTACCTAGAGAAAGAACGAAGAAAGAAGAATGGCTTACTACCAAGTTAAACTTCTCAGATTGCATCTACACATGCATAGTTACAGCTCCAATGTAGCACAAAAATACTATCTCAAAACTCTTCATGTCTGACTGCTCTATTTCACTTCTATGCTCTTACATGGGAATAAGATCTCTCTTATTCTACTCTTTATTGCTCTCACAAAATTGCCTTCCACTGTATGTCACACATATCTATCTATCACATTTGCATCACACAACACAAACACTAAATTTGATCCCTTATATATATATATATATATATATATATATATATATATATATATATATATATATATATATATATATATATATATATGCATCACATGATATCTTCATATTAGGTTGGCCTAATAAAGTGAAGCATGCACTCATGACTTAAGTAGCTTGTTGGCCAGATTCATTTATCAAAACTCCTAGCAGACTTAAACAACACTTGAATTGTATTCACATATGTCAGCCTCAACTATTTAATAACTTAGGATTAAGTTATGAACAATAGAACTTACCGCATACAATTCAAACTTATCATGTCAGCCTCTAACTCAGAGTGCCACTGATTCAGTTCATCTGTCAAACTACATCTTTTATAGTGGACCATAGGACTTCCACAAAATCATATCAAAGACTCCTTAGACATCACCAATCATACCTTCAAAACCGCAAAGCAAAATATTCTTTAGTGGCAAAATGTGGACTATCAGAACTCAGACTTTGTAACAGTAAAACTTTGTCAAACAGTGTAACAATACTCAGCAGCTTGCAACTATCTTTCCGGTGGACTTCAGAGCATATAACTCTATATTTAGACACTTCATAGAAGTGTTTACAACACCTCAAAACTGCATAAAAGGATATACAACATCAGAGAAATGCGGACCAAAACAATTGTGTGTTCAACCTTAATTGTCACTATATTCTGTTCTACTGAACTTAGGCCATTTGAAGATATACTTCTAGAACTAATCAAAAGATGAAACCTTGGATATAAGATCATCTAAGAGTTGGGAACATCATGCCAGAACCGTAAAGCTTGGTCTTCAACTGTGGACCAATGCCAATCCAAAGACTGTTCTTTTGTCTCTACCTCTATACATTTCCAATACTTAGCCAATATGACTAAGTCTTCTTTATCAGACCACAAACTCTATTCCAACTTGTTTCCACCAATTACAACACTCAATTATTCAACATAGCAGTGTCTCTTGCCAACAATCTCCCCCTTTGGCATTGATGGAAACACTTAGTGAAAAATGCTTGACTGCCTTGACTGCTCCCCCTTTCTATATACACTCTATTTCTTCTCCCCCTGAGATGTTTGCCCATTTTTCACTGACCCTTTGACATCAATGGCAAAGGTATAGGTTCCAGAATCAAAAATTATCAAAACTACAAAATTTGCTATACTCTACCGCATATGTACAGGTACAATTTTCAACTTAATTTTCAATTGAAGGTAGAATATCATTATAGATAGTCTTTATCAGAGATATCTCTCCATTCCAACTATTCCTTGTACTCTCCAAAATATGGATGTGGCTATTTATCAAAAAGACTAACTTTTCTGCCTTCTGCACATCAGATGGTGTATCAATTAATGCTTGTGATTTCAAGGCTTCATCTGCCAGATTGGTCATGGAATCAATTTTTGGACTTATCAACCCCCTCAATTGGCACAACCTATCTTTGATTTCTTCCCTTTTCTTCGGCAGAGTGCTCAAAACATTGTGAATATTTACAACCTGTGTCTCTTTGGCACTTATTGACTCAACTACCAGATTATATGTCTTAGAGATATTAAGCAATTTGAGTTCCATGTCCTTGATTTTATCTTCTAATTCCTTTGTGACTTCTGGCCAAGATAAAAAAAAAAATTGTACAAGTCACAAGCTTCTTTATGGCACTTTGTATACCTCTTATTCTGTGGTCTAAAGAGATTTTATCATTGATCAACATGGTTTTTAACTCAGCTAATCTTTTCTCATCAAATTCTTTTCTGACCTTTGTTTCTACAGATTTTTCAAAGGACTCAAAATGATTGTTGATTGATCTTATCATACCTTTTAGTTGATCAGTAGATGATATCAATGTATCTTTCTGGTATTCATGCATCAATTTTCCTAGTACATCAGATACTGTTGTAATGAGCTTATTGTCTTACATGTGAGTTTTCATCAATCCTTCATGTGCCTTTTCTTGGGAAAATGATACTAATTCAAATTTCTATTCCGGGGACAAGGAATTTAGATTTATTGGTTCTTGAAGAAACTTGGGTAGATCTAGGATTTGTGCACTTTGTAGCTTTTCCAAGGGTTTTGCAATAGTGTCTCTTGCCACTTTTTCTTCACAAAGTGAAACTTTCTTTCTCTTCTTTTCTTTAGTTGTGGCTTCTGTAATGGATGAGGTCCTTATTCTTTTTCTAGGATTAGATGCTAGTCTCTCCTCTCCAAATCTCTTATCTTTCCTTTTTGGAGTGCTTGATGTCCATTCTACCAGAGCACCTATGGACTTTGATACTCTTGATTTGATTTTTGCCTTACTTAATTGTTCATCTAGTGTTTTCTCTGGCTTCTCAGGTTCCATCAACATTCTAGAAGATAATTCTAAGCATGTCCCAAATATGTCCTCTTTGGGATCAATAGGCTTACTTAGTAGTGCATCTGCTAATTCAGTCAAGACATCTTCTGCAACTTCATAACCTAGTGTAGGGACCCATACAGTTCTTGGTTCCATAGCTTCCATGAAGCATTTGTCTTTATCCACCATGAATGCAATATCCTTTTCATACTTTATCACTACATTTTAAGGTACCCGGAACCTACTTAACATTTTCTTTTGAAAATCTTTGAAATATTTCCATAAGATTTCTTTCTTCTTATCTGCATTACCCAAACTTTGTAAGTGTTTTCTTATTTGAGCGGTTACATGTATGTGATCAATCTAGATAATATTTCCTAAACCAGGAAGGTCTCTCAGGAAGTAAAAGAGTAAACATGTAATCAATGTTCCATATTTGAAAGGATGATTAGTTTCTTTTTTTCTCATCAAGTTCTCCATTAGTTCACTCTGGAGTAATTCATAGAGATCATAATCTGTATTGTTTTTTATTATATCATATGTAGTGTATATAGCAAATGCAAACACAAAATTTTCCTTGCTAGAAAAGTATATTTTGTATCCAATAATCATTGATGCATATCTGACAGTTGGATTCTTAATATCATTTATTGTAAGGGCATTCTTATCAAGTTTAGCTTTTGTTAGCTGTATTACCACATTGTTTTTCATTTTCTTTATGCCTGGAACCCTTTTGGAGGAGCTCATACTGGTTACAGCCTTAATAGCTTATTTAGTTATAATATAGGGTTCATCAAGCTATAGGAATTCATCATGAATTTTGCTTAAAATAAGCTTGACCCATGCATCATACAGAATTTTGACAAAATCCAACCAAGTCTCAAATTTCTTTTCTCCTAGAGCTTTATATTCATCTTTAAATACAATATCTACAATAGTCAATTCGTCCAAAAATAGTTTTCCTAACATCATGTGATCATATTCTTCTAGACTGATACAAATGTATGCTCTAACATCATCCATATGCATAACCCCATGTGGTGTAATTGAGAATGCCCCTAATGGATCATTTTCCAGTGATTTGAAGAATTGATTTTTAAACTTTAGGTGAGGCATTTTCCCTATCTCGATTATATGAGTAAACATTTTCATAGAATAATTTAATTTTCATAGCAGGTTTTTCAAGTTGTAAATACCCTTTTCGCTAGATTAGGGTTTCCTTGATCTTGTCTTGATTTGCTTGGAGAATACTGTAGTTGCTCTGAATCTTTCTCTTAGTTTGCCTTAGACAATTGAGAGATTAAAATGATTTTTCTTTTAGATACAACTCCTTTTAACCCTCGCATGCCAAAACCTAAGTGTCATTAATGTCATATATTAAAAAGTTGTCAAGCACTTTCTTCATAATCATAGACAATTTAGATTACTCCACAAAACTTCACAATTGATCCTTTTCTTCCAGGACTTTCTTCAAAAGATCTGTCATATGATTATTTTCATTATATCTTTGTGCTGGATTCCAGCACTGGCTGACTAGCTGGGGGTTTTGGATTTTCAACATTGCTCCCCCTGAGCCAAAGCTCCCAATTTACTTCCCAGAGGAAGTATCTACACCTGATGATGGTGTAGATTCATCCTTGACTTCAATCACATCTTTCTTGATCCAAGTCTTGCCCATTTCATTCTTGGTTTCAACAGGATCTATGTATGAGGAAAATCAATTAAATCAAAACAAATTAAACTAAAAACCCATAACATAAAGAGAACTAATCTAAATAAAAGCCATTACTAATAAATCAATGAAATATGAAAGCTTTTACCGAGATTTGTATTGTTCCCTTTGGATGAATGTGGATTGCTCAATAGTGCTACGAAACCATGTTTGCAACAAGAAAGTAGAGTGCTCAAAGATCAATGTTAAAAGATCATAAAGTTGCTCAATTGATGCGATGTATGCTCAAAGCACTGTAAAAGGATGCCCGAGAATAAGTGATCGAAGATGAGGGGGGTTTATATAGGTTTCAATGAAGATCGATCAATGGTCCAAATAATTCAGAAGAATCAATGGAGGAGATAAAACAAATAACCATGATGAATGTGCACACAATGTGTGTCAATCCATAAGGATATTTTTAGTAAGATATGATGAAAACAAGATTGATTGAATAGATAACTCAACTTGTAATTTTGCCTTTTTTAGAGTTCTAAAAATAGGACTGATTGTGCACATGAGTTAACAAGATATTTTAAGAGGAATTGGAAGATAATTGAAATTAAATAAATAAATTTATTTAACTGTTTGTGCATGATAGAGGAATAGATAAGATATGACGATTTAAATAAATTAAACAAATAAATTGATTTAATTTATTTTGCATGATGAAGGATAAATAAAATATGTGATTATATTTTATTTTTAGAAAATTTATTTTTTAGAGGAAAAGCAAATTAAATAAATAAATTTATTTAATTGTTTGTGCAAGATTAGAGGAATATGAAGATTTTTTTTTTTTTAAAGATAATGCGGCTGGTAAACTTTTTAACGTGACCGGTGACGCTGGCGCGACACGTCCTCCGGGTCCACATGAATGCTTTTGCCCGGAGCAATGAACCGGTGAGGCCACAACTAGGGGACCTCATCGCCTAGGAAGAACACTTCAAACCTGCGAGCTCATTGGCCCAGCAAAGGCGGAAAGCCTTGTGAGCTCGTTGGCCCAGCTGGGGTTTGAACTCTGGTGGCCGCCACTACAACCGAGTGACTTAACCACCGAACCATGCCATCATCGGCAGGAATATGAAGATTATAAACAAAATACTTGATTTTATTTATTTTTAGAGGATTGAGATAATTTAAATAAATTTGCATGGTTTATTTAAATTTAGAAGAACCAGTGATTTAATTAAATAATGTAAATTATCTAATTGTAGATAAGAGGATTTGTGATGAATTAATTAAATAATTGGATTTATTTAATTAATAGAGACTTGAAATTTGAAAGAGGATAATGATTTAATTAAATAATAATCATTATTTAATTTTGGAAGAATATAGAGGAATTTAATTTATTTAATTAAATAAATAGAATTTATTTAATTAATGTCAATTTTTAGAAGGTTTGGAAGAATTTAATGAAATTAATTAAATAATTAGATTATTTAATTAATGTTGAAATGCAGGTGATGCGACAGATTAGACGAAATGCAAGTGATTCGATGACTTGGTCATTTTTGGGTGTCTACATTTTGCCCCTCTTTAATGCAATGCAGTTTATAGCGTTGCCTCAAAGAAAATGATTGTTAAAGACATGATACAATTTTTGATGCCCCAGTGTAGGTAGCTGCCCCAGCGTAGCTAGCATAGGGTGCCCCCTCGAGAGGAAAGACAAGGAAGCGAAAGAAGAACTGTGTTGATGCTCGACTAGAAGATTTTGTTGGAGATAGACGAGATTGGGTTGATGATAGATAGAAGAAAGGAGATAGGAGAGAACATGAGAAAGACTATTGATCGATCATTGCTTTGAAAATGATATAAGGCCATGGATAAATGGATGGTTAAATGGATTGAGCTTGTTGCAATGGTTTCACAATTGTATATAAAGAGAAATCTTTTATTTTGATATAGCACATGGATAGTTTGCCACCAAGGTATAAAAGACCAAGGTGTTGTGATATCTGAGTGCGTGGACATTGACTCTGCAAGCAAGCGGTTTGCACTTAGATCCCTTAGACATAATATAACCTTGTTGGTACATGTGAATGAGCCATAGTCTTGAACATATAATAAACTTCAATAGATAAATGCAAGAAGAATATTAATATGTAAGATGCTAGGTCATAACACACACAAGATAAATATGATGTTAAGAAAGATACTAAAGATCATTCCTCAAACATGGCACACAAAAGCAATGACTATGCCCCCAATCTGTACTACATCGCAATATACCAAGATTATAGATAAATCAAGGTAGCCTTGAATAGAACAAAGGAGAAAAAAATAAACCATAAAGCAAATTGACTGACTTACAAAGTAAACATATAGCCAACATATTCTCTTGCCAAAGAGGTTGCTCATGATAGATTAGATAGGAAAGATAACAGCCTTATTGTAGGAGCGATGTGTCCGTTAAAGGGGGCTATCTACCTAAAAAGACAATGTCATACTACAAGAAATGCTACATGTCACAGGAGACGTGTGTGTTGGTCTTGACAATGGAACACTCTGCAGAAGACAAGCTTGTTGATCTGGTGCTTTAGTTAAGCTGGATTTAGCTGATGCTAGCAATCGATACGTAGGATGGTAGATGACTCTGGAAGCAAGCCACTTTGCTTCTGGTTTGTTAAGAACTTTTGCTTTGAAAGGATGCGCTAGCTTGTTGTTTTTGCTGCTTGAGTTAGTCAAGTTGAGGTGAATGGATTTTGATAAACGGAAGACCAAAAAGGTGACACGCTAATGGGTTAAGATGGGTGAAGAATGATGAATCGTATGTGCCTGAGTACTAGATACATCCTTTGTATTCTAGATTGCCTACATACCCTATATCCACAGGATCAAGGCACATTACGAGAAAAGATGAAAAAATGATACTATGTAGTTCTGGATAGAGTGATGAGTGGGTCAAGGTGAAAGGGGGAGATCTTATGTACCTGAGTACTGGATACTTCCTTCATATTCCTAACTGCCTACATACCCATATCCATGGGATCAAGGTACCTTAAGAGTGAAATGAGATAATAATATGTAGTTCTAGTTGGTGTGATGATGTAGAAGTGTTGGGAAGATAACAGCCTTATCGTAGGAGTGATGTGTCTGTTAAAGGGTGTTATCTATGGAAAGGAGAAAAGGTTGAAGTGTTTGCAAACCATGAACAAGGATCCCTACCTAGACATAGATTAAGGAAAGAGTTGCCCCCATTCTGGTAGAGGAATTTGCATAGGTGACTGATGAAGCAAACATAGAAAGCTTTGACCTAGGACAAGACAGTGTTAACTGTAGACATAGATCAAGACGTGGGATGACGATGATGGACACTGACGAATTTCCAAGCTATACTAGATAGGGAGATGGAAATGCAAACAAGGTCAATGGTTTTATTATGGGTGGATGGATGATGCTTGTTGTAAAATGGACATGGAATGAACAGGACTCGATAGATGAAGGATCCTGACTCCACACATAGTGCCTGTTTGCCAGGTTTTCACTATGGTACTTATCCAAGGCACCTATTTACCAAGTTTTCACTAGAGGATGGATTATTTTGTTGTTTTTTTTTTTTTGGAATACTCTGAGGATCAAGCATAGAACTTCTTAAGATGAACACTGTTAAGTGGCTCATCTAGATGAATGCCATCAGGTGTAGCTAAAGTATAAGCTTCTAATCCATACGCCATTGTGACAATAAAGGGACCTAACCAGTTAGGCTCAAACTTACCCTTCTTTTCTCAGTCTACTTGATTTCTCTGATTCTCTTTGAGTACAAGATCACCAACTTGAAACCGTCTTTCTTTGATCTTTTTGTTGTAATTATGCTGGAGGCAGTTTTGATAGACATGGAGATGATTAAGTGTTGCAAGGCACCTTTCATCTAGTAGTTTTAGCTCAGCTAATCTGGAAGTGTGGTACTCCTCTCCACCGATCAGGTCTTGCATGGATACTCTGAGGGATGGGATCTCGACTTCTATAGGTAGGATGGCTTCAAATCCATAGATCAAGGCATAGGGTGTGGCCCCAGTTGGTGTTCTGATACTAGTGCGGTAGGCCCATAGGGCAGGATTGAGTTGCAGATGCCAATCATGGCCAGCTTCATTGACCATTTTCTTGAGGATTTTGAGAATGGTTTTATTGGAAGCCTCAGTTTGGCCATTACTCTGTGGATAGTAGGGAGTTGAAAAGTGATGTTGGATATTGTATTGTGTGTATAAGGCATGGACATTGATTCTTGAATGGTCTCCCATTATCAGTGACAATGGCTTGGGGGATACCATACCGGCAAATGAGGTAGTTAAGGATAAACTTGGCTATTTGCTTACCGATGATATAGGTCATGGGAATGGCTTCAACCCACTTCATGAAATACTCAGTGGTGGTAATGATGAATTTATGGCCATTGGAAGAGGATGGGTGGATTTGTCCTAAAAGGTTGAGACCCCATTGAGAAAAAGGCCATGGAGTTGTTACAAGTTGTAGTTCACGAGTTGGTGCGTGAATTAGATCTCCATGTTGCTAGCATTGTAGACACTTCTTAGTAAATTGTAAAGCATCATGCTCTATTGTAGGCCAATAGTAACCTATTTTGAGTATCTTCTTAGCAAGATTAGGACCAGTAGAATGTGCGCCACAAACACCTTTGTGTATGTCTTGTAAGGTAGCTTCAACTTCTTCCGCATTAGGACATCATAAGAGGATACCATCAAGACTCTAGCAATGTAATGTATCACCCAGAATGGTGTAACAAGAGGATCAACGGATAAAGGTTTTGTGTTGGGTGGATGAAAGGTCAACAGGAAAGGTACTATTTTTAAGGTATTCATAGATATCGTCATACCATGGGGAATTGGGACCAACAAGTTCGTAGATGATTTCAGTAATGAGAACATCAATGGCTAGTATCAACAATTGCTTGATCAAGAATTCACATTTCTGTGTATTAGCAAGCATGTCAATTAGTGACCCTATAGAAGCCATAGAATCTACAGCTTTGTTCTGCTCTCTTGGAATTTGTTCAAATGTGAGGCTAGAAAAATGTGGTTTGTAGACATCCACTAGTTGCTTGTAGGGGACCAACTTTTCATCTGTTGTTTGGTACTCATCTATGACTTGGTGAATGACTAGTTGTGAGTCTCCATATACCTGTAACTCTGTGATGTCCCATTGAACTGTTGTATTGAGACCTATGAGGAGTGCTTCATACTCGGTAATGTTATTGGTGCAAGGAAATGCAAGTCGATATGACTTTGGAATATAGTCATTTTGAGGTGTGATAAATAAGATGCCGGCCCCTGATCCATGCTGTGTGTAGGAACCATCAAAATACAACTTCCACGTTATGGGGTTGGAAAGAGTGAAGAGATTCTCATCCAAAAAGTTTGCTACCATAGGGTGTGTATCTGTCATGGGTGCTTCTGCTAGTTGATCTGCTAGCGCTTGTCCTTTGATTGCTTTGAGATCCACATACTCAATGTCAAACTCACTAAGGATCATGACCCATTTATCTAGTCTTCCTATAAGAGCTACTTTTGCTAGTGGATACTTCAATGGATCAATTTTGGCTATAAGATTAGTGTGCTGCTTTAACATGTAATGCCTCAACTTTTGGGAAGCGAATACTACTACTAAACAAGCTCTTTCCATTGGTAAATAATTGAGTTCATATCCCACCAAGGTTCTACTGATATAATAAATTGCATGCTCTTTTCCTGTTTCATCATTTTGTGCTAGAAGAGCCACGAGGGCTGAAGTTGTAGTTGAGATGTATAATATCAAAGGTTTATCAGCAACTAGAGGAACCAATACAGGAGGTGTAGCCAGATACTCTTTGAGTTGATCAAATGTTAATTGACACTTATAATCCCATCAGAATGAGACATCCTTTTGGGGCAAGTGTTGAAATGGTTGACATTTATCTGCTAGCTATGAGATGAAACACCTAATAGATTGCAACCTTCCCTGAAGGCTCCTTAATGCTTTGAGGTTCTTTGGTGGAGGCATCTCCACTATAGCTTTTACTTTTGTGAGGTCTACTTCAATACCTCTTTGAGATACAATGTATTCTGAAAGCTTTCCTGATGTTACACCAAAGACACACTTCTTTGGATTGAGGCATACTTGGTATTTCTTGAGCCTGTCAAAGATCTATCCTAGCACTTGTATGTGATCTTCCCTAGAAGATTTAGCTAGTATGTCATCCACATAGTCCTCCATGATATGATGAAAGAGATCATGGAATATCACTGTCATTGCTCTCTGATAGGTTGCTCCTGCATTCTTTAGACCAAATGGCATGACACACCAACAATAGTTACCCCAAGGACAAGTAAAGGTTGTTTTATGTTGATCTTCTTCTGCTATCCATATCTTATTGTAGCCTGAGAATCCATCCATGAGGGAAAGCATTTCATGACCTACTGTCACATCTACTATAATATCAATGTTTGGTAATGGAAAGTCATCTTTGGGACATGCTTTGTTAAGATCTCTAAAATCATTACACATGCAGATGTGCCCATTGGGTTTAGACACAGGTACAATGTTTGATACCCAGTCTGAATAATCAATAGGTCGAATGAACTTTGCATCTAACAGCTTCTATATTTCCACTTTTACCAAGAGGGCTATCTATGGGTGCATCTTCCTTAGCTTTTGCTTCACTAGTTTAACTTTTGGATCGACTATGAGATAGTGAACTACTAGCTTAGGGTCTATCCCTGGCATATCAGCATAGGTCCATGCAAAGTTGATTGTTCTTTGTAAGAAGAAACTGTTAAGATTCCTATGTTTTGTCTCTGATAATGATGCTTCTAGGAATAGGGTCTTTGGATTTTTCTTTGTACCAAGGTTTATCTCTGTAGAATCTTCCACTAGGAGAGCTGACTTCTCTTGATACTTAGATGGTAGGGGAAGGTCAAATCCTCCATCCTCCGGTGTCACAGTTGGGTTTTCACCTTTGGATACGTCATTTGTTTTTACTATTTTATGATCGGGAGGTGCCACAGTGTGGTTTTCACCTAGAGATCTTTCTTTATTTTTACTTTTGTGACTGGAGGATTTGGCATTCTCACCAAAATAAGTTGTTGGCTCTAGTTCCATTACAAAACCTACTTTATGATCACCAAGAGGGATACCTTCCCAAAGTCCCATGAACTCAGCTATAGCTTCATCATTCTGAAATACATTTATAACGGGGGACCCTTGTTGGTCCCAATCGATAAGTTCAAGATAGGCAAGTGTTACTTTCTGGGTGTTTGTGGTGGAGGTTAAAGATACAGATGATAGCATAAAGACGGAGGATTTGGTGCATAGGTCAGTCATATGGAGGGAAGAGTCATTGATGATATCCTCATTAGACGTCGAATTGGCGATAGAAGTTTTAGCTACCTTATCGAGGATACCCTCGATGTCCAAGGCGTGTGGTACCTTCTTACTAAATCCTAAACCCTTCTTGTCTAGTTTCTTCCTCACAATAATGGGTTCCATTGTTCCTTGATTCTATTTCCCAAGGCCACCTTTGCCTTTATAGCCCATATTTTTTACTATCCTTAAGTCATTGCCATAGTGCTTGACTGGTATTGTAACTGGTTCTTTCTCTTTATAGAGCCAAGAAGAAATGTCCTCGATAGTTTCCTCTTCCAATAATTTTCCCACTTGGAATTGGGTTAGAAATGCTGGGAGAGGAATAGCTACTTTTTTAGTTGCTTTGGCAATGGGCGGTTGACCGTAAGATTTAGGGGATAAAGGCATCCGCCCTACACAACAAGATTTTGAGATATCATAAGTTCCAAAGCCTATATCATAGATGTGTGCTTTGATTCTAGGAAGAGGATTAGATTCACTTGTAGAGGCTTGTGTCAGAGTTTCAGGATCAACATATAGTGGGGATTCAAGGGCTTTTTCATTTTTAGGCACTTAGTTGCAATTCTTATAGTTGCCTTGCAAGACAGGGCAAAATTCAAAAGGATTAGGGTAGCCTGGGATAGTGGTCTCTATACCATTGAATGGGAACTTTAGAGACTGATGTTATGTGGAGGGGACATCTTTCATTGCATGGATCCATGGGCAGCCTAGGATAATGTTGTAAGGTAGCTCAATATCAAGGACTTGACACCTGGTTTCAAGCATGACAGGGCCCAGTTGTATAGAGAAATGAATAACACCTTCTGAACGACGTACAGTATCATCATACCCTTTGATTGTAATACTTTGATCATTGTTGATGTGATCCTCAAAGTATCCCAATTGCTTAAGTAAATTTAAAGAATAGATGTTGAGACCAGCACCACCATCTATGAGTATGCGTTTGATTTTGCACTTGTGGATGAGAACCTTAATATGAAGGGCATCATTGTGACATGGATCATGGGATGGGAGGTCCTTTTCAGAGAAGACCACATTGTAGGGTGAGGCAATGTTACCTACTATAGCTTGGAAATCCGCAACTACTATGTTGTTAGGAACTGAAGACTCTTGGAGGGCTTTTTCTAGCATGACTCTATGTGCAGGTGATGACTGTAGGAGGTCCAAGATAGAGATATGTGCAAGCACTTTCCCTAGATGTTCAACAAGATTATAATCAGATTGAGCTGGAAGACTGGGTGTAGGACCACAAATGGTGGCACGACCACAACAAGTTGTAACAATGCAATCTATAGATTTGCCTTTGATGGTGAGGGTAGATACTCAACTCTCTTCAAAACGTCCCACAATGGAGTCAAAAGAAGTGGAAGCATGGTTGATGCCTTTACCTTTATCTTGTGGAGGAGGTGGACCATGATGAGGAAATGGTTCCTTGTACATGTGGAGGTCTTTGTTCGTGTGTTGCACTGGTGGATCATCTTCAAGAGAGATTTGGTTGCCTTCGATGAGATTTTGGATCAGGTGCTTTAGTTTCATGCACAATGTGGTTCTGTGCCCTTTGCACCTATGGAATTCACAGTATTCATTTTCTCTGTACCGTGTAGTTTTGTAAACAGGTTCACCATATGGGGGAGCATCTGGTAAGGTGACGAGGCCTTTGTGTAAGAGCTTCTATAAGACCGACTCTATGGGCTCTCCCAAGGGAGTGAATTGATGCCACGGAGGGTAATCTTGTTAAGGCTGCTCTTGTTGTCATTGTTGTTGGTTTTGATAAGGTTGCTGCTGTTGATGCTGCTGTTGAGGTTGACTTGGTTTGGAAAGCTACAACGGTGTTTGCAATGTTTGGACATGTTTAGAATCAACCACCCCATCGTTGACCACGTTTTTGTTTTTGTTCCAATATTTGGGTTTATCATTCGTTTGGTGTTGAGGAGCATTTTCTTTAGTTTCTTTGAATATTTTGACCACACCCTTAGCAATGAGGGCCTTTTCAATGTTGATTCCCTTGTATGTGATTTCGTCGAAAGTTGTAGCACTAAGAATTTGCAAATGAAAACCTAATTCTTGGTTGAGGTTCTACACAAATATGCTAACAAGCTATTTCTTGGGTATCTTGAATGGGAATTTGATAGCCATTTGCCTCCATCGCTGAAGGAATGAAATGAAAGTTTCTCCATTTTGTTGTTTATTGTTGCATAGATCAGTCATGGAGATCTCATGCTCTACATTGTAGGAGAAATGGGTGGCAAATTTCTCTGCTAGCTTGTTAAAAGACTTTATACCCGTGGGTAAGTGTGAGAACCGTTCTATAGCTTGACCTCCAAGACTGCAAGGAAAGAGACGCATAAGATATGTTTCATTATGTGATACCTTGAAGTAAGCAAGATAGAATTCCCTGAGATGGTCTTTTGGGTTATCTTTTTCTTTGTATTTGTCAAACTTGGGAATAGTGAAATTTTGAGGAAGAGGGATCATGGGTAATGACCGATCAAAAGGATAAGGACACACTTCCTCTAATGAGGAGGTCTTCTTGGTGTGGCCAAACGTAAGATCGAATAGTTGTTGTTGAACTTCCGTGATTTTTAGCTCCATCATTGTGGGAGGGATTGGAAACATCTCATGTTGTCCTAGAAGTGGTTGTTTCCCATACGGAAGATTGTATTGTAAGCCATGGGCGTTGGTGTTATAATGGTCGTAAGATTGGTTGGGGTCATATGTGTTGTACGTGGGGTTTAGATTGGTTTGGAATTAGATGCTTTGATTCAGAGAAGGTGGAGGAGGCGCTAGGTAAGAATGTTGGCTTTGTGATGGTTGAAGAAAAGAATTGGGTGGAGGAAAGGTAAAGTGTGGGTTAGGTTGCGATTGTAGCACATAGCTTTGGGACACTTGATGTCGGGAAAGTTGAGGGTGGCTAGGCAATGTGTGAAAGAAATTAAGCACTGATGAACGTAGTGGAGGAGGGACATAGGTAGATGTGATTTGCGATTGTTGATTGGGGATGAGTGTAGAAGAATGTTGTGGTTGGGATTGCATGGCTCTAGTTGGTTGAGAGACATGAAGGTTTGATGATATGGGAGGTGGTATTTGTTGAGACCCTTGTTACATGGCTACATAGTTGTTCCCCGGATTGTAATTTGGTGGGAAACCTATTCGTGATGGGGTAACCAAAATTTCACTTGCGATTGGTGTGGACACTTTAGGAGTTTGTTGTATATTTGATCGAGCTATGGTGGCCTGTTTAGGTAGCTCCGTTTGGTGTTGAAGAGTCTCCTGTTGGTGTTTGTAGATTTCCATAGGAGTTAGAAGTGGTGATATGGGTTTTGATAAAGGGGATTCTCATATTATGAGGTTTGTTCAGGTAAGGGTGTGGTCACTGTTGACATGGTTTGCACCGCTTGTATGGTGTCTTGGGTGTTATTAGGCTCGCTAAGCATGGATAGATCAAAACCTTTGGGTAATTTGGCTCCTTGCTCTGCAAGCAAGTGAAAGAAATGGTCTTGGTTCTCATTAAGGATTTTGTCAAAGGCAGCTACGGCTCTAGGATCTTGTATGAATTCATCAAGATCTTGCCCATCTTCTTAAGAGGATTGACCTATTTCAAAGTGTTGCTCTTCTTGAGATGGGGCTTGATCTGCAGTATAACCTTGTGAAACAAAATCTGGAGGCATGCCGGTGGTATAGTGAGGTGTACTTACCAAAAGGACCCTACCTTCTTGAGATGGGACTCGATCAATAGTATAATCTTGTGGCACAAAATCCAGAGGCATGCTAGTGTTATAGTGAGGTGTACATACCAAAGGGACCTTACCTTCTTGCGGATTGCTTGGTTGATCAAACTGCGGCATGTTTGGAGAGTTGGTAGATCTTTCCGCGGGTGTTTTAAGAGTTACTTTGGGAGTAACGTTGGATCAGCCTGATTGCGGTGTGTGAGGAGGTGATTTGTGCTTCCTAGGGACAACTTGCTTGGACTTCATAGTTTGTTGGAGCCTAGTGGTTACCATGGAATACACTAGGACAAAAAGTAATGTTGGGATTCTATTTGTGTTCTGAAAATGACATTTTCTTGATGCACAATTCATTGGACCAAAGGCACTATACTATTTGACCAGAGGCACAGGACTGTACAACCAAAAGTGTGCTACTGTAATACCAAAGGTGATGGGCTAAGCTACCAAAGGTGAGGTACTACTATACCAAAAGTGAGCTACTATTATACCAAGGACACTGAAGTAGGGTTGCCAGGGGCAAGGTACTGTTATACCAAAGGCGAGCTACTATACTACCAAAGGCGAGCTGCTGTAATACTAGAGGCACTGAAGTAGTGTTTGATGCTTTAAAAAGGCAAATTTTGATAGATTTAGTTTTGGTTCTGATGGGATTTTGCTTTGGCAAGAGAAAACACAACAAAACAAAGTGGCAAAAAGGATTGACATAATAAATAGTGTATGTTCGAGGCTCACAAAAAAGCCCAATGTTTCCACAAGCATAAGACAATTGCAATCAATAACAAACACTTTTTATCCCTAGAGATAAGGTTTCATTATAGTAGATCAGCTCACAACTTAATACTCCGTTGATAAAAATGTCATTCCATAAAGGTGTCAGACATTTTATATCTTTGCGAGAGATGATAGGTAGGGATATCTCACCCTCCCCTTGGAAAGCTCAAGTAGGTCAAAAGAGCTTTATGGCCAAGGGAATACTATCCCTTCTCAAGGGAGCCAATGGTGAGTATCTTAAGGGCTTAAATTGATTCCCCTTGCACTGATGGTTACCGCAACATTCGGAGGTAGATTGGGTAGTCACTATCTAGAATCATTCTTAGTAACTTTGAGGGACCAATGCCTTACGAGAAATGTGACAAGCTACTAAAATCTTTAACCAATCCTACTAAGAGTATGAAACACTTCGCTCAATGTGAAAATCATTTCCACAAAGAGCTAGTACACCTCTTTTCAGTTTGGCACCACAAGGTAAGGCTGACGTTGGTTAGGACTTGGCTTTCACCTTATCCCTCTTATATAGAGGTTCAAAGGAAAACTCCACTTAGGGTCATCCCTTTTGGATGAAACGTAATCCAAAAGTAGGCTCTTCTAAAGGAAGTACTAAAACGTGAGAGCAAGCACGTCAAACAAAGGTTCAATTGTCTCGTTATAAGAAAAATAAGGTGCAACTAAATTAGGCACACACACATTTGTAGTTGTCAATTGTCCCTTATGAAATTGAAGTGTTTGGCATTCATGTCCATTGTCCCTTAGAAAATTGAAGTATTTTCGCATACATGTCCATTGTCCCTTAAGAAAAGTAATATGTTCCTAAGACTTAGATAGCCAAAACGATTTGTTCAATTATCCCTTAAGAAGGCAATATGTTTCTAAGACCTAGTGCAATAAATCAAGATTTCTTCAATGTTCATCCTGTATGAACATGTTAGATAAACCCATTTGCTCTGTGTGACTGATAAGAACCTGCAACAAGTCAATTAGTTCCACCAAAACTCACAAGTTAGCAAAAATAAATCAATTTGACCAAAAGTGAGTTACTGTCTTACCGAAAGCGACCTACTGTAATACTGATAGCACTTCACTGTGTTGCCAGAAGTGATTTGTTATAGACTAGAGCCGATGTATTGTGCTACCAGAAGTGTCGCAATGTGCTACCAAAAGTGCGGTACTATACTACCAAACGTGCGGTACTGTCATACCAAAAGTGAGCTACTGTACTACCAAATGCGCGGTACTATTATACCAAAAGTGAGCTACTGTACTACGAAACGTGTCGTACTATACTACCAAACATACAGTGTAATAACAAGCCTGCAAAAAATAATATTTCATCAAGAAAGCTAGACCAAGGGATGATTGAATGATTGGGTGATGATCCAGAATGTTGATAAGTGATAAGACGCTGCACCAAGTAATATTAGTTCCAAAGAAAAGAACAAGATGTTAGAAATCAAGTCAAAACCCTAACAATAAGTGAGAAACCCTAGAAAACCAAAGTGAAATCCATAAAATTGGTAACAAATATAATGAGATACAAGAGATTAAATATCACCAATGGATTCCTTATGATTTTCTATGCAATTTTTAAAAAAAAAGCATCAAATTTCATTAAGTTTTGAGAAAGTTATGGGGTTTTGAAGTTTGCAACCCTGTTATCCCAACCAAAAGTGCTTTACTATTATACCAATAGCGCTTTACTGTTATACCAATAGCGCTTTATTGTTATACCAAAAACGCTTTTCTATTTTCTCAAGTGCACTTTATTGTAATACCAAAAGCATGGTTCTGTGCTACCAAAGGCACTGCGGGATGGCCCGAAAGCACTGTACTGCTCTACCAAAGGCACTTTTCTGTGTCAAGATGTGTTGTTCCATATTGTACTTCAAAAAAAATCAATTTCTCAAAGAAAAAGAGGGATTAGTGGGTCCCACCGAGCGTACCAAAATGTGTATGAGGAAAATTGACTATGATAAACTAACAAAATCAAAAACCAATAACATAAAGAGAACAAATCTAAATAAAAGCCATTACTAACAAATCAATGAAATATGAAAGTTTTTATTGAAATTTGTATTGTTCCCTTTGGATGAATGTGGATTGCTCAATAGTGCTGCGAAACCATGTTTGCAACAAGCAAGTAGAGTGCTCAAAGATCAATGTTAAAATATCATAAAGTTGCTCAATCGATGCGATGTATACTCAAAGCACTATAAAAGGATGCCTGAGAATAAGTGATCGAAGAGGATTTGTGAAGGAGATGAGGGGGGTTTATATAGGTTTCAATGAAGATCGATCAGCAATCCAGATAATTCAGAAGAATCAACGGAGGAGATAAAACAAATAATCATGATGAATGTGCACACGACATGTGTCAATCCATAAGGATATTTTTAGTAAGATATGATGAAAACAAGATTGATTGAATAGATAACTCAACTTGTAATTTTGCCTTTTTTAGAGTTCTAAAAATAAGATTGATTGTGCACATGAGTTAATAAGATATTTTAAGAGGAATTGGAAGATAATTGAAATTAAATAAATAAATTTATTTAACTGTTTGTGCATGATAGAGGAATAGATAAGATATGATGATTTAAATAAATTAAACAAATAAATTGATTTAATTTATTTTGCATGATGAAGGATAAATAAAATATGTGATTATATTTTATTTTTAGAAGATTTATTTTTTAGAGGAAAAATCAAATTAAATAAATAAATTTATTTAATTGTTTGTGCAAGATTAGAGGAATATGAAGATTATAAATAAAATACTTGATTTTATTTATTTTTAGAGGATTGAGATAATTTAAATAAATTTGCATGGTTTATTTAAATTTAGAAGAACTAGTGATTTAATTAAATAATGTAAATTATTTAATTGTAGATAAGAGGATTTGTGATAAATTAATTAAATAATTGGATTTATTTAATTAATGGAGACTTAAAATTTGAAAGAGGATAATGATTTAATTAAATAATAAACATTATTTAATTTTGGAAGAATATAGAGGAATTTAATTTATTTAATTAAATAAATAGAATTTATTTAATTAATGTCAATTTTCAGAAGGTTTGGAAGAATTTAATGAAATTAATTAAATAATTAGATTATTTAATTAATGTTGAAATGCAGGTGATGCGATAGATTAGATGAAATGCAAGTGATTTGATGACTTGGTCATTTTTGGGTGTCTACAGGATCAACCTTTTATTTTCCTTTATCAATCCTTTGCTCTATTTTTCCTGTTTTCAGTATGGTAGTTTCTTTTCACATTCTTGTTTCTGCAAACACTTGCAACATGTCCATATTTGTTGTAATTGTAACACACCACATTCCTTTGTCTTTGATTCCTTCTAATGGTTGCATTTGATCTGCATTGATTAGCCATATGTCTAAATCTATTGCATGCAAAACACTTTCCATTGAATAATTGACTATTCCTTGCATTATAGGTTTGTAACCAATTTTCTTGCAATTGAAACATTGACCAAAGAATGATGGAACATTCTGATTTACTCTACTTTTGCATTGATTAGCTTTATGACCAAACTTATTGCAATTAAAACAATAACCATTGAAAGATGGATACCTTTGAGCATTGGGTTGTCTGATCGAAGGTCTTCTAGGTCTTCTTCTTTGATTTCTAAACTAGTTCCCTCTATTTTTCTTTAACTCAATGTTTGCTTAACCAGATTTTGAACTTTCTCCTTTCTCAAATCCCAAACCTTGCTTATCATTGGCACTCTTTTGACTAACAATCATCTCATCAAGCTTTGCAGAACTTATCCTGAACTTTTCTTCATAGCTCTTGGCTTTTTCCAAGTATGCTTTTAGACTCACAATTACTTTTTCAAGTTCGACACAATCTTCTGATTTACTTTTCACCATTACATTCAGATCTTCTTCTACTTTTTCTCTTTATATAACTTCCACTTCCAAATAATTCAGGGTTTCATTTGCTGATATCAATTGATCACTAACGTCTTTGTATTTTTCTTTGAATTTCTTGACTTGTTCTTTTAACTTTGAAATGCATTCATCAGCTTCTTGTAAGTTATCCTTTAGATCCCTGACTTCTACTTCAGATTTCTCAAGATCAATAAGAGTTGCTTCCAGTTCAACATTGTTTGAGAAATTTCCAAATCTTCTGGCTACCATGAGTGAACTCTCCCAGATCTTCCTCAATCTATTAGGCTTCTTCTAAGGAACCTTGCTCTGATATCAATTGTTAATAGTAAGGAATACTGAGAGGAGGGTGAATTAGTATTCCATAAAACCACTTCTTAACAAGTTTGTTAATCCAATTTCCAAAACTAATAATATAAAAGTAGAATAATCATAGGAACAACAACCACAAAGACATAACACATGACCACCAGGATTTTTATGTGGAAAACTCAAAAAGGGAAAAACCATTGTGAGTGCTAGCTCACAATATGTTAATATAGCACAATATTGGATTACAATAAGGCTCACTACCTTAGGGCTCACTACCCTCAGAAATCTTCACTGCAAGAAAGGCTCACTGCCTAGAGAAAGAAAGAAGAAAGAAGAATGGTTTACTACCAAGTTGAACTACTTAGATTGCATCTACACATTCATAGTTATAGCTCCAATGTAGCACAAAAATATCATGTCAAAACTCTTCATGTCTGATTGCTCTGTTTCACTGCTCTGCTCTTACATGGGAATAAGATCTCTCTTCTTCTGCTCTTTATTGCTCTCACAAAATTGCCTTCCACTGTATGTTGCACATATCTATCTATCACATTCGTATCACGCAACACAAACACTGAATTTGATCCCTTATATATATCTGCAACACATGATATCTTCATATTAGGTCAACCTAATAAAATGAAGCATGCACTCATGACTTAAGTAGCTTGTCGGCCAGATTCATTTACCAAAACTCCCAGTGGACTTAAACAACACTTGAATTGCATTCACATATGTCATCCTCAACTATTTAACAACTTGGGATTAAGTTCTGAACAATAGAACTTACCGCATACAATTCAAACTTATCATATCAGCCTCTAACTCAGACTGCCACTAATTTAGTTCATCTGTCAGACTACATCTTTTACTGTGGACCACAAGAATTGCTCAAAATCATAACAAAGACTCCTTAGACATCACCAATCATACCTTCAGAACTACAAAGCAAAATATTCTTTAGTGGAAAATGTGGACTTTCAGAACTTAGACTCTGTAACAATAAAGGGTCAGTGCAAGAAGTTGGGTCCACTTTTTGGCCAAAAAGTGGAAGTGTTTTCCCTGATTTTCAGAATTTGTCGCATTTGACCTTAAAATTTGAAGCACTTAGAAATGGAATCTTTAAAAAAGTCACTAAATATAAAATGTAGTACTCAGAGTCTAGTTTCTAAATATGTAATTTTTTTCAATACCCAGATGATACAAATTAATTTTCAATAGGCATTTCTAAAAACCACTATTTAAAAGTCACTTTTTTTTTACCATACCATGCACGTGTACGGCCAACATAATTTGACCTAAATAAAATTATTTTTTAAAATCCTTTTGGAAAAACATGTGTAGTATAGTGAAGTTTGATGAGGATATTTTTTTAGAATTTTTTTCCAAATAATTTTTTTTTATTAATTTTTTATTAGGCCTAATTGGTACTTTTAAAAACCCCTCGTGTACGGCCAACATAATTTGAGCAAAAAAAATCATAAAATTAATTTTTTTTTTTTATTGTGTAAAGAATGATGTGTAAATTGATGACATATAATTTAAAAAAAAAAAAAAATTAAAAATTAAAAGTTATTAAAAAAATACAAACACCTGTCATTTGAAGTTTTTGGACTAGTTTGCTTATAAATTAAATAATAAATAGAAGAACATGTCCAATAACAAAAAAAATTATATATTTGAAAACTAGACAATGTACCTTGTAATGGGTTTTCATTTCGTAAAAAAATTCAGAAAAAAAAGCCCTCAACCATACAGGTAAACTCAGTGTTTCTTCTTGTTTTGTACTTAGAAAAAAACTTGCAGGTCCAAGGCTCAAGGTCGGTCAACCATGCCTATCCCGAACCTAAAACCCAAGCAAAGGTCAGGGAAAATGCAGGCGGAGATTTCTAATTTCAAATAACGGGTACCCGTTATAAAATGGGTACGCGTTATATAACGGGTACCCGTTATAAAACGGGTACCCGTTATTTAACGACTACCCGTTATATTTTCAATAACGGGTACCCGTTTTATAACGGGTACCGATTTCTATTATACCCGCTATTTCCCAAATTGGGTGAAAATGAGCCCGCAGAGGTCTTTTTTCAAAATATATAATTTTTTTGAAAACGGGTACCCGTTTTAGGCTCGGGTGCGCGTTACTAAACGGGTACCCGTTAAGAAACGGGTACCCGTTTAGGTTCGGGCGCCCGTTCCTAAACGAGTACCCGTTTCTTTGAAAACGGGTACCCGTTACCGGCGGCTTTTTTTTTGCCCGCGCGACTTCCCCTATATGTGGACCGAGTTTCTTGCGGGTACCCTAAACTCTATCAAACAATGTAGCATTACTCAGTAGCTTGCAACTATCTTTCTGGTGGACTTCAAAGTGTATAACTCTGGATTTAGACACTTCATATAAGTGTTTACAACACCTCAAAACTACATAGAAAGATATACAACACCAGAGAAATGAGGACCAAAACAATTGTGTGTTCATCCTTAATTGTCACTATATTTTGTTCTACCAGACTTAGGCCATTTGAATATATACTTTTGGAATTGATCAAAAGTTGAAACCTTGGATATAAGATCATTTGAGAGTTAGGAACATCATGCCAAAACCATAAACCTTGGTCTTCAACTGCAGACCAATGCTAATCCAAACATTGTTCTTTTGTCTCTACGTCTGTACATTTCCAATACTTAGCCAATATGACTAAGTCTTCATTACCGAACCACAAACTTTATTCCAACCTTGTTCCTTTTCTTGTTTCCATCAATGACAACACTCAATTATTCAACATAGCAATGTCTCTTGCCAACAAAATAGAATACTTTTTATTGGCATCATTAAGCTTCTCACTAAAATAGGCAATGGGCTTACCTTCCTGACTCAAAACAGCTCCTATAGCACTACCACTAGCATCACAATCTACCTAAAATACCTTATTGAAATTTGGAAGTGCCAAAATAGGTTGCTCTGTGACTTTCTTTTGCAATGTATCAAAACTCTTGGCTGCTCCTATAGTCCATCTAAACTCTTTTCTATCCCCTCTCATTGTCTCAGTTAGGGGTGCACAAATGCTACTAAAATTCTTGATAAACTTTCTATAAAAACTTGCCAAACCATGAAAAGATCATACCTCTGTAGAACTCCTTGGCATAGACCATTCAATGATAGATCTCAACTTCTCTAGGTCCATCTTAAGACCTTTCTCTAAGACAACAAATCCCAAGTATACTAACTCCTTTGCAAAACTACATTTCTTCAGATTAATCAACAACTTATCCTCCCTCAACTTCTCTAAAACTCTTCTAATATGCATCAGATGCTCATCCCAAGTCTTACTAAAAATTAAAATGCTATCTAACTAATCAATAACAAAACTTCCCATAAACTCTTTCAATACCTTGTTCATGAGCCGCATGAATGTGCTCGGTGCATTGGTTAGCCCAAATGGCATGACTAACCATTCATACAAACCTTCCTTTGTCTTGAAGGCTATCTTCCATTCATCTCCTCTGATTTGGATTTGGTGATACCCACTCTTCAAGTCAATCTTTTTTAAGTACTTGGCTCCACTCAAACAATCCATGATGTCATCCATTCTAGACAATGGAAATCTATACTTGATCGTGATCTTATTGATGGCTCGAGAACCTATACATATTCTCCACTCTCCATCTTTCTTTCGTGCTAGTACTGCAGGTACCGCACATGGACTTAGGCTCTCCCTTATGAGTCTCTTCCTTAATAGCTCATGAACTTGTATGTTAAGATCTTCATTCTCTACAAGAGTCATTCTGTGGGCTACCTTGTTTGGCAAACTGGCCCCTAGTATCAAATCCATTTGATGACTTATTTTTGTCATCAGTGGAAAACCTTTTGGTACATTATCAGAGAGAATATCCTAAAATTCTTCCAACAAATCTAAGACTTCTTCCAATACATCTTCACATTTCTCTTGGCTGATCTTAGGAATCAATGCAAAGCAATGATGCTCATCCTTCATAATCTCCAAAAATTTCCTACCATCTACCAAGAAAATTCTAGCAGTACTACATACCTTTTCATCCACCTCCTTCAAGGGATTCAACTTATGACAAACTCCATCCTTTGTTAGGGAATATGTGTTTGCATGGCCATTATGGACAGTGCACCTATCATACTGTCATGGCCTTCCCAATAACATATGACGTGCATCCATCAGTATGATGTCACACAATACCTCATCATGGTAATCCCCAATCTTGAACTTGACCAAACACTGCTCATTGACCAAAGCTCTATGGTCCTTCTACAACCATGCAATCCGATATGGATGTGGATGCTTTCTTTTTGTCAACTTCAACTTGTTAACCATCTCCTCTAAAACAAGATTGTTAATGTTTCCTCTATCAATAATAATATCACAACACTTACCTTCACATTTGCACCTAGTATGGAATAAGCTCTTCCTCTAATCTGGTTCTTTCTCCTCATTCAATAAGGTTCTTTTGACAACTAGGGTTTCTTCCCTTTCAGAGTCTTCAGAATACTCAGACTTGTTAGATCTAGGGCTCACAACTGAGAGGGGGGGTGAATCAATTGTGCATAAACCTTGTTGATATTTCAAACACTTGATTCTTCTTTGTTAGTTAGCAGCATATCAATTAATCATTCATGAAAGCAGAAAGCATAAACACCGGAGCAGATAAACATCAACACATTAGACACCAATATTTTGACGTGGAAAACCCAGTTAAGGGAAAAACCACGGGGTGATTAATCCAAGGATTATTCTCTGTTAGAAGAATAAAAAAATGAATGGTACATGCCAATTAGGGCTCACTGCCCGAGCACACTGCTCACAAGGAGCCACACTGCCTACAAAGAGACACACTGTCTACAAGATCATAAGGATCACAACCTTGAACTAGAGAATGACATCTTCACCATGTCTGGATCAGTTCCATTTAAGCCCGAAACACTTCTGCTCTCCCTTTCACTCTTTCGCTATACCACACTCATCTGCTCTGCACCACACACTTTGAAATGAACTCACAAACCTTTATTTATACAAGACATTGACTTAGGAACAATCATCTAAGTCGGCAATCAACCATAAGAACATCCGCAAGATGAACAACACATCCGATCAGCCACCACAAGAACATTCGTATGATGAACAACTCATTCGGTCGGCTAGTCTGAACAAGAACTTCATCCGAAAGAATATCTTCAATTCTGGGCTCTACCATCAATGCAGACCAACAACACAACCTCAACATGATCCAAGAGCCTTTACAGGCTTGCCTGAATGACCAAGTACATCCGCACTTCCTCTACTCACTGGAATCTCTTCTCTTCCTCATCTAGAACTTCAAGAACATAGTCTATCACCACTGTCATACTGCAAGAGGTGCTTCTGGACCTGCAAACCACATACCAATCTAGATGACACATCACAAGGACATCCCAAACACTCTGTCCAATCCGCAGAATAGGACAATGCACTTCTAGATCTCACTGGACCTTTTTGTAACACTCTGTCACTCCGGAGCATCTCTCGAAACTAGTTCTACTTGATTGATCACAACTTCTTCACATCTTCATGCGAACCTCTGAAATCTTAACTGGATCATCTCAAGACTCATATCTACAAAACCGTTTAATCTGCATCCTCTGAATCTCAACCTATTGAGTACTTTTGCCTTCTTCTTATCACTGTTCTTCACTGTTCCTGATTGAGACTAATTTTCTCAATATCCTCAGCACACAGCTCATTCAATCCTTCTTGTCAAAGCAATATGAGTATGTTGACATCAATGACAATACTAGTTCACCTCATACTTGCAACAATCTCCCCCTTTGTCATTGATGGCAACATATGATGTGAAAAACCATCAAGACAAGAACTTCTCCTTCCTGACACAGCTCCCCCTATCAACAGCAACTCTTCACATGTCTTCTCTTCCTTTACTACTCCCCCTTTGATCATCACCCACTTGTTTTTCACATGTCTTCTCTCCCCCTTTGACATCAATGGAAAAGGGCTCATACTTGCAATTTGAACACATCAGAAACATACCAGCTGCTCCCCCTTAGTAGCAGCTCCCCATCATCAATCCGGATCACAAGATATGACTGTGATATCCACCGGACTGATGCACATCAGTGCATCCTAGTTCATCACCGGAGTGGCCATGACCCCTAACTTCTCCCTGAGATACTCAAAAGAGTCCTTGGGAAGAGGTTTAGTAAAGATATCTGCAATCTGATCCTTGGAGGATACATACTCCAATCTAACTTCATCCTTGTTCACTTGTTCTCTTAGAAAGTGAAACTTGATAGATATGTGCTTGGTCTTAGAATGCAACACCGGATTCTTAGAAATATTTATTGCACTTGAATTATCACAGAAAATTGTGATAGGCTCCTCATATTCTACTTTAATGTCTTTTAGCATCTGCTTCATCCATAAGATTTGAGTGCAACTACCTGCTGCTGCAATGTATTCTGCTTCGGTTGTAGACAGAGATATTGCATCTTGTTTCTTGCTTAGCCAAGAAACCAATCTCTTTCCCAAAAAGAATGCTCCACCACTGGTGCTCTTCCGGTCATCCACATCTCCTACCCAATCTGCATCTGTGTAAGCATGAAGAGAGAAATCATGATCTCTAGGATACCACAAACCATACTTCACTGTCCCTTTTCGATATTTAAAAATCCTCTTGATTGCCATAACATGAGATTCTCTAGGATCAGCCTGAAATCTTGCCACAAGACCAATAGCCTGCATTATATCTAGTCTAGTCTGAGTGAGATACAACAATCCACCAATCATTGATCTATACTTTGTCTGATCTGCCTTAGGAGAGTCATCATCTTTGCTCAACTTACATCCGATTGCCATAGGAGTGTTCATTGGCTTTGAATCTTCCATACCGAATTTCCTCAACAACTCTTTCACATATTTGGTCTGAGAAATGAAGATCCTTTTCTTTGTTTGAGTAATTTGCAGACCCAAGAAGAAATTCATTTCACCAAGCATAGACATTTCAAACTCACTTTTCATCTGATTTGCAAAAGTTTTACACATACTATCTCTTCCTCTAAAAATGATATCATCCACAAACACTTCAACAATCAAGATGTTTTCATGATCAATTTTGAAATATAAGTTACTGTCAGTAGTACCTTTGTTGAATCTAATCTGCACAAGATGCTTATCCAACCTTTCATACCATGCTCTTGGGGCTTGCTTCAATCCATACAATGCTTTCTTCAACTTGTAGACCATATCATCATTATCAGACAATTGAAATCCATCCGGTTGTTCAATGTAAACTTCTTCTTCCAGATCACCATTTAGGAAGGCAGACTTGACATCCATATGATATACCTTGAAGTCTTTGAAGGCAGCAAATGCAAGAAATAATTTGACTGCTTCAATTCTTGCCACCGGAGCAAAGGTTTCTTCAAAATCAATTCCTTCTATTTGAGAGTACCCTTTGCAGACCAATCTAGCTTTGTTTCTAATCACTTCACCAACTTCATTTAGTTTGTTCTAGAAGACCCATTTGGTTCCAATCACATTCTTGTTTCTAGGTCTGGGAACAAGATCCCAAGTATGATTTTTCTCAATTTGCATCAACTCTTCCTCCATTGCTTTGGTCCAGTTCTCATCATTGCAAGCTTCATTAATTATCTTAGGTTCAATCTTTGAAATCAGACAACATTCATTTGAATCTTGAGCAATTCTTCTCCTTGTTTGTACCCCTTTGCTTTTGTCACCTATGATCTAATCTTCAGAATGATTTAGAGTTACATACCTTGGAACTTTGGGAGTTTCTTGCACTACTGTTTCTTGACCAGGCTCATTTAGACACACCTCTTCTTCCTGATTTACCAGATCAGTCTGAATCTAAATTTCAGAGGAGGATTGAGCTCTTTCCACCAGAGAATCATTCTGATCATCTTCATCACATTCATAGAATCTTGAGGGCTTCTCAATTCCTTCATCAACCTTCACATTTGTACTTTCTATCATCTTTCTCAATCTCTTATTGTAACATCGGTATGCTTTGCTTTGTGTGGAGTAACCCAAGAAAATTACTTCATCACTTCTAGCATCAAACTTTCCTAGAACTTCATCTCTTTTGATATAACACTTGCTACCAAATACTCTGAAATATCTCACAGTAGGAGTTACACCAAACCAAAGTTCATAAGGAGTCTTACCGGTATTGCTTCTGATTTGAACTTGATTAAGAGTGTAGACTGCAGTGCTGACAGCTTCTCTCCAAAACATTTGGGGAACATTTGCTTCCATCATCATTGTCCTAGATGCTTCCTGGATGGTCCAGTTCTTTCTCTCAACAACTCCATTCTGCTGTGGAGTCCTAGGGGCAAACAACTGTCTCCTTATGCCATGCTTCTCACAAAAGTCTATGAATTCACCAGATGTGAATTCACCACCTCTATCAAACCTCAAACATTTCAGTTTCAATCTGGTTTGATTCTCTACCATAGCTTTGAAGATTTTGAACTTGTCAAGGGCTTCTGATTTCTCTTTTAGGAAGGTAACCCACATCATCTGGGAATGATTATCAATTAGTAACATGAAATATCTATCACCTTGCATACTCTTGATTCTTGTCAGACCACATAGATCAGTATGGACTAATTCTAGTAATCTGGTAGTGGACTGATCCTTGCTTTTGAAAGAGACTCTGCTCTATTTACCTAGCTGACATTCTTTGCACAAACTATTTGCCAGTTTCACCAATTTAGGAAGATCTCTTACAACCTGAGTATTACTTATCTTGATGATGTTATCAAAATTCACATGACACATCCTTCTATGCCATAACCAACTCTAATCAACATGAACAAACAGACAACTTTTATTAGAACCAACTAAATGAAAGATATTACCTTTTGTTTGGGTACTGGATGCAATCTCAGTTCTGGAGCTTTCAAAGATCCTGCATCTTCCATTTTTGAACTGGAGATCATAGCCTTTGTCCACCAACTGACCAACACTAAGAAGATTGTGTTTCAATCCTTCAACATAGAGTACATTACCAGTTTTGCTCTTTCCATCAAAGGAAATAGTTCCCCTACCTCTAATTCTGCCAGCAGAATTGTCACCAAACTTTACCATTCCTCCTTCATACCTTTCCAAATCTAAGAACTTGTTCTTCTCACCTGTCATGTGGTGAGAACATCCACTGTCAATAACCCAATCATCTTTTTCTTCAACTTGGGCAGCCAAAGCTCTTTCCACAACCTTATGATTGACAGATTTAGAGGATATTGAATCTTCTTCCTTGATGGCAATAAACACCCATTCATTTCCAGATTTGCTTCCCATTTCTGATTCATCATCTGTTACTCCTTCATTATCATCTTTTTCGTGAACATAATAACAATTCTTTTGGAACCTTTGTCTATTAGCATTAGACCTTGCAGATCTTTCTGGACATCTTGAAGCAAAATGACCAATCTTATTGCAATTGAAGCACTTAAAGGGTAATTTTCCTTCATACTTACCGGATCCTCTTGGCAGTCTCTTTGCAATGAGGGCTTCAAGATGAGCTATTTCTGCTTCTTCCTCTTCCATGTCTTTTCTTGCTTGATCATACTATGACAGCTTCCTTGAAGAGTTTTCTCTCGGATCAAATCTTTGTTTACCTTTCACATAGGCACTGGCTTTGAATGCAGATTCAGTATTGGGGGGATCATCTCCAAACTCAGTCATTTCAAATGCAGCCAGTTTGCCAGCCAATTGCTCTCTTGTGACAGTTGTATGGGCTCTGAATTCATCAATGGCAGCAACCTGATTTTGTAGGCAGCAGGAAGGGATCTGAGAATTTTGCAAACAATTTCATTTTCATCCAGAACTCCACCAGCATTCCTGATTCCACACACCATCTCATTCACTCTTGGCATAAAGGTAGTGATATTTTCATCATCTCTCATTTTCAATCTTTCAAATTTCCCTTTCAGACTTTGCAACCTTGCACTCTTGACAAACTCATCTTCATACAAAAGTTCTAGTTTAGTCTAGATCTCATATGTAGTTGGTAGGTCAATAACATTTGAGAGATCTGAGTCATTCAATGCACTTAGAAGAGCTTCTTTGGTCCGCAAATTATTTTCAGCATCTGTGATTTCATTCAGAGTTGACAGACCACCCTGTGGAGGTACATATGGTTTTGAAACCATGGCCAAGTATGCTTTTCCCATACACTCCAAGTGACATTTCATGTGACCTTTCTAGAGAATGAAGTTGGTTCCATCGAACTTCGGACTATCCTTCTTGTATGACGGCATCCTAGATCTCCTCAAGCGGTTAAGCTCCTTTCAGAGGAACTTAGCTCTGATACCAATTGTTAGATCTAGGGCTCACAACTGAGAGGGGGGGTGAATCAGTTGTGCATAAACCTTGCTGATATTTCAAACACTTGATTCTTCTTTGTTAGTTAGCAGCATATCAATTAATCATTCATGAAAGTAGAAAGCATAAACACCAGAGCAGATAAACATCAACACATTAGACACCAAGATTTTGACGTGGAAAACCCAGTTAAGGGAAAAACCATGGGGTGATTAACCCAAGGATTATTCTCTATTAGAAGAATAAAAAAAATGAATGGCACATGCCAATTAGGGCTCACTGCCCGAGCACACTGCTCACAAGGAGGCACACTGCCTACAAAGAGACACACTGTCTACAAGATCATAAGGATCACAACCTTGAATTAGAGAATGACATCTTCACCATGTCTGGATCAGTTCCATTTAAGCCTGAAACACTTCTACTCTCCCTTTCGCTCTTTTGCTATACCACACTCATCTGCTCCACACCACACACTTTGAAATGAACTCACAAACCTTTATTTATACAAGACATTGACTTAGGAACAATCATCTAAGTCAGCAATCAACCATAAGAACATCCGCAAGATGAACAACACATCCGGTCAGCCACCACAAGAATATTCACACGATGAACAACTCATCCGGTCGGCTAGTCTAAACAAGAACTTCATCCAGAAGAATATCTTCAATTCCAGGCTCTACCATCAATGCGGACCAACAACACAACCTCAACATGATCCAAGAGCCTTTACAGGCTTGCTTGAATGACCAGGTACATCCGCACTTCCTCTACTCACTGGAATCTCTTCTCTTCCTCATCTAGAACTTCAAGAACATAGTCTATCACCACTGTCATACTGCAAGAGGTGATTCTGGACCTCCAAACCACATACCAATCGAGATGACACATCACAAGGACATCCCAAACACTCTGTCCAATCCGCAGAATAGGACAATGCACTTTCGGATCTCACCAGACCTTTTTGTAACACTCTGTCACTCCAGAGCATCTCCCAGAACCAGTGCTACTTGATCGATCACAAATTCTTCACATCTTCATGCGGACCTCTGAAATCTTAATTGGATCATCTCAAGACTCATATCTATAAAATCGTTTAATCCGCATCCTCTGAATCTCAACCTATTGAGTACTTTTGCCTTCTTATCACTATTCTTCACTGTTCCTGATTGAGACTAACTTTCTCAATATCCTCAGCACACAGCTCATTCAATCCTTCTTGTCAAAGCAATATGAGTATGTTGACATCAATGACAATACTAGTTCACCTCATACTTGCAACAAGATTATGCATCGTCATCTACATGTGCAACTCGTGCATTACCTTCAGGTTTTCTATTTGTCATTTCTTGATGTTGCGTATACTCATACGCTCAATGCCCTTCTTCTCCACATTGGAAATAGGTTCCTCTGAAACCTCCTCTTCTAGGTCCTTGCCTAGGTATGCCTCTTCCTCTTCCTCTTTGCTCACCATTATTTTGGTCATGAGGGTAGTAGGTAATATCTCCTCTCTAATTTTGACTAGTGCCAACTTCTTCACTTTTCTTGGGATCTTCATTTCGGCCTCCATAGGATCTTCCACCAGTCCTTCCACCTTGACCTCTTCCTCTTTGCTTGCTTTTGAATTTTTTATTCAACTTTTCTTCCACCTTCAGGGAAAACTGGTATGCATCTTCTATGGTGGTCATTCTGACCAAGCTCATCTCCTCTTGAATACTTGGCCTTAACCCATTAATGTAACAGGCTACCTTCTCCTTGTTGGCCTCTGCATGGCCTATCGTGATAGTAATCTTATTAAAATCTTCTGTATACTCCTTGACAGACTTGTTGCCTTGCTTCAATCCTTGCAGCTTCTTCAGTAACTCCATCTCATAGTCCACAGAAATGAATTGCTTCTTCAGTTTGTCAACCATCCTATCCCATCTGGTGATCTTTCCTTTTCCTCTTCTATTTCTCTCTAACTAGACCTCCTTACACTAAATACTGGCATGGTCCTTCAACTTTGTCTTTACAAACTTGACCCATTCTGGATCTTCCACATCTTCATACTCAAAATATTCTTCCATATCATTGATCCAATCAATAAGTTGTTATGGATTCAAATCTCCATAATAGGTAGAAACTTCTATCCTAGGCCTCTTTCCAATCTTCAAAATGGCCCTCAACAACCTAACTTCTGCAGGATCTCCTGCAACTTCTTGTTCTTCATCAGATAGATCTTGTTCAGCTTCATCCTCACTTTCTTCTCTTGTTCTCAGCTCAAACCCTCTTTACAACTCCTCTTTCAATACATCGATCTGCCTTTGCAAGGCTCTAAAACCTTCTTCTATCAAAGCATTTCTCCCAACATGATTTCTTCGTGGAGGCATTTTGATCTCTGTAGCAAACCCACAACCTTAGGTCCTGGTGCAAACTGCCTCACGATCGACGATCTATTTACACACTCAGGAACTCTTGCTCTGATACCACTTGATGAAGGGGGTAAATCATAAAACATATAACAACAAAAATTGCACACAGAAAATAGAATGTTATTTTATTGATTTAGGCAACTCATTACATTACAGAAGCTCAAATACAATCAGAGGATGAATCCTCTATAGGCTGCAACACATTACAACTCCTTCTCCCAAGACTCTAGAATATTTTCCCTTTTGTAACCCCAAATCTGCTAGGATTTCTATTTTCTCACTTCTTCTTGACTCTACACTTTCCCCCTTATCTCTACTACTACTAAGGGTTCCCAAAAATGGTTATTAATAGCCTTTTTGGTAGGCTCCAGCCAAATTTCAAATTTTGCATCTCCCTCCAAAAATAGGTCAACTTCCGGGAGCCATAACTTTTGATCCAGGTGTTTGATTGACAAACCATTTGAAGGACTAGAAATCTCATAGAGTACTCTACATGCTAAGAACTAGATCTATTGGTTCCACTGATTTTCAGGCCCGTATAGGGCCATTTAGTGCCTCAAATTTGAATTTGAATAATTTTCAGGCATTTTTTCTGGAAATGAAAACTTTAATATCTTTTAGCTCACAAATGATCTTTGTGTGATTCCTTTTCCAAAGGTCTTATTTTTCATTTACAAAGCTACCTGTAAATTTTCACTTCAATCCATGCCCAAATGCAAACTTTCCAAAAATAGTAGTTTGCTATTTTTAGCAGTTTGGAAAAACTAAAAGTTCTACATCATTAAAGTGATTATGGAACCAGAAATACTAATTTTGAAAATAAATGGAAACAACATGAATTATTTTGAAACATTTTTTATTGGGTGATGCAAGATTGCCCTTACACACCTCTGGATGCTCCTGCATCAGTATTGTGACAAAGTTGTATTTTCAGTATATGCTTTTTTAAAAAATTTGTAAAGCATTGAAATCAACTCCACTTTCTGGTTCTTGCTAGTGGCAACTATACTTACACTAAATATAAAGTGCCAAATTATTTTTATTGGGGGGGCTCTTTTATTGAGTGATTTGGGGGGTCTCTTGGTGTGATTGTGCTTGTGTATCTCTTTCTGCTCATGTTCTCCATTCCTTTCAAAAATGGGTAATGTTGAGTTTCCATTGCTAACACCATACAACTACAACACATGGCAATAAAATGCATGGAACTTATTAATACAACAAGGTTATACACCCTATGTTGAACAAAAGATAAATGAACCCATAGATGCTAAGGAAAAAAAACTTTGGATGATTGAACAAACAAAAGCTCTAGGTTGTATTAGAAGTTCAGTGTTCCTTGATATAATGTTTCAACTTGATGGTTGCAATAATTCACATGATGCATGGGACAAAATTAAAACTCTCTATGGGACAACTAATGAAGTAAGGAGATATCAAATTGATAATCATTTAATGGCACTAGATTCTAAGTCTTTTGAAAACATCTAGGATTTTGTAACAAAAGTTAATGATTTGAGAGCACAATGCAAAGCATGTGGCATAGACAAAAAGGACATTCAACTTTTATTGAGTACTCTTAACAAACTTGGATTGAATATGTATTTTTTGTTTCCAACTTTCATTCTCATAGATTGACTATGGGCTCTGCTTATACAATGCCTTATTTTGCTTCATTTTCTGAATTGTTTATATAAGAACAAGGCAAGCTTCTTTCCATGGGTATCTTGAAGCCATCTTAGTCTCAGGCTTTGCTGGCTAGTCAGTTGAAGGGAAAAAAGAGTCAGGGAATCCTAACAAGAAATAGAAGCAGTCCAAGAAGAAGTCATAGAAGAATCAAGCACAGTCGTTATCTACCCCAAAAGTATACTCCAATTCCTCTTCTTAAAAGGGGAACTCTCAGAAGAAGAAAGACCAACTTGTTGTTACTATAAGAAGGTTGGTCATGAGGAAATCCTGGTCACAAATAGTAGATCAATGAGCTAAAGCATCTTCTAAAAAATAACAACATTAAATTGCCTTCTTCACAACAATCCTCCACTACTCCTTCCAAATCAGGCAAAGGGAAAGCAACTACACTTGTTGCTACTGCAGACTCTTCTCAGTAGTGGGTTCTTGACACGAGTGCATCACATCACATGGGTTCTATTAGAGAACAATTTTCTTTGTTAGAGCCTATTTCGGTGCCACATATTCTCATTAGCGATGACTCCCCTGTAGAGGTCATCAGGAAAGGTTTTGTTGATGCTAGCACTGGTACATTTGAGGAAGTCTTCTATGTGCCTAGAATCTATCACCCAACCTTCGCTTTGTCTATCAGATTGCCCAGAATGGTATAAAAGTTGAGTTCATTTTTTATTATGTCACCATCAGGAATCTTGAAGATAATGCACTTCTTGCAGTTGGTAAGGCTGATCATGAGTCTCGACTATGTTTAAGTGAAAATTGGATTTGTTTAGTTTAGTTTTTAAATCCTCCTTTCACCTATTGCATTCAAGGACCCTCAGATTGAGTGGCAGAGCACTATCAGGTCCTTCGTCACTTACAAATGTAGGGAAACTTGGATTAGGGTATTTGATTATCAATTTTCCTTCTCTTATACTTGATTATCCATCAAAATCCTAATTATGCAAATACGGCAACAAACAGATGAATAACGAGAAATGCCTCTACAGAAAGCTGTAAAATTACAAATGACTATGTATGTATTTTCAGGGTTCTGAGGTAGAAAAGTCAAGGACAAAAGAGCGGGCGCCCAAGTCTAGTGCCCTGCTTTTTGTCGAGATCTGCGAACAAGATCTGTAACCTATTCCTACTGCACCGAAGGTTGTTCCATCACGAAACTTTGACTACTAATGAGTAGGTGCCCAAATCTAGGGTGCTCTTTTCTTCTCTAATCTTCAATTCTGACACTCCAATATGCCCTCCTACAACTTCACTTTGCCTGCATCATCAACCTGTAACCTGCAATCTTAAAACTTTGGGAGGGGGTTGTGGTGTTTAGGAGCTTGCCTTGGTCAAGCCCCGGAAGGACACTTAAGTCTTCCAAACACCTTTGTCAAATAGAGAGTGCATGCCTATGGAGGCAAAGGCAAAAACTAAATGAATAATGATCACAAACATAATAAATGTCACCTTGTAGTGAAGATCTCATGGGAGGAAGATGCTCTTTATTCAATGAGGAAACGGATGCTCAAATATGCAAACACAAACACATAGACCACACAAATCTGCTCTTGCAACACAATGAAAGCCTTGAATCACCTTGAGAACACAATAGCTTGCTAGTAATCATCTAGTTTCTAAATGAATGTCTAGACATGCTTTTGTATGCAACTACAAACACTCCCGCCAAGAATTTCTTAATTCAAACTTACCGTGTTGGCATAGGACCCAAATAACGGTCACAAGCCGACACCCAAAAATTGGGACTGCCCCAAAATAGGGCAGGAATAGGGTGCGGATGCCCAAGTCCTCCCCCTATTTTGTGTAGGGGTTATCTCAAATAGTCCCCCTAGGTCCTATTTGCCAAGACACTTAGGGGTTTTCTCATCGGGATGGTGAAATATGATGTAAAATGTCCTAAATGCACACAAAAGACCCAGGAGCTAAACCTAAAGAGGGAAAAGCCCCCAAGGAGACATTTTCTGATGTTATAGACTATATTCTTTCACACATTTTGTACCGGATTCACATTCTACTGCTTTGCTCACCCATTTGGATTCTGTAAGCAAGCTATGGAATGAGTGGCTTAGCCATCTCAACTTCTGCTATCTCTAGTAGATTAGCATGTAGGATATGGTCATAGGTCTTCCTAAGATCAGTTTCTTAGATGGATTTTTTTTGGGTTGTGCCTTGGGAAAACATCCTGAAGACAAGTTTGAAAAAGAGAAGGCTTGGAGGGCTTCTGAAGTCCTTGAACTAGTTCAAAATGATGTGGCGGGTCCATTTCCATCCTTGTCTTTCAGCAAGGCTCGCTACTTGCTCACCTTCATTGATGAGTATTCCAAATACACCTTGTTTGGGTGGAAAATTAGATTTGTTAATGTTCTAGTGTTTAGATGTTTAAATCCGCCTCTCTACCATACATTGAAGGATCTAGAGTCAAGTGGTGAGCACTATCATACCCTAGGTCACTTGCAAATGAAGGGAAACTTGGATTAGGGAATTAATCATCAATTTTTCCTTCTCTTAGGTCCAATTAACCATTAAAACCCTAATTATGAAAATATGACAATGAATTGTTGAATAATAGAAAAAGTTCTTGCAGACAGGAGAAAAATAACAAATCACAAAATACCTGTTTTTGAGGTTCTGAAGTGGAACAGTCAGGGACTAAGGTGCGGGCGCCCAAGTCCAAGGTACCTACTTTTTCAGGGAATTTGGACCTCCTTCCGACACTAATCAACCCTGTAACTTCTGTTTCCTAAAATTTGTCTACGGAGGACACTGTTGCGGGTGCCCTAGTCCTAGAAGTGCACCTTTGTCCAAGTTTTCTTCAGATCCCGAATCCTTGATGCCTACCAAGCCTTCCTGCAACTCCACTTTTTCCAGATGCGACACCTGTAACCTATAATCACAAGACTTGGTTTGGGGCTTGTGGTGTTTAGAGGCTTGCCTCAGTCAAACCTCAAAGGACACTTAAGTCTCCAAACACCATTGTTAGATAAAAGAGTGCATGCCCTTGTGAGGGAAAGGCAAAAACCAAAGGAATCAATGATGAAAACACAATATTATGTCACCTTGTAGTGAAGCTCTCATGGAGGAAGATGCTCTTCATGCCATGAGGAAATTGATGCTCAAATCTACAAATATCAACACACAAAACACACAAGTCTACTCTTGCAACACGATAGAAAGCCTTGAATCACATTGAGAATGCCTAGAGTTCACAGATCATATAATTGAAATCTAGTTTACAAATGAATGCCTAAACATGCTTATATATGCACCTACAAGCATTCCCGCCAAGATTTTAAAAATCAAACTTTACCGTGTCAACAAAAGAACCAACTAACGGTCATAAACCGACACCTAAAAATTGGGGCTTCCCTAAAATAGGGCAAGACTAGGGCGCGGGTGCCCAAGTCCTCCCCCTATTTTAGGTAGGGTACAACTCAAAGGGTCCTCCTAGGTCCCATTTACCATGAAACCTAGGTCTCATTCCATCTAGATGCCAAAATATGAACTAAAATGCCCTAAATGCATGCTAAAGACCTAGAAGCCAAACCTTATGAGGGAAAAGCCCCCAAGGGGACATTTTCTGACGTTACATTTAGCCCCCACTTTAATGTATGTGTAAATGCGAGGCGAATACATGCATTAAATTAAGGTCACAAACACAGCAAACACACCAAGCACGGAGAAGACACTCCAATCACATAGAAGATAGTAACAGGCACACAAAACACAGAGAAGATAGTTACAGTCATGCATAACACGTGTCACGTCTCGTTTTTATGGACTATATTATTATTCTAGATTAGTGAACATTTACCATGATTGTTTTACTTCGATTAAGTTACACATGTGTAAAGGTAATTATCATGATGATATATTTACATAAATTAGAAAGTTGATTTAAATATTAAATATTATCGGTATGATTATGATGTTTTGCTTTGGCTGTATTTTTGGGAACTAACCTATTGACGTCGAGTTGAGTGCGAACGAATGCAGGTACTCGTCGAAGACGAGAACATAGTTGAGGCAGAAGTGTTCTAGCCACTTGGCAATAACTAATGGAATGGTTACCTTGATGCAATCACACACTCATGTAGTTGCATATGCATTTTTGAATGGCTTATTTTATGCATTGATGTGTGGTTATTAAATGTGATTGATGAAGGAATAATTAGAAAATATTGTGTTTTAATTATTACAACAAGTTATTTCAAAGGTATATTTTTGTCAAAATCAATATTAATTTTCTTTTTATATTCAAAATTGTGTGTGTATTATATTATTAAATAATAAATATTGTTTTCTATTTTTGTGAAACAAGGATGTTTGGAAGACAATATGTTAATTAGATTTAAATAATTATATTAAATTATAATAGATGTATATATATATATATAATATATTATATTATATTATATTCCACTTCTTAATTATTTAAAGAGATTATGTTCTATTTAAAATAGTTAAGTTATATTGAAATAGCATTGTTATATTTAGAGATTTGATAAAATAAATAAAAGATTAGTTACTAACATTTGCATGACAGTAAGCTAATTTAATTAGCTATTATTTATTTTAATAGAAACTGTGAACCTTTTTATTGGTTCAAATTCATGCAAACTAAAAATATAGACTTTAGTTCCAAAACCTAAAATAGGGTCGCCAAAATTAAAAAGGGGTTTTTTTCTTTAGAAAAAAAAGGGGGGGGGGGGGGCGTATGGAAAGCTAGTCTGGAACAGCGATCAAAAAATAGTGATAGCTTTTTGATATCAAAACGAAATTTGAAACTGAAAAATGTTCTGAAAAGCTAGAGAAGAGAAGAACAAAACCCAGAAATCTTTTAAAAAAATTCATAGTTTTGGTTAAGCATTTTTACAGAGGAAAATGACATGGTCGGATGGGGCAGCGAATGGAGCAAAACGTGAGCAACCAAGACAGAATCGCCATCTTCTTTCAAGAATAAACTCCGGGTATTTTTCTTATACTTACATTGATTAATAGACTATTAAATGACTAATAAAATGATTCAACTCGTATATCTTCTCTGTATGATGGCTGAGATCAAACTTAGACAAAAATTGTAGGTTCCTGTAGCATGATCTTGTGACTGTATTTTATTATCATGCTGGCCGAAATGAGAGAAAAACTAAGTAAATGGACCTCCTCTTTATTAGATAAATGAAGCTCTTGAAATAAGCTTTCTATTGTTTTGGTAAACTTATCTTATGACTGCATTTTGCATTTATACATTAGCTGAGATAACAATAGACAAAAAAAAAATGACCTCTGTATGATTGAATAGTAGACTTACGAAGTTAGACAACAGTAATGTTCCTTTGGATAGATAAAAATAAATGACAACAAAACTGTTAAACTGAATAAACAACATATTGGCAAAATCAAGTCGATAGAATAAAAGTCTTATTGTTTAGCATGCAGTTCAAATGAATTACTTGTTCCTATTCGTTGTTTTAGTTTTTGTAGCAGTTCCTGTCGCCATAGCAACAGAAAGTTTTTTTGAAGTGTTATTACGTTTAAATTAACTGCCTTTCGTAGAAGTGACATGAAGACTGTTTTAATTATTTAAAGGTGTTTTAGAAACCTCCTATCACATAAATGACAGGAAGGCAGAATTGTGAAATAAATTGATCATTATTGAAAGAAATGAATGACTGAATTAGTGGATTTATTCATAGCTTATATTTCCTGATTGATGTTTTGTTAAAAGGAATGTGAAATGATTTATAGGGAAACATTGATTGTTCTATTCTATTATTTATTTACTTGATCTGGAGGAAAGATAGAAATAAAAGTTGACACAAGTATGTATGAAACCTTATTGTATGAGTGTGGAGTAGTCAAACACCATTTTATTTTATTGCTTGGATTATGAAATAGTATTTGGTTGTGAAGTAAATCATTAGTTTCAACAATTTATTTAAACCATAGAAATATGATTGAGAATATAATCAGATTATTGCTTTTAAAAAGGATTCATTGTGATCTTCATTTCTGCTAGATTGAAAAGTGTTCTTTCTTTATTAATGCTGGAAAGGGATTAGAGGTAGTCATAAGTGATTTTCGATTTATTTCCTTTATTTCATTCCTTTATTGCTTCTTTGGGAAAAAGGTAGATAATAATGTATTGGGTTGCTTTCTGGTCTTGGATGCCATTATGGATATATCAAAGATGGCTTTTCCTCTTTTCGAGAATTGTCCAGGCTACTTGAAATGATTAGATCTAATTGGAATGCCATTGAAAAAGATGTTTATTTCATCTAGCAAAACTTATTATGTATATCTCTGCCACATCCTATTGTTAGTCAATTTGCTTTTCATTTTAGAATTGCACATTTAGACCAGGCTTGCATCGGGTGTTCCCTCCTACAGTTGTTATCAGGTAGCTATACATTTTGTGCAGGGCTGGGTTTCCTTCATGTCATGAAGGGATCTGGGGAAGTGTAAATACTTCATGGTTGGGTGGAAAAGCACCTGAGCCATGTTCCCGTCTCTAAGCTTGCAGGTGGTGAACCACTTGGTTCGTGCAGCTGGAGAGTGTTGATTTGTTATTCATTGATGTACCTGTTATTGTACCTATTTGGATGTATTATGGCATGTTGCCAAAGGATTTATGTATATTGATTCATAGTGCATATTACCTATATTTAGCTCGTGAATATGTAAGATTTAAAGACTTATTTGTTTGATATCGATGAGATTTTCTTTGTGAAGATTTATTGACTCTTGATTCTTCTTGATGAAGTTATTGTTTATGATTAAATATTGTAATTAAGCGGATTATATAAATCATTTTACTTGTGTTTCTTGTGATGTTGTATTTAAGTGAATTATTACTTCATTTTACTTTTGTGATGGATTTGAGGGCTTTTACATTTGGTATTAGAGCGTGGTTCCAACATTGGGAGCTCTAGGTGTGTGTGTTGCTCAGTTTGATCGATCATGTGTGGGTCCTCGTGTGTTGGCCTGCTGTGAATAGCATGTGCTTTCTTTTTACAGGGTTAGATAGACCCTGATGATTGTTCTTGAGGATATGGTTGAGTGATGCTTGACATAAGTCTTCCCTTTGACTGAAGTTGTAGTATTTTTGCATTATAGTTAGATGTACGTGCTATCTAAGCTATTCCTATCATGTCTTGAGTAAGTTAGCCATCGAGTAGATGGGATGTTGGGTGAGAACTTAATCACCAACCTAACTCTCCCTCTTGTTGTTTGTCTTTTATGTAAGTAGTGCATTAATGTATTACCCTTATGTTTGGGAGAAACATGACTGCTCCTTGTTGTGAGAGTGATGTGAATAGACATGTGAAACCTGATTATGTCTTGAATTGATTTTTGGTTGCTAGATGTTTCTTATGTATGGCTATATGTTTGTCATTACATGATGATTGTGACTCCTTTGAATGATATGCATTTTTTTAATTGCTTGGTATCTTTTGTTTTGATTGGTTTAGTTATGTAGGAATGATATTGTGTTTTATGCTGAATACCATTGTTTAACAAGGAAACTGAATTGAATATGTCGTATACCCTGTGAAACGACTTGAAATATGAATGAATATGCTGTGTAAAGCCACTGAGATTGACTTCATGGCTGTTTAGAACATCTGAGACTGATTTGCTACTATAATAAGCATTGGACATTGAAAACCTTATTGTTAAAAAAAAATGATTGAGGACAACAAGTACTATGCTGAAAGTGTGAAAAATAGAGGTCATTAAATCTATTCTTTTTCTATTTATGAGTGATTATATATATATATTGTATATACTCCTTGGTTTTGAAAGATCAAACTTGAGGAAAACATCCATTTATAACATGATTGAAACTTTGTCTTTTAAACCTGCAAAACAAAGGAGAAATAAACTATTATTATGAGATAAAACTGAATATACACATTGGAACTATCTTATGCATTATTATAAAACAATTGCATTATGAGAAAGAAAATAGACATTGAATAGATAAAAAGATGGATTAATTTTTGTTTTATGAATCAAAGAAAAATGAAAGTTTTTATAGCCTTATTTGTTATGATTGTTTTGGTTTGGGGAAAGTTACACAAGTATGCTGAAATCAAACATAACGATTTGTTTATTTCCTAAGTCATGCTTGAATGAAAATGAATATTTTATTGAGAAAAGAAAGTGATTGCATTGTTTGCTATGCTTTATGTCTTTTGGGAAAGTTACCTTCCGGGACGGGTGCCAAATGAGGAATTACAGAGAAGTAGATTTTCTTTTTCAAAATCTACACCACCGTAAAAATCGGTTTTAGACTTTGGCCAAAGTCAACTTTTGACATTGAAATAGATGAATGGACCATTGAAATAGATGGATGTATGCCTAGTTTTTATTGATATAATTCTTTGCCTCATCCTGTTAATGAGATGCTACATTCATGTAGGGATGCATGTAGGTTAACAGGCATGCACCAGATTCCATCCTGCATACTGATATATATACTGCTAGGCTCTATGAGCAGGATTAGGTATCCTTCATGTTGGACGGATCCTGGGGAAGCGTAAGATTCGTGGTTGGGCGGAAAAGTGCCAAACCATGTTCTTGTCCCTTGGCTCGTAGATGTAGCCAAAGAGGTTGGATTGATATTGGATATTATTGATATTTCATACTTATAATGTAATCCCTCATTGATGCTAGGGTGACTTGATAGGCTACAAGCATAAGATGAATAAATTTTGGATTATGTATCAAATGTACTTCTTAGTGGATTAGGTTTATGTACATGTGAATTTGAAATTGAATAAGAAAGATTATATTATTCTTGTTTTACTTGAGAAATGTGGAGTTTGAGTTGATTCTTTAATTACGGTTAAGTTAGAAGGTTCAGGACCTTTATTATTAGAATTGCCAACTTAGTGTTGAAAATATGATGGCTTCCATTCTTTAATGTTGAATAACTTTTATTCGGATGTATTAGCTTCTTGTTGATATCTTCCTTTTGTATGAACTTTTACATTCAAGTTACTCCTTTTGCTTTTGAGATTTGATTATCTTTGATTGAAGTCTTATTACTTATTCTTGAAACTTATGAATACCTCGAGTACCATAAGCTTAACCAAATGCAGTTTAGTAGAAGATCTTTTCAAAATTTAATGTTAACTTTGAATTTTTGTTAATTTAGTGTTGAAAACAAGTCAACATATGTAATTTTGATCTTTTGTGATTTACTGTTGAAATTATTTAATGTTGATCTTCTTTATTTAATGTTGACATCATGTCAAACTATTTTATTTTATTTTTTTTAAAAACCTTTTAGATTTAGTGTCGAAAACATATTGATCTACTTACCTTATTGTTGATTCTTTGAAAGTTTAGTGTTGGAAACATGTTGATTTTTCTATGATTGACCATTTGATTGAAATCATGATTTAATATTGTAATTTTGAACATTTTGGTGTTGATGATCCTATTTTAATGTTGATGATCTTATTTTAGTGTTGATGATCCTAATTTTTTTGTTGATGGGAACTTTCTCTTTTTATTTAGTGTTGATATTGAATTTATTGCTGAAACTCTTACCTCTATTTAATGTTGATAAGTACTTGTCGATGATGATAACAAGTAGTATGAGATGCTTATTTATCATCCTCGGATGACAATATTTAGATGTCTCATGTGGGTAGGCATGCTTGACAAAACTGAACATATTGTTGATATCTTTATATGAGCAGTTATGTGTGTTGTAGAAGGTAGATATGCCTCTTGAGTTAGTATATGAGATATAAATCATTATAGTGATAATGAAGGTTGAAAATAGAAACTAATAGAAAGGAAAAATATTTATTGGTAATTTTCTTTACAACGAATCATTGCATATAGACTCGGAATACCCTTAACTTCCTTAATCCAGTTGAGATACTTATTATGATACCATGTTGCACGATGTGTTACTTTTTATAATAGGAGTGTGTTTACTCTTTTTATTTCATGGTGATTGTAATAAGACATCAAGACAATGTCTCTTTCTAGTGGGGAAGGATGTCACGTCTCATTTTTATGGACTTTATTATTATTCTAGATTAGTGAACATTTACCATGATTGTTTTACTTCGATTAAGTTACACATGTGTAAAGGTAATTATCATGATGATATATTTACATAAATTAGAAAGTTGATTTAAATATTAAATATTATCGGTATGATTATGATGTTTTGCTTCGGCTATATTTTTGGGAACTAACCTATTGACGTCAAGTTGAGTGCGAATGAATGCAGGTACTCGTCGAAGACGAGAACATGGTTGAGGCAGAAGTGTTCTAGCCACTTGGCAATGACTGATGGAATGGTTACCTTGATGCAATCACACACTCACGTAGTTGCATATGCATTTTTGAATGATTTATTTTATGCATTGATGTGTGGTTATTAAATGTGATTGATGAAGGAATAATTAGAAATTATTGTGTTTTAATTATTACGACAAGTTATTTCAAAGGTATATTTTTGTCAAAATCAATATTAATGTTCTTTTTATATTCAAAATTGTGTGTGTATTATATTATTAAATAATAAATACTATTTTCTATTTTTGTGAAACAAGGATGTTTGGAAGACAATATGTTAATTAGATTTAAATATATATATATATATATATATATATATATATATATATATATATATATATTCCACTTCTTAATTATTTAAAGAGATTATGTTCTATTTAAAATAGTTAAGTTATATTGAAATAGCATTGTTATATTTAGAGATTTGATAAAATAAATAAAAGATTAGTTACTAACATTTGCATGACAGTAAGCTAATTTAATTAGCTATTATTTATTTTAATAGAAACTGTGAACCTTTTTATTGGTTTAAATTCATGCAAACTGAAAATATAGACTTTAGTTCTAAAACCTAAAACAAGGTCGCCAAAATTAAAAAGGGGTTTTTTTCTTTGAAAAAAAAAGGGGGGGAAGGCGTTTGGAAAGCCAGTCTGGAACAGCAATTGAAAAATAGTGATAACTTTCTAATATCAAAACAAAATTCAAAACCAAAAAATGTTCCGGAAAGCTGGAGAAGAGAAGAACAAAACCCAGAAAGCCTTTAAAAAAATTCATAGTTTTGGTTAAGCATTTTTACAGAGGAAAATGACGTGTTCGGATGGGGCAGCGAATGGAGCAAAACGTGAGCAACCAAGACAAAATCACCATCTTCTTTCAGGAATAAACTCTAGGTATTTTTCTTATGCTTACATTGATTAATAGACTATTAAATGACTGATAAAATGATTCAACTCGTATATCTTCTCTGTATGATGGCTGAGATCAAACTTAGACAAAAATTGTAGGTTCCTGTAGCATGATCTTTTGACTGTATTTTATTATCATGCTGGCCGAAATGAGAGAAAAACTAAGTAAATCGACCTCCTCTTTGTTACATAAACGAACATCTTGAAATAAGCTTTCTATTGTTTTGGTAAACTTATCTTATGACTACATTTTGCATTTATGCATTAGCTGAGATAACAGTAGACAAAAAAAAAGACCTCTATATGATTGAATAGTAGACTTCCAAAGTTAGACAACAATAATGTTCCTTTGGATAGATAAAAATAAATGACAACAAAACTATTAAACTGAATAAACAACATATTGGCAAAATCAAGTCGATAGAATAAAAGTCTTATTGTTTAGCATGCAGTTCAAATGAATTACTTGTTCCTATTCATTGTTTTAGTTTTTGTAGCAGTTCCTGTTGCCATAGTGACAGAAAGTTTGTTTGAATTGTTATTACGTTTAAATTAACTTCCTATCACAGAAGTGACATGAAGACTGTTTTAATTATTTAAAGGTGTTTAGAAACCTCCTATCACATAAATGACAGGAAGGTAGAATTGTGAAATAAATTGATTATTATTGAAAGAAATGAATGACTGAATTAGTGGATTTATTCATAGCTTATATTTCTTGATTGATGTTTTGTTAAAAGGAATGTGAAATGATTTATAGGGAAACATTGATTGTTCTATTCTATTATTTATTTACTTGATCTGGAGGAAAGATAGAAATAAAAGTTGACACAAGTATGTATGAAACCTTATTGTATGAGTGTGGAGTAGTCAAACACCATTTTATTTTATTGCTTGGATTATGAAACAGTATTTGGTTGTGAAGTAAATCATTAGTTTCAACAATTTATTTAAACCATGGAAATATGATTGAGAATATAATCAGATTATTGCTTTTAAAAAGGATTCATTGTGATCTTCATTTCTGCTTGATCAAAAAGTGTTCTTTCTTTATTAATGTTGGAAAGGGATTAGAGGTGGTCATAAGTGATTTTTGATTTATTTCCTTTATTTTATTCCTTTATTGCTTCTTTGGGAAAGAGGTAGCTAATAATGTATTGGGTTGCTTTCTGGTCTTGGATGCCATTGTGAATATATCAAAGATGGCTTTTCCTCTTTTCGGGAATTGTCTGGGCTACTTGAAATGATTAGATCTAATTGGAATGCCATTGAAAAAGATGTTTATTTCATCTAGCAAAACTTATTATATATATCTCTGCCACATCCTGTTGTTAGTCAATTTGCTTTTCATTTTAGAATTGCACATTTAGACCAAGCTTGCATCAGGTGTTCCCTCCTACAGTTGTTATTAGGTAGCTATACATTTCGTGCAGGGCTGGGTTTCCTTCATGTCATGAAGGGATCCAGGGAAGTGTAAATACTTCATGGTTGGGTGGAAAAGCACATGAGCCATGTTCCCGTCTCTGAGCTTGCAGGTGGTGAACCACTTCGTTTGTGCAGTTGGAGAGTGTTGATTTGTTATTCATTGATGTACCTATTATTGCACCTATTTGGATGTATTATGGCATGTTGCCAAAGGATTTATGTATATTGATTTATAGTGCATATTACCTGGATTTAGCTCGTGAATATGTAAGATTTAAAGACTTATTTGTTTGATATTGATGAGATTTTCTTTGTGAAGATTTATTGACTCTTGATTCTTCTTGATGAAGTTATTGTTTATGATTAAATATTGTAATTAAGTGGATTATATAAATCATTTTACTTTTGTTTCTTGTGATGTATTTAATGTGAATTATTACTTCATTTTACTTTTGTGATGGATTTGAGGGCTTTTACAACACGGAGAAGACAGTCAATGCATAGAAGACACATTAATGCATGGAAGACAGAAATGATATCTTTTTTTTTCTTTTTCTCTTATATATGAAATGCAAATGTAGGTATTGGAAAGTAAACAAACCTCTCATAATATAGGATGCACTACCCGAGGGCATAGGTCTCAGTATATATAGGGCAACACACACGCAAGACACACAAAACCTATAGGAAGCACTACCTGAAGGTGTTAGTCTCTGCATATGGGGCAACAAACATGCCACACAAAATAAGCACGCCAAAACACACACTTGAAGACACAGAGAAAACACAGCAGACAAGCGATGGAGTGTACCTATTTCTAGGTTCAAAACCATCTCAAGCACATTACAGGCACACACCAACGATTGGGCTTCACCACAACAATCGCCAAAGACATGCTTAAGGGTTGAGTTAGTCATAGAACCACTCCCCGCCTCCACAAAGGACTTTTGAAAATGACAGGATGACGCAATCTGCTTCGACAAATACACCATCCCCGCCTCCATAGAGGGCTTAAGAAAAAGGATATGCTCGATATCCCACCTTCGCAGAGGGCTTACATGATTATTTGATTGATTGATTGCAAACAAACTCAAGATGCATGATGCACTACCGTGGGGCGCAAGTCTTTGCATCTGAGGTCAAACACATTGCTAACATATATAACAGACAACTTACCTTATATATGCCCCCACCTTAAGGTGGTTGATATCAGTTATCGATATCAAGCACATTAAGGTAGGAAGGAAACACACAAGGGAACACTGACTTTCACAAAGCCCATGCCCCCCAGAGGTGACATGTACTTTATGATCACCAAATATTCCCACAAACACATCCCTGCAAGAAACATGTTAGTGTCTACAACATCATGATAAACAACAACATCAATGCATATGATTAACTACACAAAGAGCCAAGGTTATACAATGAATTTAGAGTTTAAGGATAACCATGGGGCTATATCACAAAGCTCTCCGAATCAAGTACCGCTAAGGCTAGATTCAAAGGAAAACAAAGGTGCATAGAGTAGCAGTATTGTTAAGGTTTGTAAATGTGATAGAAACATCATAAAATTCACTACGTAGAAAGCACAAGTGCTTCCACTAGCCAAGCATCGGATAAGATATACAACCCCATCGTCATATTAGGAACTATAGTCCATGTTTTTATTGCTCTTGAAAGGGACACTAGGTCCACATCAGTATAAATGTTTGTCATCATCTACCCGCTAGATGGAAACACTAAAGGAAGGGAAACAATAAATAAGAGAGGAGAAAACAAGTGTCTTAGGGACAGTTATGTAGGAGGGTGCCCCCAAGTCACCAACCACAATGCTATGTCTGTAAGACACAACACACAATAGTGAAATCAGAGAGAGATCTAATATAGAAGAATGATGATACAAATAGAAGAATGTCACAATAGAGGCGGTCTCCTAGTATCCTGAACCTTACGAGAGAATCTGAGGTCATCTTAGGAGGCCTAAACAACATATAACACATCACGGGGGAAGCACATCATGAGAGAGATAAAGGGTTAGAGATACTTACCTGTAGGGTCTTCATATTATATCTTGGAGCACTCGAACCTCTTGAAGAGGTATTCAATCATATTTAATGCAAAGTTTGAGTGGTTCTTATTAAATCCTTGTTTAAATGAGACTTTTTGTTGCTTATGAGGGGGAGAACCATTATTATTTCTAACTATTGATTGTCATCTTGCTCTTTTCTAATTTTTAGCTCGTTTTCATTGTTGAATCTTTCTAGAATAGTAACGGGAATCATCTTGTACCATCTTACTCATCTATATTGGTTGTTCTTTCTTTTCTGGTGCATTTTGAATATCTCCTAATCTATATAAAGATAATGGAGGAGGAACCTCAACATAAATTTCTTTTCTTCTTGGACGAGGTGGATTATCTACTTGTTTCTTATCGACTTCAATCATACCCACAATACTATCATAGTCCAAGAAATCATCCTTGTCTACTTTCACTAAATCTTGTTCCACCATATTATTTTTGGTATGCTTAGGAAAAGGATTAGAGAAGATTTGTAAATTCTAATTCGGCGGAGCAACCAACTTATTTCCATTATCATTCACACCTAATACCTGGATGACATTTGAATCAATAAGGCCATGTATTTCATGTTTAAGACACATACATCATTCAGTGTCATGCCCTTGCATCCGATGATAATGACAAAAGGCATTAGCATCAAAGTAAGCTCCTTGTTTACTAGGATCAACAAGCTTGATCAGGGGAAGCTTCAAAATGTTATTACTCATAGCTTGATTCATGATAGAATGATAGGACTTAGATATCAGAGTAAACTTTCTTGGTTATACAATGCTTTCTTTGGATTATTTATGGCAGACACATTCGTATTTGGTCCATTGATCTTGATGAAACTCCTATTATTGTTCCTCTTAAAATTGTTTTGTGATGATCCACCCATGGATTGACCAACTTGAGCAGATGGAATTTAGTTTTCATACTGACTAGATGAAAGTTGATAATCACGAAGGGCGGTGCATAAATGTTGAAAGGAGTTATATTTCATCAAGAGAATCTTATCATGAATATTAGGTTGTAGATTTGTAATAAATATCTTTTAAACTTCCTCATCTTTCATTTGATACTAAATCTATACAAAAAGTCCTTGATACCGACTAAGAATTCAGTCAACTTTTCTTTGGGACCTTGTTTGCATTGAACCAAGTCAATAAGAGTGACTTGCGGTCTGATGTTTGCTTGAAAATGTTGTAAAAATTGATTAATCAACTGTGAAAAGGAGTGTATTGAATTCAGAGGCAATGAGAAAAACCACTATAAAGCAGTATCTTTGAGAGATCGCGGAAAGGTTTTGCCAACAAATCCTCTTCAAAATAAAAATCACTACACATAGCTATGAATGCTACCACATGAATATTAGGATCACCTTTTCCACCATATTTTTCAAAGCGAGGAGTTTCAAACCTCTCAGGCATAAGGGTTTTCAAGATTGCATAGGATAATGGATTACGGGCATGATATGTTGGTAGACTAGGCTGCGAAGAATTTGTCAAATTTGTTACCTTTTGTTGTAAAGCCGTCATGCCCTGTAAAAGTTGGTTTAGGATGGCATCCTTGGGAGATGTGGTTTATTGTGAGGAATTGGAACCAAGGTGAGGAGGTGATTGAGCTTGAGATACAATATGCGGAGACTGAGAATATGTTAACGGTGGTTGGCCATACTGATAGGTGGAAACTGGTTGCGAATATGTAATAGGTAGCTGGAAATGAGTGGAATAGATAGGAGGTTGAGAACAATTATTCATAGAAGATGTCCCTTTAGGATTCAAATTATGATAATTAAATCCCACTGCTTTGTAATTAGTGCCATTAGATACTCCAATACTAGTGGTAGCATTACTACAAGCCTTTTCATTAGTTGTTAAGATTGTTGATGTAAACGTGGATATTCCTGTATTTGGTATAGGTATGGAAACTTGCGTGTGAGATGGTGATAAAGTGTTATTTATTGTTTGCACATTTGGTTATCGGAATGATATTGGTTTGTACAATATGTGCTAGACCACAAAGTACATTAACACCATCTTGTCCTTCCTTTATCAATTCTCTTATATTATGAATTGTAGGAACGGCTTCTGCAGCTATTCTCTCATTTTCCATAAATGTTTGAAATTTAGCTAGGTCTTTATCCAACTTTTATATTTGCTCATTAGCTACATATCCTATTGCCTCAATAGCATTATCAACATCCTGAAAAGTTTGTTCTTCCATTGAGGTTGGAGGATGTATAATATCTTGCACAATTTGAGTTTCTCCCTTTGTAAAGAAGGTGTCCAAAGTACCAACTTCTTCAAGAGCACTAGATCCCATTAATCTTTTACTTCTTCTCAAGGGGATATTGTTTTTAGGACAGTGTTTCATAAAGCTTATACAAAATCACACAACACACAATGCACAAACTAAGAGAGGAAATCCTAGGAGAAGGATATTATTGACAGCCAAAATGCTTGATTTTTTGTTCTCTCTTTAATGCAAATAAATAAACCAAATAGTGTTGTAAGGATTTAAGTTAAGGGAAGCAAGTTATATGTTAGATATCAGTCCAAAAAAGCAATATAATCACTCTCAACACACTCTTGATGCAAATCCAAGATAATGCCAAGTCAAAATATAGTGAAAATATGTCAAAATAAGAACTTTTTTCACCAGGATTCAATGCAAAAGAGCATAACAAAGGGTGTTGTGAGGAAAATGATGATGGAAAGAAACTAATATCACTTATAACAGTCACTTGGTGCCAAAATACCCAACACAACATGATTTTAGTGCCACTTAAGGTAAAACCCTAGTGAAAATATAGCAAAATATGTAATTTTTCATGGTTTTTCAATTCCAAAACCTCGAAAAAGGGGTGTTGTAAGTAATTTTAGGAGGTACAGAGAATAATATAAATAATATCAATCACCTAAATCCATAAAATTGATCACAACACGCTTGGAGTGCAAACTAGGTCAAATCCTAGGGCAAAAATAGCCAAAATGTGTAGTTTTTTGCAAAATTTTCACTACAAGAGCTCGATAAAAGGGTTTTGTGAAGATTTTTATGAGGGGAAGAAAATAATTACCCTGATAACATAAAATTAATGCAAAAATATCCTTCACAACACACCTATAGTGCAAGTTTATAGAGTCGATAAGGACAAATTTAGCAAAAATCATTGTTTTTGAAGCCCTAGGTTTGAGATCGTGGGACAAAATTATATTTGAATGTTTTGAGGTCTGATTTATGATAGAAATTTACTTACTTTTAGATCTAAAAATTATTTACAAGCCTTAAAAAGCAAAATGCCTATGCAAATTTAATGAAAATGCATCAAAATTGCTAGTTTTTGTTGAAATTTTCTATGCAAAAAATGCAAATATTTTGAATCTAAATGCAAATTCACACTAAAATTCAAGACTAAAGCTAAATAAAAATTTTAATGAGCCTCTAAAATCAGTAGAAAACTCTGATAAAATATTTTTCCTACAAACTCCAGATTTTGGAATTACTAGGTTATATAAAATTGTCAAAATTTCCACAAAACCCTAGCAATTAAATGATGAAAATGCAATGTAAATTTGAGATTTTTTGAATTTTTTTTTATTTTATATTATATCTGATGCAAAAATTATGAATTAGGAAAATTTAGGAAGAATTGATGCAATTTAGTAAGCCAAACAATGCAATTTTTTTGTATTTTTCCAATTTTTCAATTTTTTTTAAAATTTTCTCAATTCAATAAAGTAAATGCCTATATAAATGAATGAAATCACACCAAATCTGAAGACAAAAACTCAGAAAGTTATAATTTAAGTCTAAAAACACAGGTTCACCAAAATGTTTAGGTGGAAAATTGGATTTGTCAATGTTCTAGTGTTTAGATGTTTAAATCCGCCTCTCCACCGTACATTGAAGGATCTAGAATCGAGTGGCGAGCACTATCATACCCTAGGTCACTTGAAAATGAAGGGAAACTTGGATTAGGGAATTAATCATCAATTTTTCCTTCTCTTATGTCGAATTAACCATTAAAACCCTAATTATGCAAATAAGACAATGAATTGACGAATAACAGAAAAAGCTCTTGCAGATGGGAGTAAAATAACAAATCACAGAATACCTATTTTTGGGGTTTCGAAGCAAAATAGTCAGGTACTAAGGTACGAGCACCCAAGTCCAAGGTACCTACTTTTTTGGGGAATCTGGACCTCATTTCAACACTAATCGGCCCTATAACTTCTGTTTCCTGAAATCTGTCTGCGGAGGACACTATTGTGGGTGCCCTAATCCTGGAAGTGCTCCTTTGTCTGACTTTTCTTCATATCCTGAATCCTTGATGCCTGCCAAGCCTTCCTACAACTCCACTTTTTCTAGATGCAACACCTGTAACTTGCAATCACAAGACTTGGTTTGGGGGTTGTGGTGTTTAGACGCTTGCCTCAGTCAAACCTCGGAGGACACTTAAGTCTATGAACACCGTTGTCAGATAAAAGAGTGCATGCCCTTGTGAGGCAGAGGCAAAAACCAAAGGAATCAATGATAAAAACACAATATTATGTCACCTTGTAGTGAATCTCTCATGGAGGAAGATGCTCTTCATGCCATGAGGAAATTGATGCTCAAATCTACAAATATCAACACACAAAACACACAAGTCTGCTCTTGCAACACAATAGAAAGCCTTGAATCACCTTGAGAATGCCTAGAGTTCACAATGATCATCTAATTGAAATCTAGTTTACAAATGAATGCCTAAACATGCTTATATGCACCTACAAGCATTCCCGCCAAGATTTTAAAAATCAAACTTTACCGTGTCGGCAAAAGAACCAACTAACAGTCATAAACCGACACCTAGAAATTGGGACTACCCTAAAATAGGGCAGGACTAGGGTGCGGGTGCCCAAGTCCTCCCCCCCTATTTTAGGCAAGGTATAGCTCAAGGGGTCCTCCTAGGTCCCATTTGCCATGAAACCCAGGTCTCATTCCATCAGGATGCTAAAATCTGAACTAAAATGCCCTAAATGCATGCTAAAGACCCAGGAGATAAACCTTATGAGGGAAAAGCCCCCAAGGGGACATTTTCTAATGTTACACACCTGAGTCTACTTTATTTGGTAGAAAGGAGAAGCTTTTGACAAATTCCAAGAGTTCAAGGCTCATGCCAAGAAATAATCTAGAAAGGTTGTCAAGATTCTCCACACTGATAATGGCAGAGAATATGTGAACCATCTCTTTGAACAATTTTGCACTCTTGAAGGGATAGATCTTTAGCATATTGTCACCTATACACCTTAGCAGAATGGTGTGGCCAAGAGGAAAAATAGTCCCTGAAAGTGATGGTTGGTTGCATGATCCACGCACGCTCCCTTGCACCTAAGTATTGGACAGAAGCTATCAACTATGTTTCTCACATCCAGATTAGAGTTATGCATAAGGCATTAAAGGGCATCACTCCCTTTGAATCATGGTGTGGTAGGAAACCTATTGTGCAACACTTCAAATTTTTTGGCTCTCTAGCATGGGATCACATTCCTCTAGAGAAGTGCAAGGCCTTGGAACCTCAGAGTTGGGCTTGTATCTTTGTTGGTTACCCTGATGGTGTCAAAGGTTATCGACATTTGGATCCAGGAAACATGAGTTGTTCAATGAGCAAAGTGTATAATTTGAGGAAAGCTCTCCTAGCTCATCCTCACCTCTTCCTTCCTCCATCACAAAATTAGATAATGAATTAGAGGATTTTCCTCCAGCCACCTTTATTTGTAGAGTTGATCATGAGGCTTCATCTTCCTCTTTGTAGAGTTTAGATTCTGAAGATGAGGATTCTCCTCCTTCATCTCCTCATAGGCCTCATTGGGATCATCAAACACTTGAGTCTATAGGCACTCTTGTTGGGGATCCTTTAGACACTCACAGGACTTGGTCATAGCATTAGGACATTTTGCATTCCTACATTTCCACAACTTCAGATCCACAGTCATTTCATGATTCATCAGGTATAGCTGAGTGGGATTCAACAATGGAGGAAGAGTACAACTCCTTGATTCAAAACAAAACTTGGGATCTTGTTCCACTTCCTAAGGGAAGAAAAATGGTTCGGTGTAAGTGGATCTATTGGATGAAATTTGCAGTGGATGGATCGGTTAACAAGTTCAAAGCATAGCTTGTGGCAAAAGGTTTCTCTTAGGTTCCTAGTGTTGACTACACTGATACCTTTAACCCTGTTGAAGAAAGGAACTCCATTCACCTATTAGTTTCTATTATTGTAGCTCAAGGTTGGGTTGTACATCGGGTGGATGTGAAGAGTGTATTTCTTCACGGGGATCTACATGAGGATATTTACATGGAGAAGCCATAGGGATTTATTCAGGATTCCTCATTGGTTTGTAGATTGTGGAAGTCTCTCTATGGCCTCAAATAGGCCCCACGGGCTTGGTATGCCAAGATGGACTCCTTTCTTCTCTCAATTGGGTTCTCCAGATGCCACTTAGATCCAAATGTATATATCTTGAGACAAGAGGATGCTCTTCTTTTCTTGGTTCTCTATGTTGATGACTTGATTATCACTGGGAGCACTTCATCCATCATTGCAAGCATCAAGATTACTTTGCACAATAGGTTTTCCATGAGTCACTTGGGTCTCTTGCACTATTTTCTCATGATTGAGATCACTCAAAGCTCTTTTGGGATCTTTCTTGTGCATCACAAGTATAGTCTTGATCGTCTGGCTCATTTTCACATGGCTAATTGTAAGAATGTATCGACTCCCTTTCTGTCAGGAGTCAAGCTTGAGGTAAAGTGTTCCACACCACTAGTTGATGCCAACTTGTTGGTAGCCTCATCTACCTAACTCATATTTGCCCCAACATTTCATTTGCAGTTGGAATTGTTTCGCGCTTCAAGATGGAGCCACATGAGATTCATTGGAAGGCTGCCAAATGCATCTTACACTACATACAGGGCACTCATAGGTATGAGATTCACTATGCAATGGACACAAGTTCATACGTAGTTGGACAAGGATTTGCATTGGGTTGGTGCTCTTGATGATCACAAGTCCACATCTAGCTACAACTTTTACCTTGGTTCTAGTCACATTAGTTGGCTGAGCAAGAAGCAGCAAGCCATTGCTCTTTCTTTAACTGAGGTTGAGTATCAGGGGTTGTTAATGTTGCTATTAAGGCTATTTGGATTCAAAATATCCTCACTAAACTCGGTATCACTTTTCAAAAGCCATCAATCATCTACTATGACAACTAGAGTGCCATCCAGATCTTGAAGAACTTGATTCATCATTAGCAAACCAAACACATCGAGATCCGCATGCATTTTCTTAGAAAGTTGACTTAGGAGTGGGTCATCGATTTGTAGTATTGTCCTACAACATAGCAAGTTGCAGATATCTTCACCAAACCCTTCACTGAGAGAAAGTATGTCCATCTTCAGTCTCTTTTGAGGGTGCAAGACATCTCTTCTAGGGCGGTTAGTTAGCCCTTCTTGTTTCTTTCTCTCTTTTGGGGAGGAGTATTTTCCCACCAAGTTTTCTCCTTTTCTCTATTTGTGACAATTGTTTTGTACATGGGTACCTCATCAGGCCTAGTTGTTGGGACCCATATTTGCATCTTTGTTTACATTTCCCCTAAGTTGCATTTAGGGCAGGTGTTAGTGTGAAAAGGGTTATTTTCTATCTAGTCTACTTCCTAGCTAGTTCTCCACTTTATCTCTCTTCACATTAAGTTTACTTAGGGTATTTTTTACTTTATCCCATATTAGTTGTGTTTTTATTCTCTTGGGTGGAATATTCTATATACCCACCTCTCGCTTTCAATGGGTATCTCATTTTTTATTGTATTGCTTGCATTCCTATGAGTTGAATACAGTTTATTTGGCTCATATCTGATTTCTATTTTGCTTTCTCTCAATCATTTGTATTCTTGGGTAGAAATCTTACAGCCTCTCGAAAGGACTATGGATTAGAGGTAGTAGTAATGAAGAATGTGGAGCATCCTGGAATTGTGAATGAGTTCACCTAGTGTCTAATGGATCCCCAACCCAATTGCCTATAGATTGCAAAGTCTATCTAGTCCAAAGTGGACCAGAAGTCAAAGAATTTGGAGGAGAATCATCACTCTGAATGATGACTAGGAGAGGAAGGAGGTGATTCCTTTGAATCACTCTCAACATCAGATGTGGAGGTTGAAGACTCCTCATCATCAAGAATCTTCTTAGGTGAATTTGACTCATCAGAAGATCTATCATGAATCCCAAGTGATGCCAATGTCAAAGTAGAAGGAGGTGGAGAAGTGATAGGAGTTGAGCTTGAAGAGCCCTCCTCAAAATGAACACTCCTCTCAATGAATAACTCATGTGTAGTAGGGTGGAGCAATTGATAACTCTTCACACCATTAGGATAGCCTACAAATATGCAAGGCTTTCTCTGCAAATCCAAGGCCTTATGTTTCTCTGCAGGAATGTGGGCCCATGTAGGAGAACCAAAAACTCAAAAGTGGTTAACTGATGGTTTTTGACCACTTGAAGCTTCAAAAGGAGTGACTCCCTTCAAGGCTCTGTGAGGAACACAATTTTGGATATAACAAGCATAATTAATGGCCTCTGCCCAATACTATGTTGCAAGAGATCTAGAGTGAACCATGTAGTTTGCCATTTCCTTCAAGGACCTATTCTTTTGTTCTACAATACTATTTTTTTGGGGAGCGTATGGAATAGAATGCTGCAAATTAATCCCCTCTGAAGTGAAAAACTGCTTAAAATGATGGTTGACATATTCACCACCATTGTTAGTGCACAAAAATTTGATGGATTTCCAAGATTGCATACCTACAAAATTTTTAAAGTTCTCAAAGTGTTCAAATATCTTAGACTTATGTTTAAGAAAGTGCACCCAAATATATCAAAAAAAGTCATCAATGAAAGTTAGAACAAATCTAGCCTTGTTGAAGGATGGACGAGGTAATGGACTAGCCATATCACTATGAACTAACTCTAGTATCTGTGAAGCTTTCCATGTGTTACCTTTGTCAAATTTTTCCTTAGGATGCTTACCAAGAATGCAACCTTGGGAAACACCACCTGAAAAATGAATTGAAGGAAACCTTGTGACCATGCTCTATCGGTTGAGCTGCTGCAAGTAGTAAAAGTTAAGATGGCTAAATGACTCATGCTATAATTTACTCACATCATTTGAATGAGTGAGAAAAAAAGACAAAGGAGGATCAAGAACAAAGTGAGAAAATAAATATAACCAAGACTAATTATTTGCTTTCCCAACTGCAACTGTAGAACCACTGTGCAACTCATGAATCTCCACTAAATTAGGAGTGAACTCAACCCACTTGCCTGAACCTGTGTGAGTGATCTGATATACTAACAGAAGATTAGTTGATAATGAGGGCACATAAAGAACATATGGAATGTGCCATCCCTAACATCAACAAAACCTCTCCCACACACATCAACAAGAGTTCATCACCCATCAAAATAGAAGGCATAGTACACGACTCCAAAGATGCAAGTTCTTCCTTAGATAAATCAATGTGGTGCAAAGCACCTAAATCAAGAACCCAAGTGGATGGTTGTGAAGAAACTGCTACCAAGGCCTTGCACTTTCCTTTCCCCTTGTTATCCTTTGCCATATTAGACCCCTCATTAGAACTCTATTTTATAGATTCATGAACACTGATATTATTCTTCTCAAGAATGTGTGTCAAGTGATCAATTTGTTTCTTCAAAAATTGATGTTCATCATGACCAAGTCTTTTACAATAGGCACATTTGGCCTTCTCTTTCTTAGACTTGTCACCATTAGAAAATTGGGTCTCATTAGCTAACTTTAGGGCAGCTTGTTTTTTATCCTTCTTCTCCTTGCTATTCTTTTGTTTCCTATCCTTATTGTTACTACTTTGTCCTTTCTGTCCTTTTGTGCCTTGGTTGGAAGCTAGGGCATATGACTTAGAGAATTTTAGTGTGCCCATTTGGATTATCTTATCCTAGTCTCATGTGAGAGAGCTAGCAAAGTTATCCAAAGATGGCATGGTGAATTGAGTACCAAGTGCACCCTTAGTAGCATAGAAGGTAGAAACAAATATAGAATATTATGAATGTAGCTTAGAGAGAATACTAATAATTGATTGTTCATCTTTCTTTTCAAATCCACACTATTTTAACTACAGGCTTAGTGGTTTCAATTTTGTGAAAAAATCATGAATTGTGTTGAAGTTGTATGGACTTAAACTAATTAGTTCATTTTCTAATATATGACCCCTCATTGAATCTTGTGTACCAAATAGTGTTTCTAGCTTTGTCTAGATTTCATTTGGAGAATTCAAAGACTCAATATGAAAGAGAAAATCAGGAAAAATAGACAAACACTATGTTCCATAGGCCTCATCACATTTGTTAAACCACATAGGCTTAACTTCATCTTTAGCAAGTTCAGTTTCTAGTCCCATTGTTATCCTATGCACTTTCCTTAAGTAGATTGCCATGTGTGATTTCCACTCAAAGTAGTTGTAAGGAGTTAAGATGGGTATTTTTGTTTGATCCATGATGTAGAGAATGCAGAAATGACGTGTTGAAAAGAAAAGAACTCAAGTACACCCCCCCCTTTTCACTAGTTTTTGAAATGACCCCCCCAGAAATTACAATGTTGGCACTTTATAATTAGTGTGATTTAAAATGCAAACCTCATATTTTCAGACTTTTACAAGGCCAAAAATGGCCAAAACATTGAAACTACAACTCAAGTACAAAATGAGATCAATTTGAGAGTACCAATTTGGAGTCCATAGAAAAATATAAACTCAAAAAAATGGTACCCAAAAAGGATTATGTTTGCACAAGTTATGGCTCTTGGAATGTCTCAAAATAAGGACTGCGTAGAAAAATCTATAAGAATTTGTAATTTCTGAAAAACTAGAGTGTCAAGTTATAAAAACAACTTTACCACAATGTAGAGCATGAAATTCTACCCCAAAACAAAAAAAAACAATTGTGCCAGAAAAGGCCTCTATAGGGCATAGAATGAGCCTTCCGAAGTTTGGGTGCACAAATGAGAACTCCAATGGTGAGGGGTAAAGACTAAAAACATTGTTCATAGCTTGAAAGCACTGTTCATGGCCTAGAAATACTATTCATGCTTGAAAACACTATTCACATCATGAAAACACTATTCACAGCCTGAAACACTGTTCATAGCACTGTTCATGGTCGTACGACTACCATAAAAGGAAAAAATTCCTTTGAAGCTCCCAATGTTTGATATGGATGAACTTTATATGAAAATGGGGGGTTTTGGGGCCTTTTGGACACAATGGAAAGGTCCATTTAGCCTCAAAATGCCCCAAATTTGAGAAGCATGTTGGAACCACTCTTTAAACCCTCGTTTGCAACTTGAGTTTCTGATCTCTGATTTTGGTGAAACGAAAGCCTGATCTAACTTTCTTGAGCCTTTTGGATGCTATGGAAATGCTGTAAAATCTCCCAAGATGACCAAAATGTTGCAAACACCTAGATTTTAGAAAATACAAGTATAAGATCTTAGAGGTTAAAATATTTTCATCAAACTTTTTTTATTCTCCAGATCATCCAAAGATACAAGACAAGAGCATACTGGGTTTTCAAAAAACCTGCAAGAAGATCTTATTAGACCCTCTAGAATCTCTCAAAAAGGAAGCTAAAATATATTCTACACTAGAATAGCTCTGATACCATCTTAGAATCTGAAAAGATGAATAACCTAGAAAACTAGTGCAAATGAATAGATATTAAACTATGAATGCAAATGACATGAGATCAAAATAGAAGCATAGAGTGAGTCTCCATGAGAGTAATACAGATGCTTCAGAATAAAAATAGCATTAAGAGGGTGGAAAATCAAAAGATGCATAATACAATGTCCCCAAGACTAGCTAGGAGGTGAGTATATATAGAATATGAGAGAGGGGAGAGGTGGAAAATATGACTAGTGGAAGAGTCCACCACAATAGCCTAAAATAGGTAAGTGTAACTTCCATGGAAGATGTTGACACCTTACACCCACTCACACTAATACTCACTTAATTAACCCTAAGCAAGCTTAATAACATGTGTAGAAAAACCTAGGAATATAGGAAAATAAAAACCTACACTAATAATTATTTTATAATTTTCAAAAGAAATAGGATAAAATTATGGTTGTATTAATGTGAAAAAATGGTTGGTCATCTAGGTTGGATTATAAAATAAGTTGGAAATTGTAATATAGAAACATTAGGTGAAGGATTAGGTTCCATAATTATCTAATAGAAGTATAAACTTGTTACGATTAAATAAGTCATGTATTTCCCTCTTGTGATAATTGTGTATGTGTAAGTAATTATATTTGGGGTTAGTTTAAAGAGTAAAAAATTGTATGTAAACCATTGTGTTAATGTATAGAATTGGTTTAAATAAGTGAAAATTTGGGTGTGAGCTTCTTACATCATTCGGAAAGGGTTTAGGGCAGCAATAGACCCCATAAAAGTTTATTTGTCTATACCTATCCAAAGCCAAAGGTTTTTTAATAGGTATATATCTAAAATTATTCGCAGGAATCCTAGGAACTCTTGAGTGATTAACTATGTTCCCTTGGTTTCTTCTATTCTAGGGGCTTAATCCTAGGATCTCTCTCCTGATCAACAACCAAGTTCCTAGCCCTCTAGGAAACCTCTATTTGTCTTTCTACATGATGCAGGAGCATCCCTACTTCAAGAGTAATCTTCCATCAACCAAAAACATTTGCATTTCAGTTTGTTTCTTTTCATTTTGCAGTTCAGTACAGTCAGTTCAGTCAGTAACAGTTTTTGTATTTTGGTTCACATTCTACCGCAGTTGCATTCCAGACCTTGTGGAGCTAGACTTAACATCTAGACACATTCATGCACATCATATCAAAATCTCAAATCATTTGGATCAAGTACCGGTAAAATACCTCTATTAAAAGATTGATTATTTTCTTAGAATAGAGCATCCTGACAGTCTTAGATAATCAGCTAAAGGAGAAGACTTGCGGAGCATTTAATGACTTGCGGAGCTAAAAGACACATCATTCAATATTGTTTGGTTTGTGGCTGACCTTCCCTGAGATCCACACACCATTCCATTCATTTGCAGAGGAGTTCTATTCAATTAGGTCTGACCTATCCGTGTACACACATTACAGCTCTTCATTGGAGTTTGTGATCTTTCTCGACCGACGTAGAGGAATCTTTTGTTCCGGAGATGATATAAATTGATGTAATAGATGCCTAGGAAAGTAGTGAGTTACATAGAGATAGTTGATAGTTAGAATTCTTTGTGAAGGAGCTTCAAAGCTATATCTTGTGCATATTTTGTAACTGTGAAATCAAGCCTGTGAACCCAAGTTGTAAGCCCACATGTTACCGGCCAATTTGTATTTGAACTCTATGATATATTGAATGACTTAATCTGTATTTGCTTTATATCTTTGAGTTGTTTCCGTTGTGCTTACTCTAGCTGCATAGCCTGGACAGTTCACTTTGTGGATGCTCCTAACCATGACTGCACCAAGTGGTATCAGAGAGAAAGTTTGAATCTTTGGGAGTGAATTAAGAGAAGTTGGTGAAGGAATTCCATAAGATCTTGTTATGAACAGATCACCAAATCTAAGGCAGGTTACTTGTGTTGCAACCAATCATCGATTGTGATGCAGTTGTCACCCTGTATCCCGATCACTAAATTTGAGGTAGTTACACTTGATCTGAGGAAGAGATGCCACTAAGGAGAATCCTTGCTATTGGTACAATGGCTAGAAGAATGGATGAGATGATGGAGATGATGAAAACAATGTAATTTTGTCTAGATGCTATTGAAAAAGATCAGAGAAGACTTACCTCGACCTAATATTGAAAGTGATGATGATAACAATTCCAATCCACTAATTAAAATGAAGTAAACCTAGGAGATGAAGAAGAAGAATCAGATCAATTCAAGATGTTGCGAGCTATTTCAAAGATTAGGAAAAGACATAGAGTTGATGTACCGAACTATACTAGTAATCTAAATCTTGAGGAGTTGACTGATTAGATAAATGACCTAGAAGAATACTTTGAGTATGAAGAAATTGAAAATATGAAGAGGGTGAAATTTGCAAAGACAAAATTAAAAGGACATGTTGCTATATGGTGGAAAGAAGTTAAGTTGGATAGAAATAGAAGAGGAAAAGAAAAGATTACAAAGTGGGATAGGATGGTGATAAAATTGAAGAATCAGTTTATACCTGCTAACTATGAGTTGGAACTGTTGAAGAGATTGCAAAACCTGAGACAAAAGGAGAAATCTGTGAAGGAGTACACTGAAGAATTTCATAAGATGATCATAAGGATAAGACATAGTGAAGCAAGCAAGGAGAACATGGCTAGATATATCAATGGACTGAGATTGAACATTCAAGAAGAATTGAGTTTGGTGAGGATGACAACATTGGAAGAAGCATATCAGTTTTCCCTGAAGGTTGAAGAAAAGTTGAACAAGAGGCATAATCAGAGACAAAGAGGTAAAGGAGCTAAATTTCAGAGAGGTAGAACATTTTATGGAGGAAAAAGATCATATGTGAAGCGGAACAAATAAGAGAACACATTCAAGAAGGAGGACAGAGATAACAATGCATACTAGAGAGATGAGATAACTTTCTACCATAGAGGAAACCCTAGCCCATACCGGAGTGAAGGATACAAGAGAGAAGGAAGAGGACCTGATAGGAGAACATTCAGAGGAACCTATTTTAAATGTGGAGGTGAAGGACATAGAGCATTTGAATGTAATCAAGGGAGTATAAGCAAGAGAATAGATAATAGTGGAAGAGCATCCTATGTGGAATAAGAACATGTTGGATCACTGAGTTCAATTGGTAAACCTGAGAAAGGAGAATTAATTGTCATGAGGAGAGAACTATTTCAAGCAGAGACCAATGAGGAACCACTGCAGAGGAAAAGTTTGTTTAGAACCATATGCAAATTAGGAGGTAAATTTTGTAAAGTTGTAATTGATAGTGGTAGTTCTGATAATTTAGTTTTAGAGGAGATGGTCACTAAGCTGAAGTTGGAAAGATTGAAACATCCTAAGCCCTATTAGATAGCATGGATTCAGGATGATCATAAGGTACCGGTGAGTGAACAATGTTTGGTGAAATTTCATATTGGATCATACCATGATGAAGTATTGTGCAATATTATGCCTATGGATGTATGTCATATATTGTTGGGTAGAACATGGCAGTATGATAGGAAAGCTATACATGATGGAAGAAAGAATACATACACTATAACATCAAATGGAAAGAGATATATTTTGATCCCTTTGGAAGATGATCCTAAGAATGAAGTATGTGGAAATGCTAGAATCTGTTTAGTAGATGGAAGAAAATTTTTGGATGGTTTGAGACATGAGAATATGTGTTATGCTTTGATTCCTAAGAAGCCTAAAACATTGAAGGAGATTGAAGAATCACAACTGGAGGAGATAATTGAGTTGCTAACAGAGTATGAAGACATCATATCAGACAATGTACCTGAAGGACTGCCACCAATCAGAAGTATTAGTCATCACATGGATCTTATACCTGGAGCTAGTTTGCCTAACAAAGTAGCACATAGAATGACACCGACAGACAATTAAGAATTGAATAGATAGATACAAGAGTTGTCGAGGAAAGGTTTGATCAGAGAAAGTTTGAGTCCTTGTGTAGTATCTGTAGTGTTAGCACCGAAGAAGGATGGAGAATGGAGAATGTGTACAGACTCAAGCAATAAACAAAATCACAGTTAAGTATAAATTTCCCTTGCCTAGGATGGATGACATTATGGATTGTTTGAGTGCAGTAAAATATTTCACAAAGATAGACTTCAAGAGTGGCTACCATCATATCAGAATCAGAGAAGGAGATGAATGGAAGACTGCTTTTAAGACAAATGAAGGATTGTATGAGTGGTTAGTGATGCCTTTTGGATTGACAAATGCACTGAGTTCTTTCATGAGATTGATGAATGAAGGCTTGAAGAAATTCTTAGGTAATTTTGTTATTTTATATTTGGATGATATTCTAATTTTCAGTAAGACAAAAGAAGAACATTTGTCGCAACTGAGACAAGTATTGTAGAGACTAAGAGAAGAGAAATTACTGATAAACATCAAGAAATGTAGTTTCATGAAGGAAGAGTTGGTATACTTGGGATTTGTGATTTCTACGGAAGGATTGAAGATGGACCCTGAGAAAGTGAGAGCAATTGTTGAATGGCCTACACCGGAGAGCATTGGAGAAGTCAGATCATTCATGGATTAGCTAGTTTCTACCAGAAGTTCATCAGAAATTTCAGTTCAGTATGTAACCCTATGACTAAGACAATGAAAGGTGACAGAAAAGATTTCAAGTGGACATTAGGAGTACATAAAATATTTTAATTGTTGAAGCAAAAAGTGGCAGAGCAGCCTGTATTGGTATTACCAAATTTTAATAAGGCATTTCAAGTAGATTGTGATGCAAGTGGAAATGCAATTGGAGCAGCGTTAAGTCAAGAAGGTAGATCTATAGCATATTTCAGTGAGAAGTTGAATGATGCAAGGAAAAGATATTTAGTTTATGATCAGGAGTTCTATGCCATAATTCAAGCCTTAAAGAAGTGGAGACATTACTTGTTGCCTAAGGATTTTGTGTTGTATACAGATCATCAAGATTTGCAATATTTGAACAATCAAGGAAAGTTGAATCAAAGACAGATGAGATGGGTAGAGTTCATGTAGAGTTAAAATTTTGTGTTGAAGAATAGGAGTGGAAAATTAAACAAAGTTGCAGATGCATTGAGTAGGAGAAGGAACTTGTTAACAAAGATGAGAGTTGAAGTGTTAGGTTTTGAAGAATTGAAGAACATGTATGAGGAAGATCTTGATTTTGTAGAACCTTGGAAAGCATGTAAGGAACCTGTTGTAACAGATAGGAGTAAGTGGTTGGACTATTTCATTCAAGAAGATATGTTGTTCAGAGGAAACCAATTGTGCATACCTAGGAATTCAATGAGAGACAATTTGATCAAGGAGAAGCACAGTGGTGGATTGGAAGGACATTTTGGCATTGATAAGACAGTGGATTTGGTAAGTGAAGATTACTTTTGGCCTCAGATACATAAGGATGTTAGGAAATTTGTGTAGAGTTGTAGAGTTTGTCATGTTGCAAAAGGAAGTAGTCAGAATACTGGTTTGTATAAATCTTTGACAATACCAAAGAGACCTTGGGAAGACATAAGTATTAATTTCATAATGGGATTGCTGAAGACACAGAGAGGACATGATTCAATATTTGTAATAGTGGACAAATTTTCAAAGATAGCACATTTCATACCTTGTTAGAAGACAACTGATGTAGTGCATGTAGCTGACCTATTTTACAAGGAGATTATGAGATTGCATGTATTACCTAAGAGCATAATTTCATATAGAGATACAAAATTTCTTAGGTACTTTTGGAAGACACTTTGGAAGAAGATGAAGATAGATTTGAAGTTTAGTTCAACATTTCATTCACAGACTAACGGACATACAGAGGTGGTGAATAGGAGTTTGGGAAATTTGTTGAGATGTTTAGTTAGAGATAAGGCAGGAAATTGGGATTTGATTATATCACAAGCAGAGTTTGCATACAATAATTTAGTAAATAGGAGTACTGGAAGAACACCATTTGAGATTGTGATAGGAATTAACCCTAGAGGAGTTGCAGAGTTGAGAGACATCAACATGGAAGACAAGAGGAGTGCAAAAGCAGAAGAATTTGCAAGACACATGGAGACAATGCATAATCAAGTGAAGAATCATTTGAAGGAGATGAATAGTAAGTATAAGAAGCAAGCAGATGAGAAGAGGAGACACAAAGAATTTGTAGTGGGAGATGAAGTGATGGTATACTTGAGAAAAGAAAGATTTCCAGTTGGGACATATAACAAGTTGAAGATGAAGAAGTTTGGACCATGTAGGATACTCAGAAAGTTTGATTCAGGAAATGCCTATGAAGTAGAGTTACCAAAGACATTGGGTATATCACCTATTTTCAACATTACAGACCTATATTAGTATCATGAAGCAAATTTTAGTGACAAAATTGAAGAAGATTTAAAGAATTAGGTACCACAACAAATACCAGAGTAGATTGAGGACATTTTGGACAACAAAGTTGGATGCAACACCAGAGGAAGACAATACAAAGAATATCTTGTGAAGTGGAAAGGCAGATTGGAAGAAGATGCATCTTGGATTTCTCAGGCTGTGGTGTATCATCTTGCTTTTCCTCTAGCCCTAGCAATGTGAGGGACTCACTTTTTCAACAACCCCAGATGTCTGATGCAGGAGCATCCCTAGTTCAAGATAAATCTTGCATCAACCAAAAACATTTACATTTCAATTTGTTTCTTTTCATTTTCTAGTTCAGTACAATCAATTCAATCAGTAGCAGTTTTTGTATTTTGGTCTACATTCTACCGCAGTTGCATTTTAGACCTTGTGGAGCTAGACTTAACATCTAGACACATTCATGCACATCATATCCAAATCTCATATCATTTGGATTAGGTACTGGTAAGATATTGCTATTAGAAGATTAACTATTTTCTCATAACAGAGCATCCTAATAGTCTCAGATAATCAGATAAAGAAGAAGACTTGCAGAGATAAAAGACACATCATTCAATATTATTTGGTTCGTGGTTGACTTCCTAGATATCTGCACACCATTCCATTCATTTGCGAAGGAGTTCTATTCAATTAGGTCTGACCTATCCGTGTACACACGTTACATCTCTTCATTGGAGTTTGTGATCTTTCTTGGCTAACATGGCAGAATCTTTTATTTTGGAGATGATATAAATTGATGTAATAGATGCCTAGGAAAGTAGTGAGTTACATAGAGATAGTTGATAGTTTGAATTCTTTGCAAAGGAGCTTCAAAGCTATATCTTGTGCATATTCTGTAACTATGAAATCAGACATGTGAGCCCAAGTTGTAAGCTCGCATGTTGCCAGCCAATTTGTATTTGAACTCTATGATATACTGAATGACTAAATCTGCATTTGCTTTATATCTTTGAGTTGTTTTTGTTGTGCTTACTCTAGTTGCACAGCCTGGATAGTTCACTTTGTGGACCATCCTAACCGTGACTGCACCACTATAAGTAGATGTTCTACTAGTAAGGCATCAAGATACATTTCCTCTACATTCTCTACTTCAAGTTGAGCATCTTCATACCCATGTTTTGTTTCATATAAAACATTATCCTCCCAGTTCTCAACTTCTCCTTGATTAGCAACAAGCAAAAACAAAGGTTGGTTTTTTGTCATAGGAGTCTCTAGTCTAGAGTGGAAAATAGGGGAGCTTGGCTAAGGATTATCACTAGATTTAAATTCCATGTAAATTCTCGTATTTTCATCCCTAACCCTAATTATTCCATTTATATATCTTTGAAAATTAGGACCATAAGTATTATCATTTATTTTTGACCTATCTAAATAATAACAAAGATCAAATAGTATCTCTCAAAACTAGAATGCCAGCAAAGTAGATTAGTATCTCTCACCATTTCCTTAACATCAAATAGTTAAGAATTTGAAAATTTATCCTTGCTACTAGAGCCGATTACTATAGCTAGCCAACAATGATTCCATGAGAATAGTGAATCAGAATGTAGACTTGGAGATGTACTTAACAATTCCTTATCAAAATAGCAAAGGGAAAAGTAGAGGTTACAAATATTTACACATGATACTTCAAATACAATGTAGATGTGGGTCCTTACACCAAGGATCAAAACCCACATAAAATGATTGCCAAATTTATTCATATTTACAAATATGTACCCAAAATGATTTCAATAAGAAATAGTGCCAACTATTGGGTATTTTTGTTGTACATAACTCTCAAAAACTTCTAAGAATCTCATTTAAGAATTTTATGCCATTCATCTCTAGGATTTGTCAGATTTCACATGAATAACGAACTTCTATTATCATAATTATCAAATGGGTAGGCCTAGTAATGAGAGAATGTCCTCTCTCCCATACTTTATGAGTTCTATGAGACTCAGGAGGGTTTTCCTACAAGACCATATGGATGCATATGCTTATGACCAAAAATAATACATCTATCCAAAGGACTTTGATCAATTCTTCTAAAAACATCCACCACTAAACTGGGCCTTTTAAGAACACAAACCTAGGTCTACTTTTCCATTAGTAACCCACTATGTGATAATTTAGGATGGAATGTAAGAGGGGGATTGAAATACGTAGAAGGATGCATTCACAGATGTATGGGCAGGGGGAATAATTAGGATTGTGTAGATTTGTTCCTCTATGCCAACATGAGAATTGTAAATAATTAAACAAGATAAATTACTATTACTAAGGATTTATCATTATATTTGAAAATAGGTGATTATAAATTAGTAGAATAGTGCCAATACATGTACAAATAGACTCCTAAATGAATACAACTTAACAATTTTATGTGCATACCCAAGTTTTAGAAGAGTATGATTTACTATGCTTTGTATTGCAAAGATCACATTCTCAAATGCATTCCAATCCCCTAATTTTAACTCATGCTTAATTATCCATTGATCTCAAACAATCATCCCATACATTGCATTTAAAAATATTTACAACAATACTTAATTGTAGACTAATCAAATTTCAACACAAGTACAACAAATGTGTACCTATAAATATGACTAATATTTCCTCAAACAATTGATCAAGAAATCGAGACAATATTGCACTCAACAAAAAGGAAACTATCATATTGATTTTCTTGAAAAGATATACATGTACATTACAAAGATGAACTCAAGAAATGAATTTGTTCTAAACTTGCTCTCTAAAAGTGGTCTTAAATTTCTAGCACCAAAAAGCTACATCAAATTTCTAACCCTTTTTACAATGCTAATTACTTCTATTTATAGCTAAATGACAAGGCTCATCTCACTTGGATGATTGACACTTGTCATTTAGATTTGCATTTTCTTACAAAAAGTGGCTAGTACTTTTAAAAGTGCCACTTAGGTCCAAAATCTTAAAAGGCTAGGAGTTAGGAAAAGGATGCAAATGTGCTATGGAAGATACTCAATGTGTTAAGGAAGATATCTCCCACAAAAAATCCATCAATCCCTAGAATCAATCAATATACACCGATGATGTAAGGAAATTGCCAAAAGGACACTTATTAGACACCTTATTATCATGGTAGACTTAGAGTTCTTCCTTGAGTTAGGAAGGGCCTCTATCAACATGAGGGAGGTGAGTGTTGAAGCATGCTCCTATTTCCTTACCAATGAGACTAAGTGTCTTTTGAAACCTATCTCTCTATCTAATTCCACTAATCCTATGATAGAATAATTATTATTTTGGTGATAGGACATATACTTCAAGGTTTATTAAACTTGGGAGTTATCCAATACTTTATCCTCTCCATGTTAATAACTAATTCTGGAAAGACACCTAAATCTATATTGGCTTATCCATTATATGTCTTTTATAAGACCTCCTAATGATGAATCTAACTTGACTTGATAATAAAACTACTCTTTCTCCATGGCTCTCTAATCTAATGAACTATATTATAGGCTACCTTTGAATAAGCCTCTTTCTCATTAACTTGTGAGAATGCCCAAATTTTTCTATTGTTATATATAGCAAAATGTCCTGACATCCCTTTCATGTTAAATTTCTAAATGTTTTCATGGCTAACGAGAGCAACTTAGTCAAGTCCTAGGTGGATTTGCATTTGGATAGGATTTTGTTGGTTCTAAATTGACTAAGGTTGACTTGGGTTTTTTAAGACTTTAAATTCAACCATAGAGTTTAACATAAATGATTTCACAATATGAAAAAGGCAACAATAATGCAAACAAGTAACTCAACCTTAATGGAACAACAATTTCTAGATTGAAACAAAAGATAAGGGAACACAAAATTTAACTCACCTAGTGATAAATACTTCAACCAAATCTTAAGACTCATTTCTATGATTATATGACTTAGGGTTTTGAATTAGATGTTTAACATGGTCACTTGATCTTGCACAAAAAATTCTAGTTAGGTTGTGCACAGTTGTAGGCTAGGGCACAATGGACACTTGATAACAAGAGCATAGCACAATTTGCATTGGAATTAAATATAGATAGGATGATTTGGTTATATGGAAAACTGTTTAATGGTTTTTCTCATGTGTATGTTAAAAAATAGGGCAATTCAAACACTAGTTAAAGATTTTAAAGATAGAGTAAATATCAACTATAGATGCTTTTGAACATAGAGATTAATGACAATGCAATAATGTGTTGAGTCATTTTTTAGTGAAGGATTAGACTTTCCACAAAAACTATTCTTTAGTGCAATGAATAAGAATCATCCATGTATAAAAAGTTCTTAGTAAGGAGACATACACAAAAGGAAAATTTAATGTAGTAGGGCCCAAATGAGAGGAAAAATCCTATAAGAGAAGTTTGATGTCAGCAAACTTGGTAGTAAAGCATTATTCCAATAAAGTATTTATTTGGCAAGTCATAGAATGCCAAGTAGAAGTAGGTGTGGAAAATTGTGCCAACATGCTTAGTGCTTGTTAGATGTTCCTATTAGACTTAACATGTTGAATGGTGTTTAATAAAAATCTTATGGGGAAGCCATGTGGAAGAAAACAGTTGGTGAGCATATTTAGAATATATCCCTAACTTGGCAATGTGGGATCCACTAGGAAAATATATGTGAAATGACACATGCACCTGCCTTTTGATATAATAATGCAAGACAAGAAGACACATGGAATAACATAGTTGGACACATCTAGTATATTGACTCAATGGTTAAGCCCATGCCTATGTAAGCATTTATTATAGAAGTGGGCTTATTTGTACCAATGCACTAAGTCAGCCTATAGTTGATGGCATTAACTCAACTCAAAAGGGAAAATGTCACACAATTTGGTCGCAACATACATTTTTCACCACTTGAAGGACTCTACCCACCGCTGTGTTTTAGTTTACATATGGTGACAAAATGGAAGGGTTAAACTAATGTGATACAATTTTATAAACAACAAAGGATTTTAGATTATTTTCACCAACACACCAAGTTTGATATACCAAGCCAAATTGTCTTAGTGCATTGAATGCAATGAATCATAAGGCCACAAGAGGAAAAGCTTGACATACTAACATATAGGAGTAGATGGAATTCACCCACTAGGCTATAAATATGACATAATCTCTAAAATAATTAAAGGCCACTTTATAGGACATAGGTTTTACATAAGGAGAGCCTATATTTTGATTTTCAATAAACATACTCATAAACAATAGGAAGTTCTGAAGGTATATGGTAGATTCATATTATAGGCAAGAAGGCAATAATTCTACTCAATTGGCAGGTTACCAACATATCACTCACATGGGGATGCCTTATCCACCAATTTTCATATGTACAACACTCTTCTCTATAATATTGGGTACCTAAATGTTATAGTACAAACATTTTTCCAATGAACCATTAAGAAGGGGAACAACCCCAAAATAAATAGGATTTTAGGGTGAGAAAGAAACTCTCCATGTTCTAATAACACTTTTATTGGATAGGTTCAAATTGATAAATAGGCCCATACCAAGTCATGAATTTTCCACAATATTGTTAACCCAACAATCAACAATCTTGGGATTTATACACCATTACAAGTTCCATACAAACCTTGGGATTCTATCAACATAAATTTATTAATTGAAATACCTATTGTGAATAATTACCATTTTATTTAATATTGTAGTAGTGGATAGATAAATTATAACATTACCATCATATTTTCATTTAAGAAAAGTGTCAAAACATCAAAGATAATACTTTTGGTCTACAATCACTTTTAACTTTACTTTAGACTTAATCTATTCATTGTGTTTGACTATGACCTAGGGTTTATCAATTATTTTTGGCATGCCTTATGTAGCATTCAGGTAATCATTTAGATCAATTTACTACATTCTATATTTATAAATATGTGAAAACTAAACTTAAAGTGGTCTATCAAACTCTCATCCATTTATTGGTGTGTATAGTTCAACACAATTCACACAAGTGAGATGCAAACTTCCCATAAACTAAATATTCCTACAACATAGATTTGTATAGCTTGAGATGGTATATTTTATTTCAAATTGATTTCGTTTCAACCAATAGTACCCTTTCCCATCACCTACATTACACACCTAGTGATGCAGGAGCATCTAGGTGCACACGCAATCAACATCAACCAAAAATTCTTTTGGTTTTCTTTTCATTTTTGGAGTTTTTTATGGTCAATTTTTGCATCTCATTACATCAGGGAACTTCAAGTTGGCACAGATTTGCGAAAATGAGAATTTTGTGTGATCGTGGTTATTCATCCCAGTAGATGGTTTTCACAAAAATAATTATTTTGGGAGATCCTTGAGGTTTGGTGACAAATCCTCTTACATGTATATTCTTGGATACATTTCACCAAATATACAAAAGATTTTGTGGTCAAATTCTCAACCATTTGCGAGATTTTAATGCCAGAAGATTGTATCAACAGTTTTATGAAAAGTTTAAAATTTCAAAATTCTTAAAGGCTGGAGTGAAATCCTTTTGCAAAGGACCTGATGGGGTCCTAATAAATCTATGGGAAAAATTTTAGGAAAAATGGAGAACTTTGATTTTTTCACCTTTCTGGCATCCGATTCCATACATCCTGTCGTAGTCATGCAAATGGATTTTATTCAATTGGTTTGAGAATATTCATGAAGGTATTTCAATTGATTTCTACTAGTCATTTGATGCATTTAAATATCCTTATGGTGAGGGCATTGAATCTTCCGCAAACTCGACATTTCCTTTGGCTATTCTAGCATGCAAAAGGCTTAACATCAGAGGTAGATTTTAAATGTTTGAAATAGAAAATTTATTATGACAAAGAGAGGTAGTTTTAACATAAAATGAGAAAATGAGAAAATGTCTCATTGGAACTCCTATAGGAGAGGAAATGCCTCTATTGAGGCTACAACATTTATTAAAAAAATTTGCTGAAATAAAAGAAGGTAGAGTGCCAGTTTTGGAGAGTTATCTATAGTAAACAAAATAAGAGAAATTTTAAAAGAAAGTGGGTGGGAATAGAGATGCCAAAAGAGGGAAGAAATCCCATGCCTAATAGAGGTAATGAAAACAAATAAAATATAGTGAAAATAGAGAGGAGAGTGCCTAAGGAAGAGAGAGGTGCTTGAGAAGGAGCACCAGATAGAAGAGTCTAGCTTGAGGAAAGGAAATATACAGAGAATGGGACACCTGGGTTGCAAGAATGAAGTATCAGGTTTGATATGAAGAAGGAGAGTTACTATAGATGAAGGTGAAGCACCCCATATGGAGGCTGGATATTGTGCAAAGAAGGAGGAGTTTAACAACAGATGGATGTCATTAGAGAGGTGGTAGAGCTTCTCCAAAACAAAGAAATGTTGCAGGTTGATAGTTGCATGTGAGAGGCCATGAAAGGCCAAATATATGTGTATTTTATTGCAGATTTGCATAACTGTTGAAAGCATAATGTAATTATTGGTTGATTTGAATAATTGATAGAAGTTTGTTTGAAATTTTGTGTATTGTGTTGAGTTGAGAGATTGTGAATTTAAGTTGTTTGTAGTAGGATGGAGTACCTCTTGCATCAAGTGGTAGCAGAGCAAGTTGATCTTGAGTGTGTAGAGTATGCACCAGGACCAAGAGGAGATTGTAAAGAAAATTATTTTCCTATGTGTTGAGGTATGAGGAATTTTTGTAATTATAGAGAAAATAAATTTTGTAAGAGATATGTTGGTTTTCCTCTAGCAGAGATGAAGCTAGGTAGAAGGTGTACAGACTTCTTCCACTAAGAGAAAGTGGGTAGAATAGGTCTTGGAGAGGTGCATCTTCTAGAGTCTTTGTTGGGTAGAGGATAGTTGTGAGTGAGTTTTGTTACAGGGAGGACCTGTAACTACAGAGAGTGTTGGCTCTAAAGTGTTTATGTGTGTAGATTGCAAATTGAGAGTGTGCGACAATTATTTGACAAAATGTCTTGGAGACAAGGAGAATGTCTAATGATGAGGAAGTTTTATTAAAGCCACAAAAAGAGAAGAAAGAGCTCATCCAGAGGAGTAATTTGTTCTGAATAGTTTGCAAGTTAGGTGGAAAATGTTGCAAGGTGATGATGGACAATAGTAGCACAGATAATTTGGTGTCATTGGAGATGGCTGAGATGGTGAATTTGAAGAGGATGAAGCATCCTAGCCCATATTGCATTTCTTGGTTGCGAGGAGATCATCAAGTTTGGGTAAGTGAACAAAGTATTGTTAATTTTCACATTAGAATATATAAGGATGAAATTGTATGTGACATAGTACCCATGGATGTATGTCATGTTTTATTGGTTTGACCTTGGCTTTGGGATAGGGAAGTTGTGCATGATGGTAGGAAGAATATATAGCATAAGAAAAGATAGGAAAATATATGTTTTAAATCTATTGCAGGATAAAGAAGAAAGAAGTCACAAAGAAATTGTAGCAATATGCCCTAATGAATGTATCAAATAAGAGAGCAAGATTGAAGTTGCAATGGTTGAGAAAGAGAAAGAGGAAAATGTAGTAGTGGCTAAGAATCCTTTGAAGGATGAAGAGAAGAAAAAAAAAGATTACAGCAGAAGTTGCTGAGGATGAGAAAAAGGATGCAGTTGTTGCAAATAATAAGGTTGCATGCTAGTAGAGAATGAGAATGAAGAAGTGGATGGTGAAAATGAAAGGGCCATAGAAAAAGAGGTAATGCATACTATTTTTCATTTTTATGATGAAAATATGTATGTGTATGAAATAGTGAGTGTCAAAGGAGATGTGAATGTAGAGAGAATTGAGAAGAAGAACATTCTTTTGAAAGAGGACAACAAAGAGAGAATTAAAGAGAAGTGTTGCAACCCTTTGATAGAAGGGGAATGGAAGGAGAAACATGTGGGAATAGCCCATACAGTCACAAAAGAAAGAAGTCCATAAAAATATTTTTGAAGAATATGAAGGCAAAAGAAAAGAATTTGCAGAGAAGTGTGATATAGATGGCACTAAAGAAGAAGAAATCCTCACGCGAGAGGATAAGGAATGAGAAAAGAAAGATTTTATAGTTGTAGCATATCATTTTGATGGTAGGGAAGAGGTAAAATATGAAGTTGCAGCAGAGTTGGATCCATTGAGAGACATGGAAAAACTAAAAATTTTAGGACAGCAATGTAAAGAAGAGCACATAGAAAGGATGACAAATGAGAAGAGTAAAGAGACCATAGAAAATAAGGAAGGAGAAAAAGAGGAGATTCCAACAGAAACATGTCTTTTGGAAGACATGGACGAAGAGATTGAAATTGATGTTGCAAGGTAAGTGCACAAAGATGGAGAACCAAAAGGGGGTCTTAAGTGGCCACTTTTTTTTTGAAATCATGAAAGACTGATGTTGGATGAGAAATTGAAGATAGTTACACTCAAAATTTGAAGATGCAACAAAAACAAGAGTCGTAGTGCTCTGAATCTAGTTTTTAAACTACTATTTTTTTTAAATGGTTGAGATTAAGGGCTTCAAAAAGGGGGGCCACACAAATCGGTCATGTTTTTGTCAAAAAAAACCTAACATAGCTCTGGTGTGACCCCCCTAAAATGTTAAAAAAAATTTAGTATTTCAAATATTGCTTCAATGAGAAATTAGCTAACACTATGTAGCTTATCCACAGTTTTTTTGATAATTTTTTCATGAATAATTGATTTTTTACTAATTTCAAAGTGGACACATCCTAAAAAATAGAAAATCTCTCTCTCTCTCTCTCTCTCTCTCTCTCTCTCTCTCTCTCTCTCTCTCTCTCTCTCTCTCTCTCTCTCTCTCTCTCTCTCTCTCTCTCTCTCTCTCTATTATTTTGATAGCCTAAAATGTGAGTGTGTTATAACGCACTCATGTTTTAGGCTCAGTAATATCGAGCCATAACATGAGTGCATTATAATGCACTCACATTATTGCTCCTATGGGACCAAAAAGTGGTTGTGGCCACTTTTTGGTCCCCCATCTTTGTGTACTTACCCTGCAACAGCATTTAAGTATCCTTTTGAGGATGAGAAGATAGAAGAAGGAAGTAATGAGATCGTAGCTAAGTATGAAGAGCAAAAAGTTGTAGAAGATGATGTGGAAGTTAATGAAAGAGTTGTAGTGCAATAGAAACATACCTTTTGGAAGGTATGGCATATGTGGTGAAAGAAGTGGTTGCAGAGGTTGAGGTGTAAAATGTTGTTACAGTGGTTGTGAGTCCATTGGAGGACATGAGGATGGTGATAGAAACAAGTGATGAAGATGAAAATGTTGCAGTGAAAAGTAAAGAAGGAAAAATTGTAGCAGATGGTGATGAGGAATATGATGTCGCAGCAAAGAAACAAGAGGTAATTTTTCATTTCCATAAACTTTGTAATAATGAAGATGATGTTAATTTACCTTCATTTGCAATGGTGAGAGTTGGAATTGAAGAGTATGATGAGGTGAAAATAGAGAAGGATATGGAAATTTTTAATTCCATAAAGTCAATCATATCAACTTATGTATAGATGAATGGGAGGTAGAATTTTGGTGGAGGTGGTCATATCATGGTGGGTTGAATTCTATGAGAGAAGGAAGTGGAATGGAGAGTGGTGATATGATGAGTGATGAGTGGAGTAATATTTGGAGGAGGAGGTCGAGTTGTGGTGGACATGAGTCCATGAGAGGAAAGAGGAATGAAGAGCACACTTGGTGGAGGAGGATGACACTTGTTCCAATGAGATGCTAGAAGAGGTAAAGGGAAAAAATTCCTAATCCTAACTCAGCAATGGAGTTTTTTGTAGGTTGTATTCAACCTGGAATGGTATTTCTACTATCCAACTCCATTTTGTGATCCCATACTCACAAACTTCTTACCCAACATGTATGATGTAGGAGCATCTGGGTGCACGCGTGATTGACATCAACCAAAAACATTTGTTGTATTTCTTTTTAGTTTTGGGGTTTGTTATGGTCAATTTTTTCATTTCATTACATCAGGAAACTTTGAGTTGGCACAGATTTGTGAAAATGAGAATATTTCATGATCGTGGTTATTCAACCCAGTAGATGATTTTCACAAAAATAATTGTTTTGGGAGACTCTTAAGGTTTGGTGACAAATCCTTTTACATGAATATTCTTGGACGCATTTCACCAAATGTGCAAAAGATTTCATGGTCAAAGTCTTGACCATTTACAAGATTTTAATGCTAGAAGTTTATGTCGATGTTTTTATGGAAAGTTTAAAATTTCAAAATTCTTAAAGGTTGGATTGAAATCCTTCTACAAAGGACTTGAGGGGGTCATAATACATCTATGGGAAAACTTTTAGGAAAAATGGAGAACTTTGATTTTTTCACCTTTTCGGCACTCAATTCTACACATCCTATCACAGTCACGCAAATGGATTTTATTCAGTTTGTTTGAGAAGCTTCATGAAGGTATTTAAATTGATTTTGACTGGTCATTTGATGTATTTAAATATCCTTATGGTGAGGGCATAGAATCTTCCACAAACTCTATATTTCTTTTGGCTATTCTAGCATGCAAAAGGCTTAACATTGGAGGTAGATTTTAAATGTTTGAAATAGAAAATTTATTGTGACAAAGAGAGGTAATTTTAACATAAAAATGAGAAAATGAGAAAATGCCTCGTAATAACACCTATGGGAGAGTAAATTTCTCTTTTGAGGCTACAACATTTATTTTTAAAAATGCAGAAATAAAACAAGGTAGAGCGCTAGTTTTGGAGAGTTGTCTACAACAAACAAAACAAGAGAAATTTTTAGAGAAAGTGGGTGGGGATAGAGACACCAAAAGAGGGAATAAATCCCATGCCTAGAAGAGGTAATGAAAAACAAATAAAATATATTGAAAATAGAGAGGAGAGTGCCTGAGGAAGAGAGAGGTGCCTGAGAAGGAGCACCAGATAGAAGAGCCCAGTTTGAGGAAAGGAAATATATAGAGAATGGAATGCCTGGGTTAGAAGAATGAAGTGCCAGTTTTGAGATGAAGAAGGAGAGTTGTTGTAGCTAAAGGTTAAGCACCTCATATGGAGGTTGGATATTGTGCAAAGAAGAAGGAGTTTAATAGCATATGGATGCCATTAGAGAGGTGGTAGATCTACTACAAAATAGAGAAATGTTGTAGGTTGATAGTTGCATGTGAGAGGCCATGAAAGGTCAAATATATGTATATTTTATTGTAGATTTGCATAACTATTGAAAGCATAATGTAATTAGTGGTTGAATTGAATAAATGATAGAAGTTTGTTTGCAATTTTGTGTATTATGTTGAGCTAAGAGATTGTGATTGAGTTGTTTGTAGCAAGAGGGAGTACCTCTTGCATCACATGGGTCCTTAGTCACACTCAAATGAGAAAGAAATGGACAAGCTAATGAAATATTTTCATAGCATCCAATAATTTCATCAACAAGTTCAAAAAATTAGTTAACTCTCAAACATCATAATTATAAAGAAACCATTAAGCATAGTGTTCTTATCATCCATTCCACGTTGGTGGCAAGGTCCAATTGTATTTGTTGAATGGGTGTTTCAATTTTTCTCATTATAAGTTGAAGCCACTAGGAAATGGTCCCTAAACCATATTATGTGTAGTTGGAGAGAACTTCTTCACTCTTAATTTACTATTGTACTTAATCCTATACTTAGTGCTTAATATTGAACTCCCTAATCCTTGATTTCCACCTTTTCATAGCCCTATAAAATAGTGCATGTATCTATTATAGTTGGATCCTTATCATTTGTAACCAAATCCAAAAGATTGTATCATAGGTACTATTATGGAGTAAAAATTTTTCCTATGCCTTTTTACCTCCTAGTTTAGCTCCTAGGTCCCCATGTTAACACTTTGCATGTTAAAAACACATCCTAGAGCAATTGCCCCCAAAACCCATGTCAAATGGGACTAAGCGGCCCATTTCAATCCTTAAGCATAACCAAATTAGGGCCTTGGGACTTGGGCACCCGCGCCCAAGTCCACCATGATTTGTCGGGATGAAAATTAAAGCATTTTGGCTTGGGCCCTCTCAAAAGGTTTCCCTTTGTCATCTCTCTTGATTTAATTTACGAATGTTAGCGGGAAAGCATATTTAAATAGGTTTATGTATTCATTTGTGGGATGGATGGATAACACGAACTTGTGATATTGAGTAAAGAGCATTGAAATCCTTCATTGTGTTTCAAAGTAGAATTGTGTTTGTTTATTGCAGATTTGGCTTCATCAATCCATCTCCTTATGATTTAAAGGATCTTCATCTCTGTGAGGGCTTCACCTCTAAGGTGACATCAATTTGTATTTCAATCATTTCATTTCATCATTGGATTTGGCCTCTGCTCTCCTTGGGCACATACTCTTTCTAACAAAAGTGTTGGAAGACTTAAATGTCCTTCTAGGGCTTGACCAAGGCAAGCTCCTAAACAACACAACCCCCAAACCCCTTTCTTTTTGTGTGCAGGTTACAGGTGCGGAAGTTAGAAAAGTGCAGGTGTAGAGAAGTAGTTTGAAGGATAAGGTTTCAGGATTTGAAAGAATCTTGTAAATATTCCTTCCTCCTGGACTAGGGTGCCCTCCCCGTAGTCCTCCCAACAAGTTTGGCTCCAAACTAAGGAGCAAAATATAATCTGCTACACCTCTCTATTCATAATCTCTGGAAACTATGCCCTATTAAACTTGGGCACCCACCCCATAGTCTGCTAGGGTTGCATTTCTGGAAACTCAACTTGTGGTATATTTCTGATCATTCCTGAGTATCTTCCTGTCTAGTTTTTTGTAGCATTCTATTTGTTTATACCAAATTGCACTATAATTAAGGTTTGAGGCTAATTTGACCTAGATTTTGGTAAATCTCTCAATCTAATGTATTCTTTCCGTATCATTCCTAAGCATAAAATCAGCAACTGAGTCCTTATCCATTTGTAGTGACTTGGTTCAGTTTTGTCCTCAAATGTTATTGCAAAAGGAAGGTTTGATTTGACACACTTTGACATCATTCATTCTCCTCTTCTCTTTTTCACATATAACAGATACTCATATGCACACCTACCAAGATACCCATCAATTGTTAACAACTATCAAGTTTGGATGGTATGTAGTGTGTATGCTAGAAATTGGAATGTAAACAAGAAACATAGTGATCCTATTCCAATGCCTACATAACTCAAGAAATAATCAAAATGCACAATAATAAAATCCAAAGAAAATAACAATGCAAGTTACCACAAATGATATTTATTTCTTGGTGTATTGATAATGTGGATTGATCTATTACATAAGCATAACCTTGATTGCAAATCATCAATGGAGACTCAATTTGAAGCATAAGTTTGCATCCAAAATGTCCTTCCATTTGGTTTGGAGAAGGTTTTATTTATAGATTTTTTATGATGGAGGGATAAGGATTTGATTTTGGAAATAAAAATTTGATTTTTTCTTTATTTGATCAAAAGAGGAAATAAATCAAGAAGATAAGATAAGATTTGAAAATATAGAAGGGATTTGATTTTTGTTTTAAAAGGAAATAAATCCAGAAAAAGATGAGAGGATAATTGATAAGGTTATCTAATTAATTAGATAAACATGAGTTTTAAAAAGGAAAGAAATTGAGAAGATGTGATTTAGATTTATTAATTATTTAAATAAATATTTGATTTATTTAATTAATGTTGGATTATGATTCAATTAATTAAATAATTATAGATTATTTAATTAACATTAAAAAATGAATGAATTAATTAATTAATTGTAAATTATTTAATTAATGCTAAGTGGAAAAATAACTTAATTAAATAATTAATAATTATTTAATTAATGTGGAAGAATAACAATTTTAATAAAGATGGATGAATTTAATTAAATAATTAAGAATTATTTAATTAATGTGAAAGTATAGAAAATGAATAATTATGTTGGGAAGTAATGCGAATGTGATACACTTAAAATTCGCTGAAAATGCCTTGGCAAATTTTAAGTGTCTACATGTAGTTCATGGTATGTGGTAAAATCTTTAACAAATTCACATTTAGTTTTACAACTCACAAAGACATGGTGGGATCCTTCACTTCTTGAGAAGAGGTGAATGCTAGGAACACAACCTAAATCACACAAGTGCACTAATTTTGTTAGTGTCGTAGTCCAACATTAGCTACATTTTGAATCAACACTAGTGTGCCACATATTCACTTAGTAGTGATGAATCAACAACACATCATGCACTAGATAATTTATCACATGTAGGGAACACCAATACATGTTGGTAAATTAGACCCTTAAATGTGTTCTCATGTTTTAAAGGTGTGCCAAGAAAGATGAATCATCAACCATTAAAAGAACTCTAGTATTTTTTTTTAACTTCTCTTGACTATAAATGACCTTAGTTATACTTGTATGTATACCTATATTCAACCTTGTAAACATAATTGATTTCAAAAATCCTTCCTAGGCTCACCATAGCTATACAAATGATAAGGTTTCATTATTAGTCTAGATAATTCATTGATTCTCAATCTCAACCTTATGGTTTATTAGGAATGTATGTACTATACTTATTCATGGTAAATTGTAGACCATTATTGTAGTGTCTCTTTATTTTTCATAAATATATAATATTTTTTTGTTATGTGATGTATGCTAATAAAATATGTTACTATAGAGGAGAAAAGTACATACCTGACATTTTCTCTCACTCATTTTACATCACTTTGGGCCTTGTCCTAAGATATGCTATTTTGGTGCTTATTTTGATATATTTTGTGCATAAACTAACAAAATCCAAAACCATCAATCTTCATCCTTTTTAGCCTAGTGGTCTAGACCCACTTCGATTCATACATGTTTCTTCATCATAGAATAGATCATGTGTGATTATGTCCCTTGGACAAAATCAGGTCTTTGATTGTTTACTCCAAATTTAAACATGCTTTCACTTATCCTAATCTTAACACTTGTACCAAATTAGACTAAACTACTCATCATCTTGCATGCCAAATTTAGCATGTAGGATGTCATATTTAGAGAGAAACCCTAGGACACTAGTTATCCATCCACATATCATTGAAATATTATCAAATCACCTAAAGATCACATTGATACCATTATCAAGTAGTAACATTTAGGAATTGTACTAGCATTAACATATACTACACATAGGCATACTACATATGCTAGCTTTTTACGTCTTCTAATCTTGTTAAACTATGAACAGGGGCATAACTCATAGTTACAAAAGTTTCATACTTCAACCCTCTTACAATAGACTTCTTAAGGTGCTTCTTAGCACAACCAAGTTCCAAAATCAAATATCTTCACAAGTGCATAGGGTTCGATAGTTTATAGCACTAGAAGACAAGATAGACAAGATCATACCATCTTAGGATGAAATCACATGTAACAAAGTCTCATGGCTCTCAGCCTCCACATCCCAGAGATAATGTAGCCTACAATGGATGGACTCATCTTTCCAATATGCCTTCAGCCTCTTTTAATGGGTGTGGTGCTCTTGGCTAGCCTGATTCTAGCAAGTTTCCTCACCTAGAGTTAGCCATTTCTCTAGTTCGTGCTCAACTACCATTAGATGATACTCCCGAAGAGGAGGGTTCTCTCACTGGTTGGAGCATGTTGATGATTCAGCCCCTAGGGATGTTTGGAAGATAGATGATAAAGATCCTCCTTCTTATGGCATTGCATTAGTTGCTTAGTTATGTTTGGGCTTGGCCCTTTGTGATTTATGTCTTTATTTTGGACTCTATCCCATTTAGATTATGTGGATGTGCCTCTCTACCACCCTTATTTTTTGTAAATATTATTTTTTTTTAATTTATAAAAATTAATATAGGACTTATTCATAAAAAAATTAAATCTAATCATCAAGTAAACCACATAGTCAAATTAATTGCATCAACATCTTGTTGAGCTTTGACAATATCTAATTAAACTTGGTGGAGCAATAGCTTACACACAACCCAACAGATGGACTATTCACTAATCAAGGGGCCACTTAGTTCATGGTGTGCTTCATTTACTTATCAACCTAGGGATGTGTTTATTGGCATGGTATATGTACTATATGTACGACTTTTGGATTCCTAAGAGTCTGGGGTCCTAACACTGTGTACAGAGAAATAAAATACAAAATTTCAGAAAGTAAATGATTAACCCATAAAGGAAACCTATCCTAAAACTAGAAAGAGTTTTCAATAGAATGGAAAATACACCAGTTAGTGGCTATAGGTTGAAGTCTTATGATAAAAAGGATGCTAAACTATAAGTACATCTAAAATAACTGAGGTAGAGACTCAGCTTCAGTCCACCACAAGTGGGCCCTTCCTTGGATAAAATCAAGCTTCCCTCTCTCCCTATTACTAACCTAATAACTATATCAAAACTGCCTACAACAATGCATTGAAATGGAAAAAACATAAATTCACTCTTCTATTCATTTCACAAAAGCTATTACATTCAATCTGTCACAATATCTTTGCTATATTTTTTTTCTTTACTAGATTATGTCTAATATATACTACTACTATGTGCATCTCCACTCCTCCAGATATGCAAAAGATGGATGCTTTATTTAGAAAACAACAACAAAACTAGGAAACTAATTCCTAGATGGGTAAGAGTTACTTTTCCGCTAGGATTATACAATATTTAATTACATATGCCCAAAAAAGAATGATAGGAAATAGACGGCCTATAGCCTTGGCTACAAGAAACAAACCCTGGTTGTTGTGAGCCAATGACTAATTTTGCGACAATCATTTTGTTGCATTCTAACAACTTAGGAGCATATCAAATATCACCACTAAGACAAGAGATGTTATATTACCTTGAAAATTACTACTTTAAATACACAACCATTTAGTAAATAACATATATATTAAACTTTGTGCTTTATAGGAATATCTAGCAAAAATGTGTTTAAAGAGTTCGATCTTGTATAAAATGCAGGTTGAAGCAAGAGATAAAGAACATAAAATAAAGACAATTATGGAGCTCATCACATCTCAAAATCAATGAAAAACTAAACACTTTCTAACCTTTTATTTACATTATCACTTGTCAATTTCACCCTATATATTTAAAATTATATTGCATTCCCTGATTTGTTATTTAATTAGACTATACCTATCTCTATATGCTGTGCCTTTTATCTCTACAATTACTAGATATTTTATTAAAATGTATTGGTGCCAGCATCATAAACCCTACCATAGAAATAATTCATAATCTACCTTGTTTGAAGGTAATGATTTTATTATTATTATATGTTATTTAAAAATAAATAAAATAGTTTTATATCGTAAATTCTATTTAAATAAAAAAATATAAATTTCATTGGTTTCACATAGAGATCATGTACTCAAATTTCCCACTTGCACGAAGGATTAATAATGATGAAAATTGTTATATATAGAAATTTAGATTGGGAGCTTTTGACTTTACGTCCAATTTTCATATTTATCCCCACAGTGCATGAAATTCTAGAAGTCACGCTGCTTGAGAGTTGTAATTATGCTTCATGATTAAAAAACACTCAGCAATTAATTTAAAATTTAAAATTTAAAATTAGAGTGGTAAAGAGTAGATTGAGTATATGGTCTAGTTTGTTCATTAATTTATTTTGAGTTGAATAAAAGATTAGAATGTTTTAGTTTTTTTTTTTTATTTATTTCGTGTTATTTCTGTTTTTATTGTTCTGTTATTTAGACACTTTAGTGTTTCAGTTGTTGTTTATCACTAATCATGTTTTTTCTATTGCTGTTATTTCTACTCTTATTATTCTATTAGTTAAATGATCTGACTTCTTTAAAACAACATACAATATACATGAATACTTCTGGATTAAATTGTGTGAATTTTTTTAATATCATATCATATCTCTAAACATACAGTATTATAATAATATTTTTTTTAAATCATTAATAAAAAATTTCTTTGATAAAAAAGAATAAATATAAAATTTTGTGTTATATATATATATATATAAACACAATATACTTGATTATAGGGACCATGTTGAAAGACATTTTGTGATTTTTAAAAAATAAGAGATCACATTTTATATCTGAAACTTAATAGCAATCCTCCGATTGGTATGTATCCACTTACATGACCACTACATTATGAAGAAGAACGGCAACTTTTAAGTTAGAGTTAGTTGAATAATATTGCTTTAAATGATGCCATGACACATGCTTCTAGGATTTCTTTCATAATTTTCTAATATCAATAAAGACAATCAATCATATTAAGAGTTATCAATGCATGTTTAAAGCTTAAAAGTATGATTATTTACAAATTCTATGAACAATGTTGCACTTGTAATCATTGCTTTTTTGACTATAATTTCCCCCAAAACTGCTGTTTAAGGATTACAATTGCCATAACTACATAGAGATCCTCGCTCAAGATAGAAAGGAAAGATTAGTTCTATAATCATGTTCCAACAATGTCTTGCTATCATAGCTTCTCTTTGGGCTAGGAGAATTATACACCCATGTGAAATGCATAAAAAGAATCTCTTATTTGATTGTAGGTATGGTTATGTGGTTATATTTATGCATTTTTATTAGTAAAATTTTAGAAAGATTGTGGCATATGAAAGGGTGGAATTTTAATAGATGGTTTATATATCTAGTTTATGATGTATGTTGTTTTAAATAAGATATATTTTAACATTTAAAGGATAATTATGAATTTATAATCATCATCAAAAAAATTCTTAATAAGTCAAGTAGAACGTTAAATTTAGATCTTAAAATTTATAAGAACATTTGCAATGTTTAAATTATTAACACTTAAAATGAAAATATAATATTGATGATAGGTCAAAGAGATATCACTTGTATTATAAATTATATACTACAAATTTTATTTTATTTTATTTAGATGAGATTACTATATGATAATATATAATAGGTATAACAAAGAAATGGTATATATATATGATCATAACATTTGAATGAAATGGTATCCTTATTATTATAATTAATTACACCTACATTCAAACTTAGAGATGATTTTTTTATTTGAAAAAGATTACTTTCAAATTAAATTAACTCATTACATTTGTTTGAGATTCTTTGATCCAAAGAGTTTATATGAGCTATAGTGTAAAATTTTTAGATAGATTCTTGGTATGTGATAGATATTATTTGAACTCTAACACTATTTTTTTTTAGACTGTAGGAATGGGCATTGCCCCCCTATAACCTTGAGTAAACTTTTTTAATTCACCAGTGGCACTTGCACAAAAAGTGATTTTTCCCAATTATTTTATCTTTATTTTGAATTTTATTTTAAAATATGTTACTTTTGTATTTATTGGGATATGTTTTGTATATAAGTTGACAAAATTAAGAAAATTCATTAGTATTAGATTTTTTTAGTTTTAGTGGTTTAGATTCATTTTGATTTATGTATGTCTCCTTATTTTGGATAAGATAGTATGTATGATTTTGTCTTCTTGATAGAAAGCATTGCATCATCCAATTTTAATGTTAACAACTAAGATATTATATTTAAAGATAAAGACAAGTCCTAAAAAATGTCCTAACACATTATACATATCTAATAATTATATAAGAAACATTTTAGATCAAGATCAATCTAGAGCATATAGCATTGCATCAACATTGACTAATACTAGAAACATAGGCATAGTACGTCTACATTTCTTATATGTCTTTCAAATTTGTGAAATTGACAAAGGGGTCCAACTTAAAGTTAAGAAAGTTTTATACTTCAACCCTCTCACAACAAGCTCTCTAAGATGGAATTTAGCACCATTAGGTCTCAAAAATGGATATCTTTGCATGTGTACAAGTTTCACCAATTTACAGCAACACAAGATAGAATTGTGGTTGGGAAGATCAAATTGCACCACCAAGAACAAAATCATGTACAATGGCATCCAAAGACATAACATACATCAAAAGTAGGCCAACAATAAAAACTTTGGACAAAATCTAATATCATAAATCAAGATTTAATTGTCAAGTACATAGCACAATCAAACTAACAACATCAACCAAAAACACTAAACACTTTCTAACTTTTTTATATTATATTACTTATCAATCTTAACTATTATATATTTAAAATTTAAAATTCAATATATAACTTTTTTATACCCTAAATACTTGTAAAAGTTCTTTTTATCCTTACTCCCGTTAATAGGGTCATATCGTTCAATTTTGAAGGAATTAAATATTTTTTATTAGATGAAACCACAAAATTAATATTTTTGATAGCCATAGGAAGTCAACAAAGGATGGAATCATTCGTCGCACTTCTCTCAAAATCTTTTATATAATTTAATTCTAATATACAGAAAGCACTTAACATTATGGAATAAATTGTTTTTTAATAATATCTATAAGGAATCCAAAAGTTTGGAATAAGATTGCAATTAAAAAATACTTCTCGATTAGCTATTCAATAACAATAATTTAAAAATTGGAAAACAATAAAATATAGGGATTTTTTATTATATTGAATAATGTTAAATTATAATGAAATAAGTAGTAGGAAGAGTGTAAAAATTAAAATATTGATAAAGATAAAATAAATATTATTATATTAAATATTTTTATAAAGTTAATATTTTGTATATTAAATATTTTTTTGAAATTTTAATAAAAAAATATAAAATATTTTGAAAATAAAAATATAGTCTAAGGGGTTGACCTCAATTGGTTACAATGTTGGGTTCTTATTGTGAACACACAAGTTCAAATTTCCATAAGGACATGTAATGTGGAATTCTAAGTTGTGACTCTTGGTCTTTCGTAGTTGGCTTCTAATGTGTGTCTTGTTTCTAAATAAAGTGGATTTCTAAGTAGTGACTCTTGGTCTTCCATAGGTGATTTCTAGTGTGTTTGCTCGTAAAGAGCTTGTGATGCAGAGCCAAACACCTTGACCTGCATTTCCCTTGTATGTCCACATTTTATGTGCCTATCGGCAAGATAATGCACTATTGGTCAACCAAAACACCTTTACTCCGATCGCATTCCTCAATCTGAACTCTTCACTGTCGGCAGCACTGACTTCCATCGGTCGCTTTGTAAACTGTCCGACCAATACCATATCTCTCCTCATACATGCAAGGCTTAACTTGCTACTGCCAGTTTCCCTTACCGTTGCTACCAGTCACACTTTGCATCCAACTTAAAGTATATGCGCAATGTATATGTCAAGATACATTCGCAAGATGCATTCACAATATGCTTTGCAGAACATGCATTTGACCGTTGACTTCCTTGTATCTGAACTCAATGTACATTAGCGATGTACATTCACAACATGCAATTCAAATATGCATTTGATGGGTTTGACTGAACCGTTGACTCCTTTGTATGCCAATCGGAAGCTTTTCTCTCTCCTTTGTACCTTAACTCAATGTACATTCACAGCATACAACCGTGATAACCATTTGCGACATACACACTCAACAAACCCTTGCGATATACACACAGAATGTATATCTGACATGCATTTGCGATATACACACAAAATGCATACTTAGTGAAATAACGTGGAACTTCGCCAATTTGATCCACTGCAAACCCTGTGATTACACAGATTTGTTTCTCCTATAATCATACAGATCTTTGCACCTTGTCAACCTAGCACATGATGGTGCTAGGATCTATCGACACCCTGCACGCGATCCTGCAAACATAAAATTGAAATGAACAAAACAGAAAAAACACAAAATGAACTGTACAGCCATTCCACCGATTTCAAAGAAATCTGAATGGTGGAATGGATTAATGATCCATCCCGATCTCAAAATAGCAAATCGATTTATACAGAGAGAACTAAGGAATCGAAAGACAGAAAGATGTACAGAACTTTGTTTATTATGCCTTTCAGAAAATGTGCATACAGATGCTCCGTTTCTCAATTACAAATCACACTCTCTTAGATCTTTCTAATCTCAACTACAAATCTACTGATTACATTAGATGATCTCCTCTATTTATCTACTCACCTTGAGTAGTACCACCCCAACTCCAAGCGGCTAGGAGACAACCTCCAAGCGGTTGGGAGATCCAACTGCCTAACAACTTCCTAACTGTCTAACAACCTTGTGCTTACAAATTTGCCAAGTGTCCTTGGAACTTACAACACAAACCTAGATGCAACCTAAATTAACATGCATTGGTCAAACAAACCTTATTACATAAATGGTCAGCTTAGGACCTTATTGGAAACAACAAAATGAACTGTAAACAATTAATGCCTTATGGAGGCCACTGTGGATTGGGTGCTCCTACACCAGCTTGTATTGGTCTAATGTTGATGGTTTAAAACAAGCACTTGAGGAAACCTAACACTACTCTAAGTTAGTCAAATATGCACATAAATTAGTTGCCTCTTATGAATGTAACATAGCCTTAACTACCACCAAAACCCTAAAAATTAATTTTGAGCCTTGCAGAGATGATATCAACTATTGTGAATCTAATTTGATGCATAAAATTGCTTGACTTCACCTTTAGGTATCTGAATCTTTTAATGTGGTATCTAGAGACATCATTTAGGAGTTTGTTAAAACTTGATAGGTTTACTCTCCTAGGTCAAACCCCTTCTAAAGTTGAATTAATGATGATGAGAGATGTCAAAGAAAACATTTGGAAACATGCAAGTCGCCTATATGATGATACAAATTTGATTCCTTTATTGTCCTTTAGAATTGAAGTGTGCTCTAACAATCCACCATATGAAACTAAGTGCACATTAAATATCTTTAAACACCATCACATAACAACATATCATATGAATGTGTGTTAAATTGGCTCACAAAGCCTAGTAGAAAGGGGTAGGAGAGTTTAAATTTGAATTTGAGGCTTTGGGATTTAGGAACCATTCATGCACTCTTAAGGATTTACTTGAATCAATCTTGATCCATGTGGAAGTGATCTACAAGGATAAGGTGGTGATCTTGGGGCAAGGAATGAATGTATGGAAATAAGTATTAATTGGGAATGGAATAGGGATGAGTAGATAGTGAATACATGGGAATAAGTGAAAAAGTGGTGAAATGAAGATGGATAGGGATCAATCCATGATCCAAAATTAGAACAAGAGTATGTGTTGGATCTAGGGCATACAATTGAGAGGGGGGGGGGGGGTGAATCAGTTGTATAAAACTTGCTCTCTACTTGAAACACTTGATTCTTCTTTGTTAGTTAACGGTATATCAATTAATCATCCATGATAGTAAAATGCACAAACACAAGAGCAAATAAATATCAACACATTGAACACCAAGATTTTGACGTGAAAAACCCGGTTAAGGGAAAAACCACGGGGTGATTAACCCAAGGATTATTCTCTGTTAAAAGAATAAGAAAAAGAATGGCACTTGCCAATTAGGGCTCACTACCCGAGCACACTGCTCACAAAGAGGCCCACTGCCTACAAGGAGACACACTGTCTACAAAGTGATAAGAATCACAGTCTTGAACTGGAGAATGACATCTCTACCATGTCCGGATCAGTTCCATTTAGGCCCAAAAACCCCTGCTCTGCCTTTTGCACTTCTCTTCACTACACCACACTCATTCACACAATCCACACTCTGAAATGAACTCACAAACCTTTATTTATACAAGACATCGACTTAGGAACAATCATCTAAGTCGGCAATCAACCATAAGAATATCCGCAAGAAGAATAATACATCCGGTCGGCCATCACAAGAACATTCACAGGATGAACAACTCATCCAGTCGGCTAGTCAGAACAAGAACTTCATCCGGAAGAATATCTTCAATTCTGGGCTCTACCAACAATGCGGACCAACAACACAACCTCAACATGATTCAAAAATCTTCACAAGCTTGCTTGAATGACCAGGTACGTCCGCACTTTCTCTACTTACTGGAATCTCTTCTCTTCCTCATCCGGAACTTCAAGAACATAGTCTGTTGCCACTATCACAGTGCAAAAGGCACTTCCGGACCTCACAATCATACACAACTCGAGATGACACATCACAAGGACATCCCAAACACTCCTTCCAATCCATAGATTAGGATTATACAAGTCCAGACCTCACCGGACCTTTCTGTGATCCTCTGTCACCTCTGAACACTTGCCGAAACCGGTTCCACACCGACAGCCACAACTCCTTCAGATCTTCATGCGGACCTCTGAAATCTTAACTAAAACATCTCAAGACTCATATCTACAAACCCTTTAATCTGCATCCTCCGGTTCTCAACCTATACAATACATTTGCCTTCTTCTCATCACTACTCTTCATTGTTCCTGACTGAGGCTAATTTTCTCAATATCCTCAGCACACGGCTCATCCAATCCTTCTTGTCAATGCAATATGAGTATGTTGACATCAATGACAACACTGGTTCACCTCATACTTGCAACAATCTCCCCCTTTGTCATTGATGGCAACATATGATGTGAAAAACCATCAAGACAAGAACTTCTCCTTTCTGTCACAACTCCCCCTATCATCAACATGTCTTCTTCTCATTTACTGCTCCCCCTTTGATCATCAGCCACTTGTTTTTCACATGTCTTCTCTCCCCCTTTGACATCAATGGCAAAGGGCTCATACTTGCAAATCTAACACATCAGAATCATACCAGCTGCTCCCCCTTAGTAGCAGCTCCCCATCATCAATCCGGATCACAAGATATGACTGTGATATCCACCGGACTGATGCACATCAGTGCATCCTAGTTCATTACCGGAGGGGCCATGACCCCTAACTTCTCCCGGAGATATTCAAAAGAGTCCTTGGGAAGAGGTTTAGTAAAGATATCTGCAATCTGATCCTTGGAGGGAACATACTCCAACCTGACTTCTTCCTTGTTCACTTGTTCTCTCAAAAAGTGAAACTTGATAGATATGTGCTTAGTCTTAGAGTGCAATACCGGATTCTTAGAACTATTAATTGCACTTGAATTATCACAGAAAATTGTGATAGGCTCCTCATATTCAACTTTAATGTCTCTTAGCATCTACTTCATCCATAAGATTTGAGTGCAACTACCTGCTGCTGTGATGTATTCTGCTTTAGTTGTAGATAGAGATATTGCATCTTGTTTCTTGCTTAGCCAAGAAACCAATCTTTTCCCCAGAAAAAATGCTCCACCACTGGTGCTCTTCCGATCATCCACATCTCCTGCCCAATCTGCATCTGTGTAAGCATGAAGAGAGAAATCTGGATCTCTAGGGTACCATAGACCATACTCAGCTGTTCCTTTCAAGTACCTAAAAATTCTTTTGATTGCCATAACATGAGATTCTCTAGGATCAGCCTGGAATCTTGCCACAAGACCAACAGCCTACATTATATCTGGTCTAGTCTGAGTGAGATACAACAATCCACTAATCATTGATCTATACTTTGTCTGATCTGCCTTTGGGGAGTCATCATCTTTGCTCAACTTACATCTGGTTGCCATGGGAGTGTTCATTGGCTTTGAATCTTCCATACCAAATTTCCTCAACAATTCTCTCACATATTTGGTCTGAGAAATAAAGATCCCTTTCTTTGTTTGAGTAATTTGCAAACCCAAGAAAAAATTCATTTCACCAAGCATAGACATTTCAAACTCACTTTTCATCTAATTTGCAAAAGTTTTGCACATACTATCTCTTCCTCCAAAAATGATATCATCCACAAACACTTCAACAATCAAAATGTTTTCATGATCAATTTTGAAATATAAGTTGCTGTCAGCAGTACCTTTGTTGAAACCAATCTGCACAAGATGGTTGTCCAACCTTTCATACCATGCTCTTGGGGCTTGCTTTAATCCATACAATGCTTTCTTCAATTTGCAGACCATATCTTCATTATCAGACAATTGAAATCCATCCGGTTGTTCAATGTAAACTTCTTTTTCCAGATCACCATTTAGGAAGGCAGACTTGACATCCATCTGATATACCTTAAAGTCTTTAAAGGAAGCAAATGCAAGGAATAATCTGACTGCTTCAATTCTTGCCACCGGAGCAAAGGTTTCTTCAAAATCAATTCCTTCTATTTGAGAGTAGCCTTTGCAGACCAATCTAGCTTTGTTTCTGATTACTTCACCAGCTTCATTCAGTTTGTTCCGAAAAACCCATTTGGTTCCGATCACATTCCTGTCTCTAGGTCTGGGAAGAAGATCCCAAGTATGATTTCTCTCAATTTGCATCAATTCATCTTCCATTGCTTTGGTCCAGTTTTCATCATTGTAAGCTTCATTTATTGTTTTGGGTTCAATCTTTGAAATCAGACAACATTCATCCTAATTTTGAGCAACATTCCTTCTAGTTTGCACACCTTTGTTTTTGTCACCTATGATCTGATCTTTAGAGTGGTTCTGCATTACATACCTTAGAATTTTGGGAGCATTCTGTACTGCTGCTTCTTGATCAGGCTCATTCAGACTTATCTCTTCTTCCTGATTTACCGGATCAGGCTGACTCTGACTTACCGGAGAGGATTGAGCTCCTTGAACTTGAACACCATCTTGGTCATCCTCATCAAACTCATAAAACCTTGAGGGCTTCTCAATTCCTTCATCAACTTTCACATTAGTGCTTTCTATCATCTTCCTCAATCTCTTATTGTAACACCGGTATGCTTTGCTTTGAGTGGAGTAACCCAAGAAAATTCCTTCATCACTTCTAGCATCAAACTTTCCTAGATCTTCATCTCTTTTAATATAACACTAGCTACCAAATACTCTGAAATATTTCACAGTAGGAGTGATGCCAAACCAGAGTTCATAAGGGGTCTTACCGGTGTTGTTTCTGATTTGAACTTGATTGAGAGTGTAGACTGCAGTGCTGATAGCTTCTTTCCAAAACATTTGAGGAACATTTGCTTCCAACATCATTGTCCTGGCAGCTTCTTGGATGGTCCGGTTCTTTCTCTCAACTACTCCATTCTGCTGTGGAGTCCTAGGAGCAGACAACTGTCTTCTTATACCCTGCTTCTCACAAAAGTGAATAAACTCACCAAATGTAAATTCACCACCTCTATCAGACCTTAGACACTTCAGTTTCAAACCGGTTTGATTCTCTACCATAGCTTTGAAGATTTTGAACTTCTCAAGGGCTTCTGATTTCTCCTTTAGGAAGGTAACCCACATCATCCGGGAATGGTCATCAATTAGCAACATGAAATATCTATCACCTTGTAGACTCTTGATTCTTGTCGGACCACAGAGATCGGTATGTACTAATTCCAACAATCCGGTAGAGGACTGATCTTTGCTTTTGAAGGAGACTCTGCTTTGTTTACCTAGTTGACATTCTTTGCACAAACTATTTGTAGGTTTCATCAATTTTGGAAGATCTCTTATAGCCTGAGTATTGCTTATCTTGATAATGTTATCAAAATTTACATGACACATTCTTCTATGCCATAACCAACTCTGATCAATTTGAACAAACAGACAACTTTTATTTGAACCAACTAGATGAAAAATATTACCTTTTGTCTGAGTACCAGATGCAATTTCAGTTTCAGAACTTGTAAAGATTCTGCATTTTCCATTCTTCAATCGGAGATCATAGCCTTTGTCTACTAACTGACCAACACTGAGAAGATTGTGCTTCAATCCTTCAACATATAGTACATTACCTGTTTTGCTCTTTCCATCAAAGGAAATAGTTCCCCTACCTCTGATTCTGCCAGCAGAATTGTCACCAAATTTTACCATTCCTCCTTCATACCTTTCCAAATCCAAGAACTTATCCTTGTCACCGGTCATATGGTGAGAACATCCACTGTCAATAACCCAATCATCATTTTCTTCCACTTGAGCAACCAGAGCTTTTTCCACAACCTTGTGATTGACAGATTCAGAGAGTATTGAATCTTCTTCCTTGATGGCAATAAACACCCATTCATTTCTGGATTTTCTTCCTAGTTCTGATTCATCATCTGTTACTCCTTCATTGTCATCTTCTTCATGAACATACTAGCAGTTCTTTTGAAACCTTTGTCTGTTAGTATTAGTCCTTGCAGATCTTTCCGGACATCTTGAAGCAAAATGACCAATCTTATTGTAGTTGAAGCACTTAAAGGGTAGTTTTCCTTCATACTTACCGGATCCTCTTGGTAGTCTTTTTGCAATGAGGGCTTCAAGATGAGCTATTTCTGCTTCTTCTTCTTCCATATCTCTTCTTGCTTGATCATACCATGACATCTTCCTTGAAGAGTTTTCACCCAGATCAAATCTCTGTTTACCTTTCACATAGGCACTGGCTTTGAAAGCAGATTCAGTCTTGGGAGGATCATCTCCAAACTCAGTCATTTCAAATGCAGCTAGTTTGCTAGCCAATTGTTCTCTTGTGACAGTTGTGTGGGCTCTGAATTCATCAATAGCAGCAACCTTGATTTTGTAGGCAGCAGGAAGGGATCTGAGGATTTTGCAAACAATCTCATTTTCATCCAGAGTTCCACCAGCATTTCTAATTCCACATACCAGCTCATTCACTCTTGGCATAAAGGTAGTGATGTTTTCATCATCTCTCATCTTCAATCTTTCAAATTTCCCTTTCAGACTTTGCAACCTTGCACTCTTGACAAACTCATCTCCTTCATACAGAAGTTCCAGCTTAGTCAGGATCTCATATGCAGTTGGTAAGTCAATAACATTTGAGAGATCTGAGTCATTTAGTGCGCTTAGCAGAGCTTCCTTGGTCCGCAGATTGTTTTCAGCATCTGTGATTTCATTCAGAGTTGTCAGACCACCTTGTGGAGGTACATATGGTTTTGAGACCATGCCCAAGTATGCTTTTCCCATACATTCCAGGTGACATTTCATGTGACCTTTCTAGAGAGTGAAGTTGGTTCCATCGAACTTCAGACTATCCTTCTTGTATGATGACATCCTAGATCTCCTCAAGCGGTTAAGCTCCTTTCAGAGGAACTTGGCTCTGATACCAATTTTTGGATCTAGGTCATACAACTGAGAGGGGGGGTGAATCAGTTGTATAAAACTTGCTCTCTACTTGAAACACTTGATTCTTCTTTGTTAGTTAACGGTATATCAATTAATCATCCATGACAGTAAAACGCACAAACACAAGAGCAGATAAATATCAACACATTGAACACCAAGATTTTGACGTGGAAAACCTGGTTAAGGGAAAAACCACGGGGTGATTAACCCAAGGATTATTCTCTATTAAAAGAATAAGAAAAAGAATGGTACTTGCCAATTAGGGCTCACTGCCTAAGCACACTACTCACAAAGAGGCCCACTGCCTACAAGGAGACACTGTGTCTACAAAGTGATAAGAATCACAGTCTTGAATTGGAGAATGACATCTCTACCATGTCCGGATTAGTTCCATTTAGGCCCAAAAACCCCTGCTCTGCCTTTCGCACTTCTCTTCACTACACCACACTCATTCACACAATCCACACTCTGAAATGAACTCACAAACCTTTATTTATACAAGACATCAACTGAGGAACAATCATCTAAGTCGGCAATCAACCATAAGAATATCCACAAGAAGAATAATACATCCGGTCGGCCATCACAAGAACATTCGCAGGATGAACAACTCATCCGGTCGGCTAGTCGGAACAAGAACTTCATCCGGAAGAATATCTTCAATTTCGGGCTCTACCAACAATGCAGACCAAAACACAGCCTCAACATGATTCAAAAATCTTCACAAGCCTGCCTGAATGACCAGGTACGTCTGCACTTTCTCTACTTATTGGAATCTCTTCTCTTCCTCATCCGGAACTTCAAGAACACAGTCTGTCGCCACTGTCACAGTGCAAAAGGTACTTCCAGACCTCAAAATCATACACAACTTGAGATGACACATCACAAGGACATCCTAAACACTCTTTCCAATCCGCAGATTAGGATTATACAATTCCGGACCTCACCGGACCTTTCTATGATCCTCTGTCACCTCTGAACACTTGCCGAAACCGGTTCCACACCGACAGCCACAACTCCTTCAGATCTTCATGCGGACCTCTGAAATCTTAACTGAAACATCTCAAGACTCATAGCTACAAACCCTTTAATCCGCATCCTCCAGTTCTCAACCTATACAATACATTTGCCTTCTTCTCATCACTGCTCTTCACTGTTCTTGACTGAGGCTAATTTTCTCAATATCCTCAGCACACGGCTCATCCAATCCTTCTTGTCAATGCAATATGAGTATGTTGACATCAATGACAACACTGGTTCACCTCATACTTGCAACAGTATGCCATTTGTCGATATGTTATTACATGAAGGCATTCCCATCAAGGTGGGCACAAAAATAAATGGTGAATGACATGGGTGTGTTAATTTTAGCATTAAAATTTGCCCCCACTTTGATGTGCATGCAAATTTTAACATGGGCTCACATGCATTTCAAAGTATATGGACATTATTACCTAACATAAGAAATAAATATTCAAACATTCAGAGAAGGATACTATCTATATAAAGTAATTGATAATTCTTGAATTCTTCTTACAATGAGTGCTCCATTGAAACGTGTAAAACAATAAAAAGTATGCAATGAGTAGCACTTGCCACATGATCAAAATAAGCATAAGCTATAAGTTGTTTTAATTGTCTATGAAAATGAAAGGAGAAGGGATAGGTATGTTTTCTTGTTTAAAATGTGATACAAAAAATATCACACATTCTAAATGTGATAAGGGTCCACATGATGCATCCATGTGATAAAACTCCACACAATGTGGCAATGCAATCACAACTCCACATGATGTGGCATGTGACAAAAATCCATGTGATGTGATCATGTAACTGAAAGAGATTAAAAAATGAACCTTAAGAAGGTAAAGAGGGTCTTTATGAAGGTTTGATTGTGTGTGCAATTAAGATGCAAATTAGTATTTTTTAAGACTATCTCCAACTAGCCTAACACTAATTGACAACCACTAGAGCTTGGACTAACAATACAATAAAAAATATGATGGAAATAATGACAAATTTGGAACACAAACACAAACTAGGGTGTGGAAGGAAAATGAAAAAGTGACTAAAAATATGCACCTATAGAGAGTTATAACTGATAGAAATGGAATAAGGACTTCTCAAGAAGCTCCCATACCAAATTTCATCAAATTTTGAGATTAAGACATCTATGCAACTAGGGGTTCTAGTCATGGTTGCAACTTGGTCCTAGGTTTATAGTTGGCCATATATCAAAATAGACCCAGATTTGAAGGGAAAGTTCACAACTTCATAATCAATTCTCTATATCAAAACATGTCAAGGAGATGAAAAAAAGTAGAGAAACAACAAAATAGATTGATGTCAAGCCAAAATATGCAGAAATGAGATAAATTGTAAAATAAAATAGATACACTTAGGAAAAACATCCCTTAGCCAACAATGTACCATTGATTCTTCAACATGCTTTTTTTCTCCAACAAGATACCTACAAAAGCAACCATGATAACCACCATCTCAAACAAGAACTCCTCACATCATTTCACCCATGATAAAATAAAACATGCCAAGGTGAAACATATCAACTGTCACTAAAACCTGCACCAATCTCTAAATGAACACAAGCATCAAATTTAAATGATAACAAATGACTCTGAGTGACTGCCACACTCATACCAATTGGAATAGAAACCACATTGAATTGCTAGCTCATCCAAACTATCCACACAGCAAAACCAAGGTAAACAAAACCAACATAGGTAGAACTTCATACCATCAACATATCAACCCAAAACTGTGATCAAGTCCCTATATAACCACCACGCTAATCATCCATTCTCCCATCTCAATGCAACATAGCAATGCACAAATGACCAAAGACAAGGCTAATATAACAAAGTCTGCATTAACAATGAATGGATCTATGGATATTTATAGTCCACATCCAAGTCTTCAATGCAACCAATGGGTAAAGACAACCCACTAAATTGCATAACTCATGGATCCCAATAGTAAAACACGCAAACTCATCATCACATCAATAACCTACAAACTGAGACAACCAAGAGGATATCGTGACAATGAATAACATACATATCCAGGAACTCCCACTGCATGGGTAACGTCAAATCTGAAAACAAGACCAAAGCATTGACAAATCCTCCTATAACATGTCTTACAGAGGACGTGGCTAACTCCTCTACCATATAGTGTCAAAGAAACACATAATGATATGCATAAAACATCTCTCATTACCAATCTCCAAATAACTCTCTTAAGTCCTCTAAACCAATGAAGAAAGAGATCAAGGAGCTACCAAATTGTTGTTAAAAACAATGAAGTACAAACAACAACACTTGACTCCATTCAAAACCTTAACTCCATAAGCATAAGAACCTTCAAGAAGAAGACAATATACCAGGAAAGAGAGAACCTACAAATCAAACCATGTCTTTATACCACACTAACATGTGCCAAACTATGTAAAGTAAGATCTCTTCAACACTCCCAAACTAAAAGGATATCAACATCTAACATTCAAATTGTGATGAAAACATGGCAGCAATAGATGTAAACCTCTCACTAAAAGTATATCAAACTAGCCAAACATTCCCACAACAAAGGGAATATGCCCAAAAACACAAACCATTTCATGTACCTCTCTAAACAAGTCCTCAGAACTAGTTCCATAGCTCAAGATCAAAACAATGAGAACAATAGAAATCCATAAAACCATGCATCTACTTCTCAACAATCCTTCAAAACTCACAAAGCTCAAGACTAATGTATATGAGGAGACAAGATACAAAATAAAGAATGCATCTGATAATTAGGCAAGCAACACATATTTGATCATTCACCTGTGGAGTAGATCAAGAGTGGGATACAAGATTGTCCTCTTCATACAACACCAAATAAAAGCTTAAATAATGAAGGGCAACCTTCTCATCAGGTCCATAATGGACTCACATCCATTTCAGAGTGTAGGCTCCTTAGTCCTTTTGTTGAAATATCATAATGAGGAATCATTCCAACACATATATCTAAGTAAAAGAGATATCTAGCCTTACCCAAGTCTCTCTAGTATCCATGAGCATCCACCAACCAATCCATGCCAGCTTCAAATGAAACTTGCAAAAAACATGAAGCTCCAAGCAAATGATTAATACTCAAAACCAAAGAGAACTAGCCAAACCATTATTAAAGCTCCAACTATAGAATCAGGAACATATCATGATACCATGATCTAACATCTTCTCAAAAGAAGATCATATGTTCAAATGAACATAACCTGATCCCAAGAGCACCTATATCATGCCAAAACTCTAACTCATGATCAAGAGTGCATCATGGCATAATACCATACATCCTCTAAACCAAGGATCATTTCTCAAAACTGATAAGTCATAAACTTGACACCTCACCAAAGACTCCAAGAGTCCTCCATGGAAAACCAAGATGTCAACACCTCTTCAAATAACATGAAGATCTAGAATCCTCTTTTTCAATAGGACCAAAGATGTGTGTTAGCACAAAACAGGGCATGGAACAGAGCCGACCGAAAGCTAGCACATACATCATGCAGAGGCTGGAAGCTGACACAAGATGATAAAACACATATCCCTATATGTAATAGATACACTATAAATGTAGGATAGGATAAGTAAGATAGAATATATGATGATATGAAGATGACATAGAAGTCTGATCCATGATGTATGTAGGATGATAAAGCAGAGACTTAGACCTACCAGATAATGGATATATGATGTTTGTTTACTACTTATATATATATATATATATGGAGCTCTGTCGGTACCCAATTATTCTTTGGTGTCTTATTGTTATGATCTATCTGTGATACTCTACTTATGTTATTCTTTGTATTTTTCTATCAATCTCTAACTACTACACCAAGGTATAAACTGACTACAAAGACTTGGCTGAGGACTGAATCTCTAGACTAGTAACCCTCTCCATCTCTTGCCAACATTTGGTTCCATTGTCAGGACCCTCGAAGAAGGTAGTTAAAGATTGAAGGGGCAAAACATTCAAAGAAGTAGTGCAACGTACCAAAAAGAAGAAAAGGCTAGGTTTGTGAAGAAATTTTTCAAATTGCGGAGAAGTTTGGGTCTCCTTAAGTTCCTACTTCTATGAGAGGGGGGCATGCACTTAAGGGGATGGTAAATGGAAAGGTGGTAGGATCTGCAAGGATCTTTCAAATGATGTGACTCTTCAAATAATAATACCTTAGGATATAAAAGGACTAATGGAACACCAAATCAAGAACACCCATGGTGAAAGGGGAGAAGCAGAAGAAAAGAAAGATCAGCAAAGACATTAGAACTAGAATGCAGATCTATAAGAAGGGAAAAAAGATTGAAGAAAACCCAGGAGTGATAATAATTTTACCATAAAAGGATGGAAAAGGCACAAGAGATTAGAAAAGAGATGATAAAAGAAGTTACGGAGGAAAAGAAGAATAATTCATGGTGTGCGCCATGGAGGGTACTGTCGGAAGGGAAGAAAAAGACAAGTGTGTCATGGAGGATGTTGTTGAGTGTTCCATTGGGGGTGCTAATGGAGAAAGGAGATTAGAAGGAGAAGAAATAGAGTGTGTCATGGAGGATACTGCTAAGCATTCCACTGTGGGTGTTGCCAAAGAAGAAAGTAGAAGGGAAAAGAAAGAAAGAGGTGAACTAGGGTTCTTGTCACAGACTGCCAAAAATTCTAAATCAACATCAAAAACTTTGAATGTGGATGAGGAATATATAGAGGAGCTAATTTGTCGAAGCATAGAGAAGATAAGAGGAAGAGGAGAAGATGCAGTAAACATAGAGAGGAGTTCTAAGGATTTTAGAAGGTTATTTCAATCATCACTTGATGTCGACATGATGTCATTCACAAATGGAAGAGTATCCCCTAAATTGAAGAGACACTATAAAGAGACACAACCCCTGGACCACGAGCCACCTCGAGTGCCATATAAAGAAAGAAGAATTTTTGAGGAGGAAAATATTCAAGCACACAAGGAAGCAGACAGAATAGAAGAAATCTGGAGTATTCTGCAGAAGTTTTAGGAGAAGAGTACTTTGATATTTGACTACATAGAGACAAAGGAAGAGAAAGAACAACTTGAGTTGATAGAGGACAACTTAACTAGAAGAGAAGACCGGAGGAAACCTACCGCAAAGTACTGGATACTTTGAGAAGACCAATCATGGATATTCCTATTAAGTCACCAATATTTGAGAAGGATACTATTGAAGCAACAGAGTACATTTTTGTTTTGGAGTCTATTTGGAATTGGAATGGAGTAACAAAGAATGAAATCAAGTTGTTTGACATCATAGGCACCTTGCGGAATGAAGCTTTGAAGTGGTATACGAAGACATGTCCAAAAAGTAATAAGGAATGGGATGAAATCAAGCAAGAATTCTTCGAGAACTTTGGAGTTCTAGATATTCCTATAGAAGGGGTCAATAAGATGAGATATTTGATGCAATTGGACAAAGAATCAATAAAGGACTTTGATAAAACATTCAAGGAGACATCTAGGAATTTGGAGGAACCACTGACTGAGAAGCAAAAGATACAATGGCCATCTCTAGATTAATCCCTGAAATAAGATCCACCCTAGATGGAAGAGAATTTGCAACATATGCGGAAATAGTGACACTAGCATGTCGAATAGAGTCTCAATCCTGGTACAGACAAGACAAGATGAAGGAAAACCTAGAAATGGAGATGTTGAAATTAGAATTAGAGCAATTAAAGCTAAGACATGAGATTTTGGCCAAGCAAGAGGAGAATACACAAAAGCATAGATCTAATATTTGGTGCTCATATTATACAAGGGAAGGTCACTTGAGAAACGAATGCCCTAGAATAAAAGGTGAAAGGCATGTTGTCACAATGAAGGTAGACATCGAAACAACAACAAAAAGAATAAATACAATATATTGTGGATTGTGTGGAGAATGCGATGACCATGACACACCAGATTGTCCTTCACAGAACTTTAAAAGGAAAAGAGATATTGCTGATGAAGAAAATGAATCATGGTACAATAGAAACAACTTGGCATAGAGCAACAACATGACATGTGAAAGGCATAGTAGAAAGAGACTCATATGATCACAGCTACAAGAAACCAAATTGGAGAAACCAAAGGAATGTCAATGTAATACAAAATTCAAACTCTAGCAGTCCATCCTATGTAAATTGCTACAATAATGATGAAAGGAAGCAGTTTGGAGGCTACAGAGGAGGCTGAGGCCATGGAAGAGGTCAAGAAAGGAGAGAGGATGCCACATGTTTCAAATGTGGAAAGCCAGGACACTTTTCTAATGAATGTTGGGGCGAAAGAAAAACATAGTGTTCATTCTAAAGAAATACAGAGCATGACCTATTTTCTTGTGATAAAGCACAATAGTACTTCTAGAATGCACCTCTACAATCTAAGAGTGATGAGTTACAGAACCTAAATACACAAAAAGGGGCTAGGATCATAAGAAGGGAACCTAAGGGTCAAGGAGCAAGAACTTGTTGGAAGACCAATAGGGAGGAAACAGACACATCTTCAATTGAATCTACAAAAGAAGAAAAGTATTACCAGAGAAGCAAATCAAAACATACTAGAGAAGAGAGAAGAAGAATGAAGGAGAAAGTTGTGGTACTGACAAGAAAAGGAACAAATACTGGAAGACATTATGCCATTGAGACAAAAGAGGAATACAATGAGGAGGAAGAAGAATTTGTTCCTACTAAGAAACAACATGAGGAAGTTTTATAGAAAGATAAATAAACAATAAGGAAGGAGAAAGAAAAGGAGAAACAATACAATTAGTTTTTCACTAAAGAAGAAGTAGAAGCTCTCAAGCAATTAGCCCAAGTGACACAACAACACAGACTCATTGAGAAACTGAAGCAATTTTCTAAATACTGGAATAAAGAGCAAGATCAAAAGAGCCAACCCCAGAGGATGGGAAGAACAAATAGAGAATGGAAGACAAAGCCACTTATGGTGGATGTTCATAGAAATCACAAAAAATTCTAGAATGTCATGATAGATCTAGGAGAAAATGTCAACATGTTGACAAAGAAGATTTGGGAACAATTAGGAAGACCTAAACTGACAAAGACAACTTACAATATAATCTTGGCAGATGGATCTAATATGTAGAAAATGTCAACATGGAATCAAGTAGAATTTAACCTAATGGGAGTCAAACAAGTCTTAGACTTTATTGTTGTATTCATGAAGGATCAAGGGGAAGCTTTCAATGCATTTTTGGGTTTGAGATGGTTTGTATATGCAAATGATATCATAGACTCCTAGAAAGAAGAGCTATCATTTTCTAATGATAACAAAATTATCAATATTCCTTTGGGATCATCAATGGAAGAAGCATACATGGAAGAAGTCAATTAGACAGAAGACGGTGATAAGGATTTAAGGAATATCTACACAATTTCAAGGTTGGAAGTAGAAGAAACAACAAAAGAACCTAACTCCAAGGGAGAATTAGAGATAGAAGATGATCACAACAACATAGATAATGAGGAAGTTCTAGAAGCTTGGTTGAGAGAAGAACCGGAACTAAAAACATGAAAAATGGTTGGTTTACTGGAGGATATTCATGGTCAGAATTGGCAAGGAAGACATATCACAATCCTCTGCATTTCATCAAAAGACACCATCGATCACTTGCAACACATTTAGAAAGGACAAGAAGGCTATATCACAGAAATTTCACTGAATGAAGCAAAAGAAGCAAAGAAATCAACATACCAAGATGACTGAGTTCCCAGAGATACTAACAGGATAGTCATAGGGAAAGAGGAAGAAGGTAATGGAAAAGATATAGGGAAAACAATGTGGGGAGGTTCTTTTAGATACCAAACCACCAGATCATCAATCTCTAGAAGAAAGAAACTAAGATTCTACCATTGTACCATAGTGTATTATAGACTAACAAAGTTAACAAGGGGCATAACTCAAAACACAAAATGCAGGGAAATAAATAACAAAAGAAAAGAATAAACTAAAAAGTGGGAATAATTAGGACAAAATTTGAGGGGTATTTAACCCTAATCAGGCATTACAAACCTCACTTTGCATTAAAGCTTTGGTGAATTGGGAGCTTAGAGTGAAAATACAGCAGTGAAGAGTGCAAGATCATGGATAAGCAGGAGATATACAATGGCTACTCTTGAGCTGACTGATATCACACCGAAGCCAAGGCTGAAGTTCAAGAAATACCCATGGAAAGTCCTAGAAGTTGATAAAGATGGTGCATTCTTTGGGGTGTCGGTAGATGTGGTTTACATGGAGGATGTGAGAAAGTACATTCACAATGTTTTGGCCAAGATCGACCATGTGAAATTTGAGGAGCTAAGGGATACATTGTTGGGAGATATAGGGTATTTACCTGAGTATGCAAGCATACCAGTGAAAAAATTGGATGTGTGGAAGGATTACCCCAACTTCACAGATGCACATGAATGGGTAAGAATTATTCTCAGCTAAATTCATGATGAATTCATATATTTAGACAAACCATATAGAATCAAGAATGAGATCGTTAGGGTAGTATCAGGGTTAAGTGACAGTGGATCCTTACCGGTGATGAAGGCAATCAAAATGAATCAAGTGAAGGAATTGATGGGAGCACTAATAAATGGAAGAAACATGCATGTGAAGGACATAAGAGACCTTGGAGTCAGACATGCTGCCATGGACATTTCTTACAAAGTACACTATGCCAACCGGGAGGGTTTGACCATGACCACTGCTATTCATACTACTTATCAGATGATAAAGGAGGGCAAGGATTTTGATCTATGAGAGGTAATGCGACAACAACTAATGGAGAGTTTACAAAAGATCAAGGATTCCACATACAATTTTTGATATGGTATTTTTATTCTTTACCTTACATTCTATTTCTTGAATGAATTATTGGGGTTTAAGGGGAAACACTGGCATCAAAACATACAGATAGGGTTAGAAGTAAAAAGACATATAGCTCATTTTAAGGACACAAAAGCATAAAGTGCCACATATTGGAGTTTCTATAAAACCCTACAAGAAGAGATGAGGGCAAGAGAAAGAATTCCTTATGGAGTTGTGAGGCAATACATCAACCAAGTTACCTTTTTGGTGGACAAGGATTTCACTTACATAGATGTAGTTGAGCCTAGAACAACATGGGTACCCCAATTGCCCTATGAGATAACTACGGAAGAAGCTAATGTTTATGTACAAAATTTACTAAGTAAACCCAAGGACACAAGTGCAGAGAGATTTGGCACTTATTCAGAAGTAATGGATAAGCAACATAAAAAGCATGCAAAAGAACATCTAGAAAACCATAGAGATAGGTTGCATAAATAGTAGGGAGTTCTAGAAAAGGGAACTACCTCAGCTCCAAAACCTTCCACATCAGCTCCCCTACCTAGAAAGGAGGCTCTAAAGGTAAAAAGATCAGAAAGAACTACATCACAGGCTCCATCATCATCAACAATATCATTCGGAGGGAAGGCAACATCAGAGGTATTATCAAGGATGAAGAAGAATACATAAAAAAAGGCTCCCTGAAAGAAGCAACAAGCAAAAAGAAAAAAAAATAGACCATGCTGGAGGTGATTGAATCAAAAGAAGAAGGTGAAGAACAAGAATCAAAGTTGAATAAAAGGAAAAGAGGACAACAAACACCTGTAGAAGAACCAACAAAGGAACTGACATAGGAGCTCTACAACATGGATGTAATGCTTAATTCCATGGAAAATATAGGTATGGTAGAAGAAATTGCTGGTTTATATGATGATTCATCTGAGGAAAATAAGAAAATAATAGTTCAAGCCATGATCCAATCTATAAAGGATAAAGAAAAGACATTAGATGAGGTAATGGACATATTTCTAGAGAGTTTGATAGAAGCACTAAAGTAAAAAAGGAATAAGGCACTCCAACTAGAGGAAGAAATAAGACAAAATGCCATTGATAAGCTCAGTGACACATTGTCACTAGAGGAAAAGAATGAATTAATACAACTACAAGCCATGGAATTGAGAAGAAAACAAAGAATAGACACACTCATGGGTGGAAGTAAGAAGGAAAAGAAGAAAATACAAAAATAAACGGAAGAAGTGACAACAAAGGTATATTAGTCTGTCAAACAAAAAGAACAACAACAGGCACCATCACCTCCACACAACATTGAAATATTGGCAGGAGGACAAGACAGAACAGAGGCAAGTCAAGAGAAAAGTCCTCTGGAAACTTCTACACAAGGGGTACCTCCTCTGAAGAACACAAGGATGGAGGAGAGGAAAACACAACAGCAACAAATAAACCCTCAAACACAGGATGTGGAGAATAAAGAAGAAGGAAGAGAGGAGAACAAAGAAGAGCAAAGAGGATCAGATCAAGTTGAAAATATGGAAACTCTTCTTCAATTGAGTCCATAAAGAAGTTTTTGGAGCAGAAAAAAGAAGGTAACACCCATTGTAACACCACAATTTCTACAGTTTCTGATTATAGAAGGGAAAGTAAATCTAGCTAGAATATCTCCCTTACAGAAGTTGCAGTTAAGAGATGTCTTCCATTCCTCAACAAGTGAAGAAATTTTGAAACATGTAGAGGGGAGTGGATTGCTTTAGGAGGCAATAAACACATTGGAAAAGGAGATGTCGAAGACACCAAGGGATACTACTTTACCCTTGTCAGAGCAATTGAATCAATTGACACAGGGATTCAAGGAGTATTCTATCCAGCTAGAGAAGAAAATCACTAACCAAATCAATAAGAAAAGGTTGGCGGATATGACAAATAAGTGTGCCAAGGTACACACTCAATTGGAGATAGAAATAAAGAATATACAATAGATCATTGTAGAGGCAAACATTCTTTACCAGTTTTGTTTACAATGGCCACAGTCCACTAAAGAAATAAAAGACCAAATGGATGCTCTAGAATTACAAATAAAAAAAGTGGCAGCCCAGTATGATCCTCTGACTGATAAGGATGGAGTAATAAGGGCATAGGTAGAGACATTGCACAACTAGCACCAGTAGCTCCAGGATGAGAGAGACCAAATAAGGAGTCAAATAAAATAGTTAAGGGAAGTTGTCAACCTAATATTGGCTAATCTGACTGGAAGTTTTGTAAAAGCTAAGCAGACCACACAAACAATACAGATAACAACAAATATAGGAGAAGCAGAGGAAACATATATAAAGATAGAAGGACAAATAATAATGTTGTCTAAGGCCAAGAAACAATGGGATAGCAATTTGGTGTAGTTGAAATAGATTAACAAGACCATCTTACCTGGCAGCTAATTTTACATGTCTTGAGGACAAGACATAGTTTTGAAGGGGGCTGGTGCTAGCAGGAAACAAAGTATGGAGCAGAGTCGATCGAATTCTAGCGCATACATCATGTGAAGGCTGGAAGCTAACATAAGATGCTAAAGGACACGTCCCTATATGTAATATTTACACTATATATGTAGGATAGGATAAGTAAGATAGAATATATGATGATATGAAGATAACATAGAAGTCTGATCCATGATGTATATAGGAAGATGAGGCAGACTTAGACCTACCAGATAATGGATATATGATGTCTGGTTACTCCTTATATGTATGGAGCTCTGTTGGTACCAGATTATTCTTTGGTGTCTTATTGTTATGATTTGTCTATGATACTCTGCTTATGTTATTCTTTGTATTTTCTATCAATCTCTAACTACTTGACCGGGGTATAAACTAACTAGAAAGACTTGGCTGAGGACCAGATCTCCAAACTAGTAGCCCTCTCCATCTCTTGCCAACAATGTCAATGAACCCTCACTACAAATTAAGGGCATAATCCAAGAGCTCCTTATGACACCAACAACAATTGCAAAAGATCATCCATGGCTCACTACACACTGCAACAACAATAGTTTAGAACTAATATCTTGAAACAAAGAAGATAGAAACACACTATGTAACTGCACAAAACTCCAACTAAAAGTGATACCAAGCTATGCATGGTATCATGACCAAAATCACTACCAAAACTCCACTGAAAGTGAATAAAGCTTCTCATGCACCATAACTTATTGTTATAGATTCCAATGAACAACTAAATCAGGTCCTCCAAACCATCCTTTTGTTTCACTACAATAAGTATACCAATGCAATCAAGGTGACCAAGAAGAGGCCTACCAAATAGAATCCACATCAGCTAATTCACAGATTTGCACACATGCAACATCTCATAAGGGAAAAAAACATGACCGGTCTTTCAACCTCAAATAACTAAATAAATAGATTCAACCCCACATTAGTAACTTGTAGAACAATTATAACCAGATATAACATGTAGATTTCCAAGACTCAAACACTAGGATCAATGCTAGACCTAATTTTCCAAACAAATCCACATAAGAGTAACCATATATCATAAGAACCTAACAAACAGCCTTGTAAATTTGTAATTGGTTCCATCTAGAAAGAGATTGAACACAATTTTTCCACAGATCTACAAACCACAAATTTTGGTTAACATGTAAAACTTGCAAAACCATCTCTCTATAAATCTAAAACCACTTAAACATCCAAACATTCACACCAATGAACAAGATCAAATATGTCATCTGAAACAATGGAATACCATAAATCTACAAACCACATATTTTGGTTAACATGTAAAACCTGCAAAACCATCTCTTCATAAATCTGAAACCACTTAAACATCCAAACATTCACACTAGTCAACACCATCAAATATGTCATCTGAAATAATGGAATACCACAGATCTACAAACCCACGGTCTTTTGAAATAAGAAATCTGTAAAACCTACATATTCAAAATAACATGAATATGAAAAAAGAAAAACCAGGTTGTTTAGGAGTGTCCATATCATAGAAATATCAACTCCACAACCCACTACAACCAGTGGAAAATTATCTAGTGCTTTCATGTAACCAGGGACTAAAACTATGAACCCAACATAAGCACTCCATAATGTAGTCCAAATAGTGAGTGTTTTTCCATGTGATCAAGGTACCAAAAGTAACCATCCAACATAAACACCCTTTCATTGAACATGACCACAAGGTAAAGGAATTAAACCACCAAACAAGAGAATACAGACATATTGTCAAAATGGAGATCCAAGTCACTACCACAGGACCAACTCCATAAAGATCCATAACCTTGAGCCTCAAGTGCCCAACATAGATACTATTGACAATATCCATCTAGAGTTACCTACCATGACTTCCAGTTTCATGGATCTGTAAAACAATGTTAACACATAGAACATCCATTACAACCAAAAGACCTTCAATGTACTTAAAATAAAAGCATCCCTCTCTCAATAAAATCATTGGGTCTGATACCAAATGTTGGGAAAAAGCAAGTGTGCACAAGGTAAAATTGCAACTAAGTTGGTTTTATATGTTTTCAAAACTAAAAATTAATTATGTGTGGTGATGCAAATCTGAAAATTACTTTCAAGATTATCCAATTTAGATGTAATTGTGTTTATCCAATTTAATGAATAAGGTATGAAGAATTTAATCAAGGAAGTTGACACATAATTTATGTGGAGAAACCCTTGTGGTAAAAAACTCCACATCTAAAGAGATATTTATGCTTGTATTAATTCTTGTAATCAAATTTACATTAACACTGAAATTCTCTATGAATTTTGGCAGCACTTCATTACTCTTTCAACTTCAAAGTCCCAATCTAATTTAGTCAACTGAAGTTCTCCAACTCACACCAATGTCATGCAAACAACATGCATTTCTTGGTGTCCCCAATATGGATTTGTAACACCTTTTTTGTATCATGCAAGAGTCATGTAACAACCTATAACATCATGAAAGATTCATGCAAAATTGATCCTAAGTTAGAGTGACATGCAAGACACATACATCACCATATAAGTACATGTAACTAACATGCAAGTATGTGAAACTAAAATGCAACAACATGCAACTCCCATACAACAATAGGCTAGTACTTGTAAGTAAAACGCAACAACATGCAAGTCCATGCAAGTAATATGCAACAACATGTTAGTCCATTCAACCTCATACAAGTGACATGCAACAACGTGCAAGTCCATGCAAACTCATACAGTGACATGCAACAACATGCAAGTCCATGCAAGCTCATAGAAACTCATGCAAGCAACATGCAAGTATCATGCATCTCTAACTCCAATGTTAACTCCCACAAAAGTCTCATGCAAAGTATATCAACATTATCCACTCATGCAACAAAAAATCTAAGTTCAAGTCCACATTGGAATCTCCTCCAAAGTGGGCACCCAAGATGGGTCCCACCTCCTAGGAAGTATCTCCAAGTCAACATGGACTTCAGGAAGTCAACTCCAAGTCTCCATAGGCTCCACTTCCAAAGTGGGCATGACGCCCATATTGGGTCCCACCACATATATTGTAACTACAACATGTCCAAGTGACACAATTAAACAATAATTTGTCTCTCAAGTGTCTATGTGTTCAAGAACACTTTCCAAAAACTTTGGAGACACATAAAAATGGTTAGGATTTCAAAGTTAATGACAACTTATCCCAACATAACATACACATCCAAGAACTCCCACTACATGGATAATGTCAAATCTGAAAATAGATCAAAGCTTACCAAGTCTACCAATCAACATTCAAACCAAGGTGTGGCTAATCAACAATCCAATATAGTATCAAGAACAATCACAATGACCCACACATGCAACATAAAATGCTACATATTCTCTCACAATATATCACCATAACTCTCCCAAGTCCAACCATATCAACATGATCCTCCAGTAAGTAGCCATAAAACAAAGAGAGATTTAACCTGTAAATCATGTATCATAACATGTCCTTCTACCAACACCTCAAAGTGTTAAGTTGTGTCAACTATGATCTCCTTACAACCCCAAATGAAAAACCTTAACAACACACAACCATTCAATCCCATAGATCAAATGAACATATGTATCATGTAACCAACATGGATGTAACCCTCTCTAACCAAGGTAGATCAAACTCATAACCATTCCATAATCAAGAATAAGCCCAATCACATCTCCTAAACTCCTCATAATAGACATCATAAATGAAACCATATGAACAAGGAGATAACCATGCTAACATTCCTCAAATGAACCCTCTAGAACCAATAACCATAGCTTAAGATCCATATCCATGAGAAGATAAAACATAAAACAAAATGCATCTAAACGGATGGGCAATACCTCATAGACAATAATCTGCTGAGTAGACCAAGAGTGGGGAATGAGAATGCTCCTCCAGGATACACCAAGCCACAATGACTCTCTCCAAGAATAATCTCCTCTAGGTCCATAATGAACTCACGTCCAACCAAGGTGTAGGCTCCTCGGTCGTGTTGCTGAAATCTCATCAAAGAGTAATCATCTCAACAAATGTATCTAATCCCAAGAGAACTCTAGCCTCACCTAAGTCTCTAAGTATCCATAAGCAGCTCCATGATCAATCCATGCTAAACTCCAAATGCAACACTACACTATCATGAAGCTCCCAAGCATAGAACCATTATACTCAATACCAAAAAAACCAACAAGATCATAGTCAAATCTTCCACTACACGTCTGCATAACCTAGGAACACAACATGGCATCATGATCTAATCATCTCCTCAAAGGAAGATCTATGTCTCATAAGTACATATCCTACTCTAAAGAACACATGCATCATTCCAACACTCTAACATGTGATCAAAACTAAGCCAAGACATAATACCATCCATCATGTAAGAAAGGGTCACCTATCAAAACTGGCAAACAATAACCAACACCTCAACCAAAGACTCCAAGAGTCCTCCATAGTACCAAGATGTCAACATCTCCAAATCACATGAAGATAACCATCCCCTGTCAATATAAAGTTCAAGATGTCAATGAACTCTCACTACATAGAAGAAACATGATCCAAGAGCTCCTCCATGGCACCAACAACCATTGTAGAAGATCATCCATCATAAAATGATGAATCCATATCATAGCCAAAAGCTCCCACTGAAGTGTGATATCGAGCTACACATGGCATCATGATAAACATCAAACCATCACTATCAAAATCTCCCACTGAATCGTGTAACCAAGCTATCCATGAGATTGTGATAACCATCTTCTAAATGAAGATCATCCATAGTCCCAACATAATCAAAGAATCCCACTATAATGACAACATCTCCAAAAAGGTCGAGTAAACCATAATCTCAAAACCAATAAGATGAACAACCACCTGTAAAACATGAATCAATTCAACACCACCAATAATGCACCCGCATAACAATCATATCATGCCAAAGTCCCAACCAAACAAGGAACCTTTATGACACCATGATCACCACCCAATGTACCCGCACCAAACTCCCATCAAGTCTTACACAACTATAACCATATAGTCAACAAATCTAGGTCCCATATCATGACTATATTAGGCAATACCATCTCTCTCTATCTCATAATGATAACCAAATTAATGAAACATGTGACTAAACCAAGCCACAAATAAGAATCTGCATCAACACTAAAACATCTAGAGTATAGACAACCCACATCCAAGTCATCTATACAACCTGTAAGTACAAACAACCTACAACATTGCACAACTTGTAGATCTCACAATGCAACATGCAAATTCAATCATACATTGGTAATCATGTCAACCAAGAATAATTAGAGACAAACATGTAAGTTTTCAATGACCAAAACACCAAATCACCTCAGATTCGATTTGCCACAAACTCACAAAACTACCAAAGTCAAAAGGAACTAAATAACATCTCAAACTGAAATGAAACTAAACAAACCTTAGAACAACATCTCAAAACCTACTCCATTGCATAGTTCTCTAAAATACCTTTCTAATGCCTATAAGAAGTCCAAAATTGGACACCGTATGCACAAGTTAGGCCTCATCCAAGCTCAAAACACAAATCTATCTTCCAAGTGGAAAATTCTATCAAAAATAGTAGAATCTAGAAAAATATTGAACACCACAGTGTAGAACTTAGAAAGAGCTTTCCATAGACTATAAAAAGTTAAAAGTCTAACTCTGTATGTATGCATAAGTTATGATCTCTCCAAGTCTAAAAAGAATATTCACCTTCCAATAAGCGTTTCTCTATAAAAACAACCAAATATGGAAAAACCACTAATACCATAGTGTAGTTCTTGGAAAAATCTTTCCAACGACTATTAGAAGTCAAAAATCTGATATCGTGGGACAAAGTTATGCCTCTTTGAAAACAAATGCCTAATTAGTCTTAAAATCCAGGCCCTAGTGGCCCCCCAGTGGCTACTGGGTGGTCCCTAGGTAGTGGTGCCCTAGCGGCACATAGGTGGTGGTTTAGTAGTTGGAGGCTAAAAATGGTGGTTGGTTGTCTTATCTGGCACCCACCGGTAGTAATGGTTGCTCTAGGTGGTGGCTCGTCGGTGGTGCGACCACCCTACTGCCTGAGGGGTTTAGCCCCAGGCAACTGGGCGGCCACAAATCTAGAGGTGGGGCCGAGGCAATTAGCCTTGGCCATTGGGTGTTGGTTGCCCACATGACTAGGTGCTATGCCCCTGAGCGCCTAGACCCCTTAATTATTATTTTTTTTAATTTCTAAAAAACAAATTTTATAAAGTTTGAAAAAAATTTCTAATTTTCTTTATTAATGTTTTGCAGACTGTACCTGACTGTGACGTAGACTTGCACTAGTGGGAATATTCCTACGCCCGTCTGTACCCTCATATGGATTCCATATGGTGGTACAAAATCTTTTTGCCAAAGATTCCTTATAGATTCTCTTAGGGCTAAAATAGGGGGAAAACATTTTGTGTCCAAACATAGTCAAATTATATGTTTTTCTTCCCCTCTCAGGCCTCTTGAATCCAATGGCAGGGTCTATTTTTCCTAGAAGGCTTCTTGCAAGAGCTCACCTCCAAAACCCCCCATATAAAGAGCCCAAAATGGAAACCCACTTGTGAAATCTCCATCAAACCCTAGATCTGCAACAACCCAAGTCTGCAAACATACATGTAACCTTGAAAATGCCTTCAATCCTTCTTGCAAAGCCATGGATTCCACTATACACAAAATCTACTCATAGAAAGGGTTATCAAAATAGGGATATCCTCTCACAACTTGGCAACCAAGCTCTAATACCAAATGATGGAAATATACAACCATAAAGATAATTTCCTCATAACCCTATGAGAGATTAATATGCAAACATAGTAATTAGAAGTCCACATGCAAAATGAATAAGCAAACATACCATCAAGGTGACACAAGATATACCCTGAGAAAACTCTCCATGAGGCAAAAACCTAGCCTCTAAAAGCATCCACACTCAATGTATTATTCAATAATGAAACATTACAATACACTTACAAAGTCTCATGGACACTCCTGAAACATCAAGCTCCTCCAATGCATCCTCCATGTGTCCAAGAATGTAGCCACACATCCCATGCCATGCTTCACAAAATGTATTCATAAGAGAAACCCAATACAATGAAATCCTACAACCAAACAACCAACCAGCTAACCCCAACTACTAACCATGTGCTTGCTTTTATAGAACCAAGCTCACACAAATACAAGATGTAGTATGGAGAAAACCATGTGTTCCAAAACCATGGATACACAAAACCATTGACCCCTCATTTAATATTTGCAACTATCTTATCACTTTATGCCCAATATTAAACAATTTCCCAAATAAATAATTAATTATTCTGTGTCCCACACACAAAATAACTAACCCAATGTTACATACAATGTTTACAAATGGAACCCAAATAAATATCTAATGTGGCTAAACACATCAATTAAGATGCACCACAAATAAATATTTATTTTACATAAATAAAAATAATCAATGGTATGTAAAGTGTACAACACATCTATTTCCTAACATCCACAACCAGAGCCAATTTGGGACCTGATCTGAAAATTGTGAAATTATCTAATTCCTTGCCCTTTTTTGCTATTGTCCTATTTTTCCCATCATGTATAACTTACCTAAAAAATTTAAATGAGTTGCCTCTCAATCAATTTTTGGCTTTTTTCATCCCTCGTGTTCCTTTGATGTGTTGAAGGTTACAAAAAAATCCAAGAATTTCTAAAGTGGGGGGCGTTTTCAGTGTTTCCTAAGTGTTTCTAGTAGTTGCAAAGTTTTGGTCTGGGACCAAACATCCATCTCCATCTAGTTCCTCCATCATGTTCTTCTTTTATTCTATTTCCCTCATTCTTCTTAGTTTTTAGAAATTCAACCTGCTACTGGATCATTCCCCATTGCACCTCATCTGGTATCTTCTTCCACTCCCACGTTAAAGTCCTGCAAATCCTTTAGGGCCCTAGTCTTTTCTTGTTGCCTATATCTTCTTATTCGTAGAATCTTGCTTGGGTACCAAAAAAATTTTTCAAGATCTAACATCCTATTCTTGTTCCCTTCTATTTTTTGCATTCAGTCCTTTTTTTTTCTCTTTAATTTAATTCAACCTCCTTATCGCTCAATAGAATGCCTCTCTCAAATTGAATATCTCTACATCATGTTCTAATGTCTAGTTCCCATTCCCAAGTCTACATTCCTCATCCTATCCCACTCCACTTCCCCACACCTTCTAACCCTTCACTTTCTCCCATTTCTGGAACTTCCTTGGACTTTGAATAGGATTTCCTCCTTTTTTCTAATATGCTATCTTGACGTCCAATTCCATGAATTTTCCCCACATCTTTCAAATCACTCTTTTCTTCCCTCATAAAATTTATCTTGCATTCAAGATTTCATTTGCACTTCCCACCTCTAGTTCCCTCCTTCAATTCCATGTAGTTTCTCTATAAGTTCCACATCCTATTCCAGGTTGAGTTCCTGTATTTGTCCCAATGATTAATTCCTTCACTTTTGTCCAAATGTAGACTTCTGAGGAACTTCAATATTCCTTCTTTTCATCTCACATCATGTCTTGATGTCCAATTTTACATTCTTTTTGTTATGTCAGAAAAAGTAACCTTGGGGGCTTTTTCCTATTAAGGTTTAGCTCCCGGGTCCTTTAGAATGCATTTAGGACATATTGCATGTTAATTTGACATCCCGATGAGAAAAGCTTGAAGTTTCATGGAAAATGGGACCTAGGGGGTACATTTATGATAAATCTTGCCTGAAATAGGGGGCAAGGACTTGGGTGCCTGCACCCTAGTCCTGCCCTATTTTAGGTCAGGACCAATTTCAAAGTGTCAGTTTATGACCGTTATTTAGGTCCTATGCTGACACGGTAAGTTTGAATTATGAAATTCTTAGTGGGAATGTTTGTAGTTGCATAAATAAGCATGATTAGTGATTCATTTGTAGACTAGATGGACATTTTGATTCAAGAGCTTTTATGAAAGTGATTCAAGGCATTCATAGTGTTGCAGAGCAGAATTTGTGTTGTTCTTGTATTTGTATTTGTAGATTTGGCATCCATCTCCTCATGGCATGAAGAGCATCTTCCTTCCATGAGATCTTCACTATAAGGTGATATCAATTGTGTTTTCTATCATTTATCATTTGGATTTTGCCTCTATCCCATAGGGATACACACTCTTTATCTAACAACGGTGTTCGAAAGACTTGAATGTCTCTTTGGGGCTTGATTGAGGCAAGCCTCTAAACACCACAACCCCCAACCTATTTTTCTATGATTGCAAGTTACAGGTTGCGAAAGTAGAAAAAGTGGAGTTGTAGGAGAGTAGTGCAGACTACCAAAATTGTAGATTAGAGAAGAAAATAGGGACCTAGACTCGGGCGCCCACTCATTAGTCCTCCGGATCCCGCAACAAGAAAATCTCCAAAACAGCAGGAATAGGTTGCAAACAAGATTCCCAGATCTCGACAAAAACTATGGCACTGGACTAGGGCGCCCACTCATTAGTCCCTGACTTTTCCACTTTCCAAACTTTGAAATCTAGTATGCATTTGATTGTCATTTGATATCTCTGTGTGTGATCATTTTTTGTAATTTGTCTGTTTGTTCAAGAATTCATGTAAATAGGGTTTAGAGCATAATTGGGCTTAATTAAACAACTAAATCTCACAATTCCAATCTTCCCCTATGTTCCAAGTGACAGAAGGCCTATAGTAGGTTCCTCGGATGAAAGTCCTTGAATGTTTAGTGGTGAAAGGAGGATTTGTTGCGAGTATGGGCCTAACCAATGTTGTCATTGATGTGAACATACTCCTCTTGCATTGATGATAAGGATTGGATGAGCCATGTGCTGAGGATATTAAGAAAATTAGTCCTAATCAGGAACAGAGAAGATCAGTGAAAACAGTGAGCTAAAGATCCTAGCTAAGATGAAGATCAGGCATATTAAAGGGTTTGTAGATATGTGTCTTAAGGTGATCCAGTTAAGATTTCAGAGGTCCTCATGAAGATTTGAAGAAGTTGTGGTTGCTCAAGTAAAACTAGTTCCAGCAGGTGTTCAGAGGTGATAGAGTGACACAGATAGGTCCGATGAGATCCAGAAATACAATATCCTGTTCTACGGGTTTGAGGGAGTGTTTAAGAAGTCAATTTGAATTGACAACTCAATTGGTTCATGGTCTGGAGGTCCGTAAGCATCTATTCCATTGTGACAGTGATGACAGACTATGTTCTTAAGGTTCTGAATGAAGGAGATAAAGATTTCTGTAAGCAGATGTAGTGTGGATGTTCTTGGTGATTCAGGTAAACTTGTGGAGGTCTTTGGATCATGTCCAGTTCATGTTGGTGGTCTGCATTAGAGTTTGAGCTCTCGATTGAAGAATAACTTCTGGATGATGATGTTCTTCCTAACTCTGGCCAACCGGATGAGTTACACTTCCTGGGATGATCTTGAAGATGTTATGTGAGGATTGGCATGTTCCTAAATGAAGATTGAAGTCTCAGATCTGTGTGGTCGATAGTGTGTTGATCCAAGTGAAGTCTTTTTGTAATTAGTCATGTTGTATTTATGCATTTGCTCTGTAATGTTTCTGACTTAGATGATCATTCCTAAGTCGATGTCTTGTATAAATAAGGAATTGTAAAGTTATTCTAAAGTGTATCTTGTGGTGATGAGAGTGTGGTAAAGAGCAGAGGAGCAAAAGGCAGAGTAGAAGTATTGGGCTTAAATGGAACTGATTCAAGCATGGTGAAGATGCTATTCTCCAGTTCAAGTATGTGATACTTATTATTCTGTAGACAGTGTGTCTCTTGTACGCAGTGAGCCTCTTGTGAGCAATGTGCTCAGGCAGTGAGCCCTAATTGGCATGTGCCATTTTGTTCTTTCTATTCTTCTAACAGAGAATACATTCTTGGATTAGTCACCCCACTGTTTTTCCCTTAACCGAGTTTTTCACATCAAAATCTTGGTGTCTTGTGTGTTAATGTGTTTCTACTCTTAATTTAATGCATTATGTTTCCATGATTAATTTATTATTATGCTGCTAAATTACAAAGTGGATTTAAGTGTTTAATTGGAAAAAAGTTTTGGACAACTGATTCACCCCTCCTCTCAGTTGTCTGTCCTGAATCTAACAATTGGTATCAGAGCTAAGTTCCTCTAAAAGAGCTTAACCACTTGAGAAGATCCAAGATGTCATCCTACAAGAAGGATAGTCCAAAGTTTGATGGAAACAATTTTACTCTTTGGAAACATCGCATGCAATGTCACTTGCAATGTATAGGAATGCAGTACTGGACCATGGCTTCAACAAAGTATACTCCTCCATAGAATGGCCCGAAAACTGGAAATGAAATCACAGATGCTAAAAACAATCCGCGGACTAAAGAAGCTCTTCTAGGTGCCTTGTCTAATTCAGAGCTAACAAATGTTGTTGACCTACATACTACTTTTGAGATTTGGGAAAAACTGGAATTTCTGCATGAAGGAGACAAGTATGTTAAATGTGCAAGGCTACAGAATTTGAAAGGAAAATTCAAAAATCTGAATATGAGAAAAGATAAAAATATCACTACTTTTATGCCAAGAGTAAATGAGCTTGTTTGTGGCATTAGATGTGCTGGTGGAGTCTTGGATGAAGATGAGATTGTTGGCAAAGTTCTCAGATCCCTTCCTGCTTCTTATAAATACAAGGTTGTTGCCATTGAAGAATTTAGAGCCCATTCAGGGGTCACAAGAGATTAATTGGTTGGTAAATTGGCTCAATTTGAATTGACCAATTTTGGAGATGCCCCCCAAGACTGAATCCACATTCAAAGCCAGTGCCTTTGTAAAAGGTAAACAAAGGTTTGATCTGGGAGAGAACTCTTCAAGGAAACCATCATGGTATGAAAAACCAAGAAAAGACCTGGAAGAAGAAGAAGCAAAAATTGCTCAACTTGAAGCCCTTATTGCAAAAAGACTGCCAAGAGGATCCAATAAGTATGAAGGGAAATTGTCTTTTAAGTGTTTTAACTACAATAAGATTGGCCATTTTGCCTCAAGGTGTCCGGAAAGATTTTCAAGGTAAAATCCTAACAAATCAAGGTTTCAAAAGAATTGTTACTATGTTCATGAAGATAATGATAATGAAGGAGTAACAGATGATGAATCAAAGATAGGAAACCAATCCAAAAGTGACTGGGTGTTCATTGCCATCAAGGAAGAAGATCCAATGTCCTATGTATCTGTCAATCATAAAATTGTGGAAAGAGCTCTGGCTGCTCAAGTTGAAGAAAAGGATGATTGGATCATTGACAGTGGATGCTCTCACCATATGACAAGTGACAAAAATAAGCTCATAGATTTGGAAAGGTATGAAGGAGGAGTGGTAAAGTTTGGTGATAATTCTGCTGGTAGAATCAGAGGAAGAGGAACCATTTCTTTTTATGGAAAAAATAAAACCAATAATGTACTATATGTTGAAGATCTGAAGCACAATCTTCTTAGTGTTGGATAGTTGGTGGACAAAGGCTATGATCTCTGATTCAAGAATGAAAAATGCAAGATCTTTGAAAGTTCTGGAACAGAAATTGCATCTGGTACTCAAACAAAAGGTAATATCTTCCATTTAGTTGGTATTGGTAAAAATTGTCTATTTGTACAAATTGATCAGAGTTGGTTATGGCATAGGAGGATGTGTCATGTGAATTTTGATAATATCATCAAGATAAGCAACATTTAGGCTGTAAGAGATCTTCCAAAACTGGTGAAACCTACAAATAGTTTGTGCAAAGAATGTCAATTGGGAAAACAAAGCAGAGTCTCATTCAAAAGCAAGGAACAATCCTCTACCAGATTATTAGACTTAGTTCATACTGATCTATGTGGTCCGGCAAGAATCAGGAGTGTGCAAGGTGATAAATACTTCATGTTATTAATTGATGACCATTCCCGGATGATGTGGGTTACTTTTCTGAAAGAGAAATCTGAAGCTCTTGAGAAATTCAAAATATTCAAGGCTATGGTAGAGAATGAAACTTGATTAAAATTAAAATGTCTGATGTCTGATAGAGGTGGAGAATTCACATCTGGTGAGTTCATAGAATTCGATGAGAAACATGGAATAAAGAGACAGTTGTCTACTCCTAGGACTCCACAGCAGAATGGAGTAGTGGAGAGAAAGAACCGGACCATCCAGGAAGCATCTAGGACCATGATGATGGAAGCAAATGTTACTCAGATCTATTGGAGAGAAGCTGTCAGCACTGCAGTCTATACTCTCAATCGAGTACAAATTAGAAGCAATACTGGTAAGACTCCTTATGAACTTTGGTTTGGCATCACTCCTACTGTGAGGTATTTCAAAGTCTTTGGTAGAAAATGTTACATTAAAATAGATGAAGATCTAGGAAAATTTGATGCTAGAAGTGATGAAGGAATATTCTTAGGTTATTCTACTCAAAGCAAAACATACCGATGTTATAACAAGAGATTAAGGAAGATTGTGGAAAGTACAAATGTGAAGATTGATGAAGGTATTGATAAACCCTCAAGGTTTTATGAATATGATGAAGATGATCAAAATGATGTTTTTATTCAAGAAGTCCAAGCTCCCTCTGAAATTCAGATTCAAACTAATCTGGTAAATCAAGAAGAAGAGATAAGTTTGAATGAACCTATTCAAGAATCAGAAGTGCAAGAAACTCCCAAAGTTCCCAGGTATGTAAGACTAAATCACTCTGAAGATCAGATTATAGGTGATAAAAAAAAGGTGTACAAACAAGAAGAAGGATTTCTCAAGATTCAAAAGAGTATTGTCTAATTTCAAAGATTGAACCTAAGACAATAAATGATACTTGCAATGATGAAAACTGGACTAAAGCAATGGAGGAAGAGCTAATGCAAATTGAGAAAAATCACACTTGGGATCTTGTTCCCAGACCTAAAAATAAGAACATGATAGGAACCAAATGGGTCTTCCGAAAAAAACTAAATGAAGTTGGTGAAGTAATCAGAAATAAAGTCAGATTGGTCTGCAAGGGTTACTCTCAAATAGAAGGAGTTAATTTTGAAGAAACTTTTGCTCCGGTGGCATGAATTGAAGCAGTTAGATTATTTCTTACTTTTTCTGCCTTCAAGGATTTCAAAGTATATCAGATGGATGTCAAGTCTGCCTTCCTGAATGGTGACTTAGAAGAAGAAGTATACATTGAGCAACTGAATGGATTTCAATTGTCTGATCATGGTGATATGGTCTGCAAGTTGAAGAAAGCACTATATGGACTCAAGCAAGCCCCAAGAGCCTAGTATGAAAGATTGGATAAGCATCTTTTGAAGATTGGTTTTAACAAAGGTACTGCTGACAGTAATTTGTATTTCAAAATTGATCACGAAAACATCTTGATTGTTGAAGTGTTTGTTGATGATATCATTTTTGGAGGAAGAGATAGTATGTGTAAAACTTTTGCAAATCAAATGAAAAGTGAATTTGAGATGTCCATGCTTGGGGAAATGAATTTCTTTTTGGGTCTACAAATCACTCAAACAATTAAAGGAATCTTCATTTCTCAAACCAAATATGTGAAAGAATTGTTGAAGAAATTTGGGATGGAAGACTCAAAACCAATGAGTACTCCCATGGCAACCAGATGTAAATTGAGCAAAGATGATGACTCTCCTAAGGTTGATCAGAAAAAGTACAGGTCAATGATTGGAGGATTATTGTATCTCACTCAAGCTAGACCTGACATTATGAATGTTGTTGGTCTTGTTCCTAGATTTCAAGCTGATCCTAGAGAATCTCATGTCATGGCAATCAAGAGGATTTTTAGATATCTAAAAGGGATAGTTGAGTATGATTGTGGTATCCCAAAGATCATGATTTTTCTCTTCATGCATATACAGATGCGGATTGGGCAGGAGATGTGGATGACCGGAAGAGTACCAATGGTGGAGCATTCTTTTTGGGGAAGAGATTGGTTTCTTGGCTAAGCAAGAAACAAGAGGCAATATATATGTCCACTGCAGAAGCAGAATATATTGCAGCAGCAGGTAGTTGCACTCAAGTTTTGTGGATGAAGAAAATGCTAAGAGACATAAGAGTGGAGTATGAGGAGCCTATCACAATCTTCTATGATAATAAAAGTGCAATAAATATATCTAAGAATCTAGTATTGCATTCAAAGACTAAACATATATCCATCAAGTTTCACTTTTTGAGAGAGCAAGTGAACAAGAATGAAGTCAAACTGGAGTTTGTGCCTTCCAAGCATCAGATTGCAGATATCTTTACTAAACCTCTACCTAAGGACTCTTTTGAGTATCTCAGGGAGAAATTAGGGGTTATTACCCCTCCGGAGATGAACTAAGGTGCACTGATGTGCATCAGTCTGGTGGATATCAGTCATATCTCGTAATCCGGATTGATGATGGGGAGCTGCTACTCAGGGGGAGCAGCTAGTATGATTCTGAAGTGATGAAGTTGCAAGTATGTGCCCTTTGCCATTAATGTCAAAGGGGGAGAGAAGACATGTGAAAAACAAGTGGTTTCTGATCAAAGGGGGAGCAGGAAAGGAAGAGAAGACATGTGAATGATTGTTGCTGATAGGGGGAGTTGTGACAATGAGGAGAAGTTCTTGTCTTGATGGTTAAATATAGTTTTTCACATCATATGTTGCCATCAATGACAAAGGGGGAGATTGTTGCAAGTATGGGCCTAACCGGTGTTGTCATTGATGTCAACATACTTCTATTGCATTGATGATAAGGATTGGATGAGCTGTGTGCTGAGGATATTGAGAAAATTATTCCTAATTAGGAACAGAGAAGATCAGTGAAGATAGTGAGCTAAAGATCCTAGCTAAGATGAAGATCAGAGGATGCGTATCAAAAGGTTTGTAGATATGTGTCTTAAGGTGATCCAATAAATATTTCAGAGGTCCGCATGAAGATCTAAAGAAGTTGTGTCTGCTCAAGTAAAACCAGTTCCGGCAGGTGTTCAGAGGTGACAGATTCACACAGATAGGTCCAGTGAGATCCGAAAATGCAATATCCTATTCTATAGATTTGAGGGAGTGTTTAGGAAGTCAATGTGAATTGACAACTCAATTGGTTCGTGGTCTGGAGGTCTGCAAGCATCTATTCCATTGTGACAATGATGACAGACTGTGTTCTTGAGGTTCTGGATGAAGGAGAGAAGGATTTCTGTAAGCAGATGTAGTGTGGATGTTCTTGGTGATTCAGGTAAACTTGTGAAGGTCTTTGGATCATGTCCAGTTTGTGTTGGTGGTCCGCATTGGAGTTTGAGCTTGCAATTGAAGAATAACTTCTAGATGATGATGTTCTTCCTAACTCTGGCTGACCAAATGAGTTACACTTCCTGCGGATGATATTGAATATGTTATGTGAGGACTGGTGTGTTCCTAAATGAAGATTGAAGTCTCAGATCTATGTGGCCGATAGTGTGTTGATCCGAGTGAAGTCTTTTTGTAATTAGTCATGTTGTATTTATGTATTTGCTATGTAATGTTTGCCGACTTAGATGATCATTCCTAAGTCAATGTCTTGTATAAATAAGGAATTGTAAAGTCATTCCAAAGTGTATCTTGTGGTGATGAGAGTGTGGTAAAGAGAAGAGGAGCGAAAGGCAGAGCAAAAGTATTAGGCTTAAATGGAACTGATTCAAGAATGGTGAAGATGATATTCTCTAGTTCAAGTATGTGATACTTATTATTCTGTAGACAGTGTGTCTCTTGTACGCAGTGAGCTTCTTGTGAGCAGTGTGCTCGGGTAGTTAGCCCTAATTGGCACGTGTCATTTTGTTCTTTCTATTCTTCTAACAGAGAATACATTCCTGGGTTAGTCACCCCGTGGTTTTTCCCTTAACTGGGTTTTCCATGTCAAAATCTTGGTGTCTTGTGTGTTAATGTGTTTCTTCTCTTAATTTAATGCATTATATTTCCATGATTAATTTATTATCATGCTACTAAATCACAAAGTGGATTTAAGTGTTCAATTGGAAGAAAGTTTTGGACAAATGATTCACCCCCCTCTCAGTTGTCTGCCCTGAATCTAACAGGATTAACAAAAACTATCAAAATCAACCCTAAACTAATCCTCCTCATTTTTCCATATTAATCACTTTTCCCACTCCCTTCCATTCTTTCAAATCACTCAATTTCTTCTTTGTGGAAACTTGATAGACTTCTAAATTTTCTCCACATATTTTCTTAACTTCCACATCCAATCCTACATCCTTTTCCCACTAACTCTCCCCATTCCCTTTCCTTCCTTCATGGAAACTTCCTCATCCTGTAGGATCTCCTCCTTTCACCCATGTCATCTTATTGTATCATAGGATTCATCAAGTTTCCACCAATCCTCCAACCTCCTCTGCAAAGATTCAAAACACTCCAACAACCACCTAGATCACTATTAATGCTAGATTTGATCCCCCTACAACTATTCATGTGTTATTATCTCACTCGAACACCATCAGTAATCTCAAGGTCATGATTCCACATGTAGGTTTCACCAAAGTCTAGGGAAAATGACAATCAATGCCATGAATCCAACAGTTGAAGCCCATGCTACCAATCTCCCTCACACATCCTCTAGATCATCTAGGTTTGATTAGAAAAAAAAATTACCATGCACATGGCCTAATGCAAATTTCATGAGATCTCACATGGTTTACCTTTAAATTCTCTAACATCCTATTGTGTGTTGAATCTCTGCAAGTGACCTAGGGCAAGAAGTTTTAATTATTATATATACAGGTTCATTTGTCATTTCTAGGGGTTGATCATTTCTCTTCTTCCACATACTGTAAGTGCCAAGGATCTTCTAGCACTTCAAATCCTACCAGTCTAGTTTGTCTACAAAGCAATGTGTTTGTGAATCATAAGAGGTTTGTAATTTTGTAATCGAATGTCTCCATTATCATTTGTAAATCTTTAGGGAAACTTCTAAACTTTAGTTAGTGTTTCTTCTTACCACATGTATTATAATGGTCATTTTTGTATTCCATATGGATTTCTATAGTATGAAGATTGATTATTAAGCATGATTTGTTATTTGATAGATCATATATTTGATGTACTTATGTTCTTGGACCAATTCATGTTGTGTTTCACTTCATTGCTTTCCTTGATAAACTATGACTATACTACCCAATGGATAGGCACCAGCCTTGGAGGTCTAAAATCAATCACACTCCTCAACTAAAAAACATATTTAACTAGTAGTTTAGAATTAGGATAATAGTGTGTATGCATCACATGATTCAGTAGTTAAACAAGGGAACATATTCAACAAGCTACAATAGTTATTATCTTGGAGGATCATGTATGCATACCTACATCTTGCATTTCTTCTATGATGCCATTATCAACTTAATAAGAGGTTTATATGTAGTCAGTTAGTCCTTGACCTAGTGTCAATCTTAGGGGTCAAGCCTACTTTGGATACAATTGCAATATTTTGTCCTATTCAATCATTCATAGTTTCCAATCCTATTGAGGATAAACAAGGAATACCCTCTCGAGTATGTATTATTCAAAATGTGACTCAGATAATTTGTAGGTGATTTACACTCTAACATGACACATGAATTATCTTCCTTACTATAAGCAACCTCCTAGTCACTCTCACTCACATGGAAAGAGCTAGTCAAGCAGAGGTAGGATCAGGTATTGTTCTACTCTCTTTCTTGAGGGAGTAGAATGCCGTGAATGGTGGCTGGTTTTTTTGCTATGTATGTTTTACAACAATTGTTCCTACAGAGATGTTCGGTTTTAGTTGTTATAATTATATGACATGAAGGGTCACGAGTCCTGAGTCTCCTAAGCCTAGAATGAAGGCTATTTTGTTCATTGATGAGTTATAGATGTTCATGTCTCCTTTCTTCATCTCGTAATATTTGTTGTAACAGAGGTTGTTGGTCTCTAATGCATTATTGATGTGCTTGTTCTTCTCTTATCTGTTGAATTTTTTGTTGATGAATTGGATGGGGGAAGTTCTCCCCAATCTCGAAAAGGATGGATTGTATCCAATCTTCCCAAATGTCTGAGCACATTGAATGCTTGGAAATAGCAGGAAATATTGTGCTTTTACATTGCTTGAATGTGTTGGAAAAATTGATCTTGACCTCATGATGGAACCGAGGGTTTCTCCTTGTTTGAATGTTTGATTTGAACTATATACACCTTGTGATGAGATTGAGGGTTATGTTCTTGTTTCTCTCTAACTTCTCCTAATGCTTTTATAATTTTTATGAATGCACTGTAAATGTATGTAAAACAATTTTGTTTCTTTTTTTACAAATTAAAATATTGTTTAATTAAGTAAGAATTGAAATATGAATGCAATGTATATGCACTTATCAAATGCAAATTAATCTATGTTTTTGTAAGTTTTGTGGAACAATTTTTTAATCTAATCTAACAAATTCAAATTGCAAATGAAAGTAAATGTAATCTAATGAATGAATACAAGGCTAATCTAATCAAATGCAATGCTACTATATGCAATAAAATAAACAACCTATTAGGGAAAAAGAAAATCAAAGGTTTACTTTTCTAAGAGTCAGAATGTGAGCTAATTACTATTTTAAAACATAAAGAACCTAGTATGAAGAATATTTCAATGCCTAGATTGAGCCCTTATAAGTCCTTGTGGAAACCCTTGTAGCACATTTCACAGTTCAGGATGTTGTCTTTTCATTGATGTCAAAATATCAGGATATCAGGATGTTGCATTTCACAAGATGCAGTTGACAGGTTATGCAATCAGTGTTGTGAAGTATGCAAACAGTGTTGTGAAGTTGCAATCAGTGTTGTGAAGGATTTTTCATAAGGTTGGCTTTATGAATGGTCTTCATCAGTGACATGGTCTTCATCAATGGCAATGTTTTTCAGTTCAGTGATATGGTCTGCATCAGTGACAATAGTTGTTAGATCTCTTAGTTTTGATCTTTCAGTGGTCCTTCATGGTAATGACATCAATGTTGATCTTGTGTGAAGTTGTTCTGTGACTTAGTCATTTCAGTGGATGACATTAATTGCATATTATCAATTCTTGAATTAGGGCAAGGGCTTGCATCATTTGACAAATGTTAATATGCATTATATTATCTGCATCTACATTGAGTTCATTACAGTGGCAGTCTGATGAAGCATGGTGTTTCATTTCAGTGTTTTAGTATTTGGAGTATGTGATTTTTGACAAGGTATATAGTGTTTGATTTGGTAAGTGTGGTTGTCTCAACATTGACTAAGTCTTTTACATTGTCTAACCTTTGGCCGTCATAACTCTATGCACTTTATGTTATAAACTTAAGTTGACCGGTAAAAGAGGTCATCGGGGCTTTAAGTTATAATGAAAGGGTATCAAACTCGTTGATGTTACCGGCCCCTTGTGCTAGGCCTCAGGTGAGCGCCGGTGGAAGACTCAATAGCGGGCGGGAAAAAGCCGATCAACGGCTAAGGTTTGAACGATGGATGGCGGGCCGCGCGAATCGGAGGGATAAGGTTTAAACTGTTAGTTGCTTCCAACGGTCGGCCTTTTGGTGTAAATTTGACGGTTGTTTTGTTGCTTTAAAGCTAAAACATGCCATTTTAGTCTTTCCTCACCGAATTTCAAGAGAGTGTGAATTTAGAAAGTTATGTAAAAGAAAGAGTGAATTGTAGAAGGTTTCCAATTATGAAGAATATGAAAAGGCAGTGTTGTTAGAAGAGGATTCATTTTTTTTTGTTTTGTTGTTTGATTTTCATGTGAGAAGATGATAAGTTTGAGAAGAAAAACAAAGTTGAAGTTGAACCGGTTATTGAAGATGTTTTGTTTTTTTTATTGAAATCATTTTTGCAAATAGAGATTTTTGTTTGAATGGCAGATATAAGAAGAGTTGCAGATGAGAGATAAGTAATGAGAATTTTTGAAGAAGTTCTTTTGGAGAATGGAATTGTTATGTAATTTTTGCAGGAATGGAGAATCATTTTTCAGGGATTTATGTTGAGATTCTTCAATGATCATGATGGAGTAATGTTTGTTCAGAGAAAGTGAAGGTGTCAGAGAAAGTGAAGGTGATTAAAGACTATAATTTTTCAGAGAAGATAAATTGTTCAGTTTGCAGAGAGAGAAAGCTCAAAATGGTGAATTAGTTTGAAATTGTGTTGCAGAGGTATGAAATATATTGAAGATCAAAATTGATTGACTGTAGGAGTTGAAGACAGTTAAAGGCTGATTGAAAAATTTATTTTGTTTATCTTAAAAGGGAGAAATAAGGTTTTGGTTTTTATTGAAACAGGGAAATCCCCTGAGTCATAATTTTTTTTCATTGAATGTTGATGATGTCAGTGAGACATGCAGAGAGATAAAATTTGCCAGTGAGGCAGAATTGTAATGTCAGTGAGACAATTGTAATCTAAATTTTGTGTTAAGCCAGTGAGGCAGTTGAGTGGTTTTTATACCCCAGGAGGGTTTTCCACTCGGGAAATTTCTTGTGTCAAATCTGTGTGTTGATACTCTGCATATTTACTTTGTTCCTTCTGAAGAATTCTAAATTGTGAAATTAGATTAATCAAAAGTAGTAAAAGGTGTTAAAATTGTTAACAACACTAATTCACCCCCCCTCTCAGTGTTGTGTGTATTCCTACAATTGGTATCAGAGCCTGGTACCCTGTCGAAGCTTAATCAGCTTGGGTAGATCATATTTCTGGAATACTTACCATGGCAAGTCAAGAAGGTTACTCAAATTATAAGGCACCTATGTTTGATGGCTCTAACTATGCTTTTTGGAAATTCAGGATGGAGTCATATTTGTCATCTCTGGGCTATGATGTGTATGATGCTATTGTTACTGGATATACTGCTACAAATCCTCCTAGCACAGCTGATGAGAAAAGAGCATATGAAAATAATGCTAAGGCTAAAAATGCATTATGTTGTGGTCTTACCAATGACATACTTGTAAAAATCATTGAGTGTAAAACAGCCAAGGAAATATGGGACAAATTGTCTAATATCTATCAAGGAGATGATAAAATCAAAGAAGCAAAACTGCAATCCTACAGAGCAAAATTTGAAAGTCTCAGAATGAGTGATGATGAGAAAGTGGCAGAATATCTTCTAAGGGTCCAAGAAATTGTAAATGCTATCAGAGGACTTGGTGATACACTGGAAGAGAAGACAGTTGTTACAAAAATCTTAAGGACCTTAAATCCAAAATATGAATCCAAAGTGTCTGCTGTTGAAGAAAGAGATTTAAGCAAAGTTACCTTTGATGAACTTCATGGCACTTTCACAGCTTATGAGATGAGGATTAGCAATGACATACCTTCAAGCAAAGAAGCTGCTTTCAAATCAGTCAGAAAAGAAAAGGAGATTTCTGATTCAGATGAATTGGATGATGAACAAGAAATATCTCTTGCAAGCAAGTTAAAGAAGGGATCTGTTGGTAAGTACAAAGGTAAGCTTCCATTCAAATGTTTTGAGTGTGGAAAGATTGGACACTATGCAGCTCAGTGTCCTTACAAAGATCCAGACAGTGATGAAGATGAAAACAAGAAGCAATTCAAAAAGAAACAGTTTGTTTCTAGAAGGAAAAATAATTTCAGAAAGAAAAGAAGTCTGTTCATAAAAAATGTTGATATGACTGAAAGTGATTCAGATGATTTTCTTGATGAAAATGTACAGACTTTGTTTATGGCTATTCTAAATGAAAATGAAAAATGTGAAGAACAATCAAACAGTTGTGAAGCTGTTATTGACTTTGAAGGAGAATTGATATGTGCATTAAGTCAAGTCAAGAAACTTAAGAAGGAAATCATTGCTCAAAGAAGTCAGTTTCAAAAAGAAAATGATATCATGAATAACAAGTTAACTTGTTATGAGAAACAGATTACTGATCTAATTCTTTCTCTTGAAGAAAGTAAGAAAATTATTGATGATAAAGACAAAGAATTGAATAACAAGGACAAGGAATGTCATACACTTGAAGCTGAAATTGTTGGTCTAAGAAGAAGACTTGATATGTGCAGAAGCAGTGATAAATTAGATGATCTTCTTGATAGACAAAAAGGATTCAAAGATAAATCAGGTCTTGGATTTGAAGAGGGACAATGTTCTCAAAAGGCTAGTATAAAAGGCAAATCAATCATAAGGACAACAAACTACAACAGAAGTGATACTTTCAGGTATAATGCTCACTTTACTGGATATTGTTTTTGTTGCAACAGGTTTGGACACAAAGCCAGTGAATGCAGATTTGGAATCAGAAGAGAAATGCATCCATTCATGTTCTTAAGAAGTTTGAAGTGTCACAATTGTAAAAATTTTAGGCATATTGCAAAATTCTGTAGACCTTCATTGCAAATGCAGCAAACAACAAGAAATACTGTCTCAGGTTTGTCTTCTTTGGATTCTGAAAAGAAATTGCTTGTTTGGAAACCTAAGGTAATCAATAAGAGCTTAGATGTTATGATTGCACAAGCTACTTTTCATGCCAAAAGAAAGGAACAGTGGGTGATTGACAGTGGTTGCTCCAACCACATGACAGGGGACAAAGATAAGTTTGTTAAGTTTGAAGACATTAATGAAGGCTCTGTTATGTTTGGAAATAATGATTGTATTATGATCAGAGGCAAAGGTACAATTCTTCTTGATGATGAAACACCACTAAATGATGTGTATTTTGTAGAAGGACTGAAGCACAACTTGTTAAGTGTCAGTCAAATATGTGACAATGGTTTTAATGTGGTTTTTGATGCACATGGATGTGAGATTAAAAAGAAATCAGGTAAAGTTATTGCAGCAGGTCTAAGGACTAGTGGTAACATCTACAATCTTCATAACTCAGAAACTAAAAGTGTTGATAGTCATATCTGTTTCATGGGTCAAATTGAGGAAAGCTGGTTATGGCACAGAAGACTTGGTCATGTGAATTTTGACAATCTTGTGAGAATTAGCAAGAATCACAATGTCAGAAATATGCCTCATATTTCAAAACCAAGTAATACTATATGCAAAGAGTGTCAGCTGGGTAAGCAAACCAAAGTTAGTTTCAAGCCTAAGGAGTATTTTACTTCAAAACCTCTGCAGCTGGTACATTCAGATTTATGTGGTCCTACAAGGACTAAAGCTCTGGGAGGAGAAAAGTATTTTATGCTTTTCATTGATGATTTTTCAAGAATGACATGGGTAACATTCTTAAGGCATAAATCAGAGGCATTTGATAGATTCAAAATCTTCAAGAAGATGGTTGAAAAGGAATCTGATTTCAAGCTAAAATGTCTAAGGTCAGACAATGGAGGAGAGTATACTTCAAAGGAATTTGAGGAGTATTGTGAAAAACATGGGATAAGAAGGCAATTCTCCACTCCTAGAACTCCACAGCAAAATGGAGTAGCTGAAAGGAAAAACAAGACTGTAAAAGAAATGGCAAGAACTTTACTACATGATGCAAATCTGCCTAATGTCTATTGGAGAGAAGCTGTTCATACAGCTGTATATACTCTGAACAGAGTTCAATTAAGGGTAAAGTCAAATTATACTCCTTATGAACTGTGGTATGGTAAGTCAGCTAATGTTGGGTATTTCAAAATTTTTGGAAGTAAGTGTTACATCAAGAAAGATAATGATAGCTTATGTGGTTTTGAGTCTAGATGTGATGAAGGCATTTTTCTTGGTTATTCTACACATAGCAAGGCATATAAATGTTTTAACAATAGGCTTAAAAGAATAATTGAAAGTACTAATGTTAAGGTGGATGAGGATTTGCAGCCCTGTATGTAGTTGATTCATGACATTGAAGTTGATCATCATTCACAAAAGGAAGAAGAAATTCAGGAAGAGAAAGAAGATCCTGAAAAATCTGTTGATGTTAAGACAAAGACTCTTTCAAAGGCATTTCAAAGAGATCATCCTCATGAGTTGATCATTGGGGATAAGGACAGTGGTGTGTTAACAAGAAGAGGAAAGCAAGCTGCTACACATAATCAAGCACATGTGTGTTTGATATCTGAAATGGAACCAAAGAATTATGTTGAGGCCAACAAAGATGAAGCATGGGTTAATGCCATGGAAGAGGAGTTAAGCCAAATAGAAAAGAACAAAACATGGGAACTTGTTCCAAGACCAGAAGGTAAGAATGTCATTGGATCAAAATGGGTGTTTAGGAATAAGCTTGATGATAAAGGTAAAGTTGTTAGAAACAAAGCCAGACTGGTTTGCAAAGGGTATTCACAAATTGAAGGTATTGACTTTGAAGAAACATTTGCTCCTGTTGCTAGATTAGAAGCTATAAGGATGTTTTTAGCTTTTTCAGTTTATAAAAATTTCAAAGTTTACCAAATGGATGTAAAATCAGCATTTCTAAATGGAGATCTTGAAGAAGAAGTCTACATGGAACAACCAGAAGGTTTTGTGAATAAAGATAATTCAGATCATGTTTACAGGTTGAAAAAGGCTTTATATGGTTTAAAGCAAGCTCCAAGGGCTTGGTATTATAGACTGGATAAGTTTTTGCAGGAACAGGGGTTCACAAAAGGAGGTGTGGATAGTAATTTGTACTATTTAATCAAAGGTGAGGATATTCTGGTTGTTGAAATTTATGTAGATGATATCATTTTTGGTAGTAACAATGATGATATGAGTCATTCATTTCCTAACATCATGAAATCAGAATTTGAAATGTCTATGTTGGGAGAATTGTCTTTCTTTCTTGGTCTTCAGGTATCTCAGCTTGAAAAGGGAATATTCATCTCACAAAATAAATATGCCAAAGAGATGTTAAAGAGGTTTCAAATGGATGATTGCAAACCTTTGGGTACTCCTATGGAGACAGGGCATAAGCTAAGTAAAAATGATGAATCACCTGAAGTAGAACAATCTCTGTATAGATCTATGATTGGGAGTCTTTTATATCTCACTGCTTCTAGGCCTGATATTATGCAGGCTGTTTGTTTGGTTGCTAGATTTCAAGCTTGTCCTAAACAATCACATTTGAATGCTGTTAAGAGAATCTTTAGATATATTAAGGGTACAATTGATTTTGGTTTATGGTATCCTAGACACAATGATTTTACACTTCTTGCCTATACAGATGCAGATTGGGCAGGGTGTCCTGATGACAGAAAAAGCACAAGTGGGGCAGCTTTCTTTCTGGGTGGCAGATTAGTTGCATGGCAGAGTAAGAAACAAGATTGTGTTTCTCTATCTACAGCTGAAGCTGAGTACATTGCTGCTTCATCATGTTGTACACAGGTACTTTGGATGGTACAATCACTTCTTGATATTAAGGTTGAGGTTAAAAAGCCTGTGTCTATTCTTTGTAATAACACAAGTTCAATCAATATGTCAAAGAATCCTATAATGCATTCAAGAACTAAGCACATTGCTATCAGATATCATTTTCTAAGGGAAAAGGTGATTGAAAATGAAGTTGCTTTGGAATATGTGCATACTAGTGATCAATTAGCCGATATCTTACAAAGCCTTTGCCAAAGGAGACATTTGAAACTTTGAGACAGAGATTAGGAGTTCTGTCTCTTGTCTCTCTTCAGTAAGTTACAAAGATATTAGATTCAGGGGGAGTTGTCTTCTAGATTATTTTTGATGTCCTGAATCTCATTTGTACATAGTATGTATATAGTTTTTGTACATATTTTTGTGGTTGGTAGTGGTATAGTATTGTACATTTGATCAGTTTGAAGTAAAGTGTTGGTTTTGACAAAAAAAATTTCAGAGGATTGTATTTGCAAGAACAGGAATCTATTGATTGTGGTGTTATTTTTTTTGCCTTTGACATTTTTATGTCAAAAAGGGGGAGAAATCAGTTATGGTTTTGCCATCAATGTCAAAGACAAAGGGGGAGTTTTGTAGCACATTTCACAGTTCAGGATGTTGTCTTTTCATTGATGTCAAAATATCAGGATATCAGGATGTTGCATTTCACAAGATGCAGTTGACAGGTTATGCAATCAGTGTTGTGAAGTATGCAAACAGTGTTGTGAAGTTGCAATCAGTGTTGTGAAGGATTTTTCATAAGGTTGGCTTTATGAATGGTCTTCATCAGTGACATGGTCTTCATCAATGGCAATGGTTTTCAGTTCAGTGATATGGTCTGCATCAGTGACAATAGTTGTTAGATCTCTTAGTTTTGATCTTTCAGTGGTCCTTCATGGTAATGACATCAATGTTGATCTTGTGTGAAGTTGTTCTGTGACTTAGTCATTTCAGTGGATGACATTAATTGCATATTATCAATTCTTGAATTAGGGCAAGGGCTTGCATCATTTGACAAATGTTAATATGCATTATATTATCTGCATCTACATTGAGTTCATTACAGTGGCAGTCTGATGAAGCATGGTGTTTCATTTCAGTGTTTTAGTATTTGGAGTATGTGATTTTTGACAAGGTATATAGTGTTTGATTTGGTAAGTGTGGTTGTCTCAACATTGACTAAGTCTTTTACATTGTCTAACCTTTGGCCGTCATAACTCTATGCACTTTATGTTATAAACTTAAGTTGACCGGTAAAAGAGGTCATCGGGGCTTTAAGTTATAATGAAAGGGTATCAAACTCATTGATGTTACCGGCCCCTTGTGCTAGGCCTCGGGTGAGCACCGGTGGAAGACTCAATAGCGGGCGGGAAAAAGCCGATCAACGGCTAAGGTTTGAACGATGGATGGCGGGCCGCGCGAATCGGAGGGATAAGGTTTAAACTGTTAGTTGCTTCCAACGGTCGGCCTTTTGGTGTAAATTTGACGGTTGTTTTGTTGCTTTAAAGCTAAAACATGCCATTTTAGTCTTTCCTCACCGAATTTCAAGAGAGTGTGAATTTAGAAAGTTATGTAAAAGAAAGAGTGAATTGTAGAAGGTTTCCAATTATGAAGAATATGAAAAGGCAGTGTTGTTAGAAGAGGATTCATTTTTTTTTGTTTTGTTGTTTGATTTTCATGTGAGAAGAGGATAAGTTTGAGAAGAAAAACAAAGTTGAAGTTGAACCGGTTATTGAAGATGTTTTGTTTTTTTTATTGAAATCATTTTTGTAAATATAGATTTTTGTTTGAATGGCAGATATAAGAAGAGTTGCAGATGAGAGATAAGTAATGAGAATTTTTGAAGAAGTTCTTTTGGAGAATGGAATTGTTATGTAATTTTTGCAGGAATGGAGAATCATTTTTCAGGGATTTATGTTGAGATTCTTCAATGATCATGATGGAGTAATGTTTGTTCAGAGAAAGTGAAGGTGTCAGAGAAAGTGAAGGTGATTAAAGACTATAATTTTTCAGAGAAGATAAATTGTTCAGTTTGCAGAGAGAGAAAGCTCAAAATGGTGAATTAGTTTGAAATTGTGTTGCAGAGGTATGAAATATATTGAAGATCAAAATTGATTGACTGTAGGAGTTGAAGACAGTTAAAGGTTGATTGAAAAATTTATTTTGTTTATCTTAAAAGGGAGAAATAAGGTTTTGGTTTTTATTGAAACAGGGAAATCCCCTGAGTCATAATTTTTTTTCATTGAATGTTGATGATGTCAGTGAGACATGCAGAGAGATAAAATTTGCCAGTGAGGCAGAATTGTAATGTCAGTGAGACAATTGTAATATGAATTTTGTGTTAAGCCAGTGAGGCAGTTGAGTGGTTTTTATACCCCAGGAGGGTTTTCCACTCGGGAAATTTCTTGTGTCAAATCTGTGTGTTGATACTCTGCATATTTACTTTGTTCCTTCTGAAGAATTCTAAATTGTGAAATTAGATTAATCAAAAGTAGTAAAAGGTGTTAAAATTGTTAACAACACTGATTCACCCCCCCTCTCAGTGTTGTGTGTATTCCTACAACCCTCTCTTCCTCTATAGAAATAGGGTCCTCCTCCTAGTGACAGAAGCAAAGATGCGAGCAAAATGAAATCAAAAGAAAGCTTGAAAGCTTTGAAAATGATTGAGCATTAAAATGCCTAAGAAGCACTATGGATTGAAGCTATGGAATCTTTTAAAATAATTGAGCATGAGAATTCCTAAGAAGCACTATGGATTGGAGCTATGGAAGATAATGAAAAATTAAAAGGCTCATGGGACCTTGCATGAGCATAAATATGTTATGGAGGAAATTAGCAAAGCAAAGCAAAAGCAAGAGCAACAATACTAAATTTGCCTCCCTAAATGGATAGGGGAGGGGGGTATTTATAGGTTGAAAATAAACACAAAAGATGGTGGTGATTGGGAAGTTAAAAAAATAGATTGGGGAGTGATTTGACTCTAATTAAGAGTGAACACTAGTTGCAGAGGAGATCACATGAGAGGGAATGATGTTAACATTTGACTGATTGCAAGATAACTAAAATTGATTAAGAGATGAGATTGGGTTGATTGGGAGTGTTGAATTAGTTAGGAGTTGGCAATTAGTTAGAGAAGAAGACTCACACAATCAGGGCTCAATTTGGAACAAATTTAGGCTAGAACTAGAAGAAAACACACATGTTAAAAGATGATAGGGTCACCCCTTTCACAAGGGAAGTCACCCCTAGAGATCATACTTAAGTTGTTGGGTCACTCAAGGAGATCCTGAAGTCATAGGGGAAACCCACATAGGAGGTTTTGTACAGGTGGTTTCTAAGACGAAGAATGGTCTAGAATGTCTAAGAATGGTTTTCGAACCTTGAAACAAGCCATAGGATCTTTGCAGGGTGGGTCACCCCTTTAACCAGGGCAAGCCATTGCTAAAGAGCCTGATTTAGCTGCAATGTCACCTAGGGAGATCCTACAGTGATAAGGGGTGACCCAGAAAGGAAAGGTGGGAAATAAAACTAAGGTTACAGATGGGATTGGGAAGCTAATTAGGTGATTCTAAGGGATTGAAATTATTACATCCCATGTGTTTCTACCATTTACTATTTACCTAGATTGGTTAATTTGTTTGGAAAGTGAGTGATTATGGATTTTTGCATCTACATATGTGTTTTTATCCATTTACTATAGATTAGATATTTTGTGAAAATTGAAGTAATTATGAATCTTTACATCTATGTGTGTTATCTATCTTGAATTCAATATGATGAGAAAAAAAAGAATAATGCAATGTATTGTATTAAATGTGGTTATTGTTAATTAATGATGATATTTTGATTAGCTAACTACTGTGGCGATGATCTAAGAGGATGTAGGAACATGTTGTCCCTCTAGAAAAGAGGGGAAGTATCACTCAGGAGAAGAACTTGGTCTAGTAAACGTAAAAAAGAAGCCTAAACTAAGCAACACACACACACATCCTATTTTGACCTAGGTTGAGTCGAGTCAATGTAGTGGTAAGTGATCTGAGTTATGTATCTTGAGTCTTGATTGGATGTTCGAACCTTCATGTTGTTAAGTGTTTGGTTGTTTGAGTAAGGTTTCATTGAGTTAATTAATGCTCGTGCAAGTCCACGATACGTTCTTATACGTGAGTCGATATGAGCATGAACATATGTAGGTAGACGTACCTACATATATTCATGAGCATATTGCTCATAGATAGAGAGAGATCGATCTGAGCTATGTAAGAATTATCATCTCTCTTGTGTTCTTCGATGATGAGTTTGAAGTTTTTACGACGTTAAATGCATTTTGGTTACGAGTTATGTTTGATTTTACGATGATAATTATATATTTATAGTCTCTCTCTATATATGTATTTAATAAAAATATTATTATTATTTTCTCTTGAAAGCGGAAATATGATTTTATCATTTTTACGGAATTTAGTTTTCATAAATATTGTGTTATGGTAATTAAAAGAATAAGATTTTATATATATTAGATTTAATAAAAATAAAAATAATAAAAGAATAGTTTTATAAAAAAAAGTAATAATAATAAATATAATAAAATAAATAATAAGAATTAAAAGGTGATTATATAATAATAAAAGTAAGGTTTAAAGTTCTTTTAGAAAAAGAATACATATCTTTTATTTTAAATGTGGGCATGTCTTCCTAATAGGCACACGGCCCTCCCCCTTAAGCTTTAAGTTTCAATGTTAAAATTTAATAAATCTTATGGGTGGCGGACTTTTCTTTTAAAGCATGTGGGCACCTTTTTCTACTCTTGGTAGCGCATAAAGTGCTTAATCTATGTGCCTAAGATATTAATTATTAATAAATTTTATTTACTTTTTAATTTTCAACAAACACTTTTTCTTTTTAGAAGGTTTTTTTTTTTTTTAATCTAATTTTAGATTTTGTTAAGAATGTCACCATAGTGTCGACATTTTTAACTAATTTTAGATTTTGCAAAGAATGTTGCCATTGTGTCGACATTTCTTTGCTTATTTTTAGCAAGACCTCACCTTGGTTTTTAGTATAAAAGGGGGTGCTCTCCCTCATTTTTACTCGCACATTCTTCAAATCAAGAGCCTTCTCTTTTCGTTTTTGAGTTTTGCATTAGTGTCGAAAGTTTGTCATATTGCCTTTTGTGAGTTGTTCTATTTAGAGGAGCTCTCTCTCTCATTCAAATACACACAAGTTTTGCGAAGAGAATTCTTATTCTATCATTCTCATTTGAAGTTAGCATTGAGAGTTTTTGTCATTATTGCTTGAAGTTGTGAGGAGAGGTTTTGGAAGTTTAGAAGGAGAGTTGTTTTAATTGGGAGGAGGTTTTAGTTCATTAGAAGGAGCTTAAGTGAGGGGATCTCGTAGATTCATTTGAAAGCTTATATCATAGGCATGGGTATTTCTCTTTTATTATACTTTTCTATTTTGAAGGCATTTTGTGCCATTTGTTATTGTGGAATACATTGTTGTTTATCAATGTGATTGTCAACATGATTATATAATAGCATTTATATTTATATATATCTAAGTGAAAATTGTGTTGTGAAAGTAAAATTAATCTCAGTGATAGAGATTTGTGTCTATATGGGACTGTATGTATATTTATTAGTTTGAGTATGATTAGTTGATTGTATAAGAGGAAAGACAATAAACTGTAATTTGCAAGTAGAGTTATTTCGACATAGGTGCCATGTTGAAACTTGGGATAGGTTAACCTTGAGATATGTGATCCATGGAAGAGGGGGAATAACCTAGAATAGAGTTTGATGCAATTGTTAAGCGGGAATATTCCTGGGATTTATTGATCCATGGGAAAGGGAATATCCTATGTGTAGAGAATGATGCATTTGTTAAGTGGGGTTATTCTTGGGATTTGTTGATCCATGGGTAAGGGAATAACTTTTGTATAGAGATTATTGTCTTTCCCAATCGAGATGGAAGGGTGGGTGAATATGAAATGATGAAAACTTTGGCCAAAGTGGTGTAAATTACCAACGTTTACACTGTTTAGGTTCATTGTGATCCAGGTTTACATTATTAGTAGGGATTTCATATTTTGATGGTTGTAGCCATGGTATGATAGTACTAGTTAATATAGGACACAACACCTTGCTCAAATTAGGCCTATTTTATTTGGGGTTACCTTACCAATCCATTCATTGAAGGGTATGGCCATTTACCAGTTTAGTAAATGTGTGGGGGATTGCAGTTAGTCCATGGTTGGAGATAAATTGCTTGAGTGATGCTTCCCCTCATGCAGTTGGTGGCTGGGAATATTGAAGACAGACAAGTATACAATCATGTATCTCTATTAAACTCTTGAAGCTTGTATGTATATTATGAAAAAGTTGTAAAGATGAATATTCAATTATTTTATTGAGGAAATAAATTTTGATTTATGCAATGGGAGTTTGGAATATGTTTCAAATGTGCATTTAGTTGAAGGAATATAAGGAAAAATTTTATTGCTTCCACTATCAGTATCTTGATCTATTTACTTTCTAAGTTAAACTTGGTAAATCTTAGTTGGTAGAACAAGCAACATGTTACACGTGGTATCAGAGCTAACTAGGTTCAGCTCTAGAACCTATGTGCTCACTATGCTATGAGAGTCTAAAGTTGAAACTAGTTTTATGCGAGATGGCATAATAGACTAACCAAGAAAATTGTTAGAAGGACTATTATTCAACACTTATCAAGTCAATGGTTAAGAGTAAACCAACTGAGGAATTAAGGAATCCATGATTCAATTTAACTCTATTGAGGATGTAGAACAGAAAGATTCTGAGACTTGGATTAAAAAGATGAAACCTTGATCAAATGTTATTAGACTAAGAGCTCAAGAAGAGCAATGTCTCTATGAATTCAAGATCACTTTTATATCTCAAGAACTAAGGATGGGAAGATCCTGAAGTAATCAACCAGGTGCAGAAGCAACTGAGTTTTAGTAATTGTATCAAAGATACGTAGATAAATTGAGTTCTTGTCTAACCTTAGGATGGATTGGAATGAGTCAAGAGAGATAAAATGATCAATGAAAGACAAGTAGTGATGTATTGGCATAAAATTCTTGGAAAAAAAGTACAGGACTTGGAAAAGCTTTTTAATTACTAAAGATTCATGAGAAAACCAATTGCCATATTCAAAGAATCATGCATAATTGAAGGAGAATAAGAGTTCCCTTATTAACTCATGAAGCCTATATGTAGTTGAGGACATAAAAAAAGAGAATCCTCTTAGGCAATATTTTGATGAAAAGATTGGGATTAGTATCATTCTTTTGTTAAGAGTCTACATGAAGTTGCAAGATAATTTGTAACAGTTGCAAAGAGAAGTTATTAGTTATTTCATAACATTTGGACAAAAGTTGAGAGCTATGTATTTGTCTCTTGGTGGAGTTAAGAAAGAATAATTATAATGAAGAATGAGATCATCACCGAGATATTTAGACTAGCTTGATTAACTAAACTATTCCAGGAGGTAGGGAATAGATTTTTTGTAAATAAAAAAAAAGAAGTGTGTGTTCCAACTGAAGTTCGTGTATGTCGTTGTATCAACATCTTTGAATATCATCTAGGTGACGAGCAATAGATTTTCCATGATGTAAGGGTGGATGTGTTTTAATATTTTGATTTTGAGTATAGAGAAAGTCTTTAAGGACTTATTTATTTATTGTGCTAGTAGCATGGTCTCTAAACCACTGTAAGTTTTTGGAAAACTCGAGTGTAATACAACAATCTACTCCCTTGTTAGTGACTTAGTCAGTCACGCAGTGCATAGTCAGTGTATCTTTTGATTTTTGACACTTCTTGAATTTTTGGTGAAATTCCTTGTTAATACTTGCAAGAATTTTTTATTTTATTTTCTTTGTTCTAGAATGGTCTAGCCACCAAATTTTAAAGGATACTTATTTTAAGACCAGTTGGTCAAATTTTGATTTATTGAGTTCAATCTTTTGACCTATTGTAGAAAATGAAATCGCTTATACTTTGATATTGACTTAAATTATTTTGGTGGCTATACTAGAACATTTTTGGGTTGTTCACTATGTTATTTGTACAAATGTTCACCTCTATCATGTCCCGGATGGGCCTTTGATGGATTGTATAAGGGAGTAAATTGTAAAAAATGCACTTAGTATATTCCTAACTATATGGATTTTAGAAACCTCGTGAGGTAAGAAATTCTTTTTAAATCATAATCAGGTCATCTAGGAGTAGCTAAATTTCTAGTCGATGTGAAATCTCTTTATTTCTAAAAGAGAATGAAGAGTGATAGCAAGTTGTCTAGAAGGTGAGAAAGTCAAGGATGATTAAAAGCACCCTATTGGGAACTGGTATCTATATGATGTTCCAAGAGTGGAAAAGGCTTGTCACCTTGAGAGAGGTTGTCAACTTTAACCGTCTGCTTTTGGGTCTCGCCAACCAAATCAGAAGCCTTACCACTTTCTTAGGATATGTCCTCTGAGTACAGTGTGTTCTTCGCAATGTTGTTTAGGAATCATCATGTTCCTCCTTTGGCAGAAGTAATTGTAAATTCTTTAAGTGATAAAATGGAGGAATATGTTCCACGAAATTTTGTATCTAAGGATAAAAACTGAGGGTTATTAACCATTCAAGGATAATCATGGACTAGAATCTGAGGGATATACTCCACTCAGTTGTAGCTAAGAGGGTATTCAAATCCTTTTGATATAAAGGAAAGAAAAGTGTTTTATCAAAAGCTTATGTATATGAAATCTTTCTTGGGCAAAAGTTTTGAATAAGAATGAGAGTTTCTGTTTAGAAATGTTAAAAGTTTTTAGATCATTGGATAACATTTCGAGAATTTAAATCTTTATGGAAACCCATGGGGTGAACTATCTTGTTAAGGTGGTTAGAACAAGGATTAACTTTAGGGAAGCAAAAAAGTATGATACGGAGTTGAGAGTATAGGCACTAAGTTAGATCAAATCCTTGCAATGTTGATAGAAACAAGAGAGAGTCAGAGTATTAGAGTAAGGAAAGGTTATAGTAGAAAAAGAAGTGCCTAACAAGGAAAAGTTTCCAATAATGAATGAAGGAGAAAATTCTCAATCTAGTAAAAATGGGGAATGAAGGATCTCAATCTCAATCAGGTTCTGAAAGGATTAAGAAGAGGAGAATGGCAAAAGAATTATTCCAAGTCATGAGAAAATTTACTCCTCTAAAGTTTGAAGGTAGTACCAGATGTCCGAGGTGAAGGTGGAGTATTAAAATAGGAAGGGAAAGTCATAGCCTATAAATCAAGAAGCAAAAACCTTATGAACAAAAATATGCTTCGTATGATTTGGAGTTAGCAATAGTTGCTCATGTATTATAGATATGGAGACACTATCTGTTGGAAAAATCTTTGAATTGAAAACAAACCATCATGGTTTAAAGTATTTATTCAATCCATCTAAATGCAAGGCTAAGGAGGTTAAGATTTCAATATTAGCTATGTCAAGGGAAACAAGAATAGAGTTGCTAATGCTTTAAGTTGGGGAAGGAATATATATTCATTGGTAACTATCCAAACTGACTTTAGAAGCTAAGCATTGAAAGGATCCAAGAGTGATGAGTTCTATGAACAAGTCAACCAAGCACTCACAGATAATTTATAAGGGATGAAGGTTTTTTTTGTTTTGAACCCAATGGGTTATTAAGGAATAAAGGAAGAATTTATGTACCTTATTATGGTGAATAAGGAATTTGGTAAGGGAGGACGTACCTAATGCCTCATATTTAAGACATCCTCATGTCACTAAGATGTTAGTGAATGTAAAGCCATTATATGTTTAGAAGGGAATGAAAGGGGATGCCGCAAGATTTGTGGCAAGTTGTTCAAAATGTTAAAGAATAAAGGTAACACCTTTTATACCAGAGAATTTATCTGGTGGAGCATAGTGTTAGCTCGCAAAATTATGCAGGAAGTGTTTAGATTACACAGAGTTCCTGAGAAGGTTATCTCGTATAGAGATGCGCATGTGACAACAAGGTTTGGGTAACCTAATGTAAGTATAACTTATCATTCAGAGAACAGATGGTTAAACTGTGAGAGTTAACCAGGTTTCAGAAGAATTGTTTGAATATATTGTATGGATCAACATTATAAGTGGGGAAGAATATCTACCACTGGTGGGTTTTTTATTATAAAAATTCTTATCTTTCTGCTTAAAACATTGGACAGAAGAAGATGTCAAACTCCTATAAGCTGAGTAAGCTAGAAGATAGGATTAGCATTAGTCCAGAAATGTTGTCAGAAATGGATGAACAGATCATGCTGATTATAAAAGATTGGCAGAGAACCGATAAGGAATAGAGAAGTTACACTGATACTGAGACAATTCTCGTTTAGAGAATAAAAGTTTTTTTGAGGGTATAACCCCAGAAAAAGTTTCTTTATGTTTGGAATGTATTCCAAACCAGCTCTTATATGTAAAGAGCTCTTCGAAGTTCTCAAAGCTAAAAAATCAATTGATTGCAAAATCATTCTGATAATAGCTATTGCCAGGAGGCACAATGCTGTTAAATGATTCAAATTTGATATATTTATATATTTAACTGATGATTATTATATTCTTAGAATGTTTTACAAGTACAAAACCTAGGAATGGTTTTGATCAAGTTTCTGAAAAGCTTGGAGTTCGTAAAGCTCTGCTTGCATAATAGAAAGGTTATGTAGTACAAGATCTAATTGCATCAGTATGCAAAAGGTTCTGCCACTTGGGAAGATTATGCTGAGATGAAGCAAAAGTTTCCATAAGTTATTTGAATTATGAAAACTCTAGATATCAATATGTTTTGTAGTATGATACTCTTTATGTTTTTCTATGTTGTGATAATACTTGATACTTAAAAATTATTGGGGACGATGATTCACAAGGGGGGAAGTATGTTACATCCCATGTGTTTCTACCATTTACTATTTACCTAGATTGGTTAATTTGTTTGGAAAGTGAGTGATTATAGATTTCTGCATCTATATATGTGTTTTTATCCATTTACTATAGATTAGATATTTTGTGAAAATTGAAGTAATTATGAATCTTTGCATCTATGTGTGTTATCTATCTTGAATGCAATATGATGAGAAAAAAAAGAATAATGCAATGTCTTGTATTAAATGTGGTTATTGTTAATTAATGATGATATTTTGATCAGCTAACTACTATGGCAATAATCTAAGTGGATGTAGGAATAGGTTGTCTCTCCAAAAAAGAGAGGAAGTATCACTCAGAAGAAACACTTGGTCTAGTAAACGTAAAAGAGAAGCCGAAATTGAGCAGCACATACACGTATCCTATTTTGACCTAGGTTGAGTCGAGTTAGTGTAGTGGTAAGTGATATGAGTTATGTATCTTGAGTCTTGATTGGATGTTCGAACCTTCATGTTGTTAAGTGTTTGGTTGTTTGAGTAAGGTTTCATTGAGTTAATTAATGCTCATGCAAGTCCACGATACATTCTTATACGTGAGTCGATATGAGCATGAACATATGTAGGTAGACATACCTACATATATTCATGAGCATATTGCTTATAGATATAGAGATATCGATTTGGGCTATGCAAGAATTATCATCTCTCTTGTGTTCTTCGATGATGTGTCTATGAAGTTTTTACGACGTTAAATGCATTTTGGTTACGAGTTATATTTGATTTTGCGATGATAATTATATATTTATAGTCTCTCTCTATATATGTATTTAATAAAAATATTCTTATTATTTTCTCTTAAAAGCGGAAATATGATTTTATCATTTTTGCAAAATTTAGTTTTCTTAAATATTGTGTTATGGTAATTAAAGGTATAAGATTATATATATAATAGATTTAATAATAATAATAATAATAATAAAAGAATAGTTTTATAAAAAAAATAATAATAATAAATATAATAAAATAAATAATAAGAATTAAAAGGTGATTATATTATAATAATAAAAGTAAGGTTTAAAGTTCTTTTAGAAAAAGAATACGTATCTTTTATTTTAAATGTGGGCATGTCTTCCTAATAGGCACGCGGCCCTCCCCCTTAAGCTTTAAGTTTTAATGTTAAAATTTAATAAATCTTATGGGTGGCAGACTTTCCTTTTAAAGCACACGGGCACCTTTTTCTAATCTTGGCAATGCATAGAGCACTTAATATATGTGCCTAAGATATTAATTATTAATATATTTTATTTACTTTTTAATTTTCAACAAACACTTTTTATTTTTAGAAGGTTTGTTTTATTTTTTTGAATCTAATTTTAGATTTTGTTAAGAATGTCACCATAGTGTCGACATTTTTAACTAATTTTAGATTTTGCAAAGAATGTCTCCATTGTGTCGACATTTCTTTGCTTATTTTTAGCAAGACCTCACCTTGGTTTTTAGTATAAAAAGGGGTGCTCTCCCTCATTTTTACTCGCACATTCTTCAAATCAAGAGCCTTCTCTTTTCATTTTTCAATTTTGCATTAGTGTCGAAAGTTTGTCATATTGCCTTTTGTGAGTTGTTCTATTTAGAGGAGCTTTATCTGTCATTCAAATACACACAAGTTTTGCAAAGAGCATTCTTATTTTGTCATTCTCATTTGGAGTTAGCATTGAGAATTTTTGCCATTATTGCTTGAAGTTGTGAGGAGAGGTTTTGGAAGTTTAGAAGGAGAGTTGTTTTAATTGGGAGGAGGTTTTAGTTCATTAGAAGGAGCTTAGGTGAGGGGATCTCGTAGATTCATTTGGAAGCTTATATCACAGGCATGTGTATTTATCTTTTATTATGCTTTTATGTTTTGAAGGCATTTTGTGTCATTTATTATTGTGGAATGCATTGTTGTTTATCAATGTGATTGTCAACATGATTATATAATAACATTTATATTTATAATTATCTAAGTAAGTGAAAATTGTGTTGTGAAAATAAAATTAATCTCGGTAATAGATATTTGTGTCTATATGGGACTTTATGTATATTTATCAGTTTGAGTATGATTAGTTGATTGTATAAGGGGAAAGACAGTAAACTGTAATTTGTATGTAGAGTTATTTTGACATAGGTGCCATGATGAAACTTGGGATAGGTTAACCTTGAGATATGTGATCCATGGAAGAGGGGGAATAACCTAGAATAGAGTTTGATGCAATTGTTAAGTGGGAATATTCCTAGGATTTGTTGATCCATGGGAAAGGGAATATCCTATGTGTAGAGAATGATGCATTTGTTAAGTGGGGTTATTCTTGGGATTTGTTGATCCATGGGTAAGTGAATAACTTTTGTATAGAGATTGTTGTATTTCCCAATCGAGATGGAATGGTGGGTGAATATGAGACGATGAAAACTTTGGCCAAAGTGGTGTAAACTGCCAACATTTACACTATCTAGGTTCACTGTGATCCAAGTTTGCATTACTAGTAGGGATTTCATATTTTGATGGTTGTAGCCATAGTATGATAGTACTAGTTAATGTAGGACACAACACCTTGCTCAAATTAGGCCTATTTTATTTGGGGTTACCTTACCAATCCCTTCGTTGAAGGGTAGGTCCATTTACCAGTTTGGTAAATGTGCGGGGGACCACAGTTAGTCCGTGGTTGGAGGTAAATCGCTTGAGTGATGCTTCCCCTCATGCAATTGGTGGCTAGGAATATTGAAGACAGACAAGTATACAATCATGTATCTCTATTAATCTCTTGAAGCTTGTATGTATATTATGAAAAAGTTGTAAAGATGAATATTCAATTCTTTTATTGAGGAAATAAAATTTGATTTATGCAATGGGAGTTTGGAATACATTTCAAATGTGCATTTAATTAAAGGAATATAAGGAAAAATTTTATTGCTTCCGCTATCAATATCTTGATCTATTTACTTTCTAAGTTAAACTTGGTAAATCTTAGTTGGTAGAACAAGCGACATGTTACAGAAATGGTGTAAATGCCCCTAGGGAACATGAATTCCCCTCTTGTGAAGTGAATTGATGAGGTTATTGAGGCTAGAGATCAATACGAAAGACTTGTAGAAGATTGGTTAGATAGGAAGCTAGAGGGTGTGTAAGACCTAGAAGATTAGTCTAGAGGTTAGAAAAGCACAATCAAGATGAAAAAGAAAGAAATACATATCACCAAGAGGAACACTACTGGGAGTGTATGCATATATTCACACTTACATGTACGTGATTAGGACTATATCTCATCCTCAAGCCACCATGTAGGCATGCACATCTTTTTCATACTTACATGTTTTCCCCCTCATGGATGGTAATCTACATGAAGGGTAGGTACCATTCTAAAACTAGGATTTTACCTATTGTTGTTGTCCCACATTTGTACCTAAAATAACAATTGTTAACTCGACTTCATGATGTATTTGAAACAAATCACTATAATAGAAATACGAAGACATATTGTTGATGTGTGAGATATACCTGAGTTATTTTGCTTTGTTCTGAGGACCTGTAAGAATGAAATGCACAAAAATGAGGACAAGGAAAGCACTAAAAAATTTAAAACAAACCAAATAGATAAATGCAAACTAAACTAAGAGAAGAAGTAAGAGGTGAATCGAGAGGTCTAGAGTGATCAAATGGTGATAGAATCATGTGAATGAATAGGTGATGGAGAGAGTTTGATGAGGAGATCTTTGCTATGGCTACTAATCCTTCCCTGTGCTGGCCATCAAGTACGAGAAATGTGAAAAACCTCTTTTCCAACCCTATTTTTTCTCTTGTGGATTTGTTGCAATGAATACATCATTTTTTGAGTTTCTTCATTTTAATAGTCTAGATTCTAGCTTTTTGTTATTGGGTGAGTTTTCGTTTGTGAAATCTTATTGTTTTTACTATTTTTGAGTATTTTTTATCATTCTATGGTGTGGGGTAAGGTCGCCCCTTTCACCAGGGAAAGTCACCCTTGGAGATCCATTTTGCCATTCTGGGTTGTCCTTAGAGGTCAATCCTAGTAAAAGGCGTGACCCACCAAAAGTTTTCCAGATGAAATTTTTGAACAATCTGATACTTCTGGCACTTAATTTTCTCTACTTTTTGATACTAACTTCTTAATTTATTGCAATTTTCTAGTCAATATATGATTTTTTGTATAAGTTTTGAATGTTTTATGCCTTTTTTGTGATTTTCTAGATTGTTAACTATCTAACATGTCATTGATTTTATTCTTTGTAGGAGATGTGCATTAGGTGGAATGTGACTCATGAGAAATTTTGGTTCATAGAATCCATTGAGTCCTTATCTACTAGAGATCTTGTCATCTTGAAGAAGACAAGTTTGGACAAGATAGCTCATGTTCCTATCATACATCCCTCTTCTCACATATGTTGTGATATCTTGACATACTAGGATGCTAATCGAAACACATTCCAATTTCCTTAAGTATCTAGAGAATGGACCATTACTCTGTATGGTGTTTATCACATCCTAGGGGTTCCTCTAAGAGGTGACCGACTTGCTCTTCCTGAGAGTGAATTAGAGAGAGAAAGATTATCTTGGGATGCCTTTATGAGGGTTTACTATCCTGAAGATCATCTTGGTGTTTAGCTTACCTCAGTTCCTAGCCTCATGATTCCTCCTTTGCAGAAGGTTTTCATTGGATTGATCACACTTCATTTATCAGGAGATAAGGAGTCTTCCATACTCAGGTGGTGTTGGGCACCAATCATTTAGAGACATTAGTGAGATTTAATTTTTACCTAGGGGATTGACATTCTTTCTATGGTGTATTGGGACTTGTACCATAACTCACGATAAGGTGCACTTCCTTTCAGTCATCCTTCAGTTATTATGACTTGGATTCTTGAGCACATTCTTCCATTTCATAGAGATGTGCCTCTTTTAGATCCCAAATTTCTAAGAGCCATGCGATGGGGACACCTTGGTCCTTATGATGCTACTACTTGTGTCATGGATACACTCACAAATGTTGATTTCATTCTTTATCCTTATGTTGACATGGAGGGGTCATGGATAGGTGATAGAGTGGTACATGATTATTGTCAAGAGGTGAGCCATTTGACTGATAGAAATGGCTTAGTCAAGGTTCATCATGTCACCCGAGTTCTTCAACAATTTGGAGAGGACTTTCTAGAGGATTTTCCCCTAGTACCCGCTTTCTATAAGTCTGTGTAGGAGATGGTTGATTCTTAGCATAGGGAACTTTTGTGGGTTCTACTAGTTCCTAGGGTTCCAATCACTATGTTGGTTTGTGAGACTGGTCGTAGGTGAGTGTAGGTATCTTGATTTCAAAAACTTGTTGCTATTAAGGAAGAGATTGATGACTCTATAGATGAACATTTTGATCCTAAGGAGGAGGAACATGATGGAGGAGATGCAGAGGTCCCTATAGATGAGGAGGAGGTAGTACCAAAGGTGAATCCACCTAGACATGTGCATGGTCTACTTTTAGAGTTTTTAAAGGACATGAGGCATAGTGACCCCTCCTAGCAACCAAATTATCCTCATGAGTATTTTACCAACTTCTTCTTTTCCTTGTTGCTTTTGATCATTTCAAAGTAATGGTGTGGAATTAACCATTCAATTATCATTTCCTCATTATTTTCTCATAGGTACAGTAGATGGATGGAGGGAACTCTCTTGTAATTCTTCTTGAGACATGCTACTCCATTCTACTAGCTGATTGAGGGAGACTCTTCTTGTTGATGCCCACTTTCCATCCTTAATAGGTCATCATATAGATATCCTACCTCCCACTTATCATACAGGTCAAGAAGTTGCTTCTTAGAGAGCTAAGATCAATGTGCTTGAGGAAGAGAATTCCTTACTTTGAGAGATGGCTAACCTTGGGGTTCAATGACAGTCTTCACTGGCCCAACCAACGAGTCCATCTCATTCACAAATTCCTAGTGGGATGCCTTCCTATTCTCACAGGACTTACAAACCTTTTGAGGTGGTGAATAGTCAGAGGAGATCTTGAAGTAGGATCCCTAAGGGTTTTGTTGGTCATAATTATCCTTGAAGTTTCTATTCTTAAGTTTTGATTTTGCCTCCTTGCATGGGGAGATTTACACGCTTGAGTGTACTTTTGTTTAGCCCTTAGAACTCTAATAGTGAGGTTTCATGAACTTAGACTTTTCATATATATGCTATGATGATTCTATTTACATTCGATTTGTGACTATGCTTGATATCTCACGCCCCCTTCTTTTATCTTTGTGCACATGGATAGTTTAGGATTCTTGTTATGAACAATAGAATAATTATGCAATGTTTCTCGTTATTTTTGAAATGAGAGGAGATGTAACATGAAATGCATGGATGAAAGGACACATGAAGGTACAAATGTAACACATTTTTCTATTTCTAATGTTATGAGTTATGACATGAATTATTTCTTTTGATTTTCTCTCAAAATGATGCATGCAAATGGAACAAACATTGTGACTACTCTTAAATGGGATTTTTGGCTTAGGGGATTGCAAGTTGACTTGACATAAGGAGACCTACTAAACCTTGGGATGGGATTTATTAAGGACTCAAGTGGGAATGAGAGAGAAATGGAACAACTTCTAAATTTGGCTTTACAAAAGGCTTGATACTGATCCTTATCTAGACAAAACATTCTGATGAGCTTTCAACTTAGACAAGCAAAAAAATTTATTAGTACGGTCCTCTAGACTTAGATTAGAGATGGCCAACAAGATAAACCTAGGGTAAAGGAAGGGATCCAAAGAAGAAGATGATCCTAATAGTTAGACTCTTGGCTTTACCCAAATTGTGTGTGTGTGTGTGTGTGCTTTGTAACTCTCTTTTTATTTTCTTTGATAGATGCCACCCTTGTAGCTTCGAGCTTAGACTTATCTCCACTTGATAGTATGGGCATTAGCAATCCTCTATTTATTTTCATCTCTTTTCTTTTTTGTTTCTTTCTTTTTTTTCTTTTTTTCTTTTTTTCTTTTCTTCTTTTTTCTTTTCTTCTTTTTTTGTGTTTTTGTAGTATCTTTTATGATTCCCTCATTTTTTGTATTTTCTCTTTCTTTTTTTGCACTCTTTTTTTTTTTTATTTCTTTATGTGGAGTTATGAGCTCCTTGATGTTTTTGGCCAAGAAAGATAAGATGCTGAGTGCCACAAAGTGCTTTCACTATCCAATCAAATTTTCCTTTTCTAAGGAGGAATTAGGAAGGTATACTTGCAAGCATCTACTAGGTACTATAGGTTTGAGTAATAACTTTATTTAGACTCAACATAATGGTTTGTTAAGACTGGGATTAATATAAAGGTAAGAGCTTGGATTTACTTTGAATTTATTGGGAAATGTAAAGGAAAATGATTGGTGGTAAAGATGATCATAAGGAATCTCAAAGGCTCAAAGGGTCAACCTATACCTAGGCAACCTTAGACTCCTTACTAAGAAAAAAAATTGAACAAGAGCATGTCACTCATTAATGCATGGTGAAATAGAATGTGAAATGCATATTTTTCTTTTCCTATTTTTTATGGTTTTTTTTGAATTTTTTTGAGTTATTTGATTTTGATTTTTGATTTTTGATTTTTTATGTTTTATGATTTTTAGGGTTTTCAAACATAATATTTCTTTAGGTGAATGGCGTTAATTGTTTCACCAAATTCTTCACTGTCCATAGTGCACAAAATATAAGCATAATTTCCAACATATTCTTTGATCGTGTAGGGACCCTTCTAATCTTCTTGAAATTTCCTTTTTCTTCTATGCTTCTTTTTCATATTATTGCCTTTCCAAAGGATAATTTATCCTGAAGGATTATCTTTTTCTTGTGGATTTAATAATGTGATTTAATGAGGTAAAGTAAGGTGGGCCAAGGATTTGTAAGCTTGTTGATGAGAAGGGGTCCAATACAAAGACTCCATCACAGTTCAAAAAATCCATGAGTAGGTCAAGTTCATATTGTTTATAAATTTTTACTTCGATGCATTCCTGGATACTTTGCAAGAATTGAAATAATTCAAAGGGAGTTTGAGGCTCCCTTTTCTCTTGTGGGGGAACAAAAATTATGCTCGTCTTGCCATTTGGCTTTGGTCATAGCTCCATAGAGCATTCTATGCATTTATTTGGTAGTTTAAGGATAGTAGGGTCTTCGACTCCTATGGTTATTTGTAATTTGTGTTCTTTGTGGAACTCTCCTTCACTAACATCATCTTCATCAAGAAACCTCTCAATTATTTTGATTTGAACTTATATTTCTTCCCATGTATCATTGGATTGTATGGAGGTTGAAGTAGAATAGGGTTCTCAAGTATTTGGAGCTATGAAGGCTCTGGATGAAACTTCTGGAGCATTTGTGGACTCATTATCAATTGAATAAGCTTCCCCTTGATAAGTAGCCTCTACCTACATCGAAGGTGTCCAAGGTGTATAGGTTTCTTCATGAGGTGAAATAAGTACATAAGAATTGCTCACTTCTTGAGTTAGAGGCATGTATGGTTCGCTTGATGATATCTCTCTTGGAGGTGTCAAAGGAGTATAGATTTCTGATGTTTCTTCCTCAGGGTAAACAAAGACACCCGGATCCACCTCTCTTATATCTCTAGTGTTGTAGTTTGAAATTGTTCTTTGACCTTGGGCTAATTCATTATTGGGGGAACTTCACCTACACTTTGTTTTGTCAAGATTGTTTAACTAGTTCTATCTTGTTCAGTATTTGAGAATACATTGATAGTACATACATCCAGGGGGAATTGTAGGGGGGCATCTCTTTCCAATAATTTCATAATTTTGGCTATTATTTCCTTCAGAATCACCTATTTTTTCTTTGATGACTCTCCCTTCTTGAAAATCCTGACTTCTGTGTTGTTCACTGTCTCGCTAGATTTTTCTACCTTCTTTATGTGTATTAACTGAGGAATTAGGTCTAGAATGGTAAACTCATTTGTTATCAACTCATAGTTGATAGGGATGCCTATCTTCTTTCTAGTTGCGTCTATCTTGACCATGATAAAGGGTTAGGATCTCCTTTTGCAACATAGATCTTTTGAAGGTGTAAGAACCAAACCTATTGAAGAAAATGGAAGATACTACCTTCATCCTATGAATCCATGGTATCCTTATCAATGACATAGAATATCAAGGGAATTGTTTTGGGTCCCAAGGAGAATAGGAGTGTAATTTTTTCGATCATTGTTTCTTGTAAGTTGTCATAGCCTTTCAATATGTCTTGACAAATCGTGATGTTGGTGTGTCCATATTCCATCCTTTCCAAAAGAGAAAATAGGACTATGTTCACAACATCTCCATCAACAATCAATGTCCTCTTTATACAGGTGTCATAAATCCACACTTGTAAACTTGTACAATGTCAAATTCCTCTTCTTGGTTAACTCAACCTCTAAAGGCATTTTCTTCAAGTCAAAAAGAACCTTGGATCTTGTAGAACTTGATTAATTTGTTCGTTAGGAGGACGAGTGATCTAATCTAAATACTTCAATCCTATTTCTTGTAAAAGAGTTGACTGACGTGATGAGGATTTTTTAAAACCTATGAAAGAAATTTTAGCATATGTATTCTTTAAATCCTCTATTAAGTTGTAAGGTTCAATTGGGGAAAGTGTTGGATCTACAACTAAAACTATTTTTCCATGAAATTCTACTATTTATTTGACACTTGGTTCAACATTTTCCTCATCATGTACTATTTCTACTAACCCTAGCATTCTCGTCTCTCCTTTTGGTCCTAGTTGCATGGGGATATTTGACTCCAAGATTTTTTGGAGGTTAGTTGACCTTGAAGTCATTATGTTATGGTCATTTGTTTCATCATTCTTATGGGCTGGAAAGGGGTCTTGAAATATTTTCATAGCCACATTCTACAGTGTGATAGGTGCTTGTGTTTTCTTGGCATTGTTATTGTTGTTTTTTCTATGACCTCTTGCGGATTTAGGAACATTTTAATGAATAATCTTTGTTGATCTTCTGAAAACCTTGCTATGAACTTGTATTCTCTACATGACTCAATGTTGTGCCCCCTTGTCCTATGGAAATTGATTATACTCATAAGATGGGTGATCATATTTATTATCATTCCAATTTTTAGTTCCATGGTTGTTAATTGTGCCTTTAATAGTAATTAGTGTTTTGGGGATGATCAACAACATTTACATTTTGAGGGAAGTAGTCTGTCCCATTATAATAATCTCTCACCTTGTTTCTTATTGGGAGTTAGTTTGTCACCTCGTCTGTGAACACGTTCTGATTATTCTTAAAAATCTTAATCATGGAAGAGTTATTTCCATTGTTACCATTGTTTCCTACTTGATTTATTAGCTAGCCATTTGTGCCACAAGTCCTGCACCCATTATCAATCATGACTTGGTCAATTCTTAGCACACTTTCCAAAGCTTCTTCGTAGGACCTGTATGGTAATTTTTATACTTTTTCTCTTGTATTCTTATTGAGGGCATGCAATAAAAGGTCACATAGTTCTTTGTGGTCCATATTAGGGGCACTTGTTGAAGAGTATAAGACTTTCCTCCATCGAGTGACAAAATGTGTCATTGATTTGATTGTATATTGTTTCATTGTCAAGAACTCCCATATTCCCATCCTAACTAGTTTGTTCATGTTGAAATCCATGACAAGCTCTCCTATGAGTTGGTGAAAAGAGTGGATGGAAGCTTCAAGAAAATGATAATACATATCCAAAGCAATCCATTCAAGTGTTTTAGGAAATATTCTTGCTATGACCCCATCCCAAGGGAGGAGTTCTCTTATGTCAGTTGTGTAATCTTTTACATGAGAATTTAGGTCTCCCTCCCCTTTGAATTTGGGTAGTTTTGTGAGAGGATGTGATAATAGTACGTTGTGTATATTGTGATCTAGGGGTTCTTTCAAGTATTTGAGGTAGTTCCTAAAAAAGCACTCTGAGATATCAATGTTGAGAGCATGGACCTTATGGATGGGACTTGTTGATTTGGCCCTTGATATGTAAACACATTTTTGTATGTCAGCTGAGCTTGTGGGTAATTCTAAGTTGGGTAGAATCCACCCACTTGTGGAAGTTGTTGAATTGTATCATTATTTCTATTGCACGAATAAAAGTTCAAATAAGGAAGATTTTGAATTACCCCTTGGTCCTGTTTGACCCTAGTGTTGTGTGAGTTTACTTGCATTCTATTTCTTGAATCATTTTTGTCTTGGGGAGACTATTCTATTCATGTGGCTTCTAATGTCCTAATCCATTAGACTAGAGTAGCTATGAGGTTGGTAGGGGTTGCAACTCCCATTCTTTGTGCTTCTCTAGTTGGTTGTGAATTTTCATGGTTTCCTCCATTTGTGTGCTCTCTCGAGGCATTTTCCAATTACTCAGCTTGATGTGTGATACGTAAGGCCTCTTGGGCCTCCCTAGCTTCTTGCAAGTGTTTCTCTAAACGTCTCACTTCATCATTTAATTATGTTTCTATTCCTGCATGACTAGTTGATAGTTGATGGATTTTTTATCTTATGAGAACTCGACGGGCTCTACTATGGTTAGATTGCATTGGTTGAGCTATAGCTTCATGTTCCAAAGTAGGGTTGTTGAATGTGAGAGAACAATAAGTCTCTTGTCTATTATTCTAGTAATCTGAATCTTCAAAATTATAGTAGTTGGTGATTAGTGTCAATGGATCAGGTGGCACGTTCTTGTCAAACGAGGGTGTTTTAGGATCTCTAGAGGGAACGTTCCCTATATTTCCTTTAGATTTTGTCATATTTAAGGGTGTCTTAGACACAATAGAATAAATGGAATGAAGAGCAAAGAAAATGAAGGTGATGAGTGAAATGAAGAGAAAAATGGAAAAATGAAGGTGTGAAATGAGGATGGTAACATGAAAAGCTTACCCCTAGAAGGTTTTTCCCTTCATGTTAGGTTCACCAAACTATGTATCATTTAGAATGTGACCCAAATAATTTATGGGTGAGTCACAATCCAACATGAAACATGAATCATTTTCCTTGCTATGGGTGGCCTCATAGTCACTCTCGTTCACATGGCAAGAGCTAGTCGAGCGGAGGTAGGACTAGGGGGTTGTTCTGCTCTCTTTCTTGAGGGAGAAGAACATCATGGATGGTGGTTGGGTTTTATGTTATGTATGTGTTTCAACAATTATTCTTGTGGAGATGTTTGATTTTAGTTGTTGTTGTTATAATTGTATGACTTGAAGGGTCACGAGTCCTGAGTCTCCTAAGTCTAGCATGAAGGTTGTTTTGTTCATTGACGAGTCAAATACACTCTTCTCCTTTCTTCATCTCATAAGACTTGTTGTATCATAGGTTGTTGGTCTATAATGCGTTGCTAATGTTGTTGTTCTTCTCTTATCTATTGAATGTTTTGTTGATGAAAATTGGATAGGGGAGGTTCTCCCCAATCTCATTAAAGATGGATTGTATCCAATCTTCTCTAATGCCTAGGCACATTGAATGCTTGGAAATAGGGGGAAATATTGTGCTTTACATTGTTTGAATGTGTTGGAATTGATCTTGACCTTGCGATGGAACTGAGGGTTTCTCCTTGTTTGAATGTTTGATTTGAACTATGTTTACCTCATGATGAGATCAAGGGTTTTTTTTCTTGTTTCTCTCTAACGTCTCCTAATATTTTTGTAATTTTATGAGTGCACTCTAGAAATGTATGAAAAATAGTTTTGTTTCCTTTTTTCCAAATTAAAATATTATCTAATTAACTAAGAATTGAAATATGAATGCAATGTATATGCATTTTTCAAATGCAAATTAATCTATGTTTTTTGTAGTTTTTGTGGAACAATTTTTTAATCTAATCTTACAAATTGAAATTACAAATGAAAGTAAATGTAATCAAATGCAATGCTAATCTATGCAAACAAAGAAACAACCTATCAATTAAAAATAAAAGCAAAGGTTCACTTTTCTGAGAGCCAGAATGTGAGCTAATTACTATTCTAAAACATAAAGAAACTGGTATGAAGAAGATGTCGATGCATGGCTCTAGCCCTCAAAAGTCCTTGTGGCAACCCTCTCTTCCTCTACAATAGCAGGGTCCTCCTCTTGGTGACAAAAGTGAAGATGGGAGAAAAATGAAATCAAAAGAAAGCTTGGAAGCTTTGAAAACAATTGAACATTAGAATGCCTAAGAAGCATTATGTCTTGAAGCTATGGAAGCTTTCAAAATAATTGAGCATGAGAATGCCTAAGAAGCACTATGGCTTGGAGCTATGGAAGCTAATGCAAAATCAAAAGGCTCATGGGGTCCTACATGAGCATAAATATGCTATGGAGATAATTAGCAAAGCAAAGCAAAAGCAAGAGCAGAAATACTAATTTTACCTCCCCAAATGCATAGAGAAGGGGTGTATTTATAGGTAGAAAATCAACACCAAATGTGGTGGTGATTTGGGAGTTAATATAAATAGGTTGGGGAGTGATTTGAATCTAATTGAGAGTGAACACTAGTTGTAGAGGAGATCGTAGGAGAGGAAATGAAGTTAACACTTGATTAATTGAAAGATAACTAATATTGATTTGGAGATGAGATTGGACTAATTGTGAGTGTTGAATCAGTTATGAGGAGTTGACAATCATTTAGAGAAGAAGACTCACGTAATCAGGGCTCAATTTGGATCAAATTTGGGCCAAAACTAGAAGAAAACATGCATGTTAAAAGATGATAGGTCACCCCTTTTAGGAAGTGGGTCATCCTTTCACTAGGGAAAGTTGCCCCTAGAGATCATGCTTAAGTTGATGGGTTTCCTAGGGAGATCTTGAAGTCAAAGGGGGCAACCCACAGAGGAGGTTTTGTATAGGTGGTTTTCAGGATAAGAATGGTCTAGAAGGTCTAAGAATGGTTTTGAAACCTCAAAACAAGCCATAGAATCTCTGTAGGGTGGGTCAACCCTTTCACTAGGGAAAGTCACCCCTTGGAGATCTTGATTTAGTTGTAGGGTCACCTAGGGAGATCCTACAATGACAGAGGCAACCTAGAAAGGAAAGGTGGGACATGAAAATTGAGGTTACAAATGGGATTAGAAGGTTAATTGGGTGATTCTAAGGAGTTGAAATGATGCAAATTCCCCTTGGGAACATGAACTTCCCCTCTTATGAAGTGAATTGATGAGGTTATCGGAGCCAGAGAGCAATAGGAAAGATCTGTCAAATATTGGTTAGAAGGGAAGCTAGAGGGTGTGCAAGACCTAGAAGATTAGTCTAGAGGTTAGAAAAGAACAATCAAGATGAAAAACAAAGAAATACACATCACCAAGAGGAACACTATTGAGAGGTATGTATATATTCATGCTTACATGTATGTGATTAGGACTATAGCTCATTCTCAGGCCGCCATGTAGGCCTATGCATCTTTTTCATACGTATAGGGTCTAGCTAAGATCAAAGTGAAGGTAAGATTATCCACTCTTGTTAACTATCCTTTAACCACCCATAATCTATTGATAAGCCCCTACCTTACCCTCTTGATGACAAGTCCCTAGTCGTGAAGGTAAGAAAATACTCTAGGATTATGGAGCTATGGTTTCAGGACCTAATAGCTTATCACTCACTCTAGCAACAACCTTCTCTCTAATACCACTTGATGCAATCATAATAAGAGGGTCCAACCAAGGATTGTTCAACCATGTATCCTCAACACAAAATTGTATAATCCATGCAAAGTGGTACTTAAAGTCAACATAGCTTTTGAACATGAATTGGATTGAATAATTAAATATACTATAATTAGAATTATAACAATGGTTCTTGCCCAATGGGCTCATGACATGTTAGACCTCAACTTTATCTTATAATATATAACCTACACTTTCACATGAGTGTGGTCTCAACAATGGGCTCCCTTAAACTCATATTGATTATCTAGGATTTTCTCTACTCTAGTGGATAATCCTTGGTCCTCAAATCCTTCTCCAATCCTTAATTAAATTTTCACAATTGAATTAGACCTCCCTTTATAGTGTTTCTTTCATGTAGAAGATTTTTGGTTAGCTAGGATATGAAGTATAATGTAGTCACAAACACAAACTACCATAGGTCTAATAAAGGATCTTAAGTGATTACACTTTGGCACAAGGCCTTGAGTCTTGGTGTATAATGTGTAAACCATCTTAAGCTAATTTGGCAAGCCATCAAGTTAAAGGATCATAAAACATGAAAAAAACACATGGACGTGCATGCAGTGCTCTAATGATGTTTTGGACAAAACCACAAGAAGTTCTAGTCTATATGCGATAATGCATGGAAGATTCTTGACTACTAATATGAGTGTTTACAGATTACTATATTTGGAAATTTCATTGCAGCACACTAAAATGATGGCAAAACCAAACAAAGAAAAAGATAAATGTGATGCAGAGGCACCCACACTATAACCTTACAATACAGCATGGATGTCTGCAACCCTTCATCATCATCATCATCATCATCATGTTTTCCTTAACACTGTCAGCATCATCACATTTACTCTGCCGACCGATATCCTCCTGATGACAAGCCTTCACCCTTTCGCATGTCAACAGCATCATCTTATTCGACTACCGGCAGTATCATCATGTTCGGCAAGCGCGAACATCCTCCTGACGTTCACTGTTCATCTCACCGACAAACTCTACCTTCACTATCTTCAGCATCATGATGTTCAACATCATGTTCATCAGCAGGATAAAGAACATCTGGTTCCTCCCATATATCCTGATGATGACCCTCAACTCCACGCACCTTTCCTCCGATGCTTACGTCACCCCGATATCCTGATGACGATTATCCTGATGACGATGACGTCACATGCAGCTCCTCAATATCCTGATGACGTATATCCTGATGATGATGACGTCATATCCTGCTGTTGGCCAAACTTAACTTTTTCGGCCCACGATCAACCTGATCTTCTACCTTATGCCGATACGCTCCTCCTCGGCAAATCCTGATGATGATCACCCCGACGCACTTTCACTTTATGCAACCAACCGCATCATGCCTATCTCCTCTTACTCGGATGACGATGCTTTCAAACCTTAGCGAATTTTCACTTCGCCGATCCTCCTGGGATGACCCGATCCACTCTCAGGGTGATCTTCCAAACTCTCACTATTAGCTCGACCTAGCACATACCCATGCTAGGGTTCTCAACATCTCTCGACGGCGATCCTGCACACCTGCATGCAAACAGAAAGCAAACTAAAACCTAACCTACTGTACATCGCCATTCCACCGATCCGACGAATCAACCGGTGGAATGGATCAGCGAATCCATGAAACCACCCAAAACAGCAAACCGATCACACAGTGGAGACCCAACAGAAAATGAACACAACAGGATCTCTTATTCGATTTCAAAAGATGCTATTACAATATTCAGTCTCTCCTCTCTCTCAGCAAAGCCTGATCGATGATATGCAATACCAACCGATCCTCAGGCATAAATAGGTTTTCCTGCGAGTACTACCACTCGACTCCAAGCGGCTGGGAAATCTCTCCAGGTGGCTGGGAGATCCAACCGGACCTACAGCATGACAACTGTCCTAACAAACTAACTAAAAATAGAAAAGCATGGTCAGCATGATCTTAGTATGGTCAGCATGACCTTATTACATGCATTTGGTCTTATCAGACCTTCTTGGAAACATTAACAAGACTCAAACTAACTAACTGCCTCATGGAGGCCAGCTGTTAGGTAGGTGCTCCTGCACCATACTCCCCAACAGAAAAGAACTCATGTCCCATGAGTTTGGGTTGTGGAAGTCCTCCACCTTTACACTTTGTCATGTCAGTGCTCTGACCTGTTCCAGCTTTGTCCTCTGCTGGCTCTTGGCTGCTCCAAGACTTCTGAACTGTAACTTGCTGTCTGGCAAGTAAATCCTCATGCCTATCAATGTAGGCCTTTCTCTCACATACCTTGTGTTTGTCAGGTTGTCTGACCAGAATCTCTGTCTGAACTGCCTCTTGAACTTCTGCAATGTTCAATTCTGTCTTCCTTTCAACTTTTATAGGACAAACAATAGTCCCAACTATGACAACAGCCTTGTCATTCCTCTCAACTGGTTGCTGTTTGCAAACCTGTTTCTGCACCTGCTGCTGACCTCTGTCAGTCAAAACTAAAACTTTCTGCAACTTGTTGTCCTTAACAACTTCTCTTCCTGCGGTATCCTCAACTGCCTTTATGCCTGCTCCTATAGGCATCTGCACAGATTCCTTCTTTCCCATTAGAATGATTTTGGCTGCCCCCTGTGCTACAACATCTGCCTGCAATGGCATCAGCATAATAGTGTTCCCATCTTTCTTGATGGTGTAGGTATTAGCATACCCATCATACAGTACCCTTCTATCAAATTGCCATGGTCTACCCAACAGTAGGTGACAACATTCCATGGGCAAGATGTCACACAAAACTCTATCATGATATGCTCCAATCTGAAAATCCACATATGCCTGTTCATAGACAAAAAGTGATTGACTATCACTCACCCAAGATGCCTTGTAAGGGTGTTGGTATGGAATCCTTTCCAAATTCAGTTTATCCACCATTTCCTGAGATACCATGTTGTCTGTTGAACCAGTATCAATGACAACCTTACATACTTTACCTTTGCTCTTACATGTGGTCTTGAAAAGAGCTCTTCTTTGCATCAGATCCTTTGATGCCTGCAAACTAATTCTCCTTAGCATCAATGCTTCTCCCTCCTCAGGATATGCATAATGGTCAGGCTCCTTATCTCTTTGATAAGTGTTTGAACTCTGCACACTTTGCTCTACTTTCTCTTCTTGTACAAGTTGTACTCTCTTGTCATTAGTTCTATCATTTCTGGATGATGAACCTTTGTTTTCTGGACATTTGAAAGATGGATGACCAAACTCACCACAGGTGTAACATTTGCCTGAAAATGTAGTAGAACCTCTACCACCTCCAAATCTGCCTCTATTACCTTTCCATCCACCTCTGAAATCAGACTGTCCCTGTCCTTTACCAGTGTCTTCTTGACCCTCATTGGTTTTCTTTTGTGTAGGGGCTGCTCCTCTTCCCCTCATATTGTTTCCTCTTCCTCTCATGGACTTATCTTGTCCTCTATTTAGCTTTTCTTCAATCCTGATTGCCATTTGATAACAATCCTCCACATTCTTAGGGTTAGCTAAAACTAACTCATCCTGTATGTTCAATCTCAAACCAGCCAAGTACCTAGCCACCTTTTCTACCTCATTCTCATGATGACCAGATCTCATACTCAACTTATAAAATTCCTCAGTATATGCCTTCACATCCATTTCCTTCTGCCTTAAAAATTGCAGCTTCTTAAACATCTGAATCTCATAATCCCTTGGCAAGAATTTACCTTTTATCCTTGCTATCATCTTATCCCATGAAGTGATCTTTGACTTCCCTTGTTTCCTTCTCTCAGATTGTACATAATCCCGCCATACCAAAGCATGACCTCCTAACTTGGTCTTTGCAATCTTTATCTTCTGATCCTCAGCAACATCTTCACATTCAAAGTGATTATCAAGTGCAGCAATCCAATCTAGTAACTCATCTTCATTCAAACTTCCATTATACTTGGAAACATCAACCTTTACCTTAGGTTTATCACTCTGCACTGCCTTTAATAGTTTTGCAAATTTCTGGTCTTCAGCATCCAGATCTTCAGCTACCTCTTCATACTCTTCAACAGCATCCTCATCTTCTTCAGACTCACTGTCTTCCACTTCCCTCTTTTTGTTCTTTTCCGAGGCTACAAGCCTGGCTTGAAGTGCTTCAGCAAGCTCCTTCATCTTCCTCATCTCTCTGGCATGTTTTTCCTTCATCTCCTGCAATTCCCTTGCAGTACCACTACCTTTCGGAGGCATTTTGTCAACCTCTCAATCAACACACAACACAAAATCAACTCTACCTCTGCCCTTTCGGTGACAGAATCAACACACAACAGCCCAGACCTTTTGCTGAGCTCTGATACCACTATGATGCAGAGGCACCCACACTATAACCTTACAATACAGCATGGATGTCCGCAACCCTTCATCATCATCATCATCATCATCATCATCATGTTTTCCTTAACACTGTCAGCATCATCACATTTACTCTGCCGACCGATATCCTCCTGATGACAAGCCTTCACCTTTTCGCATGTCAACAGCATCATCTTATTCGACTACCGGCAGTATCATCATGTTCGGCAAGCGCGAACATCCTCCTGACATTCACTGTTCATCTCACCGACAAACTCTACCTTCACTATCTTCAGCATCATGATGTTCAACATCATGTTCATCAGCAGGATAAAGAACATCCGGTTCCTCCCATATATCCTGATGATGACCCTCAACTCCACGCACCTTTCCTCTGATGCTTACGTCACCCCAATATCCTGATGACGATTATCCTAATGACGATGACGTCACATGCAGCTCCTCAATATCCTGCTGCTCCGCAATATCCTGATGACGTATATCCTGATGATGATGACGTCATATCCTGCTGTTGGCCAAACTTAACTTTTTGGGCCCGCGATCAACCTGATCTTCTACCTTATGCCGATACGCTCCTCCTCGGCAAATCCTGATGATGATCACCCCGACACACTTTCACTTTATGCAACCAACCGCATCATGCCTATCTCCTCTTACTCAGATGACGATGCTTTCGAACCTTAGCGAATTTTCACTTCGCCGATCCTCCTGGGATGACCCGATCCACTCTCAGGGTGATCTTCCAACCTCTCACTATTAGCTCGACCTAGCACATACCCATGCTAGGGTTCTCAACATCTCTCGACGGTGATCCTGCACACCTGCATGCAAACAGAAAGCAAACTAAAACCTAACCTACTGTACATCGCCATTCCACCGATCCGACGAATCAACCGGTGGAATGGATCAGCGAATCCATGAAACCACCCAAAACAGCAAACCGATCACACAGTGGAGACCCAACAGAAAATGAACACAACAGGATCTCTTATTCGATTTCAAAAGATGCTATTACAATATTCAGTCTCTCCTCTCTCTCAGCAAAGCCTGATCGATGATATGCAATACCAACCGATCCTCAGGCATAAATAGGTTTTCCTGCGAGTACTACCACTCGACTCCAAGCGGCTGGGAAATCTCTCCAGGCGGCTGGGAGATCCAACCGGACCTACAGCATGACAACTGTCCTAACAAACTAACTAAAAATAGAAAAGCATGGTCAGCATGATCTTAGTATGGTCAGCATGACCTTATTACATGCATTTGGTCTTATCAGACCTTCTTGGAAACATTAACAAGACTCAAACTAGCTAACTGCCTCATGGAGGCCAGCTGTTAGGTAGGTGCTCCTGCACCAAAATGACTCAACTAAAAGAGATTATTTTTTGGTTGATGCAAGATTGCTTATGGGCCTGGGATGCTCCTACATCACAAATTTTCTTAGTCTTAATAATATGGGATTTGATACCCACATATTATTGAAGCTTACCAATAATCCTCATAATTTATATTCGGTTATGTTTTTGCAATGCATCAAATGAAGTAATATAATTTTTTTATAGTGCTTGGATTCAACTTGAAATTAGATAGGCAATATAATTGTTATGATTGAATTATATAGTTTAGTTAATTTACATGTATACAAATTTTATGAATAGTGGTTCATAAGAACCAATCTCTTAAATAAGTATTAAAACTTTATTGTACTCATTTAATCTATATTGATTTGTATTTTATGAGCACTTGTTAAAAAGAATTTATCTATCATAAGTATGAATGACTCACTTGGCACACATTACATTTAGGTCATACCCATAGGGGTGAAGCATGGAAATTTTTTATAGGATTACCCATTCTAGTTGGATAAAAGTGAAAGCACTAGAGAGATCTATAATAAATGGTTCATAACTTGCACAACACTTGTTGAAGATTTTGTAAATATAGTAGCACTTGAGTGGGAACAATACTCCAATGAGTTAGCCTCCGAGAAGTGTTAATGCTTTACCCTTGTGAGTATCATTGCAAAATACTAGTACTTCACCTTTGTGAGCATCACTAGAAAATACCAGTGTTGAGCATCACCTAGATGTGATAAGTTCCAAATAGACCATTCATATTCATAAAAGATGAGTTCATGTAAACCACTACTCATGAGATATGAGGCAATATATGTTAACTCAAAACTATACAATTAAATCTCAAAAATTATATTACATAATACTCAATGACATGTATTAAAACATCCCACTAACACTTTTCTTAAAATTAAGAGTTCATTGGTAATATGAAATTAAGATTGACAAAAGCTCTTGAGTTTGGCTTTGTGGTGGATTCGTATAGAACAAATTATTATTCAAATTTCTAATTTGATAACCTCTACCCCACCAACCACTAAGAAAAATCAACAATTTTATTATCTCACAAACAAGAGAACAAAAGATAAAAATAGGAAAGAAATGAGGTCCCTTGTTTGTAGCCCCACGAGCTAGGGCAGAACTTAAAGCCTAAATTTGAAGATTGACCAAAAGTTTGTAGCTCAATTGGTGAGGATAATGATATGTTCCATGATTATGCCATTCACCAAGGTTCAAATCCCTAGGAGTGACTAGTACCCTTTACTCGTGGTAACTTAGTTGAAGGACGACTTTTGGTTCCTATGTATGTTACAATCTGCTTAAAAAGAGTAGATATGTTAATCCAATGTAATCTAATTGTTTCCATAAAAAAACTGCCTTTCAAATGCTAAGGCATCTTTCTTTAAAAAAGAAAATACCATAGATTAGATATATACAACTACAATTCTTGAGAATTTTTTATGGACTGCAAAAAAAGCTCCCTTTACTTGTAATACAATCTTCCTAAAATTTTAATTGTATTCTAAAACAAAAATATAGAAATATAACCATACAACCATAAAATTTAATCCAATCAAAAGTTAACCCCCAAGACTTTGAACAATAAAAAAAAACAGAACATGGCAAATGAAAGTGAGAGATTGCTCATATGTTACAATAATCCACAATAAACAAGGAGGAAAGGTAAAAGCACTAAACGAAACATGCGACCATACAAGCATGTAAGTAATGATTAGACTCGATCTTCATGGCCAAAACCAACTTAATACTTTTGACTCTCAACGCACTACCTCCCTCCTACTTTCAAGGTGTGAAAATCTGACAGAGAATTGAAAAAACACAACACAATTAGAGATAAGAACGAGGACATGGAATGATGTTTCCACCTCTAGAAGAAAAGAAATGAATGTCATCCCAAATGGTGGCCCTTCTTATTTAAGACTTTCTTTTGCTCAAGGGGCCAGCAAGGTAACCTTTAAGGGAACCTAATGAGAACACCACCATTTAATCTTCAACTGTCAACAATCCAGTTTTCAACAAAGAAACCTCTGCTCTAATCTGCTCTAATCTTCAACCTCTACTCTAATCTGCTCTAATCTTCAACCAAGTTGACAATTAAAGAGTTTAATCACAGGTGGAGGGATAATGATAAAGATGTTCCTTCTATCTAATCTCAGTTGGAAGGACAATTGTAAAGATGTTCCTTGTATCTTGTTGTATGAATCACTTTCACTTAAAGTATGTTTGACTGCACATTTAAAATGAAATCTTGTGTGGAGCATGTGGCATTTAATGGTGATAACATGGACTCCATTGTTGCAGTTACACGCAAAACCAAAGATGCTCCGTGTGTTGGAGATGCTCCATGTGTTGGAACTACAACAATAGTAAATCACATTGAACCATAAAATAATATAGGTAAAGCTTAAAGAATACAGAATAAGAATCAGGTTCAAAACTGTGACTTTGGTGGAGGGCATGATACGTATCTTGATTTGGTTTGCCGTAAACGGCAACTTATAAGAATTTTTTTATAGGGGTACATATTCTCATACACAATCAGATTTTACAATGGGTAGTCGTGTATATCAAGGAGAGATAATGTAGTTGCTATCCCTAATATGACTTAGACGAACTATACTTGTGTACTTAGAGGAATAAGTGATGAGGCTTAAATTCTTTAAAGTGAAAAACCCAATAATAGTTTTGACTCACAAAGGCTAAGGTCCTTTGGTTTCCTTTCCATATGCCAAATGGAAGCTAGATTCCCTATCCTTCCAAAAGCAAATGTCCCATGTTAGAACACCATTGCAGAGTCGGTTAAAAACATGTGTCAGCTTGATCTTGAGGAAAGAAATCTATGTCTATCCAAATGGTGGCTTAAAGACTTTAATGGTAAAGTGTCTAAAATTTTGATTGTATTTTCCTGGAAAAAATGGATAAATACAGTCGTACGGCCATGAAATTTAACCCCTGCCCCACAATCTTTAGTGGAGTAAAATAGAACAATCCTTCAAGCACAAATACTAAAAGGGAAAAGAACAATAGGGCCCAAAAAAGTATACACAAGGGACCAAGATGCCACATTTTAAAAGGTGGTTCTTTTTGATATCTCCCAAGATGGTGAGTGGAGACCATGAATATGTAAGAAACAAGAAAAAAAGGGAAAACCAAGTGAAATCATTCTGTCTGGTTTCTAGTTTCAGTTGCTTTTGCTTTGGGCTTTCAACTTTTTACATTTGTTTGTTGGTATGGATTAATGTGAATGTGGGTAACATTATAGTTTACTCAATATTTATATTTGGACAGTAGGACATTTTATGGTACAAGAGGAAGCCTTCGGTGCACGCCCTGCAGTGTGGGCCAATGGCACACCCATTCAAATTAATGTATATAAAGAGTGAAAGGGAGTGGCCATGTATTGCTTTTTCAGCCTTGAAGGAGGAGATAGAAAGAAAGAAAGAAGACTGAGTGGATTCTGCAAGCAGTGGGGAGCATCATTGGCAGAGCGCCATAAAAGAAAAGAAGAGGGCCACGCTCATATATATTAAATCACCTTGGGAAGTGTAAAAGAAGATCCCCATTGCTGGTTTGAAGGGAACTAAAGGAATGGAAGCCCACCGGCACCATTATTATATATAAGCAATTGGGTATTTATATACCCACAGAGTTGTTTGCACTCGTGCCTGGGAGGCTCTGACAGCTGCCGGTCTTTGGAGGAGGAGCCCTGTAATGATGAAGGGCATGAATGACTGACTGACCGGGTGTGGGGGGTCGCATGGAGATCTTGCAGTGTTGTTGTTGTTGTTGGTCCTTGAAACCGTTAGCAAGTCTTAGACCAAGACTAACAATAGGACAAAAGATATGGATTGCCTTTGGTTTTCAACAACAATAACAACAAGAGAAGGAATTAGAATTAGAAGTAGAAGTAGTAGGAGAGAAAGAGATAATGGGGAGAAGTTCAACATTCCATTGGTTTGTCCCATGCTTTTGGACCAAGCTATGTGTTGTTTTCCTCTGCCTTGTTTGCTTCCTCCCGCCTCCTTTGCCTGCTGAGCAGACTAGCCTACCTAATTATAATGTTACGGGTGGATTCTCAGATATCAAATTGAAGAGAATAGGCAGGCATCTCAAGAGATTGAACAAACCTGCTGTCAAAACCATACAGGCATGGATTTGGATATGTTCCTTACTGTGTAATTTTTTGAAAAACTGTCTGTAGTTCAAAACTGTCTGTAGTTCAAAACTGTCTGTAGTTTCTTTGCATCAACATATTGAATCACACTACTTAATCTATTATGGAGTGAAAACAAAAGGTATTTGTTGTTGTTCCTATGTTGATGTGTGATTTTGGTTTTGGATTTGGTTTTCTGAAGATGAAAAAAATGTGATTGCAGAGCCCGGATGGAGATATTATTGACTGTGTTCTTGCACATCATCAGCCCGCATTCGATCATCCTCGATTGAAAGGACTAAGCCCTCAGGTTTGCTGTGCAACCCAATTTTATTTCATGTTTTTCTCCACAATGTAGAACCGAGCAATTAGAAATCAGTTATGTACTGATGTGTTAGAATGAGAAGGATTTTAGTTGGAGATTTAGCCAATTTTGATGTCAGTGAGTTTTAAATGGTCTATAGGATCTGTTATTATGTAATTACATGGTTTCCATTGTTTATGTATATTTAAGATGCAGAAATCTATCACACTGTTCATACTCGCGTTTTAAACTTACAGTAGAAAGCTTTTGGAAAACACAGTGTTGAAGATTTTTTCTTTTCAAACATTCTATGATTCATCATTAGGATAACAATAAGAATGTGATCCAAAACTAAATTTTTGTAGTAGCATTTTGTGATTCATCATTGGGATAACGATGAAAACGTGATCCGAATCAATGATACAAAAATTTTCTGGGCAATTGTTTCAAAAGCTTTCTACTGATTGACAGGAACTGTGAAAACCTTAATGTTATGTTTAAAAAGCTTTGTACTGATTGACAGGCACTGTGAAAACCGTATGATTAAAAATTGCTTTTTATAGATGTTTACTTAATTTGACTGTTTTGATTTTAACTCTGGCACTCAGATTTTTTTGGATTTGTATATTGAATCCTGTACCAGCGGGTGTTTAAATGTTTAATTGTCTTGCTTTAAGATTTCATGATGAACATGGTTTTGTCTGCAACTACTTGTGAAGTGCTTACATGTTTGAGTCTATTGAATTAGGCTATAGATCACTTCTTTGATCTTGTATTGATTTGGATTTCATTTACTTCCTACAAATTCATGTGCAAATCTTTTCTTGTTTGATAATTTGATTTGATTGCCTTCGATTCAAGATTTATCCACCCATAAACGTCCTTTGATTGTCTTGCGGAATTTTTTTTTTACAGTTCTCCTAGTTTGATCGTCCTTGATTTCAAATTTTATAATATTAACCAAACCTTATCACAATTTGTATTCAAGGATTTTATTTCTTTTCTCACTCCAATCTCACTTGCTACTAGCTCAAGCACGTTTGAGTGCCATGGTTAGCAGATAGGCTTACTGTATTAAAGAAACTATGGGCCTGATTTCAAGAAAAAACTTAAACTTGTAAGGTCAGCCTGATAAAATTTTCAAATACATCCTATCTGTTAATCATGGCACCCAAAGGTGCATTGTCTTGGTTTAAAGATTGTAATTAAACACAAGTATTGTAGAAATTTTTCAATAGTCCATATAAATGTGTTACTATACTTTTAAAAATAACTGTGTAAGTATTCAATCAATAATTTTGCAGGAACCGCCTGTTAGGCGGCCCAAGGGACACAGAAAAGGAGGTGCATTAAAGAAATTTCAGCTATGGCATGACATGGGAGAGTGCCCACAAGGGACTGTTCCCATCAGGAGGACTACCCAACAAGATATAATGAGAGTTGGCTCTGTCAAAAGATTTGGACGTAAATCCAATCGCCATCCTGCTGCCTGGAATCCTAAACGCCGGGATTCTGTTTACTCTGGTGGCCATGAGGTTAGTTAATTGTTATCTGTTATTTCTCATAGGATCCACGAAATACAGCCTAAAACAATCCATTAAAGATCTTAGTTTTTAAGTTTCCAAATAGGACTACTCCCATTTGTATGTGCATTAACCCTAATTACATGATATATGTATTGCAGCATGCTGTAGGATATGTGATGGGAGACCAGTACTATGGTGCCAAGGCCAGTCTGAATGTATGGACACCTCATATACAGAAGCCATATGAATTCAGCCTATCCCAGATGTGGGTTATCTCTGGTTCATTTGGGCAGGATCTCAACACAATCGAGGCTGGCTGGCAGGTCAGCCCCGAGCTATATGGAGATTCATATCCTCGCTTCTTCACTTACTGGACGGTCAGTGCATCAAATTTAGCAGTGCAGTAATTTAATGAATTCCACATGAAAGTTTCACAGCACCAAATTGAGTATTTTCTGGTTTTACAGACAGATGCATACCAGGCTACGGGATGCTACAACCTGTTGTGTTCAGGATTCGTGCAGACTAACAATGTAATTGCCATTGGAGCTGCCATATCACCAACCTCTGCTTTTAATGGCGGCCAATATGATATCAGTTTGCTCGTTTGGAAGGTTAGCACCCCATTTCTTACATAGTATTGACATATTTTTGTGGTATCTTATTCATCCATTGTAATTTTGAGTTTTAAATCATATGGGTTTATTTAGAAAAGTAGTTGGTTTCGTATAACTAGTACTTGAGTGAGTATGTTTTTGGAATTAACTGTATTAGTTTTTTTCATCAAGTTTTAGATTACAGTGTGTGATCAGATGTCAAAAACTTACACAGTTATTATAAAAACATTATTATAAAAACATACTTATTTACATGAACTGGAGAAACATCATGTCTACCATAACTAATATTTGTCAAGGTTCTGTACCGCTAGGAAGTCAAGGGGGATTGATTGTTGGAAAACTTCATGTCTAAACAGGCTACAAGTCTATAGATGACTGACCTAAAAGTCATTTGCTAGTTTCAATTTCACCTGTTCACAGATCTGGCTGTTATTCAAGCTCATAAGAGATCCAAATCAAGAAAATTTGTATCTAATATGTTTGTGTTTTTAATCAGGATCCAAATCATGGGAATTGGTGGCTGGAATTCGGAGAAGGACTGCTAGTGGGCTACTGGCCTGCATTTTTGTTTAGTCATCTGGCAGATCACGCAAGCATGATTCAATGGGGAGGAGAGATTGTCAACACCAGACCCGGAGGCGTGCACACCAGCACACAAATGGGCAGTGGTCACTTTGCTGCAGAAGGATTTTCCAGATCAAGTTACTTCCGAAATCTCCAAGTTGTAGATTGGGATAACAGTCTTATTCCCCTCACTAATCTCCAAGTTTTGGCCGATCATCCAGAATGCTATGATATTCAGGGAGGAGTGAACAACAAATGGGGAAACTACTTCTACTATGGCGGCCCAGGCCGCAATCCCAAATGTCCATAGTCTCTTTCTAGTCTCAATACACACACATCATATATATATACAAAAATACACATGTAGGAATGGAGTTCATATGTTATGAATTCCTTCTCATCTGGGAGTTTTCCCAATTCTTGATCTGCAGAGCAGTGTTCCAGAATGGGTAGGACATGCTTCTCCACTTTGGTTCTCAAAAAAGCTGCCATTTTTTCCCCCTAAGTACAGGTTGTGTATTTCAAGGTTAATTAGGATTACCCCCCATGAGATTTGTAGCTAATAGTTTAGGTCACCTATACACTGTATGCTTAATTTGTTGGGCTTAGCACCCAGAAGCCCTGATTGTAAAGTTGAGTCATGCTTCTCTCAGAACAGAAGTCCAAGTTGGAGGCAGTACTTTGTACTTACTATTCCTTTATTCTCTTGTGTCTAAGAGTTTGAAAAAATATTTTCCAGGTATTCATTATTCTTCTTTTTCCTGCATCTACCACCCAGCTACCACATTCTATATAAATGCTTCTCAAGGATACCTAACTACTTCATTATACACATAACATCATTTATTGCATGACAGTACGTTTCATTCTTTCCCAGCTGTGATGGGTTTGGAGATGCTTAATATCCAGCTGAATTGCGGTATCATAAATACTGTCTGCCCTCTGTATCATAGTCAGTGCAGAGGGACCCTCAGAAACCAAAGTTTGGTTGCTTAGATATTAAGCATATTAAGAAATCTGGCCTAATTTTGCACTTAATCCGGGCTCTTAACATTGAAAACAGTGTTAGTTTTTATAACATATGCTTTGAATTTAAGCAATAAATTCTGACAAACACACAAGTTAGGTGTTATATCATTAGACAAGACAGAGGCTTCATTGCTCATAAATTAACCCTTTTGGTTGGTGGCTCTGAATTTCGAAGAGTGCAAAGCCCTCACCCAATCACGACCTCAACATTGTAGCGTACTAATAAATCTAACATAAAAAAATAACTTAGGTTCCCTTTCTAGAGTGAGTATAAAGGCTTTCAACTTTTGTGTGATGTGCCCATGAGAATTTACACCAAGGAATGACGGAAACATTTGTTCTCACTACTTTCTTTCTGGTTTTATAATTTATATTAACCCCCCAAATAATTAATTGTTATCTTTAAGCTAGATTATTATTTAAAAGAACATTTCTATCTCTCAAAATTATATGGACATGTGGAAGAAAAGATTTGATCTCGTTCAAAGATCTGGACTAAGAATCACTTTAACCAAGAACAAATTTTATTCAAGGTCAAGTCATCAACATCAACATGAAAGAGAATGGAAAAAGGTCCTAAAGTTGATGAGCCCCACCAAGAATTTGATTGCATTAGGATATCATCGCAGATTTTAACTTTTGATTGAAATTCGTAGAAGTTTTTTAGATTCACATTGAGTAAAGAAAATATTTTAAATTTACAAATCATATGGAGACTGAAAATTTCCAAATGGTATTTCGTAGGATTGTGACCATTTTAATAGTCCTCTCAAAGTTTCAAGACGGCTTGTTAACATAGAAAAATAAGAATAAATTTGTTCTCTAATTCATTTTACTTAAGCATTAATTAGGAATTAAAATAATAGAACAATTAAATTAGTATAGATATTTTGAGTTATTTATAGTTTTAGTTTTAGTTATTTTAGTGCTCTATTTTGGTCCCATTATCTCCATCCAAAGCTTCCTTATAACATGTCATAACATGGATCTTAAGTTAGTAAGGAACTTAGATTATATTATCATCAATCATCACAAGTACCCATCCATTACATTTGAATAGTAAACTAGAATCTAATTAAGCCGTCATGGACTTATTCGAACTTTATAGAGATTTTTGGATAGTCAGGTCATCCTAGGCGCAAACTAAGAGCATACGTCTCTTTATCCTAAAATCCAAAAAACTTGATACCAAATGATCTTGGATCTATTGCATTTATAAAAAGCATGCAAGAAGATTAATGGACCATAACAAGATGTTTCATCAAGGGTTATGATAAAAAGTAACAACACCAAGAGACATGTACTAAAAATTCCCATGAACAAGAAAATGTAAAATAGTGGTAGGGTCCACTATGCTTTCACAAAGTCCTAGGTCCTTTTATTCTCGCAACACTATCGACACATGATAATGGTCTTGTACTCTTAAGTCATTCTAGTTGTAGCTTTAGCGACACACACTAACTTGGTCTTCATCCAAGTGGTAGTCCTCTGGATCTATTACATTTATAGAAAGCATGCAAGAAGATCAATGGACCATAACAAAGATGTTGCATCAAGGGTTATGATAAAAAGTAACTACCAAGAGACATGTACAAAAGGTTCCCATGAACAAGAAAATGTAAAATAGTGGTAGGGTCCACTATGCTTTCACAAAGTCCTAGGTCCTTTCTTTCTCGCAACACTATCGACACATGATAATGGCCTTGTACTCTTAAGTCATTCTAGTCGTAGCTTTAGCGACACATGCTAAAGGTCTTCATCCAAGTGGTAGTCCTCTGGATCTATTGCATTTATAGAAAGCATGCAAGAAGATCAATGGACCATAACAAAGATGTTGCATCAAGGGTTATGATAAAAAGTAACAACTACCAAGCGACATGTACATAAGATTCCCATGAACAAGAAAATGTAAAATAGTGGTAGGGTCCACTATGCTTTCACAAAGTCCCAGGTCCTTTTATTCTCGCAACACTATCGACACATGATAATGGTCTTGTACTCTTAAGTCATTCTAGTCACAGCTTTAGTGGCACATGCTAAAGGTCTTTATCCAAGTGGTAGTCCTTTGGTCACATCTAAAAAAGGAAATTTACTCTTCTATAGATTTTGTTTGATACTTGATCCCACTCTATTCTTTTGGCTACTTTTGTAGGTGCATACCTAGTAAATCTATCCTTTATTATGATTGTTGGCATCCAATTCCAATCTAGTGGATATAATTTTAATCTAGGAAGATAATAATGTTGAACACTCGGAATACTGAGAGGGGGGAGGGGTGAATCAGTATTCTTTTAAACCATTCGCACATTAAGCATTCAATCTATTTTCCAAATTCAATAACAATAAAACAGATTAAGCATAAAACATATAACCACAATCCACAACACATGAACACCACAATTTTTACGTGGAAAACCCAAAAAGGGAAAAACCACGGTGAGGATTAGCTCACAATATATTATATAAGATATTACAGAAGTGCTCACTACAGGTGGACTCACTGCCCACTGAGAAAGAAAGAAAAGAAGAGTGGCTCACTGCCAAAATGAACTGTTATAATTGCATCTACATATGCATGGAATACAGTTCCAATGAAGTACAACATACAAACTTTCTCTGAGTACAAAAAGCTTTCCTCTATCTCTTATCTTCTGCTCTGCAAGCAGACTTAACTTCTCATACTCTGACCAAATTCACACATACGCTTGATCTCATTCACACTTTATTCAAATACATTCACATTCACTCACATTACATCATCACAACATCCAAAAAGATCTCATATATATATCTGCAACATGCACAATCACCAATTAAGATGACCTTATTGAGTATAATAGTCAAAACATTAAAGAGTAGCTTGTCAGCCTCAAATATTTGTGTACACGCTTTGTGCCAAGATCCAATCTTTGAAACAACTTGAAATAGGTTGGTATGGACCTAAAACATCTCTCAATAAGATCCACAAAGCAAAATTACCTTCATCACACCTTTCTACACGTTAGGTCAAATTCATTGAAGACTTAATGCAAAAAGCCTTTAATAGAAGATTCACAAACTGGCTTAACTAGCTCCAAATATCATAAAAATTGGGAATGATACTCTTTTCACATTTATTAGCATTCCTTTAAAACCACAACGACAAATGTGTACTAATTTGTAGAGGAATGCGGACTCTCCCACATACCTCCACTGAACTAGAAAATACATGTAAACTATCCAGCTGATCTTCTGTCACTTATATCTTTCAAACCTTTTATCAAAAACACACAAAATTCTAGATTTAGGTGCTTCTAACATCCAATAATAACATGTTAGAACTGCAAAGCAAAATCTTCAATAGCGGACAAATGTGGACCAAAATACCAGAGGCTCTGAAGCTTAGAGTCACAAAGTTTAACACTTAGCCAAATTTTCATCAAGAGTCTTTACCGGATCAAACCTTCTTGCAAAAGTGTCTTCTTTAGAGGATCAAAATCATATTGAAAGAAAGAGGATCAAATCCTCTTGCAAAATTATCATTCAAACTACAACTGTTACCTTAGGTTATCACGGACTCTGTCTTGGGATATCACTAACTTTAACCTTAATTTCTCTTTTTCAGACCACTGCATCTTTGCCATTTGACATTACCAACCTTGTTGCACCTTGTTGCCATCAATGACATCACTGCTTACCAAAATGCTTATCACCAAAATGCTTATGTTACTAACAAATAATGGTCTATATAAACTAGATAAGTTGTCATTCCGTCACAAATATGACTTGCAAATCTTGCTTTTAGCTTGTCAAACCTTTACCATGCTGCATCATCTAGTAATCTTACAGTGACAATGTTTGCATGGTCTTCAAAAGGATATCTCCCAAAGTTTAGATTACTAACAAAACCTAACTTGCATATCTTTAACAAATCTCCCCTTAGATGTGGTGGCCACCAATGTTCATCAAATTCCCTTAAATAGATATCAAATGAACAAAAGCTTCTAAGTTGGAGAGAAACAAGTGCTCTTAAGAGACCAATTTCTTTGAGGATGTAATAATCATATCTTTCTGGCCTATATCTCCAACAATCTTGGATCAAACTCCTAAGTTCACTCAACCATTTATTTAAATACCAACTATCTAATGATGCTTCTATAATAGTTGTTGGTAACCTAGAATCCACATTGGGGTTGATGAAAATTATTATTGTTACTAATTTTCTAGTTAGGATATCTACAAATGGATTATCTTCTCCTTTTACCCATTGGATTTCAAAACCATAGGTCATGAATTCAAAATACCATCACACAACTCTTCCTTGAGCCAAATCTTTATCTATTTTTTTCTTGATGAGGTTTCGCATTACCTGACTGTTTGTTTTGACCATAAAATATCTTGGTTTGAGAAAAATCTTAGTTTTTTCTATTCCTCTTTTCACTACCAAAATCTCTCTCATATATGTGGTAGCCTTGCTTAGTTTAAAAAAATATACCCGATCTATATCCACATTTTTTTCTTCCATTTGGGTATTCTTGTGTCAAAACAACTTACCATGTTTTCTTTGAAACATTAGTGTAAAGAATCAAAGGAATTCCCAGTTGTGGCATTTGCAGTGCTGGTAATTCCAAATATCTTTTCTTTATTTTCTTTACTATCTTTGCTGCTTGGTTATTGTTTTGGGGTTGAAAAAGGAGGAAAATGAAAACAAGGGTTAAATCCTCCTTTCTGAACAAACATTCAAGGACATATCAACTGAGTTGAATCACACTTTTGCAAGAGGATTCACCTACAGGTTAGGCTGTCACTTGGAACGATGTGGAAGCTCAGATGATATCAACTAATATCTCAATTTAATGCTCAAATACCCTTAAAATCCTAATTATGCAAAATAGTAAACAAATTGATGAATTATGACAAATGCTTGTAGACTAAGGTAGTAGACAGATTATTTACTGACCGTTTTTCAAAGTTCAAGATGCGGAATACTCGGGGACACTACAACTAACGCCCCTATCCAAGGTGGTGTTTTCTCTGTGGAATCCTGATCTCCTCCTGACATTGATGATCACTGTATTTCTGTTTTTGCCCCGGGGGATACAGAGGACACTACCACTAGCGCCCAAGTCCAAGGCCAAATGTTTTTCAGGATATCGAAGCCTCTTCAGATGTTGATTATTACTGTCACAATGATTTTTGTGTTTGTAACTTTGGAGGACACTACCACTAATGCTCGTGTCCAAGCAGTCCTTTTCTTCAGGGATCTGAAATATGCGCACTGTCTTATTGTTCCCTGCAACTCCACTTTGTCAAGACGTGACACCTGTAACTTGCAATCACAAGGACAGTGGTTGGGGGTTGTGGTGTTTAGAGGCTTGCCTCAGTCAAGCCTCAGAGAGACTGTTACATCCCTCTTTTTGGAATCAATAATGCTATTTATTTTTCTTGCAGATTTCAGTTATATAATATGTTGTTGACGTCATGGAAACTGGTGATGTAGATAGACAAAGTTAGTTCTATGAAATTTTGGAATCTATTGATTATGATCAATGTGATATTATAAACTAAAATGTCATTTTGTTAGGAGAATATGATGATTGGATATATTATGCTTTGATTTGGAATATAGGTGCCCATGTTCGACAGGAAGAGAAAGTATCTTTGAGAAAGAGAATAGACTCTGGAAATTAACCATGGGTGTTTGTTACTGAAAACGCCAAGCAGGTAGATAAACCTTGAAGCCTTAAATTTAGTATGAATGTTTACGGCTAAGATAATTTAAGACTAGATGTCGATGTCTGAAGTTAAGGTTTAACACCTTTCATAAGTCGTCATATAGAATTTTGTAAATTGACGTTGTTGTCGCAAGTCTGCTTAATCAAGTCGTCTTATAGAGATGACTAATATTTCGATTATAGGTAAATAAATAAACTTATTTGTGGCTAATTTGTGAGTCGCGTCTCGTAGTCAAATGATGCGAGAAGTCGTAATTGTGCATTAAACGATCCAGAAAACTTGTTTTGCGTTACGCCCAATCTGTTGTGATTGTCGTAAAAATGCTTTGAACATGTGTTGTGAATTCATTTCTTTTTGGAAATCAATGGATGTCAAATTTGAAGCCGAGATGAGCTATAACCTGTTTTGGTCGTTATTTGGAAGAATATGCCAAAATCGCCTTAGTTATATTTTGGTAAACGCGAGGTATTTCCTTTAGTTTGTTTGATGTCGGTTTTCTTGTCGAAGCTTGAGTAAGGTTACGCTCAAGTTCTGTTGTTTTTGGACGTCTTCCATTTCGAATGCGTCTTTTTCCTTCGAGCTTAAGACTTTGAGATATCATTAATCTAACCTTTATTTTCTTTATTAAGTTGGCCTTTACTCATTCTCTTATTCGACCTTGGAGACACTTTATGCATTTATTATCCACCACCTTGTAAGAGCTTAACTCCACTAATCAGTGTTAGTTGCAAATTCAGAGGTTTAGAAGCCTTCATGTGCGAGTAAGTGGATGGGGTTGTTGTGCCACCAGTTGCCACGTCACAAAAAAGGAACCTCCTCAACGTTTAGTGGTTGCTGTAGGATAGGGAGTCGGGTGGCATGCAGAAACTGATCTCCTTTTGTTTAGGATGGTCTGCAGTGGGAAGGGGCATTATTCCCTGGCCGTGCAGAGAGTGGAGGGGGATGATTTCTATTGAGAGAGGATTGAAACTGGAGAGGAGAAGGAAATGGGGGAGATTGGGAGGAAGGACGCCGCAAAGAGGTCAGCAAGGTCGTGCTTGCTTGAGCAAATTTTTGAGAACTACAACAGGTTCTCCTTTTTCCTCTCTTCACAGACTTAAATCACTGTTTGTGCCTTATTTCTGGTAGTGTTTGTGTGTTTCTTTCAACATAAAGGATAATGCATATGATGTTATTTTTCTATAAGCTCTGAGTGAGGTTTGTCCTCAATGAAAATGTTAGTTTCTGAGTAAAGAGCCACTCTGCCCTATGCCACTCTGTAGGAGTTAATAACTCAGTATTTGACACATGTTTCGACGTGGGTCTAGGCAGTTTAGAAAGCATGTGGTTTGGTTTTAACTAGTTGTGGTAACAAAAGATGGAACCAGTGTAGGAATATGATTATAAAACATCCCTTTGTTCAAGCACAGTAGAACCCCGAAAGCATGGTAGGCAGAATGGTTTCCCACTGTGTCTTTGTATGTTTTTGACTGGAAAGTGTGAGTACATGGAGTACTCTGGTCAGATAGTGTTTAAGTCGAAGTTCTAACTAATTTTTGTTTCCAAAAACCCTCCAAGGTTCAACTTCGACGACTTATATGACGTAAGATATAAACTTAAGTTGGCTTGATGTTTATTTCAAATAACCTATCCCATAGAGTTTAGAGGTGTGACAAGCCTTGGCTGATAAGAAATTTAGATCGGATTGAATGACCGACAAATGTATTTAACTAAGTTTCTTATCCAGTATTAGATCTTCAGTTAGAGGTCAATAAATGGGAATGATCATCTCTAGAGTCTTAAGATAGATTCCAAGTCTTTAATACCTTTATCATTTAACTCTTACCTCATTGAACCATTTAAAACTATTTGTTTTGGAAGGAGGGTGTAGAGTTGTGGTATAAGTAATTATCCTTGGTCAAAAACCGTCATACTTATAAAGTGAAAAGATAAGGGTGGGGAACCCGCATATTGTGTTTTAGTTAATTAAATTGCATGCAATGTTCCTTGTATCGCTATTACCTAGTATATTGAAGACCTTTATGAGTCTAAAACTTAAAACTCCGGGCCTTCGGATATTCGTATTTTATACTTGGGTAAATTGTATAAACTTTTGAAAACCATATAGCCAAGTTAGAGACCACTTATGAGTGGATAATTTCAAACAACGGTTTAGACTGTTAAGGGATTACTATTGCATTACAAATGTTATCCGTATAAACAATGAACTAGAAAACCCTTTAGACATCGTGAAAATGGAGATGATTCCATAAGCTCTGGAATAGAGTAAACCTTTGCGCCATGCGCTATTGCATGAGGAAATTCAAATACCTTGAGGTCATCGAGGTCAACATATATATAAACCTTACAAATAGAAAAACTGTAGGATTGCGATTAATTCAAGTCGAGTAGGGTGGGTGAACTTAATTCATGCGTTCATACAACGCTATTTAAATTCAAATCCTTTGGCCAAGGTGATGCATGATCCTCAAGTGCATTGAATGTTCACTGTGACTGGATGGCGTTTCTTGTGGAAGGGTCATGCATGACTAGAGGGTATCTAGGGATTTGCATGATAACAAGACACATAAGTTACAACACCAGAGCTCAGATGGCAAACACCGATGGTTATCCTAAGTCTATCCTCTTGAGTAGGGTAGGGCCACTTCCAGTTAGGAAGGAGTGCGGGAGACCGACGGTCTATGGTTGGAGGTTAAGCTCCTTGAAGATACTTTCTCTTCCAAATATTGAGGATTGCCGAGTCTTGAATGTGATTGGTCGACAATCAAGATGCGGTGATAATGGTATGTTTCTAATATTGTATTTGTTTTAAGAATTTTCAAATTAGTAAGAAAACTAAATGTTTATGGTTTATCATTTCTTTCAGCTTTGTGAAAAATGAAATCATGTTTATTGTTAAATTGAAGAATGTTATATTTGTTAGTAGTGAATTCTTTAATGTTTGATTACAAAGGAAAAAAAACTCCTATGTTAAAACCTAGTTTTCAAGTAAAATCAGATATGGATGTTACAGAGACATTCAAGTCTTCCGAACACTGTTGTTAGATAAAGAGTGTGTATTCCTGCGGGATAGAGGCAAAATCCAAATGATAAATGATTGAAAACACAAATAAATGTCACTTCGAAAGTGTGGATCTCACATAGATGAAGATTCTTCAACACATGAGAAGATGAAGCTAAATCTGCAATCACACACACAATAACAATGCTCTACTCTGCAACAATGAATATCTTGGATGCTCTAAAATCGTAAGTTAGCCAAAAGTTCATAATCATCTTCTAGTTTGCAAATGAAACACTAAACATGCTTATATATGCAACAACACACATTCTTGCTAAGAATTTCATAATTCAAACTTGAGATGTCGGCATAGGACCTAAGTAACGGTCATAAAACTGACATTAAAATTTAGGGTTGACCCAAAATGGGGCAGGACTAGGGTGCTAGCGCCCAAGTCCACCCTCCCAAATTTGGTTAGGATTCATAAAAAATAACACCCCTAGGTCCTATTTGCCATAACACTTAGGGGTTTTCTCATTGGGATTCAAAATTAACATGCAAGATGCTTATAATGCATTCTAAGGACTCAAGAGCTAAACCTTAAGAGGGAAAAGTTCGAGGGAGACATTTTTCAACATAACATTTAGCCCCCACTTTAATGTATACATGAATGCAAGGCCCATACATGCATTAAAGTACGGTCAAAACATAGAAAACACACCAAGCACTTAGAGCTAATGCCTACACAAAGATTGAGGAACTATTTCTAGCCCCCAGTCTCAGGTAGACATTAGAGAAATCACATTACAAACATGCCAATCACAGTGAAGACAGTAACAAGCACGCAAAACATGGAGAAGACAGTTACATTCATGCAAAATATGGAGAAGACATTATTGAAGACATGCAAAACACAATGAATACAATGAATGTAGTGATTATTTCTTTTTTCATTTTCATATAATGAATGCAAATGAAAGTACATGGAAAGTAAACACACAACCCAAAATGTAGGAGGGACTCATCGCCACTAGTCTTTAGACTGCATATGGGGAAACAGACACGCAATACAAATTTACAGTGTAGGAGGGACTCATCGCCACCAGTCTTTAGACTACACTTGAGAACAAACACGTCATACAAATCCCAAAGCATAGGAGGGACTCATCGCCACCATTCTTTAGACTATGCTTGGGAACAAACACACCATACACACACACATGGAAGACATGGAGAAAACATAGCAAAAAAGTGATGGAAGGAGCCTATTGCTAGGTTCTGTTAGGATTAAGGTGCCATCAACCTATAAATTCTATGTAGTTAATTACTCCTAATATTGTTTGTAAATCACCCATAAGGGATGAAAGGTTTCACCAACAACGGTCTTGTTTCAGCTACATATTTATATCCGGTCCTTGATGCTCATTCATCTGTGATGGGGGGTCATAGGGGGGTTTCCCCATGTGAGGGGTCTGGGGGGATCATCCCCCCTGACAAGGGGTCCAGGGGCTGCGCACCTCGGCGGGTGTTCGGGGGTAGCGCCCCCGAAATCACATTTTATTTATATTTTATCATTGTGAATCTAGACTGTTTGTCATTAGGTCATAGATCTGACGATCAATATTTTGTCGGTTATCTTGCCCTAGAAGGCAACCCCCTTTTATAAGGATATTTGTACTATATTTTTATTAGATTGGAGAGTAACAAACGGCACTGGATTGAAGACTGAAGGAGAGAGGAAGTGCATGTATTGTAATCTCATATTTGAAGATAATACAACTTGGTGCCTCTTTTATTGGTGGAGTTTTTTACCTGAAAGGGTTGTCTCCACATTACATACTATGTTATGTGTTCAGTTCTTAGTGCATGTCATTTCTGTGTAATGGGTTTTGATTTCTATTGCAATCTCCATTGACTCTACATTGTTTAGAGGATAATAAGGTTTGAATCAGATTTTTGTTGTGTGGTTTGCACCTTCATTTCTAACAGGTTTGCCACCATCTCAGACACATTACAAGCACACCTGATAGTTGGGCTTCGCCACAACAACTGCCAAAGACACGCTTAAGGGAGGATACACCAACCTCGCCTACTCAGAGGACTTTTAGAATAAAAAGGACGTGCACTAGATCAAGAGATACACCATCCCCGCCTCTGCAAAGGGCTTAAAATAAAAGGATATGCACGATATCCCACCTCAATAGAGGGCTTAATGATTTCAATATAAAATAAATATGTGCACTCACTCAGAGATACAACATCCCACCTCCACAGATGGCTTACAAACACACTTCGTTAGTACCAAAATCATCAGAAAGCTTACCTTATATATGCCCCCACCTTAAGGTGGTTGATATCATGTACCAATATCAATCGCGTTAAGGTAGAGAGAAAACACACAAGGGAACAAGAGCTCTCGCAAAGCCCATGCCCCCAGAAGTGACATGCACTTTACGATCACCAAATGTTCCCACAAACACACAATTTTCTGCAAGAAAAGAGGTTAGAAACTTTTCCATAAGATAATAACCACATCACATGATCAATGCAATGCATAAACATCATCATATCAAAAGCCAAGGTTATACTACAGATTGAGAACCTAAGTATAATCGTGGGGCTCTACCGCAAAGATCTCGGAACCGAGTATAAGCAAGGTGAGATCCAAGATAAACAAAGTGCATGGAGCAACAATGTTGTTATGGTTTGTTAGTGTGATAAGACATCATAGAAATAGCACATGGAGTGATTCTACTAGCCAAGTGTTGGATAATATATATCAACCCCATCGTCATGTATGGACTAGGTCCATTTTTTCTTACTCGCTGAAAGGACACTTGGTCCTTATCAGTCTTATTTATTTTTCGTCATCTACTAGCTAGAGAGAACCACTAGAGGAAGGTAAACAATAAATCAAGAAAGGAGAAACAAGTGCCCTAGGGTCATCACGTAGGAAGGTGCCCCCAGGTCACCAACCGCAACGCTATGCCCCTATGACACAACACACAACAATGTAAATAGAAGAGAGACAATATAGAAGAATAATGATACAAATAGAAGAATGGTCGGAATAGAGGTAGTCTCTTGGTATCCTTGAACTTGCAAGAGTAACAAGGGTCATCCAAGGAGGCCTAAACAACACATAACACGTCACGGGGGAAACACAACATAGAGGTAAAGGGTTAGAAATATTTACTTGTAGGGACAAATGAACTAGCGGTCATCATAGAGTAAATTATCTTCCCAATCTTGAATGCTAGAGGGAAGATGTTCATAAGGTATCATAGCCCAACTTTTGTTCTTGTATTCAAATTGTTCAGTGTTAAGTTTGTTGTGGTTTGATTCAATGTTAGGTGCAATGTTTTCTTGTTGAGGTGCATTTCATTGGGCAAAATCTTGTCTTCTTCTCCTTCTTTCTCTTGCTTGTCTATTTCTTTTTGTCTTGTTGCTTATATTTTCAAAAGTGTTGTCATGTTTTTCCGTAGGTTTTTGCATGTTAGAGGAGGAAGCAGTATGTTCAAATCTCACTTGTCTTGATGAAGTGTTTTTTCTCTCGATGAGTCACTCATGATCCTTGTAAGGATAATGGGGGAGGAACCTCAACATAGATACCATCTCTCCATGGACGAGGTGAGTTATGAAACTTTTACTTATCCACATCTATCACTCCAATTATTTCATTATAGTCACAATAATCTTGGTTTATTCTTATTTTGTTTTGTCCTCTAGGAAGTTCTTCTAATACGGGTTATTTGTCTCTTGTTGTTTGCATAGGAGGCCCAACCACTCTATATATAAGTTTTGTTTTGTATCATCTATATTGTAGGAAAGAGTGATCTCTTCGTAGCTCAGGGTCTCTATCAGGTTGTGGCCAAAAGTACTCAAGAATAAAGTTGTTGTCTATTGCCAAAGGTTGATATGTATTACGTCAGATAGTATGCACTTGTCCATGTAAAGTGTAATATCCCACCCTTGATAGGATATTATACCAATATTTTTTTGTTTCCTGCTGCGTTTTAGTTTAGGGTTTATAATGTTTTTGCATGTTTGATTTTTGGCAATGAAAACATAGAATATGTGGTATATAACCAAAACCCATAAAAACTAAGATAGATATAAGTAAAATAATAGAGACCCAGTTTATATTATGGAAAAATATGAATTACAATGACATACCCTGATGGAGATCTTCAACTTTGTTTCTGTGCTAACAAAGGACCAGCAATGTGAGCTAAAGAAATATGCTCCAAACTCCTAGGAATGAAGTGATGTTGATTTGCAAATAGAATCAGCTCAGCATTAAACTCTAAGCACCCACAAATGCTGAATAAATGTGACCCATAGATGAGTATTTGCTGATCATAAGTGCCCATAACCACCTCTAGGCTGTACGACCCTGCTGTAGGGTACAAGTAGCAACAAATGGTGTCAAGACTCCTCAAAACTCTTCAATAATTGGCTAGAAATTACTGCAGTAATGAGGCGACCCTGTTGAAGGGGTTTATAGCAGCAACCCTTCATGAAATCACTCACAAAAGCCCTCTTATGTGTACGGCTGGTTGAGGAAATCGTATGGCCCAGTAAAGAAGATAAACTCAGTAAAAAAACTCCACAAAATCACTTAAATCTGTCCTCATTACCTCTGTCTATAGCTGCGAACTAAGAACTCATGAAATATATTCATTTCTAGCTTAAATCTTCTCCAATATACACAATTTGGACTCCTGATTGAAGCCCACACTTTGGTAATGATTCAGCTGATCTTTCACAGCCTCGAGATTGCAAATACATTGAAGAGATCTTGTTCTCCAATGGCTGAAGATGACTGAAACTCTTGGTCTCAAGCTCAAATCCCAAGAACACCAAAATGACAAAGTCAAGTAATCATCAAGAATAATCTATTTGGTTTTTGATGCCCTTTTATAACTTCTCCAAATGAAGTGTATTTAATTTGCCTTTGAAGTCCACTTTTAGGTTTTTAATAAATACTTTATAATATAACTTCACTTGAGCACTTTAATCCATGATTTAATTATTTGACTTTAATATCATTAAATGACCCCTTTTAATAAAGTCAAATAAGTCATTATTATATGCACCTTTTAAAAAAAATATCATTATGACCCCCTTTATAACATAAGGTCTATTAACCACATGATGTCTTTTTAATAATAATTAATTATTATTAAAGATTACCTTTAATAATAATTAATTATTATTAAAGATTACCTTTAATAATAATTAAAAATCACTTATCTCCATAATTAGACATCATTTCTCAATTCTGTCTGAACCTGGGGTTTCACCATGGTACCCTCTATGCATCCAATTACCTTACTAAAAATAGCAGGGGTCCCTCTCTACAACCATAGTCTTACTATAAATAGTAAATCCCTCATTTGCCTGATCAAACCAATTGAGTAAGGGATTGACACTGCAATCAAGACCTATCCAGGTGCCCTGCTATATATAGAAACACTGACTCTCCTGAAATGGTGACTTACTATAAATAGTGTGTATCCAGAAACATCAAACGAAGGCCCAAACCTGAACCCAATGACAAACTGACGAGAAGTAATGTCCCGTATGACTAGGCAACAACCACTGAAGACCCTCTAACCAAGACTATTAGCCTACGAGGGTCAAAATGATAGGCTAATCCAAAAATAACTAATGCTTGCAAAAAATGGGGACATTACAGTCCGCCCTCCCTGAGATTGCTTGTCCCCAAGCAATCATGACTGCAAAGAAAAAACACTACACTGGAAGTCCAAAAGACGACTGCGAAATGCCACACTCTGAAGCACAACTGCCACAACATCAACATAACCACAACTACGCAAAAATGAACACCAAATCAACTGTCCAATCCCTGCGCATTGAAACTGTGCATCTCAAACGAATCATGTACATGGGAACCAAAAGTAAAACTGCAAGCAATCCTCACCAAGTACATACTGCAATACTCCGTAGTGAACCTAGACCGGAACCCTGATGCACATAGAGGATCCCTGAACATACTGGAGAGTGTCCAACATAATATACCTGGATCCCAACTCCAGAATAGAAGCCTGCTAAGTAGAACATCTTCAGACCTCTGCTGCTCAACACTGATCCCAACTTCACCATGCCAGAAGTGGTGAAACAATACAATGGAACCCATCCAAACTACAGTGCCACCCCTGTCAACACCTGGGTCCCAATGCAACCGATACCCACATCCATCTGCTCTACAAAGATAGGAATAACTGAAAGTATCTACAATGCCAGAACTATCTCCATACTCTACTATACTCCCATGCATGTGACGTCTAACTAAACCATCATGTCCACTGACACCATAATCACTCTAAACCCATGTATCCACAAGAAATATCTATGACATAGGAGTAGCAAACTTTTTTAGATACATGTCAGCATGATGGGAAATCGAACACTGATCCTGCAAGTACTCACCTGCAAACAACTGAGTCAGGTACTTGCAGCCACTAAATCCATCTACTGAAGATGTTAACTTTCCATCCCACAATGGATGGTATAATCTCAGAACCAATCCACACCGATGCATCATCAAGCCTTCCACATGTGGATCAAAAGAAAAATGATGAGCACTCCTCACTGTGTAGTTGTGATAAAATACTTCAACCTTGGTCAATGGCTCATCACATGCAACAGTGGAATCAAGAGATGGCTCTAATCTTTGATCTTAAATTATTGATTGGGTAGGGCCTCTGGCAACCTGCTCTGCAAACCCAACCACAAAATATCTATGAGGAAACATTACAGTTAGAGTACCTACAATGACTCCCATAAAATGCCTAATAGCGCATGAACCATGAATGAGAGTATCCCTTGTGACCCCAAATGGACCCTCCTGAAACTTTGGACTCTCAAGTAGGTACTCAGCAAATGTATCAGCATGGTAAAAATGAAATAAGGCTGGATCAACGTTATCCTTTGAAACCTGTAGCTAATCACTCTGACTCTGCAACACAACAAGTTGTCAATCACCATCAACTGCATGAGATGAAGTAACAGACTTGCTTCCAGGAGAGGGAAACAAATCAACATGAGATCCATATTCCCAACCAGATGACACTCTGTGAACCTCTTGTGAAGATGATGGAGTAGCGCCGTGTACCAACTCACAACTCTCGGGAGAATCCACCATTGCCAAACAAGAGCTATCAACAATCTCACCCGCATCATCTATCATAGTACTGACCTCAAGAGAACTTGATGCAACATGTGGTTCTCTGCTACTCTCAATCAAAGTACTCATCTCAATAGAGACTACTGTGCCAGAATCCATGATGGATGTAGCCAAATCCTCCCTACAACCCGTGGATATCTAATCCTCACCAACTACTGCTATAGGAAACTATACTGTATTTGTAGCTGGTGAAGATTGTGCCATACTCAACTCCACGGTAAGCTCCTCTACCTGTGACTGCGACTCCTAAAGGGCCAACTGGGTGCTCTTCAACGAGTCCATGGCCACCTCGAGCTCATGAGTGAGCTCATCAACCTCCTCTTCCTTTCCCTTCAATGCATCATAACAAATGCAATCCCACTCGAGAAGATAATCTCTGTCAGCAAGTAGTTGCAGGTAATTTTGTTTCATTATTCCAATTGCTTCTCAGAGTGCATGAATCTCTGTAAGGGAAAGGCCACTATCATAATGCCCATCTGACATAGGAGTACTCCAACCATAAGTAGCCAACATCTGACGAGCAACATCGAAATGCTCTATGGCTTTGGCAATCATACTATCATTCACCTTTAGTTGCCCAACCAAATGATGAGGACTCTGCAACTTAGGACTCCCATACAAGGTTGTTGATTCGAAATCTGCACTATGATATGAGGTTGTATCAACATCACTCACCTCATGATAAGCAACATCATGTGTGCTATCATTAGTGCACACATCAACAACTAAAGTACTATTGCTATGTACCTCAAAGGATGGCTCAACTGGTAATATAGAAGATGCTGATATAACATTATCTTCACACACTTCTGCTTCCAATGTAACTACATGTCCATCCAACTCACGATCCTGGGATTCAGTGCTACTAAATAAATTTTCTGATTTGTTTTCTAAGGTCTGATATGAAAAATCAAACTCATTGTGGCATGAATCTACATCATAAATTGCATCATTAGTACCCAAATATTGAGTACCAAAATTCGACAACTCCATAGAAACATCATCCACATGTGAAATCACTATTGTCTCATGTTGATGCAAACATATCCTACTACTGTCATGAAAATTAGAATTATTATGGGTCATATTTTCCAAGCAATCTTCATGTTTGACACTCACATCTTGCGTGTCAACATTTAAATGTTCTCCCACAACATTCTCTGCACTTACCATGACCTCTAAATCATCATTATGCTCAAGCAAAGGACTACTGTCATCAAAATCAGATTTGTTATCATGACTTATAACAATTTCTTGAACATTGATAATGTCCACTTCCTCCTCAAATTGGTCCTCATTTTCCTCCATACTGATAAGGTTATCTGCATTAGTGTTTGCTTTCTTTTCCTTTGCAAACCAAGGATCCAAAATTTTTGGATGTTGTAGAAGCCTTGTTAAATTGTTATCATAGTTTTGTACAACCTGCATGAGTTCTGGCAGGAGTTCCTGTATAGACTTCATTTTACCCAAACCACCAATCAACTGCAGCTGCTATAGGTGAGTGATGACCACTCAAATGATGCTAGATGTTAATTCACTAAATATTTTTTTAAAAAACTACATATGCAACCATTAAAATTGACATGCAAGCATATAGGTGCTCTCCAAATAGACATGCAAGTACTGGGTACTAACATGCAACTGAATAAATTTCTGATTTCCCAATAGGGTGGTAGGAAACCGCTCTGATACTACTATAATATCCCACCCTTGATAGGATAATATACCAATATTTTTTTGTTTTCCGCTACATTTTAGTTTAGGGTTTATAATGTTTTTGCATGTTTGGTTTTTGGCGATGAAAACATAGAATATGGGGTATACAACCAAAACCCATAAAAACTAAGATAGATATAAGTAAAATAACAGAGACCTAATTTATATTATGGAAAAATATGAATTACAATGACATACCCTGATGGAGATCTTCAACTTCATTTTTGTGTTGACGAAGGACCAGCAATGTGAGCTAAAGAAATATGCTCCAAACTCCTAGGAATGAAGTGATGTTGATTTGCAAATAGAATTAGCTCGGCATTAAACCCTAGGCAACCACAAATGCTAAATAAATGTGACCCATAAACGAGTATTTGCTGATCATAAGTGCCCACAACCACCTCCAGGCTGTACGACCCTACTGTAGGGTACAAGTAGCAACAAATAGTGTCAAGACTCCTCAAAACCCTTCAATAATTGGCTATAAATTACTGTAGTAATGAGGTGACCCTTTTGAAGAGATTTATAGCAGCAAACCTTCATGAAATCACTCACAAAACCCCTCTTATGTGTACGGCTAGTTGAGGAAATGGTATGGCCCAGCAAAGAAGATAAACTCAGTCACAAAACTCCACAAAATCAATTAAATCTATCCTCAATACCTATGTTTATAGCTGCGAACCAAAAACTTATGAATATTCATTTCCAGCTCAAATCTTCTCCAATATGCACAATTTGGACTCCTGATTGAAGACCGCACTTTGGCAATGATTTAGCTGATCTTTCACAGCCTCAAGATTGCAAATACATTAAAGAGATCTCATTCTCCAATGGCTAAAGATGACTGAAACCCTTGGTCTCAAGCTCAAATCCCAAGAACACCAAAATGACAAAGTCAAGTAATCATCAAGAATAATCTATTTGGTTTTTGATGCCCTTTTATAACTTCTCCAAATGAAGTGTATTTAATTTGCCTTTAAAGTCCACTTTTAGGTTTTTAATAAATACTTCATAATATAACTTCACTTGAGCACTTTAATCCATGACTTAATTATTTGACTTTAATATCATTAAATGACCCCCTTTTAATAAAGTCAAATAAGTCATTATTATATGCACCTTTAAAAAAAGAAATTATTATAACCCCCTTATAACATAAGGTCTATTAACCACATGATGTCCTTTTATTAATAATTAATTATTATTAAATATTACCTTTAATAATAATTAAAAATCACTTATCTCCATAATTAGACATCATTTCTCAATTCTATCTGAACATGGGGTTTCACCATGGTACCCTCTATGCATTCAATCGCCTTACTAAAAATAGTAGGGGTCCCTCTCTACAACCACAGTCTTACTATAAATAGTAAATCCCTCATTACCTGGTCAAACCAATTGAGTAAGGGATCGACACTACAATCAAGACCTATCTAGGTGCCCTGCTATATATAGAAACATTGACTCTCCTGAAATGGTGACTTACTATAAATAGTGTGTATAACTAAGTCCAGAAACATCAAACGAAGGCCCAAACCTGAACCCAATGATGAAATGATGAGAAGTTGGTGCAGGAGCACCTTGACAAATTGATGTTTCTACCTTGTAACAAGGTCATTTGGACCAATTCACATATGTTTAGGTTCAAGTCTTGTGTTCTTTTTTGTAAAATGTAAAGGTATCACAAATATAAACCTTGCAAAATTGTAAAGTTGCAATGCAACATATGGAATATGAAAGGTCATGAGGGTCATTCACTTGGAGGAAGTTAAAAATTAGTTGGAAACTAAAGAGATATGAGTGTAATGCCTTTAAATAGGCTTTGTAACCTTTGTAAACTCGTGGGTGATTGAAGATTTGAAAATGGAATAATAAAAAGCATTGTTTTTCTGCATTCTTCTTCAAAAATTCACTGTTTTCAGCCCTTGTACGAATCTGTACTGACTCATAGGCATGTGCAAGTGTATGTAAGTGATAGTACAGACAATCACCCTCCATTTCTTTTTTGTTTCATGCAGATTGGTTTTGTTTTGAGTTAGATATTGCATTTTTCGTAAAAACTGTCAAAACCCTGATTTAGGGTAACCCGTTTTGGGAAAAACGTCATAACTTTTGTGTCCACCGTTAGATCTTTATGTAACTTGGGGAAAATGTCTATACCTATGTTATCTACAATCTAACTGAAGTGATCGACTTCTTTTTTGTTTGTTTGGAAGCTATGAATGACTATTCGTGGCATTTCACAGTGAAATTTCTAAGTTTGAACCCTTGTAGCAGAATTATCAGTCTGTTTTTAGAGCACATTTTCCAAAGTAACCTATACCCATCTTGGAGTATGCTATGGGGAGGCATAATGGGTATCTAATTCATGTCTTAGGTTGACATTTGAAGGTCTGTACAAAAAGATAAGAGGACTGTTCTCTTTTTCTAGGGATACAAGCCATTTAGAGGTTTTGTGAAGTAAGTGCATGTTCCGGGAGTGATCTGCCTTAACCAATGGGTGGGATGAGTCATTTGGTACCCCAATACAACCTTTCTATGGGAAAACAAAGATTCCTTTCTGCTGTTCCCACTTTTCCATGAAGGACTTGGTTTTGGACCTATAGGTGTGGTTGAGCCTTGTTGAATCGATTCCTCTTCCTTGCATCCCATATGCCTCTGCATCATTTTGGTATCAAAGCTAGCAAAAGCTTTGGGAAGAGATGTTGTATTTGTCCCTGTCACTGAGAAGGCAGGTGAAGAACTGAAGGAAAGATTGTGTTGGTGATCGTTATTTTGTTTGCTAAGTTGTTTGGTTGCAGGTGCTTATCCATCTAACTACAGAAGGATGTTTTCTGAGGTTGTGTGTGTGGGAAGACAAGATGAGGTCTGTCATGACCATTCTCCAATGGAGATTAGGCTGGATAAGGGTGCATAGAGAAACCACTGAGGAGAGAGTGGTAGGTGCATCACCAGAATCTGCTGTTGGGTGAGATGAATGGTTTGGTGAGTTGGTTTGTTGTGAAGCAATGAGAGAGATGGATACCTGAAGAAGCACTTGATGTTGCAGCCTGAAGAGTACTCCACTGATGGGAGTAGAAGGAGCCTGAAGATGCTCTAAGTTGATGGTAGTTTGATTTGTTGGTTGGTTGGTCACCATTCCTATTAGTCTGAAGATTGGAAGACTGAAGCTGAAGAAGATGAAGAGACAGACAGAGATGCAGAAAAGACTTTTGTTACAGATACATTTCCAAGGGACTTGGAAATCTTGGTTGTATGGTGCAGGAGCACCTTGACAAATTGATGTTTCTACCTTGTAACAAGGTCATTTGGACCAATTCACATATGTTTAGGTTCAAGTCTTGTGTTCATTTTTGTAAAATGTAAAGGTATCACAAATATAAACCTTGCAAAATTGTAAAGTTGCAATGCAACATATGGAATATGAAAGGTCATGAGGGTCATTCGCTTGGAGGAAGTTAGAAACCAGTTGGAAACTAAAGAGATATGAGTGTAATGCCTTTAAATAGGCTTTTTAACCTTTGTAAACTTGTGGGTGATTGAAGATTTGAAAATGGAATAATAAAAAGCACCGTTTTTCTACATTCTTCTTCAGAAATTCACTGTTTTCAGCCCTTGTACAGATCTGTACAGACTCATAGGCATGTGTAAGTGTATGTAAGTGAAATTATAGACAATCACCCTCCATTTCCTTTTCATTTCATGCAGATTAGTTTTGTTTTGAGTTAGATATTGCATTTTTGGTAAAAACTGTCAAAACCCTGATTTAGGGTAACCCGTTTTGGGAAAAATGCCATAACTTTTGTGTCCACCGTTAGATCTTTATGTAACTTGGGGAAAATGTCTATACCTATGTTATCTACAATTTGATTGAAGTGATCGACTTCACTTTTGTTTGTTAGGAAGTTATGAATGACTATTCGTGGCATTTCACAGTGAAATTTTTGAGTTTGAACCCTTGTAGTAGAATTACCAGTCTATTTTTAGAGCACATTTTCCAAAGTAACCTATACCCATCTTGGAGTATGCTATGGGGAGGAATAATGGGTATCTAATTCATGTTTTAGGTTGACATTTGAAGGTATGTGCAAAAAGATAAGAGGACTGTTCTCTTTTTCTAGGGATACAAGCCATTTAGAGGATTTGTGAAGTAAGTGCATGTTTCAGGAGTGATATGCCTTAACCAATGGGTGGGATGAGTTATTTGGTACCCCAATACAACCTTTCCATGGGCAAACAAAGATTCCTTTCTACTGTTCCCACTTTTCCATGAAGGACTTGGTTTTGGACCTATAGGTGTGGTTAAGCCTTGTTGAATCGATTCCTCTTCCTTGCATCCCATATGCCTTTGCATCAGAAGTAATGTCCCGTATGACTAGGCAACAGCCACTGAAGACCTTCTAACCAAGACTATTAGCCTACGAGGGTCAAAATGATAGGCTAATCCCAAAATAACTAATGCTCGCAAAAAAATGGGGACATTACATAAAGGGAATTTTATGCAATTGTGAATAGTTGAGGGGACATCGTTCATAGCTTTCAACCATGGGTGTCCTAGTTTTACATGGAAGGTGTCAGATAAAGTGATAACCTCATATACTTGATCCATGACTTTATCAAAAGTTGTAACCAATAAGGTTATCTTCCCAAAGGTAGGCATTAAACCATTATGTGTCTTAATTCTTATATTCGAAGGTTCATAGGAATCTTGTGTCAAATTATGTGTAAGGAGAAACTCTTCCATTATCACATTAGACATGCAATTAGGATCTATAAGTGTACCATTTACTAGAATCTCCATTATTTTCATAGTAATGTAAAGAGGCCCTTCGTTGTCTACGAATGTTTTGTCATGAGGTGTAAATGTAATTTCAGGTTCAGGGCTCCTTCTTTTCAAATAAGGTCTAGGGGGAAGCCTAACATTATTGTTGCAATTATAAGCCATGTGTATATGTCTTCAAATGCATGCAAAATTAGATTTTGAAATATTTTCAATGCTAATCCAAGGAATAAGTGCAAAACTATGTATGCTTATGATCTAAAAATGCTTGATTTTTCACTTTTTCACAAATTTTCAATGCAAATGACTAAAAGAAGAGGTGTTGTGGAGAATGTTAAAAGGGGAAATGAATAATAGGCTCAATATCAGTTCAATAATGCAACAATATCCTTCACAACACACCTATAATGCAATTCTAGAGAGACGATAAGGCCAAATCTAGTGAAAATGCAAGGTTTTCAAACCCTAGACATGAATTTTTTGCAAAGAGGACACTATGATGAAATACTACAATTAGAAATCAATCCTAATAAGTGTTTGAAAAGGGTAGTAAAATCTTAAACACGATTTTAACTACAAGCCCTAGCTAATGCAAAACTAGGTTTTTATGAAAAATGTACAATTTCAAGCAATTTTTAACAATTTAAGCATGTAAAAGTAATTCAAATGATTAAAATAAGATGAATTTATGCAATTTAAATCAGGTATAATGAAAATAACAAAAAATAAATCGAATTAAATGCCAATTAATTCAAATTATGCCAAAATGCAAGTCTAAGATGCCATTTTTTTAATAATTTTTTAAATGCAATAAAATGAATGAATGCAAATCTAAAGTACAACACTCAACAAGGTTCGAAATTCAAATAAACAAGGGCTCACCAAAAATGTTTTGGGGTTGAAAAAGGGAGAAAATGAAAACAAGGGTTAAATCCTCCTTTCTCAACAAACATTCAAGGACATATCAACTGAGTTGAATCACACTTTTGCAAGAGGATTCACCTACAGGTTAGGCTATCACTTGGAATGATGTGGAAGCTTAGATGTTATCAACTAATATCTCAATTTAATGCTCAAATACCCTTCAAACCCTAATTATGTAAAACAATAAGCAAATCGATGAATTATGACAAATGCTTGCAAACTAAGGTAGTAGACAAAGATTAGTTATTGACCATTTTTTGAAGTTTAGGATGCGGAATACTTGGGGACACTACTACTAACACCCCTATCCAAGGTGTTGTTTTCTCTATGGAATCCTGATCTCTTCCTGACACTGATGTTCACTGTATTTTCCGTTTCTGCCCCAAGAGATGTGGAGGACAATACCACTAGCGCCCAAGTCCAAGGCCAGATGTTTTTCAGGATGTCAGAGCCTCTTCGAATGCTGATTATCACTATCACAATGATTTATGTGTTTGAAACTTCAGAGGACACTGCCACTAATGCCCATGTCCAAGCAGTCCTTTTCTTTAGGGATCCAGAATCTACACATTGTCTTACTGTTCCCTGCAACTCAACTCCGTCAAGATGCAACACATGTAACCTGCAATCACAAGGAGAGTAGTTGGGGGTTGTGATGTTCAAAGAATTGCCTTAGTTAAGCTCTGGAGAGACATTCAAGTCTTCCAAATAATGATAATGATTGCGTATGCATGTAGGATAGAGGCAAAATCTAAATGATAATGATTGAAAACATAAATAAATGTCACCTCAAAGGTGTGGATCTCACATAGATGAATATTCTTCAACACATGAGAAGATGAAGCTAAATCTGCAATCATAAACACAATAACAATGCTCTGCTCTGCAACAATGAATATCTTGGATGCTCTAAAATCATAAGTTAACCAAAAGCTCATAATCATCTTCTAGTTTGCAAATGAAACACTAAACATGCTTATATATGCAAAAACACACATTCCCACTAAGAATTTTGTAATTCAAATTTGAGATGTCGGCATAGGACCTAAGTAATGGTCATAAAATTGACATTAAAAGTTAGGGCTGACCCAAAATGGGGCAGGACTAGGGCGCTAGCTCACCCAAGTCCACCCTCCCAAATTTGGTCAGGATTCATCAAAATAGCACCCCCTAGGTCCTATTTGCCATAAAACTTAGGGTTTTTCTCATCAAGATTCAAAATTAACAAGAAAGATACTTTTAATGCATTCTAAGGACTCGGGAGCTAAACCTTAAGAGGGAAAAGTTCCAGGGAGACATTTTCCAACATAACAGTTGTACTAATGTTTTTCTCCTTTTTTCAACTTTTAAAGATATTTCTTTGCTAAAGCCAAATCTTGGTTAAAAGGTGATACATAATTTAGACATCCTAGAAACCTCTGAAATTGTTTCTTATCTTCAAAGACTTCAAGGAATTCTTGGATTATGGTCAAAATGTGTGGTTGTAACTTCACTTAAATTTTATGGTTTAAATGCAAACCAACAAAATCACTATCGGTACTACTTATAACAATTTTCTTCTTTAACAAAAAAATTCAATTTTCCTTAATAGCTTTAAAAAATTCCTCCAAATTCTATACATGAGCACCAATAGAGCTAGAAAAAATAATTATATCATTTATATATTCTACACAATACCCTCTAAGGTGTTTCAAAGCATTATCCATTTTCTTTGAAAACATATTGGTGCAATGTTAAGGCCAAATGGCATCACATTCCACTAATACAATCCTTTGTTGAATGCACAAGACAACAGAGAGGGGGGGCTGAATCAGTTGTAGCTTAAAATTTCAAAACCCTAACAAACATTCAAATCCACATTAGTCTAATTAACGTTTAAACTGTTATGATGATTAAGAATGAAAATCAAATAATAGAACTGAATCACAACAACACCATACACAAGAGAACACTGAATTTTATGTGGAAAACCCAAGAAGGGAAAAACCACGATGAGGATTAGCTCACAATATAAAGTATTATCAACACCAAATTACAAAAGGCTCACTGCCAGAGGGCTCACTACCCAGAAGAAAGGCTCACTATCGAGAATGAAAGAGATAGAAGAGGTGGCTCACCGCCAGAGTTGAACTCTTATAATTGCATCTAACATAGGCAAGAAGTATAGTTCCAATGAATCTCAATATTCACCACAACACCAACATCATCTCCACAACATCACTGAAGAATAGTAGACATTTTTTGCTCACTGCATCTAATAGTCTAACACATGAAATCTTGTACTGCACCACACATTAAACCACTTTGTTATTCACATCATATCCATCATGCACACACATGATCACGATTGCTTGACACTTATTTATACTGTCTTCAATCTTGAGAGCATTCTCCAAGGTTGGAAAATCACCTCAATCTAGAAGATTCAAATTAGGTCTAGACCTAAAAATTTCTTCTATGGAAAGGAACGAAGGCATACCACAACACACCTTAGCTCGGATCTATATTCATCCAAGCACGCCACTCCACACTACTACAATCACCGAATCAGCTCTGCAATTAGTGTAAACGCCCAAGGTCGGCCAAACTTGTGTTAACACAATAAACTTTTAAATACACACTTCCTCAAACCCAAAGACGGCTTCCAGACCACATACAAGGCTTTAACACAAACTAGAAAATTTCATGAGCATCTTGAAACATCCTAAAATCCAACAAATTCCTCCGCAACAACTCTCACATGCCATACAATGTTATCTTGTTTGTCCAGAATACTTAACTCTCTCTGTCATGCACTGTATCTTTAGAAAGCGACTTCTAGAGCACCAAACCATGAACAAATTCAATATAAGAAAGATATGAACCTTATAAGCACACTTCTAGAACCGCAAGTCCAAAAACAAATTTGCAGAGAAATGTGCAGAAAAACACTTCTACAAGACTCAGAAACATAGTCCACACATTGGTGAACACAACTTCCTCTACACAACGAACCAGAGCACCAAATTTGGAATATAGCATCTATGAACATCTCTGAACAACATATCCAAACCACAAAGATAGATCTTCAACATAGAGGAAATGTGGAGCAAAAGCATAACACTACTCTGTAAGCCAAAATGCCACTTCACCATGTTGTTTCATTTATTAATCAAATTTTCTCAAAAGTACTTGGAAACCAACTAAAAGAAACATATTCTCAACATCTTCAACACCTCTACAAAGAAACCAAATCATCATTAACAATGCATCTCAATCAAACAACTCATACTATTGCAACAACCTCATCTCTGCTCAACCAGTTGATACAGTTGACACTAATGACAACACAAGCTTATTGACATCAATGACAACAATGATAGCACATACTTGCAACAATCTCCCCCTTTGTAATTGATGGCAACACATAATGTGAAAACCCATCAATACATCATCATCTTCAATATTATGCTCCATACCAGCTCTTTTCTTTTTTCCTTCTTTCTCCCCCTCAGCTTGCTACTCTCTTCTTAACAATCAACTCTTCCCTTTTTCACATTGTTCTCTCTCCCCCTTTAACATCAATGGCAAAGGGCTATACTTCTCTCAACTATTCAAAATTGTATCTGCTCACTATTTCTCTGCACCATCATTTTTTTACTATTCTACATACTCCCCCTTAGAAACAACCAAACATTAGAACTTACTCCCCCTTACTGCAACAACCATCACAACCACTCCTACTCCCCCTGAGTGGTAGCCTTCAACATCAATCCAGATTAAAGAATGAATCTTGGAAACCACTGGATCGATGCATCTCCTTATGCATCTAGATCAAAGGAGGGGCAATAACCCCTAACTTCTCCTGGAGATACTCAAATTTATCCTTATGAAGAACCTTGGTGAAAATGTCAGCAACCTGATCCTTTGTAGGCACATACTCAAGCTTCACTTCATTCTCTACAACCTTCTCTCTCAGAAAGTGATATTGGATTGAGATATGTTCTGTCTTTGAGTGCATCACTGAATTCTTTGAGATGTTAATAGCACTGGTGTTATCACAGAAGATAGGAATTGGTTCATCATATATGACACTAATATCCTTCTAAGTTTGTTTCATCCACAACACTTGTGTGCAATAAGATGCTACTACAATATATTCTACCTATGTAGTAGATAGAGACACTAAATCTTGCTTCTTACTTAGCCATGACACCACTCTGTCTCCAAGTAAGAATGCACCACCACTTGTACTTTTCCTGTCATCTACACATCCAACCCAATTTGCATCTGTGTAAGCGCTTAGAGTAAAGTCATTGTCCTTTATGTACCACAAGCAAAAATTCTGAGTGCCCTTTAAGTATCTGAATATCCTTTTCACTGCTGCAACATGTGACTCTCTAGGATCTTCTTGAAATCTAGCCACAAGACAAACTTCATGCATAATATCCAGTCTAGTAGCAGTTAAGTATAAAAACTCTACAATCATTGACCTATACTTACTCTGATTATCCTTAGGTGATTTATCATTCTTGCTTAGCTTGCAACTAGTTGTCATAGGGGTACATACTAGTTTGGAATCTTCCATTCCAATCTTCTTTAACATTTCCTTGACATACTTTGATTGTGAAATGAAAATACCTTTATTTGTCTGATTGATTTGTAGCCCAAGGAAGAAGTTCATTTCTCCACACATTGACATCTCAAATTCTTTTTGCATCTCATCCGCAAAGCTCTTACACATACCTTCATTTCCTCCAGAGATTATATCATCCACATATACTTCAACAATCAAAATTTGATATTTTCTTGCTTTGATGTACATATTACTATCTACAAAACCTTTATTGAAACCTTGTTGCAATAAATACTTGTCTAATCTTGCGTACCAAGCTCTGGGGGCTTGCTTTTATCCATATAGTGCCTTCTACAACTTGCAAACCATATCCAATTTATTTTGACAACTGAAATCCATCCAGTTGTTCTATGTAGACTTCCTCTTCCAGTTCACTATCCAGGAAAGTAGACTTCACATCCATTTGATATACCTTGAAATCCTTATGTACTGCAAAAGCCAAAAACATCCTAATGGAATCCATTCATACCATTGGAGCATAAGTTTCCTCATAGTCTATTCCTTCTAGTTGTGAGTAACCTTTGCACACAACTCTTGCCTTGTTTCCTACCAATTCTCTATTCTCATTCAGTTTGTTCTAAAATACCCACTTAGTTCTAATGACATTTTTGTTTGTAGGTCTTGGTACAAGTTCCCAAGTCTGATTCTTCTCAATGTGCATTAGTTATTCTTCCATAGCCTTAATCCAATACTCATCCTTGCATGCTTCAGTCACTGTTTTAGGTTCAACTTTAGAGAGTAAACCTAGATTTACAAGTTCTTCAACAACTTTCCTTCTTGTCAGCATACCTTTGTTCTTGTCACCAATGATTTGATCTTTAGAATGATGCTTCTACACACACTTGTGAGTTTTAGGAGTCTTTTCTGGAGCTTCTTCTTCTTAGCTCTATACTTCCTTTTTATCAGCATTTTCTTCTTCTCTGCAAGAGGACTCATCTAAATCTGATTCATATCCATTAACTTTTGAACTCTTTTGTAGATCTTCACCAACTTTGACATTTGCACTCTCAACAATCCTTCTTAACCTTTTGTTGTAGCACCGGTAAGCTTTTCTTTTGGTAGAATATCCAAGGAAGATACCTTCATCAGACCTTGCATCAAACTTTTCTAGGTTTTCTTCATCTCTTCTGATACAAAATTTGCTTCCAAATACTTTGAAGTACTTAGCAGTAGGAATCTTTCCATACCATAGCTCATAAGGAGCCTTAGTACTATTTGCCTTTGCTTGCACTTTGTTCAGTACATGTAAACAACAATATGAATTGCTTCTCTCCAGTAGACCTTTGGTAGGTTTGCTTCTTTTATCATTGTTCTTGTAACTTATTGAACAATCCTATTCTTTCTTTCAACCACTCCATTCCGTTGAGGAGTCCTAGGGGTAGATGAGTGCCTCTTTATTCCATGATTCTCACAAAACATGTTAAATTCATTGGAGGTGACCTCTCCACCTCTATTAGACCTCAAACATTTAATGCTCATATCCATTTCTTTCTCAACCATGACTTTGAATGCTTTGAAATTATGTAGGGCTTCAGATTTTTCTTTGAGAAAAATAACCCATGTCATTCTAGAATAATCATCAATCAGTAGCATGAAATACTTGTCACCTTGAAAACTCCTTACCTTGGTAGGACCACAAAGATCTGTATGCACCAATAATAGTCCAGTAGAAGATTGATCCTTGATTTTGAAACTACTTCTTGTTTGCTTTCTAATTTGACATTCCTTACAAACAACATTGATAGGCTTTGTAATCTTTGGCAAGTCTCTCATAGCTTGAGCAACACTAATTCTTACCAGGATATCAAAATTGATGTGACACAATCTCCTATGCCATAGCCAACTCTCACTGATATGAGTCATGAAACAATAACCATAACCACCTTTGAGATGAAACATTTCCGTCTGTCCTCTTTTCAATAGCTATTATAGTTCTGGAATCTTTTCTGAACACACAACCACCATCTTGAAACACAAGATTGTATCCTTTGCTACACATTTTTCCAACACTCAAAAGGTTATGCTTTAAACCCTTAACATAAGGAACATCATTAGTATTATGCTTGCCATCAAAACTAATTGAGCCTCTTCCACATATCTTAGCAGCTGTATCATCACCAAATATAACTAGTCCTCCATCATATTTTTCAAGTTTAACAAACTTACTTTTATCACTAGTCATATGATTTGAGCATCCACTGTCAATAACCCAATAATTCTTTTCCTCTGTAGTATGAAAAGTAGATATCAAAGTTCTTTTAGCATTAAGACCTACCTCTGGAGCCTTTTCCTTCACACATTTTCCAGAGTTAAGTAGAAATAATATAATCTCTTAAAGCTATAACAAACATTCATTATCCTCATTATTCTCATAATTATATTCATCATTAGATATACTCGCATCTTCTCTAACATAGTAGCTTTTCTTAGGCACTCTACTTTTGTTCTCCCTATTCTTGCTCCTCAAAATTCTTTCTGGACATCTTGAAGCATAATGACCTATCTTGCTACAACTGAAACACTTGAAACTTGCAACTTACCATTGTACTTACCAATACCCAATTTCATTCTTCTCGCAAAATTAGCTTCCAAATCATCTAAATCCTCCTAATCTGATTCCACAGTCTTCTTAGATTTACCATCCTTGAAGGCAGTCTCAGCCGTTACACTACTTGTACCAAATTCTATTATTTCAAAAGAAGTTAAGGTGCCAAGCAAATGATTTTTGGTAAACTAATTCATATTTTGTAATTCTTCAATAGCAGAAACCTTATGACTGTAAGCTTTATGAAGAGTTCTGAGTACCTTCAATATCACTTCTTTTTCATCCATTTTTCCACCAAGACCTTTGATGTCATTGACAACTTCATCCACCCTTTGTAAGTAGCTTGTAATGTTTTTATCTTCATAAATTCACATGGTCTCAAACGTGAGCTTTAAATTCTACATTTTAGCTTGCTTGACCTTATCATCTCCTTTATAAATACTTTCTAACTTTTTCCATATTTTATTAGCAAATTCTAGATCCATTACTTTCACCAATTCATAATTAGAAAGACCACTTAAAATGGCATACCTTGCTTTACCATCAATTTTATAGGCCTTGACCTCATTTGTAGTGTTGGTGCTTGATTTCACTGTCAGTTTTTGAGCAATTTTCATGCAGGCACCTTCCCTAAAAATCCAAAAAATGTTCTAAGTGTTGGACCTCCTCAGCATTTTTCAGCTGCAGCATCATATTTTCTTCGAGGAGGAGGTCATCATCATCATCATATTTCTGGTTATCACCCTGATGTTGCTTGCGAGGGTCATCATATTTTTTGTCAGCATGATCTTTCGCTGGGGTGATATTTTAACATCGGGTGATCTTTGTTAAGATCATCCTGATGATGTTGCTGTAAAGTTCTAAGTGTGACCCGATATTCATCGTGGTCATCATATTTTGAACGTCAGGATGATCTTAATCAATATCATCATGATGTTGTTGTATCACTTCATGTTCGTTGTTTTATCATCCTGATGATGCTGACGTCATTCTTATGTCAGGGTGATATCTATTTCTCTGCCTATCTGCATCATGATATTTCTGAAGGAGGGGGTGATATTTTCATATTTGAATATCACCCGGATGTATGTTTGTTCCAGCATCATGATGATGCTGATATCAGGGAGATATCTGCCTGTCGGCTTCATGCATTATCCAGTGGGGGGTGATCATTTTAAATATCTGTCATATTCATATATCACCCCGATCTTATAGTGGAGCTACAGTGCAGCATGATATTTGTGCATCAGGATGATATTTCCAAATATCCGGTTATCTTCCGAATATCATCCTGATGTCGATATGATGATGACGTCATCAAGGTCCGGGGGGGTCATATTTCTAACACTGATCATCTTGTGGAGATCCCCTGATATTTGCAAACATGATGATGACGTCATCCGGATATGAGGAGGTGCGCGATAGGCAGATATGCTGATGACGTCAGCAGGATATGACGGTGACGTCATCAGGATGTTCATTGGCCAGACATTTGGTATCGGCTGAGTAGGAGGATCTTCCTCCGATGGATCAGGTTGTGCCGATGAAGGCGATTATCATGCAAGTGATATTGCGATGATGATGCTGACGTCAGGGTGATATTTCAGGCAACAGGATATCATGCTGTTGGAGGATGATGATGAAGGCTTATACTAGTGTCGTCGGGAGCAAAAGCACCGACATCATATATGCTCGCGACCTAGTATATAAGGTGATGAGGAGGTTGCTGCGGGGTGCATGTGGGATAATTCGACCCTGCATATTTTCAAATATCATGACGATGTATCTTGGTGGGAAACGGTTGCGACGCATAGTATTCTGCATTTCCCAAGGCCGCGGGTTGGTGCGCCATTAATGGCGATTGTTGCAGAGGTATGGGCGATGGTGTGGACAGATCTAGTACCCGATTGAAGATGTGGATCCCCAGGCGGCGGCGCAAGGCTCGAGATTTCTTCCTGTCTCCTCTCCCACCTGCTGCATTGAATGTTTGAGCGCCAATCTGATGATACTGTGTATCTGGCGGGTTTTTTTGGTCAACTATGTAATTAAGGCTGAGCACCTCCTTGCTGTATATAGCCGGTTGTGTTGCTCATTTGAAGGTTGTTGAAAACTAGACATTTTGGCTCTGTAATAAGATACAACTGGTTTTGGTTGCTCTGTGCAGCAAAACTTGTGAGTTTATGTATCTCCTGTTGTATGATTTGGCATGAATCCACTGATTTCATGGTTAATCTTATATGAATAATGTTGTGTTTGCATGTGTTATGCTGATTCTGTCTCCAGTTTTGCATGTATCTTTCTTACTGCAATAGGGATGCCATAAGTATCGACAGCTTAACACTCTGTATTGGGAGATATCTGTAAGGCAGGTATCATGTGTATCCCCCTGAAATCTAGTTTTAGCTATTCATGCTGATCATTCACAGGTGTATGTCTACTGACTCCAAGCCTTGGATAGGCACCAATCTAGCTCTGTGTTGAGGTTATACACCATGTCCAGCTTTGCATCCAAAATTCAAACTAAACCATTTCATACTTCCACCTGTTAGTTGTAGGAGTAGGATTAGGAACCCCCTGCATGCTCTCATACCCAACCAGACATCATGTCCAAGAATGTTGCCAACCTTGTGATCTATCATACAGATCTTGGTCCATACATGAGAGTATTCTGCCTGTTGTTGTCAAGTTAAATCTTTCTATCTTTGAGCTAGTCAAGGTTACATCTTGAGTTATAAGGATACCCCCCTTGGTGCGGCAGAACCAGAAGTGAAGGGGAGGCAGCTCACGCAACCTCCTATATTTAGTTGGCTGAATCTGCCTGTGCATTAGAAGTGGCAAACCCTAATGCTGATTCAGAAGAAAAACCAACATGTAGTACTCAGACCATTATCAGGTATTGTATATTAAGTTGTTGTGGACTTGTAGACTTCCAGATGTCATATCCAAGAGAAATTAGATAACCTTCCATCCTTATTTTCCAGAAAGCATAGTCAGATCCATCAAACTGGGGAACATCTTTCTTGTGTGCCATACTAGATCTACCTCAAGTGGTTAAGCTCTCTACCAAGGAACCCTGCTTTGATACCAAATGTTGAATGTACAAGAAAAATTAGTGGGGGGTGAATCAATTGTAGCTTAAAATTTCAAAACCCTCACATACATTCAAATCCACATTAATCCAATTAACCTTTAAACTGTTATGATGATTAAGCATGAAAATGAAATAATAGAACTGAATCACAACAACACCATACACAAGAGAACACCAGATTTATGTAGAAAACTCAAGAAGGGAAAAACCACGGTGAGGATTAGCTCACAATATAAAGTAGTATGAACACCAAATTACAAAAGGCTCACTGCCAGAGGGCTCACTGTCCAGAAGAAAGGCTCACTACCCAGAATAAAAGAGATAGAAGAGGTGGCTCACTACCAGAGTTGAACTCTTATAATTGCATCTAACATATGCAAGAAGTACAGTTCCAATGAAGCTCAATATTCACCACAACACCAACATCACCTCCGCAACATCATTGAAGAATAGTAGACATCTTTTGCTCACTACATCTAATAGTCTAACACATGAAATCTTGTACTGCACCACACATTCAACCACTTTGTTATTCACATCATATCCATCATGCACACACATGGTCACGATCCCTTGACACTTATTTATACTGTCTTCAATCTTGAGAGCATTCTCCAAGGTTGGAAAATCACCTCAATCTAGATTATTCAAATTAGATCTAGACCTAAACATTTCTTCTATGGAAAGGAATGAAGGTGTACCACAACACACCTTAGCTCAGATCTATATTCATCCAAGCATGCCACTCCACACTACTACAATCACTGAATCAGCTCCGCAATTAGTGTAAATGCCCAAGGTTGGCCAAACCTGTGTTAACACAATAAACTTTTAAATACACACTTCCTCAAACCCAAAGACGACTTCTAGACCACATGCAAGGCTTCAACACAAACTAGAAAATTTCATGAGCATCTTGAAACATCCTAAAATCCAGTAAAATTCCTCTGCAACAACTCTCACTTGCCATACAATGTTATCTTGTTTGTCGAGAATACTTAACTCTCTCTGTCATGCACTGTATCTTTAGAAATCAACTTCCAGAGTACCAAACCACAAACAAATTTAATACAAGAAAGATATGAACCTTATAAGCACACTTCTAGAACTGCAAGTCCAAAAACAAATTTGCAGAGAAATGCGGAGCAAAATATTTTCTCCCAGACACTTCTGTAAGACTCAGAAACATAGTCCACACATTGGTGAACACAACTTCCTCTACACAACGAACCAGAGCACCAAATTTGGAATATAGCATCTATGAACATCTCTGAACAACATATCCAAACCACAAAGATAGATCTTCAACATGGAGGAAATGTGGAGCAATAGCATAACACTACTTTGTAAGCCAAAATACCACTTCACCATGTTGTTTCATTTATTAATCAAATTTTCTCAAAATCACTTGGAAACCAACTAAAAGAAACATATTCTCAACATCTTCAGTACCTCTACGAAGAAACCAAATCATCATTAGCAATGCATCTTAATCAAACAACTAATACTATTATAACAACCTCATCTCTGCTCAACCAAATGACACAGTTGACACTAATGACAACACAAGCTTGTTGACATCAATGACAACACTGATAGCACATGCTTGCAACAATCTCCACCTTTGTCATTGATGGCAACGCATAATGTGAAAACCCATCAATACATCATCATCCTCAATATTATGCTCCATACCAGATCTTTTCCTTTTTCCTTCTTTCTCCCCCTCAGCTTGCTACTCTCTTCTTAATAATTGATTCGTTCATTTTTCACATTGTTCTCTCTCCCCCTTTAACATCAATGGCAAAGGGCTACAGTTCTCTCAACCGTTCAAAATTGTATCTGCTCACTATTGCTCTCCAACATCATTTTTTTACTATTCTACATACTCCCCCTTAGAAGCAACCAAACATTAGAACTTACTCCCCCTTACTGCAACAACCACCACAACCATTACCTTCTCCCCCTGAGTGGTAGCCTTCAACATTAATCCAAATTAAAGAATGAATCTTGGAAACCACTGGACCGATGCATCTCCTTATGAATCTAGATCGAAGGAGGGGAAATAACCCCTAACTTCTCCCAAAGATACTCAAATATATCCTTAGAAAGAGCCTTGGTGAAAATGTCAGCAACCTGATCCTTTGTAGGAACATACTCAAGCTTCACTTCATTGTCTACAACCTTCTCTCTCAGAAAGTGATATTGGATTGAGATATGTTTTGTCCTTGAGTGCATCACTGAATTCTTTGAGATGCTAATAGCACTGGTGTTATCACAGAAGATAGGAATTGGTTCATCATATATGACACTAATATCCTTCAAAGTTTGTTTCATCCACAACACTTCTGTGCAATAAGATGCTACTGCAATATATTTTACCTCTGTAGTAGATAGAGACACTTAATCTTGCTTCTTACTTAGCCATGACACCACTTTGTCTCCAAGTAAGAATGCATCACCACTTGTACTTTTCCTATCATCTACACATCCAACCCAATCTGCATCTGTGTAAGCACTTAGAGTAAAGTCATTGTCCTTTATGAACCACAAGTCATAATTCTGAGTGCCCTTTAAGTATCTGAATATCCTTTTCACTGCTGCAACATGTGACTCTCTAGGATCTTCTTGAAATCTAGCCACAAGACAAACTTCATGCATAATATCCGGTCTAGTAGCAGTTAAGTATAAAAACTCTCCAATCATTAACCTATACTTGCTCTGATCAGCCTTAGGTGATTCATCATTCTTGCTCAGCTTGCAACCAATTGTCATAGAGGTACATACTAGTTTAAAATCTTCCATTCGAATCTTCTTTAACATTTCCTTGACATACTTTGATTGTGAAATGAAAATACCTTTATTTGTCTGATTGATCTGTAGCCCAAAGAAGAAATTCATTTCTCCACACATTGACATCTCAAATTCTTTTTGCATCTGATCTGCAAAGCTCTTACACATACCATCATTTCCTTCAAAGATTATATCATGCACATATACTTCAACAATCAAAATTTGATCTTTTCCTACTTTGATGTACATATTACTGTCTACAAAACCTTTATTGAAACCTTGCTGTAATAAATACTTGTCTAATCTTGCATACCAATCTCTGGGGGCTTGCTTTAATCCATATAGTGCCTTCTTCAACTTGCAAACCATATCCGGTTTATTTTGACAACTGAAATCCATCGAGTTGTTCTATGTAGACTTCTTCTTCCAGTTCACCATTTAGGAAAGTAGACTTCACATCCATTTGATATACCTTGAAATTCTTATGTGCTGCAAAAGCCAAAAACATCCTAATGGCATCCATTCATGCCATTAGAGCATAAGTTTGCTCATAGTCTATTCCTTCTACTTGTGAGTAACCTTTGCACACAATTCTTGCCTTGTTTCTTACCACTTCTCTATTCTCATTTAGTTTGTTCTAGAATACCCACTTAGTTCTAATCACATTGTTTGCAGGTCTTGGGACAAGTTCCCAAGTTTGATTCTTTTCAATATGCATTAGTTATGCTTCCATAGCCTTAATCTAATACTCATCCTTGCATGCTTCAGTCACTGTTTTTAGGTTCAACTTTAGAGAGTAAACCTAGATTTACATGTTCTTCAACAACTTTCCTTCTTGTCAGCGTACCTTTGTTCTTGTCACCAATGATTTGATCTTTAGAATGATGCTTCTACACACACTTGGGAGTTTTAGGAGTCTTTTTCGGAGCTTCTTCTTCTTAGGTCTGTACTTCCTTTTCATCAACATTTTCTTCTTCTCTTCCAGAGGACTCATCTAAATCTGATTCATATCCATTAACTTCTAAACTCTTTTGTAGATCTTCACCAACTTTGACATTTGCACTTTCAACAATCCTTCTTAACCTCTTGTTGTAGCACTAGTAAGATTTTCTTTTGGTAGAATATCCAAGGAAGATACCTTCATCAGACCTTGCATCAAACTTTCCTAGGTTTTCTTCATCCCTTCTAATATAAAATTAGTTTCCAAATACTCTGAAGTATTTAGCAGTAGGAATCCTTCCATACCATAGCTCATAAGGAGCCTTAGTACTATTTGCCTTTGCTTGCACTTTGTTTAGTACATGTAAACAACAATATGAATTGCTTCTCTCCAGTAGACCTCTGGTAGGTTTGCTTCTTTTATCATTGTTCTTGCAACTTATTGAACAATCCTATTCTTTCTTTCAACCACTCCATTCCGCTGAAGAGTCTTAGGGGTAGATGAGTGCCTCTTTATTCCATGATTCTCACAAAACATGTTAAATTCATTGGAGGTGAACTCTCCACATCTATTAGACCTCAAACATTTAATGCTCATATCCATTTCTTTCTCAACCATGACTTTGAATGCTTTGAACTTATATAGGGCTTTAGATTTTTTTTGAGAAAAGTAACCCATGTCATTCTAGAATAATCATCAATTAGTAGCATGAAATACTTGTCACCTTGAAAACTCCTTACCTTGGTAGGACCACAAAGATTTGTATGCACCAATTCCAATAGTCCAGTAGAAGATTGATCCTTGACTTTGAAACTACTTCTTGTTTGCTTTCCAATTTGACATTCCTTACAAACAACATTGATAGGCTTTGTAATCTTTGGCAAGTCTCTCATAGCTTGAGCAACACTAATTCTTACCAGGATATCAAAATTGATGTGACACAACCTCCTATGCCATAGCCAACTCTCACTGATATGAGTCATGAAACAATAACCATCACCACCTTTGAGATAAATATTTCCGTCTGTCCTCCTTTCAATAGCTGTTACAGTTCTGGAATATTTTCTAATCTCACAACCACCATCCTGAAACACAAGATTGTATCATTTGCTACACATTTGTCCAACACTAAAGAGGTTATGCTTTAAACCATTAACATAAATAACATCATCAGTATTATGCTTGCCATCAAAACTAATTGAGCCTCTGCCACATATCTTAATAGTTGTATCATCACCAAATCTAACTAGTCCATCATATTTTTCAAGTTTAACAAACTTACTTTTATCACTGGTCATATGATTTGAGCATCCACTACCAATAACCCAATAATTCTTTTCCTATGTAGTATGAAAAGTAGATATTAAAGTTCTTTTAGCTTTAAGACCTACCTCTGGAGCCTTTTCCTTCACACATTTTCTAGAGTTAGTAGAAACAATATCATCTCTTAAAGCTATGAACAAACATTCATTATCCTCATTATTCTCATAATTAGATTCATCATTAGATATACTTGCATCTTCTCTAACATAGTATCTTTTTTTAGGCACTCTACTTTTGTTCTCCCTATTCTTGCTCCTCAAAATTCTTTCTGGACATCTTGAAGCATAATGACCTATCTTGCCACAACTGAAACACTTGAAACCTACAACTTACCACTGTACTTACCGATACCCAATTTCATTCTTCTCGCAAAATTAGCTTCCAAATCATCTGAATCCTCCTGATCTGATTCCATAGTCTTCTTATATTTGTTGGCCTTGAAGGCAGTCTCATCTATTACACTAGTTGTACCAAATTCTATTATTTCAAAAGCAGTTAATGTGCCAAGCAACTGATTGTTGGTAAACTAATTCAGATTTTGTAATTCTTCAATAGAAGAAACCTTATGACTGTAAGCTTTAGGAAGAGTTCTGAGGACCTTCAATATCACTTCTTTTTCATTCATTTTTCCACCAAGACCTTTGATGCCATTGACAACTTCATCCACCCTCTGTAAGTAGCTTTTAATGTTTTCATCTTCAGAAATTCACATGGTCTCAAACATGAGCTTTAAATTCTACATTTTAGCTTGCTTGACCTTATCATCTCCTTTATAAATACTTTCTAACTTTTTCCATATTTTTTTAGCAATTTTCAGATCCATGACTTTCACCAATTCATAATTAGAAAGACCACCTAAAAGAGCATACCTTGCTTTACCATCAATTTTATAAGCCTTGACCTCATTTGTAGTACTCAAACCATTATCAAGTATTGTATATTCAGTCATTGCGGACTTCTAGATGTCATATCCAAGAGAAATTAGATAACCTTCCATCCTTATTTTCCAGAAAGCATAGTCAGATCCATCAAACTGGGGAACATCTTTCTTGTGTGCCATACCAGATCTACCTCAAGCAGTTAAGCTCTCTACCAAGGAACCCTGCTTTGATACCAATTGTTGAATGCACAAGACAAATTAGAGGGGGGTGAATTAGTTGTAGCTTAAAATTTCAAAACCCTCACATACATTCAAATCCACATTAATCCAATTAACCTTTAAACTATTATGATGATTAAGCATGAAAATAAAATAATAGAACTGAATCACAACAATACCATACACAAGAGAACACCAGATTTTATGTGGAAAACCCAAAAGAGAAAAACCATAGTGAGGATTAGCTCACAATATAAAGTAGTATCAACACCAAATTACAAAAGGCTCACTACTAGAGGGCTCACTGTCCAGAAGAAAGGCTCACTACCCAGAATGAAAGAGATAGAAGAGGTGGCTCACTGCCAGAGTTGAACTCTTATAATTGCATCTAACATATGCAAGAAGTATAGTTCCAATGAAGCTCAATATTCACCAAAACACTAACATCATCTACGCAACATCACTAAAGAATAGTAGACATCTTTTACTCACTGCATCTAATAGTCTAACACATGAAATCTTGTACTGCACCACACATTCAACCACTTTGTTATTCACATCATATCCATCATGCACACATATGATCACGATCCTTGAGAGCATTCTCCAAGGTTGGAAAATCACCTCAATCTAGAAGATTCAAATTAGGTCTGGACCTAAACATTTCTTCTATGGAAAGGAACGAAGGCATACCACAACACACCTTATCTTGGATCTATATTCATCAAAGCACACCACTCCACACTACTACAATCACTGAATCAGCTCCACAATTAGTGTAAACTCCCAAGGTCGGCCAAACCTGTGTTAACACAATAAACTTTTAAATACACACTTCCTCAAACCCAAAGAGGACTTCCATACCACATGCAAGGCTTCAACACAAACTAGAAAATTTCATGAGCATCTTGAAACATCCTAAAATCCAGTAAATTATTCTGCAACAACTCTCACCTGCAATACAATGTTATCTTGTTTGTCCAGAATACTTAACTCTCTCTGTCATGCACTGTATCTTTAGAAATCAACTTCCAGAGCACCAAACCAAGAACAAATTCAATAGAAGAAAGATATGAACCTTATAAGCACACTTCTAGAACCACAAGTCAAAAAAAAAAATTGTAGAAAAATGCGGAGCAAAACATTTTCTCCCAGACACTTCTGCAAGACTCAGAAACATAGTCCACACATTGGTGAACACAACTTCCTCTACACAACGAACCGTAGCACCAAATTTGGAATATAGCATCTATGAACATCTGTGAACAACATATCCAAACCACAAAGATAGATCTTCAACATAGAGGAAATGTGGAGCAAAAGCATAACATTACTTTGTAAGCCAAAATTCCACTTCACCACGTTGTTTCATTTATTAATCAAATTTTCTCAAAAGCATTGGGAAACCAACTAAAAGAAACATATTCTCAACATCTTCAGCACCTCTACAAAGCAACCAAATCATCATTAGCAATGCATCTCAATCAAACAACTCATACTATTGCAACAACCTCATCTCTGCTCAACCAGTTGACACGGTTCACTCTAATGACAACACAAGCTTGTTGACATCAATGACAACACTGATAGCACATACTTGCAACAATCTCCCCCTTTGTCATTGATGGAAACACATAATGTGAAAACCCATAAATACATCATTATTCTCAATATTATGCTCCATACCAGCGCTTTTCCTTTTTCCTTCTTTCTCCCCCTCATCTTGCTACTCTCTTTTTAATAATCGACTCTTTCCTTTTTCACATTGTTCTCTCTCCCCCTTTAACATCAATGGCAAAGGGCTACACTTCTCTCAACCGTTCAAACTTGGATCTTCTCACTATTACTCCGCAACATGATTTTTTTACTATTCTACATACTCCCCCTTAGAAACAACCAAACATTAGAACTTACTCCCCCTTACTACAACAACCATCATAGCCACTACCTACTCCCCCTTAGTGGTAGCCTTCAACATCAATCTAGATTAAAGAATGAATCTTGGAAACCACTGGACCGATGCATCTCCTTATGCATCTAGTTCAAAGGAGGGGCAATAACCCCTAACTTCTCCCGGAGATACTCAAATGTATCCTTAGGAAGAGTCTTGGTGAAAATGTCAGCAACTTGATCCTTTGTAGGCACATACTCAAGCTTCACTTCATTGTCTACAACCTTCTCTCTCAGAAAGGGATATTGGATTGAGATATGTTTTTTCCTTGAGTGCATCACTGAATTCTTTGAGATGTTAATAGCACTGGTGTTATCATAGAAGATAGGAATTGGCTCATCATATACAACACTAATATCCATCAAAGTTTGTTTCATCCACAACACTTGTGTGCAACAAAATGCTACTGCAATATATTCTACCTCTGTAGTAGATAGAGACACTAAATCTTGCTTCTTACTTAGCCATGACACCACTCTATCTCCAAGTAAGAATGCACCACCACTTGTACTTTTCCTATCATCTACACATCCAACCCAATCTGCATCTGTGTAAGCGCTTAGAGTAAAGTCATTGTCCTTTATGTACCACAAGCCATAATTCTGAGTGCCCTTTAAGTATCTGAATATCCTCTTCACTGCTACAACATGTGACTCTCTAGGATCTTCTTGAAATCTAGCTACAAGACAAACTTCATGCATAATATCTGGTCTAGTAGCAGTTAAGTATAAAAACTCTCCAATCATTGACCTATACTTACTCTGATCAGCCTTAGGTGATTCATCATTCTTTCTCATCTTGCAACTAGTTGTCATAGGGGTACATACTAGTTTAGAATCTTCCATTCCAAGCTTCTTTAACATTTCCTTGACATACTTTGATTGTGAAATGAAAATACCTTTATTTGTCTGATTGATCTGAAGCCCAAGGAAGAAGTTCATTTCTCCACACATTGACATCTCAAATTCTTTTTGAATCTCATCTGTAAAGCTCTTACACATACCTTCATTTCCTCCAAAGATTATATCATCGACATATACTTCAACAATCAAAATTTGGTCTTTTCCTGCTTTGATGTACATATTACTATCTACAAAACCTTTATTGAAACCTTGTTGCAATAAATACTTGTCTAATCTTGCATACCAGGCTCTGGGGGCTTGCTTTAATCCATATAGTGCCTTCTTCAACTTGCAAACCATATCTAGTTTATTTTGACAACTGAAATCCATCCAATTGTTCTATGTAGACTTCTTCTTCCAGTTCACCATTCAGGAAAGTAGACTTCACATTCATTTGATATACCTTGAAATCCTTATGTGCTGAAAAAGCCAAAAACATCCTAATGGCATCCATTCATGCCATCAGAGCATAAGTTTGCTCATAGTCTATTCCTTCTACTTGTGAGTAACCTTTGCACACAATTCTTTCCTTGTTTCTTACCACTTGTCCATTCTCATTCAATTTGATCTAGAATACCCACTTAGTTCTAATCATATTTTTGTTTGCAGGTCTTGGGACAAGTTCCCAAGTCTGATTCTTTTGAATCTGCATTAGTTATTCTTCCATAGCCTTAATCCAATACTCATCCTTGCATGCTTCAGTCACTATTTTAGGTTCAACTTTAGAGAGTAAACCTAGATTTACATGTTCTTCAACAACTTTCCTTCTTGTCAGCATACCTTTGTTCTTGTCACCAATGATTTGATCTTCAGAATGATGCTTCTACACATACTTGGGAGTTTTATGAGTCTTTTCTGGAGCTTCTTCTTCTTAGGTCTGTACTTCCTTTTCTTCAGTATTTTCTTCTTCTTTGCAAGAGTACTCATCTGAATCTAATTTATATCCATTAACTTCTGAACTCTTTTGTAGATCTTCACCAACTTTGACATTTGCACTCTCAACAATCCTTCTTAACCTCTTGTTGTAGCACTGGTAAGCTTTGCTTTTGGTAGATTATCCAAGGAAGATACCTTCATCAGACCTTTCATCAAACTTTCCTAGGTTTTCTTCATCCCTTCTGATATAAAATTTACTTCCAAATACTCTGAAGTACTTAGCAGTAGGAATGCTTCCATACCATATCTCATAAGGAGCCTTAGTACTATTTGCCTTTGGTTGCACTTTGTTCAGTACATGTAAACAACAATATGAATTGCTTCTCTCCAGTAGACCTCTGGTAGGTTTGCTTCTTTTATCATTGTTCTTGCAACTTATTGAACAATCCTATTCTTTCTTTCAACCACTCCATTCTGCTGAGGAGTCCTATAGGTAGATGAGTGCCTCTTTATTTCATGATTCTCACAAAACATGTTAAATTCATTGGAGGTGAACTCTCCACCTCTATCAGACCCCAATCATTCAATGCTCATATCCATTTCTTTCCCAACAGTGACTTTGAATTATTTGAACTTATCTAGGGCTTTAGATTTTTCTTTGAGAAAAGTAACCCATGTCATTCTAGAATAATCATTAATTAGTAGCATGAAATACTTGTCACCTTGAAAACTCCTTACCTTGGTAGGACCACAAAGATCTATATGCACCAATTCCAATAGTCCAGTAGAAGATTGATCCTTGACTTTGAAACTACTTCTTGTTTGCTTTCCAATTTGACATTCCTTACAAACAACATTGATAAGCTTTGTAATCTTTGGCAAGTCTCTCATAGCTTGAGCAACACTAATTCTTACCAGGGTATCAAAATTGATGTGACACAATCTCCTATGCCATAGCCAAATCTCACTGATATGAGTCATGAAACAATAACCATCACCACCTTTGAGATGATAAACATTTCCATCTGTCCTCTTTTCAACAACTATTACAGTTCTAGAATCTTTTCTGATCTCACAACCACCATCCTAAAACACAAGATTGTATCCTTTGCTACACATTTGTCCAACACTCAAAAGGTTATGCTTTAAACCCTTAACATAAAGAACATCATCAGTATTATGCTTTCCATCAAAACTAATTGAGCCTCTGCCACATATCTTAGCAGTTGTATCATCGCCAAATCTAACTAGTCCTCCATCATATTTTCCAAGTTTAACAAACTTACTTTTATCACTGGTCATATGATTTGAGCATCCACTGTCAATAACCCAATAATTCTTTTCCTATGTAGTATGAAAAGTAGATATCAAAGTTCTTTCAGTATTAAGACTTACCTCTGGAGCCTTTTTCTTCACACATTTTCCAGAGTTAGTGGAAACAATATCATCTCTTAAAGATATGAACAAACATTCATTATCCTCGTTATTCTCATAATTAGATTCATCATTAGATATAATTGCATCTTCTCTAACATTGTAGCTTTTCTTAGGCACTCTACTTTTGTTCTCCCTATTCTTGCTCCTCAAAATTCTTTCTGGACATCTTGAAGCATAATGACCTATCTTGCCACAACTGAAACACTTGAAACCTACAACTTACCACTATACTTACTGATACCCAATTTCATTCTTCTCGCAAAATTAGCTTCCAAATCATCTGAATTCTCATGATCTGATTCCACAATCTTCTTAGATTTGCCATCCTTGAAGGCAATCTTAGCCATTACACTACTTGTACCAAATTCTCTTATTTCAAAATTAGTTAAGGTGCCAAGCAACTTATTTTTGGTAAACTGATTCAGATTTTGTAATTCTTCAATAGAGGAAACCTTATGACTGTAAGATTTAGGAAGAGTTCTGAGTACCTTCAATATCACTTCTTTTTCATCCATTTTTCCACCAAGACCTTTGATGCCATTGACAACTTCATCCACCTTCTATAAGTAGCTTGTAATGTTTTCATCTTCAGAAATTCACATGGTCTCAAACATGAGCTTTAAATTCTACATTTTAGCTTGCTTGACCTTAGCATCTCCTTTATAAATACTTTCTAACTTTTTCCATATTTTATTAGCATTTTTCAGGTCCATGACTTTCACCAATTCATAATTAGAAAGACCACTTAAAAGAGCATACCTTGCTTTACCATCGATTTCATTGGCCTTGACCTCATTTGTAGTACTCAGACCATTATCAGGTATTGTATATTCAGTCATTGCGGACTTCCAGATGTCATATCCAAGAGAAATTAGATAACCTTCTATCCTTATTTTCCAGAAAGCATAGTTAGATCCATCAAACTGAGGAACATCTTTCTTGTGTGCCATACTAGATCTACCTCAAGTGGTTAAGCTCTCTACCAAGGAACCCTGCTTTGATACCAATTGTTGAATGCACAAGACAAATGAGAGGGGGGTGAATTAGTTGTAGTTTAAAATTTCAAAACCCTCACATACATTCAAATCCACATTAATCCAATTAACCTTTAAATTGTTATGATGATTAAGCATGAAAAGCAAATAACAGAACTGAATCACAACACCATACACAAGAGAATACCAGATTTTATGTGGAAAATCTAGGAAGGGAAAAAACACGGTGAGGATTAGTTCACAATATAAAGTAGTATCAACACTAAATTACAAAAGGCTCATGCTGCTAGAGGGCTCACTACCCAGAGGGATCACTACCCAGAAGAAAGGCTCACTGTCAAAGGGCCTAATGCCTAGAATGAAAGAGATAGAAGAGGTGGCTCACTGCCAGAGCTGAACTATTATAATTGCATCTAGCAAATGCAAGGAGTACAATTCTAATGAAGCTCAATATTCACCAAAACATCAACATCATCTCCATAGGATCACTAAAGAATAGTAGACACCTTCTGCTCAATGCATCTAGTAGTCTAATACACAAAAGCTTGTATTGCACCACACATTCAACCACTCTATTATTCACATCATATCCATCATGCGCACACACGATCATGATCCCTTTACACTTATTTATACTGTCTTCAACCTTGAGAGCATTCTCTAAGGTTGGAAAATCACCTCCACTTAGAAGATTCAAATTAGGTCTGGAGCTAAACATTCCCATGATGGGAGGGAATGAAGGCAAACCACAACACACCTTAGCTCAGATCTGAATTCATCCAAGAATGCCACTCGATGCTACTACAATCACCAAATTAGCTTCGTAATTAGTGTAAACACCCAAGGTCAGCCAAACCTGTGTTAGCACAATAAACTTTTAAGTAGACACTTCCTCAAACCTAAAAACAACTTTTAGACCACATGAAAGGCTTCAACACAATCTAGAAAATTCCATGAGCATCCTTAAACATCCTGAAATCTAGCAAATTTCTCCACAACAACTCTCACCTACCATACAATCTTATCCTGTTTGTCTAATATACTTAACTATTTATGTTATGGACTATATCTTTAGAAATTGACTTTCAAAGCACCAAACCATGAACAAATTCAATAGAAGAAAGATATGAACCTTATAATCACACTTCCAAAATCGTAAAGCTAAAATTATATTTGCAGAGAAATGGGGAGCAAAACAATTTCTCCCAGACACCTTTGTAAGACTCAGAATCACAGTCCACACACTAGTGAACACAACTTCCTCTACACAACAAACTAGAGCACCAAATTTGGAATATAGCATCTATGAACATCTCTAAACAACATATCTAAACCACAAAGATAGATCTTCAACATAGAGGAAATGCGGAGCAAAAGAATAACACTACTCTGTAAGCCAAAATGCAACTTCACCACACTGTTTCGTTTATTAATGAAATTTTCTCCAAAGCACTTGGAAACCAACTAGCAAAAACATATTCTCAACATCTTCAACACCTCTACAAAGCAACCAAATCATCATCAGCAATGCATCTCAACCAAACAACTCATACTATTGCAACAACCTCATCTCTGCTCAACCAGTCAACACAATTGACACTAATGACAACACATGCTTGTTGACATCAATGACAACACTGATAGCACATACTTGCAACATCCTTGGGATACTGAGAATGTTATTTTGTACTTGCCTTATTCTTTGATTTTGATTTGCTAGAATCTAGATTTGCAATAAAAAAACATTAGCAATTAGTAGCTTTTTTTATTAAATCAACACTAAATAAAATTGGATAGTTGAAATATCATTTAATGGTTTGTAATCTACATAAAATTTCTTTTTCCCTTTGGCCTTTTCTGTACACTTGCTGACAAAAAAAGTTGGGCAAGAAAATGGACTCTTGGTGGATCTTATAAACCCACCATCTAAGAGTTCCTGTAATTGTTCATCCATTTCTACTACTTCTAGAGGACTTAATAAATATGTTGGATCATGAGGAATTTACCTTGGCATTTTGGAATGATTTTTATTTCAGTCTTCTTGGTCTTGGGTCCAAAATTTTAAAGGATTCATGTAGCAACATTCTATAGTAAATTTTTCTTAAATTTGGGCAAATATGTTATCTTCGATCATTTTGCTTGTGTGTTCCTGGTATGTGGCTTTCGTTTGTTGTCTATAGATTAGTAATAATCCTGTATTTTCTTTGACTAGGTTTTCTTTACCTACTACTTCAATTCTTTGTTCTATAAATTTTACAATAGGAACCATTGGGACCTCTATTTTCCTAGCCTTGAAATTACAAAATCTTTTTGAATCCATCAAAGTTTCCTAAGATGCCTTTATGTGTTTGCCTTGTTATGTGTGCCTTGGAAAGTGTTAGAAATCTGTTAAAACTCTTAGAAAATCTTGAAAAAATACTAAGTTTCCTTGGTATTTTTGTCCCTGGCAAAACTTTTGACCCTACTGGATATGGTGGAGTTTCCCTTTGGATCAGGACATGCATCCACATCCCCTTTTTCCCCACTTTCATACCTTGGCCTTCTCTGGTGCAACTTAGACTTGGACTAGGATATGTGTTGGACCCTTCCTAGGCCCACTTTTCCAAACCTCTTTGTCCTTCTGCCAACTTTCCTTTCCTCCTCTTCAGCATGGATTTCATGTAGATCAAATCATGTCCTAACCCCCCATGGATCCCCGCAATGTCCTGTAACCCCCAAAAGTTCCACCTCCCTCTTCATGTCTTTCTAAGCGGAGTTATAGTGGAGAATTAGATATGTCCATGATGCCCCAAAACGTCTATATCTAGTACCCCTCAGATCTCTGCAATTCTCAAAAAGGTGTAAAAATGAAAAATTATAATTGCCCATAACTTCTAGATGGACTTGAAACCTATGCAGGTTACCATTAATGTGAACTGGGTCACTGAAGTTGATGAATTTATGGTAGCTAGAATTTTTAGGGTTTTCTCGCCCATTCCTTTATCATACACAAATTGAAAAAGATATAAATAGAAGAAACAAACTTATTCAAAGGGTTGGTTATTCATTCTATTCTCCTAGATAACTATAGATGTAGAAAATAAAAAATTCTTCCAGGCTATGGGGTCATGTTTCTAGTTATTCAAGCAAGTGACAAAGAAGATGAAAGATCAAATTTTGCTATGAACACTAGTAGATTGTATGTCTCCATGACTGATAGTGCAATTTCAAGGAAACACCTAAGCAAACACTAGGGTTTCCTCTTTCCCTATTTCAGGGTATGAATGTATCTTTGAAACTGATAAATGTGACAACATTCTAAAGCATTACTAGATTAGTGATGATCTCTTTTGAATTACATATGGATTTGCATGGTGAATTTATGGATTATTCAACATGTGTATATGCCTAGTATTATATGACAAATACATTTTATGATATTAGGTCAGTTTTCCTTTGTTTTTACTCTGTCATTTTCCTTTGATAAACTGGACTCTATTGCCCACTAGATAGACACCGATCTTGGAGGTGGCAACCAAACACACACACAAATTTAAATGAAAAAATCTTAATAGTTAAACACAAACCAATGTTTTTTCCCTTATGCAAGATGGTTCTTTTCATCGGCTCAAAAGAGGTTTTTAGTGCAGTAAGTTAGTTTTGTTTTAGTGACAATTTTGGATTCAAAACTGCAATTTGGGTACTACTGCCTATTGATCATGATATTAGTCATAATACTCATAGATAAAGAATTCACAAAATAAAACTTTATCATCTCGAAAAGTATGATCAATTTAGGATGAAATGATAACTACAAGGCTTTGTTAGTCAGGTCTTGACCTTCTGATAATCTCTTTGTTAGTTTAATGTGAATTGCTATTTTCCATTCAGGGGCCTTACATTTCTGTTTTGAAGTTCTTTAGATCTGGATATGCTCTATTTCACCTGCTTTCTGTGAATTCTCAACAAACAAGGTTAAATCCTACTATATTTAACCAGATCATGTAGATATTTATATATGTTTGATCAATTCTTCTGCTTATCATTCCTGCTAAATTGATTCATGATGATTTTTGTTTAATTCTTTTGAAACTATCTTCAACTCACTTATCATGAACTAATTTTCACTTGATTTCACTATGCCTATAAGCATGTATTTCGATGATTTTTATCATCATTCGTGTTCATTTGCATGATATTTGATATATTGGTATGTATTTTGCTCAAATATGCTAAAGATACTTAGTTACCTACAGGATGTCAACATATTTCTATTTATTTACTTATTATTTTCTGTGTATTTGTAGTTATGATTGAATGAAGTTAAACAAATTTAAGCTAATGCTTTGCTAATTTTACTGAAATGAGTGAGTTTCAACCATTGTTGCATAAGTGTAATCCAATACTTCATGAAATAGAGATGAAAACCAAACAATGCTATGCCAGGACATTCCACAACTTCACACAGTTGGTGCTAATCTTCAAAGGAATAGGAAATCAACAAAAAGCACTAGTTAATATGCACTCCAAGGGACGCAACATATCATAGTGACAAGCCCAGATGATAACCAGAAGATTACTCAAGATTTACTATGTAGCTGTAATTTGTATCTCTATTGCATTTAATATCCAAATGTGAACATATTTACCATTGGTCTTGAGAAAGTACCATGACATTCAACAGTCCTATATCAGTTAAGCTCCTAATGAATTTACAAAGTGCAATCCACCTCCTTTTATAGAGTAAGGGATGCAGTTACAAAAGATCCTGTGGATATGATTCATCCATTACAATCAATGGTCTATATTGCATTGACAAGGTCAATAGACCAAAACACCTGGCACAGGTCGCTAGTTGGCAACCATCCGGTGGAGTACAAATATCTCTCTGGAATATTCTACAAGAATCATGTTGCCTTAGTCAGCATATCCATGCATCTTGCATCTTTACTTACTCCTCTTCATCTGTGGATGGGTCATCTTCTATATGCACATTAATAGTCTCCCTAATAGGTTCATATGCTTGGACTATTCTTTCTATCTCCCCTCCATCCTATACCTTAGCCTTTTTAAATGCATGTCTCTGGCTATTGAATTGAGTTTGCAAGGATATCCACTTATTCCTCTGACTATTCAACACTTCATTGTACTTCTTTATCTTGGCTCTAATCCTCATAGCCTTGTCAACTATATCCTCAGAGAAATGGTTAAGATGATCATCTGATGCAGGTCTAAAGTTATTCTGGAAGGCATGGGTGGAAAAGTCCACATCTTGGTTTTCTACCTTTCCTTCAATCTTGTCCTCAAGAACCTCCAAAATCTCTATCTCTTCTGATAAGAGCCCATGTAACTTGTCACTAATATCTCTAGATTTAGCATTGCATTTCTTTAGGATATCCGCCTCAAACTTTGTGTCTTCATACCATATATCTAATAGCTGTGAAGTATGAATAGTCAGGATATTATTAGATATCAAGATATTTGTATCTATTTTCTTCATCTCAGAAAGAGCAGTCAAATATTTATTGGCTTTCATTGACCTCTGTGAAATCTCTTTCTGCATCTTATCAACCTTGCTCTTTAAAGTGCTGAGCAAGTCCCAATTGGAAAGTGAGGTCATGATCACCTATTCTCCTTCAAATATGAACTAGATAAACCATTTGTCTAGCACATGTGATTGGTGCTTCATGACATCCAACCCCGTGATCTCATCTTGTGACACTATTGCTAGTGGGCTGTATGTTGTAATGGGAATATTAGTGGGTGCCACTAATCCCTTTATAAATGTCTGCATTTGAGCAATGTACTCCTTATGCTCCTTATTCTTTGCCTATTCCTTTTCTATCCTAGCCAATAAGGTATCTATGATAGCCTTGACTTCTTGGCCTTCTTGTTGTTCATGGCAAAGCCTAGGTCTACAATGGTTATCTGAAACTCACCTGCACTTATTTCACCTTTAGCCTTATTTACAATAGGTACAACTATTTGGGCTATCCTTTTGTTTGTTGCAGGATCTCTCTTTATTGTAGAGGTAGCCCTGGCTCTCCTCTTTGGTTTGGATGCTTTAGCCAAAAATAATGAAGATATATCAAAATTTGACAAATCAAAGAATGGAGGTGGATTCACCTCATGTTGTAGCCAATGTGGTACATCATCTTTGGACCCCTCTTGGTCTGTATGCTCAATGTGAGCATCATGTGACTCTATGTTTTGCTCTTCTAAGGTATCTTCATCATCTCCTTGTTGTTGTTGTTGTTCTTCCCTAATGTGAACCCTTTCATCTATCTTTTGTTTCTCATCATTTGTGGGGGTCTCCTCTGGTATCTTGTCACTCTAATCAGGTATCATTTGTTCATCCTGTGGTGGTGGTGGATTCATATCAGCTACTTGATGACCAGGATCCTGAATATCCTGATGATCTATCTAGTTATCTTCACCCACACTTTCTTTTTCCTTATTATCATCTTCCTTCATTGGACCTTCCTATCCAGATTCTGATATGTTTGTATCCTTATTATCCTGAGTTTTAGATGTGATATTAGGACCTGACTGTCCAGATGTATTAATTGTCTTTTCTTCTTCAGCATGCCCTTGTTCATTGTCTTGGGCATCCAAATGATCAAATGTTTCCATATGCATGTCCATAGATGCATTGTCTTTTTCCTTATTATGCTCTGGGACTGTATCCTTATCTTTGCCTGCATCACCCTCATCGCCCTGATATGCTAAATCAATAACTGTTGGGCTTGTCACATGACCATTTAATCCCTCTAGGCCAATTTTCTATGCTATAGCCTCTGGATTATCCTCTTTTATATCCTCCTACCTGTCTTGTTGTACTATGGGAGTATTTTGAGGTGTTACCATTGTATTCTTTACCAATGATTTCATAGGGCCAGCAAACACCTCATCTACTACCTAATCATCAGAAAGGTCTATTGTTTTGTCTAGAGGTAGAGGCTGATCACCCTCTCTTTTCTTGTTCTCTCCCCTGATTTCTTCCACTAATTCAGTCTTAAATTTGACAATGGTGGGGATAGGAACACCATGCTGTAAGTTGTGTTGAATCCCCTCACCTCCTTGGTCTTTAAGTACAATGTTTGGGTGCTTGTCTACAGATCACCTCATTGTTGATGCTTGGCCCTTTTGTTTGGGAACCTTTGCTCCCATTGGTGCATCTTCATCTTTCTTCCTCCTCTTTATTACCAAAGGCCTCCCATCATCATTACTTTCCTCTAAGTCTTCATAAGTAACACCCTATTCTACTGTATGCTCAGGTTGCTTCTCGGGCTTCTTGGATGTTGTAGCAGCAGAGGTTGAGGCTTGTGCTTTCTGAGGTGAAGGATTTGGGGTGATCTTGATAGCAATATTCATCCCTCTTCTCTTGGTAGCCTTGGATGAACCTTCCTGTATTCTCTTCTCTAGAGATTGTCTCTTATATTTAAGGAAGTCATCATATTCTTCTTTGTCAATTCTTGTCTCTTGCTTTTGTTATCAATGGTCACAGCCACCCCCTTGGCCTTGAGCGCAACAACCTCCTTCTCTACCCAAGATTTGGTTAGTTGCATGACCCTCTGAGTTATTATCTCCAGTGAGGTTTCCTCCGGCTAGATAAAGTTAGGTGTGGATTTGTTTTAGTGTGAGCATTTGGTAGCTCCTCCTTCTGACTTCAACATCATTAAAGCAATCAGCCCAATAATCTTCTATGTGCACCTGGTGCACTGGCTTCTTATACAGTGCCTCCATCCTATGATAGGGATCATACTACCTTGATAAGGGGAAATGCTACAAACACATCAGTTGTAGTCCACCTATAACCTCTTAAGCTATTTCTGCATTAGGGAACATATACCAGCCAATCATAAGTGGAAACATGACCTTGGGTATTTTATTATTCTGGACAAATGCCTCATGTGAAAGCAATATTTGCCTAGTCATCTCTATTACTATGACCTTATCCATCAGATATCTTGGCAACATCATGGGTTGCCCATCAAATCCCTCCATTCTTATGTATGTAAATGCAGGGAACTGGATGAACCAAGATCCATTCCTGCCTACTATTGCTTGAGCTTACATGCTCATCTTTTTTCTCTATCCTCCTCCATTGTTCAAACCAGATGCATGATGAAGCAATCATTAACTCTCTTATAATGTTGGAGGGATTCCCTCCTACCTAATTGTAGATAATGATCCTAGATATTTACATCTCCAGGATTACGGCCAACCCTGCCAACTGTTTGTAGATTATTAAATGTGCCTTTGGCTACACATGAATACACCACGTAGGAGGTCATATGGAACATGTTTGTTTTCCCTCCCAGTTTCTTCATGCTTCCATCAGTACTATCACTGATTAGTTTTTCCCACTGTGGTTTCTGATCAGTGGATTCTATCATCCTCTTGTGGCCATACATCCAGTCCTCAAAACAACCTGCATTTGGTCTGCCCCTTATCTGACTGAGCATAACCATCATGTGTTAGTACTTAGGGGCCAAGTCAAATTTTTATAGGTGTACGGGCAATTTGGTTGATGCCTTGTATGTGATGTTACAGGCTCTCCAGGAGAACAAGAATTTCCTACACTCCTTGAAACTACCCTGATATTGTTTCTCTAGGGCTTCCAAATTAATCTTATATAGATTGGATCCTGATGGTAAGTTGAATGTTGAAGTGATGCCTACAACTAAAAAATCTGCATATATTCGACCATGTTTCTCAACCCTTCTAGTGCAGACATTGTAATTATTAGCGCATTTTGCCACTAGTTCAATGGCCTCTATTGCGTATGGGAACCCTCCAGCATGCCATATGCCTGAACTATATATACTCATGAGCAAAGGATCTCCACTACCTCTCTCTGATTTAGATGTCCATTCATCAAGATCAGTTGTATACACATAGGTGTCAAAAAATCAGTATCTGACCTGTTCCTATGAACATCCATTGTATCCTGCAATGACAAGTATACATTTCTTAACCTAACATGCACTTTAGAGTTTTTGATCTAAACATTTTGTGTACATCTAGGCATTTTACTTTCAAAAAGCATACTCAAATTTTATCATATGAATTTACCGTAGTGAAAACCATTTACCTATTTACCCATTCATAAATGACAAAATGAGGATTTCATCATTAAATACCTAATTTTTGCACTTTTAAATCTACTTAATCGAGATTAGGATGTACGTGTTCACTTTTCAATCACCGTCCTTCGTTCACTATTTAAGTTGCACCTCGTTCCGTTAAGGTCACAGGTTACTGTAATGGCGGTCTTAATCATAGAGGATCTTTGTAATCTCTTTGTTGAATGATTTGATAAGTGTAAAATGAGCATAAATCCCCTATTTGAATCATTAACATCTATGGATTAGGGCATAATTAATGTTATATCCTTTGTGTCCATGGATGCATATGCGGTGTTCTTAAGATTACAATAGGTGGTGTTATGTGATTTGAAATTTTGAATATCCACCTACTATTAAATGGTATTTATTACAAGGCTTGCATATTTGAAAATGTCTAGGTGCTTAAACAATGTGCACGCTCTTTCAGAATATGCACCTGACGTCATTATGACGTAGGTCAATGTTGATTGGATGTAAGAAGCGGGTGATTGATGCAGAGCAGGTTAGAAACACTAAACAAACTCAACCTAATCACCTTTCAAATCTGGAACCATCAAATAAGAACCATTCCTTTATAATTATCCCCTTTCCCTAGTAGCTCTTCAAAAGGGGTTTTCCTACCATAACTTTCCAACAAAGGTTCAAACCTAGAAACTAAATATCATTTCAGATACCCATTTGGATTCTTAATAACATATCTAGATTTGGGATGTGGTTTTTTTGGAACAACACCTTCAATAATTCGCTAGTATACTACAACTAGGCCAAATTAAGCCTCTTTTACAAAGCAAGCCTGAGAAAATCAAAACCCAAAACCCAACTTTAGGACACTCCTTAGGTCACATGGGGTCTGGATATGCAGATTTCATCAACTAGAGCAATACCCATCTTGTCTTTTTACAAAACCCTACCTCTAGCTACACAAACAAGCCTAAAACATAGGAATATTAGGCTAGGGCTGCATCAAATTCACCAAAAACTCTATTTCCTACAATACCCAATTTCAAAATCTTAAAGAACATACTAAACCCCTCCATTCCATTGATTTTCATAATTTTCCATTGGTGGAATGGCTCAAAATTCTTTTTTTCCCTCTCAAACCCTAGCTAACTAGGTTTTATAGGCAATTTTCACAAAATGTGCTATAACTTATTCAAAATCCAATTACAATCAACCAAACTAGGCTCAAATGAAAGCTAGTTAATAGTTCTATCACATGCAATTGGTTTTGAGCCTTGACCATACTGTACCAAGCCATACAAGTCACAGGAACAACATAAAAACATTGAAAACAACAGGAAAATAAAGATTTTATTGATTCTTCTTCAAAATATAACTCCAGAACCCTTATTCAAACATCCTCTACCATATTTACATACATTCTACCAAAAAACAACTGATTCTACTGCCTTTTCACCTCCTTGACCTTTCAACTTCCATAAAACACACCAAAAAATGCCACTTTTGTAGCTTTTTAACTCTCTTAAAATGACCCCATGAAATTAAAACATATGACATGGTCTTATTTGACCTTATTACACAAAAATTAGACTTAACAACATAAAACTCAACATTTGACCCCTATTTACAATATCTATACCTAGGTGCCCTTGCACCATACACCCAGGGAGAAAAGAATCTCAAGTTCCACTTGAGATCATCTCTTGAATTATTGTGCCATGCTTCTTGATATCATCTTCTATCATCCAGGTGGCATCCTCCATTGGTAGACCTTGCCACTTCACTAGGTACTCATGGTAGACCTTGTGTCTTGTTCTCTTGGCTTCCCTTGTGTCCACAATGCATTCAAGCTTTAATGGCTTAGTAGGTGGTAAATCCTTGATCCAATCTTCATCAACAACATTTGTATCGGTCCCTATACCTACAATCACAGATCCCTTGACAGGATATAGATCAACAACATTAAAGATTGGAGAGATAGCCACTCCAGGAGGGAGTTCTATCTCATAGGCATTGTTTCCAAATTTGTGGACCACCCTACATGGCCCAATCTTTTTCATCTGTAGATTTGTATACTTCCCCTTTGGTAGCCTTTCTTTCTTCAAATGAGCCAATACCAAGTCTCCCACTTTGAATTGAGCATCTCTTTTCTTCAAATCTGCATGGTGTTTGTATTTTTCAACACTTTTTTGAAGATTTTCTCTAACTTGCTGATGTATGTCCTTCATTGCAACTACAAATTCCTCTCCCTTAGCACTCCTTTTCTCCATTCCACTTAGATCCCTAAGCTCAAACACTCCTCTAGGTTTCAGTCCATAGACCACTTCAAATGGGCTTTTCCCAATGCTTCTATTAACAAAGACATTATATGCATATTCAACCTGTGGAAGGATTAGGTCCCATTGCTATCCATGCTCCTTTGTGAGGCATCTCAGAAGGTTTTCAAGTGATCTATTAACCACTTCAATTTGCCCATCTATTTGTGGGTGATAGGTAGAGCTAAATGACAAATTGGTTCCCAATTTCTTCCAAAGAGTCCTCCAAAAGTGACATACAAACTTGCTATCTCTGTCAGAAACAGTTGTTAATGGTAATCCACGAATTCTCACTACTTGAAAAATAACCCAGCAATATATGAAGCATCATTTGTAGATTTGCATGGTATGAAATGATTCATTTTGCTAAATATATCAACAACAACAAACACACTTCCAAATCCCCTTTGAGTTTTAGGCAAACCCAAGACAAAATCCATACTGATGGATTCCCATGGCCTGTTAGGAATTATCAAAGGCTGATAAAGACCTACATTAGTGCTTGAACCCTTGGCTCTTTGGCAAATTACACAATTTTCAACAAATTTTCTGACATCCACTTGCATCTTTCACTAAAAATAAAACCTCCTTACCTGTTCCAATGTTTTATCCACACCAAAATGACTTCCTAAGCTGCAACAATGCTTGCCATTTATTAGATTTGTCCTCATAGAGCATTTAGGGATACACAACTAAGCACCCTTAAACAACAATCCATCTTGTATCAAGAAATCAAAAACTTCTTCATGGAAAGTACCATCAAACTGATTGCAAGCATCATATGCATCCTTGAAATCATCATCTCCTTCATACATACCTTTCAAAATATCTATATCCACACTTTGTAGTTGAATTTCTTGGACCAACATTTGTCTTTTGCTCAAAGCATCAGCTACCTTGTTTGACTACCCCTTTTTGTGTTTGATTGTGAAGGTATACCTTTGTAGGTACTCTACCCACTTCATATGTCTATGGCTCAATTTGTTTTGGTTGTTCAAGAAGCTCAAAACATGATTATCAATATAAACAATAAATTCCTTTGGAAGGAGATAGTGTCTCCACTTTTTCAATGCTTGGACCATGGCATACAACTCCAAGTCATAAGAAGAGTATTTTCTTTTTTCTTCATTAATCTTCTCACTAAAGAAAGCAATAGGTCTGCCTTCTTGGCTCAAAATAGCCCCAATTGCATACCCACTTGCATCACATTCTATAGTGAAGATCTTGTTGAAATCAGGCAATGCTAGGATGGGTTGTTGTGCCACTCTATTTTTTAGATATTGGAAGCTTCTGTCTACCTCATCAGTCCATTGAAACCTCTTCCTTTTATCCCCTTTGATGGTTTCAATAATTGGAGAGCAGATATGACTGAAATTCTTTATAAATTTCCTATAAAAATTAGCTAAGCCATGCAAACTTTTTACCTCACTTGCTGATGTAGGAGTTGGCCAACTAAGAATTGCTTCTACTTTGGTGGGATCCATCTTCAATGAACCTTTAGAAATCACAAAACCAAGGTAAGCTAACTCCTCTTTCATGAATTCACATTTCTTTAGATTTATCATCAACTTCTCTTCATTGAACCTCTTCAACACCATGTCCAAATACTGCAAGTGCTCCTCTCTGGTCTTGCTGAAAACAAGGATGTCATCCAAGTAGACAACTACAAACTTGCCTATGAAGGGTTTCAAGTCTTCATTCATGAGTCTCATAAAGGTAATTGGGGCATTTGAAAGCCCAAAAGGCATGGCAAGCCACTCATATAACCCCTCATTGGTTTTAAAGGTAGTTTTCCACTCATCCCCTTCCCTTATCATAATCTGATGATAGCCACTTTTAAGGTCAATGTTTGAAAAATAACAAGCTCCTTCTAAACAATCCATTAAATCTTCCATTCTTGGTATTGGAAACCTATACCTTATAGTTATTTTATTGATTTCCCTTGAATCGGTGCACATTCTCCACCTTTTTTAGGTGCCAAAATAGTACGGACAACACATGGACTTAAACTTTCTCTTATGAGACCCTTATCTAACAATTCTTGTATTTGTTTCCTTATCTCATCATTTTGTTGAGGAGTCATTTTGTATGTAGCCTTATTGGGTAAATTTGCACTTGGTATAAAGTCTGTGGTGGCTCACATCCCTTATAGGTGGCAAAGAACTAGGGATCTCATCAACAACTATGTCTTGATACTTGTTCAACAAAGTTTGCACTTCTTTGGGCACATCCTCAAATTTTGTTGTTATTGCTATCATGATAGGTTTAGGTCTGATTATAATGGCATATCATTCTCCTCCCTCTTCTTTCATAGTTTTCAAAAACTCTTTTTCTCCAATTAGCATTACACTAGACCTAGCTTGTTCATCTACCCCTTCATCTTACAATGGAATAAGGGTGAATAATACCCCATCCTTGTCAGTCACATAAATATTTTTTTGCCCATCATACTAAACTTTTCTATCATACTACCAGGGTTTTCCTAGTAGCAAGTGACAAACATCCATTGGGATGATGTCACACAAGATCTTGTCTTTGTACCCCCAATGTTAAACTCAACCCATGTTTGTTCATTGACCAAGACTTGTTGACCTTTATTCAGCCAAGAAACCTTATAAGGTGTGGGGTGTGGAATCCTTTTCATCTTTAGTTTTTCAACCATCTCCAAAGAAACTAAATTATCAGTTGAACCTGAATCAACAATAACCTTACATACCTTGCCTTGAGATTTGTAAGTGGTCCTAAACAAGGATTTCCTTTGTGGAGGCTCTTTGATTATTGGCACCTTAATACGTGTCCTTCTCATCATCAAAGTTTCACCTATCTCTGGAACAATAGGTTGAGATGGAGGTTTGACAGTCTTACTATCTTCCTCTTGCACTAACTATGTTCTCCTTTCACCTCCATGTGATGTTAAGTGTTGTTTCTCTAGGCATTTCCAAGCTTGATGGCCAAACTGATTGCATTGATAACATCTGCTTGAAAAGGTGTTTGAACCTCTACCTTGTCCTTTAAATCTGCCTCTACCATTAGGTCTTCTACCTCTGAATTACCTCTTGACTCCAAGCTTTGTTCTTGCTACCCACTTGACTCTTCTTGTACTTTTTGGGACTGTCCTCTCCCTCCAAAGTTGCCTCTACCTTTGAAGTTCTTTCCTCTCCCTCTACTTTTTTTTTCTTGCCTTCTATTTAATCTTTCATCTACCCTAATTTCCATTTGAAAACATTCTTCAACTGTCCTTAGATGATTAATACTTAACTCATCTTGTATGGAGAACCTTAGCCCATTTATGTACCTTGCTACATTTTCCACTTCCTCCTTAATATGACCTATCCTTATACTTAACTTGTGAAACTCCTCAGTATAAGCCATGACATCCATTTCTTTTTGCTTGAGGTTTTGTAGCTTCCTAAATATTTGTATTACATAATCACCTGGTAGAAATTAGCTCTTGATTTTAGCCACCATTCTGTCCCATGAATGAATTTTTGTCTTGCCCTTCTTCAACCTCTCTTCCTACACATAATTCCGCCAAGTTAAGGCAGGACCTTTCAATTTGGTTTTAGCAAATTTCACCTTTTGATCATCTGCTACCTCCTCATACTCAAAATAGTTGTCAAGTGCATCAATCCTACCTAGCACCTATTCAACATCCAACTTCCCACCATACATGGGTAATTCCATTTTCACCTCAGGAGTATCTCCCTTCATAGCCTTCAGCATCTTCATCATTCTCCCTTCATCAGGGTCCTCTACCTCTTGGAGTCCTTCTTCAGGGTTCTCATTCTCACCCTCTTCCTCTTGATCACTTTGGTCTCCGGTGACCACACCTCTCCTTTGGTTTGATTCCAATGCTACAAGTCTGGCTAAGATAGCTTCTTGAGACTCCTTTACTTCTCTCAACTCCCTGGCATGCTTTTCCTTTAGCTCTCTCACTTCTTTTGCCGTTGAACTTGTTATGCCCACATTTCTCATGCGGTTGCGACATGCAACACACGTGTCATGCCCACATTTTTCATGTGGTCATGACACGAAATATCAAAAAAATTTCATGCATCCCTAAAAACCCCCTCGCATGCGTCAACATGCTTGGTGGCAATACGCATAAGGTGTAAACATGTCAATCAAATTCAGGGTAATGCGACCACAAGTGAAATCCCCTGTGTACTGATAGCCAACTAAGGGGGTCAATACGACGCGAGGAGTGTCGCCATTAGGGTTAGGATCGATTAATTGAAACCCTAAGCTTTCCTAAGTGGGTGACAGGATTTTGACATGAGTCAAAATCAAAACCTTAATTCTAGAGCATAACAGAAATAAATAACCACTTAATCATAACATCTTGTTTACGGAAACATTAAAATATTACTCATCACAAAGATTAAATCACTTAGGAAAATTAATCCTAATTCCTGGGAAAATCTGGCAGCATAACACCACTAGGACGTAAATAAGAATTATTCTAATTAAGAAAATTCCAGCCAAAGGTTCCCTATGCTCACTAAAATTGATTAATTTAAAATAATTACGCTAGGGGAATTAAATTTGCCACATTAAGGTTCTCAAATCGATTAACTAGGTTAAATTAATTAAAAAAACTGCCTTCAAATTAAATCCAACCTACGATTAAATAAATTAAATCGATCTTGCTAATATACTATAGTATTAATAATATCCTAGTTACAATCTTTAAAATTAAATTCCCCCCAAGCACTGTTAAAAGAAACAATAGTCCCTCAAAATTAATTTATTAATCTCTAAGTGGCCCTAGCCAAATAAATAATGAAAAATAAACCCCTAACCCTTAAATAAAAAAACTAACAATTATACAAACATAACCTATTTAAAAATTCCCACTTAGCTTAAAAATTTCCCCTTACCCAAAAATGTCAAATGCAACAAAATAAATAATAAAACAAACAAAAAGAAATTCCCAAGTCAAAAGTGTAGGGAAAGGGAACAGAGTCTAATTTTAAAATCACTTGACCTAAAACTCTCCAAATAAAAAAATTATTTCCTTATGATAAAGAATCAAAAACCTTAACCCTATTTTCATTCTCTAGTATTTTATTTTCTCTATTTTGTTTTCTCATTTCTATTGTGTTGTAGGTTGGAACTCATGTTAGGGTTAGCCAGCAGAAGATATCAATTAAATGCAAATAAAGATTAAACAGAGAAATGGAAATACATAGAATTAATAACAGTGAGAGACAAGTTTTAACGTGGTTCACCCAAACTCGGGCTACATCCACCAAATAGAGAGTCCAATATTATTATTCAGTAAATCAAATCGATTACAACCAGCAATCCCTGCAACTCAATACCGTTGCAAATGCTACAATACAATATATCAAAACCCTAACCCTTAGCTACTTTTATCAAGCCTTTTTGTCGGTTACAAAAATATTTTAATGTTTCTATAAACAAGATAAAAATTAAGATTATATATATATATATATATATTTCATACTCACAAATATATTCTATCATTCTACAAAAAGAAAAAACAATGATATATATTTATTTATATATACACTTATATATCTTTGTATATATTTAGATATATATATATATTTTAAAAATAAAAATAAAAGTATGCCTGTTAAAAATATTTGCATAAATTCAAAAGTTCTCTTTCTTTTTCATTATTTAAACAACTCTATTCAAAATTTTCTTTTGAAAACTAAATACAATAGCCATTTAAAGTAAAGTAACACATGCCTATTTTTTTTTCATTATAAGATTTTCACAATCTCATAAAATAAAACCAACAACTATTTTTTTTTTCATTTTCTTGAAAACACATACAATGAGGACCAAAATCAATATATTTTGACAATAATTTACATTAAGGAGATTAATACATTTCTGTAACTTCTAAAGTAGAGTCTACACAAATAAAATCATTTAAACTATACAAAATAAGAGAGAATTTTTTCTCTCTTTCTTTGAAATAACTACACAAAGGCCCATCTTGGCCAAGGCTCTCAATAGCCAAAAGAAAACTAGAATGGACATAACTTTTAAATACTCTTCCTCCAAGCTTCAAAACCAAAAATAACACCTGCAAGAAATATACAACAAGGGAGGGGAAACAAGCCACACAATACTGCTCTCCTCCCTACCATAGACTCACTAATGAGTCACCCCTGAGCTTGGAGGTCATCCACACACAAGAATTTTCACTCCACTACACAACAATAAACCAACCAACAAAACATGAAGACCACCCATGGTTTAACACAACAAAAAACTCATAAAAATGAGTTTGAAGGGGTAGGGGAGTGGACATCACTCAACTCAAGAGGCCACTCCAAAATCTCAAAACTCATCACAAACAAAGCCTCAAACCCAAATAAATACTCCAACAAACACATTTATTCCACCATAGCACTCATGCCATACAAATTGCTCATACTCATAAATCTTGCCCTTAAGGCCAAAATACCAACACTAGGAGGGTGACCTCAAGGAGGTTCACTCTTCCCCCACCCCACACATGTTGAGCATTTTCTCTAAATGGAGAGGCTCTTACAAACACCCTCAAAACCCTACAACAATAAAACACAAAATACACACAATGCAAACACACAAGTAAAGTAAATACATAAGGAAAGGCTTTAAGCCTTGAATCCTACCTTGATAAGCCCAACAATGGTAGGTAGTTGAAGTAGAGCACTTCCAACTCTACCTCCATGTCCTCCAAATGTGCCTCCAAAAATCCCTCTAACTCTCTCCCCCAAATTCAAAATAAAATGAAAAATGCAATGAAATCAACAACCCTCTCCCTCTCTTCAAGAGGGATTAAAATAGGCTCTCTTCATGATCTTTGAGGAATGAGAAGGTGACACATGTCACCTTCTCCTTCCTCCTCACATCCACTTGCAAGCTTCATGGAATGTGGGGGTGACACATTTCACCCTCCCATTCCGCTAAGTCTTGTCCCCTCCACTTGTGCTCTCTCACACATGTGTGAGAGTAAGGTGGAGCCCAAAAATGATGAGGTTACCACAAGTGTCCCAATCCTATTATCCCATGAAAGCCCACAAAACCCCAAGGTACTCTCACTAATGTGAGAGGGCCTTGGAGTTGGGTCCTCCAAAATTAGGGGTCTCGAAGACTCCCCAAGCCTTCAATGCAAGGTACCCCAAGCCTTGGAATGAGGTGTGGATAAGGTTGAAGGTTTGACCCAACCTTCCACTCCTCCTAAAAATTTCATTTTCGTCACTTTACTTCAGGGTGAAGTTTAAGTGACCAAATGGGAGTTATCCTAGGGTTAGACTCAAATGGTCCATAGACCTTAGGGGTACAACCCAGTGTCACTTTTAACCCAATTTGAGCACCATAGGTATGAATAAAATCACATGAAAGGGGTCATAAAAATTAAAACTAAAAAATAAAGTCAAATAACATTACACATTCACAACACTAAAATAAAATCAACTAAAAATAGGTAGACCTAGCCCAAAAGACACCATACACAAACATTACGAAAATTTATCAAGCATTTTCACAGTTGATCTTGGTTCCTCTTGGAACTAGATCGGCTTAACATAGGATTTTAGAAAATGTGTGGGATAATCTCTGATTTTCCGTGGCTTGGGAAAATCACTTGCGTATTTAAACAAAAGGTTAATACAACATGTTTATCATAGCCGAAGAAAGGAAAAGAGCATACACTCACATCATAGCATAAGCATTTAAAACATCATAAAAATCACACCATAAAAAGAACCATAATTTGCATCTCTATAAACCATTTCAAGATAAAAATCGCATAATAAATCCATAAAATAATCTCACAACTAGTATCTCAAATAGAATCAGAATACATATCACATCTCAAATCATCATCAGTGATTAAAATCAAGATCTAGTCTCATCACCACATACTAAGCATAACTAACCAAAGTAAAGAAGTATAGTCTAGAAAGTCTGCATATTAGGATCAACAATCCCCAAATGTCTAAAATGTCTCCAATAGTAATACGAAATGAGCAAAAATAAGGGAGTGAAAAATAATAGGCCCCACATCCTCCCCCCTAAGACTAAACTTCCTCCTGGAAGTCATCAAAGAGGTGAGGATAAAGTGTCCTCAATCTAGCTACATCCTCCCATATTGTCGTGACCTCATCGTACCTGTCCCACTAAACCCTAACTTGGTCCAGCTCTTGACCTCGAAGGCCCAGTGTCCAATGAGCCAATATGTGAATGAGCTCCAAAGCCAGCTACCCATCTGTCTGTACCTATAGAGCACTCCAGTCCAATATATGAGATAAATCAGATATGTAACGCTGCAAAACAGATACATGAAAAACATTGTGGATGTGCGACAGGCTAGGGGGCGAGGCTAGATGGTAGGCTATTGGTCCTATCTGCTCCACGATCTCAAAAGGCCCAACAAACCATGGTGTGAGCTTAGAGCCCTTTCTATAACGGATTGGACTCTTGTGTGGCCGCACTCTCAAGAATACTCTGTCTCTGACTGAGAAGCTTCGATCTAATCTCTTAGCATCAACATACTTCTTATGTCAATCCTGTGCCTCTTGATGTCTCTATCTAATCAAGGTCACCTGCTACTCCATATCCTACACCAACTCTAGCCCAATAGCAACCCTGTCCTCTATTTGGTCGCAACTCCAAGGTTTCCTGCAAGGTCTTCCGTACAAGGCCTGAAAATGAGGCATACCTAACGAGCTGTGATGCCCATTATTGTAGGTAAACTCAACTAGATATAGATACTCCTCCCATCTAGATTGGTGATCCATAACATACATACAGAGCATGTCCTCTAAAACCTTATTCACCCTCTTTGTCTGACCATCTATCTCAGAGTGATAAGCTGAACTAAAGTTGAGCTGTGCCAAACGCTTGCTATAAAGCCTTCCAAAAAGATGATGTGAACACTAAGTCTCTGTCAGAAATGATGCGGAGAGGTACTCCATGTAGTCTAACAATCTCATCCAAGAATACTCTCACCACTGATGGTGCATTGTATGTCGTGCATAAAAGTGAGAAATGCGCCACCTTGCTCAATTTGTCGACTGTCACCATGATGACATCATGGCAGCGAGATGACATAGGAAGATCAATAATGAAATCCATGGAAATGGTGTTCCATTTCCACTTAGGTATTTCATGAGGGTATAAAAGACCTGCTAGATGCTGATGCTCGACCTTGACCCTGTTGCACTCAAGGCATCAAGCAACATACTCTACAATATCTCATCTCATACTCACCCAATGGTACAACTGTCGCAAGTTGGCATGCATCTTCTTCACCCCTGGGTGTGCTACATAAGGTGCCCTATGAGCCTCTGAAAGAACTACTGCATGAAGGTCACCTGCACGAGGTACATAGATGCATTGTCAATGTCTAAGAAGCCCACCTACCTCTAGGGAATATCCTACAAACTTGCCCACAAGGGTCCTCTGTGACTGGATCCCTTGCTATACCTTAAGGAACTGCTCATCCTCAGGTAGATGCTATAAGATATGCCCTCTCAAGTCTACACTCAAAGTCAAGGTCAGGACCTCGTGGCACCTCTGACTCAATGTATCAGCAACCATGTTCTCCTTCCCTTTGATGTAGTGGACATCAAAGTTGTACTCGCAAAAAAACTCCATCTAACGCCGCTGGCATTCAAATTTGGCTGTGTGAATATGTACTGAAGACTGTGGTAATCTAAATGAAGCTCAAAGTGATGACCCAGATGAAAGTGTCTCCAATGAACCAGAGCATGAACCACTACTGCAAGCTCTAAATCATGAGTGGGGTAGTTCAGCTCATGGGTCTTGAGCTTTCGTGACATATGCGATCACTCTACCATCCTACATAAGTACTACTCCTAATCCTTCAAGTGATGCATCAGTACAAACCATAGAATCTGTTGCTAGATCAAGAACCGGTAAAATGGGAGTGCTGGTAAGATGCTCCTTGAGGACCCTAAAGGCCCTCTCACACTGCTCTGTCCAAGTGAAGCTCTTCCCTTTCCGCTGAAGGGAAGTGATGGGGTGTGCTTTCCTAGAAAAGCCCTCTACAAATTTGTGGTAATACCCAACTAACCCCATGAAACTCCTGACCTCTATCACACTGGTGGGTGCTGGCCAATCCCTGATAGCCCTAGTCTTTGATGGATCTATGGAGATACCATTGCCAGACAGGATGTGCCCCAAATATTGCACCTCGGATCTGAAAAAGGCACACTTTGCCACATTACCAAAAAGTTGATGATCTCTCAAGCACTGCAACACCTGACATAAGTGCTCCTCATGCTCCTCCTCAGTCCATGAGTAGATCAAAATATCATCAAGGAATATGATCACGAACCGATCCAAGTAAGTACGAAACACCCCGTTCATGAGACTCATGAACATTGCAGGGGTGTTCATCAAGCCAAAGGGTACCATAGTGAACTCATAGTGGCCATAATGAGTCCCAAAGGTGGTCTAATGGATGTCTTCCTTTGTGATGCACAACTGATGGTAACCAGAATTCAAGTCTATCTTAGAGAACACTCTAGCTCCTTGCATCTGGTAAAAAAGGTCATCAATCCTAGGTAGAGGATAACGGTTCTTCACATCACCTTATTAAGCTGCCTATAGTCCATGCACAATTGAAGAGACCCATCCTTCTTCTTCACGAAGATGACCGATGCGCCTGAAGGTGAAACGCTAGGTTGGATGTGCCCCTTCTCAATTAACTCCTCTAACTACAACTTGAGCTCCATGAGCGCATGTGTGGTCATCCTGTAGGGTGCATGAGACACTGGCTCAACACCCGACACTAAATCAATGTGGAAGTTTATCTCTCTATGAGGTGGCATGCCTGGTAACTCTGGTGGAAAGACATTGGCAAACTCCCTCAAGATAGGATGGTCATCTAATGATGCTTCTGGCTCATCCTCAGATCTGTCGCTAATAGTGATGGCAAACAAATGACACCCCTTCCGCATGAAACACTTAAGCTGCTGAGAGGATATCATATGAACTGCTGTGGGCTTCTGAATGCCCACTACCTCGAATAACATGCCATGATCATCTAAGCAACTAATCACTTTTCAGAGACAATCTAGCTCGACTCTATGAGCTGCAAGTCAATCCATGCCTAAAATTACACCATAGGATCCTAAGGGCATAACCCTAAGGTTGCATAATGTAGTGAAGGCCCCCAAAGATATCTCACAATCCTAAACCAAAGCATCTACTACCATCTTGGCCCCAGTGGCCAACTCAACCTCCCAACTATCGCCCTGCCTAAAGGCCATCAGCCTGTAACACTCCACTAATGATGGAGATATAAATGAATTAGTAGCACCAGAGTCAAATAAAATAGTAATGGGAACATCCCCAATCATACCTATTGTCTCGATCACTGAGGCCTGGAAGTTGGCTTGGTGGTTATCAACCACTGTAAACATATGGTGGGATCTACCCACATCACCAACTGTCTGCTTTGATCCTCTTGCATGAGGCTGTCTCCTTGCTGTAAAGCCCTGTGAACACTCTCTAGCTAAATGTTCTACCCCACCACAAACATAGCATGGGCCATGAGCTTGTACCTATCCAGTCTGTGTCCTACTACTTTGTTGATGTCCAGTGTGACCAGTGGACCCCTGAAAACCTCTGTATGACTGCTGTGATCTAGAGGGTCTTGCAGGTGGTCCCTATTGTTGCTGATCCCTACACGGGCCCTGCTGTTGCCAACCATGATTATGTCCTCCTTGTGCCCTCTGTTGGGGCATGGACCTCTACTAATACTGCTGTGGAGGTCTAGGAGGTAACGATGCAGAACTAAATCCTCCTCTCTGTGGTTGTGGTGGTGGTCGACAGAAACTCTACTGTTGTTGTTGGCTATGATCTTAAAATTGGGGACGTAAACTCTGACCTCGTCCCTGAATCTCCTCTGTGATGTATGCCTTCTCGATAGCCTCACTCATGGTCTAGGGGTCTGCCATGTGCACTGGTCCTAATACCCCATGATTCAAACCTTTGATAAATTTGTGAACCAAAATTTTTTCATCATGGAGGTACTTTGCATACCGTGACAGCTCAATGAATCTACTCTCATACTATGCTATAGTAGAACCTCGCTGCTGCAAGTCATGGAACTCATCAATCTGACACTGCCTGTAATGGTCTGATAGGTAACGCACATTAAAGCGCTCAATGAAAGTGTCCCATGAAAGAGTATCCAAAGATAGGCGGTGCTTGCACTCCTTAGTGCACCACCATCTCGCTGCTGCATCTCTCAAAAGGTAAACTGCCATACGTGCCTTTGTGTTGCCCTCGTAAGGGCACAATGCAAAGCACCTATCTAAACTGATAAGCCAAGCCTCAGCCTTGGCTCCCTCTGTGGTCCCTACAAAGGTGGGTGGATTCAACCTAAGTAAGTCTTTGGTGAGGTCCCCTCGGTCTCTGTGACCTCTAATAGGCTCATCCACACCATAATCATAAGGCCCGTGATAAACTTTCTCTATCCTCACAACCTCCTCTTGCCTCGCATCATGTAGAGGGCTCCTTCTATGAGCTCTATAAGCTGAACCAACCTCCTCTACTGTGGTGACATGTATCTCTACATAAGGCTCTACACGTGGCGCCACTCGTGGCTCGACACAGGGCTCTACACGTGGCTCTACATGTGACTCCACATGTGGCTCCTCACGTGGCTCCTCTCATAGATCAATGTGGGGCTCAACACGCGGCTCTACTGCGGTCAGTGGTAACCTCTCTAAAACTGCCTGTAATGCCTGTAAGATCTGTGGTCCGATATCAGGTGCGGGCGGTGCCTATGGTACCAGCGGTCCCTGACCCTCAGCTGATGAGTCGGTATGTACCTCTACGGACGTAGTGGCATGTGAAAATGCTCGCCTCATTCTAGGTGGCATCCCATAAGAACAAGGTATTTATGAATCGAATGAATTTGTGGAATAACAATGTGCCCAAACAAGCGCAGCGTTTAAACTTGGCTCTGATACCAAATGTCATGCCCACATTTCCCATGTGGTCACGAAATGTAACACATGTGTCATGTCCATATTTGTCATGTGGTCATGACATGAAATATCAAAAATTTTCCACGCATACCTAGAAACCCCCTCGTATGTATCAGCGTGCTTGGTGGCAATACGCATAAGGTGTAAACATGTTAATCAAATTTGGGGTAATGCGACCACAAGCGCAATCCCCTGCATGATGATAGCTGACTAAGGGGGTCAATGCAATGCAAGGAGCGTCTCCATTAGGGTTAGGATCGATTAATCAAAAACCTAAGCTTTTCGAAGTGGGTGACGGGATTTCGACACGAGTCGAAATCAAAAGCTTAATTCTAGAGCATAACAGAAACAAATAACCACTTAATCATAACATCTTGTTTGCGGAAACATTAAAATATTACTCATCACAAGGATTAAATCACTTAGGAAAATTAATCCTAATTCCTGGGAAAGTCTGACAGCATAACGCCATTAGGACGTAAATAGGAATTATTCTAATTAAGAAAATTCCAACCAAAGGTTCCCTAAGTTCACTAAAATTGATTAATTTAAAATAATTACGCTAGGAGAATTGAATTTTTCCCCGCTAAGGTTCTCAAATCGATTAACTAGGCTAAATTAATTAAAAAAGCCACCTTCAAATTAAATCCAACCCACGATTAAATAAATTAAATCAATCTTGCTAATATACTATAGCATTAATAATATCCTAGTTACAATCTTTAAAATTAAATTCCCCCCAAGCACTGTTAAAAGAAACAATAGTCCCTCAAAATTAATTTATCAATCTCTAAGTGGCCCTAGCAAAATAAATAATAAAAAATAAACCCCTAACCTTTAAATAAAAGAACTAACAACTATACAAATATAACCTATTTAAAAATCCCCACTTAGCTTAAAAATTTCCCCTTACCCAAAAGGGTCAAATTCAACAAAATAAATAATAAAACAAAACAAAAAGAAATTCCCAAGTCAAAAGGGGAGGGAAATAGAATAGATTCTAATTTAAAAATCACTTGACCTAAAACTCTCCAAATAAAAAAATCATTTCCTTATGATAAAGAATCAAAAACCCTAACCCTATTTTCATTCTCTACTATTTTCTTTTCTCTATTTTGTTTTGTCATTTCTATTGTGTTGCAGGTTGGAACTCATGGGTAGCCATGGTTGCCACTTACAATGAGGTATACTCATTGTATATCTATTTATTTTGAGTCTGCCCCCTCTTTATAGATATATCTAGTTATAAAAAAATACACAGTGTATATATATATATGTATTTTTTAAAAAATAGAATATTACATATTGCAGGGTTGGTAGCTAACGTAGCAGAGGAAGGGCGGATTCAAAGTGGGGCACCACTAGGGGTCTTAACCCCCAAATCTCAATTTTAATAATGACATGGGATGTGAGGATTGGTGGGGAGTTCGAAGCCCCCCACCCACTGTAAACAAATCAAAGATAACCAAGATTTTTGGGGGGTGTCGGGCCCCCCTTCTGCACCAAACATAAGCCGCGTTTAGCATAGCGCTAATCACTTAGCGCTGATAGTGATTAATTATCTATTGTAATGCATTCTCTGACCTATGCAGTTAGCGATTCTTAGGGTAAAAAATAAACAATATCATTCAACAGTAAATTTTTTTCTTTATATATATATATTTATATATATTTTCTGATGTATATACGTAACTTGCATAAAAGTAATATAAGACACAGTCAGATAGAATATGTTTTCCACAAATATAGAATGCAAAAATAATATATGTGTGTGTGTGTGTGACACAGTCACACAGACTGTGATTTTTCAGCAAGCATGAATATAAAAATTAAGATTGTATATATATATATATGTATATTTGTATATATATATATTATATATATATATATATATTTCATACTCACAAATATATTCTATCATTCTACAAAAAGAAAATATAGTGATATATATTTATTTATATATATTTCTGAATATATGTACGCTTATATATCTTTGTATATATTCAGATATATATATTTAAAAAAATAAAATAAAAGTATGCCTGTTAAAAATATTTGCATAAATTCAAAAGTTCTCTTTCTTTTTCATTATTTAAACAACTCTTCAAAATTTTCTTTTGAAAACTAAATACAACAGCCATTTAAAGTAAAGTAACACATGCCTATTTTTTTTCATTATAACATTTTCACAATCTCATAAAATAAAACCAACAACTATATTTTTTTTTCATTTTTTTGAAAACACATACAATGAGGACCAAAATCAATATATTTTGACAATAATTTACATTAAGGAGATTAATACATTTCTATAACTTCTAAAGTAGAGTGTACACATATAAAATCATTTAAACTATACAAAATAAGAGAGAATTTTTTCTCTCTTTCTTTGAAACAACTACACAAAAGCCCATCTTGGCCAAGGCTCTTAATAGCCAGAAGAAAGCTACAATGGACATAACTTTTAAATTCTCTTCCTCCAAGCTTCAAAACCAACAATAACACCTGCAAGAAATATACAACAAGGGAGGGGAAACAAGCCACACAATACTGCTCTCCTCCCTACCATAGACTCACTAATGAGTCACCCACGAGTTTGGAGGTCATCCACAAACAGATTTTCACTCTACTACACAACAATAAACCAACCAACAAAACATGAAGACCACCCATGGTTTAACACAACAAAAAAATCATAAAAATGAGTTTGGAGGGGTAGGGGAGTGGACATCACTCAACTCAAGAGGCCACTCCAAAATCTCAAAACTCATCACAAACAAGGCCTCAAGCCCAAATAAATACTCCAAGAAACACATATATTCCACTATGACACTCATGCCATACAAATTGCTCATACTCATAAATCTTACCCTCAAGGCCAAAATACCAACACTAGGAGGGTGACCTCGAGGAGGTTCACTCCTCCCCCACCCCACACATGTTGACCATCTTCTCCAAATGGAGAGGCTCTTACAAACACCCTCAAAACCCCACAACAATAAAACACAAAACACACACAATGCAAACACATAAGTAAAGTAAATACATAAGGAAAGGCTTTAAGCCTTGAATCCTACCTTGATAAGCCCAACAATGGTAGGTAGTTGAAGTAGAGCCCTTCCAACTCCACCTCCAAGTCCTTCTCCAAATGTGCCTCCAAAAATCCCTCTAACTCTCTCCCCCAAATTCAAAATAAAATAAAAAATGTAATGAAATCAACAACCCTCTCCCTCTCTTCAAGAAGGATTAAAATAGGCTCTCTTCATGAGCCTTGAGGAATGATAAGGTGACACATGTCACCTTCTTCCTCCTCACATCCACTTGCAAGTTTCATAGAATGTGGGGGTGACACATGTCACCCTCCCATTCCACCAAGTCTTGCTCCCTCTACTTGTGCTCTCTCTCACATGTGTGAGAGCAATGTGGAGCCCAAAAAGGATGAGGTTACCACAAGTGTCCCAATCCTATCCTCTCATAAAAGCCCACAAAACCTCAAGGTACTCTCACCAATGTGAGAGGGCATTGGAATTGGGTCCTCCAAAATTAGGGGTCTTGAAGACTCCCCAAGCCTTGGAATGAGGAGTGGATAAGGTTGAAGGTTTGACCCAACCTTCCACTCCTCCCCAAACTTTCATTTTCGTCACTTTACTTCAGGGTGAGGTTTAAGTGACCAAATGGGAGTTATCCTAGGGTTAGACAAGCTCAAATGGTCCCTAGACCCTAGGGGTACAACCCAAGGTCACTTTTAACCCAATTTGAGCACCATAGGATAATAAAATCACATGAAAAGGGGTCACAAAAATTAAAACTCAAAAACAAAGTCAAATAACATTACACATTCACAACACTAAAATAAAATCAACTGAAAATAGGTAGACTTAGCCCAAAAGACACCATACACAAACATTACGAAAATTCATCAAGCATTTACACAGTTGATCTTGGTTCCTCTTGGAACTAGGTCGGCTCAAGATGGGATTTCACAAAATCTGTGGGATGATCTCCGATTTTCCATGGCTTGGGAAAATCACCTGCGCACTTAAACAAAAGGTTATTCCAACATGTATATCATAGCCGAAGCAAGGAAAAAAGCATACACTCACGTCATAGCATAAGCATTTAAAACATCATAAAAATCACACCATAATAAGATTCATAATTTGTATCTCTATAAACCATCTCAAGATAAGAATCGCATAATAAATCGATAACATAATCTCACAACTAGTATCTCAAATAGAATCAGAATGCATATCACATGTCAAATCACCATCAGTGATTAAAATCAAGATCTAGTCTCATCACCACATACTAAGTATAACTAACCAAAATAAAGAAGTATAGTCTAGAAAGTCTGCATATCGGGATCAACAGTCCCCAAATGTCTAAAATGTCTCCAACAGTAATATGAAACGAGCAAAACTAAGGGAGTGAAAAATAATAGGCCTCACAGAACTGTTTTTAGGAGGCATCTTTGCTTTTGTAAACTTTAACTTTTGTCACCTATAGATCAAAACCTATAGCTCTGATACCACTATGATGTAGAGCAGGTTAGAAACACAAAATAAACTCAACCTAATCACCTTTCAAATCTGGAACCATCAAACAAGAACTATTCCTTCATAATTGTCCCCTTTTCCTAGTAGCCCTTCAAAAGGGGTTTTCCTAGCATAACTTTCCAAAAAGACTTCAAACCCAGAAACTAAACATTATTTTAGATACCCATTTGTTTGTTTAATAACATATCTAGATTTGGGATATGGTTATTTTGGAACAACACCTTCAATAATTCATTGGTATGCTGCAACTAGGCCAAATTAGGCCTCTTTTACAAAGCAAGTCTGAGAAAATCAAAACCCAACTTTAGTACTCTCCTCAGGTCACATGGGGTCTGGATATGCAGATTTCATCAACTAGAGAAATACCCATCTTGTCTTTTTACAAAACCCTACCTCTAGCTACACAAACAAGCCTAAAACATAGGGATATTAGGCTAGGGCTGCATCAAATTCACCCAAAACTCTATTTCCTGCAATACCCAATTTCAAAATCTTAAAGAACGTACTAAACCCTTCCATTCCACCAATTTTCATAATTTTCCACCTGTGGAATGGCTCAAAATTCCATTTTTTCCCTCTCAAACCCTAGCTAACTAGGTTTTACAAGTAGTTTTCACAAAATGTGCTATAACTTATTCAAAATCCAATGAAAATCGACCAAACTAGGCTCAAATGAAAGCTAGCTCATAGTCCTATCACATGTAACTGGTTTTGAGCCTTGACCATACTGTACCAAGCTGTACAAGTCACATGAACAATAGAAAAACACTAAAAATAGTAGGAAAAACAGAGATTTTATTGATTCTTCTTCAAAATATCACTCCAGAACCCTTATTTAAACATCCTCTGCCATATTTACATACATTCTACCAAAAAAAATTGATTCTACCACCTTTTCACCTCCTTAAGCTTTCAACTTCCATAAAACACACCAAAAAATGCCACTTTTGTAGCTTTTAAACTCTCTTAAACTGACCCCATGAAATTAAAACATATCACATGGTCTTATTTGACCTTATTACACCAAAATTAGACTTAACAACATAAAACTCAACATTTGACCCCTATTTACAATATATACCTAGGTACCCCTTTACCAGTCATGAAAAACCAAATGTATTTCCTTTTGCTCAGATATCGAGGCATTATGAGGTCCATATAGATTGGTCAACGAGCCACATGGCATCCTCTTATTGGTTCTTGGAAGTCTACGTGTTATGGATCTTGAGGGTAGATATGTGGACATTAAGAAATATCTGGGTGGTTAGTTGTGTGAAATATCCCCCCTCTTAATCTAAAGGTGAGGATGACGTCACCATATCAAATGATGTTTCTGGACTAGTTATAATGTGACATCATCATCATCTTAGCAAATGTCAAGGTACATAGTTAATGTCTGGATATTGAAATTTATCATTATATTGCACTAGGTCAGGATATTAACTAATATCCAGGATCTTAAGGAATGTGATGACCCAACAATGTCGAATGTCCGGGTGACATTATCTTATTATTGGGGTTTCTTTTAAATAGCCCAGGATGATGTCACCATCACATTAGTTAATATCTGCACATTAAGTTAATGTGCCAACACTTACTGTTTATAGTTTCGTTCGGTCTTGGGTTGTCTGGGTGACGACATCATTGGGTTGTTACTTCCTTACGATGATGTTGAATGACATCACCAAGATATTAAATAATATGCAAGTTATTAAGAAATATCCGAGCACTTAGTATTTTCATTGTATTTGGGTAAGTCTACATATTAGTGAATATTAGGGATATTAAGATAAATATACACCCTTGCAGAATGTTCATGCATTTTGATAGTTTATGACTCCTCTAGTCAAAATTTGACATTTGCATTTTAACAAATGTGCGGACATTGGGGTTTACTTTGTTAAAACTAATGCTCAGGATATTAGCGAATATCTGGGATATTAAGTAATGTGATGACCCGCCCTTCTTTTTGTAACTATTTGACCAAACTTTGACCAGACATAACTTCTTACTCTTAGGAAATTTTGGGGTGATCCAAAAGGCAAACCTACTTAGAATTTTGCATTCTTTCACTTGATGAGGTTTGTGATAACAAAATCTGACTTTGAAAATTAACCTCTTTTTGAGGTCTTGATATGCACCAGATGGCACCCTGACATGCATCTGATACTAACTCTTTTTACCATACCACCCAAAGCAAGGGAACAGACAAGCAAGTAGAAAGCTGGGTCCCTATTTTGCTGGGGCAAAATGGGGCGTGTTGTGTAACCACACACTTGCAACCAAAGAAAACAACAAAATTCAAACAATTCAAGAGATGAGGACAAACTAGAACATAATGTTGCAACTCCTATCAAGTAAACATCATGATCTTTCTGAATGATATTATGTTCATCAATATAACAATGCTAAGAAAGGATCAGGTGTGTGCATGTGATTCATATCCTTCATCTTTAAGATAAGTTGAAAACACTAGTGATTGGTGTCAAGCTACATAGTTTGGTTTATCCCTCATAGCCAACCTAGATAGAGCTTTGTTGCCAGCAAGTGTCCATAGCCCCGACAAGGTTATCATTGCAATTCCCCTAAGTAAAGTCCCACTGCCAGCAAGCGTCTATAGCCCTGGTAGAGTTACTTAGATGGCCTAATTATCTCCTTTAGATATTTAATATATTTCTTCCTTTTGGTATTAGTATGCATAAGATGTTATCATGTAATCACATTTTGCAAGGTGTGGTCACTTGCTGTTTGGGTTGAGAATTGCAATGGTAGCAAGGGTAACCTTTAGATTTTTCACTTAACACTACACTAGCATGTTCAACAAACCCAAGGCTATTAGGTGTGTCATGTGAGGATCTCCTTGAACAAGAAAAGGTATCACTAATGAATAGGATATCACATACCTGATCAGAAACATCTACCTAACATGAGCTACAAACTATATAAGAATTTGTTTTCATTTCTTGAATTCTGACAATTTCAGTAATTTTCTAAGAGTGATAAGATGCACTATCGTGCCCAATCAAAAAAAGATCTCAACAACACATAGAGCAAAGAAACACACCCAAAACCAACTGTATAAACAACTATATAGCATGTACACTATCCACATATGGTACATTATCCTAATGTGACCCACCTAGGCCTAAAAAATAGTGTTTGAGGAATTGTCCATTGACTGGCAATGGGACTTCCTCACCTATTAGAGTTTTAAGTCTATAGGTGCTATCACCTAGGATTTCTGAGATCTAGAAGGGACCTATCCAAAGTTTGTCAAATTTTCCATGGTCACCTTTTCTTTCATGTGCTTTGTCCCATGATAGGACCAAATCTAAAATTCTAAAGGCTTTTACTTTAGCTCTCTTATCAAACCAACGTTTGACAATAGCCTGATGTTTTGCGAATTGGTCAATCGCCCTATCTCTCTTCTCTTCTAGGTGCATGAGTTGAAGTAACCCAACTTCTTGTTTGTTATTGATACCTAGATATTCCTGTGTGAACTGCAGGGTAGGGATTTTGAGGTTGACAGGGAGGATAGAATCCAACCCATAAACTAACTGATAAGGGGAATTTCCCTAGGAAATCTTCATTCTAGTTGTATCTACCCATAGGGCATATTTAAGTAGGGTATTCCATTCTCTAGGATTCTTTTCAATCAATTTCTTTATGATGTTCAGTAAGTTCTTATTGGTTGACTCTGCTAAACCATTACCTTGGGGATAATAATTTGAAGAGAACTTTAAGATCACCCCATAGTCAAAAGCCCAACTAGACAATTTTAAAGATGCAAAAGTTGGTCTATTATCAGACACAAGGGCATAAGGAGCTCCATACCTGGTTATGATGTTACTCTCTAAGAACCTGATCACATCCTTTGAGGTGCATGTCTTATTGCTGACCGCTTCAGTCCACCTGGTACAATAATCTATGATTGTTAGTACATACCTATGTCCTAATGATGATGGAGGATTGATTGGACCTATGAAATCCATGCCCCACTATACAAATGGGCACATATCCATGACCAGTTGTAGAGGTTGTGATGTGTGTCTTTCCTTGATGCAATTTGACAAGTGTGACAACATCTTATGTGATTGGCAGTGTCATTGAAAATCGTTGGCCAATAGTATCCTGCTCTTAGGATGGCATGAGTGGTGGCTAGGTGGGATCCATGTGCTATTCCAAATTTATCATGTAACTCTGTATGAACTTTATCAGCTTCTGGTCTTTGTAAGCACCTAAGGTATATCCCTTCATAGTTCCTTTTGAAGAGGATTCCTCCTTTTATCATATACTTCTGTGATTTGATTTTCAAGGCTCTCCTCTGAGAAGCTTGCATCTTTGGTGGGCATCTCCCGGTAATCAGGATGTGCCTGATATTAGAATACCAATCTTCATGTTCTTTTCTATTTACTGCGTATTGCTGGCTTATCAGGTTTGGATCAATTTCATCAATCATTTGGCTAAGGGCTTGTCCCCTAACCAATTTCATGGGAGTTATGTCCATATAATATTCCTGGAGCACTATTATCCACTTCACCCTATTCTCTCCAGGCTCACTCTACATCAGGAGCTTCTTAACAGCTGCATCAGGTACAACAACAATTATCTTGCTTCTCAAGATATAATGTCTGAATTTCTTCACTGCTCTTACTAAGGCAACAACTTGCCTTTCAACATCCATTTACATGAGCTCAACATCTCTAAATGGGGAAATCATAAAGGCAATGGGGTTTTCTTCCTTCTCTTCACTCCTCTACATCAGGACTATTGCACATGTATGTTCTGAAGAAAATGAATAAATGTAAAAATCTCTTGTGCAATCTGGGCTAATCAAGACAGGTGCATCTGCTATGGCCTTCTTGATATCATCAAATTCAACCTTTGCCTCAGGTGTCCATTAAATTTTGGCATCCTTCTTGAGAATAGCATTGAGTGGCCTTACAATTTCTACAAATCCTATGATGAATTTCCTCACAAAATTAATCTTACCAAAGTAATATTTTAATTCTTTCTTACTCCCTGGAAGTTGTAGATTCATTATAGAATCAACCCTGGTAGGGTCAATGGTGATTCCATTCTTTGATATGTCATGACCAAGAAGTTTACCTATATTGGTCACTCCAAATATGCACTTCTTCGGGCTTAGTGAGATACCATACTGTTCGCACTTCTTAAGTACCTTTATGAGCTCTTCTATATGGTCACCTCTCTTCTTTGAGAAGACTGTTAGGTCATCCATGTATATAACTATGCACTGGCCAACTAGGCCCCTGAATTCTATGTCCATTGTACGTTGGAATGTGGCTCCAACATTGATCAAACTGAATGGCATGCATTTGTAGGAAAATATCCCCCACTTGGTGGTAAATGTTGTCTTTAATCTATCTATCTTGTCTACCATCACCTAGTTGTATCCTAAAAAACCATCCAGGAAGGACATCATTTGAGCTCCATTCACTATTTGTAGAACTTCATCTAGAGAGGGTAAATGATAGTTATCCTTCTCTGATGCTCTATTTAGATTTATGAAGTCCACACACAGACATATGTCTCCATTCTTTTTCCTGACTAGAACTAGATTGGCTACCCATGTTGAGTGCCTAATAGGAAATATGATCCTTGCATTCAGTAAGTTTTTGACTTCTTCAAAGATAAGGGTATCCAACAATGCATTGACTGGCCTCTATTTTTGCCTAAATGGCTTGGCATCAGGTTTCAGTGGTAATGTATGGGTGATAATAGAAGTGTCATATATTTTTAATTCATCATAGGTCTAGGCAATGACATGGATATAATCCTTCAATGCCTAAGTTATTCCTTCTTTCTCTTCTTCAGAACAAACATTACCAATCAGGACATTCCTTGTGTCATCAGCTTGTCCTATGTTGACAGGTGAATATTCTCCTCCATCTGTCTTGGGGAGGTCTTTTTGTTTTATCATGTTGTCCAAGTCAAAATCCCTTTCAAGCTCAATCATGCCTTTGAGAATTTAATTACTTGGTAAATCCATGATTTCTTCTTCTTCCCAAGCATGATCTTCTTTGTTCTTCTCATCCAAGATCTGTGCTTTGAATGTATCCCTATTTGCAATGAAATCCAGGATATGTTGATCATAATCAAACAATTGGAAATTTGTTACATTATTAGGTATGGAAGGTACTGATACCAATTCTAGTAAAAATCTCTTCATTCCAGAAATGGATAGAGGTTCTAATGTGCTAGTAGCTTGTGCCAGTGCATCAGCTCTGTGACTTTGTTCCCCGGGAATAGGCATGATATTGAAAGCATCAAAGCTTTCTATTAAATCCCAGACTCTATGTCTATAATTTGACAGCTTTTTGTAATTGCATGCATAGATACTCCTGACTTGTTTTACTACTAATTCTAAATCTCCATAGACATGTAGAATTTTGACTTGTTTCTTGAGAGCAAATAGTAACCCATGGATCAAGGCTTCATACTCAGCCACATTATTAGTGCAAGGGAATTGCAATCTGTATGCTGCTAAGAATGACCTCCCTGATGGATCAATGAGGTCAATGCCTAGTCCAACTCCTTGTTTGGATTTAGAACCATCAAATCTCAAGATCCAGGGCTTATCTTATGTTAAGGGTTTATCAGGACCTTCCCTTTTCCTTTTAGCACATGCAACTGCACCTAAAGATATCCATTTCAACTTTTGTTGTTCTCTTTCTACCAGATCTGAGTGCTTTGACAAAGATAGAACATCTTCCCTTTTCATCTCTTTGATGTTGTCATCTTTATCACCAAGGTATGTTGCTATCTCTTTCTTTCATCTTTAGGGACATCCCTGATATCATGTAGTTTGTCTCTGGAGCACAATTACTCTTCTTTATTCATTATATGTAGGCATAAGGCACATGTTGTTTCTAAATGTGGTGTCTCATGAAGTCTGCACCACCCTTCAATCAATGCATGATGTGGAGGAACTCCTTGTAGAATATGTCTTTGAATTTGTTTAGATAAAAATTCATCAAATTTGGTTAGGAGACTCCCTCTATCTTCATTTGATAGCTCATAGTCTAACTCAATAAGGCAATCGGTCCCTGGGGTGATAATATTTTTCTGCTCCTGGGGATGCATCTCTTCACATATCAAAATCTCTTCTAAATTATGCATGCAACCATTATCCTGATGTATCATCTGATCATGCTCCCCTACATTTGAAGAAAACAAATAGGAATCAACATCATTATCATTATATATTTCACTAGCTTCGGTTGGTGATGACTCGATTTCACTACACATTCTCTCCAATTCAATCATATCTAGACATGCTTCACAACTCTTTTATGAATGTGTTTGATCATGTAATATGCACCATTTGGATATCAAGATATCTTCCATGGATGTCTCAGTCAGTTGGTACTTTTGCATTTCTCTAGATAGGTATTTTTCAAACTTAGTGAAGTGGTCTACTTCCTCTTCATCAGTTGAATAGTAATCAGACTCAATAATTATCTTGTCTTCTTGATCACTATTTTCTCATGTGTGCATATTACACATCAGGATTTCTTTAATTCTAACAGATGTGGTCTTGTAACATAAACTCTTGGTTCAATGTCTACATACAATATCTCATTGGGGTGATTGTATTCGGTGATCATGTGTTTCATCCTAGGTTCGGCTTCTATCCTAAGTTGGTTGGGAATTCCTTTCCATGGTAACCACATATGACTGAAATCAGTGGCCATGTAACCATTTAATGTCTTGGACCAATCTTTGCTGTCTAACATTCCATAAGTGTCATGGATATCCACTACTTGGATGTCAATGTAATATTGCACCCTTGGGTTTGATGCTAGCTGCATGTGGATACGAGTTAACTCTCCCACCACACTCACTTCTATTTTGTCAAGTTGTGTCACCTTTTTGAGGGATTTGGCTGGATGTAGACCTAAATCATTGCAAATGGACAAGGGAATCACATTCATTGATGCACTTGAATCTACTAGACAATTGTGTAAGTTCTTGCCAAATATCCTTGATGTAAGCAAAAATGGGGGTGATTCAGACTTATCTTTGTATAGAGTCATATGTGATTTTTCAACAACATGAACAGTAGCCTGCACTTTAGATTTGACATTGTTGTCTTTAGGTGCATGATCTCTAGTTAGGGTATGGCTGGGATTATGACCAATATTATCCTCTTTGGGTGTAGGTTTATCTAAAGATTTCAAGAAGGCTTTCTTGATGACTGGGGTCTTTAGCAATTTTGATAGAGAGGCTGATTTTTATCTTTTTCGTGGGTAAGTGCACAAGGATGAGGGACCAAAAGGGGGTCTTAAGATGCTACTTTTTTTTTTTGAAATCAATAAACATTGATGTTGGATGAAAAATTGAAAATAGTTACACTCAAAATTTAAAGATACAACAAAAACAAGAGTCATAGTGCTTTGAATCTAGTTTCTAAACTACTAATTTTTTTAAAAAATGGTTGAGATTAAGGGGTTGAAAAAGGGGGAGCACACAAATTGGCCCTGTTTTTCTCAAAAAAATAACATAGCGTCTAGTGTGCTCCCCCTAATATGTTGACTTTTTTAAAGTATTTCATAAATTGCTTTGGTGGAAAATTAGCTAATATCATGTAGTTTATGCGTGATTTTTCTGCTAATTTTTTTAATGAATATATGATTTTTTATGAAATTTTCAAAGTGGACACATCCTGAAAAATAAAAAGTTGAGCGTGCTCCTCCCTAATTTTTTTTAAAACTAATCAAAATTTAGTTTTTCTTTTTTTAAAAAATGTGTATAGAATAGAGTCTAGAATGTAAACATGTATTTTTTTTTCAAATTTTGATGAACGAATAGAAAATGACATGAAAAATACTATATATAGGTTTTTGGCAAAAAAAGAAGACACTAGCAAAAGAAATTGAAGATCAAAACCTTAACCTATTCGAAATGTAGAAAAATTATATGGTTAGAAAGGTAAGAGAGAGCTTGACATTATTGTGGCATTTTTTCAGATTGACATTGAAAAATGTGCAAACCTGATGGAGAGCACACTCGACATTTCGTTGTTTTTCTATATTTAATAAAAACACGTCTTTGGGAATTGACATGCAAGTCCAACCCTTTGGGTTGGATGCCCAAAGCAAATCCAACCCTAAGGGTTGGTAGTTTCCAAGGCAAGTTATAACGCAAGCATGTTAAAACCTGCTCGTGATATAAAAGATTTAAAAAACGTGCTCACGCTATTAAAAACATAAAAATTACACTATTTCTTCTGCATGTTATAAAAACATAAAAAATAGTGTATTTTTTTAGTTTTTCATAACGTGCTCATGTTATGAAAAACATAAAAAATACACTATTTTTTTATGTTTTTAATAACACGAGTGCATTATAACGCACTCGCGTTATAACATGAGCGCGTTATAACGCGCTTGCATTATGGCTTGGTAGTGACTGAGCCACTATTAAGCCATAACATGAGCACGTTATAACACAAACGTATTATAATGTGCTCGTGTTATATGCACAATGGACCAAAAAGTGATTTTGGCAATTTTTTGGTCCCCCATCTTTGTGCACATGCCCTCATGTCTTATGCTAAGTATGTGACTAATTTATCTAATTCAGGCAACTAGCTGATGGCTTTTGTCACTATATTTTGGGGTGTGAAGTACTAAGTATTCACCTTAGGAAGACCAGGGTTATTACTAGCTTTTGGATCTGGTGGTGTATTGAAGTTGTTAGGAGGGATAGATGTGGTCAAAGGACTAGTTGGTCTGTTCACGTTACTCCTAAGGTTATAGTTATGTCTACCCTGATATTGTTGTTGGTAAGCATGAACCTCCTCATGTTCCTATTCAAGCCCATTTTGATCGTCAAAAGGGAACTCATAGTTTGACTCAAATGCCAAAGCAGACTCCTCACATGCCAAAGTATAATTTTCATGAGTTGTGGTCATCTGATGAGGTTGATGACTATCAGAACTTTCAAGTACTAAGGAAAACTCATATCCTAGGGGCATGATTTCATTTCCTTTAGGAAAAGGTGGATCTCCTACAGTATTAGACACTTCAGCTTGGAAAATACTAGCTGCTATTTTGAATTGAGGGCAATCAAGCTCAACATGTGCATTTGTATTATGCATCTTGCACCAATTTGTGAGTGCAACTTCTGCTAGGTTGACTCTGGTCGTCTGTTTAGGTTCAACAGGAGGCTGATTATCCAGTGGTGAAGGTAATGAGCCATTGTTAGGCTGGGTGTTCCACGCTCTAGGTATCCTAGGGGCAACATTGTTATTGCTATTGTTATGGAAATTCTTATCATTATTGTACCCCTTGTCGGGATATCCAGACCTATCATTGTTGTTCCCATATCCTCTATCAGGATATCCTTTGTTCTGATTTGAGAATAAAAATTTTGACTCCTCATATGTGTGATCTCAGTAGTTAATTTTCTCAGTTGTGCAGATATTTCCTTAATATCATCCTTCTCCTCCTGGGCTTTGGCAACTACATTATCCTATTGAGGTTTGAAGACAGAACTGTCATTGCTATTATTTTGTGTAACATCTTGAGGGGCATGTCTAGGATGGGGTATCATCAGGCCATTTCCATTTGGAAGAGGCATGATACTAAGTGGAGGTACCTGTAATAAGCTAGGCATTATAGCTAGAGGTATCATGGTTCCATTAACTTGTGGCTAACCAGGATATGCAGGATATCCCTAGTTAGGTGTGAAACTAGGTGTTAGTTATTGATTGACCTTAATGGTTTCTTCATAAGCACTTTCCAAAGTAGTAATTGTAGGATGTGTCCTCCTGATAAACATGGACGTCAAGGGATCTAAGGCTAAATAGTAAATTAACCTTGCTGCCTCATCGCCTACATTATATGGAGCAACAAGCTTGGAGTACAATTTTTGGAACCTAGCATTAAAGTTGGAAATTAATTCCCCTTCATCTCTCTTGATTGTAGCAAACATGTGATATGCAATAGCTGGATCTACTGGTATTTTGAATCTTCCTAGGAAAGCTTTCTCCAAGGCATCCCAAGTGGCTATGGAGGATCAAATGAGACTAATGTACCAACCGTATGCTTCTTCTCCTAATGAGTAAAGGAATAACCTACGCACAACATCCTCATGGTCTATCCAGGCTCCGAAGCAAGCCTCTTTGTAAGTTCAGATGTGATCCTTTGCATCTTGGTAAGGATGATACTTCAGACAAATCTTGTCCAGATTCTTTGGCAAAGGGTGATATGATGTAAAGATAAGTGGTGACTTCACTATAAAGAAAGACATTGTAGGAAGTACCTGAGGTATTTGGGGCACTACTGGAGATACTAAAGGTGTTACAACTAGTATAACCGAAGATGCTAGAGAACTAGGACTAGGATTGTGATGAATATTTGTTGTACGGGGCCTAAGTCCATGAATTGGCAATTCTTCCAAAGGTCTGGTGATCTCGACCTGGTATTAGGTTGGTGAGACAAAGCTTCATGACTTATGGCCAGATATGGATATTTTAACTAGATCTTTGCAAAGATTAGGGTATTTACTCTTCTGAAGTGGATATTTATAGTCAAATGTCCAAAGTGACAAGATATTTGCACTGTATTTGCAGAAGTTGCAAATATTAACTCGAATTATGGAAATTCAAATCACTGACTGTAAATATCAGGTCAAATGACCACAAGGATGGGATATTTGCAAACAAATTCTTCAAATGACTGACAACAGATGAAAACTTTGCACAAATGAATGAGACTTTAGGTAATCTTACGAAATTTTGAAAATATCACCTCACTTGAATGCGAGAAAAGGTATTCAGGCAACACATCTCCAAATCAGAATACCTTTTCCCTCCTTCTAGCACCAATTTATGTTGATCATGATATGAGTCGTAATACTCATAGATAAAGAATTCACAAAACAAACCTTTATCATCTTGAAAAGTATGATCAATTTAGGATGAATTGATAACTCCATGGCTCTATTAGTTAGGTCTTGATCTTCTGCTAATCTCTCAGTTAGTTTGATGTGAATTGTTGTTTTGCATTCAAGGTCCTTATGTTTCTATTTTGAAGTTCTTTGGATCTAGATATGCTCTATTTCACCTGCTTTCTATGAATTCTCAACAAACAAGCTTAAATCATACTGGATTTAACTAGATCATGTAGATATTTATAGAAGTTTGATCAATTATTCTGCATATCATTCCTGCTAAATTGATTCATGAAGGTTTTTGTTTAATTCTTCTAAAACTATCTTCAACTCACTTATCATGAACTAATTTCCACTTGATTTCACTTCTGCACTATAAATTTGTTCAAATATTGTGCCTATAAGCATGTATTTTCATGATTTTTATCATTATTCATATTCATTTGCATGATATTTGATATCTTTGTATGTATTTTGTTCAAATATGCTAAAGATATTTAGTTACCTACGGGATGTCAACATATTTTTGTATATTTGCTAAGTATTTTGTGTATTTTTAGTTATGATGATGATTTAATGAAATTAAACAAATTTAAGCTAATGCTTTGCTAATTTTACTAAAATGAGCGAGTTTCAACCATTGCTGCATATGTACAATCCAATACTTCATGAAATAGAGATGAAAACCAAACCATACTATGCTAGGACATTCCACAACTTCACAAACTTGATGCTAATCTTCAAAGGAATAGGAAATCAACAACAAGCACTAGTTAACATGGACTCCAAGGGACGTAGCATATCATAGTGACAAGTCCAGATGATAACCAAAAGATTACTCAAGATTTATTATGTAGCTATAATCTGTATCTCTATTGCATTCAGTATCCAAATGTGAACATATTTATAATTGGTCTTGAGAAAGTACCATGACATTCAATAGTCCTATTTCAATTAAGCTCCTAATGAATTTACAAAGTACAATCCACCTCCTTTTATAGAGTAAGGAAGGGATGCAGTTACACAAGATCAGGTGGATGGGATTCATCCATTACAATCAACGGTCTATATTGCATTGACTAGGTCAATAGACCAAAACACGTGGCACAGGTCGCCAGTTGGTAACCATCCGGTAGAGTACAATTGTCTCTCTAGAATATTCTACAAGAATCATGTCACCTTAGTCAGCATATCCATGCACCCTACATCTCTACTTACTCCTCTTCATCTGTGGATGGGTCATCTTCTATATGCACATTAATAGTCCCCCTGATAGGTTCATATGCTTGGACTATTCTTTCTATCGCCCCTCCATCCTGTACCTTAGCCCTTTTAAATGCATGTCCCTCACTATTGAATTGAGTCTGCAAGGATATCCACTTATTCCTCCAACTATTCAGCACTTCATTGTACTTCTCTATCTTGGCTCTCATCCTCATAGCCTTGTCAATTATATCCTTAGAGAAATGGTTAAGAGGATCATCTAATGCAGGTCTGAAGTTATTCTGGAAGGCTTGGGTGGCAAAGTCCACATCTTGGTTTTCTACCTTTCCTTCAATTTTGTCCTCAAGAACCTTCAAAATCTCTCTTCTGATAAGAGCCTATGTAACTTGACATTGATCTCTAGATTTAGCACTACATTTCTTCATGATATCCACCTCAAACTTTGTGTCTTCATACCATATATCTAATATCTGTGAAGTCTAAATAGTAAGGATATTATTAGATATCAAGATATTCACATCTATTTTCTTCATCTCAGAAAGAGCAGTCAAATGTTTATTAGCTTTCATTGACCTCTGTGCAATCTCTTTCTACATCTTATCAACCTTGCTCTTCAAAGTGCTAAGTAAGTCCCAATTGGCAAGTGAGGTCTTGATCACCTATTCTCCTTTAGATAGGAACCATATAAATGATTTGTCTAGCACATGTGATCGGTGCTTCATGACATCCAACCCCGTGATCTCATCTTGTGACACTATTGCTAGTGGGGTGGATGTTGTAATGGGAATATTAGTGGGTGCCTCTAATCCCTTTATAAATGTCTGTATTTGAGAAATGTGCTCCTTATGCTCCTTATTCTTTGCCTTTTCCTTTTCTATCGTAGACAATAAGGTATCTATGATATCCTTGGCTTCTTGGTCTTGTTGTTTAGTGGCAAAGCCTAGGTCTATAGTTGTTATCTAAAATGCACCTGCACTTATTTCCCCTTTAGCCTTATTTACAACATGCACAACTATTTGGGTTGTCCTTTTACCTATTGTAGGATCTCTCTTTCTTGCAGAGGTAGCCCTGGCTCTCCTCTTTGGTTTGGATGCGTCAGCCAAAAACAATGAACATATATCAAAATTTGAAGAGTCAAAGAATGGAGGTGGATTCACCTCATGTTGTAGCCAATGTGGTACATCATCTTTGGACCCGTCTTGGTCTATATGCTCAATGTGAGCATCATGTGACTATGTTTTGCTCTTCCAAGGTATCTTCATCATCTCCCTACTATTTTTTTTCTTCTTTCCCAATGTGAACCCTTTCATCTATCTTTTGTTGCTCTTCATTTGTGGGGGTCTCCTTTGGTATCTTCTCACTCTCATCAGGTATCTTTTGTTCATCCTATGTTGGTGGCGGATTCATATAAGGTCCCTGATGACCAGGATCCTAAATATCCTGATGATCTATCTGGTTATCTTCACCCACCCTTTCCTTTTCCTTATTATCATCTTCCTTCATTGGACCTTCCTATCTAGATTCTGGTATGTTTGTATCCTTATTATCCTGAGTTTTAGATGTGATATTAGGACCTGATTGTCCAGATGTACTAATTGTCTCTTCTTCAACATGCCCTTGTTTATTGTCTTGGGCATCTAAATGATCAGATATTTCCATATGCACATCCATAGCCGCATTGTCTTCTACCTTATTATGCTTTAGGACTATATCCTTATCTTTCCCTGCATCACCCTCATCACCCTGATATGCTAAATCAATAACTGTTGTGCTTGTCACATAACCAATTAATCCCTCTCAAACAATTTTTTTGTGTTATGACCTCTGGATTATCCTCTTCTATATTCTTCTCCCTCTTTTTTTGTTCTATGGGAGTATTTTGATGTGTTACTATTGTATTCTTTACTAATGATTGCATGGGGCTAGCAGACACCTCATCTACTACCTCATCATTGGAAAGGTCTATTGTTTTGTCTAGAGGTAGAGGCTGATCACCCTCTCTTTTTTTGTTTTCACCCTTGATTTCTTCTACTAATTCAGTCTTAAATTTAACAATGGTGGGGATAGGAACATCATGCTTTAAGTTTTGTTGAATCCCCTCACCTCCTTGGCCTTTAAGTACAATATTTGGGTGCTTGTCTACAGATCCCCTCATTGTTGATGCTTGGCCCTTTTGTTTGGGAACCTTTGCTCCCACTGGTGCATCTTCAAATTTCTTCCTCCTCTTTATTACCAAAGGCCTCCCATCATCATCACTGTCTCTAAGTCTTCATAAGTAATGCCTTGTTCTACTATATTCTCAGGTTGCTTCTCGGTCTTCTTGGATGTTGTAGCAGCAGAGGTTGAGGCTTGTGCTTTCTAAAGTGAATGCTTTGGGGTGATCTTGACACTAATTTTCATTCCTCCCCTCTTGGTAGCCCTGGATGAACCTTCCTATATTCTCTTCTCCATAGATTGTTTCTTATCTTTAAGGAAGTCATCATATTCTTCTCTTGCCAATTCTTGTCTCTTCTTTTTGTTATCAATGGTCATAACCACCCCCTTGGCCTTGAGCGCAGGAACCTCCTTCTCTACCCAAGCTTTGGTCAGTTGCATGACCCTTTGAGTTATTATCTCCAGTGAGGTTTCCTCTAGCTAGATCCAGTCAGGTGGGGAGATTTTCTCATTGTATATTTTCTTGTCTTCATACTCTTGAGACATGATCACTTCATCATCCTCACATAATTGTGGGGGGACCAGAGTACAATCCAAGGTACGGATTTGTTTCAGTGTGAGCCTTTTGTAGCTCCTCCTTCTGACTTCAACATCATCAGGGCAATCAACCCAATAATCCTCTATGTGCACCTGGTGCACTGGCTTCTTAGACAATGCCTCCATCCTATGATAGGGATCATACTGCCTTGATAAGGGGAAAGGCTGCAAACACATTAGTTGCAGTTCGCCTATAGCCTCTTTAGATGTTTCTACATCAGTGCACATATACCAGCCAATCATAAGTGGAAATATGACCTTGGGTATTTTATTCTTTTGGATAAATGCCTCATGTGAAGGCAATATTTGCTTGACCATCTCCATTACTATGACCTTATCTATTGGATATCTTGCAACATCATGCATTGCCCATCAATGCCCTGCATTCTTATGTATGTAAATGTAGGGAACTAGATGAACCAAGATCCATTCTTGCCTACTGCTGCTTGAGCTTCCATGCTCATTCTTTTTTCTCTGTCCTCCTCCATTGTTCAGACTAGATGCATGATGAAGCAATCATTAACTCTCTTATAATATTGGAGGGATGCCCTCCTGCCTAATTATGGATAATGATCCCAGATATTTACATCTCTAGGATTACGGCCAACCCTTCCAACTATTTGTAGATTATTAAATGTGCCTTTGGCTACATATGAATACACCATGTAGGAGGTCATATGAAACATGTTTGTTTTCTCTCCCAGTTTCTTCATGCTTTCATCAATACTGTCACTGATTAGATTTACCCACTATGGTTTCTGATTAGTGGATTCTATCATCCTCATGAGGCCATACATCCAGTCCTCAAAACAACTTGCATTGGGTCTGCCCCTCATCTGACTGAGCATAACCATCATGTATTGGTACTTAGGGGCCAAGTAAAATTTGTATAGGTGTACAGGCAATTTGGCCGATCCCTTGTATGTGGTGTTACTGGCTCTCCAGGAGAACACAAATTTCTTGCAATCCTTGAAACTACCATGATATTGTTTCTCTAGGGCTCCCAAATTAATCTTATTGATGGGTCCAAATGTTGACTTCTTTTATGCTATTTCTTATGCTTCCAGACTTTATACCTATGTTATTTCAGATACTTCTCTAAGACATTACTACCATAATATGTTGTCTTTTATATATATTCTGCAACCTTGAACTTAATATGCCAATATGAAACATGGTGATAATATTTGTCAATTGCATGAGTTAGACTTAAGTATGTATATATATAATGGGATTTTGTGGATTAATTATGAAAGCTATTTTGTATGCATATGTTCTATGGATTAACCCTGTGCAGCAGCAAGATGGTAGCATTAAGGAGAGGAGAATTTGCAACACATTGCAAGACAGAGCATTGAAGGAAGTCACAGTTAAGGGCCCACTGAAGCTAAACGTGATCATCATGGAAGAATAAATACAAGGAGAAGAAGACTTGTTCCAGGACTCTAATTGCATCTTATGTGTTTTCATTCATGAGCCATTGAATAGGAATTCCTATTTTAGCAGGAATCTGCTTCCTTTGTTTCAGTTAGAATAATAAATTGATCTCAAATCTATACCCTGATATCTAGGGATGAATTGATGATCAAGTTAGTTGGTAGTTACACCGTACTCTCCCATTTTTGTATAAGTTAGAAGAAGTTTTTCTTTTCCAAGATACTTTAGTTTATAGTTGCTCAATGATTACTCTGTTTTTATGTTGGAAAATACAAGCATGTTTTATTGAATACAATCTGGAAAGATTTTGTTTCTAATATGAAGTGAATACAACTATGTGTTATGAGAATCTGAAGTAGATTTAGTTTCCACATCAAGTGAGATAGTTCCCTGAGTTGGCCCCTCAAGGTACTAACTCTCACTTTGTATTTCTTATTTATTCATGCATTTCTAGTTAAAATTGTTTGATGTTATTTTATAAAGTTGCGTTGTGAAATGAGTAGAATATCTTGATTGCTATTTCTGGTAATTGTGATTCATGAATAAAACTCGTAATTGAAGTCCTCTGGAGGTTAGTGCCAATTCTTTTATCATTCTATGTATTTCAAGTTAATTTTGTAATTCTCTGTTGAATATAGCTATCTTCAGCTTATGCTGAGGGTACCCGTAGCAACTAGATTTTTAACTTTTTTTGTTGTTATTTCATTTCTGTTAACTTCAGTAAATTAAATTAATTAGAATAAGTCTGTATGAGTTAGTTTAGGATAGAAATGAGTCTTGAAGGCATATATAGTGCGAGCATCATCATAAGCTTACGCTCCTTGGTCGATAATTCAATGTAGGAATGCAATGATAGAGTGGACTGTTCAGATTGGTTTACCATTGAATTTTATTTAAGTCTACAATGCATTAGTTTTCCTCTACACTTATACAGATTGAATCCTGATGGTAAGTTGAATGTTGAAGTGATGCCTGCAACTAAAAAATCTGCATATATTTGACCATGTTTCTCAACCCTTCTAGTGTGGACATTGTAATTATTAGCGCATTTTGCCACTAGTTCAACGACCACTATTGCATATGGGAACCCTCCAACATGCCACATACCTGAACTATGTATACTCATGAGAAAAGGATCTCCACTGCCTCTCTCTAATTTACCTGTCCATTCATCAAGAACAGTGTTCCCTGAGTGTGTATCACCTATTTACTTGTATTTGAACGCTAACCCTCAGGGTTGTATACACATAGGTGTCAAAAACTTAGTATTTGACCTATTCCTATGACCATCCATTGTATCCTGCAATGACAAGTATTCATGTAACATGCACTTCAGAGTTTTAGATCTAAACATTTTGTGTACATCAGGGCATTTTACTTTCACAAATCATTCTCAAATGTCATCATATGAATTTACCATAGTGAAAACCATTTACGTGTTTACCCATTCATAAACGATAAAATGAGGGTTTCATCATTACATACTTGATTTACGCACTTTTAAATCTACTTAATCGAGATCAGAATGTACGTGTTCACTTTTCAATCATCGTCCTCCGTTCACCGTTCAAGGTGCACCCCATTCCGTTGAGGTTGTAGGTTACTGTAATGGTGGTCTTACTCATAGAGGAGCTCTGTAATCTCTTTGTTGAATAATTTGATAAGTGTAAAATGAGCATAAATCCCCTATTTCAATCATTAAGATCTATGGATTAGGGTGTAATTAATGTTATATCCTTCATGTCCATGGATGCATATGTGGTGTTCTTAAGTTCACAACAAGTGGCATCATGTGATTTGAAAATTTGAATTTCCACCTACCGTTAAATGATATTTATTATGGGGTTTGCATATTTGAAAATATCTAGGTGCTTAAACAATGTTCACGCTCTTTCAGAATATGCACCTGACGTCATCATGACGTAGGTCAATGTTGATTGGATGTAAGAAGTAGGTCATGAAAAACTGAATGAATTTCCTTTTGCTCATATATTGGGGCATTATGACATGTCCATATGGATTGGTCAATGTGCCACATGGCATCCTCTTATTGGTTCTTGGATGTCTACGTGTTATGGATCCTGAGGGTAGATATGCAGACATTAAGAAATATCCCCCCTCTTAATCTAAAGATGAGGATGACTCCATGTCAAATGATGTTTCTAGACTAGTTATAATGTGACTTCATCATCATCATAGCGAATGTTAGGGTACTTAGGTAATGTCTGGATATTAAAATTTATCGTTATATTGCACTAGGTCAGGATATTAACTAATATCTAGGATCTTAAGGAATGTGATGACCCAACGATGTCGAATGTCTGGGTGACATCATCTTATTATTGGGGTTTCTTTTGAATAGCTCAGGATGATGTCACTATCACATTAGTGAATATCCACACATTAAGTTAATGTGCTGGCACTTACTGTTTATAGTTGCGTTTGGTCTCAGGGTGTCTAGGTGACGTCATTGTTGGGTTGTTACTTCCTTACGATGATATTGAATGACGTCACCAGGATATTAACTAATATGCAGGATATTAAGAAATATCCGGGCACTTAGTATGTTCACTGTATTTGTGTAAGTCTGCATATTAATGAATATCAAGGATATCAAGATGAATGTGCACCCTTGCAGAATGTTCATGCATTTTGACAGTTTATGACTCCTCTAGTCAAAATTTGATGTTTGCATATTAGAGAATGTGCGGACATTAGGTTTTACTTTGTTAAAACTGACGCTTAGGATATTAGCGAATATCCAGGATATTAAGTAATGTGATTACCCCCCTTCTTTTTTGTGACTATTTGACCAAACTTTGACCAGACATAACTTCTTACTCTTAGGGAATTTTTGGGTGATCCAAAAGGCAAACCTGCTTAAAATTCTACATTCTTTCACTTGATGAGGTGTGTGATAACAACATTTGACTTTGAAAATTAACCTCTCTTTTTGAGGTCTTGATATGCACCAGATGGCATCTTGACATGCATCTGATACTAACTCTTTTTACCATACCACCCAAAGCAAGGGAATAGACAAGCAAGCAAAAAGTTGGGTTCTTGTTTTGCTGGGGTAAAATGGGGTGTGTTATGTAACCACACAACACTGCCCTGTCTTAGTGAATATATTTTGTATTGTTGTCAGTCTCAATTAAGGGATACCTCTAGGAACACCCTCCTTGGTCTAGCTAAACCAAAATTGAAGAGGAGATTATTCACTCCTAAGCATTATCCCTTAATCATTCTTATCTTGTTGATGAACCCCTTTTTACCTCCTTGACGACATCCCTAGGTTTGGAGGTTGAGTAATGTTTTAGGGATTATGATAAACTATTTTAGGACTCAATAGATTGGCATCATTTTTGGGGAGGTCTAGTTACTTCTGGTTGTGATTATTACATTCCTTTAACACAATGAAATTCAAGTATTTATTCCTAGTAGGGAAGTGGCGATTATGTTTAACCTTACCTAGATGTTAGTTATAATTGGAAGAAGGCAAAATCAATCATGGAAGAAGGCCCCAAGATTTGTTAGCATAAGAAAGTTCTTCAGACCACTCGAGAAGCTAATGGAATAGGTGGCGAGCAAAAAATCTCAATGCCCAAGGTCAAGAAGGCACTTCTAGCAAAAATGACACATTTGATGACTTCATAAATCACTATTAGTATACTTTTGAGGACTCTGTTGATAACATAATTATTGATGAGAGTTTTTACACACTCACAACATAGTTAAAATTCACAGAAGAACTTTAGCTATCTTGAAAGATATGCAGAATTAACTAGTAATTCTCAATCTCAAGTTTCTGGATGGTCAGTTCTTGACCGCGTGGGATAGACCAGCAGTTTGTTGTGAAGCTATTATATTGAAGGGGCCTTACTCAATATAAGGATGTGTTACTGGTAATTGTCATTCCTTATGTGCGAATATCTCAAAATATCTCTCAATTTAATGATCCTTTGCAAACATTTATAACTTTCAAGTCAAACTTTATATGAACTTTACAAAAACATATTTGATTTTTCAAACTTTATGAAAATCATAAAAAATCTTTAGCATTTTCATGTATTTAACAAGATTTTCAACAACTTCCTTTAGATAACTGCGTTTTAGCTAATTATTTATCAATTGTTGGAGAAAAGTTAGAAAGATTAGGGTTAGAAACATAATTTTAGATTGGATCTAAATGCTCTACTATCCACGTATTGAGAAATATAGTAAACCTGACCAATTCAACACAATCAAATCTACATATGTAAAATCCTGAGTAGTTTCATGAATATACATACGAGATTGCAATCTTTTAAAGAAAAATACATCAAGTAAATGCCTGAATTAGAAAACACTCTGTAATAGATGCAGAGTTTTGAGTTTGCCTTTATTTTATGTATAAAGTCATACAAAATTTACAATGTAATAATGAATTATGTTGCATTGATCAAAATCACCAAAAAACTTACAAACACTTTTGACAGATACATAAAGAAGACAAGACATTCCACACACTCCTTAATGTAGACATAAGAGACCGCCTCTCTAAAATCACTAAATGCTCAAAGTATTCTAAAAGAAACACCTTCCCCTTTTCCCTTTTACCACCAAGCAAGACCAAACACACAAGCCAAAAGCACTAGCCACAACAGGGGTCCTCATTTTGCTAAAGGGTAAAATGGGGCGTGTTGTGAGCATCACAACAACTAGCAACCAAATAAAACAACTAAATTTAAACCACTAAAGAAAATAAAATGAAAGAAATTCATAACTTCCAACTTCCTCATAGGTAAACTATTATTCAACCTGGACTAAATGTATTTAATAAGGTGTATGAATCTTTCAATAGAGTTTAAATGTGTGCATGTGATTAATAATCCTCATCTTCAAGATGAGTTGAAAACACTAGTGACTGGTGTTAAACTACATAGTTGATTTCATCCCTTATAGCCAACCAGATAAAGTCTTGCTGCCAGCAGGTGTTCATAGCCCTGGCAAGGTTATCACTGCAATTCTCCTAAGTAGAGCCCCACTACTAGCAAGCATCCATAGCCCTAGTAGAGTTACTTACACAGCTTCAATTAGATTTTTAGTATAATCCATCTTTTTTTTTTATATTCAATTTTGTATGGCATATAGATTCATGAGATATTATCATTTTAATTTTATGATGCAAGGTGTGGTCACTTGCTAAATTTAAGCTGAGAATTGCAATAGTAGCAAAGGTGATCTCTAATTTTTCACTTAACACCTTTACCAATATGTTCAACAAACCCAAGGATTTTAGGTGTGTCATTGTAGGAAACTTTCCTTGAACATTTCAATTCACGACTATTGAATAAAATCATTTACAGGATAAACAACACCTTACATTCATGAAAATCATAACAAGTTATGCATAAGTTTCAAATGATTAACTTGAATTCCTCAAATTTTCTGCTATTTTTAGGGGTTGTTAGTCTGCTCCTGCATACCTTAAATCAATACAAACATCCCTACCAAAGAAACACAAACACAGAAACCAAAAAACCACACCCCTATACATTATTTATATTATGATAAACAATAAGGTTGACTTACCTTTTAAGCCTAAAAATAATGCTTAAGATGTTGACCATTAATAGGTAATGGCACATCTTCACCAGTTAAGGTTTTGAGTCTAAAAGAATTATCCCCTATTATCTCTGAAACTTGTAGTGGACCTAACCACAATTTATCAAAATTTCCATGGTTCCCTTTCTTTTCATGGGCTTTATCCCAACATAACACTAGATCTAATATTTTGAATTTTTTGACTCTTTTTCTCTTATCTAACCACCTTTTAACTATAGCTTGATGCTTTGCAAATTTATCTATAGCTTGGTCTCTTTTCTCATCTAATTGTAACATCTGGACCAACCGAGCTTCTCTATGATCATCAAAGCCTAGATACTCATTAGTAAATTTCCAGGTAAGTATTCTTAAGTTCACTGGAAGTATGGGATCCGTCCCATATACTAAGTGATATGGTGCATTGCCTAAGGCAGATTTAACTTTCGTCCTATCTACCCACAGTGCATATTTCAGCAGTGTATTCCATTCTTTTGGATTTTTAACAATTAACTTTTTGATGATGTCTAATAGGATTTTGTTAGTAGACTCAACTAACCCATTACCCTGAGGATAATAATTTGAAGAAAACTTAAGAACTATCCCATATTCAAATGCCCATTTAGAAAAATTCAAAGAAGAAAATGCAAGGCCATTGTCACATACCAGAGAATAGGGAGCTCCAAACCTTGTAATGATGTTCTCAAGAAATTTGATGACCACCTCAGTAGTGGAAAACTTACATCATGTTGCCTCTGTCCACTTTGTACAATAGTTTATCACCGTCAGTATGAACTTGTGCCCATCCGATGATGGAAGATTGATGACTCTAATGAAATCTAGTCCCCATTGTGCAAATGGCCTAGACTCAATAACTAACTGTAGTGGATTAGCGTAATTTCTCCCTTTGTCTGCTATAATTTGACATGTGTGACAACTTCAGATATGGTTTTCTATATCCTTAAACATTGTTGGCCAATAATACCCAGCTCTCATAATTTTATGAGTAATTGCAAAATGGGAACCATGAGCTGTTCCATATTTATCATGCAGTTCCAGCAACACTTTGTCTACTTTATCTATGTTCAAAAACCTCAAATATATACCTTCATGATTCTTCTTGAACAATAAACCTCCTTGTACCATATATCCTTGTGCTTTTATCTTTAGGGTTCTCCTCTGAGAAGACTTCATCTTATTTGGATATTTTCCAGATATCAAGAATGTGTTAAGTCATCATACCAACCTGATGCATCATTAGTGTTTAATACATATTGTTGTTTCACCAAGTTTGGATCAATATTAGCTATGGTCTATACTAATGCCTGACCTCTGACTAATTTCATAGGAATGATCTCCATATCAAACTCTTGCAACACTGTGATCCACTTAGCTCTTTTCTCCCCAGGCTCATTTTGCATCAATAACATTTTCACCGCTGCATCAGGTACTATATCTTTTACTTGGCTTCTCAAGATGTAGTGCCTAAACTTTTTCACTACCCTTTCTAATGCAAAAGCCTACCTTTTTGTGTCTAAATACTTCAACTGTGCATCCTTCAAAGGAGCACCATGAAAGCATTGGGTTTCTCTTCATTTTCTTCTCCTTTTTGTGTCAGAGCAGCTGCAACTGAATGCACAGATGCAAACGAATAGATATAAAATGGTTTTGTATAATTTAGACTAGCTAACACAGGAGCATCAGAAATAGCCTCTTTTATGTCTTCAAATGTAGCCCTAGCTACTGGCGTCCACTCTATTTTAGCACCCTTCTTTAGCATTGCATTTAATGGCTATACAATTTCTGCAAATCCTATAATAAACTTTCTGACAAAGTTAATTTTACCAAAGAAAGATTTCAATTCCTTTTTACTGTTAGGCAATTACAACTTTTAATTCCTTCTACTCTGTCTGGGTCAATGGATATCCCATTTTCAGAAATGATATGCCCTAACAACTTTCCTTTCGTTACACCAAATGAACACTCCTTTGGGTTAAGACAGATTTCATACCTTTCACACCTTTTTAGCACTCTCCTTAAATCTTCTGCATGAGTGGATGCATTTTTAGAAAATACAGTTAAATCATCCATGTAAATAACAATGCACTTACCTGATAGTTCATGAAATGCAATGTCCATAGCTCGCTGAAATGTGGCACCTGCATTAATTAAACCAAAAGGCATTCCCTTGTATGCATAATTACCCCATTTGCAAGTAAATGTAGTTTTCAACCTATCTTCCTTGTCAACTAAAACCTAGTTATACCCTAAAAATCCATCTAGAAAGGACATCATCTTAGCTCCATTTACTGCCTGTAGCACTTCATCTATTGGAGGCAAAGGATAGTTATCTTTTTTAGAAGCTTTATTCACATTTCTAAAGTTTACACACAAGCTAATGTCTCCACTTTTCTTCCTTACGTGCACTAAGTTTGCTACCCAAGTTGAATGCCTTACTGGGAAACTTATTTAAGTAGACAACTTTTTAACTTCTTCAAATATTAGAGGCTCTAAAATAGCATTCACTGGCCTCTATTTTTGTCTAAATAGTTTTACCCCTAGTCTCAATGGTATTACATGGGTTATAATAGAGGTATCATAAGTCTTCAAATCTTCATAGGTCCAAGATATCACATGTTTATACTCCTTCAAAACCTCCACAATTTCTTTTCTTAATTCTTTAGAACAAGCCTTTCCAATCAGCACATTCTGTGGACTTTGTTTTGTTCCTAAGTTAAAGGGATCACACTTACCCCCTTCAGTTTTAGGCAGATCTTTCTGTCTAACTACCCCATCAAAATCAAAGATCTTCTCCATTTCTATTACCCCTTTGGGTAAGGAATTACTTTTCAGATTTATTGTGTCCTCTTCATCCCAAGTACATCAGGTCTTTCCTGTTCATCAATGATCTGAGTTTCAAATACCTCATTACAAGTGAGAAAGTCTACAATTTGTTGATCTCCTTCAAATACTTGGAAATGAGTGACATTATTGGGTATACTTGGTACATTTACCAATTCAATAGCAAATCATTTTAAACCTGACAACGTTAAAGGCTCTAAGGTGCTAATAGGAACTACTAACACATTTGGTCTTTGATTCAATTCTCTAGGGATATGTTCAATGTTAAAGGCATCAAAAGATTCGATCAAGTCCCATATCCTATGCCTATAACTAACCATTTTTTTGTAATTACATGCATACAATTTCCTGACTTGTTTAACCACTAACTTAGAATCAAAAAATACTTTGATCACTTTTACCTTCTTCTTAATAGCCATAACAAGTCCATCAATAAGAGCCTCATACTCTGCTACGTTGTTAGTGTAAGGAAATTGGAGCCTATATGCTGCCAAAAATGATTTACCACTTGGATCAATGAGTTTGACCCCTTCTCCCTCCCCTTTCTTGGATTTAGATCCATCACACTTTAGTGTCTAGATGCCACTCTTGTTCTTTTGATATTGACATTTTACCTTAGCAGGAATCACTTTGTTTGTCACCTATCTTGCAACATTATACCTATTTTTGTGTGTCTCAATCTGAATTGTAGGTACACTTGCATTTTCAGTTTGTAAGTTAGAGTAATTGACACTCTTTACTCCTACTTCCTTTGAAGCTTGTATTGACTCATCTGCATTTTCATGAAAACACAATTCAGGTTTATCAGGGATAAACTTTCCTTTTTGTTGTCCCATCCTTTTTATACATTTTCCATACTGATATTCTATGATATCCTTGTACATTCCACAATTTTCTTTAGAATGAGGAATATTATGAACTCTACACAGTCCTTTGTACAACTTACACTAAATTGGAGACTCATGTTGAATGCACCTCTCCATCTCTTGTCTTATGGTTTGACCAAAACTACTTACAACATTATCTTCTTCATCAGAAGAGTTACCATCAGTTGCAATGAATACAACTGTTTCATTATTAGCAGGCTTTGTCTTAAAATCTAGGACTAAGATTTCCTCTATTCGAACTCCTTTGTTTGACACTCTATAGTCACCTGGTTCGACAAAAGCATACAATATCTCATTCGTCTTGTTATACTCTGTAATCATCTATTTCATCCTCGGTTCAGCCTCTATTCTAATCTGATTCAGGACACCTCTCCATGGTAACCACATGTGTGAAAAATTAGTGGCCATGTATCCATTCAATGTTTTGGACCAATCTCTACTTAGTAGCATACTATAATTGACTGGTATATCTACGGCCTGGATATCAATAAATTGTCTTACCTTAGGACCAGATGCTAACTACATTTGGATATGCATCAGTTCATCTATCACATTAACTTCTATTTTGTCTAACTGAGTAACAACCTTAGCAGATTTTGTGGGAGTGAGTCCTAAAGTTTTGCATATTCCTAGCGGCATAACATTAGCTGAGGCTCCTGAATCCACCATACAATTGTGCATATTTTTCCCAAACATTCTTATGGTTAACAGAAAAGGAGGAGTTTCCTTCTTTTCTGCATACATGAAAACATTAGTGTTTGAAGGTTGTTCAGTTCTCTTGCCTTTATCTTTGGACTGTACATCTATGTCAACTGAGTTCTCCTTTGGTACCTATTGACCCTTTTTTCCTCTGACCAGAGCCAAACAGTCAACCTGGTATTTTCCTTGAAAATCCTTTAGAAAATGTTCCTATGAAGCTTAAAGTGCCAAATTTCCCAGAAGTCTTGCCTAAAAAAAAACCTTACCATTGGAAAGACCTTGAAAAAATAGGTAGGTTTGCTTTTTACTTCACCATGAAATTCGACCAAACAAAGAAGTTATTCATGGTCAAAGTTTTGGTCAACATGCAATTCAAATGTACATTTGGCAGGGCTGCAAATCCCTATTGGTCTTAGAAAATGTTGAAAAAGGGGAGTTTTATGCATTTTCTAAATGTATATCGGGCTTAAAAGGTGCATATACATTTAGGGAATCTTTCACAGGTTCCTCGAGAATATTCCCCAATGATATACAAGGAAAGATGCGAGTGAACATACAAGGTATAATGTACATTCATCGCATATTCCTCAAAGATTCCCTATTTGTATATGGGACATTGTATGTTTACCTTTGTATTTTCAATATACAAGCAAATATGCATCGAGGATTCCCCAGAATATTTTGTGTTTGCATGTCAAAGGCTTGTATATTACTTTGTATGCTCGCAATATACAAGAGGAAATATACAATGAGAAGATACATCGCGGGCATATTCCGCTAAGATTCTTTGTTTGCATGTATGTGGGTTTGTATATTGTGTTTGCATATTTAACATACAAGGTGCAAATGTACATTTGCTACATTGCCACAGGAAAAATATACAAAGGCATTTGTATATCGCCAACATACAAGAGGTGGGGCCCGCGCATATACAAGGAGGATTTTATGTTTCGACATACAAAAGATCACGTGAATAGTGACTTGTATATCGCATATATACAAGTGAATATACATTGGTGATATGCAACCCGGATTTCAAATGAATATCATTCAGGCTTCAGGTCCGCTATGTTTGAAAGGTGTTTGTATGTTTCGACATACAAAGGAACAGATACAAAGACACATGCAAGCCGGATTTCAAAAATGCTTCCGATCTGCTTCATAAAAGGTTTGGAATCCGTGGCTTGCATGTATGTGGTGCTTGTATATTGCAATATACAAGTCAGGATATACATGAGAGGGTGACACAAGCTGGACCCGGCAAAACAATGAAATGCAGCTAATGGTGTTTTGAGGTCCGCAGCTTGTATTTTGCATATGCAGAAGAGGAGATGCAAATGGTGGGGTCCACCAAGGTAGGCACTTTGTATATATTTTTCTGTTTGTATGTTCGCTTGCACATTTCAAGATGCAAGGCTAGATACAAGCTAACATACAAGTGGTAGGGCCCGCATATACAAGGGAGCTTATATATATATGTAATTTTGAAAATACAAAGGATATACAGGGGCCGATATGCAAAGTGCCATGTATGTGCAAAGGAGTTGCAGAATAAATTTTTGAATGTCGATTCAGGCGCTAAGATGTAGCAATATAGACACACATGCAAAAGCGATATATACAGGCAGTTGACCAAAACTTTGACTGCCTATATCTTCCCCATTTCAACGAATTTCTACATGTTGTAAGAGGCAAAGATGCATGTTTTTGCCCCCTCTTTCTTTTGGTAGGGTTTTTAGGAGCTTTTGTCACTTTTCAATTTTTAGATTTGGAAATGCATATTTCAGCGACGACTTTCAGCAGATGAAGATATTCTTGGGGCATTCATTGCTGCACCTTGATGAGGCAGTTCGCATTAATGGTAAAAGATATCCCTCCACTGCCATGTTTCAGATATCTATGTGTTCACTATTGAAGATAACCACGTAGCTGCTTGCATTCAAGACCTAAAATATCCCCTACTTGCCTAGCACCAGATATTCAACGCCATAACTGATGCAGTTGGACAGTCTTTATGAGTTTTTTTTGAGACAGCTCTTAGAGCGCATTTTTTGTAACCGACTTAGGATAGTTTGGAATGCTATTTATATGCATTCGAATGTTGTAAATAAGGTTAGAAATTTTTTGGCATCCTGGTCTTTCTGTTTCCAAACAGAGTTTTGATATATTGTAACCTTGCCTCTCTGTCAAATATATGCAAGTTATTTTTACCTCTTTACTGATTTTTCTGGTTCTATGTGAATCTGCATATGGTTTTTCTGTGAATGTTGTATTCCTCTCAATCATATTGCTTCTTGCCTCTGCTAGAGTCATCTAACCTGTGTATGCCTACTTGCCATATTCTGATTGTGTTGTGCATCCTTTAGTTCTGTGGAAGTTTCTTTAAATCTGTCTGGTGTATCACCCTTTTATGTTTTCAAGCTTTTATTCTTTTCATTACAAGCATTCTCTCTCGTTTCCCCCAAAATTTAGTAGTTTCAAGTGATAGCTAGACAAGGAAGCTGACCTTCTTTGGAGGTTTGATCTCATTTAGCAAAGTCCCACGCTTAGAGATCAATCCCATGTTATTCCAGTTTGCAGAGCTTTAACAAGTTCATGCAAGGGTACAAAACTGGGTGATAACAGCTTTTGGCATGCCCGGTGGGATGGACTATGAAGTCAGGAACGCAACCCTTATTACTAGTGTTGATATGCAGCCAATAATTTCAAACCTATAAGAGGTTAAACCTGCATATCTGGTGACTCACACTGAGGAAGGATAAGCAGACTAGTTCTATTTTTACATTTTACGAGAAAGATAGCAACCAGGAGTTCAAGCTCATTTGAATATTTGTAGCTCTCTCCACTTAGAAGGAAGGGTAGAGCTGTAATAAGGACTCCAGTTTCTAAGAGGATACAATTAATTCCACGAAATTTCAAACCAGTTGCTTTTGTAGTTCTTGTTGTAACTCAAGTAAATCTACCTCCAACGGTTCAGATGGTAAGGAATCAGCCATTTGTGACTTTTGATGGTGGCAGCCCTTTAAATCTAATGGTACATGATGTTATACCTATGGCAGCTTTGAAGAATCTGCTCTATTTCATAGGGGAAAATCAGACTACCCCTATTGAGCACATCAGAGACATATCATCTCTGTGTGGTGTATATCATGTTACTCAAGAGAATGTAGCCATCAGGTTGCTGGCTGCCTCATTCAAAGGGAAAGTATTGTAGTGGTTCAGGAGTCTACCAGTGCAGACTATAGGAACCTGTTGGTCATGATGTTAGTCACAAACAAGCATAGAATAAAAGTACACATTAACCTTTATTCATCTTGAAAGATATGATGAATTCAGAGAATTCATGATCCCAAGTCTTCGGTGATTAGGTCTTAATCGTCTGATGTTACTCAGACGTTGATGTGTGTTGCTATTTCTATTTTGGGGTCATACATAGAGTTCATCATCATGATATTATTTCTGCAAAGATTCTTCACAGAGAGGTCATTTTACACAGTTGTTTGATTAAATGATACATTTACACTCAAATATTTGCATGATATTCATCAATAATACATGCTTCAGCTTCAAATATGCTAAATATTTCCATTTATCTACGATATGTCCACATATTTGTATTGTTTGCTTAAGATGTTTAGTTATTTGCAATTATGATAGTGAAATTTTCTAAAATTTAAAGAAATTGAAAGAAATGCTTTAAATGAATGTTGAACCTTCAGCTTATTGAATCACATTTACATCAGATACAGTCATGAGGAGAAGAAAACCAAACCATATGTTCACCAGGACATTCCACAGCTAGATACAGTAGGTGCTAACTTCAAAGGAATTGTATGAAAACAACATATGTAAGTAGACATGCACTCCAAAGAACGCAACAAATCAACACATAAATCTAGAATTCACACACTGATTACTCAAGATTTACTATTAATTGTAACCAAAAATAGTCTTCTCATTCACTAAGTATGCAAAGATATAGATGTATACAAAAAGCTTTGAAATGAGCCCTGAATATTTCAGCAGACAGATTTCAATTAAGTTTTGAATGTTAAAAAAGAGGCATTCCTGCACCTTTTATAGAATAAGGTGAGGAATCCGTTACAAAAAGATCAACGATCTTGATTTGTACATGCATATCCACGGTCAATATTTCCTTTGACTATGTCAACCTTACAAAATGGCACAAGCTGCCAGCCGACAACTATCTAAAAACTTCATCTTCAATAAGTATCAGATGCTAATATTTACTCTAGGATGCATCATCATCTACTTTGTCAGAATCATGTGTTTCTTCACCAGGTGCATCACTTCCTGAACTTTCATCATCATCATGATGATGAACCCACATATGAGGCTGCATGATGCTCCAAATCTGTTCATATAACTGCACAATTTTATCTATTTCCCTGCCATCTTGAGTCTTCGCTTTGATGATGGCGTGCTTGTGTGCCTCGTATTTGTGTCTGCTGCTATCCAGCTTGTTCTTCCTGTTATTCAGTGTCTCATTGTAGTTTTCCATCTTGACTTTGATTCTCATTATTTTATCTATGACTTCTTCTGTCAAGTGAACAAGTGGATCATCAGCCACTGATTGGAAGTTGCCGTGTAAAGCTTTGATGGCAAACTCCTCATCTTGATTCTCTACTTTCCCTTCCACTTTTCCTTCCAGTGTTTCCAACATTTCTGCCTCAATAGACATCAAATCATGTAACTTTATGCTGATATCCCTTAGTTTATTATTGCATCTTTTAAGTACTCCACATTCAAATTGAATGTCTTTATACCATATATCAACCAACAAGGTTGTATTACTATTCAGTACCTGCTTATTGATAAGCAGCTGAGGATTTATTCTCCTTATCTCCCCCAGGATGTCTAATACCTTTTCTAATTTGAAAGACCTTCTGCCTGTCTGCATTTGCAATTTATCTACTTTTGTCCTGGAGTCACTGAGAGTATTCCACCTCTTCAAAGAGGATTTTACCACTTCCTCTGCATTATCTAATGTGGATGACATCCATTTCCTTAGTACAGATGCCTCATGTTTCATGAGATCTAATTTATTTACCTCTTCTTGAGAAATAGCAGTTAATGGGACTACATGTTCAGTTGAAGTATCATCAGGATTAATCAGCCGTCCTATGTAGGCATGCAACTGAGCAATGTGCTCTTTGTGTTGCTTATCTTTCTCTTTCTCTCTTTTCACTTTCTGAATTAAAGAATCAATAATATCTTTGTCTTCTTGACCTTCTTGGTCTTCATTGGCAAACCCTAAGTCCACTGTGCTGATCTGAAACTCATCTAAGGTAATTTTACCTTTTTCTTTCTGGACCTTGTTGGCTCAGTTCTGAAGTATGGCCCTCTGGTTCTGCCATCTTCACTTCCTCTGTATGTTGCCCTTTATCAGGTGATCCTACTGGATGTTCAGGATTCTCATCCTGTTTATCTGTTAAGTCTACCACTATATGACTTGTCACCTGTGCAATTAAGGTATCTAGCCCCATTTCTTGGGCTATCTCTTTTGGGCTTTTTTCTTTCTCTGCTTCCACTTGCTTCATCTCTTCCAGTACTGTTTGAACTGGTGGAGTCTTTTGAGGAGTCATGCGTGTGCTTGCAGCAAGGGTCTCCATCTTTTGTGAAGCCATTTCTTTCACAACCTCATCATCTGATAAATTTATTGTTTCATCCAGTGAGATGTGACCTCCTACTTGTGTCTGGGAGGTTTCTTTCATCTGTTCTTCTGCAAGCTTAGTTTTGAACTTGACGATGGTAGGAAGTGGAACATTATGCTGAAGTTCCCTCTGCACTTCACTACCTACCCCTTGTAACAATGTAGGGGATTGTCTTATTTCACCCCTCATGGAGGTTCTTAGTTTCTTAGGTGGGGTAGACACCACCACCTGTGGAGCTCTTCTTTTTCTTTTGAATAACAAAGGAGCCTCTTCTTCCTCAGGCTCTTCCTCCATGAGGATATCCTCTTCATCTGGTTTCCTTGAGGATTGACCCTCTTCTTGGGTCTTAGTAATCTCAGCCTCTGCTGTCTTACCTTTCTTGGACTTTTGTTTTCTTGTCCATGGAGGGGATGCTGATCCTGATCTTGATCTTGATCCTGCTACCTCATCAGCTATAAACATTGTTCTTTCAATAATAACCCCTTTGGGTTCATTATCTACCTTCTTGCCCCTTGGGGTTCTTTTTCTCTGTTGTTGTTGTCGGGGGAGCCTATCTCCTTTAGACTTTCTCTTCTCATTTATGAAGTCATCATACTCCCCATCAGGAATATCCTGCCCCTTCTTTTTGTTGTCCACCGTAATGGCAACACCCTTCTTCTTCAATGCCTCTATCTGTTCATCAACCCAAACTTGGGTTAGCTATAAGGTTCTGGCAATGAAAGTGTCCAAGGATATATCCTCTTGTATGGTGAGGTTAGGTGCAGAGATAGTATCATTGTATATCTTCTTCTCTTCATATTCATCTACAATTATCCTGCCATCATCTTTCTTCAATTGTTGAGGAATGGGGATGCAGTCAAAGGTTCTGATTTGATTCAATGTTAGCCTTTGATATCTTCTTCTTCTTGCTTCTACTTCATCTTCACAGTCAGCCCAGAAGTCTTCTAGGTGCTTTTGGTGAATAGGCTTCCCTATTATTTTCTGCATCCTGCCATAAGGATCATATGGTCTTATCAGTGGAAAAGGCTGCAACTTCATTTTATTCAAGGTGACCATCACCTTCTTTATGTTCTCCGAATCTGGGCACATGTACCAGCCAATGGAGACTGGAAACAAAATTGGCGGTAGCTTCTGTGCATCCTTGTATGTTTTCAACATTATGGAGCTCTACCTTATAAATTCTATTAGTATCACTGCATCAGTGGGATACCTTGGCAGCATCAAGGGATGTCCCTCAAAACCCTCAATCCTCATGTAGGAGAATGTGGCAAATTGTATATACCAGGCTCCATGCCTGTAAATTATCTCTTGAGCTTCCATGCTTAACCTCTTTGTTCTGTCCTCCTCCATGGTTCTTACCAGATGCATAGAGAATGCATCATTTACCAGTTTGTAATCTAGGAGGTAATTGGCTCTTTATAGCTGGGGATGATGATCCCAAATATGCACAGCATTGATTGTGCCTGTGACCTTCCCATCTGTAACCAGTGCATCAAATGTGCCTTTATAAGCACAGGAGTAGACACTGTATGATGTCATATAGAAAGCACAATTTGAACCTCCTAGGGTCATCAGCTGCTCATGCAGAGCATCACTTATTAGCTAGCCCCACAGTGGCTTGATATCTAAATATATGCACATCATTATCACACCGTACATCCAATCTTTAAAACTACCAGCATTAGGCTGGCTCGTTACTCTACTCAACAGTGCAATCATGTATTGGTACTCCTCACTAAAATCATATTTGAATAAGTGCACAGGAAGCTTGGTGGCTGCAGGATATGTGTTGTTCTCAACCCTCCATTGATACATATTCTTCCTGGCTTGTTTCCTGTTATTTTCATACTCTTTTTCAAATTCCTTTAGGTCCACACTTTTAACGTTCCTGCCCAATGGCAGTCCAAATGTCTGAGAGAGACCCTTGATGGACAGGTTTGCATATATTCTCCCATGCTTCATGACCTGCCTGGTCTTTGGATTTTAATTCCTGGCACATTCAATAACCAGCTCCGGAGACTCCATTGAGTACAGGAAATCGGCGACATTCCACGTTCTGGACACGAATACCGTATCCAACACAGGACTTCTATTCTTCTCGTCGTTCAGCCTGGTAGACCAGGCTTTTAAATCGGTGTTCCCTTGATGGGTATCTGTAATTGCACCATATTTGAACAGGGCGCCCCTCTGAGATGAGAACATGGGCTTACTGAATTCTGCTTCACACTTAGCTAACCTCTTGTCAGCCATGGGTGCCTGTAATTAACAAAATCTTGTCTTACAATGGATACTTACATGCATGTATATAACAATTAATTCTACTAATCATCATGTCTACTGTATCTCTTCAACATTTAACTTATCATGGGGGTGCATAAACCAAAACTTCAGATTAACACCATACCTGACTATTACAGAAACAACGTGATGAGGGTTTCATCTACTTACTTGGATATGCAAATTTCCTTCTATACCAATGGATTTCTGGAAGTGATCTTAATTCTGCTGATGATCATGCACTTCCTCCTGTTTGTAAGCTCGTTTCGTACAAGGGTCGCTGATATGAGAGTATGGAAGTTGGTGCTCTGCAAAAACAATTTTATCACAAGGTAAACACGAAATGACAGTGAATTCACCCTTTAGCCTTGCAATTAGGGTAAAATTAGGGCAATCTTTGACACATTAAAGTTTATTCGTTGATCATCCACGTGGAAACACAGGATCTCGCTAGGTGTTTCATTGGGTTTCGTGGTCGGCAAGAACCACCTACCACCTCTGCGCGCATTGAATGTTAATGGCGGCAACTGGAGTGGGGTGATATTTGTATGTTAGGGTGATATTCAAAAGATAGGATGATATTTGCAAATATCGTCTCGAGTTTAATGTGATCCTCCTCTTTCAGATTGGAATAACTATCGTGACAAGATCGGGTGATGAACACACCCTTTGGTTATGTTTAGTACATCAGGAGGATATTTTGGTATATCAGGTGATGTTTCAAAGATGATGATGACCGGACAAGCTTATATGTCTCTCTTTCAGAATATCGGGATGACATCATCCAGATATTTGCCTTTTGTATCACTAAGGCATCATGATGTCATCGTCATGTATACGAGCAGGATCATGTTCAGGAGATATCCCCTGAGAGGTAAAATGATGATTACGTCATCATCATATTGATTTCTTCGTTTATTGGACTTGGATGACATCATCAGGATATTGGCTTAGGGGGGATATTTCACGGCAAGAGGATATTACGAAATATCGGGTTACATTGAAAATATGATCCTCGCGAAATGCATGAGGCCGTTGACGGGTAAAGGTTACTATCACCTAAAATTGACATCTAGATATTCGGATTGCATGATTTTATCAGGCGATAAATTAGATCAGGGTGACCTTTTATAATTTGACTGATGTTATGAAATATGATCCTCCCCCTGTGAATATCAGGTTTGACTCAAACTTTGACCATTCATAACTTTCACATCCTGACGAATATCAAGGTGATGTAAAAGGCAAACCTGCATGGAATTTAATTCCCTTTTTAAATATGAGGTTGCTGGAATAAAATATGAAATTTGACAAACTAACCTCCTGATCACCACTTACCCAGCCCTTCAATGCATGATGATCTGCATGACTTACTTTTACCAGACCGCCAGAAAGCACAAAACAAGCCAAAAAGTTGGGTCCCTGTTTTGTCAAGTCAAAATGGGGCATGTTGTGTAACCACACAACAGAACCTGGGATGATCTAGGAGAGAAATTAAACAAGCAATTTCAAGAAAAATTAGATAATCTATCATTGGTCGAACAGATGACCACCATAAAGAGAGCTCCGCATGAGCAAATGATGGATTTCAACTTTAGATTTCAGAAGACATGGGACATAATTCCCGCCATGGTATGACTTCTAGCTGAATATGCATTCTTGTATTTTTTAAAAGCCCTAAATAATGATGTTTCAGTAATGATTCAATCATTAGGAGGTAGTAGTTTACCAGATGCTTATGAATTCGCTATTAGGGTAGAGAATAATCTAATTCAGGCCAGAAAAATAGCACCCAAATCGCCAGTGCCCATCTTTCCTAAGATTCAGGCTTCAATACCATTGCCAATCCTATATTTTGCCCCTTTACCTACTATAGCAACAGTACCAAGTACTGCCAATCCCGAGCCTACTGCTTCTAGCTCATCTCAAGAGTTGAAAGAGATTAAAAATAGTCAGCAGAAAATAGAAAATATTTTGCAAACTTTTGGCAATGAGCTAGTGAGCATTAAAAAACAGCAATCCTAGAGCAAGCAATCTTACAGTCACAACCTCAAGGGCAAAATCATCAGCCATATCAAGGCCAAAATCAGCCTTATCAAGCTAATAGCCTCCATATCAAAGTAACTACCAAGGCACCAAACAAAATGTAAATCAAAGGCCTTTTCAACCTTATAATCCAACACCTATTAACGTAGTAAGGGACCTTATCCCTACTTAGAACAATCTTGCAGCTGAGTACGAATGGTACTATCCATGTAATCAGCCATAGTCAAGCAGCCTGTTCAAACGAAGTCATAAATTAGGTTTTAATGGTGCAAAATGTGGCAGCCTCACAACCAAGTACACCAAATGATGGGGCTGTGCAACAACAGGAACAACTTCAGAGTGATTCTTCTTTCATGAATTGGCACGAAGGTGAATTTTGTGGGATAAACAGTGATAACACCTCAGTTGCAGCAAATACAAGAGCTAAGAAGAGGGGTTACGAGATTAAACAAGCAGCAAATAAAGGAAAAGCGTCTGCTGATGTTCCTGCACCCTATATTCCCCATATTCTACAAAGAATTAACCTAGCAACAACAAGGGAGATGCCCCGTTTGCAAGCAGAGGTCACTACTACAAAATCAAATCAGAAGGTGAGTGCCATTCCACCTTTCAATATTATTGAAAATATGAAAAAGATGAATGTGGCAATGTCCATGTGGGATTCCCTAGCCATCCCTGGTCAAAAGAAAATGTTGCAGTCTGCTTTATCTGATTTGAAAGTATCCAATGATACAACTATTGACCCAATTAGGGTTGTCCTTACCAATTCCTCCGAGGATAACAGCAAACAGCCTAACAAAAGTGCCAAGCCACTCCCATTTTATGTATCATTGATAATTGGAGACAAATTAGTTCATAATTGCATGGTGGATAGTGGAGCAAGTAGTTCTGTGATGCCTAAACAAATTGCAAACCAATTAGGGCTCAAATACTAGCCTCTTGAGAGGGGTGTACTCCAATTAGATGGCACAGCTATTAATATTGTGGGTGTAATAAAAGACTTAGGTCTTACTTTACATACTTGTCCCAATGTTTCCATTTTCCAAGAGGTCTTCATTATTGATTTGCCTCCCTATTTTGCCATGTGCCTAACAAGAGAATTCACAGCCAAAATAGGAGGATATCTATCCTCTGACTGGTCCCACATGTTTTTCAGGACCAGATATGGCACCAAAGTAACTTTAAAATCTGAGTTACTTTCAAATCATCACATCGAGCCCTACACACCAAGTGTTGTCAATGCAAATTGCATTATTTCTGATGACCCTGGATTAGTTGCTGCTCAAGAACTACAAGCTGAAAGCATACCAGAGGTACCCTTAAGGGAGTGGCCCTCAGAAAATGTTATAGATGATCTTGAGGCACATATTCAAGAAAATGGTATGGGGTTCTATATACTTCATGAGTCTGAAACACCGATTTCAAATCTTGTGAAAGGTTCAGAACAACAGACAGAGCAGCAAGGAGAAGTATGGAAAATGTACTTTGATGGCTCAAGGAGCAGAAATGGATTCGGTGGTGGTGCAATGCTTATATTTCCCCAGGGTGAGAGATATTATGCTGCTTTCTATTTTGCCTTCTCGTACACCAATAACACTGCTGAATATGAAGGATTGATCCGGGGTTTACAATGGGCAAGAAGAGAAGGATTGGCTATTTACAAATGTTTGGGGACAGTGAACTAATTGTAAAATAGGTAAGAGGACTACATCTTATAAAAAATGATGTTATGAAATGCTACAAACATAGGGTGTGGGACATGATTGAAGAATTTGATGCTTTCAATCTGATTTCCATTCCAAGAAATCATAACTCCCATGCTGACAGGTTAGCTACATTTGGGGCTCAGTTTGACATCCCTAGTGACATTCAAAAGGGGAAGGTACAGCCTCATGTAAAAATAGTTGACAGACCCTCTATCTCTGACAATAATGTTCATTGGTAGGTCTTTGAAAGTGATGAACATATTCTGAGATTCCTGTTAGAGGAAGATGAGTTTTCCATGATGAATCAGGATAAACTCAAACAACAGTATGGCAATGATCAGATTATTCAGTTGAAGACAAACAAGCTACCCAAGGGATTGGTAACTTTGGAGTCTATTTTTGGCACCGATGATTAGATGAAGAAGACTAAGACCGGTATGCAAATAAAAGAGGAACATTATGAGTTAGAAATTTTTAAGGGAAAACTCCTCAAAATAGGTAAAATCTGTTCAACTGAGGACATGAGAGATTTTATTGCTCTTTGTCAGGAATTTAAGGAGGTATTTTCTTGGGATTATTCAGACCTGAAGGGATTTGATCCTCATATTGCCCAGCATACCATAGAGTTGGAACCAGGTACAAAGCCTATAAGGCAGAAGCAGAGACCCTTAAATCTAAAGCTAGAGCCCCTGATGATTAAAGAATTGACTAAGCTAATCGAGGGAAAGATCATTTTTCCCATCAAGCATACTTCTTGGGTCTCAAACCTTGTCCCTGTGAGGAAGAAGAATGGAGAAATCAGGCTATGCATTGATTTCAGGGACCTAAATAGAGCCTCCCTAAAAGACCACTACCCACTTCCATCAATGGAGCAGATTCTACAAGTAGTGGCTGGCTCTGAGAGATTCTCCTTGCTTGACGGATTTTCTGGCTACAATCAAGTGTTGGTCAAGGAGGAGGATCAATTTAAAACCGCATTCACTACCAAATGGGGGATCATGGCCTATAGGAGAATGCCTTTTGGTCTCTCTAACATTGGCTCAACTTTTCAAAGAGCCATGGATATGGCGTTCAAGGGTTTGCAGTACAAACTGGTGCTGGTGTACTTAGATGATATAACAATTTTTTCCAAGAACACATCTGAGCATTTATCCCACTTAAGGCAAGTTTTTGAGAGATGCCAAGAGTTTGGGATATCCCTTAATCCAAATAAATGCATTTTTGTTGTCTATGAGGGCAAGCTGTTAGGACACATCATTTCAAAGGAAGGCATTACCATTGATATTGAAAGAGTAAGGGCCATTTTGGAGCTGCCATTACCCAGTCATAGCAAGGGATTGCAAAGTTTTATTGGCAGAATTAATTTTCTGCGAAGATTCATCCCTGATATTGCGAACCATTTGAAACCCTTGACAGCCATGTTGAAGAAGAATACAATTTTCAGTAGGATGAAGGAGGCCAGGCTAAGCTTTGAGTCTATAAAAGAAGCATTGTCAGCTGCACTAACTCTGGTAAACCCTAATTTCTCCAACAATTTTATTCTATATGCTTATGGCGGCCTAGATACAATCTCTGCGATTTTGGTACAGCAGCAGAGTAGCGGCTTTGAGCAGCCAATTACTTTTTTCAGTCAGGGGCTGGAAGAATATGAGCAGAGGTATAGCTTTGTTGAGAAGCATGTCCTTGCAGTGATAAGGAGCCTCAAGAAATTTTGGCATCTAGTTTCTAATAACAAGATACATTTGATGGTGGCTCATCCTAGCGTGAAGGATTTCTTGTTGAGCAAAGATATAAATGAGAAAAGAGTCGGCTGGATAACCAAGGTCATGGAATATGACATGGATATCCAGGTGACCAAGCTTGTCAGAGATAAGGGACTTAGCGAGAAGCTCACTACCAGTTCCAACAAGGGGGATGAGATGCTTTTGACCATTGAGGATGCACCTCAAGATAATTTAGAGGCAGTGGGCACAAGTTAGGTTACTGATATGACTCAATTTTTGTAAACTAGCAAATGTCCAGCAGGTCTAGATAAAACCAAGAGAAGATATTATAGACTGCAGTCCGTTCCATACATTTTGATTAATGACACTCTTTTTAGGAAAGATTTTAATGGTGTATTGCTGAGATGCATTGCTAAAGATCAGACTGATAAGGTCTAGCATGAATTTCATGATGGAACAGTAAGGGGTCATTTCGCCCCTAAGACTACTGCCTGGAAGATAATGAGAGCTAGATATTACTGGCCCATCCTATTTAAGGATGCCCATGCATGGGTGAGGAAATGTACAAAGTGTGCCATTTTTGCAGGAAGAGAGAGGCTGCCAGCCTTACCTCTATGGCTAATTCAAATAGAGCAACCCTTCATGAGATGGGGTGTTGACTTCATAGGACCCATTAATCCACCATCAAGTGCAGGCCACAAGTGGATTCTTACAGCGACAGATTTTTTCACAAGATGGACTGAAGCAGTGGCTCTAAAGGAATCAAATGAAAGTGTTGTTTTAAATTTTTATCATGATTTGATTTCCAGATTTGGAGTGCCTGAGTCAATAATTTCTGACAATGCTTTAGCCTTTGTTGGCCTAAAGATAACTGACTGGGCTGTTAAGAATGGGATTTATTTGAATACTTCTTTCAATTACTACCCATAGGGTAATGGTTTGGCTGAGTCTATGAACAAAAATCTCATAAGAATTATTAAAAGATCAATGGAAGATAACTAGAGGACCTGGCACACTAATTTGAAGTATGCCTTATGGGAAGAAAGAATAACTCCTAAGAGGTCCATTGGAAATTCTCCATGCACGTTAGTATATGGGAAAGAAGCAAGATTGCCTATCTCTGTAGAACTACCAGCACTGGACATCATGAATCAGCTGGAGATGTTTGAAGAAGAGGATCCCATGGTTGTCAGATATGCTCAACTTATGGAGCTTGAAGAAATTAGAGACAAGGCTATGAAGACTATGGAATATCATCAGCTACAAACCAAAAGAAGTTTTGATCAAAAGGCTACTCCCAGAATCTTTAGAGAAGGTGATATGGTACTCAAATGGGACGAATTGAAGAGTAGGCCTGGAAAACACTCCAAATTTGACATGTGGAGTGGTCCATTTCTCATTACTAAATGCAAGGAGCACAATGCATTTTAGTTATCAAATATGGATGGACAAAATCTGCCTATCCCAGTCAATGGGATACACCTAAAGAGGTGTTTTGAGGTATGAGTGCCTTGTAAATCAATAAATTAGGTCTCTATGCTTTCAATAAGTGCTGCTGCACATTAGTTTAGATCTTCTTTTGCTTTCCCTAAGTGCTGTCCAGCACAGTTGAGTGGTTGCTTGCAACATTTTGTCTTTTTTGGTCTCTCTGTTCCCCTCTGCTGTAATAAATTGTTAAAGTCAGAGAGCCTCTGTACATTTTTAGTCTCAATATAACTCTATGCCCAATAGATATATAAGGCCACTAATCTAACTGTTTAGCAGGCAAACATCCCATAGAAGTTGCCAAATTGTTGACCCTTTTTTCCTCTGACCAGAGCCAAACAGTCAACCTGGTATTTTCCTTGAAAATCCTTTGGAAAATGTTCCTATAAAGCTTAAAGTGCCAAATTTCCCAGAAGTCTTGCCTAAAAAAACCTTACCATTGGAAAGAGCTTGAAAAAATAGGCAGGTTTGCTTTTTACTTCACCCTAAAATTTGACCAAACAAAGAAGTTATTCATGGTCAAAGTTTTGGTCAACATGCAATTCAAATGTACATTTGGCGGGTTTACAAATCCCTATCGGCCTTAGAAAATGTTGAAAAAGGGGAGTTTTATGCATTTTCTAAATGTATATCGAGCTCAAAAGGTGCATATACATTTAGGGAATCTTTCGCAGGTTCCCTGAGAATATTCCCGATTTGTATATCAGCGATATACAAGGAAAGATGCAAGTGAACATACAAGGTATAATGTACATTCATCACATATTCCTCAAAGATTCCCTATTTGTATATGGGACGTTGTATGTTTGCCTTTGTATTTTCAATATACAAGCAAAAATACATTCGCTAGATGTGCAAGGCAAATATGCATCGAGGATTCCCCAGAATATTCCACGCTTGCATGTCAAAGGCTTGTATATTGCTTTGTATGTTCGCAATATACAAGAGGGAATATACAATGAGAAGATACATTGCGGGCATATTTTGCTAAGATTCTCTGTTTGCATGTATGTGGGTTTGTATATTGTGTTTGCATATTTAACATACAAGGTGCAAATGTACATTTGCTACAGTGCCGTAGGGAAAATATACAAAGGCATTTGTATATCGCTAACAAACAAGAGGTGGGGCCCGCGCATATACAAGGAGGATTGTATGTTTTGACATACAAAGGATCACGTGAACAGTGGCTTGTATATCGCACATATACAAGCGAATATACATTGGCGATATGCAACCTAGATTTCAAATGAATATCATTCTGGCTCATTCAGGCTTCAGGTCTGCCATGTTTGAAAGGTGTTTGTATGTTTCGACATACAAAGGAACAGATGCAAAGACACATGCAAGCCAGATTTCAAAAATGCTTCCGATCTGCTTCATAAAAGGTTTGGAATTCATGGCTTGCATGTATGTGGTGCTTGTATATTGCGATATACAAGTCAGAATATACATGAGAGGGTGATACAAGCTGGACCCAGCAAAACAATGAAATGCAGCTAATGGTGTTTTGATGTCCGCAGCTTGTATTTTGCATATGTAGAAGAGGAGATACAAATGGTGGGGTCCACCAAGGCAAGCACTTTGTATATATTTTTCTTCTTGTATGTTCTCTTGCACATTTCAAAGATGCAAGGCTAGATACAAACTAACATACAAGTGGTAGGGCTCGCATATACAAGGGAGCTTGTATGTATATGCAATTTTGAAAATACAAAGGATATACAGGGGCCGATATGCAAAGCACCATGTATGTGCAAAGGAGTTGCAGAATGAATTTTTGAATGCCGATTCAGGCGCCAAGATGCAGCAATATACACACACATGCAAAAGCGATATATACAGGCAGTTGACCAGAACTTTGACCGCCTATATCTTCCCCATTTCAGTGAATTTCGATATGTTGTAAGAGGCAAAGATGCACGTTTTTGCCCCCTCTTTCTTTTGGCAGGGTTTTTAGGAGCTTTTGTCACTTTTCAATTTTCAGATCTGGAAATGCATATTTCAGTGACGACTTTCAGCAGATGAAGATAATCTTGGGGCATTCATTGCTGCACCATGATGAGGCAGTTCCCATTAATGGTAAAAGATATCCCTCCACAGCCATGTTTTAGATATCTATGTGTTCACTGTTGAAGATAACCATTCAGTTGCTTGCATTCAAGACCCAAAAAATTCCCTACCTGCCTAGCGCCAGATATTCAATGCCATAACTGATGCAGTTGGACAATCTTTATGAGTTTTTTTTGAGACATCTCTTAGAGCGCATTTTTTGTAATCGACTTAGGATAGTTTGGAATGCGATATATATGCATTCGAATGTTGTAAATAAGGTTAGAAATTTTTTGGCATCTTGGTCTTTCTGTTTCCAAATAGAGTTTTGATATACTGTAACCTTGCCTCTCTGTCAAATATATGCAAGTTATTTTTACCTCTTTACTAATTTTTCTAGTTCTGTGTGAATTTGCATATGGTTTTTCTATGAATATTGTATTCCTCTCAATCATATTGCTTCTCGCCTCTGCTAGAGTCATCTAACCTGTGTATGCCTACTTGCCATATTCTGATTGTGTTGTGCATCCTTCAGTTCTATGGAAGTTTCTTTAAATCTGTCTGGTGTATCACCCTTTTATGTTTTCAAACTTTTATTCATTTTCATTACAAGCATTCTCTCTCCCTTTTCCCCCAAAATTCAGCAGTTTCAAGTGATAGATAGACAAGGAAGTCGGCCTTCTCTAGAGGTTTGATCTCATTTAGCAAAGTCCCACACTTAGAGATCAATCCCATGTTATTCCAGTTTGCAGAGCTTTAACAACTTCATGCAAGGGTGCAAAACTGGGTGATAACAGTACCGACTCATCTAAGGACCTTATAAAGGCACTTCGTACCCCTAGACTTTTCAACAACTCATATAGAGGTACATTAACCTTGATCTTTCTTATTTCCTCAGACAAGTAATTCATTAATTTTGTTGTTTCATTAGACTCTATTTTGCCTGCTTAAACTGTTGGTGCTACTGTCCCACTAGTCCCATGATGATTAGCTTTTAAGATCACTGGGTTATTACTAGCATGCTGATCTGGTGGGGTGTTGAAGTTATTAGGAGTGGAGGTAGTGAATGGACCTCCAGGCTTGCTGTTGCTTCTCAGATTATAAGTGTGGTTCTTGTTGGACTGCTGAAAAGCCTGCACCTCCTCTAGCTTACATAATACCTCATTTTTAGTTTCAAAGGGAAATTGAAAGGCTTCTAGTACTAAGGCTGATTCTGGATACAAGCTCTCACAATAATAAGGCTCATTCTCTACTATGTGATTCTCTTTTTCCCTAGTTATGAAGGTAAAACTTTCTAAGACCATAGTAGACTCAAATCTTGAAGGTACTATTTCATTTCCCTTAGGAATTAGGAACTCGGATGTAGGAGCTGGTACTTCCACATTAAAGATACTAGCAACAAGATGAAATTGAGGACAATCAAGTTCAGCATGTGCATTCGTGTTGTGAATCCCACACCAACTTTTTAATGCTACATTAGCCATTTGAATCCTAGCTGGTTGTTTCAACTCTTGAATGTCTGAACTCTCAAATGAAGAGGCCAAAGTACCATTATTAGGTCCTGTGTTCCATGTCCTAGATGGTTTAGGTTGATTCTAATTTTTGTTGTTATTACCCCATGCCTTATTATCTCCATTGTGTCCCCTATTTTGCATCCCTTGCCCCTAATTATGATTTTGTCCTTGGTTATGATTCTGATTTTGATTTGAACCTTGACCTTGACTATAATTCTGATTCTGATTTTGACTCTGCCCCTAAGTATTTCTACCATAAAAGTTTTCATTTGTCAGTTGAGTCATATCAGTGGTTAGTCTCCTTAGATGTACAGTAATTTCCTTTATTTCCTCCCTATCATCTTGTGTTTTGGCTATAAATGTATCTTGAGGAGGCTGAAAGAAAGACTGACCATTAGTATAATTACTACTAGCACTGTTACAATTATAAGGAACTATAGCTTGGATGGGGGTTGGGTTATACACTGGTGTATAAGTAGGAACTATTACCACCTGCATGAGCAGTCTAGTTTCATATAATTTAACTCGCAGGCATCTCCCAAAAATCCAAAAAATTCTAACTCTTTCGGCCTCTACAGTGGAAAAAATACAAAAATCAATTAAGGTGTAGGTGTCTTTGTATATACAAAGGTGTTTGTATATACATGTAGGTCAAAATATCCATTGGCGGGCTTGTAAAATCTCTATTAGCCTCCAAAAAATGATAAAGAATTGAGTTATATGCATTTTGGATGCATAACGGGTTGCATATACAAAGAGGGAATCTCTCGCAGATTCTCAGGAATATTCTGCAGTTGTATGCAAAGTTTGAATGTATATCAGGCTCAAAAGGATGCATGTACATTGGGAGAATCTATTGAAGATTCTAGGAATATGCCGCTGTTGTATATCGTGTTTTCTTGTATATATTTTGTTGTATGTCCAAATATACAACGGCTACATGCATTAGAAAGATACAATGGAAACATACAAGAGGGAATATATTTTGCATATTCCAGGACATATTCCCTGTTTGCATGTGAAGGTAAATGTATATTCAGTGATATACATTGATAATGTACAAAGGCAGAGATGCATTTGATGGGGCCCGCCACTTGTATAAAGTAATCGTATGTTCGAACACACAATGGAAGTGCATTCCAAAGATGCAAGGCAGACCCGAAGTTGTTTTCATTTTGTTCTATAAGCCCCTGGCGTTCGTGGCTTGCATGTATATATGCTTGTATATGTGCGATGTACAAAGGGAAAGTGCAATGGTCAGGTACAAGCCAGATTTCAAGGTGGATGCAAAATGCTTCATGAAAATTTGAAATCCATGCCTTATATGTATAAAGTGTATGTATATGCAGATATACATTGAGATATGCAAGGAAAGAAGATGCAGGGTGGACCCAATTGAAAATTCTAATTTGCTCTATAATAGTTTGGGGTCTGCCTTATATGATGAATAGTTGTATGTATATGCTTTGCATATAAAGGATTTGAGACGCAAAAGGTAGGCAGTTGTATATGCATTTATTTGTGCATATACAAGGGTGAAAATGGCAAAATGAAGAAAGGAAAAGTCAGCGATAAGAGCATGAAGTGCCTACGTGGCATGTTTTCACTGGTTGGCAAATTTTCAAGGTATTTTGGAGCCATTTATCTCAGCGATGGAATCAAAATCGACGGCTATCTTTCAATTTTGCTGCAGCAAAGGTTTTATTTGTATACGACCATATTTTTTAAGCGGGAAAACTCTAGAGGCACACTGCTGCTGCGTCTTCAGAGGCTGCAGGTAGCTGAAGCATTAATGGTAGAAATGTAGCGGTATGGGTCGACGATGGACAGGCCAACTACCAGATTTAAGATGCAAGTCTTTGAGTGGCAGCTCAGATCCTGAGCCCACCTGCTCTCTTCCTCTGTTTCCCAACTGCATTCAATTTTTAGCACCATTTCTCACGATGCATTGTATCTGGCAATTTTTGAGTTGACCATTGTAATTTTGCTGAGGACACAGTCTTGGTATAAAAGGTAGACTGTGTTACTCTTTTTTTTAGTTGTGGAAGACTTGGGCATTTTTTTTTTGTGAATAAGAAAATACAGAGAATTTCCTATCTGTTTTATCTCTGAGGAGTTTATGAGTTGTATGATGAATGTATTTTGCACACATGTTTAGTTTCATTGTTGTTTCATATGAAAAATGCATTATGCATGTGTTTACCTGTCTGTCTCCTTTGTTGCATGCTTTCCTTCTTCTAAATCTAGTTGCTAAGGGTTTCATAGATTCTAGGATACAGGTTTCTGTATTGCATGCTTGATCTGTAACTTCCATTCAAGGAGTGGATTAAACTATTTTAGGTTAAAGCATGGAGAAGGTTGTATGTCAGTTGGGATATCTATAAGTAGAGGCAGCTAAATACCCATTCTTGGGTGATGTTTGTAAGGCAAGCATCGATCTAACCCCTTGAAACTTGAATGCCAGTTGCAAACCATCTCTTGTATACATCTAGTTGACTCCTTGCCCTGGGATAGGCACTGGTCTGCTTCTGGATTAGTAGTTACGATCCAAAACCCCCTGTCTTGCATCCAAACCATAATTTCAAACCATTCCATAATTTCAACCTATTACTTGTAGGAGTAGGATTAGGAACCCCTGCATACTCTCATACCTAATCAGTCATATATGTCCAAGAAAGTTGCCAAACTTGTGATCTATCATTTAGATCTTGGTCCATGCATGAGAGTATTCTGCTTGTTATCACAAAGCTAAATCTTTGTGTCATAGGGCAAGTCAAATGTTACATCTTTAGCTGTAGGGATAACCCCCTTGGTGCGGTAGAACCATAAGTGAAGGGGAGGCCGCTCACGCAACCTCCCATATCTATCGACCAAATCTACCCATGTATTGGAACTGGCAACCCCTTTACCGATCCAGAAAAATTACCAACAAATTGGTGACTCTGCTGGGGAAATGAAGTGAAAGTGTTATTTTTTTATCCTTAGTGAATTTGTGCCCATGCGAGTCACCAACAAAATTGGCAACTCTATTGGGGACAAGAGTCAAATAATGTGAAGTCTCTACTGGGGAATGATATTTGGATCTTTCATGTGAATGATGGTGCTCTGCTGGTGGAATGAACTCAGAAAAATGTTTGATGAGCTTTTAGCTGTTTGAAATTTTTATCCTCTTTGGAGAGGTGGTGACTCTGCAAAAATATTTTATTGCACATGAAAGGCTGATGTATATTATTGAGATCTAAAAATATTCTGTTCAAAGCTTCAGCATCTGGATGAGAAAAGGTACCTAGCTCCTTCCCATTTATATTTGTTGTTTTATTGCATAAGTTAGATGCCAAGGGTAAGCCTTAGGCCTTAGATAGACATAAGATGTCTAAGAGTGAAGTTTATATGAATCCAAGTATGTATTTACCCATACTTAGTCAAGAGGGGGATGATGTATTGAGTAAAAAAATTGAAGAGATAAAGAATAGGTTGATATCCTTAGAAGCCCGACATGCTCAGTTAAATAGTAGTAACCATGTTGTGTCTGCCAGTCAGAATGATAACCCTCTTGTAAGCTCTTTTGATTCTTTGTATGACCAATTAGATTTGTCATGGGTTGATTATCAAGTTGAAAGTATGCCTGCTAAAATTTATAATCAGATGCCTAGATTTAATAGACACAATATGTGTGATGGGGGTGCACATATCCAAAACTTTCACTGCTTCATGGAGAGACATTCATTTAGGGATGAGGATATGTGGATGAGGTTTTTTGTTAGATCCTTTGGTGTTAGAGCTAGAGATTGGTATTTGAGCTTTCCAAAGAAATTCTTTGCCTGTTGGGATGAACTTGCTGACTGTTTTAGAAAAGAATTTGCAAGAGAACCTGTTGATCTTGTTGCAAGATTAATGGAAATTAGAAGACAAGATAAAGAGCCTGCTATTGGTTTTAGTCATAGATTTATAGTAGCCCTTTCACAAATCCCTGAAGGCTTCAAACCTGATACTTCAGCCTGTGTTGGCATATATTTTGAAGCTTTCAAGGAGGGCTCTAGTGCATTGTTGAGGGAATTGAAGATAAGTATGCAGATGGCATACAAGTTTTTAGAAAATATAGAAAAAAATAGAAATGAGCATATGCAGAATTCCCTGTTCACAGGATTTGGTGTGAATAACAGTTGTAAGGCTACAAATGACCAAGTGATTATGGCATCATGTGAAGATAAAAATGAAAATGAAAATACATCAGTTGAGGATGCCAGTAGAAGGATCAATGATGACCCCCGTTGCAAGGTTGAGGTGTCTGGTTCTAAAAATAATGATGTGGTTATGGACAGAAATGAACACCTATTTGAATGGATTTGTGGAGATGATTGTGAGTATTGTGCTCAGAATAGAGAAGAAATCAGCAAACAGAGCAGCAATTCCATGTGTGAATCAATGCCTTCTTTTTAGACATATGGAGATGATGATGAGCAGTTAGAGATTGAAATAGGTGCTAGTGCTAAGTATGATCATTCTTCATTTGATTATGGTTTTGCTTGTGCCATACAGGTTGATACTCCTCCACAAAGAGAATCCATTAGTAATGAAGATGCATGTTCTGCTGCCCATGAACTAGCGGCATACCATGATGAAGTTGAAACACTTGGATCACCCATTTTTGACACATATGGTTATGAGGATCTGTTTGAGAATGGTGGGAATCTGGGCACTAATGTTGATATGGATTCTAGTTCTCATCCTGATGAAAGAGAAACCAACATACATCATGAAAACTGCTGCAAAGAGATGCGAGAGCCTGATATTTTCCAACTTGGTGCAGCTGATGGTTGTGTGCATGATGTGCACAACTGTGAATCTGAAAGCTTTTTCTTTGATATGCCAGCTTGTGATAAGATGAGCCCTGATGCTCCTAGCTACATGGTGGACTTTGAGTACTTTCAGTTTTTAGTCCAGCTAGGAGATCATTTTACAATGCATGTTGCTGATACAGATGATAATAAGTGCTATACACCATATGAATATGCATTGCTTGATAAATATGGCATTCACATGTTGCTTGATGCTGATAGTTGTTTACATAAGGTTGATAGTGACAAGCTAGACAAGATGGTTGAATATGCAAATGACAAGGTTTGTTTGTGGATAAATCATGGCAGCATCTTTAGGCTTGATCCAGTGATATTAGAAGAACATCAAGTGTTTGACATAGGAAAATTCTTGTTTTTCCTTTTTGGTGGCCCTGGGCCACCAAGTAATTTTAATAAATGTGTTTTGTGATGCAGGTTAGTATAGTTTCAACTCTATGCCCAATGGATAAGGCATTGGTCTGCATCCTAGAGATCTGAGGTTCTCGCCATGCTTGCAAGAGGCATGCATCCCCAATCAGAGCCTATGTTACCGCCTGCATGAGCAGTCTGGTTTCATATATTTTAACTCACAGGCATCTCCCAAAAATCTAAAAAGGTTCTAACTCTTTCGGCCTCTACAATAGAAAAAATACAAAACTCATTTAAGGTGCAGGTGTCTTTGTATATACAAAGGTGTTTGTATATGCATGCAGGTCAAAATATGCATTGGTGGGCTTGCAAAATCTCTATCGGCCTCCAAAAAATGATAAAGAATTGAGTTATATGCATTTTAGATGCATAACGGGTTGCATATACAAGGAGGCAATCTCTTGCAGATTCTCAGGAATATTCTGTAGTTGTATGCAAAGTTTGAATCCATATCAGGCTCAAAAGGATGCATGTACATTGGAGGAATCTGTTGAAGATTCCAGGAATATGCTGTCGTTGTATATCAGGTTTTCTTGTATATATTTTGTTCTATGTTCAATATACAACGGCTACATGCATTAGAAAGATACAATGGAAACATACAAGAGGGAATATATTTCGCATATTCCAGGACATATTCCCTATTTGCATGGGAAGGTAAATGTATATTCGGTGATATACATTGATAATGTACAAAGGCAGAGATGCATTTGATGGGGCCTGCCACTTGTACAAAGTAATCATATGTTCGAACACACAATGGAAGTGCATTTCAAAGATGCAAGGCAGACCCGAAGTTGTTTTCATTTTGTTCTATAAGCCCTTGGCGTCTGTGGCTTGGATGTATATATGCTTGTATATGTGTGATGTACAAAGGGAAAGTGCAATGGTCAGGTACAAGCCAGATTTCAAAGCGGATGCAACATGCTTCATGAAAATTTGAAATCCGCACCTTGTATGTATAAAGTGTATGTATATGCAGATATACATTGAGATGTGCAAGGAAAGAAGATGCAGGGTGGACCCGATTGAGAATTCCAATTTGCTCTATAACAGTTTGGGGTCTGCCTTGTATGATGAATAGTTGTATGTATATGCTTTGCATATACAAGGATTTGAGAGGCAAAAGGCAGGTAGTTGTATATGCATTTGTTTGTGCATATACAAGGGCGAAAATGGCAAAATGAAGAAAGGAAAAGTCAGTGATAAGAGCATGAAGTGCCTACATGGCATGTTTTCACTGGTTGGCAACTTTTCAAGGTATTTTGGAGCTGTTTATCTCAGTGATGGAATCAAAATCGACGGCTATCTTTCAATTTCGTTGCAGCGAAGGTTTTCTTTGTATACGGCCGCATTTTTTAAGCGGGAAAACTCCAGAGGCACGCTGCTGCTGTGTCTTCAGAGGCTGCGGGTAGCTGAAGCATTAATGGCAGAAATGCAGCGGTATGGGTCGACGATGGACAGGGCAACTACCAGATTTAAGATGCAAGTCTTTGAGTGGTGGCTCAGATCCTGAGCCCACCTGCTCTCTTCCTCTGCTTTTCGACTGCATTCAATTTTGAGCGCCATTTCTCACAATGCATTATATCTGGCAATTTTTGAGTTGATCATTGTAGTTTTGCTGAGGACACAGTCTTGGTATAAAAGGCAGACTGTCTTACTCATTTTTTTGGTTGTGGAAGACTTAGGCATTTTTTTTTTGTGTGAATAACAAAACACAGAGAATTTCCTGTCTGTTTTATCTCTAAGGAGTTTATGAGTTGCATGATGAATGTATTTTGCACACATGTTCAGTTTCATTGTTGTTTCATATGAAAAATGCATTATGCATGTGTTTACCTGTCTGTCTCCTTTGCTACATCTTTAGCTGTAGGGATACCCCCCTTGGTGCGGCAAAACTAGAAGTGAAGGGGCCGCTCACGTAACCTCCCATATCTATTGATCGAATCTGCTCATGCATTGGAACTGGCAACCCCTCTGCCGATTTGGGAGGTAACAAGAACTAAATTCAATAATGGAGTATGATGCATTGGAACACAATTCCATGGCTGTGTTTGGTTTGGAATTCTAGAATTTCCTAGATTTAGAAAAGGATTATATGTCATTTGTCTCATCTCTTGATTCACTGCAACTATGTCTTTGTAAGCTTTTGACAAACTATCCACATTGGCTTGTCTCTTAACAAACATTGCAGTCAAACGATCTAAAGCAGTGTAATACATTGCCAATATTGCCTCATGAGTTACAGTATAAGGACTAACTAACTTAGAGAAAGCTTTCTGGAACCTATCATTGAAATTTTCTATAAGCTCTCCCTCGCCTCTCTTAATTGCTGCTAATTTGTGATACAAAGTAGAAGGCTCAATTTGTCCTCTAAACCTAGACAAGAATGCCTATTCCACGAGTTCCCAAGTAGTGATATAAACATTTGGTAAGTTGACATACCAATTAGAATCCTGCTCATTAAAGGTGTATGGGAACACCTACACACTACATCTTGATGCTCTAATCTTGCCCTAAAGAAATCTTCCTTAAAGATTCTGATATGATCTTCTGGATCTTGATGCAATTGGTACTTAGGGCATATCTTCTCAGGATTCTTAGGCATTTCATGATAAGCAGTAAATGATATGGAATAATTGACATTAAAATATGCCATGACTTGACCTCTGGGTGGACTAGGACTTCTTGGAGGACTTGGATTTACAGGCGGGCTAGGACTTCTTGGAGGACTTGGACCTCTAAGGGGTCCTGGACCGAGATTTAACAATCTAAATGCAGAACCGTCGGGGCTCACTATACTATGTATATTAAAAGGTGATCTAGGGGGAGTCCTTGATGAACTTCCTATGTACAATATTCTGGGATTCCAAATTAAAGGACTCTTATTCTGTCTTTTGTTAGGTAGTTATATGAAAATATCACCTGAATTGGACCTAGACCTAGTCACTTGACCACTATTATGAGCTAGCTTTACACAAATCTTACCTTAATTTTAATCAGGCTCTCCTTCTAGCGCCAAATTACTGTTGATGAGAGTTTTTACATACTCATAGCATAGTTAAAATTCACAGAAGAACTTTAGTTATCTTGAAAGATATGCAAAATTAACTAGTAATTCTCAATCTCAAGTTTCTGGATGGTTAGTTCTTGACTGCGTGGGATAGACCAGTAGTTCGTTGTGAAGCTGTTATATTCAAGGGGCCTTACTCAATTTAAGGATGTGTTACTGGCAATTGTCATTCCTTATGTGCAAATATCTCAAAATATCTCTTGATTTAATGATCCTTTGCAAACATTTATAACTTTCAAATCAAACTTTATATGAACTTTACAGAAACAGACTTGATTTTTCAAACTTTATGAAAATCATCGTAAATCTTTAGCATTTTCATGTATTTAATAGGATTTTCAACATCCTTTAGATAACTGCGTTTCAACTAATTATTTATCAATTGTTGGAGAAAAGTTAGAAAGATTAGGGTTAGAAACATCATTTTAGATTGGATCTAAATGCTCTGCTATCCATGTACTGAGAAATATAGTAAAATTGACCAGTTCAACACAATCAAATCCACATATGTAAAATCCTAACCAGTTTCATGAATATACATATGAGATTGTAATCTTTTAAAGAAAAATACATCAAGTAAATGCCTAAATCAGAAAACACTCTGTATTAGATGTAGAGTTATGAGTTTGCCTTTATTTTAAGTATAAAGTCATACAACATTTACAATGTAATAATGACTTCTGTTGCATTGATCAAAATCACCAAAAAACTTACAAATGCTTTTGACAGATACATAAAGGAGACAGGACATTCCATGCACTCCTTAATGCAAACATAGGCGACCTCCTCTCTAAAATCACTAAATTCTCAAAGTATTCTAAAAAAAACACCTTTCCCTTTTCCCCTTTACCACCAAGCAAGACCAAACATACAAGCCAAAAGCAACAGCCACAGTAGGGGTCCTCATTTTGCTAAAGGGTAAAATGGGGTATGTTGTGAACATTACAACAATACTCATAATGAATAGGAGAATGAATAGAGATGAATACGAGGTTTGAAGAAATGAGAACATTATGGGAAGGAGAAGAGATAGATCCTATAATGCAGACATAAGAACATTCGGCATGCCCAATGAAAATGAAGAGTCTCACCAAAATACTCATAATCCTACTTCACCCATGAGGTCACTTAGAGATCAGTATGAAAACATTCCAAATGAGGAAGATTAGTAGGGATCTTTTTTATTCTGAGGAAAGAGAAAGGACCATCTATGATTAATTAGATATATTTAATCCTATCAGGTAAAGACAAAGAGAGGTGCAAGCCTTTCTTGACTTGTAGCAGGCTCAACTTGCTTAGAATGCAAGAAATTCACCTCAACATCAAGATGTTATAAATCCCATGCTTGTAGTAAATCAATGACAATATTAGCATATAGGTGTCACATCTCTTTTTATGGACTATATAATTATTCTAGATTAACGAACATTTACTATGATTGTTTTACTTTGAGAAAATTCCACATATGTGAAGGTAATTATCATATTTGCATAAATTAGAAAGTTGATTTAATATTAAATATTATCGATATGATTATGATGTTTTGCTTCAGCTATGTTTTAGGGAACTAACCTATTGACATTGAGTTGAGTGAGAATAAATGCAGGCACTCGTCAAAGATGAGAACATGGTTGAGGTAGAGGTGTTCTAGCCACTTGGCAATAACTATTTGGATGGTTAACCCTGATGCACTCACACACTCACATAGTATCATATTGTATTATTATGAATGGTTTAATATGCATTATTGTGTGGATAATAAATGAGATTGATGTTTAGATCCTTAGAAAAATATTGTGTTTAATTGCGACAGTAAGGTCCTTTTGAATGCTTGATTTAGTCATGAATATTAATGTCTTTCTATTTTATATTTTAAGTAGTATAATTATATTTGAAATGATGTATTTTATTAAATTGATGTATTGTTATATTATTTATATAATTAATAAATGTTTCATATTTTTTAATATAAATATGAATGTTTGGAAGATAATATCTAAATTAGATTTAAACCATTATATTTAAATTACAATAGGTATATATATATTATTTTAATATTGTTTAAATAATTCTTGTTTGATTTAAATGACTATGTAATTTGAAAATAAATAAATTATATTAAATAACAGTTATTATATTTAAAATCTTAAATAAAAGAATTTAAAAGAATATTTACCATCTTGCATGCGACAGAAAGCTATTAAGTTATTTTATTCTAATTAAGTAGATAAATATATAGTATTATTACTATTGTAATTACTTCTTGAGTTGTTTTAGTATTTGTGCTTTATTAAAAATAGATAAATTATATTAATAATATTAGTATTATATTTAGAAATCTAAACTAAAGAGTTATATATTAATTACTGTCATGCAAGTGACAGAAAGCTAATTAAGTTATTTATTCAAATTTAAATAGAAATTCAAAGCCTTTTTAAATGCAATCTCATGCAAAACTTAAGTATCCGTTAGTCATTAAAAAGCATGGAAAAACCTAAATTTTAGACGCCAAGATTAGGGAGGATTTTTAATAATTAAAAAAAGGGCATTTTTGAAAACCAGTTAAGAACAGTCATAGTAAAACAATAATAACTTTGTCATTTCTCAACAAAATTTAAAACCGTAAACTATTTAGGGAAGTTCGGGGAGAGCAGAACAAAAACCTAGAAGGGATTTGAAGAGATTTATAGTAGTTAGGAGCAGTTTAGTAAAAGAAAAATGGTGATTTTTTATTTGGCGTGAGAAAAACATAGGGATCACCATTTTCCTCTGAGCATCGATCACCATTTTTAAATGACCAATATCTCTGGATCTAGAAGTGACAGGAGACATCAAGGCAGTGACTTGGAAGGCAGAATCAACCCCTTTTATGCAAGTGAATTTATCCAGGTATTTTCCCCTATTTTTGTATGCAATACTTAATGACTGGTTATGATTGTTTAAACATAGTAAATCAGCCTGTTGTTTCCATTCATTGTCTTAACGTTTCTTTATTTTATGCTGAGTGAATCACCCCACTTTCTGGCTGCTATATTTAACATTGGAGCTGAAATATAACAAATTTCCTAGTCATTGATAAAAAAATCTCTCTGGCAGACATAAAAGAGCTGATATCATTCTTAATTGCTATTAGAAAACTAGTCTTTTAATTGAAATTGTCCTATTCTTAAATGATCAAACCAGTGTGTAAATAACTCTTAAATTTAGTTAATAAGTATGGTATTCCTATAGCTGACCTTTCCCCCTATAGTATTTGTTTTTCTTATTCACTATATTTTTTGTTCTTATTCACTATAATTTTTGTTCCTTGTATTCTTAGTAGACCGCCCTCTTTTCTTGATCTTGTCATAATCGTTGAAACCATAGATAACCAAATTTATGAGTGCTAATAAAATCACTCCTTGGCAGACATAAAATGGATAACTATTATCTTTCTTATTTGCTGATCAAAATCAGTCTTTTTCTGGAAATTGACTCCTCTTCTTATTGATCAAACAATGTGAAAATCAACTCTTTAACTTGGAAGTCAATATTAGATTCATGTAGACATATTCATCTATTTATTTATTGTTCAAAGATCTATTCTAAATCATTGTCGTTTAAGTGACAGTAAGTCTGTTATGAACTCTGTTATTTTATTTTAAATTTGTTACAGTTCTTTTCATAGTTGCGACAAGAAGATTGTTTTCTTATTTCTTGACTTCATGTCATAGTTGTGAGAGGAGGGTTCTTAAAAGATTATAATACATATAGCGATATATATATTTATTGAATGAAATTGTTCCTATCATTGATATGACAGTAAGATTAATAAATAAATTGGAATGCTTATTACATTACGAATTATGAATAAAATATAGATTTGGTAAATAAAACTAATTTATTAGCCTTATAGATACAATTGTATGATCAAATGATGAATTATAGGAAAACATTGCTTGTTTTATTTTATTATTTATCTACTTGCTCTCGAGGAAAGATAGTAATGATATTTAAAGTAAGTATGCATGGATATTCATTGTTGAAGTGGAGTTGGCATACTTTATTATTGATTTTATTGCTTGAATTAAGAAACGGTATTGGATATGAAGTAAAATCATTAGTTTTCTATAATCTATTAAAACCATGGAAATACGAATTGAGAATATAATTAGATTTTAAAATTTATATTGCTTTTAAATTATTTATGATGTTCTTCATTACTACTTGTTCGAAAAGTGTGTTTTCTTTATTGATGCTTGGGAAAGGGATTAGAGGTGGTTATAGGTGATTTTAATTTATTAATTAATTAATTAATTTATTGACTTATTTATTTATTGGGGAAGAAAAGTAGATTTTTATCTAGGAATGTGTTTGGGTTACTTTTGGGCTAGGATGCCAAATGTGGATTATTAGAGATGGCTTTTCCTCTTTCCAGGAATTGACCAGTTACTATGTTTTAAAGGTTTAGATCTAAATGAGCTGTCATTGAAAAAGATGAATATTATGTCTAGTAAACTTTATTGATGGATTGATATATATCTCTGCCACATCTTGTTGTGAGACAATATGCATTTCATTATTTAGAATTGCACAATAGATATCAGGTTGCATCAGGTGATCCCTCCTGCCAGTTGTTTCCAGGTAGCTAGACATTTTGTACATGGTTGGGTTTCCTTCATGTCATGAAGGGATCTGGGGAAGTGTAATTGCTTCATGGTTGGGTGGAAAAGCACTTGAGCCATGTTCCCGTCTCTCATCTTGTAGGAGAACCATTTGGGTTCGTAGCGACCGGAGAGTGTTTTGATTTATTTATACTTGTTGAACATGATTATTGTAATTTGTATTTGGATGTATTATGGTATAGAAGCCAATGGACTTTGTATATTATTTTATAGTGCTATCACCTGGTTTGCGCATGAGATTTTTGTAAGATTTAATGACTTGTATTGATTCATATTTATGATATTTATCTTTTACTTGTGAAGTTGTAATTAAGAAGATTAATTACATAATTTTACTTTATTTACTTTTGTGATGATTTGAGTACTTTACATTTGGTATCAGGGTACAGTTCTAGCATTGGCAGCTCTGGGGGTGTGTGTTGCTCAGTTGGATCAAGCATGTGTGGGTCCTTATGTGTTGGCTTGCTGTGAATAGCATGTGCCTTCTTTTTACAGGGTTAGATAGACCCTGATAATTTTTCTTGAGTATGAATGAACTAGGTTCATTTTTTTTACAGTTATGCATTAGTATGTGAAAGAGGATGTTGGATCATATGTTTGACTTATTTTTTTATTGCCTTCTGGTGAATGCTTGCTTGAAAAGCATATTGCATTGTTTTATTGAGAGCATGATCATGAATATGGATTCATTATGTGGTTATAAGAAATATAATATTACATTGCCTCATTGAAGTTTTAAGGAAAGAAATGATAAATGCTGCTTGTAGGAAAGAATGGTGTGTTGCGATATCTTGGTTGTGAACCTGATTTTGTCCTAGCTTTTGTTCTTTTGGGAAGTTACCTTCAAGGATGGGTGCCGAATATGAAGAAACATGGATGTAGGTTTTCTTTTCAAAACCTACACACCATTAATTAGTTTTACACTTTGGCCAAAGTTAATATTTGACATTGAAATAGATGTGTGTACCATTGAAATAGATGGATTATATGCCTAGTTTTATGTATTTATTTCCCTGCCATATCCTGTTAATGTGATGTTGCATTTAAATTAGGGATGCATGTAGGTTAATAGGCACACACCAGATTTCACCCTGCCATTTGTTTAGAGGTTGCTAGGCCCTTCAAGCAGGATCAAGCATTCTTTAGTTTGATTATGATTTCCTTGATCAGAATGCAATCTTTCTTGCTAGGTATCTTGAGTGATGTTGTGTGGAAATGATGTTATGATATAGATGTGTTTGGAGTCTTAGCGGACTTGGTTACTTTAACAATTGAGTGTGTTCTCTTAACTTGCCCCAATTTGGATCCAGACGTAGTGTAGCATCGTACTTCCTCTCTAGTGGCTAGAATTAGTCACATAGTTCATGTGATGTGAAACTTTTGAATTTTGATATTTATTTATTTGACTTTGATAATTTCTCTAAACGTTGTAAATACCAATATTAAAAATTTTATTCGTATTTATGAAAAAGTATAGCCATCAAAATTTGATATTTACTTATCTTGTGACCTTGATGGTCATGTTAGATTTACTGTTGAAATTGTATGCATTTTTATGTTGGAATTGACTTTTTCTTTCCTTTGGAATTATTTATTTATTTATTATTGGTGGCTAAGCTTGAATGTTTTAAACTATTGGTCATGTATCAGGTTATGTTTTCTATCACGTCCATGACGGGCCTCTGATAGGTTGTGTAAGGGAGTAGGATGTAGAGAATATATTGTTTCGTAGTGAGTGTGTTACTAAGAGATTTAGTAGAATGAGTTCATTAATTATTGTTAGATGCATTAAACATTGTTGAAGTGTTGAGGAAGTTCTGAAATGGATTTTGGTGTCACTATGGATCACTTGAAGTAAGTTGAAATTTTGTATGAAGTTAAAGGTTTATGAGGTGAAAAGGAATTTTTGATAGAAGAATTGGAAAAAGTCAATACAGAATTGATGAATGTTAAAAGGAGCAAAATAGGATATATGGAAAGAATAAAGGAGTTAGAAAAGGAAAAGTATGAAAAGTTTTGTGAAAATGACCTTTTGGAAAAAATATTTGGTGAAAGTTCAAGAGAAAAAAAAGAAGAATTAGAAGAAGAGTTGAAGTTGTTTGATAAGGTTAGACAAAAAAAGAGAATGAATATTTGCAAGAAAAGTTAAAAAATGTAGAAGGGGAAAATTCAAAATTGAAAGATCAAATGATGAGTTAAAACAATTGTTTGTAACATGCCAAAAAAAAAAATCAACTATCAGTTTGTGAAGTCTCATGTGACATAGATGATTTGTGTTCTTTTGATCAATCACTTGGTAGTTGTTGAAGTTGCTTATTGCTAAAAAATGTAAGGATGAAAATGATGATGAATCTGCTATCATAGCTAATTGTTTTGATGATAATGTTGGTTTGAAAATCTTGGAGAAAATTGGTTATATAGGTGAAGGTTTGGGTAAGCATGGGCAAGGAATCAAAGATCCCACTGAGTTAGTTGTGAGGACTATGTATGAAGGTCTTAGGTTATCGAGGTAAAGGAAAAGAAAAGACAAATATTTTTGCAAGTACTAAGAAGTCATTTAAAAAAAAAGAGATTTTACGTTGTTCCCATTGTGATAGAGAAGGACATAGAAAAGAAAATTGTTGGAATTTGCGTCCTTGCAAAACTTGTTGTTTGAAAAAAATTATAGTGAAATGACATGTTGGAATAGAGAGTTGAAAAATGAATCTATGACAAGTTGTTTGAAAATGAATTTTGGTTGGATAAATGTATTTGATTAGCAAAAGATCGCAGGTATGTTTAGAATGTTTTATAGAAATAAGTCTTCTCATGGTGAGAAAAAGGAAAAAGAATTGAAATAAAACAACCAAATATAGTGAACAACCAAGTGCAAAGAATAGTAAAGAAATTGAATTGTTTTAGCATTGTGTAGAAGCACAAGGAAGACAAGGAATAACTTTTCTAGAAATTGTGAATTGTAGATTAGGTTGAAGATAAAGTTTGGTTTCAAGTAATGAAAGAGGAAATGGATTCCATTGATAGAAATGATCTGAGTGGTATCATTTCAGAGGATTTGTTTGCACAATGGTTGAATAGGACCTATTCGCAAGAGACACTGCTTTGCTTGGTAGGTGTTGTCATTGATGGCAACTAAGATTATCGCAATCATCTGCATAACACAATTTGTTCATATCGGAAGTCAGATTTAGAATTTGTCTAAGTCTGGGTAGTTAGGAATAGAGCAGTAATAGGGTCTAGTATTTTGGTCCAGATCTCTCCACTGGAAAGTCATGATTAGCTGTAGATCTAGGGGAGTCATATGCATTTTCAAGACATTTTAAATCTAGATTCTTATCCTCTGGTGATGAAGGATTCAAAAGATATTAGCCTCTGAGTACCGGGTTCTAGTTTGTCAGAGTAGACAGAAGACGGACAGGCCGACCTTGCAGAAGATCTTGATTCTGGATGTATGGAAGCTGGTTGTTGGAAAAATAGTGATGATCAGTGATAGTGGTCGATATGAGTGATGATTTTCAAGAGCAAGTTTTGGTCTGCACCTTAAGTTATGCATAGATCTAGCCGACAGAGCAGAGCATTCATAAAAGTTCTAAGTGTTGTTAAAGCTGACTAATAGAATGATTGTAGATCATATTGTAGATATATATAGCTAATGAAATTGGATGATTCAGTGCATGTGGTGTATACGAAGAAGGTGTATGTGAGAAGAGCAGAAATCCAAAGTGCGAATGAAGGTAGAGCAGTAAGAAGAGAAAAGCAAAGATGAAATGTGTAAGATCAATTTTTTGTACTTAACCAAAACTGAAACTCTTGCATGGGTAGATACTATTAATCAGTTCAGATCTCAGTTATTCTATTGTAATATTTTCCATAGGTAGTGAGCCTCCACTTGAGTAGTGAGCCCGAATGCATGTGCATTCCTTTTTATAAAATACTTTTAACAGGGTATTAATTTTTGTGGATTAACCCCCACCGTGGTTTTCCCCTTAATCGGGTTTCCACGTTAAAAATCTTGGTGTCAAATGTGTTATTTATGTTTCTACTCATATGTTGTCATTTAATACTGAAATGTTTATATCATTGATTTGATTTTAAGTTGTGAAGGAAGAATAATAGTAGAAAAGTCTAAATTGAGTGATAACTGATTCACCCCCCCTCTCAGTTGTTCAGACCTAATCCAACAATTGGTATCAGAGCTAAGTTCCTTTGAAAAAGTTTAACAACTTAAGGAAGATCTGGGAAGACAGCAAAATGGATGAATATAACCTTCAAGGGCAACTTAATCTCACCCTAGATGATCTTGAGTAGTCCAAGGTAGAAGTTCAAGAGCTGCAAGATAACCTCAAAAAGGTTGAAGACTTCATTGAGATTTTAAAGGAAAAATTGAGCAAATCCAATGTAAAAGGAAAGGAGCAACCTCTTCAACTGGGAAAACATTATGAAGACAAGGCCCTGAATGAGAAGACAAAGGAATGTGAAAAGTTATCTAAAGAAGTTACTATCCTAAAACATGAGATGGAAACTGGGGTGATGAGACTAACCAAGGAAATTGAAGATAGGAAGAAAGTTGAAGAAGAGATGAATCAAAATTTGAAAAAGAGTTCTAAAGAATGCTGTAGATTGGATGCAATAGCTGGCCTTCTAGAATCTAATCTACAAGAAAGTAGAGACATTGAAAGAGAACTTGAGAGATAGATTATCACTCTCGGACATGACCTATAAATTGCAAATGAGTATAAGGAGAAGTTCAAGATAAGCTCAGCTAAACTTGAAGCACTAATTGAAGGGCAAAAAAAAGATGTTGATAAGCATAATCTTGGGTACGAGAAAGGTGAAAGCTCTGGATCTAGGTAGAGAAATTTTCAACCTAGGAATAGGAGAAACAAAACCAGAAAACCTCCAGTAAGATGGCCTAATGCTCAAAGATATCCATCATTCAATGGAAATTGTTTCAACTACAATAAATTTGGTCATAGAGCTATTCAGTACAGAAGCAAAGTAAATCAAAATGCTCCATCCTTCTCTGGTCAATGCTTCAAGTGTAAGAGGTATGGTCATAGATTAAATGAATGCAGAAATATGATAGTGAATAATGCTAACAATAAAGGAATTAGCAACTCCTTCAATGGTTACTGTTTTACTTGCAATGGATTTGGACACATGGCTAATCAGTGTAGATCAAGAGGAAATCAAGTTTATAAGAAAATAAATGTTGTGTGCTTTAACTGCAATAAATTTAGTCATTTTGCAAGATTCTGCAGAAATAGGAACAATGGAAGAAGAGGTTCGATAAACAGAAAACCAGATGAACAAAAACAAGACAGAGGCAAAAGAAAAATTGATGTGAATGAGATATGGAGTGAAATGAACAAGACTTGGGTAAAGAAAGATACAATAAACAATGATAATGGGTCTGCACTAGAATCAGGTGCTGACAATTCCTCCAGGAATTAAGTCAGGAGCTCTAGCTCAGGGGGAGCTGCATTGAACATCAAATTCCCCCGGTCAGTAAGTGGGTGCCTAAATCTAGCATAGTAAAAGAGGATATTTTGAATTTGTTCAGAACCTTTGGAAGGATTTCTAGAAGAAAAGATGTTGATATGAGATCTTGCAGAGCGATTCATGAAAAACTGTCAAAAATAGAGTAACCAAATAAAGTTAGGGTAACACATTTATTACAACGCCGAATCAGGGTTTACAAAATATAAAAGGTCACTTGTTCACACATTTGAATCACTTTTCATTTGGAGGAAATAAGAAGAAGAGCATTTGAGCTAAAAATATAGAGACTGAAGCACAAAGAGCGAATCCAACTAGCAATTGATCATCCCTAACCCCATAGAAGAAAAAGGTATTTCTCTGTATAGCTTTGAATCTAAAATTTGTTGAGATGGCTACTCCTCATGTTGTTGACATTACTAAAAGAGCTCAACCCAAATTTAAGAAGCATCCTCACAAATCAATAGAAGTCGACCCGTTAGGTGCTTTTTCAAGTGTTCTGTATGGTGTGTTGCATGTTGAAGACATTAGGGTTTATATTCATGAAAACATAGATGAATTTGGAGATTCAAGGTATGTAGACCTGTTTGAGAAACAACTCAGTGATGAAAATCATGAACTTAAATCCGAATATAAGGCACTACATGATAAACACTTTATTCAGATCATGGGGTTTCTAACATTTGATGAGGATGAATGGGTCCTATATGTTTTAAGTCGGATGCATGATGAATTTATTTGGTTGTTAAAACCATTCAAGATTACTAAGGATGCCATCAGAATTGTAACTGGATTAAACTCAACTAGTGGATTGCCCATGCTGAAAGCCATGAAAAACCAGACAGTGACTGATGCTACCGGTGCTAAGTTTGATAGAAGGGCAATGACCATCAATGATATTTTAGAACTTGATGTCAAATTCACCTCCATGGTGATTGGGTACAAGATTTACCACTCAAGCAGAGAAAATTCTATCTCTGGAACAACCATATATGCTACATACAAGATGCTAAAGGAAAATACTGATTATGCCTTGTGTGAATTACTACAGAATCAACTGATTGAGAATTTGAACAAAATTAAGAAAGATAAGAAAAACACTTTCAAGTATGGTACATTGGTTCTATGTCTATTCTTCTATTTCATGAATGAGGTACCTGGGGTAAAAGGTGTGTACTGGACTAAGGATGAGCTAGTTGCCATTTAGATCAAAGATCATCTTTGCAACATTGGTGATTTCAAAGCTCAGAAAACTGCAATATGGGGTTACTTCAAAAATTTTTAGAGTATAATGCATTTAAGGGAAAGAATCCCAAATTCAATTGTTGAGAAATACAAAAATGAAATATGCTTCATGGTTGACATTGATCAATGTCTGATGGAAGTTGTAGAACCAAGAACAATTTGGATAATGCCAATGGGTTATGAGGTGGATGAGAGAGTTCTGGACATGTATGCTTAGCATCTTCTAAGCAAGCCTAAAGACACAACGGTTGAGAGATTTGGGACATATGAGGAGCTGAGTTTAAAATTGCATACTAAGCTTAGAAAACCTAAAACAAATAGGAAAGTAAGAAAAGAAGTTGAGCAGTTGGCTGAAAATCTGGGGCTAAGGAGGATGTTAGGAAATTCAGAGAAAGAACTAAAAAAGCTGAGAAAGAGAAAAGAAAGATAAAGCAAAAGAAGATGGTGCAAATGTTGAATCACATAAAGTAGATACTGAGAAATCTGATGAACAAAAGAATGGTTCATAAAATGTTGCAAGAGACATTGCAGATGCAGTGAAAAGTCTTCTTGAAAAAGAGATGATTGACTTTGATGAACCTGAACTACTCCAAGGTCTAGCCAATCCAGATGCTCTCTCTCCAATTCAACTGATGAAAATAGCATCATTCACCCAAGTAAAGGCTAGAGAAAAGATGTTAAAATTCCACATGGAGGAAAATGAGCTACTAGGGCTTGCATCCAGAATTTTGGAAACATTAATGCCTACCTACTAGAAGAGTCCATCTGATTCCCCCTCCGAACATTTGAAAAGTCTTGTAAGTTCTGTAAATACTCATTTTGAGTCCTTTGAGAAGTCTGCGAAGGCAAAAGTTCAGAAAGAATTCCTGGATAAGAAATTTTGTGAAATAAAGAACCTGATAGGAAATGATAGAAGAATACTTGGTATTAGCATAGAGATTATTCAGAATGCTCTAAATGATGGAAGTGATATGTACAAATTATGTCTATTATGGCCCAAAGTTAATGAGGATATTGAGAAAAAGATAAAGGAGCAAGAATAGAAATTGATTAATCTCTCTCAAAATTTTGATCCTCTAACAGTTTCGCGTATAAGTCAAGAATGTCAAGCAATCAGCTTGACAGATGAGATAAAGAGGCTTGTTAAAGAAAAGGGTAACATTATGAAGAGGATGTGTGAGCTCTAGGGATTGATTGCCCCTAAGTTAGAAACAATGCATAATGCCCTATCTGAAGCTCAGACTGCAACTCAAACTAGTGATCCATCAGATCTATCAAAGGCAGAAGCATATTCATTTCTATTGAGTTGGCACATCTCAATTTTGGATGGAATGAAGAGTACTTGAGCCTCCGAACTTGTGCAAATAAAAACTAGTTTTGCAGACATTCTCAAGTTTATGTAAATAAGACTTAATGATTAAATTTTACACATGCGGCATTATATACAGAATTTTTGGAGAGTTTTGGCTTGCGGATCCCACCCCTTTCCATTGATGTCAAAGTGGGAGTGAAGGGCAGTGAAAAATAAGGAATTTAACAAAAGGGGAGAACTAGAATAAGTGAAGGGCACGAGTGTATAGACAAAGGGGAAGTTACACTAAGACACTTGGTCATTTTTTACTAAGTGTTGCCATCAATGCCAAAGGGGGAGATTGTTGGCAAGAGACACTGCTTTTCTTGATAGGTGTTATCATTGATGGCAACTAAGATCATTGCAATCATCCACATTACATAATTTGTTCATACTAGAAGTCAGATTCAAAATTTGTCTATGTCTGGGCAGTTAGGAACAGAGCAGTAAAAGGGTCCGGTATTTTGGTCCGGATCTCTCTGGTGGAAAGTCATGATTAGCTGTGGATCTAGGGGAGTCATGTACATTGTCAAGATAGTCTAAATCTAGATTTTTGTCTTCCGGTGATGAAGTATTCAAAAGATATTAGCCTCTAAGTACCGGGTTCTTGTTTGTTAGAGCAGCTAGAAGAAGAACAAGCTGACCTTGTAGAAGATCTTGATTCCGGATGTATGGAAGTTGGTTGTTGGACAAATAGTGATGATCAGTGATAGTGGTCAACATGAGTGATGATTTTTAGGAGCAATTTTTGGTCCGCACCTTAAGTTATGCATAGATCTAGCCGACAGAGCAGAGCATTCATAAAAGTTCTAAGTGTTGTTAAAGCTGACTGATAGAATGATTGTAGATCATATTGTGGATATATATAGCTGATGAAATTAGATGATTCAGTGTGTGTGGTGTATGCGAAGAAGGTGTATGTGAGAAGAGCAGAAATCTAAAGTGTGAATGAAGGCAGAGCAGTAAGAAGAGCAGAGAAAAGATGAAATGTGTAAGATCAATTTTTTGTACTTAACCAGAACTGAAATTCTTGCATGGGTAGATGCTATTAATTAGTTCAGGTTTCAGTTATTCTATTGTAATATTTTCCATAGGCAGTGAGCCTCCACTTGAGCAGTAAGCTCTGGGTAGTGAGCCCGAATGCATGTGCATTCCCATTTATAAAATACTTTTAATAGGGTATTAATTTTTGTGGGTTAACCCCCACCATGGTTTTTCCCTTAACTGGGTTTCCAAGTCAAAAATTTGGGTGTCAAATGTGTTATTTATGTTTCCGCTCATATGTTGTCGTTTAATGCTGAAATTTTTATATTGATTTGATTTTAAGTTGTAAAGGAAGAATAACAGTAGAAAAGTCTAAATTGAGTGACAACTGATTCACCCCCCCTATTAGTTGTCTGGACTTAATCCAACAGGACCTATTTGGTGCACCTTTGGAGTTTTGTCTTGTTGTTGGAGATCTCGACCAATGTTTGATCGGAAGATAGATCTTTTGATATTTTATTGTGTGACCATGAGGTGGTTTATGCATTACGAGGATTCTTTTTTTTATGAGTCTATGTGAATTGATTATGCCTCTTTGGTGTGCATTAAAGATGTGATTATTATTCTTATGCTAGACTGAAGGTAATTGAGGTGGTAGTTGTACCATGTGATGTATTAGACATTGAATTGGCAGTTGTGCCATGTGAATTGATTGATTGGTTATATACTTGGATTATTTGATAGACGTAATGTTAAAAGAGAAATAAAGATATTGTTTTGTATAAGGTTGAGTAGGACCAATAGTTTTGTGGATGGTGCCACATGGGAGGATGGAGAGAAGATTGATAGATATTTTCCTCATTTGAGGATACAGCACAGATTTCTTATTCATACATGGATTATGATACTTTGAGTTACTGTTATTATTTTATGATACTTTAGAGACATTATTGGTGGTAGATTTACATTATTATTTTTGATTTGTGTAATAAGACATCAAGATGATGTCTCTTCCAAGTGGGGAAGGATGTCACATCTCGTTTTATGGACTATATAATTATTCTAGATTAGCGAACATTTACTATGATTGTTTTACTTTGAGAAAATTCCACATATGTGAATACAATTATCATGATGTTATATTTGCATAAATTAGAAAGTTGATTTAATAGTAAATATTATCGATATGATTATAATGTTTTTCTTCGGCTATGTTTTGGGGAACTAACCTATTGACGTCGAGTTGCGTGTGAATTAATGCAGGTACTCATTGAAGATGAGAACATGGTTGAAATAGAAGTCTTCTAGCCACTTGGCAAGAACTATTTGGATGGTTAACCTTGATGTACTCACACTCACGTAGTATCATATTGCATTATTATGAATGGTTTAATGCATTATTATGTGGATAATAAATGAGATTGATGTTTAGATGCTTAGAAAAATATGATGTTTAATTGCGATAGTAAGTTCCTTTCGAATGCTTGATTTAGTCATGAATATTAATGTCTTTTCGTTTTATATTTTAAGTGGTATAATTATATTTGAAATGATGTATTTGATTAAATTGATATATTGTTATATTATTTAAATAATTAATAAAAGTTTCCTATTTTTAATATAAATATGAATGTTTGGAAGACAATATCTAAATTAGATTTAAACCATTATATTTAAATTACAATAGGTATATATGTTGAGACATGGACCAGCTAGGACTTGAACCTAGGACCTTCCATATGCTGTTGGAGTGCTCTACCACTGAGCTACTAGCCCCTCTTGGACTAGTCCATCATCGGTTCAGGTGTGGCTTATTAACACCAACACCCCCCCTTAAGCCACACCTCTCGTGTGCTTCGGGCTCCTAGCCTAGGCCTGGCTCTGATACCATGTTGAGACATGGACCAGCTAGGACTTGAACCTAGGACCTTCCATTTGCTACTGGAGTGCTCTACCACTGAGCTATTGGCCCCTCTTGGACCAGTCCATCTTCGGTCTGAGTGTGGCTTAACACCAACACCCCCCCTTAAGCCACACCTCTCGTGTGCTTGGGGCTTCTAGCCTGGGCCTGGCTCTGATACCATGTTGAGACATGGACCAGCTAGGACTCGAACCTAGGACCTTCCATATGCTGCTAGAGTGCTCTACTATTGAGCTATTGGATCCTCTTGGACCAGTCCATCGTCGGTCCAGGTGTGGCTTATTAACACCAACAATATATATATATATATATATATATGATTTTAATATTATTTAAATACTTATTGTTTGATTGAAATGACTATGTAATTTGAAAATAAATAAATTATATTAAATAACATTTATTATATTTAGAATCCTAAATAAAAGAATTTAAAAGAATATTTACCGTCTTGCATGCGATAGAAAGCTATTAAGTTATTTTATTCTAATTAAATATATAAATATATAGTATTATTACTATTGTAATTACTTCTTGAGTTATTTTAGTATTTGTGTTTTATGAAAATAGATAAATTGTATTAATAATATTAGTATTATATTTAGAAATCTAAAATAAAGAGTATTATAATTTAATTACTATCATGCAAGTGACAAAAAGCTTATTAAATTATTTATTCAAATTTAAATAGAAATTCAAAGCCTTTTAAACGCAATCTTATGCAAAACTTAAGTATCCATCAGTTATTAAAAAGCATGGAAACACCTCAATTTTAGACGCCAAGATGAGGGAGTATTGTTAATAAATAAAAAAGGCATTTTTGAAAACTAGTCAAGAAAAGTCATAGTAAAACATTGATAACTTTGTCATTTCTCAACAAATATTAAAACTGTAAACTGCTCTTGAAAGTTGGGGGAGAGAAGAACAAAACCCATAAGGGATTTGAAGAGACTTGCAGTAGTTAGTGAGAAGTTTAGTGAAAGAAAAGCAATTTTTTATTTGGCGTGAGAAAAACACAGGAATCACCATTTTTTAGCATCGATCACCATTTTTAAACGACCAATATCTCTGGATCTGGAAGTGACAGGAGACAGCTGGACAGCGACTTGGAACGTAGAATTGACCCCTTTTGTGCAAGTGAATTTATCCAGGTATTTTTCCCTATTTTTGTATACAATACTTAATGACTGATTATGATTGTTTAAACATAGTAAATTAGCCTGTTGTTTCCATTCATTGTCTTAACTTTTCTTTATTTTATGCTAAGTGAATCACCCCACTTTCTGGCTACTATATTTAACCTTGGAGCTAAAATGTAACAAATTTCCTAGTCGCTGATAAAAAATCACTTTTTGGTAGACATAAAAGAGATGATATCATTCTTAATTGCTATTAGAAAACCATTCTTTTAATTAAAATTGGCCTCTTCTTAAATGATCAAACTAGTGTGTAAATAACCCTTAAACTTAGTTGATAAGTATGGTACTCCTGTAGCTGACCTTTCCTCTATAGTATTTATTGTTGTTATTCATTGTATTTGCTATTCTTATTCACTGTAATTGTTGTTCCTTGTATTCTTGGTAGACCACCCTCTTTTCTTGTCATAACCGTTGAAACCATAGATAACCAAATTTTTGAGTGCTAATAAAATCACTTCTTGGTAGACATAAAATGAATAGCTGTTATCTTTCTTGTTTGCTGTTCAAAATCAGTCTTTTTTAAAAATCAACTCCTCTTCTTATTGATCAAACAATGTGAAAATAAACTCTTTAACTTGAAAGACAATATTAGATTCCTGTAGATATATTCATCTATTTATTTGTTGCTCAAAGATCTATTCTGAATAACTTCCATTTAAGTGACAGTAAGTCTGTTATGAACTATGTTATTTTATTTTAAATCTATTACAGTTCCTGTCGCAGTTGTGACAGGAAGATTGTTTTCTTGTTTCTTGACTTCCTGTCACAGTTGTGACATGAAGGTTCTTAAAAGATTATAATACATATTGTGATATATATTTATTGAATGGAATAGTTCCTGTCACTGATATGATAGTAAGATTAATAAATAACTTGGAATGCTTATTACATTACGAATTATGAATAAAATATAGAATTGGTAAATGAAACTAATTTAATAGCCTTATAGATGCAATTGTATGATCAATTGATGAATTATAGGAGAACATTGAATGTTTTATTTTATTATTTATTTACTTGTTATTGAGGAAAGATAGTAATAATATTTGAAGTATGCATCGATACTCATTATTGAAGTGGAGTTGGCATATGTCATTATTGATTTTATTCTTGAATCACGAAACGATATTGGATATGAAGTAAAATAATTAGTTTTCTATAATCTATTGAAGCCATGGAATACGAATTGAGAATATAATCATATTTCAAAATCTATGTTGCTTTTAAATCATTTATGATGTTAATCATTGCGCCTTGTTCAAAAAGTGTGTTTGTCTTTATTGATGTTTGGGAAAGGGATTAGAGGTGGTTATAGGTGATTTTGATTGATTGATTTATTTATTTGTTTATTGACTTATTTATTTATTTATTGGGGAAGGAAAGTAGATTTTTATCTAGGAATGTGTTTGGGTTACTTTTGGGCTAGGATGCCGAATGTGGATTATCAGAGATGGCATTTCCTCTTTTTAGGAATTGACTGGTTACTATGTTTGAAAGGTTTAGATCTAAACGAGCTGTCATTGACAAAGATGAATATTATGTCTAGCAAACTTTATTGATAGATTAATATATATCTCTGCCACATCTTGTTGTGAGACAATATGCATTTCATTTTTTAGAATTGCACATTAGACATTAGGTTGCATTGGGTCTTCCCTCTTGCCAGTTGTTTCTAGGTATCTAGACGTTTCGTGTAGGGTTGGGTTTCCTTTGTATCATGAAGTGATTCATAGAAGTGTAATTGCTTCATGGTTGGGTGGAAAAGCACATGAGACTGTTAGAAATAGTCCAGACAACTAAGAGGGGGGGTGAATCAGTTGTCCTACAATATTAAACTTTTTTGCTTTTGATCTTCTTTAACAACTTTCAATCAGATAAAGCATGAATCAATAACACAAGAGCAAAAATAAATTGAGCACACATGACACAATAATTTTTACTTGGAAACCTGGTTAAGGAAAAAATACAGTGGGGGTTAACCCACAAGATTTGTACACTACTAAGAGTACTTAGAAAAAGGGAAGGCACATGCCTTTGGGCTCACTGTTCAAGAGAGGATCACTGCCTACAAAATTTATGTTTAATACAGAAAGAATGAACTATGAAATAGCATCTTCTTTATGCCTAGTTCAGTTCCTTTGAAGACTTACAAAAACTTCTGCTCTGCTCCAAATACTTCTTCTCTAGCTCTTTATCTAAACATCTCTTATTCTTCTACTTCTCTACTCTACTCTGCCTTTGATCCTTTCTTTGGATTTTATTATTTTTGTACAAGGATAATTTTCCACAACTCATCAACAAGTATTTATTAGCTTCATCAACCTTGGAATGAAAATCAAGGTTGGCACTATAGACATCTGACTTAATGTGAATCACTAAGCTGTCAACCAAATATAACTGGGACTCAAATCTTTCTTGATCAACATGCCACACTTTAGAGAATTGCTCCTAGATCATCCGCAACACGCTTGAATCATTCAGTTAGCCAAGACTTGGAAGAATAGCAACACCAAGAAGGAAATCTTCTTTGACAAGCTCAAACTTCAATGCAGACCTCCACCATAGCAGTCACACAATTTATAGATCTCCACAAGCACATTAAATTCAACAAAAACATCTGCACTCCTCCAAATCATCAGAATCACTTGCATCTTCCTCTGGAACCTCAAGAACATTGTATGTCATTACTGTCACATTAGAAAGATTGCTTGCGGACCTCCAAACTACAAACCACTTGAATGGATGCTACACACTGACTTCCCAAACATGCCTCTAGATCCGTAGGTCATCATTTGACATATCCAGAGCAATCTGGACGTATTTCCTGTCACTCTATCTAATGTAGGAGCATCCCTGGTTCAAGAGAAATCTTGCACAAAAACATTTGCATTTCAATTCTTTCATTTTCCAGTTCAGTCAAAAGCAGTTTCAACTTGTGGTTCAATTTTGGTATTTCACACCTTGCGGATCTGGATTTAGCATCTACATTCATCCATCTACATCATATCAAGAATTCAAAATATTTGGATTAGTTACCGGAAAGATACCGCTATTGATAGAAGATCAACTGTTTTCTCAGAATAGAGTATCCTGACAGTCTTAGACAAATCAGTTGTAGGAGAAGGCTTGCAGATCATTCCTTGACTTGTGGATCCTAATGACACATCATTCAATGATCCTTTGTTCATGGCCGACCTTCCCCGGAGGTCCGCATGTTGTTCCAGTCATTTGAGGAAGTGTTCTATGCATTTAAGTCCAACCTATCTATGAACACGTTACAACTCTTCATTGGAGTTTGTGACCTTCCTTAGCCAATGTGGAGGAATCTATTGGTCCAGAAATGATATATATTGATGTAATAGATCCTTAGGAAAGTAGTTCAGAAGTTAGCAAGTTCATAACATAAGTGATAGCTGATAGTTTAGATTTTGTGCGAAGAGGACTTCAAAGCTTTATCTTGTGCATGTATGTAATCAGGCTTGTGAGCCCTATTTGTAAGTCCGCATGTTGCCGACCAATTCCTATTTGAATTTTATGATATAGTGAATGACTGAATCTACATTTATTCCATTTCTTTGAGTTGTTTCCATTGTGTTTACTCTTGCTACACGGTCTAGACAGTTCATTCTGTGAACCCTCCTGCCGTGATTGCACCAAGTGGTATCAGAGCAAAAGTTTGATTTTTTGGAGTGAATTGGCAAAAGGGATTCTATAAGATCTTGTTGTGAGCAGATCGCCGATCTGAGGCAGGTTACTTATGCACAACCGATTGTCGATTGAGGGGTAGTTGTCAATTGTAGCCCGATCACCGAATTTGAGGCAGTTTGCACTTAATCCTAGAAGATGTCACCATGAAGAGTTCCTCTTGTTGGTACAATGGCTAATAGAATGGATGAGATTATGGAATTGATGAGAACAATGCAAATTTGTTTGGATGCTGTCGAGGAAGATAGGCAAAGAGGATTGACACCTAGACCTAATGTTGAAAGTGATGATGAAGAAGAATTTCAATCTACTAAACAAATTGGTGAAACCCTAGGAGGTGATGAAGAGGAAAAATTAGATCAAGTAAAGGTGTTGTGAGCTATTTCAAAGATTGGAAAGAGACCTAGAGTTGATGTACCGAATTATACTAGTAATTTGAATCTTGAAGAGTTGATTGATTAGATAAATGACATGGAAGAATACTTTGAATATGAGGAAATTGAAGATCCAGAGAACGTGAAGTTTGCAAAGACAAAGTTGAAAGGACATGCTGCTATATGGTGGAAAGAATTTCAGTTGGAAATAAATAGAAGAGGGAAAGAAAAGATTACAAAGTGGGACCGGATGGTGACAAAGTTGAAGAATCAGTTTATACCTGCTAACTATGAATTGGAGCTGTTGAAGAGATTACAAAACCTGAAACAGAAGGAGAAATCTATGAAAGAGTATACTGAAGAATTTCATAAGATGATCATAAGAATAGGACATAGTGAAGCAAACAAGGAGAAAGTAGCTAGATACATCAATGGACTGAGATTGAACATTCAAGAGGAGCTAAGCTTGGTGAGGATGACAACTTTGGAAGAAGCATATCAGTTTGCCTTGAAAATGGAAGAGAAGTTGAATAAGAGACATGATCAGAGACAGAGAGGTAGAGGAGGTAAAATTTAGAGAGGTAGGACATTTTCTAGAGGAGATAGATCATATCTGGAGTAGAGCAAGTTTGATAGCTCGTTTAAGAACGATGACAGAGACAATAATGTTTACTGGAGAGATGACATAAATTTTTACTAGAGAGGAAACCCTAGTGCATACCGGAATGAAGGATACAAAAGATAAGGAAGAGGATGTGATAAGAGAACATTCAGAGGTTGTTTCAAGTGTGGAGGTGAAGGACAGATAATTTGAATGTAATCAGGGTAGTACAAGTAAGAGGAAAGAAAATAGTGGAAGAGTAGCTTATGTAGAAGAAAAACCTGCTAGATCACCCAGTTCAATTGGAAAACCTAAGAAAGGAGAATCACTTGTGATGAGGAGAGCACTATTTCAAACAAAGACAAATGAGGAACCACCACAGAGGAAAAGTCTGTTCAGAACTAGATGCAAATCATGAGGTAAATGTTGTAAAGTTGTGATTGATAGTGGTAGTTCAAATAACCTAGTTTCAGAGGAGATGGTGACTAAGCTAAAGTTGGAAAGATTGAACACCCTAAGCCTTATCATATAGCATGGATTCAGGATGATCATAAGGTACTAGTGAGTGAACAATGTTTGGTGAAATTTCATATTGGATTTTATCATGATGAAGTCTTGTGTGATATTATGCCTATGGATGTTTGTCATATCTTGTTGGGTGGACCTTGACAGTATGATAGGAAATATATACATGATGGGAGAAAGAATACATGCACTATAACATCAAATGGAAAGAGAATTACTTTGATTCCTTTAGAAGATGATCCTAAGAGTAAAGTATGTGGGAATGCTAGAATCTATTTGGTAGATGGAAGAAAATTTCTGGATAGTTTGAGACATGAGAATATGTGTTATGCCTTGATTCCTAAGACGCTTGAAACATTGAAGAAGGAGATTGAAGAATCACAAATGGAGGAGATAAGAGAGTTGCTGATAGAATTTGAAGACATCATATCAGACAATGTACCTGAAGGATTGCCACCTATAAGGAGTATCAATCATCACATGGATCTTATACCAGGAGCAACTTTTCCTAACAAAGCAACACATAGAATGACACCGACAAAGAATGAAGAGTTGAATAGATAGATACAAGATTTGTTGAGAAAAGGTTTGGTCAGAGAAAGTTTGAGTCCTTGTGCAGTACTTGCAGTTTTGGCACTAAAGAGCAATAAACAAGATCACAGTTAAGTATAGATTTCCTTTACCTAGGATGGATGATATCATGGATTGTTTGAGTGGAGCAAGATATTTCACAACTTAGATAGATTTGAAGAGTGGATACCATCATATCAAAATTAGAGAAGGAGATGAATGGAAGACTACTTTTAAGACAAATGAAGGACTGTATGAGTTGTTAGTGATGCCTTTTGAATTGACAAATGCACCTAGTACTTTCATGAGATTGATGAATCAAGTCTTGAAGAAATTCTTGGGTAAGTTTGTTATTGTGTACTTGGATGATATTCTAATTTTTAGTAAGACAAAAGAAGAACATTTGTTGCATATTAGACAAGTTTTGTAGAGGTTGAGAGAAGAGAAATTGCCGATAAACATCAAGAAGTGTAGTTTCATGAAGGAAGAGTTGGTATATTTAGGATTTGTGATTTTTGGAGAAGGATTGAAGATGGACCCTGAGAAAGTGAGAGAAATTGTTGAATGGCCTACACTGGAGAGCATTGGAGAGGTTAGATCATTTTATGGATTGGCTAGTTTCTACCAGAAGTTGGGATTTGATTCTCTCACAAGCAGAGTTTGCATACAATAATTCAGTGAATAGGAGTACCTGAAGAACACCTTTTGAGATTGTTACTGGAGTGAATCCTAGAGGAGTTGCAGAATTGAGAGACATCAGTATAGAGGAAAAGAGAAGTGCAGAAGTAGAAGAATTTGTAGATCATATGAAGACAGTGCATAATCAGGTGAAGAAACATTTGGAGGATATGAATAGTAAGTACAAAGGGAAGGCAGATAAGAAGAGAAGACATAAGGAATTTGAAGTGGGAGATGAAGTAATGGTGTACTTGAGAAAAGAAAGATTTCCAGTTGGGACATATAACAGGTTGAAAATGAAGAAGTTTGGACCTTGTAAGATACTCAGGAAATTTGATTTAGGTAATGCATATGAAGTAGAGCTATCGGAGGCATTGGGTATATTACCTATTTTCAATATTTTAGATCTATATCAGTATCATGAAGCAGAGTTCAGTGACAACATGGAAGAAGACTTGAAGAAGCAATTACCACAACAAACATTGGAGCAGATAGAAGATATTTTGGATAGCAGAGTTGGACATAGCACTAGATGAAAACAATACAAAGAATATCTTGTGAAGTGGAAAGGCAGATCGGAAGAAGATTCATCATGGATTTCTTGGGCTGAGGTAGACCATCTTGGTTCTCCTTTAGCCTTAGCAAAGTGAGGGAATCACTTTTTCAATAACCCTAGTTGTCTGATGCAAGAGCATCCCTGGTTCAAGAGCAATCTTGCATCAACCAAAAAAATTTGCATTTTAGTTTGTTTTCATTTTCCAGTTCAGTCAAAAGTAGTTTCATCTTGTGGTCCGGTTTTGGCATTTCACACCTTGCGGATCTGGATTTAGCATCTACATCATATCAAGAATTCAGAGCATTTGGATCAGTTATCAGAAAGATATCGCTATCAGAAGATCAACTATTTTCTTAGAACAGAGTATCCTGACAGTCTCAGACAAATTAGCTATAGGAGAAGGCTTGCAGATCATTCCTTGACTTGCAGATCCTAATGACACATCATTCAATGATCCTTGTTTTGTGGCCGACCTTCCTCAGAGGTCCGCATGTTGTTCCAGTCATTTGAGGAAGTGTTCTATGCATTTAGGTCCAACCTATCTATGAACACATTACAACTCTTCATTAGAGTTTGTGATCTTCCTTAGCTGACACAGAGGAATCGATTGGTTCGGAAATGATATATATTGATGTAATAGATCCTTAGGAAAGTAGTTTAGAAGTTAACAAGTTCATAACATAAGTGATAGAAGATAGTTTAGATTTTGTGCAAAGAGGACTTCAAAGCTTTATCTTGTGCATGTATGTAATCAGGCATGTGAGCGCTAATTGTAAGCCTGCATGTTGCCAGTTGATTCTTATTTGAATTCTATGATATACTAAATGACTAAATCTACATTTGTTCCATTTCTTTGAGTTGTTTCTATTGTGTTTACTCTTGCTGTACGGTCCAGACGGTTCATTTTGTGAACCCTCCTACCGTGACTGCACCACTGTCTCTTCTGAACACTGTAAAATTGGTTCTACTCAGATGGCCATAGCTTCTTCAAATCTTCATACGAACCCTTCAAAACTTATCTGGAGCTTCTTCAGACAATCCTCTACTCAGCCATATGGTCCGCATTCATTGATCCTCATTAATTTTCTCAATATCCTCACCAATCCAGTCTTCTATACAGGCATCAAGATATGATACAGTTGACACCAGTGGCAACAAGGATATGTTGACATCAATGACAACACCGATTAGACACATATTTGCAACAAAGACATGTTCCCGTCTCTTAGCTTGTAGGAAAACCATTTGGGTTCGTGGTGACTAGAGAGTGTTTTGATTTATTTATACTTGTTGAACATTATTATAATTTGTATTTTGATGTATTATGGCATGGAAGCCAATGGACTTTGTATATTATTTTATAGTGCTATCACTTGATTTGAGCATGAGATTTTTTTAAGATTTAATGACTTTTATTGATTCATATTTATGAGATTTATCTTTTACTTGTGAAGTTGCAATTAAGCAGATTAATTACATCATTTTACTTTATTTACTTCTGTGATGATTTGAGTACTTTACAATAGGCCAGTAGGGTAGGAACCCGAATCATGCACGCCAAGTCCCAAATCAACCACCTCAGTAGTAGATAAACCAACAATATGGAAATATTATGAATTCTGGACCTACATTTCAAAGTTACGCTTAGAGATTTCCTCCACCTAGGTAGCCCTTGGGAGATGAAAGATACAAACAATTAGATTTCTTTGGTATACATGATTTTCTCAACCTGACTCCAAACGAGATAATGGGGAAAATTCCAAGGTTTCAAGGCAACAATGCAATCACCAGTGAAGACCACTTGAGGCACTTCATCAATTTCATAGATGATATGAGATAGAGGATGAATATGTGATGATGAAGTTGTCTGTTCACTCGTTGAAGGAAAGTTCCATGAAGCAGTATAAGGCTCTCCCAGATAAAAGTATTGATTCATGGGAAGAATTTATGAGGGTGTTTAGATTGTAATATGCAGATAGGATCGACCCCAAGTTTGTCATTCATGATTTCACTACAATCAAGAAGGGGATAAATGAAATGGTGGATGACTTCAACAGGAGATTTATCATGACAATGAGAAAGGTACCCATTAATCTCAGGGTTAATGAATCAATGTGTTTAGTGCTATACTATGGTGCATTTGATTCTAAAATCAATTATTTTTTGAGAGATAAGATTCCTAAAACATTGAGGGAGTCTTATGATTTAGCCATTAACATAGAAAGTAGCATGAGGGATTTGAACAAACATTTTACAAGGTTTGATGTAAATATTTCCTAGCCAAATAAGATGGAATTAAGAAAACCCCTCACAATAGAAGACAAAATGGACAAACTTATGGGATTTATGAAAGATGTGTCCTATAAGATGGTGTGAAATAAGAAGGGGTTACCTCCACAAGATGCTACAACGCATTTTAATGAAGGTCAAATATTGCACAATAGGCCTTATAATACTGACTGGTCCAAAAGGCCACAACAACATGATAGGCAAGTGGTTCTCAAGCAAGTTAGTTTCAAGTAGCCTAAGAGGGACATTCCTGATCCAATGAGGAAAGAGTAAATAAACTACCAAGAGGCCTCCCCCTGGTGTAATTCATGTTATCTCCCACATGATTCAGTAAATTGTGTTGTTGCTTGCTTAATGACTAGAGAAGAGTTTCCAAATGAAGAAAGCACAACTGAGTATAATGAGGATGAGATAAATTAGTTTGGTACTGAATAATATGAGCAATCAAGTGATGATGCTATGACAGCTACCAAGATGATGATCATGTCTTCCAATATGATCATGATGCAAGTTCAAAGAAATACCAACTGCTAACTCATGATTTTGGGCACTTAAGGGATCTCATGCACATGAAGTACAAGCAGTCCAAACCTTCAAAAGAAGACATGAAAGCTTTGATTGATGTAACCATAATGTAGGTCTAGGGAGGTTATCAATTAAGGAATAGGAAAGTACCTACACAAAACCCTCCTGTTGTAGAATTAAGAAAAGGTGGATTGGATGGTGAGAGAAAAACATAGGACAAATGTGGAGAAGAGGGACAATATTACTCCCAAAAAGAATATCCTAGAAAAGAAGAAAACTCCATTACAACCATAAGCAACTAAGAATAAATATGTGCAGAAGACTCCAACCCATGTAGCACAACCAACTACTACATTTGTTGCTAAAATACTAAACCCAAAGGATCATGTTAAGAATGATCAACCCCAGTTATCAAAGGAACCAGAATAGAGCAAGGAGAAAAAGGAGTTGAAAGGTATGGAAGTCTCTTTCAATCAATTGATACCTTACATTCCTTGTAAAAATGACATCACTATCTTGTGTGATATTCCTTTACCAAACTACAACCCTATAGACATGGCCCAGGTTATAAGCCAAGTCAAAATATCAATGCATGTAGGGGATCTTCTTAGAATCCTTGAACATATAGATAGGTTTGTGTCATTTGTCACTGATGTTGATACACAAAACCAACTTCTTATTTCTAGTGATGATGATAAGGGTAAAATCCAAGAAGAAACAATCAAGGTATATCTAGGGTCAACTGTAGTTAACAACAGGATGGGTGTAGATCCTTTCTATACAACACTGATTGTAAATGGTTGGTTGTTGCATAATTGCGTGCTTGACTCGGGTGCTTCAGGTAATGTTATGCCCTTGGAACTAATGAATGGGTTAGGAATGAAAGTATCTAGGTCTTTTGACAAGTGCTTTGCTATGGATTCTAAGGAAGTCAATGTGATAGGTCTGGTTAAGGACGTTGAGGTCCAACTTGCTGCTTACCCTTACAAGTCTTTTTTTATGGATGTTATTGTTGTTGACTACCCTGCTAAGTGGGGTATGTTGTTATCCAAAAAGTGGGTAGAAGTATACAAATGGATCTTTCATATTCCACCATCCTAGTCCATGGTGTGGAAGTAAATCTATATAGGGATAAAAGGGTAGAAGATAAAAATATTGAGGATCAGTACAAAACACATGATGATGATGTTAATTTATTCAATACAAACATTGATCATTTCATAGGGTACTGCAATCAAGATCATCACAACATTGATGCTTGCTCTTCCTCTCCTACTGCTCTTGATTGCAATGCAAGTGATTTATGGATGATGTACTTTTATGGTGTGTATTCTAGGGATGGATCAGATGTAGGTGTTGTATTAATTTCACCAGATGCTCAACATTTTAGGCTTTCCTTTAGGCTTGATTTCTAGTGCACCAATAACATAGTTGAGTACAAATCCCTCTTGCTTAGTTTGAATGTTGCTTACAAGCACAGAGTGCATTGTTTGAGAATATTAAAGTATTTAGAGCTTGTGGTACAATAGGTTAGAAATGTGTATCCAACTAAGGACAACAGGTTGAGATCATATAGAAATGTAGTTTGGGACACTTTCAAATTGTTTGATGCTATTGACATTGAATGGATTGAGAGAAGTGGAAATGAAAAAGCAGATGCCCTAGATGTTGCTAGTTTGAAGTTTAATATATGGTCATCTTCTTCTATATTTTGCCATTATGATGTTTAAGCTCTCACCAGAACAATAATCCCATATAACATATATAGTTGGTAGGTTTTTAAGGATAACAATCATATTTACAATTTTTTGAATTGTGTGGATAAATTTGACAACCGATTAATTGAATGGTAGCCCATGGTGGAGGTTGAAGATGGTAAGAAAACTTTTTTTGGAAGTGAGATAGTACAATTGAAAATAATTACAATTCCTAAAGGATTAGTGGCACCTGAGAGAATGTTTGACAATATTGATCGTTGGAAAAGAAAAGGTAAACTAGTTGAATAAGAAAATGTTGAAGGTGTCAACCTTGGGATTAAGAATGCACCAAAGATGGTATATATAGGAAAGAAACTCAAACTTCATGAGAAATAAATGTTGATTGCTTTGCTAAGAAAATTTAAGAAGTGTTTTGCATGGTCCTATGATGAACTGCAGGCATATAGAGAGGACTTGTTTCATCATATTATTCTGCTTCAACCTAATGCAAAGATTTTTAGACATAAGCAAAGACCCATAAACCCTACCATAGCTCCCAAGAAGCAAAAGGAATTAATGAAGATGAAAGAGGGAAGCATGATTAAATCTATTAGACATTCTAAATGGGTATCCAACCTTGTCCCAATAAGAAATAAGAATAGGAAAATTAGGTTGTGTGTGGATTTTAGAAACTTGAATATCAAATCTCTTAAGGATAACTATCCACTCCCAAGCCTAGACCATTTGCTGTAGAAAGTGACTAAATCAGAGTTGATGTGCATGATGGATGGATTCTTTGGGTACAACCAATTTATGGTCAAGGAATCAGAGCAGTACAAGAGAACATTCACAACTCCTTGAGGTACCTATGTTTATGTGAGGATGCCATTTGGATTGAAGAATGTAGGGTCAACATTTTAGCAGGTCATGGATGTGGCTTTTGTTAGTCCCATTGATGAGATCATGGTGGTCTATCAAGATGACCTGACAACATTCTCAAAAGAAAGAGGTGAGCATTGCAAGCACCTTGAAATAATCTTCAAGAGATGTTTGGAGTATGGGATTTCACTTAATCCCAAGAAATGTATATTTGGTGTTGCAGAGGGCAAGTTGCTAGGACACATTGTGTCAAAGGATGGGGGTAAGAATAGACCCAGAACAAGTCAAATCTTTTGACCTCATCCTTTAGTCTAAATTAGTTAAAGGAATACTGTCTTTCTTCAAGCAAATAAACTTTGTTTGGAGGTTTGTTCTTAATTTTGCAGAGAAGACTAAAGCCATTTTAAAAATGCTTAAGAAGGGGCAATCAATTGTATGGGATGTAGAACTAGTTGAATCATTCAAGGACATCAAAGAGTCCATCAAGGAAGTGTCGGTACTTATAAGTCCAAATTACTCTAAACCCCTTTAGTGGTTCTCTTTTACTTCATTTTATACTATTGTTGTTGTTTTATTTCAAAAAATGAAGAAGAATATGAACATCTTGTGTCATTTTTTAGTAAACCATTACAGACAACTAATTTGAAGTATTCTATAGTGGAGAAGCATGCTTATGATTTGGTCCAGGCTATGAAGAATTTTAGATCATACCTTACAAGTGCTAAGACCATATCATATTTGCCACATACAACAGTGAAGGATATATTTATACAATAAGAATATTCAGGTAAAAGGTGCAATTGGATCAACAAGATCCAAGAGTATGAAATGGATATACAGGTCACAAAGCTAGTTATCTAGGCCAAGGTTTGGCTAAGCTAATAGTTAATTCAAATTTGGAGGCAACAGAAGTAAATGAGACGAATGTAGAAGATACTCCTCATTGTAGATTAATTAATGATGCGTGGTATAAAAATGTCATATTTTACCTTGAAAATATGAATTGCCACCATGTATGGATGAGAATTAAAAAAGGACTCTCAAGCTAAAATATCAGAGATATGTGTTGTTCCAAAATGAATTGATGTGGAGGATTCATGAAGGTGTGTTTTTCAAATTTTTGGGCCAAGAGCAAGATGATACAGTCATGAGGGAGTGTCACCATGGAATTTGTGGGGGACACTTCAAATCTAAAACTACTACCCATAAGACCCTCAGAGCTGGGTATTGGTGGCCCATTTTGTTCAAGGATGTAGTACAAAAAATAAGACGTGATGCTTGCCAACAGTTTTCTAGTAAGTTGAAATTTGCTAGAGCACTTCCCCTTTTTCCCCTCGTAGTTGATGCACCATTCCAATAGTGGGGAATTGACTTCATTGGAGAAATACAATAAAAATCCAATAATGGATATAAGGGGATCCATACAATGACTTATTACTTCACTAAGTGGGTAGAGGCAGTCCCTACTTGAAATGCAACTTCCAAGGTGGTGATTGATTTCTTGATCAACAACATATAATAACTAGATTTGGAGTGCTTGACAAGATTTTGGTTGATAATGCAATGTGCTTCAAGTCTCAAGAAATGTTGAATATGTGTTCTAAATTTAATATAAACATGGTGCATTTGTCTCCATAGCATCCCCAAAGCAATGGACAAGCTGAGTCAAGTAATAGAAGCATGATGAAGATTATAAAGAGAACATTGGACCAGAATAAGAAAAAAAATGGGATGACAGTTTAAAATATGCTCTATGGGTTGATAGGATAGCTTTTAAAATATCCATAGGTAGAAGCCCATTTGAATTGGTGTATGGAGCAAAGGCTAAGATGCCCATTAACATGGAGTTACCAGTCTATTAATTTCTGCATGATGTAGAGGAGGATTAGTGTGATGCATTTAACCAAAGGATCATGTAATTGACTAAGTTAGAGGAGAAAACAAGAGCTTCACTTGATACAAAATTGGACCATAAGCAGACAATGAAGTGTATGACAAAAATACTATATCAAGGGACTTTTGGATTGGTGATTTGGTTCTCATTTGGAATGCTAAAATCTGAAGATAGAGGGAAGAATGGTAAGTTTGATTCATTGTGGATTGAGCCATATGAAGTGGCTAAGATGTTTGAGCTTAATGTTTACCACTTGGTAAATCTAGAAGGAGAATTCATGGAGCTACCCATTCACAGTTAACATTTGAAGCATTACTTTTCATAAGTAATGATGTCCTTCAATTTTGAATGATGAATTTAGGTTATATCTTTCATATTTTGAACCTTGTGTAGTCTTGACCACTATTGGTCATGATGGTGTGTTTGTGTTATATTTTCCTATTCCTATTTTTGTGGTCTTCCCGGAGATGTTCTAGATTCTCACTATCCTTGTTAGGTACACGTCCCTAACTAGACCCACTATTTGGACCTCTATTTTCCTAGCCTCAATATTGTAAAATCTTGTCGAATTCATCAAAATTTTCCTAAGATGCCCCTATGTGTTTTCCTTGTTTTGTGTGCCTTGGAAAGTGTTAGAATTTTGTTAAAACTCTAAGAAAATCTTGAAAAATTCTTAAGTTTCCTTGGTATTTTTTTCCCTGGTAGGACTTTTGCCCCCTCTGGATCAATACATGTGTTCACATCCCCTTTCTTCCCCACTTTCATGCTTTGGCCTTCACTGGCATGACTTAGACCTAGACTAGGATATGTCTTGGACCCCTTCCTAGACCTCCTTTTCTAGACCTCTCTTCCCTTCCGCCAGATTTCCTTTCCACCATCAACATGGATTTCATGTAGAACAGATCATGTCCTAACCCCCCTTGGATCCCCCCAATGTCCTCAACCCCCCAAAAGTTCTGCCTACCTCTTCATGTCTTTCTAGGTGGAGTTATAGTTGAGAACTAGATATGTTTAGGACACCCCAAAACTTCTACATCCAGTACCCCCTTAGATTTCTGCAATTCTAAAAAAGGCATAAAAAATGAAAAGTGATAATTGCCCACAACTTCCAAATGCACTTAAAACCCATGCAGGTCGTAATGCGAATTGGGTCACTAAAGTTGGTGAATTTATGGTAGTTGGTTGACTTTTTAGGATTTTCCCACCCATTCCTTCATCAAATATGAATTGTAAAAGATATAAATAGAAGAAACAAACTTATTCAAAGGGTTGGTTATTCATTATATTCTCTCAAACAACTACATGTGTGAAAAAGGAAAATTCTTCTAGGCTATGTGGTCACGATTCCAGTTCTTCAGGCAAGTGACAAAGTAGATGAAAGATTATTTTTTTCTATGAACACCAGTATATTGTATGTCTCCATGACCGAGGGTACAATTTCAAGGAAATATCTAAGACAATGCTAGGGTTTCCTCTTGCCCTATTTTAGGGTACGAATGTAACTTTGAAACTGATAAATGTGATAGCATTCTAAAGCATTACTAGGTTGGTGATGGCCTTTTTTGAATTACATATGGATTTTCATGGTGAAGTTCTAGGTTATTAAGAATTTGTATATGCTTGGTATTATATGATAAATACATTTTATGCTATTAGGTCAGTTTTCTTTTGTTTCTGCTATGTCTTTTTCCTTTGATAAAATGGACTTTGCTGCCTAGTGGATAGATATCAATCTTAGAGGTGGTAACAAAAAACACACACATTTAAATGAACAAATCTCAATAGTTAAACACAAACCAACATTTTTCCCTTATGCAAGACTATTCTTTTCATCAGCTTAAAAGATGTTTTTAGTGTAGTAGGTTAGTTTTGTTACAGTGACAATTTTGGATTCAAAACTACAATTTGGGTATTGATGCCCTATCTTAATGAACATATTTCATATTATTGTCAATCCCAGCTGAGGGATACCTCTAGGAACACCCTCCTTGGTCTAGCTGAACCAAAAGTGAAGAGGTGATTACGCACTCCTAACCATTAGCCCTTAGTCATCCTTATCATGTTGATGAATCCATTTTTCACCTCCTTGAAGACATCCCTAGGTTTGGAGGTTGAGTAATGTTCTAGGGATTAGGGTAATTTATTTTGGGACCCAACAAGAACCCTTATCTATTGTCCATGGTTTTTGAGTGAGATGTGGGTTCTTCTTATGATAAATGGTTCATATATTCTCAAAAATATATGTCCTAATAAAACATTAGAATCCATGCTTTTGAATTCTAAGAAATCAACAATAAACAAATTTCCTTCAAGATAGAAGATAACAACTTGTGTTATCCTTCTTACCTTGAGGACTTCTCTTGTTATTGAATGCTCTTTGGCAATGCTAACTCTTTCTTTCCAATATTTTCAAGAATGGATTTTTTCTTGGCACAAGATCTTATAGAACCATAACCTATAAAATAATATAAGCTATAAGGTTTATAATCTCGAAACTCAAAATTTACTAACATATATGTAGTTATGTACAAAATATATAACTAATGTAGTTTCTACTTTTTCTTTTAGCTCTATTACAAATAAAATTTGTTCTATGGTTGCTAGCCTTCTTCCCAAATCATTTGTTACATTTTTTTACTCTAAGTGTAAGAGTTGGCTATGGAGATAGCCACCCAAGATCTAGAGGCCTAATGGAAATCACAAAGATATTAGAAGATCAATATGACAAGAATAAACTATAATCCTATCAAATAATGCAAATATAATGTATGTGATACAATGAGAAACCATTGGTTATATAGGCCAAGGTGAGACATAAGACAACATAATATTATGACAAGTGTCTTAATCGTATGACTTGACACACAAGGAGATAACTATCCTTAGTGTACCCTGCGTATGCCCTAAATAAACTTAACTAGACAAGTATAAATAAGACCTAATGTAGAACCAATTAGGTAATCTACCCCATTCACACCAACACCCCCCTTAAGTGTAACTTAGGGAGGACATGAAAGCATGCAAAAATGTAAAGATGGGTCTCAGCTACAAGACCATGTTAGGCATCCATGTACAAAACAATATCTCACAATCAGAGAAAAGGAGAAAAACCCACAGGAAAAATTCCCTCTCCAAAAGAGAGAAAACACATGAAAGATGTTATCTATGTATGAGAAATAAAAACGCCATGTGAGGAAAAAGTCTCCCCATAAGAGAGAAGAAAAGAGACCATGTAACCCCCCTCAATGTAAAATATTTTACACTATTGGTAGATGCCTAACAATGAATGTTGAAGATGATCTAAGAATGCTCGACAATGTTTCTCCCCTTAGGAAGAAACAAAACTAAAGATGTATGCAGGATGTATTCCCATTCCTAGAAGGAATATGAGGGAAGAAAACTTAAAATGTATGATGTCTCTAGAAGCTGCTCAGGTGTCACCATATTGGTGCTAAAAGGTGCCACTAACAAATTATGAGTCCTAGGTCAAATTTAAGAAAGTGACAATTCAAAACCTAGTGGAAACTAATGTAAAACAAGATCCAAAGACAATGAAGGTAAATCCTCAAATTTTGCTTAAGGATCTTGAAGTCAATGTGAGAAATGCTAATAAGATGAATTAGGTAATGTTATCACATAGAATTGCACCCAGCTTGGAGAGAGTCAACGTATTCTAATGACATAATGGGAATGATCTCAAGGTGTGGGACCTTGCAATATGAGATCAGACCTCCAGAGAAGGTTGGTTCCTCATTCTAAGCCTAAAGCTCAAAGAAATTAACTAAACCTAGTGCTAGTGCTTGTAAGGATAAAGGAAGAGAGGGAAACAGAAAGGGAAAAGGTGATGCACCAAAGTTTAGTATGTTGGATTGCACTGACATGACATAATAATGATCTCAAATCTCAGGGAAAATCACACAGACTCATGCAGGTTCAAACAAAGGTTAGGGAAGAAAGACAAAACTATGGAAGAGACCATTTTATCCACAAATATAGTTTAAATCTATCATATAAACATAATGCAAGAACAATGAGAGAGGCAATATTCGATTTATATTGATCATAGAGGTCAAATAACCATTACAAACACTACAACAAATCCCTATGATTAGCTCCCTTTTTTGCTTCCACCCACTGTTTTAATGTATTTTTCTCCATTTTTTGAAAAAGTCAGTGCTATTTATCAGGATGGCATTATTTTTGGTATTTTTTGTGCCAACCAGAACAAGTCAATGCTAAATTAGGTGCCAATTAGCACCTACTTTATCTCCTACTATAGCACCTAATTTAGCACCACATTTAACTCCTGGTTTAGCACCTGATTTAGCACTTGTTTTAGCACCTGCGTTAATGCCTTATTTAGCGCCTTATGTAGCATCTAAATTTAGTGCCTGATGTAGTGCCTAATTGAGCACCTAATTTATGGTTACTTGTTTATAAGTATTTTTTAGGGTTTAGGGTTTATGGTTTTGGGATTAGGGGTTAAGGTTTAGAGGTTTAGGATTTAGAGACATATAGAGGACCAATAGGCAGATATAGAGGAGACTGAGGGGAGAGATAGGGAGATAGAGAGTGAGGGACATGGCCAAAGATATAAGGAGAGAGATTGAGAGGTAGAGGGACAAAGGTGATAGGGAGAGAGGGGAGAGATAGGGAGATATAGGTTTAGGGTTTATTGTTTAGGCGTTAGGGGTTTAGGTTTAGAGGTTTAGGGTTTAGAGTTTATAGAGAGAGGAATAATAGGGAGATATAGAGGAGACTGTGGAGAGAGATAGGGAGATAGAGAGTGAGGCACATGGACATGGCTAGGGACATAGGGAGAGAGATTGAGAGGTAGAGGGATGATAGAGATAGGGAGATAGGGAGATAGATAGGGAGATAGGGAGATAGATAGGGAGATAGAAGTTTAGAGTTGCTTGGATTTAGGGTTTAGAGGTTTGGGGTTTAGGGTTGCTTAGGTTTGGAGAGAGAGAGAGAGAGAGAGGGGGGGGAATGATAGGGAGATAGACTACTAGAGTGAGCAAGATATATATCCTATAGAGAGATAGGAAGAAGGATTGAGAGCCGGTAAAGGGACAATATTATAGATAGGGAGATATATAGGGGTTTAGGGTTTCTCAGGTTTAGCGTTTACAGGTTAGGGTTTAGTCGAGGTTTAGGGTTTAGTGTTTAGAGAGAAGACCAATAGTTGGGAGATATAGAGAGTGAGGTATATGGCCAAAGACATAGCCAGAAGAGATTATAGGGATATATATGGAGAGTGAGAGACATGGCCAGAGACACAGGGAGAGAGATTGAGAGGTAGAGGAATGATAGAGATAGAGAGATAGGGAGATAGAGGTTTAGGGTTGCTTGGGTTTAGTGTTTAGGGTTTAGGGATTTGGGGTTTAGGATTTAGGGGTTTAGGTTTTCTCAGGTTTAGGGTTTATGGGTTACGGGCATTATTTAGGTTTTATATATGTTTTAGGGGTTAGGGGTTAGGGTTTAGGGTTACTTGGGTTTAGGGTTTAGGGGCATTATTCAAGGTTTACGGTTGCATGTCAAAAGAAGTCTCTCTCTCTCTAAATCCCTCAACCCTAAATAATGCCCCTGATCCCTAACCCCTAACCCATAACCTCTAAACCCTAAACCTCTATCTCCCTATAATATCTCCCTTATCTCCCTCTCTCTAGCTATCATCCCTCTACCTCTCAATCTCTCTCCTTATCTCTCTAGACATCTCACTCACTCTCTATCTCCCTATCTCTTGCTTGATTGTGATCTCCTCTATCTCTCCCAATCTATCTCCTCTCTCTTGACTCTACGTACCTATCTATCTCTCCCTATCTCTTGTCTTTCTCTCTATCTCCCTATCTCTCTAGATATCTCTCTAGTGATCACTCTCTATCTCCCTATCTCTCCCCTCTATCTCCTCTATCTCTCCTTATGATCTGTCTCCTCTCTATCTCTCTCTACCTAGCTATCTCTCCCTATCTCTCTATCTCTTGCCTCTCTCCCCCTATCATTCCTATATCTTCCTATCTCTCCCTTCTATTAATTCTCCCTCTCCCTTATCGATGAAGGAATTAATGAACAAGCATGGAAAAATTATAGGACTCTCTCTCTCTCTCTCTCTCTCTCTCTCTCTCTCTCTCTCTCTCTCTCTTGCTTCGTCTTTGTCTCTATTAGTCTCCCTTATCAACAAAGCAAATGGAAACAAGAAAACTAGGACATGAAAAGAGGGATAAGGATATAAATTGGTAGCAAGATGAAATGGAAACAAGATGATAAAACTAAAGTTCATTGGATGGGAAGAATTATGAGAGGAGAGGTGGAAAATAGTAAAATAGGGAAAAATTAGTGGGATCTAAAGGGAAATTGGAAAGGAAAAGGAAAACTAGGAAAGCTAGGAAAAGGATTTAACTAGCTAGGAGTTGGTAGATAATATACAGGTCACAGAGAGAGACAGAGACAGAGACAGAGAGTTGCTTGGGGTTAGTGGTCAGGGTTTAGGGGCATTATTTAGTGTTTATGATTTTAGCATTGCTCAAGTTTAGGGTTTAGGGTTTATGGTTTAGGGGCATTATTTAGGGTACTTTAGGGTTTATGGTTTAGGGGTTAAGGTTTAGAGGTTTAGGGTTTAGTGTTTAAAGAGAGGGGACCAATAGGGAGATATAGAGAGTGAGGGACATGGCTAGAGACATAGGGAGAGATATTAAGAGGTAGAGGAATGATAGAGATAAGGCTAGATAGGGAGATAGGGAGATAGAGGTTTAGGGTTTCTTGGGTTTAGTATTGTTTAAGGTTTAGGGGTTTGCAGTTTAGGATTTAGGGGTTTAGGGTTTATGGCGGGTTAGGGCTGGGTTAGGGCTTATAAGGGGCATTATTTAGGGTTTATGGTTTATGGGTTAGGGGTTAGGGTTTAGGGTTATTAGGGGCATTATTTAAGGTTTACAGATCTTCAAGGATCTAGATAGTGTGACTATACACATTGCTACACATGTTGGTGGCTAGTTAGACACATGGAACATCAACAACCACATGTTATGCTTCCATACACGTGTGCCACCTAATGACATTTATACTACAAAACATTATCATATAATTGGCACTGTATACATCTGACACATGGTCATGATGTCTACGTATGCGACAATATGCCACAATGATCTACTAGTTGGCATGACCATACAAGTTTGAGTACATTTGTTCTCATCCCATCCAGATAAGAAATGCACCATACAATATGTTGGATATTTGTCAACATCTACATGTAGAATAACTGATGGTATTCTTGAACAAATGCCTACTTTTGACATTTTGTAGAGTAAAAGAGAGGTATATATAACAAATTTTCATCTTACCTTTGTGTATATTTCCTTTCTTCATTTTGAATATAAGTGACATATATGTTAGAACCCTTCTATATTTGAATGTGTTTTGGTTTACATATATATTTTCCTTTATGTATTCTATGATCTTATTAATTACATTAATAGATAATATAGGATTGTCCCTCACTAGTTCACCTTGGGAATTAGATGAAATAACATCTGAAGTTGACTGTAAATTAACAACATGGTGAGGATTTTGTTGATTTTCTTGCTTATTTTCACCCTTTTGAAAACTAAATTTTCCTATTGGAAATTTGAAGGATGAGATTGATATTTAAGTGCATTAGACTTAAGAATTTGATAGTGTATCAAAATCATCATTAGGAATTTGATAGTGTATCTTTGTTGACAAAGTTTGAAATCCAATAACATAATCATGATTGTACTCATTAATTTGATCCTTGTTTGATGCTCTCCTATTCCTAATTCAATCTATCTTAATAGTGAAGGAAAATAAATACATGGGCAACCCATAGAGAAATTTGTCATCAATTTTGTTCCTCAAAATTGTCTCATGATATGGTGAAGGAAAAAATTACCAAAGATAAATTGTGATCATTATTCATTGACCCAAAAACTAATGCACTGTTAGAAATGTAGACACCTAAATCTTACCATGGCCTAACATCACACTAGATCTATCCCACATCTCCTCTTACAATGTTAATTAAATAAATCATATTATTTAATTAACCACTTTGATCATTCCTCCTAATATTAGTTTAATAAGTCATGCTATTTAATTAATAAATCTAACTGTTCTTCTGACATTAATTAAATATTAACCCTTCCTCTAAAGTCTCGTCCTTAATTAAATAAATCCACATTTATTTAATTAAATCAATCACCCCAACATTCACCCACAACTAAATAAATACATATATCATGGCCATTGTGAAACAATCTTGACTATTTTTTACTATATGAGTGTTTTTGTTTATTACCACTGTCCCGTAGGTTAATTGATTATCTTTTGCGGTTATGCGGGAACAAGAGGAATGAAATATGACACATACTGCATTCTTGTAGAGCATAAAAGAATAGTTTGCAGCTTGGCGGTAGGAAGTAGTTGATATGAAGAAGCTACCGCTACCTCGTGGACGGTTCATCTGACGCTTGCGGCTTGGCTGTGTTCATCTCATGCTTGGTGGTGTTAGTCTCTTCCTACGGTCCCACGGAGGTTTGAAAAGTAATCGGCAGCATTGCGGTAATAACACTTACCGCGTCTCTACAAGGGTTTCAACCGAGGCCCGTGGTAGAGTGGCAAGAGAAGAATGTAATGGGTTTTCACCCCCGCCGTCCCATGACAATCATTCATAACATTTGCGGTTGGGCAGTAAACAGAAGGACATCAGGTAATAATTTCCCACAGTCTCACAGGGGTCAATCTAAGTATTTACGGTCTGGTGGTAAAGGATGAAATAGAAGTGTAGTGGCTGTAAGCCACTGCTATCCCGCGACGATCATTCGTAAAATTTGTGGGTGGGTGGTAAACAAATGGACATCAGGTAATAATCTCCCGCGGTCCCGTAGGGGTCAATCTAAGCATTTGTGGTCTAGCGGTAAAGGATGAAATAGAAGTGTAGTGGCTGTAAGCCCCCACTATCCTGTCGCTGGTCTAGGTGAGCCTTGCGACGACGCGGTAAAAGAAATAAATGGCAAGAACATTCAATGAGGGGTTGTGGTTATCGAGAATTACTGTCAAATCTTGAGAAAGGAATTGCATGCTGAGATTTCATGATCTCATGGCATGAACCAGAGTAATGGTGATATGATGAACTCCTTGGCTGAATAAGATTCAAAGATTTCTTGGCATTTTCTCATTTTAGAGAATTCGTAACTTGGAGAAGGCGCAACTCAGCTCAGTGTGTTTTCTACAAACTACAATTAACCAGGTAAGTTCATTCCTGCACTCTCTGATTAGAAGTTGGTGTATATTTCACTCTATTTTTTAGTTGCTGGTACTGGGGGTTCATATAATTACATATTTTGTTAATATAAAATTTCTCTTTAAAAAAAAGGTCGAGGCTAAGCTTTTGTGTTATACAATACAAGGGCTGTAGTCTGTTCTATCTCTGCTACTTGCAAAGTTCCCCAATTTGACTGTGATGCTAACCGAAGATACAAATCATGTTCTTATCCATTCTTGAATGGGTTTATTTTTAATTTTAAATATTGTTCTTTTATTCCTATGTCTACCTACATTAATTGGCCATGTCAATTTCATTTGCTCTTTCACTCTATTTTTTAGTTGCTGGTACAGTAAGTTGAATTTTGAAAAACCCTAGCCTGTTCATGTTGGCAAGAGACACTATATGGATTCATGTATGTTGTCATTGATGGCAACAAAGGTTATCCCACACATCTGCAAGACATGATGAGTCTCTACCGGAAGTCAGATTGAAGAAGTGTTATGATCTGGTAAGCAAGAACAGAGCAGTCAGCAAGGTCCGACAGTCAGGTCCAGATCTCTCAGAGGAAGTATCTCAGTGAAGTACGGATTTGGGGAAGTCAAGAGGAGTACCTTGACTAATAGATTCCAAGGATTTAGCCTCTGGTGATGGAAGGATGAAGAGATATGAGCACTTGAGTGTTGGGTTCCTGTTTGGCAGAGTAGACAGAGGAAGAACTATACCAGCAGAGTGTCAGACCCAAATCCGGAAGAGATATTGCTGATGACTGAGTTTCTTGAGGTATCATTCATGATTGGCCGACATGATTGATGATTTCTACAAACATCTCCTAGATCCGCATCACTTGGTAAGCAAGGATTCAGCCGACAGATTAAAGTTTGGGAATTACTGACTATTCTGGATGCCAACTATAAAGAGGATGAAATCCTTTGTGCAAATATATATATCAAATGGATTTCGATGAGAGTGCAAGAAAATAGGTGTTGTTATGTGTGCAAAGAAAAGTGGCAGAGCAGAAGGAAAGCAGTAAGGGAGGTTCGGTATGTGAAAGGACATCAGCATAACAGAAGAGGAAGGATGAAGTGCAGTAGATCAGTATATTGAGCCTAACCGGAATTGAACTCCAGCATGTGTGGATGCTTCTCATCAATTCAAGGATCTTGTTATTCTTCTTACAACTTATAGACAGTGAGTCTCTTGTAGGCAGTGAGCCTCTTGTGAGCAGTGTGCTCGGGCAGTAAGCCCTAATTGGAAAGTGCCTTTTTGTAATTCTATTATTCTAACAGAGAATACAATCTTGGGTTAATCACCCCATGGTTTTCTCCCTTAACATGGTTTCCACGTCAAAAATATTATGTCATGTGTATTTCCATTTCATGGTTATGTTTGCTTATTTGAATTGATGCTGCATTAATTATTAAGAAAGTTTAGAAAGCTGAAATAATTAAGATAACTAATTCACCCCCCCTCTCAGTTATCAATAGTTCAAGTCATTAAACATGGCATCCAAGAGGTTTGAGTCTGCCAGTAAAGGTGATGAGCCTGTAGTTCCCAAGAAAAGACCACTTCAACAATCTCTACTAGAAGTCTTTCCTTAGTCCATAGACAAGGGTCCAAAGAAGATGTTCATAGATGCAACAAAAGGGTGTTGGGATGCTACAATCCCTATCTCTGGGTGGGATTTGTTTTGGTATTTTTATGCAAAAAGGGATGGTGAGGGACCAATGGGAAATCCATGGAAATTGGATTTGGCAAAGTTGGTGGTGCCCGCTATATTTGTGGATGTGGAATTGATTAGGGCACTAGGACAATTTTACCATCCTACCACTAAAATAGTCAAAATGCCAAATGGATTGCCATTGGTGACAATAGACAGGAATGCAATTGTTGACTATTTTATGTTGAACAAACAAGCTCTCACTCAAGTGGATTTGCAGAGATTTGAACGAGATTACACAATCCTAAGGAAAACACTTAGGAGAGATGAATTGCCAATATATATGAGAAGGGGGGCCAACAATAGAAAAAATAAGATTCCATCAAATGCTATTGAGCCTTTCCCTGTGGAAGAATTTGCTGTATATTTCAAGAGAACCTATTTTGCACTGTGCCAGGTCTTGGGAATTGATGCACAAGGAATAATACCAACTAGCCTAATGACGGTGGCTATGAAAATACATCCAGAGGTGAACACTGAATACGACTTTGCATCTTATATTGAGAAAAAACTGTATGAAGGATTCTTCTATTCTTTATTGTGTTTCTTGATTTTGTAACAGAACAGAGGGAGATGGTCAAGAAAAATGGATCTGAGTATGGTTGATGAGAAAGGACAAAGATTGCCAACTCCGTTTTGGTGTTATAAGTGGGATTCCTGTTGCTAGAATAGTGACTACATTATATTTCATGATTTGTTTGTTGTCAAGATATTGAATTCTCTTGGTATCTGGTTTCTTATGTTAACTAAGGAAGTCAGGGTAATGCTGAGGTCACTTGCACACAAACTAGAGTAGGGCCACAACCGTAATTTTACTAATTGGTTTTTTATGTCAAATCATACTATAATTAGAGTGTATGGTTGCCCCCAGCCACCTCACATATTGCCAAAATTTGTATCAGATAGAATTGTATTCATGGAGTTTATGTGGCAAATGATGTGGATGGAAAAGGAGGTAATGAAAAGATAAAAGAAAGGTACATTTCTACCTGATACTACAATTTTTGGTGATTGGTCTATTGGCTCTGACACTCTTGAAAATTTGCAAGCCTTTTTAAAGGTGAAATATTCTTTGAAATTGGGTATTGAGAGGAATTGTGACCCTGAGGGTCATATGAATCTTGTGAGACAATCAATTCTGACTAAAATGGTTGTATCCCATTAGGTCCTGTTTGATGAGGATGTGATAAGAAATCTTGTCACTTTTGATGAGGTATACAGTAGGAAGAGAAAATGGGATATCTTGAAAAATATTGAAGATGAAAAGAAAAAGCAGAATCCCCTATTTCTTGGATTCTTTGTTGAAGAAAAATGCCCTTTGAAGAGAATTGATGCAATCATTGATAATTTTGAAAGTAATTATGGTAAATCTGAGAAGCAACCTCCTGAGGCTACTAAACTTCCAATGAAAAGATCTGTAGGGATTGAGATTCATGAGTCTACTCCTGATGTTATGTTAGTGCAAGATCCATAGGTCCCAGAATCACCACTAGCAAAGAAGCATAGGATAGAAGAGGTATCTCCACTTGTCCCCTATGAAATGACTGAAGAGGTGGGGGATACTGATGAGGTGGCTAACATCTTGAGGCACATGGGAGATGAGCAAGAGGTTGATCAGCCATTGGTTGGTCAACCCACTGATGCACATAAGCTTGAGGCTAGGAAGGGTGAGCAAACCCAAGCTGAACCAGAGTTGGAGGAGGATGCAAGGATTATAGCATCCATGAGGTTCATAGAAGATGACGACTTCATCAAAACTCCAAAGTTTAAGGATTTTTGGCTGAAAATGAAAATGACAGAATATAATGAAAAAGTTACAATAAATAAAATAGGTGCCAATGAAACACAACATGATCAAATGATTACATAAACTTTCAAAGAATTGAAAGTAGATGAAATTGATGTGAGTCCAGAGGAGGCAAGACAAATGGTGTTGAAAAGTAATATTCTCATCATCCCTGGCCTTGAATTGAAAAAGGTATTTTTGCTTGACCAAGCTAGAAGTCAAGATGATCCACAACTTATTTCAGAATTTGATTATGAAGATGGCATAAGTGGATGTGGTTTTAATCCAAAGACAGAGACCCTTGCAATCTGGACTACTCAGAAGAATACAAGCAAACCAAGATTGCTTGATATTGTTCAAGAAATGAGAGGTATAGCTGTGGTAAAGACTTTATAAGATACATCCGCAACAGAAGAAGCTACTCTCAATGTTCATACTACTATGTTTACTCATGCTATTGTGAAGAGGTTAGAACAAAGGCTAACAAATTATGAGCAAACTCAGAAAGTAATGAATGATGAAGTAAACAAATTGTGTTTTGAAAATGTGAAATTAAAGAAACAATTGCAAGCTGTGAATTCTTCTCAAGGTCAAGCTATTGTACCCTATCAGCACCTTGTGCCACAAACAGTCAGTGATGTCACAATGTCTACTAAAGAATTTAATGCAACAAGATTGAAATTTGAAAAGGAAATTGAAAGTTTGAATAAACAAAATGAAATGACAAAGAATGAGGCAAAGATGAAAGTTTTTGAGATTTTGGAGCATAGAGTAAAATTGGTTGTGGATAAGCTTGGGAGTGTGCATGATTACTACTCTTCTTTATCTCAGGTCATTGAGCAATTGAAGATAAAATTTTCTATTTTGGATTTGTTTAAAAAATGGCAACCCTATCATCACAATTTGGTTACGATTTGCTTAGTAGTGCAAAGGAATCTTGATGCCCCTACAACTTTGAAGCCCACTGAGAAAATAGTCAAAATGATCATTGATGAATACCAGTATGTGAATGTGGAAAGCTAGAAGATGCAAGTGAAGGTTGAATCTTTTACTACGTTCAAGCATAAATTTATTCCTTTCATACTGACAAAAGAAAAGAAAATCAAAAGTCTTGACACATGGAAGATTGAATTCAGCCAAATAGTATTCCAAGTTATGGATTTTTTGAAGAAGGATGGATATGTCAGCATTCTCAGTTTCAACATGATATTGGACTGAGTAATTGCATTGGATGTTGGGTATGCAAAATTTGTGATGGATGTCAGAGCTTTGCTTCATAAAAGATGGAAAGATCACCAGGAGAACTTGCTTCAGATTTAGGCTTACCAATGGCTTGGTGATTTTACAATTTAAAAATGGGAGGAGAAATATCTTAGAGATGAATCATCAACAATACAGGTTGAGGTGCAGAAGAGCAATGAGCCATATGATGAAATTAAATAGCCCCACACATCTTGAATGCTCTATTTTTGTCTCTTTATGTTCTCTTCATGTTTTCAAAATGTATTCAAATATATATTTGAAAATCTAAATTGGACTTATAAAAGACAAATATTGTAATATTAAAGGTTAGGAATACAAAGAGCCATTTTGAATGTGAAAGGTCTCAAGCTTGTTGCTTCCTTTATAAAAGGAAACCAAGACCTTATGGCTCAGAATCTATCTGGGATTTGATTTTTTGAAAGAGACATTGCACTACCTGTACTTTGAAGCAAATCAATATAAAAGCTGCTATTCTCTGGTGGTCAACTTTTGGTTATCATTTGTTTGTTGAATTGGATTGCTAATAATTTATCTGGTTGTCTCCAATTTATTTTTTCTTTGTTATTCAAATCAAAAGAGACCCCTAAATTCACATTACAAAAGAGGATAGGTGATATTTATCAAACTAAAATTATAAAGTAATAAGTTATATCTCAAAAGATGTTTATATTATTTTAAAATGAAGGAAGGATATTCTACTATAGAACATTTTGACACCTTTAATATGATTTTGAGTCAAATAGGTTCAATAAATGTTAAACTTGATGAGGAAGACAAATGTATCTTCTCACTTTTTTCTTTACCCAAAAATTAGAACATAATGCTTGTTATAAATAGTAGTGTTGCAAAGGTGACTATGGAATCCTTTATTGTTACAATGCTCAATGGAGATATGAGGAGAAAGTTCAATGATGAAGGTTCTAAGGATGCCTTGCATGTTCCGCAAAGGCCCAAAGACAAAAGTGGATCTAAAGGGAAATGGTATAAATATCAATCCAAGTCAAGGGGAAAATCTAGAATCCCTAGGAAGATAAGAGAAAATTTTTGGAAATATGGAAAAAGAGGACAAGTGAAGAAGGAATGCAAAAAATTAGTTAATCACTGCCACAATCTCATGATCATTATTCTAGTAGAAATTCCTAGTTTTCATTCTTTTTTCATAATGCATTAGTTAATCACGCACTTCACATTTGACATCATGCTCAAAAGATCAAATAAGTTTTGTATTTCTTCTCAACTATTTCATTTCTCTATCTTAATTACTTAATATCTCAATATTTTATTCTACTCTCAACTCCTTGTACTTTAAAGTTTAATTAAATCTAGGATTGGACTTAAATCTTCTATTATAGGGTATGATTTATTTCCCTACATTTTTTTGAACTCGTAATTTCCATGCCTATGTTTAGGATTAAAAAAGATTGATTTTTTTATTTTGAGATTTTTGTGGTTTGCATTTGTTGAAAACAACCCAATGCCTTTAATTTTGCATTCCTAAGAAACATCTTTGATCCTTATGTCCCCTTCAACAAAGTACTAGGTCAAACCCTCACCTTGCAAACATGACTACCTCTTTCTCCTACTTCCTATGACAATCACATGTTGCATTCTAATGATGAAGAAGAATATTATGATCATGATGTATTTATTAAAAGTGTTGAAAATGAATAGAAACATGAGATCGTTGATAAGTTGAAATATTTGTGCAATCAAATAGCTAATATAGATGATAATATGTCCACTTCATATTTCATTTATGGTCTTACTCAAGTACTTATCACAAGATAACATGGCATAGATACAATTAAAGATAAACAAACTCCTCATGTGGTAGGCATCGGTCTTTCTATTTTAAAAAGCATTCCCTTGTATATATTTTCAAAATCCAAATTTGTTTTTCTATTTTAGGAGCAGGGTTTAAAGATTTATAGAAAATGTTAATCCAAATTATATGCCAGATTGGGTTAAGTGAAGTAGATGATTTAATTGAAAAAATTACATAAGCTCCTTAATCTGTTCTGAAGTCACCAACAAACTTGAAAGTAAATTGTCATTGGTGAAACAAGGTAACACCCACTATTTAAGGAACTTGATGAGCTTATCCTTTGACCTATATCACTTAATACTTCCATCACATAAGGATTATCCATTAACAAGTTATGAAGAACATCAATCAATCCATTTAATTAACATTATTGCCAACAATTCATACCAAAGATTAAACAATTTAAGGATATTGTAATAGGTAATTTGTCAACAATTGAACAATCCATTTAATTAACATTATTGCCAATAATTTAATCATCCTTTTTTAAACATGGATTACAAATAATTCTAAAAATTTAGAAGTCTTGGTCATTAACATTATTGTTTGCTACAATGTCATCTAGTGTATCATTGTCAATGTTCATATGTTCTTTCAAGTATTTAATATTATCATCATCCTTATTTTGACCTCCATCATCTTCATCATCATTGAAATTTGACTATAGACCATCTATATTGTTACCAGATGTATTTGGATCATCATTTTGTATACCATCCATATTGTTGTCTTCCATAACATCATCCAACTCTAGATTGTTATCTTCTTGTGCTTAAACATAACCATCTTCAACATCATCATGGATGTCAATTTCTTTGATGTTCACTAATCCCTCTCTCTCATTTTGTTGGCCATCATTATTTTTCTCAGTATCCACTAATGCATCATCAAATACATGCCTTAATCTTGGATCATAATGTATGAAAAATATCCATTTCAGGTCCAAAATATCTTCATAGAAAAATACTTGCACATGAATGACATATATATATTAGACATATGGTATAACAATTTTATTGATTAATAAACACATGTATATATTCGCAATAAACTATGAATTAATAGATTAATGATCACTACCACTTCTTGTTTGAGTTAAAGAAATACATGCTCACAATGAATTGGTAGAACAGAAGGCTCCTTATCCTCCGGTAGGAAACATGAGGAATCTATAGAAAACAATGCACTATGGGTATCATGTCTTCATGTCCTCTCAAATGCTTCATACCATCTACACTTAAAAATACAACATTTAAAAGAGCGGTAATCCAACTCAATAATTTCTTGTATTTTCCCAACATATTGTAGATTCCCTTCAATTATATTCTTATCTTTTGAGCTTGATCGACTGGATTGCTTGAAGTCAACCATAATGCCACAATCGAAGAATCATCTCGTTACATCTACACTTTCTACACGATAATGTCGACCGTATGCCCACATTGCTGGATATTTCCTCACCTGTGAAAGATCATTTATTTCAGTGAAAACAAATATAATGACGAATATTAAAATAGTTAATAGTGTCAAAGCTGTAAGGAAACAACATTTTGTAAAATTCCAATTGTACCTTTCTTTCACATCCTCTAGACATGTTGATTTCATCTTCTGTTATGTTTGAATCTATACCTGCACCTTTTATTTGATTTTGAATTTGTTCAGTAATCTATTCTAGTGTGCAATCTTTTCCCCACTCCCCAAGCAGATCAATGGGAAGTGGAGTATTCCTTGGGTTCGATCTCTTAAATTGTCTCCTTGCTTCTAACACTTCTTCTCTCTTTTTATCATACAAATCAATCCATTTGTTCATAATGTCCATGTGGTACATAATGAACTTGTCAAGTATAGCACTTTCGTCTACACCTATTACATGTCAACATGTTTATTTCAAACTCCAAATGTCATGTTAATTTGACAAATAAATTACAGAGTAAATTAATGATTGCAAGAAAAAAGACCACACTAATAATGAATTTACTTACTAATTTCTACTTGAACACCATTAGATTGTGGTTTTTCTCCATCAATAATATCTGATGCTCATTCTTCATCCTAGAAGCATGGCCCATCTTCAAAATCCTTACCAAGGAATTCACATAGGAAGAAAAATGCTTCATTCAATACATACCCTTCAGCCATGCAACTCTTTGGATGTGCCTTTTGTTAGACATATCTTTTTAGAGTTTTCATATACCTCTCAAAGAAAAACATCCACCTTGTTGATACGACACGTGCCAATTCAATGTCATCGACTAGGTGTATAAGTAAATGGACTTGTAGATCCATGAAACTTGTAGGGAGCTCCTTCTCAAATACACATAAATTTCTACAATTTCCTTCTTCCATTTTGGCACTTCACATTCGTGGATCTCCTTGGAGGTCACCCACCTAATATAAGAATAGTAAATTAGTATGAACCTTTAATCAAAAATTAAAATGCAATATAATATATCTATGTCTCTCACTCATTAACCACATACCTTGTAAATGTTGACAATCAACTTATGGCATTCCTTAAGTCAACTGTAAGATAGGAATCCCCCCTAATTACCAATGGCATGATATGCTATGAAACACATTTATGAAAAGGTCATTAGTAATTTTTTCTCACACAACATAACGATATCAAATATATTTAGTACTTAATCAATGTTACCAGTAAATGTTAAATGATGATATATAATGCCTTCATAAAATTATGAAAATCATGTGTTTTAAATCATGTTATATGTCCATCGAATGTAAAAGCTTTAGCCAGTGATGACCCATAGCCAGTAGGTGTCCTTATTGAACGGATGATATTTTTTAGTTGGCCTAGCTCTTTTTTTTTCAAAATCCATGGATCTTTTGCATATGTTTCATTTTCCCTGTTTGGCCACAAATGTTTTCTATCAATTTTGGTATGCGAAAGAGCAATATCTCTCCTTGAAGACAAGGTGTCCTCCTCTTTGCCTGATATATGTCGAAATATAAAATTTGGGACATTTTTTAAGATGTGCATAAGATCTAATAGGTGAGATATTAATAGATTCTTCCAGTAAGGGAGCTCATAAAATATGGATTTCCTTTTCATTCCACCTGGTATATTGACTACAACTTGTTCTGGTTCTTCAATTGAATCACCCTGATCAAAAAAATCCTCACAACCTTTCAATTCAGTATCTTCATACTTCATAATCCAATCACCTAGACCCATAATCATGGGAGGGCCTATACTTTCAACTTTTCCATCAAATTGATTCTTCAGGCGATTTCTAAACTTATGATCTAGTGATAGAAAAACCCTGTTGTTTTTGTAAATAAATTTATGTAGATTTTTAGAATACCGCCCTTGAAATTGTTCTGCACATCTTGGACATGCAAATATCCCTTTTGTTTGAAGCCCTACAATTCAATAAGTAATGTTAATAACATAAAAAAATAGTATAAAACTCCTGCAATTCAATAAGTAATGTTAATAACAACAAAAAAATATTATAAAACTAAGTATGAAAGTTGGGATGAAAATAAATTATGAGTGTAAATACGTAAATATTTTATCTTACCAGAACAAACACCAAGTCCTGGGAAATCATGAATAGTCCAACATAGCACACCGTACAACACGAAGGACCTATCTGATGGGGGATGTGATATGTCATACATTCTTATGCCTTTCCATAGCAGTTGCATCTCATCAATAAAAGGCGCAAGATAAACATCCATGTTTTTAGTTTGATGTTTTCCTGGAACAATGAGAGTCAACATAAGGTGCTCCTTTCTAACACTCATCCATGGGGGAATATTGTATACTATCAATCTGACTGGCCAAACACTATAGTTTGAGCTCAAGAAAGAGAATGGGCACACTCCATCAATTGCAAGACCAAACCTGATACTAAGGGGTTCATCTTTGAATTTTCTTGGCCATTTTTCCTCTATGTGCTTCATTGCTTTGGAGTTGGCTGGAATTTGCATGAATCCATCTTTACTCATATTCTTTGCATGCTAGTCCATCAATTGTTCAAGTGACTTGCAACAAAATATTCGCTGAAGTCTAGGTATAATTGGCATGTGATGTAAAACCTTCTTTGGAACTATAGGACCTTGTACATTTGCACGATATCTCTTCTCTTGGCATATAGGGCATTCTAACTTGTTTTGATATTCATCTCTGTATAAAATGCAATCATTTTTACATGAATGAATTTGCTTATATTCAATCCCCAACTCAACCAACAACAGATGTGCCTCTCTGCAAGTTGATGGCAACACATTATCTTCAGGGAATATTTTAGTTTTTAGTGCCCTGTAAAATTGCCAGAGATTAAATCAATTGAATGTTTGACTTATGATGAAGATGTTTGATATGTCAATCTATACTAGGACTGTTTATATACAATATATGGTTTTAAAACCCCCTTAAAGAAATATAAACAAAGTTGATGAATATTTACGAATTATGTACACCAATTGACAATTGCAAAGTAAGAAATAGATTTCAACTCACTTCAGTAGGGTAGTGAATCCTTTGTTTGACCAACCAAATAGTGACTTGATTTCTAATAATATTAATGTGCATGCCAATTTTGAGGTTCTACTTGCAACTGATTTGAACACGAGTGTCTTCGCTGCTTGCTTGATGGAGTCTTTTAGGTTATCATCAACATTACATTGGTGGTAATTACCCCTGCTATCATCATTACTGTCAACCATATGATCATTATTGTCATCATTGTTTTCATCCCCAAAGAAATCTGTAAGCATTTCATTCAATCCTTCTTCATACACTACATTTTCATTATCATGATCATCATCATTAAGGCTAGGTGGCATGTCATCAGTGTATATAGATCTCATCAGCTCTTCAAATTTTTTAGCTAATAGTATTCTCTTTAATAATGCTCTTTTCGTCCTAGTATTGTTTAAAGGATAGGTTGGATCATCCCGTCCAAATCTTAATAACCCAGTTGGATCTTGGGTATTCGTATGTGTTTCATCAACATCTTCTACCTATCAACAAACACAAGCATTATTTAATGTTTGGCAACAATTGGATAAATCATAAATGTATCAATTTCAAAGAAATATAATCAAATATGGCTTAAAAAATAAAATATTGGTTGTATGAACATATATACATCAATTGAATAATGGAACATTATTTTATAGACTACCTTTTTTATACAATAATTTAAATAAAACACAATTTGGACAACATAGTTTATAAAACATCAGTCTACACTCATTTATTATTCTTTGGTTTTCTGCCCTTAAGAACATCCTTAGGGGGACCTTGTTCTTCCCTCTTCTTTCACACAGGAGTGCATTTTAAGAAGGGGTAATCAATCAATAACTCATCCCCAATGGTACGGTTCATAATAGCCTCAACCATTATCAATCTATCAACCACTCTTCCATATCTCCATCTTTATCATTTATAACCTCAACAAATTGACAATTCAGTCTTACAGTAGGGTCCCTTCCCTTACTACTAATTATAAATCCTGCAATATTTTTGTGTGTGTATGCACCTCCATCTATATACATAAGATGACCTCTATTCATTTATTTTCCACTTTTGAATTGAAGATGATGTGTATACATATTTGAATTTAGACCATATGCTAACATGCTAGGCTTATATTCTGTTAGCCTTCTCCATTCACCATTGTAATATGATGGATCATAATATGGCATTAATCTCCTACTGGTTTGTTCTGAATTGTTTCTATGTTTAGATCCCACATGTACATTTTGGACAATAAAGAAGCCTAGATTCACTCCATGAATATTGGAGGGCCGTATCATGTAGCTGTATCCCTAAAATTGAGACACCTCATACACTCTAGGTAGTTGTTGATCACTAGGCCAAGCGCAATACAGTCGACGTTTAAATGTCTCTTTGTAAATTGATCTCAAACTCAGGGGCAAGTAATCCTCTCCATCACATTCATTCTCATAGGGTATGTAGTCCACCTTCCCCTTTACTTTAAGCAAATTATGCATCTTTAAATTGGTTCTTGTTCTGTTGCTTGTTTTCATCAATTCCTCATCTTCTGAGCTAGTATATTGGCACATATTTCTATTAGATGTATCATCTGATAAATGATCATTGCCCTCTAGGCTGGAAGTTGATGATCTAGGAAACTTTAAACCAAGAACTTTATCCTACAAGTATCCATTAAGAAAAAAATTAGTTATTTAAATAATATAAAACAATGTTTAAACGAAGTATACATGTTATTTATATCAATTTAGAAAATTCCTTACCACAATTCCTATTGGATTTAAATCGATTGTAGGAGGCATACTACCGACTGGAAGCTCATCATATATGTAATGTCTTTGTACAATCTCTCATTTGAATTGTTTCTTTCCACGACATACAGAACATCCACAAACAACAATTTTCTCAAAGTATTCATCCCATGTACTATAGTCCTGACCAACCTCTTGTTTAGTGCAATCATTTATTGTGTCTGCAGGATCCATTGTCATATCCTCTTCCACCCACTGTCATCTACGTGATTTAATAGTTTTAGGTCCACGTACATATATTTTTCATTTTCTAGTTGAATGCTTAGGCTCTGCATTTGCTCCAATCTCCATCTAAAATAATCAACAACATGCATTAATTTATGTCAAAATTGGATAATACATTATAAATTTCAATAATACTGTGAAAAAAGATGGACGCATAACAAAATGCCTTCAGATCATTTTTTCCTAAGGAAATTGGATTTGAGTACCTGATTTCCCACTTCATTCGTTGTGTCCTCATTTGATATGACATGATCTGTTGCAATGGCTTCGTCTGGCCCCTATAATACACAACATAGTAAATAATGTTTAGTAAACCAATTATATCATTTCAACGAATATGCTATCCAACACAAAACCTTACTTTAGTCATATATTTGACATATTGATATCATGTTTTGGCCATCCTAATTTTCAAACTTTTCCCTCGATCATAGAATCACATTTAATCACCATTCCTGTGCATTTTCAACCAATAAGTTTGACTTCAGAGGCCTCGTGGACAAAAAAATGACTTTATCTCCTCTATGTTGTAACATTTGTGAATTCATAAACACCTCCCTCCTTTGGTTGGGGTTGCTTTCTCTTCTTACCTCTATTGTACCTATATATTCCGTTGTCATGTCTATTTCCACCCACTTTCCTCTCTACGATTTAGTAGTTCTACGTCATCCACGTCCTCTCTCCATGGCCTCCTCTAAATCTTGTAATACACAACAATGACAATAGTCACATAACAGCTATACACCAAGAGAATATTCTTGAATTTATCTTATTAATACACTCGCTTTTCTTTAAGACGCACTATGAAAAACAAAATAGGACATTGCAACATTTTTCTCTTTAGAAAAAGTTTACACGCGGAATCTTGACAACTAGAGCTCAAATCTTATGATTACAAGATGACTACAAATTCACATCAAAAAGACATTTATTTCATATTTGACTCTCCTTTTTCTTTTATGGGTCATTTTAAGGCAATCTATATCTCTCCAAGTGGCCATAAAACCCTCAAAACTATCATAGAACCCTCAAAACAGTCTCAAAGAGTCTTTGGCACCAAAATTTTAAATTCTTGATGGAGGGAAGGATAATTTGGATGTTAATTTTGAAATCACTTCGTTAGATCTTTGTTTCTATTAGATATTCTTTGATTATAGGGACATTATGTTATATTTCACCTTACCTTTCACTCCAAAATTAATTGTTTCCTTTGAAAAGAAAACCCTCCATTAGCTATCATAACCCCAAATATCTGTTGAAGTGAACTTAAACATTATGTGCAATTGTCATTTCTCATATTAAGCACCTGCCTCCCTTCTTACTGGTCCCACATGTGTGATGTATGCGAATGAGTCATATGGTACATGTGCTACATGTTTAAAGTTTGAATTTTGCTGACCTTTGATTTTTGAGTTTTATACTCTATAACATGCATCTCCTTGATCTTTTCATCTAATCTATGACATGTTGTCTTTGCATTTCAATGAGATCAATTCTTGAAAAATGACAATCCAGAGGTTAAAGAGACAAGTTGATACATTAACTAAGTTGTCATGTTCTTAAAACCTTGTCACTATAAAGAGGAGATATCTAGAGAGTAATGTCACAAGGACATAACCAAGGCATGCACTATCAGGAGCCATAGGGACAACTTACTACACCATCCAAACCTCCATTTGAACTAGCTACTATCAATAATTCACATTATTGGGGACTGTCATGAAGAAAACACCATGCATAGGACTGACATAGTCAAATTGGAGAGGATTGTCTAGTTATTGTATGACTGTCATAATAGCTAGTGGGTTAGTTACCATGCATCAACCTAAAATAGGTGAATGATAACATAGAAATGAAAATCACAATACCATAAGCACACTCCATAAGTTGCCAATATAGTCCCAATATCATGTCATCATGATAGTAAGAGAAGAGTTGCTTGGTTTTTCCAAATCCATATCACTTGCATAAGGATTGTCACCAACCATCTGTGTAAGGTTGTGAAAGACTGAGTCATTATTGAGCTAATCATAAGAGAAGCATGAAGTCAAAATGTTATCATGGAAACAAGATATAGTTACTTATTATAAGAACAATCCAAATTTGGTGAGGTTATGTTTTTAGCAATTTCCAAGCAAAATACATCATTTTGCATTGATTGACGCTAAATTAGGCGCACTTTGCACCACATTTGGTGCCCCAAATAGATTACATTTTGGCCTAAAAGTCAATGCAAAATTCAACATTAACTGCTCTGACTATAGCGCCGACTACTGGATCAAAATTTTTTTAAAAATTCCCTCTTGCATATACCCCAAACAAAAAAAAACAAAACAAAACTTTATTGATTTTTGCTGTTCATTTTTTGTTTGGAGATCAAGCATTTGGGTTGGAGTCCTGCCTGAATTATATGAGAAATTTGATAATTACAGGAGAGCGAAGAGAGGAGAAAAAAGGGAAAAACAAGCAAGTAGATGAAAATTTTGATTTAGTTTGCAACACCATAGGTAAGGTTACAATTACAATAAAAAATTTTCATTCCCAAATATGTTTTTGTTTTGATTAAATGGAGAGGATTGTGAAGAAGGGGTTGTGAATATTGTTTTGTTTACAGGCAAATCGTTCAAGTCTCATGTGGTTGCAAAGGAGGAGGGTAAAATTGTAGACATTGCATTATTTCCTCTACATCCGAGAGCAGTGAACACATTTTTCAAACCCCAATGCCCAGGTTTACTTATCATTACCATCAATACCTTTCTCTGAACACAACTTTCTCACTTCCTAAAAAAGTAGTCGAGTGCTTTAAGACAAGTTGATTGTGAGCAAACTAAAATTAGGGCTTTTGAGACGAGGGTGAGCAAACTAAAATAGAGGTTGGTCGAGACAATATGAGGAAATAGGGTTTTGAGATGAGGGTGTGTAACCTAAAATTAGGCTAGGAACTATAGATTCCCTCCCAAGGCACCAATTGATTCATAGGAAAATAGCTTCATGATTTGCTCTACAAAGTAAAGGTCAAAAACCTTGAGGAATATAGAACAACAGGATGAAAACTTTCATACCTGGCAGTGTGTACTTCATTTGCCTCCACAGATTGAATGAAAACAATTTGCCCTAGGTCACCTCAAAATTTCAAGCACTAGAGGGAAGAGAGGAAAGGGAGCAGACTCTGGCCACAATGAGGTAATTCATTGTCAATTTATAGATTTGTAAATGTTTCCATTGTTTCTTTAATTTTTAGCTTTTAATTTTTTATTTGTAAATTTAAAAGAAGAAATTTGTTTTATAGGAACATGAGACTGACAAAGATAAAGAGGCATTGGCTTCCATATTGGGGGTAGAGGTAGTGAACAAATTGGATGGTGTGGACTTGACAATGCTTGCTAGATACATAGAAAAATGATATAGTAAAGCCCCTGAAACATTACAACCAAATCAACAGTGTCAAAGGGAATCAATTGATTCCCCAACCAGTCATGGATCAAGAAAAAGATCTAGGAGGAAATCAATAATAATAACCTCTAATAATGTAGAACAGGGAATAGAGGCTTCCAATGTCCTACCCACTCTTGGGATACAGACTTCTTCGACCACCACGACATGTTTTGTATCTTGCATTGGTACCTACGATACCAAGATAGAATACGATGTAGTTTTAGGGGATGTCCAAACAATGGATGTTGGAAAAACATTTATGAATAGGTTGAAGGAATCATGCCTTCAATGGTTCAAAGACCATCTACATTTGCCATTCTCAAAGATACCCATGTACCTGCAAAAAGTAGTTATCCAAGACATGGAGACTGAATTTGGCACAGGTTCTTCTGTAGAGAAGGTAAAGCTACGAATGTCTCAAAACTGCAAGAGATTTCGGTGCAACCAAGCAAAGAAGATAAAAAATTCCCTCCCAAGCAAAGGCTCAAAAAAAGGTCAATTGATGTAAGTTTGAAAGTATGGAAAGAGCTTGTAAAAGCATATGAGAAGTCCAATACATGGAGGAAGTCTGATGAAGAGAGTACATAGGTATTTGAATTTTCTCATAAGATTATATTAAGTTTATTAAATGATTTTTAAATTTTATTTGTGCATAGTTAAATTGAATTAGTATATGTTTCAGGACAAGGCCTCCAAGGCTAGGCTTGACAAACTTTGTGCCACACATCACAGTGGCCAGAAAGGTTTATAGGCCTTGATCTGTACATTTGTAAGTATATTTAATAAGTTAAATGATATATTTTTTAATTTCCTATGAAAAAGTAAATGATTGCATATTAATTAGTTTAACTAGTCCATGTGCCATGTTTTGACATGAGGAGAAATATGGCCGGCATCCAAGCCAATTTGAAAAGGAAATGTTACAAAGCAAAAAGTGGATTGATTTTTTAATCTGGATGGAGAATGAGGTATCAATAGTTGACTTTCAATAACTTAGTTGGATATTGTTGTGTTAATAGGTCAATTTGAATTTCTTGTGTTGAGTTGTTTATTGATGCGTAGGATGAGTTCTAAAGCGCTTTTTTGTTGGCCCTATCTCTTAGATGAAAAATGATTACTCTTATATCTTTGTGGACCCTTCTTGGTGCCATTAGGATCACAATGAGTATACTAGTCTTGTGCTTGCTTACAAAAAGTGGTTGCAATTAACCTAATCGTGTGGTCATTATCCACAACATTTTGTGTGTGCCATGCTATCTCATATGCTTAAGTTTAACCAGCTAATAATGAATAGAAAACCCTTGTTTGCCTACCTCCAACTAATGGACTTGTTGGAACCTAATATTTCCTACCATTTTTTGCAAAAATTTTAGGTTCCCATGATGGAAAATCTGACTATAGCACTCAAAAATGTACCTATACAATATACTTCAGTGGCCTACTTTGAAGGGTTATAATTCGAAGCCTATTCATTTTTATGTCAAAACACTTGGTAGGCATACTTATCTATCATATATGAGTGTACATGCTTGATTTCAGCTTCCCACGATCAGATTGGACAAGGTTTTGCAGTGCCAAGTTAAAGGGTTTTGGTGGTACCCACCTAGGGTTAGGGTTTTAAGTCGAGTCTGCAAGCCTATATTTTTATTCCTTTAAACCCCTTAAGGCCTTAAGTTTTCTTGTCCTTTGGCCTCTTGCACTTTATCTTTTAAAACTGCATTGACTTCCTGTATTAAAGGGCAATTGTCTTGAGGTCTTCTTAGAGGGGTGATATGTGACTAGGGTATGAAGACTAGGACTTTGTATGTAATCTTAAGCCCTCCTTTTGGATTTGTTGGAAGCTATCTTCACTAATACATAAGTACTATCAAAACTCTTATGATAGTGCATTAGAGAGGTATTAAAATCACAAAGGAGATAAATGTTATTAGGCCATCACCCAATGGACAAGGGATTGTCATAAAGAGCATGACAGTGTTACCTTGTCATAGTCACAAAGGGGATAGTCTTTGTGGTGGTAATTAAAGTCACTAAGTTTACATCCACCTTCCTAGGGTCTACAGAAATGCCTGAAGTTGAATATGCATATTTTAAAGATCTTGCCATAGTATTTTCCATGTTTTTAGAAAATGGAGACCTCCCCAATCCTCATCTCAAGTTTCAAATGCACAATGAAACAATGGAGGACAATCATAACTGTCATAATAGTACATTGGCATTTTTTGTCTCAAGTTGGCCCTTGAAACTGCCAAGGGGATGGATATAAAGTTGGGATTATGGTTTTTGTTTAAAAGCCTTGTGTCATTGACCTAATATTTATTTGTGGCAAGGATCCCAATAGCCTAAAGATTACAAATTGTTGTCAAGAAAGGACTGTCATAGTTAAGTGTTGTACAGTGATACAATTTCATCTTGGTTGAGTATTGTATAAATCTCAAGTTATTTAGAATGCATGTGGTATTAGGGTGTGGTATCACTATATATGTAACCATCAAGTGATTTCTTCAACCCAGTCTTGGCCTATATAGTACCCAGTGTTAAGAACAAGATAGTGTTGTCTAAGAACCTTGTTACAGTCACAAATGAGGGCAGTCTTAGCTATTGTAACCATAGTTGGAATCCCTTGTTGTTACCATAACATACGTGACCTAACCATGACTCTACGAGTATGAGTTGTTTGAAAGCCAAATTCCACAACCTTTGCCACCATCCTCCCTGCCTGTGTCAAAATGGGAGCTTTGGAATAGTTTATGGACATCCATCAATACATAAAGGATAGAGGAATTTTGTCAGATGTTGTAGTTGTAATTGCCCTATTAGACATGTATGCAAAATGTGGAAGCATAGACAAGGCACGTGAACTGTTTGACAGAATGCCTCAAAGAAATGTGGTCTCATGGACTACAATGACTGCAGGATATGCAGAAAATGGATTTGTTGAAAAGGCTTCAAAAATTTTAAAGAAAATGCAATTGGCTGGTGTAAAGCCAAATTCCACAACCTTTGCCAACATCCTCCCTACCTGTGTCAAAATGGGAGCTTTGGAATATGGTATGGACATCCATCAATACATAAAGGATAGAGCAATTTTGCCAGATGTTGTAGTTGCAACTACCTTGTTAGACATGTATGCAAAATGTGGAAGCATAGACAAGGCACGTGAACTGTTTGACAGAATGCCTCAAAGAAATGTGGTCTCATGGATTGCAATGACTGCAGGATATGCACAAAATGGATTTGTTGAAAAGGCATCATATATTTTAAAGCAAATGCAATTGGCTGGTGTAAAGCCAAATTCCACAACCTGCCAGCATCCTCCCTGCCTATGTCAAAATGGGAGCTTGGAATAGGGTATGGACATACATCAATACATAAAGGATAGAGGAATTTTGTCAGATGTTGTAGTTGCAACTGCCCTATTAGACATGTATGCAAAATGTGGAAGCATAGACAAGGCACGTGAACTATTTGACAGAATGCCTCAAAAAAATGTGGTCTCATGGACTGCAATGACTGCAAGATATGCAGAAAATGGATTTGTTGAAAAGGCTTCAGAAATTTTAAAGTAAATGCAATTGGCTGGTGTAAAGCCAAATTCCACAACATTTGCCAACATCCTCCCTGCCTATGTCAAAATGAGAGCTTTGGAATAGGGCATGGACATCCATCAATACATAAAGGATAGAGGAATTTTGTCAGATGTTGTAGTTGCAACTGCCCTGTTAGACATGTATGCAAAATGTGGAAACATAGACAAGGCATGTGAACTGTGTGATAGAATGCCTCAAAGAAATGTGGTCTCATGGACTGCAATGTCTGCAGGATATGCACAAAATGGATTTGTTGAAAAGGCTTCAAAAATTTTAAAGCCATCATCCTCCCTGCCTATGTCAAAATGGGAGCTTTTGACCAAGCAATTTGTAGCACTTAAGGTTATGTAATAGAATTTACAGTTGATAGTTAAATTTATAACAAATTTTTTTATGATCTTTACTAACGTTTATTAGAATTGTTGCATGGTTTACATCATTGGAATGACATATTAGCTATAACTTTTTTGAAATTTTATTATGGTATGTGCACTTTGATATGATATAATATGATTATGATTTCATTTCATATGTTGTAATATTAGGTATATAACAAAAAAATAAACTATTGCATGAAATAAATAATAACTTTTCATTTTAAATGTTTTTTTTTGCAGAACACGGGTCTTCCAGAAGATCAAGATGATCCTCATGATAGATATTCAGATTATGTTGGTTCTAGTATAGATCACATGGTAGAGGATGATGATGATGCAGATACAGAAGACACTGAGGCCGATGATGATGATGATGATGACGATGATGATCTTGATGATGATGATCATGATGGTGATGATGATGATGATGATGATGATGGTGATGATGATGATGATCACGATGGTGATGATGATGATGAGGCAGTTGCTCGTAGTAGCTAGTGACATTCATGATCATATAGATTGCATCATGGATCATTGTTGATATATCATTATGATGCCTCTTTTCATAGTTGCTAGCTATCATATGTATCATTTTCACGGCCTGCAATATCATATTGATGAGTTGTATCATAAATTTATGTATCACTTTGAGTTACGTAATTTATCATTTTTACTTATATTATTTGTACATGTATCATTTTGACATGTTATTGATCTACTAGCATATTTGACTTTCACTTGTTTTAGTTATATATGATGATGATCTTATCTGTATTGACTTGTCAATTTACATATATTGAAAGTGGTCAATAATTTTTTGATGGATATTTATTACGTATGATAATTTTAATTTACTGCTCAGGATGGATGTTGTCAAATTCAATTAAATTATAGATGTTTGACTCACTTGTTTTAATTAGAGATGATGATCATCTTATAATAATTATCTTGTTATTTAATCATATGAGTTAAATAATTAAATTACTTACTCTATAATCATATGATTTATTTAAGAGGCATGATATATTTAACTAATTAAATTGAAATAAAACATATTAAATTAATAAATGTAAGAAAAACAATAAGCATTTTTAGAAGCAACAAAAGACACAAAATTGGAAGCAACAAGCGATGTTATATCGGAAGCAAAATTGGAAGCAGCAGTGGAAGAAAAATTGGAAGCAAAACTGGACGCACAATTGGAAGCCAAACTAGAAGTAAAACCGGAAGCAAAACTAGAAGCAAAATTGGAAGCGAAACTGGAAGCGAAATTTGAAGCAAAACCAGAAGCAAAATTGGAAGCAAAAGTGGAAGCAAAACTAGAAGCAAAACTGGAAGCAAAACTGGAAGCAAAATTGGAAGCAAAACTGGAAGCAAACCTGGAAGCAAACTTGGAAGCAAAACTAGAAGCAAAACCAGAAGCAAAATTGGAAGCAAAATTGGAAGCAAACCTGGAAGCAAAACTGGAAGCAAAATTGGAAGCAAAACTAGAAGCAAAATTGGAAGCAAAACTGGAAGTAAAACCAGAAGCCTACCTGGAAGAAAAATTGGAAGCATCAGTGGAAGCAAAACAAGAAGCAAAATTGGAAGCAAAACTGAAAGCAAACCCAGAAGCAAAATTGGAAGCAAAACTAGAAGCAAAACTGGAAGCAAAACTGGAAGCAAAATTGGAAGCAAAACTGGAAGCAAACCTGGAAGCAAACCTGGAAGCAAAACTAGAAGCAAAACCAGAAGCAAAATTGGAAGCAAAATTGGAAGCAAACCTGGAAGCAAAACTGGAAGCAAAACTGGAAGCAAAACTAGAAGCAAAATTGGAAGCAAAACTGGAAGAAAACCAGAAGCCTACCTGGAAGAAAAATTGGAAGCAACAGTGGAAGCAAAACAAGAAGCAAAATTGGAAGCAAAACTGAAAGCAAACCTAGAAGCAAAATTGGAAGCAAAACTGAAAGCAAAACTGGAAGTAAAACTAGAAGCAACACAAGAAGCAAAACCAGAAGCAAAATCAGAAGCCAAACTGGAAGCAACAAAATTTGGCGCTAAATCCGGTTTTAAACGTGGCACTGAAATCTGGTGCTAAACCTGACGTTATAATCAGCATTAAACCCGGTGCTAAATCCGGCACAATAGTGAGATGCTATTGGGTGTCGAGTTTGGCGCCGGCAGAAGTGTCTAATTCATGGACTCAAATGCACAAAATTTTGACGCTATTTTAGGCGCTAATTGCCTGTTCTATTGTAGTGAAAGAAGAATAATTTGCAGCAGAAATAGATACAAAATAAGCAGTTACATTCAATTGTAAACCAGACTAGAAGACATCAAAGGCCTAGCTTTAGGCACAATACATCAGATTCTACTAGTTCTTGCAATCGCATTACAAGGCCTATGACAACAAAAGGTTCGGTAGCATAATAGCCCAGAACAATAACCAACCCTTAATACATCTTGAAACATGCATATATAGCATTTCATTTTCACTGTAGTAGCCATGGTGGGAAAAAGAAGAAGTCAATCAGAAGGGAAATCGACCATGCTGCATTAAATTTTGCTTAGAAAACTCCTACAAATTAGGGCAGAGCCCATACCCCTGTTAGGCCTACAAGCTTGCAATGGATTACTTGTGTGAATGAATGGAAGGCACATTGATGAGGGAATGCAGAAGGTCCTCATTTTTTTCTTGGTGAATCGACCTTGTATCTGCATTTGTACTCTCGCATTGAAGGACTCACTATTTCATTTACCCTCATTGGCCGAGGTCTGCAGAATTGAATGCTGAGTACATATCCCTAAAAAAGGCATGGTCTTAAGGAGAGACAATCTTTTACAACACTTTAAATAGTTAACTCTTTGAGTCTGCATCTTTTGACTTAAGTTGATTCCTTTGAATAATTGGCCTCTATGAAGCCCTATCACTTGAATCTACATATTTTCCTAATTAGCAAGATTTCCTGCCTTCTAGACTGTTTGAGAGTCACCTTTGAATCTTATTCGTGGATGGATTTGCCTTTAGAATCAACAACCATCACTTCCCCTTTTGATTTGGCCCTGAGGCGCTGAGATTCTGCATTATGCAAGTCTTATTCTCCTTTTAGGGAATCAGCTATGTGTCAACATCTTGTAGTAGCGTAGAGAATCTTCCCTACAGACAAGATTCTCCTGTGACAATGCACTACCATCTGATCTTCAATTATTGCAGCCCCACTGTTTCAATCCCTCAACACTTGGCACCATCTCCTTCGTTCAAATGAATTGTCAATATTATGGCCATAGGACATAATGTGCTTTACACTTGTCTTCATCTCGCAGCTGTGCATTATAAATATGACGTCATCTTCAGCAGTCCATGAGCTCACAATGGCCTTAGATCCTTCTTAGATTTGCTGAAGTTGTTTGGAAAGTCCCGCGAAGGATGGAATCTCAACAAAGAGCTTGCATGGAAGACACATAGGACTCCATAGAAGCTTGCAGTGCCACTGAAACATAAAATGATGCCCATTGAAGGAAGAAGCCTCAGCGAGGGAAGAAAAACATGCTGACTAGGTGCCAAGCTGCATAACTTGAAGGTCCCTTTAAGCATGTGCAATAAAAGTTGTTCTAAAAGGGGGGCCACACTAGGCTCAATGAGCACAAGGGGCTCAACTTCCATGGATTTTGATAGTCTGTGTTGTGCTGCTACACGTCCCTTAGGGTCTTTGTGGATATTTGGCCTCGGGCCTACATAGTTTGGCCTTCTAGGAGGGAAGAAAGAAGAAAGAAATCCCACCTCCCGAAAGTCTGAAACACTTAGCTAATTTACTTTGTTGGGCTTGGACACATGGCGAGCTGCCGCAAACTTTTGAAGGCATTGTCTTCGTTTAGCTTAGAACTTGCGACGTGCTGACATGTGTCACGTCCTGGGAGTGCCCTGCTATCACCTATAGAAAAGGAGAAGAGGGAAGGCCTGAACTCTGACTTGTAAAAACATTGAATACTTAGGCAATTAAAGGCAAAGGAGTGAATTTTGGAGACAAGAAGGATGGCATGCTGAAGAGCAAAACTCCAAACTCTAAAACTTCAACAACAAGGAAAACACAAGACAAACTCAAGATTCTAGGGACTCAACCAATTTGGGTAGTTTTGCCTTGCATTCTAGGGGAAATATACTAGGATCTCATGGATCTTTAGACTATTTGGCCAAGGAGGCAAAATAGGATAACATTTTGGTGACTATGCAGGGGTATTTGCCTACCTAAACACTAGGATCTAGAGGCCTTATCAATCCATTAGGCACAGAGTCAAAGGGCTAGCAAAAGAACAAGGGCGGGTCAATATAATTGGGCATGCCTCCAGGAAACAACACGAAACAAACCAAGCATGCATTCTCCTAATGAGAATATAGCAGAGTGCAGAGGCACTTATCGAAAGGAAGCCTAACCTATTTACAAGGTCTCACAACCATGCTAAAAAAAAGGTTTGAGATGAATTCCATTGATTGGGATGGGTAGAACCTCTCCATTTAGCCTAGAAAGTTGAAATGAATTGGCCTACTTGCAACTGGTAATGATATAAGGGCCACTCCATATGGCATCAAACTTTGAATGTCTTCCATCTTTAACCCTATCTGCATCCCATTTCAACACTATATCTCTTTCACTGAATGTTATGCCAGTAAATTTTCTATCAAAGGTCCTCTTGACCCAATCTTTATGGGCTTCAAGGGTCCTCATAGCAGTATCTATTTTTTCCTCGAGTTCCATTAGCTCCACAAGCCTGATTTTCATGTCATCATTTTCCGTTAATTCCAACTGATGTGCCAACTCAAGAGAAGGCAACTCCAATGATAGCAGGACCCTTACTTCCCTTCCATATACAAGCATGAAAGGGGAATTACCTATGGCTCTTTGGGAGTGATTCTATCAGCCCAAAGAGTAGTCTTTAAACTGGAGTGCCAAGTTCTTTGATTATCCTCCACTATCTTCTTGATGATTTTGATTAGATTTTTATTGGTGGACTTAGCCAAACCATTTCCCTAAGGATAGTAATTGGACGAGGTTTTCAAGTATATCCCATAGTTTAGTTCCCATTCACTGACTTTTGTGACTACAAAGGCCTTGGCATTATCAGAAATGATGGTGGATGGCACACTAAACCTTGTAGCTATACCCTCAAGGAAGCCTACAATGGATGCCTCTGTGGCATCCCTTAAAGCAATTGCCTCTATCCACCTGGTAAAGTAATCAGTGACTGTTAGAATCCACTTGTGGCCAACACTAGAAGGTGGATTAATTACTCCAATGAAGTCTAAACCCCATTGAGAAAAAGGCTGGTCTATTTGAATTGGTTGAAGGGGGAGAGCTGCCAGTCTTTGCTTTCCAACAAATTGTGCACACTCTTTGCATTTCCTTGTCCATCTATGTGCATCACTGAATAGACTAGGCCAATAAAAACTAGCTCTCATGATCTTGGCAATAGTTGTTCTTGGAGAATAATGGCCACCAACAAGGCCATTATGAAATGAAATTCTTCTAGTACTCTAGATGTCTAATCTTTTGTAATACACCTAAGAAGAACTCCATTGAAGTCTTTTCTAAACAAGACACCACCAATAATAACATAAGGGATAGATTGGAGTCTAACATACCTTCTTTAGCTTGACCCAATCCATTTGGACATCTTCCTAACTATAGGAATGTGACCATGTCATGATACCAGTTACTTGGAGTATGAGGCTCAACTGGTTGTGCCTGCTCCTGAACACATATGACTTCGCTTCTATCTTTGATGTCTACTGCCATTTGTTCACATAGACCTTTGCCATGGACCAGTTTAGTGGTGTTGATGTTGACATCATACTCCATTACCTTTGTGATCCACCTAGCTCTGTTTTCATTGATATCCCTGCTCAATAAGAATTATTTCACACTGGGGTAGTCCACCATCAACTGAATTTTGCTGTTAGAAAGCATATGTCTGAACTTTGGAAACCACATGCCCTAGCAGCTTGCTCTCTAGGACAACAAATACACACTTTTTAGGATTCAATGATATCCCATATTCTCTACATCTTTCAAAGACCTTTCTTAAATGACCCAAATGGTCAATTGCATGCTTGGAATACACAGTCAAATCATAAAGATACACTAAAATAATATCATTGATAAGGCCTTTGAAGGCCAAATTCATTGCTCTCTGAAAAGTGGTTCCAGCATTTTTCAATCCAAAAGGCATCTTTTGATAAGCCAAAGTACCCCACTTGGTGGTAAAGGTTGTTTTGTACTGATCTAATTCTTTCACAAGAATTTGATTGTAGCCCGAGTAACCATCTAGGAGTGAAAACCTTTTAGCACCTACTATTGTTTGTAAAATCTACTCCATGGAAGGGAGTGGATAGTGATCCTTAAGTGGGGCCTTGTTCAATTCTCTAAAGTCTACACATAATCTAATTTCCCCATTCTTCTTCCTAATTGGAACTAAGTTGGCTACCTAAGTGGAATGCTTAATGGGATAAATAATCTTAGCCTCTATGAGTTTGGATAGCTCTTTACTCATTAATGGTTCTATTTTTGGATTGACTGACCTTTGTTTCTGGTGGACAGGCTTTGCATTAGGGTCTAGGTCAATAGTATGTTGGATTAAACCATGATCAAAGCATCTTAAATATATATAATCCCAAGATATCAATTCATTAAATTCATTACAAAGCTCAATGAAACCTTGCCTCTTAGCTTGACCACATACCTTGTCCTATTTTAGGAATCTTCCCTGTGCAATCTCCAACTTTTCATAGTCCTATTTTTTACTATCATGTTTAGGTTTTCCTTCTTTTGCTAATCATCAACACCAAATATACTCTCTAAAGTGATCAGCCTTCTCGGCAACTTGTTGGTCTTTAGCTGGATCACCTAGTCATCATATTGCTTTTGTAATACTGACTAATTTTTGGCAGCAAACTCTACCTCATCTTGCAAGAAATTCACAATTTGCTGGTCACTTTCAAACACTTGCTAGCTTATCACATTGTTAGGCACAACATGCCTAACAACAATCCTTACATGTTGATCTGAAACTTGTTTGACATTTTGAGGAATATCAAACTAGGCACCAACTATAGCTAACCTATCAACATCCTTATTTCTCTATCTGGGAACTGCCTGAATATTGAAGGCATCAAACTTTTCAATCAGGTCCTAAAACCTATGTTTGTATGACTTGAGCAAGTCATTCTTCAAAGCACTTAGTTTTTTGATTTGGTGGACAACTAGTTTGTTATCACCAAATACTTGTAAAAATTGTATTCCTCTTTTTTGAGCCAGCTATATGCCTTGAATCAAAGCTTCATGCTCAGCTACATTGTTAGTACAACTAAATTGCAATTTGAATGAAGAGAAATAACTTTCCTTTTGGGGTGAAATCAGTACAACCCCAACACTTGCTCCATTTTTGCTTCTGGAGCCATCAAAATACATCTGCCATATCCCACTTGGGTCTGATTTTTTCTTTTCAATATTGAAGATAATGGCATCCTCCTCATGGATACAATAAGTACCCAACCCTATATCCTCTATGTGATCAGGAGTGTCAAACTAAAAATAATTAGCTCACTCATCAAGCAATATATTAGGTATCTCATCCACAAGTGTGGAAGCCTCATGCCCATTGTTGTCATCCTCTTTTGACTCATGTATAGTGCAATTCATGTTGTTTGGGTTAGGAGAGTAGGGTTCTATATGGTCATTTGCATTAGGCTCATCCCTAATGGTCACTTTGGTGCCATATCTAGTTCTAAACAGCATGTGGGACCAATCAGAAGACAAATACCCACCTATTTAGCAGTGAAATCCCTAGATAAGCATATGCCAAAGTATGCAGGGAGGTCTATGACCAAGATATCTTGTCAAATAGAGTAGCCAGGGAATGCATGTAGAGTGAGTTACAAACCTTTAATAACACCTACTGTCTTAACAATAGTGCCATCTAATTGCACTACTCCTTTGTTCACAGGCTCATACTCTATACTCAACCTACCCGCAATATTTTTAGGCATGACAGAGGTATCCACCCCAGAATCTATCATACAGTTATGCAATAATTTATCACTTATGATTAGGGAAATATAAAATGGAGGGGGCTTACTAGTTTTGCTTGTACTTACTGCCTCCTTAGGCTGACATAGGTTTGTTGGGGTAGTCTTTTCTTTTGTTGTTTCCGCATCAGGCTAAATGAATTATGTTAGGGCCTCTTGAAGAAGATTCCTTTGAGATAGGATTAACAAAGCATCCGACATACTAACACTTAGATTTGTCTTCTTCATCTGATCCACTATACTAAAGGGTATTTGATTGCCCTTTTGTGACATTTTAGTGACAGTTGGATCACTTTTTGGTTGCTGATTGGATTGGGGTTGCATAGTTGGTACTGAGTCTGCCCTACCAATAGTCTGATTTGCTTGACTTGAAGGAGTCTCAGGCATTTTCTCTTTCGTTGTAACTGTTGGAGACACTTTGGGTATAGGTGTATGACCAATTGTAGGTATTGAAGTATCTTTAGTAGCTCTCCTCTTTCCCTTGTATTGAATGCTATAGGGCTAGCATCTTGATTAACACCACAATAGTCATCAGGGGTCCAGTTCATCAAGGTGGCATTATGTTGTGTTTGTTCTTGACCTCCAAGCATTCCTTGATTAGTGCTAACTTGCTGCTCTGAAATTGTCGGTTGCTCTTGCACCGTCAGAGCATGATTGAACTATCCACTTTGACACAAATTTTGGTCATGTGGTTGATTGTAAGGATAACACCAATCGTTGTCTTGGGATAAGTTGTTTTAAATTGGCACAAGGGGCCCTGAGATGCTTGATACATTAGGATTAACAACATTTTACAGTCTGATATAACTAGGTTGCCCTTGCCTTTGCATGTTACCTTGGTATGGTGGCCTATTTTGTTGACAACCCTGATTGAAGGGTTGATATGTCTAGTTGGAGGGTTGATAAGGCCTGTTTGATTGTGCATTTTGCCTCCTTTCCAACACCAATTGATTAGTCAATATCCTTATCCTAGCATCTTTATCTTCTAGTAGTTCAACTGAAGGTTTGATTAGAGGGGCAACAGAAGAGATAGTAGTAATTAGCACCATAGTGGGCTGCATAACAGAGGCCTCTAAAATAGAGGAATTGGTGGCCTTGGAGAAATCTTTCCTTCCTGAATTAGGCAATTTTCTGCCCTTATTGTTGTGTCATAGGCATTAGGTAATACAGTCCCTCCCATAAACTGAATCATGACAACAATATCTGGATTTAAGGACCTCAGGTAATAGATGAATGTTGTGTTTGGAGAAGGCTTGACCAACAAAGGTATTGTGTCCCATGTCTTTTGGAATTGGTAGTTGAAGTCTACCATATATTCATGAGGGGCTCTCTTGATTATAGCTAATTGTTCCATAAGTGGCAAATGATCACTCTTGTCTTCAAAGTGTTGGCACAATTTAGTGCCCAAATCATCCCAGTTGTGTATAGAGTTGACTTGAAGACCCCTATACCACTGTAAGGCCTTTCCCTTGAATGAAGAAGCTAGCAATCTCATAGCCACATTATTAATAGTGACATTGTGGATAGAGCAGATGCTAGCTATGTCTTAAATATGCTCAACTAGGGTGGTAGAATTTTAATTAGTAAAGAATGGAATAGCCTTTAAGGCTGAGGTAGGTATGTCATCACATTGAGCTAGGTCTAGTGAGCTACCCCCATTAAAAGCAACAAATCAAATATTTCCAGCCATATTAGGGATATTCAGGTTCATTATAGGTATGTGTAGGGTTCTTCCTGAATACTGAAACCTAATCTAAAAATTGACTTGAGGAGGAGTAGACTACGCTCTTGAATGGTATGAATTATTACTTCTACTTTCTCTCACAGGGGATCTAGATAGTCTACTTCTTCTTCTTCTATTAGCAAAAGAGAGTTCTATGAATTAGAAGTTACCTCTAGAAGAAGACCTTGTCTGCACTTCAGGCATGAAATGTTGAATTATTGTGTAGGAACTAGATCAGCAAATTCGCAAGGTGCCTATTAAATGCTTTCATAGTAGCAAATGAACCAAGGATGACACTGAATCCTTAGTCCAGCTCTCACTCAGAGAAGAGAGTCCCACTGAGTGTGCCAGAAACTGTTATCACATAAAATTGCACCCAGTTTAGAGAGAGTCCAAGCATTCTAATGACATAGTGGGAATGATCTCAAGGTGTGGGACCTTGCAATATGAGATTAGACCTCCAGAGAAGGTTGGTTCCTCATTCTAAGCCTAAAGCTCAGAGACATTAACTAAACCTAGTGCTAATGCTTGGAAGGACAAAGGGAGAGAGGGTAACAAAAAGGGAAAAGGTGATGCACCAAGATTTAGCGTGTTGGATTGCACTGACATGACACAATAATGATCTCAAAGCTGGGGGGAAATCAAATAGACTCATACAGGTTCAAATAGAGGTTAGGGCAGAAAGACAAAACTATGGAAGTGATTGTTTTATCCACAAATATAGTTTAAATCTATCAAATAAACACAGTGCAAGAACAATGAGAGAGGTAATATTTAGTTTATATTGTTCATAGAGGTCAAATAACCATTATAAAGTAAAACAATTTGCAGTAGAAATAGATACAAAATAATCGATTACATTCATTGGTAAACTAGACTAGAAAACATCAAAGGCCTAGCTTCAGGCGCAATACATCAGATTCTACTAGTTCTTGCAATCATATTACAAGACTTGTGACAACAAAAGGTTGACAACATAACAGCCTAGAATAATAACCAACACTTAATACATCTTGAAACATGCATATATAGAATTTCATTTTCAATATAGTAGCCATGGTGGGAAAAAGAAGAAGTCAATCAGAAGGGACATCGACCATGCTGCATTAAATTTTGCTCATAAACACCCTATAAATTAGGGCGGAGCCCATATCCCTGTCAAGTCTACAAGCCTACAATGGATTGCTTGCGTGAATGAGTGACAGGTGCATTGATGAGGGAATGCATAAGGTCCTCATTTTTTATTGGTGAATCGACCTTGTATCTCTATTTTTACTCTCGCATTGAAGGACTCACTGTTTCATCTACCCTCATTGACCCAGGTCTGTAGAATTGAATGCTGAGTACATATCCCTAAAAAGGCACGGTCTTAAGGAGAGACAAGATTTTACAACACTTTAAATCATTAACTCTTTGAGTCTCCACATCTTTCGACTTGAGTTGATTCCTTTGAATAATTAGCCTCTGTGAAGCCCTGTCAGTTGAATCTACATATTTCCCTAAATGGAAAGATTTCCTACCTTCTAGACTGTTTGAGAGTCACCTTTGAATTTTAGCCATGGATGGATCTACCTTTAGAATCAATGACCATCACTTCCCCCTTTGATTTAGCGCTGAGGCTCTAAGATTCTGTGTTACGCAAGTCTTATTCTCTTTTTAGGGAATCAGCTACATGTCAACATCTCGCAGTAGCGCAGAGAATCTTCCCTACAAACAAGATTCTCTATGGACAATGCACTACCATCTGATCTTCAATTGTTGCAACCCCATTGTTTCAATCCCTCGACAACTGGCACCATCTCCTTCCTTCAACTGAATCATCGATATTATGGCCATAGGCCATAATGTGCTTTACACTTGTCTTCATCTCGCAGCCATGAAGTGGAAATATGATGTCATCTTCAGCAGTCCACAAGCTCGCGATAGCCTTAGATCCTTCTTAGACTTGTTGAAGCTATTTGGAAATTCCCACGAAGGATGGAGTCTTAGTGAAGAGCCTTCGTGGAAGACACGTAGGACTCCGCGGAAGCTTGCAGTGTCGCTAAAACATAAAATGAGGCTCTTTGAAGGAAGAAGCCTCAGTGGGGGAAGAAAAACATGGTGACTGGGAGTCAATTTGCATAACTTAAAGGTCCCTTTAAGCATGTGCAATAAAAGTTGTTCTATAAAGGGGTTGTAATAGGCTTAATGAGCATAAGGGGCTCAACTTCCATGGATTTTGATAGTCTGTGTTGGGCTGCCACGTGTCCCTTAGGGTCTCCATGAAGATCGGGCCTTAGGCCTACATTATTCATCCTTCCAAGAGGGAAGAAAGAAGAAAGAAAGCTCACCTCCTTAAAGTCCAAAACACTTAGTTGATTTACTTTGTCAAGCTTGGATACGTGGCGAGCCGCCACAAAGTTTTGAAGGCATTGTCTTCATTTAGCTTAAAACTTGCACCACACTGACACGTGTCACGTCATGGGAGTCCCCCACTATTGCCTTCAGAAAAGGAGAAGAGGGAAGGCCCGAACTCTGATGTCTAAAAACATTGAATACTTAGGCAATTGAAGGCAAAGGAGTGGAGTTTAGAGACAAGAAGGATGGAACGTTAAAGAGCAAAACTCTGAACTCCAAAATTCTGACAACAAGGAAAACACAAGGTAAACTCAGGATTCTTGGGACTTAGTCAATTTGGGTAGTTTTGCCTTGCATTCCAAAGGGAAAAACACCAGAATCTCATGGATCTTTAGACTATTTAGCCAAGGGGGCAAAATAGGATAACAGGTACCATGCAAGATTTTGATGTAGTAACCATGGATATATGGTGCTCACTATAGGTAAGACAATTGGACCAATGAGAAACTAGTACTCCTGTAGAAGGTGTCAACATGAATGGTGACTAAGTTGAAACTGTCAACTCTTGGGTATCTATATAATCTATTAGTGTGGAAGCATGTGTAGGTAGAGGAAGAATATGAGGGTCTAAATGTGCCCTCATATCATCTAAAGAATATGATATAACTTCATAAGAGATAACATCGAATAGGAGATGAATGTTCTCATTACTGTCATCAAGATCATGTATGTGGGATTCAACAAACAAATAATGTATGTTCTGTAAGTAGTCATCAAGAAGAGATGGAGAATCTCATTATGTGGTGTTCAAAGAATAATTGTAGAATATGTTAGGATTAAGGTGCCATCAACCTTGTAAATCCTATGTAAAATTTATTATTCTTATTATTATTTGTAAATCACCCATAAGGGATGAAAGGTTTCACCAAGTTGTTTCAGTTACATGTTTGATCCCAGTACCTGACAGATGTTGGTTATGGAGAATATTTCATTCCAGTGGGTACAAGGGGGTACCCTGGTATGGGGTTTGGAGGGATGACCCCTCCACTGGGGACCCAAGGACCACATACCCTAGCAGGGCTTTAGGGGCAGTACCCCCGAAAGCCAAATTATATATATATATATATTCATTGTAAATTTGGACCATTCATCATTAGGTCACAGATCTGACGATAGAGGTTATGTTGGATTTTCTTTCCCTAGAAGGCAACCCTTTTATGATGATATTTTATTATGGCGATGAATAAGTAGAGTAGAAGAGTTGAGATTGGAAAAACATGTGCTGCTGGATTGAAGATCGGGTAGGAGATTGATAGTGTTGTATTATAAACTCTATTGAAGATAATACAAACTAGTGCATCTCTTCTTGTGTGGACCTAAAAGGGTTTCTCTATGTAAACATTATGTTATGTGTTTGATCTTTTTTTATGTTATTCCTTTGTGTTGATTTCATACTATCACCATTTTGGTTCTACACAATTAAATATCTATATTACAATTGTAATCAAATTTTCATTAATAGTTGTTTACCTTCATTTCTAACATTTGGTATCAAATATTGGCCAGTTCTATGTCTTGGGTGGAAGTGTGAGGGTTTTTTGAGTTATAGTGGGAGTTTTGGTTGAATTTATTTTGTAGACTTTGCGTAGAAACCATGGCTATACTTGCATCCTGATTTGACATCAAAGAATTAAATGGAATGGGTTATGAGTTGTGGAAGCTGAAAATGAGGATTTACTTAAAGAAAAGATCAATGCTTGGATGCAACAAAAGAGAAGAAACCTGATACTATTAGTCAAGATGAGTTGGACAAGATGGACAAAAAGGCATGATGTACAATCCAGTTGTGTCTTGCATATTCTATCCTACTAAATGTTGCTGAAGAAAAGACTGCATATGCTTTATGGAAATGGATGGTTTCTATACAAAATTTGCAAAACAAATTCAATCAAAACTCCCACTACAACTCAAAAAGTCCTCACACTTCCACCCAAGACACAGAACTAGCCAAGCTCTAATACCAAATGTTAGAAATGAAGGTTAACAATTATCAATGAAAATTTGATTACAAATGTAATGTAGATATTTAACTATACAGAACCAAAATGGAGATAGTATGAAATCAACACAAAGAAATAACAAAACAGAAGTTCAAACACATAACATAGTTTTTACATGGAGAAACCCTTTTAGGAAGAAAACTCTATAGAAGAAGAGATGCATTAGTCTTTATTAACTTCAATAGAGTTTACAATACAACACTATCAATCTGCTCCTCAGTCTTCAATCTAGTAGCACCTGTTTTCTAGTCTCAAATATTCTACACTACTCATAGGGGTATAATACACTATCTAAATAAAGGGGTTTCCTTCTAGGACAAGGAAAGCCAACATAACCTCTACCATCAAATCTATGACCTAATGATGAATGGTCCAAATTTATAATGAAAAATATATATAAAATGTGGCTTTCGGGGGCACTTCCCTCGAATCCCCACTGGGGTGCATGGCCCTTGGACCTCCCATAGGGGGGATGATCCCATTAGATCCTATGGGGCTACCCCCACACCCCCAAAAATGAAATGTACTCCATAACTAACATCTGTTAGGTATTGGGATCAAACATGCAACTGAAACAAGATTGCTACTTGGCGAAACCTTTCATCCCTTATGGGTGATTTACAAACAATAATAGGAATAATAAGTTACATAGGATTTACAAGGTTTATGGAGCCTTAATCCTAAAATTTTAAAGATGTGGGCAACATGTACACACAAAGAGCTCTTAGAGTATTTGGTTGATATGTTGATAGTTTAGATGCATGATGATTGGTTTAGAAGATGTGTATTATTGTACCATGATGAATTCTTGATTACTTGTTAGATTTGTAAGATGATATGAATGCTTTTAAGCATATCTATCATTGGAGATAGATGATCTTCTTGGATGAAGATGCAAATCATGGAACCATGGGGAGTTCCTAGAGTTTGTATTCTTTCATGATTGTAGTGGGAGCATTTGTCATGGTTTAGAGGTAAATTTGTTAGATGAGTGTTGTGATGATTTTGTATCGTGAGCTTCTAGCTATTACAGTATTTCCATTGGAGTTTGGATGGCATGGAAATGATTGATTGTGCACCTATATTAGATTTAGATGAGGCTAGATATCTCTTGGATTTTAGAGATTGAGTGTTAGAATGGTGAGTCTCTTGACTTGTTTTTAGTAGAAAGATCAAGGAGCCTACATCTGGAATTGAACATGAGTTCAAATGGAATTATTGAGGACTTTGTTCTTTATATGCAAAACAATCTTATACTACTTTTCACATTGGTCCACTTGGTCGTGAATGATCTAATAGGTATTACCCACCTAGTTTTTTAGATGCATTCTATTTTAAGTCATGTATTGTCATATATTTAAGTCTTCAGCTATGTATATTAGTTTTGGGGACTTCTTTGAGGATTAGATGCATGGTTATGGTTTTTTGTTGTCTCCTTATGTTTGGGTCTTGAGTTGTGCTTATTAGTTCTAGGACTATTTTGAGGAGTACAAGAGATGTTTGGTGGATTTGGACATATTCTCTTTTGTGGGAATAGTTGTTATTTTAATCTTCCTTCAATTGAGGACCTACATCTTTTAAGTTTCTGGATGTTGTTGTGTTTGACTTTGAAGTTGAATAGTTGGATAATGAGATGGCCTTTCTATTGGGATTCTGGAGGTAGATATCATATTTTTCATAGCTAGAGCGTGTGTTGGTGTTGGAGAAGAACATGGTTTGGTTTATAGGATATTTTTTGTAGTAGTGTTTATAGGTTTGTATATCAATGGGTGTTCTTTGACACTACATGTTTTATAGATGATATGAGCCATGGGCATCCTTTATGTGAGCGCTATTGGTGGACTTTTCAATGATATGGTCAATTATAAATTATATAGTACCATGCAATGGGAGTTTTGAGATGTATATATGTCCATTATTAGATAGTTTTTATTCAATTGTGGTATAAAGAGTCTTCAAGTTTTTTGCATATCTATGTTTGTTTGCCACGTAACACGACTACTTTATGTAGGCCAATGTATATACAAGGACTTGTGATTGTGGGTGGGTTGGATATGTAAATAGAAAATTTCTACCTACGATGTGTTTACCTTGTTTTGAGGATTGGTTAGTTTGATGTGTTAGTAATTGGTTTTGGTTGCTATTCCAACTATTGAGTTGATTGTATGGAAGGTACTCAGTTCTGTTATGGATAAGATTGACTTTAGTGTTTATGTTCAGGTTGAAGCATGATGTGGTGGTTCTGTATGACATTCAAAGTGTGGTCAAGATTGGCTTGGCTTTCTTATCTTTCATGCTTGGGCATGATGAAGGATGAAAGTGTTGAGGTTGAGATGGTAGTCACTTGGCAGTTGTTGTAGGTTGCTTTATTAAGCCCATGATTATGATGAGTTGGTTGAGGCTATGAATATTCATTCTATAGGGTTTAATTCATTTTTTGGAGCCCCTTATACTTTTACAATGTGAATATCAAGTGGGAGAATGTTAGGGTTAGGTGTATTATTCATCTTGCATATTTTTGAAGTGTTGGGAAAAAGGTGATGTTCACCTTGCATAACATTAATTTATTTAATTATGTAAAATAAATATTCTTTTGTGGTGCATCTTAATTGATGTGTTTAGCCACATTAAATATTTATTTTTTATCACTTGTAAAAGTTGTATTTAATATTGGGAGACATAAGGCAAATATTTATTATTTGTGCAAAATAATAAATATTTATTATTTTGGGGTCAATGGTATTGTGCTCATGGTTTTGAGTCACATTGTTTTTATCCAATACCACAAGCTGTATTTGTGTGAGCTTGAATCTATAAAAGAAAGCACAAGGTTAGTGGTTAGGCTTGGCTCTTATTTTACAGGTTGTGTGAGAGGCTATCATTGTATTGAGTTTTCTCTTGAGAGTGCATATTGTAAAGCATGGCATGGGAAGTGTGGATTCATGCTTGGATACATGGAGGTTGCAGTAGAGGAGCTTGATGTTTCAGAGGTGTTCATGGGGACTCTGTGAGTATATTGTAATTTCTTATTGCCAAATAATACATTGAGTATGGATGCTATTGGAGGCTACTTTTTCCCTTAATGAGTGTCTTCCCAGGGTATATCTTGTGTTATCTTGTTGATTGTCTATTGATATTTGCATTATGGTAAATCTATAAGATTGTATGCATCATTATCTCCTTTGGATTATGTGGAATTGGTTTGATCTACTTGTAAATTCCTAACAAGTGGTATCAGAGCTTTAAGGATTTTTCATGGCTTGCATATATTTGCATGCTACTTGTATGTGCTTGCATGTGATGTATCTATACAATTATGGTTCTGGGTATTTTCACAGATCCATGTTTTGGTATAACCCTTGTTTGTGTAGATTTGGTGCAAAGATAAATCCATGACAATGCAGGAAAACTTTTGGACAATACAGGATATGAGGATTTGTGTAGGTTGTTGTGTTGCAGGTTTGGGGTTGTGGGTGTTACGGATCTGTTGTGCTTATTGCAGATCTGGGTGTTGAACATTCATGGTAGAAAAGTGTTTTTTTGTATGTTCAAGAAGAGGGTTTTGAGGAGAAAGTTTCACAGATGACATCCTGGGACAAAACAGACCTTACCATTGAGTCCAAGAGGCCTGAGAGGTGAAGATTCATATAAAATTTGACCTATTTTGGTCACCAGAGCTTCAGAGAAATTTTTTTACCCTTCCCTGGTTTGGTCATACGACCGTAGGGACCTATGGGTACACACAGAAGAAAAATAAATTTTTTATTGCATGCATGTTATTTTTCTAATGTTAGAAAAATAAAATTAATAAAAATTAATTAATTTACATGATAAAAAGGCAATGTTTGAAAACAAAAAAATAAATAAATATTTTTTTTGTTTTTTGCATCAGGGGTACAGCCGGTCAGAGCCGGCCGGTCCCCCACTGGCCCCTTGTAGGCCACTAGCTGGTAGGGACTAGGCCAGTAGGCCTCACGGCCCCTGACGTTGGCTCTCATTGCTAGTCCGGTAGGCCAAAGCCCGGTAGACCACCGGTGGCGGGAGAAGACCCCGCACGGGGCAAAAAAACAAAATAATTTTTTTTATTATTTTTTAAATGGCTGAAAAAAATAGCGGCTGAGAAATGTAAAACAGCGGCCGGGAAATTTTATTAGTAGGTGGTGTTTTTTTATGACAATAGTGAATAAATTTTTAAAAAGGTGGGCATTATTAAATATTAAACCTTTTTTGAAAGGGAGTTTGGGGTCCATTGATAAATCAAACAAACTTTAAACCTATCCACTAGTCAAAGTCAAAGTGATGATGTCAATACTAGCCCAGTAAAACATCAACACACCTATGCCCAGTCATGTGCACAGTTAGTGTTTGCATCAGCGATGATGTTAGCAGGGTACCAGGGTTCCGCGAGGGGTCCCCTTTTAGCCCTCAGAGGGCATTTTTTTATGGGAGGCATAACCTTTGCCCACTATGTCAGTTTTTCAACATCTTATAGGCATTAGAAAGGTCTCTTTGAGAAATACACAGTGATACAAGTTTGGTTGTTAGATTTTGTTGTTTGTGTCAGAATTTGGTGCCTGAAGCCAAACATTGCTATGGTATAGTTTTATGCTCATAACTTTTGCATATAGAATCAAATTTTTGATTTTGGATAGGAATTGGACAGCGATTGCTATGTACTATAGATTGGATCATGTAGATTTTCAATTCGGTGTACAGAGAGAGTTTTATACTTGTTTGATCACTTGTTAGAGCTAGATATTCAAGATACAATTTTGAGAGCATTCAAATGGATTTTTGGCACAAATGTATGTTGCTATGTGACTATTAGTATGGTATAGTAGGTTTTCATATTTGTGCTTCCAGTTACATGTTTACAGGTGTTTTCAGAGTTTGAGCTTTGATGGAGATAGGTACATAGGTTGTCTTCTAGTTTGAGGACATGATTGATATATGTGTGAGACTTTGAGTCTCATTTTAGTGGGAGTTGAGTACAGGTATAGTGTTGATGATGATTATGGTGTCATGGATATGCAAGTACACTTTTGCATTGACATGACATGATCATGTATGTGATTGACAGGTATGGGCTATGATGTTTGATTCATGATTATAGGTGGTGTTGTGTAATTTTTTAGGGGATTGTTCTTATCTCCTGGATGCTTGGTAGTTCCTTGATTATGGTTACTTGTATTGTGGACCTTTTTTTGCAAAGTGAATCTAGCATTCATTTGGCGTTTGGGTCTTGGAGTTTACAGGTTATCTTCTTTGATATCTCATTTTACATGTTACTAATGTGATGATGAGTTTTCATGTTACATGTGTTTTGGATCTTTGAGTTATGTAGTTTCATGGATTTGATACCCCTTGACTATAGTGAGATAACTTGTATGTGGACTGTCTTTATCCATGAGATTGATTCAGTGTTTATGTAGACTTTGTTAGTTGGCCTTGGTATGTTGCATTGAAATGAGAGGACGGATGATTAGAGTGCTTGGATAGTCAATTATTGGGACTTATAGCATGTTTATCACGATGTTATGGATAGCTTGGATACATGGTTTTATGTAAGCTTTTGATAGTGATGGTTTTATCTTCTTAGTTTGGAGATCATGGTTTTACTTTACCTTTTGGGAGTTGTTGGTGTTACAATAGAATTCCTTGATTGTGTTGGGGCCATGGATGATATTTATTTAGGAGATGGTTACTTTATTGCCATGTATAGCTCGGTGCCACGATTCAGTGGGAGCTTTGGTAGTGATATGGATTCATCATTAGTGATGGATGATCTTCTTCAGTGGTTGTGGGTGTCTTGGAGAGGCTGTTGGATTATGATTATTGTTTAAGTGAGAGTACTTTGACATCCTGAGTTTTATTATTAGTAGATGGTTATCTTCATGCTGTTGGAGATTTTGACATCTTGGTTTACCAGGGAGGACTTTTGGAGTCTTTGGTTGAGGTGTCAGTTTGACATGTTGATCATTTGTTTTAGAGATGTTGGCATTGTGTATTGGTTTACTCTGGATACTAGTTTGACTATTGACATGATACAGGTTCTCTTGAGACAGGATGTATGCATTGATGCATTTGATCTCCTAGAAGGAGATGGTTAGATCATGATGTCATGATGGGTTCCTTGATTATGTAGATGTGTAGTTGGAGCTTTGACTTTGGTCCTGTATGGTTCTCTTGAGATAGGATGTGTGCATTGATGCATGTGATCTCCTTGAAGGAGATGTTAGATCATGTTGTCATGATTGGGTTCCTGATTTTGCAATAGGAGCATTGACAGTGATCTTGTATGGTTCTCTTGGTATTGAGTACATTGATCATGTGCTTGGTAGCTTCATGATAGTGCAAGGTTACATTTGGAGTTTAGCATGTAGTGATCATGGAGGTACTCTTGGATACTTGGAGACTTAGGTGAGGCTAGAGTTCTCTTTGGATAAGAGACACTTTTTGAGATGGTTACTCATTGGAGATTTCAGCAGATAGACTGAGGAGCCTACACCTAGATATGGACATGAGTTCATTATGGACCTAGCTCAGAGATTGTTCTTGGAGTCTTTGTGACTTGGTGTATCCTGGTGGGGCATTCTCATTTCCCACTCTTGGTCTACTCAGCAATTTATCATCTATAAGGTATTGCCCATCCTTTTAGATGGATTTTGCTTTATGTTTTATCTTCTCATGGTTATGGATCTTGAGCTATGGTTATTGGTTTTGGAGAGTTCATTTGAGGGACATTGGCATGTTTATCTCTTTGTTCATATGGTTTGATTTATGATTTCCATTATGAGGAGTTTAGGATATGTTATTGGGCTTATTCCTGGTTATGGAATTATTATGAGTTTGATCTACTTTGGTTAGATAGGCTTACATCCATATTGATTACATGTTACATATGTTCATTTGATCTATGAGATTGAATGGTTGGGTGTTGTTGAGGCTTTTTCATTTGGGGTTGCAGAGGAGATCATACTTGACACATCTTTTCTATTTGAGGTGTTGGTAGGACATTATGATTTACAGGTTTTCTCCCTTTGTCTTATGGCTACTTCCTAGAGGATCATGTTGATATGGTTGGACTTGGGATAATTATGGTGACATGATTGTGAGATAATGTGCAGCGATTTATCTTGCATGTGTGGATCATTGTGATTGTTCTTGATATTACATTGGCTTGTTGTTTAGCCACACCTTGGTTTGAGTGTTGATTAGTAGACTTGGTATGCCTTGAATCTATTTTCAGATTTGACATTACCCATGCAATGGGAGCTCCTAGATGTATGTGTTCTTCATTGACAGGTTTTATACATGGAGCTTATTATTGCAGTATATGGGTTTGATATGTTGTTGCCATGCATTTACTGATGTTTTTGATACCTATGAGGTATGGACGGTTGGATGTATTAGCATATGTTATGGTGCTATTTTTAGTCATGTGGGTTTTTATCTTTGATAGATACTTGGAGATTTTGTTATCACTTGGATTTGATGCGTGTGTTCTTTGGATTGGTGCATCTTCACCTTGGCATGTTCCTTTTTCTTCCATAGGTGGCATGTTGGAGGATGAGAGGAGTTCTTTTTTGAGATGGTGGTTACTTTGATTTTATTGCAGGTATCTTGATCTAGTACAAGAGCATGTTGGAGATTCATGTGGTTTCATGTTTGCCTATGATGATGTATTTCATTGATTGACCCTTATGCAATGTATACAACAAGTGGGAGAATGTTGGGAAAAGGGTTTTGTTCACCTTGCATAACATTAATTTATTTAATTATTTAAAATAAATATTCTTTTGTGGTGCATCTTAATTGATGTTTTTAGCCACATTAAATATTTATTTTTTATCACTTGTAAAAGTTGTATTTAATATTGGGAGACATAAAGCAAATATTTATTATTTGTACAAAATAATAAATATTTATTATTTTGGGGTCAATGGTATTGTGCTCATGGTTTTGAGTCACATTGTTTTTATCCAATACCACAAGTTGTATTTGTGTGAGCTTGAATCTATAAAAGCAAGCACAAGTTTAGTGGTTAGGCTTGGCTCTTATTTTATAGGTTGTGTGAGAGGCTATCATTGTAAATTGAATTTTCTCTTGAGAGTGCATATTGTAAAGCATGGCATGGGATGTGTGGATTCATGCTTGGATACATGGAGGTTGCAGTAGAGGAGCTTGATGTTTTAGAGGTGTTCATGGGGACTCTATGAGTGTATTGTAATTTATTATTGCTAAATAATACATTGAGTATGGATGCTTTTGGAGGCTGGGTTTTCCCAGGGTATATCTTGTGTTATCTTGTTGATTGTCTATTGATCTTTGTATTATGGTAAATATGTAAGATTGTATGCATCATTATCTCATTTGGGTTATGTGGAATTGGTTTTATCTACCTATAAATTCCTAACACAAAGGTCTATTGAAACTCAATTGTTTGTAGATAGGTAAATAATATATGTATCTCCAAGAATCATGGAGTGGGAAAAATGGGATGCTCGTGTGAGAGTGGGGGCATATGTATGTATTTTATTATTTTCTAGGGATTTGAAAATATTGTTGTAGTAGAAATAATGAGGGGATTACATAGTGGACATGTAAAAACATTTTCTATTATTAATTAGCATGTAGGTGTAGTTAGTGCTTCATGGGAGGTGCTTAGGATTTGCATATGCCAACTTACATAATAGAGGTCAAAGATTCTTGTGGGAGGAGTTACATTCTATTTTAGAGGCCACTATCTTGTATTGGATCATGAGAATCCATATCATGGTATTTTGGAACCTTATTTGAGCCCATGGTAATGTCTTATGATGATTTTTTGGGCCTTCTTGAGTCAATATATTGAGAACTTGAGATAGAGGTATTATGCATTATTTCTTATAGAGTTATGTTGTCAATTTCCTCCAAGATTAAATAGTTTTGATCTCCCTTTTCTCTTGAGAGAGCACTAGACTTTGAGAATATATTGTAACCATTGATTGTGTTGAATAATATATTAGGTGTGCTTTGGAGGTTAGGTTTTTCCCAAAAGATATTTCTCAATTTTTATCTTTGTAACTTTTGTTCTATGGTTTATATTCTTCTTTTCTATAATTCCTTCCTTTCTAAGTGTTGTTTATATGTTGAAGTTTTGCCAAAATTTTGGTAGATTGATTTTGTAATACTCTGTTCATAGGATCAATGTGGAAATACCTGAATGTTTAGTAATTAAGATTTTTTTGAGTTCAATTTCCTAGGGGTTTGTAGGCACAACACATTCATCATCTCACAACAAAAAATGTTACTTTTCTTTCTTTTTCTTGACAAGAAATAGAATTTCAAATAATCATCTTATAATAGTTCTAGACTTCACAATTTCCCAACACCATGTATCACAAATCCTTTCTCCCTTGTATTTTTTTGTTTCAAGAGGGAGATTGATTTTGGTACATTTTTGTATCATCCACTAATTCACTTTTCATATATATGAGCCCATAGTCTGTTTAGAAGCTAACAAACAAGCCTCTCCAAATTTTGTTTCTCAACAAGAGTAGAGTTCCAAAGAGTTTAAAACCTAATGGAAATTGAATTGAAAAAATAAATCTTACTAAAATCCATTCATTTTTTTAAAGTTTGTTAAAATAAAAGAAAACACCTACCTAATTCCAATCTTTAGTGGTGAGCACTCACATATTTCTAGTTGTATGGGGTTAAAATTAGGGGGATTAATATTTATTTAGTTGACTCACATTCATCTCACCTTTCCTGGCCATCTACTTAGTTGCATGGGGCTAAGGATAAGAAGCACAAAGTGTCTTTATTCACCTATGTCTAGCCTTCAATAATGAGCTCTTGCATCTTCGTAGTTGCATGGGGATAGGATTAAGTGGTGGTAGCAATAGAAATAAATAAAAATTAAAATAAATTAAATGGAATAATATAACACTCCTTATAATCAAAAATCACTTTAGGTAGATTCCTCCGATTGATAGTTTTCCTCATTTCTCTTGGTTTGACATGTTGACCATCTCTAATCTAAGTCTAGGACCTACTTAAATCCTTTTGAAAATGATTAATGTGGACTAAAATTGATTTCATTCCCATTGTAAAATTTCTTCCCCTCCATCTTTTCCATTCTCTAAAATATTCCCTATCTTTCCAAAATTGTGAAAATTTAAAACTACACAAAAATTACTAGTTGGATTATTCTTAACAAGTCAACATTTGAAAATAAATGACAAAAAGAGTAAAAATTACATATCATCTCATTCCATTTCATTTCATAGTAGAATTAGTAAATACATACATTTAGATGTGGAAAAGCATGACATAAAGTAATATCTAAACAATATATGTGCATAAACAAAAGTCAAGAGCAAAAGTAAAACATGTGTAACACACACACAAGTGTTTTCAAATCTAAGTAAAAGTCCCCTAATATTCTAAAATTTAGGAGTTAAAAGGGTATAATTTTAAATCTAAATGTCTATCTTTGAGACCTTGGATTCTTGACTATTGGGAACTCCTCTCTTGATGTCAACTACTTTATTTGGCATGTGACACTATGTGGGATTAGATAGACCTACTAGTACCCTCATGTGTGGAGTTGGAACCATGTATTATAATTCTCTAAAGTGTTGAAATCTCTACCCTCAATTGAATATTCTCAATGTACAAGTTGCATATCTCCCTAGATCCATGCCACACTAGTGAAAAATATCAGTCTTATATCATGGACAGGTAGGTGTGGATTTGCTAGGAGGTTATCTCTTAGTAAATCCATCTTAGGAAAGATGATATACAATAATATATCATAGATATATGTCTTCCACTTAATATTTCCTACATACAAAAAGTAAGAAAAATTAGTCGTCCATGTCTTAATAGAGTTGCTAAAAGGAAAGTACAAGAAGAAACAAAGATAAAAACAACTCATGTGGATCTCCCTCCTTCCAAGAGGGATAAAAATAAACTCCTCTAGTTGGACTCATGGATTCTATAAAATCCTCACCTTTACTTCTAGATGTTGTCTCTATATCAAGCATAGACTCAAAGGTAAGGGCATAATCAACATCCTCTTCTCCTTCCCTTGCAATCTTCACCATTTTTATGATTTGCTAAATTGGAGGAATATATGAAGGTGCAAGTATGAATCCACTTCCTTAGGAACACAAGTTTCAAGGGGATCCATCTAAGTCTTGTTAGTAAATGTCTCTTAACCTTGTATCCTAATGTTTGGCACAAAAAAATGTAATTTTCTAGCTATAAAACATAAAAATGCAATTTTTGGGCTATAGAGGTTGATTTTGGCCCCAAAAAGGTTGAAACGTGACTTAACTAAAGAAATATAGTTATGGTGACATGGTTCTCTTTGAGATATTTATTTTAAAAAAATAAGATCAATCAACTTCCTAGATCAAAAGATATGGCCTTCAAAAGTTAGGCCCCCCACATAAAAAATGTAAGAGCATTTATGGTACATAAGAGAGCTATAATAGGAATTCACACTTGTTGATAAACTTATAATACATGTTATGACACATCATAATAAATTGAATGGACAAAATGAAGCCAAAATGGAGTGTCTAAGTTGGGGGTGGATTATGACGAGCTTATGATAGCTGTATGCAGTATATTATTTTTATCATGTAGACTCGTCTTGGGATTTACACATTAGATTTTTACTCTGGACTTAGGTGCCACATTCTGGGTGGCTTTTGTTCATAATTTCCTAATTACCGTCTAATGGTTTCATGTATTTATTCTCCTATTTATTGGGTTCTTAAGATGGAGATTTAATAGTTTAGTTTTGTAGGTATTGTTATGCTATTGAAATATCTCCAAATATGTATGTTGGTATAATCTCCTACAAATGCTTGAGCCTAGATTTGAATTGTAACCCTCTCTATATTCTTGATAATACAATTAGTTTAATATTTGGAAGCAAGGTTTTTTCCCAAAAGAGTTTTCCCACTGCCTAGGGTGTATTCTTTGTTATGGTTGTGTGTTCATTATTTATGTGTTTAAAACTATATATCTTTTTTATTTACACCTCTCCTATTAGACTAATTATGTAAATTTTATCTAGCTTCCTTTCATTTGGTATCAAAGCTTGATCATCTTGGTTATTGGGTGTTAAGGGTAGAAGGATATTTTTGTTCAAATCAGTCTTGGTTTAAGTGGGAACTTTGTGTAGAACAAATCTCATTTGTAGAGAAAATGATGAGGCACTTACCACTACTTGCATCTCACTTCTACCTCGGTATATAGTTTCCATTAGAGGCAACTCTACAACAATGGCCCCACCAAACTATTTTGAGACTCTCTCCATAGGGTGTACCTCTATGCGGTTCTACCTTTTGGTTAAAGCTACAATGCAACTACATGTATCAACCACCACATCATCTTCAAGCCATGTTCCTTCTACATTTGCATATGGTTCATGATAATATCTACCATCATTAAGTTGCTATCTCTTTGCACACATTCTCTGAATCTTAGAAAAGAGATCCAACTAGTTGTTTAAGGTGTTAGTATACTATGAATACTCATCCCTCATTAATAAGGGGTGAAGTACTCTAGTATCTAACTCATCATAAGAGAGAAAAAGCTTGGTGATTGGGCCTTCAACCTAGTTATCTAGAGAGATCATGATAGGCATATGCAAGTGATACAGGAGCATCCTTGGTTCAAGAGAAATCTTGCATCAACCAAAAACATTTGCATTTTAGTTTGTTTGCAATTCAGTTTGTTTATTTTCCAATTCAGTTCAGGTAGTTCAACCAGTAGCAGTTTTTGTATTTTGGTCTACATTCTGCCGCAGTTACATTTCACATTTTACGGAGCTGGACTCGGTATCTAGATTTATTCATCTGCATCATATCCAATTTACAGAGCATTTGGTTAAGGTACCGAAAAGATATTGCTATCAGAAGATTGATTGTTCTCAGAATAGAGCATCCTGACAGTCTCAGACACATTAGCTGAAGGAGAAGACTTGTGGAGCATTTCTTGACTTATGGAGCCTAACGACACATCATTTCAATGATCTTTGGTTCATGGCTGACCTTCCCCAAGATCCACACATCATTCCATTCATTTACGAAGGTGTTCTATGCATTTAGGTCTGACCTATCTATGTACACACGTTACAGCTCTTGATTGGAGTTTGTGACCTTCCTTGGCCAACCAGAGGAATCTTTTGTATTGGAGATGATATTTATTAATGTAATTGATGCCTAGGAAAGTAGTTATTATCATTAACATAAGTTCATCATTTGGATTTTGTGCGAAGGAGCTTCAATGCTATGTCTTGTGCATATTCTGATATTTTGTAATCAGGGTTTTGAGCCCTAATTATAAGCCTGCATGTTGCCGACCAATTTGTATTTGAATTCTATGATATATTGAATGACTAAATTTGTATTTGTTTTGTATCTTTGAGTTGTTTCCATTGTGTTTACTCTTGCTACACGACCTAGACAGTTCATTGTGTGAACCCTCCTACTGTGACTACACCAAGTGGTATCAAAGTGAAAGTTTGAATCTTTGGGAGTGAATTGAGAAAAGTTGGCGAGGGAATTCCATAAGATCTTGTTGTGGATAGATCACTAAATTGAGACAGGTTACTTATGTCACAACCGATCACCGATTGTGAGGCAGTTGTCACCTTGTAGCTCGATTGCCAAATTTGAGGTAGTTTGCACTTGATCCTAGGAAGAATGCCACCGAGGAGAGTTGTTTCCATTGGAACAATGGCTAGTAGAATGGATGAGATGATGGAAATGATGAAAACAATGTGAATTTATTTGGATACTATTGAGGAAGATAGGCGAAGAGGATTAACACCGAGACCTAATGTTGAAAGTGATGATGAAGAGGAATTTCAATCTATTGAACAAATTGGTGAAAACCTAGGAGGTGATGAGGAAGAAGAATCATATCAAGTCAGGGTGTTGTGAGCTATTTCAAAGATTGGAAAGAGACCTAGAGTTGATGTGCCAATAGAGTTGATGTGCCAAACTATACTGGTAATTTGAGCCCTGAAGAATTGATTGACTGGATAAATGACATGGAAGAATACTTTGAGTATGAAGAAGTTGAAGATCTGGAGAAGGTAAAATTTGCAAAGACAAAGTTGAAGGGACATGCTGCTATATGGTGGAAAGAAGTTCAATTGGATAGAAATAGAAGAGGAAAAGAAAAGATTACAAAGTGGGATAGAATGGTGACAAAATTAAAGAATTAATTCATACCTACTAACTATGAGTTAGAACTATTGAAAAGATTGCAGAACCTGAGGCAAAAGGAGAAATCTGTGAAGGAGTACACCGAAGAATTTCATAAGATGATTATAAGGATAGGACATAGTGAAGCAAGCAAGGAGAAAGTAGCCAAATACATTAATGGACTAAGATTGAACATTCAAGAAGAACTAAGTTTGGTGATGATGACATATTTGGAGGAAGCATATTAGTTTGCCCTGAAAGTTGAAGAGAAGCTGAATAAGAGACATGATCAGAAACAGAGAAGTAGAGGAGGTAAATTTCATAGAGGTAGAACATTTTCTGGAGGAGACAGATCATTTGTAGAGTAGAATAAGTTTGACAGCTCATTCAAGAAGGAGGACAGAGATACTAATGCATACCAGAGCAATGACATAAATTTTTGTCATAGAGGTAATTATAATTCATATCAGAATGAAGGACATAGAAGAGAAGGAAGAGGATTTGATAAGAGAACATTTAGAGGCACTTGTTTCAAGTGTGGATGTGAATGACATAGAGCATTTGAGTGTAATCAAGGTAGTGCAAGCAAGAAGATAGAGAACAGTGGAAGAGCAACTTATGTTGAAGAAGAACCTGTTGGATCACTAAGTTCAGTTGGTAAACTGGAGAAAGGAGAATCACTTGTGATGAGGAGAACACTATTTCAAGTAGAGACAAATGAGGAACCACCGTAGAGGAAGAGTTTGTTCAGAACCAAATGCAAATCAGGAGGTAAATGTTGTAAAGTTGTTATTGATAGTGGTAGTTCAGATAACCTAGTTTTAGAGGAGATGGTGACTAAGCTAAAGTTGGAAAGATTGGAACACCCTAAGCCCTAATAGCATGGATTCAGGATGATCCTAAGGTACTAGTGAGTGAACAATGTTTGGTGAAATTTCATATTGGATCTTATCATGATGAAGTGTTGTATGGTATTATACCTATGGATGTATGTCATACTTTGTTGGGTAGACCTTGGCAGTATGATAGAAAAGATATACATGATGGGAGAAAGAACACATATACTATAATATCAAATGGGAAGAGAATTACCTTGATTCCTTTGGAGGATGATCCTAAGAGTGAAGTATGTGGGAATGCTAGAATCTATTTGGTATATGGAAGGAAATTTCTAGATGGTTTGAGACATGAGAATATGTGTTATGCTTTGATTCCTACGAATCCTGAAACATTAAAGGAGATTGAAGAATCATAACCGGAGGAGATAACAGAGGTTGAGAGAAGAGAAATTGTTGATAAACATCAAGAAGTTGTAGTTTCATGAAGGAAGAGTTGCTATATTTGGGATTTGTGATTTCTGCGAAAGGATTGAAGATGGACCCTGAGAAAGTGAGAGCAATTGTTGAATGGCCTACACCAAAGAGCATTGGAGAGGTTTGATCATTTCATGGATTGGCTAGTTTCTACTGGAAGTTCATCAGAAAATTTAGTTCAATTTGTAACCCTATGACAAAGACAATGAGAGGTGACAGGAAAGACTTTAAGTGGACATCAGGAGAAAATAAAAGTTTTGAACTATTAAAGTAGAAAGTGACAGAGCAACCTATTTTGGCATTGCTGGATTTCAATAAGGTATTTCAAGTTGATTGCGATGCAAGTGGGAGTGCAATTGGAGCAATATTAAGTCAAGAAGGAAGACATATAGCATATTTTAGTGAGAAGTTGAATGATGCAAGGAGAAGATATTCAATTTATGATCAAGAGTTCTATGCCATAATTCAGGCCTTGAAGAAGTGGAGACATTACTTGTTGCCTAAGGAGTTTGTGTTATACACAGATCATCAAGATTTGTAGTATTTGAACAGTCAAGGTAAGTTGAATCAGAGACATATGAGATGGTTTGAGTTCATGCAAAGTTACACATTTCTATAGAAGCATAGGAGTGAAAAAGCAAACAAAGTTGCTGATGCTTTGAGTAGGAGAAGAAACTTGTTGACATAGATGAGATTTGAAGTGTTAGGTTTTGATGAATTAAAGCATATGTATGAGGGGGACATTGACTTTATAGAACCTTGGAAATCATGTAAGGAACCTATTGTGATAGATAGGAGTAAGTGGTTGGATTATTTCATTCAGGAAGATATGTTCTTCAAAGGAAATCAGTTAGGCATACCTAGAAGTTCAATGAGAGATAATTTGATCAAGGAGAAACATAGTGGAGGATTAGCAGGACATTTTGGCATTGATAAGATAGTGGCTTTGGTGAATGAAAACTACTATTGGCCTCAGATACATAAGGATGTTAGGAAATTTGTGCAGAGTTGTAGAGTTTGTCAAGTTGCAAAATGGAGAAGTCAGAATACCGGATTGTATAAACCTTTGACAGTACCGAAGAGACCTTGGGAAGACATAAGCATGGATTTTGTAATGGGATTTCTGAAGACACAGAGAGGACATGATTCAATATTTGTAGTGGTGGACAAATTTTCAAAGATGGCGCATTTCATACCTTGTAAGAAGACAACTGATGCAATGCATGTAGCAGACCTATTTTTCAAGGAGATTGTGAGATTACATGGATTACCTAAGAGTATAGTTTCAGACAAAGATAAAAAGTTTGTTGGATACTTTTGGAAGACACTTTGGAAGAAGATGAAGACAAATTTGAAGTTCAGTTCAACATTTCATCCACAGACTGATGGATAGATAGAGGTAGTGAATAGGAGTTTGGGAAACTTATTGAGATGTTTGGTTGGAGAAAAGGTAGGAAATTGGGACTTGATTTTTTCACAAGCAGAATTTGTATATAATAATTCAGTAAATAGGAGTATTGGAAGAACACCTTTTGAGATTGTTATGGGAGTGAATCCTAGAGGAGTGACAGAACTGAGAGACATGGGTACAAAAGAAAAGAGAAGTGCAGAAGTAGAGGAATTTGTAGAGCATATGGAGACAGTGCATAATCAGGTGAAGAAGCATTTGGAAGAGATGAACAACAAGTATAAGGATTAATTAGATGAGAAGAGAAGACAAAGAATTTACAGTTGGAGATGAAGTGATAGTATACTTGAGAAAAGAAAGATTTCCAGTTGGAACATATAACAAGTTGAAGATGAAGAAGTTTGGACCTTGTAAGATACTCAAAAAATTTGATTCAGGAAATGCATATGAAGTGGAGTTATCAGAGACACTGGGTATATCACCTATTTTCAATATTGCAGACTTATATCAGTATCATGAAGCAGAGTTCAGTGACAGCCTTGAAGCAGACTTGAAGAAGCAGTTACCACAACAAGCATCAGAGCATATTGAAGATATTTTGGACAACAGAGTTGGATGCAGCACTAGAGGAAGACAATACAAATAATACCTTGTGAAGTGGAAAGGCAGACCAGAAGAAGATTCATCATGGATTTCTTAGGCTAAGGTGGACTATCTTGGTTCTCCCCTAGCCCCAGCAAAGTGAGGGACTCACTTTTTCAATAACCCCATATGTCTGATGTAGGAGCATCCCTGGTTCAAGAGCAATCTTACATCAACCAAAAACATTTGCATTTTAGTTTGTTTGCAATTCAATTTGTTTCTTTTCCAGTTCAATTTAGGTAATTCAGTCAGTAGTAGTTTCTGTATTTTGGTCCGCATTTTGCCACAGTTACATTTCACATTTTGCAGAGATGGACTTAGTATCTAGATTCATTCATCTACATCATATCCAATTTCCAGAGCATTTGGTTAAGATATTGGAAAGATATCGCTATCAGAAGATTGACTGTTTTCTCAGAACAGAGCATCCTGATAGTCTCAAACACATCAGCTGAAGGAGAAGACTTACGGAGCATTTCTTGACTTATGGAGCCTAATGACACATCATTCAATGATCTTTGGTTTGTGACCAACCTTCCTCAAGATCTACACATCATTCCATTCATTTGCAGAGGTGTTCTATGAATTTAGGTCTAACCTATCCGTGTACACACGTTATAGCTCTTCATTGGAGTTTGTGACCTTCCTTGGCTGACGTGGAGGAATATTTTGTACCAAAGATGATATTTATTGATGTAATAGATGCCTAGGAAAGTAGTTATGATCATTAGCATAAGTTCATAGTTTGGATTTTATGCGAAGGAGCTTCAATGCTATATCTTGTGCATATTTTGATATTTTGTAATAAGGCCTTTGAGCCCTAATTATAAGCCTGCATGTTGTTGGTTGATTTGTAGTTGAATTCTATGATATACTGAATGACTGAATCTGCATTTGTTTCATATCTTTGAGTTGTTTCCATTGTGTTTACTCTTGTTGCAAGGCCTGGATAGTTCATTATGTGAACCCTCCTACCGTGACTGCACCAGCAAGTATATTCATAACTCAACTAAACCTCTATCTATGTTGGTAAATCTCTCTAATGACCAAAACCTAGTTATCAAGTAGTCTTTTAGATCTTCTATCACCATCCAGTCTAGTGGTAAGGATCCCATAATGGCCTTAACTACTTAATAGATCTCAACCTAGTGCTAATCTTAATACCCTTATCATCTATATCCACATCCCCAATGAAATCATCCTAGCTCAATTCCACCATGCAATCATGAGGATCACTCAACACTAGTTGCCTTCCTTTAACTAGAATTGCCAAAATTTGGGAAGTTTCCAAGAGTGTAATGGTCCACTCCACTAGAAGATGAAGAAAATAGGTGTTTTGGTTGGTGTCTGAATATGTCATAAAACTAAAAAGAACCCATTGCTTGATGGTGGTACCAATAACTACTCACTATCCTCATCAATCTAACTCTCTCCAATCTAGAAGTCTCCTAAGGAATGAATAAATCAAGGACCCTTAGTAGCTAGTTTTTCTCCATTGTATTTAATCATCCTGAAAGTACCTAGGGTGGCCAAAAAAGTTAGTTCCCTAATCCAAAGTGCAAAATTTTCCAAATATATAAGAAATTGCATGTTTAAAATAAGTGGCAATTTCAAAATCACCTGTAGTAATTCCATACCCACTGTGACAATTTCATCAACCACCCTAGAGGTAGTTTTGCTAGCCACAACACCCTATCCTTAAAACACATAATAATCACAAGAGATCACTAAATTGTAAAATGTATAATTGTGTTATACCCATCCCTATAAGATATCTCATTCTAAACAAACCTAAATTTGTTTCCCCCAAGTGACATTTAATTTAATTTTAGAATTTTATTCTAGAAGAGATGGTTTTTGGTTGTAACATACCTACCCATGATCACTGCCCTATGTTACTACCATTTCTATAATTGGCATCACATGCTCTCTATCAACTATATCCATGCTCAACTTTATCATTGGTGGGGAAGAGTTCCAAATTTGGTAATCATGTAGGTTAAAAATGAATTCTAAAAAGGGATAAATCTTGCATTACCTATTTAACATGAGGAAGGAGTAACATTTTTACAAGAATTTGATGATAGGTAAAGAAGGTAGTTCACTAAACTACATGAACATGGTAAGTCCTCTTGTCTATCAATTCAAACTTGAATTTTTTGCCCAAAATTATATTATATCCCATTTTTAAAAAAATTTCAAATACTAGACAAAGGGAAAAATAAGTATTGGATAGAGAAAAACAAGTAGTGCACGAAACTCTGTAAAAATGGTAGGTCCTCTTATATATCAATTCAAATTAATTTTTTTTCTAACAATTTCATTATGTTGTACTTAATTTATTCCTTTTTATTTTGTAGGTCTCCTCACAAGAAAATCAAAATATGAGTATTTAGTTTAAAACAAGTAAAAGGCCCATTTCCTTGCATTGTTTTGGAAAATCACAATTGCTAAGAATTACAACATGCCTATTTTTAGGGGGAGAATATGTAAGTACCTAAAAATTAGATTAGGATTATTATGGATGAGGAGCATCTTATTCTATAGTGAGTTTAAATCAAGATTAAGTTGTTATGTCATAAAATATCCCCCCAAGACTTTTACCTCCTAAGTTTAGCTCTCGGGTCCCTTGTTTTTGATCATGCATGTTAGAAATGAATCCCGGAACAAAATGCCCTAAAACCCATGACAAATGGGACTTAGGGGACATCTCTGAGCTTAACCTTGACCCAAGATAGTGTTGCAAGTATGTGCCTAACCGGTGTTGTCATTAGTGTCAACTGTGCTCTTGTTTTGATGCTTGTTTGTAATGAGTTAGATGCTTTTTATTTGCCTATGTAAGTATTGGAAATCCTGATATTGAGGATATTGAGAAAATTTGCTCCTCTGGTAGAAATAGTGTGTTGCAGAGTATCTTTGTTTACAACAGAACAGCCCAGTAGATTGCTCCTCATTTCTTGTTGAATGAATATATTTGTCTACAAATTAGAAGTTGTTTAGAGGCATGTTTGAAGATTCTATGTTCTCAGTTTGAGCCTCCGATATGAAGATTTGAGTGAGTTATGATCACTAGAGTGAAAACTACTTTTTCTGAGTATTCATTGGTGACAGGGAGAATATATTATGCTTTGCATTCCTCTGCAATTAAGTATTTTAGTCTCTAGTTCTGGACTCAAGTTGGTAATGATGATAAGTGCCCTCAACTCCAATGGTTTGTGATTTGGTGGTCCGCAAGCAATCTTTTCTTTATGATAGTGGCTGACAGTGTTGTTTAAGTGCTCCAGTTTGAAGAATCCTTTTGACAAATTGGTTAGAGGTTGTGTGGATGTTCTTAGTGATTACAATGTGCTTGTGGATGTATCTTGATCATGTTCCTACCTTTGGATTGGTCTGCAAAGACAAATTGGGACCGTGAATGAAGATTGTTCTTAGAAGACTTAGTGTTAACACCAGTCTTGGCTGACTTGGTTGTTTTCACTTCTTGCGGAGATGCATTGAAGATTGTAGAAGCATGTCATGGCGTGAAAGATTGCATTTGAGTCCCAACTAAGGCATGGCATGATTAACATACATCTTTACATATTTTCCTTAGCTAATTTTGTTTAGGTCCAGACCTATTTCTATGTATGTTTGTAATGTCGACCTTGGAGATTGTTCCAATGGTTGATGAAAGTGATGCCGACCTTGATGTACATTCCCAAGTTGATGAATTCTGAAAAAGCATGTAAAGCAGTTGTGAAAATGTGATCTAAGGTGTAAAATGAAAATATAAGTGCGAAGGTGTAAAAGAGCAGAGCATAGGACTTATATTGTGCTTCAATGGAACTGAACCTAGGCATGGAGTAGATGCTATCAAATCAGTTCACCAATGCTTGGTAGTGAGCCGATCTTGGTAGTGAGCCTTAACATTTGTAGTGAGCATATTGGTAGTGAGCCCTAAGGTAGTGAACCTCTGTTTTTTGGTATTGTTATAATATATATATTTTTGTGGGCTAACACCCACTGTGGTTTTTCCCTTTTAGGGTTTTCCATGTAAAAACCTGGTGTCTCATGTGATGATGATGATATTGTGTTGAGTTTCTTATTTTCTACTTTCATGATTAACCTAAATAACAGTAAACAAGTGTTTGATGTGTTAATGTTCATAAGTAGTCAAAGTTTTGAAGACAACTGATTCACCCCCCCTCTTAGTTGTCTAGTACATTTCAACAAATAGGTCCCTGGACAAGGGCATCCGTGCCCTTGCCCTATCCTATTTTGGAGGGGTCCCAAATTTTAATGTTAGAAAAGTTACCGTTAAAGGTGTTCCTTGTCGGCATCTTAAGTTTGAATTATGAAATATTAGAAAGAATGCATATATAATCATGTTTAGGAATTCATTTGTAAACTAGAAGATGATTTTGATTTCAAGGTGAACTTATGATCATAGAGAATTCAAGGCATTCATTGTGTTGCAGAGCATAATTGTGCTGTTGGTGTGTTTGTTATTATAGATTTGGCTTCATCTTCTCATGTTGTGAAAGATCTTCATCTACTTGAGAGCTACACCTCTGAGGTGATGTCTATTTGTGCTTCAATCAATCAATTATCATTTGTTTTTACCTTTGTCCTACAAGGACATGCACTCTCTATCTAACAATGGCGTTGGAAGGCTTGAATGCCATTCTGTGGCTTGACTGAGGAAAGCTCCTAAACACCACAACCCCCAACCCCTCTTCTTGTGATTGCACGTAAAATGTATCAGATCTTGTGGAGAGGAGTTGCAGAGGACTATTACAGAGTGTAAGGAATTAGGATATGAAGAAAAAGGTAGGAAATAGCTCAAAAAGGACAAGGGCACCAACTCTTTTGACCCTTAGTTTCATGATATAGGAAATCTTTGAAGTGGTTGTAGTCAGTAGCGGAAATGATCCCGAAGCCCTAAGAAAAATTAGTACCTTGGTCTTGGGCACCCGCTCTTTTTCCCCCAACTTTTTTGTATTCCAAAACTTGAAATCTATTATGTATCTAATCTATATTTAGCCTATCTCTGTGCAATCATTTATCAGGTTTCATTCGTTCATTTACGATTTTGCATAATTATGGTTTTGAGCTTAATAAAACTAAAATCAACTCATTAATCAATCAATTCCAAATTTCCTTATCATTCCAAGTGACAACAAACCTAATAGTTGAGTCCTCTTGTAGAAGTTGTGATTCAACTCGGTTAAATATCCTTGAATGTATTGAGTGAAAGGAGGATCTAATCAAACTACCCATCAATTCAATCAACCCTCTTTTCATCCATTACATAAGCTATCAAATTGAAACTAGAAGACAAAGTTGGAGATATCTTATATCTTATGTTGAGAGCACTGTTACTCTACATTGTATTATAATCCTATTATTGAGATTAATAAATTGAGTGTATTTTGAAGGTTGAGTTTTTTGAAAAGGTTTTACCAAGGCATATCTTGTGTTATCTCTTATCCATTATTTTTCTAAAATTTGTATAGATCTATTCTTACTTTGTTTCTCTCATCGAATTAGTGTGGATCTACTCTAGTTTCCTTTCATTTGGTATAAGAGTTAGAATAGATTGTTATATTTGTAGGAGAAAGGATATTGCATTAATCCTTGTTTGAGTGGGAACTTTGCACATGTTTTAATGGCCAACACATCTTGAAGAAAGATTGAGAAATTCAATGGCACTAACTTTGAGATATTAAAGCTTAAGGTAGAAGATCTTCTTGTTGTTACAAATCTATGGCTTATAGTTTCTAATAAAAAACCCTCTTGCATGTTTGAAAAGGACTATATAGTGATTGATAAAAAGGCATGAAGCTTGTCCATCTTTGTTTTTCTTTATCAAGTGCTCTTAAATATATTAGGAGAAACCACCATCACTAACCTCTAGACAAAGTTAGGGAGCTTGTATTAGAAATTTTTTCTTGTGAATAAGATTTTTCTATAAATAAGTTTTATTCATTGAGGATGAATGAGGAGACTGTGAAAAAGCATTGAGTTCCTTCAATCATGTGGTAAGACAATTATAATAGAAGATGGATGCAGAAGACCAATATATCACATGTTGATATGTTCTTTGCCAAATTTGTGGGACAACCTAGTTATGGTGATTAGTACTATCATCTCAAAGATGAAGCTTGATGAGGTGGTTCATTCCTTATTGTTAGAAGAAATGATATGGAAAACTTGGTATAACCTATCAAGTATTATTGGTTCATCATAGGTTGGTAAAAGGAAAAGGGAAAAAATAAGAAAGGAGATAAGAGATCCAAATCCAAGGGAAGATCTTAATCACTTAGAAACTTAAAGGTGGAATTTTAGAACTATGGAAGGAAGGGATAGATATATAGGCAATGTAAAGAGAACAATATTAAGGAATAATCTATTAATTATTCAAATTACAAGACCTCCAATGGTGAAATTGGAGATGTATTATTGACATCTTTTGTTATGAATGCATGTGACTATGCATGGATTATTAATTTTGGTGCTTCATACCATATGAATTCTAGGAGGGAGTGGTTTACAATGTATAAGACTTACAATGGATTAGAATTCTTCTTCAAAGATAATTGATCTCTTAAGACTGTTGTTCCTGAGAAGGTCAAGATTGTGTTTAGTGATGGAAGGTCAAAAATCTTTTTATTGTGTTACACATTCCTACTTTAGTGAGAAAATTGATCTTTAAAGTTACATGATTTGGATGTGCATGTTTCATTTAGCAAGGAAGGATGTAAGATGGTCAAAGGATCCATGGTGTTGACAAAGGGGGTTCACATGTTGAAACCATGTTTAGACTTGATGCTAGCACATTTACTAAATATAACAATTTTGAGGCTCCTATTTCAAATATTCATAAGCTTTAAGCTAAGAATACAATGTTGTGGCTGCATGCATGCATCACATTGATGATAAAGGTATAAGGACCTTGAAATATATGGAAATAGTTGATCAACTTGTAAATTGTTATTTGGATTTTGATTTATGTGAACATTATATCTATGTGAAATAAAATCATGTTAAATTTTACTCTACATCTAGATGTGATGGGATTCTATGTTTCGTTCATAGTGATGTATTTAGACATTGATATGAACCTTATTTAAGAAAAGTTATATACTATATATCTTTTTATTAATTATTTCTCCAAGAAACATAGTATACTTTCTCAAGCATATGTTTGAAGTCTTCTATAGGTTTAAAGAGTTTAAAGCTCTTGTTTTGAACTAGTTTTAAAAGTAGATCAAGATTCTTAAAACATATAATGGTGGAAAATTTAGTAGAGTTGAATTTTTTTAAAGGATAATTATGGCATAACAAGACTAAAGAAAAATCCATAACCTCTCAACAAAATGGAGCTATTAAGTGCATGAACAAGACATTGATGGGAAATTCTTGGAGTATGCTCAATGGTTATAGGATACAAAAAAAGTTTTGGATAGAAGTAGTCACTACTTCTTGTTATCTTATTAACTCTTCTCCTACATAAATGCTTATTGATAACACCCCTAAGGATGATTTCATGGGAAATAAGCCCTCACTTTGACATCTCATAGTGTTTGGATGTGAGGAATATGTTCATATTCTTAAGTTGAAGAGATCCAATTTTGATTTCAAAGTAGAGAAGTGTATCTTCCTTTTCTATAATGAAGGTATGAAGAATACAAGATTTGGAATCAAAAGACAAGAAAGATAGTTTATAGTAAAAAAATTTATCTTTAGAGAGCTTGGATCTTCTCTTGTTGAACAACCTAGAGAAGTGAAAAAACAGTTGTAATAATTTCCAATGACTACGAAAATTGCACTTGAGGTTGAACCAAAGGTTCAAGAGGAACCTATAGATGGATTTGATGTAGATGAAAGTTTAGAAGAAGAAGAAGAACCTAATACTCCACTAGTTAAAAGGTCCAGTTGACAAAGGAGAGAAATTGAAAGGTATAGCCCATTAAATTTTTGTTGTATTTTTGATTTATCTTCTAATGATGATGAGCTAAGAACTGTAAAAGTAATTATTGAATCAAATAAGAGTAGGTCCTAGAAGAAGTAATGGATAAGGAGATGATTCTTTGTATAAGAATGGAACTTGGGAGCTAGTTCCATTACTCAAAGGAAGGAAACTTGTTGGATGCAAATGGATTTTTAATAGAAGTTTAGTTCTAAGGAAAAAATCAAAAACTAAAATGTAAAATTGGTAGCAAAATTTCATTCCTAGGTTGAGGGAATAGATTTTGTGAGATATTCTACAAAGTTGCAAATTTAACTTAAATTAGATTTTTATTATTTGTAGTTGATGCATATGATCTTGAGATTGAGAAAATGGATGTTAAGGCAACCTTTTTGTATGTGATTTGCAAAAGGAAATCTACATGATACAACCAAAGCACTATATGATAAAAGGAAAGCAAATGTTGGTTTACAAGTTGAAGATATCCCTCTATCTTGGAGAAGTAACTTAGAATGAGATATAAAATTTTTGAGACCTATGTGTTGAATTTAGAATTTGTTAGGGAAAAATCTTATTATTATGTTTACTTTAAGCAAGTAGATAATCATTTTATTGTTATCATTTCATATGTTAACATTATGCTATTAATTATTAACAATAAGGATATGACTAGAGTGCTTAAATCTCATATTTCATCATCATTTGAAATGAAGGTCTAGGGGCTACTAAGTTTATCTTGGATATGGATAAATTATGGGACATAAAATTAACAAGAAACTTTGGTTGAGTCAAAATAAATATGTTCTCTATGTTGCAACATTTCAAGATGCAGAATTGTAAGCCAATGAGTGTTCCTACTCTTATGGGAACATAGTTGTCTATGGAATAATGTCCTAAGATAGAGAACATTATCCATGTTCCATATGCTACTGTTCTTGAAAGCCTTATGTATGCAATGGTTTGTACAAGACCAAACATTGCTCGGACAATAAATTTTTTAATCAAGTTTATGTTTAATCAAAGAAAATGGCACTGGACTATAGTAAATATGGTATTTAGACATCTTTGTGGCACTTTAGATTATTCTATTTGTTACTAAGGAGGGCCTAATTGGTATAGTCATACAGAGTTTTGTGACGTAGATTAGGCTAGCAACATTGATAGTATGGGATCCACCAGTATTTATGTGTTTAACATGTTTTGTGGTGTTGTTAGTTGGATGATCAAGAGGTAGACTACTATTTATCTTTCAACCACTAAAAGGGATGAAGCATAAAGCTCTATCCTAATTGTGGGACATTTTGATTTTTTCTTGAAACCATATTTTTTAGAAAAATGCATGATTTAAGCCTATAGGAGTTCCATCCAAGGGGATTCTATTGAAGGGGGTTAGATTGAACCCCCTTGGATAGAACCCCCTACACTTAAATTAAAATCTTGGTGGAATCTCCTCCATTTCTGTCAAAATGATAACCAAAATTAATTTCACTTAACCTTATAGGGGATCAAACAAAATCATTTGAAAATACCATTTTGCAATTATATAGCCCTTAGTGTTAGCTTCCCAAAAACTATAATATGTATTTTTTTAATATTATATTTTTAAATTCTATAATGAATGCAAGTCCATTATGAAAAAACAATGACCTTTATTCAAGACACTAGGAAAAATAACATTTGTAGAAAAATCTCAAGAAAAATTGCACTACCCTCCACATAGATGTCCTTGTTTCAATGAAAAAGAAAATTTTAAATTTGATATATATTCTAAGAGAAATGTGTTATGGCAAAACATAGATCTAGAATTTTTTTAGTACCAATTCAAAAACTAGTAATAAATAAAATATTCAATAAAAAATTACAAAAAAAGATCTATTTCCTAGATTGGAACTAATGATCTACTTCCAAGTAAGTGTGGAAAGTTTTACTATAGTGAAAGTTATGCAATATGGAAAATGTCATTCAATAAAAAAAAATAGCAAAAAATAAAGAACTGATTAAAAATGAGAAATAATTCTTTAAAAAATTCAAAAAAAATACAACTTGAATTTGCATAAAAAGTGCCACAACTCATTTATTTACATCATGCATAAAGTCTTAACCATTTTTCTATATAATTGACACAGATTAAAAAGAAGTTGAAAAATGTTGATTTTGAGTGTCAAGTATTTAGGCCAAAAAATGGGACACACTATTGTGTTGAAATCCAAAGCTCAGTACATGGCATCTAATAATGACCATAAAGAGGCAATGTGTCTTTAGAGATTTTGTTCAAATTTTGTCTTGCTACAAGATGTGGTGAGGATTGATTGTGATAGTCAAAGCACAATCAATTTAGCCAAGAACTCTAGGTTTCATGCATATATAATGCACACTGATTGTAGTTTCATTTTTTCAAGATATGATGGAGGAAAAGAAGGTTTTGATCAATAAGGTGGAAACTTCAATGAATGTTGTAGATTTATTGATGAATTTAGTGAGCATGGAGAGGTACGGAGGGTGTAAATTATCTATAGCCATTTTTTCCCTAGCTATTAAATTAGGTTTATTTATTGTGCCCCCTTATGTAATGCATACAAAAAATGAGAGATTTTATAAACGTGTTGTATATTTTACATGTTTTACACCCCTAATGGACTATATGCACATCCACAATTTTTGGGTCCTTTTTCAAGGTAGTTACTCAACCCATGATTTATGCCTATTGTCTATAATACCACTTAGTGGTTTCCTATTGAGATGTTCCTATAAATAAGTGTGCTTATTTTAGGCTTATTATGGGAAAGAAGCATCTTATTGTATAGTGAGTTCATAGAATGGTTAAGTTTCCAAATTGACTCAAAAGACAAAGTTGAAGATCCCATGTATCTCCTATTGAGACCTTGGGTACACTTTGTATTGTATTGTAATCCTATTATTGAGAATAATACATTGAGCTTGCTTTAGAGGCTAGATTTTATCAAAAGGGTTTCATCAAGGTATATTGTGAGTTATCTGTTAGTTGTTACTCTACTAAAATTTATATAGATCTATTCTTACTTGCATTATTTCTTTCATAGGATTAACATGTGGATCTAGTCTAGTTCCCTTTAAAAAATGCACTAGTCAAAAATTTAAGTCCAATGATGACTAAATGCTCTCAATATCCTACATGGAAGAAAAAACAATGATTTATCTCAACTTCCAAGATAAGTCCCATTAGTCAAACCCCCTAGGTCTTTTCAAGTATGCATCACAGTTCATGTAAACCCTTTAGTATCATTACACCTTTTTCTATTTTTTGCCAGTTATAACTTTGACCATTTTGGTGAAACAATTGATTTTCTATATATGTGATGGTTATAAAACTATTACAATGATTTTAAAACCACCTAGGTGGTTTTGGAACTGTCACAATGCATTTGAAACCACTCATTTGATGTATATAGGCAGTTTCATAACAAATGACAACAAAATAATTTTAAACACCAAATAAAGTTCCCTTTGTATTGTTTTTCCTAAAAACACATTTGATTTTTGTTCATATGGCCATGTTTCCTCACCTATCCATCATTCTTCTACAAAGTCAACATTTATAAGCTTCACCCTAATTCGAAAACATAGGAAACATAGCTCAAAACTTTTCCAAATTTCCTACAAGCATAATCAACTCAAGTTTTTTTCCATTTTTCTTGTTTTACATTCATCCCTTTCTCCTATCTAGTTTTGGAAATGTACCGTGCACTCAATTGTGAGCATGATTCAAAGAGTGGTGTTTCATTTTGAAAATGAATTTCATCAAAATTTTATCTAGACTTACAACTTTGCATAATAGGTTCTACACCACCAAATACCAATGGAGGAGGATCTTATTCATTATCCCAAATCTATTGGGAGAAGGCACATTTAAAAAAAATACATTTTAGGTATTTTTTTCCTAATATAAACAATAGAAAGAAGGAAGGTTGAGGCCTTTTTTGATAATACAAGGTATATTGTGAGTTATCTCTTAGTTGTTACTCTACTAAAATTTGTATAGATCTACTCTTACTTGTATTGTTTCTTTCATAGGATTAACTTGTGGATCTAGTCTAGTTTCCTTTCAAAAATGCACAAGTAAAAAATTTAAGTACAATGGTGACTAAATTCTCTCAATAGCCTACATGGAAGAAAAACAATGATTGATCTCAACTTCTAAGATAAGTCCCATTAGTCAAACCCCTTAGGTCTTTTCAAGTATGCCTCACAGTTCCTCTAAACCCGTTAGCATCATTACACCTTTTTCTATTTTTTACTAGTTATAGATTTGACTATTTTGGTGAAACCATTGCTTTTCTATATGTGATCGTTATAAAACTATTATAGTGATTTCAAAATCACCTTGGTGATTTTGGAATTGTCAAAATGCATTTGAAACCACTCATTTGATGTATATAGGCAGTTTCGTAACAAATGACAACAAAATAATTTCAAACACCAAAGAAAGTTCCCTTTGTGTTGTTTTTCCTAGAAACACATTTGGTTTTTGTTCATATGGGCATGTTTCCTCACCTATCCCTCATTCTTCTACAAAGTCAACATTTATAAGCTTCAGCCTAATTTGAAAACATAGGAAACATATAGCTCAAAACTTTTCGAAATTTCCTACAACCAAAATCAAACTCAAGTTTTTTCCATTTTTCTTGTTTTAAATTTATCCCTTTCTCCTATCTAGTTTTGGAAATGTACCACACTCAATTGTGAGAATGATTCAGAGAGTGGTGTTTCATTTTGAAAATGAATTTCATCAAAATTTTATCTAGACTTACAACTTTGCATAATAGGTTCTACACCACCAAATACCAAAGGAGGAGGGTCTTAGTCATTATCCCAAATCTATTGGGTGAAGGTACATTTAAAAAAAATACATTTTAGTTATTTGTTTTTCCTAATATAAACAATAGAAAGAAGGAAGGTTGAGGCCTTGTTTCATAACACATTTCACACTCAACTAGTTATTTTGAAGGAGGAGCATAGGAACATTACTATTTTCATTCAAAGTTGTGAGCTCCATACCAAGTAACTCAATTTGGTATATCCAAATTATTATAACTTCTATTAAAAATAATTGAATCCTCCTTACGAGTTTGGAATAAATGGAAGTGAATTCTAGGGAGTCATATTCATTTTTTTGGTCTCAAAATTTTAGAGTTTTTTAAATAGGTCCATAATTGTGTGACTAATTGAGTTCGGTTTTAGAAGACCACTTATCACTTGATTTCCATTCATAAAATAAAGGCAATTTGGTATTTTACGTACTTGAAGATTCAAACTATCCTTAAAATCTCCATCCATCTTGGTGAGGGAAAAAGGATCACGTGATTAAAAAAATGGTATCTAATAGTCACTCAAGAATTGCCGAGGAGCCTAACCTAGCTCTATTTTAGAAAGAGATTATATATATATATGGAGAGTATGAGCTTAAAAAGAGGCTATATCTTATAATTCATATTTTAAATAATTTTTTTTAAGAACTAAGTTTGTTAAAAAAAAAAAACTAACTAAGTTTGTTATTCTTATTTTTTTTATTTTTTAATCTTAAATATTTAGAAATGACAAAGTATTCTATATAATTCTTCTTTATCTTTAACTTGCCAAAGGATAATTCTTTGAATCTATTGCAACCTATCAAATATTTCATTTAATGTGTATATCAAGAAATGATGTATCCTACTCTTTTATAAAACTAATTTTATATGAGTCAATCTTCTTACTATGGATAACCATTTACATTGGGGATTCACTTTATAAACATTTGTCATATCACAATCATTCACATGGGACTAAATAATACCCATGATTTCATTTTTAACTCTTAATATTCTAATTTAAAATCCCCTCTTATTACACCTTTCAAATAAAAGTAATCTCTGGATTTAACTAAATATCCTGACTAACCATTTATTTCGTGACATTATTTATATCCCCTTTGTATTGTTACCCCTCATGATTTGATTGTTATGTCATTACTATCACCCTCACATCGAATTATTGTATTTTTATAAGATGAAACATTGACTTGATAGAGAATTTTGGTAAAGGAAGATCAATTCATTTTAACAAAAAAATTAGATGTGTTGAAGATGCTCATGCTACACTTAATACACATCCAACTATTCAATAATTGATTTGTAAATTCTCTAAAATTAGTAGAATTTCATAATTTAATTTTATACTAACATAATGTGCTACTTGTAAGTTTTAATGTGTTAGAGAGAGGGAATTGTTGATCCAAGTAAGAAGAAAACATGTTGCAATAAAAAAATTCCACACAAGAACTTCATATTTTATCGTAGAAACCCTCCTACGAGGGGAAAACTAGCTTTATGGCTTTAATGGAAATTTCTATTGTCTTGGCCCTTCCAAAACACGATGACCAATTAAATCTTCCTTCCTATGCACAATACAACTTTGTTTAAATCATGTCATATATACAAAACATACTTATAACTATAGAGTGCTTCTATGGGCCCCGGGAGAAACCCTTCTAAACCTAGAAGAAAAGTTGTTTGTTCATTTTAAATTCTTGGCTTGCATTAAAAAAAACAATAAATTTGTTGCTTCCAAAGAGAAGTGAATGTGCATTCATCATGGTCTAGACAAATTCTCTATGGTATATATGATAAATTCAGCAATTTCATTTTTACTGCTACTAAAAACTAGAAAATTCACTAAAACTAAAAAAACCACATCTTCATGTATTTTAAATTAAACTTTCTAGATTTACTTTATTGTTTACAATAAAAGTTTATTTTGTTTAAAATTTTTCATATACCATGATTCATATGGATGGCACCTCCCTTATTAGAAAGTTTTTTGGTCCCATAAAAACATCCTCGCATTTCCTCCTCCTTGTAGGGTGGTAGTTTTCCTTCACTTTTAACATAGGATACATGTTTCATCTAAGTCTTATGGGTTGGTGGTGGCTACTCTTCTTATTATATGAGAGTGGATCCTTCCAAAGTTTCTTTTAATTTTATTATTCTTACTACAATTTTTTGCAAAATTTCCTTTTAAACAATATAATTTGTTAAGCTTTTGGTTTATTTTTGGTACTACGTTGTAGACTTTTTTTCCTAAACTGAACCATGTAGCACTATTTCATAAAACAACAATAATAAATAATAAATAATGTGTACTCTTTACCTGAGGAGTTAATTCTACATGGTTACGTCATGCCAACGTTATTCAAGAGTAACTATACTTCCAACACAATGAAGTTGGTCATTAAATTCTCACTGGGTAGCTGCGCATATCACGCTGTCTCCATGTCAAACATATAGTTAAAACAGCTGTAGAACAGCCATATATTGAAAGTTGGAGCCATCTCCCTTCATAAAAAGGATACACAGAGCAGCTATATAGTTAGAGATGATGAACTGGAAATAGAGGAGGACAGCCAAACCTGAGCTGGACAGGAACCAGGTAGAGAAGACTATGATTATTATAAGGTCTGTTGACTGTGCTTGCAGTGGTTGTCTGTTTGACTGTGCATCTGTAATCTGTGATCTCTTACCAGCTTTAATCCAATATAAAAAGAAAACATACAGTTACATCTAACACTAATACCTGCATACGAGGGATAAAATGGACATTGAATATGATCACGGGTCTTCCTACATTTTAAAAGGATTGAAGCTTTTGTGTTGGAACACTCACTAATCTCTTTTCTATAGAAAGATCCAAGCTTCTGCATTGGAATACTAGTCCCTTTATAAAACGGCAGTTATTTGAAATATAAACAAAATAAAATTATATAAAGTGGAGCTTGGAAAGCAAAGGTTGTGGAGTATAAAAAGCTGTTTACTAGTAAAAGTATGTATTCAATTAAATTAAAATAATATAAGATTGTTGGTTACATTTAAAGTTTGGAAGATATATATTTTATTTAAATAAGAATAATATTGTAAGTTAAGATGTTATGCTTTTTGGGAGGAGTGATGAGCTTTTTTATTCCTCTGAAATTTATGTTTAAACAATTAATATGAAGATGAAAGTTGAAATAAAGAATCTCTCATAACTTTTGAGGAGATTAGGTAGGTCTATGTTGGGTCATCTCTTTAATGAATAAAAATATAGATAGTTGATTCTCATATTGAATAAGTTTCTATAAACAACCTTGATTTCTCTAAAGATACAATAAAACCTACCGTAGATCTTTATTACATGTACATATCATAGATCTTTATTACATGTTCGCTGCTTAAATATATAGTGCTCTTCTAATTCTAGTTCATTGTTGCAAAGTGTGTAAATATGTTGATGCTTGGAATTAAAAAATTAATATGAAGATGAAAGTTGAAATAAAGAATCACTCTAATAACTTTTGAGGAGACTAGGTAGGTCTATGTTGGGTCATCTCTTTAATGAATAAAAATATAGATAGTTGATTCTCATATTGAATAAGATTCTATAAAAAGCCAAGTGATTTTCTCTAAAGATACAATAAAAACTACCATAGATCTTTATTACACGTTAGATGCTTAAATATAAAGTGCTCTTCTAATTCTAGTTCATTGTTGCAAAGTGTGCAAATACGTTGATGCTTGGAAATATAATGAATCCATGTGATGTTGATGAGAGCACATTCAAAATTGTCTTAAGGGGAATCTCTTAAACCAAATGAGAACTTGATTTATTTAGGAGGAATAATGCATCCATCTATAATTTGCTCAAAGTAGTGATGCATTTTTATTAACAACGATTCTACTAGTTCCATCCATGTTGATTGTATATAAGACTTAAATAGCTTATCCTTGATTCCTTCATGTTCATCTCTTTTCAACATGTGATTATTATTAATGGAGAAGGTGTAACGTCAAAAATTGCATAACCTTACAATTTCATGCTATATTTTGGGCTTGCTTTAATGTCCATTCCCTTAACATGTTTTAGAGATCATTTTAGCCTAGCCTTAGCTTTTTTCTTTCACCAGATTGCCAAAATTTTTTATCAAATTCTAATTCTTCTCGTAATCTTGGGAACACGTGTTGAATTTTGTGTGATTTCTCTATGACACTAACGCTACACATGAACGTCCACACAATGCGTTAGTGTCCCGTGATTTCCAAAAATTTAAAACGTTAATTTTTCACTTAGTTGCCTTCTACTGTTGTTGCAATGCTCAATTGTCAGAAAAATGCCTTCAACGTTCGAATCTGACCTTTCAACTTCCCTCTTCATTTCTCGCAAAAGTAATTTTAAATCTAACCCTCAAATTCTCGCCTTCTTGGAAAAATCTCTCTCATGGTTGTGCTTGGCTGAAAAACTCAATTGTTGAAGTTGCACGCTGCTCAAATCATCTTAAAGACAAATACAAGTGTTACTTCACCTTCTACATCATGCTGATAATCTTGTTTGGATAAGTTTCCTTCTTGTTTGAACAAAGCATTAACAATATTTCTTTTCTTTATTTCATTCAATCTCTATTGCAAAGTCTTTTGGTGTATACCACTACCTTGTTTATCTCAATATGCACACTAGGGTATTCTTCCCTATAGACCAAGGTTGATACTTATAGATCATTTATTTAATTGTCATTGATCTTAAATCCTAGATGCACGTAGGATAGGAGCACACACTATTTTTTTTATCTTTTTATCATTGGTTGTTGTGAAGGTAGAAATATTAAAGTAAGGGTTTGACCTGAAGGCAAACCTCCAAATAGCCCCAACATTTCTTCTTATTTTCGCTACATGTATTTTGGGAGGCATTTGACCGCATAGAGGTATACAAGTATCTTCCCATTTGCTTGTCATTTCAATATTTCATTCAATTTAGTTAGTTTGGCTCTATTTTATCATTTCCATATTATTTGATATTTGTTGGTTTGTTGTTCTGGTTGTACTTGTTTTCTACTGTGTAGAAAATCCTAAATTCTAGTAAAAACTTTGAGTTTTGTAACTTTTCTGGATGACAACACAAAACTAGGATGACAGTGCGTGAAAAGACTACAGTGCTTTGCACAGACATCTATGCACCATACTTCCATATGAGATAGTGAACTCCAACTTTTGGTTCTAGGTTTCGGTAAGTGCACAAAGATGGGGGACCAAAAGGGGGTCTTAAGATGCCACTTTTTTTCTGAAATCATGAAAGACTGATGTTGGATGAGAAATTGAAGATAGTTACACTCAAAATTTAAAGATATAACAAAAACAAGAGTTGTAGTACTCCAAATCTAGTTTCTAAACTACTATTTTTTTTCAAAAATGGTTGAGATTAAGGGGTTCAAAAAGGGGGAGCACACAAATTGCTCCTATTTTTTCAAAAAAAATAACATAGCATCTGGTGTACTCCCCCTAAAATGTTAACTTTTTTTAGTAATTCAGAAATCGCTTCTGTGAGAAATTAGCTAACACCATGTAGTTTATCCCTGATTTTTCTGATAAAATTTTCATGAATAATTAATTTTTTACTAATTTTACACCTCCCCTCTCATCATTCTTCCCATCTAATGGACTTTCATTTTATCTTGTTTCCATTTCATCCTCCCAATTTATATCCTCATCCCTCTTTGCATGTCCTAGTTTTCATTTTTCCATTTGCTTTGTTGATAAGGGAGAGGGAGAGGGAGGAAGAGGGAGAGAGGGTGGAGATGGAAGGGAGAGAGAGGGGAGAGATAGGGAGAGAGAGAGGTTTAGGGTTTCTCAAGTTTAGGGCTTAGGGGCATTATTTAGAGTTTATGAGTTTAGGGTTGCTCAAGTTTAGGGTTTAGGGTTTATGGGTTAGGGTTTAGGGGAATTATTTAATGTTTAGGGTTTAGGGGTTAGGGGTTAGTGTTTAGGGGTTTAGGGTTTAGGGTTTAAAGAAAGACAGAGAGAGGGGACTGATAGAGATTGGGAGAGATAGAGACAGAGGGGAGAGATAGGGAGATAGAGAGTGAGGGACATGTCCAGAGACATAGGGAGATATATTGAGAGGTAGAGGGACAATAGAGATAGGGAGATAGAGGTTTAGGGTTTCTTGGGTTTAGGGTATAGGGGTTTAGGGTTGCTCAGGTTTAGGGGTTAGGGGTTAGGGGCATTATTTAGGGTTTAGGGTTTATGTTTTAGGGATTAGGGGTTAAGGTTTAGAGGTTTAGGGTTTATGGTTTAGAGATAGAGAGAGGACTGATACGGAGATATAGTGGAGATTAAGGGGAGATATAGGGGGATAGAGAGTGAGGGACATGGCCAGAGACATAGGGAGAGAGAAATTGAGAGGTAGAGGGACGATAGAGATAGGGATATTAGGGAGAGATAGGGAGATAGAGGTTTAGGGTTTAGGGGTTAGGGTTTAGGGTTTAGGGGCATTATTTAGAGTTTAGATGTTTAGAGAGAGAGAGAGGTTTAGGGTTTAGGGTTTATGGGTTAGGGGTCAAGGTTCAGGGGCATTATTTAGGGTTCATGAGTTTAGGGTTGCTCAAGTTTAGGGTTTAGGGGTTAGGGGTTAGTGTTTAGGAGAATTATTTAGGGTTTAGGGGTTTAGGGTTCATGGTTTAGGGGTTAGCGGTTAGGGTTTAGGGGCATTATTTAGGGCTTAGGGCTTAGGGTTTATGGTTTAGGGGTTAGGGGTTAAGGTTTGGAGGTATAGGGTTTAGGGTTTAGAGAGAGAGGACTGATAGGGAGATTATAGAGGAGATTGAGGGGAGAGATAGGGAGATAGAGAGTGGGGGACATGGCCAGAGACATAGGGAGAGAGATTAAGAGGTAGAGGCACGATAGAGAGAGAGATACAAGTTTAGGGTTGCTTGGGTTTAGGGGTTATGGTTTAGGGGAATTATTTAGGGTTTAGATGTTTAGGGTTGCTTGAGTTTAGGGTTTAAAGGCATTATTTAGGGTTTAGGATTTTAGGGTTTCTTCAGTTTAGGGGTTTAGGGTTGCTTAGGTTTAGGGGTTTAGGGTTGCTCAGGTTTAGGGGTTTAGGGTTGGTCAAGTTTAGGGCTACATGTCAAAAGTAGTCTCTCTATCTTTATCTCTTTCCTTCCCCTCTTTACCTCATCTCTTGTCTCTCTCTCTCTCTATCTCTCTCTCCCCTCTTTACCTCCTACCCTCTCCATCCCCTCTATACCTTCTACCCTCTCTCTCATCTTTGTACCTCCCTCCCCACTTTCCATGCACTTAAAACACTTTATAAGTTTCCATGCATGACAACACTTAAGACTTTTGGTGCATGAAAGCACTTAAACTTTCCATGCTTGACAAAATGAACTCATGTTATAACGTGAGCACATTTTTGTGAACCAAAAAAGTGGACAAAAAGCATGCGAGATCCGTGTTTCAGTTCCACATGCTCTGTTATTCCCTGGTTTTTGTGTACAATCAGATAACAAAACACTTTTTTAACTAGTTGACATTTTGACAATCATTTTTTTCTTAATCCACCACCTTTTTTTGGTTTTTCAACGTAGAAGAACTAAATTGCATGATTTTAGACAAAATTTGATTATTTAAACTAATAGTTTCATGTTTCATATTGTTTTAATGTTAATTTTATTGTATTTATATTGAATTTGATGATATATGTTTGTTTTTGTCTTAATTTTCACTAATCCTATTAGAGCTATATAGAATTCAACATTGAATATGAAGGAACTTGCCAAAAAGATCAAATTTTTGAGGATTGGGCAACTTGAATCTCAAAATATAAGGTATGTTCTTTAAATGTATTCATTTACTTCACTTTATGATTATGTTAAAGCATGCAATCTCATGTTATAGGACAATATGAGGGAAGTGAGAGGATTATCATTTTGACAAGTTAAATTATCATGAGAAAGTGAAAATATCTCTTGTTTCTATTATCATAATTCAAACACTAACCTAAACAATTAGAAGGATACTAAGGGAAATCATGTTAGTCAATGAATTATCATCATGCTAAAATCAAGCAAAGAATTGTTACTTAAGCATACTCACTTGGAAGAACTATCATATCAGCCTAAAGACTAAATTATACTGCAATAGCTATCATGCAACCCTAGGAATAGTTATGACCTCTCACCCATGGGTAGGGTAGCAATTGATACACAAGGTGGCAATCAAGACTAAATGATAAGTCAATTAATCTCAAATTCATGCAAAAAGATATCCTTGATACTATATAAGCATAGATCTAGGTGGTCTTGAAAGGATATTCATATGGTAGGGAAGATTGCCATCAACTAACAGATAACCATACATGTCATTGTACAGTAATCTTGAATATGAGACTATTATATAACCTCAATTTGTGATCCAAATGTGTCATAATGTCACCTACTATCTTAGTACAGTCAAGGCATTGGTGAGGTTCACTAGGACAATCATGAAGCCTCCATACATTATAATGCATTTAGTCCTTTTGTGATCTGTATGTACTCCAAGAGAAATTGTAGTAAATAGGATTGGGTTTTGAGATCCTAGCTTGTCAAATAGGTTTTCTATGGATGCTACCTTTCATAAGGATCCTAAATGAAGTCATGGTGTTATTCCCATTGTTTATGATTGACCTTTAGGTACAGTAGGAAGGATCATTTGGACATGTGAAGGATACAACATAAGCCTCCCCACCATTTCAAACATTGTTAAAACATACACCTAGGGTGTGAGTAGTGAAGACAACATTAAGATCTTTTGGAGATATAAACAAGGGTAGACTATTGTATATGAGGTTCATAGGGTGATCATGCAACTTTTACATATCACTTCTCTTTAAGCCATTCTAGAGTATGGGGTATGGATATTTCACGTAAAATCCATCAAAGTGGACAGCAAGTTCATGGTTTTCACAGTTAGTATAAGCTACCCTAAGTCATTGTCATGATCAAAGCCTAGACTGTCACAGTTTCATCAAGTTGTCACTAGCCTCTTATTGAAAATTTTAGGGTTAACGATGATTTATGAAGCATCAAAGACACCATTAACAAAATCACAATAAAATACATCCATTAACAAAGCTTCTGACCATTGTTCATCCATAAAACTCTCATAAGAACACTCACAATCACTAAAAGTGGAGCTATCTAAGTTTAAAAAGTCATCATTATGTGTATTAATAGAATTAGAATCATTAAAATATGATACACATGAATTTGTTGTATCTTGATTAGTTAACCCTAAATAATTTTAAACATTGTCAAAATTGTACGTACACATCCCCGATTCTTCTTCTTGTCAATGTGGAAGTGAACCATGACCTTGAGAAACAACATCATGACATTCAAGACTCTTTTGTACTCTCTCAATTTGAACTATGTCATTGATACCTTCCTATAACAAAGTATTATCATCATTTCTCTCTAATGTAACTAGTTGTATCAACATAAAATTTAGTGCTATCAATTGATGCTACAAATCTGATATAATTGGTCCTCATTTAGTAATGAGTTGTCACTATCATCCCCTTGGCTATTTACCTCTAAAAAATCTTTTGAGTTTCATCTATTGGACATATACTAGATAAGTTCTTTATTGTTTGAGTATCCTCTAAATTTTTTGGATTGCCATCTCTAGGTTTCTCTAAGAAATCAGACTGGTTAGGCTACAATAAACTCTATATTTTAGTATTTTTGTCATCATAAAACTCATTCAAAATATTAGAAACAACTCTATCAACATAATTAGCCTTAAAATTACTCCTTTCTTGATGATTTCACACTTTGACTATCTTGAATAGCTAATTCAAACTATAATTGATGCTCTTTGTGTTCACCATGATTTTCTTCAAGTCTTGTGTATCATAAAGCTAGTTTCTAATGTTAGTTAGTATTTTGTCTCTTAACATTTCAAACATATCTATTGAAGGCAAGGAGTCTTGATTAGTGTCTTACCACTTAGACCAATTGTCACATCATTTCTAGTCAAACCAAGGATATTCTCCTAACTTTTGAAGAATACACCATTGTCAACTCATGCTCATCATTGGGACTAGGTGTGCCATCATATTCAATGTCTTCTTTACTACCAATTGATTGATTTGTATAATTCAACACTTTCAGTCCTTATAACGATAATATACTTAGCTTGTTTGTCTTAACAATCATCATGTTGATTATTCATTATGCTTCTAACATCATCATTGTGTTCCTTGTCATGAAATCCATTGGTTTTTTCTTCATTACCTTTGTGATCATTACTCCCATGACCTTGATTGACAATAGATTTCTGATTTGAGATGACTTCATACTTGTCTTCATGAGCTACTCTAACTAATTTACCACCTACAATAGAAGAATTTGGGCTGTCCTAACATGCTGGTAGGTCTAGTTTTACCTTGTGAGTCTCCATTTGGAATGGTTGGCCAATCACAATGTGCTTGTCATAACTCTCCTTAGTGCTAGTGACTTCTTGTATCTTGTCTTGAGTAGGTGTATCCATGGGAGGTTAAGATAATGTGTTTGAGAAGATATGTTAAGAAAATGTGAAATTAACCTAGAGATTGTGCCTACCACCCTAGGAAACTTTAAATTTTTACATTTATAATCATTTATTCACTTTAATTATATGATTATATTTTGAGATTTGTGTATGAGATTACTTTACTCTATTGTACCAAGATGGACTAATTTATCCATGTCTTATTCATGATGCATATATAGAAATCATCATCATGCTGAGGAAACAAGCAAAGACTCTAACACCAGAAGAGCATGAAGCTGAGAATGAGAGGAAAAGAGAAAGAATGAGGCAACTTCATGAAAGTTGGAAATTGTCAACCATAGAAGAAGACATGCCACCATTGCTAATTGAAGAGGAACATGAATCATCTAATCAAGCTAAGAGAGAGATAGAATTGGCAGCATAAAGGGAATGAATGCAAAACCTCCGTTCAACAAGGAAATTGAATCTCAAAGTTGGAGGCACTATATCTTACACAGGTCAAGTTGAAGGTACACCATAATTCTCTTCTTAAATTGGAGGGACTCCATCTTTCACAGGTGAAGTTGGAGGTACATCTTCATTCTCTTCTCAAGTTGGAGGCATGCCATCATTCACATGTCAAGTTGAAGGTACACCACATTCTCCATCTCAACTTCAACGTTTTTCATCTTTTCCATCTCCAATTGAAGGTATGTCATCTCTCCCATCTCAAGTAAATATTGAAGAAATTCCTAATATTGAGTCAACTTTACCATTGAAAATGCCTCCTAGAATTTTGCATAGAAAGCCTAAGTTTCTAATTGATATTGATGAGAATATTTTGAATCCCATGCATGATAAGATTCCCAAGCGTACTTGCCAAAGATATTCCAATAAGACATGGAAATCATTCTTTTAGAAGTTAAATGAAACCAGAAGATGTCAACTATTGGTTGAATTGATGATAAATCTAAAATTTAGGCCCATTATGAAGATTCTTGGCCCAAGAACATCAGATGTTTCAAGTGAAAAATCAATTGTAAAGAATCTAATGAGTGCATATGAGAGTGTGGGTTCCACCTCACACACCAAGGATAGTAATGTCACATGACATGTCATTACATCAACAATAGTAAGCCAACAAACAAAGAAAGATCAACGCATTAGAAAGACAAGTTAAGCATTGAAAATAAGTAGAAAAACTCTAATGAGAGCTGTTGGAAGGCGTGAAAGAGTTGAGGATCCAAATACCAATGAATTGTGGGCATTCTCTAGGAGACTCCCACAGAAAGATAAAGTTGTTGTTGAAGTCTTGAGATCCCTCATTGAAGAATTCTGGAAAAATAACACAAGGGTATCTCCTAATGCAAGAGATGTTGTAACAAGGAGAATTGGTTGTTGAAACCATTAGCCACATCCAAAGCATTTTTTTGATGTGACTCAAACACAATTTTTAAAGAAATTTCAAGAGATGTATCCTCAAATCAAAATTAGTCAAAGGTATTTTGAAACGGTAAAGCCTTTTTATGTCCAAATAAATCACACACTCACAACTTGTTGTTGTAGAGTACACATTGAGTTTTCTAATCATTATGATGTTTATAGATATATGTGTAGATTTTGATACTAACGATGTTTTGCAGGAGTGTAATATAAAGTGTCAACCTAGATCTTCAAAATATTTCATATCGAGCATCTTATGTCAAAGAGTGGATGGTAAAGTATTCTACAAGAACTTATGCTTGGATGACACGTGTGACCATTGTGGTGGGTTGCAATATTTGCCAATTTGTGAACATATGGAGAACACACATGCAATTAGGATTGAACTAGTAAGTTTTGGAAAATATAACATAGTGGAATATAGTCTAAAAGATGGTAAAGAAGCAAAAAGGTGTGAATTAGTCATTGAAAGAATTCCAGTGCATCAGTTTATCTATATTTTTTGAGAGAATATAGTTTACGAGTATGCAAGGCATACCCATAGATCTTGATGGTTGGACTTGCAATTCAAGTTATGCAAGGACACATTCTACTTGGTACCATCATTTCGGTTGTTGAATTTGCAAAGAACTACACACTATAGCCACAGAATGAGGTGCAATCGCAATATTACAACTCTATGTAGGTTGCTATATTTGTGCATATACTATTTATTCATGCAGATGATAGTACTGTGAGGCCCACCCTTGTGCGTCTGGATTAGTTGCATTTGTAGAAACCATAGATGCACACTTGCTTGACTCTATTCCCTTATTTTGGTTGGTTATATTAGTATGATGTGGTGTGACTTTATCCTGACTTTAAATTGCATTAATGATTATTGACATGTGACATTTACTTTGATGCTAGTATAGATACTAGTTGTCAAATTATTAAATAGAATTGTCATGTGATTTTGATCTTGAGATAGTGTATAGAAATGCAGTTAAATTATAAATCTTATTTATGATGTTATGCGATTTTAATAATGTTTTATATGATTATGTGATATCGTGAGTGTATGCATTTCCTTGCTTCAGCTATGATATATATATATATATGTTGGATTAATCTGTTTGTTCAAGTGCATAGGTGATTTTCCAGGCCACAGAAAATCGAAGATTGATTCCACACCTAATGTGATTCCCATGTTAGACCGATCTAGTCCCAAGAGGGACCAAGATCATGTGTGATTTATATGATGCTTTTGTAAATGTTTGCATTTTATTATTTGGCTTAGATTTCACCTATTTTACATTGTTTATTAAAGTGTTGTAAAAATATATGATTTAATATACGCCACTTGGTGTCTTTTAATTTTGATGGCCATTTTATGTGATTTTCTACTTCCTAAAGTATTTATTATGGGCTAAAATTAATCCTAGGTGGTACCCCGAGGGTCTAGGGCCCATTTGAGCTTACCAAACCCTAAGGTTACCTCTGTCTAGTCACTTTAACTTTAGCCTAAAGTAAAGTGAAGAAATTGAAATTTGAATTGGAGTGGAGGATGAGTCATGCCTTGAAACATGACTCATTCCCCTTTCCAAGGTATGGATTCCCATCACCTTGAAGACTTGGGGAATCTTCAAGACCCCCAAGTGTGTGGAACCATCCTCCAATGCTCTCACACATGTGTGAGAGCATCTTGGAGTGATTGGGCTTCCTTTAGAGAATAAGGTGATGACATGTGTCATCCCTTATCCTCTTGGAGCCCATTTTGAGAGATGCCACCTCTCCACCTTTTCTCTCACACATGTGAGAGCACATGTGGAGAGGGTGGGGTTTGAATGGATGGGAGAGTGACACATGTCACCTCCACATTCCATATCCCTTGCAAGTGGTTTGGGAAGAGGAAGGAGAAGGTGACATGTGTCACTTTCTCATTCCTTAAGGCTTTGGAATAAAGCCTATATCATTTCCTCTTTGTGAGAGGAAAGGGGTTCTTTCATTTTCTTATTTTTGGCTATCTTTGGAGGTATTTTTGGAGGGAGTTAGAGAGTTGGAGATCTTGGAAGGAGGCTTGAAAGAGAAGATTGGAAAGCTCTTCTACAACCCTCTTCCATTATTGGGATTTCTAAGGTAAGCCTCAGGGCATAAGAGCCTTTCTCATGCATTTTATTTTTATTGTGTGAATGAAATTGCTTTGTGTTTTGCATTTGTTGTTGTGTTGGGTTTTATGGGTGTTTTGAATGAGACTACCATTCTTGGTGTGTCCATTCATGTGAGGGGTGGGAGAGGAGTGAACCTCCTCGAGGTCACCCTCTTTGTAGTGGCATATTGTGGACTTGAGGGTATTTTGGCGAAGTTTTGGTGGTTATTTTTATGGCATGAGTGCCTTGGTGTGATATATTTCATGGAGGAGATTTTAGGCTTGAGGCCTTGTATTGGAGTATTATAATTTTCATGGAGGTATTTTTAGGCTTGAGGCCTTGTTTTGGAATCATGAGATTTTGGTTGCAGGAGTGAACCTCTTGAGTAGAGTGATGTCCACTCTCCTACCCCCTCAAATCCATTTTTATGGATTTTGTGTTGTTTAAGTCTTATGGGTGTTCTTCTTGTTGTTATGTGATCACCTTTGTTGTGTTGTGGTATAAGACCCGTGTGAAGATCGATCTCCAAGCTCAGGGGTGACCCTCTTGTGGGTCTATGGTAGGGTGGAGAGCATTTTTGGTGGCTTGGAGACATGCTCTTGTTTTCATTGCAGGATTTGGTAATGGAGCTTGGTGAAGAGATATATCCCTCATACGTATTGTGTTGCATGGTTGTTTGAAATCCATGACCAAGGGGCCTTGTTGTAACAGTTTAATATGAAAGAGTGAACTCCCTCCACATTGTTGTAAACCAAGAGACAGTTATTGTATCCAAGTTCATTTATGTGATGTGGCTATTTTATTATTGTGAATGAGTTTTGTAAGAAAGAAAATAGATGTCCATTGATACATGCTTTCTTTTCAAGGAATTGTAGGAATATGGTTTTAAGTGTGTATGAAAGAACTTCCTCTCTCGCCTTACTTCACTTATTTCAATGAAATATTGATGTTTGAATAGAAAATATATAGGCTGTATTAATTGAAAACATGCATGAAATAGATATATCATTTAGTTTAAAATAAATATTTAGTTACCTTACTGTTGAAAGTGATACCTCTGTTTTATTTTAAAAAAAAGAGAGACTCTATTACTTGCTGTTTTAAACTTGTTACATACTTAGTTTTGAAAAAAAAGTAATAGGGAACCTCTATGCTAAGCATGTAGATGTGCACACACACACAAATATATATATATATATATATATCCTTATTCTTGCTTGTTGATTTTATTTAAGTTGTTGTCTTATATCATCATAGCAGTTTACTTTTTTACAGAGATAACTGTGGTTTTTAAGATTGGATATATATATATATATATATATATATATATATATATATATATATATATATATATATATATATATATATATATATATATATATATATATATATATATATATATATATATAAGATAAAATATATTTTATTGATGCTGTGATTATCACATCAGACTGTGCATAGAAAAATAAAATAAAATATAATTTTTAATGCTGTGAATGAGGGTTTGAAACCCCACACAGCTAGGAGTAGAGCCCCTTAAGGCAAAAGAAGGGCGAGTGGGGGTGGCGGCCTGCTATGGCCATCACTATGTTCTTTTAGTGCAGCAGAGGGTGGGGGAAATCGGACCCCCCCGTCCACCGATTTCTTTTTTTTCATGGCGCCCTTACTCTGAACCCCAGCAATTGAGACTGTTGTCTGCACCTTCCGTGACTGGCCACACCATGTCTGGAACCCTACATAGTGTTGGAAGTTACGGCACATTATGATATAAAATATATATGCCTCTCTGAGGTATACTCATATGTTTTTTTTTTATATTTTTGTTATGGGCTTTTCCCCAGTCTCAACTAGTACAGTATATATATATATATATATATATATATATATATATATATATATATATATATATATATATATATATATATATATATATATATATATATATATATATATATATATATATATATATATATATATATATTGCACACAAAGGAGTAAACAAATATAACCAAACAAATAGGAAATTAGATAACAATGCTTAAACCTCCATTCTAGTAAACTCCATGGCTGTCCCAAATTTGTAACTTGCAACAAAGAGGGCAAAATAGAGAGAAATAAAGGAAAAATAAAGAAGAAAAAAATAGATATATGTTTATACCCAGCTGATCTCTTGCATTTTCTCTTCAAACCCCTGTGTATATCTATCTCCATGGCTGCCCTACTTTGACCTGTAACAAAAAAATATAATAGAGGAAACAGAGAACAAGAGAAAAAAATAGGTGAGAAAGAAAAGAATGATTACGGCTTCTTTGATAAGGAAATAAATATTTTATTTGAGAAATTTTAGGGTTCCAAGGAAAAAGGGATTTTATTTCTTTCTTTAATTCTTGATATGCATAGATATTTTTCCTTCCCTCTTTTTTGTTTTTGATTTATTTGTGGGAAGGTAAATGTATTAGACTTATGATTTGACTTTAGAATTTAGTTGTGATTTAAATGCCCTTTTTATTCTTGCTTTAATTTACTAGGTTGGGGTTAAATAATTTTCTTGTTCTATTATTTTTAACTAGTGATTTTATTGCCTTGGGAAAATTAGATTATGTGTTAGTTTTATTAATTAATTTAACGTAATATAAGGTTAGCTTGTAACTTTAAAAGATGAGTTTTTATTTTAAAATTGTTAGCTAATATTAGGGTAAGGGTAAATTGGTTAGATTATTGTTTTGATCAAATAGGGGTGTTGGGATAATTTTTGTTTGGATGGGATTTATTTAATGGAGATTATAGTATTTGCATTTGAAATTTAATTTAAGTGTTAGACTTTATTATTTAATTTAATGTCTTATATGATGTAGTGATTTTAATTAATTTTATTTAATCTAATGCGTTAGGACAAAAATTGTTAATGTGATAATGATAAATTTAATTGGGTGTAATTAATATTTAATTATTTTTAATTTGAAAGGCTTTTTGAAGTTTTTCTAAAAAAACTACCTTTACTTTATTTCATTTCTTTTAATTTAATTTAGTGGGCTTATGTATTTGGTATTTAATTTAACTCTAAATGTTTTCTACCTCATCTCTTTAAATGATTTTTAATTTATTTAGTAAGTGGATCTAATTTTCCTAGACTTGTGGATTCTTTTAGTGGACTTTGTGATGTTTTTTTAGTTTTAAATTTATTGTTATTTCTTAAAATCTATTTTGCTTTATTCTATTGCCTTTTTATTTATTATGTTGTGAGGTTAAATTAAACCTTGGCCTTTAATTGTTATAGTAGAATTTTCTTCATGGGGCCTTTAATTTAAATAACCTATGTAATTGATTTAATCTCCTAGGGGTATAGTTGAAATTATTATCGTGGAAATAAGTATTTTAGTTGTCCATTTAATATTTAATTATTTTAGTGGAATGGGTTATATCTTTCTTGTTATTTCTATCTAGGGTTTAATAATGTAATGAGAGAAATTTTAATGGGGATGTATTTAATTGTATTTAGAAATAAATAAACTATTAAATTAGTATATTTTGATTTCTATTAATGCCTTGACTAATGCATTGTTATAAAGAAGGGGATTTTTTTTATTTTAATTGCTCATAGTGATGTAAACTATTTTATTTATACTAGGGGATATGGTCAGAAATATTATTGTGGGAGTAATTAGTTTTATTGTCTGTAGTTAATATGCAAATAGTTTGGTAGTTTTGCAACGGTTGAAAAAGAGTGATGCCAGTTAGAACGAATGGTAAGTTGCATGTGTTGGTTGGATTGCTAAAGCAATGTGAAAATCAATTGACAGGATGAGTGAGAGTCTAAGAGATGGCACGATTAACTTTGAGAACTCTGGTTTTCTCCTTCGGTGAAGTTCTGTGCTGTGTGTTGTACATGACTTGTTAACATTATGAGAAAGGACTAAGGAGAGAGTGAAAATAGAGTTCAGATGAAGGGAGTTCTGGATGAGAAGGGTGATGCTGTTAGATATTCTTCAGAAGGAACAAGATGTTAATCTCCTGTAAAGGCTATGAGCCTGTAAATGTATTCTAACTTTTTGGTTGTGGAATAATACAATGGCTCGGTGTTTTGGAGTGTGGGGTTTTTTACCCGTAAGGGTTTTCCCCACGTAAATCTGTATTCTTGTTTTGTCTTTCATGTTTAATGTCTTTGCTATTGAAACTAGTTAATGTTCACTTGTGCTTTCCTCTAAGGGTCAATGTTGGAAATGTTCTATCAGTTTCCACTTTAATGGCATAGTTGTGCATGTTTTTGAAGCAATTGAAAAGAATTTAAATCTGTCAAAGACACCATTGTTCTTAGAAATATGTTCTGAGATGCCCTCATTTCCTTACAGAATAGTGGTGATTTGTTGACTAGGGTCTAGTAGGGCAAAGGCTCTTCTAAGGATGGTTGGAGAAAGCGTAGGTAAACCAAGGGCCTATGATAGTGACAAAATTGATGAGTTGGAAAGGGAGGAAATGGATTTCAAAGGCATAGCAGAGGTGGCAAGAGACATGGAAGTATAGGGCATTTGGGTTGCCATGCCTAATGAAGAAGAAGACTGAGAAGGAGAAAAGGGAGAAGGCATACTTACCTATGGTGTCATCATTGCTATCGGAGCTTGTTGGTGTGAGCCCTCCATGACATCTTCTTCTTCTTCCCATAATTTCAACTTCCACTTCTTCCTCAGAGACTTTTCTATTGTCTTTAGGATCTTCCTCCAAGATTTCTTCTTGTATAGAAATAAACGATTCCTTTGAAAAGGCCGCTCCAAGACCCCCAAATGCCAAAGCTATTTGGGTCTCATGAGACGATTGTTGTGCAACCTTCTATTGTTCGATGACACTAAGAGGTTGTGGCCAAGTGGTTCTTGGAATTTGTTCAGTAGTTTCCTTTTTTTCCTATGTCTCCTTTTCACAACTCAAAAAATTTCTTGTGTCAAGGCTTGAGACAAGAGTCATATGATCTCCATCCCACAACCTCTCCCACTCTTCATCCATTGCAACTTGCCCGAAGGTAGTAATAATTTCAGCAATTTCCTGCCTGTATTTTCAATAGGCTAATATCTTCTCAGGAGTCCAATTTTTGTTCCTCAAAGTCTGCCTTAAACCATGGGTCATATACTTCTTAGGGTCATACTCTTGAATGACAGTGTAAAATGTCTCCTATGGCTTAGGAGCTTCAATAGGCACATCTATCAATTCTACATAAACATCCATAAAATCCCTCTTTGGTGACCTCCTCTGCTCCCAAAATGGCCGACTCTCATGAAGGAAAACTGTATGAACATTATTTTTTACAATCCAATATGCCAAAAAACTGTTAGGATCATAACCCCATTGATCTTGTATCATCAAGAATCCATAGTTTGCCGACTTGTTCTACAAAAGATACTCTGTTTCTTTCCTCTTTAATGTGATTCCTACCTTAGCCCAAGGGGTATCATAAAATTTCTACTTCCTCTTTTTGCTTCCAAAGTTATTGTCAATTATTGACAATTGGCGAGCTACCTCTAAGACTACGACCCTAGGAGTCAAGACTTTTGGAAGCATGATAGGTTCACCAGCAAAGCCATGAAGTCTTACTATGGTGAAATGGGCTCCAAAGAAACAGTCACAATGAACTTTGGAATTTACTAGAAAACCCCTTATCATATCAGTCATTCTATTCTCAATACCCTCATAATACCATTTCTCAAAAATGGGTGCTACAAAATACTCTGCAAACTCATGGATCTGAGGTTTCTGAAAGAATATGAGTCTGTGCAGATACAGGAATAGTTTTCCTACTATCTACCTCTGGGTCATACATATCTAGCCAAAAATACTATTGAAAAAATCGGTAGTTCTGATATAAAATTAGATGGAAGAGATATGTTGAATACCTAAAAGTCTGCATGTCAACAGAATTGGACAACTATTGAACCAAAGCCTGTGAAATATGCTCTACAAAGTCAAATTTGTATTGCGTAGCTTAATCAACCATTTTGAGTCTGAAAATAGATTCCAACTGCTAATCATATACATTGGCATCCTTGTCTTGGCCAAAAATGAAGGCCAACATGGAACACGCATCCTGCACATCTAAAGTGAACTGGAGTCAGGCCAAAGGCAACATGGGTAACTGAGTGTTGTCCTCATCTAGATGCAACTCTGTATTTAGGAACCCTAGCTTTGTACGTACACCTTGCCATATGCTCTGCATTCTGGGTATATCATAGAAACGAGCATCTTGGTCATGATATAGTCCTAACATGTCCCGAATTGACTTAGGAGTAATCTGGAGCATAAGGCCATTTTTTTGAATTGTTAAAGTTTTAGCATCAAAAAGGTTTGCGCACAGCTGAACCAACTCAGGATAAGGATGAACAATAGGGACCATGAATTGAGCCAATTGAGAAGTCCAAATTCTCATGCCGAAAGTCTTAGATTCACCTTTCTTTTCTCACAAGATGAATCTCACATGCGCTCCCTCCCTTAAGTTTTTCAGATTCTTGGCAATACGAGGGTCAAAAATTCCATCAGCATAGTCTTCTACCTACGAAGGGTCGACTGTATTTCTCTTCTCTAAGGCTTTAGTTCTAGGCCAATTGACTCTTGGCTGTGCTTTGGTTGATGTGTATGACTTGCTTTTCCTCCACTTCTCTGGTAAATCAAAAAGATCCTCCTGTCCAGCCCCTTTAGTGGATTGTTCTCCTTCCATTTCTTGATTTCTGCTCAATTCAACCTTTCACCAAACTTCTGAACTCTAGAAGCTTAAACTTAAACCACTATGATTGAAACTCACACTAAAGGATATGGAATAAATGGATAGAGATAATTTCCAAAAGACTTCAGAGCAACAATATGGAAAATGAAAGGCAAGGGGGCAATTTAACTTCTCAACTCTATTAGAGGAATTAATGCTGCATTAAATAGGCCATCATTATAAATGACTCTAAGGATACACACCAAAGTGATAGTTAGCGAATATTTTAAATCTAAACAAGATCTTGCACCAATTCTCATTAATGACAATGATCTTTTGGAATGATTGGTTATCACCCTTGAAGTACATGTACTTTTTTAATGGTTTCAAGAAGTGGGAAACTATGAGACATAGGGGCCAACCTGTTGAGGACACATGTTACTAGAACACTTATTAAGAAAGTGAAAAAACTAACAAAAAATGAAATAAACATAAAGGATGCTAACTAACTATAGTACATGGGCAAAATTTTGAAACTATGTAAAGTGTTTAAGAAAAATTCCATTGATAGGAATCTCTTCTAGTTGCCCTTCCATAGTCTCCAGTTCATATGCATTATGTTTCTTACAAGTACAAATCTTAAAAGGACCAGTCCATAATGAATCAAACTTGCTATGATGCCTTGGCTTAGAAGCTCTCTCATCTTATTTTAAAACACAAGACCCAACCTCAAAATTTGGTTTAAAAGTCTTTTGATCAAACCAACTCTTTACAGTCTGTTGACGATTCATCAGGGATTCATGTGCTGACTCTCTCTTCTCCTAAATTTCCAATAATTCTGTGAGTCTCATATGCATCGGACCTGTTAATAAATTATGTTCACACCTAATTTAGTTAGACTGAATTGCAGTTGTCTCAAAAGGAATAAAAGAAAACTTTTAAATTGTATTATCAATCAATGGAATTTGTTTGATATATTGGCAAGAGACAAGTAGAGATCATTTGTTAGGATAATTTGACAATCCAATCAGGACTGTCAAACCATCCTAACAAGTGAAATTATCTGATGACAAGAGATCAGATAGTCAAGGAATGACATGAGCTATCTAACTGGTTTTATCTTTCAGTTATGATATGATTGAATTATTCAAGTAATCACAATTCAGTGTGAAGGAGGGATATTTATAAACTGTCATTTCATTATCATGTTTTGAACATATGTTTCATATCAGTTTTAGTTATTCTATCATATGCACTTGATTCAAAAAAGTAAACATACATAAATCATTTGCATGAGGTAAAGTAATTGATCATATTTAAAGAAATGTTTAAATGTGTCCCACACAAGCCGTGGGAGTGACTAAACACTGAGCAATGCAAACATGTGCAAGCTATACATCTGAGGATAAAAGGAAAGAGAAAGAACATATGAGAATAATGAATATCCATCATTGCCTTTTTGGAAGGTTTATATTCTTGTCTTGGCAGCTGGTCTTCATGTACTTATTTTTAGCTCTTGATCAAGATAGTGCACCTGCAAAATTTGGGAAAAGCCCTGTTAGAAGCTCTGGATATTCAAAATCATCATATGCTTTATCAATAGACATATAAACTTGTAGACATTATGCATCTTATGTGATTGAATCAAATCAGGCATATGCAATAAATTAGATCATTATGAGAAAGATCAATCAAACTTCAAGAGGTATGTTTTTATGCTAACTTGTTTGTTCACTGTGCAATTATAGGAAAAGTAATGTTGCTGATTTGAAGACATTAAAACCTGTGGAGAAAATGTGGCTCCCACAAGGGTAGAGCCCAACATGTTTCTTTCTTATTCATTCAAGAAGGATATTAGATTGCAATAAATAGAATGCACTATTTAAGAGATACTATGCATTGGAATAGTCAAACTTGCAAATGAAGTGAAGTCATCATCATAGAAGTGAAGAGGAGCAGTTGCTCCTATAAACTGTACCCACTTTAAGGAACAACTTGTTAAAACTAGATCAGTTGTATCAAAATGCTTTATCACATGTTACAGGATGAGGAGAGATTGATATGTAGATACATAAGTACAATGATCAAAGAAGTGAATACAGTCATGAAAGGTATTCTTCTTTATTTTTGACTATGATTGAAGTATGTTTCTTCTGTTCACATATATGCCATAGGTATGACAGTTATCTAAATAGGTCAACATCATGATAAACCAACATTAGATGTTATGGAAAATGCTTAAAGTACAATGAGAGACAACCCTATAACAAATGAAGAATCAATTATGTGAAGTTTGCCAAGATTGTCATGAAGATAAAGCATGTGAAACAATAATACATGAAGTGATAGGCATTTATTGAGTATGCAAAAGGTACAAGTTGTCTGCTACAAGAGAGTATAAGTGTCAAACATATCATATTGCAGCCATTTATCCAAAGCAAAAGAACAATTGTGATATATTAGTTACAGGTAGAAAGGCAAATACAAATCAATACAGTGACAAGATATATCCATGAACAACAAAGCTACAAGGGATAGTTGATACAAAGAAGCAAATCATCATGTTCATATCATGCAATGGAGTTAGAATCATAAATATAGGAGGAAGATCAAATTCTAAGTGATCATGTCATACAAAAGATAAAGAATGATAAAGTTATAGGAACAACTGACACAAAGAGGGGTACATCATGTCATACAAGAGATGAGAGTTAATCAAGCTACAGGAGTTTATTACCATATCAAAGATACTAGTGCTTTCATACAGCCAAATGACACTCATACAAAGAAACAAAAAGATAAAAGGTTCTGTATGTTTCTCATTTTTGCATATTCAAAGGGACAGGCCCAGTTTATACCAAAATGCTTATCATCTTTTTGCATATTGAAGATATAGAGAGAAATGATCAAAGAAATCCAATACAGAATAACCCATATGGGTTTGTCACATAAGAATGCAAGAGTATGTTATTACAGGCCGAAGCTAGAAGGGTTTGTTTCAAAAATAAAAAACCCATGTTACATTTTTTGAAACCCTCTTATCTTTTTTATAACATAGAAGAAAATTGAAAGAGATATAGTAATATATAGTTGTGGCTGTGACAGGAGAAGGGTTTGCTTCAAAGATGAAAAAACCCATATACTTTTCAATCCCTTGATGTATTTCTACAGAAAAAGAAAATGATACATAGAAAGGTTCTGTTACAGTATGGCCATGCCAGAGAAGGTGGTTTTCTTTTTAGAAATCAAAAACCCATGTCAACTTTTCTTCAAAACCCTTGAGTTGTCATATCTATAGAAGGAGGAAATGAGAGAAGGAAAGGATACAATGTCATAGCCAGAGGAGTATCTTTCCTACAATGAAATTACAAACCCTCATCTTTTTTTTTAAAACCCTTGTATCTCTCATATATATAGAAGGAGAGAAATGAAGTCAAAGAATTCATATATAGCATGGCCATAATAGCAAAGGCCTTTTCCTTCAAAGTATCACAAAACCCACATCAAAATTTTGAAACCCTTATCGATATGAGAGATATAGTTTGAAAGAAATGCAAGTGGCAAGTTAGACTGAGTACTCACCTTGTATTCTTGCATTAAGAGAAACTACAGAACGAGCCATTTTGTTTCTTTGAAACCCTTCAAAAGATGCATGGAGATGATTGCCATAGCAAAGAAATGCAGAGAAATAAGAAACCATGGTGAGCAAGTATAATGAAAGACTCATAAACGCTCAAAGAAATCATGTGGCCACGGCCAGAAGGAAGACATAGTCACAAGGAATCAAGAAAGATGACCCAGCTATTAACACAAAGGCTTGCCTTTCATATTTTTTCCAAAAAATGAAGAAGAATCAACTAAAGAAAGCTCAAAATTATAGAGAGGAGCATATGTCTATCAAACCCTAGCCACCAGCCGAGTTGCAGAGATAGAGTGCAAGTAAAACAGACAGATCAAAATGACCAAGTTTAGGGTTCTCAAGTGCTTTTTGGTCGATGAATTGGTGTCTTTTATTTTTGACTTAGAAAAAAATATATCATTCACCTTATCCATGATGTGGTCAAGACTTATGTCTTGTCAAACCTAATGATTATGCACAAGGGGGCCCATGGGCCTAAATATTCAATTCTTTTTCATTCAATTTTTGCTAAAGTCAAAGGATACAAATCATCACAAGGTAAGGCTTAATGCCTTTTGTTCCTTTTCCATAAGGGTTGACAAACATAAGGAAGGGTTGAAACTACCTTATGCATTATGCCTTTCAAAATGCATGTGCAAGATAAAGTCAAAAAAAGAAATCATTCTAAGGTAAGGTAGTAATAAGGTAAATGGATAAGGGAGTTTCATTATGAAGACAAGTATAGCAAAGGTGACAGAGAGATGGATAGGATAACATTGCATTGTGAAATCAAACCAAGTCAAAAAGTGGTTTTAATGTAATAATACATGATGCATGGAGAAGTCAATATAAAGACAAAGATGGTATAGTTGTGATGATGCATTATTTTTTAAATGGAGTAATAAGGGTGTAAAGATGCATTTATCATTCCCTTGATAATTCATAATTTTTTTTGCATGTAATGACCTAAGTATTTGCATGGGAGGCATAAGGAGAGAATATTCTTTATTTTTCATACATAATGACCTTTTTCTTTTTGGCATCATTTGTTAGTGAAATCATGCAAATGTGAAAGGAGAGATAAGGTGTTATTCTTTTTCTTCCATTTCTTCATCATTTTACAACTATAGATAATGTAAACAAATTAATAAAGTAATATTTTATAAATTACTTTATTATTTTGTCACAAGTTGTAAAATTAAAGAAATTAGATAAATTGAAACTCATAATAGAGTAAATCATGCAAATGATTACTTTATTTTGTCCACATTATCTACACATGCAAAATCATGCAAAATGGAGAAGTTGAGTTAGTTGAAGACTTTGAGGTCTTTTTGCATGGCTTGGAGTATAAAATAGAGGATTTTGGTTAACTCATGGGTCAAACACATGGAGACAAGCAGTTTGGAGCTATTTTTGCTCATTTTGAGGCAGTTTTGACCCTTATTTTTAGGGATTTCATTGTTTGCTCATGGATCAAATTAGAGAGCTTATTTTTAGATGCAGTTGACTACAGTTGATTTTTTCTATGCCTCTTGGAGAGAGAAAACTATATATTGTAAGGAAAAATTAGTTTTTTGCTAGTTCTTGCCTTTTTTGCTCTTTACACTTTGAGAGAGAAAGAGGTTTTCTAACTCACTTATTTGTAGATTTATAGAGATTACAGTAGGTTACAAGTTCTATACTTTGTCATTCATGCAATTATTTCCTTTATTTTTTAGCTTGATCAAGTATCTACCTTCCATTAATGCAACTTGTATGAGTGATTTGATGAGATTTTATTGTGTTTAACATCAAAACCTTTAAAATCATTGTCTCATTAGTTCTTGTTTGTGTTAGATAGTATTTAAAATCACAGGTCTTAGGCTGTGCAATTGGAGAATCTTTCTTTTATGTTGTGAAAAAACCCTTTTCCTTCAAACATAAATATTTTTCAGCCTTCCTTAGAAGCATTTTTGTGATAAATTTGCTAAAAGTGGTTTGTGTGGATAGATTTTCTGAGATCTATTATGAGTTAGATTGCCAAGTTTTCATCATTATTAGGTGCATCACCATACTTTTACAGTTTTATTTGCTTTTAGAAAGATCCTTTTAACCCTTTTCCACATCAAAGTCATAGATCCAATTGAATATTTTAAGGGAACCAACCCATAATCTGGAGGTTCAAACTTGACATAGGTCACCCACAGCCTGAGTTTGATCCCATGTTTCGAAGGATTGCTGAGTATCATAACTTTGCATCACAGGTGCAATCCTAATCAACAACGGGACCATTTTCTTTAATTTCCATTTGTTTAACCAACTATAAAGCATGAATTTCTACAGTCAATGGTATAACTACGCTCTTGTCATAGACTAGTTCATAAGGAGATATCTTAATTACTTGCTTTGGTGTGATTCTGTCTGCCCATAGTGTTGTATTGAGATGCTTATGCCACTCCCTTTGGTGATCTGCTCCCATCCTTTTTATGAGTCTAATTAGATTCTTATTAGTTGACTCTACCAAACCATTTCCCTGTGGGTAATAGTTGGATGAGGTCTTCAAATATATGCCATTCTTCAAAGAAAACTCAGATAATTTTGACCCCTAAAATGCCTTAGCATTATCAGATATAATGGTGTGGGGTGGGCCAAAATGAGTAGTTATTCCTTCAACAAAATATAGAATAACCTTCTCAATGGATTCTTTAAGTGGGATAGCTTCACTCCACCTAGTAAAATAATCAGTGGTAGTAAGGATCCACTTGTGTCCTAAACTAGATATTGGATTAATCATACCTATAAAATCCAAACCCCATTGTGCAAAAGGTTCATCTACAACTATAGGATTTAGGGGCAAAGCTACATTTCTCCTCTTTCCAACATAGAATTGACAAGCTTGACATTCTTTAACCATTAGATGACAATTTGAAAACAATGTAGGCCAATAGTACCCAGCATGTGTAATCTTGATGGCAGTAGTTTTCGCTGAAAAGTATCCTCTTGATGTTCCATAATGTAATTCATGCAGTATCTTTTGGGCTTCATCCCTTTCAACACACCTTTGTAAAATTCCATCAAAATTCTTTTTGAAAAGAATGTGATCAATCAAGACAGAATTAATCCCTTGTTGCATATAATATCTTCTTTTGTTAGGAGAGAGCATCTTAGGGAAAATACTAGTTCTCATGAACTATATTATGTCATTTACCTAAGAGTCTGGATCAAGTTCTTGTAGCTTTAGTACAGTTTCATCTTCTACTCCTTTCATTGTTGATGCTTCTGTGTCTTGAACAATGTATTGACAGAGTCCCCTTTCTCTCACCAATTTAGTAGGCCTTATTTATACATCATACTTAATAATCTTGCTTATTCAGTTGGCTCATTTTTCTATTATTTCACCATCCATGATGTATTCTCTCACACCTGAATGAGCTAAGAATATCAAGATTTTATTCCTTGTTACTAAATGTCTTACTTTTTTAAGTCCTTTAACTATAGCATAAGCTCTTTAGCTTATGCTATAGCTTATGCTATAGTAGAAGTAGCTATAGAGATACTTCTAAATTCAACAAAATTGTACCTGGATTCATATTCTCTCAATGTCTTGGAGAAGAATGCAATTGGTTGTTCTCCCTCTTCCTTATCATCTTTCTGGGTGAGGACAACTACAATTCTATACTCTCCTCCATACACATACAATATAAAGTCCTTAGAAAAGTCTAGATTTCACAGCACTGGGGCGGTTGAGATGGCCTTCTTGACCTCTTCGAAAGCCTACCTTCCTTTAGCTATCCATTTGAAAGTTAGGTCCTTTAGCATCAGAGTAATAGGCCTAATCAATCCTACAAAATTGGATATAAATCTACTAACAAAATTGATCTTTCCCAAAAAAGATTGTATTGCCTTTTTATTGATAGGTAAAGATAAGTCCAGTATGGCCTTAATTCTCTCTGGGTCAATAGAAATTCCATCCTTTGAAACAATATGTCCCAATAGCTTCCCTTGGGGTACACCAAAAACACATTTCTTAGGATTTAAAGAAATCCCAAACTCTTGACATTTTTGAAAAATAGCTTCTAAATGCTCAAAGTGATCTTTAGCATTTTTTGTAAACACAGTGAGATCATCTAGATAAATTAGAATGATCTTATTTATCAGCCCTTTAAATGCTATATCCATAGCACGCTGAAAGGTTGCACCAACATTTGAAAGGTTGAAAGGCATTTTTGCATATGCAAAAGTCCTCCACTTGGTGGTGAATGTCGTCTTGTATTGGTTTTCACTTGCCAACCATATTTGATTATAACCTGAAAAACCATCAAGCAAAGAAAACCTTTCTGATCCGGCCACAATCTGTAAGATTTGTTCCATTGATGGAAGAGGGTAATGATCCTTCAATGAACTCTTTTAAGATCTCTGAAATCCACATAGAGTCTAATATCTCTATTCTTCTTTCTTACTAGCACTAGATTAGACACCCAGGTTGAGTGTTTGATTGGAAAAATGATCTTAGACTCTAGGAACTTTTGTAACTCATCCACCATTAGGGTTTCAATTTTAGGGTTTAATGGTCTTTGTTTCTAGTGAATAGACTTTGACCCTTCAATGAGTTCTATAGTATGCTATATAATGTTTCTATTATAACCATGAAGATCATCATAGTTCCAAGCAATTACTCTATCATATTTATTGTATAAAGAGGTTAGCTTATCTTTTTCCTCCTGAGTAGTGACATTGCCTACTTCCAACTTTCTTCCTTTACTGACCTCAATTTCAGAATAGTCCTTTTTGTTTGCCATGAACTTCCTTTTGTCCAAGCTCGCATCATTAGGGTCAAATAGATTTTCCAAAGTTATCAATCCCTTTAAAATCTTATTAGATTTTAGTTGAATTATTTGATCACCCAATGCTTCTTCAGTCTTAGGCTGCAATTGGTCTGTAAATTCTCCAAACTGCTGTAAGAATAAGAGAACCTGGAGGTCAACATCAAAGACCTGCCAATTTTGGTCATTGTTAGGGATCGATGGATGGATAACAATATTTACTGCCTCATTATTGACTAGCAGATCACTCATTGGGTCAAATTGAGAGCCAATTTGTGCCATTCTATTTGCTTCAGAGTTCTCAGATTTGGGTACCACCTCTATATTGAAAGCATCAAAGCCATCAATCAGGTCCCAAATTCTATGGTGACATGACCTCATTCTTACATTTTTTTACCACAACTTTATCTTTGATATGTTTTACTACCAACTCTGAATCACCTTTGACTCTTAGGTTTTTTATCTTTATCTTTTTAGCCAAGATCAAACCATATACCAAGGATTCGTATTCAGCATGATTATTTGTACAAGGAAACTAAAAGTGTAATGCTTTGAGAATATTTTCTCCTTTTGGCGAGGTGAGGTAGATATCTACTCCTACACCATTCTTACTCTTGGCTCCATCAAAATTCAGGGTCTAGATTTTAGAGTCTTTATCAGAATCTACCTTCTTGATTTCTTGACTCATTATTCTAGGTATCTCTTGATCTTCCTCAAAGATGACATATGTTCCCAAACCTGTAAAGTCGTTGTTGCCATAAGGCTCAATCTGCATCATAGATATCATCTAATTGTTCTCTTCCTTTTCATCAAGCGCAGTCCATTCCCCTATGTCTTCCATAAAAGTCTTGTCTTCCTTATTCATCATGGCATGAGATGCTTCAAATTTTTGTACTAGTTCATCGGTAATATGTTCTATAGATAGGATCAGATTGTACCTTCATCTTGGTACCGTACTTAGTCCTCAAGATCAATTTTGACCAATCTAATGACATGTATCCTCCTATTTTATCAGTAAAATCTCTAGATAGGCATAACCCAAAGATAGGGGGAATATCAATGATCACCACATCTTGTGAAACAATTATATTTGGATAGGTATAAAACTATAAAGGGAGTTTCTCAATGATTCCTATGGTTTGAACTGACTTCCCATCTAATTGCATGACTCCTTTGGCAAGTGGTTCATACTTTATTTTTAGAGCATCTACTATTTGTTTAGACATGACTGTAGTGTTGGCCCCTGAATCTACATAGAATTATGTAGTAATTTCTTTCCCACTATTAGGGTCAAATAAAAAGGATTTGGATTAGATTGACTTACTTCTTCCTTAGTGTTAATCAGAGTAGCTATCCCCTGAGGTGGAGTACCTTTGGTTTGAGCTTTTCCTTTGTCAGTGATTCCTTCTTTTGTGTTGGTTGATTTTGGTTCAACTTGGGACTACAGTGCTTCTTACAATAGTAACTTCTATTTAGGAATAGCCAACATGTCCCATATCGACACATTAGTAGGAGTCTTCTTCAACTGCTTGACCACATTTATAGGCCCTAATGTTGGTGTCCTAGGATAGTAGGGGTATCTCGTCCTTTCTACTGCTATATTGGAGACTCCCTGGTTTTGAGCTATTGTGGACACTTCTGGTCTTGAAGTGGGAGTATACTGAGCTTGGAAAGAAGGCCCCCTAGCTATTCCATTGGGGTTTACCTCAAGTTGATCAACCATCCTTCTCTTTGACCTAGTAAAGTAATCAGACTGTACCATGGGCTTCTTGAAGGTTGATGCGTCATTGACAAACGTTTAATTTTCTTCTTCAATCCATGAAAATAGGGTATGTTCTGGGGCAATTTCTCCTTCCTGTTGCATTGAAATTCCTTGAATTTGGGCTACCATTAATGCATTTTGAACACGAGGTGATTGATATGAAAAAGATTCTGAAGACAAGGTAGCCTGACCCTCCATTCTTCTTTACTCTACTATCTTTTGTTGTAAATTACCTCTAGGGCAATCTTTGGGCATATGTACATTATTTCAAGAAAACACCAAGCAGTTGCTTCTTCTGCTAGATTATTCTACCTAGGAACCATTTCCCTACCTAAATTAATTGGGATAGTTTGTAATGGTGTAGGTACTGGAACCAGCTGATTGGATGTCTAAGGATAACTTGGTCTATGTGAGCCTTGGTACTGGTTAGACTGATACGGTGGCATATACCCTTGAAATCCTAGGTAAGGAGGCTTTGGGTAAGCAATTTCCTACCTCTTAAGATTAATGATCTCATTAGATGGGGGAGCAGAATGTGTTAAGGTAGTGGGTTTTTGAGGTGTTGGAAAAGTGTACATAGACATAGGAGCTGTTGAAGTATTGGGACTTCTTGTGGGAGAGGAATGTAATTTTCTAGAAACATAGGCATGGGAGGTCTTGGGGGCAACTTCCAACATCAATCAGACTATTCTTAGCTCTAACAACTAAATTGTATGCATTAGGTAGAGTTTGTCCTCCTAAGAAGTGAATCATGATTGAAATATCAAAGTTAAATGATTTAAGATAGAAGACAATTGCCATATCTGATGATGGCCTAGCTATTGTAGGAATTCTATCCCAAGTCTTCTAAAACTGGGTGTTGAAGTATGTTATGGCTTCTTGGGTGCTCTCTTTATGGTGATCAGTTGTTGTAGGAAAGATGATCTATCACCGTTTTCACTGAATCTTGCAAAAAATGCATCTCCCAATTGATCCCAAGTCCTGATAGAATTTGTTGTCAAAGACCTATACCAATCTAAAACCTTCCCCTTGAAAGAAGCTACCAATAGCCTCATAGCCACATTTTGTTCTATGATGAAGTGTATGGTGCACACATCAGATACATCTTGAAGATGTTCCACCGGGGTCTTAGAATCTTCTCCTGTAAACTTGGGTAATGCTTTCAGGGCATTAACAAGAATTCGATCCCATGTATCTAGTGGTGTTGGGAGAACAATTGGACTCCCATTGTTTTAATTTGCAAAGTTTCGGAGTGGAGTAGGGGCTACCATGATTCCTGGTACTCTTGTTAATTAATTTGCTCTTCTTCTTAGAGTAGCTACCAACACGGGCAATAAGATTCCTGGATTAGTAGCTGACTGGGCTCTGGTTGTCGGTCCACAACTCTAACTTCTTCCTGGCCGCTGGTTCATTCGATCCTAATCAAGATCTTGTGAATGGTCCCACCGGGCGTGCTAAAAACTGTTGATGTTAGAATTTGTCAATTAAATCGCCAACAATGGGAGATTCTAAAAACGTGGGATTGGCTCTCAAAATAACCTCTAGATTTTAAAGAAGCTAGTTCTTCTCTAGGGTTTGTGGGAAAAGGGAAGAAAATAACAAGATTATAGATACAATATAAGATAACTTCCTAAGGCGATCCGCCAACAATATGTTTTGATTTCAAACAAGCACAGTGATTAAATCCTTTAAAATCTCTTCTTAGTTAAAGAGAAATATGCATGATTAACATAAAAAGAATGTGAAACAGATTTATATTCAAAGGCTAAACTTAAAGAACTTGCAATAAAGACCTAGAAAAACATCACAAAATGCATAGAACAGAGGCTTCTTCTCATTAATATCTCCAACAAAGCACATAACACAAAGAGTATGCACAGATCTACAATGTTTCTTTTCTTGAAAGACAATTGTAAAGGCAAATGACATATATCTAATCTAATAGAATAAATTCTCTCAACAAATATATTTTCTTGTATATCTATATCTCTCCAAACTCCCATATTTATAGTACAAAAATGAGGCTCTAGCCTCTAGCGATAGCTGTGAATCTCCAATTGCCTGTAGACAGAACTAGTATCAACTAAAGATGTTGTTGGGAGCCCACACATTGAAGATTTCCCTGGATTCTAAATCTCTGCTTCGATGCTTCTTGTTATAATAGACACCTTGAGTGTTTTGATATGATAGATTCTCTCACTCATTCTCTAAATTTCTATTGGTCAGCAAATGTGTAAAATATGGCTCAAACCCATAGTACCTCTATTAGTGCTATTGAGACAGGTGGCATCTTCTATAGTCTTCAAAAAAGACTCTAAAACATATACGTAGCACTTGGGCACTCTCATAGAGAGGCCTTTCCCAAATGATTCCTTAAACACACGTTGTGCTGACACCTAGCGCTTTCCACTGCTCCGAATCATAATAAAAGGCTTCGCTTTTCATAACACTTGGCGAGTTCCACTAGTTTCAAAACTAGGACACATGGCATCTTCGCGCTACTTCATAAAACTTCACCAAAACTTTTCCTTCAAACAACTACCACGCCGACATGTGGTGTCATTTGCGGCTTTTACAAACTTTGAAGCTTGGGCCCCACCACAAATGTACATCAACTTATGACCCAAAATGACTTAACAAAAGGGCCAAAGCACAAGGACACACATTAAGCTCCACTTGATTCATAAAAAGACACATGGTACCTTTACGCTACTTCAAAATGCCTTTACTAAAAACTTCCCTTGAATCTTCGCCATGCCGACGCATGGCCTTGTCTATCGAGATTCAAAAATTTTAAAGGAAACATATAGGAGGCCCCTCGAATGTTGAAGCTGAACTAAATGACGACGCTTGGCACATTCCACTGATACAGGCCTAGCCACATGGAGACTCTATGCTTCTTTTGAGTTTCTTCTCTGCTATGCATCTTCAAAACCCCACCTCTATGACTCATGGCATTTGCACAGGAGAAAATTGATACTTAGCCAATTCATTAGTTACTTATCAATAGAAATATTGGAAACAAATACATATCAAAATGTAGAGTTTTTAATCTCTACACTATGCTAGAGACTACGTGAGAGAAGTCAATGAATGCAATGTCTCCACCTCAACACTCTCCTTCAAAGTTGAAGGGAGTGACACATGTGTTGGCCTCATCAGGGGTCTAGTTATGTGGTTTTGGTCTCATTGTGCCCCCTCTCTATCTTGGGCAGAGCCACCACCTCTGCCTTGAAACCCTCGAATGTCGAAATAATTAGGAATCTTCTTAAGGACGAACTCATAATAGAGTTTCTTCAAGAAATATTGTGTCACCTCATTGTTGTTAGATGGACACTCGTCAAACACCATGTATCATCTATCCCCAAAAGTTTTGGGATATATCTTTGTTCCTACACCAATAAATTGGGAAGTGTTTGCAAGTCTCTTCTAATGTTTAGGTAGTTTTAGGATTGATAAATTATGAACATAATGCAAATTTTGTAATTTTTTGGTCCTTCGCTTATTCATAAGACAATTTGTCAGCATAGTATTGCCGACACCTCTCCCTATAGTCATTCCATTTGGTGATTTGGTCTATCACCGATTCAATGTGAGAAACAATCACCTCTGATGACTTGGCAAGCGCTCTCCTATGATCTATGCTTGCACTTGGACTATTTAAAGTTTCAATTAGGGTTTGAAGATGTTTTTTATTTTCTTTAGTTTGCCCTAAATAGTTTTCATGTGTGTCTCTTTCATTGTGAGGACATGAAGGTGGGGGGTTTTGAGGGTTTTGGAGATTGTTTTCAGCCTCCTCTTTTGGATTAGCATTCTCTAGTGCCTCATTGACCGTAAATTCAACATAAAATAACAATCAAACATTGCAAAAGTAAAAATTTATTTTCAAACTAACAAAAATCAATCAAACCCTACCTTCTTCTACTGCTACACCCTCTACATTTCCTTCACGACATCTTCAGGAGTAGGATTGGCAAGGTGGCATGGTGAAAACATCAATTACACTTAGAACTTGCATGATTTCTCCTTCATCCAACATGCTCATGCTCTTGTGATTGGTTTTTTCTTGCAAAAATGCAAAATAGCTACGGAGGTTTCTATTTTTTTTTGTTTTATGAAACATATAACACGAGCATGTTATAATGCACTCATGTTTTCTCTTACATGGGACTAAAAAGCCAAAGTGGCAACTTTTTGGTCCCACAACTTTGTGCATGTACTCATTCTTCATTTTCTACTATTTACAATTATGAACTTAGTTTTTTTATTCTATATTTCAGTTTCCTATAAATTAAAACTTTCTAGTCCAACTCCTATGTTATGTAATGTAGAAGTTAAAAGTATCACTTATCTACATTACATTTTGGTTAGCCTACCTCTTTAGCACAAAACACTTCTTTTCTCATTACCTTCAGCTGGATTTTCAACTCCTTTCTTAATAAAATTTATTAATAATGGATTCTTCTAGTTCTTTGTCTTAGGAATCTTTAAATGCATACATCATGGACTATGAAATATTATTTTATTTTATTAATACTCATCCATATGTCTTAGATCATATAGCTTCCATCTATGACATGGATATTTCTACATTTTCCATGTATGAGATCCTTTATTGTATATCCGATCTTTCTAGCTTCATGTACTCTTATGGATGCCTCTTCTTATATATTAGAAGAATTCACTACATTTATTTCCATGACCTATCATGAGATAGATGATGTTGATAGTTCTTCTTCCACTTCTGCTACATCTTCTATAGTCCATGATGATTACATGTCTCTTCTTATTTCTCTCCCTCTGGTTGTGTGTTCAAACTCCTTGGACATCACTAAGGATGAGAAGACCTCTTTATCTTCTCTTCCTCCTTTGGCTACATGTTCAAACTCCTTGGACATCACTAAGGATGTGGAGACCTCTTTATCTTATCTCCCTCCTTTGGTTGTGTCTTCAAACTCCTTGGACATCACTAAGGATGAGAAGACCTCTTTCTCTTCTCTCCCTCCTTTGGTTGCGTGTTCAAGCTCCTTGGACCTTTCCAAGGATGTGGAGACATCCTTCTCTTCTCTCCCCCCTTTGGTTACATGTTCAAACCCTTTAGACCTCCCAAAGGATGTAGAGAGATCTCTCTCTCTCTTCTTTCATCACCTGTGAGGATCATATCCTTACGATTGATGATACCTTTTCATCGCATGGTTCTCAAACTTCTATTGACAATATTTTTTTCTGTGCCTTTGATTATTCTTCTTCAAGTGATGATGAAGCTCCTACTTCTATTGATCTTTTATCTTTGAAAGATGGACTCTTTTCTTTTTCATCCCCTCATATTTATTTGAAGGATGAACTCCCTCTTGTGGGCAATGTTGAGCATGCAAGTATAATTCATTGCTTCCTTAATGTCACATTGGTTGAAAGCTCTTCTTTGATACATATTGAGAATCATTCACATGATACTTTATCTCCTACTTCAATAGATATTGAGCATAATTCAAATAATCCTTTATCTACTACTTCAATAGATATTGAGCATTATTTGCATGATCCTTTATAGACATCTCTTCTATACCTTGATCCATTCCATTATATTTCTCCACTTCTTTCTTAGAGGCATCACCAACAATTTCTAGTGAGATACCTTGTTTTGTTTCTACATTTTCATGGTTATGCTCTCCTTTATCTTCTAAGATTATTGCATATCCCTCTCTAATTTGTATGAGAAATCTTTCATTTGATAAATACAATGGCCATGGTGATCTGTTGCACCATGTAAAACATTTCTCCACCATATACTTGACTCATACATGTGATGACTATGTCTTGGAAAAATTATTTCCTAGCACATTGAGAGATATTGCCTTAGATTAGTTCTTCACCTTACCTACCAGTTCCTTACATTCCTTTTCTGATGTTGGTAATGCAAATAATCTCTCATTTTAAATATAACATGGAGCCTAGAGTCTCTCTGAGACACTTGATACAATGTAAGCAAATTGTTGATGAGAGTGTCTAGGGCTTGACTTCTTATTTCTTTTTCCTTCTTATTCAATGGGGTAGTTGTCTTTTTGATGGCCTTCTTCTACCTCACTTTCATGAGAAATTACTGCTACATATCCAACAAACTATGCTCTTTGAGAAATTTTGTTCTCTTTTTGACTTAGTTCTTCTTGCTCTTGAAGTTGATAAAATCTTTCTAGAGCACCCTCACCTCAAATGTGATGATACACTTCTCCCTTCTTGTGATGAGAAGTTGTTTTAGTCCATTGTTGGTGTTCCTCCTATAACTTCTATATTCACTCATGCTATAGATCTACCCTTGGAGAACTCTTTACTTCATTATCCTTGTAATGTCTATTTCACAAATCACTTCACCATTGTCTCCGATTGATTATACTATCACTTCGTTGTGCTGCTACCTATTATGTGGCACATAGATTTCTCTATTTGTTTGTTTCCATTTGTGGTTGTTCAATTTTAGGTGCAACCACCTTCTCTTTTCTTAGCTACTAGCACAACCTCTTTTATCTTTGTTGTCCTCACTCATATTCTGGGGGTAGTGACAATTTGTTCCAGAAGAAAACACCTTATGGGTGTCCTTTCTATGGACACTCTTCTTTCTTTATCCCCTTTCATTTACCTTAAAATTAATGGCACACATTTCTTTTTGTAACGTCAGAAAATGTCCCCTTAGGGGATTTTTCTTCATAAGGTTTAGCTCCTGGGTCTTTAGCATGCATTTAGGACCCCTTGACCTTAACCCTACCCAAAATACCCTATTTTGGGTCAAGCCCAAAATTTAAGTGTCAGTTTATGACTGTTATTTGGTCCCTAGGCTGACATGGTAAGTTTGAATTTACAAAATCTTGGCGGGAATGCTTGTAGTTGGATATAAAAGCATGTTTAGGCATTCATTTGTAAACTAGATTTCAATTAGATGATTACCAATAAGAAATTGTGTTCTCAAGGTGATTCAAAGCTTTCATAGTGTTGCAAGAGCAAACTTGTTTTGTTTATATGTTTGTATTTGCAGATTTGAGTATTCATCTCCTCATGGAATGAAGAGCATCTTCCTCCCATGAGATATTCACTACAAGGTGATATCATTGTACTTTCTATCATTGTTTCATTTGGATTTGGCCTCTATCTCACAAGGGCACACTCTCTATATCTGACAAAAGTGTTTGGAAGACTTAAGTGTCCTTCTGGGGCTTGACTAAGGCAATCTCCTAAACACCACAACCCCCAAACCAAGTTTTCATGATTGCAAGTTACAAGTTGAGGAGATGGACTGAGTGGAGTTGCAGAGGAGCATATTGGAGTGTTTGAAGTGTATGAAAGGAAGAAAATCTTCCCCTTGGAATAGGGTGCCCGCTCCCTAGTCCCCGAAGTTCTGTGTCGGGAAAATCTCTGATACAGAAGATTCAGGTTGTCGATCTTGTTGCCAGATCCAAATAGAAAATAGAGCTTTAGACTTGGGCACCTGATCCCGTGTCCCTGACTTTTCTGCCTTAGGTCCCTGAAAATAAGTACTGTGTAATTTGGTATTTTGCTTCTGTTTGTAGCAGCATTTTCCGTAATTCATTAGTTTACTTCTATTTTTTACATAATTAGGGTTTTAATGGTTAATTAAGCATAGGAGAGAGAAAATTAATAATTAAACACCCTAATCCAAGATTACCTACATCTCATAGTGACTCTAGGGTATGATAGTGCTCACCACTCGACCCTAGGTCCTTGAATGTAAAGTGGAATGGTGGATTTAAACACCAAAGCACTAAAACATTAACAAATCCAATTTTCCACCTAAACATTTTGGTGAACCCATGTTTTTGGACTTAAATTGTAACTTTCTGCGTGTTTGTTGTTATATTTTCATTTATTTCATTCATTCATATAGTCTTTCATCTTATTGCATTGAAAAAATTACAAAAAAATTGAAAAAATTGCAAAATTTTGAAAAAATTGCAAAATTTTGAAAACCCTAGCTTGCATTTTCATATAGATCACTAAATTGCATCAGTTCTTCCTAAATTTCCCTAATTCAAGTTTTTTGCATCAGATCTGATATGAACTATAGAAAAACACAAAAATTCATAAATTTGCATTGCATTTTCATCATTAATTTGCTAGGCTTTTGTAGAAATTTGACAATTTTCATTAAACCTAGTAATTCCAAAATCTAGGGTTAGTAGGAAAAATCTTTCTTCAGATTTTTATACTGACTTTAGAGGCTCATTCAAATTAAATTTTGTCTGTAGTCTTGTATTTTAGTGTAAATTTGCATTTATAGTTGAAATATTTGCATTTTTGCATAAAAAATTTCAACAAAAACTAGCATTTTTCATGCATTTTCATTAGATTTGCATTGGCATTTTGCTTATTAATGCTTGAAAATCATTTTAAAATCTGAGAGTATTTAATTTTTATCATAAATCAGACTTAAAAACGTTCACATATCATTTTGTGTCAAGATCTAAAACCTAGGGCTTTGAAAACAACGATTTTCACTAAATTTGGCCTTATCGACTCTCTAAACTTGCACCCTTGCATGTTGTGAAGGGTATTTTTGCACAAATTGCTTTTTATCAGGGTAATTAATTGATTCCCTTCCTAAAAAACTTCACAACACCCTTTGATCATTGAAAATTTGGTGAAAAACTACACATTTTGACCATTTTTGCCCTAGGGTTTGACCTAGTTTGCACTCTAAGTGTGTTGTGATCAATTTTATGGATTGAGGTGACTGATACCATTAATTTTATTTTTTTAACCTCCTGAAATTCATTACAACACCTCTTTTTCTAGGTCTTGGAATTGAAAAACTGTGAAAAATAGCCTATTTTTGCAATATTTTCACTAGGGTTTTACCTTAAGTGGCACTAAAAGCATGTTGTGTTGGATATTTTAACATTAAGTGGATTTTATTGCTGATATAAGTTGCTTTCCATCATAATTTTCCTCACAACACCCCTGGTTATGCCCTTTTGCATTGAATTTTGGTGAAAAGTGCCTATTTTGACATATTTTCACTATATTTTGACTTGGCATTAACTTGAAATTGCATCAAGATTGTGTTGAGAAGGATACTTTTTCTTTTTTGTACTGATATAAGACATATAAATTTCTTCCCTTGACTGAAATCCTTACAACACTCTTTGTTTCATTCATTTGCATTAAAAAAAAGTACAAAATTTCAAGCATTTTTGGCTTTAAAACATATCATTCTCTTAGGGTTTGTCATCCTAGTTTATGCACTGTGTGTCATGTGCTTTTGCATAAGATTTATGACTCTCTCTCCTAAAAACAATAACCCTTTAAGAAGAAGTAAAATATTAATGGGATCTAGTGCTCTTGACAAAAATAATATCCCTACCTTTGACAATCCTTTGCACACCTTCTTTACAAAGGGAGAAACTCAAATTGTGAAAGATACCATACATCCTCCAACCATTATGGAAGACCAAATATTTCATGATCTTGAGGATTCTATTGAGGTAGTAGGACATGTACCTATGGAACAAGTCAATAAGCTTGATAAAGACCTTGCCGAATTTCAAGAATATGTGCAAACTAAGAGAATAGCCGAAGAAGCTTTACCCGTGATTAACCAAGTAAGAGAATTGATAAAAGAAGGACAAGATGGAATTAATGTTATTAATGGCTTAACACATATTGTGAAAACTAATGTAATGTTGGTGAGTGAATGTGCAAAAGTCATTAACAACACATCATCATTGTTGCATACTCAAGTTTTGACACTGATACCGACTATAGGAATATCAACCTTCACATCGACAATATTAACAACTGATGCAAATGTTTGTAGTAATGCTACCACTAGTATTGGAGTATCTAATGGCAACAATTACAAAGATGTGGGATTTGATTATTAGAACTTGGTCCATAATGTGATCATTCCTATGAATAGTTGTTCTCAACCTCTAATCACACATAGTTATGCCCAACCATATTCAACATACCAATATGTCCAACAACCATTGACCTATTCCCAATCTCTACCTATCACATCTCAGTATCAATCACCACCTCACTTTGGTTCCAATTCATCTCAACAAACTGCATTTCCAAATGATGTCATCCTAAACCAACTTTTATGGGGTATGAATGTTTACAACAAAAGGTAACAAATTTGACAAACTCTTCGCAACCTAGTCTACCAACATATCATGCCTGTAATCCATTATCCTATGCAATCTTGAGAACCCCTATGCCTGAGAGGTTTGAGACTCCTTGCTTTGAAAACTATGGTGGAAAAGGAGATCCCAATATTCATGTGGCAGCATTCATAGCTATGTGTAGTGATTTCTATTTTGAAGAGGATTTGTTGGCAAAACTTTTCCTGCAATCTCTCAAAGATACTACTTTAGAATGGTTTTGCTCTTTGCCTCCGAATTCAATACACTCCTTTTCACAGTTAATTGATCAATTTTTACAACATTTTCAAGCAAATATCAGACCCCAAGTCACTTTAATTGACTTGGTTCAGTGTAAACAAGGTCTGAAAGAGAAGTTGATTGAATTCATTAGTCAGTACCAAGGGCTTTATGCATAGATTCAATATCAGATGAAAGATGAAGATGTTCAAAAGATATTTATTACAAATCTACAACCTAATATTCGTGATAAGATCGTCTTGATGAAGTATAACTCCTTTCAACATTTATGCACTACCCTTTGTGATTATCAACTTTCATCTAGTCAGTATGAAAACCAAAACTCATCAGCTCAAGTTGGTCAATCCATGGTGGATCATCACATAACAACTTTAAGAGAAACAATAATAATAGGAACTTCATCAAGATTAATGGACCGAATAAGAACAACTTTTCCAATGTTTCAGCTATATCCAATCCAAAGAAAGCATCATACAACTAAGAAAGTTTACTCTGATATCTGAGTCCTATCATTCCATCATGAACCAAGCTATGAGTAATAACATCCTAAAGCTTCTCCCGATCAAGCCTATTGATCCTAGTAAACAAGGACCTTACTTCAATGCTAATGCCTTTTGTCATTATCATTGGACACAAGGACATGATACTAAATGATGTATGCATCTTAAACATGAGATACATGACCTCATTGATTCAAATGTCATCCAGGTATCGGGTGTGAATGACAATGGAAACAAATCTGTTGTTTCGTTGAATCAAAACTTACAAATCTTCACTAATCCTTTCCCTAAGCATACTGAAAACAATATGGTGGAACAGGGTCTAGTGGAAGTAGACAAGGATGATTACTTAGACTATGATAGCATCGTGGGAATTATTGAAGTGGATAAGAAAAAAATAAACAATCTGATGCAGAGGCATCCACACTAAAACCTTGACATACAGCATGTATGTCCACAACCCTTCATCATCATCATCATATTTCCCTTAACACTATCAGCATCATCATATTTTCTCTCTGCCGACCGATATCCTCCTGCAGACAAACCTTCGACCCTTCACCTGTCAGCAGCATCATCATATTCGGCTATCGGCAGCATCATCACATTCGACAAGCGCAAACATCCTCCTGATGTTCACTGTTCATCTCACCGCCAAACTCTATCTTCAGCATCATGATGTTCAACATCATGTTCATCAGCAGGATATAAAATATCCGGTTCCCTCCATATATCCTGATGACCACAACTTCATGCACCTTTCCTTCGATGCTTACGTCACCTCGATATCCTGATGACGATTATCCTGATGACGATGATGTCACATGCAGCTCCTCCAATATCCTGCTGTCGGCCAAACTTAACATTATCGGCCCGCGATGGTTTTATCAACCCGATCTTCTACCTTATGCCGATACGCTCCTCCTCGGCAACACTTGATGATGATCACCCCAATGCACATTCACTTTATGCAATCGACTGCATCATACTCATCTCCTCCTACTTGGATGACGCCCGAAGTAACCGCAGGATATACACAGAAATATCCTGATGATGCCGTTGTGATGGATTTTCCAACCTTAATGAATTTTGATCCGCCGAACCTCTTGAGGTGACCCAATCTGCTTCCTGGACAACCTTCCAGACTCGAACTATCAGCACGACCTAGCACATACCCATGCTAGGGTTCTCAACACATCTCGACTGCGATCCTGCACACCTGCATGCAAACAAACACAAAATGCAGACTAAATCCTAAACTACTGTACATGGCCATTCCACCGATTCGACGAATCAACCGGTGGAATGGATCAGCCAATCCATGTAACCACCAAAACAGCAGATCGATTACACAATGGAGATCAAACCGAAAATGAACACAAACAGGATCTTTATTGATTTCAAAAGATGCAATACAATGCTCTGTCTCACTATGCAATCTAGCTTCTCAACATCTATATCTAAAACCAACCGATCCTCATGCATAAATAGGATCTCTTGCGAGTACTACCGACCTGACTCCAAGCGGCTGGGAGATCTCTCCAGGCGGCTGGGAGATCCAACCGGACATACAGCATGACAGCTGTCCTAACAACCTAGCTAAAAATAGTAAAGTATGGTCAACATGACCTTATTACATGCATTGGTCTTATCAGACCTTCTTGGAAACATTAACCAGACCTATAACAAACTAACTGCCTCATGGAGGCCAGCTGTCAGGTAGGTGCTCCTGCACCATACTCCCCAACAGAAAAGAACTCATGTCCCATGAGTTAGGTTGTGGAAGTCCTCCACCTTTACACTTCGTCATGTCAGTGTTCTGACCTGTTCCAGCTTTGTCCTCTGCTGGCTCTCGGCTGCTCCAAGACTTCTGAACTGTAACTTGCTTTCGTGCAAGTAAATCCTCATGCCTGTCAATGTAGGCCCTTCTCTCACATACCTTGTGTTTGTCAGGTTGTCTGACTAGAACCTCTGTCTGAACTGCCTCTTGAACTTCTGCAATGTTCAACTCTGTCTTTCTTTCAAATTTTATAGGACAAACAATAGTCCCAACTATGACAACATCCTTGTCATTCCTCTCAACTGGTTGCTATTTGCAAACCTGTTTCTGAACCTACTGCTGACCTCTGTCAGTCACAACTGAAACTTCCTTCAAACTGTTGTCCTTAACAACTCCTTTCCCTGCAGTGTCCTCAACTGCCTTTATGCCTGCTCCTATAGGCATCTGCACAAACTCCTTCTTTCCCACTAAAATGATTTGGGCTACCCCCTGTGCTGCAGCATTTGCCTGCAATGGCATCAACATAATAGTCTTCCCATCTTTCTTGATGGTGTAGGTATTAGCATACCCATCATACAGTACCCTTCTATCAAATTGCCATGGTCTACCCAACAGTAGGTGACAACATTCCATGGGCAAAATGTCACACAAAACTCTATCATGATATGCTCCAATCTAAAAATCCACATATGCCTGTTCATATACCCAAAGTGATTGACTATCACTCACCCAAGATGCCTTGTAAGGGTGTTGATGTGGAATCCTTTCCAAATTCAGTTTATCCACCATTTCCTAAGATACCATGTTGTCTGTTGAACCAGTATCAATGACAACCTTACATACCTTACCTTTGCTCTTGCATGTGGTCTTGAAAAGAGCTCTTCTTTGCATCATATCCTTTGATGCCTGTAAACTAATTCTCCTAAGCATCAGTGCTTCTCCCTCCTCAGGATACCCATAACCGTCAGGAACTCTATCTTGATAAGTGTTTGAACTTTGCACACTTTGCTCTACTTTCTCTTCTTGCACAAGTTGTATGCTCTTATCATTCGTTCTATCATTTCTGGATGATGAACCTTTGTTTCCTGGACATTTGAAAAATGGATGACCAAACTCACCACAGGTGTAACACTTTCCTGAAAATGTAGTAGAACCTCTACCACTTCCAAATCTGCCTCTATTACCTTTCCATCCACCTCTGAAATCAGACTGTCCCTGTCCTTTACCAGTGTCTTCTTGACCCTCATTGGTTTGCCTTGTTGTAGGGGCTGATCCTCTTCCCCTCATAATGCTGCCTCTTCCTCTCATGGACTTATCTTGTCCTCTATTCATCTTTTCTTCAATCCTGATTGCCATTTGGTAACAATCTTCCACACTCTTAGGGTTAGCTAAAACTAACTCATCCTGTATGTTCAATCTCAAGCCAGCCAAGTACCTAGCCACCTTTTCTACCTCATTCTCATGATGACCAGATCTCATACTCAACTTATAAAACTCCTCAGTATATGCCTTCACATCCATTTCCTTCTGCCTTAAAAATTGCAGCTTCTTAAACATCTGAATTTCATAATCCCTGGGCAAGAATTTACCTTTGATCCTTGCTACCATTTTATCCCATGAAGTGATCTTTGACTTTCCTTATTTCCTTCTCTCGGATTGTACATAATCCCACCATACCAAAGCATGACCTCCTAACTTGGTCTTTGCAATCTTTACCTTCTGATCCTCAGCAACATCTTCACATTCAAAGTGATTATCAAGTGCAGCAATCCAATCCAGTAACTCATCTTCATTCAAACTTCCATTATACTTGGAAACATCAACCTTTACCTTAGGTTTATCACTCTGCACTGCCTTTAATAGTTTTGCAAATTTTTGGTCTTCAACATCTAGTTCTTTAGCTACCTCTTCATACTCTTCAACAGCATCTTCATCTTCTTCTGATTCATTGTCTTCCACTTCCCTCTTTTTGTTCTTTTCCAGGGCTACAAGCCTGGCTTGAAGTGCTTCAGCAAGCTCCTTCATCTTCCTCATCTCTCTGGCATGTTTTTCCTTCATCTCCTGCAACTCCCTTGCAGTACCATTACCTTTCGGAGGCATTTTGTCAACCTCTCACTCCTCTACCTCTGTCTTTTCGGTGACAGAATCAACTCTACCTCTGCCCTTTCGGTGACAAAATCAACACACAACAGCCCAGACCTTTTGCTGAGCTCTGATACCACTATGATGCAGAGGCATCCACACTAAAACCTTGACATACAGTGTGTATGTCCACAACCCTTCATCATCATCATCATATTTTCTCTCTGCCGACTGATATCCTCCTGCAGACAAACCTTTGACCCTTCGCCTGTCAGCAGCATCATCATATTCAGCTATCGGTAGCATCATCACATTCGGCAAGTGCAAACATCCTCCTGATGTTCACTGTTCATCTCACCGCCAAACTCTATCTTCAGCATCATGATGTTCAACATCATGTTCATTAGCAGGATATAAAATATCCGGTTCCCTCCATATATCCTGATGACCACAACTTCATGCACCTTTCCTTCGATGCTTGCGTCACCCCGATATCTTGATGACGATTATCCTGATGACGATGACGTCACATGCAGCTCCTCCAATATCCTGCTGTCGGCCAAACTTAACATTATCGGCCCGCGATGGTTTTATCAACCCGATCTTCTACCTTATGCCGATACGCTCCTCCTCGGCAACACCTGATGATGATCACCCCAATGCACATTCACTTTATGCAATCGACTGCATCATACTCATCTCCTCCTACTCGGATGACGCCCAAAGTAACCGCAGGATATACACAGAAATATCTTGATGATGCCGTTGTGATGGATTTTCCAACCTTAACAAATTTCGATCCCCCGAACCTCCTGAGGTGACCCGATCTGCTTCCTGGACAACCTTCCAGACTCGAACTATCAGCACGACCTAGCACATACCCATGCTAGGGTTCTCAACACATCTCGACTGCGATCCTGCACACCTGCATGCAAACAAACACAAAATGCAGACTAAATCCTAAACTACTGTACATGGCCATTCCACTGATTCGACGAATCAACCGGTGGAATGGATCAGCCAATCCATGTAACCACCAAAACAGCAGATCGATTACACAATGGAGATCAAACCGAAAATAAACACAAATAGGATCTTTATTGATTTCAAAAGATGCAATACAATGCTCTGTCTCACTCTGCAATCTAGCTTCTCAACATCTATATCTAAAACCAACCGATCCTCATGCATAAATAGGATCTCCTGCGAGTACTACCGACCTGACTCCAAGCGGCTGGGAGATCTCTCCAGGTGGCTGGGAGATCCAACCAGACATACAGCATGACAGCTGTCCTAACAACCTACCTAAAAATAGTAAAGTATGGTCAACATGACCTTATTACATGCATTGGTCTTATCAGACCTTCTTGGAAACATTAACCAGACCTATAACAAACTAACTGCCTCATGGAGGCCAGCTGTCAGGTAGGTGTTCCTGCACCACAATCCACCTCATCCTCAAAGAAATAGAATTTATGCTGAGGTTCCTCCTCCGTTATCCTTATATGGATTGGGAGATAATCAAGATACATCTGAAAAACAAGAATAACAACCAATACAAATGAGTAAGATGGTAAACAGTGATTCCCTTCACTATGCTAGAAAGATTCAACAATAAAAACTTGATAAAAATTGGAAAAGAACTAGATGACTATCAAAAGTTGGAGAAAATAGTGGTCCCCCTCCTCATAAGCAACAAAAACTTATATTTACACAAGGAGTAACAAATCAAGCACCACACGATAATCAACAAAACCTTCATAAGAACCACTCAAACTTTGCACTCAACATGATTGAGTACCTCTCCAAGAGGTTTGCAAGTTCCCAAATCTGATACGAAGATCATACAAGTAAGTATCTCTAACACTTTATCTATCTCGTGCTATGCTTCCCCGTGATGTGTTATATGTTGTTTAGGCCTCCTGGGATGACCTCAGATTCTCCTGTAAGGTTCAGGATACCAGGAGACTGCCTCTGTTGTGACCTTCTTCTAGTTGTATCATCAATCTTCTATATCGCTTCTCTCTCTAATTTCATTGCTATGTGTTGTGTCTTATAGACATAGCATTGCGGTTGGTGACCTAGGGATGTTGGGATAAGGTGCCATTAACCTTGTAAATCCCAATATTGTATTTATTATATTTATTATTTGTAATTTGTAATTTCCCATAAGGGATGTACAAGTTTCACCAGTAGTGGTAAAAATTACTTACTATCCACAGTAAATATGGAGTTACTGCATGGTAAGTCCCGGAGTTACTAGTGGTAGTTACGGGATGCCATTTACTATGGTAAATGGTAATTGGTCAAAGTGGGGAGCACATGTTGAGGAATAATCTATTTTTAGTGTTATGATGCATGTCATAGATGTTGTAAGAGATTCTATGACAACTGTAAGTTGTCATAAGAATCTATGACACTAATAATAGCATATGATGTGTCATTAGATCATGTAAGTGGCTATTTTTGGCCCCAAGTCGTTCAAACTTGCATGTGAACATTTTTCCAAGTGTAGGATGCATGTAAGACAACATTTATGACCTTGTAAGAGCCTATTCTTGGCTATGGACGCCCAAGGTTGTATTGTTGACTCTTGACAAGTGTTAAGGGCTTGTAAGAAGTCATTTAATGTCTTGAGGTTGTGTAAATTCTATAAAAAACCATAGCATAGTAGATGAGATGCATATAACAGTTTATAGGTACCCAGGTTCTGCGGAAGTGAAGGTTGAAGGATAGAGGAAGTGAATGTATTTGTAATATCCTTTTGTGAAGATAATACAACTTGGCCTCTTTTCTTGGTGGAGTTTTTTTACCTGAAAGGGTTTTCTCCAAGTTAAACACTTGTGTTATGTGCTTCATTCTACTTCTGGTATATTTTTGTATTGTGGGTTTATGTTTGGTTACAATCTCCATTAATAAAACATAGTTAAAGTTTGCTGAAATTTATCTCAAATCCGATTTCCATTGAAGTAGTGTTGCTTTCATTTCTAACAAGGGGCACCCTCCTACATGATTGTCCCTAAGACACTTTCTTCTCCTCTCTGATTTATTATTTCCCTTCTTCTAGTGTTTCCACCTAGCGGGCGGATGACAAAAAACATTTATACTAATGTGGACCTAACGTCCCTTTCGAGAGCAATCAAAAAATGGACTTAGTTCCTAATATGACGATGGGGTTGTATATCTTATCTGATGCTTGGCTAGTGGAAGCACTTGTGTTTTCCACGTAGTGCTGATTTTGATGGTGTTCTTGTTGATAACTGAGAGGGGGGGGTGAATCAGTTATCCTAATTATTTATGCTTTCTAAACTTTCTTATTAATCAATGCAGCATTAATTCAAATAAGAAAACATAACCGTGAAATGGAAATTCACATGACACAATATTTTTGACATGGAAACCCTGTTAAGGGAGAAAACCACAGGGTGATTAACCCAAGATTGTATTCTCTGTTAGAAGAATGGAAATACAAAATGGCACTTGCCAATTAGGGCTCACTGCCGGAGCACACTGCTCACAAGAGGTACACTGCCTACAAGAGACACACTATGTACAATTTATAAAGAATGTAATACAATACTTGAACTGATAAGGAGCATCTACATATGCTAGAGTTCAGTTCCGGTTAGGCTCAGTATACTGATCTACTGCACTTCATCTTTCCTCTTCTTTTGTGTTGCTCTCCTTTCACATACTGGATCTTCCTTACTGCTTTTACTCTGCTCTACTATTTTTCTTCACACAACCAAAAACCATGACACATCTCATAACTAAATCCATCTTGTATATATATCCTCACAAGTGATTTCATCACCTTTCTAATCATCATCTGGAATAGTCAATCTTTTCCACAAACTCTGATCTATCGGCTGAAACCTTGCTTACCAAGTAATACGGATCAAGGATATACTTGTAGAAGTCATCAATCATGTCATCCAATCATAACTTATGCCTTAATAACCTTTACCATCATTAGTAACACATCTGGAATAATGTCTGATGTTCTATCGGTCAGTTCTTCCTCTATCCATACTACCAATCAGGAACCCAATACTCAAGTATTCATATCTTTTTCTTCATCTATCCGGAGGCTAAATCCTTGGAATCTATTAGTCAAGGTAGTCCTCTTGACTTCCCCAAATCCACACTTCACCAAGATACTTCCTCTGAGAGATCTGGACCTAACTATCAGACCTCACCACATGCTCTATTCTTGCTTATCAGACCACAACATTCTTCACTTTGACTTCCGGTATAGACACACCATGTCCTACGGATGTGTGGGATGAACTTTGTTTCCATCAATGACAACAATAATGAATCCATATAGTGTCTCTTGCGAACAATCTCCCCCTTTGGCATTGATGGCAACACTTAGTGAAAAATGACTAAGTGTTTACACTATGCTCCCCCTTGGCTGATGCTCTATTTTTATATACATTTTTCAGAGCTCCCCCTTAGTTGGATTCCTCATTTTTCACTGCTTCTCACTCCCCCTTTGACATCAATGGCAAAGGGTGGGGTCCGCACACCAAAATTCTCAAAAATTCAACTATATAAGTATATTTTCCGATTATACTTTACATAAACTTTAGTATATCTGCAAAAGTATTTGTCAATTGTACAACTTCTATCACCCAACTCACCTTCATCCTATCCAAAATTGAGATGTGACCACTCAACAGGAACGCAAAAGCTTCTGCCCTCTTAAGATCTCTCAGATCGTTGGTTCGGGCAGTAGTCTGAGCCTCACTTATGGCCTTAGGCATGGCCTCTAACTTAGAGATAATGATCCCTCTAAGTTCACCCATCCGGCTAATTATGTTCTTCCTTTCCTTCTCAAAATTCTTTGTTGCATTTGTGATTGCAATAGCCTGACACTCTTGATTTACTATGAAGGATGAGAGGATCAAAACTTTGAGACAAACTTAGTAGTTTATCCTCTTGCTCTTTTACTTTCTTCTCAATATCTTTGGTCACTGTGGGCCAAGATAAGCAAAATTTGTACATATTTCTGCCATCTTTAAGAGCATTTTCCAAGCTCTTTATCCCAATATCCATAACTCTCCTATCATTTGTTATCAGACCCTATACTTCAGAGAATCTCTTATCCAAAAACTCCTTCTGGACCTTTTCTTCAGCTGACTTCTCTAGAGAATCAAAATGTGTGCTAACATTGTTGACTAGAGTTTTGAGATTACTGGAAGAGGAGGCTGTGGGATCCTTCTGAAAAGATGGCATGATCTTTTCCAACACTCTGGATGCTACCTCTATAAGCTCACAGTTTTCCATGTGAGATTTCAATAGTTTCTCTTTGGCCTTCGCATTTGCAAATGAAGCTATCTTCATTGTTTGTACTGGAGATAGAGAGTCAAAGTCTAATGGCCCTTTTAGTAATTCTAGTTCATCCATCTCATTAGTTTCTTTTGTCAAGAAGTCCTTGATAGATTCTACAGTGTCTCTTGTCGGAGATAGATTCTTCTTCTCTTTTGCAGTGTCACTTATGTTATTTTCAGCTTGACTTCCTTCTTTATTTTTCACCTCTTTTTCTTTCTTCTTTATTATTTCTCCTTCTTTAGATCCAGAGTCAGCAGAGGAAACTGGAGGAGTGATGTTTGTCTGTTCATGCACTTCCTTTTTTGGAATAGAGGATTCCAAGTCCTTATCCTTTTCTGTATCAGTGTCCATTACTTCTTCTGCCATTTTCTCAGTGGACTCTTCTACAATATTTGTGGCCAAGGGGTCAGCACCCAAGTCCTCTATGATAGGAAGATTGAATCTTTTGAAGGCCTTCCGGAGGATCTCTTATGTTTCCTTGGCTACCTTGTCAGTCTCACCAAGCATGAGCTGATTCATTCTGGCTTTACTCCTGAACTCATCCTTGCAATCTTTAAAGATCATATTCATTTGCTTTGAATCAATTGAAGGATATAGCTGAATAGCTATCTGTTCCCGGATCTCAAGATCTTTTGCCATGGGAGTTCAGTTCCAGTTAGGCTCAGTATACTGATTTGCTGCACTTCATCTTTCCTCTTCTTTTGTGCTGCTCTCCTTTCACATACCGGATCTTCCTTACTGCTTTTACTCTGCTCTACTGCTTTTCTTCGCACATAACCAAAAACCATGACACATCTCATAACTAAATCCATCTTGTATATATATCCAAACAAGAAGACCAAGGGTCACACCTTGCAACAGTTCTATCTCATTTACAAATCATAAACAATATTGTTGCTTCGTGCACTTTGTCTACCTTGAATCTTGCATACCTCAGATTTCATATGCATTGATGCTATTGTTTATCATGATTTTATAGATACTAACATATTTCTTGCAGGGATGTGTTTGTGGGAAAATTCGATGACCGTGAAGTACATGTCACCTCCGAGGGGCATGGGCTTTGCAAAAGTTGGTGTTCCCTTGTGTGTTTTCTTCCTACCTTAATGTGCTTGATATCGATACCTAATATCAACCACCTTAAGGTGGGGGCATATGTAAGGTAAGCTGTCATAGATGTTAGCAATGCATTTGACCTCAGGTGCAAAGACCTGCATGATGAGTGCATCATGCATCCTGAGTGTGTTTGCAATCAATCAATCAATCTTGTAAGCCCTCTACAGAGGTAGGATATTGTGTATATCCTTTTTTATCTTAAGCCCTCTGCAGAGGTGGGGATGGTGTATTTATTAGAGCAAATTACACATCCTGTCATTTTCAAAAGTCCTCTACAGAGGCAGGGAGTAGTTCTGCGACTAACTCAACCCTTGAATGTGTCATTGGTGATTGTTGTGGCGAAGCCCAATTGTTGATGTGTGCCTATAATGTGCCTGAGATGGTGATGAGCCTAGAAATAGGGAACACACCATCTCTTGTCTATCGTGTTTTCTCCGTGTCTTCAAGTGTGTGTGTTTAGCATGCTTGTTTTGTGTGGCATGTTTGTTGCCCCATGTGTAGTCTAAAGACTTACTCAATGAGTTCATCTTGCATTTTGGGAGGTTTTTCATGTCTTGTGTTTGTGTTGCCCCATATATATAGTCTAAAGACTTGCATGATGAGTGCATCCTGTATTATGGGAGGTTTGTTTACTTTCCAGTACTTGCATTTGCATTTCATATATATGAGAAAAAGAAAAGAAAAGAAATCATGTCTGTCTTCCATGCATTAATGTGTCTTCTATGCATAGACTATCTTTTCCATGTTTTACGTAACTGTAACTGTCTTCTCTGTGTTTTGCGTGCCTGTTACTATTTTCTATGTGATTGGCATGTCTTCTTCATGCTTGATGTGTTTGTTGTGTTTGTGACCATACTTTAATGCATGTATTGGCCTCGCATTTATACATACATTAAAGTGGGGGTTAAATGTAACATCAGAAAATGTCCCCTTGGGGGCTTTTCCCTCATAAGATTTAGCTCCCAATTCTTTAGCATGCATTTGGGACATCTTAGTTCATATTTTGGCATCCCGATCAAATGTGACCTAGGTTTCATGGCAAAGTTGACCTAGGAGGACCCCTTGACCTTAACCCTACCCAAAATAGGGGGGAGGACTTGGGCACCCGCGCCCTAGTCCTACCCTATTTTGGGTCAGGCCCAAAATTTAAGTGTTGGTTTATGACCGTTATTTGGTCCCTAGGCTGACACAGTAAGTTTGAATTTATGAAATCTTAGTGGGAATGCTTGTAGTTGCATATAAAAACATGTTTAGGCATTCATTTATAAACTAGATTTCAATTAGATGATTACCAGCAAGCAATTGTGTTCTCAAGGTGATTCAAAGCTTTCATAGTGTTGCAAGCAATTTGTAGATTTGAGCATTTATCTCCTCTTGGAATGAAGAACATCTTCCTTCCATGAGATCTTCACTACAAGGTGATATCATTGTCCTTTCTATCATTGTTTCATTTGGATTTGGCCTCTGCCTCACAAGGGCACGCTCTCTCTATTTAACAAAGGTGTTTGGAAGACTTAAGTGTCCTTCCAAGGCTTGACTGAGGCAATCTCCTAAACACCACAACCCCCAAACCAAGTTTTCATGATTGCAAGTTACAGGTTGAGGAGTTGGACTGAGTGGAGTTGCAGAGGAGCATATTGGAGTGTTTGAAGTGCAGGAAAGGAAAAAAATCTACCCCTTGGACTAGGGTGCCCGCTCCCTAGTCCCCAAAGTTTTGTGTCAGGAAAATATCTGATACAAAAGATTTAGGTTGCCGATCTTGTTGCCATATCCGTACAGAAAATAGGGTGTTGGACTTGGGCACCCGCTCCCGTGTCCCTAACGTTTCCACCTCGGGTCCCTGAAAACAAGTACTCTGTAATTTGGTATTTTGCTTCCATCTATAGTATCATTTTTCATAATTCATCAGTTTACTTCTATTTTTACATAATTAGGGTTTTAATGGTTAATTGAACATAGGAGAGAGAAAATTAACAATTAAACACCCCAATCCAAGCTTCCCTACAGCTCACAGTGACTCTAGGGTATGATAGTGCTCGCCACTCGACCCTAGGTCCTTGAATGTAAAGTGGAAAGGCGGATTTAACCACCAAAGCACTAAAACATTAACAAGTCCAATTTTCCACCTAAACACTTTTATGCAATTATTTTAAGGGGGGCATACATCTACCATTTTTACATTATTGTCATGCTCCTTGAAGCGTTCACCCCCTACAATGTTGGTTTTGATACACTCCCTAAGGAGTTGCTAGTCTATGATCCACTTAGCATAATATGGTTTTCTAGCCTGTGTTCTTCATATGACTTACCTATTTATACCCATGGTCACCTAGCATAGCACAACTTGCTAGACTGTGAGCCATGAGGGTATTGTGATTTGCATGACCCTTAGAGACATAGCAAGCTAGTGTTTAAGTCATGTACTCTCTTTCATTTGTATCAATTACTTCCCTATCTATTTGTATTCATTCTTTCCTTGAAGAAATCAATTAACTCATTAGATTCTTCTCTCTACTTAAGAATTCATCTATCTATTGTTTTCTTTATTTTTATTTTATTTTGGGGATGATGCATGGTATTGAGACAACCTTTCACATTGAGGTCTCTTTCACTTTGCTGAATTAAATTTTTTCTTTCCTTTCTATGTGGTTTTCCCCTTTATGTATGTGTTGTTTATGTTTATATATATATATATATATATATATATATATATATATATATATATATATATATATATATATATTTTATGCTCTGACATAGTGGTTTTGTAGGTTTATGCCTTCTAACATTGTTATCTTGCAGGTTTTTTTTCTAACATACTTGTTTTGTAAGTTCTCAGCCTGGGGGCTTGGTTCCTCTGCTTGAAGAGCTATGCATCCTCTACAATATCCTTTTGGGTATCCTTTTATGATGATATTTAATTTTAATATTTCATTTCTATACTTTAGTGTAGCTTATCACCTAGTGTCATCAGCTCACTAAAGTGGGGGCTAAATGTAATGCCAAAAATTGCATACCCTTGCAATTTCACATTATATTTTGATCTTGCTTTAGTATCCATTCACTTAGAATGCTTTAGGGATTATTTTAGCCTAGCCTTAGCCTTTTCCTTCACCAGATTTGCCAAATTTTTTTATCAGATTCTAATTCTTATCGTTGTCTTGAGAACATGTGCTGAATTTTGTGTGATTTCTCTAGGACAATATCTCTATAGATGGACATCCATGAAATGCACTAGTGTCTTATGAGTTCCAAAAATTTAAAATATTGATTTCACACTTAGCCACCAACCATCTCTTGTTGTAATGCTCAATTGTAAAAAAATGCCTTCAATGTCTGAATTTGACCCTTTAGCTTCCCTCTTCATCTCTTGCAAAAGTAATTTTTGAATCTAACCCTCATATTCTGTCCTTCTTGAAAAAATCTCTCTCATGGTTGTGCTTGGCTATAAAACTCCATTGTTGAAGCTACATGTTGCTCAAATCTTCTTGGCCAAATACAAGTGTTATTTCACCTTCTACATCATGCCGGTAATCTTGTTTGGAAGAGTTCTCTTCTTATTTGAACAAATCATTAAGATTCTTTCTTTTCTTTATTTCATTCAATCTCTATTGGAAAATCTTTGGTGTATACCACCACCTTTTTTTATCTCAATATACACACTAGGGTATTATTCCCCGTAGACCAAAGTTGATACTTATATATTTATTTTATTATCACTACTCTTAAATCCTGGATGCACGTAGGATAGGAGCACACACTATTTTTTATCTTTTTATCATTAGTTGCTATGGAGGTAGAAATACCAAAGCAAGGGTTTGACCTAAAGCAAATTACCAAACAACCCCAACATTTCTTCTTGTTTTAGCTATGGGTATTTTGGGAGGCATTTGACCACATGGAGGTTTGCAAGTGTCTTCCCCTTTTCTTGGCATTTCAATATTTTATTTAATATAGTTATTTTAGCTCTATTTTATCATTTCTATATTATTTGGTATTTGTTGGTTTATTTCCTAGTTATTTTTTGTTGTGCAGGAGAGCTTGAATTCCAGTAAAAACTTTAAGTTTTGTAACTTTTCTGTATGATAGTGCAAAACTATGATGATAGCTTGTGAAAAGACTATAGCACTTCATGTGGACATCTATGCATCACACTGGCATCTAAGATAGTGAACTCCAAATTTTGATGCTAGGTTCTTCATTTTCTTTTATTTATAATTCTGAACTCAGTTTTTTGATTCTATATTTCAGTTTCCTATAAAAGTTAAAGGTATCACTTTTTCTACATTACAGAAGGTACAGAGATGATGATGATTAATATCAAGTCAAATAATTTGCAAGGGCATACACTATGTATATAAAGTATTTTTGATCCCTTTACTCAAACACATCATTGATGATCTGAGATCCCTAAGTAGATATCTATTATGCCTACTTCTTGTATTTGTCATACATCTTAGTCTATGAAGAAATATTAGTACATGAAGCATAACTAGAGTACGAAGGAGATGGATGCCAAATCTAGTCAAAATGTTGCTTATTGGACTATTTGTTTTGTTTGCAAGGCCTTGGATAGCATAGAGACAAGAACACAATAAAATAAAGTGCAACTAGTACTAGATTGCGATGACCTCACAACCATACAATATTATTAATAACAATCAAACTTGAAAGATAGACAACTCTAGTATCTCACAATTATAGGTGAAAGTTGTCACAACCCAATTCCTCCAAGTCATGATTAAATCCACATACACACTTACACACTTCATCCTCATTATAAACATCAGTTAAACTTTACTATGTTGACTAAAGGTAACCATAGGGTAAATCATTAGCCCACTAATTTTCTCTATTGTCTAAGATGAAGATCATTACCATATATATTTATATATATCATTATAAACATCAATTGAACTTTACTATGTTGGCTAAAGGTAACCATACGGTAATTTATTAGCCTAGATAATTTTCGCTTGTGTCTAAGATACGAATCATTACCCTTAAACCCTTTATTAAATTTTTAGATTCATTTCAAGTCTCACTGCAAGCCAATGTATGAGATCATACACAATACAAGAATATCTATTAGGAACTAGCTTTCATTCAAGAGTAAAAATATTTGTATTATTCTTCTTCAAGGTTTAGAGATGCATCATACAAAACAACTACTTATTCATCATATATTGAACAAGACACAAACTTCCTTATAAATATACATTGATCTATAACAATATAGGAGTAGTCATCTAATACAAGCATGTCAATAAATACAATCACATGAGTACATTATGTTATCAATGTTACACCTAAGCCATTTCATTAAAGAAAGTTAAATCATCATAGTAACAATATAAGTAATTTATGTAGACATGCCAATGTCTTAAGAGCTCATCTACATAAAGAGGAGTTTCTTGCAACACAAAGGTTATGTTAGTTTGTTCTTCACCTCAATGTGTATGTCATACAAACTGGAGGAAATAAGCATAATCCCAATATAAAATAAAACCATAGAAAACCATCACTTACACCATATATCATGATTACCCATTCTAATGCCATACTATTGAATATTGATTATAGGAGAGATGATATCATGGGAACACTTCTGTACCAACCATAAAACCTACATGGTTCTCTAGTGTACCACCAAAAATTAGGTGTGACCCTACTTTTCATGGATAGGTTATAGAAAAGTACCACATAAGAATAATGGAGGCAACTAGTGCAATGGAAAAATCACAATTGACATCATGTCATCTAACAATAGCTTGGTCAAGGATTTCAATGGTATTGAAATAACTCATGTCTCAACAAGGTGGATAACTACCTCAAAATTAGAGCACTTTCTAAGGCATATCAATGAAAAATATTATTACACATGACAATGTACAATACAAGGTAGTGGAACTCTCCCACAACTATTTGGAGATGACACTAGTATGAAAACTAGATTTACATCCTCACAATACAACACTTCATTCAAATACATTCAACCAACATAGAACAATATGAATATTTATTCCTCCAACCACATAACTCCATAACAATCAATTTACATGTATCTATATAAGCCTTTGACATTAGAAAAACATAAAAGTAATGGGTGTACAATCCTTTATAGGATTAGATCCACTTGAACAATTCACATACAACAACTACCCATTATCATAGAGGCAACATCATATCACTTACAGTCTTCAAGAAGGTTTTTATCAACAAAGTGCTAACAATTGGATGATAAGTTCTCATCTAATATATGTACAAGTTTAAAATAGAGTTAGACTTTTAATATTTCTTTAGTAAAACAATTTAAAAGATTACATAATGATAATTTTAGTAGATATCATACTATGTAATTAGTTTCAAAAGCATATCAATATTGTCTAATAGAAACGATCAAAGATAAAATAATAAGAATAGTAATGAATCACATTACAACCTTTCCCAAATGGATTAAGGCTTAATTTGAGTAGGGATATAGTATTATCTTTATTTATGTAATAACTATCCTAATTAGTTTAATGTTTACTATGACCATGTCTCTTAGTGTTATAAAAAAATATGCAAATGTTGCACTAGTGAAGGGGTTAAACTCCATTATATATAGGCATACATGTATTTGCATACAAATTTTATATAAAGGTATATGTGTATGTACACACACATATGAATTCACCCTCCTTATTACTATTTCTTTACTCATGGGTGATAGGAATCTTTTCATTTTAGTCTTTGTCACTATCCACACATGGGACAGTAAAAAAGATAGTTTAGAAGAGAAAATAGAATTATTGTGCAAATCCAGAATGTATCCATTATCTTAGATTTTTTATATCTTTGGGCAATATAAATAAGAATATATGTTGTTTCAAATTCAATCCTCAATAAACATCCTAAAGGAGAGGTTCAATTTCATGTATAGGATACTCACTATCTATTTAAAAATGACCCGCCATTATTTAGGAAGTCTAGATCTTGAGGAATTGTTGGATTGGATCCATGAGTTGGAGAAGTATTTTGAGTTTGAGTCCAATGAAGACAATAATAGAGTCAAATATACAACCATTAGGTTGAAGGGGCATGTAGCCTTATTGTGGGACTATGTGCATAAAGATAAGTTGGGAAAGAATAGGCCAAATATCACAAAATGGGATAAGATGTTGGTATATAATTGAAAGGTAATTTTTTTCCTAAAAATTACAATTTTGAGCTATTCAATAAATTCTAGAATTTATGGCATAGAGGAATGACTATGGAGGAGCACATCAAGGAGTTTTATAGTTAGAGTATCTAGGCAAGTCACATGGAAGATAACATGAAGGTGTCTCAATATCTAAATGGGTTGTAGAATGAAATTCAAGATGAGAGCTGTTTGTTACTAATTGAATCTATTGAGGGTGCCTACCAACATGCATTGAGGGAAAATGAGAAACTATCTAGAAAGAAAAAATAAAAGGTTAAGAGCAAAGGTTAAGGAATACGTAGAGTGACAACTAAGGGAATGTGCAAAAAGAGACTACAACATCTAGCAGTGGTGCACAAGACTCCAGAGATGAGAAGACTCATAAGAAAGGGGAAGGCAAAGGTAGATGAGGTTGTGGAAAAGCTTTTAGTGGTACTTGTTTTAGATTTGGTGAAGTAAGCCACTGGTAATTCAAATGTATAGAAGTGGATAAATAACATGGATGCAACAATAAGAGAGTGCACATTGCTTAAGGGAGTGATGAATCAAGGCATGAAACAAAGAGTGTGATGAATTAGGAAATGAAGATGGTAGAGAAGCTAAGCCTGAAGGCAATACAATATTCCAATCCTTACTATTTTTTATGCCTATAAAAGGCTAGTAGATGATTGAAAGAGAGGAGTGTTAGTGTAATTTCATATTGGAGGTTTTGTAAATGAGGTATGGTTTGACGTGATTCATATGGATGTATTTCATGTGTTATTGGGAAGACCATAGTAGTATGATGTTTGCACACTATCCATAATGGAAGAAAGAATGCATTCATCATCACCAAGGGTAGAAAGAAGTTTGAGTTGAATCCATTGAATGCTAAGGATGTTGTAGATGGCCACCTAAGGTTCTTATCAACCAAATACTTCTCAAAGGAGTTTGATAAGTCACAAGAGTGATATGTACTAGCTGTGAAACCTATTCTAACAAAGGAAAGTGAGTTGTGCAACTTCGAGCAACTAAAGCAAGAGCTTCTACTAAAGGATCTTGAGAATGTCATGGATAGAAAAATACCTAAGGTTTTGAGTCTAATGTAGTACATTTCATACTACATGAATTTGATTCTAGAGTTTAGCTTGCATAATAAGGTGCCACATAAGATGGTCCATGATATGAGTGTAGAATTGAAAAAACATGTCAAAAAGTTGATGAAGAAAGGTCTAATTTGGGAAAGTATGAGCCCTTGCACTATACTTACAATATTTGCATTAAAGAAAGGGGGAGAAAGGATTATGTGTATAGACTCTTGTGCCATCAACAAGATCACCATCAAATATAGGTTTGCACAACCACACATAGAGGACCTAATGGATTGTTTAAGTGGGGCACAGTACTTTTCCAAGAAAAGCCTCAAGAATGGACATAATCATATTAGAATCCATGAAGGAGATGAATGGAATACAAGTTTTAAGATATAAAATGGACAATATGAGTGGTTGGTCATGTCCTTTAGATTGACCAATGTGCTAGGTACCTTTATGAGGTTGATGAATGAAGTTCTAAAACCTTTCTTAGTTAAGTTTGTGGATATTTATTTGGTTTTTATTAAGACTAGGGAAGATCATCTTCAACACTTATGGTAGGTTTTAGCACAATTGGGAAAAAAGAATATGTGTATAAACCTAAAGAAGTGTACTTTCATGTAAAGAGGACTAGTATACTTGGGTTTGTGATATCTCAAGATAGTTTGAGGATAGATCTATTGGAAACAAGGTAGATAACTGAGAGGGGGGGTGAATTAGTTATCTTAAATATTTTAACTTTATGTTCTTCTTTAACAATTAGTGCGTCATCAAAACATATAAGCATACATAACCATGAGATTAGAAATAAAATCAACACACATAACACAATGATTTTGATGTGGAAAACCCTGTTAAGGGAAAAACCATGGGGTGACTAACCCAAGATTGTATTCTCTATTAAAAGAATAAGAAGTATAAAATGTCACTTGCCAATTAGGGCTCACTGCTTGAGCACACTCCTCACAAGAGGCACACTGCCTATAAGAGAATCACTATCCACAAGGATATAGAAGGTAACCAGATGTTTGAACTAAAGAGAGGCATCCACATATGCTGAGGTTCAGTTTCGATTAGGCTTAATATACTGATCTACTACACTTCATACTTCCTCTTCTTTAGTGCTGCTGTTCTATCACATACCGGACTTGAATTGTTGCTTCCACACTTCTTTCTGCCATTTCTCACTCTCTGTTTCTCCACACACACCTTCATACCAAAATCCATCTAGTATATATATCTGCACCAAGGATTTCAACATTTTTCTAGTTGGCAACTGAAAAACCCAAGATATTTACTAAACCCTGATCTGTTGACTAAATCCATGCTTAAAATGTGATGTGTATCCAAGACATAGAGTTAGAAGTCATCAATCAAATTGGACAACCATGTATGATCTCTTAAATAACTTGACTGTCATCAATTTCTCATTCGGATTAGAGTTTGATGTTCTGCCGGTCAGTTCTTCCTCAGTTTGCTCTACCCGTCAGGAACCCAACACTTAGATGCTCATATCTTTTCACTCTTTCATCACCGGAGGCTTAATCTCTAGAATATATCAGTCATGGTAGTCCTCTTAACTTCCCCAAATCTGTACTTTGCTAAGATATATCTTCTGAGAGATCTGTACTTGATTGTCGGACCTTGCTACATGCTCTGTTCTTGTTCACCGGACCAAAACACTCTTCAATCTGACTTCTGATATAGACATACTATGCTCCATGGATGTGTGGGATAGAATTTGTTGCCATCAATGACAACAATCATGAAGCCACACAGTGTTTCTTGCCAACAATCTCCCCCTTTGGCATTGATGGCAACACTTAGTGAAAAATGACTAAGTGTCGTAACAAACTCCCCCTTGGCTGATGCTCTATCTTATGTACACTTTTACCGGAGCTCCCCCTTAGCTGGATTCCACATTTTTCACTACTCCTCACTCCCCCTTTGACATCAATGGCAAAGGGTGAAATCCGCACACCAAAATTTGCAAAAATCAATCTATACATTGCTGCATAAGTATATATATACAAGTTGTACTTACATATACTTAAGTATATCTAAAAAGGTGGTTTTCAACTGGACAAATTCTGTTGCCCAACTCTGCTTCATCCTATCCAAAATTGAGATGTGACTACTCAATAAAAATGCAAAAGCTTCTGCCCTCTTTAAGTCTGCCAGATCATTGGTCCAAGCTGCGGTTTGAGCATCAAATAAGGCCTCATGCATTGCCTCTAACTTAGGGATAATTATCCCTCTTAGCTCACTCATCCTGCTTATTCTATTCTTCTTTTCCTTTTCAAGCCTCTTTATTTCATTTATAGTGGCAATAGTTTGGCACTCTTGATTTATTAGGATGAGGTGAGAGGATCAAAATTCTGAGATAAACTTGACAGTTTACCTTCTTGTTCTTCCACCTTTGCAATGTCATATGTTACTGTGGACCAAGATAGACAAAATTTGTATAATTTTTTGCCATCTTTAAGAGCATTTTCTAGGCTCTTTATCCCAATATCTAGATTTCTCCTATCATTTTCTATGAGTCCCTATACTTTGGAGAATCTCTTTCCCAAAAACTCTTTCCGAACTCTCTTCTATCGATTTCTCTAAAGAATCAAAATGTGTGCTCACAGAATTAACAAGAGATTTCAGATTACTAGATGAAGAGGCCAAAAGATCCTTTTGGAAGGATGGCATGATTTTCTCTAGCACATCGGATGCAATCTCTATCAGCTCACAGTCTTCCATGTGTGACTTTAGAAGCTTTTCTTTTGCTTTAGCTTGAGCAAAAGATATTACCTTCATTGTCTGGACCACAGAGAGAGACCCAAAATTGAGTGGTCCTTGAAATCATTCCGGTTCATCTATCTCTAACATTTCTTTGTTCAAAAAGCTCTTTACTACCTCAGCAGTGTCTCTTGCCGGAGACAGAGTCTTCTTTCCTTTTCCCACCTCAGAACTGTCATCTAGGATTTTCTCTGTTTGATCTTCTTCTCTTCCCTTTACCTCTTCTTCTTGACTAATTTTCTCTTCTTTTCTTTCTTCTCCTTCAGTTCCGGAGTCTGCTAAGGAATCTAGAAGGGAGATGTTTACTTCTTCATGGACTTCCTCTTCCAGAACAGAGGAAGCCAAGTCCTTAGTCCTCTCCTCACTTATCACCTTTGGCTCTTTTGCATTTTTCTCAAGAGATTCTTCTTTTGATGTACTTAGACCTTCGTCATTCATAGCAAAAGGGTCATCATCTATTTCCTCTATAACAGGAAGATTGAATCTTTTAAATGCATTTTGGAGGATGTCTTCAGTCTCTTTTGCCACCTGATTAGTCTCTCCGAGCATAAGTTTGTTCATTCTTGCTTTGCTCCGAAACTCATCCTTACAATCCTTGAAGATCATGGCCATTTGTTTTGGAGTAATGGAAGGATAGAGCTGAATTGCAATCTATTCTCAGATCTCCAAATCCGTTTCCTTGGCATTGTCTTTTCTGAGTTCAAGTACCTTCTCCAAACTTTTGGGAATTAGAGAAATGATTTCAATGAATGCTTTATTATAAATGTTTAGGTACTTAATTGTTGCTTCTTCCAAGATCCTTTTGTCTGTGTCACTATACTCATCATAAAATTCTGTCATTAGTTATAGATTCCCATCCATAGTGACTACCTTGATGACATCATCAATAGAAAGAGTAGTCCTTTCAACAAATTCTTCTGCTTCTTCTTCCTTGTTTTCACTGGTAGAGGATTTCCTAGAAGTTTTCCTTTTCTTCTTCATTTTCTCAACCTCCTCATCAGTCTCTATCTCTTCATCATCCTTTTGGCTTGTGTATGACCTTGTGGCCTTTGTCTTTGTTCTTTTCTCTCCTTTTTTGGATGTCTTTGCTTCTAGTTTTGAGGCTTTTGAGCTCTTAGAAGTGGCAGGTGCAGAGCTCATTAAGGATCTAGTCCAGGAGGGGGCTTGCACCAGAACACTTTCTTTTTCTACTTTTTGTCTCTCTTTCTCTGCTCTTTTGACCTTCTCTCTATTGGCATCAACTACCTCCTTTGATATGCCATATTTCTTGGCAATTTCCTCCACTTCCCTTCTCACTTTCCTTTTTATCTCTGGTTGTCTCAATTCAACATGTATTTTCACAATTAATTCTTGAAAGGTTCCAAACCTTTCTGCCTCAAGGTCCTTTGGCTGACTTAGCAGGTGTTGAATATGTAGCTCCAAAATTTTCTCATCTACCTCATAGCCCATTGGCATAATCCAGACTATTTTGGGTTCCACTGCCTTCATTAGGCATTGATTAGTGTCTACCATGAAGCACACTGTATCCTTGTATTTTTCAACTAGAGATTGGGGGATTCTCTCTCTGGCCTACATCATGCCTTGGAAGTTTTTGAAATATCTCCAAAGTGTTGTACTTTGTGCCTTTGCATCACCAAGCCCATACATATAATCTCTGATTTGTATGGCAACTAGTCTATCATTTTGCCATACCCAACCACTTGATCCGGGTAGCTCATTCATATAGTAAAAGAATAAACATAGTATTAGCCCACCATACTTGAATGAGTTCTTCTTGTCCTTTTTGATCTTTTACAAGTTTTCTAACAGTTGGCTCAGGAGAGGTTCACACAGATCATAGTCTGCATTTTCCCTTAGCATCTGATATGCAGTGTATATTATAGTTTTGGATACAGAATTCTCCCTGCTGGAATGATATATTTTGTAGCCAATTATCATGGAGGAAAATTTGATATCTAGATCTATGATATCTTCTATTCTCATTTCTCTTTTGTCAAACTTTGATCCAATTACCTCACTTACTATTTGGTTCTTGACCAATTTGAGAGCAGGCAACCCACCGGATGAGTGCAATCTGGTTACTTCCCTAATGACATCTTTTGTTATCTTAAATGGCCTCATCAACCACATGAAGTTGTCATGTATTCTGCTAAGAACATACCAAACCCATTCTTCTTCTGCAAAATAGGGAAAGTGGATGCAATGTCCAAAATGTTTATCCCGAAGGGCCTTGTATTAAGGTTTAAGTTCAAATGTATCATCAATTTGGATTCCCTAAATTCCTCAATATTGGCATGGATGTATACCCTAACATCTTCTACATGTAAAACCCCATGTGGAATGCTAGAGAATGCGCCTAAGGGATCAACTTCTAGGGATTTGTAAGGATGTTTCTTGAATTTTGGGCATGGCCTATCAGTGGTCTTAACAACATTTTGAGTAGCCATCTTGCAAAAGATTCAGAGAGAGATATTCAAGAGTGGAAATACCTTTTTACACTTCTAGGGTTCACGATATGAGCCAGAAAAGATCACTGGTTGAATCGGATTCTACGGTTGATCTTGAGAGGGTTGAAGCGATCTTGTTTGCAGAGCTCTTTCTTTCTTCTTCTTGAATGCAAATGTGCAAATGAAGAGTAAAGGAACCCTTTTATCTCTGCGCAAATGTTAATTTCATATTGCAATAAATGCACAACTTACGTTATTTTTGTTGTCTTGTTCTAATAGAGATCTTTTTGGATCACTGAGATGCACTTAGAGTTATTTTTAGTGATAACTGACAATGTATCTCCTTTCCTCGAATCATCCCATTTATCCATAGATCAAGATATTTCAATTTAGAATCACACCGGATCTAACTGTGAAAATCCTACTTTTATCAGATGGCTATCAAACTAGATCAATCTTGGATGATTAAACTCTTCAAAGCTTCTTGTGGATCTTTCATATTTTTACCGAGGGTTATTTAGATATATCTCTTAGAACCCTTTAATCCGCAGCATTCCATGTGCCAAATTTAGGCACCAATTGACTGGCTGGGGGAATTTATTTTCCTTTGTGACTCCCCCTGAGCTAGAGCTCATCTAATTTAGTTTTCAAAAGGAATATTAGCACCAGATTCTGGTGCGGATCCATCCCCAACATTTTTTGTATTTCTCTTCACCCAAATCTTGTTCATCTCCCTTTGAACCTCATCCGCATTCACTTTTTCTTTTCCTTTGCCTTGATTTTGATTATGATGCACTGGACCCTTGTTACCCTGATTCTTACTTCTGCAGAATTTGGTAATATGACCGGATCTATTGCAATTGTAGCAAACAACATTTCTTTGCATATTTGATTGGTATCCTCTTGATCTGCATTGATTAGCCATATGTCCTATTCTATTGCATGCAAAGCATCTACCATTGAATGAATTGTTTATTTGAATATTTTTACATTCATGAGATTTGTGACCATACCTTTTGTAGTTAAAACACTGTTTGGAGAAGGATGAATTAGCCTGATTCATTCTTCTTCTGCACTGATTTTTTTTATGACCAAAGTTATTGCAATTGTAGCAATATCCATTGAAGGATGGATATCTTTGAGCATTTGGTTGCCTTACCAGAGGTCTTCTAGGTCTATTCCTTGGATTTCCTAATCTAGAGTTCTTTTGACCAGATCTGGAGCTTTCACCTTTCTCATACCCCAAGCCATGCTTGTCATCTACCCTCTTTTAGCTTTCAAGAAAAACTTCAAGTTGAGCAGAGCTTATCTTGATTTTCTCTTTGTATTCATTTTCTTTTTGAAGATCCATTTTAAGAGTGTCTATCTAATTCTCAAGTTGTTCTTCATTATCTCTATCTTCTTCAAGATCAGATTCTAGATGCTTGATTATTCTATCCATTTTGTGGCAGTCTTCTGACTTCTCCTTGAGAGATTGTTTTAGATTATCTTCAATTTTTCTTTTCTCTTCAATTTCTTGGGTGAATTTCATAACCCCTGATTCCATTTCATGTCTTACCATAATGACCTCTTTTGATAGCTTCTCACATAACTTGTTTTTCTCATTCAGATCTTCATTAGTATCATTGGCTTCACTTTGACTTGCTAATTATTGAAGTAGCTCCTTTCTCTTTTTCACAGAGATACTCAGTTTTTCTTTGAGTTCATTTATGAAATCAACTTGTTTGAGTCTTTCCCTCAGGTCATTGACTTCAGAGTGAGATTGCTCAAGATCATCTAGGGTAGATTGAAGTTGTTCCCTCATACCATACATATCCATTGAGATTTCTAGATCTTCCTCAAGCTGTTAGGCTTTATTTTAGAGGAACTTAGCTCTGATACCAATTGTTGGAAACAAGGTAGATAACTGGGGGGGGGGTGAATCAGTTATTTTAAATATTGTATCTTTTTGTTCTTCTTTAACAACTAGTGCAGCATCAAAACATATAAGCATACATAACCATGAGAGCAGAAATAAAATCAACACACATAACACAATGATTTTGACGTGGAAAACCCTGTTAAAAGAAAAACCATAGGGTAACTAACCCAAGAATGTATTCTTTATTAAAAAGAATAAGAAGTATAGAATGGCACTTGCAAATTAGGGCTCACTGCTCGAGCACACTGCCTACAAGAGACTCACTGTCTACAAGGATATAGAAGGTAACCAGATGTTTAAATTGAAGAGAGGCATCCACATATGCTGAGGTTCAGTTCTGGTTAGGCTCAATATACTAATCTACTGCACTTCATACTTACTCTTCTTTAGTGCTGCTATTCTATCACATACCAGACTTGAATTGCTGCTTCCACACTTCTTTCTGCCCTTTCTCGCACTCTGTTTCTCCACACACACCTTCATACCAAAATCCATCTGGTATATATATCTGCACCAAGGATTTCAACATCTTTCTAGTCAGCAACCGGAATACCCAAGATATTTACTAAACCCTGATCTATTGACTGAATCCATGCTTAAAATGTGATGCATGTCCAAGACATAGAGTTAAAAGTCATCAATCAAGTAGGCCAACCATGTATGATCTCTTAAATAACTTGACCATCATCAATTTCTCATCCGGATTAGAGTCTAATGTTCTGCCAGTCAGTTCTTCCTTAGTTTTCTCTACCTGTCAAGAACCCAACACTTATATGCTCATATCTTTTCACTCTTTCATCATCGGAGGCTCAATCTCTAGAATATAGTAGTCATGGTATTCCTCTTAACTTCCCCAAGTCCACACTTTACTAAGAGATCCGGACCTGATTGTTAGACTTTGTTGTTTGCTTTGTTCTTATTCATCGGACCAAGACACTCTTCAATCTGACTTCCGGTATAGATATAATATGCTCTGTGGATGTGTGGGATAGACTTTGTTGCCATAAATGACAACAATCATGAAGCCACACAATGTCTCTTGCCAACAAGATCTAGAGAAAGTGAAAGTAGTTGTTGAGTGACTAGTGCCATGGAATGTCATAGAGGTCAAAATCTTCCATGTATGGGCAATTTTTTTTGAAAGTTCATCAGGATCTTTTTTGGTATATGTGCACCACTAGCACATCACATGCAAAAGGGTGGATTTGAGTTTATAGTTGTAGCAAGAAAGAGATTTGAACTACTAAATAAGGTGATGGAGGCTTTAGTGTTGGCACTTCCATAGCTTGAGAAGGTATTTTAAGTTGATTGTAGTACTGGTGATAATGCGATTGGTGTTGTATTGAGTTAAAAAGGTAAACCCATTGTATATTTTAGTGAGAATTTGAATGAAGCTAAGTAGAAAAATTCAATTTATATTTAGGAGTTTTATGCAATTGTTCAAGCCTTGTGGAAGTGGAGGCACTATTTATTATGAAAGGAGTTTGTTTTATATACTGTTCATCAAGCATTGAAGTTTACTAATAGTCAAACAAACTTTAATCAAAGGCACATGAAGTGGGTGACGTACTTGCAATGATTTTCTTTTATTCTCAAGCATAGAGTTGGTGTAACCAGTAAGGTGGAAGATGCCTTCAATAGGAGGCAAGCATTGTTGATTAGTATAATAGTAGAGTTGATCAGGACATATAAAGGATATTTATGTCACAAATCTAAATTTATAGAGACATATAAGAGTTGTGTGGATCCCTAGATTAGAGGTAAGGGTTTTTTTGAGGATTTATTTGTACAAGAAGAGTATTTATTCAAGAGGCAATTATGTATATTGAAGATTTCCATGAGAAAGAATTTCATTAGGGAACTACATAGTGGAGGATTGGGAGGGTAATTTAGTATAGAAATATATTGGCCATGTTGAAGGAAAAATATTTTTAGCTAGGTTTGCATTGTGATGTCATAAAATTTGTTGAGAGATATAGAATTTGTCAAATTGAAAATGGTATTACCTAGAATATAGGGTTATATAATCTATTTCCAATTCCAAATAAACCTTGGAAATAACTTTCCATGGATTTTCTCCTTGGATTATCATAGACTCAAAGGAGTAATGGTTCCATATTTGAAGTTTTGACAAATTCTAAAAATGGTGCATTTCATTCCTTGCCAAAAGATGAATGATGCTTATAGAATTGTAGATCTATTCTTTAAGGAGGTTGTGAGGATGCATGGGTCCCCACATAGTAGGGTGATCCCACAATAGTGTGTCACACTTTTTGGCCTAAGTGGGATGCTCAAAATTAGCATTTTCTAGCATTTTTCAATTTTTTGTCAATTATAGAGAACAAATGGTCAAGAATTTTAAGGATGAAGTAAACTAATGTGTTGTGAATTTTTTTATGTAGATTCAAGTTGTAATTCTAAAAAAAGAATTATTTCTATCATTTTCTATTTTTGTTTTTCAATCAATTTTTATATTTGTATATTATTTTTTATTGAGTGACATTATTCCATAATCTATAACTTTCACTACAAATAAAAACATTCCATGATTTCTTGGAATTAGATCATTAACTCCATTATCTAGTGCACAAATATTTTTTGGTAATTTTAATTAAACATTTTATTTATTATTAATTTTTGAATTAGTACTAAAATTTTTTTAGACCTATATTGTTATGTAACACATTTCTCTTAGTATTAACAAGGACATCTATATGGAGTGTAGGGCATTTTTTTGAGATTTTTCTAACAATGTTATTTTTTCCTAGTGTCTTTAATAGAGGTCATTATTTTTTCATAATGGACCTACATTCATTATAAAATTAAAGAAAACTTAATGCAAATTATACTTTTTGGAAAGATAATACTAAAAGCTACATAAGACAAAACAACATTTCCAAATGACTTCATTTGATCTCCCAAAAGGTGAAGAAAAACTACTTTTTATCAACATTTTGATAGATGCAGAGGAGACTCCATCAAGGGTTTGATTTAAGCCTAGGAGGTTCTATCCAAGGGGTTTTGATATAAAGAGGTTTGATCTAACTACTTCAATCAAACCCCCTTAGATATAAACCCTCTAGGCTTAAATAATTATTTCTTCTAAAAACATGTGATTTCAAACAAAAATCAAGATGTCCCACAAGTGGGACACACTATTGTGGGATCAACCAGTATCACCTTAGACAGGGATACTAAGTTCTTGAGCCACTTATAGTACACATTATGGAGAAGTTTGGGTACGTATGTGCACTATATTTTTACATGCAGTCCATAGATAGATGGTTAGACAAAGATTGTTAACATGAGCCTAGGAAATCTCCCAAGAAATTTGGTGGAAGACAAACTAGCATAGTGGGATATATTGTTTGCAATTTAAAAAAAAATTGCATTCAACAACTTAGTAGATCTATCTACTGGCAAGATCTATTTTTAAATTACGTATGGGGTATCTTCTAAAGGTTTCATAGACTTGTTGAAGGTACTTTATATAGATTACATTAGCACAAATGTAGAGGATTATGTACAACACATATAGGAGGTACATGTACACAAAAAGAAGTGGTTGGAGAGAAGTAAAAATAAGTATAAGACAAGTGCAAATGAGCATAGAAGAGAAAAGAGTTACTTAGATAATGAGTTAGTCATGGTAGTTTTGAGAAATGAAAGATTACCTAGAGGAACCTATAATAATTTAAAGCCAAAGAAGACTGGCCCTTGCAAATTGTTGTGTAGAATTTCTGAGAATACTTATGAGATTGAATTACTAGAAGGATTGAACATCTCACCAATGTTTAATGCGGTTGATCTATATGAATATCATGGAGTTAAAGATTAAGAGGAGGATATAACCTCACCATAGCGACTGGATTAGAGGCAATGTACATTACTGAGAGGCCCAAAGATGAGATAAAGTAGATTGTGAGTAAGTTGTTGAGAAAAAGAATAAGGAGGAATGAATATAAAGAAAATTTAGTTAGATGAAAGGTAAGAAGGCCTACAGATTATACACAACTTTCTAAAGATGAATTGGGCCAATTGGGGTGGCCACCACAACCTATCTCACTTCCTTAATTTTGAGCACCACACTCAAAATTTTGTTACTTGGGATGTATAATGTAGGAGTGTCTCAGAGGTTGAGAAATTTTGCCTCCCCCAAAAATATTTTATTTCATATTTTGCTTTTATTTGTAGGTTTTAAATTGTTTTGTAGTAATTATATTTTTTTTGTATAAGATAGGTCTTACTATAAAATAAATTGTAGGCCCAATTACCATTGCAATGCATTTTGAGTCCTAGACTGAGATCTCACAATATGAGGATTATTTTAGCTTTGTGGTAGCATTTGAGGACATTTTAAATTTTATTAGTCTTAAGGAGGTATGTGGCTATAACTACATCAAGTTTTAATGCATAGATCTTACCACACACAACATACACCCTAAGGTTTGTTTGATCAATATGTGGTAACACATAAAGGGCCCTTTTGGATTTTATGCCAAACATTAAATATTGAGCCGATTGGAATATTTTGAGTTAGTCCTAGGAAAGATTATGAAAGAAGGTTCACAACCCATTGGTTGGTAGTACCTTATCATTTGAAGGAATCCCTATAAATAAGATGATATTATATCTTTGGAACATAATAAAACATAGAGAAGATAAGTTTGATTGTGGGCTTTAGGTTCTCAGTTGATGTAATAGGCACATAGCCTACAAGCATGTATGATTGTATAGCCATTACCATTATTGAACTTGGATAGGGACTTTTTGTGTTAATTCATTTGAATGTGGCATGTATGTTGATTATTGAGAATTAAATTGTATTGTCATTGACTTATGACATCTCATTTTTCTTTTAAAATCTATTTTAGTTATGTACTTAGTATTTTTCGTATCTCTACTTGTGCTACATGAATGGACTATTTCTCACTGGAATCTCTATCTATGACTACATCAAAATACATCCAAATAAGTTGTTTACAATCCAAAAAAATCTTCAAATTCTAATTAGTGCCCCATATTAGAATGAGTTTGTGAATTTACTAGTAATTAGTTCACTAGTTTTAACAAGTTCACAAATGGAAAATTCATGTTCACCATTGGTGAACACATGTCTATTAGGGTAAATGCTATGTTCATTTACTATGTAAGTGATGAACTTGCTATTCATACCTTTTCACATAGTTTTGATGTTAGAAAACCAAATTAAATCCTTTGGGGATGTTCCAAACCAACTCTTACACCTTTTCAACCACTTTTCCAACTTCTTTGCATTTATAACCTACAATTTGGTGACAAAAGCTATCCCAAGTACATGTATGTCATGAATAGTGGCCTCCAACTTAACCCCATTAGTCTAGTGTGTTTTTACCCAATTCCTAGATAACTGTGAAAGACTATATCAAATATTGATTGCTTCTAGCTATATTAATTGCATGTAATGTTATTATGGATTTGAAGATGTTTTACTTGAACATGTATTAAAAACATTTTTACATATAACAATAGAAAAAGTTCTTATTTTTTCATATAATTAATATTGGTACACCTTACTTTTATATTTATTTAAAAATAAATTTTCAACAACTTAGTTGTTAAAACTCATATTTTATAAGAAGATTAAATTGTCATTCACTTAAGCATAAATGTTCACTTTATTCATCCTATGATAATGTATTGTATATAAGAATGATGAGTAATTATTATTCTACATAAGAATACCAACCCTAATCCATCTCTTAAATTGATTGATAACATTGGGGCTAGTTGTGTAATGGCATGCTTAACTAAATTCAATAGAGTTTTGAAATGACAATAAGTTTATGACAATAGAAAATGATGTTCTAGTTGTAGTTATTCTAAATAACTTACTACAATATTAAAAAAATCAAGGGTTGAACTGTGAAGTTTCCTACTTCTTCATCTATTGGGTATGATGTGGATAATGTGAGCACTAAATATAGTAACATTTTTAAAAATTTCTCTTTGATTTGAAGTCATCTGGTTATTTATTATTTTTAAGACTTGGATATATGATTTTTTTGTGTATTTTTCTTGTTCTTTTAAGGACTATGGTGTTGGCAAAAATGGGTACAAATCAAAGATCTAAGCTTGAGCTACTTGAAATATTGTATTTATACCCTAGTGTTAAGGATAAGAAGAGGATCAAAGCCTAGGCAGTGAATTGTAGAAGGTTGCAGTAGGAAAGATCATGTAAAAATAAATAAAATACATCCTCTAGCATACACAATATACATCATAAAACATTATATATAATTCAAACCAACTTGTGATATATTATATTCATCAAGTATAGCTCTATTACAATGTTTGTTCATATATTAGTCTTTATCTCTTACTTGATCAATATATCCTACACCTATTTCATTAGACTATCACATTACATTATTTTCTCACATTCTCTTCTCCTCCTTCTTCTTGTATCACATCTTTAGGGCCAATAATTATACCCAATTATCTCAAGGATTATGTCTCTTGTACACATTATGTCATTTGAATGTGTTGGTGCCACATCTCTTTTGCAATAGATGTATCTTTGCTGCTTAGTCAACTCTATCCTACCAACATCATCTCCCCTTTGAAATGATGTCTTGTCTTCAATACATCCTAGCTCTGTCCACCAAAAATTTACAAAATTTGGTTGTCACAAAACTTAGGGAGCCTCCATCCTTCACGACAAGATGTGTTTGTAGATCCCTTTAAGTTGGGTATATGTGTTATCCCAATGTATGATTCCCTATTGTAGTACAATGATCTATGCATTGATGGTAAGTAGAGTTCATTATCCATCTTCAAGATTATTAGGCATTTGAATTTTTGTTGTCACCTTAGTGGAATATATTAGTATATCTATAATAATATGCACAAGGTGATGACTGATTGCTTCCTGGAGTTGTCTGATCTGTGCTCTCAGCCTTTCTCATTGATCTTGCACTTGTTGATATTGATTATGGAGATTTTAATTTACACCATCTATCTTCCATCTAATTCCTTTAGAGCATCATACATTGTGGATTATTGAATTATCTAGTTCTCAATATTTTCTAATTACATTTTTAGAGCCTTTGTTGATGTTGGCCATCTAAGACAAAATTGATATAGTGTATTTACATTAGTTTCTATAACTTGCATATTCTTTACTTCAACCTCCAACTTGGTGTGTGTGGTAGTACACTTCTTAATGTCTTCTATGTATTTCTTCTTGATCTCTACTAAAAAATTCTACTTGATTCCATTTTCTTGATTCTGTATGTGTTGCAACATGTCGTCAATGAATATTTTTAGTTGTTGTCTTAAGGGAGTCGAAGTGTCCTTGATAATATGCAGTGATGCAGCCTATAGTGTATTAAAAATAGTATCCACACTATTTTCTATGTCTACTTGATTTAGTAGATCTTTCCTTGCATTTTTTTGTAGCATATCTCCTAATTGAAACTTTTGTAATGGAGATATTTGCAATAAGTTTGTAATGGGAAATTGTAGAACTAGGGAAGATGGTATAGGCTGCAATTGCCTCTGTTGCACCAAAAATTTCTATTGCCTACATTGTATCCAATGATGGTGGAGATTTCTTTAATGAAGAAGGTCCTTTCTCTAATAACTCTTGTCATATTTTCTCTTTATCTTTCTATAGTTCCTCTTGTTGTACTTCTTATTCTGGTATTTCTTTTTGTTGAAATGCCTCTTCCTTCTTGTAGTAACATAGTGAAGGATTTTAAGGTAGAATCTATGGTTTCTTGTTTGACTTTCTTTTTTTCTTATGCTTCCTATGAGAGGAGTGTGTCCACCTTGTGTTTTGATATAAGTTCTTATTGTTGTAATTTGTTCAACCTCTCCTTCTCCAGTGATAGATTCACTAGAATTTCATCTAAGGCTTCTTTCCTTATTTCTTACTCTTCCCTTACTACCTCTTCTCTTTTATGCATTAGTATTTTGTGAATTATTTTAGAAACCCTTCTATTATTTTTGATAGTGTGTGAGGTGTTCCCGAAATGTAGTCTAATATTGCCTACTCAATTATTTTCTTGTTTGCTACACTAACTTGTGAGTACATTTGTGTAGTTATAAGTGGCATACCTTCTATGAAGAGTGATCTATACAATTTCATTTGATCCAATATAGGTTCATCTTCTTTTTCCCATTCAACTTCTTTAGTAGCTTATTCCTTCGAAGATTCTTTTTTTCTTTGGAGGTGGTTGTTTTGCCTCTACCTCTTCTTCCATTTCTACCACATATCCTTGTTTTATCTCATTTGTATCTACTTCTTGCACACAAATGTATTTCCTTTTATCTTTTATCTTTTTCTTTAGTGTTGAGGTGCCTCTTTTTTTCTTTTTGCTACTCATTTGTAGTAAAGCCTTTGTGGATTCCCTTACTGGTGACTTAGGTACCTTTTCTTGCACTTGTAGTGAGGAAACTAGTAGTTTCCTTCTTATGGTTACTGGTAGTGATCACTTTTCTAACTTTTCCTTTCCCAATGGTTTGTGTTCAAGAATCCCTAATCTCAAATCTAGGTGATTATGTCTTGAGTCATCTAGAGTGGCATACTTGTGATAGTCCCCCTTCCTCTGTGGTGGGAGTATCAAAGATTATTGTAACTTTAGGTGAGGTGGGGTTTGGTTGTAATCCCCACTTTTTGCGTAGCTTTTCTTCATTCTTCTCTAAATGTTCCATAGGCTTTTGTTTCCTCTACTTATTCATGAACTCTTTATAAGTTCCAAACCTCTTTTCTTTTGGATCTCTTGGGAGGGATAGCAACCCCCTTGCATTTGCATGTACTAGTTTATCACTAATCTCATAGGATAATTGGGATATCTAGGATGCATGTGGCTCAACCACCTCCATGAAAATGTGATCTTTATCTACCATGAAGGTGATATCATTTGCATACTATCTTACCACATCATAGAAGATGTGGTCCCTTCCTTGCATTTGTATCTAAAAATTCTTGAAGAAACTTTGACATACCTCATTGTAAGAGATAACATTCTTGAAGTGTTTTACATGTTTATTTATTTGTACAGTGACTAGGGTATCTTGTGACTAGATCTTCCCTAGAAATCCAAGAAGTCTTCTCATGAAATAAAAGGCTAAGAAAATTATAAGAGAGCCATACCATAATTTATAGCAACTACTCTCTTTGGTTTTGGTGATGTTCTCCATTAGTTACTCTCAAAGAACCTTGCATACGTCAAATTATTTATTTTCCATAATCATTTGGTAGGTAGTCAGGATGACCATTCCCATAGAAGATTCCTCTCTATTTGTATAATAAATTTTATGGGAAATGCCCGAAGTTGCATATTTGACCATTGGATTTGTTATTTTCTATATTGATAGATTTCTACCATCTGGTGTTTCCCCTGTAAGATTTGCAACCTTTTGTGTTCTCACATTCTTCCTTGATGGTAGCTTGCCTTTATTCCACAATTATGTTACCATGTGAATTGCACCCTTCATGATGCAATAGGGTTGATCAAGGTACATATAGTCATTATGTATCCTATTGAAAATTATCTTTATCCATCCTTCTATCTACAAAAGTCCAAAAAAGATTTCCATACGTCCAACTTGAAGGTACTTATTTGTTTGTATTAATCATGGTAATATTGTTTCCCAAGGTTCAGTAGGTTTTGTTGCAATAGCTTAAACTTTGTATGATCAATTTTGGTAAGTGATGTGTGTATTTACTTTCTCACATCTTCCACATAGATCACATTGGTGAGAATGTTAGAGAATGCCTCATCATGATCTACTTATTGTTGGTCATGATGTTAGTCACAAACAAACATAGAATAAAAGTACACATTAACCTTTATTCATCTTGAAAGATACAGTGAATTCAGAGAATTCATGATCCCAAGTCTCCGATGATTAGGTCTTAATCGACTGACGTTACTCAATAGTTAATGTGAATTGCTATTTCCATTTTGGGGCCTTACGTAAAAATGTACCATCATCATGACGTTCCTGCAGAAATTCCTTACAAAGAAGTCAAATTATGCAGTTATTTGATGAAAAGAAGTAAAATATCTCAATCTTTGCATGATATTTTCAATTGTGTATGCTTAGTGTTCAAATATGCTAAGTAATTTGTGATTATCTACGAGATGTCTGCATATTTTGGGTTGTTTGCTTAAGATTAGCAGTTATTTGCAATTGTGATGGTGAGATGCTCTGAAATTGAAAGAAATTAAAGGAAATACTTCTAATTAAGTTGAACCTTTAGCTTTTGATCCACATACATGCTTGATACTGTCATGAGGAGAAGAAATCAAACCATATGTTCACCAGGACATTCCACAGCTAGATACAGTTGATGCAAACTTCAGAGGATAATGAATGAAAACAATACATGCAACATGATGAGCACTCCAAGGGACGCAGCTAATCAAAGCACATATCCAGAATTCAAGCATAGATTACTCAAGATTTACGAAGATTTGTAATCAAAATACTCTTCCCTTTCATTAAGTATGCAAAAGACATGTACATATACAGCAGCTTTGAAATGAGCCCTAAATATTTCAGCAAACAGATTTCAATTAAGTTTCAAATGAATATAACAAGGCATTCCACCACCTTTTATAGAATAAGGTGAGGAATCCATTACAAAAGATCTACGGATCTGATATGTCAATACAAATCAATGGTCATCATTTCATGACTTGTCAATTTTACAAAATGGCACAAGTTGCCAGCTGGCAACTATCTATATTACCTATGCAAAATATTCCCCTTCATGATGTATCTCCATCATGTTCTTCAGCTGATTCATGCGGGTCATCATCATGTGCATCGCTTCCTAAACCTTCACTATCCTGATGATTATGCTGTTGCATATGGGGTTGCATGCTGCTGTGGATCTGTTCATATGACTGCACAACCTGATCTATTCCTCCACCATCTTGAGTCTTTGCCTTGATAATGGCGTGCTTGTGTGCCTCATACTTATCCCTGCTGTTATCCAGCTTATTTTCCCTGTCTTGCAATGTCTCACTGTAGGTCTCCATCTTGACCTTGATTCTCATTATTTTATTTATCACTTCTTCTGTCAAGTGGATGAGTGGACCATCATCTTCCATTTGGAAGTTACTGCGCAGAGCCTTAAGGGCAGAGTCTTCATCTTGATTCTCTATTTTTCCCTCTACTTTGCCTTCTAGTGTTTCTAGCATGTCTGCCTCAATGCCCATTAAATCACGTAGCCTCATGCTAATCTCCCTCAGCTTATTATTGCATCTCTTGAGGACTCCGTATTCAAACTGCACATCCTTATACCAGATGTCTATTAATAATGCAGTATTATTATTCAATACCTACTTACTGATAAGCAGTTGTGGGTTTATCTTCCTTATTTCTCCCAACAGGCTGAGGACTTTCTCCAGTTTATAAGACCTTTTCCTGGTCTGCATCTGCAATTTGTCCACCTTGGTTTTGGAGTCACTTAATATGCTCCACCTCTTCAAAGAATCCTTCATTATTTCTATAGCATCATCCAATGTGGATGACATCCATTTTCTTATTACGGACGCCTCATGTTTCATGAGGTCCAGTTTATTTACCTCCTCCTGAGAAATGGCAGTCAATGGAACTGCAACTTCACTTGTAGTATCATCAGGATTGGTTAAGCCTTTAATGTATGCATGCAACTGAGCAATGTGCTCTTTATGTTGCTTATTTTTCTCCTTCTCTCTTTTCACTTTCTGAATTAGAGAGTCTATGATGTCTTTTCCCTCTTGACCTTCCTGCTCTTCGTTGGCAAAACCCAAATCAACTGTACTGATCTGAAATTCATCGACAGTGATCTTGCCTTTCTCCTTCTCTACCGCAGGTACAACAATTTGTGCGGTCCTTCTCCCTGTCGCCGGATCTCTTTTGATGGCCGATGTCATCCTGGCCTTCCTCTTGGGCTTCATTATATCCGCGGAGAATAGGGTGGAGACGTTGAACTCTTGGATTTCAAGTTCCTCCTCAACATTTACCTCCTTTTCTAACCATGGAGGCACCTGATCATGCTTTTCAGCTTCATGATGCTGTTCACTCCTATCTCCCGTTTCTATCAACAAGTGTTGTGGAGATGGTGGTTTTTCCTTTTCTCTCTCTTGATGCTCGCCTTGCTGCTGATCCTGTGGTGCCTCCTCCTGATGAGGAATTTCCTTTTCTGGGGGATCATCTTCTCTGTGTGGGGAACCCTACGGTGTACCTGTATGTAGGTCATGATGATCATGATCTTTCTCCATCATTTCTTCACCTGTCCCTAGTTCTTCCCCTTGTGGAGGTTGATCATCCTCCTTTTGTTTCTCTATTTCTGGTGGTATGTCCACCGTATCTGATATCATAGGATCTGCTTGACGTGATGGCATCAGTTCTGCAGCCGCTACTTGTTCTGTGCCTGCACTATCCACCTCTTGTGCCTTAGCAGCCAGATCCTCTATTTCTTCCTTCTTCTCATCAGCCTTTATTTCTTGGACCTCCACTATAGCAGGTCCTACTGATGTATCCTATGGGCTTTGCTGGCCTGATTCAAGAGCATGGCCTTCTGCTTCTGCCATCTCTATCTCCTCTGTTAGGTGGCCCTTATCAGGTGATCCTGCTGGCTTCTCAGGACTTGCATCCTGTTTCTCTGTCAAGTCTACCACTACAGGACTTGTCACCTCAGCGATCAGTGTGTCCAGCCCTATGTCCTGAGCTACCTACTCCAGGCTCTTTTCTGGTTCTGGGCTTTTTTCTCGCTCCGCTTCTGCTTGTTTCATCTCCTCAAGCACTGTTTGAACCGTTGGAGGCTTGTGAGGAGTCACACTTGCATCAGCAGCAAATGTTTCCATTTCTTGTGCAGCCACATCCTGCACCACCTCATCATTAGACAAATTGATTGTCTCTTCCAGCGAGACATGTCCTTCCGCTTGTGTCTGAGATGCTTCCTTTTGTTGCTCTTCAGCAAGTTTAGTCTTGAACTTGACAATGGTAGGAAGCGAAACATTGTGCTGAAGTTCCTTCGGCGCTTCACTACCTGCCCCTTGTAATTGTGCTGGGGGTTGACTTATCTCACCTCTCATGGAGGTTCTTGGTTTCTTAGGTGTGGTGGGAACCAACACCTGCGGAGCTCTCCTCTTTCTTCTTATTATTAGTGGAGCTTCCTCCTCTTCTTCAGGCTCCTCCTCCATGAGGATATCTTTGCCTGGTTGTTTGGATGACTGACCCACTTCTTGGGTCTTTGTGATTCCAGCCTCTACTGTCTTAGTTTTCTTGGGCTTTGGAGGAGAATCCGATTCTGATCCTGATTTGGCTGCCTCCTCCGCTGTGAATACTGCCCTTTCAATTATGACCCCTTTGGGTCCTTTTTCCACCTTCTTGCCCCTTGGGGCCCTTTTGCTAGGCTGTTGTGGTGGAGGGATCCTCTCTCCCTTAGTCTTCCTCTTCTCCAGCAGGAAGTCATCATATTCATCTGCAGGGATGTCCTGCCCCTTCTTCTTGTTGTCCACCGTGATGGCAACACCCTTCTTCTTCAATGCCTCTACCTGTGCATCCACCCAAGTTTGGGTCAAGTGTAAAGTTCTGGCAAAGAATGGGTCCAAGGACATATCCTCCTGCATGGTGAGGTCAGGTGCAGAGATGGTATCATTGTAAATCTTCTTCTGCTCATATTCGTTTGCCATTATCCTGCCATCATCATTCTTTAGCTGTTGAGGAAGGGAGATGCAGTCAAATGTCCTAACCTGGTTCAGAGTCAACCTCTGATACCTCCTCCTCCTGGCTTCTGCCTCATCTTCGCAGTCAGCCCAAAAATCTTCTAGGTGCCTCTGGTGAATAGGCTTTCCTAGGATCTTCTGTATTCTGCCGTAAGGATCATATGGTCTGGTTATTGGAAAAGGTAGTAAATTCATCTTGTTCAGGGTGACCATCACCTTCTTTATATTGTCAGATTCAGGGCACATGTAGTTGCCAATGCTGACTGGGAACAAAATTGGTGGCAGCTTCTTGGCATCCTTATACATTTGTATCATGGTGGCGCCCTACCTGATAAATTCCATTAACACTACTGCATCAGTAGGATATCTTGGCAGCATCAGGGGATGTCCTTCAAAACCTTCTATCCTGATATAGGAAAAGGTGGCAAATTGTATGTACCATACCCCATGCCTGTATACTACCTCTTGAGCCTCCATGCTCAGTCTTTTAGTTCTGTCATCTTCCATGGTCGTTACCAGATGCATAGAAAATGCATCATTGACCAGTTTGTAGTCCTTGAGATAATTAGTCCTTTGCAACTAGGGATGATGATCCCAGATATAGGCTGCATTTGTGCCTGTGAGCTTTCCATCTGTCACCAGGGCATCAAAAGTGCCCCTATCAGTACAAGAATACATGATATAAGAGGTCATGTAGAATGCACAATCTAAACCTCCCAGGTTCATCAGCTGCTCATGCAGAGCATCGCTTATTATTTGGCCCCACAGTGGCTTGATGTCTGCATACAGACACATCATTATTATGCCATACATCCAATCTCTAAATTCACCAATATTAGGTTGGCCAGTCACCCTGTTCAGTAGGGCAATCACGTACTGCTACTCCTCATTGAAGTCAAACTTGAACATGTGCACGGGGAGCTTGGCCGCTGCATTGTATGTGCTGTTCTCGGCCCGCCAAGCATACATGTTCTTTCTAGCCGCCTTCTTGTTGGCCTCGTATTCTCTTTCAGACTTCTTCAAGTCTACACTCTTTACCTTACTGCCCATTGGCAGTCCAAATGTCTGGGAGAGACCTTTGATGGATAGGTCTGCATATACCCTCCCGTGCTTCACCACCTGCCTCGTCTGAGGGTTATAATTCCGGGCGCATTCAATGACTAGCTCCGGAGACTCCATGGAGTATGGGAAGCCAGCAGCGTTCCACATACCTGATACAAACACTGTGTCTAATACCGAACTCTTGTCATGTCCATCATTCAGCTTGGCCGACCAGGCCTCTAGGTTAGTAATCCCCTGATGGGTGTCTGTAATTGCCCCATATTTGAACAGGACCCCTCTCTGAGAAGAGAACATAGGCCTACTGAATTCCTCCTGATTCTTGACTAAGCATTTTTCAGCCATGGGTACCTGCAATTAACAACATTTCTTCTCACAACAGGGATATGCATGCATACATATTGCAAATATCATGCCTATTGCATCAATTTCACATTACTTACTTACATGGATACATAACCAAAACTTACAACATCATTTAGAAACAACATGATGAGGGCTTCAGTTCACTTACCTGGTTATGCAGATTTTCCTTTATACCAATATATCGTCAAGACGCTCTTAATTCAACTGCTGATCACTTCCTTCTTTCTATCTGTGAGCTAGAATTGCGCAACGGTAGCTGTTATGCGGATATGGAGGCTAGTGCTCTGTAAAACAATTTTAACGCAGGTAAACGTAACAATGGCGGTTGAATTACCTTTTAACCTAGTAGTTAGGGTAAATTTAGGGCACTCTGACAAGTTAGATTGCAATCTTTGATCATTCATACGAAAACTCAGGATCTCGCCAGGTATTTCATTGGGTTCAGGGGTCGGCGGGAATCACCTACCATATCTGCACGCATTTAATGATAATGGCGGCAAAGGGAGCGGGGGGGATATCCATATGACAAGATATCATGAGGGTAGGATGATATTCACGAATATCAGGTTGAGCTTCAATATCATCCTCCCTAGTCTTGAAATTGTTATCGCGACAAGATTCGAGTAACAATGCACCCTTTGTTTACGTTTTAGCACATCAGGAGGATATTTCGGTTTATCGGGTGATGTTTCAAAAAAATGATGATGATGAGACAAGCTTGCTCATCCTCCTTTCTGAATATCAGGATGATGTCATCATGATATTCGTTCTTTGTATCAGAAATGCTTCATGACGTCATCGTCATATTGGGCGAACATGATCATGTTTACAAAATATCCTGTTGAAATGTAAATATGATGATGATGTCATCAGGATGTTTGTTTCTTCATTTATCGTATTCAGATGATGTCATCAGGATGTTTGTTAAGGGTGATATTTCACGTCAGGATGATATTAACGAATATCGGGTTACTTTTCAAAACATGATGTCCGCGGTATAAAAGACCGCTTGACGGGAAAAACTTACTACCATTTAAAGTTGACGTCCGGATATTTGAGCCATAGGATATATCAGGGGATGTCTCAAATATGATGATGATGTTCAAAACATGACTGGGATTATAAAATATGACCCCCCCTCTTGCGAATATCAAGTTTGACCAAGACTTTGACTGTTCATAACTCTCACATCCTGATGAATATCAGGGTGATGTAAAAGGCAAACCTGCATGAAATTTAATGTTCTTTCAGAATATGAGGTCACCAACAGGAAATGTGAATTTTGACAAACTAACCTCATATTGGGGACTTACCTCATCCTGACTCAACGTGATGATGCACCTGACTTATTTTACCAAACCGCCAAAGAGCAAACAACACAAGCCAAGCCAAAAGAAGTTGGGTCCCTGTTTTGCCAAGTCAAAATGAGGCGTGTTGTGTAACCACACAACAACTTGCCACCAAAGAAAATGAACAAATTCCAATGATTCAAGTGATGTGATCACATTTATCTATAGTGCTCTAATTCTATCTAAGTGTAAGCATCATGGTCCTCTGAATGATAAAATTTTATCATGGTGATAATGCTAACAAAGGATCAGTGTGTGCATATGATTAGTTATCCTCATCTTGAAAGTAAGTTGAAAACGTAAGTAACTGGTGTTAAACTACATAGTTGGAGATCATCCCTCATGGCCAACCTGGATAGAGCCTTGCTGCCAGCAGGCATCTATAGCCTCGGCAAGGTTATCTATACAATCTCCCTAAGTAGAGCCCCACTGCCAGCAGGCGTCTATAGCCCCGGTAGAGTTACTTAGATGGCCTAATTTTATTTCTTTTCTGATTTTCTTTTAAAATTCATATCTGATATCATCATGTCAGCTCATTTGTACAAGGTATAGTCACTTGCAGCTTTAGGTTGGAGATTGCACTGGTAGCAAGGGAGTCCCTTTAGATTTTTCACTTAACACCTATACTAGTGTGTTCAACAAACCCAAGGTTGTTAGGTGTTTCATTGTGATGGATTCACTTTGACCAAGAAAAAGCACCCTGATGAAAAGACATCACAAACCTGATCATGAACACTTCTTAGAATGAATCATAACTTATGTTTAAATGTGATCTTATCATTTGAATCTTAACAACTTGATTATTGTCTAGGGTGATGAAGTGCATCATCCTAACTTACCAGAACAAGGTCTCAACCAACAAAACAAAACAAGCACAACAAACAAACTGTACAAACAACTATACAAATATACATTATGATACATACTGACTGTCGTGAAGTCATTCAGGCCTGGAAATAATGTTTGAGGAATTGTCCATTGACTGGCAATGGGACATCCTCGCCTGTCAGGTTCTTAAGCCTATAAGTGCTGTCTCCTAAGATCTCAGAAATCTGAAAGGGACCTATCCATAATCTATCAAACTTACCATGATCACCTTTCTTTTCATGGGCTTTATCCCACATCAGGACTAAATCAGATATCCTGAAAGCTTTAATTCTGGCTCTCTTGTCAAACCAGCGTTTGACAACAGCCTGATGCTTAGCAAATCGGTCAATCGCTTGACTCCGTTTTTCTTCCAAGTGCATCAGTTGAAGTAACCTGACTTCCTGTTTATTATCTATGCCTAGATATTCTTGGGCAAACTGTAGAGTAGGAATTTTTAAGTTTACAGGGAGGATAGGATCTACCCCATATACTAGTTGGAAGGGTGAGTTTCCTAATGCAGTTTTCATTCTAGTTCTATCTACCCATAAGGCATATTTCAGAAATGAGTTCCATTCCCTAGGGTTTTTCTCTATCAGTTTTCTTATGATACTCAGTAAATTCTTGTTGGTGGATTCTGCTAATCCATTCCCCTGGGGATAGTAGTTGGACGAAAACTTAAGTATGATCCCATGATCAAAAGCCCAACTTGGCAATTTGGTGGAAATGAAGGCAGAACCATTATCACTTACCAATGCATAAGGAGTTCCATACCTGGTGATAATGTTGCTTTCCAGAAACTTAATGACATCATCTGCAGTGCAAGTTTTGCTGCTGATAGCCTCAGTCCATCTAGTACAATAGTCAGTAATTGTTAGGACATACCTATGGCCTGAGGAAGACGGAGGATTGATCGGTCCTATGAAATCCATGCCCCATTGTGCAAATGGGCGCTCTTCCACCACTGGCTGCAATGGTTGCGTAGCATATTTCTCTCTGTTGGCAGCAACCTGGCAAACATAACAACATTTAACATGATCAGCTGTGTCTTTAAAAATTGTAGGCCAGTAATATCCTGCTCTGAGGATTGCATGTGTCGTGGCCAATGCTGATCCGTGTGCCATTCCAAACTTGTCATGTAACTCTGTCAAAACTTTATTTGCTTCTGGTTTCTCTAAGCATCTCAGGTATATTCCTTCATAATTCTTTTTAAACAAGGTTCCTCCCTTCATCATATACTTCTGGGATCTTATCTTCAAGGCTCTTCTCTGTGAAGCTTGCATTCTTGAAGGACATCTTCCGGTGATCAGGATGTGCCTGATGTCTGAATACCATTCTCTATTGTCTTTCTCATTGATCACATACTGCTGACTGATGATGTTTGGATCAGTTTCAGATATCATCTGACTTAGAGCTTGTCCTCTCACCAGCTTCATTGGTGTTATCTCCATGTCATATTCTTGTAATACAGTAATCCATTTGGCTCTTTTTTCACCAGGTTCACTCTGCATCAGCAGCATCTTGACTGCTGCATTTGGTACCACAGCAATCACTTTGCTTCTGAGTATGTAATGTCTGAATTTCTTTATTGCTCTGACTAATGCAAGTGCCTGTCTCTCAACATCTACATATCTCAACTCAGCATCCCTGAAAGGACAGCTCATGAAAGCAATTGGTTTCTCTTCTTTCTCTTCATTTCTTTGAGTTAACACTGCTGCAGAAGTATGTTCTGAGGCAAATGAGTAGATGTAGAAATCTCTTGTATAATCTAGACTAATGAGGACAGGAGCATCTGAAATGGCCTTCTTTATATCTTCAAAAGCAGCCTTGGCTTCTGGTGTCCACTCAATTTGTGCATCCTTTTTCAACATGGCATTTAGTGGTCTGACAATCTCAGCAAAGCCGGTGATGAACTTCCTCACAAAATTTATCTTACCAAAGTAAGACTTAACTTCCTTTTTGCTTCCTGGAAGTTGTAACTTCATAATAGACTCCACCCTATCAGGATCGATGATAATTCCATCTTCTGTGATCAGGTGGCCTAGTAACTTTCCTGTTGTGACTCCAAATATGCACTTCTTAGGATTCAAAGATATTCCGTACTCTTCACATTTCTTCAATACACTTCTGAGATCAGCAACATGATTTCCCCTTTCCTTAGAGAAAACCGTCAGGTCATCCATGTAGATGACTATACATTTTCCTATTAAGCCTCTGAAGGCTATGTCCATTGCTCGCTATAATGTGGCTCCAGCATTTATAAGTCCAAATGGCATACGTCTATATGCAAATATACCCCACTTTGTGGTGAAGGCAGTTTTCAATCTGTCAATTTTATCAACCATCACTTGGTTGTATCCTGAAAAGCCGTCCAGGAAGGACATCATTTTGGCTCCATTTGCAATCTGTAGAACTTCATCAAGGAGGGCAAAGGATAATTATCCTTTTCTGATGCTCTGTTCAGGTTCCTGAAATCTACACATAACCTGATGTCTCCATTCTTCTTTCTGACTGGCACAAGATTTGCCACCCAAGTGGAGTGCCTTACAGGGAATATTATCCGGGCATTTAACAATTTCTTAACTTCTTCAAGGATAATTGGTTCAAGCAGAGCATTGACTAGCCTCTGCTTCTGTCTGAAAGGTTTTGCATCTGGCTTGAGAGGTATAGTATGAGTTATGACAGAGGTGTCATATGTCTTTAGCTCATCATAAGTCCATGCAATTACATGTATGTAATCTTTAAGGGCCTGAGTTATTCCTTCTAACTCTTCTGGTGTACAAACCTTACCCAATAAGACGTTTCTCTTGTCATCAGCTTGTCCAATATTCACTTGTGAATATTGACCTCCATCTGCCTTAGGCAGATCTTTATGTTTAAGCATATTATCTAGATCAAAAGCTCTTTCTAATTCAATCATACCTTTGGGAATTCTGTTGCTAGGCAACTCTAATATCTCATCTTCTTCCCAAACATGATCTTCCATACCATTCTCATCTATAATCTGAGCTTCAAATATGTCTCTGTTTGATATAAAGTCCAAGATGTGTTGATCATCATCAAACACCTAGAGATTAGTCACATTGTCAGGTACTGAAGGCACTGACACCAATTCTACTGAAAATCTCTTTAGACCAGATATAGACAGTGGTTCCAACGTACTAGCGGCCTGGGCGAGTGCATCTTCCCTCTGGTTCTGTTCTCTTGGTACGTGAATGATATTAAAGGCATCAAAGTCTTCAATCAGGTCCCACACTCGATGTCTATAATTTGATAGTTTTCTGTAGTTACAGGAGTAAATTCTTCTCACTTGCCTCACAACTAGTTCTGAATCCCCAAAGACATGCAGGATCTTCACTTTCTTCTTATGAGCAAACAACATTCCATGAATCAGAGCTTCATACTCTGCTACGTTGTTAGTACAGGGGAACTGTAGTCTGTAGGCTGCTAAGTAGGATTTTCCTGATGGATCAATGAGATCTATTCCTACCCCAGCACCTTGCTTAGATTTGGATCCATCAAACCTTAAGATCCAAGGCTTATCCTCAGTAGGACTTTTATCCTCAGCAGGATATCTATTTCGTCCTCCTTTCTTCTTTGCAGCTCTGGCTGCTGCTCCGCCTGATATCCACTTTAACTTAGGGATGTCATCATCCTCAAGTTTCTTCTTTCCTTTATTTTGTGAGCCTGATGGCTTTTCTATTTTCTCTTCCATATCAGTAGGAGGATGATGTTCAGGATCTACAGCTGCATGCTTCTTCAAAATGTGTAAGCATAGTGAGCAAGTTGTTTCTGAGTGAGGTGCCTCATGCAGCCTACACCAACCTTTAATTAAAACCTCCTGGGGAGATTTACACTGTCGTGTCATCTTCTCTATTTCTTTTACCAAAAATTCTTCGAACTTTGTCAGGTCACTACCCTTGTCTTCATCAGACAACTCATAATCTGGTTCCATGAAGCAATCGCTACCAGGAGTGATCTTTTCTTTTTCTGCATCATTTATCTGGTTGGACACCAGGATCTCTTCTGCTTTCAGGATATGATCTTCATCATGATCTGTCGACTCTTCTGTTCCTGCAGAAGACAGATAAGAATTAGTATCGTCATCATCATCAGATGTAGCACTCACCTCGGAATATGATGATGATGCTTCACTATATGTCTGCTCTAGTATCATCATGTCTAAGCATGTTTCACAAGTCTTTTCCGAGTGTGTTTCGCCATGTAATCTGCACCACCCATCAATCAAAATGTCATTAGCAGGTATATTTAATAATTGGCAACGTTTTACATGAGTAGATAAATACATCTCAAAATCTCTGAAGTGATTCATTTCATTTTCGTTATCTGGATCATTATCAGGTTCTATAACTAGCCGGTCTTCATGATGATGATCATCATGATGATGATGAACATCAAGCATCAGGATTTCTTCTATTTTAACAGTCTGCGGCCTGATGCAGTAAACTCCAGGTTCTACGTTCACATACATGATCTCATTTGTTTTGTTGTACTCTGTGATCATATGTTTCATCCTAGGTTCATCATCAATCCTGATCTGATTAAGTATACCTTTCCATGGCAACCACATGTGACTGAAATCTATGAACATATATCCGTTAACCGTCTTAGACCAGTCTCGGCTAAGCAACATCCCATAAGTATCAGGTATGTCAACTACCTGAATGTCAATGTAATACTGGATCCTAGGATCAGATGCTAACTGCATGTGAATGTGAGTTAGTTCTCCTACTACACTTACTTCTGTCTTGTCCAGTTGAGTGACCTTCTTTAAGGATTTAGCCGGATGCAGTCCTAAAGCATTACATATTGACAAAGGCATAACATTCGTTGAGGCTCCGGAATCCACCAGACAGTTGTGCAAGTTTTTGCTGAACATCCTTATGGTGAGGAGAAACGGAGGTGATTCAGTTTTATCTCTATACAAGGTCATGTGGGAGGTTTCAGCAGCTTGGACTGTAGCTGACACTTTAGGCTTGATAATATTATCCTTAGCAGCATGATCTTTGCCATTGGATTGACTTGAAAGATGACTATCCTCTTTAGGAGCAGGATCATCTAGTGACTTCATGAATGCCTTTTTGATGGCAGGAGTTTTCAGTAACTCCGATAAGGACAGGCTGATCTTGATTTTCTTCATTTCATCAGCCAAATAGCTGACTAACTTGTCAAGCTCCTGAGGTGCATTTACGACCTTTGTTACTGTGTTTTGAGGAGACAAGTATTGAGCATTCACCTTAGGGAACCCAGGGTTATTGCTAGCTTTAGGATCTGGAGGTGTATTGAAGTTGTTTGGAGGTAGAGATGATGTCAATGGACCAGCAGGTCTGTTGGCACTACTTCTCAGGTTATAATTGTGCTTACCAGGATATTGCTGCTGATATGCATGTACTTCCTCATGCTCTCTTGCAGGTTCATTTTCATCCTCAAAGGGGAAAACATAATTTGTTTCAAAGGTTAAGGCAGATTCCTCATAGGTCTGATCATAACTCTGATGAGGTTGATTAGTGTACGTTTCTAGCACAAAAGTTGAGTCATATCCACAAGGAACTATCTCATTTCCTTCTGCCTGAGGGGGATTTCCAGAAGTGTTAGACACTTCAGTCTGAAAGATGCTGGTAGCAATCCTAAATTGTGGGCAATCTAATTCTGCATGTGCATTGGTATTGTGGATCCTACACCAATTAGTAAGGGCTGCCTCAGCAAGATTGACTCTAGTAGTCTGTTTAGCTTCACCCGGAGGCTGATTGTCTAGGGGTGATGGTAATGAACCGTTATTTGGCCTGGAGTTCCATATTCTGGGCTGTCTAGGAGGATTATTGTTATTTCCACCATTATTGTTGAAGTTATTGTTGTTATATCCTCTGTCAGGGTAGTTTGGTCTGTCATTGGAATAATTTCTGTTCTGACCTGACTGGGAATAAAAACCCTGATTTCTCAAATGTGTTACTTCTGTGGTGAGTTTTCTCAGCTGAGCAGAAATTTCTTTGATTTCTTCCTTTTCCTCTTGAGCTTTGGCAACTACATTTTCTGTCTGAGGCTTGAAAAAAGAGGATCCATGGTTACTGTTGGATAGATCAGTACCCTGAGGTGTCTGAGCATGTGCAGGATATTGTGGTAGTTGGCCATTTCCATTAGGAGGAGGCATAATGCTCAATGGCGGTACTTGCAAAGGTACAGGCATGACTACTGGAGGTATCACTGCTCCATTTGGATATTGTGCAGGATATTGTGGAGGATACGGTGCAGGATGTAATGCAGGATATTGTGACTGCATGCCAGGCAAGGTAGGGAATACTATATTTGGAGTAGGGGCAGGTATCAACTGCTGATTTACCTTGATAGCTTCTTGAAAAGCTCCTGTCAATGTAGTGATCTCTGGATGTGTTCTCCTGATGAACATGGAAGTTAATGGATCCAGGGCTGAATAATAGATACTCCTAGCAGCAGCATCAGCTACTACATATGGGGCAACTAGCTTGGACAACATTTTCTGGAACCTAGCATTGAAATTAGCAATAGGCTCATTCTCAAATCTTTTGATTGTAGCAAACATGTGATAATTCATGGATGGATCAATAGGGACCTTGAACCTGTCAAGAAAAGCTTTCTCTAAGACAGCCCATGAACCAACAGAGGATTGGCCCAGATTGATGAACCAATTATAAGCCTCTTCCCCTAAGGAAAAAGGAAATAATTAGCACACCACGTCCTGATGTTCTATTCTAGCTCTGCAGGAAGCTTCTTTAAATGTCATGATATGATCATCAGCATCTTGATAAGGATGATATTTTGGACAAAGTTTGTCTGGATTCTTTGGTAACTCGTGATATGCATTAAAGGTCAAAGGTGACTCTGCTGCAAAGAAAGACATTGCAGCCTGAGGGGGCTGAACTGGTGGTGCAGCTGGCTGAGTTTGAACTAAAGGCACACCCTGAGGTTGAATAGGAGGTGTCACAGATATACCAGAAGGTATTTGCAAACCAACAGGAGTTATAGGAGGAGGTCCTGGTGAAGCTCTAGATGCACTAGACCCTGGAGTATGATGAATGTCTACAGTCCTAGGTCTGAAACCTCTAACAGGCAATTCTTCAAAAATTTCACTAGGTCTAGACCTGTTATTTATCCTGTGAGCTAGGATTTCTTAATTTGGAGGCAAATTGGCTGAAACTTTGCAAATATTGGCTGGATTCCACCGGATGAGGTGATATTTGCAGTCAGATGGCAAATCAGATTGGATATTTATGAAATATTTGCGAAGGTACTGCAAATATGACAGGATATTGGGGTATCTTGACTCGTAACACAAGATCTCAAGTGTCTAAGGCTTAAATTCTGCAAGACTTGAACAAATTTATGTATCTTTGGCCAATATTTAGTGAATTCAGGAAGATCTACTGTAAAGCTTGCAATATTTATGTGAGATCTGGAAATCTTTACATAGAAGGAACACGTACGAACTTCTCATAGTAAATATTTACATAATTTACTGAAATTCATAGGCGATCTGAGGTTACCTTACTCTATGCGTCATCAAACCTGAAAATAATGATGATGAGCATGGTTTTCTGGACTTGCCCTCCTTCTAGCGCCAATTTATGTTGGTCATGATGTTAGTCACAAACAAACATAGAATAAAAGTACACATTAACCTTTATTCATCTTGAAAGATACAGTGAATTCAGAGAATTCATGATCCCAAGTCTCCGGTGATTAGGTCTTAATCGACTGACATTACTCAGTAGTTAATGTGAATTGCTGTTTCCATTTTGGGGCCTTACGTGAAAATGTACCATCATCATGACGTTCCTGCAGAAATTCTTTACAGAGAAGTCAAATTATGCAGTTATTTGATGAAAAGAAGTAAAATATTTCAATCTTTGCATGATATTTTCAATTGTGTATGCTTAGTGTTCAAATATGCTAAGTAATTTGCGATTATCTACGAGATGTCTGCATATTTTGGGTTGTTTGCTTAAGATTAGCAGTTATTTGCAATTGTGATGGTGAGATGCTCTAAAATTGAAAGAAATTAAAAGAAATACTTCTAATTAAGTTGAACCTTTAGCTTTTGATCCACATACATGCTTGATACTGTCATGAGGAGAAGAAATCAAACCATGTGTTCACCAGGACATTCCACAGCTAGATACAGTTGATGCAAACTTCAGAGGATAATGAATGAAAACAATACATGCAACATGATGAGCACTCCAAGGGACACAGCTAATCAAAGCACATATCCAGAATTCAAGCACAGATTACTCAAGATTTACAAAGATTTGTAATCAAAATACTCTTCCCTTTCATTAAGTATGCAAAAGACATGTACATATACAGCAGCTTTGAAATGAGCCCTAAATATTTCAGCAAACAGATTTCAATTAAGTTTCAAATGAATATAACAAGGCATTCCACCACCTTTTATAGAATAAGGTGAGGAATCCGTTACAAAAGATCTACGGATCTGATATGTCAATACAAATCAATGGTCATCATTTCATGACTTGTCAATTTTACAAAATGGCACAAGTTGCCAGCTGGCAACTATCTATATTACCTATGCAAAATATTCCCCTTCATGATGTATCTCCATCATGTTCTTCAGCTGATTCATGCGGGTCATCATCATGTGCATCGCTTCCTGAACCTTCACTATCCTGATGATGATGCTGCTGCATATGGGGTTGCATGCTGCTCTGGATCTGTTCATATGACTGCACAACTTGATATATTCCTCCGCCATCTTGAGTCTTTGCCTTGATAATGGCGTGCTTGTGTGCCTCATACTTATCCCTGCTGTTATCTAGCTTATTTTCCCTGTCCTGCAATGTCTCACTATAGGTCTCCATCTTGACCTTGATTCTCATTATTTTATTTATCACTTCTTCTGTCAAGTGGATGAGTGGACCATCATCTTCCATTTGGAAGTTACTACGCAGAGCCTTAAGGGCAGAGTCTTCATCTTGATTCTCTATTTTTCCCTCTACTTTGCCTTCTAGTGTTTCTAGCATGTCTGCCTCAATGCCCATTAAATCACGTAGCCTCATGCTGATCTCCCTCAGCTTATTATTGCATCTCTTGAGGACTCCGTATTCAAACTGCACATCCTTGTACCAGATGTCTATTAATAATGCAGTATTATTATTCAATACCTGATTACTAATAAGCAGTTGTGGGTTTATCTTCCTTATTTCTCCCAACAGGCTGAGGACTTTCTCCAGTTTATAAGACCTTTTCCTGATCTGCATCTGCAATTTGTCCACCTTGGTTTTGGAGTCACTTAATATGCTCCACCTCTTCAAAGAACCCTTCATTATTTCTATAGCATCATCCAATGTGGATGACATCCATTTTCTTATTACGGACGCCTCATGTTTCATGAGGTCCAGTTTATTTACCTCCTCCTGAGAAATGGCAGTCAATGGAACTGCAACTTCACTTGTAGTATCATCAGGATTGGTTAAGCCTTTAATGTATGCATGCAACTGAGCAATGTGCTCTTTATGTTGCTTATTTTTCTCCTTCTCTCTTTTCACTTTCTGAATTAGAGAGTCTATGATGTCTTTTCCCTCTTGACCTTCCTGCTCTTCGTTGGCAAAATACAAATCAACTGTACTGATCTGAAATTCATCGACAGTGATCTTGCCTTTCTCCTTCTCTACCACAGGTACAGCAATTTGTGCGGTCCTTCTCCCTGTCGCCGGATCTCTTTTGATGGCCGATGTCATCCTGGCCTTAGTCTTGGGCTTCATTATATCCGCGGAGAACAGGGTGGAGACGTCAAACTCTTGGATTTCAAGTTCCTCCTCAACATTTACCTCCTTTTCTAACCATGGAGGCACCTGATCATGCTTTTCAGCATCATGATGCTGTTCACTCCTATCTCCCGTTTCTATCAACAAGTGTTGTGGAGATGGTGGTTTTTCCTTTTCTCTCTCTTGATGCTCGCCTTGCTGCTGATCCTGTGGTGCCTCCTCTTGATGAGGAACTTCCTTTTCTGGGGGAGCATCTTCTCTATGTGGGGAACCCTGCGGTGTACCTATATGTAGATCATGATGATCATGATCTTTCTCCATCATTTCTTCACCTGTCCCCAGTTCTTCCCCTTGTGGAGGTTGATCATCCTCCTTTTGTTTCTCTATTTCTAGTGGTATGTCCATCGTATCTGATATCATAGGATCTGCCTGAGGTGATGGCATCTGTTCTGCAACTACTACTTGTTCTGTGCCTGCACTATCCACCTCTTGTGCCTTAGCAGCCGGATCCTCTATTTCTTCCTTCTTCTCATCAGCCTTTATTTCTTGGACCTCCACTATAGCAGGTCCTGCTGATGTATCCTGTGGGCTTTGCTGGCCTGATTCAAGAGCATGGCCTTCTACTTCTGCCATCTCTATCTCCTCTGTTAGGTGGCCCTTATCAGGTGATCCTGCTGGCTTCTCAGGACTTGCATCCTGTTTCTCTGTCAAGTCTACCACTACAGGACTTGTCACCTCAGCGATCAGTGTGTCCAGCCCTATGTCCTGAGCTACCTGCTCTGGGCTCTTTTCTGGTTCCGGGCTCTTTTCTCACTCCGCTTCTGCTTGTTTCATCTCCTCAAGCACTATTTGAACCGTTGGAGGCTTGTGAGGAGTCACACTTGCATCAGCAGCAAGTGTTTCCATTTCTTATGCAGCCACATCCTACACCACCTCATCATCAGACAAATTGAGACATGTCCTTCTGCTTGTGTCTGAGATGCTTCCTTTTGTTGCTCTTCAGCAAGTTCAGTCTTGAACTTGACAATGGTAGGAAGCGGAACATTGTGCTGAAGTTCCTTCGGTGCTTCACTACCTGCCCCTTGTAATTGTGCTAGGGGTTGACTTATCTCACCTCTCATGGAGGTTCTTGGTTTCTTAGGTGTGGTGGGAACCAACACCTACGGAGCTCTCCTCTTTCTTCTTATTATTAGTGGAGCTTCCTCCTCTTCTTCAGGCTCCTCCTCCATGAGGATATCTTTGCCTGGTTGTTTGGATGACTGACCCACTTCTTGGGTCTCTGTGATTCCAGCCTCTACTGTCTTGGTTTTCTTGGGCTTTGGAGGAGAATCTGATTCTGATCCTGATTTGGCTGCCTCCTCCGCTGTGAATACTACCCTTTCAATTATGACCCCTTTGGGTCCTTTTTCCACCTTCTTGCCCCTTAGGGCCCTTTTGCTAGGCTGTTGTGGTGGAGGGATCCTCTCTCCCTTAGTCTTCCTCTTCTCCAGCAGAAAGTCGTCATATTCATCTGCAGGGATGTCCTGCCCCTTCTTCTTGTTGTCCACCGTGATGGCAACACCCTTCTTCTTCAATGCCTCTACCTGTGCATCCACCCAAGTTTGGGTCAAGTGTAAAGTTCTGGCAAAGAATGGGTCCAAGGACATATCCTCCTGCATGGTGAGGTCAGGTGCAGAAATGGTATCATTGTAAATCTTCTTCTGCTCATATTCTTCTGCCATTATCCTGCCATCATCATTCTTTAGCTATTGAGGAAGGGAGATGCAGTCAAATGTCCTAACCTGGTTCAGAGTCAACCTCTGATACCTCCTCCTCCTGGCTTCTGCCTCATCTTCGCAGTCAGCCCAAAAATCTTCTAGGTGCCTCTGGTGAATAGGCTTTCCTAGGATCTTCTGTATTCTGCCGTAAGGATCATATGGTCTGGTTATTGGAAAAGGTAGTAAATTCATCTTGTTCAGGGTGACCATCACCTTCTTTATATTGTCAGAGTCAGGGCACATGTAGTTGCCAATGCTGACTGGGAACAAAATTGGTGGCAACTTCTTGGCATCCTTATACATCTGTATCATGGTGGCGCCCTGCCTGATAAATTCCATTAACACTACTGCATTAGTAGGATATCTTGGCAGCATCAGGGGATGTCCTTCAAAACCTTCTATCCTGATATAGGAAAAGGTGGCAAATTGTATGTACCATACCCCATGCCTGTATACTACCTCTTGAGCCTCCATGCTCAGTCTTTTAGTTCTGTCATCTTCCATGGTCCTTACCAGATGCATAGAAAATGCATCATTGACCAGTTTGTAGTCCTTGAGATAATTAGTCCTTTGTAGCTGGGGATGATGATCCTAGATATAGGTTGCATTTGTGCCTGTGACCTTTCCATCTATCACCAGGGCATCAAAAGTGCCCCTATAAGCACAAGAATACATGATATAAGAGGTCATGTAGAATGCACAATCTGAACCTCCCAGGTTCATCAGCTGCTCATGCAGAGCACCGCTTATTATTTGGCCCCACAGTGGCTTGATGTCTGCATACAGACACATCATTATTATACCGTACATCCAATCTCTAAATTCACCAGTATCAGGCTGGCCAGTCACCCTGTTCAGTAGGGCAATCACGTACTGATACTCCTCATTGAAGTCAAACTTGAACATGTGCACGGGGAGCTTGGCCGCTGCATTGTATGTGCTGTTCTCGGCCCGCCAAGCATACATGTTCTTTCTGGCTGCCTTCTTGTTGGCCTCGTATTCTCTTTCAGACTTCTTCAAGTCTACACTCTTTACCTTACTGCCCATTGGAAGTCCAAATGTCCGGGAGAGACCTTTGATGGATAGGTCTGCATATACCCTCCCGTGCTTCACCACCTGCCTCGTCTGAGGGTTATAATTCTAGGCGCATTCAATGACTAGCTCTGGAGACTCCATGGAGTATGGGAAGCCAGCAGCGTTCCACATACCTGATACAAACACTGCGTCTAATACCGGACTCTTGTCATGGCCATCATTCAACTTGGCCAACCAGGCCTCTAGGTTAGTAATCCCCTGATGGGTGTCTGTAATTGCCCCATATTTGAACAGGACCCCTCTCTGAGAAGAGAACATAGGCCTGCTGAATTCCTCCTGATTCTTGACTAAGCGTTTTTCAGCCATGGGTACCTGCAATTAACAACATTTCTTCTCACAACAGGGATATGCATGCATACATATTGCAAATATCATGCCTATTGCATCAATTTCACATTACTTACATGGATACATAACCAGAACTTACAACATCATTTAGAAACAACATGATGAGGGTTTTAGTTCACTTACCTGGTTATGCAGATTTTCCTTTATACCAATATATCGTCAAGACGCTCTTAATTCAACTACTGATCACTTCCTACTTTCTATCTGTGAGCTCAAATTGCGCAACGGTAGCTGTTATGCGGATATGGAGGCTAGTGCTCTGTAAAACAATTTTAATGCAGGTAAACGTAACAATGGTAGTTGAATTACCTTTTAACCTCGCAGTTAGGGTAAATTTAGGGCACTCTGACAAGTTAGATTGCAATCTTTGATCATTCGTGCGAAAACTCAGGATCTCGCCAGGTATTTCATTGGGTTTCGGGGTCGGCGGGAATCACCTACCATATCGGCACGCATTTAATGATAATGGCGGCAAAGGGAGCGGGGGGGATATCCATATGACAAGATATCATGAGGGCAGGATGATATTCACGAATATCAGGTTGAGCTTCAATATCATCCTCCCTAGTCTTGAAATTGTTATCGCAACAAGATTCGGGTAACAATGCACCCTTTGTTTACATTTTAGCACATCAGGAGGATATTTCAGTTTATTAGGTGATGTTTCAAAAAAATGATGATGATGAGACAAGCTTGCTCATCCTCCTTTCTGAATATCAGGATGACGTCATCATGATATTCGTTCTTTGTATCAGAAATGCTTCATGATGTCATCATCATATTGGGCGAACATGATCATGTTTACAAAATATCCTGTCGAAATGTAAATATGATGATGATGTCATCAGGATGTTTGTTTCTTCATTTATCGTATTCAGATGATGTCATCAGGGTGTTTGTTAAGGGTGATATTTCGCGTCAGGATGATATTAAAGAATATCGGGTTACTTTTCAAAACATGATGTTCGTGGTATAAAAGACCCCTTGACGGGAAAGACTTACTACCATTTAAAGTTGACGTCTGGATATTTGAGCCGCAGGATATATCAGGGGATGTCTCAAATATGATGATGATGTTCAAAACATGACTAGGATTATAAAATATGACCCCCCCTCTTGCGAATATCAGGTTTGACCAAGACTTTGACTGTTCATAACTCTCACATCCTGATGAATATCAGGGTGATGTAAAAGGCAAACCTGCATGAAATTTAATGTTCTTTCAGAATATGAGGTCACCGACAGGAAATGCAAATTTTGACAAACTGACCTCATATTGGGGACTTACCTCATCCTGACTCAACGTGATGATGCACCTGACTTATTTTACCAAACCGCCAAAGAGCAAACAACACAAGCCAAGCTAAAAGAAGTTGGGTCCCTGTTTTGCCAAGTCAAAATGGGGCGTGTTGTGTAACCACACAACACTTATATTGCATTGACTGAGTATTTATTATATTTTGGATGCAGGTTGTTTGTTGCATCAACCAAAACTAGAGCTACCATGATTTCAACTTTCCTTTGATTCTTTTCTTGTCATGCACTTCTCAGTCAAACCTCTTCACCAACAGTTCTCTTGCTACCTCAAGTTTGTAGTGGGGCTCATACCAATATTTTTTCAAGTGATTTTTCCTTTGAATTACGTTAGCTTTTATAGATTTTTGGCAAGGAGTGTGCATATATTGCACCTACCTACCTCTTGTCTTCACATTATTCCTTCTTTTGGTGCTTTTCTTGGAATTTAAACTATTTTCCCCTACACTTTACTATTCTACATATGTTACACTTTTTCATTTTCTTTTTCTTAAGATGCTTCGTAATAATGTTTCAATCTTGCACCATTAACATAACCCTACAATGGTTAATCTTGTAGTGTTTTTAGCTTGAAAGACCTTGATTTAGATATTTTTGCAATCTTATATGGTCCTAACTAGTTCATGTTTAGTTTCCCCCATTTCTTGAATTTTCTATCATAAAGTAGAACCATTTCACCAATTTGAAATATTTTGTACCATAAATTGCTATTATCCCATGATTTTTGGCATCTCTTTTTTAAACTTAGGTGGTAAGATAACAACAACATTTTCTCATCTAATTTCTCAAGTTTCCTCAATCTTTCCTATAAAGATTCTTCCTCATTCAACTACAAATTAGTAGCCAATCTTAGGTTTGGTCCAATATATTACATAGATAATGATGCATCAATTCCATATACCAATTCAAATGGGTAGAATCTAGTTAGTCTTTTGTAGGTTGTTCTATAAGCCCATAATACTACCAATATCTTAATGTCCTAGTCTATAGAAATTATTATTGCACATTTTGGTAAGTGCAATGCCTATAATCTTATTTAGAGTCTCACTTGCCCCATTTGCTTGAGGGCGATAGGGGCTACTTTGATTATGTGTGATCATGAAGATGTCAAAGACTTTTACAATTGTCATATTCACAAAGTGATTTCCCTAATCACTTTTTATGCTAAGAGGACATCCAAATCTTGTTATAATATTATGGTAAACGAACCTTGTAGAAATATTACTAGTACAATCATTTGTTGCCTCTGTTTCAACCCATTTTGGAAGGTATTCTATTCTTGTTATAATAAATCTTTCTTTTGACTTCTTTGCAGGGAGATTAATAGGTCCAATAAAATCAATTGCCCATTTCTCAAATGGGACATGTGCTAATACTAGCCATAGGGGAATCTCATCTCTTGTGGTAGGTTTCCCTACCCTCTAGCATATATCACATTGTCTTGCATATCAGTTTACATCTTTAAAGAGTGTAGGCCACCATAATCTTACTAGCATTAAATTTCTTATGGTGCCTTCTCTGGAGTTATATCCTCTAGATATCCCTTCGTGAGCATTTCATAGAATTCTCTCTCTCTCATGTTCTAACATAACTCTTCTATTAATCTTGTCTCTTCCTATCACATGTAGTTCTCTTTCAATAAGTGTGTACGGTATATATACTTCCACAACAATTTATTTCTTCCATTTTTGGAATAGTTTTCTAGAAATTTCCCTATGGATATTAGTTGCACTATGTTTGTAAGTTCTTCTAGTACCACATTTACTCTATATAGAATTGTCTTGGCTAATTCCTCCTCAGTGAACCTTGGCTCCTCTCCTATATTAATCCTTGATATATGATGAGGTGTCATCAAACATTTTACTTTAATATATTATTAAGTTGTTAACCTAGGTGGTGTCTTATGGCTATATACAATAGGAATTCAAACATCTCATTCTAGTGATGGTTTTTAATCTACAAAATAAAAGGAATGCTTATATAGAAATGAAATATTAAACTATGAAAGATTTTAGAATCTAATCTAAGAAAGCATTTAAAATTTAACTATAAAAACATTCAACATTCAAAAATGGATACAGTAAGAAAACAAAATATTAGACTACTTAGTTGGCTCTAAGAAAGAAAATATACTATTAACTTCCCAAAAAAATGCAATGGATAAACTACTAAGAGTGAATTGAGAACATAGTTTTCCAACACAATATAAATTTACTAAACAATAAAACAATACACAGTATTAAATACTACAAACAAAATAACTAGACATACAGGTTAAAGACTAGAGCAACTTATTTCATTTGCTTGAAACAACACATAACATAAACACTTAATAACAAAATCACTTCAACACAACATTGTATTCACATCACATTGAAAATTATAAATACTTATCTATTGACATAGTGTTTCCTCCCGAATGAGTGGCTAGCTCTATAGAATTTGAAACTTTTAAGACTTCAGACATCAAAATATTATCACACAGAGTTTTCTCCAATTGAAAGAAAATGTAGATCTATCTATATTCACTCATTCCAAAAATTGTCTAGATATCCAATGAATATTATAGTACTACTATATTTCATATTTCCTAAATACTGGGTTCTAAAACTATGCCTATAATCCAACCTTGTCTGGTATGTGCACTATTGTTGTTTTAAAGTCTTTAATAGAAAACCATAAATATTACAAGTTTGATTCATAAACAACAATAAATAGATTAAGGAAACTGATAAAGTCAGTTTCCATCAAGAGTCTTCTCATGAAGAGTGTTTTTAAAACATCTATAGATCACGTTCTCTAAATACCCTCAACCACTACCAAACATAGAATAGGTGCACAAAATCGAGGGCAGGTGTGAAGAACAGGGGATCATTTTTTGTTGCCTTAATTCTTCCAAAGTTTGCCTTATTTCTTCTAGATCTACCTTTGGAACGTGCATCTTCTATCACCATAGCATTCTAGAGCATCCTCTTCCTTTCTCTCTAGAGTATTCTTTTCCACTTTCTCCATAACCCATCTTGAGGAGATGAATGTGTCCTATTTTGACAAAAATGAATCTTTTCAGCCATAAATCATTAGCATTGAATTTTTTTTAATGTAGAATAAGAAATAGAAATATATACATCATTTCAAGTTAGGATAACTAATAATTTATCACATAATCATTTTAATACTAGCATGATAGGATTTTTTAGATTGTAAAAGAAGATAATTTAGTCAAAATATGATGAGGTTAATTCTCATATCATCTCTCCCCAAAACCTAGTATTGTGTAGGTCCTCCTACTCTATGTTGTGAAGATCACCCTGACCATTGTTGTCTTTTTACTTCTCTCCTTTTACAAAACTCCTCAAAATTTTGCCTGTTATCATATACCAAATGTGCTATGGAGTCTAATTCTCTAGGGTCAATGACAAAACCTTTGCCCATTTTTATTCTTCTTTTATATCTTTAAAATTCCCACTCAAATTGTTCACCATGTATATGCACTAGAGTCACTGGCTGATGAAGTAATGGAGACCTAAATCTCATGCTAACCCATTCTACCCTCATCTGATGAATAATCTCTTCTACTGCCTTGGCTCTTCGAAAAGACCACATTAGATTATCTAGAGAAATAATTTCTCTTCTCTTGAGATGTATAGGAAAAGGATTATATCTTTCCTCATAAGCTACAAAGGCATCTTTGGGAAACTAAGGAATGATACTCTGTAGATCTAGGTAGCATTGTTTAAATTCTATCTTATATGCTTATGGCTTATGGTATTGATGCCTCATTAATAACCCAACAATCTTCTTGACCTGGTTATATTCATTTGTTCTATTCTACCAGGCCACCTAATTTTGCAAAGTAGAGATGAAAGATCTTAATTGTACTTCCCCTAAAAATAGGTTAATGTAAAACTCTGTATGTCTTTCAGCTAATAGATTATGTGTGAAAAATTCACATAACAAGTTTTGTTTCTTAGGAGAAGCTATCTTGTATACTTCAAAAAATTCCTTATCATTCGGATCATGTGGCAAGTTATAAGAAATTCTTAACAATTTCCATCTCAATACCTATTCATTTAAGAACATACTATACATTCTTGAGGGTTTTTTGGATGCAAGGAAAAGTTCTCCTATTTTACAAGCCTCCATTTTTCCTTCATACAATTGGTCATACTTATTCTACAAAATTATTGATTGTGCCTTCAATCTTTTATTTTCAAAACTTGCATACCTAATAAAATGGCAACAGGCTATCCAAATTTGGAGTAGTATGGGAATATGCACTTGAAACCACTCCATGGTAGTTGGTTCAGTTTGAATTTCTTTGTCCTCCATTGGTGGTTTTGCCATGATTTCTTGTAATTATTCTTCTAGTTCAACAACTTGGCTAGTTGTGATTGTCAATGCTACCTAATCTTGATTCTTTTCCAAAAATGTTGCAAGAGCATTTGCCAAATTGTTTGTAAGGTTCTCAATTTGCCTGTCCTTTTCTAAAAAAAATTCCTATAGCCCTTTATCTAGAGTTGTCTCTATTGATACTTCTGGTAACTTGTTCATCTATCTTTGCAAATATAAAATTTCCTTATCCTTCTCTACTAGTAATACTTTTAATTTTTCTATCTCTTGTTTCTACTGAAAAATTATTTCTTCTACCTTGGAGAATTCAATTGCTTGTTGAATTTATTGTATTTCCTCTTCATTTCTTCCGTCATCAATTTCTTGGGTTATTATTGGAGCTTTCCCTTTTGTTGAAATCCTTTGGAGAGGGATCTCACTTTCATCAATACCCTTCGGTATTTCTTCGCCCAAAACTATGTTATCTTTCTTTTCCAGAGATTTACTAATAGAAGATTTATGTAACTCTAGAGGAATAGAAGTATCTTCTAGAGAAACAAAAGTATCTTTCAGAGGAACATAAGTATCTTCTAGAGATACTTGCCTTATTTATACAAGTTTTTCTTGGAATTACATTGTTAAATTTTCAATAGGAGTATCTTCTGAAGGTAGATTTTCTTGGAATTCCATTATTACATCTTCTAGAGAAGATGTCAGCACTAGTGATGATTTTTTAGTTAGAACTTTGGGAGCTATGGAGGGTTCCATTTGGATTTATATTGTTAGATGTGTGCTATGTTCTTGTAAACCCTCTTGGTGTTCTTACATAGGGGTATAAATGGTACCAGAGGTAGCTTCTATAGCAATGTTTTTACTCCTCTGAAGATGAGGGGACCCTTGTAATGTTCATTTAGTTCTTTTTCTTTTTGCCACAAATTGTTTTATTTCCTTTTCCACATATGGAGTTACTTCATCCATAGCTAGGGTTGAAGCCCTAGAAGCTTCTCCTCTCTCTAAGTTTTGTTCTTGCTTTTATTTTCAATCTTGTGCAAAATTTTTATCCATTTCCTACTAGTTTTATGATGCTTCAAAATCTAATGTTTGCATAGCAAGGTGATGAGTCCATGATGTTTTAGGGGTTCTATTCCCTTATTGTAATTTTCTATCACGACCTTTAAGAACTTGAATAGGTAAGTAGGTAAGTTGATTTTCAATTCAACATTCCCAACCCCATGGTGCAAGTAGATCAGCATTCAAAATGCTAGACCCACAACTGTGTCAAACTACCCCTCATAGGTGAATAACCTCATTATCCATGGCACTACAAAATTATAACATTTGAAAATGGTGTCCCTATTGATTCTTTTGTTAAACCCCTTTTTCCCTACTATGATTTGAGGAAGGGGTTTGCCTTCCTGAGAAAACTTGTCTATCATTTCTTAGTGGGTAAGGTATTTTTCATGAAACTGATCAATGCCTTTAGTAGGAATTCTAGATAATTGAGAAAGGATTTTAGTACTAACCTTGATTTTCTATTTGTATACCATGGAGTGGTTGTTGGAGAAATTCTATACAAATTCTTTTGACTAAATCTATATTATATCCCTCAAATTTTTGTAGAAATATCAACCATCTAGCTGCTTCAAACACGTATGCTACTAGCTGACCTAACAATAATTGTCAGTAGAATCTAGTTCCACCTTCCTCTTAATTCATATGGTGAGATGTTTGATTGGATAAGGAAAAGAGAGATGCTGGTGTAGGGGAAATGTTGTATCATAGTTTGAAGGATTCTCTACACAAATGGTTTTAGTATGCAATAGGGGAGGTAGGTTGGGAAATTTAAAACACACAAGCAACTTAATGATGATTGAATAGGTGCTACCATTAATTATTTCACATATATTTTCATAATAGTTATTCATGTGGTAGTTATTATGCCTGTTCATAGGTAAGGAGTGACATCATTACTAAGTGGGTATTTATTAGTGGCTATAGACGATCATGCATATTATTATGATTACATGATAAAAAATATTATTTTACTACCTAAGAATGACATACATACCTATTACTATTGTTGACATCGATCAGAAACTCTAAAAGTATTTAATCTAGATGTCATTTTGTAGATGTTGCATTTGTTATAAATGACTCCAAAATATTGTACAAATAAATTCTCTTAGAAACAACATGAACAATTTATGGATCATTATTGATAGGATGATTTTGGAGATAATGTGGATGATTTATGGAGCATTATTGATAGGATGATTTTGGAGATAATGTGGATGATTTATGGAGCATCATTGAAAGGATGCTTCTAGAGGAACTTGAACTAACTTCCAAAGCTTCATTGAAAAGATGCTTCTGAAGGAAACACAAACTTTATTCTGGAGGATCATTTAAAGGATGCTTCTGAAGGAAACACAAACTTTCTTCTAGAGCATTGTTGAAATGATGCTTCTAGAGGAAACACAAACAACTTTCAAAGTATCATTGAAAGGATGCTTCTAGAGGAAACACGAATATTCTTTTGAAGCATCATTGAAAGGATGCTTCTAGAGGAAACATGAACAACTTTTGAAGCATCATTGAAAGGATGCTTCTGGAGGAAACAAGAACTTTCTTCCATAGAATCATTAAAAGGATGCTTCTAGAGGAAACACAAACAACTTCTAGAGCATCATTGAAAGGATGCTTTTGGAGGAACACAAACTTTCTTCTAGAGCATCACTAAAAGGATGCTTCTAGAGGAAACATGAACAACTTCTAGAGAATCATTGAAAGGATGCTTTTGGAAGAAACACAAACTTTCTTTCAGAGCATTGTTGAAAAGATGCTTCTAAAGAAAAACTAAGAAAAGACAAACATCTTCCAGAACATTGTTAGAAGGATGCTTCCGAAGAAAAACTAAGAAAACACAAACAACTTCTAGAGCATTGTTAGAAGGATGCTTTCAAAGAAAAACTAAGAAAACACAAACAACTTTTGGAGCATTGTTAGAAGGATGCTATCAAAGAAACAAATACAAAACACAAACAACTTCTGGAGTATTATTAGAAGGATGCTTCTAGAGGAAAACATAAATAATTTCCATAGAAATTAAAACATTAAAAGTAATTTTAAAAATAAATAAATAAAAGTACTTACTTTAACTTCCTGCAGAAGGAAAGATTTCCTTCACACAACATATGTCCACCCGTTCTTCGATCATTTGGGTGAATTCTTCCTTGTTCACTAGTTTTTGGGACAAACTCAATCTGTTACCATTTACCAAAAATGTCCTTGTATCTCTATCAATTGACTTTAGATGCACAGCTCCATTAATGAATATTTCCTCCACTTCATAAGGTCCCAACCATCATGTCCAGAGTTTTCCTTTTAGGTCCTTGTATTTGGAATAAATTAATAGTGCCCAATCTCCATTGTGAAATTTCCTTTCCTTTATATGTCAATCATGACATGCTTTTCTCTGCTACTACATCAATTCATTTTTTGTATAGCCTCTAATTAAAGTTTAGCCAACTCATTGAGTTGCAAAACTCATTCTATATAGGTTCTATTCAAATCTAAACCCACATCCATAACTATCCGTAATGTTTGAAGTTTAAGTTTAATAGGTAAGATGGGTTTCTTTCCAAAGACTAGTTCATATGGTGTGAAGCTTGTAGTTGATTTCTAAGTAGTATTATATGCCCACACTATTTCATATAGTTTCCTAGCCCAATCCTACCTACATGTTGAAACTATTTTAGTTAGTATGTTTCCAACTCCCTATTGGTTACTTCCACCTAACCATTCACTTGAGGATGATATGGTAATAAATTTTATGGCTCACATGGAAATGATCAGTGAAGGTAAAAAGGACTTTTGACATAAAATGGGGTCCTTGGTCTATTACAATAGATTTGGGTGCTCCAAATATGAGAAATACTCTATTATAAAAGAAGTTTGCAACTTGGTCTTCTCTGGTTACTTTGAATGCTTGCACCTCTGCCCATTTTGTGAGGTAATCAATGCACACAAGGATGTATTCCTTCCCTTGGGATGGTAGATCAATGGGCCCTATAAAATTTAGTCCCCATTTTTTAAAAGGTTCGAGGACTACCTGAGGCTAAAGGGGCATTTCATTAAATGCTATTGGTCTTCCCATTCTTTGACATTCTTCACAATGTTAGACATATCTCTTAATGTCCTTGTGCATAGAAGGCCAATAATACCCTATGCCTAAAATTTTATGGAAGGTTCTTTTTGTTGAATAATGTCCTCCTAAAGGAACATCATGGTAGGCTCACATCATACTATAGGTCTCATCAGTTCTCACACATTTGCATGAAACCAAATTAGGTCCATATTTAAATAATATACCATTAACCCACTTAAAGTTCATACTTTCTCTGACTAGTGTTTGTTTTATGAAAAACTATGGTGAAAATTTTGTTGTAGCCAAATAATTGGCTACATTCGAAAACTAGGGGGAATGAGTAGATATGGAAAACAGTTGCTCATCAAACTCATCTCTAACCAATTCATGTCCTTCATCTTTGTGATGTATCTTGGATAAAAATTAAGCAACTACATTAAATTTACCAGGTTTATCGATGATGTAGTTATATTAAATTCTTGGAGAAGTAATAACCACCTAATTATTCATCCACTTATAGCAAGTTTATTCATTAAGTATTTGATGGTTGAGTGATTTATGTACATAGTCACCTTATAATCTATGATATAATGGTGAACTTTGTTGATAGCATGTACAATTGTCAGGAATTCTCTTTTGGTAGTGGTGTAGTTTCTTTCTGTTGGAGTTAAATTTTTGGTAGTAAATTAAATAGCATATTTCCCTCCATTTTTATCCTTTTGTCCTAGAACTACATCAATGGCATCATTCAAAGAATCTATGCAAATGTAAAATGGTAATTTCTAGTTGGGTCAGTATAATACATGAGCAGTTGCTAGTTTTTCTTTAATAGTTTAAAATTATGAAGTTTGACACTTTGGGGTCCAAGAAAACTCAATGTCTTTCTGGAGTAGGGAAAACAATAGAGATACATTTTTTTGAAGTTTTTAATGAACCTTTGATAATAACAGGCATGTCTAAGAAAGTTTTACACCTCAGTTTGAGTTTTTAGGGGTTCTATCTTTTGTATCACTTCAATATTTTTAGGGTCAACTTTAATACCCTCAGCAGAGATATGATGTCCCATCACAATCCCTTGTTCAACCATTATAAGACATTTTTCATGACTCAGGAATAAATAGTGTTCTTCACATAGTTTGAGAACTTTCTCCAAATTTTGAAGAATGTCTTCAAAAGTGGTTCCATATACAGTGAATTCATCCATGTAAACTTCTACAAAATCATTTACAAGTTTAGCAAAAAAGGCTAATACTGCTCTCTGAAAAGTGGCAGGAGCATTGCGTAGCCCAAAGGGAAGGACTTAATATGTGAAGATTCCCCATGGATAGGTGAAAGTGGTTTTATCCTGATCTTCTGGAGCCACTTGTATTTTATTTTAACCACTAAACCCATCTAAGAACATGAGAAATAAGTTTTACTAGTTGCGTTATCAAGGACTTGGTCAATGAATGGTAAAGGGAAATAATATCTATAAGTTTCTTTATTGAGCTCTCAATAATCCACATATACCCTCCATATCCCACCTTTCTTAGGTACAACCATGAGAGGTGAAACCCATTTTATTTAAGAGATGGGATATATAAATCCTATTTGTAGAAGTTTCTCAATTTATTTTAACTATCTCTCAAAGTGCAGGGTTAAGCCTTCGTTGTGGTTGACGAATCAGCTTGACATCCTTATTATAAATAGGATAAGTACAAATTCTTAGATGTATCCCCCTCATGTCCTTATAATCTCAGACAAAAACCTTAAATCGATTCACTAGAATATCAAATAATTTGAGTTCCTGTTGTTCTATGAGCTAGCTATTGATATTTAAGGTTTTACCAGGTAATATCATTATTGACTGAGTTCCTAGGTGGTTTGAGGAGACTGTATATGTTTCACTCATTAAATTATTAAGGGGGAAACTATGAGGTTGCATCATATGAAAAGTAGTTACATCTTTGAAGAAACACTCATTTCCTGGAATCAAATTGGCCAAAGGACAATGGAATGTTGTAGGAAAGTCCTTTTTGTTTTGAAAAAATTCTACTATACTTTTTTGGATAAGGCTCTGAAGGGGTTCATCTATTTCAAGATTATTTTCATTAAAGAACTATTATTAAATTTTAACTCATCTTCTAATTCATCTCCATATTGCTTAATGACAATCATTACTAAAGAAGATAGATTCTCCTATTTAATGACAATCATTGCGCTTATTTGTAGAGGGTTGAGCAAGAGGTTATAACAATAATTTTTTACTATCAATGCCATTGGAAATAGTCATTCCTCTAGATCTACAATCAATAAGAGCTGCAACTGTAGCTAGCCAGGGTCTTCTGAGTATCAACGGATAACTATCTTTAGGGGTTTGTGACTGAATAACCTAAAAATCTATAGGACATTCCCAAGTTTCAACCATAACTGGAATATTTTCTAAGACCCCTTTTGGAATGATAATGAATTCGTCTACCATCTGAAGAATAGTACTTGTGGGTTGCATGTTTGTTAGTGATAACATCTCCATGACATCTACATTCATGACATTAATAGCAACCCCCAAATCACAAGTGCATTCAAGATTTCAACTCCACCAATGGATATAGTAATAATAGGACTACCAAGTTCATTGTACTTAGGTAGGAGAAGTTCCCCTAAAAGGAGATCAGATAGGTATCTATCAATCTGGATAGTATTGATCTATTTATTTTTCCTCCCTAATGTTTTTATACACAGCTGTTTAATCAGCCGGTTTAGTTCAAGTATTTATTTGATTGCTTGTAACAATGGGAGTTCAATTTTCAACCATTTGATCTCCTAAATAAGGTGAGTTTCATTTAAATAAATTGGTTCCAGAGGACATTTTGGGGCTACTTCTCTCTGTCTCTTCAGAAAGGAGCTTGTTTTGACACATGTTCCTTTCAAATTCTAAGCTCAACTTTCAGAGAAAATCTAGAGAAGGGTTTAGTAACATTCTTAGCAGGATACTTTGAAGGGTTTTTAAGAGGCTTCTCTAGAGATGCTTCAGAAAGTGAATTCGACAAGACTCCAACAAATAACTCCATAAATTTTCCAAGAAGCACCTTCGGAGTAGCTCTGAAAGATAACTCTGGAAGAGTGTCAGAGGATTTTTCCAAACTAGTCTCCTTAATTGATAGCTTGTGAGGCTCCTCTATAGATTTCTTATTACTTTTCTCAGTGTGATTAGCCTTATTCTCTAAAACTATTTCTTCCTCACCACTAGTTATTTCAAATATAGTAGGTTGACGGGGTTGATGGAGGGTTGTTCTTGACCTAAGTTGCACACTTACATAGTGTATGGCATTAATTCCAACCATATTGTTCTATTCAGTTGAGTAGACAGGGGTAGCTTGTCTACTATTCTTTGGATTACTGACTGGTTGGGCTAGAAGTTGGGGTTGTGTAACCTAGTTGGAATGTTATTGATTTTATGGAGGTGGTAGTAGGGATTGTTGTTGATTTTTCATACAGTGAGGTCCTTGATAGAACTGGTTGTATGGTGGACTCCATTGTGGTGTAGGGTTTGGGGGCTACCAGGACTATTGTGATTTATTAGACCATTAAGGATTTGACCATGTTTGATTTACCCATTCTGGGGGTCCCCATGAGTAAGGCCCCTAATACTATGGTCCTTGATGCTGAGGCCAAGGAGTTGTCCATTGATTATTAGTCCAATTGGGCTATGGTCGCCAAGGTAGATTTTAGGATTGACCATAGGAAAAATTTCCTCATGGTATTTGTCCTATGAAATTGGCCTCTTCCTCCACTAGGGAAGACTTTTTCTTGGAATTTTTAATTACATGAAGAAATTCACATTGATTAGTAGGATGGTTTTTATTGGAAACTTGACAGACATTGATCTTATCCAAGGGACATTCTCATTACAAGTGTTTTTTTCTACATCTCGGGAAATAAATTGAGAGTGTTTTTGAGTTTTGAGTTTTTTCTTGAATCCCATCTAGGGTAGTATTTAACTAAATGATAATATAAGTCTTTAGGTTTGCTATTTCTTCCCTTAGCTGTCCTATTTCATTGGTCCCTCTCATCAAGTTGGATTTCCTAATCCCTCCATGGATTCGTGAATAATTTATGCAAAGTGCAAAGATCTCAGTGAGACTTGATTTAGCTACATCACCTCTCCCCATTAAATCAAGAGATCTTTGTGCATCTTCATCAAGACCTTTCAAAAATATTGTTTTAAATAACAAGCTCAAAAGTCATAAAATCCTCACCACATCGCTTTAGTATAAAGAGAAATCTATCCAATAAATCTTCCAAAATTTCATCTTCTTTTTGTTTAAGATGAAGCAACTCTTCCTTCTAATCACTTACCCTATAGTAATCTTGATACTTATCTAGAAATATAGTTTCCATTTCTTGCCAAGAGTTGATTAACCCTGCTGAAAACCCCATAAACCAATGCATAGCTGAGTCCATAAGTGTAGAAGGGAACAACTTAAGTTTTTTATTATCATTTTAATAATCATCTATTTGGCAAAGGACCTTAAATTCAGAATGGAATTGGTTCGGGTCTTCTGAGGCTAAACCTCTAAAAGTGGGTAGGATGGAAGGAGAGATATTTCATTGGAGCATCTTCATCTGGGTTTAAGTTAATAGGGTAAGTAAATGTTATCTCTACCCTTCCTTCTTCTCTTCCATTATTTTCATCCATAATGTTTTCTATTGTTTTCTCACTTTCAAGAGTACTTTGTGAAGTCTTTGGTGGGTCTAGATTGACCAGTTGATATTGGCACAATTCTCTAACCAAGACTTGTATCCCCTCAGGTTCAAACATGAGTGTTTTGGATTGGGGTTTTGCAACAAATCTTCTGTGAGGCCCCCTTTTTCTGACCATGCAAAATAAGGGATTTATTATTTTTTTTTGTATCACTATCTTGAGTTATCTAAATATATTACTAATGGCACCTTGAACAAAGCATAACTCTTCCTTGGAAATGGTGCCAAAAAGTGATGAGGCATCGTCAAACCTCGTTCTTTATATATTAGTAAGTTGTCAATTGAGGTGGTGTCTGTGTTGGCAAGAGACACTGTTATGCATGATTGGTGTTGTCATTGATGGCAACTAAGTTCATTCCACACATCCACAGTGCAGTATTAGATCATACCAAAAGTTAGTTTCAAGATTTGTCAAGTCCTGATAGACAGGAAAAGAGTATATGGTAGAGTTTAGTATTTTTGTTAGTGGGGTTCTCCAGTCAATCAATGTGTGTTGTGTATCTAAGGTAGTGTAGAGGAATATCAGGACAATCTAAATCCAAGATGTTAGCCTCTGATGACAAGGGGATTAAAAGTTATGAGCATCTGAGTACCAAGTCCTAATATGATATAATAGTTCAATAAAGAACATGTCGACCTGTGTTAGATCCTTATGTGGATCTGGTAGAAGCATTTTGGTGAGTTGCATATGGAATATAATGTTAGTGGATGACATGAATGGTGACCTTCAAGTGTTATTTCTGGTATGCATCAACATTGGTGTATGGATTCATCCGACAGAATAGAGTATTTGTGTTGTTTGCTAAGTTCTGCACTAAGCTGAAAGAAAGTGATTAAATTTCTTGAGGCGGATATATATAGCTGATGGATTCATGTGTATTGGTGTGTGTAGTAATGTGAATATGGATAAGTGTGATAAGGGCAGATAGGAGTGCAAAAAGGAAGAGATCTAAGGTCTGGATTATGGCAGAGCAGTAAACAGGGTAGAACAAAGATGAAGTGTATCAAGTCAGTATTATGTGCTTAACTAGAACTAAATCCTTGCATTGGTAGATGCCAATTATTAGTTCAAACTCATTGTAATCTTCCATTTGTAGGTAGTGAGCCTTCTTCTGAGAAGTGAGCCTGAATGCATGTGCATTCCCCTTTGTAATAGTTTTAACAGAGTATAATCTTTGTGGGTTAACCCCCACTATGGTTTTTCCCTTAACCAGGTTTCCACGTCAAAAATCTTGGTGTCAAATGTGTTATTTATGTTTCTGCTCATGTATTATTGATTGATGTTGTAATGTTTATATCATTTGATTACAAGTTGTAAGAGAAAATTAAAGGCAAAAAAGTTTAAATTGTGTGACAACTGATTCACCCCCCCCTCTCAGTTGTCCAGACTAATTCCAACAATTGGTATTAGAGAAAGGTTCTTTGAAAGAAGCCTAATAGCTTGAGGAAAGATCATGGAAGGAATTTCAATGGGTTCACTCAAAGATCAACTTCAGTTGGCCCTAGAAGATCTTTATCAGTCCAAAGTAGAAGTATCTAATCTAAAAGATGAGATCAAGGATGTTGATGCTACCATTGAAATTTTAAAAGATAAATTAAAGAAATCTATGAAAAAGAGAAAGGAGCCACTTCTGCAGTTGTCCAGTTTAACTGAGGAAAATGACATGAATGAAGCCTTGGAAAAAAAGACAAAGGAGTGTGAAAAGCTATCAAAAGAATTTGCTATTCTGAAAGTTGAGATGGAATTTGGGGCAATGAGCCTAACCAAAGAAATTGAGCAAAGGAAGAAGACTGAAGAAGATTTGAATCAAACTCTAAAAGAAAGAACTGAAGAATGCTGCAAATTGGATAGAGTAGCTAGCCATCTAGAGTCTGACCTACAAGAAAGCAGAGACAATGAAAGAGAACCTGAAAGGCAAATTGTCATTCTCAGAAATGACCTAGAAGTTGCAAATGAATACAAGGAGAAGTTAACAAAAAGCTCAGCTAAACTTGAAGCACTGCTCGAAGGATAGAAAAAGGTTGATGACAAGCATGGTCTTGGATATGAGAAGGGTGAAAGCTCCCGATCTGGACAAAGAAATTCTCAATTAAGAAATGGAAGAAATAGACCTAAAAGACCTCAGGTAAGATAGCCAAATGATCAAAGATATCCATCCTTCAATGGAAATTGTTTCAACTGCAATAAATTTGGCCATAAAGCTACTCAGTGCAAAAGTAGAGTAAATCAAATTGGTCCATCCTTCTCTGGTCAATGCTTCAAGTGCAAGAGGTATGGTCATAGATCTAATGAATGTAGAAGTAAGTTAATGAATAACTCTAATGGTAATTCTTTCAATGGCTACTATTTTTCTTGCAATGGATTTGGACACATGGCTAATCAGTGCAGATCAAGAGGAAATCAAGTATATAAGTAAAGAAATGTTGTGTGCTTTAACTACAATAAATCTGGTCATATTACAAGATTATGTAGAAGTAGGATTAATGAAAGAAGGGGTCTGGTAAATAGAAAATCAGATGAGTAGAGACAAGACAAAGGCAAAGAAAAAATTGATGTCAATGAGATCCAGAATGAAATGAGCAAGACATGGGTCAAAAAAACAATTGTGAACAATAGTAATGGGTCCGCACTGGAATCTAGTGCTGATAATTCCTCTGGGAATTGAATTAGGAGCTCTGGCTCAGGGGGAGATGCATTGAAAATCAAATTCCCCCAGCCAATAAGTGGGTGCCTAGATATGGCACAATGAGAGAAGATATTTTGAATTGTTTCAAAAACTTTGGAAGGATTTCCAGAAGAAAAGATGTTGATATGGAAATTTGTAGTGATTCATGAAGAACTGTTCAAGGAACAGAGTAACCAGATGAAGTTAAGGCAACACATTTATTACAATGCCAAATTAGGTTTTGTGAAGGATAAAAGGTCACTTGGTCATGCATTTGAATCACTTTGCATTTGAAGGAAACAAGAAGAAGAGCACTTGAGCAAATCCAAAAATTGAAGCACAAAGAGCAAATTCAACCGGTAATTGATCAACCCTAACCCGACGGAAGAAAAAGGTACTCTATAAAGCCTTGAATCTGAAATCTGTTGAGATGGATACACCTCTAGTTGTTGATGTAACTGAAAGGCCCCGACCAATATTCAAGAAGCATCCATACAAGTCAGTTGAAGTTGAACCATTAGGTGCATTTTTTGGAGTTCCATATGGTGTACTGCATGTTGAGGATATTAGGGCATACATTGACTGTAGCATTGATGAATTTGGAAACTTAAAACTCTTGGATTTGTTTAATAACTACCTAAACGATGATAGCTATAAATTGAAACTGGAATACAAAGCCCTAGAAAGCAAACATTTTTTACAAGTCATTAGATTTCTAACAATTGATGAGAATGAATGGGTTTGATATATCTTGAGCTGAATACATGATGAGTTCATATGGCTATTGAAACCATTTAAGATTACAAAGGATGTTATCAAGATTGTAACTGGGTTAAATTCAACTGGTGGATCACCCATGCTGAAAGACGTGAAAAACCAGATAGTGACTGATGCTACCAGTGCAAGTTTGACAAAAGGGGAATGACCATCAATGATATTATAGAACCGGATGTTAAATTTGCCTCCATGGTGATTGGGTACAAGATTTACCACTCCAGTAGGGAAAATTCTATCTCTAGACCTACAATATATGCAGCTTATCAAATGTTGAAGGAGAATACTGATTATGACCTATGTGAACTACTAAAAAATTAGTTGATTAAGAATCTAAGAAAAATAAAGAAAGATAAGAAAAATACCTTCAAGTATGATTCCTTGATTATATGTTTGTTCTTATATTTTATGAATGAAGTGCCTGGAGTTCAAGGTGTGCACTGGACAAATGATAGGCCAATTGCATGGAAAATAAAAGATCATCTACTCAACCTTGGTGATTCCCATTCTCAGAAGAAAGCCATTTGGGGTTACTTCAAAAACTTTCAAAGTATGATGCATGCAAGAGAGAGAATCCCTAAGTCAGTTGTGGAGTAATATGAGAATGAAATATGCTTTATAGTTGACACTGATTAGTGCCTGATGGAGACTGTGGAACCCAAAACCATATGGATTATGCCAATGGGCTATGAGGTTGATGAGAAAGTTTTAGAAATGTATGCTCAACATCTCCTAAGAAAATCTAAAGACACATCTATGGAAAGGTTTGGAACATACAAGGAGGTAAGTCAAAAATTGCATGTGGAGCTCAGACAACTAGAGACCAAAAGGAAAGTGCAGAAGCAAGTTGAAAAGTATGCTGAGAGCATTGGACTATCCAAGAGAGCAGTGAAGCAAAACAAAGAAAGAATTGAAAAGGCTGAAAAAGAAAGGCAGGACAAGAAATAAGAAGATGCTTCAGTGGAACCATCCTCCACTTCAAGGACTATTAGAAGATTTGTTGTTGTTTCTGTTCCCCCTAAACCTACAAAACCAGAAAATAGACCATCCAATGAAGGAAGTAAGAGAAAGAAAACAAAGGCCACAAGAACATATGTGGACATAAAAGATGATGAATAGACAGAGACAGATGAAGAAATTAAAGAGATGAGATCCAAGAAAGCCAAGACTTCAAAGTCTTCTGAGGACCAGCCTTCCGAAAGAAAAAAGGCAAGTAAAAAGCAAGAAACTGGTAAGGTTTCTATGACAGTTGATGAAATTGTAAAAACAATTACTGTTCATGGAAATCTAAGGCCTATCAAAGATTATTATGATAATTTTGATCAAGAAAATAAGAAAATTTTGGAAGATGCTACCATCATGTACTTGAATAAATTCAATAGAGGTCTACTAGAAATTTTACAAGAACTTCCTAAAAGTTTAAGGAAAATACTGGAGATGAGGAAGGAAGTAGGCAAGGTGAAAGATCTAGAACTCAGAGAATATGTCCTCTCCACTTTGTGTCCAGTAATGTCCAAAAAGGAAGCAGATAATATTGCTACTACACAAAGCCTCCAAAATAGGTAGCAAGTGATGAAGACAAAGAAAAGATTCCCCCTGCAGATGACATAGAAAAAGGTGAAGCAGAGGAAGAGAAAGAAGAAGGTAAAGAAGACAAGGTAGAAGAAGATGGTGCAAATGTTAATGCACCCACACAAATAAATTCTGATGCTGAGAAATCTCAAGGGAAGGAAGGTGGTTTAGGAATTGTAGGAAGAGACACTGCAAATGCAACAAAAGGTCTCCTAAGTAAAGAAATGCTTGAGTTTGATGAACTAGAGTTGTTTCAAGGACCAATCAATCTAGATGCTCTCTCTCCAATTCAAGTAATGAAGATAGCATCTTTCATGCAAGCCAAGGCAAGAGAAAAGATGTTGAAATCTCACATTGAGGACAATGAGATGCTAGGCCTTGTAATCAGACTATTGGAGAAGATAATGCCAACCTTTCAGAAGAATCCATCTGACTCTCCCTTCGAACATCTGAAGAATCTTGTAAATTCTATAAGTACACATTTTGAGTCTTTAGAGAAGTCTGCAAAAACTAAAGTCAGAAATGAATTCTTGGATAAGAAATTTAGTGAAATAAAGAGCCTAATAAGGAATGATAGGATGATACTCGGTATTAATATAAAGAGTATTTAAAATGCTCTAAGTGATGGAGGTGATATATACAAATTTTGTCTATCTTGGCCCAAAGTCAATGAGGATATTGAGAAGAAGATAAAGGAGCAAGAACAAAAATTGTAAAATCTATCTCAAAATTTTGATCCTCTAACAGTTTCTCCTATAAGTTAGGAATGTCAAGTAATCAGCTTGACTGATGAAATAAAGAAGCTTGTTAAAGAAAAAGGCAATATTGTGAAGAGAATGTGTGAGCTCCAGGGATTGATTGCCCCCAAGTTAGAAACAATGTTTAATGCACTATCAGAAGCTCAAACTGCAGTTCAGACAAGTGATCCTTCAGATCTGACAAAGGCATAAGCATAGATATTTCTACTGAGTGGACACATCTCAACTTTGGATGGCATGAAAAGTATTTGAGCCTCTGAACTTGAACTATTGAAAATTAGTTTTGCAGATATTCTCAAGTTCATCTAAATATAACTTAAGGATTGGTTGTACATATGCGGCACTATATAGAGAATTTTTGAGAATTTTGGCTTGCAGACCCCATCCTTTGCCATTGATGTCAAAGGGGGAGTGAAGAGCACTGAAAAATGAGGAATCTAACAAAGGGGGAGCTTTGGAAACAATGGAGAACACAAGTGTACAGAGTAAGGAGGAGTAACTTTTAGACGTAGTAAGGGGGAGTAACTTCAACACTTAGTCATTTTTCACTAAGTGTTGCCATCAATGCCAAAGGGGGAGATTGTTGGAAAGAAAACTAGTTGGGCCTCTAAACTTGAGCTATTGAAAATTAGTTTTGCAGATATTCTCAAGTTCATCTAAATATAACTTAAGGATTGGTTGTACATATGCGGCACTATATACAGAATTTTTGAGAATTTTGGCTTGCAGACCCCATTCTTTGCCATTGATGTCAAAGGGGGAGTGAAGAGTAGTGAAAAATGAGGAATCCAACAAAGGGGGAGCTTTGGAAACAATGGAGAGCACAAGTGTACAGAGTAAGGGGGAGTAACTTTGACACTTAGTCATTTTTCACTATGTTGTCGTCAATGCCAAAGGGGCAGATTGTTGGCAAGAGACATTGCTACGCATGACCGATGTTGTCATTGATGGTAACTAACTTCAATCCACACATCCGCAGTGCACTATCAGATCATACTGGAAGTTAGTTTCAAGAATTGTCAAGTCTGGATAGACAGGACTAGAGTATATGGCAAAGTTTAGTATTTTTGTCAGCAGATTTCTCCAGTCAATCATTGTGTGTTGTGTATCTAAGGTAGTGTAGAGGAATGTGAGGACAATCTAAATCCAAGATGTCATCCTTTGGTGATAAGGGGATTAAATGTTATGAGCATCTGAGTACCAGGTCCTAATATGACAGAACAGTTCAGTAAAGAATAGGCTGACCTATGTTAGATCCTTATGTGGATCTGGTAGAAGTGTTTTGGTGAGTTGTGTATGGAATATAATGTTAGTGGCTCACATGAATGGTGACTTTCAAGTGTTATTCTGGTACGCATCAACATTGATGTATGGAATTAGTTGATAGAACAGAGTATTTGTGTTGTTTACTAAATTCTTCACTAGGCCAACAGAAAGTGATTGAATTTCTTTAGGCAGATATATATATAGCTGATAGATTTGAGTGTATGTGTGTGTATAGTAATGTGAACATGGAGTAAGTGCGATAAGGGCAGATAGAAGTGCAAAAAAGAAGAGATCTAAGGTTTAGATTATGGTAGAGCAGTAAACATGGCAAAACAAAGATGAAGTGTATCAAGTCAGTATTTTGTGCTTAACCAGAACTAAATCCTTGCATTGGTAGATGCTAATTATCAGTTCAAACTCATTGTAATCTTCCATTTGTAGGCAGTGATCCTTCTTTTGAGCAGTGAGCTCTGGACAGTGAGCCTGAATGCATGTGCATTCCTCTTTGTAATACTTCTAATAGAGTATAATCTTTGTGGGTTAACCCCCACCATGGTTTTTCCCTTAACCGGGTTTCCATGTCAAAAATCTTGGTGTCAATTGTGTTATTTATGTTTCTGCTCATGTATTATTGATTGATGTTGAAATGTTTATATCATTTGATTACAAGTTGTAAAAGAAGATTAAAGGCAGAAAAGTTTAAATTGTGTGACAACTGATCCAACCCCCCCCTCTCAGTTGTCCGGACTAATTTCATCAGTCTGATGGCTATATGGAATAGGAAGTCAAACATATCATTCTAGTGATGGTTTTTAATCTATAGAATAAAAGGGATGCTTATACATAAATGAAATCTTAAATTATGAAAGATTTTAGAATATAATCTAAGAAAACATTTAAAACCTAACTATGAAAACATTCAATATTTAGAAATGATTATAGTAAGAAAACATAATATTAGACTACTTAGTTGGCTCTAAGAAAAAAAATATACTATTGACTTCCAAAACAACTGCAATGGATAAACTCCTAAGAGTGAATTGAGAACACAGTTTTCTAGCACAATATACATTTATTGAACACTAAAACAATGTACACATTATTAAATACTACAAACAAAATAACTAGACCTATAGGTTAAAGACTAGATAAACTTATTTCATTTTCTTGAAACAACACATAACATAAACACTTCATAACAAAATCACTTCAACATAACATTGTATTCACATCACATTGAAAACTATAAATACTTATCTATTGACATAGTTTTTCCTCTTGAATGAGTGGCCAGATCTTTGAAATTTGAAACTTTTAAGACTTCAGATGTCAAAATATCATCACATATAGTTTTCTCTAATTGAAAGCAAATGTAGATCTATCTATATTCATTCATTCCAACAATTGTCTAATATCCAATGAATATTATAGCACTACTATATATCTTATTTCCTAAATATTGGGCTCTAAAACTATACCTATAATCTAGCCTCATGTGGTATGTTGGTGCCTACATAAACATTCAAGTTTCAAGTATTTAAATTCATAGGCATCTTTCATAAAAAATCTAAAAAAATCTAAGTCTTTTGGCCTTTGCAGTTTAAAAGTGCAAAAAATAGTTTTAAATGCATGTATCTTTGTATATACAAAGGGGTTTGTATGTGGAAATGCAAATGTACATTGGTGGGCTTGCAGAATGCTCAATCGGCCTTCAAAAAACAGAGAAAAGCAATTATATGCCTCCTTGTATGCATATCGGGTTTGGAATAAGTGCATATACATTGAGGAATCTTTCACAGATTTGTACAATATTATGTAGTTGTATTTTGAGTTTTCTTGTATATCAGGTTTGTATGTTTAGACATACAACAGCTACATACAATGGAAAAGATGCAAGCGGATATACAACGGCTAGATGCATTGGCGGCATACAAGTGAAATTTACAATGGGCGATGTACAAAGGTTTCATCAGCGAAACAAGCTTCATCAATAGTTGAGTCTAAAGTCTCCCCAATGGCCGATGCATATGCAAAGGTAAATGTATGTCAAAGATACATGCAATGAAAAGATACAGGGGGTCTTGTACATTCGGCAATATACAAAGCAGAAGATACATTTGGTGGGGCCCACAGACATACAAAGCAGAATGTATATCAGGTAGATGCATCAACGACAATGTACAAGTAGATATATGCAAAGTAAGAACCAAAGCATGGGGCCCACCAGTTGCATATACAAGTGCGATTTTATGTTCTCACATACAAAGGAACATGCATTCTCGAGATGCAAGGCCTGGACCCAAAAAGGTATGCAGTGTAGTTGATAAAGGCATAAGTCCGGGTGAATGTATGTTTTTGTTTGTATGTTTGCATTGTACATGCAATATACAAGGCGAACATACAAGGGAGTGATATACAAGTTGGACCTGACTTAAAAGTCAAATGTGGCCAATTCGGCGCTGCCGTCCGTGGCTCACATGTTGTGTGCATTGTTTATGCGCTGATATACAAAGGGAGTTAGATACAATCAGGATTTCAAAGCAATTTCAAAATGCTTTATAAAAATTTGAAATCCACAGAATGTATATTGCATTTGTATATGCACTATACAAAGTGAAGATGCAAAGGTTGAGATACAAGGCAGGCCCCGATTGCAATTTCAATTTGTTTTATAAAAGTTTGGGGTCCGCGCTTTGTATGTATATGCATATGCTTTTGCATATACAAGGGTTTTAAAGGTGAAAAAGGCAAAATCAGAGAGGGAAAAGTCAGCGATAGCAAAAGGGTGCCTATGTGGTACGTTCTAATTGCTGGTGACTTTTCAACGTGATTTGGGGCCGTAGATTTTGGCGATAGGGAGGAGATCAACGGTCATCGTTCAAAATCTTAGCAAAAGGGGATTTATGTATGTTTGATGCATCTTTTTTGGCGGGAAAGGTTTCACAACGCATAGCTGCTACATCCCATCGGTTGGTCACCATTAATGGCGAGGGAATTGAAGAGGTATGGTCTGATTGACATGCCAACTACCAAATTTGTAAGGAAAATCTTCAAGCGGCGGCACACTCTTGATCTCACCTACACTCCCTCTTTCTTCTCTCTACTGCATTGAATGATTTTGGGTGCCATTTCTCACAGTGCATTGTATCTGGTGAATTTTGAGTTGACCATTGTGCTTAATGTTGAGTGCACATTCTTGCTATAAAATGTAAACTATGTTACTCATTTAGGGTTGTTGAAGACTTGGGCATTTTTTGGGGGAAAAATAACGAAAAATAGAGCATTTCCTAGCTGTTTCTATCTCTTTGGAGTTTATGAGTTGCATCTGAATGTATATTGCATATATTTTCAGTATCATGTCATGTTTTATATGAAAAATGCTTATGTGCATGTGTTTAGCTGTTTGTCTCCATTTGTTGCATGCATCCCTTCTTTTGAATCTAGTTGCTAAGGGTTTCTAAGATTCTTGGATATAGATTTTCTGTATTGCATGCTTGATCTCTAACTTCCATTCAAGGAGTGGATTAAATCATTTTAGGTTAAGTATGAAGAAGGTTGTATGTCAACTGGGATATTTGTAAGTAGAGGTAGCTAAATACCCATTCTTGGGTGGTGTTTGTAACGTAGATACCAGTCATAACCCCTTAAAACTTGAATGCAAAATGCAAACCATTCTTGTGTATACATCTAGTTGACTCCTTGCCCCAAGATAGAAACTAGTCTGCCCTTGTGTAGTAGTTATGATGATCCAAAACCCCTTGTCTTGCATCCAAAACATAATTTCAAATCCTTTCAAAGCTTCAACCTGTTAGTTGTAGGAGTAGAAATAGGACACCTACATACTCTCATCCTAAATTAGCTAGATATGTCCAAGAACATTGCCAACCTTGTGATTTATCACCTAAATCTTGGTCCTAAAATGAGAGTATTCTGTTTGTTCTATAAAGCTAAATCTTTCTGTCATTGGACAAGTCAAGTTTAAATCTTTAGCTAATAGGGATACCCTCCTTGGTGTAGCAGAACCAGAAGTGAAGGGGAGGTAGCTCACGCAACCTCCTGTACTTGTTGGCTAAATATGCCTGTACATTGGAACTAGCAAACCCTCTGCTAATTCGGAAGAACTCCAACAAAGTGGTGACTCTAATGGGGATTTGAATTGAAAGTGTTATCTTGCAATCTCTAGTGAAATTTTTGGCCCATCCGAGTCACCAACAAAATGGTGACTCTACTGGGGAGTCAAAGTAAAATTTGTTGCATCCATACCAAAAAATGACCATGTGGTGCTCTGCTGGCATGGTGAATCTAGAAAACAAAAGTGCCTTGTTGATATTTTGTCCTCTCTGTGAGAGGTGGCGACTCTATTGATTGAACCTATCAAAGCTACAACATATTTCCAGGTATTTATCTTTTGATTCAAAAATGATGATGAGTTTAGAGCAATAGTCCTAGTTGTGCTCCCAAAGAAGACCATTTTTTATTGAAAGATATAAAGCCCTAAATTTCAAAGGAATATATGGTTACCCAAATGTTATTCCCAATAAGATTAGAAAGTGTTTGCCAAAATATAGTGGATCAAATTCTAAGTCTACAAACAAACATTTGCAAAAATTTTGTAATTTGATAGAAGATTATGAGGTAGAAGTTGAAGATGTAGTAATGAGACTCTTTGTTCAGTCATTAGAGGATGATGCTAGGGTCTAGTTTTTAGACCTGCCTATGTGTTCAGTATCTTCATGGATAGATTTAGAAGTTGCATTCCTAGAGCAGTTTGGTGAAAGATTTGATGTGGCCTCATTGATCATACATTTCATGAATACCCAAAAGGAAGATGAGGAATTGGTTCTAGCCTTTAATCTTAGATTTATTAAGTTACTCAAGCAGATCCCTGAATATGAGACCTAATGATGCATTGTGCTTGACAATTTATTTGGCTGCATCTGATGAAGAAATGGGTTATTTATTGATAGATAAAGAACCAGTCACACTTCACCAGGCTTACCAATTTGCTATGGACATTGAAAAGAATGAGAAATATGGAATGCCAATAGGTTTCATGGCTGCAAGCCTTCAAAACAGTTTTTAAAATGAATATATTTCAACTTTCCCAATGTGTTCATTGAAAGATGATTTTGTAAAGGGAAATATATTTCAGAACAATATGTGCAGTCATGATGTGATGCATGAAGAAGATGTTGAAGAAAATGTAGGCACATCCTATAATGGTGAAGACAAAAATTGTCATCAGCCTCTAGAAAAAAGCCTGCAGACACAAAATGCTTTTCAAATGACCAAATGAAAGATATACATGAAGTTGTGTCTTGTAGCAATAGGCATATCCCAATTATTCTTGATTATTTGTGCAAGGTGGATATGCAAAGCTTTATTCTGAATACAGAAAATGTTGTTTCAAGGAAAGACAGTGAATATGTTAATGATTGGCAGCATTCAGATGCATGTGTGAGCCTTTCAGATGATGAAATATACATGGATTTTGAATATGAATGTTTCCTTGAAGATTCTGACCACCTTCACAGTGCAGAGGTTGAAAAATTTTCTTTTGATTATCAATGCATTGGTGAAGAGGAAAAATAGGGTCACTATTCAGATGTGAATGGACAAGTTGTAGATGTGTGTGCTCATACAGTCGAGGATGGTTGCAGGGGTGACTATGAAGCTTTCAACAAAGGGCTGCATTCTAAGCTATTTATGCCTTCTTTTGAGACATTCCAGGTGGACATTAATGATAAAATTGCTGAGCACAATGATGATGAATATCTGAATGTTTCTAATGATGAATATGATTATGAGATGTTGCTTATGCCTGAATATTGCATGTTTGATACAGAGGAGCCCTCATTTTTTGAAGAAGGGCAAAATTCTGATGTGGATTCATTTGTTTCATATGAGTTTGTTATTTTTCCAAGCAACATTGGTCACTCATATGATGATGACATTCTACAGCTGATGATAATGTATGTTGATGAAGATTGTTGTAGATTTGTCAAAGAAAGAGAAATGGGCAGCAACACAACCAATTGCAAAATAGGGTGCTGCAAATAGCCAAAAGTTTTTAGGCTTCATTTGAAGAAATGAAAAGAAAATAGAGTTTTTGATAAAGGAAAATTCTAGTTTTTCCTTTTTGGTGGCCCCAGGCCACCAAGTAAATTTTAAAATGTGATTTGTGATGCAGGTTGGTGTAGTATTCAACTCTATAGCCCAATAGATAAGGACTAGTCCGCATCCTAGAGATCTGAAGTTCTTGCCATGCCTGCAAGAGGCATGCATCCCTAGACAGAGCCAATGTTGGTGCCTACATAAACATTCAGGTTTCAAGTATTTAAATTCGTAGGCACCTTTCATAAAAATCCAAAAAATTCTAAGTCTTTTGGCCTTTGCAATTTAAAAGTGCAAAAAATAGTTTTAAATGCATGTATCTTTGTACATACAAAGGGGTTTGTATGTGCAAATGCAAATGTACATTAGCGGGCTTGCAAAATGCTCAATCGGCCTTCAAAAAATGGAGAAAATCAGTTATATGCCTCCTTGTATGCATATCGGGTTTGGAATAAGTGCATATACATTGAGGAATCTTTTGTAGATTCTCAAAATATTCTGCAGTTGTATGTTGAGTTTTCTTGTATATCAGGTTTGTATGTTTAGACATATAATGGAAAAGATGCAAGCGGATATACAATAGCTAGATGCATTAGCGGCATACAAGCAAAATTTACAACAGGCGATGTACAAAGGTTTCATCAGCGAAACAAGCTTCATCGGTAGCTGAGTCTAAAGTCTCCCCGATGGCTGATGCATATGCAAAGGTAAATGTATGTCAAAGATACATGCAATGAAAAGATACAAGGGGTCTTGTACATTCAGCAATATACAAAGCAAGAGATACATTTGGTGGGGCCCGCAGACATACAAAGTAGAATGTATATTGGGTAGATGCATCGACAACGATGTACAAGAAGATATATGCAAAGCAAGAACCAAAGCATGGGGCCCACCAGTTGCATATACAAGTGTGATTGTATGTTTGCACATACAAAGGAACATGCATTCCTGAGATGCAAGGCCTGGACCCAAAAAGGTATGCAGTGTAGTTGATAAAGGCATAAGTCTGGGTGAATGTATGTTTTTGCTTGTATGTTTGCATTGTACATGCAATATACAAGACGAACATACAAGGGAGCGATATACAAGCCAAACCTCACTTAAAAGTTAAATGTGGCCAATTTGGCACTGGCGTCCGCGGCTTGCATGTTGTGTACATTGTTTATGGGCCGATATACAAAGGGAGTTAGATACAATCAGGATTTCAAAGCAATTTCAAAATGCTTTATAAAAATTTGAAATCTGCAGAATGTATATTGTGTTTGTATATGCAATATACAAAGTGAAGATGCAAAGGTTGAGATACAAGGCAAGACCTGACTGCAATTTCAATTTGTTTTATAAAAGTTTGGGATCCGCACTTTGTATGCAAGCAGTTGTATGTATATGCATATGCTTTTGCATATACAAGGGTTTTAAAGGCAAAAAAGGCAAAATCAGAGAGGGAAAAGTCAGCGATAGCAAAAGGGTGCCTATGTGGTACGTTCTAATTGCTGGTGACTTTTCAATGCGATTTGGGGCCGTAGATTTTGGCGATAGAGAGGAGATCAACGGTCATCGTTCAAAAGCTCAGCAAAAGGGGATTTCTGTATTTTCATTGCATCTTTTATGGCGGGAAAGGTTTCACAATGTACAGCTGTTGCATCTCGTCAGTTGGTCACCATTAATGGTGAGGAAATTGAAGAGGTATGGTCTGATTGACATGCCAGCTACCAAATTTGTAAGGAAAATCTTTAGGCGGCGGCACACTCCCGATCTCACCTGCTCTCCCTCTTTCTTCTCTCTACTGCATTGAATGATTTTGGGTTCCATTTCTCATGGTACGTTGTATCTAGCAGAATTTTGAGTTGACCATTGTGCTTAATGTTGAGTACACATTCTTTCTATAAAATGCAAACTGTGTTACTTATATAGGGTTGTTGAAGACTTGGGCATTTTTTGGGGGAAAAATAATGAAAAATAGGCATTTCCTGGCTGTTTCTATCTCTTTGGAGTTTATGAGTTGCATATGAATGTACATTGCATATATTTTCAGTTTCATGTCATGTTTTATATGAAAAATGTTTATGTGCATGTGTTTAGCTATTTGTCTCCATTTGTTGCATGCATCCCTTCTTTTGAATCTAGTTGCTAAGGGTTTCTAAGATTCTTGGATAGAGATTTTCTGTATTGCATTCTTGATCTCTAACTTCCATTCAAGGAGTGGATTAAATCATTTTAGGTTAAGTATGAAGAAGGTTGTATGTCAGCTGGGATATTTGTAAGCAGAGGTAGCTAAATACCCATTCTTGGGTGGTGTTTGTATGGCAAATACCAGTCATAACCCCTTGAAACTTGAATGCAAAATGCAAACCATTCTTGTGTATATGTCTAGTTGACTCCTTGGCTTGAGATAGGCACCAGTCTGCTCTTGTGTAGTAATGATCCAAAACCCCTTGTCTTACATCTAAAACATAATTTCAAATCCTTTCAAAGCTTCAACCTATTAGTTGTAGGAGTAGAAATAGGACCCCCGCATACTCTCATCCTAAACCAGCTAGATATGTGCAAGAACATTGCCAACCTTGTGATTTATCACCCAAATCTTGGTCCTAAAATGAGAGTATCCTGCTTGTTCTATAAAGCTAAATATTTCTGTCATTGGACGAGTCAAGTTTAAATCTTTAGCTAATAGGGATACCCTCCTTAGTGCGGCAGAACCAGAAGTGAAGGGGAGGCATCTCACGCAACCTCCTGTACTTGTTGGCTAAATCTTCCTATGCATTGGAACTGGCAAACCCTCTACTGATTTGGAAGAACTCCAACATGGTACATGCACTACTGTTGTTTTAAAGTCTAATAGAATACCATAAATATTACAGAGTTTGATTCATGAAAAATAAAAAGAAAAATGATAAAGTCAATTCCAATAGGATTATTCTCATGTAGAGTTCTTTTAAAATATTTATAGATTAGATTCTCTAAATATCCTCAACTATTGCCAAACAAGAAATAGGTGCACAAAATCAGGGGACAAGTGTGAAGAATAGGGGATCCTTTTCCACTACCTTAATTCTTACAAAGCTTTCCTTAATTGTTTTGGAGCTACCTTTGGAACATGCATCTTTCATTGCCACAACATTCTAGAGCATCCTCTTCCTTTTTCTCTAGAGTATTATTTTCCACTTTCTCTATAATCCATCTCCCAGACCTAAATGTGTCCTATTTTGACAAAAAAAAAGTCTTTCCAGCCACAAATCATTAGCATTGAAATTATTTTAATGTAGAATAAGAAATAGAAATATAGACATCATTTCAAGTTAGGATAACTAATAATTTATCACATAATCATATTAATACTAGCGTGATAGGATTTTTAGGTTATAAAGGAAGGCAATTCAATCAAAATATGATGAGGTTAATTTTCACCTCATCAATAGATAGTCTAGTCCATGATTGGATTTTTTGGGTTTTACCATGATCTTGAAATCAAATTCCTAAAATAGGAGTAGCCATCTACAAATTCTCCCTTGTATAACTGGTCCATTCATTAAGTATTTCTATAGTTCATGATCTATTAAAAATACAAATGGAGTGGCCAAGATATAATATCTAAACTTTTGTAATGCATAGATTATATCCAGTGCCTCTCTTTCTATTATGGTATAAATTATTTTTGCTTGTGACAGTTTGTAGCTAGCACACATAATTGGGTGGTCCTTGTTTCCTCTTGGTTGTGCTAACACCGCTTCAATTGCAATGCTTGAAGCATCTACATGTACATTAAAAGGGATGTTCCAATCTAGGAATACTAAGATTGGTGCCTGTGCTATCTTCTTCTTGAGTGTATCAAAGGCTTCTTGGCACTGCTCTATCCATTGGAAGGTCTTGCTTGTTTTCTTTTTCAGGAGCTATTTCATTGACCCAATGATTGCCACATATCCTTTAATGAACTTCCTATGATACCCTATATATCCCAAAAATGTCTTTACTTTAATTAATCTTTTTGGGGATGGAATATTCAGGATTATTACTACCTTCAACAGATCAACGATTAAGTCTTCATTGCATATAATATGTCCCAAGAAAGTACCAAAAGGTACTGCAAATATGCATTTCTTTAAATTCAATAAAATATGTAGACTTCTACACCATTCTAGCATCAACCTAAGTACTTGGACTTGGTCTTTATAATCCAAATGGAATCACAATATACATGAATGATTCCCATTCGGTTGTAAATATAGTTTTAGGTTGATCTTGTTTTTGAATCCTCACTTGATCTTATTTTGAGAACCTGTTTATGAATGAGTAAATTTTCCTTCTAGCTATTGATATTAGGATTTCTTCTTTAAATGGACTGGGAAAGGGATCATGTATGCAGTCTTTGTTTAGTTCTCTAAAATCAACACATACCCTTATTTTGCCAATTTTCTTATGTTGAATGACCATAGGGCTTATCCATTATGTATCTTCCATTAGTTTGGTAATACCACTAGCTAGCATCTTGTCAAGTTCATTCTTTCCTCTGGTCTTTACATTAAGATTAAGTCAATAAAGTCCCTTCCTTTGTGGTTTTGCTCCTTCTTTTAACTAAATTTTTATTATTCTTGCTTCCTCAATGCTTTTAAGATTAATAAAAGTGTAGGGAAATAGGTCTTCATATTCTTTGAATACTTTCACAACTTGCATCACTTGCCTTTCATCCCAATAATCCCTAATTTTAGAAAGTTTGTGACTCTCCTCTGTCACTATGTTTTCTTCTCTTGTCTTTAAAGGTTCATTAAAGTACTTATTTTTTGGTGCATTTATAGAGGCTATTTCTCTTTCTCCTTCCTCAACTCCTATTTCCAAATCGTGTGGATCATCCTCTTCCTTATCCTCATTTCCTTTGGTTTTCTTTGAGGTATAGCATAGCTTCTATGGTGTGGTTTCCATCTTGTCCATCCATTCTATTAATTTCTAAATACCCTTTTTCTTTGGTGGGGTGGTCTGATATCTTTTGCGTCCACATATATGTTCTTGACTTCTTCTGTTAGTGATAAAATTATTTCCTTTATTTTCTATAGTGTGTTATGTATAAATATGTTGGGGCTATAGAATGAGAATGAGAATGTTTTACAGAAGTCAGTTTGTACCATATCCCTTTCCCTAGTTTCTCCTCTCTTCTCTTGGTTTATATACCTATTGAGTTTTTAGAATGGGAATTCATGTCTAATAAAATAGCTAAGTATAAAGATGCTATCATATTCTCTCCTATTGATCCATTCCTTGATGCAATTCTTTAAGTGTGCCTCATATTCAATTTTTCCATAATATTTTTGGGTAATTTTATAATCTCCTTTCGATAAATACCTAGTTTTCACAAGGACTATAAATGCCTTCCAAGTTGGGATGTTTGGTTTGTGGGTATACCATCATCTTTTCACATTGCACACCGATGTATCCTGTAGTGCTTATAATCTCAAATATGCTCTTCCAATTTTTTTTTCCATACTTTCTATGTATCTTAGTAGGTCTCCAATTCTAGAGTACCATTGAAGCTTAATATGTGAAATACCACATGAAATGTAGTTTAAATGATGTGAAAATGTGATATATTGTCTATCCTTATCTCTATTTTTTTTTTCTGAGTTCTATAGTGGGTTCTCATTATTTTTGGTAATGTATCTAGATTTTTTCTCAATTTTTCCTAGATTGCAAATCCTTCTCACTCCTAGTACCTTTCTAGATCTTATTTATAACTTATCATAAATCCAAGCTCCCATTGCATCTTTGATATCAGCGTTGTAGTTGCTACTATCAAGAATAATTTGTCCAAGTTAGGTTCATCCAAGATATCTTTTGTGGGGATCTTTCCTAGAGAGTGTAGTGCCTTTTTATCGTCTTTGTCACTTTCCTCTTGTTCTACTTCTTCTATATAGGTGTTTCTCATGTCTATATATAAAGGAATATGTATTGTTTTATTTTTATCAAAGAATGATAACTCTTCCTTGTAGGAGTATAATGTCCCATTGTAGTTAACAAACCACTCCAAGTTTAGAAATATGTTGAATGTGGCAAACAGTTCCTTTATTTTGATTACTTCAAACTCAATTTTCTTCTTGATCCCTAGTAGGCTAACTTCCACATTCCTCTAAGTTTTGATTGTGTTGATGGTAGTATCATTCACAAGAGCAATATCATAAGGTGTGTTGTATAGTGTGGGTCTTCAAATTTCCTCCAAAACTCTCTTGGGTATAATACTAACATCTACTCCCAAGTCAACCACTACATTCTTAAAGAGTCTATTATTTACCCAAAGTTCTATTGAGATTGATCTTTTCTTCCATCTCCTTGGGGTTTTTATTACACTTCTAATCTAGGGTCTCAAATTAGTGTTTCTAGTCTTGTTCCAATCTTTTGAGAATTGCTTCAATTTTTCTAGAAGATTTTCTTCTTCTACCAAAGTTTGTCAAAAATTTTAATAGTTGGGCTTCTCTTTCTAAAAATCAGGCTTTGTGGTAGTATTTCCTTTTATTTTATTTTATGATAAGTTTCCTAGTATCTTCAATTATATGGTCATGCTTAGGATTCAAATGGAAGTAATTATCTTCCTCTTCTCCCTCCTTTGACTCATTAATTAGTAATTTCCCTCTTGTAGTATCAATTTCCTCTTTTTTATTGCTGCAACTTTATTTTTCTTCCCATATTTCATAATGGATTTATTTTTTAATTCTTCCTTTGCAAGTATTCCTTCTCCAATCATTCTTCTTTTATAAATAACAATTGGATTCTTGTATCCTCCTCATCAAGTTCAATTTTCACACACCTTCTAGCTCCTTGAGCATTTTTTCTAGGTACCTCATTATGATTTTAAATTCTTTTGTTGCTTTAGGTCCTGATAATTATTCACCTTTAATTTATAGTGGATCATTATTGAAGTATTGCTGAGCTTTGGCACAAGTGAAAAGATCATGGCTAGGGCCATTCTTCTTTTCTTGACATTCATTCACGTAATGTTCAATCTAATTGTATATATAGTAGGTAGTGTCTTCTCTTCTTCTTTTCCCATAGCCTCTTCCTCTATTGCATCCTCCTCTATAGTTATTGTAATATCCTCTATTATCATTCAAAGGGTAGTTGGTAGAAGGTTGTTCGTTTACAATCTATGGTGGAGTATATTGTACTACATGAATGTTGCATTGATTCTTTTATGTTGAATGTTTATATCTATGGTCATAGAAGGCTCTTTCAACTAGTCCTTTGGCCCTTACCACCCCTTTATGTGATCATTGTCTTCACATCGGTGGTTACACCAAGGCTTATGTTCATCATCCTTCCTTAATCTAAATAGAAGAGATGGGAAATCATCTATTTCATGGTCACTCCATTCACCACAACTTCCATAATATATACACTTTTTAACTTTCTAGGAGTTGATTGTAAGTTAACTTTAAGTGTCATAACTCTTTTCTCTCCTTTCATAATTGGACACTCATTCCTTATATGCAATTATTTTGAGTAGTAAGTGCACCATATATTTTCCTCTGAATTGATGATGTTATCATGCTAGTCTCACCTTTAGCTAATATCTCTTGTTTAATATTCACTTGTTCCAACTCTAGTCTCCTCTTTTCTAATTCCTTATTCTTCCTTCTCCATGGTTGTTCTTCTATCCTACATAATAACTCTACTACACTTGAGTAGGTTTGAAAGGTCCTACTATCTAACACAGTTCTAACCTTTGGTATCAATCTTGACATAAACCATTCAATTCTTTGTTTTTCTTTTCACTAGTTCCCCCATCTTTCTTACCACTTCCTTCAACCTATGGTCAAATTCCTTAATAGTTTTCCTCTATTCTTGTACCATTTCTCTCATTTTACTGATGGTTTATGACGGAACCTTAGGAGATCCAAAGTAGTCAAGAATTCATCTTTTATATCTTTCTATTCCTTATCATGTTGAGGGCATTTGGGGCCCACCATTTAAAAGTATCATTTCTCAATGTCCCTATAAAATCATAAAGTATGGCCTAATTACTTCGAGTTCCATTCCTTCTCTAGGTGGATATTATTGGTGCCTAGAAAAACCCCAAAAAATCTAAAAATCATGTGCAAAATTCCTTAGCAAATGTCACCATTAGATAGAGAATTCCATTGTGTGCAAATTTTCCTTTTGAACCATCTCAAAATTCCCTATTAGGAAAAAGTTATCCTTGATCAAAGTTTGGTAAAAAATGGTTGACTTTTGTCCCTTTGAAAAATTTCTTCATTTCTTACCCTTTGTCAGAAAATTGGCAAATTGTCGAACTTGCAAACTTGTTCGCAAGTTTGATATTTTTCCAGTTCACTAACAACAATATTCACCAATAGTACAGAATTTGAGGAAGCTATCGCAGTGTAATTTCAAAAGTTTCTAAGACAAGGAAGACAAAGATGGGCTTTGTCAATGAATTTGGAGGTTCATGAACCTCTAAGTTCACTGACTAGTGGTTCAGCCGATAAGAAATTCATCAATAAAGAAGGGCAACAGGAGGCTTTGGCGAGGTAAGGAGTCTGGGAAAATGGGATTTTTCTGACAAGGGTAAATTTGGCTAAGGAAGGAGAAGGAATAAATGGTGCTTTGTCAGGGAATTGGGGGGAGGCCAAACTAAGGAAGTAGTTTAATTTTTCAACGGTTTGCTGATAGGACATTTGGTTGATAGGGAAAATGGAGATAAAAGGGGGAGAAGTGGCACTACGAACATTAGTTCTCAAAGGTGCAAGTTTTTTGATAGAGGAAAAAGACAAGGCATTGTGTTATCGATGAATCGGGTGGAAACTAAACTTTGCATAAGTTCATATTTTTTGCATTGCATTGATAAGACGATAAAGTAGAGACAAAAGGGAAGATGAGATAGAAGGTTCGGCAAAAGGCTTTTTTGCTAATAATGAAGAAATGACACCTTCCTCTTGGTTTGAATAAAGTGACTTTTGCCAATAAAGGCGGACATAGGTGCAATGGCTGGCCAAGTTTGAAAAGTTCACTTTTGCCGATAGGGCAATTAATGAAGGAGATCAAAATAGAGTTTGGAAAATTAAATATTTACTAATAAAAGGGGAAGATGGCTTAGTTCTCAAATGACCAAATTCACCAACAAAGGGTAGAAAAAGAGGAAGAGGGCACAATTAGAGAAAATGAAAACTGGCCGATAAAGGCAAAAGTCGCTTAGTTCGGTATAATCACATTTTGCCGACTAAGACATGAAATGAGGAGAAAATATAGTTGGTAGAAAGGAGAAGAAATGTGTTGATAGAGCAAGTAGAGGCAAGTTCTTGTTGGAGGACTTTTGCTAGTAAGGCAAAATTGAAATGCAAAATTAGATGTAAAGCATGAATTAATAAAGTATAAAGGTTTTAATAATTTTGAAGTGTTGTAAAAGCTTTACAAACACTTTGGTCAGGTTCTTGTTTTTCAAATGCTTTTCTTCCCCCTTGGCCGTCATGGTTGCAAAAATATAAATGTCAGGTGATCGCTGGAACAATGTATGCGCAGGTCTCAAATTTAATATGATGGATGGTGTGTTCTAGTATCCTATATCTTCTATAGATACCTCAAGGACTCATGTCAGTTTACAGGGCATGGGTGCCCAAGATTTTTGCTAGTTTTCTGACAAGGGGCCATGCACCACATTCAATGTAGCGATTGCTTGTTGATTGAATTTTCCAGCATCTAGAGGCTATACGGTGGGCAAAATTGTTATATATACATGAAATGAATATATTTTCAGGGTTGGTCTTTGGGCCAATTATCTGGTCTAGGAGAGCCTAAGGAGTTTCTCTAGCACCAACACATGATGTCTAGTTTATAAGTGAAGGGATATATTCAGTATTGTGGAGGAAGGCTATAGAATGCAGATTTGAATGTAGTGAATGTCTCCATAGGAGTTTGTAATGATTTTGGTAAATATGTAATCATAGTTATGTATTTTCCTTTGCCATATTTGTTGGTATGAGTGTAATAGGTGTTTGGAGATGTGTGACAACATCTAAATAAATACAAGGCCTTGTATTTTCCATCATTTTGTTACACATGAATTATTACAGTCCTCATTTGGATTATTAAGTATGTTCAATGTATGAAAATCTATTAGAAGGTCATATGTGCAAATGTATGTCTAGTTTTGTTGATCCTTTACTGATTATTTTCTTTCCTCCTTACATTCTATGACTTTGTTGCCCAATAATGTAGGCACCATTCCATATTGGAGAGGGACCAAATATTCTGTTAAATCAAACAAATCATTCACCTATGGTTCAGGGGAAAGCCCATCTTCTTTTGCATGTACATTCATGCAGTTGAATCAACTATATAGGGGTCATGTGATAGCCAATTATTCTTAACTTAGTGACAGTCTTTAGAGTCAAGATGATGAGTTCGGTTCGGTTGTCCAATATTTTTAGTTGTTCATCTAGTTTGAACTCAATACCTATCCAAGTACATACCTCTTGAAATATCCCTCTAGAGTCTAAGCTGAGATCGAAGTGCAAAGGAGTCTACCCACTCCTGTTAGTTGGCTAAGATTGCCCAAAACTTGTTGATAAACCTATTCCTATCACCCTGATGACAATCCCTGGCCTAGGTGATTGAGGAATGTTTTAGAGTTTTGTGTTGTCATTATTTTGGGTCCCAACAGATTCCAACATAAAAATATGTTTAGAGGCTTCAATGTTGTCTTTGTTGAAGACTCTGATAATTTCATATTTGGGTCCATATTTAGAGTTTTCTCTCTGGATGTATTGGTACTAGGTAAGGGTTCTTCTCCCCCATACGGTGGGCTTATTTCTTCTAGCCTTTATTTTTGTATGTCTTCTTCTTCATTAATTTCTTACCACAATTTCTTTGCTTCACTAATTTCCTATTACTTTATCTCTTTCTAATTCAATCTCAAAGAAATCAATTCCCAATATCTGTACAAAATCTCTTACAAATTCATGTTGTTGGTTATCTCTTTTTTAGGTTGAATCACTATATATACCCTCCATAATCACTCTTCTTGTCTTAATCAACATTGGGATGACTCTTGGTTTGAGGGGTTCACCTCTTCATACAACCGTTTCAATTTAGGAAACACCCTTTCATTAGTTAATGAAATTTCATCTATTAATATAGGGTTTTCCCAACCTTTGTTAATCATCTCAACAGTATCCATGGCAAGGTCCTTGAACATCTTTTCCATTTTTTTCTTCTACACTCTTCTTGTTTTCTTGTAACTTCAAATTGCTCATCATTTCCTCTCTTTGTAATCCCACACTTTTGTTAGGAATTTGTAGGTCCAATAAAACCAATTCCACATAACCCATAAGGAGAAAATGATGCAACAAATAACCATTATGCAAAGATCAAATGAAAAACACAAGATAACACAAGATATACCCTAGGAAAACCCTCGAGAGGGAAAAATCTAACCTCCAAAAGCATCCACACTCATATGTATTATTTAGCAAAAGATATTACAATACATTCCATGAGTCTCCATGAATACCTATGAACCATCAAGCACCTCCAATACATCCTCCATGTGTCCAAGCATGAATCCACACATCCCATGCCATGCTTCACAATATGCACTTGTAGGAGAGAGCTCAATACAACAACAACCTCTCACACAACCTCTCATCTACCAACAATGAATTAGCCAACCTCAAATAATAACATTGTGCTTGCTTTTATAGCTCAAGCTCACACAAATACAATGAGAAAACCATGTGCCCAAAACCATGGGTAACACAAAATCATTGACCCCTCATTTAATTATTGGTACTACATTTTTTCCCAACAATTAAATAATACACATAAACAATTAACTACTCTATGTGTTCCACACACATAAAATAATTAACTCAATGTTACATACAACTTATACAAGTGGCATCCACATAAATATCTAATGTGGCTAAACACATCAATTAAGATGCACCACAAATAAATATTTATTTTACATGAATAAAATACTGTAATGTTATGCAAGGTGTGTAACACCTATTCCAACATTATCCCACTTGTTGTATACATTGCATAAGGGTCAATCAATGAAATGCATCATAATAGGTAAACATGAAATCACATGAATCTCTGGCATGCTCTTGTGCTCCGTCAAGATACTTGCAATAAAATCAAAGTGACCACCATCTCAAGCATGAACTCCTCTCATCCTCTAATGTGCCACCTATGGAAGAAAAGGAACATGCCAAGGTGAAGATGCACCAAACTAAAGAAAAAAAGCATCAAGTCCAAGTGATAACAAAAGGCTCCAATCTACTATCAAAGGTAACAACCCACATGATTGGAAATAGCACCCATAGCATATGCTAATATATCCAACCATCCATACCTCATAGGTATCAACAACATCAATAAACTCATGCCAACAACATATCCAACCTATATACTACAATCACAAGCTCCATGTATAAAACCTGTCTATGAAGAACACATACATCTAGGAATACCCACTGCATGGGTGATGCCAAATCTGAAAGTAGATCAAAGGCATACCAAGTATACCAATCAACACTCAAACCAAGGTGTGGCTAATCAACAACCCAATGTAGTATCAAGAACAATCACAATGATCCACACATGCAAGATAAATCGTTGCATACTCTCTCACAACATGTCACCATAACTCTCCCAAGTCCAACCATGTCAACATGATCCTCCATGAAGTAGCAATAAGACAAAGAGAGAAAACATGTAAATCATAATGTCCTTCTACAAACACCTCAAAGTGCTAAGTTGTGTCAAGTATGATCTTCTCTACAACCCCAAATGAAAAGCCTTAACAACACCCAACCATTCAATCTCATAGATCAAATGAACATATGTAACATGTAACCAACATGGTTGTAAGCCTCTCTAACCAAGGTAGATAAAACTCATAACCATTCCATAACCAGGAATAAGCCCAATCACGTCTCCTAAACTCCTCATAATGAACATCATAAATCAAACCATATAAACAAGGAGCTAACCATTCTAATATCCCTCAAATGAACCCTCCAGAACCAATAACCATAGCTCAAGATCCATATCTATGAGAATATAAAGCATAAAGAAAAATGCATATAAAAGGATGGGCAATACCTCATAGATGATAAACCACCAAGTATACCAAGAGTGGGGAATGGGAATGCTCCTCCAGGATACACCAAGCCACAATGACTCTCTCCAAGAACAATCTCCTCTAGGTCCATAGTGAACTCACATCCATATCCAAGTGTAGGCTCCTTAGTCTTTCTTCTAAAATCTCCAATGAGTAACCATCTCAATGAGTATCTCTAATCTCAAGAGAACTCCAGCCTCACCTAAGTCTCCAAGTATCTATGAGCACCTCCATGCTAAACTCCAAATGTAAAACCACACTATCATGAAGCTGTTCAAGAAAATGACCATTGTACTCAATACAAAGAGAACTAACAAGATCACTGTCAATGCTCCTACTGCACATCTGCATAATCAAGGAACCCATCATGACATCATGATCTAACCATCTCCTCTTATGAGATCACATGTACTGATGCATACATCGTATCTCAAGAGAACTTGTATCATGCCAATACTCAAACTAGTATCCAGAGTAAACCAAGACACAATATCAACATCTCTAAACAAAGGATCAACATGTCAAACTGATAAGTTATAACCAACACCTCAACCAAAGAATCCAAGAGTCCTCCACAGTACCAAGATGTCAACATCTCCAATCTCATGAAGATAACCGTCTACTAATAGTGGGACTCAAGATGTTAAAGCACTCTCACTAAAACAAGAATCATAATCCAAGAGCCTCTCCAAGACACCCACAACCACTGTAGAAGATCATCCATCAGAAATGATGAATCCACATCACTTTGAAAGATCCCATTAAATTGTGATACTGAGCTATCCATGGAAACTAAGTTACCATCTCCTAAATGGAGATTATCCATGGCCCCAACACAATCAAGGAATGCCACTGTAACATCAACAACTCCCAAAAGGTAGAGTAAAACCATGATCTCCAAACCAAGAAGAGAAGATCATCATTGTCAAAAACTCACATAAAACCATGTATCCAAGCTATCCATGACATCATGACAAACATGCTACAAGTCCCAATAACTGACTCTCCTACCACTCTAATCATCCATCCTCTCATCCCAATGTAACATACTAATGTAGAAATGACCATAGACAAGGCTAACTAACAAATTCTGCATAAACAGTGAATCAATCTCGTGGATATAGAGAATCAACATTTGATTTATCCCATTGTAGCCAAAGGGTAGCTAATCCACAAAACTACATAACTCGAAGATCCAAAACAAATATAACATGCAAACTCATCATCACACTAGTAACATGCAAAATGAGATATCAAAGAAGATAACCTATAGACTCCAAGACTCAAACACCAAATCAACACTAGATTTTATTTGCCAAAGAAGTCCACAAATGAGTAAGCATAGTCAAGGAACTAACAAGCATCCAGGAGATAAGAACAATCTCATAAAACAACACCACAACATTACCTATAATCATGAATCAAACATCATAGCCCATACCTTTCAGTTGCATACATGATCATGTTGTGTCAATACAAAAGTGTATCTACATATCCATGACACCATAATCATCTTCATTATTATACCTGTACTCAACTCACACTAAAACAAGACTCCAAGTCTCACATGCATATCAAACATGTTCTCAAATCAGAAGATAACCTATGTACCTATCTCCATCAAAGTCCAAACTCTGAAAACACCTATAAACTTGTCTTTGGAAGTACCAAATCTGAAAACATGCTATACCATTCTAATGGTCTCATAACAACATGCACTCCCACAAGTTTGTGCCCAAAAAATTTATCTAAATGCACTCCCAATCACACCCTGAATCTCAGGCTCATACAAGTGATCAAACAAGTACCAATCTCTCTTTGTACACCAAACTAAAAATCCACATGATCCAAACTATAATATACTACAATATCTCTCCAACTCTTGTTTGAAATCAAAAATCTAATTTCATATGCAAAAGTTATGAGCATAAAACTATCTTAGAGCAATGCCTAGATTCAGGCACCGAATTGTACAACAAATTGCAAAATATGATCACCAAACCTATACCATTGCATAGTACTCAGAGAGACCTTTTTGACGCTTATAAGAAGTCAAAAATATGATAAAGTGGGTGAATGTTATTCCTCCCAGAAGAAAATGCCCTCTTAGGGCTAAAAGGGGGCCCTAGGGGACCCGTTTGTATTGCTGACATCATCACTGTCCTTTGATGACATTAGCATGAGGGTAAGTGTAAAAAGTTGGGGGGCCAAAAAGTGGCCAAATTTTTTTCAAAAAAAATTAATACATAACGCGAGTGCATTATAATGCACTTGTGTTATGGTTTGGTAGTGACGAGCCTAAGGCTCAGCAAAACCAAACCATAACGCACTCGCGTTATAACGCGAGCACGTTATGACTTATTATAAATAAATAAAAAATCTTATCATCTCATTTCATTTCTTTATTCTCCTCTACACCCGCGGCCTGCAAACCCTAAGAAGCGCGCTCGCATTTTGGAAGACTTGATTCAACACCAAAATCTTACCGATTCATCACCAAAATGCCACCGCGACGTCGAGCAAGCCAAAGGAGTGAGTTTTATTTATTTATTTTTAATTCATTTCTAAATAGGTAGGTTTGAGTTGATTTTTGATGTAAATTTCCTTAATTGTCAGGAAATGTTAATGTACCTCCTCCTCCTCAAAATCCATAAAATCCTGAAGAGGAAATACCTGCCGAACAACAAACTCCTCCATCCATTCCTCGACATGCCCCTAGAACACAAGAAAATCTAATGGGGCAAATTGAAAAGAATAAAAAAAAAATTGAAGATATAATTGCAAGGTTGAAATATCCTTCAACTTCAACCTTGCATAGGTCCACGCTTGTTGAATCTCTTGAATCTATGTTATCAAATGTAGATTCAATTAGCAAGCAAATATCTAGTTGGTCGAATAAGAGGAGAGAGTTTAGAGACTATTATGCAGACAAGCTATCATATCAAGATATGAAAAAGTTACAAATTACAAAATTAGACTTGTGTTCCATTTTCACAAACCCACAAACAAATCAACCTCCACCCATTACATGCAAGAGGTTCCCTATCCATTGGTGCAACAACCAAGCGATAAGGGACAATTTTGGGTAGAGGTGGTGGATGGTTTTTGACCATCCTCCATGCAATAATAATGAGGTCCCGCAATACTTTTTGAGGAAACTCTACTGCGAGTTTGTCTTCAATAAAGTGCCAAACTATTTTGATATGTGGGACTTCCAAGGTAGAGGTGGGGGTTAGTACAAGATAGACTAGGGGCACATGTTGACCCACAGTGGGCAGTGAGACGAGTAATTAGCAGACTAGCCCATGAGCATGTTTCTATCCCTTCCATTGTGAAGGAGAGTGTTGAGGGCGATACACTTCAGTCCATCAGTGCCTTGACCTAGAGCATCATAGAGAATGCTAGTCCTGAAGCACAGCATGGGTTGGGAGATAGTGCACGGAGTAGGGTCCCACCCCATGCTTGTCAAACTTGCAGGTTAGCCTGTGGTTATGACCCCATGGATAGTCAAGACGTAGGTGCATAGGCTACATCTGCAGCTGAGCAACTGGTGATGATAGATACCCTCCTGAGTGAGACTTTTCGGCCTTGATACTTAGGTAAATATTAGCAAGTTTATTGAATTTAATTTATTAAATTTCATTTTTGAAATGCAAGATTAACTAATTTAGTTTGATAATTTTAATGAAATTTCAGGGTCATAGCATTGATGTAGTTTTCAGTGGTTCACCTGCATATTACACTACATCATCTACTGTCAGGGTATGTAACTAGTAAACAATTATAAATATTACATGTGAATAGCACCATTATATGAATGGTATTCTAATATCTGATTTTGTATGTTGAATAGGTTAATATTGGAGATTTCACGGCAACACTTACCAACAGTGGTGGACTTCAAATCATCACAGAGGTAATAAAATAAATAGTTTAATGAATGATTTGTACTTACTAGATTTTTGTATGTGATTTGTGTGCTTTATTGTGTGTACTTCCATGTTTAGATGAACGTGTGTGTATGTTAGGAGCCATGATTTGCATCACTATTATAGTTTTCATAATTGAATAATGTTGTTTTATTTCCAGATGATGTAGGCTGTAGAGACACCTCCCAATGTTCATAGGGCAATGGAGCATGGTGTGACCTCTGTGATTCATAGCTCCATGGCATTGATAGGGGTATGAGGCAGATTAGTAAATTTCAATTTACATTTATTGTTATAGTTGTTTATTTTTAAAAAATGAAAAGATTATTGATTTGAAGTTTAATTTCTATCTGGATGGTTTCTATAGGACATGACATCACCACCGCCTATTCCTACTACTAAGGCAAGTGAGGAGACAAATTATATGGTAGCGGTAAGTGATTATTTTGTTAAATGTTTCATTTTTTATAACATATAATTTCTATATATTAATGTCTATACTTTTTATTGTAATAGATAAAGATGCAGGAAGAACTAAATAGGAGGAGCAGCCCTCGAGTTCGTAGTAGACAACCCACATATCCGTCTCCATCCCCTAGAAGATCAAAGGCTGCCCGTGATCTATTCTCTTCCCCAGCCAAAGGGGAATGACTTTTATTGTGTTCCTTTGTTGTATGCCTATATGGCATTTGTGGACATATATTTTGTATTGCATATAGTTGACATTGTATGCCTATATGGCTATTTTGTTAATATGGTATACTTATATCAATAGATATTGATGTATTCCTATATAGATATTTGGTTAATACAAATCTTTTTATTTATGGCATCCATACTTGCATTATAAATCCACGTTTGAATGGATATTTGTAGATGGCTACTTCAAATATTTAAAGTCCAATTGTATGAGTTGGTCAATTGAAAATATTTCTTAATTTCTTGTTATTATACCATACTAGGGTGCAAAAAGTATGTTTGTTGTTTTGAATAAGATAGTCAAAATCATATTCTTATGAGCACCTAATGACCATTGTGGTTATTAAATGTAATTCCTCTTGCATATAAGGTGAGGTTATGAGATTACATTGAGTATTACCTAATTTTAGTATGCAACATAACATTGGGGCTATAGGCTTCCATAAGTCATCAACAATCAAGGTTCAAGGTTGTTATTGAAGTCAAAGGGTCAAGGTTGTTTGTCATTGATGTCAAGGTTGATGCCATGATGTTGATAAGGTGATACAGTGATTCAAGGTAGGTGATGGTCATGAGGTGCATGATGTTGTGAATATGGTTTTCATGATAAGGTCTCTTAATTCATGTTGATGCTACACAAGATAAACATGGTTCATATGATGCAAGGTTCATGTTCATGGTGGATGTGGTTTTGTTCATGCAAGGTTTTGTTGTGAATATGGTTTTCATGATAAGGTCTATCTTGAAAGGTTGATATGATGCAAGGTTCATATTCATGGTGTATGTGGTTTTGTTCTTGCAATAAGAAGTTAGAGAAGACACAAGATTTCATAATCATAATCTTATTGATAGTTAGGGTTTGCATATTGGGCATTAAACCCTAAAAAGAATCTACTTTTCTTAAGACTTTAAAACCCTCAATTGCTTGTTGTGTGTAAAGTGCACTTTTGTTTTAATTTAATATTGACTTATAATCAGAAGTTACTATCACTTAAATCAACCTACTAAAGGGTCTTTAAGTCATTAGTTCACCAGCCCTTCAACCTAACTCAACCGACGTCTTTGGTAAACTCTCATAAGCTCAAGCCCCATATCATAATCAAAGGTCATTTTTAATTGATATGAGGGTGGGAAAAAGGATTGGATCAAACACATCAAACTGAGCATCATACCTCTAGGTGCATTAGTGCCTCTCTCTAAACTATCCATTTTGGTGCCTTGATGTAAAGTGAAGTCTAAACTTAATGAAGATTGCGCCTAGAAAGATATCACCTTGGATATGTGCCTAGAGTCATCCTAGATCATCCATTTGCACCTAAGGGTCAATATAACATAATATAACTTAGGAAGACTTTGAAAATCATCAAAAGAAGACTAGGCACCTTTTCTTGTCTCCACCATCCATTTTGGCTGCCTAGAGGAAAATGAACTTCAAATCACTTCCAACTATAGCGCCTAGTGTTAGAACCTTCAAAATGACTAAATCTTATCAAAGGAAGTCTAGGCGCCTATTGTAACTTAGATCATCATGAATGAGTGCCTAAGTGGAAGGAGAATAAGCATCTTGTATGGAGGCACACTTTTGTGTCTAAATAACCTCATTTTGGCACCTTGAAGGAAGATGTTCTAAATCCTAAGATGTAGCACCTAAGTGTAAAATGGTCTCCTATAGGTTTGAACAAGTGATTGAAGCCATCAAATTGCCAAGAAATGAGCTAAGTATACTAAGGCACCTTTTCTTGTCTAAACTATCCATTTTGGTGCCTAGGAGGAAGGAGATTCAACATCATGAATCAAGGCACCCTTTGCCATCAAAACAACCTCACATTGGCACCTTGGAGGAAATCAACTTAAAACTACAAGTTTTGGAGTTTTTTCATGTTTTGATGATGTCTTTTGAGAATAATTATAATGATTGAAGGATAAGGTGGGTAAAAAGTCTTCATCTAGCTTAGGTGCCCATTCAACTCTAAACAACCTTACATTTGCGCCTAAGATGAAGGGGACTTTCTTAAATATTTAAGCATTGATTAACAAACATGAAAACCTTAGGCGCAATTTTCAACTCATTTTACCTTTGATGAGCACTTAACTTGGAGAGAATACCTATTAGCATTAAGGTGCTATTTCATGCTCAGAACATCACATATCAGTGCCTAAACATGAGGAAGCTTAAACTATGAAATATAATGTTACTTTGATTCAAAAATGAAGAAAATAAGCTAAAGAATCTAGGCACATATTGTCACTTGAGCAACCTTCAACTAGTGCCTAGTCTTGTGAAGGATGCAAGAATCAGGGATAAAAGACCTCACCTTGTTTAAAAGTGTTGAAAGGCTAAGGAATGGGCTAAGTTTATCTAGGTGTAATTTGACTCCCTGCACACCTAAATGAGCACCAGGAAGAAATTAATATGCCAGTACAATGTAGCTCGAACTGTTTCAGCATGTTTGGGTGCAAAACAAGACCATGCCTAGCCTAAACATACCCATCCAGACACGTTGGAATTGTTAGTTTGGCCACATGAGGAGAAGAACAAAAGTTACCCCCCTTTGCAACTTTACACTGCCTCCTAATGATTTTTGGGGCAGCAGAAAACCTTTCACCACGGGCAAACACCTCAGAGATATAAAAAACCAAGAGAGGTTATTGTAGAGGCACTCTACATGATCACATTTCCTTAGATAGAATGTTTCTAAGTGACAAGGTTTTCGAGTAACATCTCATCAAAGATTGCTGCCTTTTTGCACTTTGGACTCTTCAGGGATATCATTGGTACAATGTAGCTCAGACTATTTCGACATGTTTAGGTGAAAAGAAGGACCATGCCTAGCATAAATGTACCCATTTAGACATGTTGGAATAGTTAGTTTGGTCATATCAGGAGCAGGACGAAAGTTACCCCCCTTTGCAACTTTACACTGCCTCCTTCTGACAATTTTTGGGGCAGCAGAAAACCTTTCACCATGGTTAAATGCCTCAGAGATATAAAAAACCAAGAGAGGTTATTGTAGAGGCACTCTACATGATCATGTTGCCTAAGACGAAATATTTCTAAGTGACACTGTTTTTGAGTAACATCTCGTAAAAAATTGCTGCCTTTTTGCACTTTAGACTCTTCAGGGATATCGTCGGTACAATGTAGCTCAGACTATTTCTACATGTTTGGGTGAAAAAAAGGACCATATGTAGTGTAAATATACCCATCTGGATGTGTTGGAATAGTTAGTTTGGTCACATCAGGAGCAGGATGAAAGTTACACCCCTTTGTAACTTTACACTACCTCCTAATGATTTTTGGGGTAGCAGAAAACCTTTCACCATGGGAAAATACCTCAGAGATATAAAAAACTAAGAGAGGTTATTGTAGAGGCACTCTACATGATCGTGTTGCCTTAGACAGAATGTTTCTAAGTGACACAGTTTTTGACTAACATCTCATCAAAGATTGCTACCTTTTTGTACTTTAAACTCTTCAGGGATATCGTCAGTACAATGTAGCTTAGACTGTTTCGACATGTTTGGGAGAAAAACATGACTATGCCTAGAGTAAATGCACCCATCCAGATGCATTGGAATAGTTAGTTTGGTCACACCAGAAGCAGAACAAAAGTTATACCCCTTTGCAACTTTACACTGCTTTCTTCTGACGATTTTTGGGGCAGTAGAAAACCTTTCACCACAGGCAAATGCCTCAGATATATAAAAAATTGAGAGAGGTTATTGTAGAGGAACTCTACATGATTGTGTTGCCTCAGACAGAATGTTTCTAAGTGACATAGTTTTTGAGTAACATCTCGTCAAAGATTGCTGCCTTTTTGCACTTTGGACTCTTCAGGGATATCATCGGTACAATGTATCTCGAACTGTTTCAACATGTTTGGGGGAAAAATAGGACCATGCCTAGCCTAAATGTACTCATCCAGATGTGTTGAAACTATCAGTTTGGTTGCATTAGGAGCAGGACACCAAAAATGTAAAAGTTGCTTTGTGCAACTTGACAACAATGACACTTTTTTGCAATAGGACTCAAAGACTCAAACTGACCCCAAAGGACTCAAAGTGACTAAAAAACAAATGAAATGGTCTTAGAAGACCTTATTACATACAATTGACTCAATCAAAACAAAATTTCATTTTTTGACCCCTCTAGTTAGAAACCAAGACACCTAGAGACACCTATATTTTATACATTACCTAGATTTTATACATTATTCTCATGATCAACTTCATCCATCACTTAGGTCTAACCCCATGAAGCATAACATGATGATGTAAAAATATGTATATGTGTAAAAATGCAGCATGAAATAAAAAAAGACAAACCTTACAAATTAATGTGCATACTTACAACTCAGTGTAATATGACTTTACAAAATCAATGTGAATACTTACAAATTAATCCAATGAACCATCCGAGTCTTCTCTACTCTTTATTATGTCAAGTATTGCTTCATGGTCAGACTCACGCACCTTCCACAAGATTTTGTTCAAAGGTCTACCCCAATACTGTATCAAATGAACATTGGATACCACGGCAAGGTTCAAGTAATGAAGAATCTTCTGATGCATGTCAAAGTCCTAAAATAGCCAAACATTAACACTCTTATGTAGGTACCTTCTAAGCCATGTTCCAGTAATAACCACTTAGCCTATAGGGTATTCAATGTTTTCTCCATCTATAACTGGGGCCTCCAATTTCTTTTTGGCCTCAACACGACATAAGTAACAATTTGTTCCCTCTTCATTATCTTCATCTGCAATAACTACATATACGTGCCCTACATTGATATGTGTAGCAAATTAGATGAAATTAGTCAACATTACAAAAACACTACAAAGTAAGATGACATTAGGAATTTCAAAAACTATGCAAATAGATATATTACCTAGTTGAACTAGATCTGATATGTGGTCAAAGTCAACTGATGATTCCATCTATGTTAGTTCCAATGCCGTCGGGGGTCGATACATGTCAAGTGGGCTAAGATAACTTAACTGCCATTCGTCAACCCACTCCTTTGACTCACACTCATCCTAGGCTTGAATTGTATAGGAAGAACAAAAGAATGACATCTTTCACGTATGGTTACTCCATGAACCTGCAATTGAGCTTCTGAAAGAGTGCATCTCATTTGATCCTGTCAGTGTACAACACTCCTCATATGGTGCAATGTTATTATCATCTATCAACCAAAAAAATCTAAGAACTGAAGACTTACCTTCATTACCTAGACCTATGGAAGCATTACACCACCCGACAATCAATTTTGCATCTGTCAACTTTGCATTTTCTTTATACTTTAACTCTTCTCGTGATATGGCTCTTTTTATACATGCTCCTCCACCATCATGCTCCCCCTTTCCATGCCTGACCTCACAAAAGTTCTACATATGTTGAATACCTGTAAAATTATGCCTCCTACTCAGCCAATAGAAATTCTATGAGTTCTTGAATTGTGACACACAGTTATCTGACCATATGATATGCTGACTGAACGATATGCCCCTTCTAGCCAAATCATTGTAGAACACCTAAAAGCAACCTTGCATGAACTCTGTAGAATGTGTGCGATCATCACTAATATAGAAATTATACTCCCTTATGATCTTTCTATCATCCTCTATACTATCATTCGCATGAATGAATGTGATGTGCACAAATATAGAAACCTATGTGGAGTTGTAATATTGTGATTGCACCTCCTGCTATGGTTGTAGACTGTAGTTCTTTGCAAAGTCAATGACTGAAACAATGCTACCAACCAGAAATGTGTCCTTGCATAACTTGAATTACAAGTCCAACTATCGAGCTCTATGTGCATGTCTTGCATACTCATACACTATGCTATCACGAAATATAGGCATAAACTGATACACTGGAATCTTTTCAATAACCAATTCACACCTTTTTTCTTCTTTACCATCTTTTGTATTGTATGCCACTATTTTATACTTGCCAAACTCTACTAGTTCATTTCCAACCGCATGTGTTCTTTCCATATGTTCACATATTGGCAAATGTTGCAAGCCACCACAACGATGACATGTGCCATCCAAGCATAATTTCTTGTAGAATATTTGACCTTCCTCTCTTTCACATAAAATTATTGATATGAAGTCTCTTGAAGATGTTGGTGGGGCACATATGGCACAACCTTGCAAAACATTGTTAGTATGCATATCTAAACATATAGACCTATAAACATCAAAATGGTTAGAAAATTCAATATGTAATCTACAAAAACAAGTAGTGCATGTGTGATTTATCTTGACATAGAAAGGTTTTAGCATTTCAAAATATCTTTGAAAATTTTTAATTTGAGGATACTTCTCTAGAAATTTACCATAAAACTGTGTTTGAGTCTCATCCAAAAAATGCTTTGGATGTGGCTCACGGTTCAGACTACTGATTCTCCCTCTTACCACATCCCTTTGATTCGGAGATACCCTTGTGTAATTCTTCCAAAAGTATTCAATTAGTGATCTCAATGCTTCAACAATTGGTTTATCTTTTCGTGGTAGTCTCCCCGAGAACACCCATAATTCATTGGCATTAGTGTCCTCAATTCTTTGGCATCTTCCAATGGCTCTTGATAAATTTTTCCTATTAATTCTCAATTCTTTACTCATCTTTCTAATGAGATGAGCTTTCCTCATTTGACTACTTACTATAGTCGATGTAATCACACGCCGTGTTGCATTACTATGATTTGTGTGTGAGGTGTTACCCACACTCTAATACGCACTCATTAGATTCTTGAAAATAGATTTTTCACTTGAAGTCTCTGATGTTCTCAACCCAAAAATCTTCATGATGGACCTATACTTTCTACTTCACATCATTTCAACAAATAGTTGACCTTTTGCAATCTCATCTAACTTTTCAAAGAACAATCTCCAAATCTTATGGGCATATCTTCTACAAGTGTGTTTTGGAATCTTACCTTCCATTGGCTGAAAAATATTCTCATCAATATCAATCAAATACTTTGGCTTTCTATGCAAAATTCTAGGTGGTGTTAAGTTAGGTAAATTCATCTCAACATTAAGAATTTCATCAATATTTAAATGAGATGGGCTAGATGGCATACCTTTGATTGAAGATGGAATAGATGACATACCTTGAGGTTGAGGTGGGAATGGTGGTGTACCTCCTTCATCACATGTGAGTGATGATGTACTCTCAACTTGAGATGTGGTAGATGGTGTCCCTACATGTTGACTTGTAGTAGAGGACGTGCCTCCAACTATGGTATTCAAATCTCTCATAGCATGAGGTTTTTGCATTCGTTCTCTTTGTGCCGCCAATACCATATCTCTTTGTGATGGTTGTTGTCCTCTTCAATTGGCATGTATTCATTTATCATGTCCAATTTCCTCTTCTCATGAAGTTCCCTCATAGCCACTGCTTTCTTTGCATTCTTAACTTCTATCTCTTCCTGTGTTGGTTTAATTCTTGATTGTTTCCTCAGCATGATGAAGAATTTGTCCATAGCATGATAAAGAGACCAATATTAGTTCCTAAGAAATGAATCCATACAAATAACTAAAATATATGTCATTCAACCCTTCATAGTAAATGTACATACAATCATCATGTAAAAAAGTAAATGTCACTCAACCAAAATAGGTACAAAGCATACAAAGCAAATTATTGCAGCCATGAAAAGAGTACATGGGACTTCATGCTTGAAAAGGTTAAGGCATACCCAATTTGACATGTTTATTGTTATTAGGGCTACTAGGATTTGGAATTGAGAAGTTGTTTTGTTGGTACTAGGGATACTAGGATTTGGGTGGCTTGTGAAGGAATAGACAACAATTGTTGTGTCATGTGCATGTACAAATCATCATGAATAGGTGCATAAGGAATGTCCTAGCCCAAGATATGTGCATACAAATCATCGTGTCATGTGCATACTTGTATGATCTTGGCACCTATTCATTTGTATTTTAACTTGTTAATATGACAAGATAGTAGTGGGATTGTATTTTTTTTATGTTGTAAGGATTTATTCTTGTATAGTTTGACATCATGGTATGTTAAGGTCTGTTTATTACACATAATTATTAAAGAGCCCAAGTGTAGAAAATATACATGGCATCATGTGAGATTGTAGGCTGCTTTCTTGATTGGGAATGTGTCTATTTTAAACATGTATGATAAAGCATGATAAAGTAATTCAAATAGAATTAAGGAAAATGTAAAGAACATGCATGTAAAGACTTGGCATACCTAAAAAATGAAGATTCAAATGGAGAGAGTACTGAATTATGTAGTGTTTTTTTCTTCTTGCATCAAACTCCTCAACAATTTGAGTTTTTCACCACTTGCTTCCTTTTCAATGTTAAATTGAATAGAACTCAAATATAATTACTAACAACAATACTATTAACCAATCTATAATGTTAAATTCCTAAAATTGAATCACAATAAACATTGCAACACTACAAAAATTGAAACTTGAATAGATATATATCAAACTTGGTGTGAAAACTATGTTATTTCCTCCTTCTCAAGTTGGCAAAGTAGAAAAGGTGGTGGAAAGATCATACAAAGGTGGTAGAATATGTAAAATGTGCATGTGAACTTTCCAACAGCATGAAAGCACTTCTTTTTTGTCAGAGCATGTGCATAATCAACATGAAAATAGAGCATGTGGGCCTGGATCACAGGGGTCAACACTATTTTACCATTTCTATAGCAAGACGCGTTATAACGCACTTGCGTTTTGTCCTACTATAGATTGATCCATAAATATTTGTGCCTATCTCACCTTCAATAGCACCTTTACAATATCTCACCTCTAGTTCCATTAGCTCATGTTCTATATCTCACTTATCTCTCCCCCTCACCTCTCTACCTCTCCCCTCTCTATGTCTCTCAGTCGCTCCTTGTCTACCTCAACCCTAAACCTTATCTCTAAACCTTAATCCCTCAACCCTCAACCCTAATCCCTCATCCTTAAACCCTAAACACTATCCCTATTCCTAAATGCTCAATGGGCTTGATACTATACCTTAAACCCTAATCCCTTATCGCTAAACATTCCAACCCTATCCCTAATCCTTATACCCTCGACACTCTACTTTAACCCTAATTGCTTGACCCTCAGCCCTATCCCTAAACCCTCGATCCTCGAACCTCAACCCTCAACCCTCAATGTCAAACCCTAATCCCTCAACCCTTAACTCTAATCCCTCAACCCTAAACCCTATCCCTAAACCCTAAACACTATCCCTATTCTTAGACCCTCAACGGGCTCAATACTATACCTTAAACCCTAATCCCTTATCCCTAAACCCTCCAACCCTATCCCTAATCCTTATACCCTTGACACTCTACTTTAACCCTAATCCCTCGACCCTCAACCCTATCCCTAAACCCTCGACCCTCGAACCTCAACCCTCAACCCTTAACCCTCAACATCAAACCCTAATCCCTCAACCCTTAACTCTAATCCCTCGACCCTCAACCCTATCCCTAAACCTTAAACCCTAAAGCCTTAACCCTCAACGTCAAATCCTAATCCCTCAAACCTTAACTCTAATCCCTCAACCCTAAACCCTAAACACTATCCCTATTCCTAAACCCTCAACGGGCTTAATACTATACCTTAAACCCTAATCCCTTATCCCTAAACCCTCCAACCCTATCCCTAATCCTTATACCCTCGACACTCTACTTTAACCCTAATCCCTCGACCCTCAACCCTATCCCTAAACCCTCGACCCTCGAACCTCAACTCTCAACCCTCAACATCAAACCCTAATCCCTCAACCCTTAACTCTAATCCCTCGACCCTCAACCCTATCCCTAAACCCTAAACCCTAAAGCCACAACCCTCAACCCTTAACGTCAAATCCCAATCCCTTAACCCTTAACTCTAATCCCTCAACTCTAAACCCTATCCCTAAACCCTAAACACTATCCCTATTCCTAAACCCTCAACGAGCTCGATACTATACCTTAAACCCTAATCCCCTATCCCTAAACCCTCCAACCCTATCCCTAATCCTTATACCCTCAAAACTCTACTTTAACCCTAATCCCTCGACCCTCAACCCTATCCCTAAACCCTCAACCCTCAAACCTCAACCCTCAACCCTTAACGTCAAACCCTAATCCCTCAACCCTTAACTCTAATCCCTTGACCCTCAACCCTATCCCTAAACCTGAAACCCTAAATCCTCAACCCTCAACCCTCAACATCAAATCCTAATCCCTCAACCCTTAACTCTAATCCCTCAACCCTAAACCCTATCCCTAAACTCTAAACACTATCCCTATTCCTAAACCCTCAACAGGCTCGATACTATACCTTAAACCCTAATCCCTTATCCCTAAACCCTCCAACCCTATCCCTAATCCTTATACCCTCAACTCTCTACTTTAACCCTAATCCCTCGACCCTCAATTCTATCCCTAAACCCTTGACCTTCAACCCTCAACGTCAAACCCTAATCCCTCAACCCTTAACTCTAATCTCTTGACCCTCAACCCTATCCCTAAACCCTAAACCCTAAATCCTCAACCCTCAACCCTCAATGTCAAATCCTAATCCCTCAACCCTTCACTCTAATCCCTCAACCCTAAACCCTCAACACTATACCTTAAACCCTAATCCCTATCCCTCAACCCTTAACCCTTAAAACTTAAACCTTATCCCTACACCCTCAACACTCAACACTATATCTTAAGCCTTAAACCCTCATCCCTAAAGCCTCAACCCTCAATCCTTAAACCTTCAACCCTAAACCCTATCCCTAATCCCTCTACCCTCGACACTCTAACCCTAACCTTGACATTAAATGCTAATCTGTCAACCCTAAACTGTAATCTGTCAACCCTAAACCCTCAACCCTCAACACTATACCTTAAACCCTAATCCATCAACCCTAAAACCTAATCCCTCAACCCTCAACCCTAATCCCTCATCCCTAAATCCTAAATGCTATCCCTATTCCTAAACCCTCAACCCTCGACACTATACCTTAAACCCTAATCCCTTATCCTTAAACCCTAAACCCTATCCCTCAACCCTTAACCCTTAAAACTTAAACTCTAAAACCTATACATAAACCCTCGATGCTCAACACTATATTTTAAACCCCAATCCCTTAATCCTTGGCCCTAAAGCCTTAACCCTCAATCGTTAAACCTTCAACCCTAAACCCTATCCCTAATCCCTCTACTCTCAACACTCTACTTTAACCCTAATCCCTTGACCATCAACCCTATCCCTAAACCCTCAACCCTCAACTCTCAACTCTCAACATTAAACCCTAATCCATCAACCCTAAACCCTATCCCTAAACCCTTAACACTATACCTTAAACCATAATCCCTCAACCCTAAACCCAACAAAACTGCTTTGCCTTATGTTAGGTTGTTAAACCAATCATCTTCTCTTAAAGATATCTAAGTTGCAAGAATATGTCAGAAAAATGGCTATGAACTTTTTTAATGTTAGTAATGTTATATGGCATGTTTTTCTGGCCCATTTGGGGTTCATTATGCCAATAGGTGTACACGCTATGAGAAAAGCTTTGTGTATGGTACATCCATAGTGAGTAATTAACAGTTGAATTCAAAAGGATGATCATTATGAGAAAAGCTTTGCATTGGGGTACATCTATGTTTCTTGCTATCCACCCCGCACTTAGGGGAGGTATATTGTTATGAAACGGGCAAATAATCTCCCATTGTTTACTGGCTCTATCCACAAGAACTACTAAACTTTTTTCTCTTGGTAATTGTAGAGGACAATCACCTATTTTTGGCAACTCCTTCATTCCCAAGCCATTATAAAAACTAAGTTATTTTAACCCAATAAATAGCTGATTGCATTGATTTAATACTCTACTATATTAAAGCTTAGCATTCACACAAATGCAGATGTTCATATTATAGAAGACTACATTATATTAGACTATTAGAGATCCCTCAGAAAAATGTAATAACAAAACTACTTTGCCTTATGTTAGCTTACAATTAAACCCATTCTTTTTAACACTCTTCTCTTAATAAAGTAAGAGTAATAAGAATAGAAGACAGAGAATTTGATTTTACTAGTATGCATGGTCGGTTTACATTTTGTGACTTCATTTTCATTGAATAAAAAGGTAAATATCTGATTTGAATGGTGGGGCAGAGTTCACTATCATGTGCTTTTCTAGATGATAGGGTCCATAATGTCTAGGGTTCTTCATCCCACTCCTACCCACCTAGGCCTTGAAGAAGGAGGCATGCCCATTAAACCAACTCATTCAACAACTTGATGCCCATCGGTTGACTTGAACTACATACTCTATTAGAAGAAGGGCATCTTTTATCTATATCAATATTGGTATTCATAAGCTGAAGAGCATTGATATTTTTCACACACCCTGTTCTTTGAAATATCTTAACCTTAAAATATGACTTAGATATGTACTTGAACATAATGAAATCTCCAATCTCCAGCCCATGATGATTCACAAAATTTTCCCAACCCTGCCTAAATTCTAGTTTATTTATATGGTACCCCTTAATTGTACATCCCACTCCTGCCCACCTGGGCCTTGAAGAAGGAGGCACACCCATTAAACCAACTCATTTGACAACTTGTTTCCCATTGGTTGACTTGAACTACATACTCTATTAGAAGAAGGGCATCTTTTATCTGTATCAATGTTGGTATTCATAAGCTAGAGAGCATTAATATTTTTCACACACCCTGTTCTTTGAAATATCTTAACCTTTAAATATGACTTGGATATGTACTTGAACACAATGAAATCTCCAATCTCCAGCCCATGATGATTCACAAAATTTTCCCAACCTTGCCTAAATTCTAGTTTATTTATGGTACCCCTTAATTGTACATCCCACTCCTACCCACCTGGGCCTTGGAGAAGGAGGCACACCCATTAAACCAACTCATTCGACAACTTGTTGCCCATCGGTTGACTTGAACTGCATACTTTGTTAGAAGAAGGGTATCTTTTATTTGTCTCAATGTTGGTATTCATACGCTGAAGAGCATTGATGTTTTTCACACACCCTGTTCTTTAAAATATCTTAACCTTAAATTATGACTTGGATATGTACTTGTGTTGCAAGTATGGGCCTAACCGGTGTTATTGATGTCAAAATACTCTTGTTGCATTGATGAATAAGAATTGGATGAGCTATGTCCTGAGGATATTGAGAAAATTAGTCCTAATCAGGAACAGAGAGGAACAGTGGAGACAATAAGGTAAAGATCCCAGCTAAGATGAAGATTAGAGGATGCGCTTCAAAGGGTTTGAAGATATGTGTCTTAAGATGATCTAGTAAATATTTCAGAGGTTCACATGAAGATCTGAAGAAGTTATGGCCACTTAAGTAAAACTGGCTCTGGTAGATGTTCAGAGGTGACAGAGTGACACAGATAGGTCCAGTAAGATCCAGAAGTACAATATCTTGTTCTGTGTATTTTGTGGAGTGTTTAGGAAGTTAATTTGAATTGACAACCCAATTGGTTCATGGTCTGGAGGTCCACAAGCATCTATTCCAATATGACAGTAATGACAGACTATGTTCTTGAGGTTCCGGATGAAGGAGAGAATGATCTCAGTGAACAGAAGTAGTGTGGATGTTCTTGGTGATTTAGGCAAGCTTGTGGAGATCTTTGGATTGTGTCCAGTTCATGTTGGTGGTCTGCATTGAAGATTGAGCTCATAATTGAAGAATTACTTCTGGATGATTGTGTTCTTCCTAAGTCTGGCCGACTGGATGAGTTATACATCTTGCGGATGATCTTGAAGATGTTCTGTGAAGAATGACATATTCCTAAAAGAAATATTGAAGTCTCAGATCTATGTGGCCAATATTGTGTTGATCCACGTGAAGTCTTTTTGTAATTAATCATATAATATTTAAGTATTTGCTCTGTAATGTTTGTCGACTTGGATGATTATCCAGAAGTCAATGTCTTGTATAAATTAGGAGTTGTAAATTCATTTCAAAGGTGTCTTGTGGAGATGAGAGTGTGGTAGAGAGGAGGAGAGTGAAAAGGTAGAGCATAAGTATTGAGCTTAAATGGAACTAACTCAAGCATGGTGAAGATGCTATTCTTCAGTTCAAGTATGTAATACTTATTATTCTATAGACAGTGTGTCTCCTATAGGTAGTGGGCCTCTTGTGAGCAGTCTGCTCGGGCAGTGCGCCCTAATTGGCATGTGCCATTTTGTTCTTTCTATTCTTTTAATAGAGAATACAATCTTGGGTTAGTCACCCCATGGTTTTTCCCTTAACCAGGTTTTCCATGTCAAAAATCTTGATGTCTTATGTGTTAATGTGTTTCTACTCTTGAATTATTGCATTATGTTTCCATGATTGATTTATCATTATGCTGCTGAATTAAGTAAAGGATTTAAGTGTTTAATTGAAGAAAGGTTTGGACAACTGATTCACCCCCCCTCTCAATTGTCTGTCCTAAATCCAACAATTGGTATTAGAGCCAAGTTCCTCTAAAAGGAGCTTAACCGCTTGAGGAGATCCAGGATGTCATCCTACAAGAAGGATAGTCTGAGGTTTAAGGGAACCAATTTCACTCTTTGGAAAAGTCACATGGAATGCCACTTGCAATGTATGGGAATGCAGTATTGGATCATGGCTTCAAAGAAATATGATCCTCCACAGAATGGTCCATGTACCGTAGATAAAATCAGAGATGCTAAAAACAATCTGCAGGCTAAAGAAGCTCTTCTAAGTGCCTTATCTGATTCAGAGCTAACAAATGTTATTGATCTAAAAAAGCATATGAGATTTGGCAAAAAATGGAACTTCTGCATGAAGGAGACAAGTATGTTAAATGTACTAAGCTACAAAGTCTGAAAGGAAAATTTGAAAACCTAAAGATGAAAGAAGATGAAAATATCACTTCATTTATGCCAAGAATAAATGAGCTTGTTTGTGGCATCAGATGTGCTAGTGGAATCTTGGATGAAGATGAGATTGTTGGCAAAGTTCTCAGATCTCTTCTTGATTCTTACAAATATAAGGTTGCTGCTATTGAAGAATTCAGATCCTTCTCAGTATCACCAGAGATCAATTGGTTGGTAAATTGGTTGCATTTGAACTAACCGAGTTTGGAGATGCACCCCCTAAGACTGAATCTACATTCAAAGCTAGTGCCTCTGTAAAACGAAAACAAAAGTTTGATCTAGGAGAGAACTCTTCAAGGAAACTATCATGGTATGAAAAAGCAAGAAAAGACATGGAAGAAGATGAAGCAGAAGCTGCTCAACTTGAAGCCCTTATTGCAAAAAGACTGCCAAGAGGATCTGGTAAGTATGAGGTGAAATTTGCTTTTAAGTGTTTTAACTACAATAAGATTGGTTATTTTTCCTCAAGGTGTTTGGAAAGATTTTCAAGGCCAAATCCTAACAGATCAAGGTTCCAAAAGAATTGTTACTATGTTAATGAAGATGATGATAATGAAGGAGTAACAGATGATGAATCAGAGATAGGAAACAAATCCAGAAGGGACTGGGTGTTTATTGCCATCAAGGAAGAAGATCCAATACCCTCTAAATCTGTCAATCATAAAATTGTAGAAAGAGCTCTAGCTACCCAAGTTGAAGAAAAAGATGATTGGATCACTGACAGTGGATGCTCTCACCATATGACAGGTGACAAAAATAAGTTCATAGATTTGGAAACGTATGAAGGAGGAGTGGTAAAGTTTGGTGATAATTCTGTTGGCAGAATCAGAGGTAGAGGAACCATTTCTTTTCATGGAAAGAACAAAACCAGTAATTTACTATAAGTTGAAGGTCTGAAGCACAATCTTCTCAGTGTTGGACAGTTAGTGGACAAAGGCTATGATCTCTGATTCAAGAATGGAAAATGCAAGATCTTTGAAAGTTTTGGAACAGAGATTACATCCGATACTCAAACAAAAGGTAATATCTTCCACTTGGTTGGTACTGGTAAAAGTTGTTTATTTATTCAAATTGATCAGAACTAGTTATGGCATAGGAGAATGTGTCATGTGAATTTTGATAATGTCATCAAGATAAGCAACACTCAGGCTGTAAGAGATCTTCCAAGATTGGTAAAACCTACCAATAGTTTGTGCAAAGAATGTCAGTTGGGTAAACAAAGTAGAATCTCATTCAAAAGCAAGGAACAATCTTCTACCAAATTATTGGACTTAGTTCATACTGATCTATGTGGTCTGGCAAGAATCAGGAGTGTGCAAGGTGATAGATACTTCATGTTATTAATTGATGACCATTCCTGGATGATGTGGGTGACTTTTCTACAAGAGAAATCAAAAGCTCATGAGAAATTCAAAATATTCAAGGCTATGGTAGAGAATGAAACCAGATTAAAATTAAAATGTATGAGGTCTGATAGAGGTGGAGAATTCACATCTGGTGAGTTCATAGAGTTCTGTGAGAAACATGGAATAAAAAAACAATTGTCTACTCCTAGGACTCCATAGAAAAATGGAGTAGTGGAGAGAAAGAATTGGACCATCCAAGATGCATCTAGAACCATGATGATGGAAGCAAATGTTCCTCAAATCTATTGGAGAAAATTTGTAAGCACTGCAGTCTATACTCTCAACCGAGTACAAATCAGAAGCAATACCGGTAAGACTCCTTATGAACTTTGGTTTGGCATCACTCCCACTGTGAGGTATTTCAGAGTCTTTGGTAACAAATGTTACATTAAAAGAGAGGAAGATCTAGGAAAATTTGATGCTAGAAGTGATGAAGGAATATTCTTGGGTTACTCTACTCAAAGCAAAGCATATCGGTGTTATAACAAGAGATTAAGGAAGATTGTAGAAAGTACAAATGTGAAGGTTGATGAAGGTATTGAAAAACCCTCAAGGTTTTATGAATATGATGAAGATGATCAAAATGATGTTTTTGTTCAAGAAGTCCAAGCTCCCTCTGAAATTTAGATTCAGACCGATCCAGTAAATTAGGAAGAAGAGATAAGTTTGAATGAACCTATTCAAGAATCAGAAGTGCAAGAAACTCCCAAAGTTCACAGGTATGTAAGACTGAATCACTCTGAAGATCAGATCATAGGTGATAAAAGCAAAGGTGTACAAACAAGAAGGATTCATCAAGATTTAGAAGAGTATTGTCTAATTTCAAAGATTGAACCTAAGATAGTGAATGAAGCTTGCAATGATGAAAATTGGACTAAAGCAATGGAGGAAGAGCTGATACAAATTGAGAAAAATCACACTTGGCATCTTGTTCCCAGACCTAAAAATAGGAATGTGATTGGAACCAAATTGGTCTTTTAGAATAAACTGAATGAAGATGGTGAAGTAGTCAGAAACAAAGCCAGATTGGTCTGCAAGGGTTACTCCCAAGTAGAAGGAGTTGATTTTGAAGAAACTTTTGCTCCCGTGGAAAGAATTGAAGCAATCAGATTATTTCTTGCTTTTGATGCCTTCAAGGATTTTAAAGTATATCAGATGGATGTCAAATCTTCCTTTCTGAATGGTGACTTGGAAGAAGAAGTTTACATTGAACAACCGGATGGATTTCACTTGTCTGATCATGGTGATATGGTCTGCAAGTTGAAGAAAGCATTGTATGGACTCAAGCAAGCTCCAAAACCCTGGTATGAAAGATTGGATAAGCATCTTTTGAAGATTGGTTTCAACAAAGGTACTGTTGATAGTAATTTGTATTTCAAAATTGATCATGAAAATATCTTGATTGTTGAAGTGTTTGTTGATGATATCATTTTTTGAGGAAGAGATAGTATGTGTAAAACCTTTGCAAATCAAATGAAAAGTGAATTTGAGATGTCCATGTTTGGAGAAATGAATTTCTTCTTGGGTTTGCAAATCACTCAAACAAAGAAAGGAATCTTCATTTCTCAGACCAAATATGTAAAAGAATTGTTGAAGAAATTTGGGATGGAAGACTCAAAACCAATGTATACTCCCATGGCAACTAGATGTAAATTGAGCAAAGATGATGACTCTCCTAAGGCTGATCAGAAAAAGTACAAGTCAATGATTGGAGGACTATTGTATCTCACTCAAACTAGACCTGACATTATGAATGTCGTTGGTCTTGTTGCTAGATTCCAAGCTGATCCTAGAGAATCTCATGTTATGCCAATCAAAAGGATTTTTAGATATCTAAAAGGGACAGTTGAGTATGGATTGTGGTATCCCAGAGATCATGATTTTTCTCTTCACGCATATACAGAGGCGGATTGGGCAGGAGATGTGGATGACCAGAAGAGTACCAGTGGTGGAGCATTTTTTTAGGGAAGAGATTGGTTTCTTGGCTAAGCAAGAAACAAGAGGCAATATCTCTGTCCACTGTAGAAGTAGAATATATTGCAGCAACAAGTAGTTGCACTCAAGTATTGTGGATGAAGCAAATGCTAAGAGATATTAGAATGGAGTATGAAGAACCTATCACCATCTTCTATGATAATTCAAGTGCAATTAACATATAAAAAAATCCGGTGTTGCATTCAAAAACTAAACATATATCCATCAAGTTTCATTTTTTGAGAGAGCAAGTGAACAAGAATGAAGTCAGATTGGAGTTTGTGCCTTCCAAGGATCAGATTGCAAATATTTTTACTAAACATCTACCTAAGGACTCTTTTGAGTATCTCAGGGAGAAGTTAGGGGTTATTGCCCCTCTGGTTTTGAATTAAGGTTCACTGATATGCATCAGTCCGGTGGATCTCACAGTCACATCTTGTAGTTCAGATTGATGATGGGAAGCTACTACTCAGGGGGAGTAGCTAGTTTAATTCTGAAGTGATGCAAGTATGTGCCCTTTGCAATTGATGTCAAAGGGGGAGAGAAGACATGTGAAAAACAAGTAGTTGCTGATCAAAGGGGGAGTAGTAAAGGAAGAAAAGACATGTGAATGGTTGTTGTTGATAGGGGGAGTTATGTCAGTAAGGAGAAGTTCTTGTCTTGATGGTTAAAACAATTTTTCACATCATATGTTGCCATTAATGACAAAGGGGGAGATTGTTGCAAGTATGGGCCTAACCAGTGTTGTCATTGATGTCAACATGCTCCTATTGCATTGATGAATAAGGATTGGATGAGCTATGTGCTGAGGATATTGAGAAAATTAGTCCTAATCAGGAACAGAGAGGAACAGTGGAGATAGTAAGGTAAAGATCCTAGCTAAGATGAAGATCAAAGGATGAGCTTCAAAGGTTTTGAAGATATGTGTCTTAAGATGATCCAGTAAAGATTTCAGAAGTTTGCATGAAGATCTGAAGGAGTTATGGCCACTTAAGTAAAACTGGCTCTGGTAGATGTTCAGAGGTGACAGAGTGACACAGATAGGTCTAGTAAGATCCAAAAGTGTAATATCTTGTTCTGCAAATTTTGTGTAGTGTTTAGGAAGTCAATTTGAATTGACAACACAATTGGTTCATTGTCTGGAGGTCCGCAAGCATCTATTCCAATATGACAGTAATGACAGACTGTATTCTTGTGGTTCTGGATGAAGGAGAGGATGATCTCAGTGAACAGAAGTAGTGTGGATGTTCTTGGTGATTCAAGCAAGCTTGTGGAGGTCTTTGGATTGTGTCCAATTCGTTTTGGTGGTCCGCATTGAAGATTGAGCTCATAATTGAAGAATTACTTCTGGATGATTGTGTTCTTCCTAAGTCTGGCCGACTGGATGAGTTATACATCCTGCGGATGATCTTGAAGATGTTCTGTGAAGAATGGCATATTCCTAAAAGAAATATTGAAGTCTAAGATCTATGTGGCCAATATTGTGTTGATCCACGTGAAGTCTTTTTGTAATTAGTCATATTGTATTTAAGTATTTTCTCTATAATGTTTGCCGACTTGGATGATTATCCCTAAGTCGATGTCTTGTATAAATAAGGAGTTGTAAAGTCATTTCAAAGGCGTCTTGTGGAGATGAGAGTGTGGTAGAGAGGAGGAGAGTGAAAAGGTAGAGTAGAAGTATTGAGCTTAAATGGAACTGACTCAAGCATGGTGAAGATGCTATTCTTCAGTTCAAGTATGTAATACTTATTATTCTATAGATAGTGTGTCTCCTGTAGGCAGTGGGCCTCTTGTGGGCAGTGTGCTCGAGTAGTGAGCCCTAATTGGCATGTGCTATTTTGTTCTTTCTATTCTTTTAATAGAGAATACAATCTTGGGTTAGTCACCCCATGGTTTTTCCTTTAACCGGGTTTTCCACGTCAAAAATCTTGATGTCTTATGTGTTAATGTGTTTCTGCTCTTGAATTATTGCATTATGGTTCCATGATTGATTTATCATTATGCTGTTGAATTAAGTAAAGGATTTAAGTGTTTAATATAAGAAAGTTTTAGACAACTGATTCACCCCCCCTCTCAGTTGTCTGTCTTAAATCCAACAACTTGAACACAACAAAATCTCTAATCTCTAGCCCATGATGATTCACAAAATTTTCCCAACCCTTCCTAAATTTGAGTTTATTTATGGTACCCCTTAATTGTACAACCCTAATCCCTAAACCCTAATCCCTTAACCCTAAACCCTAACCCCTAGTCCCTAAACTATAAACCCTAATCCCTAAACCCTAAACCCTAATCCCTTATCCCTAAACCATAAACCCTATCCCTAAATCCTCAACACTTAAACCTTAAATCCTAAACCCTATCTCTATAGCCTCAACCCTCAAAACTATACCTTAAACCCTAATCCCTCAACCCTAAACTTTCAACCCTAAACCCTATCCCTAATCCCTCTACCCTCAACACTCTACCTTAACCCTAATCCCTTGACCCTCAACCCTAAATGCTATCCCTAAAGGCTCAACCCTAAACCCTAATCCCTCAAGGTCCTAAACTCTAATCCCTTATCCCTATACTCTAAATCCTATCCCTAAACCCTCAACCCTCAACCTTAAACCTTAATCACTCAATCCTTATCCACCCCTCTCCTCCCCTATCTAGCTCACCCCCATCTCTACCCTCCTCTACCCTCAACACTATACATACATACATATAGGCATACATACATACATACATGATTAATAACCTTGAACATAAAAAAATTCAAGGGCGACATAATGCAAGCGCGTTATAACATGCTCGTGTTATTGCAAACATGACAAACAGTGCACAAACTTTTGCGGAAAAGGAAAAATGTAAAGTAAAACATAATGCAAGCGCGTTATAACACGCTCGCGTTATGTTTTACTTTGGGAATCCCAAGCCTTGGGTTTGGGATTTGCTTTAGATTTCCAACCTAAAGGCTTGGAGTGCCTTCCCAATGTCCACAGATGTGTCTTTCCATATTCTACAGGATATCGCATAATTTTATTCGTGCTAACCCTCAAATTTGCATGTGTTTCAAGGTCGAACAAATCAAACACCTGGGTAATGTTAGGCTTTCTCTTAGCTATTTGACGATGTGATTTTTTTCACATTTTGACAATGTTAAGCCTTTCATCTTTAATTTCTTTTGTTTGTGTGTTTGTTTTTGGGCAAAAACCACTGTTTGGTCTTTTTTCATTGTAAATTAACTATTCATTGAAATTTAAAAAAAAATACATATTTAGAAACTAGACTCCATTCTACACATATTAAAAAAAGAAAAAAATGATTTTCGATTAGTTTTCAAAATTTATAGGGGTAGCATAGCCAAAATTCTAGTTTTTCGGATGTGTCCACTTTAAAAATTAGTAAAAAATCAAATATTCATCAAAAAATTATCAGAAATATTGGACATAAACTACATGCTGTTAGCTAATTTCTCACTAAAGTGATTTTAAAAATACCAAAAAAAAGATGACCTTTTGAGGGAGCCACAAAACATTCTATGTTATGTTTTTTTGATAGAAACAACACCAATTTCTATGGCTCCCTCTTTTGAACCCCTTGATCTATACCATTTTTTTAAAAAAATAGTAGTTTAGAAAGTAGACTCAGAGTACTATGAACATTGTTTTGGTTGTATCTCCAAATTTTGAGTGTAACTATGCTCAATTTCTCATCTAAGGCCAACATTTCCTGATTTCAGAAAAAAAGTGGCCATTTAAGACCCCTTTTTGGGCCCCTATCTTCTTGCACTTACCCATGACTGGGTGTTGACACAAACGCTGATGTGGTGCTGACTGGTTGTATTAAAGGTGTTGGTGCTGACATGGCATTTGTTGGCTAGTACGGTGGGCATGAAAAGGTTTTAAATTTGTTTTGTTGATCACGAACCCAAGGTAATATTACAAAAGGGTTTAATTTAATTTAATGTCCAATTTAAATTTTTTATGTCTGCAGGTTGTTTGTTGGCTCCACCTATTGATCCAATGGCTAGAACTGGAGGCCTTAGGGCTTGTCGGCCATGGCTTAGCTAACCAGCAGCGTATAGCGACCGGCGGGGACTAACTAGCTCTGACGCTGGTGGTACCCTACCACTGTCACAAGGTATGAGGGTCTATAGACCCCTGCCCTTAATTTTTTTTTTACCTTGATTTTTCAAAATCCTTTCTATAGTTTTTTTTTTAATAATTGATTTTTTTCAACTATAAAAAAAAGGTATTAGTGCATGATTTTTTTTAGTTCATAGTCATACCTGCATATCTATACAATAATATGGTCAACTTGGGCAAAGGGTAAAAGATTTTGCATTTTTCTCTAGTGACCTAAATAGGTCAAATTTTATATCAATCTTCATCTCTCGAGCCTCCTAAATCCAATGGCGAGGTCCATTTTTGTCCAGGAGGTCATCTGTGAAAACTCCCTCCTCAAAACCCTCATTGAATCGATCTCAGAAACCCTCTTTTGCCATGATTTTTCAGTAACCACATCTTCAATATACACAACAAATCTGCAATACCCAAAACCCCAAAGCTACAACACAACCTACACAAAACCTTGTAATGTTCCAAATCTTTTCATGCATTGCCATGGCTTCTATCTTGCACCATATCTACACACACAAGGGTTATCAACAAATCTAGGGAGCTCACACCTCCCTCAACCACAAATATGGCTCTAATACCACATGTTAGGAATTTGCAGGCCCAATAAAACTAATTCCACATAACCAATAAGGAGAAAATAATGCAACAAATAACCATAATGTGAAAATCAAATGACAAACACAAGATACACCCTAGGAAAACCCTCAAAAGGGGAAAACCCAACCTCCAAAATCATCTACACTCATATGTATTATTCAACGAAAGATATTACAATACATTCCATGAGTCTCCATGAATACCTATGAAACATCAAGCACCTCCAATGCATCCTCCATGTGTCCAACAATGAATCCACACATCTCATGCCATGCTTCACAATATGCACTTGCAGGAGAGAACTGAATACAACAACCTCTCACACAACCTCTCATCCACCAATAATGAATTAACCAACCTCAAATAATAACATTATGCTTGCTTTTATAATTCAAGCTCACACAAATACATGAGAAAACCATGTGCCCCAAAACCATGGGTAACACAAAACCATTGACCCCTCATTTAATTATTGGTACTACATTTTTTCCCAACAATTAAATAATACAAATAAACAATTAACTACTCTATGTGTCCCACACACATAAATTAATTAACCTAATATTACATACAACTTATACAAGTGGCATCCAAATAAATATCTAATGTGGCTAAACACATGAATTAAGATGCACCACAAACAAATATTTATTTTACATGAATAAAATACTCCAATGTTATGTAAGGTGTACAACACCTACACCAACAACGTTTCCTCACCACATTATCTAAGTATTCTACACTAAAATCTAGAGGTTTGAATTTTGTAAAAGGGGTCAGTAATTCCTTGAATCCATCATAACTTGTCATTTTTAGGTTAGCCAAATCATGTTCCAAACTGGGTGTATGAGTAAAAAATTTGAATGGTAGATCACCCCTTCTTCTACACCTTTCTTCTAGTGACTTTGTAGATATGACATATTCTTCAATCTTTTTTTCCAACACTTCTACGATCTTAGTTGTTTTATCTATACGTTCATTGAGTTGCTCAAATGTATCTTTGTTATGGAGTAGTATAGTTGACCCTTGTTCCTATATTTGTTGAATGATAATGGGTTCCATAGAATCGGTTTGTTTAGTTGCATCTCTCTTGACACACTCATTTAGGCTTGATTCTTCCAATGGTGGGTTTTTCTTATCTTCCTTATCTCTGTAATGTCCCCCTTTTAGCTCAGTTGGTTAGATGATGAGAATTAGCCTATCATCCGGTTCCTGTAGGCTAATGGCATTGGTTAGGGAGCCAAATTGGACCATTTCACCAGGACTTACTATTTATAGTAAGTCAGGCAGGGCAATGTGGAGTGGGTTACTATTTATAGCACTATAAGTTTGGATGCTCCTAGCAGTTGATTTGGGTTTTGAGATGGCCAAGGTATCACTTTTTGATGTATAAGTTAAATTCAATATTTAACTTATAATATATTTGGCCTAAGTGACTTATGTTTTAAAGTGACTTTATTTTATAAAGTAAGTCACAACTTAAAGTTGTATTGCTAGGGAGATGGGCGCCCATATAGGGACTTGGGGACATAAAGTAATGGAATTAAAAATAATAAAATAATATCATCTTGGGCATTGGAGGAAAAGGAGAAATAAAAGATTAAGTGTGAGTTCATTTTATTATTATTCACTCTCTCACTTGATTTTGATATTGTTGTGCATTATTGGAGCTTGAAGAGCTTTGAGGGTTTGGAACAGACTTGCTGAGATGAAAACATTTGCAAGGACACCTTCTTCATGTTTGAAAGACCACATTAGGAAGGGATATCGGAGGCTTCATTCAGGAGATTCATCTAGGCATTACTGTGATTCAATTTGGTGGTGATTTGAGCTAGAAATGAACACATTTTAATGAGTTTGTGATATGCAGCTGAGAATAGAGATTTCATGGACAAATTTATGCATTTTTGGATGAGTTTTGTGCTACTATAGACATTCCTGGGTAGGTCATACATTTGCTACAACAGGCCGTACACTAGCTTTGAGACATTGTGACATTTTGTGTGGTTTTCAGTGTGTATTTTACCTCAGAGTGGTTGCCTAGCATCTACCATCTTAACCAGTCCATTTCAATAGGGTTTGTGAGGATTTTGATGTTATTTATTGTTGATCATAGCCTAAAGTAGGTTTGTACAGGCTGCGGAAGGACGTGGGTGTTTAGATGTGGGTTTCTTCTCCGATTTGTGGCACTTATCTCCTCAAATCTTGGTGTCAAGAACCATATTTGTAGCTGCAACATTGATATTTGAGATTCCCTGCATTGTATGTGGATTCTCGTGACTATCCCATATCTTGTAATGCTAGTGCAATTATGACAATAAAACAAAGTTGAAGATTTCAAAATGGGTATGTCATAGTAATTAGTTTTAGCCTATTTTATGATCTGGGTCTTTAGTATTCTTTCATAAATGCTTTAGATTTTTTGGGTTTTATTTATATACACTTTATTCTATATTTTCAATGCAAAAACAAACATAAAACCCTAAACCCAAACATAATTCAAAAGGAAAAAACTTGGTACAGAAAAATCCTATCCGATAGTGTATGTTACAGTGGTATCAAAGAAGTAGTATCTTGTCATCCTGTGTGGTTGGATTGAACATGCAGAGAGGTTTGTGAGGCATGCAGCCAGGTACAAGTAGATATTACCTCAGAAGGAATAGATCACAACTAGAACTAGAAGTACCAGAGCATATAGACCCTTTTTCAGGTACCAATACAGTTATAGTTCCTACAAATGTAAAGGGAGATAGAGACAAAGATCATGATGAGCCTAGCTTGTGAGATATTCTGAACTCACTAGCCAGGGGATAGAGGGACATAGAGACTAGCCTTATTTAGATGAAAAAGATGATGGCAAACCATGTGTTTGGAAATCCTATAAATAATAACAATAATAAGAACAACAGGTAACAGGGACAATGGTGAACGAAATAACAATGGTGGTGATAGACACAAGCACAGGGATGATGAGAACAAGAGACCTGAGGGTGAAGCATTGGTGAATAATAGGGAGGTTCCTCATCACACAGCTTATGATAGGCCTGGCATACCCAACTTCACTCCTCGAAACCATGCAACTGAACCTATACCTACCCAGTTAGAGTTTTAGGATGTGATAGTTCAGGATTGGCATGCATCTAGTGATGAGTTCAGGGCTAAAATGTCATTATGAGAATACTCAAACTTGCGGATGAAGCATAGACTGAAGGGTGGTAGACAACATAATATAGAGTTGTAGAAAAAGGTTAACAAACTAAACATACCTTATTTTGATGGTTCTGAAAAGACCACAGCCAGAGCGTGGGTACAAAAGCTTGACATCTTCCTCAAGCTCAGTCGTATGCCAGAGGAGGAGGCCATCACATACACAACTCTACACTTAGATGGTATTGCCCATGAGTGGTGGCACCATGGGAAGATTACATTGGGACACAACTGGATTACCTCATATGCAAAGTTTATAGGTTGTCTCATCAATAAATTCAATAAGAAAGACATTGAGTTGACACAACTCAAGTAGTGGGGGTAAGTTGAGAGTTATATCTCTGAGTTTCGAAAGCTTTTAGTGTTGGTTATAGATATCTTAGAGAGGAGATTGTTGGTTTTGTTTATCGATGGGCTTACAGATCCATTGCGAGGCTAGATTAAGCGCCTCAACCCACCTTCTCTCCATGAGGCCATGAAGAAGGCTAGAGACATGGAGTCTTCAGTATCTAGGATCATATTTCAATCAAAAGGTTTTCAATACAGGAAGGACAAGAAAAAGGACAAAAAATCTGTTCAGAAGGATTCAAACCAACCTAAGGAGAAAACAAACTGATTAAATGATGACTAGTTGAACGAGTATAGAAAGAAAAAACTTTTCTTTCATTGCAAGGAGCCATGGGACCCTTCACATAGATGCATTAATAAGGCAAAGGAAAAGTTAATAGAATACTATTTAGCTAAGGAGTCACATTTAGAGGCATCACACCAGCCATCAGATAGAGAGGATAGTGGAGATGAGAATGTCTCACAGCATAGCAGTGACAATGATGGGACATTGGCACAACTTTCTGTCTTCCAGAAAGTTGGTTCCTTTAGGGTTAGAGGAGTCCTTGAAGGTTAGCACATCATCACCCTGATAGATACAGGTGCCACACATAATTTTATTGATGAGGCGTTGGTGGCTAAATGAGGTCTTAAGGTAGAAGAGTTTGAAGGATTCAAAGTAATGGTAGCTGACGGCTTCAAACTCACTTGTACCCAAAAGATTTATGGGCTAACTATACATATGAGAGAATATGAGCTCAAAGATGATTTTTATGTTGTTGGCATAGGAGACACATATGTAGTTCTAGGCATGCATTGGATGATGACACTTGGTGCGTTCATTATGGACCTGAAGAAAATGGAGATGAAATTTGAATCCAATGGTAAAAAGATTGTTCTCGGGGCATTATCAGATGGAGGACCATGAGTAGTCTCTCTCAATAGGATGGAAAGAATGTTACGCCATGATCAGGTAGAGTGGGTAGCAGAGTGTCTTATTATGCCAAAGTCTCCTTAGTAGCCAAAAAATAACTATCATCTTGATATATAGAAGCTGTTGACCAAGAACAACAAAGTGTTTGGTAGCATACCTCAAGGAGTGCCACTTGACAAAGGTATTGAGTATGTGATTGAGCTCAAGGATGGGACTAAGCTTGTGATGATTACACCCTACTGTCATCCTAAGAGACTCAAGGATGAGATAGAAAACTATCAAAGAACTATTGGAGATGGGACACATCTGACTAAGGAAAAGCCCATTTGCATCAGCTGTAGTATTGGTTAAGAAGAAAGATGGAACCATCAGGATGCGTATCAACTACAAGGCCTTGACTAAGAAAACTATAAAGAACAGGTATCCAATTCCCTGTATAGATGAGCTGATAGATGAATTGCACAGGGCTTGCTATTTCTCTAAGATAGATTTGAGGTTAGGATACCACCATATACGGATGAGGGAAGAGGACATAGAAAAATAGCTTTTAGATGTCACTATGGCCACTTTGAGTTCTTAGTGATGTCATTTGGGTTGACCAATGCCCCTGCTACCTTCCAGAGTTATATGAATCAGATTTTCAGACAACAACTAAGGAAGTTTGTACTGATTTTCTTTGATAACATCTTGATCTTTAGTAGGACTTGGGAGGAGCACATGAGACATTTGGAGGATATTCTGAGTATCCTCGAGAGTGAGTCCCTTTATGCCAAGGAGTCCAAATGTGACTTCGGCATGACAGAGATTTTATATTTGGTCACATTATTAGTGCAGATGGTGTGAGAGTTGATCCAAAGAAGATCAAAGCAATTATTGAATGGTCTCCACTGACGAACCTCACTCAAGTTAAGGGGTTATTTAGGTTGTGTAGGTTTTACAAGAGGTTTGTAAAAGGCTTCTCCTAGATAGCAGCACCATTGATAGATTTGACTATGAACTGAACCTTTGTGTGGATAGATACAGCTCAGCAGTGCTTTGACCACTTCAAGCACTTGATGTCTACCTACCTAGTGTTGGCAATCCCTGACTTCTCCAAGCATTTTGAGTTGGAGTGTGATGCTTTAGGAGATGAGTTAGGGGCAGTTTTGATGCAGGAGAAACACCTAATTACATTTGAGAGTAGGAAGCTTCAAGTTGTTGAGAAAATGTGAGGCCTATTATTTTTCCTTCCTTATTTTGATCGTTATGCATTTTAGTTGATGACATTATCAGACCTTTTAGAGACTATGGTTTCTTTATGCAGACTTGATTATATCTCCTGATTTTGATAGGACATTGATTAGACATATGTGATTTGATTTGATCATATTTGATGCTATTTTGTGATTCGACATACGAGATATATTGATGATGTTTTGTGATGTGATTCTAGTTATTTATGTGATGATGATTATTTGACATGTGATAGAAAAATACAGTTTAATTTAGAATTATGTTATAGTTGATTATTGTGTATTCGATGGCTTGAATTTAATTCCAGTTCCTTTGGCTATGATTATTCATGATATGATTGACACTTGATCGAGATGTGTAGGTTTTACATTCCCAAGCCACGGGAATTTGGAGGTAGAATTCACACCAATGTTATTCCTTGTGAAACCAATCCATTCCCAAGAGGGATAAGGATCACGTTTGAAATTTGAATTTTGATTTAAGTGCTTGATTTAATTTTTATCATTTTGGCCTAGTACCCTTTATTTTTAATTAATTAATATTAAGTGTTGTATAATTTTTATTGACTTACACCACTTGGTATTTGTTTTATTTTTGAGGCCATTTAAAGAGGAATTATGACTCCCTTGGTGAACCTCAGTGTCCCAAAAGTTACCCTAGGTGGTTACCCATGGGTCTAGGGTCAATTTTGACTAACTAACCCTTGGATTAACTCACTTTTGGTCACTCTAAACTATGGTTTAGTCAAAGTGACGAAATTTGAAATTAGGGAAGGTGCAAGATGAGTCATGCTTTGGGAAAGACTCATCTCCCTTCCCAAAGTTTGGGAATCCTTTCCCAAAGTTTGGGAATCCTTTCCCAAGGAGGACTTGGTAGGTCTCCAAGACTCCCAAGTGTGTGGGATCTTCCTCCAAGACTCTCACACATGTGTGAGATCATCTTGAAGGAAGATGGCTCTTTGAGAGAATAAGAGGATGCCATATGGCATCCCTTATCCTCTTGGAGGTTTGAGTGGGAATGCCACCTCACCACTTGTCCTCTCACACATGTGTGAGAGCACAAGTGGATAAGGTGAGGATTGATATGGAATTGGAGGGTGACATTTGTCACCCTCACACTTCCTCTCCCTTGCAAGTGGCATTGGAGGAGGAAGGAGAAGGTGACAAGTGTCACCTTCTCATTCCTCAAGGCCCAAATGGATGGCCTATATTATCTCCTCTTGTTGAGGAGTGTGGAGTTCTAGCACTTTGGAGTTTTCTTTCTATTTTTGGGACCAATTTTGGGGAAGTTAGAGAAATTCTTGAAGATTGGAAGGTTTGGGAAAGCTTGGAGCTCATCACCAAATGTGCTTCTATTATAGGGCTTTGAAGGTAAGCCTCATGAACTAAGTTTCTTCACTCTTGCTTATTTATTGTGTTGTGTTGTGTTTTTGGTTGTTTTTTGTTTTTAGTGTTTTTGTGTGGGATGGGAGTATGGTAAGAGCACATCCATTTGGAGGTAAGGCTCAACTTGTTTGGGTAGGGGAAAGGAACCTCCTTGAGGTCACTCCCACATTGTGCTATTTATGCCTTGAGGGATTTTACTTGTTGAGGAGATTATTTGAATGGCAAGAGTGCCATGGAGGTTATTTTGTGATTTTGTAGAGATTTGTGGTTTTGGAGATTTTTGGCTTGAGGCCATGAGATGAGTATTTTAGTGTTTTGGGTGGCCTTTGAAGTAGAGGGGTCCATTCCCTACCCTCATCAAACTCATTTTCATGAGTTGAGTTATGTGTTATCCTTGGGGTTGTTTTTGTGTTGATTGTTGTTGATTTTTGTTGTTGAGTGGTTGCACCCGTGTGAATCTCTACCTCCCTAGCTCAGGGGTGACCCACTTGCGGTTCTACGGTAGGGAGGAGGGCATTTCGAAATGGCTGGGTTGTTCTTTTTTTTGTGTTTTTTTTGCAGGTGTTTAAATGGGAAATGGAACTTATTGTGAAGTCCATTTTTGTGCTACCATAATCTTTGTTGGTGGCTATTTGAGCCATGGCCCTTGTGGCCCTATTGTATTCATTTTGGCAAGTTGTATGACCTTGAAGTTGGCTGTGGAAAATATTACATTGTAAACAATATTTTATTTTATTGGAAAGTTGTTATTTCCTTTATTGTGGAGTTGGTTTTGTGTTGAGAAAAGCATGAGTTGATTTATTTTTTGTCATCATTCTTTTCAAAAAAGGAAAATATAAATATGTATGAGTGTTGTTGAATAAATTTTATTGTATTCAAAGAAAAGAGGAGAGAGATTTAAAAGAGTTATTTTCTGTAAAAATTGCTTGGAAATGTTATGTCATTAAGTTGTTGTTTCAGAATATATGTTACTGAATGTTTAGTGGAAATTAAATTATTTACCTTACAAGCTCTTTCAAAAAAAAAAGATATCTCTATTCATATATGTTCAAAAAGAAAATTAATACTAAATTACCTATGTATTATTTAGAAATCAAAAATTAGCTTTAAAAAAAAAAAGGAGTTAGAACTGCAAGTTAGTATTCTGTCCTAGAGTACTATATGAGAAAATAACGGTAAGGTGTATTTATAAATATATATATATGCATTTGGTTGTTTTATTATTTTAGAAAATAATAATATCTAGCTTACTGTCTTTTGTTTCTTTTCTGTGTATATACTGAGAATTATAATAAATTACAGAAGTTATTAAAGACTGTATATATTCTAATATATATACATGCACACTTATATATATGTGTGTATATTATATATATTTATAAAAAAAAAAATTATATAATGGATATCAATGTAAACATACTATGTTATTTTGGAACAAACTATGATTTAAATCTGAGTATATAAATATATATATATATATATACACAAATATATATATATATATATATATAACCTTAATCAAAATTTATAAAAAAATTATACTAGAGAAAGTTGATGAGAAGAAACCCATGGCAGAATATCTTGAGAGACTATTTTTAAACAGAAACAAAGTAAAAAAAAATTGTGAGGGGGCTGGGATGGGCGTCGGCGCCCACCCCAGCCCCCTTTGTTTTTCCCGCCGTGGCCGTTACCACATCCCAAACCCCATTTTTTTCATTGTTCCCCATGGCCTACCCTCCCCCACCAGCAACCTTTAGATTCAGGCAGCGCCACACTCCCACAACGGCACCTCCGTTCACCTCCCTTCACGGCCTCAGTGCCACCTCTGTAGCATTACCTCCACTCCTTCCACATCTGTCACAACTTCCTCCCACACCGAGCCTCCCCACCTGCCACTTAACTCTCAGTAGCACCCAACCTCTGCGTGACTTTTGCCACCGCCGCTGCGGCCAACACTCCACTTCCCCTCCACCGTCGACCCCTTAGTTGCCACTCCTCAACCCTGCTCCTAATGTTAAAATATATACACAGTTATATATATATATATATATAGAATTAAACTAATAGTTAAATGGGACTCTTGCCCTCTGTATGCATAACTCCGTGAGGTTTGGCAATGGCCGCCATGGAAACCCTAACCTACATACTTGAGACAAAAACAAAATAGAGAAGAAGATGAAACTATTAGAAAACTTAGGGAAACACAAAGAAGAAAGCAATAGATTACAAAATTAGGGCTTCCTTTTAGAGATGACTATTTTGAAAAGAGATTAGGGTTGTTTTCTTTTAGGAAGCAATGTTATTTTATTTGAGAAGTTATTCTCTTGTGAGGGATTTGTTTTATTTCATTATTTTTAAATCCTCCATTTTTGACTTGACCATCTTTTATTTCTTGTGTTATTTAAGGATTGCCTTTATTTTATTTAGGGATTGCTTTGTGTTCTTATTACCTTGTGATTCCATTTTATTATGGGAAGTTAATTTTATTCAAACTGGGAGGAATATTTTCCCTTAATTTAAATTCATCTTAGTTGGGAGTTTTATTCTTTTATTTTTCCTTAGCGAGATTTTTATCATTTTAGTTATTTATCTTTTTTTTATGGGAAGAGTTATTTTAACTCTTCCCCCTTCTCTATTAATTATTCAAGTTAGTTATTAAATAAAATGCCAGAATTATATTTAATAATGGACTCAATTTTCCCTTTGGATTTATTTGGCGACATGTTATTATTTTACTATTTAATTTTGAATTTTGAATCTTTTACACAAGGTTGATTTATTTGACCTTAGCGGAATACTTAATTTGTTATTCTAAATTATTTTAAATTTGTTCTTAAGTTGACATATTTATTCTTAAATTTGATTTAATATCATATTTTTTTTTTGGTAAGTTCTACCAGAGGGGGTAGATCCCTTTTTATAAAAGTCTTGAGAAAAATTACATCAAGTTGGAGATGGTGTTGATACCATCAGCCAGCTCGTTAGCACGCTCTAGCTAATGAGTAGACAGAAGATCACCATAAAGGCTTACATAATTGGCAAAAGCCACCATATCTATGTTCTCTAGACCTTCTTTGTAAATTTTCAGCCCTTCTGCTACCTTCTACTTTTTTCTTACAGCCGCTGCATCAAAGACTCCACAGATTGCACCATTTTGGGGGTTGGTTTTAACATTTCTCCCCGCCATTATGACCGCATCTCTTAACTCTTGTTTGATCAAGTGACCAGTAAATCTTGATGCCTGAGCCAGATTGCCTATGGCTTGGTCCATTGAAACGTAGAACCTTTCTAGTAGGACACCATTGTGGATATGACTATCCTGCGCATCCTTCACTCCTGCGGTCACCATGAAAGCTTTCCTGAGTTCTGGCTCTTCTTGTTTTAATAGCCTGGAAACTTGCTCTTCTATCACTTCGTATATGCACTTGCACTTTACTCTAAAATGCTTTCTCCCAGCCATCTACTGCCTTTACTCTTCCAAACTGTGAATGAGATCAAGCGACACTGCAGGCCACCAATACCACCCTTTGCCTATCAACGTATTCCTGCCAAGGATCATGATCAGATCCAAGGGAGATCCTCTCTAATATCCTACACTTTTGAGTCATATGTGACCTACTGGAGATCTCTGCCAAAATCTAGCTGTAATAATCTAGGTTTTCCAGTCATGGCGCGCGTCCCTCCATTACAAACTTGCAGGCCAAAGGACTCTGTGAAGGGCAGGAGAAAGTAAGGTGCCTGTAAGGAGAATCTTGGATGTAAGAGATTTTCTCCCACCATGTACATGTCTCAGCATCTAAATAATATCATCATTTATTATCTTTTTGAATTGAAGATCGAGGTTGAGGACATCATGGTTACGACAAGCAATTTCTTGAGAAGCTCCAAGATTGGCTAGTGCATCAGCCACCCGATTAGCCTCCCTGTACACATGCGATATGGAAAATGATTCCACTTTGCCTAACTCAATTAAGATCTTTTCCAACTAAGAGTTGAGTCTCTATCTGGTTACTTTTTTATGTTTGATTGAATTTATGCAGATAAGGGAGTCTCCTTCAAGATCCACTTGTCTGAGATTTAATTTATCGCAGAGGGCCAGGCCTACGAAACAAGCCTCAAACTCAGCCTCATTATTAGTGGCAATACCAAAATTACAAGATAAGGCCGCAACGCACCTACCGTTCTCATCTCTTATCACCACTCCCCCACTAGCTTTCCCAGGATTCCGCTTGGTCATGCCATCAAAGTTAACCTTGAGATGGCCTCTAGGAGGTTTAGACCACTTACAGATCGATCTATTTGACTTCTCTGAGGAGAACGTCCCAGAGTGAATTTACAATTCCGGCCACTTTTTTTTTAACCTGTCATCCCATTGCGTGAAGGATTTTTTTTTCTTGTCTCTTCCTTTCGCATTCAAGACCTCGCAAATCCCATGTTTGATTCTCTCCACCACCTCCTCGAAGCTACTTGTTGTGTTATTAAAAATTCTATGGTTTCACTCTTTCCACAAGTGCCAACATATCAAAGAGGGCGCTACAATCCATGCCTCCCCCCAAGTGGATTTGGATCCCAAAATTGGCCAACTAGTTAATAAATCCTTAACATCTGACTGCCTGGCTGATTGCTTGTCCAATGAATCTTGAAGCCAATCCCAGCACTTGGAGGCAACTTGACAATTTAGTAGAAGGTGGTCTGTGGACTCCTCATCATTCTCACAAAGCAAACATCTGGTGGGGCATGAGAAACCTAGCCTTTTCATCCTATCACCAGTGAGGATCCTCTTGTGAAGAACAACCCATAAAAAGGCACTTGCCTTAGGCAGGACCTTATTGTCCCAGCATAACTTCCTTGGCCAATCTTTTTCCTCCTGACAAACTAATTGGATTTGATACCCACATTTACTAAATACTCTCCTGACTTCGAGCCACTCCATACTACTTCATCTGGGCTATCTGATAGAACTATTCTTCTATGACTTAGCAATCTTTGAATATTTTCTTTGTCACTGTCCAGAATATATGAAGAGCATATACGGATCCAGTCAAAATTGGTACCGACCTCCCCCCAGCTGCACTTCACATAGCTTGCCAAACTTAGACCCATCTCTAGCTCTACTTCATTAATCCAATTTGGATATCCCAGTAATTTCTCCAGAGATTCTTCCCCATTCCACGAGTCCCGCCAAAACCTAGCAATTGATCCATCGCCAACTTTCCAGGTCAAGTGATCCGTAATAATTCTTTTGGATTCCCAAAGGAATTTCCAAATTGGGGACCCTCTCGTGGCATTCGCTGCTGTTAGGATACGGCTTGGGTTGTCACAGTCCAGGTATTTACCCTGAAGAATTTTGCACCATAGCTTTTCCGGATGCCTATAGATATTCCAGACCATCTTTGCTCCCAGCGCAAGATTCTGAGGGAACATTTTCCTGATTCCTGTTCCTCCATTTGCTTTAGGCAGACATACTGTGTTCCAGTTCACTAGGGGGATTTTCTTATCTTCTATTGCTCCTTCCCAGATGAATTTCTTTAAGTGGCTCTCCAAATCTGCTATGACTTTAGAGGTGATTCTGAAGCAGGACATTACGTAAACTGGAACTGCTGATAGTACAGATTTAATTATAAGGATCCTTCCGGCAAGAGATAGCCATTTGTTCTTCCATTGTTCCATCTTCATGTTAAGGTTACTCAGCACATCTTCCCACATATCTAATTTTCATTGACCTGAAAAAAGGGGGACTCCCAGATATTTTGAGGGGAGTTGACCAATCGATATACCTAAATGCCTTGAAATCTTTCTCTGTGTTGCTTTCTTTGTGTTGAAGAAGTACATTGCCGATTTGTCCAAATTAAAGACCTATCCAAAACTTGAGGAATACATGTCCAATGCCGTCTTGATTACTTCTGCTTCTTCCATCGAGACCATCCCAAAGAGAGCAGTGTCATCTACAAATTGGCTGTGGGAAATTGGATGCATCTCTCCTGCTATTGGGATTCCCTTCCATATTCTATTCTCTCTTAGTTGTCTGATATATCTGCTCATTGAATCGGCCATGATTACAAATAGAAATGGGGAGAGGATCTCCCTGCCAGAGTCCACTTGTTGCTCCAAAGAGTCCACATAAAGAGCCATTAATAGATATTGAGTAACTAGGGCAAGAGATGCAGAATTGAATTAACTCAACCCAGTCAGGAGCAAAGCCAAATCTCCTTAATGCTTCTGAAAGGAAGTTCCATCTTACCCGGTCATATGCTTTGGAGACATCTAATTTTATTAACATTCCTTTTACATTCTTTGACGCCATGGAGTGGATAGGCTCCGAGGTGACTATAATGCTTTCTATGATTCTCTTCCTGGGACAAATCCATTTTGTTCCTCTAATATGATCTTCCCTGGAACTATTGTCAGCCTGTTGGCCAAAGCTTTTGAAATGATTTTGTAAATCACATTACATAATGCAATCAGCCTATAATCTGCAAAGGAGTTACTAACTGCTTTCTTAGGGATTAGGGTGATAACCGTATTATTCAAATTTTTTACGAACTTTTTCTTCTTCCTAAAATCCTCCACCACCTCCCAGACGTCATGCCCCAAGAAGTCCCAGCATTTTTGATAGAATTTTGCCGTGAAACCATTCAGACCTGGGGATTTTTCTGACCCCAGCATCTAAGTGGCTTGCCTCACTTCTTCCTCCATGAATGGTTCAAGGAGCATTTTGTTGTCCTCCTCATTAATGATATTCGGAATGCAATTGAGTAATTTAGAGTCATAGGTTTTATCGTCTTGAGCCTTTCCTAGCAGATTTTTGAAATGTAAAACTGCTCCTTCTTCTATTGTTGATTTGTTAGTTAAAACTGAGCCATCTTCCTTTGTGATTCCTGAGATCTGATTCCATTCTCTCTTGCTTCTGGCAGAAGCATGGAAAAATTTTGTGTTATTGTCCCCTTCTTTTAGCCAGAGGTCTCTTGCTTTGTCCTTCCAATAAAGTTCTTCCCTTAATAGTATTTCTGATAATTCTTCCTTTAGTGATTTCTCTTTTATAAAATCTACTTCCATCATGCCAAGCTTGATAACCTTTTCATTCAACTCACCTAACTCTGGTTCCAATCTTTCCTTCTCAATGAAGATGTTTTTGAATTTTGTCTTATTACAGATTCTCAGATTTGATTTCAGCTAGCTTAGTCTTTTCGTGAATCGATAACTTACTGTGCCTTTCTCCTCAGTGCTTTGCTTCCACCATTCTTTTAGGAGATCTGGCAAGTGTAAGTCTCTCCACCACATGTTCTCAAATTTGAAGTAGCTTTTGATTGTCTTTTCACTTAAATTAACTTCCAACATGATAGGAAAATGATCTGAGGAAGTTAGAGGAAGGATCTTCGAGGAACAGATATACTTGTCTGCCATCCAATTTGAGCCAATGAAAAACCTATCCAGCCTCTCAGCTATATTCGTGAACCCCTTCCTTCTGTTCGTTCAGGTGAATGCCCCATTCCTGGGTTCGCAATCAGTTAGCCCTACTTCATTTATGAACTCCTTCAAGTTCATCATGGTTTTGCTGACGACTCTCACTCCTCTGCTTTTCTCATTTAAATCTAATATGGCATTAAAGTCTCCCCCCATTATTACCTTATTAAAATCAAAATTTTGTTTAAGGTCTGTTATTTCTTTCTAGACTGCTACTTTTTCTTCTGTCTTAATTGGCCCGTAGACATTGATAAGGAGGAAGATCATATCAGATAGCAGGTTTCTTATTTCACATAGCACCCAGTTCATCTTTTCTTCTATGATTTTGACACTCATCTTATTTGATTTCCACATAAGACCCAAACCCCCTGCTGCTCCAACAAAGTCTTGAAACCACCCTTCCCAAACTCTACAGTATTTGGTGAATCTCCTGCCTTCTTCACTACTTAATTTTGTTTCTTGTAGTAGTATATCATCACTCTCGATCGAAACCAGGTGACGCTTGATTAAACGTCTCTTGTTAGGGGCCTTTAGGCCCCTGACATTCCATGTAACTATCTTAATTACTCTCCAAGGGAGGCCTTTGCTCCCTTGGATTTGATAAAAAAATCCTTGATGTTCTTCAACCCCATCTCATTGGCATCCCTCTCCCTTCTTTCCTTATTGGATTTCCTGCCCCTATCCCTCTTTGGCTTGGTGAGGAAGTTTAGGGCTGTCTGGCTAATATTTCTTATGCCAGTTTCCCCCAATTCATCTAACTCAGAGAAGTCCTCTTTCGACCAATCTCCTTCCAGCTCCCCTGGTTGGTTGTATGAGGACTGAAATCCTACCTTCTCTATCCGAGGGTCCGTAAGCCCTACTCGGTTCTCTGATCTAGGGTTTCCTTCTTTACTGTCTTCTTAGCCTCTAGGTGACTTGTCCAAATTGAGCGGATTTCATTCATTTTCTCTATTCTCAATCTGGGATGGAGCCGGTTCGATTTCCTGCTGAGAGACTTCTACCATTTCTGGCACCTTTGGAGTGGGGATTGCTTCCTGCATTTTCTTGACCCATTTATTTATTCATTTCTATTTTAACCAACAAGTTTTCTCCATATGATTCCTGCGCCCACATCTCAGACAGAAGAATTTGTTTTCTTCAATTTCCAAGACCTGCTTCCAATATTTTCCATTCGCACTTAGTTCCACTTGTTTGGGCAATACCCTAATTGCTGCTATTTTCAGCCTTGCGTAAATATATGAGTCCCCATTTAGGATTTCATCATCAATCTCCATTAGGGTTCCAAGTGACCTCCCAATTTTTGCCAAGCATTCGTCTGACCAATATTCGATCAGCAGATTGTACAATTTGATCAAAACTGGTTGATCATAGGGATCCGTATCGACTGGATAAAAATTTGGCTGCCATTTCTAGAGGTATAGTGGAGCATCTTGCAGATACCAAATGTCTCCTTGCAGAATTCTATCCCTTTCTTCTTCTAATTGAAAAAGAATGATGAAAAAACCTTTTGGTATGAATTTAATTACCTTGTATTCACTCCAGTTTCCTGCTATCTAACTCTTGAATTTATCCCTTGGAAGTTTACTGCCAATGAATCTGCCTATGATCGCCAAGTCCTCTATCATTGCCCTATCAATCTCATTTTCCTCTGAGACCTCAATGGTCATCCATTCTTCTTGATCTTTCTCTATATTTTGAGAGGAGATCACTTCTGCACCCAAATTCGCTCCTCCTTCACCTGCCCTTTGTGCAAACCCCTCCTGCTTTTCCTCACTCTTTTTTTGCTCCGTCTAAACTAAATTCCAAGTTGTTCGTCTAACCACTCCTTGATTTAATATCTTATTGATGTTTTATTTTAAAATTTATTTTGTATTTATTGAAAATGCGTTATGCTATCAAATTTTTCCTAGATTTCTAGGTTTTAATTGCTATGTTACTTTATTAGCTTTTATTCCATCTTTCCACTTCAATCATGCGACCATCATACCATCTTTTACTTAATCATTATTTTTGTTTCCATTTTGGTACTGGACTAGAGTTAGTATATGATGCTAGCAGAATCATCTTCACCTAGGAAAATTAGTGTTCAGATTTAAAATCAGTCTAACCCTAAATGCAACACACTTCGTGTCGCATACCCCCTAGACGGCTATCCTCACACAGTTATGTTTGACATGTTTACGCCTTATGCATATTGCCACTGAGCATGCAGACGCATGCAAGGGGGTTCCTAGGGATAGGTAGAAAAGTTTTTCGCAATCCATGTCATGACCACATGGCAAATGTGGACATGACACATGTGTTGTGTGTTGTGACCGCATGGGAAATATAGGCATGACATTTGGTATCAGACCCTAATTTTAAACACTTGGCTTGTTTTGGGCACATTATTATTTCCGTAACTTTGATTAATTTGTGGTTACCTCATTTTTGTAGGATGCCTCCCCGACGAGTTCGGCGAGCATAGTCCCGCCGCACTCCATCCCCTGAGATTCACACTGACTCTTCAGCTGAGGGATAGGGCCAGCTAATCCTACAGGCACAGCAGGCACCACCAGCCCTACCAGATATTGAGCCACAGCTATTACAAGCTTTACAGGTATTTTTAGATAGGCTTCCACCAGCTATAGCTGAGTCACGCATAGAGCAACATGTTGAGCCCTATGAGGATCCACGAGAGGAGCCACATGTTGAGCCCCGTGAGGATCCGCGAGAGGAGCCACATGTGGAGCCATGAGATGAGTCCTATGTCGACTCACATGTGGAGCCCCACGTTGAGCCGCAAGGGGCACCACATGTGGGGCCTTATGTTGAGGTGCCAGAGACGACGGCAGAGGAGATTGGTTCAGCCGACAGGGCCCATAGCAGGAGCCCTCCATGTCATGATAGGCGTGATGAGGTAGTACGAGTAGAGCACATGGTTCACAGACCTTATGATTATTATACAGACGAGCCTATCAGGAGGCATAAACACAGAGGAGACCCCATTAGGGACTTATTAAGGCCGAATCCTCCTACATTCATCGGGACCACAGAGGGAGCTGAGGCAGAGGCCTAGCTCATCAGCTTAGATAGATGCTTCACGTTGCATCCTTATAAGGGCAACACAAAGCCCCATGTAGCAGTACACCTATTGTGAGATGCAGTAGCTACCTGGTGGCGCACTAAGGAGTACAAGCGTCACCTCTCATTACACTCTCACATGGGAGACCTTCATTGAGAGCTTTAATGCACGATACTTATCAGATCATTACAGGCAATGTCGTATAGATGAGTTTCATGATCTCCAATAGAGGGGACTTACAGTGGTACAATATGAGGGTAGATTTACTGAGTTATCTCGTTATGCAGAGTATCTCCATGACGATAAATTTCTAGTGCATAAGTTTATCAAAGGACTGAACCACAGTATAGTAGGGCATGTTTGTATGGCAGACCCCCAGACTTTGAGTGATGCTACCGGGAAGGCATATATCACTGAGGAGATTCAAGGAAGAGGGAAGAGTTCATGCCCTTAGTTTCAGGATCATGGACAGCAATAGCATCAGTAGAGTTTTCGCAAATCATCATAGCCACCTCATAGAGGAGGATTTAGTTCCGCACCCTTACCTCCTAGGCCCCCACAGCAGCAACAGCCACAGCAGTAGTAGAGAGCTAGGACACAACAGAGGGTACATGGGAGACATAATAGAGGTTGGTAGTAGTAGGGCCCGCGTAGAGATCAGAGGCAGTAGGGACCACCTGCGGGACCCATGAGGTCACAGCAGTCTTATAGGGGCTCACAGGGTTCTATTGGTAGATCAGGGCAGAAGCAGTCAAGTAGGACTCAGATTGGACAGGTACAGGCTAGAGGCCCTTGTTATGTTTGTGGTGGAGCAAGACACCTAGCTAGAGAGTGTCCATAGGGTTTTACAGTAGGGGGACAACCTCGTGCAGGAGGATCCAAGCAGACTGTTGGTGATGTGGGTAGATCCCACTATATGTTCATAGCAGTTGATAACTGCCAGGCTGATTTGCAGGCATTAGTGATTGAGACATCAAATATGGGGGGTAACCCCATTTCTATTCTCTTTGATTCTGGTGCTACTGACTCTTTCATATCTCCATCGTTAGTGGAGCATTGCAGGCTGGTGGCCTCTAGGCAAGGTGATAGGTGGGTTGTTGAGTTGGCCTCAGGGGCCAAGATGATAGTAGATGCCTTAGTCCACAACTGTGAGATTTCTTTGGGACCCTTTGCCACAGTATGTGACCTTAGAGTTATGAAATTAGGATCCTATGATGTGGTGTTGGGTATGGATTGGCTTGCGGCTCATCGATCCAAGCTAGATTGTCGCCAAAAGGTGATCAACTGCTTAGACAATCATGGTGCATTAGTTGAGATAGTGGGCATGCAGAAGCCAACAATAGTGCATATGATATCCACTTAGCAGTGATGCAGAGCCACAGCTGGAAACGTTCAATAAAGGTGGAATTTGATGTTTCTCGTTTCATCGACAAGAGCTGTCTAACTGTCTTACCAATATACCCTATCAACCTGAAAATAACTATTGGCACCTCCTATACATCTCACCCCGATACCCATCTCACCCTGATGAGTATTTCTTTTATGTGCCTATCGGCAAGACTTCATCTGTCGACTTCTCCAAATCGGGCTATCCCGATGACTGTTGTCACGATGATACATGCAAACTTCGACCTCTTATCACCAGTGAGTTCGGAGCCTTGACTTGTCCTACCGGTCAATATTTATATCCATAGAAATTTGTATGTCTCAATATGCATTCATCGAATATCCCTTGGGATATTCCTTTTGCAATCCACTGACCGTTGACCTTCCCTTGTATCACCCGAATGTTTGTTGAAATATGCATTCGCTATATGCAAACCACAAAGTGCATTTGATGGATATGCAAGAACTATATCAATCATACAAATGCAGTATACACACTAAATGTATACAAAAGGCATATACTCAAGATTTATATAACCTAATACTCCTATTCATCATTCAAGTCCCGATATTCATGTGCGGGATACTCAATTGTGGGATACACACAGATTGTATCTGATATACCTATGTAGTATATACAGAAATTAGACCTGATGTACAATTATGATATACACAGAGATTGTATGTCACATACAAACACTGTATATCCATCAAATGTATATTTCACAAAAAAAACCCTCAAAACTTCACAAATTTCAAGCAGAAAATGCTGAGATCGGCCCGATCTGTTTCCTTGGCAATTCTAACACAGATTTCTTCCTTCTAAACCCTAGCACATGAGGATGCTAGGATAGATCACTGCATGTAATAATTTGATCCCAAAAACATGAAATACAAAAATAGAAAAATGAAAAGGAAATCTAATCTACTGTACAGGGCCATTCCACCGATTCAGAGAATCAACCGGTGGAATGGGTAAGTAAATCCATTTCACCTACAAGATTAAAATCGACTACATGGTAAAACAATACCAATGGATCTTCTTGATTGATTTTACTTCAAGAGAAGTAAATAGTCACTTTGTTCAGTTTCACAATCGATTTCAAAACTGCTGCAATAAAAAAAAAACTCCAACACTCTCTATCTTAACCATGCTATCCCAAATGGATCTAAGCTAGACTTATAAATAACTACTCAACATGAGTGGTACAGACTTGATTCCCAGTGGCTAGGAGAAAACAACTAGCATAACAAACTATAACTGTCTTGCACACAATCCTAGATTGACCTAAAAACACAAGAATTGGTCCAATGGACCTTATTACATCATAATGCATGAAACATACTATATTTAGACCTAATCTGTATTTTAAAGAGGTGCTCCTGCACCATACTCCCTGCGAGAAGAAAGCTCAAGTCCACTTGAGATGAGAGTTTGTAGGTCTAAACCATGCTTGGTGATCTATTCTTCAATCATCCAAACTGCTTCTGAATTAGGTTTTCCCTGCCAATGCACCAAGTATTCCATATATTCTTTGTTCCTGGTCTTCTTAATCACTCTTGTGTCTAAAATCTTCTGCAATTGTGGTGGATCATGTTTAGGAATGCCATCTGTTACTGTGTCTTGTAATGTGTCCTGTTCTTCATCTAGATTATGCTTTTATGGAGTTAAATCACATACATTGAATATAGGTGACAATCCAAGATCAGAAGGAAGTTGGATTTCATAAGCACTCAGTCCACACTTCTTCAAAATCAGACATGGTCCAATCTTTCTTTGCAAAAGTTTGGTATATTTTCCTTTGGGAAGTGTTTCCTTCTTCAAATGAACCCAAACCAAATCTCCCACATCAAACTGTACATCTTTCTTCTTTTTATTAGCATATTCTTTATACTTCAAAGTAGTTTGTTGGAGTTGGTTCTTGACCTAATCACGTACCTCTTTTATCGCTGCTGCAAAAGCTTCTCCTTCTACACTAATAGAGTCTCCTGGAGGTAGATCTCTTAGTTCTAAAATACCTCTAGGATGTATGCCATACACTATCTGAAAATGTGATTTCCCTGTGCTTCGATTGATAGTATCATTATAGGAAAATTCTACCTATGGTAGGATATGATCCCACTTTTCTCCATGCTATCTGGTCAAACATCTAAGCAAATTCCCTAAGGAACGATTGACCACTTCAGTCTGTCCATCCATTTGAGGATGATATGTGGATGAGAAAGACAAATTGGTTCCAAGCTTCTTCCAAAGAGTCCTCCAAAAATGACCAATGAATTTCACATCTCTATCTGACACTACTTAATGGTAATCCATGAATCCTTACTATTTCCTTGAAAAATAAATTTGCAACATATGAAGCATCAGCAGTGGTTTTGTAGGGCAAGAAATGTGCCATTTTACTGAATTTGTCCACCACAACAAAAACACTGTCAAATCCTTTGCTTGTCCTTGGTAAACCCAAGACAAAATCCATACTTATGCTTTCCCATGGTCTGGAAGGAATGGGTAATGGCTGATATAAACCTGCATTAGTTGATCTTCCTTTTGCTTTCTGACATATCACACATGTCTCTACAAATTTTCTAACATCTAATTGTAACTTAGGCCAATAATAATGTCTCTAATAAGATCAAGAGTCTTATCTAAACCAAAATGTCTTGCCATAGCTCCACAATGTTTCTCTTTAATGATGTTTAACCTCATAGAACACCTTGGAATACACAACTATCCACCCTTGAACAACAATCCATCCTGGATCAAAAATTTAGAAAATTCAGCATGATACTTATCTCCAAAAGAAGTACATACCTGATATATCTCTCCAAAATCTTCATCAGGATCATACATAGTTTTCAAAGAATCAATGCCAACACTTTCCAACTAAATCTGATTTACTGTTAGAACTCTCCTACTCAAAGCATCTGCTACCTTATTCTTGACCCCTTTCTTATGCTTCAACGTGAAAGTAAAAGCTTGTAAAGTTTCTACCCATTTCATATGCCGGTGGTTCAACTTTTCTTGGCTGTTTATAAAACTTAAAGCCTGATTATCTGTGAATACTATGAATTCTTTTGGCATCAAGTAATGCCTCCATTTCTTGAGTGACTGGACTAGAACATACATTTCCAAATCATATGATGAATACCTCTTCTTAGCATCATTGAGCTTCTCACTGAAAAATGCAATTGGACTATCTTCTTGGCTGAGTACTGCTCCAATTGTCGTGTGACTTGCATCACATTCTACCTAAAAAATTTTGTTAAAATCAGGAAGTGCAAGGACTGGCTGCTGTGCTACCTTCTTTTTCAACGTTTCAAATGAATTGTCTTCTTCTGTTGTCCAACTGAACCTGCACTTCTGTCCTCCTTTTATAGTATCAAGCATGGGTGCACAAATATGACTAAACCCTCTTATAAACTTTCTGTAGAAGTTTGCTAACCCAAGGAAACTTCTGACATCATTCATGGTGCTAGGAGTTGGCCAAGATAATATGGCACTTACCTTCTCCTTATCCATTTGCAGCTTCCCTTGTGAAATGACAAAACCCAAATATGTGATCTTCTCCTGCATGAACAAACACTTGTCCAAATTTATCATCAGCTGCTCTTCATGTAACCTCTTGAGAAACAAATCTATGTGTCTGAGATGTTCTTCCTTTGTATTGCTAAAAATCAGAATGTCATCTAGATAGACTATGACAAACTTTCCTATGAATTCTCTCAAAACCTCATTCATCAATTTCATAAAAGTACTAGGTGCATTAGATAAACCAAAAGGCATAACTTTCCACTCATACAATCCTTCATTGGTTTTGAATGTTGTTTTCCATTCATCTCCTGGCCTAATTCTAATCTGATGATAACCACTCTTCAGATCTATTTTTGTAAAATACTTAGCACCTCCCAAATAGTCAAGTAAATCCTCTAGCCTAGGTATTGGAAACTTATACCTAATTGTTATCTTATTAATAGCCCTGGAATCTGTGCAAAGCCTCCAAGTGCCTTCTTTCTTTGGTGCTAGTATAGCTGGTACTGCAAATGGGCTTAAACTTTTACCAATCAGACTTGTGTCTAACAACTCCTCAATTTATCTTGCTACTTCTGCATTCTGTTCTGGAGTAAGCTTGTATGCTGCCTTGTTTGGAAGTGTAGATCTTGGGATTAGATCTATGCAATGGCTGATATCCCTTACAGGTGGTAGGAATCTTGGCATTCCACCAGAGATGATGCCTTTATACTTATCCAATAATGCTTGAACAGTTGGGTCTATAAACCTCTGCTTCTTCTCTTTCTTGACTTCTTGTTGCTGTTCTTTGTTCACTGTGAGACATGGAATTAGGGCATATGCTACTGCACCTTCTATTGCTACTTCTTTCATAAACTATTTTCCTTCCACCGGCATCACCTTAACCTCTTTCTCTCTTGACTTCTGCTCATTCTCTGTCAATGGTACCAATTCTGTCACCGTACCATTCTTGGTGATTGTATAGGTGTTCCTAACACCGTCATGGCATGCTTTTAAATCATACTGCCATGGTCTTCCAAATAAAAGATGGCAAGCATCCATCTTGGTGATGTCAAACAACAACTTGTCTTTATATGATCCAATCTAAAATTCTACCCAAGCCTGTTCTTCCACAACTGTTTGCTGACCTTGAGTTAACCATGAAACCTTATACGAAGATGGGTGAGGTAATCTTCTAAGCTTAAGCTTTGTTACCATTTCATTAGATACAAAATTTTTAGTAGAACTAGAATCAATTAGAACTCTACATAACTTTCCTCCTACCTTGCAAGTAGTTCTGAAAAGAGACTTTCTCTGTGGGGCTTCTCTGTCAGGTACCTTCATGGTAGTCATCGTTCTCCTCATCATCAGAGATTCTCCACTCTCTGGATATCCATAATTGTCAGGAGCATTCACACTTTGGTAAGTATTTGAACTTGTTTCACCTTGACAGTTAGATTCTTGAATCAAATTTGTTCTTCTTTCTCCCATGGAACTGATTGCCTTTTCTAGACATCTACTGGCTATATGGCCTTCTTGATTGCAATTATAACATCTGATAGATCATCTTCCTTGAGACCTTCCTCTAAATGATGGTCTTTTGCCTCTAAAGTTTCCTTGCTGATTGTAACTTTCTCTCTAGTTTTGATGGTTATCTCCTTTACTATTTTCCTGATTGGACTCATTGTGATATCCAAATCCATGTCCTCTGCTTCTGAAAGGACTTCTTCCACCTCTTTTCTATTTTCCTCTTCCTCTATTGTTCTATTCTTGTCTTCTCTTTAATTTCTCTTCCACTTTCAGTGCCAATTGGAAACATTTCTGAACTGTATCTGGGTTATGCAGATTCAAATCTTCCTGAATGTTGAACCTCAATCCATTAAGGTATCTGGCTACCTTTTCTTCCTCACTCTCCTTTACTTTTGTCTTTAGACAAAGTTTCATGAATTCTTCAGTATATGAGCTGACATCTAGCTCCTTCTACTTTAGGTTTTGCTTCTTCTTATGTAGTTGGATGCTATAATCCAACAGAACATAGGCTTCCTTCACTTAAGCCATCATTTTCTTCCATGTAACAACTCTACGCTTTCCCTCTTGTACTCTATCATCTTGGATGAAATTCCACCAAGTTAATGTAGCCTCTTTCATTTTGTATTGGGCTATCTTCACCCTCTGGTGCTCTGGTATCTCCTCTGTCTCAAAGAAATTATTTAGGGAGTCTATCCACTCCATTACCAAATCAGGATCCATCTTTCTTGTAAACACTGGCAAATCCAATTTCACATCCATGGTTCTTCTCTCCATGGATTTGAGGGCATCCAACAAGGGCCTCTAGTCTACAGGAACGTCTACCTCATTCCACTTAGGGATCTCCTCTTCCTCCCTATCTTCTTCTTTACCAGAACCTACTCTGTCCCTCAACTTTTCCAACTCATCTTTCAATGCCCGATTTTGAGCTTTCACTGCCTTGCTCTCTGTAATCTGCTTCTTTACCAGAATTGCCAAATCAGTGTTGGTCATCCTTGCCAGAAGCTGTGATGTTCCTTCTTCATCTGACATCTTACTATCTTCTTATCTTCCCAAAAGATTTTTCCTTCACTCTAATACCACTATGATGCAGAGCCACAGCCAGAAACGTTCAATAAAGGTGGAATTTGGTGTTTCTCGTTTCATCGGCAAGAGCTGTCTAATTGTCTTACCGATATACCCTATCGGCCTGACAATAACTATCGGCACCTCCTATACATCTCACCCCAATACCCATCTCACCCTGATGAGTATTTCTTTTATGTGCCTATCGGCAAGACTTCGTCTATCGGCTTCTCCAAACCGAGCTATCTCGATGACTGTTGTCACGATGATACATGCAAACTTTGACCTCTTATCGCCGATGAGTTTGGAACCTTGACTTGTCCTACCAGTCAATACTTATATCCGCAGAAATTTGTATGTCTCAATATGCATTCATCGAATATCCCTTGGAATATTCCTTCCGTAATCCACTGACCGTTGACCTTCCCTTGTATCACCCAAATGTATGTTGAAATATACATTCGCTATATGCAAACCACAAAGTGCATTTGATGGATATGCAGGAACTGTATCAATCATACAAATGCAGTATACACACTAAATGTATACAAAAGGCATATACTTAGGATTTGTATAACCCGATACTCCTATTCAACATTCAAGTCCCGATATTCATGTGCGGGATATTCAATTGCAGAATACACATAGATTGTATCCAATATACCTATGTAGTATATACAGAAATTGGACCCAATGTACAATTGTGATAAACACAGAGATTGTATGTCGCATACAAACACTATATATCCGTCAAATGTATATTTCACAAAAAAAACCCTCGAAACTTCACAAATTTCGTGCAGAAAATGCTGAGATTGGCCCGATCCGTTTCCTTAGCAATTCTAACACAGATTTCTTCCTTCTAAACCCTAGCACATGAGGATGCTAGGATAGATCACTACATGCAATAATTTGATCCCAAAAACATGAAATACAAAAATAGAAAAATGAAAAGGAAATCTAATCTACTGTACAGGGCCATTCCACCGATTCAGAGAATCAACCGGTGGAATGGGTAAGTAAATCCATTTCGCCTGCAAGATTAAAATCGACTACATAGTAAAACAATACCAATGGATCTTCTTGATTGATTTTACTTCAGGAGAAGTAAACAGTCACTTTGTTCAGTTTCACAATCGATTTCAAAACTGCTGCAATAAAAAAAAAACTCCAACACTCTCTATCTTAACCATGCTATCCCAAATGGATCTGAGCTAGACTTATAAATAGCTACTCAATACGAGTAGTACAGACTCGATTCCCAGTGGCTGGGAGAAGACAGTGAGCATAACAAACTATAACTGTCTTGCACACAATCCTAGATTGACCTAAAAACACAAGAATTGATCCAATGGACCTTATTACATCATAATGCATGAAACATATTATATTTAGACCTAATCTGTATTTTGAAGAGGTGCTCCTACACCAAGTAGCTTAAGCGTTGCATGTGGAAGTGTTACCAGATGTTTGCCATCATAGTGAGTGACAGATCAGATGACGAGCATGAGGCATCTTTGGATGATCATCCCATCCTTAGAAAGTTTGCCAATGTGTTTTCAGCAGAGTTATCGGGGATGCCACCCCATCGTGAGGTAGGCTTTCACATAGACTTAGTGTCGGGTATCGAGCTAGTGTCTTGTGCACCTTATAGAATGACCACACATGAGCTCACAAAGCTTAAGTTACAGTTGGAGGACTTGCTTGAGAAAGGGCACATCCGACCGAGTGTTTCACCTTGGGGCACTCCTGTCATCTTCATGAAGAAGAAGGATAGGTCTCTTCATTTGTGCATGGACTACAGGTAGTTGAATAAGGTGACAGTGAAGAACCATTATCCTCTGCCCAAGATTGATGATCTTTTTGATCAAATGCAGGGAGCTAGGGTGTTCTCTAAGATAGACCTAAAGTCCGGTTATCATCAGCTACGTATCACAGAGACAGACATCCATAAGACCGCCTTCCGGACTCGATATGGCCACTATGAGTTCACGGTGGTCCCCTTCAGCTTGACGAATGCCCCTACAGTGTTCATGAGTCTCATGAATGGGGTGTTTCGTACTTACTTAAATCCGTTCATGATCATTTTCCTCGATGACATTTTGATCTATTCACAGACCAAGGAGGAGCATGAGGAGCACCTTCGTCAGGTTCTACAGTGTTTGAGGGAGCAGAATCTTTATGGAAATTTGGCAAAGTGTGCATTCTTTAGGACAGAGGTTTAGTATCTGGGGCATATCCTATCTGGCGATGGAATCTCTATAGATCCATTGAAGATCAGGGCTATTAGGGATTGGCCAGCACCCACCAGTGTGACAGAGGTTAGGAGTTTTATGGGGTTAGCTGGTTATTACTGTCATTTTGTTGAGGGTTTTTCTCGGATAGCGCACCCCATCACTTCCCTTCAGCAGAAAGGGAAGAGCTTTCTATGGACTGAGTAGCGTGAGAGGGCCTTCAAGGTCCTCAAGGAGTGTCTTACCAGCACTCCCATTTTAGCGGTTCCTGATCCTACAGCAGATTTTATGGTTTACACGGATGCATCACTTGAGGGATTGGGAGCCGTACTTATGCAGGGTGGTAGAGTGATCGCGTATGAGTCACAAAAGCTCAAGACCCATGAGCTGAACTACCCCACGCATGACTTGGAGTTAGTGGCAGTGGTTCATGCTCTAGTTCGTTGGAGACATTTCTTATTGGGTCGTCACTTTGAGCTCCATTCAGATCACCACAACCTTCAGTATATCTTTACACAGCTGAATCTGAACACCCATCAGCAACGTTGGATGGAGTTCCTCAGCAAGTATGACTTTGATGTCCACTACATCAAAGGGAAGGAGAACGTGGTTGCTAACGCATTGAGTCAGAGGCACCATGAGTTCTTAACCTTGACTCTGAGTGTGGACCTGAGAGGTCGCATTATTCAGCATCTGCCAGAGGATGAGTGGTTTCTTGAGGTGTAGCAGGAGATCAGTTCACAGAGGGCCCTTATGGGCAAGTTTGCAAGGTATTCACTTGAGGCAGATGGGTTACTTCATCATCGACAATGCATCTATGTACCCCGCGCAGGTGACCTATGTACTGTAGTGTTATCAGAGGCTCAAAGAGCACCATATGCGGTACATCCAGGGGTGAAGAAGATGCATGCCGATCTATGACAGCTGTACCATTGGGCGGGTATGAAACGAGATATAGCAAAGTTTGTTGCTCGATGCCTTGAGTGCCAGAGGGTCAACGTCGAGCATCAGCATCTAGCGGGTCTTCTATACCCACATGAGATACCTGAGTGGAAATGGGACACCATTTCCATGGATTTTACTGTTGGTCTTCCTATGTCTTCGCATCACCATGATGTCATCATGGTGACAGTCGACAAGTTGACCAAGGTGGCGCATTTCTCACCTGTACACACGACGTACAATGCACTAGCAGTGGCGAGAGTATTCATAGACGATATTGTGAGATTACATGGAGTACCTCGCCACATTATTTCAGACAGGGATTCTGTATTCACTTCAGCATTCTGGAGAGCCTTGCAGTAGGCATTGGGTACACAGCTCAACTTTAGCTCCGTTTATCATCTCGAGATAGATGGACAGACAGAGCAGGTGAATTAGGTGTTGGAGGACATGCTTCGTATGTATGTTATGGACCATCAGTCTAGATGGGAGGAGTATCTATATCTGGTTGAGTTTGCCCACAATAATGGGTATCACAGCTCGTTGGGTATGCCTCCCTTTCAAGCTTTATACAGCAGACCATGCAAGACACCATTGAGTTGGGATTGATTAGAGGAGAGAGTTGCCATTGGTCCAGAGCTAGTTTAGAATATGGAGCAGTAGGTCACACTGATTAGGCAGAGACTTCAGGAGGCACAGGACAGGTAGAAGAAGTATGCCGATGCTAAGAGGACTGATCAGAGCTTCTCAATGGGTGACAGGGTATTCCTTATAGTGCGGCCACACAAGAGTCCTATCCATTATGGAAAGGGCTCTAAGCTCGCACCACGGTTTGTAAGACCCTTTGAGATCTAGGAGTGGATAGGACCAGTTGCCTATCATCTAGCATTGCCACCTAGCCTATCACGCATCCACAATGTCTTTCATATTTCTGTATTGAGGTGATATATATCTGATTTATCTCACGTACTATACTAGAGTGCTCTACAGGTAGAGACAGACGAGCAATTGGCTTTAGAGCCAATTCACATATTGGCTCGTCGGATGCTAGACCTTCGAGGTCAAGAGTTGGACCAAGTTAGGGTCCAGTGGGATTGTTATGATGACGTCACAACGACTTGGGAGGATGCAGCTAGTTTGAGGGCACTCTATCCTCACCTTTTTGATGACTTCCAGGAGAAAATTTAGTCTTAGGGGGGGAGGATTTGAGGCCGATTACTTTTCCTTCCTTATTTTAATCATTATGCATTTCAGTTGATGACATTATCAGACCTTTTAGAGACTATGGTTTCTTTATGCAGACTTGATTATATCTCTTAATTTTAATAGGACATTGATTAGACATATGTGATTTGATTTGATCATATTTGATGCTATTTTGCGATTCAACATACGAGATATATTGATGATGTTTTGTGATGTGATTCTAGTTATTTATGTGATGATGATTATTTGACATGTGATAGAAAAATGCAGTTTAATTCAGAATTATGTTATAGTTGATTATTGTGTATTCGATGGCTTGAATTTAATTCCAGTTCCTTTGGCTATGATTATTCATGATATGATTGACACTTGATCAAGATGTGCAGGTTTTACATTCTTAAGCCACGGGAAATTGGAGGTAGAATTCACACCAATGTTATTCCCTGTGAAACCGATCCATTCCCATGAGGGATAAGGATCACGTTTGAAATTTGAATGTTGATTTAAGTGCTTGATTTATTTTTATCATTTTGGCCTAGTACCCTTTGTTTTTAATTAATTAATATTAAGTGTTGTATAATTTTTATTGACTTACACCACTTGGTATTTATTTTTATTTTTGAGGCCATTTAAAGTGGAATTATGACCCCCTTGGTGAACCTTAGTGTCCCAAAAGTTACCCTAGGTGGTTACCCATGGGTCTAGGGTCAATTTTGACTAACTAACCCTTGGATTAACTCACTTTTGGTCACTCTAAACTATGGTTTAGTCAAAGGGACGAAATTTGAAATTAGGGAATGTGGGAAATGAGTCATGCTTTGGGAAAGACTCATCTCCCTTCCCAAAGTTTGGGAATCCTTTCCGAAGGAGGACTTGGTAGGTCTCCAAGACTCCCAAGTGTGTGGGATCTTCCTCCAAGATGTTCTCACATGTGATAACACTTTGAGAGATCAAGAGGATGCCATATGGCATCCCTTATCCTCTTGGAGGTTTGAGTGGGAATGCCACCTCACCGCTTGTCCTCTCACACATGTGTGAGAGCACAAGTAGATAAGGTGAGGATTGAGATGGAATTGGAGGGTGACACTTGTCACCCTCACACTTCCTCTCCCTTGCAAGTGGCATTGGAGGAGGAAGGAGAAGGTGACAAGTGTCACCTTTTCATTCCTCAAGGCCAAAATGGATGGCCTATATTATCTCCTCTTGTTGAGGAGTGTGGGGTTCTGGCACTTTGGAGTTTTCTTTCTATTTTTGGGAGCAATTTTGGGGAAGTTAGAGAAATTCTTGAAGATTGGAAGGTTTGGGAAAGCTTGGAGCTCATCACCAAACATGCTTCCATTATAGGGCTTTGAAGGTAAGCCTCATGAACTAAGTTTCTTCACTCTTGCTTATTTATTGTGTTGTGTTTTTGGTTGTTTGTTGTTTTCAGTGTTTTTGTGTGGGATGGGAGTATGGTAAGAGCACCTCCATTTGGAGGTAAGGCTCAACTTGTTTGGGTAGGGGAAAGGAACCTCCTTGAGGTCACTTCCACATTGTGCTATTTATGCCTTGAGGGATTTTACTTGTTGAGGAGATTATTTGAATGGCAAGAGTGCCATCGAGGTTATTTTGTGATTTTGTGGAGATTTGTGGTTTTGGAGATTTTTGGCTTGAGGCCATGAGATGAGTATTTTAGTGTTTTGGGTGGCTATTGAAGTAGAGGGGTCCATTCCCTACCCTCATCAAACTCATTTTCATGAGTTGAGTTATGTGTTATCCTTGGGGTTGCTTTTGTGTTGATTGTTGTTGATTTTTATTGTTGAGTGGTTGCACCCGTGTGAATCCCTACCTCCCTAGCTCGGGGGTGACCCACTTGTGGGTCTATGGTAGGGAGGAGGACATCTCAAAGTGGCTGGGTTGTTCTTTTTGGTGTGTTTTATTGCAGGTGTTTAAATGGGAAATGGAGCTTATTGTGAAATCTATTTTTGTGTTACCATAATCTTTGTTGGTGGCTGTTTGAGCCATGGCCCTTGTGGCCCTATTGTATTCATTTTGGCAAGTTTTATGCCCTTGAAGTTGGCTGTGGAAAATATTACAATGTAAACAATATTTTATTTTATTGGAAAGTTGTTATTTCCTTTATTGTGGAGTTAGTTTTGTGTTGAGAAAAGCATGAGTTGATTTATTTTCTGTCATCATTCTATTCAAAAAAAGGAAAATATAAATATGTATGAGTGTTGTTGAATAAATTTTATTGTATTCAAAGAAAAGAGGAGAGAGATTTAAAAAAGTTATTTTCTGTAAAAATTGCTTGGAAATGTTATGTTATTAAGTTGCTGTTCTAGAATATATGTTGTTGAATGTTTAGTGGAAATTAAATTATTTACCTTACAAGCTCTTTAAAAAAAAAAGATATCTCTGTTTGTACATGTTCAAAAAGAAAATTAATACTAAATTACCTATGTATTATTCAGAAATCAAAAATTAGCTTTCAAAAAAAAAAGAGGAGTTAGAACTGCAAGTTAGTATTCTGTCCTAGAGTACTGTATGGGAAAATAAGGGTAAGGTGTATATATATATATATATATAAATGCATTTGGCTATTTTATTATTTTAGAAAAGAATAATATCTAGCTTACTGTCTTTTGTTTCTTTTCTATGTATATGCTGAGAATTAAAAGAAATTACAAAAGTTATTAAACACTGTATATATTCTAATATATATACATGCACACTTGTATATATAAGTGTGTATATTATATATATTTATAAAAAAAATTATATAATGGATATCAATGTAAACATATTGTGTTATTTTGGAACAAACTGTGATTTAAATATGAGTATATATATATATATATACTTATATTTGTGTATATATATAACCTTAATCAAAATTTACAAAAAAAAAATACTAGAGAAAGCTGCTGAGAAGAAACCCATGGCAGAATATCTTGAGAGACTATTTTTAAACAGAAACAAAGTAAAAAAAAATTGTGAGGGGACTGGGATGGGCGTCGGCACCCACCCCAGCCCCGTTTGTTTTTCCCATCGTGGCCGTTACCACACCCCAAACCCCATTTGTTCCACCATTCCCCATGGCCTACCCTCCCCCGCCAGCAACCTTTAGATTTGGGCAGTGCCACACTCCCACAGCGGCACCTCTGTTCACCTCCCTTCACGACCTCAGCGCCACCTCTGTAGCATTACCTCCACTCCTTCCACATCTGTCGCTACTTCCTCCCACGTTGAGCCTCCCCACCTGCCACTTAACTCTTAGCAGCGCCTAACCTCCGCGTGACTTCCGTTGTTGCCGCTACAGCCAACACTCCACTTCCCCTCCACCATTGGCCCCTTAGCTACCACTCCTCAACCCTGCTCATAATGTTAAAATATATACACAGTTATATATATATATATATATAGATATATATATATATATATATATATCATAAAGAAAAATATATATACGGAATTAAATTAATAGTTAAATGGGACTCTTGCCCCCTGTATGCATACCTCCATGAGGTTTGGCAGTGGCTGCCATGGAAACCCTAACCTGCATACTTGAGACAAAAACAAAATAGAGAAGAAGATGAAAATGTTAGAAAAATTAGGGCAACAAAAAAAGAAAGCAATAGATTACAAAATTAGGGCTTCCTTTTAGAGATGACTATTTTGAAAAGAGATTAGGGTTGTTTTTTTTTAGGAAGCAATGTTATTTTATTTGAAAAGTTATTCTCTTGTGAGGGATTTGTTTTATTTCATTATTTTTAAACCCTCCATTTTTTACTTGACCATCTTTTATTTCTTGTGTTATTTAAGGATTGCCTTTATTTTATTTAGGGATCGCTTTGTGTTCTTATTACCTTGTGATTCTATTTTATTGTGGGAAGTTAATTTTATTCAAACTGGGAGGAATATTTTCCGTTGTTTTAAATACATCCTAGTTGGGAGTTTTATTCTTTTATTTTTCCTTAGCTGGATTTTTATCATTTTAGTTATTTATCTTTTTTTTACGGGAAGAGTTATTTTAACTCTTCCCCCTTCTCTATTGATTATTCGAGTTAGTTATTAAATAAAAATGCCAGAATTATATTTAATAACGGACTCAATTTTTCCTTTGGATTTATCTGGTGACATGTTATTATTTTACTATTTAATTTTGAATTTTGAATCTTTTACACAAGGTTGATTTATTTGACCTTAGCAGGATATTTAATTTGTTATTCTAAATTATTTTAAATTTGTTCTTAAGTTGACATATTTATTCTTAAATTTGATTTAATATCTTATTGATGTTTTATTTTAAAATTTATTTTGTGTTTATCAAAAATGCGTTATGCTGTCAGATTTTTCCTAGATTTCTAGGGTTTAATTGCTATGTTACTTTATTACCTTTTATTCCATCTTTCCACTTCAATCATGCGACCATCATACCATCTTTTACTTAATCATTATTTCATTTTCATTATGGTACTGGACTAGAGTTAGGCTACGATTCTAACAGAATCATCTTCACCTAGGAAACTTAGGGTTCAGATTTAAAATCAGTCTAGCCCTAAACGCGACACACTTCATGTCGCATACCCCCTAGACGGCTATCATCATGCAGTTATGTTTGACATGTTTACACCTTATGCGTATTGCCACCAACCACACAGATGCGTGCGAGGGAGTTCCTAGGGATATGTAGAAAAGTTTTTCACAGTTTGTCTCATGACCACATGGCAAATGTGGACATGACACGTGTGTTGTGTGTCATGACCGCATGGGAAATGCGGGCATGACAGAAAAGCTAGTCGGTATATGACCGAGAAATGTTGGCCATAATGCATGCATTGGCCAAATTCAAACCTTATCTGGTTGTTAGGAAGTTTATCATAAAAATAGATCACAACAACATAAAATACTTTATGAACCAAAAGGATCTGAATGATTGACAGTAGAAGTGGGTCAGTAGGCTCCAGGCCTATGATTTCAACATCGAGTATGTCAAGGGCAAGAAAAATGTTGTTGTAGATGCACTGTCTCGGAGGACCCACTTATGCTTGCTTGGAGAGATATATGTTGATTGGAAAGAGATTATTTTAGCAGAGTATGCTAAGGACTCTTGGGTAGCAGGAGTCATTGAGGGAACTACTCATGATGACAGGTATTTTGTAGTGAATGATTTGATCATATATAAGGACAAAATATTTTTGGTGCCTAACTCTCAATTTATGAATAAAATTGTAAGGACTTTCCATGATACACCAATGGCTGGCCATCTCAGGTTTTTCAAAACATACAGACAGATTCGAGAGAGATTTACATGGAAAGGACTTAAGAATGAGGTCCTTAAGTATGTTTGTGGATGTCCCATATGTCAACAAAATAAGAATGAACATACTTATCCAATAGGTTTATTACAGCTACTACCGATTCCCAATAAAAAATGGGAATACATCTCCATGGACTTCATTACAGGGCTACCTAAGGTTCAAGGGAAGGATTGTATCTATGTGGTCATCAACAGACTCACCAAATTTGCACATTTCTTTGCCATTTCAGTGACATATACAACAGTACAAGGGGCTGATCTTTTTTTTCAGGGAGATATTCAGACTTCATGGGATACCCAAGGGCATAGTGAGTGACAGGGACAATAAGTTCGCAAGTTTGTTTTGGCAAGAGTTGTTCAGGTTGTGTGGCACTGAGTTAACTCCTAGCACTAATTACCACCCACAGACTGATAGCCAAATACAGATAGTAAACAAATGGGTGGAAGGGTATCTTCGAAATTATGTATCAGTGCAGTAAAAGGCTTGGATCAGATGGTTGCACCTAGGGGAGTATTGTTATAATACAACTTATCACATGTTGATTAGGATGACTCCATTTAGGGCTTTGTATGGGTATGATGCCCCATGCTTTACAAATTTACTACTTGGTGATAACGAAGTGCCAAAGGCAAAAGATCTTCTACAGGAGAGCCAGGATATAATGAAATAACTCAAAGAGAACATGCAGCAAGAACAAAATCAGCATTTAAGCTCTATGCTGATAAGCACCGAGTAGAGAGGAGTTTTGAGGTTGGAGATATGGTGTACTTGAGGCTCCAACCCTATAGGCGGTCCACTCTAAAAAAGAGTGGAGCAGAAAAATTAAAACCCAAGTTCTATGGTCCATTCATAGTAGCCAGGAGAGTGGGGGAAGTATCCTATTAGCTTGAGCTACCTGTAGATAGCCGAGTGCATAATGTGTTCCATGTTTCCAGACTCAAAAAGGCACTTGGCCATAATGTGATTCCTTCAGCTGAGCTTCCACCATTGGATGAGGAGGGGAAGTTAATATTGGTTCCAGAAGCTATAATTGACACATGTGAGAGGAATCTTAGGAAGCAGATCATCAAGGAGTACCTAGTTAAATGGAAGAACTTACCAGTTGAGGATGCAACATGGGAGAGTGAGTAGATACTTCAGCATCCTGAGCTGAAATTGCTTGAGGACAAGCAATCTTGGGGAGGGAGGACTGTAATGTCCCCCATTTAGCCCAGTTGGTTAGATGATGAGAATTAGCATATCATCTAGTTCCCGTAGGCTAATGGCATTGGTTAGGGAGCCAAATTAGACCATTTAACTAGGACTTACTATTTATAGTAAGCCAGGCAGGGCAATGTGGAGTGGGTTACTATTTATAGCACTGTAAGTTTGGATGCTCCTAGTAGTTGGCTTGGGTTTCAATATGGCCAAGGTATCACTTTTCGATGTATAAGTTAAATTTTGAATTTAATTTATAATATATTTGGCCTAAGTGACTTATGTTTTAAATTGACTTTATTTTATAAAGTAAGTCACAACTTAAAGTTGTATTGCTAGGGAGATGGGCGCTCATATGGGGACTGGGTACATAAGGTAATGAAATTAAAAATAATAAAATAATATTATCTTGGGCGTTGGAGGAGAAGGAGAAATAAAAGATTAATTGTGAGTTCATTTTATTATTATTCACTTTCTCACTTTATTTTGATATTGTCATGCATTCTTGGAGCTTGAAGAGCTTTGAGGGTTTGGACTGGACTTGCTGAGATGAAAACCTCTACAAGGACACCTTTTTCATGTGTGAAAGACCACATCAGGAAGGAATATCAGAGGCTTCATTCAGGAGCTTCATCTGGGCATTAGTGTGATTTGATTTGGTGGTGATTTGAGCTAGAAATGAACACATTTTAATGAGTTTGTGATATGCAGCTAAGAACAGAGTGTTAATGGATAGATTTATGCATTTCTGGATGAGTTTTGTGCTACTATAAACATTCCTGGGCAGGTCGTACACTAGCTTTGAGACATTGTGATATTTTGTGGTTTTCAGTGTGTATTTTACCTCAGAGTGGTCACCTAGCATCTTCCATCTTAACCAGTCCATTTCACCAGGGTTTGTGAGGATTTTGATGTCATTTATTGTTGATCATAGCCTATAATAGGGCCGTATAGGTTGAGGAAGGACATGGGTGTTTAGATGTGGGTTTCTTCTCTGATTTGTGGCACTTATCTCCTCAAATCTTGGTGTCAAGAACAATATTTACAACTACAACATTGATATTTGAGATTCCTTGCATTGTATGTGGATTTTGGTGACTTTCCCATAGCTTGTAATGCTGGTGCAATTATGAAAATAAAACAAAGTTGAATATTTCAAAATGGGTATGTCATAGTAAATAGTTTTAGCCTATTTTATGATTTGGGTCTTCAGTATTTCTTTCATATATGCTTTAGATTTTCTGGGTTTTGTTTATCTGCACTTTATTCTATATTTTCAATGCAAAAACAAACATAAAACCCTAAACCCAAACAACATTCAAAAGTCAACAACTTGGTACAGAAAAAACCCTATTCGACAGTGTATGTTACAATCTCTAACATTCTTAGCAATAGCCCCTCTGACATGCTCTAACTCTCCCTCAATATCATTATTAGTAACAACTCTCCTCATTGTGCTCTAACTCAACTTCTCTGGCTTTCTCAATTCTTTTGCAATATCTTTCATGTCTCTCATGAATTTGTTTCAGTGTCTTTTCTTCCATATTCATTTCCATTTCCAATTCAATCTCTTCTCTAATTTCTCTCTTCTTCTTGTTATCTTATTTTACTATGGGTGTTTATTATTTTGGTGTTCCATTAATCCTTTTATTCATCCCTAATGTCTTATTCTCATCCTTCTCCTAAAGGTCACATATCTTCATAGATCTCTTTAAGATCCTCTCTATTCAATTTGTCATCCCCTAGGTGCCTAACCCCCTCTCACGAGGCTAGAACCTAGAGGATCCTGTCACAAATCATCAAATCTTGTTTCTCCTTAATTATAATCCTTCATTATGCAATTTTCCTCTCCTACAAATGATATATCTATAGTTTATATCTCTCTTTTATCCTTTTACTTGGGTCTTAGCAATAGAACCAAGATATTGGCAAGAAAAAAGCATATGATCAAATATCTAATCTTGAATTACTTGAAATGTTGTATTTATACCCCAATGTTAAGGATAAGAAGATGATTAGAGCTTAGGCAATGAATTATAGGAGGTTGTGGTAGGAAAGAATATGTAAAATTAATAAAATACATCCACTGACATACACAACATGCATCATAACACATTACATATAAGCTAGACCAACTTGCAGTATATTATATTCATCAAGTATAGCTCTGTTACAATTTCTATTCATATATCTGTCTTTATCTTTTACTTTGAATCACTATATCTTACATCTATTTCATCAGACTATTACATTACATTAGATCATCTCACATTCTCTTCACCTTGTTCTTCTTATATTACATCTTTAGAGCTCCAATACTTATACCCCAAGTATAAGTATCTCAAGGACTATGTCTCTTGTATAAAATGTGTCCTTTGGATGTGTCGGTGCCACATCTCTTTTGTGGTGGATGTATCTTTGTTGCTTAGTCAGCTCTGTCCTGCCAACATATGGACTTGTAATTAAATTTATGTTTTTGGTATTTTTTTATCTTCAAAAATTAAGAAACTAATAGGAAGTGATGAGATATTTGGATGGTTAAAAATTAATCCCATAATTAAGAAAGAAGAATATATGTATCTTTTTAAAATAGCTTAATTATACAAATACCATTTTTTATTTTTTAGTTGTCAATGAAAATTTCTTATAATGGAACATCAATGAAAAAATTCTATTAAATAAAGAAATTTACATTGTGAAATTATTTTATCAGATATGTCTATATTTGTAAATATATTACCTCACATTTAAAATCTTATTTGGTTTCACTACATAAATTTTAATACATAATAGTTGTAATTAATTAATCGAATATAATTTTACTATTAAATTGAAATTACAAAACATAAATCATAATATCAATTTTTCTAATAAGATCTTAAAATCTTTAGAATATTATTACAATATAAGTATATTAAATGTTTCTAATGGATTTTAATAGTGGTGCTAGAAAATATACAAAGTATGTGAAACATTTATACACATATTTTATTCTTCAAAGTTTAAAGATTCTATATCAAGTCCATAATAATTATATGTCTCCCCAAATTAATGTCCATTATCAACATCACTATCATTATTGTATGTAGTCATTTTTAGATGATATTTATTGTATAATTTATTTACTACAAATTAGAGAAAAGAATTGTTATAATTTACAAACCATACAAAATGCATGCTTGGAAGGAATATGCTCATTATTGACTCAAGAATCCCATTGCAATAGATAATTCTAGTGCAAGTATTTAGTTCACAATGTGATTCCCTGAGTGTCTTATAGAGTAATTATGGATGTGTTCTCTATTAACCTAAAAAATAATAACAATCAAGTTGGTCAATTTTAGCTGTGTAAACTTAAAGAGTAAAAAGATATAAAATAGGAAGAGAGACATGAGCTTTCCATTGTCCATAAAGTTATTAGAGAGTACTTTTGGATTTAACTATGTGTATTCTTTTGTAAAGAAATACACATGGTTAAATCCAAAACCACTCTCCAATAGGAAGAGAGAGCTAATATTATACCTAAGACACTAATAACCAACAAGATCCCCAAACTATAATTCTATCTTTTGATGTCCACCTCCATTAAAATATATGCAATGATGGGTCTAGTTTAGTTTTCAGTTATCAATTCAATATATTCTATGATGTAATGACCTTATTAGATGTTAGTGACCATATGATTTGATAAAATTACTCTCAAAATGTAAACCATAAAAGTATAGTTTCTAATTGATGAGGAAATAATATAGAGATATGCATGAATATGAATAGACAATTATCCACTTATGAAATACATAAAAATACCATTAATGAAATACATAAAAATACCATTAGAATTACAATCTACAATCCTAGAGCATAACAACAAAACTCATGATAATTTACATTAATTCTTTGAACAATTATAGGAGACATGAAGTTTTTTCTATGGCATTTTCCATTTAGCCATCTATCTACCTACAATATCAATCAATATACAACCATCCAAGTATTACCTTTCACTACAATAAACCAATCACATAGAGGATGAATAAATAATTAGGGAAGAGGCATGCCAATTTCCTTACACTGTTATGATAAAATAAATAATTCAACAAACAAATAAAAGATAAAATATTTCAAGACCTCAATAGATGACATTGGTTATTAGTTAACATAGAATCCAGTGTGATGTGAGTATACAAACATTTACTATTTTTTTTTGCAATCTCAATTATGTGATTAAATAGACATGAAATATCGATGCAAATGGTGAGGGTTACATTAATGGAAATCAACATTCTCATATTCAAGAAAGGTAAGGGATCACCTAGTTGGAGATAGATAATAATGTTCATATTTCAAAGCAAAACATCAAAAAGAGAACATACAAGCTATACTACATGAGGTACACAATAATTCTTTCATATGCATGATATCATGGAATAGGGACCCAAAAATTTCATTCTCTTTTAAACATTTTTTAAAAAATATACATGCACGATAACATTAAATGTCTGTTAATTTTTTTTTGTATTGAATCAATGCAGAGTACAAAAGAATGAGCAGTATGAAGTTGCAATGACTGAGACAAATAGTTGAGCAACAATTCAAAAAGGATGCTAGTTCTAAAAATACTCAGACAAACACAATATAAACGCTGGTGGAAAACCCAACCATGCACATTAACAAATGTAAGCTTTAGCAAATTTGAAATAACTAGTATACATATTTATAGTATACATATTTAGAGAGGACAACACTCAACAATTGGGAACCAAGTTTACACTTTCATTTTGATAGAAGTTCATGATGGCCATTGCCACATAGGTAGTATATTACCAAGAAAAAACAATAGTAACACATGCAAACAAGCCCGTCAACCTCGTACTAACAATATTCTATATACACATGAGAGTATCTATATGCAAATGAAAGTATAACTAGACAATGTAGGAGAATGATTGCGAGGATTGAGGGGACATTCATAGGCTTGATAGGACTCTCCCAAGAGTATAGACATGCCAAATTAACGCAAGGGAACATGTAAAGGTAATATTCCTATGTGTATAAAAATTCCGAGGATGCATTAATTGTAACTTGTTATTATTATTAATATGTTTTTAAGCCTTTAGCTGTTATCATATTATGGATGCATTTTCTTGCCATAAGTTTATAGGGAAAACAAACAACTCTATAAATATATTTAAAGTATGTAAATTAAATGCAATTAAAAAAAAAAAAACTCTAAGTATGATAGATTGTTTGAAGTGAATTATTTGAGGGGAAAAAATGTGTGAATTGAAAAAGGAAGAGATTAGGATTTGCCTCATTTTAATGGTTGATATAGAGTTGTTAACTAGTTTGATAAATAATTTTTAATAATGGTTCAAAAACTTTTAAAATTGGATGTAATGGAAGTAAAATGATGAAATTTGAACTGGGTCGTCCTTATAATTTTATATTGGGACATACTTGCACTTTCATTTTGGTCCAAATTACACGATTATGTATTGGGTGGAGCGATTACATCCTCTATGGAATTTGAAAGATATATCCAAGGTGTGTAAATCAAATGCAATTTAGAACTCTAAATAAATTATTCAACCAAGTAGGATGTATCATTTGAAGCAAAATTAATTAAGATAGAAAATATTTATGTGGTGAGTTAAAATTGGGAGAGATTAGGGATTACTTGATTTCGATGGTCAATAAATAGTTATTCACTATTATGATAAATAATTTTTAATAGTATATCATAATTACTTAAAATTGGTTGTGTTGGATGCAAAATGATGAAATCTGAATTGTTGCCTTTAAAATTTTATGTTTGGACATGATTGCACCTATGATCTAGTCCATATAGTTTGATTATGTCTTGGGTAGTGTGATTCTGTCCTCTTTGAAATTTTACCTTTGTTACTTATAGAAAATATTCACTTAATATATATCCACATAAAAGAAAACTAGTGATATTAAGAAACATCATTGAGACTTGTTATAACAACAATGAAGAGTGATTGAATGCTTGTTAACATTCAAGTCCCAAAATTAATTTAACCATAATAGAGACAAAAACTAAAAAAAAATATTGAACTACAATAGTCAATAACTGAACTTGGACATTTGTTATTGACATATATAAAGATATATTGTCCTATTTAGATTAGATACTCTCCATCCTATTTAATTTCTATGTAATCATGTGATCACTAAAATGACCTAAAAAGTAAATAGACAACACATAAATTGTTGACTTAAATGTCCCTAACATGGCCAGAGTTGAATTCCTCACAGAGAAAACTAAGACCTTTAGGTGAAAAGAGACATACAAAGCACCATTGGTGATGACTTTGAGAGCATATCAGATGTTCAATCAGAATACAATAAAATAGTAAAATATGCAGAAAACTTGGGCCCCACCACGGCCACATGTTTTGACCACTAATTATTGTGTATTTTCAAGAATGGAAAAACATAGGCATTGAGCATATTTTCAAGCCCATTTAGTGTTCTTTGCCCCTCCAAAAGGAAACAAGAAATGGACGGACAGTTACAAATTATAGGCACATATACCAAAGGGAGTGATTGACTGGCCCAGTTGAGAGGATATTTTGAAATTAGAGTCAAATAATTAGTATTGTAATGCCTCCAACTGAGATTCAAAAGAATAGGTACCTTGGTTGATTGGAAAAGAATAGAATTACAATGTTTGGATAAAAGATAAGTAAAGTAGAGTACTTACCTACAAACAAATCGTACCTCCTTAATATTCCACACATGGCGCTTTCATATATTTTAGCTTTTTACTTTATATCTCACATGTTCATACTCGTAAGGAAATAAAAGTGCTTTAAACTATTCATATAGGATAATTAAAATAAATGCAAATAGTAAATAACAATTAAATTAGTTGATTAACAATTAAATTAGTTGATTAATAAATGGAATGTTTAAATAAGTGTTGTGTATTGATTAGTTTTTGCTGTTGCAATAAAAGGTTTTACATTTTTTATTTAGGCTGATTAAAATTAATGCAAATAGTAGATGACAATTAACTTAACTTATAAATGATTAACAAGTGTCATGTATTGATTCGTTTTTGTTATTGTAATATAATTGAAAATATAGTTGATAGTAACTAGTTAAAGGATTAGCAAATTGTAATTAGGGGAGTAATTTATTTGTTTCAAAATTTGTAATATAAGTTGAAAAAAACCTTTAGCAATTGACTTAATTAAACATTTTTTTTAGAATTTATTAATTGAATTCTATGTTAGATTTTGAGATCTTTTGTAATAATTATTAAATTGTCCAAATTTTATTGGATATTGCATTATTATGAATAATAATAAGATATTATATAATTACTTGGAATTTAAATAAGTATATATTTCATAAATAAATTACATTTATAAATATAATAATTAATATTATGGAATATAGAAATACTTAATCATTTATTTATTCATTTATTGTTTAAAACTTGGGTTAGGCACCCAGGGTCCATAAAAATGAGCACATAGCCTAGATTCAATCAAAGTTCACTAGCTCCATCTAAAATTAAACTAGATTAACTTATCCATAAGAAACTTCCACAAATATTGTTTTACTTTATATTATCTATCTTCAAATACTAGGTCAACATCACCATCATAGAACATAACTAATATAGGCATGATAAATCAAAAAATCTCCCTCTCACTACCACATAAACCATATTGGTGCCCAATAAAAGGAAACCCTTCAATAAACACAACCACAAAACCTATAAAAGTTTTTCATATTTTTTAGTTATAAGTGGGGGTAGACCATAAATTATGTAGTTCATTTGAACCCCTAGAGTATATACATTTTAACTTAAACAAAGGGTTGAAAATGCCCTAACAGTCCTCATCACAACACTTGACTTCTTCCATAAACAACTTTTCAAAAAATATTCACATGTAAAATATTGCCCACTAGCTTCAAACACTTGAATAATTTACCTTGCTTATGTAGTATTGTGTACAAGTGCTCAAACAAATAGTCTATGTGAACCTCTACCTACTCTTTGATGTTCTCACTATCTTCATGCAACTAAAGGAGCCTATGGCCAAAGAGAACATTGTAGCACTACTAAGGGACTAAGTGACTCAAACACATTCCTTTGCACTATTGTTTGACCAAGATCAATCATCAACTTAACCATGGCCTCACAAATTGATACATAGTCCTCTCCATCCATTTCCTTAGCCATCCCCCATAGGTGCAATATCCAAATACAAAGGTTAGAGTTAGTAAGCTGACATGAAATATAGTTTGTGAACCAATCTATAGCTTTTCAAGCATCCACTCCACCACCACCAACAATATCTTCTACTTCTAACTACACCTTTACTTGAAACTTCTTTCCTTCTTGGAGCCCCTTATATCACCTTCCTTGGATGCAAAAGCCATATGATCACCACCTGTACAAGAGATCATCTACCACCTACTTTCCTTGACATTAAGAAACAACCACAACATATTATAAATGCATCATAAAAGTAGTAAAGATGCCACCTATTGGCACTCTTTGCATTCCCACCACCAATTCACTAGACCATTCAAGATAGGATTCGTGTCACACCCAATGGTTTAATTATGCCAATAACTAATTACAAATAAACTACAAAATGCTAAGATGGCATACTTGCTTGACCACATGCCCCTTAATGGACACATCAATCACATTGGCCTTGAAGATATTTCACTACCAAGTCTTGGGTTTTATTTGGATATGGGCTCACCCATTATTTAACATCAACATTCTCTCTATTTTGAAGGCCAACCCCTTGGTTGGTAGCCCAATTAGCAAAAACATTCCCTTCACCCTTAATGTGATCAAAGGAGATGGCATAAATATTATTAACTAGTTCCTTAGCACAAGAAATAATGGAGTCTATCCAATAACCAAGCATTACATGTTTTTTTATTCATGCCACCAATGATAATGGTTGACTCACCTTTAACTATAACTATCTTCCAACCCTCTCTCAAGGCCACTATCATGAATTTTCATCCCCATTAGCATTTCCATACCCTCTACTAGGTTATTAGTATCCTACCCAAAATTCATAGCCATAATTTTCAGAGGTTGATCAAGAGAGTCTCTAAACACACATCCCCTACTAGCCCTAGAATGCCTTTGGAAACACCATCAAAGTTTATTTTAATGCATTTGTCCTCTGGTGAGTGCCATTGAATATTCATTGGAATGAATTGTGAGATTCTAGCTTTGAGTTTATTTAGCCACTATAAATGCAACTAGGTCTCCATGCATCAGAGCTCCTTTGTCATGTTGTTCCACTATGGTGAGGTTATGCATTCACCCAATTCCCCTAAAGAGGTGACCACCATATCCCATATATGTTTCACGAGATAAGCCTTCTAATAAATTCTTTTTTTTTAGCCATAAGTTCTACACAATGAGAGTTAGCAAGATATTCTAGATCAATTTTAGGGTCAAGCTCTTAATCTCTAGTTTCCACCCACACATGAGATTAGACATGTATCTGAGAGGGACCTAAGGGATGACCCATTTTTCTAGCATCCAAGTCCAAATATTCTCCACGTGTAGACACATGATAAATAAGTGGGCATTAGTTTCCACCTATGCATTGCATGCCACACATTGGGATAGGTCCAACCACCCATGCATTTTCAAACTATCCCAAGTAAGGGCACTAACATTAGCAACCAACCACAAAAAATAATTGGCTTTGGGGAGGTCTTTGTTAGGAAATGTGTCTCAATCTTGCTTCTAATGTTAAGATTACAAAAAGTGCAATTTTTAGGTTATAAGATAGAGAAACTCAATATGTGGGCTTCAGAGGTGGTTTTTGGCCAAAATAAAAAATTTGAGTTATTTGGCACTGATTCCTTGGTACCTATCACATGGACCTATTTTAACTCTATAATTTTTAAAAAATAGGCCCAATTAGTCTCCTAGATCAAAAGTTATGGCCTTTGGAAGTTGGGTCTCTTACATTGGAAATGTAAAAACATCTAAGACACATAAAATAGCTATAAAGGGGAGTTACACTTGTTGACCAACTTACGATGCATGTTGTGACATGTTATAAGGCATCTTTGGTTGGGGATAATGGAGCCAAAATGGAACTTCCAATTTGGTGAGTGGATTATAATAAGGATATGACAAGTGGAAATAATATGCTATTTTTAGTTTGTGGACTCATCTTGGAATTTGGGTGTTGGATTTCTAACTAAGGATTTAGGTGCCACTATTTTGGGTGGTTTTAGTTCATGGTCTTCTAATTAGCATTGGATGGTTTCATGTATTATATCTCCTAATTAGTTTCTTGAGATGGAGGTTTGATAGCAAATTTTATAGGTATTGTTATGTTGTGAGAATTCATCCAGATCTTTGGTTGGTGATACTCCTATGAAGGCTTCCTTTGTAGGTGTAATGTAACTATATTGTTTATTGAATAATGCATTGGGCTACTTTTGAGTGTGGGGATTTCCTCCCAAAATGGTTTTTCCCAAGTACACCTGTGTTATGGCATGTTGTTCATATGTGTTTTTACTTTTTGTAATTGTTAAAAGATTGAGATTTGTACAATACTCTTCTCAGAACTTTAGTGTAGGAAGTGTTTCCACATACCTTGCATCCTTTTAGCCTTAACTAACCCATATTTTCCCTCTAGGGAAGAGTGTTGCCTAATTATGTCTAGTGTTGAGGGAAGCATGGGTAGAGTGAACCATCACCTACCCAATTGAGCACCCATTCCAAATGAGTTTGTCATCTTGAATGAAAAAGGGCAGGGGTCATTTCCATAGTAGAGAATCCAAATAGTTTAATGCCTAGTCATATTTGAGGAGGAAGTAAGATGAATCAAATATTCACCCCTAACATCCTCTGTAATATAGTCACTCACACAATTTCCCATAATGGGCTACAAGTTATCAACATGATTTCTAAAATCTTCCTCGTCTTCAATGGTTTATCTAATAGATAAGTAACATCCTAGAATTAAGTGAGGTTCCTATTACCAACTTTCTATATGAAGTCTTGAATCACTATCTTTTTCTAAATTCTTAAGGAATTCCATATTATCAACCCTAATATACGAATTGCTTGAGTGAAGACTTGCCCATAATCATAGTTATCAATATATTTGGAGTGAAAGACATGAATCTATGCAACGCATCCCACTCTTCATGCATTCTCCATATCAGCTTCATTCTTAGGGCTTTTTCATGCATCTACAATCTCTAAAGCCTAACCCACATTTTTTCTTTGCAAACAAGGTCTCATTTGATCAGGTTGATCTTGTTCTTATCCTTCATGTCACTCCAGATAAAATTCCATTGGATTTTATATATTTCCTTTGAAATCTTATTAAGGATGTAAAACAATAACATAGATTGAGACAACAGAAAAGGAAGCCTTGATTACTAAAGTATGCCTTGCTAGGGAGAGCCATTTGCCTTTCCACATTGAGATCTTGTTCTAAAGCCAATCAATTGGTGATTTCTAATTTTTATTAAGGCCTTCTTATTGATGAATGGCATACCCAAGTATAAACTAGGAATATTTCCCATTTCAAATCCAATAATTCTGATATTATTAAAAGAGTCTTTACAAGGGTCTATAAGATAGTAGTTTTTTAATTTGTTTTTATTAATTTTTTGACTCATGACCCTTTCATAGAAAATCATTGCCCTCTTAATCACCTTGGCCTCCTTGATAGAGGTGTCACCAAATAACAAAGTATCATCCACAAACTATAAATGATTTATGTTCTTAGTTCTGGTAGAAATTTGGAGTCCCACTTTAGGGATCAGCGTAGAGCCTTCACCACAATGAGAAACAAGAAAGGAAAAAGGGAATCACCTTGTTGGATACTATGTTGTGCATCAAAAAACATTGTTGGTGTCCCATTAATATGGATGAAAAAGGTATCCATATGATGAGTCCTCAAATTAACACATTTATAACATCCTTTTACCATATTTTCACCTCATTTTGTTAATCCTTTCATTTGTATGCCATAAAGGTTATGCTATGATAGTTTTATTTCTGAGAATTATTGATAGGATTTAATAACTTTTGATATAAATTAATAAGTTAAAGATTTCTTACTAAGTGTTTCTATAAATAATCATTCTCCTAAAGAAGTGTTGTTCCAGTTGCTATAGCAAGGTGATCATAAGACAAGTTTCAACATTCATAACAAGTAGGTTCAATTTGATCTTTGTCTAACACTATAATTATAACTTGTAGCTTCTAATTGTAATTGTTAATAATACATTAAGTCAAAATTTTACCTAAGTTTGTTGTAAAGAGGATTTCCTCGCAAGTTACTTAGAAAAGTTAAAATAATTTAATCATTTTGACTAAAAACCTCTAAGTTATCCTAACAAGGTTTAACCATTTAACATTAAAAACTAAGTCTTCTTATACTTCGTGTTTAACTACTAACTTTATTTATTGGACAATTTTTGTAAAATTCAATAAATAGGGTGATACCATTTACTCAAATAACTAAATAATTAGTTAAAAAATAATTATTATATTAATTTAATAACTAAATAATTAGTTAAAAAATAATTATTATATTAATTTAAGTTACCAATTAAATAAAATTAAACAAAAGAAAAACAATTAATCAAATCCATAAAATAAAGCACTATGATGATTATTTAATTACTAATTTACAAGGTAATTTACCAAAAATTATCAATAAAATAAATAAATTAATTAATTTCAAATTTAGTAACAACTTTAAAGAAATTACTTAAAATATAAATTAAATGATACTTGCTAAAAGAAATAAATGAATTATAATTAATAGTACACAAATATATATTTTACTAAATTCACTACTGTTGGACACAACCAGATACTGAGAGGGGGAGTGAATCAGTATCTTCAAAACTTAAACTTTCAGCACAATGCAAATTCAGTCTTCTAACAAGATCAACAATCCTTAAACAAATCAACAACAATGGAAGATAAAGCAATGAACACAGATGCACAAGATAACACTAGATATACGTGGAAAACCCAAGAAAGGAAAAACCATGGTGAGAAAAGCTACTAGGAGCTACTATCCTAATCCTGCCTCACAAAAGAATCATAGTTACAACTTTGTTTTAGGGCTACAACCCAAGGAAGCTACTACTCCCTATAGAAAGGTTTTAGGGTCACTCCCAAGGAAGCTACAACTCCCTGTAGACTTTGCTTTTGTTGGCAATATGTGTTGTCATTGATGTTAACATAGTATATGGAAATGTATAGATAGACTTGTACATAGGAAGAGTCAGCATGGTCAAGGCAAACTAGTTCGAGAGAAGAGAAAATAGTCTAAGTATGGTGAGGTGATTAGTTTTATGTTTGAGCATGATGTGGAGATAAATACTCATATCCTTGCATGTTTCTTGTATTCCCACATGTATATCTCATCATTTGGGAGTACCATACTTAATGATAAGAAGCAGAAATCTGACTAAGGCATTCACAATGCACATCCTAAGGTAGAGTCACCTTGTTTTGGTCTACATTTCTCCAAAGAGAAAGATTTGATCCTATGGTTTTGAAGGAAACTTTATTCAAGTATTGAAATGATAAATCCATGTTTTCAAGTCCTCACATTATCAACATAAAAAGTTACAAGGGATAGACTATCGGCTACCACTTAGACAAGGCAAAGCAATGATGGAGACCTAATGGAATGCTCCACATTCCTCCGGAAAACATTATTTTGTCATGTGGTTCTGAGGAAAGGCTAAGAAATGTACGAGGCATGTTATGATGAAGTATCAAGTGGTCTGGTGGTCCACAAAGTCAGTAATCAAGTACAACAGAGGCAGTACAGACTGTTCCAAAACTTGAATACATAGGTTTGAGCTTTTGTGAAGGATGAGAAGTATATAGATCATCCATAAAAGTTTGTGCAGAGGTATTAAATGTTCCAAAGTATATAAGGTATGATCCGCATGCATATAAATTCCATTTTCTAGTACCGTGTCAAGTACTTAAATATGTAAGGGAAGATATAAGTATAATTGTTCTCTAGACACCTGGTTACCTTTGTCAAGCCCTTGTATTCCTCTAAAATCATTAGATAAAGATGTGTGGATCTAGTAAGGAATATATAATGATGTTTAAGATCATTCCTAAAAGGGTTTAGGGCTTGTATTGCATCACAATGCTATATCTTGAGTTATGAAGTATCACATGTGGTCCAGAATGTTGTTTCCTATAGTTAGTCAAATTTCTTGTCTTGCGGATGTATAGATTGATATGATACTTCAGTAGTAAGGTGTATGAATGATGTTGAGATCATGTATGATTGAATTCCCAGTCCACATGAAAATTTTGACTTCTCCTCAGTAGTATGAAGATGAACAATTAGCAATCTTGAGAAATTTGAGCCAACTAGTTAAGTCTCTAATATATGCAGAGGATCCTGATTAGTTTCCTTAACTTTGGAAGGTATGGAGAGATGTGCCTTGATCCCTTTCATAAATTCCTGAGGTCTGCAACAAATTTTCTTGTCATATTGTATGTATTGAGGTCGACCTGTGAAGAGTTACATGTTTCATCTAATGATGATTTTGATGCTGACCTATCAATGTTTTGAAGTGTTGTAGAGGATATTTATAGAAGATCAAATTCATTTGTGTTGTGTGTGTGTGAATAAAGTAGAGCAGGGTATAGAGTATGAAGTGTGTAGAATCAATTTGAAGGCATGTTTGAGTAGAAATAGAAGATTGCATTTTCAGCATAAATCAGATGTTGTCTTTACATCAATCCATGTATTTACTACCTTTGTAATTCTTATTGCAGTGAGAAGAATATTTAGGGAGTAGCAGCTTCCTTGAGTTATAGCCCTAAATCAAAGTTGTAATTGTTGTAATCACTAAAGTAGGGAGTAGTAGCTTCCTTGGGTTGTAGCCCTAAAACAAAGTTGTAATACTTTTGTAGTGAGCATAATATATTGTAAGCTAATCCTCACCTTGGTTTTTCCCTGTTGTAGGGTTTTCCATTTAAAAATACTAGTGTTATGTGTTGCATGATTTCCTTTTTGCTCTCTAAGTTATTTAGTTTTATGTGCAAATGTCTATTTAAGTTTTAGTGTGTACTGATTCACCCCCCGTTCTCAACACCTCTTTGTGTTCAACAATTGGTATTAGATCCAAGTACCTTTGAAAAGATTAACATCTGAGGTAGATCTTGTACTTGAACACATGGAATCTGAAGCTATGGAAAATGATGTATTCATTCTTGAACTAGATCTTGAAGCAATGGAATCTGAAGGTTGGGACTTTGATTCAAATGATTGTGAAGTGGATCTTAAAGGAGAACTCAAGTTAGCCCTTGATGATCTAGATGAAGAAAAAAAATTTAAACATAGAATATGAAGATATGCTTGAAAAAGCAAAGGAGACAATTGACAAATTGAAGACAAAGGCCAAATAATCAAAAGAAGAAATTGGCAAACTAAAAACTCTAATAGAAGGAGCTAAAGGATGTGACATTAAGCTTAAGGAGGAAAAAGACATGATTTCAAATTTGAAGGTCATGGTTGAAGAAGGAAAGAGGGTTTGACGATTCCTTAAATATTATGCTCATTGAGAAAGTAGTTGTTCAAAACTTGAGGAAGAAGTTGTGACTCTGAGGAAAGAACCAAAAAGTGAAAAATAACAGATTGACAAAGCACTAAAACTAAAAGGATGATATGAAATTCTTGATGAGATAATTAACTCTCAAAAGCCAGCAAAAGAAAAATCTAGCCTTGGTTTTGAAAGAAGAAAAAGTCCTATAGCTACCATTTCCTCAAACTTGTATGATAATTTCAAAGGAGAAGGAGGGTCTGAGACAAAGAAAGAAAAGACTTGCACTGAAGTTCCTAAGAAGCATATCTCTAGAAATGTGAAAGAAGATGGATTTATCCCTATCTAGAGACAAAAGGGATTTAGAGGTCCTCCACCTACAAGGCAACCTGCTCCCATAAGGTATTCTCAAGGTTTCAATGGAAATTGTTTTACTTGCAATACGTTTGGTCACAAAGCTATTGATTGTAGAAGCAAAATAAATCAAAATGTTCTAAGATGTTACTCTTGCAATAAGATTGGTCATAAAGCAATTGAATGTAGAAGTAAGAAAAAGCATAATTCAATTAAGTGTTATGCCTACAACAAGATAGGTCATAAGGCTAATGAATGCAGAAGCAAAATGTCAAGGAATAATAGGGATAAGGCTCAGCACATTCATAGATACTATTACTCTTGTAACAAGTTTGGCCACAAGGCAGCTAATTGCATATCTAAGGTGAGGATAAATGGAAATGCTCAGCAATCAAATTTCACCTGTCATAAGTGTAATCAAACAAGACACTTTGGAAAAAGTGTAGGGCTTATTTCTCAAAAGAAGATTGATATTGTTCAGCAAAATATGGAAATGAACAAATTATGGAAGAAGAAGGAAGAATGTGATGTTTCCAGACCTCTGCCTATTGTAGATGGATCCTTTGGTAACTAAAAAGGAGAAGGTATTGATTCAAGGGTTGTCACAACTGTAAGTTCTTCATGTTGGAAAGAGACACTATTCTAATGATTGAATGTTGTCATTGATGGGAAAAAATGAAAGAGACTCCACCGGTATGACAAAGAGACTTTACTCCAGAAGCAGAAATGACTAAGTATGAACAATATACATTATAAAGAGTAAGTAACAATGTTTGGGATGGTATGCCTCCATAGTAAAAGATCAATATATGCAGATCAGGTATGTTGTTCATAGCTATTTAGTGATGATTTGTTCTAGTGCTCAAGTCTTGACTTCCTCCTGTAGTCACATGGTAAAATACTTAAGTCCAGGTGAACATAGTTAACTCAGGAACAGTGCACAGTGCTAGAGAAAAGGGTCCGCATTCCTCTGCAATTATATATTAGTTTTGCAGTTCTGAAGGTATGCTAAGAGATCCAAAATGATTGTTGGTTATGCATCTCAGAGTCTCATATGGTCCACAGTGGGAATTGTGATGTGATAGATGAGTTGATCAAGTATACTCTTAAGGAACAAGCTGACAAACATGTGAAATTCTTATGCGGAGAAGTTATATTGTCTGAATAGTCAATTTAAGTGATGGCATGATTGAAGCTGACCTATATGAAGACTTTTGTATGTTTGTTTAAGTCCACATTGCAGATTGTATACAAGTTCAAGCCGACAAGATGTAGTATTTGTGTACACGATTTATGTTTTGCTTGCCGACCTGATTATGAGATAAACCTTGTAGTGAATATATATACCTAATGGAATTTGATGATGGTGTGTGTTGTTGATGTATGATATATGTGAAGTGTGTGAAGGATTATGAGCAGAGTGTAGAGCATAAAAAGTTGAACAAGGATAGAAAATAGAGTATATGTAGTTAAGTTGAGAAGTAAGGTAGAACAAATCAAGACCTTTGAATTTGTATATTGAACCTTCAATGGAACTATGATCCAGCATGTGGTAGATGCATTTACAGTAGTTCATCTTCTGGCAATGAGCCAATCATTCTTTCCTCTTTTCTCTTGGCAGTGAGCCTTTATGCAGTGAGCACTTCTATATAGGGTAGTGAGCCCTAAGGCAGTGAGCCTTCTTGCAATCCAGTATTGAGATATCATAATATATTGTGAGCTAACACTCACCATGGTTTTTCCCTCTTTGGGTTTTCCACATAAAAATCCTAGTGTTTATGTGTTATGTCTTTATGGTTACTATTCTTATGCTTGTTCTACTTTCATGTTTTTAACTTTGGAAATTAGATTAATAAACAAGATAACAAGTGGTTTTGTGGAATACTAATTTACCCCCCCCCCCTCTCAGTATTCCTTACTTTCAACAATTGGTATCAGAGCAAGGTTCTTTGGAAGAAGCCTAACAGATTGAAGAAGATCTAAGAGAGTTTAGTCATGGCAGCCAGGAGATATGGAAACTTCTCATATGAAAACAATGTTGAATTAGAAGCAGCTCTTGCTAATCTTGAAAAATATGAAGTAGAAATTAGGGATCTAAAGGATAACATTCAAGAAGTTGATGAGTGCATTTTAAAGCTGAAAGAACAAGTCAAGAAATTCAAAGAAAAATACAGAGATGTTAGTGAACAACTGATATCAACAAATGAAACCCTGGATGATTTAAAAGTGGAAGTTATTAAAAAAGCTAAAGCAGAAGAAGATCTAAATCTGATGGTAAACAACAAAATAGAAGAACGTGTCAAATTGGAAGAAGTTGTGATCCTAAAAATAGACTTGGAAAAAGCCAAGAGCTATGAAGAAAAGTCCAAGATAAGTTCTACAAAACTTGATGAGATGATTGCTAGTCAAAAGAGTTTAGATGATAAGCTAGGCTTAGGATTTGAGAAAGGAGAAAGTTCAAAATCAAGTCAAGGAAACTTTCTGTTGAAGAAAAACAAAGGCAATCAGTTCAGGAATCAAAGAAGAAGATCTAGAAGACCTCTGGTCAGATAGCCAAATGCTCAAAGGTACCCATCTTTCAATGGCCATTATTTTAATTGCAAAAAGTTTCATCATAAAGCTACTCAGTGTAGGAGTAGAATAAATCAGAATGTTCCATCATTCTCTGGTCAATGTTTCAATTGCAAGAAAATTGGTCATAGATCAAATGAATGTAGAAGTCTGGTAAGAAATGGCTTTCATAATTCAAGGAATACTCAATCATTCAATGGAAGATGTTTTGCTTGTAATAGATTTGGACACATGGATAATCAATGTAGACCAAGGATGAATTCATTTAGAGGAAGGAATCAAGGATAGGGAAACATTGCGTGCTACAATTGCAGTAAGTTTGGACATGTTGTAAGATTTTGCAAAAGCAAGAATGTGAAAAGGAACTACTATGTTGAAGAAAGGAAAATAGAGCAGAGGAATGATAAGGGAAAAGAAAAAGTTGATCTGGTTGAAACTAAGAAAGAAATGGACAAGATCTAGATCAAAAAGGAAGTAATTAAAGTTAAGGATGGATCCATACTAGCTTCTGGTGTAGATACTTCCTTCGGGAAGTAAATTGGGAGATCTGGCTCAGGGGGAGCTGTGTTGAAAATCCAAGGCCCCCAACCAAAAAGTCAGTGTTGAAATCAAGCACTAAGGTATGTTGTGAAGAACTCTATGACAAAGCCTCTAAAAGAAGTTCCAGTAGAGAAAGATCTAATGCGAAGCATTTTGGATTGATTGTGGTTGTCAGAGAAGTGTTTGGCAACTTTTTGAAAGACCACATTTATGACGGATAAGTTAAGGTTTCAAGGGGTTAAAAGGCTTGGATTTGTAAAAGATTAATCACTTTTGCATTCAAACTATCAAGTGTCTAAGGTAAATTGAAGCAAAACTCCAAGCAACTCAGAGATTTCCAAAATAGTTCAATCTAACTTGACCCCAGGTGAAGGAAACCCTAATTTGGTGAAAAAGGCATTTACAACTTGAAAACTCTTCTGTGTAGTCTAAGATATTTTGGAAAATGTTTACTCCCCAATTAATCCAGATTTCAGAAAAGCCTCACCCCAAGTTCAAGAAACATTTATTCAAACCACCGGAAAATGATTCTATAGGAGCACTCTCAATTACTCCTCATGGAATTATGCATATGGAGGATATTAGGGCATACATTCACACCAACCTAGAGGAATATGATCACATGAATCTTGGCAAATTATACCTAGATGAACTATCTACTATTGATGTTGAGTTGAAGAATGAATATAAAGTTCTGGGAGAAAAGAAATTGGACACCTGGTTAGATTTTCCTGTGACCCCAAATGATACATGGGTTAGGGTCATTCTTAGCAGGATTCATGATGAGTTTTTATGGCTCGATGAACCATGTATGATAACTAAAGAAGCTATCAACGCTGCAACCGGTATGAGTTCCTCTGGAAGGATCCCATGTGAAAAGAAGATAAATAATAATTTGGTAATGTAGCTAACAGGAGCCAAATTTGATAAGAAAGCTCTCACAATAAATGATATTAAGGATCCGGCTGTTAGATTTGCATCAATGATTATTGGATACAAAATATACTTTTCTCACTCAAAAATTTATGTGTCTACATCAGCTATATACTCAGCTTATGATATGGTCAAAAATAATACAAATTTTAATCTATGTGAATTGCTCTAGAGTGAATTAATGGAGAACCTGAAAAGAACAAAAGAGACATTATCCCTTCAAATATGAAACTTTGATTACCTGTTTACTCTTCTACTTCCTAAGAGAGCTACCCAGCTTGGGAAGCATTGTCTGGCTTGAACATACACCAGTAGCAACTCAAATAAGAAATCACTTGCAAAGTTTGGGAAATGCAGACAAACAGAATGAAATTTAATGGGAATACTTCATGAACTTTCAAAAGAGAATTTTATGTAAGGTCCGGATACCTGAAAAGGTAGTGATTAAATATGAAATGACATTGTGTTCATGGTGAATAAAGACAAATGCTTTATGGAAGCTATGGAACCAAGAACTACATGGGTCCCTCCATTAGGATATGAAGTTGCAGAATATATCCTAACTAAATTAGCTAATAAACTACTGAAGAAACTAAAAGATCTCAAACAAGACAGGTTTGGAACATTCAATGAATTGTCTATGGAATATGAGCACTCAGAGAAAATTTCTAATGAACAAACAAGCAAGGAAAAAACCATAGCTAAAGAGTCAAGACCCTTAAATGTTCTGGTGAAATGGAAGTCAAACACTCTGGAAAGAAAAGATAAGAAAGCTAAAAAGGAAGAACATGCATCCAACTCCAAGAAAAGAACAAGCATCTCATCAAGTATAGAAGTAGAGAAAGACAATCCAATTGAAGGAAAGAAAAGAAGGAAAGTTACACTTAGTGATGAATATGCAGCAAGAGACATTGCTGCAAACTAAATCTCAATTGACTATGCTAGAAAGTTTGGATCAATAAATCTGGCTTCTATGTCTCCTGTGGAAAAATTCAAAGTATCAATAATGCAAGCCAAGGCTCAAGAAGAAATGTTGAGAACATATATACAAGGCATTGAACTCATTAATGAGACATTAAGCATTCTAGAGAAGTTAATCCTCTTATACCAGAAGGATATATCATCATCATCAACTGCTCGTCTCAAAGGTCTTATAAATTATGTAAGTACTCATTTTGAATCCTTTGAAAAGTCTACTGATATTAAGGCTAAAAAGGAATATGAAGACAAAAGATTAGCACTATCAAAAACCAAGTTAGACAGCAACAAAATTCTATTAGAGAGTAGCATCAAGAGTATGATAAATGCAATCAAGGAAGCCTGTAAAATATATAAGTTTTGTCTATCTTGGCCTGAAACTACTAAGGAAATGGATGAGAAAGTCAAAAGCATGGAGCTTCAGCTCACAAATATTTCTAAGACCTTTCATCCAATAGTTGACTCAATCAGCTACATAGAAACACAAGTTGGAAACATTTAGAACAACATAAGTAGTTTGCTCAACAGATAGGAAGAAATTAAAAACAAAATGTGTTTGTTGAGTAGGGTATTAAGCTTAAAAATTGAGATCATGACAAATCTTGCAACAGAAGCACAAGCAGCTTCACAAATTGACACACCATCAAATGTGCAAAAGGCAAAAAAATCAGTCTTTTTGAAAAATGGTCACATTCAAAATTTGGAAAGAGCTAAGATTCGATGGGATGAAGAGATTACATAATTAAAGATTGTGTATAAGGATATTCTTTCACCAGAAACTAATTAAGTTGAAGTATTGTATGTGTACATATGCAATAGAGTATGAAGATTTCTACAATTTTGGTCCAATTTTGACTCTTGTACATACACCTTTTCCATTGATGTCAAAAGGGGAGGAGAAGATCAATGAAAAATGGGCAAACATCTTAGGGGAAGAAGAAACACAGAGTAAGGGGGAGCAGATACACATTTTTCACTAAGTGCTGCCATTAATACCAAAGGGGGAGATTGTTGGCAAGAGACACTATTCTAATGATTGAATGTTGTCATTGATGGCAACAAAGGAAAGAGACTCAACCGGTATGACAAAGAGACTTTACACCGGAAGCATAAATGACTAAGTATGAATAATATACATTATATAGAGTAACAATGTTTGGGATGGTATGCCTCCGTAGTAAAAGATCAATATATGCGGATCAGGTATGTTGTTCATAGCTATTTAGTGATGATTTGTTCCAGTGCTCAAGTCTTGACTTCCTCCGAAAGTCACATGGTAAAATACTTAAGTCCGGGTGAACACAGTTAAGTCAGGAACAATGCATAGTGCTAGTGAAAAGGGTCTGCATTCCTCCACAGTTGTATATTTTGTTCTGCAGTTCTAAAGGTATGCTAAGAGATCCAGAATGATTGTTGGTTATGCATCTCAGAGTCTCATATGGTCCACAGTGGGAATTCTGATTTGATAAATGAGTTGATCAAATATACTCTTAAGGAACAAGCTGATAGACATGTGAAATTCTTATGTGGAGAAGTTATATTGTCTGAATAGTCAATCTAAGTGATGGTATGATTGAAGCTAACCTATATGAAGACTTTTGTATGTTTGTTTAAGTTTGTATTACAGATTGTACACAAGTTCAATCCGACAAGATGTAGTATTTGTGTACACAATTTATGTTTTTCTTGCAACCTGATTATGAGATAAATCTTGTAGCGAATATATATACCCAATGGAATTTGATGATGGTGTGTGTTGTTGATGTATGGTATATGTGAAGTGTACAAATTGGAAGTGTGAAGGATTATGAGCAGAGTGCAGAGCAAAAAAAGTTGAATAAGGACATAAAACAAAGTATATGTAGTTAAGTTGAGAAGCAAGGCAGAACAAATGAAGACCTTTGAATCTGTATTTTAAACCTTCAATGGAACTGTGATCCAGCATGTGGTAGTTGCATTTACAACAGTTCATCTTCTGGCAGTGAGCCAATCCTTCTTCTTTCTTCTTTTCTCTTGGTAGTGAGCCTTTGTATAGTGAGCACTTCTACATAGGGCAGTGAGCCCTAAGGTAGTGAGCCTTCTTGTAATCTAGTATTGAGCTAACACTCATTGTGGTTTTTCCCTCTTTGGGTTTTCCATGTAAAAATCCTGGTGTCTATGTGTTATGTCTTTATAGTTACTATTCTTATGCTTGTTCTTCTTTCATGTTTTTAACTTTGGAAATTGGATTAATAAACAAGTTAACAAGTGGTTTTGTGGAATATTGATTTACCCCCCTCTTAGTATTCCTTACTTTCAACACTTCAAACCCCTGAATAAATAAAATGATGAATTCCTCAACATTCTAGCTAAAATGATATGAGCATGTTAAGATAATGATTTGAAGAAGTATGATCAAAACTCTGGAGAAAAATCTCTCAATGCGATAGATTGCAAAAGTTCTCAGGGTTTTCAGTGATAAAATCATCTACCAAAAGGAAGCATGGACTCAGGGGAGTTGTTACTGCAAATCTTTCACCCCCTTCATAATGCTGAAAGCATTCAACATACAGATGGGTTTGGAAATTTTTTTGGAGCAATTGACTAACTTGCAGAGGATTGTTGAGTGATTATTAGTTTCTACATGTGAAAAGGGCAAACTAGGGCAAAATTGTGAAGGCAATTAATGTGGAGAAAATTTGGTTGGTGAAAGGAGTATATAGGTAGTGTTTGATCATTCTTACTCTCATTTGAATGAAGCCAAGAAAATTGAAGAGAATGAAAAGAGGAGAAGATTCTCATCAAATTGTTGAAACAAACCCTACTCTCCACATCTACAGGTATTTCTTAATTTCACTAGTTAAAACCATAATTCTTGAAGATAGTATAATGGTGATAGTGGTTGTGAAATTGATGTGGTTGAGAGGCCAAGGATAGAGTTTAAGAAACATCCCTTCAATTCCACCATGACTGATGAAGTTGGCACCTTCTCACATGTTCCTACAAATGTGTTACATACTGAAGATGTTCGGATATACATTCACTCGATGATAGACGAATATGATCACCTGAAACTTGAACAGTTCAAGAATGATAATCTTTTGGGTAATGATTTCATGTTGAAACCTGAATTTGCCAACATTGCTGCTAAGCACTTGGATATTTGGAATGGTTTTCCAAATTTCTGATATGAAGATGCTTGGGTGAGAGTTTCCCTAAGTCAAATTCATGGAGACTTCTTCTATTTAGATTGCCCCTATCTAATCACTAAGGATGCTATAAAAGTCATGGCTGGTTTATGCTCCTTTGGACTAGTGCCTATTCTGAAGTCAATCAAGAATGAAGAAGTGATGAAGCTCACCAGAGCAAAGTTTGACAAAAGGACATTAACTGTAGATGACATTGAAGATTTGGTGGTCTAGTATGCAACCATGAACATTACATATAAAATCTACTACACTAATAGGGACAACTTTGCCTCCACAACAGAAATATACACAACCTACCAAATGGTTAAAAAGGGAAAATATTTTGACCTGTGTGAACTTCTAAGACAACAACTTCTAGACAACTTGAAGAGGACAAAGGAATCAAAATACAAATTCCAGTATGGCTCTCTAATTATATGTCTCATGTTCTACTTTTCAAATGAATTGCCTTCAATGAAAGGAATGGTGTGGAAACCAAATACCCCTGTTGCCCACCAAATCAAGGATTACATGAGAAGTTTCCCTGATCATAAGCACTGCAATACTCTATTTTGGGGATTTTTTAAGACATTCCAGAGTGATATGCAATCCAGAGAAATGATACCTACTAAGGTAGTAGAAAAGTATAAATATGACATAACATTCATGGTTCACAAAGATAAATGTTACATGGAGGCTGTTGAGCTGAGAACATTTTGGATTACAACCTTACCCTATGAAGTTTCAGAGTTTGAGTTGATAGGATATGTTGACATGCTCCTCAACAAACCCAAGGATCCTTCCACTAAAAGATTTGGGACATATGATGAAATCATCAACAAATTAGTTAAAAAGGATGTAGAGGAGAAACTAGAAAAGATAAAATCTAAGGCAGAAAAAATGAAATCTAACCTATAAAAGATATTCAAATCTCCTAAAGGCTCAACAGGAGAAGCACGATCTATTTCCTTTGCACAACTCCCAAGAAGAACAAGCGGATCAACATCAACCACATCCACTGCCTCTGTTCCCTCCAGATCTTCATTTCCTGTCAAAAGAAGTACCACAGAGATCACTGAACAAACTTAGAAGAAGCATAGACAAAAGAGTCAGGCCAAAAGAGGCAAGATAAATCCTATGAATATTGAAGACATTGAAGAAGAAGAAGAGAAAAGAAGATGTTGAGGCTCAAGAAAGAAAGAAGAAAAGAACTAGAGAAGAGACTAAAGAAAAAGAAACCTCAAAAGAGAAAGGAAAAGGAAAAGGAAAGAAGGGTAAGAAATTTGATTATGTGCCCCTTACAACCTGAAGCCACAATCAATGCAATCATAGAACATGGAGCTCTGAAAGAAGTTGCTGAAATCTATGATGAGAGGCCATTAAATGACAAATCTACTATTAAGGAGGCAATAGTCAAATACATGGGGTCCTTAAATGTTGCTTTGATTGAAATCAATGATCAATTGCCTAAGAGTCTTGCTGAAGTTCTTACTAAAAGGAGAAATGAGGCCATGAGTAAAGATACTAAGATGAAAACTTGGGCTATAAAAAAGGCTTGTCCTTCCATCTCCAAGGAAGAAAAAGGCAAAATATCTAAAACTCTAGCAAAAGAGTTTAGGACTAAGAGGAGACTGAACATTCTAATGTCAAAGAACAATGAAGAAATAAAGAAATTAGAAAAGGAAACACTAAAGAAAATTGTTGAACTCCTCAAGGAGATGAAAATTGATGGGGGAATCATTGAAGATATGTCTAATCAATCTACCTCTAAAGGCAATGAGGAAGGTGGTCCTGAAAAGAATGAGGAGATTGCTCCTTCTGAGTATACTAGAGCACCAGATGTAGAGGGCCAAGATAAAAAAAATCTACCTCCTCCGGATACCCCTGTAGAACAAAATGTGTCTCCTATAGATAACCCTGACACAAGACATGATTCTCCCTCTCCAGAGAATATCGAGGCACAAAACATAGAGGGTCAAGATAAAGATAGTGTCTCACCTCTAAGGAACACTGAGTCTAATATAGATCATAATGATTCTCCTCTGAAGAATACATGGAATGTGGAAGAGAGAAAAGAAGATAATTAGGAACAAAGGGATAAAGAGGATAAGGAAGAAACTGAGGAGGGAGAGCAATAAGAATGAATGGATGATATAAGTCAGAGTGCATTAGAGACAGATTCCTTCAAAGACCTATTGAACTTACAAATATAATTTCAAGTAGTCATCACTCCTCAACTACTGCAGGTTCCAACAAATGAAGGATAGATTGACTTGACAAGCATCTCTCCTCTTCACAAATTGCAGCTTGGTGATATATTGCACGTCTCTGCAAGAAAAGAGTTTTTACAACAAAGCTTGAAGAAATCCAATGCAATAGAGGATGATGTGAAATTGATTCAAGAAGGGTTACTAGAGGTAAACCATTGACCCTTCTCTGCCTTCGGAGCAAAAGCTCAAATTGTTAATGAACTCCTTCAAAGATCACTCTTCCCACAGAGAAAAAAGTAGAACAAGAGGCAACAAGAAGAATAAATGATAAGAAAATGGCTAAGATGATTGATAAATGTGCTAATGCACATAATGACCTTAAAGAAAATTTGAAGAAATTCAAAGTTTGCATTGATGAAGCCACAACATTATATCTATTCTATCTGAAATAGCTAAGTTCCACAAAGAATATCAAAGCTCAGATTGAATCCATTGAGTCACAAATATCTAAGTTGGCTGAAATTTATGATTTGTCAAAGGACAAGAATGGTACAACTAGGGCATGAGTTGAAAACCTTCAAGCATAGTTATCTCAACTACAAGACCAAAGAGAAAACCTGAAGAAACAATTTGGTCAGTTGAGAGAGGTAGTGAACCTGAGACTTGCCTCATTATTTGGTCTGCTAGGGGAATCAAAAAAGGTAGATCAAAGGATGAAAACCCCAAGTAACATAGAGGAAGTTGAGGAGATATGCATGCAATGTGAATGTCAGAACCATATGCTTGCCTCAGAAAGTGTCAACTGGACTGCAACTCTTCAACAACACAAGGTAATCTACAAGGCTATTATACCATCCAAGTGAGTTGTAAGAGTAATGAAAATAAGACAATGTTTTTGATGTATATGGTATTATGGAGGATAGTAGAATCACACCATGTACATAGCATCTATTTTTTAGGAATATTAATCTCAAGGGGAGTACAGTTTAGAAATCATTTTGTAAGGGGGAGTCTATACAGTTTTTGAATTGATACAAGCAAAGGATATCAAACCCTTTGTCCTTGATTTCAAAGGGGGAGAGAGAAATAAATGTCTAAGGGGGAGTATATGTTGTCATCAATGACAAAGGGGTAGATTGTTGGGAATATGTGTTGCCATTGATGTCAACATAGTATATGGAAATGTATAGACATACTTGTACAGAGGAAGAGTCAGCATGGTCAAGGCAAACCAGTCTGGGAGAAGAAAAAATAGTCTAAGTATGGTGAGGTGATCAGTTTTGTGTTTGAGCATGATAGGGAGGTAAATACTCATATCCTTGCATGTTTCTTATATTATTACATGTATATCTCATCAGTTGGGAGTACCACACATAATGATAAGAAGCAAAAATATGAGTAAGGCATTCACAATGCACATCCTAAGGTAGAGTCACCTTGTTTTGGTCTACATTTCTCTACAGAGCAAGATTTGATCTTGCGATTCTAAAGACAACTTTATTCAAGTATTGAAATGATAAATCCAAGTTTTCAAGTCCTCACATTATCAACAGAAAAAGTTACAAGGGACAGAGTATCAACTACCACTTAGACAGGGCAAAGCAATGATGGAGACCTAATGGAATGCTCTACATTCCTCTGGAAAACATTATTTTGTCATGCATATATGAGGAAAGGATAAGAAATGTATAAGGCATGTTATGATGAAGTATCAAGTGGTTTGGTGGTCTACAAAGTCAGCAATCAAGTGATAGAGGTAGTATAGACTGTTTCGGAGCCTGAATACACAAGTTTGAGCTTTTATGGAGGATGAAAATTAGATAGATCAGCCATAAAAGTTTGTACGGAGGTATTAGATGTTCCAAAGTATATCAAGTATGATCTATATATAGATAAATTCCATTTTCTGGTATCATATCAAGTAGTTAAGTCTGTAAGGGAAGATTTAAGTATAATTGTTCTCCGGACTCCTAGTTACCTTTGTCAAGCCCTTGTATTCCTCTAGAATCATTGGATAAAGATGTACGGATCCATTAAGGAATATATAATGATGTTTAGGATCATTCCTAAAAGGTTTCATGGCTTGTATTGCACCATAATTCTATATCTTGAGTTAAGAAGTATCACATGTGGTCCATAATGCTTTGTTTCCTATAGTTAGTCAAATTTCTTGTCTTGCAGATGTATAGATTGATAAGATACTTCAGCAATAAGTGAAGATGAAGAGTTAGGAAAATATGAAAAATAGAAAATAAGATCAAAACAAGTAAATTATTATACCTTCCAATGTTTCCTAACTCCTCACTCCTTGATACTGTTGAGGAGCTTGCACCCTTAAGTCCCTAGCTCTACCCAAACTAGTTCTTGCAATGTGAAATGCTCTTTATGTCAATGCAAAATTCACTACAACCTAGCTCTAATGGAGGAAATTGAGAGAAATTTTAGCATAATAGACTTTCTCTAAAATAGGATGATGAAATGGCTTGTGGAGGCTTGTATTTATAGCCAAATTAGAGGGAATTTTGATCCAATGGTGGAGATTGATTGTTGAGAACAATGGATGAGATTGATTGTGAGATGGAGGGCTAGGATTTGATCATAAAAATTGGATGGTGGAGAATAAAAATGAATCTTTTATTCATTTTGAGGAGGACTTAGCATTTAATGTGATTTGGATGTGTGAGTAAATTAAAAATTAATTTCCTTGGGATGAGATGGAATTAAAAAATTTATTTTATGTGGGAATGTGAAGGTCATGTGAGGCATGCACATTTTTAGGGCCTTACATTTGTAAGCTAAAAATGTGGAAGGTGTTTTAGCATGAAAATGGCCAAAATGAGTTGGAGGGGTTATGTATTTTTTGTAATTTTTAATTTGTGGGTGTGGGAGAAAGTGTTAAACATGATTTGACCAAGTTAATCACGGTGATTAACTTAGTTAATGTGGCTAGAGAAAATTAGTTAATGAGGTAATCAGGGTTTATGATTAATTAAATAATGATTTATTTAATTAATCTAGGTCTAGGGGTCATGTAGGCTAGGTAGCTAATTAAATAATAGGTATTTAATTAACTAGGTTAGGGGTAGGCTAATTAGTAGGGTAGATTGAGCAGATAAGTATGATTTACCTAATTAATTAGGTTTAGGGAAGTGGACAAATTAACTAAATAAATATTTTGCATATTTATTTAATTAATTGAGATAATGTTAGTAGGGTATGAATGTTGAATTAATTAAATTAATTTGATATCAAGGATTAATTAATGAAGGATGAATGGATGGCTCAGGGGTTGGTTAGGTTAATTAATTAATTAAAAATTTAATTAATTAATCAGATGAGAATTTAGTGATATGGATGATGTTGGAGGATAGTCAAAGTGTTGAGACATTTTAGGTGTTTACATTTGCCCCTCTTTGACATGGCATCGTGACCTAGTAGGGATATGGCGTCAAGTCAAAGAATTTTACCCCAGTTGCTGGGAAGGAATGAAATAGATGAGGGATGCCCCCTTGAGAGGTCGGGTGAAAAAATAAAAAAATTTCAGGTGATCTCTTGAAAGTAGGAAATGGTGGTTAAAAATGGATAGAGGATGAGAAATTAGGTGGATAGGAAGAAAAACAGGCGAAAAAGGTTATATTTTGCACCTTGGGGAGAGAAAAAGGTGATTGGGAATGACATGGCTTTCTATAAATAGAAAGTGTGGGCCCAAAGTGCCACATTTGCACACATTGAGCTTATTGGATGAAAGGAGAGAAGGAGATGAGATGGTGCAACCACCCTTCCCACGCTACGAGCATCAATCTGAGAGAGTCTGTGACTACATGCGATCACCCCTAACAGGCACCCAGGTATGTTGGTCAATCTTGAATTTGTCAATTTTGGGTTCTGGGGCATTGATTATGTTAGGAAATGGGTAGTTAGATGGATTGGTGGCATGGTGCAGCCGCGTGGCGCCATCCTTAGGCAAATTGGCATCATCCTTTAGATTGGCACGATAGGTCAAATGGGGGTTGGGGTAGTTTTAGCACCATATGGCAGAGTTTTGGTGCCATGTTCTATTTTAGCACCAGGGGGAAAATGAACTATTGGATAATTTAGTGCCATATATGATAGTTTTGGTGCTAAGCTCTCATTTAATAGCATAGGTTTAGGGTTTTAGGTTTTAATGCCATATCCTAGAGATTTAGCTCTAAGTTCTAGTTTGGCACCATGACATGGTTTTTTAGTGCCATGCTCTACATTAGCACAAGGGTCAAATGCGCCATGCTAGTTAGTTTTATTGCTAAATAATATTTTAGCACTAAAGTTTAGAAATTAGTGCCATCATGTGAAATGGTGTCATATGGTCCAGAATTGGCACCAAGCTCTTTTTTGGCACCATAGGGTTGTGGATTAGCACCATAGCACTATGTTGGGAGAAAAAACTAAGTTTTGATGGTTTTTTGGATGTAGATTCCTTATGAGATTTTGCAGTCACGGGAGCGACAAGTTCCCTCAGTGATGAGGTTACTATCTCAGTTTGATCAACCTACCTTAGATTAGGTAGGATAGGATTGTGGACAGTTGCAGAGATGCCCTGGATACATGCACATAGGGCTATGATGACAACCCTAGTAGAGAGATGGAGGAGCAAGACATACTCCTTTTTGCTACCTATGGGTGAGATTACCATCACCCTTGAGGACATATGGAGGATTATGAGACTCCCCATAGTGGGAGTGAGGGTTACATATAATGTACCCTCAAGAGTGGTAGCACTGGATAGGGTGTGCACCTAGGCATCCGGTCCTTACCTAGGATCGGTGGCAGATGAGATACATGCAGACTCAGGTGGCTGAGATAGATCAGTTCACCTTATTTATGTGTGTAGTGATCAGTGGGATTGTTATGCCAGATCGATGCTCGTAGGGCTTCTCGGTTGGTTGGGGTGGTATGATAGAGTAGATGGTGACCTAGGAGACTACGTATGCGTGGGGGCCTTGCATGTTAGGGAAACTTTATCATGAGATGCATATAGTGGTATACCATATGGATAGAGCCTTATCTGCTAGTGTTACACTTCTTCATGTGTGGGCCTTTGAGTATATTGCCATTGTGTAGCCTCAAATAGCTTATCACTAAGATCAGTTTGAGGCATTTGTGTTTTTGTATAGGGCACCCATTGTTTATTCTTATGTAGGGCAGTTGCGGTATCGGAGGTGAATTTTGGATGACCTAGATTCCATTATTTGGCATCCTTACATAGGTGTAGAGGCCTGGGCTAATGATCACATTCATATGCCCTACACATTCCATGCTCATTATCTGATAGTGCAGGGGGATCATACCATAGACAGGTATATCCCATCATGGATGATGAGGTAGTTTGGACAGGTTTAGGACCTGCCCCAGGCTATGGATATTTTTGGGAGGACTCCTCAGGATGTGCGATGGCTAGCGCTAATTCTCCCTCAAGTTGTGATCTTGGATTTTGTAGGATTATAGCTAGTATAGTGGTACTGGGGGAGCCAGACAGTGGATGCTAGTACTACCCCAACATATGATAGGTGGTGGCAGGTGTGGAGGCCGATCCAATTGACAGATCCAATGGCTGAGCCTAATATGACAGTGGAGGCAGATGAGGTGTGGGTAGAGTATGTGATGGAGGAGGTGCCTTTTGATGAGGGGATGGCATTGGAGTGTTGGCTATAGTAGTAGCAGGGAAGACAACAAGGAGAGGGTGGGGACAGAGATAGTGGACACCTCAACAACAACAGATACCTGTACAACAGGTGTAGAGAGGACAGATGCCACTGCCATGGGCACCACCACAATAGTGGTAGGGACAAGGCCAGGTTCCTTAACAAACATCGCAAGTACCCCAACAAACACAATAGATACTGCAGTAGACACAACAAGTACCCTAGCAGGTAGAGACCTCAGGTGCTGGGACCTCAAGAGTGGGACCATCAGAGCCAACACCTGGCCCTCTTCCTGGTGTTTGCATTAGGCATTGGTGGACTCAAGCCAATGGAGAGGAGGAGGTGGACACTCTATGGGCCCAGGTGGCTAGTTTAGAGGATGAGGTGTCTCGACAGAGGCAAGAGTTACAAAGATTATAGGGTGTTTAAGCCCTGATAGATGGAGCGAGTTGTGGAGATAGGGATCCTCATATCCTCATGTTACAAGCCCAGATAGGGCACCTACAAGGATAGCTGTAGGGGTACATAGCCTAGATCACTACTAAGAGAGACACAGAGAGATCACTGTGACAGGCAGCTGAGGTGAGGATAAAATGTGTTGAGGCTAGGGCACAGTAGGTGGAGGGCTAGGTTGCAGGGTTATAGGCTGAGATTACATGTCTGTAGGGTATGATTGTTGGGACTAGCATTGGTCAGATTTGGTCAGATTCTTAGCAATGTATTCAGTAGTTATAGGATCAACTTTTAGAGTTGTGATCGAGAGTTGAGCACTACTATGGTGCGTATTGTACTGTGGTGCCTGAGAGCTAGCATGTTCCCAGTTACAACCAGAGGAGTAGATTTGGGATGTCAGGGTCACAGAGATCGAGGAGATCTCAAAAGTTAGTTCAATAGCCACTAGTTTAGTAGTAGCCACCCATGGGAACACCTCCTTAGCGTACACCTAGGTGTCCTACTGACTCAGCTAGGGGCTCCTCTGCCCATGGTTCTTGACTCTTATGGTTTTGATGTATTTCAACCCTTGAAGTATTTTATATCATGACATGTATTATTTTTGAGCGATGTATATTTTGGTGGTGATATATGATATGCATTTATGGTGTAAGGATGATTGTGGTATTTATAGATTATGGGTGTTCATGCATTTATGGATGTTATGGATTTTATGATAATGTAGATGGATAAATATATGTATGTTGTGATGTTTACAAGTGTTATGGACTGGTATGTTTTATGTATTATGGATGTATTTTCTATTTTTTGGATTATGACATGGGTTATGATATGGATTATGATGTGGAACATAATGGAATATATGCTCAGCTTAATAAACATATATTATGTATGGATGAAAATGAAATGTAATGGTAATTGCAATATATGCTTAGATTAATAAACATACATTATGTATGGATGAAAATGAAATGTAATGGTTAATGATAATGAATGAATGGATATGGTAAATGATAATGGTATTTGCAAAATATGCTTAGATTATTAAACAACATATATTATGTATGGATGAAAATGAAATGTAGTGGTTAATGATAATGAATGAGTGAATATGCTAAATGATAATGGATAATGGATAATGGTAAATGATAATGGATAAATGGTAAATGACAACGAATAAATGGATAAGTGATAATGGATAAATGATAATGTGTAATGGATAATGAAAATGATAATGATAATGGATAAATGGTAATGACATGGGTAATGGGATGAGTTGTTTTTATGATACATTATGATATTTTAGAACCATGGGTGATTGGGTTAGGTTTGGGGATGGTTGGGATAGGTTTAGGGATGACTAGGATAGGTTAAGGGATGGTTGGAATAGGGGATACTAGGTCACTAGACACCATGTTGTTAGAGGAGTTTTGTTGGAATAGGTGAAGTGATAGGTTATGCAGGGTGAATTTGTTAGAGTCGTTGGAAGATATGATTGGATGGATGAAGTTATTGATCATCATTAGATGCTAAGTCCAGATAGTGTGTTTGATGGTTGGTGGTAGAGAGGATAGATGGACTAGGATAAGTATTTGTATTGACATTATTGAGAGCATTTCTAGATTTATTATAGTGAAAGGGGATATTTTCACCAAGGTATGAAAGGACCAAGGTGATGATACATATTTGTCTTTGCATGGACTAGACCCACAAACAATAGGTTGTTATCATGCATACCCAAGGTAGTATAACCTTGCCTAGATGAGGGAAGGGGACTCATAGCATAAGTTCTTTAGTACATAAAAGGTATGATTAACCTTAGATGCAAATAGGGAACAATATGCTACAACTGACCATACATCTTCAAGATATGAATACCATTCTTGGAGTAATGAAATCAACCCACAAGCATGGCATACAAAACAATAACCATGCCCCATTCTAGGTGTTTTCTGCCACATACCATGATATAGTGAGATCAAGGTAGCTTTGGAATGATCCTAAAATAGGACAAAAGATAAAAATCAATAATCAAGAAGACCAATGAACCATACAAACAACCATTGTATCTCTTTTCAAGATAAGTGTTGATAGGATGATGGATTCTACCTATTGTAGGAACGATATATCCGTTAAGGTGAGAATCAGTTGGATGTTGTTGGATAAATTTTGAAAGGTGGGCAAAAAGATAGTAGGCCATATGTTATGATTATGGCTAGTTTGTTGATTGATGATTTTTGTGTAAGATGTGATGTTTTGAGAGTATGCTTAGCTTGTGTATTACTTTTTTAGATTTAGTAAGCTCAGAAAATAGGGACCATCCAAATGGATTGGATGGGTGCATCTTTTGTACCTAAGTACTGGATACTTCCTTCATATTATAAATTGCCTACATACCCTGTGTCCACGGGATCAAGGCACTTTAAGATGCGGGTGATGATGAATATGTAGTTCTGGTTTGTAGTGATGATGTAGGAATTCTTTGAGGTTGATGAGATGATGTTAGATTGGATGTTTTGGATAATTGTTTTGATTATTTTTGAAGTTTTTGTTTTTTTTATTTTTTGGGGGTTTTTGGATTTTCTACTGTTTTTGGCTTTTTGTTTTTTCTATTTTTTTAGATTTTTGTTGGTTTTTTGAAGTTTTAAGTTGTACAAGAAGAGCATACAAGGATCCTCTTCCTAAGTGTTTGCTTTAGGTGGAGTGATGAAGGGTAGGCCGATAGGATTGAATGTTTTAGAATTCCAAGCCATGGGGTGTAGGTGATATGGAATGTCGTGGTGGATAAGAGGACTTATTAGATGGTAGAACTAGCCACTACACATGGCACCTGAGACAAGTTTTCACCATGGTACTTATCCATGGTGTCACCAATGTGATTTTCACCATTGGACGACTTTATTGCACTTGGGTTTTTCTTGATTTTTTGATTTTTTTGGATTTTTTTTCTAATTTTTTTTTTTTGTGTTTTTGGATTTTTTTTTTTCTAATTTTTTAATTTTTTTGTGTTTTTGGATTTTTGACTTGGGATACTCGATGGGTTATACATAAAACCTTTTTAGGTGCATAATGTTCATAGGCTCATCTAGAGGCTTCCCCTCAGGTGTTGCAAGTTGATAAGATCATGATCCATAGCTAGTTGTGATAACATATGGTCCCAACCAATTAGGCTCAAACTTTCCTTTCTTGTGGTCCTCTTGTAGGTTTTTCTAATTTTCCATAAGGACAAGATCGCCTATCTCAAACTTGTGGTTCTTGATTTATTTGTTGTAGCTACTACGTAGGTGATTTTGATAGGCTTGAAGGTGATTAAGAACATCCAATCATTTCTCATACAGTAGTTCTAGCTCATTCAGGCATGCAACTCGGTACTCCTCCTTAATGATTATGTTTTGCAATGAAATCCTAAGAGAAGGGAGCTCGACCTCAATAGGTAAAATGGCTTTGGAACAAAATACTAACAAGTATTGTGTGGCTCCTATGGGTGTGTGAATGCTTGTGTGATAAGCCCATAGGGTGGGGTTGAGCTAAAAGTGTCAGTCATGGCTAGCTTCATTAACTATCTTTTTCAGGATGCATAAGATGGTTTTGTTAGAAGCTTCATCTTGACCATTACCTTGAGGGTAATATGGTGTGGAAAAATGATGTTGGATGTGGAATTTCTCACATAGGGTGCAAACTTCCTAGTTCTTAAATAGTTTCCCATTATCTGAGAAAGGAACATCATAATGACATATTATGTAGTGGAGGATAAAGTTTGCGATTTGGATGCTAGTGGTAAAGTGAGTGGAATGGCTTCTACCCACTTGGTGAAATATTCGGTAGTGGTAATGATGAATTTGTGGCCATTGGATGAGGGTGGGTGAATTTTGCCTATGAGGTTGATTCCCCATTGTGAAAAGGGTCAAGGGGTCTTTATCGGCTGTAGTTCCTATAAAGGTGCATGGATAAGATCATCGTGTTATTGACATGGTAGACATTTCTTCACAAAGCGGTAGGCATCTCGTTCATTGGTTGGCCAATAGTACCATGTTCTGAGAATCTTCTTTGCTAGAGTAGGTCCTCGAGAGTGTGCCCCACAAATGCCTTTGTGTACCTCTTGCAAGGCCACTTTGGATTCCCGAGAGTCAAGACATCGTAAAAGAGTACCATCAAGAATTTTTTGGTATAGGGTATCTCCTATGATGGTGAAATGAGAGGCTCGACAGATGAAGATTTTACGTTGTGCAGATATTAGATTTGGTGGGATGATGTTATCATGGAGGTATATGTAGGTTTCTTGATACCAAGGAGATAAGGGACCACCATTGTCACATACTAACTCAGATTGTGGTATGGTGTAGGCTGACATTAGTAGTTCTTCAATCAGGAACTCACATTTTTTGCTATCCTTTTTCATGTTGACCAGGGATCCTATGGTAGCCATAGCATCTACTACTTTGTTATTCAACCTTGGAATTTGTTCAAATGGATATCATGGAAATAGTCCTTGAAATCATCAACCATTCTTTTGTAAGCCAGGAGCCTGTCATCTTTTGTTTTGTATTCATTATTGACCTGTCTGATAACTAGCTGGGAGTCTCCATAAACTATAATCTTTTCAATCTTCCATTGGATGGCCATGTGAAGTCCTGTAATAAGGGTCTCATATTCTACTACATTGTTTGTGCATGGAAATGTTATTTTGTAGGACTTTGGAATATTCTCCCCTTTAGTGGTAACAAACAAAATGTCTGCCCTCAATCCATGATGCATGTAGGATCTGTCAAAATACATCTTCCATGTATATGTCATTGGTGCTACTATCAATATTGACTCATCTAGGAATTATTAAAGCAGTGGTTGTTCTGTTATGATAGGTGTCTCAACCAATTGATCAGAAATCACTTATCCTTTGATAGCTTTTCTCTCTATGTACTCAATGTCAAACTCACTTAGGATCATGACCCACTTAGCAATCTGTCTTGTGAGAGCTGCTCTAGTTAGTAAATACTTGAGTGGATCAATCTTGGAAATGAGCTTTATCTTATGCTTGAGCATGTAGTGTCTTATCTTTTAAGAAGTGAAGACAATGGCAAGGCATGCTCGTTCAATAGAGGTGTAATTCAGCTCATAGGTCACCAAGGTGCAGCTAATATAGTATATAACTCTCTCTTTTCCTTGTTCATCATGTTGTGCTAGAAAGGCCCCTATTATTGTTTCTATTGTTGAGATTATAGAAGGAGGGGTTGTCCTTACCTTGGTGGAATAAGGACTGGTGGCATAGCAAGATATTCCTTTAGTTGTTCAAAGGCATTTTGACACTTGTCATCCCATGTAAATGTTGTGTTTTTTTCAGAGAAGATTATGAAATGGTTGACACTTGTTGACAAGTTGTGCCATGAAGCGATAGATAGACTAAAGTTTCCCTTGAAGGCTACGAAGTTGCTTAAGTGTTTTAGGTGAGACATCTCCAATATAGCCTTAACCTTAGCGAGGTAAACTTTGATTCCTCTTCTTGACACAATGTATCCTAGGAGTTTTCCAGAGATGACCCCAAAGACACATTTCTTGGGATTTAGCCACACTTTGTATTGCTCTAATCTATCAAAGATGTTTGCTGAAACATTCAAGTAGTCTTCTCTAGTCTTGGATTTTTATAGAAAATCATCTACATAATCTTCCATTATGTTGTGGAAAAGGTCATGGAAGATAACTGTCATGGCTCTTTGATAGGTAGCTCCTGCATTTTTCAACCCAAAGGGCATCACAACCTAGCAGTAGGTTCCCCATGGACATATAAAGGAGGTCTTATGTTGGTCTTCTTTAGCTATCTTGATTTGGTTGTACCTGAAAAATCCATCCATTAAGGACAACATCTCGTGTCCTGTGGTGAGATCCATGATGATATCTATATTGGGTAGTGGAAAATCATCCTTAGGGCATGCTTTGTTAAGATCTTAGAAATCTGTACAACATCAAATGCCCCCAATGACGTTTTCTATATGTAAAATGTTTGATATCCATTCAGGATAGTCTATAGGATGAATGAATCCCACATCTAAAAGTTTCTTGAGTTCTTCTTTAACAAGAAGTGCTACTTGCGGATTCATTTTTCTTAGCTTCTATTTTACCAGCTTTGCATCAAGATGCATTGCAAGGTGATGGACAACTAGAGTGGGATCCAATCCTGACATATCATCATATGTCCATGCAAAGTTATGACTCCTTTGTTTGAAGAAAGCTAAGAAAGTCTCTTGTTCTATTGTTGTGAGGGATTCTGCTCGGGAATGTGATCTTGGGTGTTTCTTTTGTTCCAAAGTTCATCTCATGTGATGCTTCTACTAGGATTGGTGACCTTTCTTGATAGAACTTAGGTACTTCAGGGAGGTCCATTCTCTCATCCCCTAGCACCTCAGGGAGGTTTTCACTAGGGGATATGTCCTATAGTTTGATTTTTTCTTCATTCAAAAGTGCCACAAGGTGGTTTTCACTAGGGGATGCTATTTTTATTTTCATACTTTTGCAACTAAGAGTTTGGATTGTCTCCCCAAAGTATGCAGATGTGTTTAGTTCCATGATATAGCTAGCCTTGTGGTCTCCAAGGGGAAGGTGATCTCTACCCCCATTATTTCAACTATTGATTCGTCATTTTGTGTGATATCAAGGATGGGAGGTCCTTATTGGTACCAATCTATGAGTTGGGGATAGACGAGAGGTAGGTCATTAGTTGTTGATGGCATGGTAGTTAGGGTGTAGATGGTACATATGGATGATTCAAAAAGTTTAGCAAAATCATCGAAAGAGTCTTCATGGTCTTATTCGTTGATGTTATCTATCACGGGGAAAGCCTTAGCAACCTCACTTAAGATATACTCAATATCAGTAGAGGTAGACTCTTGTTTTCCATATCCTAGCCTATGGAGATACAAATTCCTTGTTGCTTGGATGGGTTCAACAATTAGTTGTTCATGAAGGCCTATGCCACCTTTTCCTTTGTAGCCCATGTATTTGACAATCTCGAGACCGTTTCCATAGATCTCAGTGATGAAAGTAGATTGTCATTGATGTCAAAAAGGTGTTGGTATTGACAGGAGTTGTTCATATACTTCAGGTTGATATGTTGCTTCATGGCTAAGTCAAGAAATGCTAACTTGTTTGATCAGTTTGTTTACATTCTTGATATTCACAAGACTGCAGAATCATAATCATCAATCAGGATAAGTATGATACAATGGATATGTTTTATGATACAAGGTTGCTGATAAAGTTCATCTTGTCATGCTTGATCAGAGTGAGGCATTAATGTTGACAGAGGCATTAATGTTTATTAATGGTAGAATCAATGGTTATCATTGTGAATTGAGAATTTCACTTATTCTACTATGTTAGGATTTTGTTATCAAAATGCCTAAAATATTAAAATCCTAACTATAAGCTCTAAGTGTATATAAGGAGATCGAATGTCATAAAGTATGACTTTATTTTATAAATGGTTGTTGACCTGCAATTGTAGGTTATTCCACTTGAAGTTACCTGTTGAATATATTCAAAGGTCCTTATTTTATGGTGGGGAGCATGAATAAGGCATAAAAATAGCCTTACTTTAATTTAGAAACTTTGATTTTTTATCTCCTTATAAATCAAATAAAGTGGACTTTATATGCTTAAAAAGTGGGGAGCAAAAGCATTGAATATTTAAATATATAAAAAGCAAAGATTTTTGAGGAAATGTGAACAAGCCATTTCATGGCTTTATTTAAATATATAAAGTTTGCTTTTTATCCTATTTTGTTGACCCCCTTTAAATGTCATATTTTATGACATAAATAAAAATGTGAGGTTACATGATTTTTTTAAGGAGATTTTCAAAGCTATTTTTAAGGAGATTTTAAGGATATTTTCAAAGCTATTTTTAAGGAGATTTTGTAGGAGATTTTTTATGGATATTAAAGGCATTATTTTTAAGAAGATCTTTATTCTATTTTAGATTCCACTTCATGGCAGAGAGAATATAAAGGAGGAAGTTTTTTTTAGAGATATTATATTGGCTTTCCAAATATTTTATTTGGTATGACAAGTTTAAGAGTTTTGTGTGAAAATTTTTTTTAGAGAGGATTTGTATATGGAAGACATGGAATTTTTTATGATGCAAGGAAAAATAAATATGAAATTGCAAGAGGGCTCAGAAGATGAATGGGGTTTGATATTGAAGGTTTTATTTTTTTTGAGATGTTTTTTTTTGCAGAGATGAAGAAAAGTCTTCATGAAGATTTACTTTTGTGGGAAGAAATTGAAGAGTAATTTTTTTGAAAGAGAAAATTGCAGAGAGAAGGTGAAGAGTTTTTATTGCAGTAGATTGATTTTATTTTTGTACATGAAGATGAAAATGTTTTTGTAGATATAGATCATGTTAAAAAGATATTTTATTCTCTCTAAGGGCAGATTGAAGAGAAATTTTTTATTTTTGACAAGGACAAAAATTGATTGGAATTTATTGAAGATGAAAATCATTCAAGATGAAATAAAATGATAAAAGAATTTGAAGAATATTTATTGATTTTGTTTGCAAACAAAGAATGTGTTTTTGTAGGGGAAGATGAAATTGAAAAGGGCAAAATTGATTCATGTGTACAGAGAATTGAAAAGCTATTCGGAGAAAATATCAATGGAATATGAAAAGTTTTTATTTTCTCTTACATGGATACAGAGAAGAAATATATATATATATATATATATATATGATTTATTTTTGCAGGAGGATAAAGAAAATCATTGAATAAGAGAAATTTACAGGGAAGATGAGAATTGAAGAAGATAACTTTGTTTTCAGAGAATGTGAAAGGGTTTTCAAATTGCATATAATGGTTTATAGGTACATTGACATGGTGTGTGTGAATTGAAGACATCTTTGAGAAGATACAGATAATTTTTGTATGTATGAGATCATGTTTTGTAGGGGTAAATACAGAGAATGATAAGGTCATCAAATGTTTATTGAAAGAGTGAAAATTGAGCTAAGAGAGTTGATGTGAGGACCATAATGCAGAAATGATAATCTTCTTTTTGCAACATATATTCAGATTGAACCTTGGAGACAATGATAGTGTATCAGGTGAATTGTTATGCATAGATAATTAGGTGAATGAATTAATGAATTGAATGGAAACATAATGTATACACCTAAAATTGGCTTGGGTCGAATTAAGTAAATATTTAATATTTATCTTAATTCTTATTTTCTTCTGGCAATTAAATAAATGTTATACATTTAGTTAATTGGCTCATTATCCCATAATTAAATAAAGTTAGTTTATTTAATTAAATTCCCTAAATTCTTCTAATATCTCACATCAATTAAAATCCCCTAAAAATCCACTTCATCAAATCCACCTCATCAATCCACCTCATCCCTTCCACCTCACCATGTTGCACATATAATTAAATTTTCCTAATATTTAATTAGCTAATTTCCTTTATTTTCCAAAATAAATCATTAAATCAATTATCCTTCACAAATGGAATATTTAATCCAATGTTCCCCACTAGCCTTCACAAATGGAATATTTAATTCAAATGTTCCCCACTCTTCCCAACAATTGAATTTTTAATTCAAATGTTTCCCATTATTCTCCACTCTTCCCAACAATTGAATTTTTAATTCAAATGTTCCCCATTATCCTCCACTCTTCCCAACAATTAAATTTTTAATTCAAATGTTCCCCACTCTTCCCAACAATTGAATATTTAATTCAATTGTCATAATCCACTATTTTCAAATAAAAGATTTTTAATTCACCCATTATGAATTAAAGACTCACTTTTATTCCTAGCCATTGATCTCATCTGTTGATCCTCACCCTCCATTCTATTTTTAGAAATTCTATAAATAGAACACTCTTCTAAGCCATTTAGAGAGGATTCATTATTGTATCAAATCTATACCCAAAATTCTCTCATTCCACTTTCCAAGTATCCTCCATTATTGGGTGTTGAAGCTTATCTTCAATCACATAAAGTATCAATAGCCATTCTTCCTTTGGCATCTTCAAACAAGCAAGCAAGCTAAAAAGAGCTTCTGAGGGCTTCAATCAAGATCAAAGCAAGATAGGCAACAATGGAAAATGACAGGTAAATGGGTTTTGTAAGTATTTCTACTTCTTTGGTTTGATTCCTCTTTATCTTCACATTCTATTGGTGTTTGGGTTTTTGTTGTGTTTTTGTTCATTTGAAACTAACTCTCATTCTCCCCCTCACACATAGTAACCCTCTAATTTTGTTTATCTTTTCTAATGGTGATTGTGTTTGCCAGTGAGGCTTGTAGATCAGTGAGACACACATTGTATCCAGTGAGGCAAATTCAGCCAGTGAGGCATCTTGTAAAGCTAGTGAAGCTTCTTTGGTCAATGAGACCTTCATGTAACCAGTGAGGTTTTGAATAAGCCAATGAGGCAACTTTGAGTGGTTTTTCTACCCCGAGAGGGTTTTCCACTCCAAAAGTTTATGTGTCATAATTTGTCTCTATGTGTGCATATTTGTATTTTTCTTATAAGTTTTTGGTTCACATATTTCACTATCAGACGTGTGCATATGAGCTCAACAAATCATTAATGTCTTCCTTTCTATTTGTCTTGTAAGATAAAGTTTGCAAAAATTTAAGAATTTACACAACACTGATTCACCCCCCCTCTTAGTGTTGTCCTTAACTCTAACACTCGATTGGAAGGGTAGGAGCTTCTTGTCTATCTTCATCTTTGTATAACCAAGAGGATATGTCTTTGAGAATGTCTTGTTTAAGGAGGTATTTTCTCTCGAAGGTAGGTGATGGTTTGCATTTGATGACAACTTTAGAGACTTCATTTTCCTTAGGAGCATCAAATGTCTTAGGAGATGGTGGTAATAGGCCTACACAAAATGTGCCATGTAGGTCATATTCACCACATCCCATGTCACTTATCTTGATCTTGACCTCGAGAGGGGTGGATGTTTGTGATGTGGTTGTAATGTTGGAATGATCAATGTATGAAGTGGATGGCGTAGAATTAGCATGAGAGATGGATGTTTTAGTGGTGTATTTGTAAGGACATAAAGTGTGATCATGTCCTTCCAAGAAATTGCAATATTGGAAAGGATGAGGGTTGACATAGATAGTGACTTCCGTACTATTATGTGGGAATTTTAAGCATTGGTGGAAAGTGAATGGAATGGCTTGCATGGCATGAATCCATGGTAGGCCTAGGAGAATGTTGTATGGAAGGTCAAGATCAAGAACTTGACATTTGGTCTTCAAAATCTTTCATCCCACTTGAATGGGAAGCTTGATGGTACCTTCAGACAATCTTTTGGAGTCATCATATCCTTTGATGGTTATACACTTACTAGAATCTGTTAGGAATTGCATGTAGAAGCTATCAATTAAATGCAAACAAAGATTAAATAGAGGAATGAAAATACATAGAAATAATAATAGTGAGAGACAAGTTTTAATGTGGTTCACCCAAACTTAGGCTACATCCACCAATAGAGAGTCCAATATTATTATCTAGCAAATCAAACCAGTTACAACCAGCAATCCTTGCAACTCAATACCGCTACAAATGCTACAATACAATGTCTCAACAGAAACCCAAACCCTTAACCGCTTTTATCAAGCCTTATGTTGGTTAGAAAAATAGGGTTTTTTTTAATGTCAGCTAATAGAAAAATAACTCCCGATGCCTTTATAAAATAGAAAACATGAAAAATAGAAAATAAGATCAAAAGAAGTAAATTCTTATACCTTCCAATGTTTCCTAACTCCTCACTCCTTGATAGGGTTGAGGAGATTGCACCCTTAAGTCCCTAGCTCTACCCAAACTAGTGCTTTCAATGTGAAATGGTCTTTATGTCAATGCAAAATTTACTACAACCTAGCTCTAATGGAGGAAATTGAGATAAATTTTAACATAATAGACTTGCTCTAAAATTGGATGATGAAATGGCTTGTGGAGGCTTGTATTTATAGGCAAATTGGAGGGGATTTTGATCCAATGGTGGAGATTGATTGTTGAGATCAATGGATGAGATTGATTATGAGATGGAGGGCTAGGATTTAATCATCAAAATTGGATGGTGGTGAATAAAAATGAATCTTTTATTCAATTTGAGGAGGACTTAGCATTTAATGTTATTTGGATGTGTGAGGAAGTTAAAAATTAATTTCCTTGGGATGAGATGGAATTAAAAATTCCATTTTATGTGGGAATGTGAAGGTCATGTGACACATGCACATTTTTGGGTCCTTACATTTGTAAGCTAAAAATGTGGAAGATATTTTAGCATGAAAATTACAAAAATGAGTTGGAGGAGTTATGTATTTTTTGGAATTTTTAATTTGTGGGTGTGGGAGAAGGTGTTAAGCATGATTTGACCAAGTTAATCAGGGTGATTAACTTAGTTAATGTGGCTAGAAAAAATTAGTGAATGAGTAATTAGGGTTTAGGATTAATTAAATAATGATTTATTTAATTAATCCAGGTCTAGGGGTCATGTAGGCTAGGGTAGCTAATTAAATAATAGGTATTTAATCAACTAGGTTAGGAGTAGGCTAATTAGTAGGACAGATTAATCAGATAAGTATGATTTACCTAATTAATTGGGTTTAGGGAAGTGGACAAATTAACTAAATAAATATTTTCCATATTTATTTAATTAATTGGGATAATTTTATTAGGGTATGAATGTTGAATTAATTAAATTAATTTGATTTCAAGGATTAATTGATGAAGGATGAATGGATGGCTCAGGGGTTAGATAGGTTAATTAATTAATTAATTAGATGAGAATTTAGTGATATAGATGATGTTGGAGGATGGTTGAAGGGTTGAGACATTTTTAGGTGTCTACAGTAAGGTGTATGAATGATGTTGAGATCATGTATGATTGAATTCCTAGTTTGTATGAAGATTTTAGCTTCTCCTCAGTAGTATGAAGATGAACAGTTAGCAGTCCTGAGCAATTTGAGCTGACTAGTTAAGTCTCTGATATATGCAGAGGATCCTAATTAGTTTCCTTAACTTTGGAAGGTATGGAGAGATGTGCCTTGATCCCTTTCCTAAAGTCCTGAGGTTCACAACAAATTTTTCTTGTCATATTGTATGTATTGAAGCCGACCTACGAAGAGTTACACCTTTCATCCAATGATGCTTTTGATGCCAACCTAATCAGTGTTTTGAAGTGTTGCAAAGGATATTTATTGAAGATCAAATTCATTTGTGATGTGAGTGTGTGTGTGAATAAAGTAGAGTAGAGTATAGAGTATGAAGTGTGCAGAATCAGTTTGAAGGCATGTTTGAGAAGAAATAGAAGACTACATTTTTAGTGTAAATTAGATGTTCTCTTTACAACAATCCATGTATTTACTACCTTTTTAATTCTTATTGCAGTGAGTAGAATACTTAGGGAGTAGCAACTTCCTTGGGTTATAGCCTGAAATCAAAGTTATAATTACTATAAGCACTAAAGTAGGGAGTAGTAGCTTCCGTGGGTTGTAGCCCTAAAACAAAGTTGTAATACTTTTGCAGTGAGCATAATATATTGTGAGCTAATCCTCACCGTGGTTTTTCCCTATTCTAGGTTTTTCCATGTAAAAATATTGGTGTTATGTGTGTTGCATGATTTCCTTTCTTCTCTTTAAGTTATTTAGTTTTATGTACAAATATTTGTTTAAGTTTTAATGTGTGCTTATTTAACCCCCTCTCAACATCTCATTGTGTTCAATAGTTTTAGCGCTTCAACCCAAGGAAGCAACTACTCCCTTAACTAAGAACAAACTCAGAAAAGATTACAACATGATAGTCCTTCTACTATCTAAATCTGACAATGAAGCTCAATCCTTTTGATAATTGCAATTTTGCTTTGACAACTTTTGCAACTTCTTCAAATGTCTTCTCTACAGCTTACTCACTCACTGCTTTCAAACTTCAAGAAGTTTTTCCTTTTCCTCACTACCTCCAACAATCAATTAGTCACGCTCTTCACTTCCCTTCTGTCTCAAAAATATATTTAAGATGAATCCAGACATGATCTATTACTTCTGCTCTTTCTCTTTCAGTTGCACATCATAATGAATTGCACATCCACATTTGACTTCTTACACTCACACTCGCAATCACACCTCACCTAGATCAATTAGATTTACAATATATACATTGATTACTTTACATGTCGACCAAAGACAACAAGAATATTACAATTACAAGTTAGCCAAAGATAAAACAACATGAAACATGTAGAGGGCAAGCCCTAAAATGAACTACACACAAAACCAGGAAGAGGAACATGCCTTGCAAAGTCTAACACATGTTTAGCCTGATCCTAAACACCCTTCACATTATTAACCTTCAAAGAATAACATCCGCACACTTCACACATTTGAAATAGGTCAGCCTTTTAAGCAAGAAAATATGAAGGTTGTATCATGTCAACCATTACAACTTGGTAGTACTCATGAAAGATTAAACATTACTTGTGCTTCTCCTAGATGAGTCAGCATGACCCATACAACACATCCAAACACTCCTTGGACTCGGTACAACAAAGAATTTATGGCGTACACCTTCAACATACCTCAGTCAGCCAGTAACATATTCATTCTAGACCACAACCTATTCTAGAGAAACTGGAAAACACCTTGCAGAGAAATAGGAAACATTACAAGATCCTTAGAATCATTTTCCATCAGCCAATTCACCACTTCATACAACAAGAGGTTGGCACAAACCAACAGACATTGAAACTAGCTAATGGACAATGCAGTCCTACACTCTATCACTTACAACTTTCTCTATGGAGGGACAAATGATATGAATCTTTGGATATGCACCTTCACAACACACTAAACTTAACTTCTGAACCACATGACCATATCTACAAATGTAAAGGAATGCGGAGCATTCTCCCAATTAGTCTTTAAGACAAATTCTTGTAGCATAAACCTTCACCAACATCCAAAGACCAGAGCCTCCTTGTAGCAACACATACTTCCGTAGGAACAACAAGAGAGAGCATACAACATGTTATAGACCATCAGTAACATCTACCCAACATCAACATTACTTCTAATCCTCATCTCAATACTTCTAATCCTTATCTTAATGCTTCTAATTCTCATCTTAATATATCATCATGATATCATCTCTATTGTCAACAAACATACTCAATACAAATTTAATTGACATTGAACAAGGCATGACATCCAACCATGAACATCAGCAACATCATTGTTAGCACACCATCATAGTATACCATCAACATAAGCATCAATGACAACCCAAAGTGAGTGTTGACATCAATGACAGCCAAATCAGTGACAACCTTAGGTAACATATGTGCAACAATCTCCCCCTCTGGCATTGATGGAAAAACACACCTACTCATTCTCCCCCTTTGACATCAATGACAAAGGGCAAAGGTCTACATTTAAATCATCAGCGCATTCTCAACAACTGCACTTCTCCTTCAAATAATTATACATGCTCCCCCTATCAGAAATAACCAACCATCTACCTACTCCCCCTGAGAGGTAGCTCACTTCAATCCAGGAGAAAAGCGTATGACATGAATTTCTCCCCTAGATAGATGCATTATCTATGCATCTAGTTAGAAGGAGGGGCAATAACCCCTAGCTTCTGTTGGAGATACTCAAAAATATCCTTTGAAAGCACCTTAGTGAAGATATCTACAATATGATCCTTAGTAGGAATATACTCCGATCTGACTTCTTGCTCTATAAACTTCTCTCTTAGAAAGTGATACGTGATAGAAATATGTTTGGTCCTTGAATGTATCACCAGATTCTTGGAAATTTTTATTGCACATAATATGGGAAGGGTCCATCATACATCAACTTTATATCCTTCAAAGTCTACTTCATCTAAAGTACTTGGGTGTAGCAAGATGCTGCATCAATATACCTAGCTTCTATTGTGGATAAGGACACCGAGTCATGCTTCTTACTAAACCAAGAGACCAATTTGTCTCCTAAGAAAAATGTACTTCCACTCGTGCTTCTCAGGTCATCCACATGTCCTACCCAATCAACATTAGTATAGGCACTCAAAGAAACATTATCATCCTTCTTATACCACAAACCATAATCCAGAGTTCCCCTCAAATATTTGAATATTTTTTTACTTCCTTCTCATGAGTTTTCTTAGGATTAGCTTGATATCTGGGAACCAAACATACTACATGCATAATATTAGGTCATGAAGAAGTCAAGTACAATAATCCTCCAATCATAGATCTATAAAGAGTCTGATCAACCTTAGGTGACTCATCAGCCTTGCTCAAGTGATAACTCGTAACCATAGGAGTACTTACTAGTTTGGAATCCTCCATGCCAAATTTCTTCAACATCTCTCTAACATACTTAGCTTGAGAAATAAACATACCATCATCTAGTTGAGAAATTTGAAGCTCAAGGAAGAAATACACCTCACTAATCATAGACATCTAAAACTCTTTCTGCATCTCTTCTATAAACCTCTTACACATATTATCATCTCCACCAAAGATGATGTCATCAACATATACAACTACTATCAAAATCTTGTCTTCATCTACCTTAATGTAAATATTACTATCTATAGTACCTTTCTTGAAACCTTTGTGAAGTAAGTACTTATCTAACTGAGCATACCAAGCTCTAGGAGCTTTCTTGAGTCCATACAAAGCTTTCTAGAGTCTGCACACCATGTCCAGATCTTTTGATAGCTGGAAACCATGTAGTTTCTCAATGTAGACCTCTTCCTCTAAATCACCATTTAAGAAGGCTGAATTGACATCCATCTGATAGACCTTGAAGTTCTTGTGAGAAGCAAAGGAAAGAAACATCTTGATTGTCTCCATCTTGGCTATCAGAGTAAAATTCTCCTTAAAATCAATACCTTCAACTTGTGAATAACCCTTACACACCAATCTTACTTTGTTCCTTACAACTTCACCATCTTCATTCAGCTTGTTCTAGAACACCCACTTTGTTCCTATAACATTCTTATCAGGTGGTCTGGGAACTAGTTCCCATGTCTAATTCTTTTTTACCTAATTCAATTCTTCTTCCATTGCCTTCAACCATCCAGCATCTTTGCTAGCATCAATAAAGGTTTTGAGCTTACCTTTGACTAGCTCCCTTTTTGGCTCCATTTTTTGCTTCCACCCACTGTTTTAATGTATTTTTCTCCAATTTTTTGAAAAAGTCAGAGCTATTTATCAGGATAGTACTATTTTTGGTATTTTTTGCACTGATCAGAACAAGCAGGTGCTAAATTAGGTACAATTTAGTGCCAAATTTAGCATCAAATTTAGCATCGACTTTAGCACTGAATTTAGTGCCAAATTTAGCATTGAATTTAGCACCTAATCAATGTTCAAATGTACGAAGGTCTTATAAAGTGAATATCGCACCATCGCGAAGCATATCAGATGACACCAGCACCTGGCCGCGATGCTGCGACAGACTGCCACCTGTCCAATCTACTTACGAGGTGTTTACTTCAAAATCTAACCTCAGCTAGCTGTCTACCACCACATGTCCACAGAGCAAGCCTAAGATCCAATGGCTACATGTTGTGTGGTTACACAACACGCCCCATTTTGACTTGGCAAAACAGGGACCCAGCTTTTGTTTTGGCTTGTGCTGTCTGTTTCTGGCGGTTTGGTAAAAATAAGTCAAGTGCATCATCATCATGAAGGTCAGGATGAGGTAGGTCATCATCATGAGGTTAGTTTTTCAAAGTTCATATTTTGTTTCTATGACTTCATGGTTAGAAAGAGCTTGAAATTTCATGCAGGTTTGCCTTTTGCATCACTTGAAAATTCGTCCATATGAGGGAGTTGTGAGCAGTCAAAGTTTTGGTCAAACCTGATAATTGCTATATGAACATCATCATCATGATATTTGGAAAGCCCCCCGATAATATCCTGAGGTCGAAACATCCGGACGTCAAGTTTAAGTCGTAGTAATCTTTTCCCGTCGGGCGGTCTTTTATATCGCCAAAGGTCAACATCATGATCTTACTTTATCACCTGATGAAAATCATGCAGTCCCGAAACATCCAGACGTCAATCTTAAGTGCTGGTGTGTTTTACCCGTCGAGTAACCTTTTCGCATTGCGAGCATCATCATGATATTCCAACATCACCCGATGTGATAATATCATGCTGATGATCATCGTCACCTTGCTTAAGAAATCTGCCATCTGCATAATTTGCGCGCGCACGACCAAGTCTTGGTGATCAACATCATCATGATATTTCGAGACCCGACATTTCCTAATATCCTCCTGACCTCCTTTTGCGTGATCATGATGATCACCTTATCTTTCGAAGCGGAGGGTGATTTTCATTTCTTAAGTCATGTTGAACAAGATCATCATGATCTTGTTCGTCTCTCCCAACAGTTCGTAATATCATCCTGCCGACGAGTATAACCTTTTGCAAATATGATGATGACGATGACGTCATCATCACCTTCTCCTTCGGTAGGATATTTTCCAAGGCGTGATCCATTTCGCCAATATGATGATGACGATGACGTCATCTTCGAGGATTAACACAAGCCCCGGATATCCTGATGACGTTATCAGGACTTTCAGCAGGATCATATTTTAGATCGCCCAGTGCGAATATGATGATGATGATCATCATCATCCTGATCTTTCGAGCGGGTTGCCTTGGCCGAAAAGGGTCATACTGCTTTCATGACCTGATCATCTTCCTTAGAGGGAACCCGATACTCCATTTACCTCCTGATTTTAACGAACATGACGATGACGTCATCCCTTTGCATTTTAACCAAGCCTGATGATGACGATGACGTCATCATGATTTTCCTCAGCGGCAGGATCATTTTCCGAGTCCTCCTGTTTGTCTTCATCATGATGATGATGACGATGTCTTTCTTTCCCGAATGTGCAAAAACAAAACATCCTGATGTACTTTCCATCAGAGCATTAGGAAAGGAGGATCATCATATTTTGTGATATCCTGCGGCCACTTTGAAGATATATTAGTTGGTCATCATCATGATTTTTGGCGTCGGTATAACTGTTGCCGTCGGCCTAAGGTAAAATTGTCACCCTGATCATATGTAGTCACGCCGATGCAAGTATGATGATGATGCAAGGCCGGATTCTAAGGATGGTTGAAAGGTGATTATTTCCTTGTATAATTTGAGATCATCATCATCATATTTTGAACCCGATATACAAGAAAATGGGCAAAAACATGAAGCGATAGAAATTTGAAAGCCTGACTGCCTGATTTTTGGTCAACGAGGGTTGACCTGGTTGTTTTCATGCTATTTATGCATTTAGTGCATATTTTTCACAGGTAGAGCTTGATTGCCTGTAGCTGCACATGGGGAGGTATGTTTAATAAAGTGTTTACTTCCTGTTGTTTATCATGATGATGATGAACTAATGTTTGTCTGTTTACTTGCAGGAAATCATCATGATGCTGCTGAAGCTGAACATTGAAGTCATGATGCTGCTGAGGCTGAACATTGAAGTCATAATGCTGCTGAAGCTGAGCGTTGAAATCATGATGATGCTGCTGAAGCTGGGCATTACAAAGTTGCGCATGGAGGCAACATGAGCCAGAAATGAGGAGGATATTGTCAAATATGCTATTCGCCAGCTGGAGGCCGAATCAAGTTGAAGATGCTGGAATATTCTGTGCCAGCTGTGCATTTGCTAACTGGCGAAGCATGTGCTTTTCATCTGGACCGTTGTTTGTTGTGAGAGGATCCTGATCCTTGGATCATTGTAACCGTTTTCTGGCAGTTGCTCTATATAACATCCAGAGCTTGTCATTTTAGGGGGGAGGAATACATTAGAATACACAGACGCATCTGGCGCAAAGAGTCAATTACTGTAGAATAAGTTAGGAGATCGGATTACTGAGACTAATGAAGATAGAATTGTTGAAATGTCAAGGTTCTTTCTTCAGATCACTGTAAATGTACCTGTTCTTGAGCATACTGAATGAATATGAAGTTCCAGATTACATCCTGATTGTAAATTTTACGTAATCTTCTTGTTGATTTCTGGATATGTACTGGTGAATGCTGTGTTCAACTGGAAGCGCTTTCATTTCATTACATGTTGTTGTCAACTTTCCTTTGAAGCTTTGCACTAGATCATGCGGATTTGTGGAATGTCCTGGTGAAGTATGATTTCTAGTTTTCCTTCTTTTCATTGCAAGTATGGGAGCTTGTATGTGAATCAGTGATCTAAGTCCAGTAATTTTAGGAATCTCACTCTCTAACCCTTTTCCTTTTTTCAATTTCATTAATTCATCACCATAACTGCAAATCATGATAAATAACAAGCAGAAACAGTGAAATATGCTGAAATCCCGTAGGTAACTGAAGATCCTTAGCATATTTGGTTAAATGCATGTAGTATTGAAAATATCATGCAAGGAATCATAAATAATGATGGAAATCATGCAAATATCAGCCTGTATGCACATTATTTGACTAAATTTACAGTGCAGAGGTAGAATTGTTGGAGACTTATGCAGAGCGAACATCCAGAGCAGGATATTTGAAGATGATGATGATGAACAGTGCAGAAACACGTAAGGCCCCTGAATGGAAAACAGCAATACACATCAACCACTGAGTAACGTCAGTAGATTAAGACCTAATCAACGGAGACTTGGGATCATAAATTCTTTGAATTCATCGTATCTTTCAAGATGAGTAAAAGTTGTTGTGTAACTTTTATTCTATGTTTGTGAATGACTAACATCATGACCAACATAAATTGGCGCTAGAAGGAGGGCCTGAATCTGGAAGATCACGTTCATCATCAGTACTTTCAGGTTTGATGACGCTCAGAGTAAGGTAACTTCAGATCATTTGTGAATTTCATCATATTGCGTAAATATTTGCTGCGACAAGTTTGTATTTGCACATTCTGTGTAAAGATTTCCAAATTTCACATAAATATTGCAAGCTTTACAGTAGATTTCTTTAGATTCACTAAATATTGGCCAAAGATGCATAAATTTGTTCAAGCTTTGAGAATTTGAGCCTTAAACACGCGAGATCTGGTGCTACTGGTCGAAATATCCCAATATCCTATCATATTTGCAATATCTTCGCAAATATCGCGTAAATATTCAGTCTGATTTGCAAGTTGACCGCAAATATCACCTCGTCCGGTGGAATCCAGCCAATATTTGCAAAGTTTCAGCTAATTGGCCTCCAAATCGAGAAATCCTGGCTCACAGGATAAATACCAGGTCTAGACATAGTGAAATTTTTGAAGAATTGCCTGTCAGAGGTTTTAGACCTAGGACTGTAGACGTTCACCATACTCCAGAGTCTAGTACGTCCAGAGCTTCACCAGGACCTCCTCCTGTAACTCCCGTTGGTTTGCAAATACCTTCAGGTATACCCGTGACACCTTCTGTTCAACCTCAGGGTATACCTTTAGTCCAACCTCAGCCAACTGCACCACCAGTTCAGCCCCCTCAGGTTGCAATGTCGTTCTTTGCAGCAGAATCACCATTGACCTTTACTGCGTATCATGAGTTACCAAAGTATCCGGACAAGCTTTGTCCAAAATACCATCCTTATCAGGATGCGGATGATCATATCAGGACGTTTAAAGAAGCTTGCTGCAGAGCCAGAATAGAGCATCAGGATGTGGTGTGCAGATTATTCCCTTTTTCCTTAGGGGAAGAGGCTTATAATTGGTTCATCAGTCTTGGTCAATCTTCTGTAGGTTCGTGGGCTGTCTTAGAGAAGGCCTTTCTTGACAGATTCAAGGTCCCTATTGATCCATCCATGAATTACCACCTGTTTGCCACAATCAAGAGATTTGAGCATGAACCTATTGCAAATTTCAATGCTAGGTTCCAGAAAATGTTGTCCAAGCTAGTTACCCCATATGTGGTGGCTGATGATGCTGCTAGAAGTATTTATTATTCAGCCCTGGATCCATTAACCGCCATGTTCGTCAGGAGAACACATCCTGCGATCACCACATTGACAGGAGCTTTTCAAGAAGCTATCAAGGTAAATCAACAGCTGATACCTGCTCCTACTCCAAATATAGCATTCCCTGCTTTGCTTGGCATGCAGTCACAATATCTAGCACAGTATCCTGCAGCTTATCCTTCGCAATATCCTGCACAATATCCAAATGGAGCAGTGATGCCCCCAGCAATCATGCCTGCACCTTTGCAAGTACCTCCATTGAGTATCATGCCTCCTCCTAATGGAAATGGCCAATTGCCACAATATCCTGCACATACTCAGACACCTCAGGGTACAGATCTATCTCATAATAACCATGGATCTTCCTTTTTCCAGCCTCAGCCTGAAAATGTAGTGGCCAAAGCTCAAGAGGAGAAAGAGGAAATCAAAGAAATGTCTGCTCAGTTGAGAAAGCTCACCACAGAAGTAACACACTTGAGAAACCAAGGGTTTTATTCACAGTCAGGTCAGAATAGGAGTTATTCCAATGACAGACCAAATTACCCTGACAGAGGATACAACAATAACTTCAACGGTAGTGCTGCAAATAACAATAATCCTCCTAGGCAACCCAGAGTGTGGAACTCCAGGCCAAATAATGGCTCATTACCATCACCCCTAGACAATCAGCCTCCTGGTGAAACCAAACAGACTACTAGAGTCAATCTTGCTGAGGTAGCCCTTACCAATTGGTGCAGGATTCACAACACCAATGCACATGCAGAATTAGATTGTCCACAGTTTAGGATTGCTGCCAGCATCTTTCAGACTGAAGTGTCTAATACTTCTGGAAATCCACCTCAGGCAGAAGGAAATGAAATAGTTCCTTGTGGATATGACTCAGCTTTTGTGCTGGAAACCTACACTAATCAGCCTCATCAGGATTATAATCAGACCTGTGAAGAATCTGCCTTAACCTTTGAAGCAAATTATGTCTTCCCTTTTGAGGATGAAAATGAACCTACAAGAGAGCATGAGGAAGTACATGCATACCAGCAGCAATACCCTGGTAAGCACAATTATAACCTGAGGAGTAATGCCAACAGACCTGCCGGTCCATTGACATCATCTCTACCTCCAAATAACTTCAACACACCTCCTGATCCTAAGGCTAGCAATAACCCTGGGTTCCCTAAGGTGAATGCTCAGTACTTGTCCCCTCAAAACACAGTAACAAAAGTCGCAAATGCACCTCATGAGTCTGACAAGTTAGTCAGTTATTTGGCTGATGAAATGAAGAAAATCAAGATCAGCCTGTCCCTATCTGAGTTACTGAAAACTCCTGCCATCAAAAGGGCATTCATGAAGTCGCTGGATGATCCTGCTTCCAAAGAGGATAACCACCTTTCGAGTCAATCCAATAGCAGAGACCATACTGCTAAAGATAGCACTGTCAAGCCCAAAGTGTCAGCCACAGTCCAAGCTGCTGAAACCTCTCACATGACCTTGTACAGAGATAAAACTGAATCACCACCGTTTCTCCTCACCATAAGAATGTTCAGTAAGAATTTGCACAACTGCTTAGTTGATTCAGGAGCCTCAACTAATGTTATGCCTTTGTCAATATGCAACGCATTAGGACTGCATCCTGCTAAATCATTAAAGAAGGTCACTCAACTGGACAAGACAGAAGTAAGTGTCGTAGGAGAACTCACTCATATTCACATGCAGCTAGCGTCTGATCCCAGGATCCAGTATTACATTGACATTCAGGTAGTTGACATACCTGATACATACGAGATGTTGCTTAGCCGGGACTGGTCTAAAACGCTTAACGGATACATGTCCACAGACTTCAGTCACATGTGGTTGCCATGGAAAGGTATACCTAATCAGATCAGGATTGATGCTGAGCCTAGGATGAAACATATGATCACGGAATATAACAGAACAAATGAGATCATGTATGTAAACGTAGAACCTGGAGTTTATCACATCAGGCCGCAAACTGTCCAAATAGAAGAGGTCCTGATGCTTGATGTTCATCATCATCATGATGATGATTATCATGAGGATATGCCAGTTGTAGAACTTAATAATGATCCTGATAATGACAACGAAATAGATCGCTTCAGGGATTTTCAGATGCATTTATCTACTCAGATAAAACGTTGTCAATTATTAAATATACCTGCTAATGATATTTTGATCGACGGATGGTGCAGATTGCATGGCGAGTTACACTCGGAAAAGACTTGCGAACCATGCTTAGACATGATCATGCTGGAGCAGACGTATAGTGAAGCATCATCATCATATTCCGAGGTGAGTGCTACATCTAATGATGATGATGATACTAATTTTTATTTGTCTTCTGCAAAAACAGAAGAGTCGATGGATCCTGATGAAGATCATATCCGAAAAACAGAAGAGATCCTGGTGTCCAATCAGACAAATGATGCGAGAAAGGAAAAGATCACTCCTGGTAGTGATTGCTTCATGGAACCGGATTACGAGTTGTCTGATGAGGACAAAGGCAGTGACCTGACGAAGTTCGAAGAATTTCTGGTCAAAGAAATAGAAAAAATGACACAACAGTGTAGATCTCCCCAGGAGGTTTTAATCAAAAGTTGGTGTAGGCTGCATGAGGCGCCTCACTCAGAAACCACTTGCTCACTGTGCTTACACATTTTGAAGAAGCATGCAGTTGTATGTGCTGAACATCATCCTCCCGCTAGGATGGAAGAGAAAATAGAAAAGCCATCAGGCTCATCAGATAAAGGAAAGAGGAAGCTTGAAGATGACACACCTAAGTTAAGGTGGATATCAGGCGGAGCAGCAGCCAGAGCTGCAAAGAAAAAGGAAAGTTCAAATAAATGTCCTGCTGAAGATAAGCCTTGGATCCTGAGGTTTGATGGATCCAAATCCAAGCAAGGTTCTGGAGTAGGGATTGACCTTACTGATCCATCAGGGAAATCCCATTTAGCAGCTTACAGATTACAGTTCCCCTGCACTAATAATGTCACAGAGTATGAAGCTCTGATTCATGGACTGTTGTTTGCACATAAGAAGAAGGTGAAGATTCTGCATGTCTTTGGAGATTCAGAACTAGTTGTGAGGCAAGTACGAGGAATTTACTCTTGTAACTACAGAAAGCTGTCAAATTACAGACATCGTGTGTGGGACCTGATTGAAGACTTTGATGCCTTCAACATCGTTCACGTGCCAAGAGAACAGAACCAAAGGGCAGATGCACTTGCTCAGGCCGCCAGTACACTGGAACCACTGTCTATATCTGGTCTGAAGAGATTTGCAGTAGAATTGGTGTCAGTACCTTCGGTACCTGACAATGTGACTAATCTCCAAGTGTTTGATGATGATCAGCACATCCTGGACTTCATATCAAACAGAGATGTATTTGAAGCTCAGATCATAGATGAAAATGGTATGGAAGATCATGTCTGGGAAGAAGATGAGATTTTAGAGTTGCCTGGCAACACAATTCCCAAAGGTATGATTGAATTAGAAAGAGCCTTTGATCTGGATAATATGCTCAAGCATAAGGATCTGCCTAAGGCAGATGGAGGTCAATATTCACAGGTGAATATTGGACAAGCTGATGACAAGAAGAATGTCTTGTTGGGTAAGGTTTGTACACCTGAAGAGTTAGATGGAATAACTCAAGCCCTTAAGGATTATATACATGTAATTGCATGGACTTATGACGAGCTGAAGACGTATGACACTTCTATCATAACTCATACTATACCCCTCAAGCCAGATGCAAAACCTTTCAGACAGAAGCAGAGGCCAGTCAATGCTCTGCTTGAGCCCATCATCCTTGAAGAGGTCAAGAAGTTGTTGAATGCCCGGATAATTTTTCCTGTAAGGCACTCCACTTGGGTGGCAAATCTGGTACCGGTCAGGAAGAAGAATGGAGACATCAGATTGTGTGTGGATTTCAGGAACCTGAACAGAGCATCAGAAAAGGATAACTATCCTTTGCCCTCTTTGGATGAAGTTCTGCAGATGGTAAATGGAGCCAAGATGATGTCCTTCTTGGACGGTTTTTCAGGATACAACCAAGTGATGGTGGATAAAATTGACAGATTAAAGACTGCCTTCACCACAAAATGGGGGATATTTGCATATAGACGTATGCCGTTTGGATTGATAAATGCTGGAGCTACATTCCAGCGAGCAATGGACATAGCCTTCAGAGGCTTAATAGGAAAATGTATAGTCATCTACATGGATGACTTGACAGTGTTCTCCAAAGAAAGGGGAAATCATGTTGCTGACCTCAGAAGTGTGCTGAAGAAGTGTGAAGAATATGGAATATCTTTGAATCCCAAGAAGTGCATATTCGGGGTCACAACAGGAAAGTTACTAGGCCACCTGATCACAGAAGATGGGATTATCATTGATCCTGACAGGGTGGAATCTATTATGAAATTACCACTTCCAGGAAGCAAAAAGGAGCTTAAATCTTATTTTGGTAAGATAAATTTTGTGAGGAAGTTCATCACTGGCTTTGCTGAGATTGTCAGACCACTGAATGCCATGTTGAAAAAAGATGCACAAATTGACTGGACACCAGAAGCCAGAGCTGCTTTTGAAGATATAAAGAAGGCCATTTCAGATGCTCCTGTCCTCATTAGTCCAGATTATACAAAAGATTTCTACATCTACTCATTTGCTTCAGAACATACTTCTGCAGCAGTGTTAACTCAAAGAAATGAAGATAAAGAAGAGAAGCCAATTGCCTTCATGAGCTGTCCTTTCAGGGATGCTGAGTTGAGATATGTAGATGTTGAAAGACAGGCACTTGCATTAGTCAGAGCAGTAAAAAAGTTCAGACATTATATACTGAGGAGCAAAGTGATTGCTGTGGTACCAGATGCAGCAGTAAAGATGCTGCTGATGCAGAGTGAACCTGGTGAAAAAAGGGCCAAATGGATTACGGTACTACAAGAATATGACATGGAGATCACACCCATGAAGCTAGTAAGAGGACAGGCTCTGAGCCAGATGATATCTGAAACTGATCCAAACATCATCAGTCAGCAGTATATGATAGATGAGAAAGACAATAAAGAATGGTATTCAGACATCAGGCACATCCTGATCACTGGAAGATGTCCTTTGAGGATGCAGGCTTCACAGAGAAGAGCCTTAAAGATGAGATCCCAGAAATATATGATGAAGGGAGGAGCCCTGTTTAAAAAGAATTATGAAGGGATATACCTAAGATGCTTAGAGAAACCAGAAGCCAATAAAGTTTTGACAGAGCTACATGACAAGTTTGGAACTGCCCACGGATCAGCGTTGGCCACAACACATGCAATCCTCAGAGCAGGATATTACTGGCCTACCATTTTTAAAGACACTGCTGATCATGTTAAATGTTGTCATGTTTGCCAGGTTGCTGCCAACAGAGAAAAATATGCTGCACAACCATTGCAGCCAGTGATGGAGGAGCGCCCATTTGCACAATGGGGCATGGATTTCATAGGACCAATCAATCCTCCGTCTTCTTCAGGCCAGAGGTATGTCCTAACAATCACTGATTATTGTACCAGATGGACTGAGGCTATCAGCAGCAAAACTTGTACTGCTGATGATGTCATTAAATTTCTGGAAAGCAACATTGTCACCAGGTATGGAACTCCTTATGCATTGGTAAGTGATAATGGTTCTGCCTTCATTTCCACTAAATTGTCAAGTTGGGCTTTTGATCATGGGATTATACTTAAGTTCTCATCCAATTACTATCCCCAGGGAAATGGATTAGCAGAATCCACCAATAAGAATTTACTGAGTATCATAAGAAAATTGATAGAGAAAAATCCCAGGGAATGGAATTCATTTTTGAAATATGCCTTATGGGTAGACAGAACTAGAATGAAAATTGCAATAGGAAACTCACCTTTCCAGCTAGTATATGGGGTAGATCCTATCCTCCCTGTAAACTTGAAAATTCCTACTCTGCAGTTTGCCCAAGACTATCTAGGCATAGATAATAAACAGGAAGCCAGGTTGCTTCAGTTGATGCATCTGGAAGAAAAACGAAGCCAAGCAATTGACCAATTTGCAAAACATCAGGCTGTTGTCAAACGCTGGTTTGACAAGAGAGCCAGAATTAAAGCTTTCAGGATATCAGATTTAGTCCTGATGTGGGATAAAGCCCATGAAAGGAAAGGTGATCATGGTAAGTTTGACAGACTATGGATAGGTCCCTTTCAGATTTCTGAAATTTTAGGAGACAACACTTATAGGCTTAAGAACCTCACAGGTGAGGATGTCCCGTTGCCAGTCAATGGACAATTCCTCAAACATTATTTCCAGGCCTGAGTGACTTCATGGCAGTCTTGTGTATCATATTGTATATTTGTATAGTTGTTTGTACAGTGTTTGCTTGTTGTTGTTGTTGCTTTGTTGGTTGGGACCTTGTTCTGGTAAGTCAGGATGATGCACTTCATCACCTAAGAAAATAACTAAATTGTTACGATTCAAGTGATGAGATCAGATTTAGATATAGATTGTAATTCATTCTGATAAATAATCATGATCAGGTTTATGATGTCTTTTCATCAGGGTACTTTTTCTTGTCCAAAGTGAATCAAACACAATGAAACACCTAACAGCCTTGGGTTTGTTGAAGATATGAGTATAGGTGTTAAGTGAAAAATCTAAAGGGACTCCCTTGCTACCAATACAATCTCCAACCTAAAGCTGCAAGTGACTACACCTTGTACAAATGAGCATACATGATGATATCAAATTTAAATTTTTAAAGGAAAATCGGAAACAAAATAAAATTAGGCCATCTAAGTAACTCTACCGGGGCTATGGACGCCTGCTGGCAGTGGGGCTCTACTTAGGGAGATTGTATAGATAACCTTGCCGGGGTTATAGACACCTGCTGGCAGCAAGGCTCTATCCAGGTTGGCTATGAGGGATGATCTCCAACTATGTAGTTTAACACCAGTTACTTATGTTTTCAACTTACTTTCAAGATGAGGATAATTAATCATCTGCACACACATGATCCTTTGTTAGCTTTATCACCATAATGAAATTTTATCATTCAAAGATCATGATGATTTACTTAGATAGAATTAGAACACTATAGATGAATGTGATCACATCACTTGAATCATTTGAATTTTGTTGTTTTCTTTGGTGGCAAGTTGTTGTGTGGTTACACAACACGCCCCATTTTGACTTGGCAAAACAGGGACCCAGCTTTTGTTTTGGCTTGTGTTGTCTGTTTCTGGCGGTTTGGTAAAAATAAGTCAAGTGCATCATCATCATGAAGGTCAGGATGAGGTAGGTCATCATCATGAGGTTAGTTTTTCAAAGTTCATATTTTGTTTCTATGACTTCATGGTTAGAAAGAGCTTGAAATTTCATGCAGGTTTGCCTTTTGCATCACTTGAAAATTCGTCCATATGAGGGAGTTGTGAGCAGTCAAAGTTTTGGTCAAACCTGATAATTGCTATATGAACATCATCATCATGATATTTGGAAAGCCCCCCCGATAATATCCTGAGGTCGAAACATCCGGACGTCAAGTTTAAGTCGTAGTAATCTTTTCCCGTCGGGCGGTCTTTTATATCGCCAAAGGTCATCATCATGATCTTACTTTATCACCTGATGAAAATCATGCAGTCCCAAAACATCCAGACGTCAATCTTAAGTGCTGGTGTGTTTTACCCGTCGAGTAACCTTTTCGCATTGCGAGCATCATCATGATATTCCAACATCACCCGATGTGATAATATCATGCTGATGATCATCGTCACCTTGCTTAAGAAATCTGCCATCTGCATAATTTGCGCGCGCACGACCAAGTCTTGGTGATCAACATCATCATGATATTTCGAGACCTGACATTTCCTAATATCCTCCTGACCTCCTTTTGCATGATCATGATGATCACCTTATCTTTCGAAGTGGAGGGTGATTTTCATTTCTTAAGTCATGTTGAACAAGATCATCATGATCTTGTTCGTCTCTCCCAACAATTCGTAATATCATCCTGCCGACGAGTATAACCTTTTGCAAATATGATGATGACGATGACGTCATCATCACCTTCTCCTTCGGCAGGATATTTTCCAAGGCGTGATCCATTTCGCCAATATGATGATGACGATGACGTCATCTTCGAGGATTAACACAAGCCCCGGATATCCTGATGACGTTATCAGGACTTTCGGCAGGATCATATTTTAGATCGCCCAGTGCGAATATGATGATGATGATCATCATCATCCTGATCTTTCGAGCGGGTTGCCTTGGCCGAAAAGGGTCATACTGCTTTCATGACCTGATCATCTTCCTTAGAGGGAACCCGATACTCCATTTACCTCCTGATTTTAACGAACATGATGATGACGTCATCCCTTTGCATTTTAACCAAGCCTGATGATGACGATGACGTCATCATGATTTTCCTCAGCGGCAGGATCATTTTCCGAGTCCTCCTGTTTGTCTTCATCATGATGATGATGACGATGTCTTTCTTTCCCGAATGTGCAAAAACAAAACATCCTGATGTACTTTCCATCAGAGCATTAGGAAAGGAGGATCATCATATTTTGTGATATCCTGCGGCCACTTTGAAGATATATTAGTTGGTCATCATCATGATTTTTGGCGTCGGTATAACTGTTGCCGTCGGCCTAAGGTAAAATTGTCACCCTGATCATATGTAGTCACGCCGATGCAAGTATGATGATGATGCAAGGCCGGATTCTAAGGATGGTTGAAAGGCGATTATTTCCTTGTATAATTTGAGATCATCATCATCATATTTTGAACCCGATATACAAGAAAATGGGCAAAAACATGAAGCGATAGAAATTTGAAAGCCTGACTGCCTGATTTTTGGTCAACGAGGGTTGACCTGGTTGTTTTCATTCTGTTTATGCATTTAGTGCATATTTTTCACAGGTAGAGCTTGATTGCCTGTAGCTGCACATGGGGAGGTATGTTTAATAAAGTGTTTACTTCCTGTTGTTTATCATGATGATGATGAACTAATGTTTGTCTGTTTACTTGCAGGAAATCATCATGATGCTGCTGAAGCTGAACATTGAAGTCATGATGCTGCTGAGGCTGAACATTGAAGTCATAATGCTGCTGAAGCTGAGCGTTGAAATCATGATGATGCTGCTGAAGCTGGGCATTACAAAGTTGCGCATGGAGGCAACATGAGCCAGAAATGAGGAGGATATTGTCAAATATGCTGTTCGCCAGCTGGAGGCCGAATCAAGTTGAAGATGCTGGAATATTCTGTGCCAGCTGTGCATTTGCTAACTGGCGAAGCATGTGCTTTTCATCTGGACCGTTGTTTGTTGTGAGAGGATCCTGATCCTTGGATCATTGTAACCGTTTTCTGGCAGTTGCTCTATATAACATCCAGAGCTTGTCATTTTAGGGGGGAGGAATACATTAGAATACACAGACGCATCTGGCGCAAAGAGTCAATTACTGTAGAATAAGTTAGGAGATCGGATTACTGAGACTAATGAAGATAGAATTGTTGAAATGTCAAGGTTCTTTCTTCAGATCACTGTAAATGTACCTGTTCTTGAGCATACTGAATGAATATGAAGTTCCAGATTACATCCTGATTGTAAATTTTACGTAATCTTCTTGTTGATTTCTGGATATGTACTGGTGAATGCTGTGTTCAACTGGAAGCGCTTTCATTTCATTACATGTTGTTGTCAACTTTCCTTTGAAGCTTTGCACTAGATCATGCGGATTTGTGGAATGTCCTGGTGAAGTATGATTTCTAGTTTTCCTTCTTTTCATTGCAAGTATGGGAGCTTGTATGTGAATCAGTGATCTAAGTCCAGTAATTTTAGGAATCTCACTCTCTAACCCTTTTCCTTTTTTCAATTTCATTAATTCATCACCATAACTGCAAATCATGATAAATAACAAGCAAAAACAGTGAAATATGCTGAAATCCCGTAGGTAACTGAAGATCCTTAGCATATTTGGTTAAATGCATGTAGTATTGAAAATATCATGCAAGGAATCATAAATAATGATGGAAATCATGCAAATATCAGCCTGTATGCACATTATTTGACTAAATTTACAGTGCAGAGGTAGAATTGTTGGAGACTTATGCAGAGCAAACATCCAGAGCAGGATATTTGAAGATGATGATGATGAACAGTGCAGAAACACGTAAGGCCCCTGAATGGAAAACATCAATACACATCAACCACTGAGTAACGTCAGTAGATTAAGACCTAATCAACGGAGACTTGGGATCATGAATTCTTTGAATTCATCGTATCTTTCAAGATGAGTAAAAGTTGTTGTGTAACTTTTATTCTATGTTTGTGAATGACTAACATCATGACCAACACTACACTCCAGCGTAAGGGAATCTTTTTGGGAGGAATATTTGTTGCGAGGTAGTGAGATAACAACATGTGGTGTGTATCGATTGAAAAGCAAGCATAATAAAGGCGCATGGATGCTATATTGCAACATTGTGCGGTAGGTATATGGTGGGCCCTCCCTGATTACGATGTTGTAAAAAGGTGACATGCATCCAGTCTGGGCTAAGGATGACATAAAGTGTAGGGAAGGTACTGATGATTTGGCTCATTTTCATTGGGCGATGACTTGTCAACAAAGATGACTAAGATTGTCAAATCTAGTCAATGAATTGAAGCTGTGGATTCTAGAAAGGCATGAAGTGATAAATGGTCCAAATTTAAACTTACAAACAAAGGAGATTTTTGAATGACTGTGGCATGAGTAGAGTTATGGTTACAACGACCTCCATTAATACAGAGAGTGGTATAGGAATTTAATGTTATAACAACATAATTCTAAGCAATTCCTGTCATTTTTCAAGGAGCACTCACGTTCAGAGCTGGAGCATCATCAAAACAAGCAAGGAGAAGCAATTCTGAGGCTCTACAAAATTAAAAAAACTAGTAAGTTATTGTCTCTTCCCTGCACTTAGTCTTTCTATCTATAAGTACTTTCTGAAGCATTTAGAGCAGCTATTGATTGCATAAACCCTAGGTTGCTTGCACAAATACAAAATGAGTCAGTCAGGTCAACCTTTGACCTTAAAACATAGCCTGGATGAGGATATCATGATTCAATGTCCTGGATCGTCTAAGAAACCTTTGACAAAATTAGGAGAGGTTGGCAAAAATGACAAAATATATAACATCTGTGTAGATTGTCAAGATGCTAGGTTCCCTGTGTCTGCTTGGAGTCTATTTGAGCATTGGCACAAGTGAATTGATTACAGAGCCCCAATCTGCCATACTTGGACCCTTGACTTAGCCAAATTAATATGCCCTAATGTCTTCATAAACATAGACTTGATGAGAGCTGTAGCAACTAGGTATGACCCTAGGACCATGTCTGTCTTGTCTGGAAATGGCAATGTTATCATTAGGTTCACAAAGGCCTATACTGCTGTTAGGATTGAAAAAATCTCATAATTTTCTTAGTCCCCATCTACTTATCCTTGATATATACCATGTTGGAGCTAAAAAATTTCCCATTTTTCATCAACCATCACTCACTTGTCATCCAAATATCATAGAAATTTGCCATGCATTGGTCTTATGATTAAAACAGGTTGTTCAAATTTGTGTGACAAGATCCATATTGTAGCCCATGACAATTTCATAAAATATGACCTTTGAAATAAGCATTTCCTTGACTATAGTTGTGCCGATAGAAATAATTAACCCCTATCGGCAAGATCACATATGTCTTTCTGACAAAATAAGTCAATCCCCTAACTAATATTTTCATATATATCAGGAAGACCTAAATGAAGTTACACCGATCAAAGAACCTAGAGACAACGATTGTGCAAAACAATCGGGAAGACAATATAATGTATCGCTGATAAAAAGTTGTATTGGTGAGATATAAAATCGGAATGAAAATTTTAAACTACGCCTATCTCAAAGGTCATACCGATAGATATAAGATTAGCAAAAGATATATGTTCTCTCGCCGATAAATCAATACACTAGTTGTATCGGCATGACATATACCATTGGGATAAACTTTTTATATCTTCCTGACTTTATAAGTCACTCCGATAGGAAGAAACTAAAGGAACTTGGCAAGAGTCTCACCAATGTTCCCCATGAACAAAAGACATAAGAAAACATTATTGGTGAAACTTGATATATCAAAGGGACATTTTGTTCTCTCAATGATGATGATTGTCAAATCGATGAATATAAGATAACCACTGCTCATCAAGAAAACACTCACTGATGTCCAAAAGCAACTTTGACAGTCAGAACCATCTTGATATCGGGGTGAAATTAATAAAGTTTTCCCGAAATGTTAAAAACAGAAAAAGGCAAGTAATGTGGACTTGAGCAAGATCGATGAGAGTCTCTCTGATAAAGATCAAAGAACTAAAGGAACACCTCCCATCAAAGAGACATAAAGCTAGTCCTAGCGATTGACCGAAAACATATAAACAAAAGATGGCACCAAAACAAACATACAAATTTGCATGAGATTAAAATAGTCTTCCCGATGTATTTCATTAATTGATTTGACACTTTTGGAGCCCAAGAAGCCTGTTGCATTCAATTCCAATGGCCAACATTAATGCCTGCCTGAGCATAATCTCATACAAATTGCTCTGGTTCATAATGAATTGAAAATCAAAACAAATTTTTGAGGGTTATAGTGTAAGAGTGGGGGATTTGCCGAGAGACTAAGAAATTCACAATGCTGAGCACATACAAGTAAGCATTGCAAACCTTCCTATTGCTAATTGATTATAAGGTTAAATCTAGTATTTAGCATAGAGATAGAATGGAGGGTCCTTCCAAAACAAACAGAAAGTAGCAGATTGAAACTAGCCAAACCAAGGGCCAAAAGCAGAAGGTTGAGACAGGGAAAGGGGAAAAAACACAGGAAAGAAAACTTAATCAAGACCTTATAGACCAATTACCTAGTTTAGGCCCTAAGGCTAGAAGAACTGCATAATTGAGGGCAAACATGGAAAAATTAGAAGATAAATATAAACATGTAGGGAACATATGGACCCCTATCAGGGGATATGAGTTGTTTATGTTTCACTACTACAAAAGGAATAGATTGGAACCCGTCTATAACCTGTGGAATTTCAACCTAGGCAAGCTAGTTGTCATAGATGTTTTTGTGAACATATATCTTGTAAAACTTGTAGCTTATCATTACAACCCTAACCTAAAAGCCATCTGTAACCTGCAAGGGGAGCCATTTATTCATGTATCCAAGAATGCAGGATGTGAAGTTTTTGCCCTTGATGACACCTACAATACTCCTATAATATATGAAGATTTAGAAAAAGAGTACTTGAGAATGGATACCACTTACAAGGGTTAGAGATTGCCATTGCATAGACCCAGAGAAGAAGGGAATTTGGTGCCACTAGAGGAAGGTGATGGACCTCCTTTTCACGTAGATCTGTTTGAACCTCATATTAAATACACATATTATTCAGTGGGACAAGTACTAGGAACAAAGAGGTCCCTGAATTCATGTCCATAGCACCTATGGTCATCTCTGCAGATATCCAGTGCCACCATGCTAGAGCTTTTGATTATGCCTCCCACCTCTCTAAGGGGATTGATTCAGGACTAATGGCCTTTAAAAATGGGGCTCCAACAATAAGTTTTAAGCATTACTCTGCTCTTATGCATATGGTTTTATACTATGGACAAGAATTAACAATGTGGCCACAACAATTGAAAATTGCACAATTTGATAAGAATGGTCAGTTGTTACCCAAACAATTATGGACTTCCATATGGGATAGTAGGTTTGTGCATTCTAGTTATGCACATTTTAAAGAATTCTTTGTTAAAACACTGTACAGATGCTATGGATATCCATGTAGCTATTCTTTGTCAGATGAGATTAAAAGGTTTTTAAGGCCTAAGGATTTCTATGGACCACCAACTGTCAATCACAACTGGGATAATTGGTATTGTTTTCTAGATTCCACAATGATTAGGGTATATGGGTTTGAAGATACGCCATTCTTATTGCCTAAAACAGTACTAGACAAAATCGTATACTTGGAAATCGTCAGGCAATTAGATTACTCAAATGTTATGAACTTAAGTACCTATGATAAACAATCTTTTATGAAAAGTACATTATGTTTTGGGGACTTTACTGTGTTGTCCAAGGAAGGATATGACCTCATTCATGACAAACTATTGCACTTTAATTTAAGAAAGGCAATGTCAAGAAAAGGGTTTGACTCTGAAGGGTTTATTGATTCTGCAAGAAGAAAACAAAATCTGAGTGGATATACTCATATTCCATTCCCACATGATGATGTTATCAAGAATTTAGAAGATGCAGAGGTCAAATTTGCCATTGATGAGTATAATCAGGAAGTGGAAAGGAGGAGAGAGGCACAAGAGGTAGAAGTGTTATGCTCTGATAGTGAAGGATCCCATGATGAAAGACCCCAAGCCCACTCTGATATAATTCCTAAACTCAAAATTAAATAATATGAGCCTTCAAATAGAAAATTGGAAATTGAGGAAACACCTTGATACAGATGCTAGGTAGTTGGCTTACAATTCTTTTGTTTCACATGATCAGTTTATTCAGTCCCCAGAATTTAAATCTTTCTTGTATAGACATAAAGACAAAGTAGTCAGAGAATCTGTTTCAAATATCACACCAGATAATGAAAAACAATTATTGAATACTCTAAAAATAGATGTTGAAAATGAAATAAAAAATATGACTCCAGAGAAAGGGAGGAAACTCCTAGAAGAAGCTAGTGTGATGATTTTTCTGGGCTTGGATTTGAATTCTTCTTTGGTTTTGATAGTTTTCTACACAATAATGATGCTAAACATAAACTCAACTTAGAAGGTGTGACAAAAGTGTACACTAGACCATGATATAATCTTGATGAAGAATCACTTATGATATGGGCCCTGTATGCTCCACACCAAAAGCTTGCTATTATTGACATAGAGAAGGCATTCAACCATGTGATGACACTGAAAGTAGGAGAAACAGATCATGTGGTCATTGCGGATATTGGTATTAATGTTGCTAAGCTAAATAAAGCATAGATTCAAATATTGATTCAAGAAAGGGATATGTACAAACTGCACTGTGAAAGAATGCACAAAGAAAATGATTTCTTAAAATATTTTGTCTCAACTAGGATGCTAACCCAAGGGGAGAGTTCCCAGGCAAAAGACAAAGATGAAATTTAGATAGCTCAGGCCAGATTCAATGCACTTTCTACCATATTCAAGAGGAGACATGCTAACATGATGGTATGGATGGATAAGTTTTGAGTGACCTATTCTAAGAATCAAAACACTTTCCAAGAACACAAGAGGTTGGCTGATAGACTCTAGGAAAAATTCCAAGAAATCTGTGATAGAGGCACTTCTGATGATGAAGCCATTACCAATGCAAAAGAATTAATCAGGGCACATATAGTTTTTCATGAGGAACTTCAAGAAGAAGCTAATGAATTTATTAATGTCTCTCAAAGAGGTGTACCTACATTGGTTAATGATGGAAAAAATATGAGAAGTCAGCAAGACTAGATAAAGGAATGCCAAATGATCCTACACAAAGCATTGGAAGCAGTGAAAGATGAAGACCCTTGGAAGGGGCCTGTACCTGCATGGAGAAAATGGTTTCCATGGAATTTGTTGCAAAGACCACTGTGGAATGTATAGATACTCACCTGAGCCAAAAATACTTAGATCATATTACCAAAATCCATTTATCACTTAATAAAGCCTAATGAAAATTTGTAATTATTAATCAAAAGTTTCAAAAGATAGTTATGAAGAGGCATGCCTATTCTGAATATGGTTATATAAACATATAGTGGTAGGAGGTTAGAGGATCATAAGCAATTAGGAGAAGAATAAAAGTCTTTATTAGATTTTCATCAGTTCATCTGTTATCAAATTTCAAACTTATGCAAGTAATATCCATATTTTCAAGATAAATATAAATGGAGAAGGTGTTTGCATAAATATTGTTTTACTTTCAAGTGTTCAACAGTTGTGTGGATATATTGTACTTATATGTTATCTGATTGTCTCCAAAGTGGCTGCTTATGTTATTCAAATTGAGTGTGAAAATACATTTGATTTGTCAATACACATTTGTTGTACTTGTGTGGTGTTGTTGATTGGTTTCTATGTGCAGTACGATTAAATTACCTTTTGAGCAATCTACTTTGATTGGTTCTTGACTAGATTAAAATCCTTTCAAATAAATTGTCTTAATTGTTTTCTCCTCACATATGAATTAGAAATCCTTTCACAACTTCACAGTAACATAAGAGGTTATCACTGGGATCATTAAGAAGAGTCTAGGTAACTAATATACTTGCACGTCTGCATAAGGTGTAGACATATAAAAGTGCCCAACTATTAGAGTTAAGCTGTGAAGTGAATCTACACATCTTATAAAACCCTATCTCCAATATCACAATCCACTCATCAACTCTATTTACCCAATAAATTAGGCACTAGTCAATCTTAGAGCATTTCATACAAGTATAACTCACATTCTTTAATTTTCAATCATTCTTGTTAGAAAGTAGTTAACAAACCCTACAAATATCTCATGTTTGTGTTCCATTAGTGAGTAAAATTGCCCAACCAAAATCCATCCATATTTCCAAATCTACCTTATTGATTAGGTACACCCACCTAGGCCTAGTAGTGTCAAAAGAATAGGGGGTTTTGTTGTATAAACCCTGTCTTGTTGACCAAAAACGTATCAAGGGATTGGCACCCCTCTTATGGTCGAAAAACCTACGTTTTTGAGAACCAACATACTACACATAAATTGGCCACTCTGTAATTTTATGATCAATACAAATTGCAAAAATTTGTGTGACAAGATCCATTTTAGCCTAAAATTTGTGTGCCAAGATCCATATTATAACCTCTATTAAATCCCATCAATCTAACCTTGATAAACATTTCTATGATCACAGTCAAGAAAATCTTAATTTCATCCTCATCGGCAAGACCTTGGGCATATCTTTCAAGATCCTAAAGTCATAATCTTATACAAAGTATTTTATCCATGGTTGGGGAGAGACAAGTAAACTCTCAGCGATAAGAGGTCCATAGAGAACAAGAATAAATGATCGGAAATATGTCACTTAACATTTCATTGATGAATATTCATTGGCAAAAACAAGATAGTCAGAACAAGATCTCCAAGTTATACCAATCTTGTGCCTCATACCGATGGATGTGTATCAAGGAGAGATGTGCACACTCACACCGATAGAGCAAAACAGTTTAACAATTGTGTCGGGGAAACATATATAATCAGAGAAAGCTCCCTAGGTCTCTCCAACTACATGGGTCACTCCGATGATAAAGACCACAAAGTTTCGATAAGAGTCTTGCTGACTTGTCCCATCACATTGAATAACAAAGGATGCACATTAGAGGGACATATACAATCGAAGTGAATTCATTTGATCTCACCAACTATGTGGGTTATGCTGATAGTGAAAATTGTAAGGATATTTCGAGAAGAGTCCTACCGATGAATAAAGTAATGGAGAAACATGTCGGGAAGACCTAAAGCATCAAAATGGCATGTGGATCTCATAGTGATGGTTTAAGTTACACCGATGATGGTATGAATCATTCCTCCAACTAGTACATCAGGTAAGATTTACAATGTCTCCCTGAAAAAGTAAGAATTAAGGGTAAAAGACAAGCACATGGACCAATTTATTCATTCTCCTGAGTTCAAGTCTTTTTTGTACAAGCACAAGGCAAAAGAAATAAGAGAATCTGTTGAAGAAATCACACCAAATAATGAAAAAAAATTGTTGGATGCATTGAAAATAGAGGTGGAAAATGAGATGAGAGAGATGACTCCCGATAAGGGAAGACAATTATTAGTGGAGTTTGGTGTGATGATCTTTCTAGGTTTAGACATGAATTATGCTTTAATCTTTGACAATTTTTTACACAGTGATAATGACAAATACAGACTCAGTCTAGAAGGAGTGACAAAAGTTTATACTGGGACAAAATACAATGCTAATAAAAATTCTCTTATGATTTGGGCTTTGTACCCTCCACACAAGAAGCTTGCAGTCATCGATACAGAAAAGACATTTGGACATGTCATGACATTGAAAGTAGGTGAGACTGATCCTATAGTCACAGCTAATGTTGGCATAAATGTTTCCAAATTAAACAAATCTCAAATTCAAATGTTGATCAAGGAAAGAGATATGTACAAGCTGAGCTATGAGAAAATGACTAAGGAAAATGATTTTCTAAAGGATGCATTTGGAGGATCTACCAGAATATTGACTCAAGGAGAGGGTTCACAAGCAAAAAACAAAGGCAAAGAATTACAGTTAGATGATCAGGTGTCTCAAGTCAGGATTGACACACTTTCTGTGGTACTTCAAAAGAGGTATACAAACATGATGGTTTGGATGAAAAGGTTTTGGGATACACATGCCAAAAATCACAATATCATTCAAGAGCATAATAGGGTAAACGACGGGCTCCATGAGAAACTTCATGAAATACAGAATAGAGAAGCACTTGATATTGAAGAAATCACTACTGCTAAAGACTTAATTAAGAAACATAAAAGGTATCATGAAAAACTTCCAAGTAGAGGATGAAGAATTCATAGAGGTTTCAAAAGAAGGCATTCCTACATTGTTTAGTGACAAGAAAGATTTGAAAAATTAGGAAGAGTGGATAGAGGAATGCCAATTGATATTACAGGGAGCTTTGGAGGCAGCCAAAGACAAGGATCTGGCATTAGGAGAAGCCTGGCGACATCTAGAGAAGATGATATCAATGGAGATAGCAGCAAGGAATGTTGTGGAGTATGCCGATACACAATTGAGCCAAAAGTACTTAGATCATATGTCCCAAATCCATTTGTGGCTAACTAGAGCTTAAAGTGTTGTTTATTATTAAGTTGTTATTAAGTTCCAAAAGACACTTATGAAGAGGCACATCCTCTTCAAAATATTGTTATATAAGTCAGTCATTTTATGATAGAGAAAGGAGGCAATAGTAGGAAGTAGAAGTATATTTAGTAAATTACTTTTCATCCATCATCTCTCATACTTTCAGAAGACTTATGCAAATTGATATATATATATATATATATATATATATATATATATATATATATATATATATATATATATATATATATATATACTTTGAAGAAAATATAATGGAGCAGAATATTCTCAGATGGTGATCTATTTTAGTGTTCAATTGTTGTGTTAATTTTCATGCTTACATGTTGCTATGTTGTCTCCAGAGTGGTTCTTTTAAGTTATTCAAATTCATATAATTTGGCAGGACACATTTGTTGTTCATGTGTGGTTATCTGATTGGTTTCTGGCTGAAGTTGATTTAAGTCCATCTGAATGATTTATATCTATTGGTCTCTGCCCTGAGTTAAAATCCTTTAAATTAGATGATTTGGTTGGTTTCCTTCAAAATAGAATTAAAAATCCTTTCATGAAATCACAGTAATGTCAGACACCCCTGCTCCTCAGGCATCCAACCTAAATATACAAACAACACATTTTGCAGAAGCAACAACACTCAAACTGCAGAAAGAGTACAATGAATTATTGGAGAAATACATAGAAGCAATGGCTAGGCTTAATACTTATGAGAGTCAACCTCAGTTGGAAGCTGGCCCATCTAAAACCCCTCCAATTATGCAGACTGTAGAGTCATTACCAATGGACACACAAACTCTACTTCAAGAAATAAAGGAACTAAAAGAGGAAAATAAGGAACTGAAGGAAGAAATAGAAAGTAAAGTGGAGGATGTAGCCACAAATTTGATCAAGTATAAGATCAACAAGATATTGGCCAGGTTGGAGGAGACCCATAGGTCCTACTCCCAATTAAGGATAGCACTTGAGAAACATGAATCAGATAAACAGAGGCTGTCAACCAGGAAGACCAGGTGGCTACCAAGAACTAGAAAAATTAGATATTTTCTCAGGTGCTCTAAATATGATCTAAATGCCCCTCCTGAGATGGAGTTAGTAGCAGGTATGCTAGGGAAATTTGATAATGTGCCTACTCATCAATTGAAATTGGATACACTATTGAAGGATAAAATGCAAGCAATTGAGAAGTAGGACACAAAGTGGTTACCCCACATTCTAGAAGCTGATGGGACAATAAAAGATATGAACAAGTGGAAGTAGGAAATCATTGATAATGGAAATTAGTTAATTCCAGCTTGTTGTGATAAGGGAGACCCAGCTTTACATGTGTTAAGTTAGACGCTTGATAGGTTGCATGTTGTGGACATTACATTCGAATTATTTAATAAAAATGTCAAAAGTATCCTAGATGCAAAATATGTCAACCACAATGGTAAGATAGCAGAAATCACTTCATTCCCTTGGCCGGTTGAAAGTACATTTGGTGAGTGGCAGTACAAGTATGGATCTCCTAGATGACAACTCAACCACTATCTCCCAACCACAACAATGCAGATCCCCAGGCAGCTTCGCATGCTTCTCAAGGCCAACCACATATTCTTCTCTTTTCCTTTAGTGCAATTAATGTTTCTTCAATGCTATTTGGCACCTATCTGTATCCATTGTATTTGAAAGACAATGTATTAAATGCTGAGGGTACACGTTCCTATTATATAATGGAACTGTATTACTCATTTTATGGTTGTTGAAGACTTGGAAATTTTGGAGAAGTAATAAAAATATAGAGCTTTCTAGGTTGTTCTATCTCTTGTGTGTAAGTTTATGAGTAATATGTTGAATGTATGTTTGCATATATGTTTTTAGTTTCATGTTGATCTTATATGAGTAATTCTTCATTGCATGTATTCAGCTATCTGTCTCCATGTTGTGTGTGTTTTTCTTTTGAATCTGAATAGCTAAGGGTTATTTGAGGTTCTGGGATATGGGTTTTTCTATATTAAATGTTTAATCTTTTACTTCTACTCAAGGAATAGATTAAATGTTTTAGGTTAAATATTGGGGAGAACATATTGCAATAAGGATATTCATAAGCAGAGATAACTGAGTACTAAATCTTGGGTGGTGTTTGTAAGGAAAATACCAATTTATCCCCATGAAACTTGAATGTCAGCTAAGCTTATGCAAATCATTCACATATATACATCAATCAAATTTGAATAATTAACATTATTGCTCAAATTCGTAAAGGTCTGATATAAGTATTTGTGTAGTAGGATTCATGTCTTGCCTATCCATATGTGCAACATGTGTATCATGATGAAAAACATCTTCCCCATTAAAATATGTTGTAGTCATCAAATCCTCAATCATAATTTCCTCGCAATGAATCAAGGCCATTGTAGAGTTAAGCCTAAGGTTTCTTCTTAGTGCAAAATAAGGATTATGTTGATACCTTGACATTAGAGCAAAATATAAAGCAATGAAAAGGAAATTGCATCCAAGTAATCCTAATTTTTTCTACCAACAATTCATACCAAAGATTGAACAATTTAAGGATATTGCAACAGGTAATTTGTATCAACACAAATAATATTACTGAAGCATTACAAAGTTTAGGCCATAAGAATCATCCTTTTTTAAACATGGATTGCAAATAATTCTAAAAATTTAGAAGTCTTGGTCATTAACATTATTGTCTGCTACAATGCCGTCAAGTGTATTATTGTCAATGTTCATATGTTCTTTCAAGTATTTAATATTATCATCATCCTCATCTTGACCTGCATCATCTTCATCATCATTGAAATTTAACTATAGACCATCTATATTGTTACCAGATGTATTTGGATCATCATTTTTTATACCATCCATATTGTTGTCTTCCATAACATCATCTAACTCTGGATTGTTGTCTTCTTGTGCTTGAACATAACCATCTTCAACATCATCATGGATGTCAATTTATTCGATGTTCTCTAATCCCTCTCTCATTTTGTTGGCCATCATTATTTTTCTTAGTATCCACTAATGCATTGTCAAATACATGCCTTAATCTTGGATCATAATGTATGACAAATATCCATTTCGGGTCCAAAATATCTTCATAGAAAAATACCTACACATGAACAACATACATATATTAGACATATGGTATAACAATTTTATTGATTAATAAACACATGAATATATTCGCAATAAACTATGAATTAATAGATTAATGATCACTACGACTTCTTGTTTGAGTTAAAGAAATACCTTCTCACAATGAATTGGTAGAACATAAGGCTCCTTATCCTCCAGTAGGAAACATGAGGAATCTATAGACAACAATCCACTATGGGTATCATGTCTTCGTGTCCTCTCAAATGCTTCATACCTTCTACACTTAAAAACACAACATTTAAAAGAGCGGTAATCCAACTCAATAATTTATTGTATTTTCCCAACATATTGTAGATTCCCTTCAATTATATTCTTATCTTTTGAGCTTGATCAACTGGATTGCTTGAAGTCAACCATGATGCCACAATCAAAGGATCGTCTCTTTACATCTACACTTTCTACACGATAATGTCGACCATATGACCACATTGCTGGATATTTCCTCGCTTGTGAAAGACCATTTATTTCAGTGAAAACAAATATAATGACGAATATTAAAATAGTTAATAGTGTCAAAACTGTAAGGAAACAACATTTTGTAAAATTCCAAGTGTACCTTTCTTTCACATCCTCTAGACATGTTGATTTTGTCTTCTGTTATGTTTGAATCTATACCTGCATCTTCTATTTGATTTTGAATTTATTCAGTAACCTCTTCTAGTGTGCTTGATCTTTGCCCCATTCCCCAAGCAGATCAGTGGGAAGTGGAGTATTCCTTAGGTTTAATCTCTTAAACTGTCTCCTTGCTTCTAACACTTCTCTCTTTTTATCATACAGATCGATCCATTTGTTCATAAAGTCCATGTGGTACAGAATGAACTTGTCAAGTATAGCACTTTCGTCTACACCTATTACATGTCAACATGTTTATTTCAAACTCCAAATGTCATGTTGTTAATTTGATAAATAAATTATTGAGTAAATTAATGATTGCAAGAAAAACAACCACACTGATCATACATTTAATTACTAATTTCTACTTGAACACCATTAGATTGTGGTTTTTCTCCATCAATAATATCTGATGCTCGTTCTTCATCCCAGAAGCGTGGCCCATCTTCAAAATCCTTACCAAGGAATTCACACAGGAAGAAAAATGCTTCATTCAATACATGCCCTTTAGCCATGCAACCCTCTGGATGTGCCTTTTGTCGGACATATCTTTTTAGAGTTTTCATATACCTCTCAAAGAAAAACATCCACCTCGTTGATACAACATTTGCCAATTCAATGTCATCAACTAGGTGTATAAGTAAATGGACTGAAGGTCCATGAAACTTGTAGGGAGCTCCTTCTCAAATACACATACAATTTCTGCAATTTCCTTCTTCCATTTTGGCACTTCACATTCGTGGATCTCCTTGGAGGTCACCCACCTAATATAAGAATAGTAAATTAGTATGAACCTTTAGTCAAAAATTAAAATGTAATATAATATCTATATGTCTCTCACACATGAACATTTCATATAACCACATACCTTGTAAATGTTGACAATCAACTTATGACATTCCTTAAGTCAACTGTAAGATAGGAATCCCCCCTAATTGCCAATGGCATGATATGCTATCAAACAGATTTATGAAAAGGTCATTAGTAATTTTTTCTCACACAACAAAATATCAAAATATATTTAGTACTTAATCAATGTTACTAGTAAATGTTAAATGATGATATATAATACCTTCATAAAATTATGAAAATCATGTGTTTTAAATCCTGTGATATGTCCATCAACTGTAAAAGCTTTAGCCAATGACAACCCATAGCTAGTAGGTGTCCTTATTAAATGGATGACATTTTTTAGTTGGTCTAGCTCTTTTTTTTTCAAAATCCATGGAGCTTCTGCATATGTTTCATTTTCATTGTTTGGCCACAAATGTTTTCTATCAATTTTGGTACATGAAAGAGTCCTTGAAGACAAGGTGTCCTTCTCTTTGCCTGATCTATGTCAAAGTATAGAATCTGGGGCATTTTTGAAGATGTGCATAGGATCTAATAGGTGAGATATTAATAGATCCTTCTAGTAAGGGAGCTCATAAAATATGGATTTCCTTTTCATTCCTTCTGGCATATTAACTACAACTTGTTCTTGTTCTTCAATTGAATCACCCCAATCAAAAACATCCTCCCAACCTTTCAATTCAGCATCTTCATACTTCTTAACCCAATCACCTGGACCCATAATCATGGGAGAGCTTCTATTTTCAACTTTTCCATCAAATTGATTCTTCAGGTGATTTCTAAACTTATGATCTAGTGGTAGAAAAACCCGGTTGTTTGCATAAATAAATTTATGTAGATCTTTAGAATACCACCCTTGAAATTGTTCTGTACATCTTGGACATGCAAATATCCCCTTTGTTTGAAGGCCTGTAATTCAATAAGTAATGTTAATAACATCAAAAAAATAGTATAAAACTAAGTATGAAAGTTGGGATGGAAATAAATTATGAGTGTAAATACGTAAATATTTTATCTTACTAGAACAAACACCAAGTCTTGGGAAATCATGAATAGTCCAACATAGCACACAATACAACATGAAGGAACTATTTGATGGGGGATGTGATATGTCATACATTCTTATGCCTTTCCATAGCAGTTGCATCTCATCAATAAAAGGTGCAAGATAAACATCCATGTTTTTAACTTGATGTTTTCCTGGAACAATGAGAGTCAGCATAAGGTGCTCCTTTCTAACACTCATCCATGGGGGAATATTGTATACTATCAATCCAACTGGCCAAACACTATAATTTGAGCTTAGGAAAGAGAATGGGCACACTCCATCAATTGCAAGACCAAACCTGATACTATGGGGTTCATCTTTGAATTTTTTTGGCCATTTTTCCTCTATGTATTTCATTGCTTTGGAGTTGGCTGGAATTCACATGAATCTATCTTTACTCCTATTCTTTTCATCCCAGTCCATCAATTGTACAAGTGACTTGCAACGAAACATTCGTTGAAGTCTAGGTATAATTGGCATGTGACGTAAAACCTTCTTTGGAACTGTAGGACCTTGTACATCTATACGATATCTCTTCTCGTTGCATACAGGGCATTCTACCTTGTTTCCATATTCATCTCTATATAAAATGCAATCATTTTTACATGAATGAATTTGCTTATATTCAATCCCCAACTCAACCAACAACAGATGCGCCTCTCTGCAAGTTTATGGCAACACATTCTCTTCAGGGAATATTTTAGTTTTTAGTGCCTTGTAAGATTTCTAGAGACTAAATCAATCAAATGTTTGACTTATGATGAACATGTTTGATATGTCAATCTATACTAGGACTATTTATATACAATATATGGTTTTAAATTACCCTTAAAAAAATATAAATGAAGTTGATGAATGTTTACGAATTGTGTACACCAATTGACAATGCAAGGTAAGAAATATAATTCAACTCACTTTAGTAGGGTAGTGAATCCTTTGTCTGACCAACCAAAAATTGACTTAATTTCTAGTAATATTAATGTGCATGCTAGTTTTGAAGTTCTACTTGCACTTGATTTGAACACGGGTGTCTTCACTGCTTGCTTGATGGAGTCTTTCAGGTTGTTATCATCAACATTACGTTGGTGGTAATTACTCCTACTATAATCGTTACTGTTAACCATATTATCATTATTGTCATCATTGTTTCCATCCCCAAAGAAACTTGTAAGCATTTAATTCAATCCTTCTTCATGCATTGCATTTTCACTATCATGATCATCATCATTAAGGCTAGCTGGCATGTCATCAATGTATGTAGATCTCATCAGCAGTTCAAATTTCTCAGCTCGTAGTATTCTCTTCAATGTTTCTCTTTTCTGCTTGGTATGGTTTGGATCATCCTGTCCAAACCTTAATAACCCAGTTGGATCTTGGGTATTAGTAGGTGTTTCATTAACATCTTCTAGCTATCAACAAACACAAGCATTATTTAATGTTTCACAACAATTGCACTAAATTCAAAATGTATCAATTTTAAAGAAATATAATCAAATATGGCTTAAAAAATAAAAATAAAAATTGTATGAACATATATACATCAATTGAATAATGGAACATTATTTTATAGAATACCTTTTTTATACCATAATTTAAAGAAAACACAATTTTGACAACATAGTTTATAAAACATTAGTCCACACTCATTTATTATTCTTTGGTTTTCTCCCCTTAAGAACATCCTTAGGGAGACCTTGTTCTTCCCTTTTCTTTCACACAGGAGTGCGTTTTAAGAAGGGGTAATCAATCAATAACTCATCCCCAATGGTAAGGTCCATAATAGCCTCAACCATTATCAATTTATCAACCTCTCTTTCCATATCTCCATCTTTATCATTTATAACCTCAACAAATTGACAATTCAGTCTTATAGTAGGGTCCCTTCTCTTACTACTATTTATAAATCCTGCAGTATTTTTGTATGTGTATGCACGTCCATCTATATACATAAGATGACCTCTATTCATTTGTTTTCCACTTTCCAATTGGAGACAATGTGTATACATATTCGAATTTAGACCATATGCTGACATGCTAGGCTTATATTCTACTAGCCTTCTCCATTCACCACTGTAATATGATGGACCATAATATGGCATTAATCTCCTAGTGGCTTGTTTTGAATTGTTTCTATGTTTAGATCCCACATGTACATTTTGGATGATAAATAAGCATAGATTCATTCCATGAATATTGGAGGGTCGTATCATGTAGTTGTATCCCCGAGATTGAAAAACCTCATACACTCTAGGTAGTTGTTGATCACTAGGCCAAGCGCAATATAGTCGACGATCAAATGTATCTTTGTAAATTGATCTCAAACTCAGGGGCAAGTAATCATCTCCATCACATTCATTCTCATAGGGTATGTAGTCCACCTTCCCCTTGTCTTTAAGCAAATTATGTATCTTTAAATTAATTCTTGTTCTGTTACTTGTTTTCATCAATTCCTCATCTTCGGAGCTGGTATATTGGCACATATTTTTGTTAGATGTATCATCTAATGAATGGTCATTGCCTCTAGGCTGGAAGTCAGTGATCCAGGAAAGTTTAAACTAAAAAATTTATCCTGCAAGTATCTATTAAGAAAAAAATTAGTTATTTAAATAATATAAAACAATGTTTAAATGAAGTATACATGTTATTTATATCAAATTGGAAATTTCCTTACCACAATTCCTATTGGATTTGAATCGATTGTAGGAGGCATACTACCGACTAGAAGCTCATGATATATGTAATGTCTTTGTACAATTGCTCGTTTGAATTGTTTCTTTCCATGACATACAGAACATCCACAAACAACAATTTTCTCAAAGTATTCATCCCATGTACTATAGTCCTAACCAACCTCTTGTTCAGTACAATCATTTGTTGTGTCTGCAAGATCCATTGTCATATCCTCTTCCACCCACTGTCGTCTACGCAATTTAACAGTTTTAGGTCCACGTCCACGTACATATCTTTTTCTTTTGCTAGTTGAATGCTCAGGCTTTGCATTTTCTCCAATCTCCATCTAAAATAATCAACAACATACATTAATTTATGTCAAGATTGGATAATACATTATAAATTTTAATAATACTGTGAAAAAAGATGGATGTATCACAAAATGCCATTAGATCATTTTTTCCTAAGTTAAGTCAAAATTTGAGTACCTGATGTCCCGCTTCATCCGTTGTGTCCTCATTTGATATGACACGATCTGTTGCCATGGCCTCGTCTGGCCCTTATAATACACAACAGAGTAAATAATGTTTAGTACACCAATTATATCATTTCAACAAATATGCTATCCAACACAAAACTTCACTTTAGTCATATATGTGACATATTCATATCATGTTTTGGCCATCCTAATTTTCAAAATTTTTCCTTGATCATAGAATCACATTTAATCACCATTTCTCTGCATTTTCAACCAACAAGTTTGACCTCAGAGGCCTCATGGACAAAAAAATGACTTTATCTCCTCTATGTTGTAGCATTTGTGAATTCATAAACACCTTCCTCCTTTGGTTGAGGTTGCTTTCTCTTCTTACCTCTATTGTATCTGTAGATTCCGTTGTCATATCTATTTCCACCCACTTTCCTCTCTGCGATTTAGTAGTTCTACGCCATCCACGTCCTCTCTCCATGTCCTCCTCTGGATCCTGTAATACACAACAATGACAATAGTCACATAACAACTGTGCACCAAGAGGTTACCAAGCTCTCTTAACATTTTTGGCTAATAACATGGGGCAGATATGGCTAAACCCCCTTCACTGCAGGCTCTGCTAGACCTAGGTGGGCATACCTTAATGATTGGTGCAGACTTGATTTGACCTTCACAATGGCAAAGAGGTGTGAAGTAGCTATAAGATTGTGAGTTGTTCCTAATGTTGATATTTGTAGTTTTGAGAAAGTAAATAAACTTTAAATAAGGATTTGAGGGAAACTAATCACAATAACCATTTAAAAGGATTTTAATCCTTGGCAGGAACCAATCAAAATGAATTATTTGAAAGGATGTTTAATTCACTCTAACCAGAAACCAATCAAGATAACCACACATGAATAGCAAATGTGTCCTGATAGATTATATAAATTTCCTATATGTTTGAATTTATCCTCTAACCTTTCTACATTAGCCCTCAATTGTGCAAACCTCCTAGCTTTTGGCCCTGAGTTAGGCAATTGATCATTTAGGTCTTGGTTTAATTTTCGTTCCTTTTCTTTCAATTCTTGCCCTATTTTAGTTTTCTGTTTCTTATTTTTGGACTGACTAGTTTCACCCTGTTGCTTCTTATTTTTTGTTTTTGCAGGACCTTCCATCTTATTTCTCTACAAAACTAAATTATAATCTAGCAATTGCAAGGATATCTCAGATGCTTACTTGTATACTGTGGGTGCACTGAACTCCTTGACCTCTACTTCAATCTCCCATTTTTTCTCTGCTGCAATTTATGAAAATTGCTTTCAGTTCAATCCCTTTTCAATCAAAATTGTTCATATAATGTTCATTCGTGTGGTCATTAATGTCCATCACTAGAAATGAATGCAACAAATTTTTTGAATTTTGAAATGTCAAATTGCATCAGTGGGACTCTCCTAGTTTCAGGCCGATCTGTGTTCTTCATTTGGTGTCATCTTTGTTTATATATTCATAACTGATCGCCAAGACTCACTGAATATCTCTTTGATATGCAGTGCCCCTTTAGTTCTTTTATTCAGTCGAGAAGACATTTAGTAATCTCACCAATATTGCATAGGTTCCTTTTGTCTTACTTAACGTTTTAGGAAGAACAATATGAAGTTTAACCGATATCAGGGTAATCTAAACTATTAGAAATCCTTTTAGTCATCGCCGAGTGTCCTTCCGATGAATGATAGTCATTCCTATTGTTATCGGGTTAACATGTGTCAATGCTAAGAGAATGGGATGTTTTTTCAATATAATTAGTCTCTCCAACCTATTTCTTCCATCGCTTTGTTTGTTGAGACAAATCGGTAGGACTTTCGCTAAAAACTCTTTTGGTGTTCCTTATTGGAGTAACCCATACAGTCAGAGAGATCTGAGGGACTTACTCTGATCATTCATGTCTCCCTAACATATGTGTTCTTTTGTTTTATCGATGAGAGTATATAAGTTTCTCCCCAAAAAAGTGTCCATCGGCGTCACACTTGAGATCGGTGTAATTTGAAAACTTCAATCTGACTAGCTTGCTTTTGTCGATAAGCTTTTTAATCGGCAAAACACTATGCAATGTCTTCCCAATCATGTAGAAAGTGTTATCTTGGGATCTTTGATCGCTATGAATTTATTTATCTCTTCCTAATATGCATAAAACGTTCAATAAAGAACTATAACTTGTTGATCGACAAGACATGTACATGATTTTTCTGATAAGGATTAGCTACTCTTAAATTTTATTTTTTCAAGGGATTATGCTTAGGAAGTTGGATTTCTAGATCCCTTGGGGATGGTGGAATGAGTGGAAGCTTTAATTTTAGCTTTAAGATTAGGGTTGGGGGTTGAGGGATTAGGGTTTAAGGTATAGTGTTGAGGGTTTAGGGTTTAGGGTTGAGGGTTTAGGGTTTAGGGATTAGGGTTTAGAGTTGAGGGTTTAGGGTTTAAGGCATAGTGTTTAGGGTTAAGGGTTTAGGGATAGGGTTTAGGATTTAAGGTTCAAGTGTTGAGGGTTGAGGCCTTAGGGATAGGGTTTAGGGTTGAGGGATTAGGATTTAGTGTTGAGGGATTAGGGTTTAAAGTATAGTGTTTAGGGTTAAGGGTTTAGGGATAGGGTTTAGGGTTTAACGTTTAAGGGTTAAGGCTTCAGGCTTTAGGGATAGTGTTTAGGGTTGAGGGATTAGGGTTTAGGGTGAAGAGATTAGGGTTTAAGGTATCGTGTTTAGGGTTGAGGATTGAAGGATGCGTTACACTGCACTGAAAGGTTATAGTCCCATTAGAGAATGATGTCCTCGCATGGACCATGCCGAGTGTCCTCATCGATGTTGGTAAGGGATACATGGAAGGCAAATGGATTAGGCAGATAGTGGATTATGACGTGGATTCTAGAGGGGAGAAAAGTGGATAATGATGTGGATTATGTAGGGAAAATAGTGGATTATGATGTGGATAATGTCAGACTTATGCCAAAGCATGGACCATAGGGATGGTATGTGGAGGGTATGTAGGATAGTGGATGAATGATGGTAGATTTATTGCGGAATGGAAGGGAACCATGACCAATGGTTGCACACATTGTGATAAATGTTGAAGCTTGTGATGCGGAGGTGGTGCAGGGTGCAATGGAGATGTTTTCTTAGGAGATGGAGGATGAAGGGCTTTAGGAACCCGCATAGACTTAGGCATTTTATTACTCTTATTTTGCTTGTGGGATAGAATGTTTTGACACTTTTGAGCGGAATGGGAATTTGAGATGGGAGTAGATGGTTGGGATTTTTTAGAGGTAGATGCCTCATTTAACTTGATTTCTTATTGCTTAGGTACCCATACCATTTTGGTTTTGGACTTTTCTTGTGGAGGTATGGACTTGGATAACTTTTTGGATTGATTTTTCTTTGACTCTTTGTTTCTATGTCCTAAGGCATGAGGACCCTTAGAATGTTTGGCTTTATCAGTAGAGGCATCTAATTTTGTATTTTTGGATCCCTTGGGGATGGTGGAATGAGTGGAAGCTTTAAGTTTAGCTTTAAGATTAGGGTTGAGGGATTAGGGTTTAAGGTATAGTGTTGAGGGTTGAGGGTTTAGGGTTTAGAGTTTAGAGATTAGGGTTTAGAGTTGAGGGATTAGGGTTTAAGGCATAGTGTTTAGGGTTGAGGGTTTAGGGATAGGGTTTAGGATTTAAGGTTCAAGTGTTGAGGGTTAAGGCTTTAGGGATAGGGTTTAAGGTTTAGCGATAAGGGATTAGGGTTTAGGGTTGAGGGATTAGGGTTTAGAGTTGAGGGATTAGGGTTTAAGGTATAGTGTTTAGGGTTGAGTTTTTAGGGATAGGGTTTATGGTTTAGGGTGGAGGGATTAGGGTTTAAGGTATAGTGTTTAGGGTTGAGGGTTAAAGGATGCATAACGCTGCACTAAAAGGTTATAGTCCCATTAGAGAATGATGTCCTTGCATAGACCATGTCGAGTGCCCTCATCGATGTTGGTAAGGGATACATGGAAGGCAAATGGATTAGGTAGATAGTGGATTATGATGTGGATTCTAGAGGGGAGAAAAGTGGATTATGATGTGGATTATGTAGGGAAAATAGTGGATTATGATGTGGATTATGTCAGACTTATGCCAAAGCATGGACCATAGAGATGGTATGTGGAGGGTATGTAGGATAGTGGATGAATGATGGTAGATTTATTACAGAATGGAAGGGAACCATGACCAATGGTTGCACACATTGTGATAAATGTTGAAGCTTGTGATGCAGAGGTGGTGTAGGGTGCAATGGAGATGTTTGCTTAGGAGATGGATGATGAAGGGCTTTAGGAACCCACATAGACTTAGGCATTTTATTGGTTTTGTTTTTCTTGTGGGATGGAATGTTTTGACACTTTTGAGCGGAATGGGAATTTGAGATGGGAGTAGATGGTTGGGATTTTTTAGAGGTAGATGTCTCATTTAAGTTGATTTCTTGTTGCTTAGGTACCCATACCATTTTGGTTTTGGACTTTCCTTGTGGAGGTATGGGCTTGGATAACTTTTTGGATTGATTTTTCTTTGAATCTTTGTTTTTATGTCCTAAGGCATGAGGACCCTTAGGATGTTTGGATTTACCAGTAGAGGCATCTAATTTTGCATTTCTAGATCCCTTGGGGATGGTGGAATGAGTGGAAGCTTTAAGTTTAACTTTAAGATTAGGGTTGAGCATTGATGGTTGAGGGATTAGGGTTTAAGGTACAATGTTGAGGGTTAAGGGTTTAGGGATTAGGGTTTAGAGTTGAGGGATTAGGGTTTAAGGCATAGTGTTTAGGGTTGAGGGTTTAGGGATAGGGTTTAGGATTTAAGGTTCAAGTGTTGAGGGTTGAGGATTTAGGGATAGGGTTTAAGGTTTAGCGATAAGGGATTAGGGTTTAGGGTTGAGGGATTAGGGTTTAAGGTATAGTGTTTAGGGTTGAGGGTTTATGGATAGGGTTTAGGGTTTAAGGTTTAAGGGTTGAGGCTTCAGGCTTTAGGGATAGCATTTAGGGTTGAGGGATTAGGGTTTAGGGTGGAGGGATTAGGGTTTAAGGTATAGTGTTTAGGGTTGAGGGTTGAAGGATGTGTTATGCTACACTGAAAGGTTATAGTCCAATTAGAGAATGATGTCCTCACATGAACCATGTCGAGTGCCCTCATCGATGTTGGTAAGGGATACATGGAAGGAAAATGGACTAGGCAGATAATGGATTATGACGTGGATTCTAGAGGGGAGAAAAGTGGATATGGTGTGGATTATGTAGGGAAAATAGTGGATTATGATGTGGATTATGTCAAACTTATGCCAAAGCATGGACCATAGGGATTGTATGTGGAGGGTATGTAGGATAGTGGATGAATGATGGTAGATTTATTGTGGAATAGAAGGGAACCATGACCAATGGTTGTACACATCGCGATAAACATTGAAGCTTGTGATGCGGATGTGGTGTAGGGTGCAATGGAGATTTTTCTTAGGAGATGGATGATAAAGGGATTTAGGAACCCACATAGACTTAGGCATTTTATTACTTTTGTTTTGCTTGTGGGATGGAATATTTTGACACTTTTGAGCGGAATGGGAATTTGAGATGGGAGTAGATGGTTGGGATTTTTTAGAGGTAGGTGCCTCATTTAACTTGATTTCTTGTTGCTTATGTACCCATACCATTTTGGTTTTGGACTTTACTTTTGGAGGTATTGGCTTGGATAACTTTTTGGATTGATTTTTCTTTGACTCTTTGTTTTTTTGTCCTGAGGCATGAGGACCCTTAGGATGTTTGGCTTTATCAGTAGAGACATCTAATTTTGCATTTCTAGATCCCTTGGGGATGGTGGAATGAGTGGAAGCTTTAAGTTTAGCCTTAAGATTAGGGTTGAGGGTTGAGGGATTAGGGTTTAAGGTATAGAGTTGAGGGTTGAGGGTTTAGGGTTTAGGGTTGAGGGTTTAGGGATTAGGGTTCAGAGTTGAGTGATTAGCGTTTAAGGCATAGTGTTTAGGGTTCAAGGTTTAGGGATAGGGTTTAAGATTTAAGGTTCAAGTGTTGCAGGTTAAGGCTTTAGGGATAGGGTTTAAGGTTTAGCAATAAGGGATTAGGGTTTAGGGTTGAGGGATTAGGGTTTAGGGTTGAGGGATTAGAGTTTAGGGATCTTTACTCCTGAATCTTTACTCATGTTCTTTGCATGCCAGTCCATCAATTGTGCAAGTGACTTGCAACGAAACATTCATTGAAGTCAAGGTATAATTGGCATGTTGGCATGAGGAACATTTTGGTTTGGCACAGCTAGGCTCTAAATTAAGCACACTTTGCGCTGGTTTTGGCGACCCAAAGAGATTACATTTAGGGCTAAAAGTTGGTGCTAAAGTCAATGTTAGAGATGCTGACTTTAGTTCTGACTAATGAATCCAAAAAAAATTTGAAAATTCTCGCCTACGTTAAAATATACCACACAAAAAAAACACAAATTCAAGTTAATACATTTAAGCCCACAACACAGTGTACTCTGCCTCTATTTTAGGTTTCCTACTAAGATTTATAGGCTGTGAAGCGATGACTTTGTTAGGTCAAAAATGAAAGTTACTGAAAAGTTTCTACAATGGATCCATGAATTTGTATTTTATTTATTTTTGGTTCTAGGCATCCAGAAGATAAAAAATTGCTTTAGCTAGCTACTAAATTTGGGGTTCCTAGCTACCTCAACCATTCAATCAAGCTTGTTCATTTGCCTTTTAGCAAGTAAGTTCCAATTACTGAGCAATTTACTCTTGACCTAGGTTTTTATCGATTTTGATATGATTTTAAGCTCAAAGAAAGGTTTTCTAAGATGTTCTACTCATGCTTTAGGGTAAATTTGAGTAGTAATGTTGTTAATTATCCTTACTTGTAGTATAACTTGCATTTACCATTTTTGGAAGGCCTGTCGAATAAGGTCTCTTTGTACATCATACCCAAAATACTAGCTATTAGGATTTGTTTTTGGCTACATATTTGTTTTTGGCTACGATTGGTCAAGCACTATGTTAATTCATACCTGGCTATGATTGCCTCCATAGACTGGACGAAAAAAATTTGCCCTAGGTCACCTCAAAATGTCAAGCAATAGAGGGAAGGGAGCAAACTCTAGCCACAATGAGGTAATTCACTGTCAATTTATAGATTTGTAAATGTTTCCATTGTTTCTTTGATTTTTAGTATTTAGTTTTCTATTTCTAAATTTAAAAGAAGAAATTTATTTTATATATATATATATATAGGGACATGAGCTTGACAAAGATAAAGAGGCATTGGCTTCCATATTGGGGGTAGAGGCAGTGAACAAATTGGATGGTATGGACTTGACAATGCTTGCTAGATACATAGAAAAATGATCTAGTAAAACCCCTGAAACATTGCAACCAAATCAACAGTGTCAAAGGGAATCAATTGATTCCCCAACCAGTCCTAGATAGAGCAAAAGATCCAGGAGGAAATCAATATCAATAACCTCTAAGAATGTTAAATAGGGAGTAGAGGCTTCCACTGTCCCAGCCACTCTTTTGACATAGACTTCTTTGACCAGCAACCCATGTTTTGCATTTTGCATTGGTAGCTACAATACCAAGATAGAATACAGTGTGGTTTCAGGGGAAGTCCAAATGACAGATGCTAGAAAAACATTTGTGAATAGGTTGAAGGAATCATGCCTTCAATGGTTCAAAGACCATCTACATTTGTCTTTCTCAAAGATACCCATGCACCTACAAAAAGCAGTTATCCATGACATGGAGACTAAATTTGGCATAGGTTGGTCTGTAAAGAAAATAAAGCTACGAATGTCTCAAAACTACAAGAGATTTTAGTGCAACCAAACAAAGAAGATAAAAAAATCCCTCCCAAGCTAAGGCTCAAAAAAAGGCCAATTGATGTAAGTCTAAAAGTATGGAAAGAGCTTGTAAAAGCATATGAGAAGTTTGATGCACGAAGGAAGTTTGGTGAGGAGAGTACGTAGGTATTTGAATTTGCTCATAAGATTACATCAAATTTATTAAACGATTTTTAAATTTTATTTGTGCATAATTAAATTGAATTAGTATATGTTTCAAGACAAGGCCTCCAAGGCTAGGCTTGACAAACTTTGTGCCACTCATCACAGTGGCCAGAAAGGTTTACAACCTTGATCTATACATTTGTAAGTATATTTAATATGTTAAATGATATTTTTTTTTATTTCCTAGGAAAAAGTAAATGATTGCATATTAATTAGTTTAACTAGTCCATGTGCCATGTTTTGACAGGAGGAGAAATATGGCCGGCAACCAATGCAATTTGAAAAGGAAATGTTACAAAGCAAAAAGTGGACCGATTTTGTAATCTAGATGGAGAACGAGGTATCAATAGTTGACTTTCAATAACTTAGTTGGATATAGTTGTGTTAATATGTCAATTTGCATTTCTTGTGTTGAGTTTCAATAATCTTTGAAGAGGTTATAGAGTGATACTTGAGACAAACAGTTACAGTTGTACTCTGTTGGTTGTGTTTGGTTTCTATTGGTCTTCTTGTCTTTTTGACTCAAGTGGATTGTTATTCATAGGTCACTTGTCATTCTTGTTGATCATGTGGATGTAGTTATCATTGAGTTTTCAAGTGGTCTCCTAAGTGAATAGACCAAAGGGTTTATCTCAAGTCTTTATTTCCTAACCTTTTATTATAAGACTTAAAGGGGGGCATGCATTATAGTTACATTTTTGGTTATATTTCAAACCTTTGAAATATAATAGTGGACATTTAAATTTTAATATGCACATTTTTTTGTTGAGAAGGAGCCATAACAACTTTGGGAAGTACTAGTCTTTAATGTGCTTGGTTTTGCAGTATGTGAGGGAGAAAAGGAAGGAGTGGGGAACCATTTTGGGGGGGAATTCTTCTTTTTGCCTTGTGGTCAAGGAAGGAAGGTTGATGGTTGGACTGTAAGTGATTTAGAGGAAGGGAGACTTTGGGTGTGCTCATCATGTTGGCTAAGTGTCTTGCTATTTGGGTTGGAGACTAAGAATCAAATCGCCAACTGGTCTTCTTCAACTAAGCTAACCTTTCTTTGAAGTAAAGCTCCTTGTTATCCATTCTTGTAAAATTACACTGACGATTTTGGTGAAACATTTCCTTTAACTTGTGCAACTGTATGCGGTCTTGTGAAAGCCTATGCTAAAGGGTTTGGATGAGGAAAATATTGTTAACTGTGAGAGTCCAGACTTAAGATCATGGGACTAACAAACTATGGCAAACTGTTGGTTATTGTGTTTTGGATTTCTATCATGAAGGAAGCTACATTAATTTGGTCACAGTTTGAGGTGGAGTTTCAAACCTTAGCTAGAATTGCTAGGATGCTATCATTACAACATACCATGAGTCTTAAGGAAACCTAGCCTAGTTCATGGTTATCTTTTTGACATGGTTGTAAACCCTAATGGTGTTGGTATTTCACCTATAAATGTCCACTCTCTCAATTGTGGATGCGAGGTCTTCTTGGGATTAATAATGCCACTCCTAGGTGGGGTTTTGGTATGGTTTTAGATCATTGGTTTAGGTCAACTTACCCCCCAACACTCCCTCCAAGGTTATGAGGTTTGTATTACTAAAGCAACAATGGAATACAATGTTGAAACAACACTACATGATTGTATTTGATTACCAGTTGACTCTTGGAAAGAATGGGTTTTGTCAATTGCATATAGTTGTGTAACATTGTAATAGTTGTATTGTACTTGTAACTAGAACAATCTATTGTGAAGGCATTCATTTGATGAGAATGACCTTTGAGTTCATTGTAATGACTTGCACTAACTTAGAAATGTGATTTCAAACTAATATTTATTAAATTGGAGACTATTTATGAACAAATTTATCTTAGTATGGACTTCCCTGTGTTTGAATGACTGAGTACTACCCACAGAATAGTAGATATTATGTACTTGTGATCACTGCATCATTTGGATAGAGGACTCATAAATGGAATATATTTCATTGTCCATAAAATCCTAAGGGTTGATTAAGTTATTGTGCATGGATGTAAATGGAAACTTTAAGCTCTCTGAAGGCTTGCTTATTGTTTGCAAAGTAGCATTAATTTCTTATTTTAACTGTGGAAACATCTTGTGGACACTAGTATTGTGTTGACCAAGGAATTATCTTCTAAACACTAGAAAGGTCTATTCATGTTAATCATAGACTGTAACCCTACATTTTTAAGGAAATTGTTACTATAGATGTGATATATACGGTACAATGGTATCTGGGCTATGACATGACATCTTTAGTAGGAGGTACCTTCAAATATCTGTAGCATCATGTCTAGGCTTAGGTACCATAAAGTTAAGTGTGCATTGTATGGTGTTATTATATTGGAGGTTGCTGTATGCAAATCTATAGTGATATAAGGAGACTCAACTCTCGTCATTTCATTGCACAAAGTGAGTGACAAAACAACTACCTAGTTTAAAATTGGCCCTTCTTTAAGAAAAATATGTAGCAATGAGACTTAGGATTCTTGAAAATGAGAAGCATCTTTCTCCCCATACAACCTGCTAACTAGGGCCACTAGATGTTTTTTACTGAACCCTTGAGGCTAATGGAAGGGTACCATTTAGTGTTCCTAGAAGTTAATGGTCTAACTCCTCTTGAGCCAATTTCCTTGTATGATGAACTAGATGATTGGGATGACCATCTTGAAGATGTAATTGAAGACTTTTGTGCTTGTGTAGTGTTGTAAATGTACACTCCATGGGGACAAAACTTGTAGATCTTAGTGTTAATCATGATATAGGCACAATTTTTTTAATTGTTGGTCATGTAAATGTGATTTTTCAGCTGCCAAAAGTGTACTCTTAAGGATAGTCTCTCTAAGGAAAGCATGGATGTAAGAGCCAAACTTGAGATACATGAACTTAACTTTCTTAGATGTCAATTTGAACCAAGGATGTGTTTCCAACATTTGTGATGATGTTTGCATTCATGAGGATGATAAGTTACATCAAAATATCAAAAGTTACATAGCCTCTGAGATGGATTTTATCCCATCCGCGAGGGAGTTAATTCGTTCCAGCTGTTATGCTGAGAATAGATTGCCATATAGGCTTACAAAGTTTGCAAAAGCAATCATGTTGTAGTTTTCTAGTCCCTCTCTGAAGATCTTGAGGGCTTCTTCAGTTTTCTTCTTCTTCTCGATTGCCTCCACGTCAAAGACTCCACAAATGAAACCTTTTTTGGATTTGGGTTGGTGTGCTGGCCTGCAATAATAACATCATCCCTGATCCCCTCATTGACTAGAAAACCTATAAATCTTGATGCCCTGGCAAGAGACCCTGTGGCTTGGATGACAGTCATGTAGAAATTCTCTAAAAGGACACCATCATGGATATGGCTACCCTGTGCTCCCCTTATCCCTACAATCTCTTTGATGGCATTGTGTAGCCCCTCTTCCTCTGTACCGAATAAGCGGTGAACTTGCTGGTCCACTGACTCCTCCAAGCACTTGCAGCGGACTACGAAGTGTTTTCTGCCCGCCATTGTTATGGGAGACTTTGAGCCATCTTCCTAAAATAGGAAGTTTCTCTCGATTACCTTCCTTGTGACTTACTCATATTGTCTAAAAATTGCAAGTTTTATGATGCTTTTTTCTTGTCTGAACCATCCTCACTTTTGGAAAAGGAATGCTTGATTGACTCTTCCCTAACCAAACTAGACTGGGGATAGTCCTTCCTATCTCCTCCAGGATTTCCTATTTTGGAGAAATCCATGCTCGCTGTCAATTCTTCTAAGATCTCCTGCCTTGAGCTGTACCTACGAAATTCCTAAATCCCCATCGTCCTTGATTAGCATCTTTCTCAAATCCTTGAAACACTGCCCTTCAAAAAAGCATTCCTCCCTTGTTTCCTGCTCAACCCCTCGATTCACTAGGAGATCAACCACCCCAGTGGCCTCTCTATATACGTGCATGGTTGACCTCCTTGCCCGTGCTGGCTATCTTGAAGACACCCTAAACTTTATCATTGAGATACCTGTTAAATCTATGTTGGTTGTATGCATGTGTTTTCTTGGTGCGTCTAGATCACCTATGAATATAGGCTTAGGAGTATTTATAGCAACACTACTTTTTGATTTGGATCCTAAAAATGTTGCACAACTTATGTTCTTCTCTCAAACATCTATCCACAAGTGGGCAGGTGTGGTGAGGTAAGGAGATTGATGAAAGATAGAGGAATTAAAAAAATGCCAAGATGCAGTTAGATTGAAGGGCATAAAATGGTACATGCTTTTTTGTGTAGGAGACAGATCACATCCATAGACAAAGGAGACCTATGCAAAGTTGGAGAAATTGACTTGGAAGATGAAGGCGGCAAGGTATTTTCCAGATTCAAGAATTTACTTAATGCTGTGGAAGGATGGGAAAAAGAATTATTTCTCTACCACCATGGTGAAAAGTTGGCAATTGCATTTGGTTTGTTAAACATGCCCCATGTAACAACTATTAGACCTTTATCTTAAGGTTACTCATGAACCTTAAGATATATAATTATTGAAAAAAAATTGTGCAGTCATTAATGACATGTAAGAGAATTTAATCAACTGCTACTTAAAAACTCTTTAATGTTTTTGTCTAATGCAGGTTATTAGATTAATAGTGAAAAAGAACATACATTGACCACGCAATCTTAAGGTTATGTAATAGAATTTACAATTGATAGCTAAATTGTATAACAATTTTTTTATGATCTTTAGTAACGTTTATTAGAATTGTTGCATGTTTTACATCATTGGAATGGCATATTAGCTGTAACTTTTTTAAAATTTTATTATGGTATGTGCACTTTGATATGATGTAATATGATTATGGTTTCGTTTCATATGTTGGAATATTAGATATATAACAGAAAAATAAATTATTACATGAAATAAATAATAACTTTTCATTTTAAATATTTTTTTTTGCAGAACACGGGTCTTCTAGAAGATGAAGATGATCCTAATGATATAGATCCAGATTATATTGGTTCTGGTATAGATCACATGGCAGAGGATGATGATGATACAGATACAGAAGACAATGAGGCCAATGACGATGATGATGATCATGATGGTGATGATGATGATGAGGCAGTTGCTAGTAGTAGCCAATGACATTCATGATCATATAGAGTGCATCATGGATCATTGCTGATCTATCGTTATGATGCCTCTTTTCATGGTTATTATCATATGTATCATTTTCACAGTCTACAGTACCATATTATTGAATTGTATCATTTTCACATGTATCAATTTGACTTATATCATTTGGACATGTATCATCTTGACTTGTATCATTTTGAGTTACATAATTTATCATTTTTACTTGTATCATTTGTACATGTATCATTTTGACTTATGTCAAGACTGTTGGACATGTATTATTTTGACATGTTATTGATCTACTCGTATATTTGATTTTCACTTGTTTTAGTTATATATGATGATGATCTTATCAGTATTGACTTGTCAATTTATATATATTGAAAGTGGTCGATGATTTTTGGATGGATATTTATTACGTATGATGATTTTAATTTACTGCTTAGGATGGATGTTGTAAAATTTAATTAAATTATAGATATTTAACTCACCTGTTTTAATTATAGATGTTGATCATGTTATAATAATTATCTTGTTATTTTATAATAATTATCTTGTTTTTTTATATAATTATCTTGTTAAATTGGAAGCAAAACCCAAAGCAACAAAGGAGGTCATAATGGAAGCAAAACTTGGCATCAATTAGGAAGCCAAAAAAGAAGCTATTTTTTATGCCATATAAGAAGAAAAATATGAAGCACGACTGAGAGCAAAACTAGAAGAAAAAATGGAACAGACATGGAAGCAAAACTGGAAGCTAAATTGGGTGCCAAATTTAGCACTAATTGGAAACAAAACTGGAAGCAAAATTGGAAGCAAACCTGGAAGCAAATTTGGAAGCAAAAATGGAAGCAAAACCTGAAGCAAACCTGGAAGCAAAATTAGAAGCAAAAATGGAGGCAAACTTGGAAGCAAAACCAGAAGCAAACCTAGAAGCAACACAAGAAGCCAAACCAGAAGCAAAATTGGAAGCCAAACTAGAAGCCAAATCCGGCGCTAAATTGGAAGCAAAACCAGAAGCAAAACTGGAAGCAAACTTGGAAGCAACACAAGAAGCAAAACTAGAAGCAAAATTAGAAGCCAAACTGGAAGCCAAATTGGGTGCCAAATCAGGTGCTAAATTGGAAGAAAATCTGGAAGCAAAATCAAAAGAAAAATGAGAAGCAAAATTAGAAGCAAAAATTGAAGCAAAACTAGAAGCAAACCTGGAAGCAAAACTAGAAGCAAAACTGGAAGCAACACAAGAAGAAAAACTAGAAGCAAAATTAGAAGCCAAATTGGGTGGCAAATCTAGGGCTAAATTGGAAGCAAATCTAGAAGCAAAATCATAAGCAACACTGGAAGCAAAAATGGAAGCAAAACAAGAAGCAAACCTGGAAGCAAAACCAAAAGAAAAATTGGAAGCCAAATTGGGTGTCAAATCCGGTGCTAAATCTGGTGCCAAATCTGGCTGTTGCTTTCTGATGCTAAATCTGGTACTAAATCTAGCAGTAAAGTCAGTGCTAAATCTGACATAGAAGTAAGCATGCAAACTTGCGCCGAGTTTTGTGCCGAAAAAAGTGTCCAATTCCTAAGCTCAATTGTACTAAATTTTGGCTCTATTTTAGGTGCTAATTGCCTGTTCTATTGTAGTATAAACACAAATTCACTTGCTCACTTGCTTTTGCAAGCTTTCTCCTAGTCTGTACACCTTTATTCTTATCCCCAATTATCTGATCTGTTGAATGATTCCTTTGAACATACTTTGTTGGAGTCTTAGGGGTATTTCCTAATTCTTGTTCCTTCTCTTCTTTCTCCTCTTCTTCTTCTTCTTCAATGCAAGGAGATATATCAGATCCATAAATCTCTAGTTTTTGTGAGTTCTGACACAAATATTCATCTACCTTAACATTTGTGCTTTCAATCATCTTTCCCAATCTCTTATTGTAGCATCTATAGGCCTTGCTTTTGTTTGAGTAACCAAGAAAGATCCCTTCATCACACCCTGAATCAAACTTTCCAAGGTCTTCTTCATCTCTCCTGATGTAGCAGTTGCTGCCAAAGATCCTAAAGTATTTGACAGTGGGTGGTCTTCCATACCATAGCTCATATAAGGGGTCTTAGTGCTATTGACCCTGAATTGTACTCTATTAAGAAGGTAGACAACAGTGTGAACTACTTCCTTCCAATACATATCAGGTAGATCTGCATCTTTCAACATTGCTCTAGCCATCTCTTGTATAGTCATATTCTTCCTCTCCACTACCCCATTCTACTGAGGGATCCTAGGAGCAGACAAATGTCTCCTAATACCATGATCTTCATAAACCTTTTCAAATTCATTTGAAGTAAATTCACCCCCTCTATTAGATCTTAAGAATTTGATCTTAGTATTCATTTCATTCTCAACTTTTGCTTTGAAAATCTTAAACTTATCAAAGGCTTCTGATTTTTCTCTTAAAAAAGTAACCCAAGTCATTTGAGGGTAATCATCAATAAGAAACAAAAAATACCTTTCACCTTTTTGACTCTTTGTTGTTGTAGGTCCACATAGGTCAGTGTGAATCATCTCCAATGGCATTGTAGAAGAACACTCCTTGCTCTTGAAATTTGTCTTTGTCTGCTTTCCCATTTGACATTCCTTGCATAATGTGTTTGAAGGCTTGCTTATCTTAGGCATATCTCTCACTACATGAGTAGATCTGATCTTCACCATATTGTCAAAGTTTATGTGACCCATCCACTTGTGCCATATCCAACACTCACTGGATTGATCCAGTAAACAAGTTCTTCCATTTTCCTCCTTTAGATGAGAGACATTATGTCCTAGTACCTTTTGCAACTAATCTTCTGGACCCTACCTTCCATATCTCACAGCCTTTGGCATGAAATGTAAGATTGTATCCTTTAATGCACATCTAATTGACATTGAGGAGATTGTGCTTCATTCCTTTGACATATAGGACATCCACAATCTTGTTCTTTCCATCAATGGTTATAGTACCTTTTCTATAGATTCGTGCTGACTCATCACCACCAAACTTGACACCTCCACCATTCCACATCTTAAGGTTGATGAACTTCTCCTTGTCACCATTCATGTGGTTAGAGAAACCACTATCAATTACCCAAGTAGATGAATAAAAGCTATCTAAGTGTGATGCAGTGATTAATCTAGTGTCTAAGGGTGATGCAGAGGAGAGTTACCTATTATAACATGTTTTCTATATGTCTACATTGATATCCTATCAGTTTAAGGTACAACACTTAGAGACAAGCTACAGAAATTTGCCTAAGGCTTTCACAGTGTATATCCTAAGGCAGAGTTACAATATTTTGGTCTGCATTCCTCTGCAGAGAAAGATTTAGTCTTGTGGTTTAGAAGCTAAGTTGATTGACATATGAACGTACTATATCCAAGATTTCAGCTCTTTACACCTTCAACAAAGAAAGTTATAAGTGGTAGAGTTCCAGACTATGATTGATAATGTAAAGCAATGATGGAGACCTGTTGGAATGCTCCGCATTCCTTTAGAAGAGAAGTTGTACCTATGTGGTTTGGAGAATATTTTGGAGATATGTAATACATGCTTAATTAATGTATCAAGTACCTTAATGGTCCACAAGGTCAGTTTTCAAATGACAGAAGTAATACAGACAGTTCCAGATGCAAATGTATTCTATAGAACACATGTTTGTGTACTTGTAGAAGATGCATAAAATATAGATAAGCTATATGAGTGTTTGTGAATAATCTACATGCTTTAGAGTATCTTAGGTTTGAACCGCATGTAATTCTCTCTTATTTCCTATACTGCATAAGGTACTCAGGTCAGTTAGTAAAGAGTTGTATATGACTATCCTCCAAATTATAGTGTACCTAAGTTAAGTCTTTGATTTTCTCTGGAAGTAATAGATGAGATTGTGTGGATCTAGGAATGTGTTCATAATAGTGCATAAGTTCATTTCTAATATTTTCATATGTTTTGGTGTATCGCAATACAAAATCCCAAGTCTTGGAATATCACAGTCTATTCGGAATGCTTTGTCTCCATCAGTTCAACATGTTTCTTGTTTTGTAGATACATATATTGATTAGATACTTTAGGAAAATGGTGTATGGATAGTGTAGAGAAGATACATTGTTGAAAACTTGGTCCGGATAATGCTTTTGGCTTCTCCCTGGTGATGTGAAGATGGTAAGTTAGTAGTGGTACTGTTGTTTGGGACGACAGTCCAGTTTCCATCATGTATAGTTTATCTTGATTGGTTGTTTTGGCATAGAAGGATGTGCTATGATGTATTTTGGGTCCTATTGTGATTTTTTGTGATCCGCAACCTATTTACTCTTCATATTGTATATGTTTGATGCTAACCTATGGAAAATCACACGTTTCAACTAAGAGTCTTTTTGATGCTGACCTAATCAATGTTTTGAGATGTTGCGGAGGATATATATAAAAGAACAAATTCATTTGTGGATGGTATGAGTGTATGTTAATATGATAAAGAAGAATGTAAAGGATGAAGTGTGTGAAGTAGGTATGATGGAGTAATTGTGTGGGGAAGAGGATTGCAACATCAACATAAGTCGGATGCTTCTTTTATAGTAGTTCATAGTTATGTTATCATTGTAATTATTTGTAGCAGTGAGCTTTCTTTAGGGAGTAGTAGCTTCCTTGGGTTGTAGCCCTAAAACAATGTTGCAAACTTTTATAGTAGTGAGCATTATATTGTGAGCCAACACTCACCATGGTTTATCCCAATTTTGGGTTTTCCACATAAAAATATTGGTGTCATTGTGTTTATTGATGTGGTGCATGTTTTACTTTCTGTTCTCTAAATAATTTAATCTGATCTTCAAACAAAGTAGTTAAGTTTTTGTATATGTTGATTCACCCCCCTCTTAGCATCTTTGTGTGTTCAACAATTGGTATCAGAGCCAAGTACCTTTGAGAAGCCTAACAAGTTGAGGTAGATCTTGCATTTGAACACATGGAATCTGAAGCTACGCCTGATGTTGTCTTTACTCTGGAACCAGATCTAGAAGCAATGGAACCTAAAGGTTGGGACCTTAACCTAGATGAAGTTGACCTTGAATAACTTTGGTCATCCCTTGAGGATCTGGATGAAGCAAGAGAACTAAACCAGGAATATGACGACATGTTTTAAAAATCAAAGGAGACAATTATGAAATTGAAGACAAAAGCTAAATAATCAAAAGAAGAAATTGGCAAAGTGAAAGCTTAATTAGAAGGAGATAAAGGAGGTGACATTAAACTCAAGGAGGCAGAAGATATGATCTCTAATTTGAAAGTCATGGTTAAAGAAGGTAAGATGATTCAAGATTACCTAAATATCAAGCTCAATGAGAAAGTTGTTCAATGTTCAAAACTTGAGGAAGAAGTTGTCACTCTGAGAAAAGTACTGGATAAAGAAAAAGAACAGATTGAGAAGGGGTTAAAACTGAAGGGAGGTTCTGAGATTCTTGATGAACTAATCAACTCTCAAAAGCCATCAAAAGAAAAATCTAGCCTTGGTCTTGAAAAGGGGAAAAGTCTTATAATTATTGCATCTACAAACTTGTATGATAACTTCACAGCAGAAGGAAAGTCTAAAACATAGGAAGAAAAACATGTACTGAAGATCCTAAGAAGAATGCCTCCAAAGATGCAAAAGAAGAGGGTTTCACTTCTGTCTGGAGATAAAGAAAGAACAACAAGAAGAATAATTAAATAGAAATCATGATCCTAAACAAACTGCTCCTACTAGGTACCCTCAATCTTTCAATGGTAATTGCTATGCTTGTAATAAGTTTGGTCACAAGGTTGTTGAATGTAGAAGCAAGATGAATCAAAATTCAATTAGGCCTCCAAGATACAATGTTGTAAACTCTCATTCATCTCATGATCAATGTTGTGCTTGCAACAAAGTTGGTCATAAGGCTAATGATTACAGAAGCAAAGTAATGAGGAATGGTTTCATGAACAAGAATAATGTTAGGACTCATCAACTTTTTTATGGTTATTGCTACACATGCAACAAGTATAGTCATAAGGCTGCTAATTGTAGATCTAATGTGAGAAGAGGTGGTTATGCTCCATAGTCCAATACCACCTGCTACAATTCCAATAAATCAGGACACATTGCAAGGTTCTACAGGGGAAAGAGTGTAAGGTCTTCTACTCCTCAAAACAAGGTTGATATTACTCAGCAAAAGATAGAACAAAAGATAGAAATGAATAGAACATGGAGGAAGAAGGAAGAAAATGAAGCAAAGGAAGGATCTGCACCTATACTTGGTGCAAATGGATCCTCCAGAAACTGAAAGGAGGAAGTATTGGTTCAGGGGGAGTTACAACTGCAAACATTTTCAAATCCCTGAATGCACAAGATGTTGAATTCCTCAACATAATGGCTAAAAGTCATATGGATATGTCTGGTTGATGGTATGATGATGTTTTATCAAATTTCTAGAGAAAATAGACTCTTTTCAAAGAATTTCTAAGTGTTAATAGATCTATGTATAGTAAAAAGTTGATTAGGTCAAGAACAAATAAATGTAATCAATCCTGAATATCCAGGGTTGTTGAGAAGCCTATTTAGTCAATACTTGATCAAATTTAATCTCATTTGAATGAATTCAAGTGTGTGAAAGAGCAAAGAAGTGAGGAAGATCCTCAATAGAGCTTGTGTGCAAACCCTAATGACTACATTATCAGGTATTCTTCAAATTTGCCAATTAAACCCTAGTTTTTTGAAAGAATTATCATGGCAACACCAGTAGTAGTTGATATTGTGGAGAGACCAAGATTGAAATTCAAGAAACACCCATACAAATCTACTGAGACTAATAAGGATGGAGCTTTTTCTTGCATTCCCTCTAATGTGTTGCATACAGAGGATGTCTGGATATACATTCACTTATAGCTGGATGAGTATGATCACCTGAAGTTGGAACAATTCAGGAATGATCATCTCCTAGGTGATGATTTTTAATTGAAGCCAGAGTTTACAAATGTTGAGGTAAAATGGCTAGACATATGGAAGGGTTTCCCCAACTTCTGCTATGAAGAAGATTGGGTCAGGATTTCACTAAGTTGGATTCATGGGGATTTATTTTGCCTTGATCAACCCTATATGATCACTAAGGAAGCCATTAGGTCTATGATCGGGTTGTGCTCCTCTAGACTGGTGCCTACATTGAAATTTGTGAAGAATGAGGAGGTGATGAGACTTACCAGAATAGAATTTGATAAAAGATCCCTAACAGTGGATCATATCACTAATCTAGGGGTCCGCTATGCCACTATGAGCATTTCTTACAAAGTTTACTACAAAAAAAAGAGGGGTCTACTATTGCCACCGCTATTTATATTGCTTATCAGATGGTGAAAGAAGGGAAGGACTATGACCTCTATGAGATCTTGTGGCAACAATTGTTGGAAAATCTAAAGAGAACCAAGGAGACAAAGTACACATTTTAGTATGGTTCTTTAATCATTTACCTTATGTTCTATTTCTTGAGGGAATTACCTTCAATGAAGAATATGGTTTGCAAAATAAATACCCCTATTGCTCATCAAATCAAGGACTATATGCATAGTTTCCTTGATCACAAAAATTGTGACACTTTGTTTTGGGGATTTTTCAAAACATTTTAAAATGACATGCAAATAAGGGAAAGGATAGCAGGAAAATTTGTAGAAAAATACAAGAATGACATAACCTTCATGGTGGACAAAGACAATTGCTATATGGAGGAAGTAGAGCCAAGAACTTTCTAGATAACCACCTTGCCTTATGAGGTATCTGAATATGATTTGGTTGGATATGTTGATATGTTACTCAACAAGCCCAAGGATCTTGTTATTGAAAGATTTGGAACTTATGATGAGATCACCAACAAAACAATCATGAAGGATATGAAATAAAAAGAAGAAAAGATGAAATCAAAATTGGAGGAAATGCTTGACACTCCTAAGGATCCTACAAGAGAAGCCCAGACCTCTTCTGCTACACACGCACCTAAAAGGACAAGTAGGTCTGCCTCTGCTACTGCTACCTCTTCAAAGTCCCTTGGACTTGCTCCTACACCTCCCAATAGGAAAAGAACTACTACTGAAGTTCCGGTATAGACCAAGACTACAGAGTCAAAGAAACATATACCTAAGGTCCAAGAAAAAAGAGGAAATATCAATCTGGTGAACATAGAAGATGATGATGAAGAAGAAGAAGAATTTAGTATGCTTGAAAGAAGAAATAAAAAAGAGAAGGATAGGAAGAAGCAGAAACCACCAAAAGAAAAGGAAAACGAAAGGAAAAGAAATCAAAAGAAACTTCTCAAGAAGAATTTGAGCATGAGCCTCTATAGCTTGAGGCCACTGTGAATGCTATAGTACAACATGGTACATTGAAACAAGTTGCAGATCTCTAGGATAAGATGTCTATTGATGATGAAGCCACAATTGTGGAAGCAATAATTGAGTACATGATGGCCTTCAATGTGGCCCTAATTGAGTTCATTGATCAGCTTCATGTATGCCTTGCAAACTTACTCACCAACAAAATAAATGAAGCTATGGTAAAAGAGGCTGAGATGAGAAAACATGCAATTGAAAAGGTTGGTCCATCCATCACTGATAAAGAAAAGATCAAGATATCTTAAAAACAAGAAAGGGAATTTAGAACAAAAAGGAGAATAAATATTATGATGGGAAAAGACCAAGAAGAAATAGAGAGACTAAAGAAGGAAACATTAGAGAAAACTGCAAAAATTCTTGAGGAAATGAAGAATGCTAAGGTGACAGTTGAGGAACAAGTTCCTCTAGATATCCTAGATGTACCTCTTCAGGATATAGATCTGTCAGCCTTTGATGACAAAGACAATAGAGGAGACATGACTGAGAAAGATAAGGAGACTATTCCTCTAGAAAACACAAAAGGACAAAACTTAGGAGATCAAAATGAAATAAATATATCCCCTCCGGAGAATACTGATACACAAAATATAGAGGGTCAAGATAAAGTAAGTACACCCCCTCCATAGAACATGATTCCAGTGTAAGACATGACAACCCTCCTTTGGAGAATACAGGGAAAGATGAGAAAAGGAAAGAGGATAACCTTGAGGAAAAACAAGATGAAAAAGATCATGATGAAACAAAGGAGAAGCAAGATGAGGAAGTTAAGGACACTGTTGGGGATATAGGTCAGAGTTCTTCAAAGTTAGACTCATTCAAAGACCTATTAGATTTGTAGATGCATTTCCAACCTGTGATCACACCATAACTTCTATAAATTTCTACTCATGAAGGGAAAGTAGACTTGTCAAACTTTTCACCCCTTCACAAACTCCAACTTGGTGATATATTGAATGCTTCTACAAGAAAGGATTTCTTGCAAGAAAACCTAAAGAAAACTAGTTTAGTTGAAGATGTAGTGAAATTGATTCAAGAAGGTTTACCAGAGGTAAGCATTGATTCCTATCTATCTCCGGAGCAAAGTTGAAGCTTTTAATGGATTCCTTCAAGGACTACTCCTCACACATTGAAAATAGTTAGAATAAGAGGCCTTAAGGGAGATGAATGATAAAAGTTTGGCTGGGATGTCTAACAAATGTGCCAATGCACATAATAAACTATAGGAAATATAAATATGTTTAAGGGATGCGTTGATGAAGCCACTGCTTTATACTTGTTTTGCTTGAAATAGCCTAATTCCACCAAGAACATCAAAGCTTAGATAGACTCCATTAAGTCACAGATCTGCAAATTGGCTGAAGTATATGACTTGTTAAAAGACAAGAATGGAGCAACTAGAGCACAAGTTGAAAACCTTCATGCACAAATGTCACAGCTACAGGGCCAAAGAGAATAGATAAAGAAGCAATTTGGTCAACTAAGGGAAGCAATAAATATGAGACTTGCTTCATTATCTAGATTGCTATGTGAGGCTGAAAAGATTGAGCAGAAGATGAAGACACCAAGCAACATAGATGAGGCTAAGGACTTATGCATGCAATTTGAATGTCAAAATCACATTCTTGCCTCAGCGAAAGCAAATTGGGTATCTATTCTTACACAACTCAAGGTAATCTACAAAGCCATTCTACCTTCCAAATTAGTTGCAAGAGTATTATAGATAAAAAAGTTTTGGATGTATATAGATTTGCGGAGGATAGTAGTGCCATATTGTGTACATAAGAGACATTCTCATCTCACAGGAGTACTATTTGTAAAAATTATATAGTAATGGGGAATTTACACAGTTTTGGGATGATATATAATATGTTAGGCCCTTTGTCCTTGATGTCAAAGGGGGAGAGAGAGAAATATGCATCTAAGGGGGAGTGTTTGTACACATTTTATTTTGGTGTTGCCATCAATGAAAAAGGGGGAGATTGTTGGCAATATGTTTTTTCATTGATGTCAACTCTATATGTGTCAACCTCAAGTTAGAGAAAATGAAGTTAATGGATAGTGGAAGATTTGAGAGATGATTTGACTCAGTTCAACATGGTTAAGGTAGGTCATTCCAGAAGACCTAACAGATGAAGAAAGGATGTCTAAGTGTGATGCAGTGATCAATCTGGTGTCTAAGGGTGATGCAGAGGAGAGTTACCTATCATAACATGTTTTCTATATGTCTACATTGATATCCTATCAGTTTAAGGGACTACACTTAGAGACAAGTTACAAATGTTTGGCTAAGGCTTTCACAGTGTATATCCTAAAGAAGAGTTACACTATTTTGGTCCGCATTCCTCCACAAAGCAAGATTTAGTCTTGCATTTTAGAAGATAAGTTGATTGACATATGAATGTACTATATCCAAGATTTCAGCTCATTACACCTTCAACAGAGAAAGTTATAAGTGATAGAGTTCTAGACTATGATTTGACAATGTAAAGCAATGATGGAGACCTATTGAAATGCTCTAAATTCCTCCAAAAGAGAATTTGTGCCCATGTAGTTTGGAGAATATGTTTCGAGATGTGTAATACATGATTCCTTGATGTATCAAGTACCTTGATGGTCCACAAGGTTAGTTTTCAAATGACAGAAGTAATACAGACAGTTCTAGATGCAGAAGTATTCTATAGAACACATGTTTGAGTACTTGTGGAAGATGGAGACAGTATAGATCAGCGATATGAGTGTCTACAAAGACTCTATATGCTTCATAGTATCTCAGGTTTGAACTTCATGCAATTATCTCTTATTGCCTGTGTTGCATAAGATATTTAGGTTAGTTAGTAAAGAGTTGTATATGACTACCCTCTGAATTACAGTGTACCTGAGTTAAGTCTCTAGTTTTCTCTAGAAGTGATAGATGAGGTTGTGCGGATCTAGGAATGTGTTCATAATAGTGCATAAGTTCATTTCTAAGAGTTTCAGATGTTTTAGTGTACTACAATACAAAAACCCAAGTCTTGGAATATCACAGTCTGTCTGGAATGCTTTGTTTTCATCAGTTCAACATGTTTCTTGTTTTGTGGATACATATTGTTATGTTGTAAAATGTCCCCCTAGGACTTTTATGTCTTAAGTTTAGCTCCCGGGTCCCTTGTTTTTCATTATGCATGTTAGAAATGAACCCTGAGAGAAAATGCCCTAAAACCCATGACAAATGGGACATCTAGGAGACATTGTAGAGCTTAACCCTGTCCCAAAATAGGTCCCAGGATAAGGGCACTCGTGCCCCTACCCTAACCTATTTTGATAGGGTTCCAAATTTGAATTTCAGTTGGAGACCGTTAAAAGGTATCCGTTGCCAACATCTTGAGTTTGAATTATGAAATTATAGTGGGAATGCATATATAAGCATGTTTAAGACTTCATTTGAAAACTAGAAGATGATTATGATATTTTAGAGAACTTATGATTTTAGAGCATTCAAGGCATTCATTGTGTCAAAGTAGAATTTTGTTGTTATTGTGTTTATTATTACAGATTTGGCTTCATCTTCTCATGTTGTGAAGGATCTTTATCTATTTGAGAGATACACCTCTGAGGTGATATCTATTTGTGCTTCAATCAATCATTTATCAATTTGTTTTTGCCTCTATCCTGCAAAGAAATACACTCTATCTAACAACAATGTTGGTAGGCTTGAATGCCATTCTGAGGCTTGATTGAGGCAAGCTCCTAAACACCACAACCCCCAACCCCTCTCCTTGTGATTGCAAGTGATAGGTGTCGAATCTCGATAAGTGGAGTTGTAGAGGACTATTGCAGAACATAAGGATCCCAGATCTGATAGAAAAAACAAAAAAAGAGCACTATCAGGGCTTGGGCGCTAGTCCCTGTGTCCTCCAGGTTTGCAAAGCCAGAAATATCTAGAATAGTGATAATCAGAAAAGGTTTGGAAACCCTTAATAAAAATGCTACCTTGGACTTGGGGTGTGAGTCCCTTTGTCCTTGACTTTTCAAGATTCTAAACTTTAAAATATGGTATGTATGTAATCTCCATTTAGTATCTTTGAGTGCAAGCATTTGTCATAATTCTTCTTTTTATTCATGATTTTACATAATTAGGGGTTTGAGCATAATTGGGCTTAAATTAACACATTAATCATCAATTTCCAAATTTCCCTATCATTACAAGTGACAACCAACCTGTAGATGAATCCTCTTGTAGAAGTTGTTATTCAAATCGGTTAAATGTCCTTGAATATGTGTAGTGAAAGGAGGATCTAGCTAAACTATCCAACAATCCCATCTTCCCCCTTTTTCCTACATAACATTTTGGTGAACTTGTATTTTAATACATTTTGCACCTTGCTAAGTGTTGTACTTCAGATTTGCATTCATTCATTTCATTATCATTATATTGCATTTGAAAATCTACAAAAAAATGAAAAAATTAAAAAAAATCAAGTATCCCAGGCTTGCATTTAGACATGGTTTACATTATTTTAATTGCATTTCATCTAAAATCATTTAAATTTGAAGTAGGGAATTGCAATAAATCTATGAGATGTAGGGCCGAGGGTTCTAAACCCTCTCCAACCTATAGAGATATAGTGTATACAAACAGTGGAGATTGGAATCCAGTAGGCATTCCAAAGATTGCAGAATTTATCAAGGTGGGTAATAGAGGATTAGCAAAAAAAGATGGATAGAAAAAAGGTAAGTGCTCTTTCGATGACCCTGGTAAAATCTCGTTAATCCCTAATGATAATATGACTAAAGCCCTGAATAAGGAAGAATTTAGGCTAAATAATACAAGCATTTTTTTCACTACCCTAGATTATAACAAAACCCCTGCAAGAAACTATTTTACATAATGGATTAATAATGTCTGGGTGAAAAAGATGGGAATTGTGCACTCATTCTATCGAATGGTTCAAAGAGGGTTGTTTCTTATTATCTTTAAGAATAGTGCCATGCAATCAAGGGTAGTTAAAAAACAATTCTAGATGGTTGGAAATGCTATGTTTAGAGTGATTGTCTGGTCCTCTAATGTCCTTGAGGAAGAGATTGTTGCTTTGGCATACCCTAGATGGGTCACGATTAAAAATATGCCCTTGTTATTGTTGGCATTTATCCCCAAGATTGTGGCTAAATTTGGTAAAATGATTAAGTTAGAAAATACAACTAGCCCACTTCCTCGAATGGATGCATGGGTATTGGTTGCTCTCTATCTTGGAGTTGATATCCTTGAAGAAGTGGAATTAGAAACTGATAATAACATCTTCTCTTTTAATATAGAAGTTCTAGGAGGTTTGAATGCTTGCTTCCTATGTAAAAAAGGACATGTAAGGAGGAATTGACCTATTTTTTCCAGAGGGGACAAAGCCAAAAAGTCTAAATAGGACAAATATGAGATTAGCAATAGTGGACTTCAGGGAAGTGATGCCCCTGAAGGTGATGACCGGTTGCTAGATGTCAAAGAACCTAATTCTATTTCAAATGTAGGTAATGAACTTCGGGGAATCAATGGAAATATAAATCTAGAACTCTCATCAAATGAGGAAAATGTAATTAATGGTAGGGGAGATTTGTTTGTTAATGCAAAAGGAAGGTTGAGCCTTGATGCTCCCTCTCTGCTGGCCTTAGATAAATTACTGACCTGTAGCTTAAGGCCTAGGGATAATGACCACAATAACAAGGGAGATACGTCTTAAGGGGTGTTGATTCTTTACCAACCATTGAGATGTGTAAGAAAAATGCACAGGAGTTGGTTCTAGAAAGAATAAGACAACAAATTGAAGATAAGAGAAAGATTAAAAACAACCTTTATAATATTGATGGAAATTTAATAAAAGACTTGGATCACCACTATTTAGAGCAAGAGACTATGTTGAACCCGAGAGCCTTCAGTAATAATGAAACTGTAATTTGTACTAAGCAGACTGAAGAGCCAAGGGAGGATATTGCCTCCCGACAATCTACTCATGATTCTACTAGGGAAGACACCAAGAAAGTATAAATGACAGAGCACCAAATGAATCTTGATAGAACTAAAAATTTAAACTGGATGAACGTTGAAGAATATAATTTGTATAAGGCAGACATAATAAAAGCCATAACAGCTTCTAAAGAACATTGGACCCATGTGATAGAACAATTAGAAAACTATCCAAAAATAGAGTTACTAGATGAGACTCCAGGTGAAAATGGCTCCCTAGATAAGGAAGACATTAGAATCCCTTGGTCAAAAGAGATGTTGGTTAAAAAGAAAAGAGGAAGAAGGAAAAAAATGAAAGAGCTAGCTTTACCTTATTTGAGAAAAGGCAGTGGGCAATATGCCCTGCCTAGATGTTTTGAATCCTTTAGAAACATAGAGGATAATACTGATGCTATGGAATCAGATGAATTTTAAATGTCTCTCTTGGAATATTAGGGGATTAAAATCCCTAGATAGAAAGTATATTATAAGAAGACTACTTAATCAAGAGAAACAAAAAGATTTTGTTCTTTTACAGGAAGTAAAATTAGTTGGTTTTTCCTTGCAGGCTAGTCTTAAATTTGTTTGGAAGGATGCAACATCCTTTTCCACAAATCATGAGAAGGGAAAGGGAGGAGCAACCATCTTGATTTCCAACAATTGGGCTCATTGGATTGTTGAACATGGGGTCTCCATTTGCAATAGGGTTGTTTTGGTTTATTTGCAAAAAGGTGGTGTTAAATTGGGGATATGCAATATCTATGCCCCTAATGAATATAAACAAAGGGCTTTGTTGTGGAACTGGTTGTCTGAGTTAGAAGACTATCCTTGGGTAATAGGAGGGGATTTCAACATGGTAGAGCTTCCAGAAGATAAATTAGGTGGGATAGACATGGGCTGCAAAGGAAATGAAAAGTTTTTCTAGGAAAGAATAAAAAATAAGTTGAGTTTGTTTGATCCTCTTGAAGGTAGAAAAAAATTAAACAAGTCCATTTGGTATACATGGTGTAACTTTCAACAAGGGGGTACGAGAATATATTGCAGACTTGATAGGTTTTATGCCCATAAGGACTTTTTCTAGTTTGACCAAATGGAGGAAGCTAATTCCAGAGTGAAGGTTATACCATGGACCTTATCAGATGATCACCCTATTATGGTTAGTATTAACTTTGGGAATTGTAAAGATAGATAAAAGAACACTACTTATAAATTTATTTTGAATACAAGTTTGTTAAAAAATGACGACTGTTGTAATGTTGTGTTCACCCTTAGGGAGATTAACAAGAATTTTAGAAAAGACTTATCATCTATAGATAGATGGAACTTAAATGTTCAGGGATGAAAAAAAGTGTTTCAAACTATAGGTGAAAAGAAAGCAAAGGATTTGAGGAGGCTAGAAAATTAGTTGTAGAATAAGCTTTTAGAAACTGGATCTAGTTTACAAAATAATCCACTTATCATGGATTTTAATAAAGAGATGGCTGGTGCTAAATCTCAACTCATGAAAATTCAGAATTACAAGGATAGAGGTTTGAAAAAAGAGCCAAAGTAAACTGGATGACTTTGGGAGATAGGGGGACAAAATTCTTCTTTAATTGCCTAAAAACTAAAGAAAAAAGAGAGGCTATAGAAGTTGTCTGGGATGAGACAGGCTTGGTTAAAAATCGAGATGAGATCCTAGAAAATTTTTACATGTATTATAAATCCCTCTTTACCTCTGAATGCCAGGGGCCTCAAGGGAATGAAGCTAGGCTGAGATGTAAGAGTCTTATCCCTAAAAACATAAATAATGAGATGGCTAAACTGCTCAACCAACCTATCAAAAAGGATGAAATAGATAAGGCGATCTTATCTCTAAAGAATGATAAATCCCCAGGAAGAGATGGCTTTCCTATAGAAATTTATAAGAAGAATATAAATTGGATTAGTGAAGACTTGTTACAATTATACTTGGAGGCCATTGATAGAAAATCTCTAGGGAACTCAATCAATCATGGCATTATCAAATTGATCCCTAAAGAAGGAGATAAAACCCTTATTAAAAATTGGAGACCCATTACTCTTTTGAATGTGTCCTGTAAAATTTTAGCAAAAATTTTTGCTAAAAGAATAGAAAAAATCCTTTGGAACATCATTAATAGTACTCAAACAGGTTTCATCAAGGGGAGATACATCCTTGAAAATTTGATCACTAGTTGGGAGGCCATGGAATGGGCCAAAATAACTAATCAAGATGTGGGCATTCTCCTATTGGACTTTGAAAAAGCTTACGATAGAATTGAATGGCCCTTTATCCTAATGGTACTGGAGACTTTTGGTTTTCTAGAGTATTTTTATAGAATTATCAGAACTTTGTTAAAAGATGCTATTGCACAAGTAGAAATTAATGGTCAAATGACTAAGGACTTCCAGTTACAAAGGTCAATTAGACAAGGGTGTCCTCTTTCCCCCTCTCTTTTGGTTATTGCAGCTGATGACTTACATTACCTGCTTAGAGATTCTACCCTAAGCCTAAAAGTACAAGGTCTTTACCTACCTAATAAAGATGACTTGATTAATATACAATTTGTTTATGACACAACACTTTTCATTGAATTGAGATAGATTAATTTTGATAATCTAATGAAGAAAATGGAGATTTTTTACCAAGCAGCAGGGGCAAAAATCTCTAAAGCCAAAACTATCATGCTTGCCTAGAAAAATGAAAAACCAGATTGGTTCAAAGACTGTGAATTTCAATGGGGAAGTCCTAGTAAAATAGTTAGGTACCTGGGAATTCCTTTTGTTGTAGAACCAAACTTAAAAGATATGTGGAATTGGATTGAAAATAAAATAGACAATAAACTTAATTTTTGGAACAAGTAATACCTTTCTATTGCTGGAAGAGCACAAGTTTGCCAGAAAATTATTTCTTCTTACAGCATTTATTATGCCTCAGTTTGGTTATTTAGTAGCTACCAAGTTCAAACTATTCAAAAAAAGATTAGAAATTTTCTATGGTCTGATGGTAAAGGGAATAAAAAATTGCATTCCGTTAAATGGGAAATCTGCTATAATGATAAACAGAGAGGGGGGTTAGGACTAAAAGACTTAAAACAACAAGGGATAGCTCTAGCTGTGAAATGGATTTGTAAAAGTTTTGCAGGTTTTGAACTGTGGAAAGTCCTTGTTAGGAGCAATATCTCGAAAAGTATACCTAGGGGGGCCAAAACTTGGAAAAATCTTCCTCTTTGTGATCTTATTTTTGGTTGTTTTCCTGTTTCTTTAGCTGGATCCAATGTCTTTAAAATCCTGTGGAAGACTTGGGATTATAGTAAGAAAGCCATTATGAACATGAAATTTATACACTATGTAATTAAAAACATATATATGTCCAATATAATGTCCTGCGTGGCAGACAAGAGAAATATAGCTTAGAAAGATCTCTTAGGCTCTATATATATCTGTATTTTAGTCCAGTTTAAAGAACACATTTTTGTATAATATAATGAATTTAAAAAATAAATCATTTAAATCTCTGATATTTGCATTAGAGCTGATATAAATTGCAGCATTACATCATTCTATAATCAGTCACCTTGCATTTTCATACTATATTTGTTAGAATTTGCTTAAAATTGTGCATTTTTCATATAACCTAGTCTTTGGAAAAGCTAGGGTTTATGGTTAAAATCTTGTTTCAGATTTTACTAATCCTTTGAACACTCTTTCAAATATGATTTTGGACTGTAGTGTTATTGCATTGTATGTATTTGCATCTTACTTTTGTATTTTAGAACATTTACATTGAAAAAATTGAAAAAATCAAGCATTTTAGGTCATAAACAAGGATAGTTTTGCACCTATTTCCTTGAATAGGTGTTGAAAATCTTTTGAAATCTGATCTTGCATTCATTTTAACACATACATACATTGTTCATTTAAAAATTTCACATCATTTTGCACTTTTGCTTGAAAATTTGCATGCGTGTGTTGCATTATTTCATTCTACTCACTTGGTTTGTGTTTAAAGGGTTAATTAATGTCAAATTACATGGCTTCTCATCGTAATAATAATGCTAGGGTTCCTCCTAAGCCTTATTTGAAAAGAAAGATTCCTGAACCTGAAATAACATTCACACCTCATGATAGAATAATGGGAGATATTGAAGGACCTCCATATATTACAATCAATGTAATGGAGATTCCTGTGCATGGAACACTTATAGATCCTAATTGTATGACTAATGTAGCAATAGAAGAGTTCCTTTTCTCACATGAGTTGATACAAGAATCTTATGAACCTACAGATATAATGATTAAGACACATACTGGAGCCTTTATTCCTACTTATGGGAAGATATCCTTATTGGTTATGATATATGATAAAGCCATGGAATAATTATTTGATGTCATACCCTCATCTGACCTCTTCTGCATATAATTAGGACATCCATGGCTCAAGACTATGAAGACTGGCCACTCAACAGTTCACAAATGCCTAAAATTCCCTTTTCATGGACAAGTATGCACTATTCATCATAACACATGGCAGCCCATGGTTACTCAAAAAAACTTTACTCTCGATTACTTCTGGCCATGACCCTGTAGAGAACCCGAACCATGACGAGACCAACTTTTCTTAGCATATAGATGATATAAAGCAAAACTACTATCTCGATTGGTTGGGTTGTTAGAAATGAAAGCACAACTACTTCAAATGGAAATCTGATTCAAATATATTTAATGATCTTATATCAGTGTATTATCAATGGAGATTGCATCACAACAGAAAACCTACTATAGAGAAATAACAAGCATTAAGAATAGAACACATAACATAGTATGTAACGTGGAGAAAAGCATTTTGGGTAAAAAAACTCCACCAAGAAAAGAGGCCCCAAGTTGTATTATCTTCAAATATGAGATTACAATACATGCACTTCCTTTATTTCTTTAGTCTTCAATCCAATGACACCTGTTACACTCAAATCTAATAAAAACGTAGTATAAAAGTCCTTATAAAAGGGGGTTTCCTTCTAGGGAAAGATAATCGACAAAATATTGATTGTCAAAACTGTGACCTAATGACGAATGATCTAGATTCACAATGATAAAATGTAAATAAAATGAGGTTTCAGGGACACTGCCCCCAAACCCCCGCTGGGGAGCACGGCCCACAAACCCCTCGCAATGGAGAAACCCCCCTGCAATCCCCCATCATGAATGATTGAGCATCATGTACTGGATATAAACATATGGTTGAACAAGATCGCTACTGGTAAAATCTTTCATCCCTTATGGGTGATTTACAAACAATATTAGGAGTAATTAATTACATAGGATTTACAAGGTTGATGGCACCTTAATCCTATCATGGGCCTCCTATTCCAACAAGAGAAGAACAAACCGCATTAGAAGAACTTCCTAGATCAAAAGGTAAGGGAATCTATGTTGAGGTTCCTCCTCCATCATCCTTACAAGGATTGGGAGGTACTCGTCGAGAACAATGCACTTCATCAAAACAAATTAGATTTGAACAAGCTTCCTCCTCTGAGATACAAAAACCTATAGAGAAACATGAGACTCCTTTTGGAGATATAAGCAATAAAACAAAAAGGAATAGACAAGCAAGAGGAAGGAGGAAGTGAAGACAAGCTTTTGCCCAATGAAATGCACCTCAACAAGAAAACATTCCACCTAACATTGTGTTGATATGCCCTAGACAACTAAGAGGGGGGGTGAATCAGTTGTCTCAAAAACTTAAACACTTCTACAATTAAACATCAATCACTTATCCACAATTATAATGAATGCATGAAATCAGAAACTTAACCACAGATACAACATCAAACACATGAGACACTAGATTTTACATGGAAAACCCCAAGGTGGGGAAAAACCATGAAGAGGATTAGCTCTCAATATATATTGCAATCTTGAAATAATGATGTTTAGGCTTGGTCATTCAACGGGCCTAAACATACTGGCTCACTGCCATGAAGAACAACTAGGTCTAGTAGGCTCACTACCTCAACCCTAAACCTAGCAAGATTACAATAAGGGCTGTTAAACCATGAGGGTTGTTAAACCCTACTAGTATCTCACTACCATAATCAACACCTTCTTCATGTCTGTGATTTAAGTACAATAACTCCTCTACTCTACTCTACCTCTACTCTGCTCTATCTCTTCTCAGCTCTGCCTCTTCTATGCTTTACTTTTTGGACCTTTCTTAATATCTTTCTATTTTCACTCAAGGACATCTTTTCCTCGACTCAACTACAAGTATTTATACATGATCAACCTTGGAATGATCATCAAGGTCAGCATTACAATCATCAACCATTGGAACAATCTCCAAGGTTGGCATTACAAACATTCACAAAATAGGGCCTAGCCTATTACAATATTATGCAAAGGAAATGAAATAAGATGTATACGGATCATGCCACACCTTAGCTAGGACTCAAACATGATCTTCCATGCCACAACACACTTCCACAAACCTCAAGGAATTTCCACAATAACTGGAGTTAACCAAGTCGGCTAAGACTGGTTACATGTTACACTATCTGGGAACAATCTTCAAACATGATCTCAATTCCCTAATGCGGACCAATGTCAAGATAGGAACATGATTAGGAGACATCCACAAGCATGTTATAATCACTAGGAGCAACCACATGAACCTTAACCACTTTAGCCATAGGAATCTTCTCACTGGAACACATGAACTTCACTGTCTTCAACTGACATAAAAGAAAGATAGTTTGCGGACCACCAGAACATGAACCATTGCATTTGTAGGCACTTATGATCATCCCAGACTTCCCTCTAGAATTGCAGAGAAAAATACTTTATTACGGAGGAAAGCGGACCAAAACACTTTCTCCCTATCACTAGAGAATAATCAGAGGGAGCAGGCTTTACTCTGGTGAATGTAACTTTCTCATAACTTCACACTCGAAGCTCAAACTCAGGATTTAGCATCTTTAGACATCCCTTTAAATAACTTCCAATCTATAAACCAAGATCTTCATCCAATAGGAGATGCAGAGCAGTCTATCAGACTGTTCTTCAGCATACAACTCTTTGTCTATACTGCACTTCATTGTAACTCACTTTATTCTTCTAGAGAGGCCAATTTTCTCAATATCCTCAACACACAAGGCTTCTAAATAAGTAATAGAATAGAACACAGTTGACACCAATGAAAACAAAGATATGTTGACATCACTGACAACACTGATTAGGCACATACTTGTAACAATCTCCCCCTTTGTCATTGATGGAAACATATGATGTGAAAAACTGCAACAGTCATCAACACAAGATTCTCCCCCTTTCTCTTTACACACCTACACTCTTTCTTTCTACAAGATTCTCCCCCTTTCTCTTTACACATCTGCACTCTTTGTCTATCTAAGTTTTTCATATGACTTCTCTCCCCCTTTGACATCAATGGCAAAGGGCACATACTTGCAATCTTCTACTTCTGAACCGAACTCTTTCCATCTGACTACTCCCCCTTACTTGATGCTGTCTTTGACTGCATCTTTTGGTCTTTCTTATGAACTTCTTCCCTTATTCAGTTGTTCAAATCTTTCTACTATTTCCTCTGTCAGTAACACTGCAACACTTACTGCTCTTTATTAGAAACTCATATTGGCATTATCTATCTGCTTCCTCTAGGAGATAACCTCATAATTCTCTTTGTCTTCAGCAACAATCTTTGATTTCTACTTGCATTGCTACACCTTTTTCTTTTTACTGGTCTAAATACTCCCTCTTAGTGGTACACCTTCACATGCATATCTTGTCTTCTCAAAGCCTTAGATTTGATGACATCCAACTAAGATGTTCCATCTTTTATCAACTTTCATGACAACTTATGAGAACAATGTATTTCCATAGATCAACACTTATTTGTAGTTTTTCCCCTACAGTCTCCTTGAACATCAATTAGAACTATCAATTCCCCATTAGTAGCTAAAACAATGTCTTCTTCACCTTGCCAAAATACATGACCTGTCAGTCATGTCCCTTAAGTGCATGTGTGACCAATTTATCTCACATCATAACTCCCAATATAGACCATATGAGACTCTAGAATTCATGTCCAACATTCATCATTGACGTCTTAACATACCATCAGAACGACAAAACAAAATATATAATAGTGGAGAAATGCGGACCCTTGTACCCTGGTGCTACACACTATCCTTGACTTATCTTTATTCATCAGGACTTGGACAATTCACAATGTGACTTCCTAGGAAATATGTTCACCAAGTGTTTATAAACAACATACCTGAACCACATATAATGATTTTCAACTATAGAAGCATATTGATCCAATCTCCATTACTTACTTTGCATACTGCTCATACTTAGTCTTTTAGGCTTTCGAACCAAAATTCTTTCAAGTGATCTATCATATCATATCTTCATGCTAGATCTCAATACTAATTATCTAGCTGGGGGATTTAGAATTTTCAACCTAGCTCACCTTGAGTCATAGTCCACAATTTACTTCCCAGAGGAGGTATTCATTCCAGAGTCTGGTGCAAACTCATTTCTTGCTTCAATTACTTCCTTCCTGACCCCAAACCTCGTTCATCTCTTTTTCCACTGGTTTCCCTAGTTCTAATTGATTATCCTTCTTCATGTTCTTACTTCTACAGGATCTTACAAAATATCCAGGTTTGTTGCAATTGAAGCACATAGTAGTTTTCTGACCATTGTTTCTTCCATTCATCCTTGACCTGCATAGGTTGGCCTTATGCCCAAAATCATTGCATGTATAACAGTAGCCACTGAAATTGTCTTATCATAGAATTTTCTTACTTGACTTCTACACTCATTAGCCCTATGTCCCATTTTATGGCATGCATAGCACCTAATAAAATTTTGACTTTTTTTACTTCTACATTCAATAGCTTTATGACCAATTTTATTGCATGTGAAACATTTTGATTTATCTTGATTCTACACCAAGTGGCCTTGTGACCAAACCTATTATAGGAGTTACAATAATCTTTGAAGGATGGGTACCTTTGAGCATTTGGTTTCTTGACTGATGGTCTTCTAGGTTTGTTTCTTTGATCCTAAATATGTTTCCTTTTGTCCTTTTCCTCAACATCCTCTTCTTGACCTGCTCTGGAACCTTTATCTTTTTCAAGTCTCATGCTTTCTTTGTCTTTAATATTTTTCTAACTTTCCATTACTCTATCATATCTGGCGGCACTCATACTGAATTGATCCCATTGAGCCCATGCATGTTTTAGATTAGCTTTCAGATCCACAACTTCCTCTTCAAGCTTTATGCAGTTTTTAGTTGCCTTTCAAATATTCCTCAATTTTTTCTTTTTCTTCATTGTCCTCTTTTAGTTTTTGCTGAAGTTGCCTGATTTGCTTTCTCAATTCTTTGATGTAATCATTTGCTTCCATTATATTTCCCTTTAAATCCATATTTTCTTCTTCTGATTTCTCAAGATTTTCAAGTGCAGTTTTGGAACTGTTATTGTCAATACTGGCAATCAAGCAAAGATTCATTTGATTCACAGCAACTCTATGTCCTTCCTCATCACACTTTGTTTTGTCACTGATGGTCTAGGATCCTTCTTGTGCTTCATTTTGTAGATCCTCATTGATTGAGTGAGAGTACTTTTGAATGTTCTCATTTACTCTAACATTTGTACTTTCAACAATCTTTCCCAATCTATTGTTGTAATAGAGGTAAGCCCTGGTCCAAGATGAATAACCAAGAAAAATGCCTTCCTCATACTTAGCATTGTCCTTTTTAATTTTAATGAGGCACTTGCTTCCAAAGATTTTCAAATATCTCACAGTGGGTACTGATCCATACCACAATTCAAACGGAGTCTTTACTTCTTTGGTTTTTACCTGGACTCTGTTTAATGTATAGACAGTGGTTTGAATTACCTCCTTCCAAAATGTATCTAGCAGATTTACTTCTTCCATCATTAATTTTGTAGTTTCCTGAATAGTTCTACTTGCTTCTTCCATTATCTTATTTTTTGCAGAGACCTATTTTTCTATCCCATAGGTTTCACAAAACATATTGAAATCATTGGAGGTGAGCTCTTCTTCTTTTCCAATTCTCAGACTTTTGATTTTCATGCTTAGTTCATTTTCAACTGTTTCTTTAAAAACTTTGAGTGCATCTAGAATCTTTGATTTATCCTTTAAAAAACTAACCCAAGTTATTCTAGAAAAATCATCAATAAAAAACATAAAGTAACTGTCATCATGGAGGCTTGGTATTCTTGTAGGACCACAAAAGCTTGTATGAATCAATTCCAATTGTCCAATGGAAGATCTTTCTTTATCCTGCAATATTTTTCTTGACAATTTTTGACATTTCTTGCAAGTGATGTTGTTCGAGTAATCAATTTCTAGTAGGTCCTTCGCAACTTGAACTAAACTTGTTTTTATTAAGTCATCAAGATTTGTATGACAAAGTCTTCTATGCCAGACCCATCTTTCATTGGTATGAGATTTGAACCCAAGAAAGTTACTTCTTCTGAGATGATAGAGATTCTCATCTTTTCTTTTCCCAATTGCTATTGTAGCTCCAGACTTTTCTTTGATTTCAAGGGAATCATTCTCCAACACAAACTTAAAACCCTTTTTGCATAACTGTCCAATGCTTAAGAGATTTTGTTTCAAATTTTTTACATAAAGAACATCTTCAGAAATTTGTCTGTTGCCAAAATTTATTGACCCTATTCCCCAGATTTCAACAGTGGAGTCATCTCCAAATGTAACTAGCCCTTCATCGAATCCTTCCAGACTTAAAAACTTACTCTTGTCACTAGTCATATGGTTTGAGCAGCTACTATCAATAACCCAACAGTCTTCACTTTGAGACATGACTTCATCACTAGTGCATACTTCAAAACATCTTTGATGAATCACTTCCTTGGACAATTTTTCATTATTTGTTGATGAGCATTCAGGTGTGATGATAAGTACCTATTTTCCTTTTGACTCCATTTAGGATCTCCTTCAAGTTGTTAGACTCTTTCCAAAGGAACTTGGCTCTGATACCAATTATTGATATGCCCCAGACAATTGAGAGGGGGGGTGAATTAGTTGTCTCAACAACTTAAACACTTCTACAATTAAACAGCAATCACTTATCCACAATTATAATGAATGCATAAAATTAGAAACTTAACCACATATACAACATCAAATACATGAGACACCAGATTTTACATGGAAAACTCCAAGGTGGGGAAAAACCACAGAGAGGATTAGCTCTCAATATATATTGCAATCTTGAAATAATGATGTTCAGGCTTGGTCACTCCATGGGCCAAAACATACTGGCTCACTGCCATGAAGAACAACTAGGTCTAGTAGGCTCACTGCCTCAACCCTAAACCTAGCAAGATTACAATAAGGGCTATTAAACCCTGAGGGTTGTTAAACCCTACTGGAAGCTCACTGCCAGGCTCACTACCACAATCAACACCTTCTTCATGTCTGTGATTGAAGTACAATAACTCCTCTACTCTGCTCTACCTCTACTCTGCTCTGCCTCTTTTCAACTCTGCCTCTTCTCTGCTCTGCCTCTTCTCTACTCTGCCTTTTGGATCTTTCTTAATATCTTTCCATTTTTGCTCAAGGACATCTTTTCCTCAACTCAACTACAAGTATTTATACACTTCATCAATCTTGGAATCATCATCAAGGTTGGCATTACAATCATCAACCATTGGAACAATCTCCAAGGTCAGCATTACAAACATTCACAAAATAGGTCCTAACCTATTACAATATTATGCAAAGGAAATGAAGTAAAAATGTATACGGCTCATGCCACACCTTAGCTGGGACTCAAACATGATCTTCCATGCCACAACACACTTCCACACTCTTAAAGGAATTTCTGCAATAACTGGAGTTAACCAAGTCGGCTAAGACTGGTTACATGTTACACTGTTTGGGAACAATCTTCAAACATAATCTCAATTCCTTAACGCGGACCAATTTCAAGATAGGAACATGATTAGGAGACATCCACAAGCACATTATAATCACCAGGAGCAACCGCATGAAACTTAACCACTTTAGCCATATCAATCTTCTCACTGAAACACATGAACTTCACTGTCTTCAACTAACATAAAAGAAAGATAGCTTGCAGACCACTAGAACATGAACCACTACATTTTTAGGCACTTATCATCATCACAGACTTCCCTCTAGAACCATAGAGTAAAATACTTTATTGTGGAGGAATGCGGAGCAAAACACTTTCTCCCTGTCACTAGAGAATAATCAAAAGGAGCAGTCTTTACTCTGGTGAATGTAACTTTCTCACAACTTCACACTGGAAGCTCAAACTTAGGATTTAGCATCTTCATACATCCATTTAAATTACTTCTAATATACAAACCAAGATCTTCATCCAGCAGGAGATGTGAAGCAGTCTACCGGATTGTTCTTTAGCATACAACTCTTTGTCTGTACTACACTTCATTGTAACTCATTTGATTCTTCCGGAGAGGCCAATTTTCTCAATATGCTCAACACACAAGGCTTCTAAACAAGTAATAGAATAGAACACAGTTGACACCAATGACAACAAAGATATATTGACATCAATGACAACATCGATTAGGCACATACTTGCAACACATTGAACCTAACAAAGAAAAACCTAAAGGAAAAGAGATTAAGGATATTGAAAAAAGTTGGGCTATTGTACTTTATGTACCTCTTTCCTCTAACATTCGAGATTGGGAAGATGATGATTTGCGTTTCGATAATCACTAGTTTGATTATTCAATAGGTAAGTATTTCTAACCTTGGTGGTCATCTATGTCGTAGCATTATTTTCTCATTTATGTGGCTTCCCCTCTTGTGTTGCATTCCCCTGTGATGTGTTATGTGTTGTTTAGGCCTCCCAGGATGACCCTTGATACTATTGTAAGGTCAAGGATACCAGAAGACCACCTCTGTTGTGACCATTCTTCTATTTGTTTCATCATTCTTCTATCTTGCTTCTCCTCTATTTTTATTATTGTGTGTTGTGTCTTAGCCGCATAGCATTGTGGTTGATGACCTGGGGGCATCCTCCTACATGATTGTTTGTAAGGCACTTGTTCTCCTCTCTCAATTTATTGTTTACCTTCTTCTCTAGTGATTCTATCTAGTCGGTGGATGACAAAAAACAAAGACCTAACTGATAGGGACTGCGTGTCCCTTTAGCGAGCAAGCAAAAATGGACCTAGTCCATACATGAAGATGAGGTTAATTTATATATATGACGCTTGGCTAGTAGAATCACTCTGTGTGATATTTTATGTTGTCTTATCTTTTTAACAAATCATAACAATACATCTGCTCCATGCACTTTGGTTTTCTTGTATCTTGCCTTGTTGTTACACTCAATTTTGAGATATCTGCAGTATAGCCCAATGGTTATACTAGGTTTCAAACCCATAAAATAGCCTTGGCCTTTGATGTGATTGTTTTAATGCATAGATTTAATGAATTGAATTTTTACCATAATCAATGTGTTTCTAGAAACATTCAGCAATCGTGAGCACATGTCACCTTTAGGGGCATGGGCTTTGTAAAAGCTCTTGTTCCCTTATGTGTTTTCTCTCTACCTTAACATGCTTGATATTGGTACACGACATCAACTATCTTAATGTGGGGGCATACATAAGGTAATCTGTCTAATGATTTTGGTACTAACAAAGCATGTTTGCATACATTGATCTATTGTGTATACCTCCTTTTCACTGTAAGGCATCTCCGTGATGTAGGTGGGGTTGTATTTTCAAAAGAACTTTGTGGAGGCGGGGATGGTGATGAGGTCGGAGTAGGCTTTGTTAATACATCATCGTTTACTCTTTATCAATCCGAAGATGTCTGGAGCGATCTGTGATAAGACTATTTATTGGGGGGTTTTCTTTACGAGATGGTTGAGGACTAGAGATTGGTTTGGTGATCCTCACACGGTTGTAGTTATGATCTTCTTGCTCATAAAATAACTACTTTACTTTGCTTGAAAAGAAACACTCTTGCTTAAAAAAAAGAAACTATTCTAACATTTACTGAAATAAACATTAATCTAATTGCTTTGAAACAAACACACGTGCTGAAATGGGAGTTTAATCTAATTGCTGGAAATGAACACACTTGCAAAAAATAAGAGATGAACAAAAAGGAAACCTATCAAGTTTCTTCTTAGACATGCAATACTTTGAACATCACAATGCTTAAGGAGATAACAAATCTGCTTTTTTTATAATTTTCTATTTTTGGAAGAATAAACTTGCAGGTGAGAACACATGATAGAAAAACAACACATAACACTTTGTTGTAAAGAAATTAACAAAAGTAAAATGATACAGACATAATACCGAGAGATCTCCTCCAAGGTGGGGAAGCGGGCCCTACTTTCCCAATTGGAGATGATCCTCTTTGATCAACAACTTATTTCAAAAGAAATCTCCCTTCATTTATATTTTATTCAAATTTAAAGAACATACATGCATAAACTCAGAAGTTTTCTTCTATTGAAAACAAACTGCAATGAACAACTAAATTGATGGAAAACATGAACTAACTTAATAAGGCGCAATGGCTCCTCTACTTATACAATCGAGCCTTATTGAAAAAGGAATGCTAATTGTGAGCCTAACTGTAGCGAACTAGAATAGCTAGTTGCATGCTTATTGAAAAGTAAATCTAACTACTAACTAATTCCCTATGAACTGGAGCTAGAACAGCCAGCTATATTATTTGCTTAACTACACAATCAGTTGCAAGAAACTCTAGATCTACGATCTGAGTAAAGCAATTAGTCGAGCAAACTCCATGAGTTCCCCAAAAATAGTGGTGTGCCCAGGCGACAATGGTAGCTGGAGCTAACGTTTGCCATCAGATATATGGGTCACTAAGTTCAGTGATATGGCATTATAATTAAAGCCGTGGCAAGGATTTGAGGTGCTGATTGGGCATGTTGCAGGGCTTAGAGGGTCTTCAGGAGTGTTTGTTGGAAATCATCGACTCAGGGGAGGATGATGCTTAGGAAATATTGTTCTTTGAAGCTATCTGGAGTTCAGCTGAAGTTCAACTGCTGCAACCTTTATTGAACATCCACAACTTATACCACAAATTATGAGATATGCACATAGAAAACGTCATTCAAGCATCAATATTAAAAAGATTTCATCAAGGTGTAATGGAAACAAAACATAAGCATAATCAATTCTCAAGACAAATATAATTATAATAATATGTATTTATATGCCAATATGTTTTCTAAAAGTTTATCAAAGCATGAAAATATTGATAATTAAATGAGTCAATCATTTGGCTCATCATTTCCACCCTGCTTAGCTTCTACCATGCCCTCATGGCCATTACTGTCCTGCCCCATCCATAATGTTTTTCCCTTCTATAATTGTGATACAGTTATAGTTGTCATCGCCATACTGGAACAACTGTCTGCCCTTAGGGTGGAACCCATCATTTTCCTAAATCTTGCTATGCCATTTGCTAAATTTTTTGGGTGGCATTGGTTCACCTTGAGGATGGTTGACCCTAGGCACTGGCATGAGAAATAGTGGGGGTCTAAACTGCAACTTGGTTTATTGAAGTTTCTCTTTATTTCGGTTTGGTGAAAAGGAAGCTATTGAAGTATGAGTTGCCATCTACAAATTTGCTGGAAGAAATAATTTCATGCAGGTTGGCACTTGTTCCTGCTGTCTTTTCGGTACTCATGGTGGATACTTTGGAGTGTTGCCATAGGGTGGCGCGTGCAAAATTTTTCTTCAAAGCCGCCATCTTAATTGCCTTCTATGTATTTCCAGAGATGATGCCATTCCACTATGGCTTTATGTTCATTCAGATGTACTTCCCTCTTAATTGGTCATCGTTACCTTCATTATGATTTTACAAACTGGGCTTTTATTCCATTTTTGGCAATAATTTAAAGCTCACCCATCTTAATGACCAAGTACTATGATTTTCTTGGGAATACGTAAGATCCGCAATCAAGTATCAACTTACCACATGTCAATCCATAATCATTGCTGTGACTGCGATCTTTGTGTACCAAAAGTTGAAGCTACATGATGTTACTTTTTCAAAACATGTGGCATAGCTATACATATTAAAATAATTATATAAGTTTTGAGGAAAGAGTATACCTAGGTAAGGTACCCATGACCTTGATTATATCACTTCAATCTTTCCACCGAATTAATTTCTGCTACACATTGGTCTTGTGCTCGTAGGTATTTGAGTTGGTGCTATACACTTGGTCTTCATCTGGAGCCATCAAGAGCTATTTGGAGCCATCTCGAGCATGCTATATCACAAAAAGATTTGTAGAGTCTACAAAATATTTTTATTAGAAAAGGAGGGAGTTTCAAAGAAAAGACCGCCATTACTAGTTTTCAGTCTTCCCTCTAGGCAAAGCTGCCATTACTAGTTTTCAACATTTGCCCAATTTTTTTTTACAGGAAAGGCCGCCATTTCTGGTTTTCAACATCAACTACTTTATTCATTCAAGAATTGTTATTTAGAGCACAATTCCCATGGAAGAAAGGTCTTCCACAGAGAAATGTTCTATTTGAGACTAAATTTTGGCAGAGAATTCTTCTTTGGAGGCTGGTTTATGGTACAGCTTCAATCTATGTCCATTGACTAGAAAAACTCTGCAATCTCCATCAATTGGAACTAACTGGATAGCTCCATTGCTGAAGGTTTCTTGAATTTCATAAGGCCCCAACCATCTGGTATGTAGTTTTCCTTTTAGATCCTGATATTTAGAATCATACAACAGGACCCAATCTCCTTGTCTGAAGTGCCTGCTAATGATGTGCTTATCATGTCATTCCTTTCTTTGTTGTTGGATTAATTCAGTATGTTGAAGTGCTTCCATTCTCATCTCATCTAGTCTATTTAACCATAACACCCTTTGTTGCTGAGCCTTGGTCAAATCAATGCCAACTTCAAGTGTTGTCCTTAATGTTTCTATCTCATATTCGATGTGTAGCACTGGGTGCTTTCCATAAACTGACTCATATGGAGTGAAGTTAGTTGTTGATCTCCAGGTAGTATTATAAGCCCAAACAACTTCTATTATTCTATTGGCCCAATCTATCCTTCTGCTTAAGATAGTTTTGGTGAGAATATTCTTCAATTCTCTATTTGTGACTTCAACCTGACCATTGCTTTGTGGATGATATGGAGAAGATTTTCTGTGAGTGATCTGATATCTTTCCAGGAATGCTTTGATCATGGCAGACATAAACTATGGTCCCTAATCAAAGACAAGAGTTCTGGGTGCTCCATACCGCTACAAGATATGTTTGTATAGGAAATCTCCAACTTTCTCCTCTTTTGCTGCCGACAGTGCTTTTGCTTCAACCCATTTGGTGGCATAATCTGTGCAGACTAGTATATAGTGATTGCCTCTGGATGCTGGGTCAATTGGTCCGACAAATTCTATCCCCCATTTTTCAAATGGTTCTAAAGCCATTTGGGGATGGAGGGGCATCTTTGTGGTGAAAGTTGGATGTCCCATTCGTTGACACTGATCGCATCGCTTGACATATTGGTGAATATCTTTGGTCATTATTGGCCAAAACTATCCAGCTCCCAGGATTTTGTGCCCCATTCTGATGGCTGAAAAGTGTCCTCCAGAAGGTTCATCATGACATGCATGGATTATGTCATACACCTCTATTTCCTGCACACATCGACGTAATACATGATCAGGACAATTTTTAAACAGAAGACCATTTACCTACTTGTATCTGGAGCTCTCCTGAACTAGCCGTCTAATTTATTTCGAGTTGAAATGTTGTGGGCATTTTCCTTAAACCAGATAATTAGCCAAATCAGAAAACCATGGAGATTGTATAGAGATGGTGACTAAATGTTCATCAAGAAATGTATCATCCACTAGTTCATTATTTCCCTGCACATTCAATCTAGACAAGAAGTTAGCAACAACATTATCTTTGCTTAGTTTATCAATAATAGTTATGTCAAATTCTTGCAATAATAATAACCATCTAATAATTCTACCACCAACTACAGATTTGTTCATCAGATACCTTATGGTTGTATGATCAGTGTGTACAAAGATTTTATAGCCCTTGATGTAGTGGTAAAATTTGTTGATAGCATAGACTACTGCCAAAAATTCTTTTTCAGTTGTGTAATTTTTCTCAGCTGGGTTCAAGTTCTTGCTGATGTAATATATTGCATGCATACGTCCAGACTCACTTAATTGTCCTAAGATTGCCCCAATGGCCTGATTGGAAGCATCTGTGTGGATGTGAAATGGTTCTCCCTAGTTTGGTCCTTTTATCACTGGAGCGGTTATGAGGGCACTTTTGATGGTCTCAAATGACTGCTGGCATTCTTGTGTCCACTTAAATTTGGAATCCTTCTTCAACAAAGTGAACATAGGGTCAATTTTTTGACTGAAATTTTCAATGAACCTTCTGTAATAGCTAGCATGTCCCAGAAAACTCCTCACCTTAGTTTACATTTCAGGAGGAGGAATTTGTACTATGATTTTGATCTTCTTGGGGTCTAGTTTTAATCCCTCCTGTGAGATATGGTGACCAAGTACAATTCCCTCAGTCATCATGAGAAAGCATTTTTCATGGTTTAAAGACAGCTGGTGTTCTTTGCATCTTTCAAGTACCTTGTTTAAACTATTCAGGCTTTATCAAAGGTTTTAAAATGCACCATAAAGTCATCCATATAGACTTCAACACAGGTATTCGCTAGATCAACAAATATTGCTAAAACAACATGTTGAAATTTGGCTGGTGTATTACATAACCCAAATGGCAAGACTCTGTAGGCAAATCTCCCCCATGGATAGGTGAAGGTTGTCATATCTTGATCTTCTGGAGCTACCTGGATCTGGTTATAGCCACTAAAACCATCTAAGAAGGAGAAATAGCAACTTCCAACCAGGTTGTCTAGGACTTGGTCAATGAAAGGGGGTGGAAAATAATCCTTCTTTGTAGCTTTGTTCAACTCCCTATAATCTATGAAGACTCACCATTTTCCATTCTTTTTGGGTACTATTACTAATGGTGATACCCATTGACTGTCAGAGATGGGATAAATGAACCCTACCTGTAATAATTTCTCAATCTCTTCCTTCACTATGTCTTTCAAAGCTGGGTTGATTCTTTGTTGTGGTTGCCTAACAGCTCAGACATCCTCAGTGTAAATATGGTGCATGCAAACACTGGGATGGATTCCCTTCATGTCTTTGTATTCCCAAGAAAAAGCCTAGTTGTGGTTTTGTAACAATTTTGCCAATCAAATATCTTCCCCTTTTGTCAACCAACTGCTGATAGAAAGTTCTTTGTTGGTTTGAACTGGGATTTATTTTGTGCCAGTATGTACATAAAGAAGTTCTCTATATGGACTTAATAGCATGTTTAAAGCACAAAGGTGAGGTATGACTTGGTGGAGAGTTTTCGCTTGTTGGTAACTTACATGAGAGGCAATCTCTTCAGAGTATGGGCAATTAAAATCTTTGAAGGACCCTTTTGGGTCTCTCTGGAGCCATCTAGAGACCTCTTGCTGAGTAGCATTGTATAAGGAGTTTTTGATGTTTGGTTCTATTTCTTCATATTCCTTATTACATTTTTCAAAGTTGGTCGTCCCATTCGTTGACACTAATCACATCGCTTGACATATTGGTGAATATCTTTGGTCATTGCTGGCCAAAAATATCTAGCTCCCAGGATTTTGTGCCCCGTTCTGATGGTTGAAAAGTTTCCTCCAGAAAGTTCATCATGACATGCACGGATTATGCCATACACCTCTATTTCCTATACACACCGATGTAATACATGATCAGGACAATTTATAAATAGAAGACCATTTACTTACTTGTATCTGGAGCTCTACAGCACTAGCCGTCTGATTTCTTTTGAGTTGAAATGTTGTGGGCATTTTCCTAAAACTAGATAATTAGCCAGATTAGCAATCCATGGAGATTGTATAGAGATGGCGAACAAATGTTCATCAAGAAATGTATCATCCACTGGTTTGTTATTTCCTTGCACATTCAATCTAGACAAGAAGTCAGCAACAACATTATCTTTGTCTGTTTTATCAATAATAGTTATGTCAAATTCTTGCAATAATAATAACCATCTAATAATTCTACCACCAACTACAGCTTTGTTCATCAGATACCTTATGGCTACATGATCAGTGTGTACGAAGATTTTATAGCTTGTGATGTAGTGGCAAAATTTGTTGATAGCATAGACTACTGCAAAAAATTATTTTTTGGTTGTTGTGTAATTTTTCTCAGCTGGGTTCAAGTTCTTGTTGATGTAATATATTGCATGCATACATCCAAACTCACTCAATTGTCCTAAGACTGCCCCAATGGCCTAATTGGAAGCATCTGTGTGGATGTGAAATGGTTCTCTCCAAGTTGGTCCTTTTATCACCGAAGTGGTTATGAGGGCACTTTTGATGGTCTCAAATGACTGCTGGCATTCTTGTGTCCACTTAAATTCAGAATCCTTCTTCAGCAAAGTGAACATAGGGTGAGCTTTTTGATTGAAATATTCAATGAACCTTCTGTAATAGCCTGCATGTCCTAGAAATCTCCTCACCTCAATTTGAGTTTCAGGAGGAATTTGTATTATGATTTCAATCTTCTTGGGGTCCACTTTCAATCCCTCCTGCGAGATATGGTGACCAAGTACAATTCCCTCAGTCATCATGAGAAAGCATTTTTCATGGTTTAAAGACAACTAGTGTTCTTTGCATCTTTCAAGTACCTTGTTTAAACTATTTAGGGCTTCATCAAAGGTTTTACCATGCACCGTAAAGTCATCCATTTAGACTTCAACATAGGTATTTGCTAGATCAGCAAATATTGCTAAAATAGCACGTTGAAACATGGCTGGCGCATTACATAACCTAAATGGCAAGACTCTATAGGCAAATGTCCCCCATGGATAGGTGAAGGTTTTCTTATCCTAATCTTCTGGAGCTACCTGGATCTGGTTATAGCCACTAAAGCCATCTAAGAAGGAGAAATAGTGACTTCCAGCCAGGTTATCTAGGACTTGGTCAATGAAAGGGAGTGGAAAATAATCCTTCTTTGTAGCTTTGTTCAGTTCCCTATAATCTATGCAAACTCACCATTTTCCATTCTTTTTGGGCACTATTACTAATGGTGATACCCATTGACTATCAGAGATGGGATAAATGAACCCTACCTGTAATAATTTCTCAATCTCTTCCTTCACTATGTCTTTCAGAGCTAGGTTGATTCTTCATTGTGGTTGCCTAACAGGTCAGACATCCTCAGTGTAAATATGGTGTGTGCAAATGTTGGGATGGATTTCCTTCGTGTCTTTGTATTCCCAAGCAAAAGCCTGTGTGTGGTTTTGTAACAATTTTGCCAATCGAATCTCTTCCCCTTCTGTTAACCAACTGCTGATAGAAAGTTCTTTGTTGGTTTGAACTAGGATTTGTTTTGTGCCAGTATGTACAGAAAGAAGTTCTCTATACGGACTTAACAGCGTGTTTAAAGGACAAAGGTGAGGTATGACTTGGGTGGAGAGTTTTTGCTTGTTGGTAACTTACATGAGAGGCAATCTCTTCAGAGTATGGGCAATTAAAAACTTTGAAGGACCCTTTTGGGTCTCTCTGGAGCATCTAGAGACCTATTGTTGAGTAGCATTGTATAAGGAGTTTTTTATGTTTGGTTCTATTTCTTCATATTTCTTATTACATTCTTCAAATTGTTCTACTATTGTTACCATTGCCAACGAGGAGGCGTCCTCTTCATCAGAATCTATTAAATAATCTATCCAGGGTTTATTTTTGTATTGCAGAAGTGGTTTGGCCAGAGGATAGATAGAAAGTTCTTTAAGTCTTTTTCCATTTGAAATGGTCATACTTCCAGATCTACAGTCAATAAGTGATGCTGCTCTAGCCAGGCAAGGTCTTCCCAAGATTATTGGGTAAACTGATCATTTTTTCTTATTTGTAGGATAAGGAAATCAACCGAATAATCCCAAGTGTCAATGGTGACTATGACGTCCTCTAAAATTCCTTCGGGTTTGGTAATAGATAGGTCTGCAAGTTGTAAAATAGTTGAAGTTGGTTGAACATGTTTTCATGCCAAAGCTTCTACAGTTTCTAACATCATTACATTCATAGCAGCACCCAAATCTATTAAAAAATTTGAAACAGACAACCCTTTTATGTCCACCATTATGACCGGGCTCTCAAGATCCCCATATTTTTGAGGAATCAACTTGCCTAATAGAACGTCCACAAGTTTTCCTTCAACTTGGATAGTGTTGGGCAATTTCCTTTTTCTGCCTGGAAGTTTTAGACACAAACTTTTAATAGTCTGATTTATCTCATGGATCTCTTTTATCGTTTGTAACAAAGGAACTTCAATGTGCATTTTCCTAAGTTCCCTAATTAATTGGGATTCATCATGTGAAGGCTGGTTTTCCATAGATTGTGGAGGGGTCTGTCTCAACCATTCTGGGAATGGAACAGGGGTCTGTCTCAACCGTTCTGGGAATGGAACAGCGGTCTCCTTCAAAATCTCTTCTGTTTCTTTTGCCTTAGCCTTTTTATTGGACTATTGTGTATCATCTTTAGGATTCACTTCTTCTTCGATGACTTCCTCAATAGGTATAGTTACAGGCAAATTTTTAGATCAGAGTTGGATATCATTGATCTCTACCACATTCAGGGTTGTTGTATTTGGATTGGTATTGTACACCTGTTGTTGTGGTCTATTGTTCTTGGGGTTAAAAACCGATTGTGCATGCATTGATGGTTGGTTTACTTGCTCATTGGGATTTGTATTCGCAGGCTGTGAAGGTCCTGGAAGTAAGACCTAAGGTTGGTTTCCAAATCTTCTCATCCCTTGGTTGTATTGAGAAGCCCATTGTTGTTGATACTGTTACTGATTTGACCATTATAGATTGGACCAAGATTGATTTTTCCAATCTTGTTGAGGCCATGAACCCCATTGCATTAGCATCTGCATTGGCATTTGCATTCCCCAAGGTCCATTATAAGAGTTCCCTCTTGGAGCATATTGGTTTTGAAACTGATTAAATCCATAAGTAGGTTGTTTCTGACCAATAAAATTCAGCTTTTCCTCATCTGCTGGAACCTTTTTCAGTTTGTTTTTAATCTCAAGGAGTAGACCACATTCGTTGGTGGAATGATTTTTCTCACAGATTTTACACAACTCCGTCCTATTTAAAGGGCATTCCCTAAGTGAATGTTTTTCTCTACAACGAGGGCAATAAATAGCTAAGGGTTCAGTATTCTTTTTACTAGCCTGCATGCCATCCAAAGTGGTGTTTAAATGAAGTAGGATGTCAATTTTAAGATTTGCTAGTTCCTCCAACACTTTCATAACATCACTGTTACTACCCCTTTTTAAAATTCTTTTCCCCACTCTTATACGAGAATAGTTTCTGCAAACTTCTATAATTTCTTCAAAAGTTTTCTTATTAATGTCTCCCTTACCCATCAGATTTAATGCTTCTTTGTTGTCATCATCAATCCCTCTTAGAAAGATGGTCTTACTTAGTTCCTCATCTAGATTGTTTCCACACCTCCTATGGACAAATAAGAATCTATCCACATAGTCTTCTAAGTTCTCCTCCTCCATTTGTTTCATGTGAAAGAGTTCATCTTTCCGATCCCTGACTCTATCATAATCCTGATATTTATCAAGAAAAACTATTTCCATATCATCCCATGTGGTGATAGAATCTACTGCCAAGCCCATGAACCATCTTAAAGATGACTCCTTGAGAGTGGAAGGAAAAAGTTTCAGCTTCTGGTTATCAGTAGCATAGTCATAAGTTTGACAAAGAACTTTGAACTCGAATAGGAACTAGTTTGGATCTTCAGATGTTTTTCCCATGAAAGTAGGTAGAAAAGAAGGTGATATGTTTCTCATAAGAGGCTCATTTACCCCAGGAACTATGGCTATAGGATAAGAAAAAGTTATGTTAACAGGTGGATCTTCCTAATCACCCATGGTTGAGGATGTGGCAGATGAGTTGGAAGACTCTAATAAAACTGGTAATCCTTGATTGATCAGATCCTCTGGAGGTTCTTCCCAATTAGTCTCCAAAGGTATATCTATTATAGGATGTCTAATAAATCAACCTAAGGCATCCCTAGGTCTTCTCATAAACTAATGGATCGAAAGTCTTATCAACACCTTAAACCTACAATGATTTGTAGATTATATCCCTGGAAACGACGTCAAAAATGATGAGGTCAGAGTAAGCTTTGTTAATACATCATCATTTACTCTTTATCAATCCGGAGGTGTCTGGAGCGACCTGCGATAAGACTGTTTGTTGGGGGGTTTTCTTTATGGGATGGTTGAGGACCAGAGATTGGTTTGGTGATCCTCACACGGTTGTAGTTCTGATCTTCTTGCTCATAAAATAACTACTTTACTTTTCTTCAAACAAAACACTCTTGCTTAAAAAAAAGAAACTATTCTAACATTTGCTAAAATAAACATTAATCTAATTGCTTTGAAACAAACACACGTGCTGAAATGGGAGTTTAATCTAATTGTTGGAAATGAACACACTTGTGAAAAATAAGAGATGAACAGAATGGAAACCTATTGTTTCTTCTCAGACATGCAATACTTTGAACATCACAATGCTTAAGGAGATAACAAATCTGCTTTTTTTATAATTTTCTATTTTTGGAAGAATAAACCTGCAGGTGAGAACACATGATAGAAAAAAAAACACATAACACTTTGATGTAAAGAAATTAACAGAAGTAAAATGATATAGACATAATACTGAGAGATCTCCTCAAAGGTTGGGAAGTGGGCCCTACTTTCCCAGCTGGAGACGATCCTCTTTGATCAACAACTTCTTTCAAAAGAAATCTCCCTTCATTTGTATTTTATTCAGATTTAAAGAACATACATGCCTAAGCTGAGAAGTTTTCTTCTGCTGAAAACAAACTGCGATGAACAACTAAATTGATGGAAAAACATGAACTAACTTAATAAGGTGCAATCGCTCCTCTACTGATACAATTGAGCCTTGTTGAAAAAGGAATGCTGATTGCAAGTCTAACTGCAGTGAACTAGAATAGCCAGTTGCATGCTTATTGAAAAGTAAATCTAACTACTAACTAATTCCCTATGAACTAGAGCTGGAACAACCAACTGTATTATTTTCTTAACTACACAATCAGTTGCAAGAAACTCTAGATCCGCAATCTGATTAAAGTAATTAGTCAAGAGAACTCCATGAGTTCCCCAAAAATAGTGGTGCACCCAGGCGATAATGATAGCTAGAGCCAACATTTTCCATCAGATATATAGGTCACTAAGTTCAGTGATATGGCGGTGTAATTAAACTTGTGGCAAGGATTTGAGGTGCTGATTGGGCGTGTTGTAGGGCTTAGAGGGTCTTCAGGAGCATTTACTGGAAATCATCGACTCAGGGGAGGATGACGCTTAGGAAGTATTGTCCTCTGGAGTTATCTAGAGTTTAGCTAAAGTTCAACTACTGCAACTTTTATTGAACATCCACAACTTATACCACAAATTATGAGATATGCACATAGAAAACGTCATTCAAGCATCAATATTAAAGAGATTTCATCAAGTTGTAATGGAAACAAAACATAAGCATAATCAATTCTCAAGACAAATATAATTATAATAATATGTATTTATATGCCAATATATTTTTTAAAAGTTTATTAAAGCATGAAAATATTGATAATTAAATGAGTTAATCATTTGGCTCATCAGATGGTGTATCTCTTGAGCTAGTACACATCCTTTTTATTTCAAAATTCCTCTGAGTAGGCGAGGTTGGATATGAGACTATCCTCCCTTAAGCATGTTTTTGGTAGTTGTTGTGGCATAAGCCCAACCATCAGGTGTGCCTGTAGCATACTTGAGATGGCGGGACTTAGCAATAAGCTCCTTCCATCACCTTGTTTATCGTGTTTTAGATGTATAGTATGTCTATGGCATTCTATATGGCACTCGTGTCTTCTGTGTATTTTGCCCCTTGCGTAGTGGAAAGGGTGTGGCAATGAGTCTCCCTTACGCTTGGGTTTTGTATGGCATGTTTTCCCTTGGTGTAGTCTAAAGTTGTGTGGCGATGAGTCCCTCCCTACACCTTGGGTTTTGTATGGTGTGTTTTCCCTCTCACGTAGTGTAAAGGGTGTGGCAATGAGTCTCCCTTATTCTTGGGTTTTGTATTGTGTGTGTTCTCTCCTTGGTGTAGTGTAAATGTTGTTGCAATGAGTCTCCCCTACATTCTTGGGGTTTTGTGTGTTGCAATTTATTATTTCCATGCATTTATATATGAAAATGAAAAATGTTATATCACTGTATTGATCGTGTTTTGTGTGTCTTCAATATTATCTTCTCTATGTCTTGCATGCCTATTACTATCTTCCCCATGTTTTACATGCCTGTTACTGTCTTCATTGTGTTTTGTGTGTCTACAATGTGTCTTCTCTAATGTATACCTAAGACTGGGGGCTAGAAATAGTCCCTCAATCTTTGTGTATTCATTAGCTCTAAGTGTCTAGCGTGTTTGTTGTGTTTTGACCATACTTTAATACACGTATGGGTCAAAAGATCATACATACATTAAAGTGGGGGCTAAATGTTATGTCATAAAATGTCCCCCTAGGACTTTTACCTCCTAAGTTTAGCTCCCAAGTCCCTTGTTTTTCACTATGCATGTTAGAAAAGAATCCTGAGAAAAAATGCCTTGAAACCCATGACAAATGGGACAGAGGGGACATTGCAGAGCTTAACCTTGTCCCAAAATAGGTCCCAGGACAAGGGCACTTGCGCCCTTGCCCTGCCCTATTTTGGCAGGGTCCCAAATTTGAATGTCAGTTGGAGACCGTTAAAAGGTGTCCGTTGCCAACATTTTGAGTTTGAATTATGAAATTATAGCAGGAATGCATATATAAGCATGTTTAGGACTTCATTTGAAAACTAGAAGATGATTATTATATTTTGGCAAACTTATGATTTTAAAGCATTCAAGGCATTCATTGTGTCAGAGCAAAATTGTGTTGTTGTTGTGTTTGTTATTGCAGATTTGGCTTCATCTTCTCATGTTGTGAAGAATATTCATATATTTGAGACCTACACCTCTGAGATGATATGTATTTGTGCTTCAATAAATTATTTATCAATTTTTTTTTGCCTCTATCCTACAAGGACACACACTTTCTATCTAACAATAGTGTTGGAAAGCTTGAATGCCATTTTGGGGCTTGACTGAAGCAAGATCCTAAATACCACAACCCCCAACCCCTCTCCTTGTGATTGCAAGTGACAGGTGTCGGATCTCAAAGAGTGGAGTTGCAGAGGACTATTACAGAACATAAGGATCCTGGATCTAATGAAAAATGGTAGAAAATAGCACTACCAGGGCTTGGGCACTAGTCCCTGTGTCCTCCAGGTTTGCAGAGCTGGAAATCTCTGGAATAGTGATAATCGGTAACATAAAAGGTCTGGAAACCCTCAATAAAAATACTACCTTGGGCTTGGGTATGAGTCCCTTTGCCCCTGACTTTTTAAGATTCTAAACTTTGAAATCTTATATGTATCTAATCTCCATTTAGTATCTCTGACTGTGAGCATTTGTCAGAATTCATCTTTTTATTCACGATTTTACATAATTAGAGTTTTGAGCATAATTGGGCTTAAATCAACACATTAGTCATCAATTTCCAAATTTCCCTATCATTACAAGTGACAACCAACCTGTATATGAATCCTCTTGTACAAATTGTGATTCAACTTCATTAAATGTTCTTGAATGTGTTTAGTGAAAGAAGGATCTGTTGCAAATATGTGCCTAATCGGTGTTGTCATTGATGTCAACATATCCTTGTTGTCATTAGTGTCAACTATATCCCATTCTAGAAGACTTGTATGTTAAGGATATTGAGAAAATTAACCTCTTTGGAAGAAGCAAGTGAGTTACATATCTCTCTGTAAGAGACAGAGAAGATAGTGCAGTTCAGTGAAGTAGATTGCTCTGCATTCTCAATAAGATGAAGATTAGAGTCTGCGGACCACAGGGTGTTATAAAGGATTGTCTGAAGTTGCTCCAATTAAAATTGGAGGGATCCGTATGAAGAATTTGGGAAGTTATGGCCATTTGAGTATAACCAGGTTTTACAGGTGTTCAAAGGTGACAGGAATTTGATATGAATTGATCTGCATTAAAATATTATGATCTACAGCTCTAGAGGTATGTTTGGGATGTCAGTGTGTATTCTCAACTCAAGTGGTTCGTGGTTTGGAGGTCGGCAAGAAATCTTTCTAGTGTGACAGTCATGGCAGTTGGTGTTCTTATGTTCTAGTATGAAGATACAAGTGATTCTGGTGATTTGAGGTGGTGCGATTGTTCTTGTTGATTTCATTGTGCTTGTGGAGATCTCTGGATCCTGTGCATGTTGTGTTGGTGATCCGCATTGAGGTTTGAGCTCGTGATTGAAGATTCCTCTTTGGATGTTGTTGTTCTTTCCAGTCTTGGCCGACTAAAAGCTTTGTGCATGTTACAGATGATCTAAGAAAGGTTCTATGAACTGTGGCATGTTGTTCGAGGAAGATTTGGGTCCCAACTATGTTTGGCCGGTAGTATAGTGATTCGCATTAAGTCAAATGTTTGTAGTGCCGACCTTGATGTTTATTGCAAGGTTGATGAAGCATATAAATATGTGTGGTTGAGTTGTGGAAATGCATCTTTTTGCAAAAATGATAAGATCAAGTAGAGCAGAGAAGAGGAAGAGCAAAAGAGGAAGAGCAATAAAGAATGAGGAGATAGAGAAAAAGTGTTTGGGGGAAGAGCAAACTGCATCAATGGAACTAACCTTGGCATGAAGAAGATGTTGTTTTCCAGTTCAATCTTTCTGTGATAAACTTATAAATATTTCTGTAGGCAGTGAGCTCTGGGTAGTGTACCCAAAGGCAAGTGCCTTCCCATTTTTCTATTCTTTTAACAGAGAATAAATCTTGTGGGTTAACCCCCACCATGGTTTTCCCTTAACTGGGTTTCCACATAAAAATCATGGTGTTATGTATGTTGATTTCATTTTTGCTCATGTGTTGTTGATTCATGCTTTCATGGTTATATCATTCATTTGTTAATAAGTGGTAAAGAATTTTAATTGTAGCAAAGGATAAATTTTTTTATGACAACTAATTCACCCCCCCCCTCTCAGTTGTTTACCCTTATTTCAACAGGATCTATCTAAACTATCCAACAATCCCATCTTCCCCCTTTTTCCTACATAACACATATTGATTAGATAATTTAAGAGAATGGTGTATGTATAGTGTAGAGAAGATAAATGGTTGAAAACTTGGTTTGCATAATGCTTTTGGCTTCTCCCCGGTGATGTGAAGATGGTCAGTTAGTAGTGGTACTATTGTTTGGGCCTACAGTCCAGTTTTGTTCATGTGTGGTTGATCCTGATTGGTTTTTTAGCATAGAAAGATGTGTTATGATGCATCTTCAGTCCCATTGTGATGTTTTTTGATCCACAACCTATTTACTCTTCATATTGTATATGTTTGATGCCGACCTGTGGAGAATCACACGTTTCAACTAAGAGTCTTTTTGGTGCCGAACTAATCAATATTTTGAGATGTTGCAAAGGATATATATAGAAGAACAAATTTATTTGTGGATGGTATGAGTGTACGTGAATGTGATAAATCAGAATGTGAAGGATGAAGTGTGCGAAGTTGATATGATGGAGTAATTATGCAGAAAAGAGGATTGCAACAACAACATAAGTCAGATGCTTCTTTCATAGTAGTTCATAGTTATGTTATCATTGTAATTATTTCTAGCAGTGAGCTTTCTTCAGGGAGTAGTAGCTTCCTTGGGCCCTAAAACAAAGTCAGTAGTGAGTTGTAGCTTCCTTGGGTTGTAGCCTTAAAACAATGTTGTAAACTTTTATAACAGTGAGCATTATATTGTGAGCTAACACTCATCGTGGTTTTTCCACGTAAAAATCCTGGTGTCATTGTTTGATTGATGTGTTACATATTTTACTTTCTATTCTCTAAATAATTTATATGCAAACAAAGTAGTTAAGTTTTTGTATATGTTGATTCACCCCCCTCTCAGCATATCGGTGTGTTCAACACCATCATGAGCCATCCTAGACCTTTCTCAAGCGATTAAGCTCCTTCTGAGGAACTTGGTTCTTATACCAATTGTTGGACACACCTGGATACTAAGGGGGATGAATTAGTATCTTCAAAACTTAAACATTTAGCACAATGCAAATTTAGTCTTCTAACAAGATTAGTAATCCTTAAATAGATCAACAACAATGGAAGATAAAGAAATGAACACACATGCACAACATAACACCAGATATACGTGGAAAACCCAAGAAGGGAAAAACCATAGTGAGAAAGCTACTAGGAGCTACTGTCCTAATCCATCCTCACAATAGAATCATAGTTACAACTTTGTTTTAGGGCTACAACCCAAGGAATCTACTACTCCCTGTAGAAAGGTTTTAGGGTCACTCCCAAGGAAGCTACTACTCCCTGTAGAAAGGTTTTAGGGTCACTCCCAAGGAAGCTACAACTCCATGTAAACTTTGTTTTAGGAATTCAACCCAAGGAAGCAACTACTCACTAAATTGAGAACAAACTTAGAAAAGATTATAGCATGACAGTCCTTCTACTGTCTAAATCTGACAATGAAGCTCAATCCTTTAGATGATTGTAATTCTACTTTGACAACTTCTACAACTTCTTCAAATGTCTTCTCTGGAGCTTACTGACTCACTACTTTTATCCTTCAAGAAGTTTTGCCTTTGGCTCACTGCCTCCAACAAGTAGTTAGGCACACTCTTCACTTCCCTTCTGTCTCAAAAATATCTTCAAGATGAATCTGAATAGGATCTATTACTTCTACCTTTCTCTTTCAGTTACATATCATAATGCATTACACATCCACAGTCGACTTCTTACACTCACAATCACACCTCACCTAGATTAACTAGGTTTACAATATATACATGATATTAAATTGATTACTTTACATGTCATCCAAAGACAATAAGAATATTACAATTACAAGTTGGCCAAAGATCAAACAACATGAAATGTGTAGAGGGCAAGCCCTAAAATGAACTATATGCAACACCAGGAAGAGGAACACACCTTGCAGATTCCAACACACACTTAACCTGGTCCTAAACACCCTTCACAATATCAACCTTCAAAGAATAACATCTGCATGCTTCGCACATTTTAAATAGGTAAGCCTTAAGAAAGAAAATATGAAGCTTGCAGCATGTTAGCCATTACAACTTAGCGATACTTATGAAAGATTAAACATTACTTGTGCTTCTCCTAGATGAGTTAGCATGACCCATACAACATCTCCAAACACTCCTTGCACTCCATACAACAAAGACTTTATGGCGCACACCTTCAACATACCTCAGTCGGCAAGCAACACCTTCATTCTAGACCATAGCCTATTCCGGAGAAACCAAAAAAACCTTGCAGAGCAATAGAAAACATCACAAGATCCTCAGGATCATTCTCCATTAGCCAATTCACCACTTCATATAGCAACAAGTTGGTGCAAGCCAAAAGACACTGAAACTAGCCACTGGACAATACATTCTTGCACTATGTCACTTACAACTTTCTCTGCGGGGGGATAAATGATATGAAACTTTGGATATAGCACATTAACAACACACTAAACTTAACTTCTAAACCACATGACCATATCTACAAATGTGGAGGAATGTGAAAGGAAGCTAGGTATGCAGAAAATACTTCCAACACTAATCTAATGAGGGGAGATGTATGCAAAAAAAATTTAGTCCTTACAATTGCAGCAACATTAAACATATATCAAAGATATTACAGCAGCAAACACAACACAAGAATGTAGACAGAGAGAGAGAGAGAGACAAGATATATTGTGGGGAAAACCTTTTCAAGTGAAAAAACCCCACTTTAAAACATGCACAATGTATTATCAAAACTGAAATGGTTTACAATACACTTGCAATGTAAGCTCTCAAGAGTCTTTGATGGTCATTTTTGGAGTTATTCTAGCAGCATAACAATACCTATCAAAAAACTATGCAATACTACAACTCCAAGCACCTATTTTATAGAGTTACAAGGAAAAATGGAACCTTCAACTAGAGGTTGGGTGTCCAAGAGGCCATATGGAACAATATACAACACTTCTTACATGCAAACACATTTGTCTACATCAAGGAAAGATGCCTTACAACATCTTACAGTTGTAAGAAGAATCTGTCATTCTTATAGGACTTACAGCTATAAGAGAATCATCATACATGACTATATTTAGAATATGCTCTTACAACTTGTCCTTATCCTTCCTTGGACGTCCAACTTTGACCTTTTCTCCTTGCAAAGATGCTTTACAACACTTGTCCAACCTGTCATAGAATCTAGTCCTTACACATCATAGTTTGTCATAGGAATCTGTCATATATCATAAGAATCTGTCATAAGGACTTACACATCTTACAACTAACCAACACATGTCACAAATGTCCTATCCCAAGGTAGAACACCTACATCCTTGTCACCTTCCATGTCACCTCCCAGTAATTGACAACTCACCATGTCAAATTTACTAGATGACGGAGCACGGTAAACAATAAAATTATGACACAGTAAAAAATATTTACCACAGTAAAAATGTCAATTCTAGGAAATTACAAAGGTTGAGACACCTTAATTCCCAACATTCTCCCACTTGTCAAACACATTGTAAGAACCAATCTAACCAGGTAATTAACTGCTAGAGGTCGTGAGACCCATAGAATCTTAACACCATCTGAACTTCTCTATGCCCATTGGTTTTGTTAATGCATCTGCAACATTCTTCAAAGTGTCTACTTTCTCCAATATCACCTTCCCATCCTCTACAATGTCTCACACAAAATGAAATTGTACATCAATATGCTTTGTTTTGGCATGGAAAGTCAGATTCTTTGCTAAGCAAATCGCACTTTGAATGTCACAACAGATAGTAATCTGTCGTGAATCAACACCAATATCTGAACACAACATCTTAAGCCAAATGGCTTCCTTACAAGCATGATTAGCTTCCATATACTCAGCTTCTCTCGTGGAAATAATGATCACAGGTTGCCACTTACTCATCCAACTAATTGCACCACCGAACATAGTAACCACATAAGCACTAGTGGATCTCCTGCTGTCAATGTCACCTGCCCAATCAGAATCCACAAATCCACAAATACATACAAAATGTGGAGGTCCTGTAGGATGACCATGATAACATAGGGAATACTTGGAAGTACCCCGCAAATATTTAAACACTTGCTTTACTGCATCCCAGTGTACCCATCCATGATTAGCCATAAACCGCCTAAGGACTCCTGCTACTTGGGCAATGTCTGATCTTGTACAGACCATAGCATACTTCAAGATGCTAACTACACTAGCATAAGGTACTCTACTCATATCCTCCATCTTAGAAGGAGACTTTGGACAATCATTCACAAATAACTTTGTCCCCAATGAAACAGGAACACCAATGGTCTATAATCTACCATGCTGAATTTATCCAACACGGTCTTCACATACTTACTCTGGCTTAACTAAAGTTTTTTGTTTGCTCTGTCTCTTCTGATCTCCATCCCCAGAATGTACTTGGCTGCCCCTAAGTTTTTAATTTCAAATTGTGCTGACAATTGAGACTTCAAATCAGAAATCATATTCTTACCATTCCCAATTAGCAACATATCATCAACATATAGTGCAATAATGAGAATACGATCATTGTCAAGCTTGTAATACACACAATGATCAGATTTTGATTTTAGAAATCCAATAGACAACACAAAGGAATCAAACTTCAAGTACCACATCCTAGGAGATTGTTTCAATGCATACAAAGACTTCTTTAACTTGCAAACCAAATTTTCTTTACCTTTTACTATGTAATGCTCTGGCTATGACATATGAATCTCTTCCTCTAATTCACCATGAAGGAATGTTGTCTTCACATCCATCTGCTCCACTTCTAAATCATAAGCTGCTGCAAGAGATAGTAGGAACCAAATAGATGTCATATTTGCAACAGGATAGAAAATTTCACCATAATCAATTCCCTCAATTTGTGAGTACCCCTTCTCAACCAATCTGGCCTTATACTTCTCAACACTGCCATCTGCACCAAATTTCTTCTTAACACCCATTTGCATCCAACAAGTTTCCATCCATCAAGCAAAGGCACCAAGTCCCAAGTTTTATTATTTTCCAAAGAAGCCATCTCATCTTCCATGGCCTCCTTCCAAGAACCTACATCTTTCATGCACATAGCCTCTGTCATAGTTCTAGGCTCATCAACGTTAGTAAGCAAATCAAAAGCACAACTAGAATCAAGCAATGTATAACCAAACCTCTCAGGTTACTTTAAGTTTCATGTAGACCTCCTCAAAGGATGAGGTTGAGGTTCTGCTTCTTCTTCTAATTTTTCAGAGCTGCTAGAGCTCTCCTCATCACCAGGTCTCATAGGGTCTGTCAGTTTAGTCTTCTCAGGGGTAGTGGGAAACTGAACCACATCCTCTTTCTTGTCTTTCTCTTCTAGCTATAGAATAGTGGAAGAAGGTGTTAGCTCTATGAAAATAACACTTCTGCTATACAATAGTTTTTGGCCACAAGATCCTAAAGCTTGTATCCTTTCACACTAACACCATAGCCAATGAAGATACACTTAACAACCTTGTTCTCCAATTTTGACCTTTTCTCCCTAGGCACATGAGCATATGCCTCACATCCAAAAACACAAAGATGTCTTATTGAAGGCTTCTTACCAGACCACACCTCCATGGGTGTCTTACAAACAAGAGCTAATGTACGGACCTGTTTACCAGGTAACAAGTAGTGGCAATAGCTTCATCCCAAAATTTCTATTCGAGGCCAGCTCCACTAAGCATACTCCTAGCCTTTTCCATCAGTGTCATGTTCATCCTCTTTGCAACTCTATTTTTTTGTGGGGTGTATGGAGTTGTCTTATGTCTTTCAATCCCATGTTCTTTATAGAACTTATCAAATTATGTAGAATAGAACTCACCACCATTGTTAGTTCTCAAACACTTAATCTTTTTACTAATTTGATTCTCAACAAAAACTTTAAACTCTTTGAACCGATTAAAGACTTTAGATTTTCTTCTGAGAAAATAAATCCTTGTCCTTCTACTGTAATCATCTATGAAAGATACAAAATATACAAATTTAGATATCGAAGGAACATTAATTGGACCAAACACATCAGAATGAATAAGATCCAAAACACCAGAAGACTTAAATGAGAACTCAAGTAAAACTAAACACAGTTTTGCTTTCCATATATATAATGTTTAGAAAAGCTGAAATTGAGATTACAATCATCTAACCCCTCAACAAGGTTTTTATTTTTCAAGGTTCTAAGACCCTTCTCACCAGTGTGGCCAAGTCTCTTATGCCATAGCATTATCTTCTTAGGGGGAAGTTTAACTTCCAAAGAATGAGCACCCTTGGGTAAATGCAAGGAGATGGAGGACCAAAAAGTCGCCACCATCTCCAAAAATAAAGAAAAACACGAGCGCGTTATACTGTGCTCACGTTTTTCTTTCAATAAAAAAACTCTGTTTTGCCCATTTAGCTGCGAGCATTCCTTTGACAGCAGCAAAGAAGAAAAGGAGAAACACAAGTGTGTTGAAGAAAAGCCTATTGAATCAAGTTTGATAGAGAAAACAACAAATTCACAATGCCACCTCACCGCCAAAGACATCGTTGTACAAATTTGGAGGCTCCAGCATATGAAGAAGGTAGGGTTTGACTGATTTTGTTAGTTTGAGAACATTTTTTTAGTTTTTCAATGTTTGATTTGTTTTTATATTGCATTTACAATTATTGGAGAAGGAGAAAACCTAAATCCAGTTGAGGAGGGTGAAAACAACCACCAAAACCCTCCAAACCCTCAAAACCCACCTTCACCTCCTTTTCATGTGAGGGATGATCAAGAACATTACCTAGGGATAATAGAAGAAAACTAGAAACATATTGAAACTATTATTCAAACCCTAAACAATCCAAGTGGAACCACTGAACGTAGGAGGGCACTTGCAAAATCACTACAGGAGATTGTTTCCCACACAGATTTGGTGACAACAAATCACCAAATTTCAAGACTATAGGGAGAGGAGTCAGCAATATTATGCCAACAAGTTGTCATATGAACAAGTAAAGAAGGAAAAAATTACAAAATCTCAATTATGTGCAGAATTTATTAATCCCAAAACTGGCCAAAGATTAGAAGAAAGTTGCAAACGGTTTACTATACATTGGTGTAGGAATGAAGACATATCCTAAAACTTTTGGGATAGATGGTACATGGTCTTTGATGAGCGGCCATGCAACAATGATGAGGTACCACAATATTTCTTGAGGAAACTCTATTGCGAGTTCGTCCTCAACAAGATTCTAAATTATTTTGGCATTCACAATTTCCAAGGTAGAGGTGGTGGCTCTGTCCAAGATAGACCCAGGGCTTAGTGAGATGAAGACCATGTGCCTATACCCTGAGCAAGGCCAGAACGTAGGTCACGCCCTTTGGCTTTGAAGGAGAGTGTTGAGTTGGAGACTTTACATTCATTGACGACTCTCACCCAAACTCTATCACAGCATGCCGATGATTTTAGCCAGGCTAATGAAGGTGAGAGTAGTAGGTGTCATGTGTCCCCGCATTTATGTAGTACATGTGGGAACCTATGTGATTATGGGACACAGGAGGCACGATAGGACTCTGCGACACAAGGGCAACATGCTGCGACATAGGGATAGCATGATGTGACATAGGGGCATGACATATTGGATGATCTTGTTCTTAGTGATGATCTCTTACAACATACATTTGGTATTGACTCTTAGGTAATTTGTTACAAGTTTCATCTTGATTTAGTATATTGTTATTTAAAATTTGTAATTAATTTTATATGATTATCTATATTATAAGTCCAAAATAATGTATGTAATTGTTTATGCAATGAAATTCCAGGGTTACAGTCTTCATCCTGCCTCCGTTAGCCATCCATTGGCGAGTTATGAGAGGAGGTCAAGTCAACAATTATGTAATTTATCACATAATCGTAATTATTGTAGATATGTCAATGGTAATATTATTTTATGACAATTTGATGATTTCAACAGTCACCAGCACCTCCACAGTTTCCTTGGTCCCCTGGATGCCAAACCACCACTTTTACGGAGGTAAATTTAACCATTTCTAATCATTATGCATTTTTAAAATAATGTTAGGTATTTATTTTGTTTGAATAATCTTAAACTTTATTTTCAAATGTTGAATATAGTGGAGACTCCTCCTCATCTACATGAGTCAGCACAAATAGGCATTGATGCAGCCATGATTTCTACAAATCCTTTGACTGAGGTATGAACCAATAACATGAAAATATCATAATTTTGTTTGTCTTTTTTTATCTCATGTCATTTGATGTACAAAAATTATATTTATGTTTAGTCAATTTTGCTTCTTGATGCTTCTCACAAGAGCTCACAACTCTAGTCCATCCAACTACGAACGAAGAGAGAGATGAGATGATGGAGAGTGATCATCGGTTGGGTAAGTGCAAAATGATGGGGGGCCAAAAAGTGGCCAAATTGTTTTTAAAAAATAATACAAAATGCATAACGTATTATAAATTAAAAAAAACTCATCTCTTTTCATTTCATTTCTTTTTTCTCCACTATTCCCATGGTCTGCAAACCCTAGGAAGCGCACTTGCGTTTTGGATTCATCAATTCAACACAAAAATCTTATCGATTCATCGCCAAAATGCTGCCACGACATTAAGTATGCCAAAGGAATGAGTTTATTTGTCTTTTTGTTTGAATTTGCTTCTAAATAGGTAGGTTTGAGTTGTTTTTTGATGTATATTTCGTTAATTGTCAGGAAATGTTAATGCACCTCCTCCTCCTCCTCCTCCTCAAAATCCTGCGGAACAACAACCTCCTCCATCCATTCCTCGACATGCCCCTGGAACACAAGAAAATATAATGGGACAAATTAAAAACAACAAAAAAGAAATTAAAGATATAATTTCAAGGTTGAAATATCCTTCCACTTCAACCTTGCATAGGCCCACGCTTACTGAATCTCTTGAATCTATGTTATCAAATGTTGATTCAATTAGCAAGCAAATAACTAGTTGGATGGTTAAGAGGAGAGAGTTTAGAGATTATTATGCAGACAAGTTGTCATACCAAGATGTGAAAAAATTACAAATTACAAAATTAGACTTGTGTTCGATTTTCACAAACCCACAAACAAATCAACCTCCACCCATTACATGCAAGAGGTTCCCTATCCATTGGTGCAACAACCAAGCGATAAGGGACAATTTTGGGCAGAGGTGGTGGATGGTTTTTGACCATCCTCCATGCAATAATAATGAGGTCCCGCAATACTTTTTGAGGAAACTCTACTGCAAGTTTGTCCTCAATAAAGTGCCAAACTATTTTGATATGCAGGACTTCCAGGGTAGAGGTGGAGGGTTAGTACAAGATAGACTAGGGGCACGTCTTGACCCACAGCGGGTAGTGAGACAAGTAATCAGCAGACCAGCCCATGAGCATGTTTCTATCCCTTCCATTGTGAAGGAGAGTGTTGAGGTCGATACACTTCAGTCCATTAGTGCCTTGACCCAAAGCATCATAAAGCATGCCGATCCTGCAGTACAGAGTGGGTTGGGAGATAGTGCAAGGAGTAGGGTGCCACCCCATTCTTGTCAGACTTGCAGATCGGCCTGTGGTTATGACCCCATGGATAGTCAGGATGCAGGTGCACAGGTTATATCTGTAGATGAGCAGATGGTGATGACAGATACCCTCCTGAGTGAGACTTTTGGCCTTGATACTCAGGTAAATATTAGCAAGTTTATTGAATTTAATTTATTAAATTTCATTTTTGCAATGCAAGATTAACTAATTTAGTTTGATGATTTTAATGAAATTTTAGGGTCATAGCGTTGATGCAGTTTTCAGTGGTTCTCCACCTGCATATTACACTAGATCATCTACTGTCGGGGTATGTAACTAGTAAACAATTATAAATATTACATGTGAATAGCATCATTATATGAATGGTATTCTAATATTTGATTTTGGATGTTGAATAGGTTAATATTGGAGATTTCAAGGCAACACCGGCCAGCGGTGGTGGACTTCAAAGCTTCACAGAGGTAATAAAATAAATAGTTTAATGAATGAATTGTACTTACTAGATTTTTGTATGTGACTTGTGTGCTTTATTGTGTTTACTTCCATGTTTAGATGAATGTGTGTGTATGTTAGGAGCCATGATTTGCATCACTATTATAGTTTTCGTAATTGAATAATGTTGTTTTATTTCCAGATGATGCAGGCTGCGGAGACACCTCCCGATGTTCATAGGGAAATGGAGCATGGTGTGACCTCTACGATTCATAGCTCCATGGCATTGACAGGGGTATGAGGAAGATTAGTAAATTTCAATTTACATTCATTGTTATAGTTGTCTATTTTTGAAAAATCAAAAGATTATTGATTTGAAGTTTAATTTCTATCTAGATGGTTTCTATAGAACATGACATCACCACGGCCTATTCCTGCTACTGAGGCAAGTGAGGAGACAGATTATATGGTAGCGATAAGTGATTATTTTGTTAAATGTTTCATTTTTTATAACATGTAATTTCTATATATTAATGTCTATACTTTTTATTGTAACAACTAAAGATGCAGGAAGAATTAAATAGGAGGAGCAGCCCTCAGGTTCGTAGTAGACCACCCACATGCACGTCTCCATCCCCTAGAACATCAAAGGCTGCCTATGATCTATTCTCTTCACCATCTAGAGGAGAATGACTTTTTATTGTGTTCCTTTGTTGTATGCCTATATGGCATTTGTGGACATATATTTTGTATTGTATATAGTTGACATTGTAAGCCTATATGGCTATTTTGTATATATGTTATACTTATATCGACAGATATTGATGTATCCCTATATGGATATTTGGTTAATACAAATCTTTTTTATTGATGGCATCCATACTTGCATGACAAATCCATGTTTGAATGGATATTTGTAGATGGCTACTTCAAATATTTAAAGTCCAATTGTATTACATAGGATGTTTGTTGATCCAATAAGCTAGCTATTATTATTCAAGTATCACCTAAACCTCATTTTGGAACTAAAAGATAAAAGTTGTATTTAAAAAAAATGAATCATCATGTTGAACAGAAAATATTAATATTCTTTATGAGTAGCATACAATGTCAACTATATGCAATACAAAAAAATGAATCATCATGTTATTCTTTATGTTTGAGATCCTGAAAATGACTAAGTTTGGTAGTGTGATATCCTGAAACACTAGGATGAATATCCAAGTCATTAGGATGATTGCGCCTTGAGAAAAAGTCATTAAGATGAGTGCCTAAAGGAGACTTTCCTAAACATTCAAACATTGAGCAACAAGCATGAAGGGTTAAGGCGCAATTTGCAACTCATAAAGCCTCAAAAGGGTGCCCAACTTGGAGAGAGAATTCATTTAAGACAAGGCACCCATTGATACCTGTTCCACCATAAAATTGCACCTAAGGTGGAAGGAGAACAAGCCTCTAGTAAGTGAAGTGCACCTATTGTCTAAACCACTTCATTATGGCGCCCTAGCATGAGGAGAAGTATATAAGTCAATAGGAAATGGCGCCTAGAATGCAAATGAAGGACTAAGTGGCATTTTTAATAATCATCAATTTACCTTGAGCTTTCAATAAATACATCAAATTGAGCCCCATAAGCCTAGGCACCCTTTGCCTTCAAAACAACCTTGTATTGGCACCTTGGAAGAAATCAACTTACAATGACAAGTCTTGGAGGTTTCTCATTTTGGATGATGTCTTTTGAGATTAACTACAATGATTGAAAGTTAAGATGAGTGGAAAGAACCTATCTTGAACCTTAGCCACCCTTCATGTAATTTCCCACCATCATGAGCATCTAGATCTAAGAAGAAGGAGTGAATGAAGGATCTTAACATCAAGAAGCATGTTATCAATCAACTTGGAGAAGTCTTCGACAATAATTATGATGAATTGAGTACATGGAAGTAAAGGAAGTACATATCAACTCCAAAGTGTGCCTAATGATCAATAAGAAATTCTTCCAAAGCAAAGGCACTCATTGTGAATTTTCCTACTAGTTTTGGCACCTTGAAGTCTAAGTGCATGAAAATCATGAGGATGAGCGCTTAGGGATGAGATAGTCTTCATAAGAGTTTAAATAAGAACATCATCAAAATGCGCCTTGGTAAAGAGACTTGAGACCATCATCAAATAAGACAAAATATCTCTCCAATCTAGGCACAAATTCTAGCTCCTCCCAACTCAAATGAGCACCCAAGTTGAAGTCAACTTCCATCTATACAACCCTCAGATTGTGCCTTGATTGAGGAAGGGATTTGAACCTCAAAATTTAATCATCTCAAGATAAAAGCTTCCTTAGACACTTGGCATTTGATTGAAATCATTGAGAATTAGAAAGAACCACCTAGGGATGTAAGGCGCACTATTCACCCATACAAGCCTAAAATTGCGCCTAAGAGAAATAACTTGATTTCATATCAATAGGTAAGTGCCTTGAGAGAAAGGATCACTCTAGGTCATTTTCAATTGTTGAAAGCACAAAAATGATAAAGATAAAGGCAATTGAGTTAGGCACACTTTAGCCTCTAAGTACACCTCAATGAGCGCCTTGGGTGAAATTGCATGAGATGACCTTTTAGAGTGAGCGCTTGAAAGATAGAATTCATTCTAAGACATGTCTCATCATTTAGAATTGTAAAATTGCAAGTATAAAGACATTTAAATCTAGGCGCACTCTCCATCAGTACAAACCCATTCTGGTGCCTAAGGGAGAAATTACATTGAAAGACACCTTTTGAATGAATCTCTTAAGGGAGATTGACCTCTTTAAGCCATTACAATTGTTTGAAATCATTTAAAGTGATAAATATGGACCAACTTGTGTTAGGCGCCCTTTGCTCTTCCTTTTACCTATATATGTGCCTAGATTTGTAGTAAGATTATTCCATGTTTAAAGAGGATTCCTTTGTGTTATAAAATGTTTATCATGAGGATTGATGTGTTTCTTAGTTTGTAATGTAGGAAGATTGAAGGAAAAGGTAGGAGCAAGAGCTTGGAGTCCCCTAGAGTCATCATGTAGCTGCTCCAAAGGAGCCTTTCACATTGACATGAGGACAAGCGCTTAATAAAGGAGAGTTTCTCAAACATTTAAAAATGTGAATGAAGTCATAGAAATGCACTAAGCCATCTAGGCACCATTTTCCCCTTGTGTACCCTTACATTTGTGCCTAAGAAGAAGTTGCTTCAGTTCATTGGAGTGTTTGAGTATTGAGGATTTCTTAGCAATGCTTTGCAACTTTACACTAGCTCCTTCTGACAATTTTTGGGGCAGCAGAAAACCTTTCACCACAAGCAAACACCTCAGAGATATAAAAAACTGAGAGAGGTTATTGTAGAGGCACTCTACGTGCTCATGTTGCCTTAGACAGAATGTTTCTAAGTCACACGATTTTTGAGTAACATCTCGTCAAAGATTGCTGCCTTTTTGCACTTTGGACTCTTCAGGGATATCGTCGGTACAATGTAGCTCGGACTATTTCAACATGTTTGGGTGAAAAAAAGGACCATGCCTAGTGTAAATGTACCCATCCGGATGCGTTGGAATAGTCAGTTTGGTCACATCAGGAGCAAGATGAAAGTTACACCCCTTTGCAACTTTACACTGCCTCCTTCTGATGATTTTTGGGGCAGCAGAAAACCTTTCACCACAGACAAATGTCTCAAAGATATAAAAAACTGAGAGAGGTTATTGTAGAGGCACTCTATGTGATTGTGTTTCCTTAGACATAATGTTTCTAAGTGACACGATTTTCAAGTAACATCTTGTCAAAGATTGTTGTCTTTTTGCACTTTAGACTCTTCAGGGATATTGTTGATACAATGTAGCTCGGATTGTTTTGACATGTTTGGGTGAAAAAAAGGACCATGCCTAGCGTAAATGTACCCATCTAGATGCGTTGGAATAATTAGTTTGGTTGCATCAGGAGCAGGATGAAAGTTACACCCCTTTGCAACTTTGCACTGCCTCCTTCTGATGATTTTCGGGGCAGCAGAAAACCTTTCACTAAGGGCAAATGCCTCAAAGATATAAAAAACTGAGAGAGGTTATTGTAGAGACACTCTACATGATCACATTTCCTTAGACAGAATGTTTCTAAGTGACACAGTTTTCAAGTAACATCTCATCAAAGATTGCTGCCTTTTTACACTTTGGACTCTTCAGGGATATCGTCAATACAATGTAGCTCGGACTGTTTCGACATGTTTGGGTGAAAAAAAGGACCATGCTTAGCATAAATGTACCCATCCAAACATGTTGGAATAGTCAATTTAGTCGCATCAGGAGTAGGACACCAAAAATGCATAACATGATGATGTAAAAATGTGTATATGTGTAAAAATGCAGCAGGAAATTAAAATAAGACAAACCTTACAAATTAATGTCCATACTTACAACTCAATGTAACATGACTTTACAAAATCAATGTGAATACTTAAAAATTAATCCAATGAACCATCCGGGTCTACTCTACTCTTTATTGTGTCAAGTATTGCTTCATGGTCAGACTCACGCACCTTCCACAAGATTTTATTCAAAGGTCTACCCCGATACTTTATCAAATGAACATCGGATGCCATGACAAGGTTTGAGTAATGAAGAATCTTTCGATGCATGTTAAAGTCTTGAAACAACCAAACATTAACACTCTTATGTGGGTACCTTCTAAGCCATGTTCCAGTAATAACCACTGAGCCTGTAGGGTATTCAATGTTTTCTCCATCTGTAACAGGGGCCTCCAATTTCTTTTTGGCCTCAACACAATGACATAAGTAATAATCTGTTCCCTCTTCATTATCTTCATTTGTAATAACTTCATATACGTGCCCTACATTGATATGTGTAGCAAATTAGATGAAATTAGTCAACATTACAAAAACACTACAAAGTAAGATGACATTACCTGGTTGAACTAGATGAAATTAGATGCATATACGTGCCCTATATTACCTAGTTGAACTAAATCTGATATGTGGTCAAAGTCAACTGATGATTCTATCTGTGTTAGTTCCAGTGCCATTGGGGGTTGATACGTGTCAAGTGGGCTAAGATAACTTAACTGCCATTCGTCAACCCACTCCTTTGACTCGCACTCATCCCAAACTTGAATTGTACAGGAAGAACAAAAGCATGACATCTTTCGCGTATGGATACTCCATGAACCTGCAATTGAGCTTCTAAAAGAGTGCATCTCATTTGATCTTGTCAATGTACAACACTCCTCATATGGTGCAATGTTAGTATCATCTATCAACCAAAAAAATCTACGAACTGAAGACTTACCTTCATTACCTGGACCCATGGAAGCATTACACCACTGGACAATCGCATCTGTCAACTTTGCATTGTCTTTATACTTTAACTCTTCTCGTGCTATGGCTCTTTTGATACATGCTCCTGCACCATCATGCTCCCCCTTTCCATGCTCAACTTCACAAAAGTTCCACATATGTTGAATACCTATAAAATTATGCCTCCTACTCAGCCAATAGAAATTCTGCAAGTCCTTGAATTGTGACGCATAGTTATCCAACCATATGATATGTTGACTGAACGATATGCCCCTTCTAGCCAAATTATTGTAGAACACCTGAAAGCAACCTTGCATGAACTCTGTAGAATGCATGCAATCATCACTAATATAGAAATTATACTCCCTTATGATCTTTCTGTCATCCTCTGTACTATCATTCACATGAATGAATGCGATGTGCATAAATATAGAAACCTGTGTGGAGTTGTAATATTGTGATTGCACCTCACGTTGTGGTTGTAGACTGTAGTTCTCTACAAAGTCGATGACTGAAACAATGCTACCAACTAGAAATGTGTCCTTGCATAACTTGAATTGCAAGTCTAACCATCGAGCTCTATGGGCATGTCTTGCATACTCATACACTATGTCGTCACGAAATATAGGCATAAACTGATACACTGGAATCTTTTCAATAACCAATTCACACCTCTTTGCTTCTTTACCATCTTTTGTATTGTATGCCACTATTTTATACTTGCCAAACTCTACTAGTTCATTTCCAACCACATGTGTTCTTTCCATATGTTCACATATTGGCAAATGTTGCAAGCCTCCGCAACGATGATATGTGCCATCCAAGCATAATTTCTTGTAGAATATTTGACCTTCCTCTCTTTCACATAAAATTCTTGATATGAAGTCTCTTGAAGATGTTGGTGTGACATGTTGGTTTTTCTTCTGAATCAGCATCAGGGTTTGCCAGTTCTAATACACAGGTAGATTTAGCCAACTGAATACAGGAGGTTGCGTGAGCTCCTCCCCTTCACTTCTGGTTCTGCCGCACCAAGGGGGGTGTCCCTATTTAATAAAAATATGACCTTGACTAGCTCAATGACAAAAGGATTTAACTTGATAGCAACAGGCAGAATACTCTCATGTATGGACCAAGATTTGTGTAACAAATCACAAGGTTGGCAACATTCTTGGACATAATGTCTAGTTAAAGATGAGAGCATGCAGGGGTTTCCTACTTCTAATCCTACAACTAACAGATGGAAGGATGAAATGGTTTGAATTGGTGTTTGGAGTTATGGGACTTTCCTAGACCCATTGAACAGACAGTTCCCAAACTAGTGCCTTATCTGGGCAGCAGAGTCATATCTAAGAATGTAAATGTCTCCCCATGACAACACTAATTCATATCTAGAGGACCTGAGAAGAATGCTACTGCCTAACAACAACATGTCCAAGAAAGAGTATTACTTATGATCATACTTAACAGATCCTATGATGCAATCTATTTTCCTTTGTATCTGATCAAAAGCCTATTTAACCACTCCTTGAGCAGACGCAATAAATCAGACACACAGTATGCATATACTAAAAAACTTGAAAGCCCTTGACAACCTTGTTTGAAAGGAAAACAAATGACATACAAAAGACAATCAGAAACAATACACACACAGGTGTTTTTCATTTAAAATCAATCTACATAGAAAGTCATCATAGAGAAAATCATCATTTACAAGCCAAAATAGACTAGTACACCAGACTAAGGACCGAGTCTGTAGCAAAAAATGCCTTTCAAAATGTGAACACCTTATGTTCAGAGCCAGAGCCGAAAGCCCAAAAACATCCAACCCCTAAAATGAGTAACACTTCCTACTTAAAAACAGCTAGAGGGAAGCGTACTCAACATTAATTACATGACCAAAATTCAAAAATCTGCCAGATACATCCATCAGAAAGAATGGCACTCAGAAGTCATCTATGCAGCAGACAAGGGAGGCCTCAAGCCTTGCGCCGCCATCTGGAAGTCTTCATTCTCAATCAAGCAGTTTGATCATTTGTACCATCGCCCATACCCTTGCTATAGTCACCATTGATGGCCCAACAACCCACAACCACCGAGAAAACTATCGCTGCGTTCAAAATGGAGCTTCCCGCCAAAAGACATTTCCTGAAGGTTCAAATTATGTAGGAACATTAATCCCACATGCTTAGTGCGGAGACCCCTTCAGCACTTTAAAAACATGGCCATATGCATAATAGATATCGAGCGCTTTTGCCAAGCTCGACACACGCCTCTCTCTCCAAAAGCCCATCGCCAAGACCACTACCATCGGCCAACCACACAAAACTCCTGCCAACCTCAATAGTCACACCGATGCCTATCGCAGTCCCCTGTTGGCCAGACTACTACCATCGGCCAACCCAAAAACCTCCTCGCCGATAGGCAAAAGTCACGCCGAAGACCACCTCTGTCGGTGTGACTTACACCGTCGGAGCAACCAAAATCTCCCCAGCCGAAAGACCAATTCTCACCGATAATACATCATCGGTGAGACCAATGCGAAATCTACCCGATAGCCACTCTATCCTCCCATCAGCCAGAGAATACTCCATCGGCAGACCCTTCAATAGCTATCCCGATACACAATCTCACTCCGATGGCATACCACATCCTAGGTCTTCGGCGAGACCATCATCCCTCGGAGCAACAAGAAAATCCTTGGCCGATAGCACAAGTCCTGCCGACGACCACCTTGAACATCCCTCATCGGCCAAACACCTTACATCGGCGGCCCAAAAAATTGCTTCACCGATGACCAAACACATGCCGATGGACATCCATCGGCTAGACCAAAATAATTGGAGCACTCAAGAAAACTTTCACCGATGAAGCCGATCACTCTGATAAGACCAAAAACATAAAACTTTGAACCATTGAACCTTGAACCGGTTCAACCCGATGGTTCAAAAGAGAGGCTCAACCGAGAAGTTCAACACCGATACCAACTCAGTCAGCAACATAAAAGCAACCCCGCAAACCCATTGAACTGATGAACTGGTTCAACTCGATGGTTCAACACCGAGGTTCAAACATCAAAAATACTCCCATCGGCAAAACACTTGGCCGGCGGCCAAGAAACTCGAAGCATCAAACTATTGAACCTTGAACCATTGAGCAAAGGGTTCAAGTTCAAACTGGAAGTTTGAAGACACAAAAACAAACTCATGCCGATGGAGAAAACATGATGGCCCCTTCCTCAAGAACTGAGATGTAGATGCTGAAAAACACTGAAGGGGTGCCAAAACTTAGAACTTTTTGGATATTTTGGGATGGTGCCTGCATGAAAATTGCTCAGAAATTGACAGTCAATTCAGGCACCAATAGGGCACATATGGGACAACCATGCAAAACATTGTTAGTATGCATATCTAAACATATAGACCTATAAGCATCAAAATGGTTAGAAAATTCAATATGTAATCTACAACAAGTAGTGCGTGTGTGATTTATCTTGACATAGAAAGGTTTTAGCATTTCAAAATATCTTTGACAAATTTTAATTTGAAGATACTTCTCTAGAAATTTACCATCAAACTGTGTTTGAGTCTCATCCAAAAAATTCTTTGGATGTGGCTTATGGTTCTGACTACCGATTCTCCTTCTTACCACATCCCTTTGATTTGGAGATACCCTTGTATAATTCTTCCAAAAGTCTTCAATTAGTGATCTCAATGCTTCAAAAATTAATTTATCTTTTCATGGTAGTCTCCCCGAGAACGCCCATAATTCATTGGCATTAGTGTCCTCAATTCTTTGGCATTTTCCAATGGCTCTTGATAAAGTTTTCCTATTAATTCTCAATGCTTGACTTGTCTTTCTAATGAGACGAGATTTCCTCATTTGAATACTTACTATAGTCGATGTAATCACATGTCATGTTGCATTACTATCTTTTGTGCGTGAGGTGTTACCCACACTCTCATACGCACTCATTAGATTCTTGATAATAGATTTTTCACTTGAAGCCTCTGATGTTCTCAACCCAAGAATCTTCATGATGGACCTATACTTTATACTTCGCATCATTTCAATGAATAGTTGACATCTTGCAGTCTCATTTAACTTTTCAAAGAACAATCTCCAAATCTTATGAGCATATCTTCTACAAGTGCGTTTTGGAATCTTACCTTCCATTGGCTACAAAATATTCTCATCAATATCAATCAAATACTTTGGCTTTCTATGCAAAATTCTAGGTGGTGTTAAGTTAGGTAAATTCATCTCAACATTAGGAATTTCATCAATATTTAAATGAGATGGGCTAGATGGCATACCTTCGATCGAAGATGGAATAGATGACATACCTTGAGGTTGAGGTGGGAACGATGGCATACCTCCTTCATCACATGTGAGTGATGATGTACTCTCAACTTGAGATGTGGTAGATGGTGTCCCTACATGTTGACTTGTGGTAGAGGATGTGTCTCCAACTATGGTATTCAAATCTCTTGTAGCACGAAGTTTTTGCATTTGTTCTCTTTGTGCTGCCAATACCATATCTCTTTCTGATGGTTCTGGTTCCTCTTCAATTGGTATGTCTTCATTTATCATGTCCAATTTCCTCTTCTCATGAAGTTCCCTCATAGCCACTATTTTCTTTGCATTCTTAGCTTCTATCTCTTCCTATGTTGGTTTAATTCTTGATCATTTCCTTGGCATGACGGAGAATTTGTTTGTAGCATGATAAAGAGACCAATATTACTTCCTAAGAAATGAATACAGGATAATAGTGGGATTGTATTTTTATTATGTTGTAAGGATTTATTCTTGTATAGTTTGACATCATGGTATGTTAAGGTCTATTTATTACACATAATTATTAAAGAGCCCAAGTGTAGAAAATATACATGGCATCATGTGAGATTGTAGGCTGCTTTCTTGATTGGGAATGTGTCTATTTTAAACATGTATGATAAAGCATGATAAATTAATTCAATCTGAATTAGGGAAAATGTAAAGAACATGCATGTAAAGAATTGACATACCTAAAAATGAAGATTCGAATGGAGAGAGTACCCAATTATGTAGTGTTTTTTTCTTCTTGCATCAAACTCCTCAACAATTTGAGTTTTTCACCACTTGCTTCCTTTTCAATGTTAAATTGAATAACATTCAAATATAATTACTAACAACAATACTATTAACCAATCTATAATGTTAAATTCCTAAAATTGAATCACAATTAACATTGCAACACTACAAAAATTGAAACTTGAATAGATATATATCAAACTTGGTGTGAAAACTATGTTATTTCCTCCTTCTCAAGTTGGAAAAGTAGAAAAGGTGGTGGAAAGATCATGCAAAGGTGGTACAATGTGTCAAATGTACATGTGAACTTCCCAACAGCATGAAAGCACTTCTTTTTTGTCAGAGCACGCACAGAATCAGTATGAAAATAGAGCATGTGGGCCTAGATCACAGGGGTCAACACTTTTTTACCGTTTCTATAGCAAGACAAAATGCGAGCGCATTATAACACGCTCTCAATTTTTCCTGCTATAGATTGATCACATCCTGTGCATTATCTTCCTTAACACAAGCAGGGATGACCACATCCTATTCTTCATCAACTGACACTTCCAAGCCTTACAATTCCTCTTAAATACGGGAGGATCCATGACTGGAAGAGCCAAGCCACTTGGTCCTGCCTTCCTGAAGGATGACATTCTGGGAGAATTAGGAGATTTTCCTTTTGAGATCATATAATCTTTAAATGCTTTCCATCTTCGTAGGTCCTCTACATCAGAGAAAAACCATTGATGGTGTCTGAGAAATAAGAAATTCTTCATCTCTTTGGTGATCCATTTCTCTTTCCAAACCTTCCCCTTCAGACTTGAATGACCACAAGGTTTTTGAGGGAGAACTTTTCCTGTTTCCTGCAAGAGCTTGCCAGATGCTCCACCATATGATAGGCATAAGAATGAAGGGACAAGCCCTCATCATCAAGTTCTTGATAGAAAATGCCCATCGAGGAAGAAAGACAAATCTTCTTTGGAAGCCAAAGTTCTAGTTTGTGACAAATCCTTATCCAAGCATAAATAGCAGGGGTTATGTCAAGCGATTGCCAATCAACTTCCACAAAGTCTCCTGAAGACTTCCCGATTGATTCCAAAACATCCACACCCCAAAACTAGAGAGGCAATCAATATAATCAAACCCATAAATCTACAGTTGATGACAAAAACTCTCTTCAGGCTAGATTAAGAGTCTAACATTTTAGCTCAAGTCTAAACCCATCAACATCTAAATAACCTAAATACAAAATCTCTGTTTGCCTATCTTTAGAAGTCAACACTCAACGTCAAACCCTAATCCCTCAACCCTTAACTTTGATCCCTTGACCCTCAATCGTATCCCTAAACCCTAAACCCTAAAGCCTCAACCCTTAACCCTCAACATCAAATCCTAATCCCTCAACCCTTCACTCTAATTCAACAACCCTAAACCCTATCCCTAAACCCTCAACACTATACTTTAAACCCTAATCCCTCAACACTCAACCCTAAACCTTATCCCTAAACCCTAATCCCTCAACCCTCAACCCTAATCTGTCATCCCTCAACTCTAATCCCTCATCCCTAAACCCTAAATGCTATCCCTTTTCCTAAACCCTCAACAGACTCAATACTATACCTTAAACCCTAATCCCTTATCCCTAAACCCATTGAACCCTATCCCTAAGCCTTATACCCTCCACACTCTACTTTAACCCTAATCCCTCGACCCTCAACCCTATCCCTAAACCCTTGACCCTCGAACCTCAACCCTCAACCCTCAAAATCAAACCCTAATCCCTCAACCCTTAACTTTGATCCCTCAACCCTCAACCCTATCCCTAAACCCTAAACCCTAAACCCTAAAGCCTCAACCCTCAACCCTCAACATCAAATCCTAATCCCTCAACCCTTCATTCTAATCCATCAACCCTAAACCCTATCCCTAAACCCTAAACACTATACCTTAAACCCTAATCCCTCAACCCTCAACCCTAATCCGTCATCCCTCAACTCTAATCCCTCATCCCTAAACACTAAATGCTATCCCTATTCCTAAACCCTCAACAGAATTGATACTATACCTTAAACCCTAATCCCTTATCCCTAAACCCTCCAACCCTATCCCTAATCCTTATACCCTCCACACTCTACTTTAACCCTAATCCCTCGACCCTCAACCCTATCCCTAAACCCTTGACCCTCAAACCTCAACCCTCAACCCTCAATGTCAAACCCTAATCCCTCAACCCTTAACTCTAATCCCTCGACCCTCAACCCTATCCCTAGACCCTAAACCCTAAATCCTTAACCCTCAACGTCAAATCCTAATCCCTCAACCCTTCACTCTAATCCCACAACCCTAAACCCTATCCCTAAACCCTCAACACTATACCTTAAACCCTAATCCCTCAACCCTCACCCCTAAACCTTATCCCTAAACCCTAATCCCTCAACCCTCAACCCTAATCTGTCATCCCTCAACTCTAATCCCTCATCCCTAAACCTTAAATGCTATCCCTATTCCTAGACCCTCAACGGGCTCGATACTATACCTTAAACCCTAATCCCTTATCTCTAAAACCTCCAACCCTATCCCTAATCCTTATACCCTCGACACTCTACTTTAACCCTAATCCCTTAACCCTCAACCCTATCCCTAAACCCTTAACCCTCGAACCTCAACCCTCAACGTCAAACCCTAATCCCTCAATCCTTAACTATGATCCCTCGAACCTCAACCCTATCTCTAAACCCTAAACCCTAAAGCCTCAACCCTCAACCCTCAATGTCAAATCCTAATCCCTCAACCCTTCACTCTAATCCATCAACCCTAAACCCTATCCTAAACCCTCAACACTATACCTTAAACCCTAATCCCTCAACCCTAAACCTTATCCCTAAACCCTAATCCCTCAACCCTCAACCCTAATCTATCATCCCTCAACTCTAATCCCTCATCCCTAAACCCTAAATGCTATCCCTATTCTAAAAGCCTTAGCAGACACGATACTATAGCTTAAACCCTAATCCCTTATCCCTAAACCCTCCAACCCTATCCCTAGTCCTTATACCATCCACACTCTACTTTAACCCTAATCCCTCGACCCTCAACCCTATCCCTAAACCCTTGACCCTCGAACCTCAACCCTCAACCCTCAACGTCAAACCCTAATCCCTTAACCCTTAACTCTGACCCCTTGACCCTCAACCCTATACCTAAAACCTAAACCCTAAATCCTCAACCCTCAACATCAAATCCTAATCCCTCAACCCTTCACTCTAATCCCTCAACCCTAAACCCTATCCCTAAACCCTCAACACTATACCTTAAACCCTAATCCCTCAACCCTCAACCCTAAACCTTATCCCTAAACCCTAATCCCTCAACCCTCAACCCTAATATGTCATCCCTCAACTCTAATCCCTCATCCCTAAACCCTAAATGCCATCCCCATTCCTAGACCCTCAACGAGCTCGATACTATACCTTAAACCCTAATCCCTTATCCCTAAACCCTCCAACCCTATCACTAATCCTTATACCCTCCACACTCTACTTTAAGCCTAATCCCCCGACCCTTAATCTTATCCCTAAACCCTTGACCCTCGAACCTCAACCCTCAACCCTTAACTATGATCCCTCAACCCTCAACCCTATCCCTAAACCCTAAACCCTAAAGCCTCAACCCTCAACCCTCAATGTCAAATCCTAATGCCTCGAGCCTTCACTCTAATCCCTCAACCCTAAACCCTATCCCTAAACCCTCAACACTATACCTTAAACCCTAATCCCTCAACCCTCAACCCTAAACCTTATCCCTAAACCCTCAACCCTAATCCATCATCCCTCAACTCTAATCCCTCATCCCTAAACTGTAAATGATATCCCTATTCCTAAACCCTCAACAGACTTGATACTATACCTTAAAACCTAATCCCTTATCCCTAATCCTTATACCCTCCACACTCTACTTTAACCCTAATCCCTCGACCCTCAACCCTATCCCTAAACCCTTGAGCCTTGAACCTCAACCCTAAACCCTCAATGTCAAACCCTAATCCCTCAACCCTTAACTCTGAACCCTCAACCCTCAACCCTATCCCTAAACCCTAAACCCTAAAGCCTCAACCCTCAACGTCAAATCCTAATCCCTCAACCCTAATCCATCATCCCTCAACTCTAATCTCTCAACTCTAATCCCTCATCCCTAAACCCTAAATGCTATCCCTATTCCTAGACCCTCAACAGGCTCGATACTATACCTTAAACCCTAATCCCTTATCCCTAAACCCTTCAACCCTATCCCTAATCCTTATACCCTTGACACTCTACTTTAACCATAATCCCTTGACCCTCAACCCTATCCCTAAACCCTTGACCCTCGAACCTCAACCGTCAACCCTCAACGTCAAACCCTAATCCCTCAACCCTTAACTCTGATCCCTTGACCCTCAACCCTATCCCAAAACCCTAAAGCCTCAACCCTCAACATCAAATCCTAATCCCTCAACCCTTCACTCTAACCCCTCAACCCTAAACCCTATCCCTAAACCCTCAACACTATACCTTAAACCCTAATCCCTCAACCCTCAACCCTAAACCTTATCCCTAAACCCTAATCCCTCAACCCTCAACCCTAATCTGTCATCCCTCAACTTTAATCCCTCATCCCTAAACCCTAAATGCTATCCCTATTCCTAGACCCTCAACAGAATCTATACTATACCTTAAACCCTAATCCCTTATCTCTAAACCCTCCAACCCTATCCCTAATCCTTATACCCTCCACACTCTACTTTAACCCTAATCCCTCGACCCTCAACCCTATCCCTAAACCCTTGACCCTTGAACCTCAACCCTCAACCCTCAACGTCAAACCCTAATCCCTCAACCCTTAACTCTAATCCCTCGACCCTCAACCCTATCCCTAAACCCTAAATCCTAAATCCTTAACCCTCAACATCAAATCCTAATCCCTCAACCCTTCACTCTAATCCCTCAACCTTAAAACCTATCCCAAAACCCTCAACACTATACCTTAAACCCTAATCCCTCAACCCTCACCCCTAAACCTTATCCCTCAACCCTAATCCCTCAACCCTCAACCCTAATCTGGCATCCCTCAACTGTAATCCCTCATCCCTAAACCCTAAATGCTATCCCTATTCCTAGACCCTCAACGGGCTCGATACTATACTTAAACCCTAATCCCTTATCTCTAAACCCTCCAACCGTATCACTAATCCTTATACCCTTGACACTCTACTTTAACCCTAATCCCTTGACCCTCAACCCTATCCCTAAACCCTTGACCCTTGAATGTCAACCGTCAACCCTCAACGTCAAACCCTAATCCCTCAACCCTTAACTATGATCCCTCGACCCTCAACCCTATCCCTAAACCCTAAACCATAAAGCCTCAACCCTCAACCCTCAACATCAAATCCTAATCCCTCGACCCTTCATTCTAATCCATCAACCCTAAACCCTATCCCTAAACCCTCAACACTATACCTTAAACCCTAATCCCTCAACCCTAAACCTTATCTCTAAACCCTAATCCCTCAACCCTCAACCCTAATCTGTCATCCCTCAACTCTAATCCCTCATCCCTAAACTGTAAATGCTATCCCTATTCCTAAACCCTCAACAAACACGATACTATACCTTAAACCCTAATCCCTTATCCCTAAACCCTCCAACCCTATCCCTAATCCTTATACCATCCACACTCTACTTTAACCCTTATCCCTCGACCCTCAACCCTATCCCTAAACCCTTGACCCCGAACCTCAACCCTCAAACCTCAATGTCAAACCCTAATACCTTAACCCTTAACTCTGATCCCTCGACCCTCAACCCTATCCCTAAAACCTAAACCCTAAATCCTCAACCCTCAACATCAAATCCTAATCCCTCAACCCTTCACTCTAATCCCTCAACCCTAAACCCTATCCCCAAACCCTCAACACTATACCTTAAACCCTAATCCCTCAACCCTCAACCCTAAACCTTATCCCTAAACCCTAATCCCTCAACCCTCAACCCTAATCTGTCATCCCTCAACTCTAATCCCTAATCCATAAACCCTAAATGCTATCCCTATTCCTAGACCCTCAACGGGCTCGATACTATACCTTAAACCCTAATCCCTTATCCCTAAACCCTCCAACCCTATCCCTAATCCTTATACCCTCCACACTCTACTTTAACCCTAATCCCTCGACCCTCAACCCTATCCCTAAACCCTTGACCCTTGAACCTCAACCCTCAACCCTCAATGTCAAACCCTAATCCCTCAACCCTATCCCTAAACCCTAAACCCTAAAGCCTCAACCCTCAACCCTCAATGTCAAATCCTAATCCCTTGACCCTTCACTCTAATCCCTCAACCCTAAACCCTATCCCTAAACCCTTAACACTATACCTTAAACCCTAATCCCTCAACCTTCAACCCTAAACATTATCACTAAACCCTAATTCCTCAACCCTCAACCCTAATCCATCATCCCTCAACTCTAATCCCTCATCCCTAAACCCTAAATGCTATCCCTATTCCTAAACCCTCAACAGACTCGATTCTATACCTTAAACCCTAATCCCTTATCCCTAAACCCTCCAACCCTACCCCTAATCCTTATACCCTGCACACTCTACTTTAACCCTAATCCCTCGACCCTCAACCCTATCCCTAAACCCTTGACCCTTGAACCTCAACCCTCAACGTCAAACCCTAATCCCTCAACCCTATCCCTAAACCCTAAACCCAAAATCCCCAACCCTCAACGTCAAATCCTAATCCCTCAACCCTTCACTCTAATCCCTCAACCCTAAACCCTATCCCTAAACCCTCAACACTATACCTTAAACCCTAATCCCTCAACCCTCAACCCTAAACCTTATCCCTAAACCCTAATCCCTCAACCCTCAACCCTAATCTGTCATCCCTCAACTCTAATCCCTCATCCCTAAACCCTAAATGCTATCCCTATTCCTAGACCCTCAACGGGCTCGATACTATACCTTAAACCCTAATCCCTTATCCCTAAACCCTCTAACCCTATCCCTAATCCTTATACCCTCCATACTCTACTTTAAGCCTAGTCCCTCAACCCTCAATCCTATCCCTAAACCCTTGCCCCTCGAACCTCAACCCTCAACCCTCAATGTCAAACCCTAATCCCTCAACCCTTAACTATGATCCCTCGACCCTTAACCCTATCCCTAAACCCTAAACCCTAAAGCCTCAACCCTCGACACTCAATGTCAAATCCTAATCCCTCAACCCTTCACTCTAATCCCTCAACCCTAAACCCTATCCCTAAACCCTCAACACTATACCTTAAACCCTAATCCCTCAACCCTCAACCCTAAACCTTATCCCTAAACCCTAATCCCTCAACCCTCAACCCTAATCCATCATCCCTCAACTCTAATCCCTCATCCCTAAACTATAAATGCTATCCCTATTCCTAAACCCTCAACAGACTTGATACTATACCTTAGACCCTAATCCCTTATCCCTAAACCTTCCAACCCTATCCCTAATCCTTATACCCTCCACACTCTACTTTAACCCTAATCCCTCGACCCTCAACCCTATCCCTAAACCCTTGACCCTCGAACCTCAACCCTCAACCCTCAACGTCAAACCTTAATGCCTCAACCCTTAACTTTGATCCCTTGACCCTCAACCCTATCCCTAAACCTTAAACCCTAAAGCGTCAACCCTCAACGTCAAATCCTAATCCCTCAACCCTTCACTCTAATCCCTCAACCCTAATCTATCATCCCTCAACTCTAATCCCTCATCCCTAAACCCTAAACACTATCCCTATTCCTAGACCCTCAATGGGCTTGATACTGTACCTTAAATCCTAATCCCTTATCCCTAAACCCTCCAACCCTATCCCTAATCCTTATACCCTCCACACTCTACTTTAACCCTAATCCCTCGACCCTCAACCCTATCCCTAAACCCTTGACCCTCGAACCTCAACCGTCAACCCTCAACATCAAACCCTAATCCCTCAACCCTTAACTCTGATCCCTTGACCCTCAACCCTATCCCTAAACCCTAAAGCCTCAACCCTCAATGTCAAATCCTAATCCTTCAACCCTTCACTCTAACCCCTCAACCCTAAACCCTATCCCTAAACCCTCTACACTATACCTTAAACCCTAATCCCTCAACCCTCAACCCTAAACCTTATCCCTAAACCCTAATCCCTCAACCCTCAACCCTAATCCATCATCCCTCAACTCTAATCCCTCATCCCTAAACCCTAAATGCTATCGCTATTCCTAGACCCTCAATGGGCTCGATACTTTACCTTAAACCCTAATCCCTTATCCCTAAACCCTCCAACCCTATCCCTAATCCTTATACCCTCGACACTCTACTTTAACCCTAATCCCTCGACCCTCAATCCTATCCCAAAACCCTTAACCCTCGAACCTCAATGTACTCAACCCTCAATGTCAAACCCTAATCCCTCAACCCTTATCTCTGATCCCTTGACTCTTAACCCTTAAAACTTGAACCCTAAAACCTATCCCTACACGCTCGACACTCAACACTATATTTTAAACCCTAATCCCTTAACCCTCATCCCTAAAGCCTCAACCCTAAATCCTTAAACCTTCAACCCTAAACCCTATCCCTAATCCCTCTACCCTCGACACTCTTATTTAACCCTAATCCCTTAACCATTAACCCTATCGCTCAACCTCAACCCTCAACCCTCAACCCTCAACTCTCAACATTAAACCATAATTCATCAACCCTAAACCCTAATCCCTCAAACCTAAACCCTATCTCTAAACCATCAACCCTCAACACTATACCTTAAACCCTAATCCCTATCCCTACACCCTCAACACTTGACACTATATCTTAAGCCTTAAACCCTCATCCCTAAAGCCTCAACCCTCAATCCTTAAACCTTCAACCCTAAAACCTATCCCTAATCCCTCTACCCTCGACACTCTAACCCCAACCTTGACATTAAACACTAATCCATCAATCCTAAACCCTAATCCATCAAACCTATACCCTATCCCTAAACCCTCAACCCTCAACACTATACCTTAAACCCTAATCCATCAACCCTAAAACCTAATCCCTCAACTCTCAACCCTAAACACTATCAATAAACCCTCAACCCTCGACACTATACCTTAAACCCTAATCCCTTAACCCTCAACCCTAATCCCTCAACCCTCAACCCTAATCCCTCATCTCTAAACCCTAAACTCTATCCCTATTCCTAAACCCTCAACCCTCGACACTATACCTTAAACCCTGATCCCTTATCTCTCAACCCTTAACCTTTAAAAATTAAACCTTAAAACCTATCCATAAACCCTCGATGCTCAACACTATATTTTAAACCCCAATCCCTTAAGCCTCAACCCTAAAGCCTCAACCCTCAATCATTAAACATTCAACCCTAAACCCTATCCCTAATCCCTCTACCCTCAACACTCTATACTTTAACCCTAATCCCTTGACCATCAACCCTATACCTAAACCCTCAACCCTCAACTCTCAACATTAAACCCTAATTTGTAAACCCTAAACCCTAATCCCTCAACCCTAAACCCTATCCCTAAACCTTCAACCCTCAACACTATACCTTAAACCATAATCCCTCAACCCTAAACCCTAATCCCTCAACCCTAAACCCTAAACCTAACAAAACTGCTTTGCCTTATGTTAGGTTGTTAAACCCATCATTTTTGACACTCTTCTCTTAAAGATATTTGAGTTGCAAGAATATGTCAGAAAAATGGCTATAAACTTTTTTAATGTTAGTAATGTTATATGGCATGTTTTTCTGGCCCATCTAGGGTTCATTATGCCAATAGGTGTACACACACTGAGAAAAGCTTTGCGTATGGTACATCCACAGTGAGTAATTAATAGTTGAAATCAGAAGGATGATCATTATGAGAAAAGATTTGCATTGGGGTACATCTATGTTTCTTGCTGTCCACCCTGCACTTAGGGGAGGTCAACCCTAAACCCTATTCCTAATCCCTCTACCCTCAAAACTCTACCTTAACCCTAATCTCTCAACCCTTAACAATAAACGCTATCCCTAAAGCCTCAACCCTAAACCCTAATCCCTCAAGGTCCTCAACTCTAATCCCTTATCTCTAAACTCCAAATCCTATCCCTAAACGCTCAACCCTCAACCTTAAACCTTAATCACTCAATCCTTATCCACCCCTCTCCTCCCCTATCTGGCTCACTCCCATCTCTACCCTCCTCTACCTTCGACACTATACATACATACATATAGGCATACACAGATACATACATACATATATACATACATACATACATACATACATACATACATATAGGCATACATAGATACATACATACATACATACATATAGGTATACATAGATACATACATACATATAGGCATACATACATACATACATGATTAATAGCCTTGAGCATAAAAAAATTTAAGGGGAACATAATGCGAGCACATTATAACGCGTTCGCGTTATTTCAAACATGGCAAACAACACAAACTTTTGTGGAAAAGGAAAAATACAAAGCAAAATATAACGCGAGCGCATTATAATGCGCTTGCGTTATGTTTTGCTTTGGGAATCCTAAGCCTTGGGCTTGGGATTTACTTTGAATTTCCAACCCAAAGGCTTGGAGTGCCTTTTGAACAACCACAGACATATTTTTCCATATTCTTCAAGATTTCACATAATTTTGTTCGTGCTAACCCTTAGATTTGCACATGTTTCAATGTCAAACAAATCAAACACCTGGGTAATGTTAGGCTTTCTCTTAGCTATTTGACGATGTGATTTTTTTCACATTTTAGCAATGTTAAGCCTTTCATATTTAATTTCTTTTGTTTGTGTGTCCGTTTTTGGGCAAAAACCATTGTTTGGTATTTTTTTCATTGTAAATTAACTATTCATTGAAATTTCAAAAAAATATATATTTAGAAACTAGACTCCATTCTACAAATATTAAAAAAAGAAAAAAATGATTTTCAATTAGTTTTCAAAATTTATAGGGGTAGCACGGCCAAAATTCTATTTTTTAGGATGTGTCCACTTTGAAAATTAGTAAAAAATCAAATATTCATCAAAAAATTATCAAAAAAATCAGGCATAAACTACATGTTATTAGCTAATTTTTCACTGAAGCGATTTTAAAAACACCAAAAAAAAGTTGACCTTTTGGAGGAGCCACAAAACATGCTATGTTATGTTTTTTTGACAGAAACAACACCAATTTCTGTGGATCCCTCTTTTGAACCCCTTAATCTATGCCATTTTCAAAAAAAAATAGTAGTTTAGAAAGTAGACTCGGAGCACTACGAACATTGTTTTGGTTGCATCTCCAAATTTTGAGTGTAACTATGCTCAATTTCTCATCCAAGGCTAGTATTTCCTGATTTCAGAAAAAAAAGGTGGCCACTTAAGACCCCTTTTTGGCCCCCCATCTTCTTACACTTACCCGGTTGGCGGTAAGTGATCAGTTACATATGTGATGTTATATATTTCATACATTTTCTATACTAATGTGCATATTGTTTGTTTGTATTAATAGGTGCAGTTGGATGAACTTTATTCAAAGAGGTCTACTTGACGACAGAGAGAGGATGTGTCACTAACTGGCTCTCCATCTTCACAGTCAAAGAAGGGCCACCAATTATTTCCTAAAAGTCCATAGGAAACTAGTTTTGGGAACTTTTTTGTATGCCTAGATGGCTTTGTATACATACTTTTGTGTGTTAATCTGATGTATATTTTTGTATATTTGCCTATATGGTTTTTTATATAAACTAGATGTTATGTTCATGACATTATGTATGTGACATTTTATATTAAATATTTAATATGATAATCAATTATTGTTACAAGAATTTGGTTTTACAAGTGCCAATTGCATCTTCTTGAAAGTTTATAAATCATTTTCAAATAATCCATTTTGTGCATATCTTGCAATCATTGAATTATGTGGGACTATGCATTTCTTTGAGGCATCATTTCAAATAGTTCACGTGCCTTGTCTATGCTTCCATACTTTCCATACATGTCTACAAGGGCAACTTTACAAATACAATACATGTGACAAAATTCCTATATCATTTATGCTTTGATGGTTGTCCACACCATGTTCTCTAGATCCCATTATAGCATAGGAAAGGAGAAAGTTGGTTAAGGTTATGCAATTTGGTTTTAGATGTGCCAAAATTTCCGTAAATGGTTGAAATTTGTTTTTCTGCATTTGCCTGAGAGTTTTTAAAGCCTTATGAAAAATCCATTTCATGCATATTTGTAATCATTGCACTCCATGAGACAACATTTCTTTGAGGCATCATGTCAAACAGTTCATGTTTGTTATATATGCTTCCACACAAGTTGCATACATGTCTTGTAGGGTACTTACAACTACGACATTTGACAAAATTCCTATATCCTTTATGCTTTGATGGATGTCTATACCGTGCTCCAAACATACCATTTCTAAGGTTTTGGAATTTGGCTTTACACTTGTCAATTGCATTTTCTTGGAACTTTCTAAAGGATTATCAGTAAATCCATTTTGTTCATATCTTGCAATCATTGTATTCCATGAGGTGACATTTCTTTGAGGCATCATGCCAAACAGCTCACGTGCCTTGTCTATGCTTCCACACTTTATATACATGTCTCTGAGGGCAATTGCAACTACAACATCTAACAAAATTCCCATATGTTTTATCCTTTTGATGGATGTCTATTTTGGCATAGGCAAGGAGGATACTGGCTAAGGTTGTGGAATTTTTCTTTACACCCGCCAATCACATTTGCTTGAAAGTTTCTAATGCCTTATCAAAAAATTCATTTGCTTGAAAGTTTCTAATGAATCTTATGAAGGAGAAAGTTGGGAAGGTTTCCAAAAGACTCGAATACTATGATAGTCATAGTGGACTGATGTACATAAATAGTTTTGTTCCTTCAAGACTATCATGAGTATTTCCATAAAGTAAAATAGGGCTGCCAAGAGACTTCAAAACTATTTGAAACCATAAGGTGTTGAGAGATCACTATGTAACTTAGGTATATCTCTAATACTAAGCCTCCCTTTGTGATGCAGAGTGAAACGCAACGGAAGCTAACTAACAGGAAGGAAGAGCCAATAATACAAACAGCCTGATAAAAATCCCTATCGGCTCAGCATCATCATCATATTTCCTGTAAACACCAACAGCATCATCATATTTCAGACAACCACAATTATCCTCCTGCCGACTACTGTTCACCTCCTCCGCCTGTCGCCTATCATCATCATCATGATACTCAACGGGCGCAACATCCTCCTGTTGCACTGTTCATCAGGCGCCAAACACTATCGGCGTCATCATGATCTTCAACACTCTCTTCGTCAGCAGGATATCAAATATCCGGTTGCTCCAAATATCCTGATGACGACCACTTCAGCACCTTCCCTTCGATGCTCCGCTAGCCGACGACACAAGCAACAGCATCATGATCTGATTTATCCGGTTCCCTCGAAACCTCCTGATGATGTTTCACAACTTTCTGCCGAGAGCCTACGCCGATACCTAAACCCTTAGCGACAACAGGATCAACATGCATAGGGGGATATCTCAATATCCTGATGACGATGACGTCATATGCGGATGATGATGACGTCACACAATATCCTGATGACCTCTTCAACACTTAGCCAAAAAAACTAAACTTTCACTCCCGCATCTGTTAGTGATATGCGGATGATGGGCACTCACAGAAGATGATCCTGATGGTGATATATACACTGAGTATATATCCGACTTAAAACATCCTGATGCACTCGCAACATGCAAACTTCAACAGTTTCATGACCCGATCTTCTACCTGATGCCGATGCACTCCTCTCCGGCAACTCCAGATGATGATCACCCCGACGCACTTGCACTTCATGCAACTAACCGCATCATGCCGATCTCCTCCACTTATCCGGATGATGATGCCCGAAACTTCTGCAGGATATTCACCAAATTATCCTGATGATGGCATCTTGACGAACTTTCAGCCTTAGCGAAATCTCACTTCGCCGATCCTCCAGGGATGACCCGATCCACTCTCAGGGTGATCTTCCAACTCAAACTTATCAACTCGACCTAGCACATACCCATGCTAGGGTCTTCAACATCTGTCGACCGCGATCCTGCACACCTGCATGCAAACAGAAAACAAACTACCTCCTAATCTACTGTACACAGCCATTCCACCGATTCGACGAATCAACCGGTGGAATGGATCAGCGAATCCATATAATCACCAAAATAGCAAATCGATCACAAATGGAGGGCAAACAGGAAATGAACACAAACAGGATCTTTATTGATTTCCAAAAGATGCAATTACAATGCTCAATCTCTCTCTGCAATCTGACTTCTCAATGCGATACAATACTATGATCGATGATATCTCTATCTGTATACAATATCAACCGATCCCCATGCTTAAATAGATCTTCCTACGAGTACTACTGACCCGATTCCAGGCGGCTGGGAACTCTCCAGGCGGCTGGGAGATCCAACCGGACCCTACAGCATGACAGCTGTTCTAACAAACTTAACTAAAAATAGTAAAAGCCTGGTCAGCATGATCTTATCATGATCAGCGTGACCTTATTACATGGATTTGGTCTTATCAGACCTTCTTGAAAACATAAACAAGACCTATAACAAACTAACTGCCTCAAGGAGGCCAGCTGTTAGGTAGGTGCCTCTGCACCATACTCCCCAAAAGAAAATAACTCATGTCCCATGAGTTAGGATATGGAAGTCCTCCACCTTTACACTTTGCCTTGTCAGTCTTCTGACCTGCTCCAGCTTTATCCTCTGCTGGCTCTTGGCTGCTCCAAGACTTCTGAACTATAACTTGCTTTCTGGCAAGTAGATCCTCATGCCTATCAATGTAGGCTTTTCTCTCACATACCCTGTGTTTGTCAGGTTGCCTGACCAGAACCTCTTTCTGAACTGCCTCTTGAACTTCTGAAATGTTCAACTCTATCTTCCTGTCAATCTTTATAGGACAAGCAATAGTCCCAACTATGACAACATTCCTGTCATTCTTCTGAACTGGTTGCTGTGTGCAAACCTGTTTCTGCACCTGCTGCTGACCCCTGTCAGTCACAACTGAAACTTTCTTCAGCTTGTTGTCTTTAACAACTCCTTTCCCTGCAGTGTCCTGAACTGCCTTTATGCCTGCTCCTCTAGGCATCTGCACAAATTCCTTCTTTCCCATTAAAATGACTTTGGCTGCCTTCTGTGCTGCAGCTGCTTCCTGTAATGGCATCAACTTAATAGTCTTTCCATCTTTCTGGATGGTGTAGGTATTAGCATACCCATCATACAGTACCCTTCTATCAAATTGCCATGGTCTACCCAACAGTAGGTGACAACATTCCATGGGCAAAATATCACACAAAATTCTATCCTGATATGCTCCAATCTGAAAATCCACATATGCCTGTTCAGAGACAAAAAGTGAATGACTATCACTCACCCAAGATGCCTTATAAGGGTGTGGATGTGGAATCCTTTCCAAATTCAGTTTATCCACCATCTCCTGAGATACCATGTTGTCTGTTGAACCAGTATCAATGACAACCTTACATACTTTACCTTTACTCTTGCATGTGGTCTTGAAAAGAGCTCTTCTTTGTGGGGATTCTTTGTCAGGTACCTTCATGGTAATCACTGTTTTTCTCATCAGCAGAGATTCTCCACTCTCTGGATATCCACAATTATCAGCCTCCTTATCCTTTTGATAAGTGTTTGGACTCTGCACACTTTGCTCTACTGTCTCTTCTTGCACAAGTTGTACTCTCTTGTCATTAGTTCTATCATTTCTGGATGATGAACCTTTGTTTTCTGGACATTTGAAAGATGGATGACCAAACTCACCACAGGTGTAACATTTCCCTGAAAATGTAGTAGAACCTCTACCACCTCCAAATCTTCCTTTATTACCTTTCCATCCACCTCTGAACTCAGACTGTCCCTGTTCTTTACCAGTGTCTTCTTGACTCTCATTGGTTTGCCTTGTTCTATGGGCTGATCCTCTTCCTCTATTGTTTTGTTCTTGTTTTCTCTTTAACTTCTCTTCCACTTTCAATGCCAACTGGAAACATTTCTGGACTGTATCTGGACTATGCAGACTTAAATCATCCTGAATATTAAACCTCAATCCATTAAGGTATCTGGCTACCTTCTCTTCTTCACTTTCTTTTACCTTTGTCTTCATACAGAGTTTCATGAATTCTTCTGTATATGAGCTGACATCTAGCTCCTTCTGCTTCAGGTTTTGCTTCCTCTTGTGTAATTGGATACTGTAATCCAATGGAATATAAGCTTCCTTTACCAATGCCATCATCTTCTTCCATGTGGCAACTCTACGTTTTCCTTCCTGTACTCTATCATCTTGAACAAAATTCCACCATGTCAAGGCAGCTTCTTTCATCTTTGACTGTGCTATCTTCACTCTCTGTTGTTCTGGTATCTCCTCTGTTACAAAGAAATTGTTCAAACAGTCTATCCACTCCATTACTGAATCAGGGTCCATCTTACCTGTAAACACTGGCAAATCCAGTTTCACATCCATGGTTCTCCTCTCCATGGCCTTGAGGGCGTTCAACAGTGGTCTCTGGTCTGCAGGAATGACCTCTTCGCTCCAATTAGGGATCTCTTCTTCTTCCCTATCATCTTCTTTACCAGAACCTACTCTGCTCCTCAACTTTGCTAACTCATCTTTCAACTCCTGATTCTGAGCCTTCACGGCCTTGCTTTCTGCAATCTGTTTCTTCACCAGAACTGCCAACTCAGCGTTGGTCATCCTTGCTGGAACCTCAGATGTTCCTTCTTCGTCTGACATCCCGCTTATCTTTTCCAGAAGATCCTAACCTTTGCTCTGATACCACTATGATGCAGAGTGAAACGCAACGGAAGCTAACTAACAGGAAGGAAGAGCCAATATTACAAACAGCCTAATAAAAATCCCTATCGGCTCAGCATCATCATCATATTTCCTGTAAACACCAACAGCATCATCATATTTCGGACGACCACAATTATCCTCCTGCCGACTACTGTTCACCTCCTCCGCCTGTCGCCTATCATCATCATCATGATACTCAACGGGCGCAACATCCTCCTGTTGCACTGTTCATCGGGCGCCAAACACTATCGGCGTCATCATGATCTTCAACACTCTCTTCGTCAGCAGGATATCAAATATCCGGTTGCTCCAAATATCCTGATGACGACCACTTCAGCACCTTCCCTTCGATGCTCCGCTAGCCGACGACACAAGCAACAGCATCATGATCTGATTTATCCGGTTCCCTCGAAACCTCCTGATGATGTTTCACAACTTTCTGCCGAGAGCCTACGCCGATACCTAAACCCTTAGCGACAACAGGATCAACATGCATAGGGAGATATCTCAATATCCTGATGACGATGACGTCATATGCAGATGACGATGACGTCACACAATATCCTGATGACCTCTTCAATACTTAGCCAAAAAAACTGAACTTTCACTCCCGCATCTGTTAGCGATATGCGGATGATGGGCACTCACAGAAGATGATCCTGACGGTGATATATACACTGAGTATATATCTGACTTAAAACATCCTGATGCACTCGCAACATGCAAACTTCAACAGTTTCATGACCCGATCTTCTACCTGATGCCGATGCACTCCTCTCCGGCAACTCCAGATGATGATCACCCCGACGCACTTGCACTTCATGCAACTAACCGCATCATGCCGATCTCCTCCACTTATCCGGATGATGATGCCCGAAACTTCTGCAGGATATTCACCAAATTATCCTGATGATGGCGTCTTGACGAACTTTCAGCCTTAGCGAAATCTCACTTAGCCGATCCTCCAGGGATGACCCGATCCACTCTCAGGGTGATCTTCCAACTCAAACTTATCAACTCGACCTAGCACATACCCATGCTAGGGTCTTCAACATCTGTCGACCGCGATCCTGCACACCTGCATGCAAACAGAAAACAAACTACCTCCTAATCTACTGTACACAGCCATTCCACCGATTCGACGAATCAACCGGTGGAATGGATCAGCGAATCCATATAATCACCAAAACAGCAAATCGAACACAAATGGAGGGCAAACAGGAAATGAACACAAACATGATCTTTATTGATTTCCAAAAGATGCAATTACAATGCTCAATCTCTCTCTGCAATCTGACTTCTCAATGCGATACAATACTATGATCGATGATATCTCTATCTGTATACAATATCAACCGATCCCCATGCTTAAATAGATCTTCCTACAAGTACTACTGACCCGACTCCAAGCGGCTGGGAACTCTCCAGGCGGCTGGGAGATCCAACCGGACCCTACAGCATGACAGCTGTTCTAACAAACTTAACTAAAAATAGTAAAAGCCTGGTCAACATGATCTTATCATGATCAGCGTGACCTTATTACATGGATTTGGTCTTATCAGACCTTCTTGAAAACATAAACAAGACCTATAACAAACTAACTGCCTCAAGGAGGCCAGCTGTTAGGTAGATGCCTCTGCACCACTTTGACCCTATCAACTCTTAAGAACATCACCTTGACTGCTCTTGACTGTCTTGCCCCTTGAAGGCCATGGTTTGGACTCTTATATGAGTATTAAATCATTATTTTAGGTTTGGAAATCATGAATTGTATGGTTAATTTTTTACATGTATGAGTTGTATGGAGGTGATTTTGAAGAATGACAAAATGAATGCCATTGAAGGGGACTGTAATCAACATAAATTGACTATCCTAATAGTCTTAAACCAGTCCAAAAACTTTGTGATAGTCAAAAGAACATTAACCATTGAAGATAACCTTTTGGATACCCGTGACAAAAGATCAAAGACATCTTAAGTAATGCATAAATTAAAAACAACTTCATGATGGTCATGACTATGATAGTGGACTGTTATATAGACTTGTGACTATCCTACACTCATGAAAACCTCCTTTTTAGTGTTTTATCTCCTTGTAACTCCCTTTGTATCATCTTGTGTCATGATGCTTGTATGTCCGTATATTTGGATATAACTCTCTTCTCTAAAATTTTGTTATGTTGATGAAGTAAATACATAATCTCCATCATATTTTTTATGGATTGAGTGGTATCAAAGTGAGTTGTAACAATTTGTCAAATAGGTTATGGTGCTCATTTCCTCCATTTTTGTAAGAAAACTATCATTTCATGCATGGTTCTATTAAATGAATTGAATTATGCATGTATTAAGGAATAAATCCTTTTATATCATCCTAGGGCAAAAATTAAGAGCCTTCCAAAATCAATTTTGGCTCCATGTATACACTCGAATATGAGTATGACAAACAATTGTTCACTAAAATTATTTTATGAAGTATTTGATAATGTTTTTCTCTTGTATATCTGAAAATAAGTGAAATGAAGGCATGAAGGGCCGAAACAAGGTGGAAACATGAGGAATTTGGAGTCTCTTTGACTGAACTAACTGATATACCTATACACATATATATCTTAGAACATAAAGAACATAAAAAACATAAAGACATAAAGACATTTACAGACATTAAGAACATATATATGTGAATTAAAATGGACATAAATTGAACATACCTTAGAATTTGATATTGCAGTTGACCAGTTCTCCAAAAGATGGCTTCAAAATCCTCAAATTCTTATTTTTCATGAGTTTGAATCTGAATTCTATATAATTCTAGAATAGGATTACTAAAATTTATGGAAAAAACAAACATATATCATCAAATTCAATCTATATATCAATGGTAATTAGCTTTGAAACAAAATCACACATGAAACATGAAACTTTCAATTTAAATAATCAAATTTTCTCCAAAAACATGAAAAATCACTTCTTCTACGTTGAAAAAACAAAAAAAGGTGGTGGATTGATATAAAAATATTGTCAACTAGTCAAACAACATGAAAAGGAGGAATAACAGTCATGTGGGGTCTGAAACACAGATCCCACATGCCTTTTTACCATTTTCCATGCTTCCCAAAATGTGATCACGTTATAATGTGAGAGCGTTCTGTGAAGAATGATAACATAAAGGTAACCTTGTACCTAGATGGGAGAGTCTCTCTCTCTCTCTCTCTCTCTCTCTCTCTCTCTCTCTCTCTCTCTCTCTCTCTCTCTCTCTCTCTCTCTCTCCATTTCTCTATCCTATATATAAAGAGGGATCAGGAGACATGAAGAGATAGAGAGGGACATGGAGATAGAGAGGATAGGTGAGATAGAGACGAGGAGAGGGAGAGATGGGGATTGACATAGAGAAAGGGGTCTATAAAGGGAGAAAGATAGAAATACATATATATAGGGAGATAGATCTAGCAAGGGAGAGATAGATAGGGAAATACAGAGAGAGAGGTAGAGAGGGGTATATTAAGAGATGGGGTAATGAGGATAGATATCTCGATAGGGAAAGAGATCAAGAGATGTCTAGAGACATAGGGAGAGAGATTTCAAGAGGTAGAGAGATGGGGAGAGAGATAAAGAGGAGGAAAGAGAGGTAGTGAGGGATAGATTAAGAGATAGGGATCCATATGTCCAGAGAGATAGAGATAGGGATCCCTATTCTCCCCTCTACCTAAACCATAAACCTAAACCTCTAAACCCTAAACCCTAAATAATGCCCCTAACCCCTAAACCCTAAAATTGAGCAACCCTAAACCCCTAACCCGTAAACCCTAAACCTTAACCCCTACACCCTAAACCCTAAACTTGAGCACCCCTAAACCCCTAAAGCCTAACTAATTCCCCTACACCCTTACCTAAAACCCTAAACCCTATTTACTTGAGCAACCCTAAACTCAAGTAAACCTCAAATAGTGAGGGAGGGAGAGATAGAAAGGTAGAGTTAGAGAGAGAGGATCAAAAGAGATCTAGCAAGATAGAGAGATAGGGAGGGAGAGAGAGAGAGAGGTAGGTATAGTTAGAGAGAGGGATAGAGGAGACAGAGATATCTCTCCTAGGCTTAGTCTCCTTTGTATCTCCCTATTCGCCTCTCTACCTAAACCATAAACCTAAACCCCTAACCCCTAAACCATAAACCATAAACCATAAATAATGCCCCTAAACCCTAACCCATAACCCCTAAACCCTAAAAATGAGAAACCCTAAACCCCTAACCCCTAAATCATAAAACCTAGAAGCAACCCTAAACATTTATCTCCCTATCTCTCCCAATCTCTATAATGTGAAAACATGAAAACATTAAGCTTTCATTCCAACCAAATTCATTCCTAATCAGTCCCAAATCATCCCTAATCCATTAAATTTCATCTCTAATCATCCCTAAACCACTTCTAATCAGACCTAAACCACTTCACACCATCCCAAATCACATCCAAATCAATTTAACTTTGAATCCCTAATCATTTTCAAATCAACCTAGATTTCATCTCAAATACCATCCCTAAACTATTCCTAAATCATTCTAATCATTCCCTAATCAACACTAAACCACTTCAAACCATCCCTAAAACCATTCTAATCATTCCTAATCTAGTCCTTTGTACCTCTCATCATCCCTAAACCAATCCATTTCATCCCAAATCAATCTAAGCTCCATCTCAAACAATCCCAAAAATAATCAAAATCAAACAAATACCTCACCAGGAGCCATTAGAAGATCATAGTGCCAATCTGTTAGTCATTTGCACCATTTTGTATATCGTATGTGCTAATATGCTCTTTAGTAGCACCTACCTATCAATCACAAACATCATTCTACACATAGCCAGTCACAGGTATCATTCTACCCTCTGCCAGCCATAGGAGCCATCAAAACATCATAAGCGCCAATATGTTAGTCATTTACACCATTCTATACATCATATATACCAACCATAAACCCTAAACCCGATCAACCCTAAACCCTTATCTCCTTGTCTCTATCATCCCTCTACCTCTCAATCTCGCTGCCTATGTCTTTGGCCATGTCCATCACCCTCTATCTCCCTATCTCTCCCTCTCTAAACTCCTAACCCCTAAACTCTAAACCTGATCAACCCTAAACCCCTATCTCTGTGTCTCTATCATCTCTCTACCTCTCAATCTCTCTAGCTATGTCTCTGGCCATGTCCCTCACCCTCTATCTCCATATCTCTCCCTCTCTAAACTCCTAACCCTAAACCCTATCTCCTTGTCTCTATCATCCCTCTACCTCTCAATCTCTCTGCCTATGTCTCGAGCCATGTTCCTCACCCTCTATCTCCCTATGTCTCCCCTCAGTCTCCTCTATATCCCCCTATCAGTCCTCTCTCTCTAAGCCCTAACCTAAACCTCTAAACCTTAACCCTTAACCCCTAAAACATAAACATTAAGTTACCCTAAATATTGCACCTAAACCCTAACCCCTAACCCCTAAACCCTAAAACTGAGCAACCCTAAACCCCAAACCTCTAAACCATAAACCCTGGAAGTAACTCTAAACCTCTATCTCCCTATCTCTCCCAATATCTATCGATCCCCTCACTATCTCTCTCAGTAAACCCTAACCCCTAAACCCTAAACCTAAGAAACCCTAAATCCCTGACCCCTAAACCCTAAATAATTCCCCTAAACCCTAACCCAAAACCCTAAACTCTAAACCTGAGCAACCCTAAAATCATAAACCATAAATAATGCCCCTAAAGGTCTAAGCAACCCTAAGCTCATAAACCCTAAATAACGACCCTAAACCTGAGCAACTCTAAACCTCTCTCTCTCTCTCCCAAAACCCCTGAACCCTAAATAATGCCCCTAAATCCTAACCCTTAAACCATAAACCATAAACCTAAGCAGCCCTGAACCCCTAAACCCTAAAATTAAGCAACCCTAAACTCATAAATGCAACCCACTCTCTCTCTCTCCAAAACAAGAAAACTAGGACTCTCTATCTCTCTCTCCCTATCACCAGGTATCTCTCCCCTTTCTCTCCCGTCCATCTCAATCCTCTCTCCCTTTTCCTACCTCTCGCTCTCCCTTGTCGACAAAGAACATGGAAACAAGAAAAATAGGACATATAAAGATGGATGAGGATATAAATTGGAATGATGAAATGGAAACAAGATAATTTATGAAATTTCATTGGATGGGAAGAATGAGGAGGAGACGTAGAGAGGGGAGGGAAGTAGAGAGTGAGAGAGAGGATATGAGGTAGAGACAGGAGGGAAGTAGAGAGTGGGAGAGGACCGTAGGAGGTAGACAAGGGAAGGAAGAAGAGAGAGAGGGTAGGAGGTAGACAGGGGAGGGAAGTAGAAAGTGAGAGAGAGGGTAAGAGGTAGAGAGGGAGGGGGGAGAAGAGAGTGAGAGAGAAGGTAGGAGGTAGAGAGGCAAGGGAAGAAAATACTCAGAAAGATGGTAGGAGGTAGATAGGGGAGAGAAGTAGAGAGTGAGAGAGAGGGTAGAAGGTAGATAGGGGAGGGAAGAAGAGAGTGAGAGAGAAGGTGGGAGGTAGAGAGGGAAGGGAAGTAGAGACTCAGAGAAAGGGTAGGATGTAGAGAGGGGAGAGAAATAGAGTGAGAGAGATGATAGGAAGTGCAGCTGCCCTTGTAGACATGTATGTAAAGTGTGGAAGCATAGACAAGGCATGTCAATTGTATGACATAACACCTCAAAGAGATGTTCTATAATGGAATGCAATGATTACAAGATATGCAAAAAATGGATTTGTTGAAAAGGCTTTAGAAACTTTCAAGCAAATGCAATTGGCATGTGTATTGTCAGTTATGCTCATCATAACACGAGCGCATTATAACGCGCTCGCGTTATGTGAAAACACATAACGTAAGAATATTATAACATGATCGCGTTATTGATTTCACATAACGCGAGCGCGTTATAACGCGCTCCCATTATGCTCAACTTTGTTTGACATGTTTTTATCAATTTTTAGCAAAATCTAGAGATAATCTGGAACATGCTCCCCATCAGGATGGCACTTTTTTCAATGAAAACTCAAAAAAATACCACCATAATCTTAAGCTCTCTGTTAGCTATCTAACCATATAATTTTTTTCACATTTTGAGTACATTTAGTGTTTCATCTTGAATTTCTTTTGTTAGTGTGTCCAGTTTTTGTCAAAAACTAGTGTCTAGTATTTTTGACTTTTTTTTAACCGTTCATCAAAAATTGAAATAAGTTCTATTTTTAGAAACTAGACTCCATTCTACACGAATTCAAAAAAAAAATGATTTTCGATTAGTTTTCAAACATTTTAGGGGGGAGCACACTCAAATTTATGTTTTTTAGGATGTGTTCACTTTAAAAATTATTAGAAAAATCAGGGATAAACTACATGGTGTTACCTAATTTCTCACCCAAGCGATTATTGAAATACTAAAAAAAGTTAATATTTTAGGGGGAGCACACCCGGCATTATGTTATGTTTTTTTGAAAAAAATAGAACCAATTTGTGTGCTCCCCCTTTTTGAACCCCTTAATCTCAACCATTGTTGGAAAAAATTAGTAGTTTAGAAACTAGATTCAGAGCACTACAACTCTTGTTTTTGTTCCATCTTCAAATTTTGAGTGTAGCTATCTTCAATTTCTCATCCAACATCAATGTTTCTTGATTTTTTTTTTAAAAAGTGGCAACTTAAGACCCCATTTTGGTCCCTCATCTTTGTGCACTTACCCCCTTAGGTAGCCAAAATGCACTACCATCATAAGTTGATACAACAAATCTTTTAGTTGTTGGTTCCAATGGTGGGGATGAAGTGACTGCAACTCTTTTCTTCGAGTCAGAAGAACTATTGCATTGTGAAATGCATGCCTCCAGTTGAAATAGAGTACCTCTCCGAGTACCCTTTGTAACCACCATAGCTCCTCTAGTCATCTTGCATCCTTCTTTCGAGAAGACAACCTGCACACCTGCATCATTCAATTTACTTAGAGAAAGTAGGTTATGTGCCAAGCTTGAGATGTGCATAACCCTAGAGATCCCCTTCACTCGTCCATCAGGGAATCAGATTGTGACTCTTCCATGGCCAACTATCTTCAAATGAGAGTCGTCACCCAGCTACACTCTTCATACTTTATAAACTAGTCTCGATTCAAGGTCATGTGGAATGATGTACCAAAATCAATCAGCCACACATCATCAGATGCATGGGTGGCCAAGGCTGCAATGAAAGCATCACCATCATCTTGTGACTTGTTAGAATCTAAATCTAGGACATTCTTCTTCTTTTTCTTTTTCTCCTCTTTGCATTCCTTTCAGAAATGTCTAGTTTTTCCACAATTCTAACATAGTGCCTTGGAATTTCTAGGAGATTTGGATCTTCCACGGGATTTGGATCTACACTTCTCAACTTTCTTGTCCTTCTTTTTCCCTTTCTCCTTGGATCTTCCATGAACCGCAAGAGCCTCCTTGGCCGACTCGGATGACTTTCTCTACATCTCTTCAGATAACAGCAAAGACACTACCTCATCCATCTTGAAAGTGGTTGTAGTGCTTCCGATGGCCATCACAAGATGATCCCACGAATTCGGTAAAGAACAAAGTAGGGTCATACACCGATCCTCCTCCATGTTCACACCAATGGATGTCAATTATGCAACTAACATATTAAAGGCATTCATATGATCAGCAATAGATCCTCCATCTTCCATCCTCAGAGAATATAGCTTCCTCCATAGGAATAACTTGTTTACCAGGGATTTAGCCTGATAAACATCACCAAGTTTCTTCCACATCTCCTTCGCAATTTTCTCTTCATGAACATTTAACAGGATAGAATTAGCCAAACAGAGTCTCACAAGACCCTTGGCTTTACGCTCTTTGAGATCCCAATCTACCTGTGCCATTGCCATTGGTTTTGTACTAGAAATTATTTCCCATAGGTCTCTATCAATGAGCATATCTTCCATTTTGAGTTTCCACAACTCAAAATTGCTGCCATTAAACTTTTCCACCTCTATTTTTGGATGTGCCTACCATCTCCTTCCTGCAACAAGATTATAGAATACTCTGCACATACTCCCACTCAATCTAAGATCACTACCAAAAACCCCTACCCAGCAACTAGGACCAAAACTGGCCAGGCTCTGATACCAGTTGAAAGGAAGCTAGGTATGCGGAAAACGCTTCCAACACTAATCTAATGAGGGGAGATGTATGCAAATTCTTTTTAGTCCTTAGAATTGCAGAAACATTAAACATATATTAGAGATATTACAACAGCAAACACAACACAAGAATGTAGATAGAGAGAGAGACAAGATATATCAGGGGGAAAACCTTTTTAGGTGAAAAACCCACACTTTAAAACCTACACAATGTATTAGCAAAACTGAAATGGTTTACAATACACTTGCAATTTGCAAGCTCTCAAGAGTCTTCGACAGTTGTTTCTGGAGTTATTCCAGTAGCATAACAATACCTGTCAAAAGAACTATGCAATACTACAACTCCAAGCACCTATTTTATAGAGTTACAAGGCAAAATGGAACCCTCTAGAGGTTGGGCGTCTAAGAGGCCATATGGCACAATATCCAATGCCTCTTGCATGCAAACACACTTGTCTACATCAAGGAAAGATGCCTTACAACATCTTACAACTGTAAGAAGAATCTGTCATTCTTACAAGACTTAAAACTGTAAGAGAATCATCATAAATGACTATATTTAGAATATGCTCTTACAACTTGTCCTTATCCTTCCTTGGACATCCAACTTTGACCTTTTCTCCATGCAAAGATGCTTTACAACACTTGTCCAACCTGTCATAGAATCTAGTCCTTACGTGTCATAATTTGTCATAGGAATCTATCATATGTCATAGGAATCTGTCATAAGGACTTACACACCTTACAACTAACCAACACATGTCACAAATGTCCTATCCCAAGGTAGAATGCCTACATCCTCATATGAGGACAAAAATACATCCTTGTCACCTTTCATGTCACCTCCCAGTAATTGACAACTCACCATGTCAAATTTACTAGATGACGGAGCACAGTAAACAAGAAAATATGACACAGTAAAAATGTCAATGCTAGGAAATTACAAAGGTTGAGACACCTTAATTCCCAACAAAATGTGGAGCATTCTCCCAATCAGTCTTCAAGGCAACTTCCTATAGCAGAAACCTTCACCAACATCTAGAGACTAGAGCCTCCTTGTAGCAACACATACTGGACTTAGGAATAACAGGAGAGGAATAACAGGAGAGCATATTATTGGAATATTCACTATCACTGAGAGGGGGGGCTAAATCAGTGATGTACAAAAATAAAGCAATTAAACAACTTTAAACATTTGATAAACATAAACTTCAATGGAGCCACATAAAGAATATCATGACACAAGATTTATAAGTGGAAAACCCTAGAAAGGGAAAAACAACTGTGTGAGTTGGACCAATCTAAACCTCACAATTTGTTCACTATTAGGTCTCACTGACCAAACTCTCACTGAGTACAATAGAGCACCAACTGCTTGTGGAGAACCAACTCCAAATAGAAATGAAAGATAAAAATACAGAGTACTACTCTATTTACAATATGTTTCAAATCATCAAACTCCCTTGATTCACACTCAACCATTCAATACATATCCCTCCTTGTACACATGTATGATAATCTCTTTACAAGAAAACCCTTATCTCATCAAACATGAACAAGACTTAAACTGATGTTGAAATGAATAAGAAACCGTCAACCTCTACACACATCTTGACATAGCCTTTTTGAATGAATAAATAGAAAACACAGAAAGACTCTTACACAAACATATCCTTCACACAACACAAGACACTATAGTGGTATCATGAACTAAACTCAAGACAAAACAAAGGATACCTAATACTTCACTGCCCTCTGCCATCAATGTAATGCTCTAATTCTGCAACAAATATAATGTCATCAAACCCTAATATAATCTCTCTCTCTCTATCATCATGACACTCTACCATTTTCATCTATGTACAGTCAAGAAACATTTTGCATTCTTCCACACTCTATTTTATAACTTTCAAAACTATTTCTATAGTAGAAAATTATTCAAAATGAACATTTGTCTTCACACTCCATATATCAGTAATCTCATTAAGATTACATTCCTTTTTTTAATTCTCAGATCACATCAAAATAGAAACCTATCCTTCTTTCAAGATGACTCTATGTATCTAATTTTGTAATCAATCCATAAAAAAATAATGCACACTTTGAAGCTCTATTATCTTACATCATGCATCCTTCCTCTCTCTTCATCGTGGAAACAACCAAACTCTTTTTGTTTGAAACCCTCAAAATATTGTAGCAAGAAATGGTTACAAAAGACAACGAATCTCAAACAGCAATACAGAGTGTCCATCAAAATTTTCCCATAGAGATTTACCATTAGGGTTTTAGGCTAGTTTAAACCTGGACCTTTGATTTCATATTTCGTGCCTTTGAAACTTTTAATGGCAATCGTTGATTCTCACTTGGCACCTGATTGCTTCTTAGATCTTGGTCCACCCAGTCACCTTAGGCTGGAGGGGCCGGTTGTCCCACATCTTGATCCCCTTAAGATGATCACTTAAGTGATCCTTAACCAATAGTAACAAGTCAACACTAAAACATAAATAAAGTGCAAGTCGTCAATCACATAACCTTTTATCACTTGAATGCTAGGGTTTATGTCATTAGGGTTTTAGAGCAAGATCTCAAACAATGAAGAAATCGTAATCAAATTCAAAAACATCTAAGGACTTAAATGCATGAGATTATTCTATGATCTCTGTTATTCACATATGCCTTTGATGCAGAATATTGTGCCTTAGACATTGACAAAGAAGATAAGCTTTGATGAAGTATGAGCATTAGGGTTTAGAACCTTGAAATGAATGAACCATGGAATGCATCAACACCATGAGATATTCAACAACATGAACACCATGAGGAGATGAATGAACAACAATTACTTCACAACTCTCTGAATGATCTTTGTTCTGAAGCAACTCCTAAAGCAATCTTGAAAAAACTCTGAATGATTGTGATACTTTGCCATCAACCTTTCACTTTGCACCAACACAAACAAAACATCATGGCAAGTTCCTTTGCAACATCAATGACAAACTTCATACCTTTGACATTAATACATGACAACAAACTCCTTTTGACATCAATGACAAACCATGCCAACACATACAACATGCTACAGACCATCAGCAACATCTCCCCAACATCAACATTACTTGTAATCCTTATCTTAATACTTCTAATCCTCATCTTAATGCTTTTAATTCTCATCTTAATATATCATCATGATATCATCTCTGTTGTCAACAAACATACTCAATACAACTTTAATTGACATTAAACAAGGCATGACATCCAATCATGAACATCAACATCATTGTTAACACAACATCATAGTATACCATCAACATAAGCATCAATGACAACCCAAACTAAGTGTTGACATCAATGACAACCACATCAGTGACAATCTTAGGTAATATATGTGCAACAACTACCTATTCAAAAATCATAAACCAAGATAAAATAATAAAAATTTGCTAACAATAATTATTTTTTCCTTGATTTTCTCATTTTTCTAATTTTAATTTTATAAGCCATAATTTAGCTATTAGACTAACTAATTACATTTATTTGAGGAAAAACATATTGCTAATTTTTTGTGTGGGTTACAATGCATTCTTCTTGATTCTAAAAAAATGGTAATATACTTATGTCTACAAAAAAACTGCTCTAAATCAATGCAAAGTTACTGTGCAAAATACAGAGCCAACAAAATTGAATTAGGCCTCATCCTTTGCAACCACAAAATAGGCCAAGAAAAATCCATAAAATAAAGCTGCAAGTTTTTTTGTTTTTCAATTTAAACTTGGTGTTTATTTTGTTAAAGTTAAACTAGGGAAGTGGATGCATCCTCATCGTCGGTGTCATCTTATGCTCCAATGTTGAGTGAGCACGACATGAGCCTATGCCTGGAGGGTTTTCATTGCAACTCCTCTATGACCGTCATTGCTTTTCCTACAATATATAGAGATTTCCACACTCTTTTCTCAAGAAAACCCCTGGTCTAGTGCTTGCAATTGTCTACAATCCTCTGGAATTGTATGGAAAATACCCTAGTGTAGAATGTGGAGTAACAGACATATATTTACAACATTTATAAAACAATTCATAAAAGTATTAATTTTGAGCAATGATTTAACAATGTTGCAAAGGATTCTATTCAAATTTATAAAACAAAAACTCTATTTTTGGGAGATCGTAGAGGCAACCACCATGGAATAGGTGTAATAATACTTTGGCTGCCAACATTTATTTTTCAACATGCTTTTGCTATTTTAAAACAAAAAATCAGAAATGAATTGTCTATATTAGAAAATAAAAAATGAAACCCCTGAGTTATAATTAATACCCACTCTTGTTTTGGTTTTATTTTAATATTCACTTTTAATTTTTATATTAGACAACTTCACTAAAGGTGATAACTAGGATCATCTTAAAGTAATATTATAAACTTATAAATGCCAAATCTAAACATAAATGGATCAAATCTAAGTCACAGGATTCACCATAAGATTCAAATTCTGTGGATTTATACAAGGTCTAAGAAATTCAAAGAAATTTGCATGAAATTTGTACAGTAGGTTTTCCAAAGGGTAGTTGACAGTAGGTTTTCTAAAGGGCAGTTGAACTTGCTTAGTGTAATTCAAGTGAAAAGGGCCTTCATTTTTCTTGCGCCTTGACTCCGTGCGCCCTCGTTTTTCATCAAACGTCTCCGTAAAAATGATTTGCCTTGAACATTCCCATCGGACATAAAACTATATAAAATTTTTTATTTAAAGTATAGTGTTAATTAGTGTTTTTTATTCAAAATGTAGTGCATGTGCTAGTGATATTAGGGTTTACTTAGGTTAATTAGTATTTTTTATTTAAGATGTAGTGTATTTATTAAAATGTAGTGTATTTTTATTGTGTTTTTTAATTTTAAGTTTTTTAATAAAATTTAGATTTTTTATTTTGTTTTTTAAACTTTAAAGTTAAAATGTAATGTATGTTTATTTAATATATTAAAAGCATATGACAAAGTATCTTGGGACTTTTTGTTCCAAGTTCTACTTAAGTTTGGATTCTCTCCTAAATGGTGTAAATGGATTTCATCATGTATTTCTGGTGTAAGCTTTTATGTTCTGATTAATGGCTCTCAATCTAAATTATTCAAGTCATCTCAAGGGATAAGGCAAGGTGACCCTTTGTCCCCTTTTCTTTTTATAATAATGGCTGAAGGTTTGAGTCGTTTGATTATGAGGCAAAATTCCTTGGGTAATTGGAAGGGGATTAAAATTCCTAGAGTTCCCTTTGCTGTTACTCATGCTTTGTTTGCAGATGATACTTTGTTGTTTGGGCATCCTGTGATGTTAGAAGCTAAATTTATGAAGGATGTAATTTCTAAGTACTGTTTAGTTTCAGGACAAAAAGTGAATCAGGACAAATCTAAAATATTTTTCTTTTTTTCTTCTCCTTTAGTGCAAGAAAGGGTTGCAAAATTTATGGGTTTTCAAGTGGATGTCCTCCCCTCAAGATATTTGGGAATTCCTCTTTTCTCGGGTTCTATTAAAAATATGCTTTGGGATAAGCTTATTACAAGTATCAAATCTAAAATTTCTTCTTGGAAAGGTAAATGGTTAACTTTGGCTGGCAAAATTATTATGATTAAAACAATTTTATCAGCAGTGCCTGTATATATACTTTCAGTGCTTATGGTTCCCAAGTCTATCCTTTCTTTCCTTGTGATTATTTTGAGAAAATTTTTGTGGAATGGCTCTAATATGAATGGGAAAAAGATCCCTTTAGTCTCTTGGGACAAAATTTGCATTCTGAAGCAAAAAGGAGGAACTGGGACCCATAACATTGAAGCACATAATAAGGCTCTTGGAGCCAAATTGGTTTGGAATTTATATGAAAAGCCAGAATCAAAATAGGGAAAAATTATGTTTGCTAAATATTTAGATTCTTTTTCTCCTAAAAGGATCTTTACTATTCTTAATCCAAAGGTGGGTTCTCATATTTGGAATTTTTTGATAAAATGTAGAGAGGTGATTTCCCCTTTTCTATCTTGGGTTATTCATGATGGAAATTCTGCTCTCTTTTGGGATGATTCTTGGAATAGTCATCAACCTTTGTTTAAAATAGAAGGCCTTCAAGAAATTAAGCTATTTCTATGGCAAGCTTGGGGAACAAAAGTTAAAGATTATATTGAAATTGATTATAACTTGGATATTAATAAAATTATGTGGAGAAATTTTGATGATTTTCTGATTCCCCAAGAGTAGAAGGTCTTGCTTAAAGATATCTTGAAGGAAAGAAGAATTTTTATGTCAGGAGGAAAGGATAAACATATTTGGGTCCCCTCAAAGTTTGGGTGTTATACAATTAAACAAGGATATCTAAGTATCATTAGTAAGGATTCTAATTCACTTATTAATTGGCCTTATAAGCTTTGTTGGAGTGGTCCTTGCCTGCCTAAAGTAGGAGCTTTTGCCTGGTTAGCTCTGAATTATAAAATCCTTACTAGTGATAGGTTAGTCAGGCTTGGGGTTGCTAACCCTTTCTTATGTCCTTTTTGTTCTGAAGTTGAGGAAACAGTGGATCATTTGCTGCTGAGTTGTAATCTTTCTTCAAAAGTTTGGTATTGGCTCCTTTCAAAATTGTTTTGGCATGGCCCCCTTCCTTTCTCTCTCCTTCAAGTGTTTCAAAGCTGGCCCATCTTATTCTCAAATTCTACCTTTTATGCACTATGGTTGGTCTCGCCAAGTATTGTTATTTGGTCTTTGTGGCTAGAAAGAAATAGTAGAATTTTTTAAAAAATTAGCAATCCTTTTGATGTAATTATTGGAAATTTTGAGAAATCCATTTCAGAAGTAGTTTCATCCTCGCTATTTTCCAGAAAGGTAGGTTCTTTAGTTTTTACATCTTGGGATGATTTGATGTTAAAAAGTTGGAAGTTATTAAAATTACCTAATTCAAATTGTTTTAGTGCTAATATCAAGATAGATAGATCCTCTATCAAATGGATTCCACCGCCTATATCTTTTATAAAACTAAACTTTGACAGTGCAAGCAAAGTTAATCCTGGTAATTCTAGTGTTGGTTGTGTTTTGAGATATCACAAAGGTTTAGTTCTAAGAGCTTTGTCAGTTAAGCTTGGTTTGTGTACAAACAATGAGGCAGAAGCATTGGCATTAATAGCTGGCTTAAACTTAGCTTTCAAATGTGGCATTACAAATCTTATAGCGGAAGGGGATTCATTGAATATTATTAGAGCTTTTTCAATTAAATCTTCTCCTAACTGGAAAATTGATTATATTTTAAAATTTGGAAGGAATCTAATTGACCTCTTCCAATCTTTTAAAATAATCCATACATACAGGGAAGGCAACTTATTAGCAGATTTCTTGGCTAACTTTGCTTTTGGCATTATTGACTCTTCTAAGGAATGGGACTCTAATTCTTTTTTGTTGATCCCCGGAGTAAGTAACATCTTGGCTAAGGAAAGTATTAAATAATTTGGTTGGTATTTGTTGCAATTTTTTAGGGGAATTTTTGCTTGTTATAACCTTGATCCATCTCTATAGTGCTAGATTGCTTTCTATTCTGTATGATCTATCTGGTTACAAGAGTCGCAGAGGATTATATCGGGGTTGTCTGAGAAAAGGGCCTATGTAGCTGTAGAGGTTGTAGAGGATGTTGTCAGCATGAATTTTGTGTTGTTTCACCAAATATACAATTTGTGTATATATCGCTAATGTATGTTGAAAATATTTCATGTGTATATCACAAATGTATGTTGTCAGCGTGATTTTTGTGTTGTTTCACCGAATATACAATTTGTGTATATATCGCTAATGTATGTTGAGAACATTTCATGTGTATATCACAAATGTATGTGAGTATCATTTTGTGTGTATCTTGCAATTGTATGTCGAGGTTGTATGTTGTGAATTTACATTGTTAAGATACATTGAGTTAGTTACAAAGGATGACCAGTTGTATCAGTGTCATCAGGGAAAGATACTTTAAATTACTGACTGTAGCAAGTCAAGTCTTACATATACAAGGTTAGATCATCAGTGTATCGGCAAAGGAAGTCTTTGGGTGGCCAACGGAAGTATGTCATAGTGAAGAAGGGGTCGTGGACACATCGGCATGATGTATGTCCGCGATAAGAGTTGGGAAGTCTTTCTGACTGTATGTTCAAATAACATCTAAACACATGCATTCTTTATGACAGCTGACGATTATGTGCCTTGAGGATTATTTCTTCTAGTGTGTAGTACTTTGGTTTATTTCTTGATTGTAGGGTTGCAGCTCTCGCACAATGGTAAATTTGACAGGAATTATTTCATTCTTTGAATTCGATGTTACTTACCTCTTTTTTCTTATTTTCTTTAAGATGCACATTTTCCTGTAGATGCTTTTAATGATGTTTTTGAGGTTTATGATTTGTATTTGGGTACTGCTCTTGTGGGAAGTTTGTTTGAGTGCAGGGATCTCTTTCACCACCGCCCTATGATTCACTGCATTTTCAAGGCAATTTCATATGGCCTCCAAAACAATTCCGGTAGAAGAAGAGGCTCATGATCTGTAAGGTCTTGATGTTGAAGAATTGCAGGAGGGCAATTAAATTATTAGTTGCTTAGTTTGTAATAGTGTTGTTTTGACAAAGATTTAATCTTGTAAGGTTTTAAGCCACAGACTTTTTTTGGGTTGACTCATCCTTCTGAGTCAATTTTGTATTGTATCTGTTTTAAAGGGCTACAACCAAAGGTTTTCTTTACCGATTCTTTCCTACCGATATGCCTTATTGAATCTGGCATTTTGTAAATTTCATTATATAATTAATATAATTTTAGTGGCTCTGCCACTTTTTCTCAAAATATATATATATATTTTTATTTTCATATTTTTAAAATAAAATTAGTTAAGGCGAATTTAATCACGAATTTTTTTTCCAAATTTTTCCTTACCGAATTTATTCAGAATTTCATCATTGCCAAACTCAAACTCGAACTCAAACCTTATGACTTAGGATCAAATGATTGTAACCCATGTAATAGGACAAAATGTTTGATCAAACACTTAATGAATTGTGTAGTTGAAATTAAAATAGTTTCCTTATGAGGAAAAAGGAAATGAATATACTCAAATCCTAAACCATAAAACTTGAAAGCAACTACCAAATTCAATCCCTTAATAGAGGTAGATGATGTTTCTCCCATCACCAACCATGATAAAATTAGATAAGTAAAAGTCTATAAAGATAAGTTTGCTAATTATTGTCTGCAATAGATATCTATATATTGCAGATTCTACTAAACGCACAGAATATTCCTAAAATAGAAAGCAATTCATACAACCTAAAGGAACAATAGATGAAGATTATATCATATATTACCAAAGATATAAACAATTTTCAATTGAGAACCCAATGGCACACTCCTAAGAGAGAAATCAAAGAATCAATTCATAGGAATTCATGAAAGCATACACAGTTTGCATGTTGCAACTTTGCTCTACCATCTACTTCTTTAATTGAAGCCCTATAGGATGATAGGAAACAAAATCTAGCATATAGTTACACTACTAGTGTATACGTCCTATCATCTTTGTAGTAAATAAATAAAAAAACTATATATATGGTTCCAGTTTAATGTAAAGTAATCTCTGTAGATCTCTACCCCATTATGTTTGTTGCCCTAAAACAGTCATTAATTTGGGACTCCAACCAAATCATCTGTCCAATTAATGATCAAACCAAGATTCAAATAACAAGGAGACTGTTAATATGGCACAATTCAAGATCTTGGTCCTAAAATACATATAAGTTTCAAACTAAACTATATCTTGTTAGTGTAGGAATATTAACACTATTACTCATTATTTAAATAAGTACTTATGTGTATATTCCACACATGGTTTTAAGCCACCTTAGGTAGTTAGGTGTCGACTTGGAGAGTTTGACACAACTCTCCAAACTATGTGTCGACACTCATTTGCCACCACTCTTTGAGTGTTTGAGTCGACCTTTGATTCGACTCAAACTCTTCATGTATATGTACAAACTCTTGTTCATAATCTATTCATTACAACTGTATTGCTTTCACTTCATTGTGTAATCAATTTTTATCTTAGTAGATCTTGAATATTAAGATATCTCACATAGACTCAGCATTATCAAAATATCTATTTAGTGTTGTTCAAATGTAAAAGCAGGAATTTCTAAGAGCATATTCAAGAAAACTAAAATTCTATACCTAGAGACACATTTGTGTAATGATTTATCAAAATTTGTTGTGCTATGTATTATAAATATTTTATTCCCTACGGCCTTCATCTACATACATAAATATATACAATAATGAAGAATAACCAATTAGATATAGTCATAATATTATTATGTGATAGAAGGAAATAGGTCGAGATGCCTTTGGACATGTCAAGCGTTAAATATAACAAGAATTGAGCTGAACTTCAACACCCACAATAATGGAAATTAATACAAATTTCAATAGCCATCCATACGACCAACTAAACCCAAATCACTTAGTATTCAAGATTGACAGATATTAGTAGAACGCTGAGGTTGACATGCATGCAAAAGGTGGAGGCATAGTCCAGGCATACAATTTTCTTGACAAAATGCCTCAAAGAGATAACATCTCATGCAAGAAATGATCGCAGGATATGCACAAAATGGAATCATTGAAAAAAGATTAAAAACCTTCAAGCAAATGCATTCGGCAGGTTTAAAGACAAATTCCACGACCTTTTACCAGTGTTGCCTCAAAAATATGTCATCTCATTAAAAGAAAAGATTGTGGATTCACTCAAATAGATTTGTCAAAAAGGTTTTAGAAACTTTAAAGCAAGTGCAATACATGAAAAAGAGGTCACTATCATGTATAAACCACTTAGTAAATCCACTCACCAATAGATAATCTCATCCACCTAGAAGGATAACATAATACAACAACTATGTAAAGACTTGAAAATGAATGACTTGGCTAGCAAGTAGCAACCATGCCAAAGCAAATAGAAGCATAAATAAGGAATTGTTGGCAATTGACAAGTAGAAATGCATACTTGGCATGGTCAAGTGTTGACTTACTAGAGAGACACAATCATATATATAGCCATTTGGATGATGATATACATCTTCTTTTCTTTGAAACTTTATAGATTTACATGCAATCAAAATTTTTTCTTTATGTAGTCTATTCACGCACAGAGTTACAGGAGAATATAAAACCACACAATGGCTATGAAGAATCAATACCTACAATATGTTGGTGGACACATTTGGTACTTATAGGCAGGAAAAATCCATAACATTTAACAAGAAAGCAAGTACTATTTTAAATGCATTGAGAATGAATCTTGAAAAACTAACAGACACTTACCTGAGAATTCTAGCATCAATAATCTATACTTATTAAAATTGTGAATCCATATCCTCTCTCGCTCTGCAATTGAATATCGAGGTATGCATAAAATGGATCTCTCTCTCTCAGCATCCTATCATACTTGTAGCCCCTTCATCAATGAATTATTATAGAAGCACAACATCCTCTAGAATCACTCGATGATTACGAATCTGAAGTACCATTCATATCTCAAAACCCGTTGATTATTTTTTTCAAAAGAAAAGTGTCCCATTTCTCTCCTCTTTGCTAATTTTATAGCCTTTCAAATTCCCGAAGAGAATCCTAAGTTCAAAAAAATAAAATAGAAAAAGCAATTAATTCGTATAACTCTACCTTCCCACTCTCTCATCTATAATTTTTCCAATCTCTTTTTTGATTCTATAGTTTTGGTGATTTTTTGGTTTTTTATTTTATTTTTTATTTTTTTTAATTTTTTTGCTATATATTTATACAGAAAATGAGTGCTCTCATTTCCACCCTTGACAATAATAAATATTCTATCCACCCGGGTTTTCAAGACTGTTCAGGGTGGGTGGGCCATTTCGACAGTCTCCAAAGGATTAGTCTCGCCTCCGCTCACCTCCTCCTCCCCCAAAACCTGGCATAAAAAGTAAGCCCAGGGCAAGGGTGGTTGAACTCGCTGGGCAGAGTCGCAACACCCCTGAACATTCGGGGCTAGGGGATACCTTTGGGTTAAAATAATAATAATAATAATAATAATAATAAATATTCTATCTCTATAAATATAAATATTTTTACACACATAACACTTATGCAAAATATACCTATATTTAAAATATATATCTAAAGTATGTCCAGAGATATCACCTATTTTTAAATATAAGTATGATAATAACATTAATAATTTATATAATATTATATACTATATAATAATATTAATAATATATAATATTATATACTATATGTTGGTGTTTTTCCCAACTGAATGTTTCTTGAGCATCTCTACAAGGTAGCCATCACTCATCAATAGGATTCCCATGTCAGGGGTCAACAATACAGGAGACAAACTCTATAAATGTCTCCTCTCCTTCTTTAGGCTCTGCAAGACCAAGGGAGGTATTCCCTATTCAATATCCTTGAGATGAACCTATTAACTTGCTGGGATATTGACACAAAGTAGATAAATCCTCTCTAATGCAAACCAAAACTGTAAAATAAGAACAAAGGGGCTAGCTTTGGATGTTATGTTCAATTGTGAATCAGAGGATTAGGGTCCTAAAAACTACTTCTAAAATCTTATAGGTTTGTGATTAAGATTTGATTTTGATTTTATGTTTGGATGCAAGATTAGGGATCTGAATCATAACCTCAACACAAGAACAGACTGGTGCCTATCTCAAGGCATGGAGTCAACTAGACATATATATGTGAAAGTTTACCATAAACTTAAAACAATAATCAGATTCAAGGGGATTTTCTAGTATCTGCCTTACAAATACTTCCCAAAACTGAGTATTCAATTATCCATACTTACAGATATCCTCACTTCAATATATTTTTCCCAATACTTAACCCAAAACATTTAATCTGTTCCTTGAACAAAAGTAAAAGATTAAGCATTCAACATAGAAAACTCATGTTCTAGAACCTTGAATAACCCTTGGCTATTTAGGTTCAAGAGAAAAACACACACAACTTGGAAATAAACAACTAAACACATGCAATAAACCATTACTCATTTAAAACAACATGAAACTAATAAATTTTATGCATAAGACATTCAACATATAATTCATAAACTCACAAGAAATAGAGCAACCAGCTGAACTGTATTTTATTACTTCTCCAAAAGTCTAAATCTTCAACAACCAAATAAATGAGCAACACAGTTCCTTTATAGACTAGGAACGTGCCCTCAACATTAATTACATTGTATTTCAAATTGCTTTGGGATACAAAAGAACCACCAAAAAGGCATTGGGAAACATTAATTGCATGAGAGAGAAAAGGAAAGAAAGAGTGGTTGAACTTGGGAGACGTGTAGCCACTTGAAGGTTTGTCTTGTTAATGTTGGGAGGGTGGTGGTTGGCTTGTCAATCCTTTGATCCATATCTATCCTTCCACTCACCATATGTCTCTTTGGTCAGCCAAGGGAATGAAAGTACCTCTGCAATCTTGCCGTTGTGGCTAACATACTTGGCATCCAGGATACTTTTTACATGCTTACAAAACATATCAAAACTTACTTCAAGACTATGCAGCTTGTCCAATGATAAGATCAATACTTGCATAGTTGGGTCACTTGCATCACAACAAGAAGGAATTAATTGGTAACTAATGTCTGTTATCTCCTTTTTCCACTTGTCTAAGTCTTTTGTTTTACCATCACCCTCCAAAATGGGAGGTAACCACTTAGTGTCCAGCTTTTCAATAGCCTGCATCTTCTCTTTCACAATTGTATCCATTTTTAACTAAAAATTGGCCACATCCTCAAAATACTTCACACTGGCTTCAATTTAGGAGGTGCATTGGGATCATACTTGGTGCACCTAAGAAATTCTCTAACTTCTCTAGTTCTATGCAACCACTTTGCTTTTATGCTCAATAGCCTCTGTTTGTCAGACTCATGCTTCTCATAGGCTTCCCTTAGCTATGAGTAAGATTTCCAAGTCTCCTCAACTCTAGCCAAAGTCTTTGTCACCCTGTTCTTGATCAAATTGGTGACTACCTCCTTAACCTTGTTTTCTTTTTCTTCCTGCAATCTTCTATTATCCTGTTTCAATTCTCTAATTTCTATAAGGAGAGGTTCTGTATCCACTGGAAGAGACTCTGCAGTTTGTATGATAGGAGGAGTCTGAGATGTACCAACTTCTAACTGTGGCTGACTTTCATACATGCTCACCTTAGCCAGAGCCAATGTGTATTTCTCCAAAAGCTCATTGTAATCCTTATGTAGTTTGACTATCATTGCCTTTGCAAATTGTGTAGTTTGCACATTTAAACTGGCAGCCTGAGGAACATGGGTGTCTCACACCCTTTTTATTATCACATTTCTAATTAACTCGTCTAAACCAACTTTTGGCTTCTTGTCACTAGGGACCAATGCCCAGATTGCTAAGGTTTCAAACCTTGGATCAAATACAGTACCCTACATAACTCTGCTGACTTGTTCCTCTGTTACATCAGAGTCATCTCTTGTAATTGTATCAAATGCAATAGCATCTGATAATATCCAGTGTCATAGTAGCAAGATGTTGCTCCTGGTTACAAGTGCTCTACCCTCCACAGGAGTCATTGCACTAATGTCTCTGCTTACTTCATCCAAAACCCTCTTAGTAATGGCATCATATTCTGTGGGTCTGCACCACTTTTTGCTTCTTCAATTATTTTATGAAACTCCTCATTTTTTGTCCTTAGCACAAATGATCTGAACTCAGGAGTGCTGATGAATGCATCATCTGAAATAAATTGATTGCAGGCACCACCCTCACATCCTCTATATCAACCTCATTGTTGACTATGGACCTTTTCAACCTATTTTCTGGTGAGGAGTAAGGCACCATCCTTGGTGGAGAATGCACCTAATGAGGGGACTCCTGAACTTACTCTTCTACTGCCCCTTCCTCCAAATTTACAACTTCTATTTCCTCCTCTGTCTCAAGATCAATAATTTTAGCCCTCTTTGGAGTAGGGGGGTCAGGGGATTCCTCTTTTCTAACATATTTTCCTCTTGAGCTGCTTGGTTGGTATGATGGCCTTTGCTCACCTGGAGGTGCACTAGCTATTAGCTCCTCTGCCTTAGCAAGTATCATTTCTATTCTCTTTATGGGGTCTTGTATCTCAACGAAAACCCCAAGGTAAGAAACATTGGCATTTTTCTTCAATTTCTCTGCTCCCATTACTGCATTCCATTTACTTCTTAAAGAATGCACCTCCTGCATTGATTGACAATTTCTTACTATGTCCTCATCCAAGAGATCACGATGGGGGTAAGCAGGTCTGTTGACCTTCAATCTTGTGTCATGAATGAAACCCTCAGGGTCAAAGAATCTCACCTGCTCCATGTCAATCATGTAGCATTGAAGCATGAAGCCTATCTGATCCAATCCACTCTTGTCAATTGTTATGAAATCACCTAATTTCAACGAAGTAGGGATAAGTGACCCCTTCTTATGCTTTCTAAAATGTTCCTTATCAACTTCATTCAGCTACCTGATGATTTCCATGAAAGCCAACCTCTTAGGCACAAATTTGGGCAAAGTATATGGTGCAACCTCGCACCCATAAATCCTGATGCAAGTTGTGTTCTCATGCAGGAACCAATCCCCCCAATTATGATCTATATGCAGGTGTGGGGCTCTCTCCAATGGTCTCAAAAAATCCTTGATTTATTTTGGTATTCTGTCAGCTACAGGCTCCAAGAAACGAAGCACCTTTCTCATAAAATGTTCTTCAAATGTAACATAGCTTGCATACTTAAAATGCATATCTAGCATACAGGTCCACATTTGTATTGGCATCATGTTGCCCTCTAGATCAATCATCTTCACATGTAAATCTTTACTCCAGTGGTCAGACAGAGAGAACAAGATCATATGACATTAGTGAATACTATGTGAACTTCACATGGGGACCAGGGGTATACATATAGTTCTTTATGGCCATCATCTGCTCATGCATTTTCTTAGCCAGATATCCTGCATAGTCATATGGTTTTTTGGCTCCATAATCCTGAATATATACTGCCATCATCATTAGAGCCACTGGCATCCTATCTGCTACATCTCTTCCAAGCACAAAACATAAGTTGTGATAGGTCTTAATAAAGTACTCCATGAATAGATTGCAATGGAAGGGCTCTTCTTCTCTATCAGAAATTTTTATCAAGCCCTCGTCAATTCCCTTAGGTCTATGCTTGGCCAGGTTAAAAGACTTATAAGCATACTTGATAGTTTTGTAGTTTTCTCTGAAGGCACTCAAATCAATGGGCATGCTAGCGGCAGGGTCAAGATTGAAAATAGTGGAGATATAGGCCTTTGTAAATCTAATGATGACATTACCATTGCTAGACAAGATAGACATGGTTTTAGGGTCGTATCTGGTTGCTATTGCTCTAACCAAGTCTTGGTTTTCAAAGACATCGGGGCAAATTAGCCTAGCTAAATCAAATTTCCATGCATGACAAATTGGGGCTCTATAGTCCATTCTCTTATACCAATGTTCAAACAAACCCCAGGCAAACACAGGTATTTTGGCATCCTAGCAATCTACACATAGGTCATAAATCTTGTCATTTTTTCCTACTATCCCTGACCTTGTTATAGGTTTCTTTGATGACCCAGGACACTGAACCATAAGATCTTCATCTAAGCTACGTTTGGAGGTTGAAGACTAACTAGAATGACTCATTTTTACATTTATGCAAATGAACCAGGGCTTTTACAACTTTAATTAATCCCTAATACCTTAAAGCAGATGAATAGATAAGACATAGAGGAATGGAAACAACTTACTAGTTTTGGCGCTACAAAGGCTCAAAATTTCACTAACTTGCTTGTTCTGAAGCTCCTTTCACTCTGAATACAGCTTATGCTCTTGAAAATGATGAGAAATGCGCTAATTCTACCCATTTTATGCTGAATTCCTTCATCATTATCTGTATTAATGGAGGTCAAGATAGTCATTACTCTGTTCGTGTCGTAGACACTCAGAAATCTTCCTCTTTGAAAGTTTGAATCTAGGCCTTTGATCTTTGCCTTACATTCTGAAATCCACGACTTTGATTGGTTGACTGGATTTGACAATCTTCAACACTTTTGCTTAATAGTCTTCATCCAATCAGAACAGGCCAAGTCATCAGTACACTCCCTATAGGTCACATCGCTTTTTGTCCAGACTGGACACGTGGCTCCATTTTGTGGCATCACAGTAGAAAATGACCCACTACTTACCTACCGCATGCGGGTGCGATTAACCTTCCACGCACCCTCTTTATACTTGCTTCTCATTCGGTGGTGCCATGTCTCAACATCTCGCTACCTCACAGCAAATATTCTTCTTGAAAAGATTCCTCTGTGCTGGAGCACAGTGTTGGATCACAAGCTTTCTCTTCAGACCATTGATACATCGACAAGTGGCAGCAGACTACTTGTTGAGACAAGATCCTTATAAAACATTACATAGGCAAAGATCTTGGACAGGTGGCAACCTATCACGGTATCGTAAGGGGTGATGATGTCATAAAAGTTGCTCCGCGACGATGCAATATGCACTCAAATAAACTTTAGGACTTAGCGAGCAATTAGGATATAAAAGGTTTGGTTTTATCGACGACAACGAGTAACTGCTATGTTAAGGGGCCGATCAACCTACGAACACTGATACATAAAGTTATAACTTAAGTAACCAACAACCTTCAGTAGACAGTCAACATGGAGATAGTACATAAATCACAAGACTTAGGGAAATAAGGATAAAAGGATCTTCAAAGGCGAACATTTGAATATTGCAAACCTAAAACCCTAAACCCTAAGGGGTACCACCACTATATAATATATATTAATAATGTTATATATTGTATATAATTTACAAAAACTTACTTTTTCTCATTTGTGCAAATCTGCATCACATAAAATAAAGAATAGTTAGCCAATTATTAGGAATGGGAGTAACATAATTAAATAATTAAAATATTATTTCATAAAATTTGAACTCAATTTGAATCACTTAAAATCTAATTTGAAATAAAATAAGTGTCACGTAGTGGCAAGTACCTACCTTGTAGTGTTGTAAATATAGTATGTGTTTTAGTTGTAATTTTGTTCTTAGATTAAATATTTGTTGTATAGACAAATTGCATTCCAATTAGATAAATTAACTAGTTAAATACAATATATTTAAAAGTTAATTAATATTTGTTAAGTTTCTTATTATATTAGTTCATATGAAAAGGTAGATTTTAGATAATGTGAATGGATTTAATAGAAATATTTTCAAAGAATATATCAATTTTAAATACATAATTTAATTCATAATTAGTCATATGGTAATTGTATATAAAAACTAAAACATAATGATATCTTTTCTAAATGATACTATAAAATAGTTCATAATAAATACTAGAACTGGCATCTTTAAGAGGTGCAAGGGTTTGAAGATAGGAAAATAATGATATTAGTAACTTAAAATTTGATAGCAAAGAAATACAAGAATTGATACAGTAATATGTAAAATGGTGACAATTTACAAACCCCTTCTTATAGTGTGCAAATATCTCTGAGGATAAATGCCAGCTAAGAAGTACAAGAATTGATACAGTAACATGTCAAAGGCTGACAGATACATAATTTGCAATAAGGTTGAACTATTATTCATAGGCCCATTTTAATTCATTTTCATTTCGTGTTGGAGATTCAGGGTCAAACTTAACTCCATGATCTTTAGTCATGGATTGCTTAAACTAAGCCATACCCCATTATTTCACATGTGCATGCCCCAAGAAGAGGACAGGGCCTACCTGTACATGCATCAGCTCATTATAACTATATACATCAACCTCTACTCTAGGAACTTTAAGACATTATGCTTAAGCAAGGTCTTGACTTTTAACTAAACATGGTGCGCAAGCTTTTACTGTCATATCATGCAAGCCGTCTCGTTTTCCCACAAAGTTTATTTACATTGCCAGCCCATATATCATGTACAAACAACATAGTGTGTCGGTTTCTATGAAGTCAATTATGTTGTCACAAGCTAAGTGTCAATGACAAAAATGCTATGTGTTACTAGCTAGATAAACTGTAATAACCCCATTTACAAATTCCCTGTAGCAGGCATCCAATGCGCACCAATAAGTAACATGGATGAGGATAGATACAATATCCGGTAGGCAATGACAAATTTGTAGAAAAACTAAGGTCTGATATGTGTAAACACCATGACATGTACAAATAAAGCCATTTTTTATGTTAGAAGCTATGCCACAACAATGAGAGTGATGAGATTTGGTGAACCAGAAAGATTTTAACAATAGCTATGGCAAAATTTTTAGAAACCTTTCATTCAATATGGATGGAATACACCATATATCAATATATATGCAAGAAAACCATAGTTCATACAAAATAAAAATTTTAAAACATTCCAGCCAAAAGCTCTCAAAATATGAGCACAAGGTTAGGGGTATGAGTGAGAGGAGAGGTATTCTCTTTGTAAAGAGAAATGTGCTTTCTTCATTCTTTTTCTGAGATCTTTTTTATTTTTTACTTTTTCAAATTTTCATAGGATACAGCTTAGATATTCAGACCAGATTATCAGACAAATCTCCTGACCATACTTGGATTGTATCGAAATCAAAATATGTCTGTGACAGACGTTGATTGTATTCCAAAAGCATTTGTATGGGAATCATGGAGGTAGGGCATATACAGTATCAAAGAACACATACAAACCAACAGGCAAAGACCATGGCAAAGTCTGGGAACGAAATATCAATTTATCGTTAAAACTGATATGCAGAGCTATAATCTCTATGATGAAATTGATAACATCTTTAAATTGAATGTCTATTAGCAGTCTCATAAAGATTGTCAAAAATTTAAACCTGCTGCAACTATGGTATGAAGCAAGTTGAAAACAGTATTTCTTCTGTTAGATCCAAAATTTGGTGCTCTGGATTGCTATGCAGTGAAAGTTATGTTCACTAGTTTGAGAACAATATTTGACAGTGTTTCTGAGTTGTGCAAAACTGTCTGGGAGAAAGTATTCTGCTATGCATTCCTCCGCATAAAGGTTTCGGGTGTTGTGGTTCTGGATATGTGTTCATAAGGATCTTACATATCTTCCCTCCAAAAGGCTTTTGATTTGGTGCTCCAAAAAGCAATTTATTGTGTGGCAGAGTTCGATAGTGTTGTTGTGTTCAGGTGAAAGTTGGTGTGGCTGAATTTGTTGGTTTCTAGGTGACTTCAAGGTGTTCATGGATGTTTCTAGATTGTGTTTTTAAGCCTTGTGTATGGTTTGTAAGTTATGGTTGTGATCATGGAAGCATGCACATGATCAAGAATTCCTTATGTTTACACTATCTGACCAACCTTGAATGTTTGAGGAGTGGATTTGGTGATTATGTGAGTGTTGTGTAGTGTGTCTGGATACATTTGGGTCTGAGCTAAGGCATAGAGTGGTTTTCCTTCATTCCTTTGTGTTGTGGAAAGTTTAGGTCTAGACCTAATTCAAATATTGTGTTTGCTGACTTTGGAGATTGTTTCAAGGATTGAAGATTGTGTTGCTGACCTTGAAGATTGTTTCAAGGGTAATGATGGCATAAATAAGTGTCAAGGATTCGTGGATGCATGTGCATGTAGGGGATGATGTGAATGATGTGAGATTGATCAAGGTTGTGAGAGATTTCATGTCTTAGGCTACCAGATGTAGTGAGCAGAAGGTGTCTACAATTTTTGGTGATGTTGCGAAGGTATTGAGTATGCTGTGGTGTATATTGAGCTTCATTGGAATTGAACTCCATGCATATGCTAGATGCAATTATATCAGTGAGTCCACTTGGATAGTGAATCCCCTGCAGTGAGCATTCTCTCTATGGCAGTGAGCCTTTGTAATTCGGTATTGTTTTCCCTTTTAGGGTTTTCCACATAAAAATCCGGTGTTCTCTTGTGCATGGTGTTGATGTGTTTAAGTTATGTTTATGAGGGTTTGAAGTTTTTGATACAACTAATTCATCCAAATTCCATAAATACACACCCTCTGGTACCACGTGGGTGGGGGAATTGGACCTCGTGACCTCTTGCTTGTAGAAACATGCAAATAGCCAATCAAGCCAGGGACCCCACCCTAATTTAAAGCTATTTTATTTATATAAGAATTAATTTATTTTATTTATATTATTTTCTAAAGTAGATTTTGATTGAAGTTCTTTGCATTTTTTTTTTTAATATCCTAGCATTTATTTCTTGTAGAGTGTTTTAATTTGAGTTATAAACTATATTAGTTAAATTTGTTAATAACAATCATAATTTTATATTCATATTTATTTTATCTTACATTTAGTTATATTTTATAAATTTTGAAAGGACTTTTTTAATATAATTTTAGCTTATATGATTTTATTTCTAATGTTTTATTCCTTTTAAAATATATTTTAAGATGGATTTATTCATTACAATATATTATTAAGTGAATATATGTAGGACTTTATTTAATTAACATTTATTATTTTAGTTGTTTATAGATTTATTTGGGGCTCTCCTTATGAACTGTCTTAGATGGTTCATCTTTTATAATTTATATTTAGTGTTAAAATTTCACCCCTTAAAACATATTATTATGAGTTGTAAGAAGCTAGTTGTAATGACCTTAGTTTACTTTATATAGAAATCAAAATTGGATCCTAACAAATTCCATACTTTCTTTCTAGCATGTGCATTATATCATTATTTAATGTTTTGTTTAGCATCTTTCCTTCAAGTAATGGCAAACCCTCAACAACCTCCAGAGCTTATTAACATTTCAAGCAATGATTTTGAAGTAACTATAACAACCACATTGGTTACAATAAACACACCCTCACCACCAACTGACTTGTCTACATCTATAAATTAGAATGGTATTCATGAAACTAATGTCAAAAATTTTGCAAGTAATTTTTTAAGAATTTATCATGAAATCATTCAACAAGCAAGTGAAACAAGCCTAGACGCATATGGTGTGCAAGAGTTTGAGGTCTGAGCTTTGCAAAAAACTACAAATGAATTCCATGCAACATGTGAGAAGCTAGCTTCGTTTTGTACTTTCTTACAAGAGTTGACCTATGATGAACATTATGGAGTAGGCAATGCTCCTTATATCAAATGTGCATTCTAAAACTTTCTAAACAATATGTAATTTGACATTACTATCATGGTCTTTGATGCCTATGAATAGGTAAAGTTATGATTTTTATTATAAATAAATACACTATCAAAACTTAATATAAATATTGTGTTTGCATTGCTTACCATGTATTCTTCAGCTTTAATTGTATGGATCATTTCTTACTCTATTTTACAAGGTAATATAGGCACCTTATGTTCAATGATTGGAATCCAATTTGTAATTATATTTAGAACAAGCCATGTATTTTTCTATTCAACTATCACATCCAAATTATTTAAAAGATCATTAAATCTAATATCCTTCACTCCACACTACTTTCACTCTTTTTTTAAATAATATCTCACATTGTTTAAACATCTTCCACCAAATTAATTGGACTATATTCCCCTCTTATACTAAGTGGAGTCGTTCAATTTCTCCTCTAACATATCTAGCTGAGATTCTACGTATCCTTTAGTATTCTAATTTATGGTTTAATTTTTTCTTATATTTTGAACAAACATTATACTTTTATATTGAAGTATTGTATCTAAATTATTTACTACCTTTTCTTCTTTCTTCTTTATGATAGGATCAAATCTCTTTCAACAATAACTTCTAGCAAGAACTCTTGACAAGCACAAAGTTGCAGGTACTCTTCTAAATCCTACAAATGTTTGAATGAATTATTGTCTTTGTTATTACAAGTTTTTTTGTGTTTTCACTCTTTGAATTTTATATAATAGAAAAATCAAAACTGGTTTCAAATGCACAAATTATAGTTTTCAATTTGTACTTATATTTAGAACAAGAAATGTATTTTTTATTCAAGTATCACATGCAAATTACATAAAATATTGTTTGAAATCTAATGTCATGTTCTCCTCACTACCTTCACTCCTTTTTTAAAATAATAGTTCACATAGTTTAAACATCTTCCACCAAATTAATTGCACCCCCCTCATATACTAAGTAGATTCATTCAATTTCTCTTGTGACATATCTAGTTGAGATTGTACGAATCCTTTGTTATTATAATTTATGGTCTTACTTATATATTGAACAAACATTATACTTTTGTATTCAAGTACTGCATCTAAATTATTCACAATCTTTGAACTTCTTTCAAGTCTTTCTCATAGGATCAAATCTCTTTCAACAATAACTTCTAGTAAGAACTCTTGAAAAGCACAAAGTTGCAAGCACTCTTATAAAGCCTACAAATGTTTGAATGAATTATTAATGTAGTTTCAAGTTCATCTTCAACATTCATGCTTTGTTGTTCAAAGAAATTAATGAAATACAATTCATATTGATAACCACAAAATACTTGTCATCCAATGTAATTTTATAGGAATATTCAAGCTCCCTCAAGCTATGTCTTCACTATTGACTACAAATGTAAGCAAACTCATGAATGATTGAAATATTAACTTAGATCCTCATCTCCAAGTATTAAAGCTACTTCAAACTTTGGACATGTGCCTGAAACAACAACTCGATATATAATAGATCTCTCCAATGGAGTCCAGAAACAAAGAGCGATGTTGCCAAAAAAGTACAATCACTCTATAACTTCTAAGATGATTCAAAAGGGATATATAATACAACTCACAAGATATAGTTGCCCTTGTTAGGGTAAAATGTGGTTTAATCAAATGAACAATAATAAACCCAAACATCAACAGAATAATGAAAACAAGAAGAGCAATAAGTAACACAATGCAAACCTCCCTTGAATCAAAGCTTCTGTTGTTCGCCTATTACAACCGTCCTTTGCTGATGAAGTAGGCCCTTAGTGAGTGCACTCTTTTAGCTGTGTTGTAGGATGTTGATAGTAAATGGCTGTGATAATGAATATGCCAAGAAGATGAGCTTCGAAGCAACAATGGTGATCTCAAGCAAATAGTATTGGGGTGCCAAAGGCGCGTGGGTAGAATTCTGCAGAGTAACAATATGAATAGCCTGGATGAATAGAATGGGAGGATGAAGCTTCTTTTATAGACTCAGAAGAATGAGAATCAACGGTTGAGAAGAAGTGTGATGATCAACGGTTGAGAATGGTTGAGCAATGTGCAACCAGTGGAAATAAGACAAGTGTCTCAGCTCCATCATGAAAGAGGGGATGTGACAACATTGATTGGAGAGTTAACTCCTTTAACTGATCAGTTAACAAACTTGATTAGTCAGTTGGAAGACTGGATTATGGAATTGACTGAATTGACTGAGGGATTAACTCAATTGACTGGTTAGTTAACACTTTTGATTGATTAGTTAACCAACTTCTAATTTGAGAAGAAATAGGACATGTGGGTGAGGAGGAAAATAGGTAATTAAATATTTAATATATTTAATTACATGTGCAACCCGATGAGGTGGACAAGGTGAGGTGGAAAGGTGAGGTGTAAGTGTGAGATGGATTTTTGGAATTAGAACTTAGGATAGAGGAATTTGGATTTAGAAGAATTTAGGGATTTTAATTAAATAAATTGAATTTATTTAATTACAGAATAGTGAATCAATTAAATAAATTTAGAATATTTATTTAATTGGTAGAAGAACGGAATAAATGTTTAGAATATTTATTTAGTCGAATTGTGTCATTTTTAGGCGTATACATTTTGCCCCTCTTTGATGCAATGTTGTTTATAGTGTTGTTTTAAAGAAATCAATAGTCTAACAGTGATACATGCCCCAGTTTGACCTTGGTACAAGTTTAATGACGATAGGATGCCCCCTTGGGAGATTGGATGTGAAAAAGGGTGAAATATTTGGAGACGGACAATCTCACGAAGACGAAGGAGTTAGGTTAGGTTGGAGGAAAAAGGACGTGGGAAGTAGTCACAGTCATCACCTAGCCAGAATTAGGGTTTGGAGGCTATAAATAGGAGCTGGGTCCACAAGATTATTCATTTGTACACTTGTTTGATCTGGATTGGAGATAGAGAGCTTAGAGCAAACTTGGAGCAACATGGTAGCCAGAGCAATAGACATTCCATGCGAGGAGCATCGATTCAAGCAAGTTCGTCGATTCAGGCGGCCAACAGAGGTACGACCCCCGGTATGTGCTTCAAAAAAATTTCCCTAGGGTTGAATTAGGGTGTCATAAATGCAAGTAGAAAATAGGTCAAACAGATGCGCCGAAGTATAGAGTGGTGCATATGCAACGCGAAACGACACTTTTGTAATTTCGCGATGCATATGTTCAATTTAGCGGTGTATATGCAAAAACTGTGCATTTGTGGATTTTAGCGGCAATTGCATAGTTTGGCGGCGCACCTGCCGAATGTGGCGGCGCATATGTTAAACTTGCGCATACGTGCAATGTAACGGTGCATCTATGTTTTGGCAGTGCTTTTGTTGATTTTAGCGGTACATATACCAGAAGCTGTGCATATGCAAAGAAACAGTGCTTTTACCACATGTAGTGGCGCATTTGCTTGGGATAGAAAATTACGTAGCCAAATTGATTCGATGAGCATCCTGTTTAATGCGGCAATCGATGAGCTATCTCTAAGATTGCAGGAATCCAATCAAGAGATGTAGTTTGCTATTTTGATCAATTTGAAATGCTAAGTTTAGTTGATATAGTTCAGTAGATATGTTGAGTATGGTATATGCGGCTTTAGATTGACACCATGATTTGCATGCTTGCAGGAGGAGATATGAGACACATTGTAGTCTAGGGAGACGTTCACTATGCCCCTATTGCAGAGATATATGCTCACAGAGATCGACAGAGAGGCACTTGGTGCCATGGGTTTGGATTACGTTTGCTTCATGCCCGAGGTGCAGGTGAACCATGGACTGTTGACAGCTGCCATGGAGAGATTCCACAGTGAGGATGGGACCTTCCATTTTCTGACTGGAGAGATGACCGTGACTCTAGAGGACGTCTATAGGATACTGCACTTACCTGTTGTTGGTGAGTTGGTAGAGTATGACGCACAGTGGGATGCAGGACTTGCCGAATGTAGGCGAGTGTTTGATGATCTCGAGCTAGTTGGATAGGTCATCCCTTAGCACAATATACATGACTGTTATGACTACTTCCCTGGGATCGTGGCTAGACTGATCGGAGGTGTTGTATGCCCTGACAGGAGATCGCATGGGTTCCCCATTGGATGGGGCAGGATCATGGAGTGGATGCTGACTGAGGGCACCCAATATGCATGGGGAGTTTGTGTACTGGCTCACCTATACCATGACATGCACCAGGTGGTGTATCACCGCAGCACGAGTCTATCGGCTGGGGTATTACTGCTATAGTTTTGGTTGTGGGAGCACATAGCGGTGACGAGGCTGATATGTGTGTTCGTGAGGTAGCGAGGAGAGCCATATAGTTATGGCTATGCAGGAGTGATTTCTTAGCACAGGCTGGGGAAGCTGGAGTACTGGAGGCATACTTTGGATGGTGTAGATGTGGTCGTCTGGTGACCATATCTAGATTGCGAGCCCTGGGATGACAAGGGAGACGAGCTGCCGTATTGCTTTTAGACGTGGTGGCTGATTGGCCGGACATGACATATATTAGAGAGACAGATGGTGGGCCAGGTGCTGAGACAGTTTGGGAGGAGGCAGGGTATGCCATAGGGACAGGCGCTATTTGCGCAGACACATGCAGAGAGGGTCCGATGAGGGCTGATGGCTTCGTATGAGGAGGCCTTAGCAGAGTTCCGACAGACTCCTTATGTGGCATGAGACATGAGGACAAAGATAGCAGATGCCGGTGTTACACATGACTACGAGGATTGGATGACGACACATCCCTTCCCGAGGTACTTAGGACCTAGCATGTTGGTGCCTCGTATTGACGAGGCAAATTCAGAGGAGGAGGGACAGGTTGGCCGGGGGTGGAGGGGAGGTAGAGGAGGACGGGGTCGAGGAGGATGGGGGAAGGAGATGGAGAGAGGCTGAGATAGTGGAAGAGGGTAGCTCAGGCTGAGCAGGCAATGCCAAGACAGGTTGCACAGCAACAGATACTGCAGCAGGCATAGATGCCACCACCCCAGCAGGTACCACAGCAACAGGTGCCCCATCCATAGGGGCCAGGACAGGCAGAGGCATCACAGGGGCTAGTGTAGGTAGAGGTGCATGAGAGGGCCATAGCCAGCCTGAGGGGATAGGTGAGAGAGTTGTGGGCACAACTTAGGAGGGCCGACGGCTGGCGAGAGACTGATGCTGCAGTGATCGGAGGGCTGACTCATGAGAGGGACATGGCAGATGCACGGGTATGCATTATCCATGTGGAGCAAGACACTACAGTGGAAGCTATGGGGACCGACGTAGCCAGCTCCTTTTTGGTTGGGCAGGTGCAGCAGGCACAGGCACAGGTAGGCCAGTTGCAAGCACAGTTGGCACAAGCACAGGTGCAGTATTACCGAGGCTTGTATCATGGGGCAGTGCCAGTGAGTCAGAGGGCTTCAAGTTTCAGGAGTCAGCCTGGGGCTACTCAAAGAGTAGGTCCATCATAGTCAGGGGCTTCCGTGATGGGTCCCCAGCAGTCAGGGGCTGGCAGTGCTGGCCCACAGCAGAGGGGTAGACTTGTACCAGATTTTGTACTATTTTGGGACATGTATCACCGTCCTTTTGGATGCACACTGCATATGACACTTTGATTCAGAGGGAGATGAAGATATTGTACATTTGGACCTCTTTTTATGATTGTATATATGATGATGCAGCCTTATGATCTATTGCATATGTTATGAGATGATGAGTCACTTTTATTAAACGATGCAATGCAAGTGTAGACTTAGATGTTTTGTCTGATGTTATATGAGATGCTTTTGATATGATGCTATGTGATGTCTATGTGATGTAATATGTTTCGAATGTATGCAAATGCAACATGATTTCTGTGTGATTATGCAGCTTTTTGTATGTGATGCACTTAGCTATGTTTTTGATTTCTTTGCTTTATGATGCGATATGATGATGATGTATAGATGACCTAATGCATTGTGTTATGTATGCAACTGATTTAATCATGTTCATGACTAACTCAAAATGTGATATGATATGCACCTATATTTTCTATATGTGTGTGATGTCCAAATGTACTCTATTGACACAAGAATGACAGGATGATAGTAGAAGAATGGTTTTGATGTGGAAATACTTAGAAGTTTCATTTGATATTGTTACTCTGCATAGTAAGGGTACTGATGATTGCATGGATGCATGGGTGTGTATATGGATATAGGATGGATGTTTTTCTTTTAGAGTGCTTTATTTCATCATTGGGCAATTTATTTTTGGTACATTTTTTAAAATGTTGTAAGTGAATACAAGCATCTAGGTATAATTGAACCAAGATGACCTGAGTACTACTTACATGGATTTTTAATTTGGCAAGTAAATGCAAGCATCTAGTCAAAATTGAATCTAGATGACCCGAGTACCTCTTGCGTTTCAACAAACAAGGATTGCCCCCGTTCATGTTATACCCTTGATGTCCTCGACGATCTATTGCCGATCATGTCCTTAGACAAGGCGTTACAGTACTAAAGCGGAATCCACAGATAGCAAACAAAGAAAATGATCATGCCCCCATCATAGCATCTCTAGCTTTTGGCATCCTTGAGTAGCATAGAAAGACATGATAACAAAAATCAAGACTCCGTAACATAACCATGATTTCAATCCGCAAAACATTCTTGCATTTAGATGTGTTTTCCTTGCTATAATTTAGATAGAATCAGTTAGAAGACCTTGGGTATTTGCTTTGCTTTAGATAGGTTAAGATGTCCATAGTCAAGATTTTTGCTTGAAGCGCGGGTTCTGCTTGCATTTGCATGTTTGGTGAGAAGATTGCACAATCCTTATTGGGGAAACGAACCCTAAGGGACTGACCTAGTGTCTCGGGGGCGCATTACTAAATGGCCTTGCTTACGTGACGATGCAAAGGCAATGTAGTTCAGGGTAAACCCTAACGGACCTAAGACCTAGGTGAGAGAAAGTGGAGACAGACTCAGATTGATAGAGGGACTAGATATGGGACGGATGGGACAAACGGAAGCCTCGAGGGTGCATTAGAATAATGGCCTTGCCTATGTGACGGCGCAGAGGCAACGTAGTTCATGAACTCAGACCATGGAAACTGACGAGAGACACTATGCTAGGCTCATACTGAAGAGATGATATGGGACAAAACCTTGGTTGACAAGGCCACAAAGAGGGAGAGTTATCAAGCCATGATAGGTAATTGCCAGGTGTTTATTATGGGACATATATGGGTCGAATGGAAAATGAGCAAAGGAATAATGGACTCAAGGTGATTGGATTCCCAAAGATGGAGAAGGCAGTCTATCACAAGTAACGCCTATTTACCAGGTTTTCAATCACTTGCTTTTATTTGCACGAGAAGCTAGGAAGTAAACATGTTGCCTGTTTGCCAGGTTTTCATCATGATACCTATCCAAGGCGCCTGTTTGCTAGGTTTTCACCAAAGGACAATTTGTTTTTGTATGCTTTCTATTTTTTCTAATTTTATTTATTTTATTTTTTTTATTTTTTGTGCCCCCTTGCATTGGGGTTCTCCTAGGTATAGAACCGGCAAAGGTGCATGCTGTTGATTGGATCCTTGAACAACTCACCCTCTGATGTTGCCAACTGATATGCCCCTAATCCATAAGCTACTATAATCACATAAGGCCCAAGCCAGTTAGGTTTGAACTTGCCTTTCTTTTCTCTGTCTTGTTGATTGCGAGGATTCTCTTTGAGAATGAGGTCTCCAACCTTAAAGCATCTTGGGCGAACCTTGTGGTTATAGCTTCTTGACATCATCTGTTGATATGCTTTGGGATGATCGAAGGCTTTCTGTCACCTTTCTTCTAGTAGCTCTAGTTCTTGTAACCTGGAGACTCTGTATTCTTCGTCTGATATGAGACCTTTCAACGACACCCTGAGAGATGGTAGTTCGACCTCAATGGGGAGGATGGCTTCTAAACCATAGACAAGGGCGTAGGGTGTAGCACCTGTGGGAGTGCATATACTGGTTCTGTAGGCCCACAGAGCGGGATTGAGTTGGACATGCCAATCACGGCCAGCATCGTTGACAGTCTTCTTTAGGATTTTCAGAATGGTTTTATTCAATGCCTTAGCTTGACTGTTACCTTGGGGGTAGTATGGAGTGGAGAAGCAATGTTGGATTTTGAAATGCTCATAGAGTTCTTAGACATCCTGATTTTTGAACAATCTTCCATTATCCGTGATAATGGATGAAGGAATGCCATATCGGGAGATAATGTAATTCAGGATGAAAGAGGAAATTTGCTTGCCTGTGACGATGGTTAAGGGAACGGCCTCAATCTACTTTGTGAAATACTCAGTTGCAGTTATGATGAATTTGTGGCCATTGGATGAGGGTGGATGAATCTTTCCCACAAGGTCAAGTCCCCACTGGCAAAAGGGCCAGGGTGTCGTTAAAGGTCTCAACTCTTGAGTAGGTGCATGGATTAGGTTCCTGTGTATTTGGCACTGTTTGCACTTTTTGACGAACTGATATGAATCCATTTCCATGTTTGGCCAGTAATAACCCAAACGCATGAGTTTCTTGGCTAAGGAAGGACCACTGGAGTGTGTTCTACAGATCCCTTCATGTATGTCTCGCAAGGCAGTTATGGATTCTTCTTGTTCTAAACAACGGAGTAGAGTACCATCGAGACCACGTCGGTATAGGGTATCAGCTATGATAGTGTAGCGAGAGGTTTGTCATATGAAAGTTCACTTTTGGTTGGAAGAGAGGTCAGGTGGGAGAATGTTGTCCTTGAGGTAAGTGTAAGTCTTACCATACCAAGGTGAATCAGATCCGACTAGAAAGTAGATGGAATGGGTCTCAAGAAGATCATAAGCTGGTTGCCGGATAGTTTCCACTAAGAACTCATACTGTGACTCATTTTCAGGTATTTCTAGAAGAGAGGCAATGGTTGCCATTGCATCCACTGCTTTGTTCTTGATCCTGGGTATTTGCTCGAAGGAGATGGTCTCGAAGTGTTCTTTGAAGTCGTCAACCATTCGTTTGTATAGGATGAGCTTTTCATCTTTGGTTTGATACTCATCGTTGACCTGATTGATTATAAGCTGAGAATCACCATAGACATGTAGTTCTTGGATTTTCCACTCAGTCACCATCTTGAGACCAATTACCAAGGCTTCATATTCCGCTATGTTGTTAGTGCATGGAAATAGCAAACGGTAAGACTTCAGAATTGTGTCGCCTTGAGGAGTTATAAACAGGATACCTGCCCTCGAGCTATGATTTGTATAAGACCCGTCAAAGTAGAGTTTCTAGAAAGATGTTGACACATTGAATAAGGATTCATCTAGAAATTCAAACTGCATGGGCCTACTGTCTTGTAACGGTGCATCTGCTAGTTGGTCAGCTATGATTTGTCCCTTGATGGCTTTTCTGTCCACATATTCGATGTCATACTCACTGAGAAGCATTACCCACTTTGCTAGGTGACCTGTGAGAGCTGCTTTGCTGAGGAGATACTTCAGCGGGTTGATTTTTGCAATGAGTTTAACGGGATGTGCAAGCATGTAATGTCGGAGTTTTTGTGAAGCAAAAACTACCGTGAGACATGATCTTTATACTTGTGAGTATTGAAACTCATAGCCCACTAAGGTTCGACTGATGTAGTATATAGCTCTTTCCTTGTTCTCGTAATCTTGTTGCGCTAGAAGAGCTCCAAGAGCAGTGGGTGTAGCAGATATGTAGAGAATTAGAGGTTTTCCTCAGATCGGAAGCATGAGAATGGGTGGATTCATAAGGTACTCCTTTATCTTGTTGAATGCCTCTTCACACTGCTCATCCCATCTAAATGGAATGTTCTTATGTAGGAGATGGTTGAAAGGTTGGCACTTGTCTACCAGCTGTGATATGAATCGGTGGATGGCCTACAGCTTGCCCTAAAGGGATCTCAACTGAGTTAGAGTCTTGGGCAGTGGCATGTCCATTATAGCTTTGACCTTGGTAGGGTCTACCTCTATTCCGTTTGCCGACACGATGAAGCCTAGCAGCTTACCTGAAGTTACCCCAAACACACATTTCTTTGGGTTTAGTTTGACTTGGAATTGGTCCAATCGTTGAAAGACTTTTTCTAGGACATCTAGGTGTGAGTCCCTTGTGAGAGATTTTGCTAAGATATCCTCAACATAGTCCTCCATAGTTACATGCATCATGTCATGAAATATAGTTGTCATAGCTCGCTGATATGTAGCACCTGCGTTTTTCAGCCCAAATGGCATGACATTCCAGCAAAAGGTACCCCATGGGCAAGTAAAAGCTGTCTTGTGTTGGTCCTCGGGTGCTATTTTGATTTGATTATACCCTGAGAATCTGTCCATGAGTGATAGCATTGTATGTCCTGCAGTTAGGTCGACTATGATATCGATGTTTGGCAATGGAAAATCATCCTTGCGGCAAGCTTTGTTTAAGTCTCGAAAATCATTGCATAGTCAAACTCGGCCATCTGGTTTAGACACTGGCACAATGTTAGAAATCCATTCTGGGTAATCTATGGCTCTAATGAACCCCACATCCAGTAATTTCTTGAGTTCTTCTTTGACCAAAAGTACTATGTGAGGATGCATTTTTCTCAGCTTCTTCTTTATTGGTTTCACTTCTGGATCCAATGGTAGATGATGTAGAATTAAGTTTGGGTCTAGACCCGGCATGTCTGCATACGACCAAGCAAAGCTACCTCTCTTCTTCTTAAAGAACAGTATGAACCTGGTTTTCTCTGGTGGTATGAGAGATTTGGCAAAGTGGATAATCTTGGGCTGTTCTTCTGTTCCAATATTCACGAGCTCTATCAGTTCCACAACAATCTGTGACCTTTCCTGGTACATATCACTAGGAAGAGTGTCAAGCATTCCATCATCAGGTGCCACAGTTGGGTTTTCACCGTCGGATGCATCCTTTCTTTTTACTGTTTTATGATCTGACACTGCCGCAAGGTAGTTTTCACTATCAGATCCATTTTTGATCTTGATATTTTTGCAATTGGAAGGCTTGGCACCCTCCCCGAAGTAAGCCACAATATTCAGTTTGATAGCAAAACCAGCTTTATGAGCTCCCTTGGGTAAGTGGTCCCTAAGTTCCATATAATCAATGTAAGCATCATCGTTTTGGAACATATCTAGTTGGGGAGTTCCTTGCATATTCCAGTCAATAAGCTCAGGGTGCAAGAGGGGAAGGGAGTCGGATGATAGACCTGATTCATTGATGGTATGAATGGAAATGTTAGGAGTATTGGTGAGGGTAGTGTTCAGGGTGGTACTTTCCTCCAAGTTGTTTATTGCAAAGGAATTTAAACTTTCCTCGAAAGCCATAATCTCAGGGATAGGCAAATCAGACTCCAGTGGTCTGTTCTGTTGCATTTGTCCCTCACGGTAGGGGCTAAGAGTTTGGATGGTGTCAACCTCTTTGTCATCGTAAGAGTGCTTTGTTAGCTCGTCCCACTCATACTCATTTGAATCTGTGTCACTGTCTACTTGGAGTGTTTGGATTGTTTCTACAAGACAGGCATTTTCCTTGGCTTTACCCTTGCCTTTGTATCCTAGGCCACTTGTGTTTCTAGCTGATGAGGATGAAGAAGGTTGAATAGGTTCAATGATTCCTTCTTTTCTGAGGCCGATGGGGCCTTGTCCTTCATACCCCAACCTGTGCAGAATAGTCTCACCTCGCCCATAGAGTTCTGTTGGGAGTCTAGGTAGATCTTGGGGAGTGTTTTCTTCTTTAGCATAAAGCCATTGCAGGAGGTCTCTCTCCTCTGTTTCATCGGATAAGGTCCCCCATTTTACAAAGGGAGTTGCAGGAGTTACAAGAGGAGCAGATGGCTTTGGAAAATGTCTGGTTGGCCAAAAGATCTAGGAGACAAAGGTAGCTTGGCAAGATTGAGACTGTGCTCAATTGAGTACTCTCCCACTCCAGTTTCTTTTATGGTAACTTTTTGCGCTTTGGGTTTTGAGGAGGAAGCTTCAACGGTATGGTCCTATTGTAGGGTAGGGGAAATGTAAGCTCTGTTGTTGGGTATGATACATTCAGGTTTTGCACGGAAAGAATTGCAGTGTTGGTAGGGGTCAGGGTCGCCTTGAATGGTGACTTGCTTTCCATTGTGCAGGAACTTAATGCATTGATGATAGGTTGAGGGGATAGCCTTCATGGCATGAATCCATGGTCTCCCTAGTAGGATATTATAAGTGAGCTCCCGATCAAGGACTTGACACACCACATCTTTTATTACCGGTCACACTTGAATGGGTAGGACAACTGTTCCCTTTGTGGTTCTTTCTTCCTCGTCATATGCTTTGATGGTAATTTTCCTTCTTGGATCAACTGCCTGTTCGAAGAACCCCAGTGCAAGGACTAGCTTTAATGTGCAAATATTTAAATCAGCACCTCCATCAATGAGAACCCTCTTGATACAGTGCTTGTGTATGAAGGCAACAATGTGCAGAGGGGTGTTATGAGGTTGGGATACAGAGAGGTCATCTTGCTTAGTAAATGATATGGAGTTGGGGGATGTTAGATTGCCTACCATGGTCTGAAACTTTTCTTGGGCCAGATTAGTGGGGACAGTGGTTTCCACTAAGGCTTTCTCAAGAATCTCCTTATGAGAAGGAGATAGATGCAATAGCTCCAATATAGAAATGTGAGCTAGAGTTTTCTGTAACTGGTCAATGACGTTGTACTGACAGGAGTTGGATGGGGACTGTGACGACCTTGGAGGGGAGGTATTGAGTGTGACTTTACCACTGCGGGTAATTATACTACAAATAGTTCTGTTAGGTCCTGGTTGTTGGTTGGGTGAGATGACATTGACCTGTAGGATTTGCTCAGAAATGTAGTTTATGGTGTAATCAAATGGCACACTTGCATAGTTGGCATTACTAGTCCCGCTGTTCTGATTTGGCCGGTTGCGATTATTGTTGTTGTCATTACTGTTGTTGCCATTGTTGTTGTGGCCATTGTTGTTGTTGTTATATGGCCTGTTATGATTCAGAAGTGGATCCCTGTAGGCCACAAGAGTTTCATTGGAGGTATGTTGTTGTGTCCCTCCCTGATTCTGATCTAGTATATCTTGTATGACATTTTTGAGGCAGATGCAAATGTTAGTTGTATGCCCCCTTCCTCGATGATATTCACAATAGTCTGTGTCCTTCTAGTAGGGAGGTTTGACTATAGGCTCGTAATCACTTGTTGGCGGTAGAGAAATCTTGTTGTTAGCCAACAACTTCCGTAGTGCAGACTCTTGAGACTCACCCAATGGTGTGAATTTTCTCCTTGGATTTGAACTGAACCAAGGTCTGGGCTCCCGAGGGGGTGGTTTGTTGAGTGTACCATTGTTTGTTTCTCCCTTAAGAGTGAATATGGGTTGTTGCTTGGGAGTTGTCGCCTTGGCATCGACTACCCCATCGTTGACCACATTCTTGTTCTTGGTCCAAAACTTTGATTTATCCATTATGTAATTGGAAGTAGGTGTGTCCTTGTATAGCTTGATAGCTCCTTTAGTGATCATAGCCTTTTTGATGAATAAGCCCATTTCAATGACTTTTGAGAATGATGTAGGGCATTGTATCTAAATTTGATAGCTAAGATCAGTGTTCAAGTTATGGACAAACATCTCCAATAGCTGCTTCTTAGGTATATCATAAGAACACTTACTAGCTAGTTGTCTCCATCATTGTAAGAAGGTGGCGAATGACTCACCACTCTTTTGTTTGGTGTTGCATAGATCTAGCATAGATACCTCGTGTTCGATGTTGTAAGAGAAGTGCGTTATAAATTTATTGACAAGTTCATCAAAAGTTCTGATTCCTGGTGGGAGATGCGAGAACCACTCCATAGCTTGACCACCTAAAGATCTTGGGAATAGTCTCATCAAGTAGGTCTCATTGTGAGCTACTTCTAAACGTGCTACATTGAATTCCCAGATATGATCTCTAGGGTCCCCCTTCCCTTTATATTTGTCAAATTTCGGCACCTCGAACCTGTAGGGGAATGGTCTCATGTCCAGACTTTTGTCAAAGGGGTATGGTGCTATGTCTTCCAAGGAGTAGTTCTTGGTACTTGTACCGGTCTTAAGGTCAGATATTTGTTGTGTGAGGCTCTCAAGTTGCTTCTTCATTTCTTCCATGGGAGCATTTCGATCCATGGGTTTCTTTCCTCTATCATTTGCATGCAAGACTGTGTCATTTGTACCCTTCTCATGATCATTGTCTACATTTTCCATGATTGTACTTATATCAAAGTCTGCGGGGAGTTTAATTCTGAGACTAGCAAGATGATAGAAGTATTTATGAGGGTCCTCAACAAGCACCTTCTCTATTAGGCATTGGAATTTTCTATCTTGGATGTGTGCTTCATATTCTTCATGAGAAATTTCTTCATCACTATCCTGTGGTGTGACGATGTGATTGGATGAGCCAGCCATTTCTATTTGCTTTTTGTACTGGGATCGAGTAAGAACCATGCAAGGTGACGCGGGATGGAGTGGACTAGGATTAGAAATTTTGACAAGGTGCTGACTGAGACTGTTGTGAATAGGATACCTAAAACAAGGTTTGGACAAAGGATTCTCTCGCTCAATGACTTCAAGTAAGACAGTTGACACAAGACATTAGCCACTAGCAAGGGTAGTCGATACCAGTCTTACTATGTATGGGCTAGTCTATCAACAAGACTACTAGCAAAGGTACTGTGACCTACTAGGATTACGTGAATTCACTAATGATATGAAGAAAGGACCTATGTCGAACCGGTATGGGATAAACTGACTTTGGGACAAGAGGGGTTTGGATAGAAAGTGAATGGGACAATTGACGAAAGAGAGATTTGGGTGAAACGGATGAAGACTGACTGCAAGGTTGAATCTAACCTCAGAAAGTGAAGCTAGGCTAAAATGGGTGCTCCAAATAGGTAAAAATATTTTCTCAAAAATAGTGCATGTGCTCACTGTCGTGTATGCGCAGAAACAAATGCGCAGCAGAAATGAGCATATGCACCGTAAGTCGCAATATATGCACAGCATTGGTGAAGTATAAATGCGCAGCAATAGTCTGTATATGCGTAGCAAGTCTACATGTATGCGCAGCAAGTCAATACAAATGCGCAGCAGAAATGGGTATATGCGCAGCTCTGCTTTTTTTGCAAAATTTTGGATTTTTCTATTGTTTTTGGTATTTTTGGCTAGAAAAAGGCCTTCTTGGTCTGATTTTATGAATTAACAGCAAGAAAACATAGCAAGCACCAAAAATATTTTATAGTTTTTCACTGTTTTTGTGGTTTTTCTGACTCTATTTTGGACTAAACTGAACAAAAGCAAGCACAAAGATCCTAGGTTAGAAATGGATTACAAGGGATTTTGGCCATTAGAATAGGAGGTATTTAATGCGAGCAACCATTCAAGTGGTTACATAGGCGGCGGCACTACTCTCCGTTGTGGAGTCTCCCAGCCTCAAAGGGTTGCACCTAAGAGGGTTTTGGGGGAGGTTGGCCGTCAGTGTAACATAGCAGCACTTGTTGCAGGAAGTTTTCACCTCAAGCACAATTTATTTTAAGTGGCTTGGTAGGGCTTGGCTTTAGCCTATTACCACTCAGGGTCGTTCCCACTTGGACAAGCGTGCATCCAAGGGTAGGGCCCTCCTAAAGGTTAAACAAACAGAATGACAAGTCTAGCACTCTGATCACCCAGAAAAAGGGAGAGCATAAGCCTATTGTCATTCATCAAGCACAGAAGACACTGATTAATCCAACCTAGTTAAAAGCAGAAAAACTAAATGGGCTAATCTATCTGGGTAAGCATAGAACTTTGAAGTGATTTTAGCAAGATAGCATTGGTTCAGTTTTAACCCCAGAAATCAATGGTGAGTTCAGTTTTAATCCGCGTAGCACGAAATAGTTAACATTGAAGTTTTGGTCCAACGAGATAGCAGTAGTTCAATTTTAATCCAGAAATCAATGGTGAATTCAGTTTTTAATCCTCGTAGCACGAAATAGTTAACTTTGAAGTTTTGGTCCAACGAGATAGCAGTAGTTCAATTTTAACCCCAAAATCAATGGTGAATTCAGTTTTAATCCCAGATAGCAATAACTTGGAAAGTGTTGCAATGCAAGAAACAAATGATCCATTTACTTCTTCCCTAATTAGAGCTAGGTGAGGATTTGAATGAATATCAGTTTTACTATCCCTTAGAAAGTGAAGTGTGAACTATTTAAATGCAACTATATGGAACTATACCCGAGCCTATCCTGCAAAACAGCTCTAGAGAACACCTACGAAAAGGTTAGCGTTAGCAAACTTTCCTAGAAAATCACTAAAACCATTGCTTATTACAAATGCGCAACTTCAGTGACTAAATGCGTAGAGGTAGTCAACAAAAGTGCAGCAATAATAAATGTGCCACAATAGTGCGTAAAAGCGCAGCAGAAATACACAGAAGCGCAGAAATGACAGATGCGCCATAACAGTCTGCAAATGCGCAGTAATAATGAACAGATGCGCAAAAATGATGAATGCGCAATAACAGTGTGTAAAAGCACCGCAAGAATACACAGAAGCGCAGAAATGACAGATGAGCTATAATAGTGCGCAAAAGCGCAGCTAAAAAAAATAGATGCACAGAAATAATAGAAGCATCGTAACAGTGGGTATATGCACTACAGAAATGTTCAAATGTGCCGAAGTAACCTATGCATGACCTTGCGTGACCTGTACGGAACCTGCCTTCAAAAAAGCTCAGATTTTGATGAGATAAAGGGGCAAAGGCCCCACAGTGGGTGCCAAAAATGTTAGGGTAAAATGTGGTTTAATCAAATGAATAATAATAAACCCAAACATCAACAAAATAATGAAAACAAGAAGAGCAATAAGTAACACAATGCAAACCTCCCTTGAATCAAAGCTTCTGTTGTTCGCCTATTACAACCGTCCTTTGCTGATGAAGTAGGCCCTCAGTGAGTGCACTCTTTTAGCTGTGTTGTAGGATGTCGATAGTAAATGGCTGTGATAATGAATATGCCAAGAAGATGAGCTTCGAAGCAACAATGGTGATCTCAAGCAAATAGTATTGGGGTGCCAAAGGCGCGTGGGTAGAATTCTGCAGAGTAACAATACGAATAGCCTGGATGAATAGAATGGGAGGATGAAGCTTCTTTTATAGACTCAGAAGAATGAGAATCAACGGTTGAGAAGAAGTGTGATGATCAATGGCTGAGAATGGTTGAGGAATGTGCAACCAGTGGAAATAAGACAAGTGTCTCAGCTCCATCATGAAAGAGGGGATGTGACAACATTGATTGGAGAGTTAACTCCTTTAACTGATCAGTTAACAAACTTGATTAGTCAGTTGGAAGAATGGATTATGGAATTGACTGAATTGATTGAGGGATTAACTCAATTGACTGGTTAATTAACACTTTTGATTGATTAGTTAACTAACTTCTAATTTGAGAAGAAATAGGACATGTGGGTGAGGAGGAAAATAGGTAATTAAATATTTAATATATTTAATTACATGTGCAACCCGATGAGGTGGACAAGGTGAGGTGGAAAAGTGAGGTGTAAGTGTGAGGTGGATTTTTGGAATTAGAACTTAGGATAGAGGAATTTGGATTGATTAAATAATTTATGATTATTTAATTGTGTGAGACATTAGAAGAATTTAGGGATTTTAATTAAATAAATTGAATTTATTTAATTACTGAATAGTGAATCGATTAAATAAATTTAGAATATTTATTTAATTGGTAGAAGAATGGAATAAATGTTTAGAATATTTATTTAGTTGAATTGTGTCATTTTTAGGTGTATACAACCCTTTTATTTGTAACTCAAGGTGAGTAAATAACATCAACATTATTTCTGAAAGGTAATATTGTCTTTTCAACTTCTAAAATATATTACTAGTAATCCTACTTATTGTAATTGCATAGGTGGATTGTAATCTCACAAAATGAAACTTTCATGCATAGATCATGACATCATTAGTGAGCATGTCTTCCTCTTCACAGCGTAAGAGCAGCATGTACAACAAGATGCTACAATTTAATGTGGTCTATATCTATAAATTCAAATGAAAATGACACATCCACAAGATCAAGTCCTAAAAGAATATTGTTTGGCATAAATGTATCTCAATATAGGAATTAAGTATCTTCTATTATCACTCATATCAAAAGGTTGAACCCATTTCAAATAAGGTTGATGATCAAAGGGTGTGTAACTATGAATAATGAAATCCACTAGTACAACACACAAAAAAATGTGGACAAGTCTTTATCTTCAACATTATAGATAGTGAACACACTAAAATACATGTGACTTGCTTCAATGAACTTGTAGATATTCATTATACAAATATTAAACTTGGAGCTATATATACATTATCTAGTTGGACCATTAAGTCTGCTAATAAAATTTACAACAAGATAAATAATGGAATGTAAATTTCTTTATTAGATGAATCAAAGGTGTGTCTATATGAAGATGACCTCTCCATTCTAAAACATCAATTCTCTTTCACACATATTAATCAAATTATGAGTAAGAGTAATAATTCAATTGTTGATGTTATTGGAATTGTCATCTCCATAGATCCAAGCTCTACAATAAGAAGGGTTGGAATAGAGATTCTTAGAAGGAGCATCAAGAAATTAGATATGTTTGTATCTGTTGGTTGTTTTTAATTCCCCACCAGATCTCAAAGACAATCTAAAGAATAGTCAATTCTAGTGATCAATTGCCTCGAGGGATTAGCCAATGAACAGGAAAACCTAGGTTACACTTTTCCTCTACACTTTAGGCTCTACAAAACCTAGGAGTGTGATCCTTTATAGTATTATTTAAGATCTCTTTTCCATTTATCTCAAATAATGTTGCAAGCATATATGCTCTCTCTAATGTGCCAAAGAATTACAAATATGCTAAAGCGATTGGCTAGATCCTTAGGGTTCTATATATTCATTTGCAGAAGAACATGAAAATAACATTAAGAAAATAACTTATTGTAGAAATGGGAAATTCATTGTGATTTTCAAATTATACGACGAAGGAGTTGTATCAAACACAAATTTAGAGAGATTGATGCCTTAACCTGGGCTACAGAGTCAAGATAGATGTAAATGAAACCCCACACAACAATATTTTCCCCAATTCATGAAGCACTACAACAATGCATTACACTATCACACTTCAGCAATCCAAAACCAATTCTACTTACAATTCCCTACAAACTTTTATAACATTCTACATTTTCTTTAAAGCATTTTAATTCACTACTTGAGCAAAAGATATAAGAAGAACATTCATACACAAGAAAAACTATGAAGATTAATAAAATGATCCTTGATTAGACTTTATTCATAAATGAAATGAAGATCACAACATAGGAGACAATATGGCTTTGAACTTGGCAATATATTCAGACTTAAACTAGTACTGTCATACAAAAAATATATATACATCATATTTTATTCTCAGACAATAACCTAAACTAGAAACGCCAACTCTATTACTATATGCTCTGCAATACAAAAATTCTCCAAGATCCTTTTCCAAAGGCCATGAATTCCCTTCTATAGAAACAAGGGAGCAAACAAGCTTCAAGCCATTTGCAAATCTTGTTAAAAAGAATATGCCAAAAGGCATCTTTTAGGCACCACAAGACAAAATATATCATTGTTAACGAGAGCACATCTAAAAATCAAATGATTCCCCTGAGTGGGGAGGCTAATTGTTTTGTTTTTATTTGTCCTAGCCTTGGGCTTGGAAAATAGGTCATTATGCTGATTTGATTCTCTACCATGGTAGTTAGTCATATGTCTCTGAGCTCAGATCCCCAACACAACCAAATACAACTAGTTTATGTTATGCTTCACCCTTCAGGCCAGGGTGCATGACTCCCCATCTTTCAATCTAGGGATACCAACCACTAGAACCTTTAAGGTTCTTGAGGCAGCCACTTGCCATTGAAATAGGAAGTGCCAAAACTTCCCTATGGAGGAAGCAACTGCAGGTGTCTAACTGTTCTTGTCAACTTACCCCTTTCTCCCCATCAACAGCTAGATCTTTGATGAGTTCCATAATCATGAGGAAGGGGAAGAGGGAGCAATGAGGCAACTCCTCCTCCTAGCCCAAACTGAAGACTCACAACAACATATAGTTATTGGAGTATACAAATAGTCAACAATTTCCCTCACCAGAATGACACTAAAAAGAAGCAGGGAAGTATGAGGGAGTTAAACCCTACTAATTTACTTCTTGACTTTTTCCTGAACCCCCCATTCCTAGGAACATATCTCCTACCTTTTAACTTCGTAAGAACAGAGCAATAACAGGAAAACAAGGAGATACCTCCTAAGGAAATGGATGGTAAACAAGTAATACTAGAATAGGAAATATACCACATTTTTCTTTCAAAAAAGGAGGGTGAATATAGTGTGTACAAGACTTCCATTTATAGTAAAAGCACCAAGATCCTTGTGTCTAGACAACGCCTAATTCAATATTTTAATCATTTAAACCCATCTACCTGCACCAATGATTGTACCTGGCCTTTAATTGGCAATCCCTGGAGATTTTATCATGCTATCATAAGTGGAAAAGGAGGTGTGATCTTAACAGTGATCACATTATTTCTTGATCCAAAGCCCCTACGAATAGAGCATGTCTCGTTAATTCATCAATAACTAGACAGGTAGCATGGAGAAAATTAGAGAACCACATAACACACCCCTTGTACCATAGCTACAAACACTTCCTTCCCACCTTATCAATCCCCTTATAAACTCATTACAATGTACTTTGGTGGCATGAAAAGGTTCACATAGAGTTTGAAAATACTCAATTCCTTCCAAGTGTCATATCTAGCTATGCCTTAGAAGAGGACATTCACCCAGAGATCCTAGCCTGATTTCTATCAGTTGATAGAAGAGGACTCATGAGTACATACTTGATTTTTCCCTTCAGTCTCTGGATGGGGCCTACCCAAAGACATCATAAATCAGGTATTGCCAATCCATCTTTTCATTTGAACCTATGTCGTTGGATCTACTCTGGAGGGCAGATCAATGACTAGCATGATAAGCAAATAATAGTTGTTTTATAATTTACATTTCCACCGTGGATCTTCCTTTACAACTCAACAAAAGGCTCAATGTTGAGAGGAAAAGTTAGCTTAATCAATGTGGTAGCATATTGCACTTCCACGGTCATAAGATTAAGCTACAAATAAAGACCCATGAAATAGCAGAACACCTTCCGAATCATACCATATGGCACAAGATAATCTCTTCTTAAGTCCTCTTGACAACTTGAAACTAAACACTTGGCAGCTTCCCACTCTTCTGCAACATCAAACAAAGCTTTAAAGAAGTGCTCCATGGAATGACAGAAAGGCCTCAAGATGACGTTATGTGGTGCCCACTGGGCTATTCTAATTTTACACCTTTGGGATTTTGCCAAATGTCTTCCTCCTGCTCTTCTGCAAGCCTTCTATGGGTCCATACCAAAGGGCTCGGTGGAATGGAAGATGACTTTGGAACCTGCAACATAGGCTTAATGGGACATATCAATGGGGCACCACTGTATTGCTTAGCCAAAGACCTGCCATCTATCACCTCTCCTTTTGTTCTGCAAGCAACATTTGCCTTAATAGAAAAATACTTTGTGGGATGGTGGAAACCAATCAGGATGAGGCCATGTGTCAACCTTTGATTTTCTCCCGTGGACTTAAGCTTGAATACTTTAACCCTTGTGGGGCTAGGTGTAGACAACTTAAAGGCTAGACTTAAGCATGTGCCTTTAAGACAATGTTGTGTGACTAGGAAAGAGGGGCCAATTTTATAAAGGGCACTGGCAAAATACTTAAGCATATGACAAATTTATTTAGTGTGTAGGTCCAAGCAGTAACTGTAGAACTAAGGGGTCAGTAAACACATGACACCCTAGACACAATGTTGTAACTTAAAGGACTAGAAATGAGCAGCAAGCAATTAACGAAAGATTAAAATGTAGAACAAACAAAGACCATAGTATAAGTTTTAAGGCTTATAAGTGTTTTTATATGGTTTTACAAGTCTAAAAAAATGAAACCCTGGGCATATAGGCATGAAAATGTAGGTCCCAACAATGGCTCTAGTTAGGGACAACTAACTACAAGGTCAGTATGAGGGTCCAAATTCTTTGAGCCAGCACACCATTTGCTCAATTTTACCCTGAAACTGCCCAACTGCAAATAACTTGATTTTATAGATTTTAAACCTTACATGATGGCCCCAGCCCACCACAAAAGAAGAGAGAAGACCAACCCCTATCAAACATTTTGTTCTCCCATGACTCCTCCAAGCCAAATTGAAAGCACCATCACAATCCATTTGGTTACTGATATGGATGTGTATCTTTCTCATGAAACTCTTGAATCTGTCATTGTCAAATTGTCGTGTGTTCTTCTGATCTTTACAATCATGTTCTGATTGAAGCACATCATCATTACACATGTCACATTTTTTAGAAATATCAAACTCATGATCACTGTGACACCTTATATCAGTAATATCATCATCATGCAGGTCATCAACTGTTTACCAAGTTGAACTGGGAACTCAAAATGTTCATAATTTATTGGATAGCTGGCCTCATAAACATTAGCCTCATCTATTACATTTATGTCAAACTTAAACCATTCATAAGCGATATCTTCCTGGAGTACCTCAACATGCATTTGCTCTAACTTATTAAAGTTATAGTTCATCTCCAAGTCTGATAAATCAAACTGATCAAAGGTAAAGGATTGAAATACACCAACTGAGTGATCATCTAAATTCTTTCCTTCATATGATAAACAAAAATGCTCATATACAAGCACCCCTCCAATCTGAGTTGACACAAATTTGTGTTCCTTCAAATTTGGTAGCTCACCAATTTTATCATATACTCTGATGTCTTGCAGAGGAGATTCAACTTTAAATATAACAAAATTATTTTTAAAGATTAAGTCATCATCCTCACAAGGTTGAACAGCTCCAATACTACTTGTGTATACATCAAACTCCTTGGGTTGATCTTCCTCAAATTCTTTAGGTTCCCCACACTACTGGTTCTCTACAAAGATAGGATTATCTCTGCACTAATAAGGATTATCATTTCTCATATCTACTGGAGCTAGAGGTTCATCATAAAGGGGATTATGCCTTATGTTCATCCCTATCATAAATGCTTCTGCCTCTTTGACTTGAGGATTCAAATCTCTTTCAACATCAACATATTCCAAGTCATCATAGTCCTCATAGGAACATACAGACAAACTCTCAATATCATTTATACCATCAACAACTAGCCTTTCAGACTTACATTCTGAGAGTCAAACAAAGTAGGCAACCTGTTCACCTATAGACAAACATGCCCCTTCATAATCATTCATATCAACACATTCATTAATTGAAGAAATGCATTTTGATTCAACTTCATAAGTGCAATCATAATTATCACAGGACTGATCATATTTATTGTTGTCATAACAGGCATAGCAAGGAGACTTAACTGCTACAAAATCATGTTTTAACTCTTTAAACAACATGTTTGCACACCCTTCTTCAACATCACCCACCTTCTAAGTTGCTTCATCAAACACTTTTCTATTTCCTGATTAGTAGGGCTGCAACAAGGAGTGATCCCATATATATCCCCTTTTCCATTATGTCTAGTGTCTGGAATATTATAGCTATAGTCCTCACTCGCATAGCCAATGAGCTTATCACAGACATCATTTTCTTTATTGCAATACACATCTTCAGATCCTACTTTACTCTCATTGCACATATGCAAGATGTTATTTCTGGGCTCATTCATAGCAATTAACCCATTATTACCTAAATGACAAAATGATGGATTCACCGTGGTATTTGGACTACTTCCATCTTGACAAACATTGCTATTTCCCAATCTATATCTTTCATTTATGTGAGATGTTTTAACAACATCAATACCTGTAGGCCTAAGTTCCTTTACCATCAAATGCTTCAATTGTTTTCAATATCCATAGTGTAGACACTAAAAATTGCCCTAGTTAATCTCATCTATAGTTAAATAAATATTTATATTTATTTAATTATCATTGTTAATTCCCTCCATAGTTAAATAAATAGTTATATTTATTTAATTATCATTCCCTTAATTTTCCTCCAAATTAAATAAATATCAATATTTATTTAATTGTTTTTAATCCCACTTATAGTTAAATAAATACATATACATATATATATATATATATATATATATATATATATATATATATATTTATTTATTTATTTATTTATTTATTTATTTATTTATTTATTTATCTATCTATCTTTTCTTCTATAATTAAATAAATATTTATTATTTATTTATTTAATTATTCATGCCACAAATTAATTAAATTATATTTTAATTAATTAAATATACTTACCATATCCATCTCTCACTTTTCTCTCACTTCTTTTAGCAACTCTATCTTCCATCTCCTCTTCATCTTAGAAACTTTCTCTAATCTTCATCAGTTAACTTCAATTTATCTTCTAATTGCATAATGGAAACTTTCCCAACTTTCCTGGCAAAAATCTATATAAACCTATGTTTTTGTTTTTTTCTTCTAACACCTTGGATGATACAAAAAAACTATACTTGATTTTTTTATGAATTGTACTACAAGAAATATGAGAGCAAATTTTATTCAAGCCATTTCTCCCAAGGTGAAAAGAGGAGAGCAATGGAGTGCAATTAGGATGAAATCTATAAGCCATTTCTCCCAAGGAGAAAAGAGGAGAGCAATGGAGTGCAATTAGGATGAAATTTGTTTTAGGTTTTAATGATGTTTTTGGTTGTGTTTTGATTTCATCTTATTTACTCTATTGTTGTGACTGTTTGTGATGTTTTGATATCTTAATGGTAAAAAATACAACTACACTTTGGCACACCTGGTTAAATTAATAAAACAAAAAAACAAAAAAAACAAAAATTGTTTTTCCATTATTTTTTTTAATATACTCTTTAATCAATTTTTCATAGTTAGATTTTTTTTTTTTTAAAACTTAGTTTTAAATAGTTTGTTAGTCGCTGTTTATTAATAAAAAAATAATCAACATTTTTTTTAAAAATCTCAACGGCCAGCTTTAGGTTTTAATAGTTTTTTAAAAAAATCAAAGATAAAAAACAAGAATCAAAAAAATCAAAAAAACAAAAGCAAAATTTAAAAAAAAATAAAACAAGCAAAAAAAAGGGCTTTTTATTATTTTTTTTCTTTTTTAAAACTAACCCAAAAATAAAATAAAATAAAATAAAATTAAAAAAAAAAAAAAAACTAAAAATTAAAATTAAAAAACAAAACAAAAATAAACCAAACAAAAACAAACCCTAACCCTACACCTGTGTTACCGCTGCAGCTCCTCTCGTCCCCCGTGCCCTGCCCTAACCTAATCCTGACACCCATCTTCTCCACCACCATTCTCTCGTGCTCCCTCCTCTTCGCCCTCCCCCTCCACTCCGCCCCTCTACATGTCTGCTCCGCTCGTCCTTCCTGTCGTACGCCACCCACCGCCCTGCCAAAAAAAAAACTTAGATTTTAGGTTTTAAATTAATCTTAATTAAATTTAGATTTTAGGTTTCATTTAATTTAATCTTAGGTTTTTTAGGTCTGCATTTAATCTTAAGTTAAATCTAGATTTTAGCTTTTAATTTTTTAATTTTTCATTTAAATCTAGGGTTTTAGGTTGTCATTTTCACATTTTTGTGTACATCTTTTTATAATCCTACCAACAATTCTCACACTTAAATTTGGTGTTTTAAAATGAACAGACAAATTTCACACTTAAATTTGATGTTTTTAAAATTGAACAAACAACTTTCACACTTTGTTTTGGTGTTTTTAAAATTGAACAAACAACTTTCACACTTTGTTTTGGTGCTCTAAAATGGAACAAATAACTTTCACATTTCATTTGGTGCTCTCAAATTGACCAACAACTTGCATATTTCCATCATTTGGTGCTTTAAAATTGAACATTCACATCTGGATTTCGATACTTTAAAATTGAACAAAATTGTTTGTCGTGTCTTGTGTACTTGCACTTTGTGAGTCAGTCTTGTCTCCCACCAGTATCCTCTGCCCTCGTGACACTACGAGATCAAGGGTGTATAAGAAATACCAATGGCCCAAATTTTTTATTTTCTAGTAGAGAAGGCCTACCGTGGGACCTCATCACCTAAGAGACGACCTTCAACACGTTTTTTCTGGTGGGCTATATAAAGGGGGGAGAGCAAAAGTTGTACCACAATCCAATCATCGTCATGTTTAGTGAAATCCCGAAGCTTGGGTGATACCAAGATAGGGGCGCAGGGGTGCAGGGTTGGTCTGAGCATCTTAACTAACGTTCCTGACTCACTGCGAACCTATGTTTAGAATCCTAGAGTCCTTATTGGCCGTCTACATAGCATGGTGCAAAGTAGAGTATCATGCTTAAAGTTACTCACCATGTACCATCCTGAATTATAGAGGAATTCATGGAAGACAAAAGTCTCCAAAACGAGAGAGTGAAGGTGTGCCCGTGCCATCGAGCCTATGTCAATGGAGCTCTATCTCTTGGTTCTTGAGAGTGGAAGGCCCTCAGTGTACAAGGACCTTTCGTGCATTGGAGAGGTCGATCCTACGGTATTTTTGTCGTGGGCCCAAGTTATGCACTCCTTACTTGAATAAATTAGGGTTGTAACGTGTGTTTTTAGCATGTTTTCAATGCCAAATACCAGTAAATGACCTTGAAACGTTGAGTCAAAGACTACTTTTTATTCTTTGTTTTGCATGTGTGGATCTCTTGCCACCTAGTAATTGAATAGTTATCACCAAGAAATGTCTCACAAATCAACAAAATCCCCTAAAAAAATTGCAAACAAGTAAATTAGTCTCAAACTATGCATCTCTAGCTTCAAATTATCAGTTATCCAATCAATTTCACCCATCTTCATATCATCTTTTGGACTTTTAGATCTTCTTGAGACACTAGGATTTATCAACAACATCATCATCAATCAAAACAAGCCTTGATTTTAGCCAATCATCATCCAATCATCTAGTGACATTAGCTAGCTTAGGAGTACATCTTCTCTTCGGTTGGTCTAAATCACTATCCTATCTATCTTTCCTTGAGGTCATGAGTCTATCTCTTGGAAGATAATCAAACCCCAATCAAATCAGCTATTGATCTAGATGTTATTCTCCATCCAAATCAATCAATCATCACCAACATCCTAGAGTCTCAACTTTGTCACAAGAGTCCAAACAACATACCATTCATCCTCAAATCATTGTCATCTCAAATCTAAAGTACTATGCCTCAAACCAAAAGTCAATATCGTCAATCCATGGAGAATAGCCAAAACAATCCCCCATCTCTCATAGATGCTATACAATTTACCACTGGAATGAACCCTCATGTTTTTCTTCCTAAGGGTTACACAATAGGTGCATCTAGTCAAATAACACAACATGAATTTGGTCAAACATCCCATCAAGTTTCACAAGACCAAATAGAAGAAGAACAAGATCCTGATACCTTGGCTGCCATAGAAAGACTCTTAAACTCAGATCCTAATAGATTCTTCCTCAAGCTTGCTCAACAAGGAGCTAAATTACCTAGTAATTTTGACACCTCAACAATCAAAGAACGAGATTCATTTGACACAACTTTTTCAGCTATGGGAAACCCATGTCCTCTTTCCATCCCAACCATATCAACCAAAGCACCTACTATACCCACAACACCCACACATAACTTTAATCTAGCACCATCCATAAACCCATTTGTAAACCCATTATATGCACCCCCAACATCAAAAGGCTTTACTCTTTCTAATGTCACCACATCACAAGAACCCCTTCTCACACCATCATATATGATCAAACAAAACCCTCCTCATGTGACACCATCACAAGCACCTCAAATTTCAAATCAAAACATGTCATATATTAACCCTCCTCATGTGACACCATCACAAGAACCTCAAATTTCAAATCAAAACATGTCATATGTTAATCCTCCCCAAGTGACACCATCACAAGCACCACAATCTTCCAATCAAAACATGACATATGTCAACCAACCACTTGTGTCACAAGCACCTCAAATTTCAAATAAAAACATGTCATATGTTAAACCTCCTCATGTGACACCATCACAAGCACCTCAAATTTCAAATCAAAACATGTCATATGTTAATCCTCCTCAAGTGACACCATCACAAGCACCACAATCTTCCAATCAAAACATGACATATGTCAACCGACCACTTGTGTCACCAGCACCCCAACCTCCCAATCATAACATGACATATGTCAATCAACCACTTGTGTCACAAGCACCTCAAATTTCAAATCAAAATGTCATATGTTAATCCACCTCAAGTGACACCATCACAAGTATCTTAAAATCTAAATCAAAATATGACATATGGGTCACAAGCACCCCAATCTTCCAATCAGAATATGACATGTTAACTAACCTCATGAACCACAAGCACCACAATCTTCCAATCAAAACATGTCACATATCAATCAACTTCTTGGATTACAAGTACCTCAAAATCCAAATCAAAACATGTCATATATCAATTTGTAATGCCCTACCTAGGAACCTCAGAGAACAACACAACTATGCTATACAAATAGGACAATTTTTTTTTTTAAATGATAGAAATAACAAGTAATCCTCTAGGGTTCCATGGCTGCGTTACTTAACAAACTATTAAAGGATCGAACCAACATTATGAATTAACTAACAACCTAATTCATTCTAAATCTAATTGTATCAATTGAATAAACATATACATTTCCATATCATAACATCAAATAAATAATCATCAAGATCATATAAATAGAACTACAAGTACGCATACAATTTCCCTTACATGAGGGTACATCATTTTATTATTTAGTCTATCACTTTCTTGATTACATTGGAATACATACATTATGATTTAACTGATACACAGGGCTAGTACATAAGCATAAATAACTGTCTCCTCAAACTGGGGCTAGTACATAAGCATAAATAACTGTCTCCTCAAACTGGTACAAGATCAAGAACCTGTCACATGAGATACATCCTTCTCGCACACAAACAACGGCAAGGGAAAACCAATGGAGATAAAGCACATCCACCCGACCATGTGGAACCCTAAGGTCCACCCCGCATGCTAGGAGATAACATAAGGTCCCACTACAACAAACAGTTAGGTAGACAGTAGACTATAAGGAGCAAGGACTACACATGACTACAACAACACAGGTCAATAACACAAGCAACTCAATCATCACTTCTAGAGGCAATCACACAACAAATGGGAAGATCTCAACTAGGGAATGCTAGGCTGCAGTAGGAAGAGTGTCATCGCATGGTCTTGACATGGGTTATCCTGACAGTCTCTCACTAGACATCGGCCCCCATCTATGGTTACCCTAATAGTCTGTCACTAGAAGTCAGCCCCATAGGGTGACACATGCGAAACCAACATTCCTTTTGTGAGGACAAGGAAGTTAATTTTTCCAACCAGGCCTTCTCATCCCATCCTTAGTCTAAACAAGCACTACAGGCATGTGTGAGGCATCCAATTATCTTATTTAGTGTGGAAACTACCCAACCCCTAGATTTATTATTAGGTTATCACTTGATTACAAAATCCCAATGGGTTACCTTGGCTAGCCACTTTGGGCCCCGGCCCCACATTGGAAGCCACTCCCCCTTCACTGCATCTAGATTCTCAAAGCCCATAACATAAACCAAGCATGAACTATCACATTTCTCATCATGATACATTTACAACACAAAATATACATCATTTCACATCACACAGAGCAAGGCATTACCCATCTTACATAATTATCATAACCACATGAATAGGTACACTAAGAAAGGCATTATCCATCTTGCACAGTCATCATAACCACATGAATCCATAAACAAAGGGGAGTCAACATTACATATAACCAATACATATTCAACCATTAGCAAGATTACATAATCACAAGAGTCATACACACGACTACACCTCTTTGCCTCTGGAATCAACTTTCCCAATGATATAGACACTTGACACCACTACCTATCTTACATAATTATCATAACCACATGAATAGGTACACTAATAAAGGCATTATCCATCTTGCACAGTCATCATAACCACATGAATCCATAAACAAAGGGGAGTCAACATTACATATAACCAATACATATTCAACCATTAGCAAGATTACATAATCACAAGAGTCATACACATGAATACACCTCTTTGCCTCTGGAATCAACTTTCCCGATGATACAGACACTTGACACCACTATAACACAATAGTCTCACATCGACATTCACTCTCAAATGCACATCATCATCTAATAGACCAAACTAAGATCCTTCATCAATAATTCAATTACAAAACCGCAATTGCAACATATGATATAATGCACTAATTATAGGTCTTGAAAAATGTAACATTAATCCAATCATCTAACAATTATAAAGTGAATCTTCCTCAACAATACAGAACTATCATTTTCCAACCACTAGTAGTAGTTACTAATATGATCATAAGATATAAGTGTCCACAAGCAACAATATTTTAACCCATAGATCCCAATAGTTATTTTAATTTCGTCTAATTAAAGTGATTGCAAACAACATGCAAATAACCCTAAAGGCATGCTTACTATAACATAACAATTTATAAAAATAATGCAATCCTTATCACAATAAGAGACCATCACCAAAATTACAATCATACAATAGAGTAATAATAACCATATCACATGAATGATATGACTGACGAATACAAGGTTCACCACTATTAAACTGACCTACCTCCATTTTATCTTGACTAACTAATCTTTACCCAATTAGGTTAAGAAAGTGATAAAGATTATCATTGGAGAAATATTATATATAAGATCTCGACAAGGACATATGTGTCATTTCAACAATACACAATTATCTCTATAAGTAAATAATTCAATTATTCCATGCAAAATCAGTTAACAATCAAGCTTAGATGTGATAGTTCACACTTACACATATTTTACGATTAGACATTAGTAACTCTAACTTTTTACTTAAATAATAATTAACTAACAAATATACTTTCATCCAATTATCAAAATGGCTTTCATATAAAAAGACCTATAATATTGATAATTTAGGAGATAATAAATATGAGATAATCTTGTCAATATATTCTCCTTAAAAGAAATAAAACTATATCTCTAACTTGACAAAATAGAATGACCATCCAATCCAAAACAATGATATAGTTTATAATTCATTACATCGAACTCCAAATTGTTTTACATCTAAGACCATAAATAGTACTATCTTAGACTAATTCTAGCATTATAGAATTTAGGCAATCATATCACAAACCTTTATTAAACTAACTACATGGTTTACAATTAGTAATAAACCCCATGGTCTCCTAAAAGTAATTCATTATTCTTGTTACAGTGAAAAGAGTACCTCAGAAGCATTGAGACATAACCTCACAGATCTGTAGAGTTAGAGGTGGAAGTGTCTAGGATTTATTGTTGATCTTACATGCAAGCCCTTTGAAGATCCTTAACTTGAGGGAGCATCCAATCTTCATCAAATCATCTAAATAAATCTTGTTTGGAACAATATTTTGACTCTCAAAGCTCACAAGGTTCGTCTGTAAACTTATATTCAATAATAAGAGTGCAATAAGAAGTCATCCAGGCCCTGTCATCTGTGATGTCCTCAAGGTCTTAAGGTTTCACATAAGAAAGTATGACCAGTCTATAACACTTACTTCGTGACCTCTCAATGGGCTTTGTGAGATAAGAACTTTAAGAATATGATCCTTAATTTATCATATTTTTTCTTTCTATATTGGTTGCAGGATACGCACAGAATGGATTCGTTGAGAAGGCTTTAGAAACTTTCTAGCATAAACAATCCATCTTTAATGTCAACTTTAGTCGTGCACACCATAGTATATTCAATCTTTTTAAGTTGTACATGTCATTGTCCATCAAACAACCAAATTATAAGGAAGGTCGTTTGATAAGTTCTCAAATAAAATTGTTAAAACAACTTATAATACTTCAATTATAATCATTTCTTCTACAACTATAAACATCGAGGCCTGAGATGTAATGGTAGCTAAAAACAAATATTAGATAAAAAGCTATGGGTGAGAGCAACTTGACAACTTTTACAGCAAGTTGGTTAAATGGTTGTGCAACACAGGTTTTGCATGATCTTAGTGGTGGTGGTAGTTGTATATATGATGACACATCTTTTTTTTTTAAATATTTATTTCTCTCCGGTTTTTGCAAAATCCAATTCTATATATGCAAGTGTGTAAACACTATAAAGCATTGATTTTATTTAAGTGACAGCTATTCAGTGGTGGAGAAGAATCCATTTAGGTGTCAAGTAAGGTTGTTCTAAATTATGGAAGAGAATGAAAGAGCAGAAAAGAAAATCAATTGCAGACATTATGGCCACGGATCAGGAAGAAACCAGCTTTTCTACCCACAAGTCTGCACACAAAATTGATAATGGTATATAATTTTTTTCCATTTCATTTCTACTCACATGTACATGAGTAAACCAGACTTTATTTTTAGGTTTGATATATCTATAAGCATTAACCCTTACTGCATTACGCCTATAGTTGATCATGATGTACGCTAGCTACAACCTGCGATGGTTGTATGGATGTGTTTCCTCAAAGCCAATAAATCACAAATGACTAAAGGTTGATTGAATTTGTTGAAAAGATTTTAGAAACTTCCAAACAAATGCAATTGACAGATATAAGTCCATATCTGCAACCTTTGCCAGCACTCTGTCAGCGCCGATTTGGATGACTTGAGCCAGAAAATGGACATAATAACTTGTCAAATATTATAGTTGGAAATGCTCTAGTAGACATGCATGAACAGTGTGGAAGCACAGACCAGGCACGTGGCTTGTTTGACAAAATGCCACAGAGATGTCATGCGATGATTGTAGGAATTCACACAGTGGATTTATTTAAATGGCTAGCGAAACTTTCAAGCAATTGTGATTGGCAGGTGAAAAGACAATTTCTATAATCCTTTACCCATATCCTCTGTGCCTAGGATGAACTGGAGCTTTGGAAGAGTAAGAACTTCCATCAAAACATAAGGGATAGAGGAATTTCATTAGATATCTGTTTGGTTGCAACAGCCCTGACCATTACGCAGGTAGAATGTGGTGCATAGTCAAACATCAAGGCATAAGGAAAAGATGACTTCCTAGAGGGGAAATTTTGGTGAAATGAAACAATTGCAATCACTTAAGGAGAAATTCAAACAAAATATGGAATCCTAGCCAAAGCATGTGAACTATTTGACAAAGTTTTGAAATGATAAGAAGTCTCATGAACAACAATGATTGTAGCATATGCACTAATGGATTTGTTGAAAAGGGCTCTAGAAACTTTAGAGAAAATGAAATCAACTGGCATATTACCACATTTGGCTACGGTCGACTTACATGCAAGATCTGGTAGCATAGACATGGCACATCAACTATTGACAGAATGCATGTCATCTAATGGAATGCAATGAGAAGTTCATGTAAAGGAAAGAAAAATATTCAAGAGCCTCATAAGTTCAGTGCCTGTGGAACAACTTCAGTTTCACAAACTTGATACTCAACAAATAGACAACATAGAAATGCAAATGCTCTGTAGCATCTTTATTTCAACCCAATAATAAGAAACAGAGTGAAATCTTACCTCGAGATATATGCCAGAGCAATTCAAGAGCTAGGGTTTGCAAATGCTACCTGATGCCAAGATAGGAGAGTAGCCTATATACCTAGATATTGGAGATCATAGATTCATGCTTCTTTCCTGATCCATAACAGCTGTAAGCACCTTTGAGCAGGCATGTCTCTCCCTAGAAATAGAGCCGAATTCCCCAAAATTATCTATATAATTCACTCCCCTACAAGAGAAAGAATACCCCTCCCTCTCCACAATATTATCCTGATTTATTGCTTTCACCACCCTCCCAACTCTCTCATGCATTTTTAAATTTTTATGCTCCAAATTTTGTTATTGATAGCCAAAACTCCTCTTTTCCTCTCACATTTTTGCTATTTATTAAATTTATATCATTACAATGAAATTTTTATTTTATTTATTTTAGTATTTTCTATATATATAGGTTTAATGACAACTCATAATTACTTGACAAAACATTTTCTTATTTATATATTTATTTTCATATTAACCTTATTAATCATATTCCTGTTTTTTTGTAACTCTTTATTTATCTCATTATCATTGTTATTATTATTGACCTTAGATTATATTTTCCATGTAAACTACAATTTACATTATGGCAATTATATTTATTGATCAAAACATCTTCTTAACTTAATAGTTTTATTTTAATGCAACAATTAACCAAAGCGTTAATCAAACAATTCCAAACTAAATAACCCAAATGTCAAACAATACCTGACACTAGGCATGATCAAAAAGCATGACCACAATGACAATGACTGGCTATCACGCCCATACAGACAACACTGACTAGGTGCAAAACTGGATACTCATCCTTTTCAAGGATGATGGCTAACTAGGGGACCATATGTCATCTCTGTTCAACAATTTCCATTGGGTTTAAGGCATGCTCATACCTGTCAATTCAGGTGGAGTCGATGTCTGATACCTACAACCTACAGCACACAACACAGTCTATGCACAAGTATAATAAATATAAAAAGTCACGGAGTGAAAGAGAATCACAATGTTGCTGGACACTCATGAATGAGTGGTATGACATTATCTCTTTTCACACCACACAATAATCAGATCATCCTATAATATAGAATCGGTCGCATAAAAATCAATTCTAACATATGACAATCATATAGTAAGATCAACATCATAATCACCTGAATGTAAAACAATATCAGAGCATATGAACTATCAGTGTCACAACAAGGATTATCAATAAAACATACTAACTATCATATGAAACCACACATGAGGATAATCAGGAATGTCACAAACATGAATGTAGAATCTATCAACATCATATAATGTACAACATCAATTGTCTAACATACTCTAAATATTCCTATTATTTTACCTTCATCTTCATGCTCCTTAGCCCGACCACCTGCACATCCCAGGTGTGAATGGAAGGGCACTACACAATTAGCTTTTGGATTACAAGTACCTGCAAATCCAAATCAAATCATGTCATATGGTAATCCACCCCTTGGGTCACATACACTTCAAAATACAAATCAAAACATGTCATATGGTAATCCAGCCCTTGGGTCACATACACCTCAAAATCCAAATCAAAACATGTCATATGGTAATCCACCTCTTGGGTCGCATACACTTCAAAATCCAAATCAAAACATGTCATATGGTAATCCACCCCTTGGGTCACATGCACCTCAAACTCAAAATCAAAACATGACATATGGTAATCCACCTTATGGGTCACAACCCCAAGCTCCTATTCCAAATAACCCACATACCATACCATCACAAGCTTCCCAAATTCAAAACACATATACCATACCATCACAAGCTCCCCAATTTCAAAACACTTATACCCCACCTTACAACCCATCACATAATTACCTCATCGATATCAATCCTCTACAAGTTTCCCAAGCACAACATTATCAAAATCCTATTCCAAATCAACCACCCATGTTGGACATTGAGCTTAGATTTTCAAGTCTTCAAAAACAAATCACAAATATGAACTTGGGACAAACCAAGAAACCCTTGTCATTGGATGAAGTTTGTCCTTATCCATTTGATAGGTCACTACCTATGGTACCTTTTCCTCCACATTTTGAAATACCCAAATTTGACAAGTACAAAGGAAAAGGGGACCCTAATGAACATCTTAGGGAGTTCCATATAGCTTTTTTAGAGGTTTCTTATAATGACACATATCTTTTATGCCTCTTCCCTCACAGTCTAGGAGGGCAAGCTATAGATTAGTTTTCTCATCTACCTCTGGGTATCAAAACTTTTAGTGAGTTGGCAGAAAAATTTCACTTTTCCTTCAATATTGAACATGAGATTTCCATGAATGACCTAGTAAACAATAAACAATGCAATGGAGAAACTTTCATTTCTTTCCTTCAACGGTGTGAAATATGGCCAGCAAATTCCCATGGCCTATACTTGAAAAGCAATTGGTAAACATCTTTGTTCAAAACCTAGATTCTAAGCTAGGGTTCCATTTACAAATCCAATGAATCACTTCCTTTGATGACATTATATCTAAAGGGACTAACATTGAAAAGGCCCTTATTGCTAAAGGTCTAGTCAAAACCTTTAAGGAAACTAAAGACAATCCTCAAGCATCTAATGAAAAACCCCAATTTTGGTCCAAAAACAAAAATGTTGTCAATGATGGTGTTGTGGACACTAAACATATCCAAACTCTCCAAACACCAGTCAATCTTCAATCACCAAAAAAAATTGTTCCCTCTGCTCCTAGGAAGCAACTGAAACAAGATTTTCCACCTAAGCAAAAATTCACTCCTTTGGGAGAGCCTATTGAAATGGTCCTCAAGAAACTTGTTCAAGATGGCCTAATCATGTTATCAGAACTACATCAATATGATGAACCCCAATTCAAACCCACTTGGTACAAAGACAATGAATACTGTGAGTACCATGGAGTCAAAGGGCACAAAACCGTTGGATGGATGAAAATGAAAAATTTCATCCAGAATATCATAGATAAAGGAGAAGTCACTATTGATGATCCTCCAAAATAAACCACAAACAAGGACCTAGACATGTACAAGGATCCATTCCCTCCACACAGTAAAGGTAATAACCTTGATAAAGGTAAAAATGTCAACAAGGCCTCCTCTTCCTATGATTCCATTATAGGTCATCTTGAAGAAAGTTGTGTGTCCACTCTTACCATCAAGGGAAAAACCCTCAATTATGCTACTACTACTACTCGTCATGGTCATGTCACCCTTCGTGGGCCAACACAAGAAACTCCCATCAACTCTGAATACAATATCATAGAACATCTACGGAAGACTCCAGCACAAATTTCCATTTTAGACCTTTTAAAGTTGTCACCTGTCCACAAAGCAGTGCTTGAAAAAGCCCTCCAAGAGTCATCAGTTCCAAACAATATAGTTGTCACGGACTTTCAAGCCATGATAGGTCACATTGCATCACCTTACCACATGGTCTTTTCTGAAAAGAACCTTCCTTCTCATGATCCTTGTCATAATGATGCACTCCACATTGAAGTTCTCATCCATTAACATAAAATCAAACATATACTTATAGATGGTGGTGTTGATCTGAACATTTGTTCACTCAAATTGCTAACACAACTAGGATACTTTGAGGATAGCATAAATACTGAGCAATATATTACTATCAAATCTTATGATGATGCAGAGCACCAGTCAAATGGTGTGATCCATTTTCCTATTCAAATAGGCCCTGTCATGTTAGAAACAAGATGCCAAGTATTGGACATTAAGCTTCCATATAATATCATCCTAGGATGCCCATAGATTTATGCCATGCATGTTGTACCCTCTATGTACCATCAATCTCTCAAGTTCCTATTCAATGGTATTGAAATCACAATCTTAGGAAATCCTAATCCATTTGAGTTTTGCCACTCCATGCAAGGGCATTATCGAAATAGAAACCAAATCCCAAATATTGTTGAAGCTCAATCATCTCCATTATATATTGACCCAGATACTTTGCAAAAGTCCTCTATAGATAAACCCATTCCAAAGATCAAAGTCCACTTCAGAGACATAGGATTTGGAGAATATGACATTTCAAAATCTTGTTGTGTGGGGAGGATGCCTCTTTCACCAAAATATTATGGAAAACCACCCATAGCAAAGGTTACTAAAAAGGCAAAGATACCAGCTTCCCTAACAACATTCTCTCATGGGGGCTTTCTCAAAGAAGAATCTCTTGAAGATATTTCCTCTTGGCTATACCAAGAAAAGGATCTAGTCACACTACCTGTTGCATAATACGGTACATGTCTTAGAATTGTGCAAAACATGGGATATTAAGGGAAAGGCAGCCTAGGAAAACATGGTCAAGGAAAGCTAGAACCTGTTATCGTGAGTAAGAAATACAACAATTTAAAGGGTTTAGGATACGATAAGGAGGTACCACGTGCCTCGAACATCAAGTTTATTCTCGACGAGGTAGCAAAATCTTTTCCCATAGTTTCGATCTCTGAAGAGGATACTATCGATGACTCTTACCTACACCTTGCAGATCTATTCCAAGAAACCTCAATATTCATGATATCATCCATCTCCCTTACTTCCAATATGAACACCCAAAATCTTCCACTCATTTACCCTGAACTCATAGATTGGGACCAACAAGAAGCCCCCATTCTTGATATCTTTCAGAATGATGAGGCTATAGCAAAATTCATGGGACTTCAAGATGGTATCCTGCTTGGTGATCATAAAGTTGGGTTTGTCATGGATTTGGATCAAGCTGCATACTTTGGTGAGAATGCCAAATCCTCCATTTACAAAAGTGAAAATAGAAATAGATCCCTAGGCGAAAACCACAATGTGGCACCTCTTGATCACAAAAAAGTAAAAATTAAGGGTGTATCCAATAGTGAAAACCTCTCTGAGGTACCCAAGGATGGAGGATTTGACCTTCCCTTACCTACAAAGTATCAAGAAAAATCTTCTCTCTTGGTGGAAGACTAACAGGAAATGAATCTAGGCATAGTTTACAATCCTAAAATCACATTCCTAGCAGCTTCACTATCAGAACAAGAAAGGAAGAACTTCACAGAATTCTTCTTACAAAGGACAATCAATTTTGCTTGGACATACATTGACATGCCTAGGTTGGACCCTTCACTAGCGGTTCATCACTTAGCAGTATCTCCAAATGCCAAGCCAGTCAAACAAAAGCTCCATATGATGCATCCACACATAGCACTCTTAGGAAAAGTAGAGCTTTAGAAATTGCTAGATGTGACATTCATATGCCCTATCGATTATCCAGTGTGGGTCTCCAACCTTGTACATGTTTCCAAACCAAATGGAGGCACCTGCATTTGCACAAACTGTAGGGATCTAAATAAAGCATGTCCTAAAGATGACTTTCCACTACCAAACATTGATATCATTGTGGACTTGACAGCAGGTCATGAAATGCTTTCCCTAATGGATGGTTTTTTTAGATACAATCAGATTATGATAGCATCAGAAGACCAACATAAAATAGATTTTACATGTCCTTGGGGCACCTATTGTTGGCAAGTCATGCCTTTTGGTCTAAAGAATGTAGGAGCTGCCTATTAGAGAGCAATGATAGTGATCTTTCATGACCTTTTTCATACTATTATGGAAGACTATGCTGATGATATATTGGGAAAATCTACTAGGGTAGATCACCTACAAGTTCTAGGACAAATATTTGATAGACTAGAGAAATATCAAGTGAGGCTAAATCCTAAGAAATGTGTCTTTGGTGTCACTTCAGGGAAACTATTGGGATACATTGTATCCCACAGAGGAATTAAAGTGGACCCTGCCAAGGTTAAAGCTATAGTTGAAATGCCTCCACCCAAGATTCTAAAGTAGTTAAGGAGCCTTCAAGGGAGATTGTAGTCCATTAGATGGTTCATATCATAGCTAACAGATAAATGTCTACCATTTCCACACTTGCTCTACAAGGATGTCTCATTCCAATGGGATAGAAAGTGTCAACATGCATTTGATCAACTCAAAGAATATCTAGCTACACCTCCAATTTTGGTACCACCAGCTCCAGATAGACCTTTGCTCCTATATATCTCTACTACATCTGTAGCACTAGGTGCTCTCCTAGCACAACATGATGAGTCAGGCAAAGAACATGCCATCTATACTATATCAGTCGTACATTGGTTAGTTATGAACTCAACTACATTCCTATGGAAAGAGCATGTTTAGTAGTAGTGTTGGATTCCCAAAAGTTGTGACATTACATGTTAAACCAACATACCAACCTCATCTCTAAGTTTAATCCATTGAAGTATCTTTTATCCAAGGCAGCCCTCACAGGCAGACTAGCTAAATGGGTCTTGATCCTGAGTGAATTTGACATAGAGTATATTGATCGAAAAGCTATCAAAGGACAAGTTCTTGCAGACCAACTAGAAGAAGCTCCAATGGAAGATGTACACCCTACGATCTCTAACTTTCCATATGAAGGGCTTTTCACTCTCACTACCTCAGTGGAATGGAAGTTATACTTTGATGGTTCCTACACATAGCATGGTTTAGGGGCTGGAATCCTATTTATCACACCTCAAAATGATTATATTCCAAAATAATATCAACTAGCATTCCCTTGCACCAACAATATTGCCAAGTATGAAGCACTACTTACAGGTCTCTGTATAGTAGTCGGATGGAATATCAACCAACTTCAAGTATATGGAGACTCTCAACTAGTCATTCAACAAGTCACTGATGAGTATCAAACTAAGGATGACAAGCTGATACCCTACAAAAGATTGGTTGATACATAAAAACAACATTTCTCTAGTTTCTCTTTTGAACAAATTCCTTAGGTACATAATAAAGCTACAGATTCTATGGCTACTATTGGATCACTTGTGGATATGCCTACAAATATTTAGCGATGTGAATTCTTAATCGAGCAACTATTGATACCGATCATTTATGTTCCTTCAACTGAAATCATCTGTGAGCTTGTTGGTCCCAATTCCCTTTGGTACCAAGATATCTATGACTATCTCCATACCAACACTATCCCCTCCAACCTTACCTCTACCCAACATAAAACCTTCATCCGCTGAGCCTCTCGTTTTACTATTCTGGATGATACCCTTTACCGCAGGAGTCTCGATGGTATCCTTCTTAGATGTCTTAACTCAGACGAAGGTAATTCTACCTTAAGAGACATACACGAAGGTTTATGTAGATCACATTCCACCAGTCCTACTCTAGCTAAGAAGCTATTCCGTACCAGATACTACTGGCCTACTATGGAACAAGATGTACATCATTTTGCCAAGAAATGTCTACAATGCCAGCAACATGGAGACCTCATTCATGCACCAACACAAGATCTACAACATGTTACGACTCCGTGGCCTTTTTCACAGTGGGGACTCGACCTCGTGGGTAAAATCCATCCATCCTCTTCCGATGGTCATAAGTTTATCATTACCACCACTGAGTATTTTACAAAGTGGGTAGAAGCTATTCCTATGACCTATATCACTAGCAAACAAATATCTAAGTTTATTTTGAACTATATCATTTATCGGTATGGTATTCCCCAAGATATAGTCACTGATAATGGAAGACCATTTAAGAATCTAGATGTCTATGCCTTGTGTACATAGTACCATATTTAGCATCACTTCTCCATCCCATACTATCCACAGAGTAACAGCCAAGTCAAGGCTTCAAATAAAACCATATTAAAAATCCTAAAGAAAACTGTCAATGAAGCTGGTCTTGATTGACATTTGTAGCTCAATCTTACCTTGTGGGCCTACCGCACTAGTATTAGAACACCAACTCGTGCAACCCCATTTGCCTTAGTCTATGGCATTGAAGCCATTTTATCCATCGAGGTCTAGATCTCATCTCTCAAAGTATCTATGCAGCATCTAATAGATGAAGAGTATAGAATTTCTAGGTTGCATGAGCTAGAGCTACTGGATGAAAGGTGTCTCACAGCACTTAATCATCTTCAAGTATATCAAAACCACCTTCATCATAACTATAACAAGATCAAGGAAAGAAGGTTTTAGATAGGTGATCTTGTCCTTAAAGAAAATCAACGCAACCTACAAGATAGAGATAAGAAAGGCAAGTTTGAGCCCAATTGGTTGGGTCCTTTTGTTATCACACCGGTTTATGGATCAGGAGTTTATAATTTGTTAATACCTTAAGGAATTCCCTTAGATGAACCTATCAACAGTGTTCATATCAAGAATTTCTATGTTTGATCCTCAGAGTATTCCTAGAAAAATACAAAAAAATCAAAAAATACAAATAAATCAAATAAATAGCAAATACAAAAAAAATTGAAAAAGAAAAAAATAAATAGTAAAAAAATCATTCGTCCTCTGATGAAAACCTGGTAAACAGGCACCTTGGATAAGTACCATACGGAAAACTTGGCAAACAAGCGTTATGTGTAGAGTTAGCATCCACCATCTTATAAGTCTTACATCCATCTTATTCCATCTCGTTCCATAAAAAAAATCCCCATCCACCCATAATAAAAATGTTGACCTGTGTAATTCCACTTTCCCATCTATCATGGCTTGGAAATCGTCAGTATCAATGGTCATCCATTAGTATCATCCATGGTCAGTTCATTCATCATTCTCCATAATACAATTTCTACCTGAATGGGGGCATGTTTTCCTTAACCTATGTCTAGGAATGGATCCTTGTACAGCAGTAAGCAAAAAATCTAGAAAATTAAAAAAAAAATCAAAACATCCTCAAAATCCAAAAACATTTAAAAAATCTAGAAAATTCAAAAAAATTCAAAACATCCTCAAAAATAAAAAAATAAAACATTCAGAAAACCACAAAATCCCAAAAATCATCATCATAAACATCCCATATCATCATCACACATAAGAACTACATATCATCATCATCATCATCATCATCATCGTAATGTACCTTTATCATGTGGATATAGGGTATGTAGGCAGTCTAGAATACGAAGTATCTAGTACTTAGGCACATACGATACACCCAGCTTCCATCCCAATCCATAATAAGTTTTCCAGCTCTCACTTCATCCATCTATCACAATCCATCCCATTCACCTACCACTCTAAAAATCCACAAAAATCAAAACATTACAAAAATCCAAAAATATCAAAACATTTCAAAACTCCAAAAAAAATCATAACATCCAAAATCCAAAAAAATTAAAATATTACAAACTCCAAAAAAATCATAACATCCATAAAATCCAAAAAAATATCATAACATTCCAAAAATTTAAGCAATAAATCCAAAGGCACATCATCTTTAATCCATACCAGTCCGATCGAGTAATCTAGCCAATCATCCAAAAACATACTTTGGTTTTGTTCCAACCTTGCTGTCAAACCAATCAATCAATCATTTATCCAATCATCATCAACAGGATATATCATTCCCGCATTCTTATGTTTTTCTAGGGATATATCGCTCCCCACAATGATAACATTATCCTCACCCAATCCAATCAGTCCTTGATCAATCAATCACTAGTTTACAACTTGATAGGGATAATATCTTGTTTGTTTTTGAATCATTTGTGCATGCTTGCTTTCATTCTTGTGTGTGTTATCATATATGTGTCTTTTATCTTGATTTATCTTAAGCTCTCATTTCTGCAAGGACTCAAAATCTCTAGGATCAACGTCCTAGTAGGTGGTGAATAGTGGAATGGGGCATTGTTAGTCCATTTCATATGATGTGTTTGTGAAGTGTTTCTATGGTATCATTGGGGCAACAAAAGTTCCTTGTATGTGTGAAATTTAATTCTAACATTATCTAATAGTCTATGTACCTACAAGATCAAACTATATCTAAGGGCATCAGGACTATTGTGGTTAGAATGACAATTCTTCACATGTTCCAACAAGGTTCACTACATCTTAATATACATGGGAATAGTCCTTCTTTGGTTGTAGATTCGTCAGTTCATACAATGGGTACCAAAGCTACGACATGGTCCATCATACCTTGTATGCATATATCCATCTTACAAATAAATGCTCTATGATGATAAAAATTAGCACAAAATAGCAAGCACTATCCATGTGCGTCCATCTCTATCCATCTATCTCTCCATTTTGTGACATTAATACACATTCACTATCTTATCACAATCTCTCACCATACCGACTTTCGTATTGTTCCTCATCTTTCATTTTCTTCTTCCTTCATCTCTATTCCATCTTTATTCTTCCTTTCGTGAGTTTCTCCTTCACAATTTCATTCTTTTGTCTAAACTACCGAGGGGGCATCCTTCATTCATCTCTTCATTTCACTAGGGCATCATCATCCCTAATCCTATCATCTTCTTCTATCCAACCAAGCACTATATTTTATCTTTCTTCGAAACGATGTTGCTTCGCAACACCATCTCAAAGAGGGGCAAAATGTAGACACTAAAAATTGCCCTAGATAATCTCGTCTATAGTTAAATAAATATTTATATTTGTTTAATTATTTATCTCTTAATTTTCCTCCAAATTAAATAAATATCTATATTTATTTAATTATTTTTAATCCCACTTATAATTAAATCAATACATATATTTATTTATTTAATTATCTATCTTTTCTTCTATAATTAAATAAATATTTATTACTTATTTATTTAATTATTCATGCCACAAATTAATTAAATTCTATTTTAATTAATTAAATATACTTACCATATCCATCTCTCACTTTTATCTCACTTCTTTTAGCAACTCTATCTTCCATCTTCTCTTCATCTTAGAAACTTTCTCTAATCTTCATCAGTTAACTTCAATTTATCTTCTAATTGCATAATGGAAACTTTCCCAACTTTCCTTCTGGCAAAAATCTATATAAACCTATCATTTTGTTTTTTTTCTTCTAACACCTTGGATGATGCAACAAAACTATACTCAATTTTTTTATGAGTTGTGCTACAAGAAATCTGAGAGCAAATTTTATTCAAGCCATTTCTCCCAAGGAGAAAAAAAGGAGAGCAATGGAGTGCAATTAGGATGAAATTTGTTTTAGGTTTTAAGGATGTTTTTAATTGTTTTTTGATTTCATCTTATTTACTCTATTGTTGTGGTTGTTTGTGATGTTTTGATATCTTAATGGTGAAAAATACAACTACATATAGCTATGGAATATGCTTGGAGGATTGTTGTAGGGTTTTTATCTCTTAGTAAATAACTCATCACTTCATTGAATGCACCTAGGTATGTACAACTAGACACATTGCAATGTTTGGCCTGATGCTTTCTGGAATATTATTTTTGCAAATCTTAGATTAAAAGTTGGGACCAACTCCTCTTCATCCTTCTCAATGTGAACAAGTTTGTTAATTAGAGAACTTACATTAACCCTTTCACCAAATTGGTCAATAAAGGCCATTCTAAGATCTTGCCATGAAGAAATGCAATGGGTGGGCAAATCTATAAACTAATCTATTGCATCTCTCTTTAGAGATTGAACAAATAATTTCATAACCACATCTTCTGCATCCACCTCATAATCTCCCATTAGGTCGCTAAAATCTCATAAATGCTCATCTATTGATGTAGAATTAACCCCATTGAATGTTGACAAAATCTTTCTGACCTTACCAGGAATTAGATTAGGGTGATTTTGGATACCACTAAAATCCAAGGCTCTGTATCTTTCAATAGAGAAAGCCCCTCTCTGAGGATATGACTGTTGTTGTTGTAAACCTTGCATTGTGACATTTAATTGTGCATGGGGAGAGAAAGAATAATCATCCATACCCCAATATGCTGAAATCACCTTCCAATGGATTGTTATCTTAACAACCTTAAGTACTCCCACACAAAATTATACCAACACATATATATCTTGCTTATATAATTCCTTCATTTCTAGCATAGATCCATATTTAGTTGAGGAATAACACATTTCTTCACAAAATTCCACAAATGAATTTCATATGCAAAGCACCCTTCCTTTTAAGATGGAACCAAAACAAAAGATAAAATACCTGGAAATCATTGCAGACTTCATATAACTACTTCTTCTTAAGGAACATCATGCAAATCCTAGCCCAAGCCCAGTATAATAAGAGATCTTTCTTTAGTAACTTGATTAGCAAAGTCGTCACCTCTCAAAGAGGACCATACTTTAACAACATGATTTCTCATCAAATTGGAAATAAAACCTAGAGTTTGAAATTCTGGCAGAGCCTTGATATATAATAACTTTCTTCCTTGATCAACCAATAAGGAGAATATCAGAGTCGCCACCCTCTAAAGGGAATGATAATGCACTGCACATGTGTAAACTCTAAACACCAATGATAGACCACTGGGCTAGTTCTTGACAATTATAGACCATGTCCCCAGTAAAGTCACCAATCTATTGCTTGTTTTTAATTCCCAACCAAATCTCAAAGACAATCTAAACAATAGTCAATTCTAGTGATCAATTTCCTTGAGGGATTGGCCAATGAACAACAAAAGCTAGGTTACACTTTTCCTCTGCACTTTAGGCTCTGCAAAATCTAGGAGGGTGATCCTTTATAGTATTGTTTAAGATCTCTTTGTCATTTATCTCAAATACTATTGCAAGAATATATGCTCCCTCTAATGTGACAAAGAATCACATATATGCTAAAGCAATTGGCTAGATCCTTAGGGTTCTATATATTCATTTGCAGGAGAACATGAAAATAACATTAAGAAAATTACTTATTGTAGAAATGCAAAATTCATTTTGATTTTCAAATTATACAACCAAGGAGTTGTATCAGACACAAATTCAGAGAGATTGGTGCCTTAACTTGGGCTACAAAGTCAAGATAGATGTAAATGAAACTCCACACAACAGTATTTTCCCCAGTTCATGAAGCATTGCAATAATGCATTACACTGTCACATTTCAACAATTCAAAACCAATTCTACTTACAAATCCCTACAAAATTTTATAACATTCAACATTTTTCTTAAAGCATTTTAATTCACTACTTGAGCAAAAGCCATAAGAAGAACATTCATACATAGGAAAAACTGTGAAGATGAATAAAATGATCCTTGATCAGACTTTATTCATAAATGAGATGAAGATCACAACATAGGAGACAATATAGCTTTGAACTTGGCAATATCTTTAGACTTGAACTAGTACTGTCATACAAAAATTCATATGTACATCATATTCTATTCTCAGACAATAACCTAAACTAGAGAAATGCTGACTCTATTACTATATGCTCTGCAATACAAAAAGTCTCCAAGATCCTTTGCCAAAGGCCCTGAATTTCCTTTTGTAGAAACAAGGGAGCAAACAAGATTCACGCCATTTGCAAATCTTGTTAAAAAGAATATGCCAAAAGGCATCTTTTAGGCACTACAAGACAAAATATATCATCCTATCTTGCAATACAACACCAAGACAAACCATTTGTTGTTAACAAGAGTACATCTGAAAATCAAATCATTCCCCTAAGTGGGGAGGCTAACTATTTTGTATTTATTTGTCCTAGACGTGGGTGTGGAAAATAGGTCATTATGCTAATTTGATTCTCTACTATGGTGGTTAGTCATATTTCTCTGAACTCAGAACCCTAACAACCAAATACAACTAGTTTCTATTATGCTTCACTCTTCAGGCTAAGGTGCACAACTCCCCATCTTTCAATCTAGGGCTGCCAACCACCAAAACCTTCAAGGCTCTTGAGGCAACCACTTGGCGCTGAAATAGGAAGTGCCAAAAACTTCCCTATTGAGGAAGTAGTTGCAGGTGTCTAACTTTTCTTGTCAGTTTACCCCTTTATCCCCATCACTAGTTGTCTGATCCTGATGAACAACTCTACGTATGTCACAACTGGATCTTTGATGAGTGTCATCATCATGAGGGAGGGGAAGAAGGAGAAATGAGGTAGGTCCTCCTCCTAGCCCAAACTAAAGACTCACAACAGCATACATTTATTGGAGTCTGCAGACAGCCAACAATTTCCCTCACCAGAATGACACTACAAAGAAGCAGGGAAATATGAGTGAGCTACATCCTGTTGCTTTGCTTCTTAACCTTTGCCTAAATCCCCCATTCCTAGGAACCTATCTCCCGCCTTTTAACTCTATAAGAACAGAGCAATAACCAGGAAAATGAGGAGATACTATTGGCAAGAGACATTGCTTTGCATAACAGGTGTTGTCATTAATGGTAACTAAGACCATTCCACTCATCCGCATAACACAATTTGTTCATACCGGAAGTCAGAATCAGAATTTATCTAAGTCTAGGTAGTCAAGAACAGAGCAGGCAATAGGGTTCGGTATCTTGGTTCGGATCTCTCTCGTGGAAAGTCATAATTTGCCACGGATCTGACGAAGTAATAAGCATTGTCAGAATAATCTAAATCTAGAGTTTCGGCCTCCGGTGATAAAGGATTCGAAATTTATTAGCTTCTGAGTATCAGGTCAACAGTTTGACAGAATAGTCAAAAGAAGAACAGGCCGACCTTGTAAATGATCTTCGTTCCGGAGGTATGGAAGTTGTTGATTGGGCAAGTAGTGATTAACAGTGATAGTGGCCAACCTAATTAATGATTTGTGAGTGTGATTTTTGGTCCGCGTCTCAAATTATGCATGGATCTAGCTGACAGAGCAGAGTATTTAATAAAGTTCCAAGTGTTCTTGAAGCTGACTAAAAAGTAATTAAAGATCAGGATGCGGATATATATAGCTGATGGATATGGATGATTTTGGTGTGTGTGTGTTGCGACTATGGTGTAATTGTGAAAAGAGCAGAGATTAAAAGTTTAGATGTTAGCAGAGTAGTAAGAGGAGCAGAGTAAGGATGAAGTGTGTCAAGTCATTTTATATGCTTAACTGGAACTAAAATCCAACATTGATAGATGCTAAATATCAGTTCAAATTTATTGTAATTCTCTTCCTGCAGGTAGTGATCCTTCCTTTGAGCAATGAGCTCTGGGCAATGAGCCCGAATGCATGTGTATTCCCCATTGTAATACTTTTAATAGAGTATAATCTTTGTGGGTTAACCCCCACCATGGTTTTTCCCTTAACCAGGTTTCCACGTCAAAAATCTTGGTGTCAAGTGTGTTATTTATGTTTCTGCTCATGTGTTATTGATTAATGCTAAAATGTTTATATCATTGATTTGATTATAAGTTGTAAAGGAAGATTAAAGGTAGAAAAGTTTAAATTGTGTGACAACTGATTCACCCTCCTCTCAGTTGTCCAAACCTAATCCAACAATTGGTATCAGAGCAAGGTTCCTTTAAAAAAGTTTAACAGCTTAAGGAAGATCTGGGAAGGTAGTAAAACTGGATGAATATAACCTTCAAGGGCAACTTAATCTCTCCCTGGATGATCTTGAGTAGTCCAAGGCAGAAGTCCAAGAGCTGCAATATAACCTCAAAAAGGCTAAAGACTTCATTGAGATTTTAAAAGAAAAATTGAGCAAATCCAATGCAAAAGGAAAGGAGCAACCTCTTCAACTGGGAAATCATTATGAAGACAAGGCCCTGAAAGAGAAGACAAAGGAATGTGAAAAGTTAGCTAAAGAAGTTGTTCTAAAACATGAGATGGAAACTGGGGTGATGAGACTAACCAAGGAAATTGAAGATAGGAAGAAAACTGAAGAAGAGATGAATCAAAATCTGAAAGAGAGAACTGAAGAATGTTGCAGATTGGATGGAATAGCTGGTCTCCTAGAATCTAATCTACAAGAAAGTAGAAATAATGAGAGAGAACTTGAGAGATAGATTATCACTCCCAGACATGACCTAGAAATTGCAAATGATTATAAGGAGAAGTTCAAGACAAGCTTAGCTAAACTTGAAGCACTAATTGAAGGTCAAAAAAAGGATGATGACAAGCATGATCTTGGATATGAGAAAGGTGAAAGCTTTGGATCTGGACAAAGAAATTTTCAACCAAGGAATAGGAGAAATAAAACTAGAAAACCTTCGGCAAGACAACTTAATGCTCAAAGATATCCATCATTCAATGGAAATTGTTTCAATTGCAATAAATTTGGTCATAGAGAAACTCAGTGCAGAAGTAGAGTAAATCAAAATGATCCATCCTTCTCCAGTCAATGCTTCAAGTGTAAGAGGTATGGTCATAGATCAAATGAATGCACAAAAGTATGATAATGAATAATGCTAACAATAAAAGAATTAGCAATTCTTTCAATGGTTACTATTTTGTTTGCAATGGATTTGGACACATGGCTAATCAATGCAGATCAAGAGGAAATCAAGTTTATAAGAAAAGAAATGTTGTGTGCTTTAACTACAATAAATTTGGTCATATTGCAAGATTCTGCAGAAGTAGGAACAATGGAAGAAGAGGTCTGGTAAATAGAAAACCAGATGAGCAGAAACAAGATAGAGGCAAAAGAAAAATTGATGTGAATGAGATACCAGGCGAAATGAACAAGACTTGGGTAAAGAAAGATACAATAAACAATGGTGATGGATCTGCACCGGAATCCGGTGCTGACAATTCCTCTGAGAATTAAGTCAGGAGCTTTGGCTCAGGGGGAGCTGCACTAAACATCAAATTCCCCCAGTCAATAAATGGGTGCCTGAATCTGGCACAATAAAAAAGGATATTTTGAATTGGTTCAGAACCTTTGGAAGGATTTCTGAAAGAAAAGATGTTGATATGAAAACTTGCAGAGTGATGCATGAAGAACTATCAAAAATAGAGTAACCAAATAAAGTTAGGGCAACACATTTATTACAATGCCAAATTAGGTTGTGCAAAAGATAAAAGATCACCTAGTCACACATTTGAATCACTTTTCATTTGGAGGAAACAAGAAGAAGAGCATTCAAGCTGCAAATCTAGAGACTGAAGCAAAAAGTGAATTCAACTAGCAATTGATCAACCCTAACCCCGCGAAAGAAAAAGGTACTTCTTTATAAAGGTTTGAATCTAAAATTTGTTGAGATGGCTACTCCTCATGTTGTTGACATTACTAAAAGGCCTCAACCTAAATTTAAGAAGCATCCTCACAAATCAATAGAAGTTGACCCGTTAGGTGCTTTTTCAAGTGTTCTGTATGTTATGCTACATGTTGAAGACATTAGGGTTTATATTCATGCAAACATAGATGAATTTAGAGATTCAAGGTATGTAGACTTGTTTGAGAAACAACTTAGGGATTAAAATCATGAACTTAAACCCAAGTATAAGGCACTACTGAATAAACACTTTATTCAGATTATGGGGTTTCCAACATTTGATGAGGATGAATGGGTCCAATATGTTTTGAGTCAGATGCATGATGAATTCATTTGGTTGTTAAAACCATTCAGGATTACCAAGGATGCTATCAAAATTGTAACCGGGTTAAACTCAACCGGTGGATTACCCATGCTGAAAGCTGTGAAAAACCAGACAGTGACTAATGCTACTAGTGCCAAGTTTGATAGAAGGGGAATGACCATCAATGATATTATAGAACCGGATGTCAAATTCACCTCCATAGTGATTGGGTACAAGATTTACCACTCGAGTAGAGAAAATTCTATTTCTGGAACAACCATATATGATGCATACAAGATGCTAAAGGAAAATACTGATTATGACTTGTGTGAATTACTACAAAATCAACTTATTGAAAATTTAAACAAAATCAAGAAAGATAAGAAAAACACTTTCAAGTATGGTACATTGGTTCTATGTCTATTATTTTACTTTATGAATGAGGTACTTAGGGTAAAAGGTGTGCACTGAACTAAGGATGAGCCAGTTGCCATTCAAATTAGAGATCATCTTCACAACATTGGTGATTCCAAAGCCCAGAAAATTGCAATATGGGGTTACTTCAAGAATTTTCAGAGTATGATGCACTTAAGGGAAAGAATCCCTAAATCAATTGTTGAGAAGTACAAAAATGAAATATGCTTCATAGTTGACACTGATCAGTGTCTAATGGAAGCAATGGAACCCAAAACTACTTGGATCATGCCCATGGGGTATGAAGTAGATGAAAAAATCTTAAATATGAATGCTCAACATCTTCTAAGCAAGCATAAAGACACAACAGCTGAAAGATTTGGAACTTATGCAGAGATGAATTTAAAACTGCATACTAAGCTCAGAGAACCTGAAACCAATAGGAAAGTAAGAATTGAGCAGTTGGCTGAAAATCTGGGCCTAACTAAGAAGGCTATGAGGAAATTCAGAGAAAGAACTGAAAAGGCTGAGAAAGAGAAACAAGATAAGAAACAAACAACTACTCTAGTGGAACTCTCTTCCACTTCAAGAACTACTACGATCTCTGTTGTTGCCCCTGATCCTCCCAAGACTGCAAAACCAAAAGCAAAATCATCTAGAAAAAGGGAGAAAAGGAAGAAAACAAAAGCATCCTGGACGTATGAAAGCTCAAGAGAAGAAGAAGCGATGCAGGAGCATCCAGTGGTGTAAGGGCAATCTTGCATCACCCAAAAGAAAAAAGATGTGTTTCAAAATTGTTGATGTTCTTTCCATTTATTTTCAAAATTTGTGGTTCTGGTTCCATAATCGCTTGAATAATGATGTAGAACTTTCAGTTTTTCCAAACTACTAAAAATAGCAATTTGCTATTTTTAGAAAGTTTGCATTTGAGCACATATTGAAGTAAAAATTTACAGGAAGCTTCATAAATGAAAAATAAGACCTTTGGCAAAGGAATCATGCAAAGATCATTTGTGAGCTGAAAGATATTAAAGTTTCTATTTCCTAAAAAATCCCTGAAAATTATTCAAACTCAGGTTTGAGGCACTAAGCGGCCCTATACAGTCCTGTGGAACCAACAAAGAGGGTTCTTAGCACATAGATCACTCCGTGAGCTTTCCGACACATAAAACGGTTCGTCAATTGGACACTCGGATCAAAAGTTATGGCTCCTGGAAGTTGACCTATTTTTGGAGGGAGATGCAAATTTTGAAATTAGGTTGTTGGCCGCCAAAAAGGCTATTAATAACCATTTTTGGGAACCCTGGGCAGTAGTAGAGTTAAGGGGGGGAAGCATAGAGTCAAGAATAGGTGGGAAAATAGAAACCCTAGCTGATTTGAGGTTACAGAAGGTAGATGATTCCAGAGTCTTGTGAGAGGAAGCTATAATGTGTTGATTCCTCTGATTGTATTTGAGCTTCTATAATGTAATAAGTTGTCCAAATCAATAAAAGAAAGTTCTATTTTCTATTTAAAATTTTTGTTGTTGTGTATTTTATGATTTACCCCCTTCATCAAGTGGTATTAGAGAAAGGGTTCCTGAGTGTGTAGACAGATCGCCGACCGTGAGGCAGTTTGCACCAGGACCTGAGGTTGTGGGTTTTCTGCAGAGATCAAGATGCCTCCAAGAAGAAATCGTATTGGGAGGAATGCTTTGACGGAAGAGGGTTTTAGAGCCTTGCAAAGGCAAATCCATGCATTGCAAGAGGAGCTGCGTAAAGGGTTTGATCCGAGAACAAGAGAAGAAAGCGAAGATAAAGCTGAAGAAGAGCTATATGAGGAAGAACAAGAAGCTGCAAGAGATCCTACAAAAGTTAGGTTGTTAAGGGCCATTTCTAAGATTGGAAAGAGGCCTAGGATCGAAGTTTCTACATATTCTAGAGATTTGAATCCAGGACAGCTTATTGATTGGATCAATGACATGGAGGAATATTTTGAGTATGAAGATGTGGAAGACCCATATTGGGTCAAGTTTGCAAAAACAAAATTGATGGGCCATGCCAGTATTTGGTGGAAGGAGGTCCAGTTAGAGAGGAATAGAAGAGGAAAAGGAAAGATCACCAGATGGGATCAAATGGTGGAGAAAATGAAGAAGCAGTCCATTCCTGTGGACTATGATATGGAGTTATTGAAGAAGTTGTAAGGATTGAAGCAAGGCAACAAGTCTGTTAAGGAGTATACAGAAGAGTTTTATAAGATTACTATCAGAACTGGTCATGCAGAGGCCAATAAGGAGAAGATAGCCCATTACATTAATGGTTTGAGACCAAGTATTCAAGAGGAGCTGAGCCTGGTCAGAATGACCACCATAGAAGATGCATACCAGTTTTCCCTGAAGGTGGAAGAGAAGCTGAATAAAAGATTTGACATCAAGCAAAGGGGAAGAGGTCAAGGTGGAAGGACTGGTGGAAGACCCTATGGGGGCTGAAATGAAGATTCAAAGAAAAGTGAAGAAGATGGCACTAGTTGAAATCAAAGAGGAGATAATACCTACCGCCCTCATGACCATAACAATGGAGAGCAAAGAGGAAGAGGAAGAGGCCGATCTAGGCAAGGACCTGGAACAGGAGGTTTTAGAGGAACCTATTTCCAATGTGGAGAAGAAGGGTATTGAGCATACGAGTGTCTACAACATCAAGGAAGGACAAATAGAAGACCTAAAGGTAATGTACGAGTTGCACATGTAGATGAAGATGCGCAGCCTGAGCATTCTAAAGATGCTAAAAGGGGAGAAACCCTAGTTGTCAGAAAAACTTTGTTGAATGAGGAGAAAGAACGCAATCAAAGGAAGAGTCTATTCGGCACAAGGTGTAAATGTGAAGGTAAGTGTTGTGATATTATTATCGACAGTGGAAGCACTAACAATCTTGTTTCAGAGGAGATGGTTGATAAGTTGAAGTTGACAAGAGGAAAGCATCCACATCCATATCAGATTGCATGGTTCCAGAAGGACCATAGAGCTTTGGTCAATGAGTAGTGTTTAGTGAAGTTCAAGATTGGGAACTACCATGATGAGGTGCTGTGTGATATCATACCGATGGATGCATGTCATATGCTATTAGGAAGGCCATGGCAATATGATAGGCACACTATCCATGATGGTTGTGCAAACACATATTCCCTAACAAAGGATGGAGTTCATCATAAGTTGAAGCCCTTGAAGGAGGTGGAAGAAAAGGTATGTAGTACTGCTAGAATTTTCTTGGTAGATGGTAGGAAATTTTTGGAAGGTATGAAGCATAAGCGTCATTCCTTTGCATTGATTCCTAAGAACAGTCAAGAGAAATGTGAAGATGTACCAGCAGAAGTTTCAGATATGTTGGAAGAATTTTAGGACATTGTCTCTGATAATGTACCAGAAGGTTTACCACCGGTGAGGAAGATAAGTCATCAAATGGACTTGATACCAGGAGCCAGTTTGTCGAATAAGGCAGCCCAGAGAATGACCCCTGCAAAGAGTGAAGAGCTAAACAAACAAGTTCAAGAGCTGTTAAGGGGCTGATAAGAGAGAGCCTAAGTCCATGTGCGGTACCTACAGTACTAGTACCGAAGAAAGATGGAGAGTGGAGAATGTGTACAGATTCTCGAGCCATCAACAAGATCACAATCAAGTATAGATTTCCATTACCCAGAATGGATGACATAATGGATTGTTTTGAGTGGAGCCAAGTACTTCATGAAGATTGATCTGAAGAGTGGGTATCACTATATCCGAATCAGAGAAGGAGATGAATGGAAGATAGCCTTCAAGACAAAGGAGGGTTTGTATGAGTGGTTAGTCATGCCATTTGGGCTAACCAATGCACCAAGCACATTCATGCGGCTCATGAATGAGGTACTGAAAGAATTTTTGGGAAGTTTTGTTATTGTCTATTTAGATGATATTTTGATTTTTAGTAAAACTTGGGATGAGAATTTGATGCATATCAGAAGAGTTTTAGAGAAGCTGAGGGAGGAGAAGTTGCTAATTAATCTGAAGAAATGTAGTTTTGCAAAGAAGGATTTGGTATACCTAGGATTTGTTGTCTCAGAGGAAGGTCTTAAGATGGACCTAGAAAAAGTAAGGGCTATCATTGAATGGCCTACACCAAGGAGTGCCACAGAGGTACGATCTTTTCATGGTTTGGCAAGTTTTTACTAAAAGTTTATCATAAATTTTAGTAGCATTTGTGCACCCCTGACTGAGACAATGAGAGGGGATAGAAAAGAGTTTAGATGGACTAAAGGAGCAGACAAAAGTTTTGACACATTGAAATAGAAAGTTACAGAGCAACCGGTTTTGGCACTTCCAGATTTCAATAACGTATTTCTGGTAGATTGTGATGCTAGTGGTAGTGCTTTATGAGTTGTTTTGAGTCAAGAAGGTAGCCCATTGCCTATTTTAGTGAGAAGCTTAATGATGCCAAGAAAAAGTATTCTGTTTATGATTAAGAATTTTATGCAATAGTTCAGGCCTTGAAGAAATGGAGACATTATTTGTTGCCAAAAGAGTTTGTTTTATATACTGATCATCAGGCTTTACAGTATCTTAATAGTCAAGGCAAGTTGAACCAAAGGCACTTAAAATGGTTTGAGTTTTTACAGAGCTATACTTTTATTTTGAAGCACAAGAGTGGGAAGTCCAACAGAGTTGTAGATGCCTTGAGCAAAAGGCAAAATTTGTTGACAGAAATGAAGATAGAGGTTGTTGGGTTCGATGAGCTCAAAAATTTGTATCCTAAAGATCTAGATTTTGCAGAGGCTTGGAAAGCTTGTCTGGAACCTATTACTTTGGATAGGACAAAATGGTTGGATTTCATAATCCAAGATGGCATGTTGTTTAAAGGAAGCCAGTTGTGTATTCCGAGGAGTTCCATGAGAGAGAACCTGATTAAGGAGAAGCATAGTGGAGGGTTGGCTGGACACTTTGGTTGAGATAAGACCATTGCTATTGTTGGAGAAAATTATTATTGGCCACAGTTGTAGCAGGATGTGAGGAAATTTTTGCAGAGTTGCAGAGTATGTTAGATGGCGAAAGGAGCAAGTCAGAATACAGGTCTATATCAACCACTACCTGTACCAAAAAAGCCATGGGATGATATTAGTATGGATTTTGTTCTTGGTTTACCAAGGACACAGAGAGGACATGATTCCATTTTTTGTGTTGGTGGATAGATTCTCAAAGATGGCACATTTTATTCCTTGCAAGAAGACTAATGATTATGTTCATATTGCTAAATTATTTTTCAAGGAGGTGGTGAGATTACATGGTCTACCAAAGAGCATAGTTTCAGATCGAGATACCAAGTTTGTTGGTTATTTTTGGAGGACATTGTGAAAGAAGTTGAAGATAGATTTGAATTTTAGTTCTACACACCATCCACAGACTGATGGATAGACTGAAGTGGTGAATAGGGGTTTGGGTAACCTGCTACGATGCTTAGTAGGAGATAAGCCCAAGGAATGGGATTTGATTTTACCATAGGCTGAATTTGCTTAAAACAATTCTGTCAATAGGAGTACTGGTAAACCACCATTCCAGATTGTATATGGCAATAGCCCAAGAAATGGCTATGAGTTAAGAAAGCTAGACAAAGGAGAAAAGACAAGTGCTGAAGCTGAAGACATTGCAGAACATTTGAAGAATTTGCTTGAAGAGGTGAGAAAGCACATTAATAAGATGAATATTTAGTACAAGGCTAAGGTAGATCAGAAGAGGAAATATAAAGAATTCTAGGTAGGAGATGAAGTCATGGTTCACTTGAGAAAGGAAAGGTTCCCAATTGGAACATACAATAAGCTGAAAATGAAGAAATTTGGACCATGCAAAATTTTGAAGAAACATGATTTAGGAAATGCATATGAGGTAGAGCTATTGAGTGGGATCAACATTTCCCCTATTTTTAACATTGCTGATTTATTATCATGAAGGTGGAATAGAGGATGGACTAACAAAAGAACAGTGGAGTATTCCGACATCTACTTCAACAAAGGAGATAGAAGAGATCTTGGATAGTCATGTGGGAAGAAGTACTCGGAATAGGCAATATGAAGAATATCTGGTGAAATGGAAAGGAAGTCATGTTGAAGATTCTTCTTGGTTGTCTAAGGCAAAGGTTGACCATTTGGGTTTTCCTAACACAAACACCTGAGACGTGACAGGGTCACTTCTCAAATTACCCTGGGTGTCTGATGCAGGAGCATCCAGTGGTGTAAGGGCAATCTTGCATCACCCAAAAAAAAAATGTGTTTCAAAATTGTTGATGTTCTTTCCATCTCTTTTCAAAATTTGTGGTTCTAGTTCCATAATCACTTGAATAATGATGTAGAACTTTTAGTTTTTCCAAACTGCTAAAAATAGCAACCTGCTATTTTTAGAAAGTTTGCATTTGGGCACAGATTGAAGTAAAAATTTATAGAAATATTTGTAACTAAAAAATAAGACCTTTGGTGAAGGAATCATGCAAAGATCATTTGCGAGCTGAAAGATATTAAAGTTTATGTTTCCAAAAAAATGCCTAAAAATTATTCAAACTCAGGTTTGAGGCACTAAACGGCCACGTACGAGCCCAAAAATGGTTGGAATTGGTAGAGCCAATTCTTAGCGCGTAGAGCACTCCACGAGCTTTCCAATGCATAAAATAGTTCGTCAATCAGACACCCGGATCAAAAGTTATGGCTCCCGGAAGTTGACCTATTTTTGGAGGGAGATGCAAATTTCAAAATTAGGTTGTTGGCTGCAAAAAAGGCTATTAATAACCATTTTTGGGAACCCTAGGCAGTAGTAGAGTTAAGGGGGGAAGTGTAGAGTCAAGAATAGGTAGGAAAATAGAAACCCTAGCTGATTTGAGGTTACAAAAGGCAAATGATTCCAAAGTCTTGCGAGAGGAAGCTGTAATGTGTTGGAGCATGTGAAGGGTTGATTCCTCTGATTGTATTTGAGCTTTTGTAATGTAATAAGTTGTCCAAATCAATAAAAGAAAGTTCTATTTTCTATGTGCAATTTATGTTGTTGTGTGTTTTATGATTTACTCCCTTCATTAAGAAGAAGATACAGATTCTAACATTGAAATCAAGGAACTAAAAGCCACAGGCACAAAAGTGGCCAAGATATCCACAGAGATGCCCTCTACAAGAAAAATGGAAAGCAAGAGGTAAAAGACAAAGGAATATGTAGAGAAGCCTACCCTTTTAGTAGATGACATCATTAAATCAGTAACTGTGGATGGAAACTTGGCTCCAATGACAGAATTCTATGATGACTATAGTGATGCTGACAAAAGAGTACTTGAGGAAGCAACGGTAAGATATTTGAATATCTACAACAAGGCTCTTATTGAGATATGTTCATTAATACCAAAAAGCCTTGAGAAAATTTTGGAAATGAGAAAAGACAATGCAAAAAGCAAGGATCTTGATATCTGAGAATAAATATTAATACAATTATGCCCCCAAATTACTCCAAAGCAAATGAACTTGATATTCAAAGAAGCCAAGGATGAGTTCTGAAGCAAGAAACGAACGAATAAGCTTATGCTAGGGGAAACAAACAAGATTGCAAAGGAAACCATGGAGATTCTTTGGTGTTTTTTGAAAAAGCATAATCTTCCTATTGTAGAGGAGGTAAATGTAGAGATTGAGTCCTCAGACATGGATATTGAAGGATTAAAAGGAAATAAGCAATAGATTGAAACTCTAGACTCCTCTATTTCAGAAGAGGAAGTGCAAAATGAAGCAGAGGAAGTACTGATAGAAGAAGCAAACGTTGGCCATGATCCTCTAAATCCTCCTACCATTGATGACTCTAGAAAGGACCAAGAGAAAGAAGAAGAAAAGGAGAAAGAGAAGGAAGAGAAGGAGGCAGAGGGAAAAGAAGATCTAGCAGAAGGAGATGGTGCCAATGCACCAAAGCAAAATAGTCCAGTTGCTGCCACTAACAAAGCACAAGGGAAGGAATGTGAAATAGCAAGTGTGGCAAGAGACACTGCAACAGTAGTATAGAGTTTTCTTAGCAAGGAGATGCTAGAGTTAGATGAGCCAGAACTAATACAAGGACCAATCAATTATGACACTCTCTCTCTGGATCAAATACTGAAGATATCATCATTCACACAGGCCAAGGCAAGGGAGAAATTACTGAAGTCTCACATAGAAGACATTGAGTTGATAAGCCTAGCATCCAGAGCACTAGAGAAGATCATGCCCACATATCATAAAAATACATCTGATTCTCCTTTTGCTAATTTGAAAAATTTTGTGCATTTTGTAAATACAAATTTTGAGTCCTTTGAGAAGTCAGCTGAAATAAAGGTCCAAAAAGAATTTTGGATAAGAGGTTTAGTGAACTAAAAGGTCTTATAGATAATGATAGAAAAACACTTGACATTGGTATAAAGAGTATTGAAAATGCTCTTAAGGATGGTGGTGATGTATACAAGTTTTGTTTATCATGCCCAAAATAGTAGAGGATATTGAGAAAAGATAAAGGAATAGGAGAAAAAGCTGCTAGACCTATCTCAAAGTTTTGATCCTTTAACAGTATCTCCGGTGAGCCAAGAATGTCAAGCAATTAGCCTAACAAATGAAATAAAGAAACTTATCAAGGAAAAGAAGAACATTATGGAAAGAATGGGTGAGCTCCGGGGACTGATTACCCCTAAGTTGGAAACAATGTTTAATACTTTGTCAAAGGCCCAAAGTACTGCCCGAACAAGTGATCTCTTAGATCAAAGGAAAGAAGAAGCATATGCATTTCTATTAAGTGGACACATTTCAATTTTGGATAGTATGAAGAGAAGTTGGGACACCGAATTTGTACAATTAAAGAGTATTTTCACAGATATCCTTAAGTATATGTAAATATAACATATGGACTGTTTGTACATATGCGGTCATATATACAAAGTTTTTGCATCAGTAGTGATTGTGGATCCCACCCTTTCCCATTGATCTCAAAGGGGGAGTGAAGAGCAGTGAAAAATGAGAAATCCAACAAAGGGGGAGCACTAGAAAATAGTGTGAACAACAGTATGGAGCACAAGTAAAGGGGGAGTTATTCTGACACTTAGTCATTTTTCAATAAGTGTTGCCATCAATGCCAAAGGGGGAGATTGTTGGCAAGAGACACTACTTCGCATAATAGGTGTTGTCACTGATGGAAACTAAAACCATTCCACTCATCCACATAACAAAATTTGTTCATACTGGAAGTCAGAATCAGAATTTATCTAAGTCTAGGTAGTCAGGAACAGAGTAGGCAACAGGGTTTGGTATCTTGGTCCGGATCTCTCTGGTGGAAAGTCATAATTTGCTATAGATCTGAGGGAGTCATAAGCATTGTCAGAATAATCTAAATCTAGAGTTTTAGGCTCCGATGATAAAGGATTTGAAAGTTATTAGCTTCTGAGTATTGGGTCAACAGTTTGACAGAGCAGTCAAAAGAAGAACAGGCCGACCTTGTAAATGATCTTGGTTTCGAAGGTATTGAAGTTGTTGATTGGGCAAGTAGTGATGACCAGTGATAGTGGCTGACCTAATTGATGATTTGTGAGTGCAATTTTTGGTCTGCATCTCAAATTATGCATGGATCTAGCTGACAGAGTAGAGTATTTAATAAAGTTCCAAGTGTTCTTGAAGCTGACTGAAAAGTAATTAAAGATCAGGATGCAAATATATATAGACGATGGATATGGATGATTTTGGTGTGTGTGTGTTGCGACTATGGTGTAATTGCAAAAAAGTAGAGATCAAAAGTTCAGATGTTAGCAGAGCAGTAAGAGGAGCAGAGTAAGGATGAAGTGTGTCGAGTCAGTTTTCTATGCTTAACTAGAATTGAACTCTAGTGATGCTAAATATCAATTCAAATTTATTGTAATTCTCTTCCTGTAGGCAATGAGCCTTCCTTTGAGTAGTGAGCTCTAGGCAGTGAGCCCGAATGCATGTGCATTTCCCATTGTAATACTTTTAATAAAGTATAATCTTTGTGGGTTAACCCCCACCGTGGTTTTTTTCTTAACCGGGTTTCCACGTCAAAAATCCTGGTGTCAAGTGTGTTATTTATGTTTCTGCTCATGTGTTATTGATTATATATCATTGATTTGATTATAAGTTGTAAAGAAAGATTAAAGGTAGAAAAGTTTAAATTGTGTGACAACTAATTCACCCCCCCTCTCAGTTGTCCAGACCTAATCTAACAGATACCTCCTAAGGAAATGGATGGTAAACAAGTCATACTAGAATGGGAAATATACTACACTTTGCTTTCAAAAAGGGGGTGAATATAGTGTGTATAGGACTTCCATTTATAGTAAAAGCACCGAGATCCTTGTGCCTGGACAACACCTAATTCAATATTTTAATCATTCAAACCCATCTGCCTACACCAATGACTGTACCTAACCTTTAATTGGCAATCCCTAGAGATTTTATCATGCTTCTAGAAGTGGAAAAGGAGGCACAATCCTAACAGTGATCACATTCTTTCTTGACCCAAATCCCCTGTGGACAGAGCCTCTCATCAACTCATCAATAACTAGACAAACAACATGGAGAAATTTAGAGAACCACATAACACACCCCTTGTACCATAGTTGCAAACACTTCCTTGTTGTCTTATCACTTCCCTTATAAACTCATTATAGTGTACTTTGGCAGCATAAAAAGGTTCACACAGAGTTTGAAAATGCTCAATTCCTTCCAAGTGTCATATCTAGCTATACCCTAGAAGAGGACATTTTCCCAGAGATCCTAGCCTACTTTCTATCAGTTGATAGAAGAGGACTCATGAGTACATACTTGATTTTTCCCTTTGGTCTCTTGATGGCCACCCAAAGACTTCATCAATCAGGTACTACCAATCCATCTTTTCATTTGAACCTGTGTTGTTGGATTTACTCTAGAGGGCAAATTGACGAATAGCATGATAAGCAAATAATAGCCATTTTAGACTTTAAATTTCCATCGTGGATCTTCCTTTACAACTTAGTAAAAGGCTCACCATTGAGAGGAAAAGTCAGCTTAATCCACATGGTGGCCTCCCATGCTTCCGCGGTCATAAGATTAAACTATAGATAAAGGCCCATGGAATGGTGGAACACCTTCCAAATCGTACCATGTGGCACAAGATAATCTCTTCTTAAGTCCTCTTGACAGCTCGAAATTGGACACTTGGCAGGATCCCTCTCTTCTGTAGCATCAAACAAAGCTTTAGAGAAGTGCTATGTGGAATGGTAGAAAGGCCACAAGATGACGCCACATGGCACCCACTAGGCTATTCTAATTTTACACCTTTGGGATTCTACCAAATGTCTTCCTCTCGCTCTTTCGCAAGCCTTCTGTGGGTCCACCCCAAATGGCTCAATGGAATGGTGGATGACTTTAGAACCTACCACGTAGGCTCAATGGGACCTACCAATGGGCCCCGATGTATTACTCAGCCAAAAACCTGCCATCTATTACCTCTCCCACTCTTTCGTAGGCAACCTTTGCCTTAATAGAAAATGCTTTACAGGATGATGGAAACCAATCAGGATGAGGCCATGTGTCAACCTTTGATTTTCTCCCGCGGACTTAAGCTTGAATACTTTAACCCTTGTGGAGCTGAGCACAGACAACTTAAAGGCTAGACTTAAGCATATGCCTTTAAGACAATGTTGGGCAACTAGGAAAGAGGGGCTAATTTTATAAAGGGCACTGGAAAAATACTTAAGCATATGACAAATTTATTTAGTGCATGGTTCCAAGAAGTAACTATAGGACTAAGGGGTCAGTAAATACATGACACCCTAGACATAACCTTGCAACTTAAAGGACTGGCAACGAGCAGCAAGCAAGCAACGAAAGATTAAAATGCAGAACAAATAAATACCATAGTATAAGTTTTAAGGCTTCTAAGGGTTTTTCTCAGGTTTTACAATTCTAAACAAATGAAACCCTTGGCACAGAGGCATGAAAATGTAGGTCCCAATAGTATCAACTATAAATGTTACTTTCTGGGGAGCCAAAACTCAAAAGGAAGGTGCAAAACTTCAACAAATGTACCACTTCCAACATTCCATTGTTCTTGCAATTAAAAATGGACATGTTACTGAGTATAATGGAAATGTGATAAGCACATTGGTCACTACCCACATATCTATAGACCCTGATATAAAAGAAACACAACTAAAAACTTGGTTTGAATAGAATGGGATTGATATTCTATCACCTTCCACAAATTTTGTGGATATGACTTTGCTTATTACAATAATGACAATTAACAACATTCAAGAATAATTTGCACACATAATACAACCCATCCAATTCATTCTAAAGGCAAAAATACAATTCATCAAATCTAACTCATTTTGTTATCCATCTTGTCCTATTCAGTCAAATGAAAACAATGTAAGAAAAGAGTTATACAGAATGAATATGGAAAATGGTATTGTTCAAAGTGTGAGGCCAAATTTGTATATTGCAATTATAGGTACATATTTCAATTGAGACTAGAGGATCATATAGATATAATAGGGGTTGTATTTTATGAGGTGGCAACTGACCTCATGGGTATGTATTCAAAATAATTATATACCCTGCAATTCAATCATAAGGTAGAAAGAAGTAGTAAGGAGATAATAAAAACTGTGCTCCTTAGGCAATTCATCTTCACCTTGTCATGCATAAATGATACATGCAATAATGAAGCGTGATTGAAAGAAACGATTAGTAAGGTTGAGAAGATAGATTTCACTATAGAGAGAATTCCATTACTTAGTAAAATTAATGAGTTGTGCAATGATAAGAATGATTAGACCTACATCCATTGTTTGTCATGGAAGAATATATATATAGTATAATTTTCTAGACACAACTTATATTTATCTATGTCACAAAATGTAAAACTTTAACACTTTTAGTATTACATGTTTCATATTAGATTGTATTCATGTCAAGTACATTTCTTAATTATAGACAATTGTAATTGCATTCTTTTTTCTTATCTTATATGTCAATATAGAAAAAAGATAAAATTTAAATCTTTTGTAGTAGTGCATGTCTTTTGGTTATCCCTATTAGTAATCTAGCCTATTATTTTGTGTTATAGACAATGGAACCCCATCAAATAGAACTCCAAAGACTACAAATTCATAAAAGAATTCAATCTTATTATGCTTTCTATAAAGAGGAAATAAGTGTTCATCACTATATACAAAACGTAGAGAAACAAATATCAAAGATGGTAGATCTATCAACAAACCAAAATGACAATTGACTGTACTATGCAAGTCATAAAAGTAAAAAAACATAACATGAAAAATAAAATGCAACATCATCAAACAACAATAGTGAGTCCGTGATAGCATCCAAAAAAAATCAACATAGAAGAGATGCACTATCAAATTTATAGACATGCACTATATGCAAGGAATGCTACCCTAGCATGTTTGTCCATTCATCAAACAATAATGTTATCTGTAGAAGATGCTTTATTGAGAAAGGCGTACATCAATTTTCATCATTTAACAATATGGACCTAGGAGAACAAACTGTCATGTTGGAAAATCTCACTCAAGTAGAAGAGATGCTCATAGCAAGAGTATACCCAATATTACAAGTAACCCATGCTCGTGGAGGGAAATACAAATACAATGGTCACACAATTAGCTTCCCAAAATATATTAAAAGCATTACAAAAGTTCATCCACATAGAATTACAAAATTAGATGGCTTAATAATTTGAAGACTCTATACACAAGGAAAAGTTATTACGACTGCTATGTAAGTAGAAGTTGTGTTAGAGATGCATTACAATATGTAAGGTCAAATATGACTCTTATTTTAGCAATGTTGAAATAAATATCAACTACTTAGCACAACTCCCTGATACAAGTACAAACATTTCAAATATGCATCATACCATTGAAACTGAAGAAGAAGTAGTGGTCCCAAATAATTAATCTAACACTAACCAAGACCTCTAGACTAAAAATGAATCAACATACTCATCATCATATATGGATAGATTACCAAATATATGTCACGAGCTAGAAATCATTAAAGAAATGTTAGAAGTTGAAGATCAAGCTGATAACATGTTGATTGGCCTAAAATAAGATCATCTCCTATAAATGAATGCAATAATAAGGGCCTCTTTGTTATGGCATTTCCCACACTCTTTCCAAATAGCAATACACTACAAATACAACCTTGAATTAAGGAGGTACAAGTGCATGTGAATATGCATTACACTTAATGAGATTTCATGACCAAGGATTTAAAAGGCATCCAAGATTTTGATATTTTATCTTAAATCTTATAGCGTGCCATCATAGCCAAGGAATTGCAATAGTTTTCATTAAAAATGTAGAAGAAGACATACCAACCACTATTCAAAACCTTCGTGCACACCTAAAAAATCTTCCTGACACACAATCAGCTGAGCAACTTATGCATTTTGGATCTTCCATAAGAGGGACAAGACCATATTGGAATAAGTGTCATGCTAAGATATCAAATATTATCAACCAAATAAGATCACTCACTCTATTCTTCACATTAAGTGCAACAGAATAAAATGGCCAGATTTACAACTACTCTCAAATGACAAGATTTACAATGCAAGCCAACTAACTCTGTACATAAAACACAATTAATAACCCCCCATATTACATCCATATATCTACATCAATGATTCAAATCTTTCATGAAGAGGTCATTAAGAAGCTTCTCTGTACGAAAGATTATTGGTATAGGTATGAATGACAACATCGAGGGACTGCACATGTACATGGATTCCTTTGGCTTGAGAATGCACCAAACATGGACAAACTTGATTGGAAAAATAGTTTATAAGTGCAAAGAACAAGAACATTCTTTGAAACATACATCACTACTTGGAGCCCTCGTAATACATCTCACAAAAACAACATAATACATTGATCTCCACTTGACGATCCATACTTACTAAACACAACTAAGATCTTCACTACAAATCCCTTTGATGACTATGAAGAGATAATTAATCATGTGCAAAGGTACACAAAATATAGTGAGGGAACATGCCTGTGTAAGAAAGACAAAAATGTAGAATTTCGATACAAAGATCCATGGAAAGAATAAATTATCTCTACCTTATCATGTGATGATGTTGGCAAGAAAAAATATGAACTTGCAAGAAATGATGATAGGTTAAATATACAAAACCTAGAAATGATTTCAATATAGAGAGCTAATATAGATTGCCAACCTGTCCTTTCACAAATACTTGTTCTCAAATATATTACCAAGTATGCATCAAAAGTAGAGAGAAAATATGAGAGTTGTGTTAATATGCTAACAAGAATATCTACAAATCAAAGACCTAAAGACTAAGTTCTGATAGTGTATCAAAAATTCATGATAGAGATTATTGCATACCGTGATATAGGAGCACAAAAAACTTGTCATATGCTCCAAAAATTGTCCCTTATCATTTGCAACTGACCTTTTATAGCATTGAATGTCAGTCAAAAAGAATTCCATTGACTAACAAGAACTACAAATGGAAGTAAATTCCAATCTAGCTACCTACATTCCTATATGCAAAGACCTCCACAACTAGAAAAAATAACATCACTAGAATCTACAAGATCATTCTCATGTGTTGAATGCCACAAATGATGTAAATGGAAAGAGAGGAAATAAAAAGCTATTGTCAATGTTTTCCCAAAGTTCTATACTAATCCAAAATAAGACTTGGTGTTGGGAAGTTGTACACCTTGCATAACCTTGCATAATATGTATAATGTCAAATGTAAAATTTAATTGTGGTGCATCCTAGAGATGTGAACATCACAATGGGTTAGGCATTATTGGGCCACTTTCAAGTTGTATGTAACATTGGTTAAATATTTAATGTGGGTTGTACATTGGGAAAATATTTTAATATTGGGAAAACTTAAGTTACCATAAAGGGAAAACTTAGCACCAAAAAGTAAATGAGGTGGACATGTTTTAGTGAGCTCATGGTTTTAAGGGACATGGTAATGTAATACCACTTAGTGTCTTTGTGCAATCTTATATTCTATAAAATCAAGCACATTGTTGAGGCTAGCTAGTTGGCTTATCATTTGTATTGATCTTCTCTTGCAGGTTGCATTTGTGAGGAGAGGAAGCATGGATTGGGATGTGTGGTTACATAATTCTCATTTTCTTATTCACATGGAGTGAAATTAGGGAGCTTGATGATTCAAAAGTATTCATGGAGGCTATGTATTGTAATCTTTGTTCATGAGATAATACAATGGATGTGGATGCTTTTAGAGGTTGGGTTTTTTCCCTCATGGAGGGTTTTTTGCAGCGTATATCTTATTTCATCTTTATGGTATGTTTGTCTATTATTTTTCATATGGATTTTTGAATACTTGTTTGTATATTTATCTCTCATGGGGTTATGTGGAAATTATCTAGATTATGGTTGCAAATTTCCTTTCATTTGGTATTAGAGCTTGGTTGCTAGGTTGTGGGAGGAGATCTCCCAGGTATTTATAACCCTTTCTATGAGTAGATTTTGTGCATAGTTGAATCTATGGCTTAATAGGAGAAGAATGAAGGCATTTTCAAGGTTACAGGTGTTTTTGTAGACTTGGGTTGTTACAGATCTAGGGTTTGTTGGAGATTTGGCAAGTGGGCTTCCTATTTGGGCTCTTTCTCTAATAGTTTTGAGGGTGAGTTTTTTGGAGGCCTCCTAGAAAAAAATAGACCTCACTGTTGAGTCTAGAAGGCCTAAAAACCTATGGATCCATTTATAACTCGACTATGTTTGGAGTCAAAAAATTGTTTACCATCACTAGTAGAAATATGGCAAATAAATGACCAAGTGACTAAAACTTTTAGTCACGTGACCAAACTTTTAGTCATGTGACTAAAACTTTTTGCAACACAGCTATAAATGACTAATTTGCTCATCAGTTGAAATGACTAAATAAATGACTAATTTGGTCATCGAGCAAAAAACACAACTAAAGTGGATAATTGAAAAAAATATTTTGAATTGAGGGAGTGGGTTGTATTATAATATAATATAATATAATAATATATTATATTACAATACAATATAATATAATATAATATAATATAATATAATATATATATATATATAATTATATAAAATTATATTATTATTATATATATTATATAATATTATATTATTATATAATATTAAATATAATATTATATTATATTATAATATAATATTTATATAATATAATATTATATTTATATTATATTATTAATATTATAATATATATAATATTATTATTATATAATAATATATAATATTATAATATTATATTATATTATTAATATTATAATATGGGGGCCAAAATTATACATGGGCTACCATATACATGTATTTCATTTAAATTTCACTTTTGGCGTTGGCGCCCACCTCCATTTCACTTTTGGCACCCGTTGCTTCACATTGAGACCTTAAAGGTAAACCCTAACTCGGAAAAGCTTAAAACCCTAACTTATTTTGTTTCATTAGAACAAAGCCGGGCACGTTGAGAGCCATGGTGAGGGCCATGGCCCTCACCTTCATTATTTTGGTAGAGCTATTCCCTGTGTAGTTGCGGTCGACATGTCACGTGATATCAGCGACAGCTGGTAAGGCAGGGGCAATCATTGGAGCATTTGGGTTTCTGTATGATGCGCAGAGTCCACATGAAAAGGAGACGGATGCAAGGTACCCTAGAGGAATTGGTATTAAAGCTTCCTTAATACAAATAAAATAAAGATAAAATTATTAATTATAAAACATCTTTTAAATATACTATATAATTTTAGTTCACTTTAGTTCTAGGGTTTAGGGTTTAGGGTTTAGTGTTTAGTGTTTAGGGTATAGGGTTTAGGAGGGTTTAGGGTTTAGTGTTTAGGTCATTTAGGGTTTAGGGTTTTGGGTTTTGGGTTTCAGGTTTAGGGTTTAGGTTTTAGTGTTTAGGGTTAAGGGTTTAGAGTTTAGGGTTTAGGGTTTAGGGTTTAGGGTTTAAGGTTTAGGTTTTAGTGTTTAGGGTTTAAGGTTTAGGGTTTAGGGTTTAGGGTTTAGTGTTTAGGGTTTAGGGTTTAGGGTTTGGGGTTTAGGGTTTAGAGTTAAGTGGATACAAATCTGCCCAAATAATATGTGCACATGCGGTCCTCATGAAGTGATGTGCGAGTGGGACACAGGTGAGTGTAATGGGGTTTTAGTTTTTATGTGTGTAATGAAATTGCAACAAATAGATGTTAGTTTTTGTGCTAGAATAACAAAGAACTATGAAAATAACTCTTTTTTAAAAAGATTTCCTCCACGGCCTTGGATTGATTCCTCAGAAGGCGATTCTTTTATTTTTTGTTCGCACTCCCCTTCAGCTCACCTCAAATCTTGCAATTTGATATGCTTGCCTGAGTTATTTTTTAAACCCTTTTCGTAGAGAACAATCGAAGAGTTAAGAAAATTTCCCGACGTGAATTTTTTTACGGCATGAGACAATTTCAAGCACTATAATGCTCATATATAAAAGCCTATCGGCTAATAATAATATATATTATACAATAATATAATACTATATAATATAGATATTATAATATATATTATATAATATTATAATTTATTCAATATTATAATATTATTTAATAATATATTATATTATATTATAAATATTATATTATAAAATAATATAAATATTATATTATAATATAATATAATATTTATAATATAATATAATATTATATTTATATTATATTATTAATATTATAATATATTAAACATTATATAGTAATATAATATTATATTATATTTAATAATATGGGCACCAATTTAATTTTCATTTCATTTTAGCACCCACCTTCGTTTCATTTTGGCACTTCTCATTGAAACCCTAAACAGGAAATGATGGGCAAATTCACCAAAACAGTGCAGCAGAAAAATGACGCTCATCTCCATCAGAGGCGGGGGTTCCAACTCTAATGCATTTGCTCTCATGGCAAGCAATGCGATCCGGTGTGGAGTGTTCTTTGCACAGAGGTTCTTTGCAACCGTGTATTTTGCGCAGAGGTTCTCCATATGGGGCAAGCACAGAAGCTACCCGACGGCCTATATGGTTAGTAATATAACAATTTACATGCTATTAAGAAAAGGGAGATGGTTATAGTTTATAAAAGATGTAGATTCATGCATTGATTGAGTCATACATATTTCAGGACTTCACTTTAGTTATTTGGATGATCCTTCATCTTTTGATGTGGGCATATGGCTAACAATTTGCAGAGAATATATAATCTAGGAGCATGAAGGATTGTTAGCATGGGAGTTGGAGCCGTTGGTTGCTGCCCATGTAGATCATAGAAACATATTGGGCTTTCAAAAGCACTCCAGGTTGTTTCTGAAAAAAAATTAAAAAGGCCCCTTCTCTCTATGTTAACATGCTTCCACACTCAATCCCCTGAGCACACATGCCGGCACTCAATACTCAGCTACTTAGCTAACATGTAAATGATGAATCTATTATTTTTGATGTGTTAATCTTATTGCTTAGTTTAATTTTTAATTTTAGTTTTTAATATATCAATTTTTATATTTTCTATGTTTGATTTTATATATGTTGCAATTTTCCACAACCATGCACCTATGAACCAGATTTCAAAATACCACACACATAGTTGTGAATCCTGGTAATTAAAGTAAATACTATTTGTTTTTGCCAATCAATATTTTTGGACACAAAATCTTAACCCTAGTCTCTAGTGAACAATAGAGCACACAGGGCCACAAGGAGACAAGTTCCCTAGCTGATTGAGGATATTGTAGGTAGGTACACTCATCAACCAGGATTTTCCCTTTATATTGCATATTTACCGAAAACTATATCTATAAGACCTTGCATGAGTTGATTTTGTACAAACGTTTGATTGAACCCTATCAAAGCTACATAGTATACATAAATTTTACAGCCAACAAATTCACTGTTTATTTAAGGGTAAAAAGTTTAGGTCATTTATTGGGTCATTTCCATGCTAGACTCCAATTTGAAGTTGAAATGATTCAAACTTACCCTTGGATTTCATCATTACAGGACTAAATTGAATCTTGTCAATCTACTTACACATGGTAGTGGCACATTGCACATAATTCCAAAAGTAGAACAAGAGCTTGTAAATCACATGTCAGTGGCACAAAATAAGCACTATTGATAACCCTGCTTCAATCTCAAATGCTTATAGCTGGAAAAACCCAAGAGCTAGAAGTTTTGCAATTGCAACGGAAAGTTATTTTTTTGTTTTTTTTGTTTAAATTGAGAATGATCTGGCTTGAAACTTCAATGCTGCCTTAAAATCCCTCTTCATTTCACAACTAACACCAAATTTGCAAGGCCTTAGCTATGCTTTTTGTAACACATATGGAGTGGCATCTAGTTATTTTTAGAATCCCTCTGTATATGGTACATCATATCTAGATTTTTTTCATTGAATCCCACATTGCAAAATCAAAAGAATATTATTGGTAATAGATGATAATAGGCTACTTTATTGTAAATTGGTAAATGATATTTCAATCAGAGACTGGTGATATTTGTATTAGCTAGGGATGATTTGTAACCTATCATGACCAAAATAGTCACATTTTGAATGAGTTTCATTTATTTCCCATTCAAGTTTCTTAAACATGATCGCTTCATGTGTAGTACAGTGGTCCTGTTTTAGATGCTCTTGCATATGCTGAATGGGTGAAGGAAGATGCTTGATTTAAGCACATACTTGTCCAAATGTCACCTTCTTCTACTCATGCTTTTCCAAGATTGAAATTGTGGCATAAATCTTCACGAGTGCAAGCAAGCTATACTTCATTATTTTATCATGTTTCTTTTGCCTTCTTTTGGTTTTATAGATGGCAAGATTAATCAGGTCACAGAAAGACATTTTCTGTGTTTAAATGCCCTATCTTTAAAAATTTTATACTGAGGACTCAAGTCTCTATTGTGATATGTTCATTAAATTATTCCATTGATTTTAAGCATATTGTCAATACTGCTCATTTGTCTTTTAATCTCTGAACTTGATTGTTATACAGTAATAACTTTCTAGAAACTCCATTCACAAGGTCCAGATTGGAAGGTTAAGATACAATTGAGTTTCATTTTGATTATGGAGGTTAGACTTCATAGGGAACAATCATCAAATGACTCAATATGTTGAGAAAACCTAGGAGTCATTAGAGACAATAGTCATATTTTAATGTGGTAAAGACATTGTAATGTTGATCTAAGAGATAGGCTCGCTTTTTGGTCTGATATAACCTTAGCACGATAGAATGAGATCTAATGTTAGTCTAATATACAATGTTTGTTAAAGAAAGAAATAGTGAAGGCTGGTAAGAGACCCTTGACTTTTACTAAAGGTGGTGGACAGTTAATGCAGGGGCAAAGCTATTAAGAATGAGGCATAGCATGAAGCCAAAGTGATCTTAGACCTACTAAAAGCACTATCAAATAAATTACTTATGATTTGTTAGTGATTTTTAGGTCTGTCAAGAGGGGTTTAGAACATGTTCTATGTATAGGGATGTAATCAATAGTAAGGATGTTATAACCAATTGGATGACAAGAGATGTGTCATATGATTCTAAGACCCTGCACAAAAGTATTAAAGTGTTATGATTCAAGGATATATGGTATGAACCTTTTGATAGGCCTGTGGAAAATACAGTATAAATGCTTTCTTTATAGGCCTCTCAAAACTCTAGAAGCTAGTGACTGTGATATAACAACTTGTATAACCAACTATAATGAGGTAGTTCTATTCAACATGATCTCATAAAAAGGATTTATTAGTGCTACAAGGACTACAAACATCAAAAACTTGTGATGAATAACCTTATGAGATCCTAATAGGAGTATTGTTTGAATGCTAATGACTAAGGATGAAGGGACAGTCAACAGTGTAATGAGAGCAGTGATCTCATAAGTGCACAAAGACCTAAGACACCTATAGGAGATAGTGAACAGGGAGGTTTGTGCATGCTTAGTAGGACCTACATTTTCATTCTCTTGATGATATGCAGAGAATGAACCTAATAATATTTGAGAAACTATTCAAAGATATGTGAAGACTGTAGGGTGTTGAAGGATGAAGAACTACATAAGATAGCCATCTCACAGTCTTGGCCATCTCACAGTCTTAAATATGTGTCTAGAGAATTTGAAGGTTTTGAGGACATTATACAAAGATTTAATTGCATTGGAGAATGAAGATATGAGAGAGTGAATTAGTTTGAAGAGATATAGTTCAGAGGTTAAGGATGTAAGAGAAGTCACCCAGTCAAAACAAGCATGCACACATACTAACAAATCTGATGGAGAATGTAGTGTTTGTCAAATGATGAGTGAGAGATAAAGAAGCTTTAATGACCCTAAGTTGACCTTGAATACACCACCATGTTCTTAGAAGGTTTGATTACTATTTGTAGGTCATCAAGATGGTGAAATTTGAATGTATTGTCACAAGACGAATCTTTAGAATTCTAAAAAGAAGCAAGATTCTTCTCCATACCCTCCAAGGAGTTTTAAAATTTTCAAAATCCTAAAGCACATGTCCTTGAATCTAGCAAAATGAGTTTTTAAGAGGATGAAGATAGCTGGGATAGTTGAAGGGATGATAACGAGCAGTTCCCACATTTTGCTAGAATCTAGGAGCCTGAACAAATACATGCAAGAGTGGATAAGGGTGGAAAACGTCAAATATCCCATTCCTCAATACCTAGCTGCCCACTTCTGCATATATGTTTTGAGAGAATAACATAAGTCAGAGCATTTTTAGGATCCAAATCAAAAAGCAGCATTGCTGTAAATACTCCTAAGCCTATATTCATATGTGACTTACAGGCACCAAGAAAACACATCCACACAACCACCACAGGTTTAACTGGCATCTTAATGATAAAGTTTAGGCTACCCTCAAGATAGCCAGCATGGGCAAGAAGGTCAACCATGCACACATAATGATCAACTATAGGAGTAATGCAATAAGGGTTACTCATGTGATTGAAGTATGTACAACCCTCATCCACAAAACCTGAATAGCTGCATGCACATAGAACACAAGCAAAGCTTACAATGTTAGGATATGCTCCAGAGTGCTTCATTAATTCAAAGGTCTTGAGAGCATCCTTGCAAAATCCATTTTATGCATATCTTGCAATCATGGCATTCCATGAGACCACATTTCTTTGAGGCATTTTGTCAAACAGGTCACGTGCCTTGTCTATACTTCCACATTTTGCATACATGTCTACCAGAGCATTTCCAACTATAATTTCTAACAAAAATCCCCCTTCCATTATGCTTTGATTGATGTCCATACCCTGTTCCAAAGCTCCCATTTTGGCACAGGCAGGGAGGATGCTGGCAAAGGTTGTGGAATTTGGCTTTAGACCTGCCAATTGCATTTGCTTGAAAGTTTCTAAATCCTTTTCAAAAAATCCATTTTGTCCACATCTTGCAATCATGGCATTCCACGAGACCACATTTCTTTCGGGCATTTTTTCAAATAGTTCACGTGCCTTCTCTGTGCTTCCACATTTTACATACATGTCTACCAGGGTAGTTGTAACTACAACAAATGACAAAATTCATCTATCCTTCATGCTTTGATGGATGTCCATACCCTATTCCAAAGCTCCCATTTTGGCACAGGCAGGGAGTATGCTAGCAAAGGTTGTCAAATTTGGCTTTACACCTGCTAATTACATTTGCTTGAAAGTTTCTAAAGCCTTTTCAACAAATTCATTTTGTGCATATTCCGCAACCATTGCATTCCATGAGATGACATCTCTTTGAGGCATTCTACCAAACAGTTCACATGCCTTGTCAATGCTTCCACATTTTGCATACATGTCTACCACAAGGTGCTTGTTGGGCTTTCGCAGTGATGCAGGGAACCCCGCATCACCGCAAAGGCCCAACAAGCACCTTGCAGTAGACAATGCTTACACATTTTGCATACATGTCTATCATTCCCCGCATCACCGTGAAGGCCCAACAAGCACCTTGCGGTAGACATGTATGTAGTGACCCTGGCATCCTTTATGCTTTGATGGATGTCCATACCTTGTTCCAAAGCTCCCATTTTTGCATAGGTGGGGAGGATGCTGGCAAAGGTTGTGGAAGGCCATGTTTTCCTCAAAACCAACTAGTGATGCCTGCATGGGATTCGAACTACCCACCCTTGGGCACTCTGGCTACCTACCCCTGCCTTCTCTACACTAGTTATCTTCTTCATGTCATCACCAAAACAATCTCTTCCATGAAGGCTAAATTGGAATCTTTGCCCCAGTCATGAGTGCATAAAGATCCCTCAATCATCTAGACTATCAACATCATCATTATCATGATCAGGAGCAACAACTATTCAATGGTCAAACAATATTCTAAATGATTGTGTTGCACTTTCATGGCTACTAATGCACTACTATATGTAGAGTTAAGACACATATAATTAATACTATATAGTATTATATATTATGATCTCATAGTGGTTGGTTATATTTTTTTGGACTTTTGATTGTCTCTTATGTGATGATAATGGAATGTGATTAGAAACGTAAATTACAGTTCTCTTAAAGAGATTTTTATTTGTATTAATTAACTATGGAGTAAAGTAGATATTTGTTGTTAGAACTCTCATTTATGGGTAAGGTTAGGTACATTGTCTTACAATGAAACTGTCTTACACTCTATGAAGATGAATATTCCTAACATATAATTATTGTTAGGAAGATTACTGTTTATATTATTTTTAATAAATTTAAATAATTTTGATATATAACTTGATAAGAAAGATTTAAAATATAATTAAATTAATATATTTTGTTTTTACTATTTTAATAATGATTAAATTATATTTTATGGATTAATTGACTTAACTCTTATGTGTATTTTCATTATTTATTTGAGTAATATGGAAGTATTCAAAAGAAAAGGAGAAAAGGAGGAACTGGAATATAATGGAGGAATAAGAAACTGGTGAAAATATTTAAATGAGTACAAGGATTAACTTGGATTAATTTGTTTTTTTCAAATTGGGTGCTAGTTTGCTTTAGTTACATGTTAAGGTGGTTTGCTTTGGTTACATGTTAAGGTGGTTGTTGCGTCGGTCTTTAACCGATTTGGTGGTCATTGTGCCATATCACTGTATTGTTTGACCATTGTGCCCTATCACTATACTCTATGATATTAGATAAATATTAAAGTTTTTTGTGATGTTAGATAAATATTTTTGAATTTGTCAATTCTATATTTGATATTCTAGTTCACTTGTATCATTGTGGAATTGATCTCCACAAGTGTAGATCTCAACCTTCACATGGATTTGAATTTGTGTGAATGGATGTAATTTGCATTGATATATTAATCAAAAAATTTCTCACGTCAGTGTCTAATACTTTAATGTGTTTTTTTTGTAGTTTGAGGTTACACCATTCTTGCTTGCCTCCACGACAAGTGATTCCTTTCTACAAACTTGTGAGCCAAAAGACAATTGCATTGCATGTAAAACTGTTTGGGCTCTTCTGTAAGTTTTGTAAAAATCTTTCAACACTCAATAATATATTAAGAATTCAATTCTTGAATTTGAAATTGCATTTTCTTTAAAATTTCTAAAGCCTTTCCAACAAATCCATTTTGTGCATATCCTATAATCATTGTAGTCCATGAGACCACATTTCTTTGAGGCATTCTATCAAACAGTTCACATGCCTTGTCTATGCTTCCACATTTTGTATACATATCTAACAAGGTAGTTGCAACTATAACATCTGACAAAATTCCTCTATCCTTTATGTTTTGATGGATGTCCATACCCTATTCCAAAGCTCCCATTTTGGTACAAGCAAGGAGGATGCTAGCAAAGGTTGTGGAATGTCCATGGGATGACATCTCTTTGAGGCATTGTGTCAAACAGTTCCCGTGCCTTGACTATTATTCCAAATTTTGCATACATTTCTACCAGAGCATTTACAACTATAATATCTGTCAAACATCCCCCTTCCATTATGCTTTGATTTGCTGATAAAGTATGTTTCAGATTTGAATTTTCTATTCAAGTTTCATCTTAACTTTCACATGTTTGGAGTTGGGATTTCTAGCTTCCTAAACATATAATCAATGAAAATTCATAGTTCAGAAATTGATTACTAGGAATGGGGGTTGCAAGAATGTTTGTCTAAACCTAATTGTTTATAAATTTGACTTGCTCTGTCTAAACAGATTTAAGAAGATCTGTGGAGTAAAGAAGGTAAATATTCTTTCAAAGAACATGTTAAAGTAAGTTACTTATTTGCTTTTTGTTACAAAGGGGCAATTTACTTATTGCATTGTTGGGTTCTGTTTGTGCAGACCAAGGCGGGAGATGCAACAAAGAAGTAATGCAGCAATTAGCAATATTATGCGAGTTTTGATACATTTATTCAAATTTTGAGATGTAAAAGCCCATGATGAAATATTTAGGCTTCATTTTGCAAGTAGTTCTTTCATGTCTTAGAGTTGTATAAGAAAAAAATAGAGCATTGTAAATCAGTTTTCTTAGTCACAACACCGAGAAACACACTTTGTAACACATTTTTCAAAGAAAAGACATATTTAAGTCTTGTATTTTCTGTAAAAACACATTTTCCCAATAAAATTTTAGTATTTTTCCTTCTTAATAGTTGTTTCATTATGTGCAAATGAATGATTGATTATGTTTTTTTGTGTTTTATGTTTAAACCTCAAAAACAATTAAATAAACTACCAATTGACTAAATATACTACCAACTAACAGAAATTGATGACTAAATGACTAAATATACTACCAAATTACCAAATATACTACCAAATTGATGACTAAATATACTACCAAATTAATGACTAAAATTTGTTTAGTCATAAATTTGGTCGCGAGATAAATGACCGGCAATAAACTACCAATGATCACGTGACTAAATATACTACCAAATTGATGACTAAATATACTACCAAATTTATGACTAAATATACTACTAAATTAATGACTAAAATTTGTTTGGTCATAAATTTGGTTGTGAGATAAATGACCGATAATAAACTACCAATGGTCAGGTGACCAAACTACTGATCACATGACCAATTTTTGGTATTTTTTAGTCATTTATTTCTATTTTTCTACTAGTGCATTTTCAAGCCCTAAAGGAATCTTTGCATAGAATATTTCATATTGTACGTGGTGCAGTCATAGAGTCAATCACAAGTCACCAAGTATCTGCAAGGAATATTTTCTTACTTGTGCAAGTACCAGTAGGGTATAGTCTAGAGGTGATTTGGTGTTTGAGTCATGGAAAATGTACACATTTATCTTTGATTATCCTTGGTTGAAATGGTTATAATGTATGGTTGAGTTTGTATGTTGCATTGTGAGATCTATGAGTTGTGTAGTATTTTAGGTTGTCTGCACTTATAGGGTGCATGGATAACTTGGATGTGGGTTGTCTATACCCATAGATATTTTAGTCTTTATGTAGATTTCATTTGGTTGGCCTAGTTTGGTCATTTGGTTCATTGGTTTGGTTGTCATTATGAGATACAAAGAGATGGTGTTACCTAATATAGTTGTGTTGTTGGGACCTAGACTTATTGACTATATGGTACAATTATGTATGACTCAGTGGGAGTTTGATGTAGGTATATTGGGTGGTGATCATGGTTTCATGGAGGTTCCTTGTACCATTGAGGACTTTGGCACTACATGGTTGTTATGTGGATTCATTGTTGGTGGTGTTATATTGCTTCCTAGTTTACAGGTGGTATTTTATCTTCTTGGTTTGAAGATCATGGTTTTACTCTACCTTTTTGGAACTATTGATGTTGCAATTGAATTCCTTGATTGTGTTGGTGCCATGGATGATCTTTAGCTAGGAGATGGTTATAATGATGTCATGTATATCTCGGTATCATAGTTCAATGGGAGCTTTGGCAATGATGTGGATTCATCACTTGGTGATGAATGATCTTTTGTTGTGGTTGGTGTCATGGAAGAGCTCTTGGATCTTGTTTCCTATATGTAGTGAGTGTTCTTTGACATCTTGAGTTCTATTGATAGGGGATAGTTATCTTCATGTGATTTGAAGATGTTGAAATCTTGATAACATCGAGGACTCTTAGATTATTTGGTTGAGGTGTTGGTTGTGATTCATCAATTTTGATAAGTGATCCTTGTTTATAGAATAGGTGTTATTATGCCATGGTGGACTCTTGACCATACATTAGTGTTTTGGCATGATACAGGTGCTCTTTGGAGATTTTGAGACATTATCTTACCTTGAGGAAATATAGATCATGATGTCATGGTGAGTCCTTGATTATACATTTGGAGCTTTGGCGGTGATTTTTGATAATCTAATTGATGAGTGGTGTGATCAATTTGCTTGTGAGATTCTGGTTATTATAGTGTTGCATTGGAGTTCAGTTGCATAAAATTATTGAGTGTATACCTATTTCAGACTTGGGTGAGGCTAGAGATCTCTTGTTTCTTGGAGATCATGTGTTGATGTGGTTACTATTTGATGAGGTTTAAATAGGAAGACTGAAGAGCTTACACCTGAGTTATACATGGGTTCAACATGGACCTATTGAGGAGATTATTATTGGAGAGAGTCATTGTGGCTTGGTATATCTTGGAGGAGAAATGTCATTCCCCACTCATTGGTCCTCTCAGCGTGAATGATTTGATAGGTATTTCCCACCTGATTTTCAAATGCATTCTTTCTTTGTGTCTTGTCTTCTCATGTATGCTTGAGTATTGAGCTATGGGTGTTATTTCTAAGGACTTGTTTGAGGATTAGATGAATGATTATGATTATTTATTTCTTTATGTTTGGATCTTGAGTTATTTTGAGGTCAATGTGTGTAAAGGAGATGGTTAGTGGCTTTGGACATATTTTGTGTTTAAGGAATGGAGGTTTTGTTTGATCTTCCTTTGGTTTGAGAGGCTTACATCTTGATTAGTTGGATGTTGAGGAGGCTTCTCGATTTCAGGATTTAGGAAGGAGATCATACTTTTCATAGCTATAGCACATTGGTGTTGGTAGAAGGATATTATTTTGATTTGTAGGTTCTCTCTTGCCGGTCTAATGCTTCTTACTAGATGTTTATGTTCACATGAAATTGGAGTTGGTTTGTCTACATTCTATGATGTGGAGAACTTGGGAGAGATATGGACTTGTGGTGAGACTTATGTTGTATTTATTTTATAGGTTTCACATATCAATGTGTGTGTGTTCTTTAACACTATGTGATAGAGGATTTTGTCACATCTTCTATGTGAGTGATATTGATGGATCTTTGGATGCCTTGATTGATTTCAAATTAGAAATTACCCAGGTAGTGGGAGTTCTAGGATGTATATATGTCATTTGTTTGATGTTTTCATTATACTATGATGTTAAGGGTCTTGAGGTTTGTCATCACATTTTTATGTGGTGTTACCTCAAAGGACTTGTTTATGTAGGATCTAGAGTATATATAGGGACTTGTGATCATTGTGATTTGCATTGGATATGTTAATGGCATAAGGTTTGCTTGTTCTCATTGGTATACCTTGGCTTGGAGGTATAATTAGTTGGATGTGTTAGCAACTAGTTGTGGTTTCTATTCTAGCTATGGTGATTAATTCTTGTCAGCTACGCAAGCCTATTCGTTATCATTGGATTTGGTGTTTGTGTTTGGATATCACTTGAGGTAGGATTCTTTCTTCTTTGTGATAGTTTAGTGTGGCATCTCTTTGAAGGATCTTATCTTTTTGTGCATTGCCATGATGAAGGATGAGCAAATTCTTGTTTGAGATGGTGGTCACCTTGATTATTGTTGTAGGTATCTTGATGGTGTACATGGATGTTTACATGGTACATATTGGGCATATGGATCATTTCATTGATGTTTGAGTTTACGTTTTTGACCCCTTATGCAATGTATATGACAAGTGGGAGAATGTTGGGAAAGGTGTCTTATACACCTTGCATAACCTTGTATAATATGTATAATGTAAAATTATTACATCCCCAACTTACAAATAGACTTAATCATTAACTTGGCATGATAATCAAGAGGATTAGTCATAGTTAATTGATTTGATATTGTGGAAATATCTTATTTAACTCTTGATTATGGAGTAGTTACTGATGTTAATTAATTTTGTAAATTAAATGATTTATATTACGAGATATGATAATGATGCACTGATCATAATCTTGTGGTCCTAAGTGTGAACAGGAAAATGAACATCCTTCAAAGAAGGAAGGAGAGTATCATCCTGAAGGAATGGTTAGACATTGTGAAAGCCAAAGGTTGACTAGCCATCTAAGTATTGACTTCTATGACCTTCTTAATCCTTTCATAAGTTGACACATGTCTTGTCTCTTTTCTTTAGCTTCCATGTTCTTTGTAAGTCATGTCGTTAGAGTTATCACGACAAGTTGTGATGACCAAACGATGTTCTTTGAGCATCATCCCTAGTCAAGAGACAATAGTGTTAAGAGACTAGGAGGTCTCTCATTATCCTTTTGTTCTCAGGGATTATTATTTCCCTAATCATTCAACTAATGGGAATAGTCAATTTTGGGGAAGCATTACTTGACCTCGATAATTGAAAATCTTGTTGTGACATAATTTGTGCTTTCCATTATATAGTGATAATCCCTAAGTAAGGATGAAAGCCTTTTATAGGTTGAATTGCAATTATATATATATATATATATATATATATATATATATATATATATATATATATATATATATATATTATTATTATTTTACTTATCATAGGATTCAATTACTATCGAATGCTATTATTTTTTTTTGGTTAGCCTTGAGAAATGGAGAGCTTTGAGCTCATCCCATCTTGTACAATGCTTGGATCAAGCCAATTTTTGTGGAATAGATCAAGTGGAAAGGTAGTTACCTTCCAAAACGGCATGCCAAGAGTCAGTTTGTTTACCACACTTTGATTACTCATTTTTTTTGGTTAGTAGATTATTGCTTGGGAGTTCTAGTGTTGGGGTTTAGGAACAGGGTGGCAAAAGCTACAGAGATATAGCACTAGCAGTGTTGAAGTTGTGTGTAGCTCGAAGGAGACTAGGACTGGAATGACGTTCCCATCAAAAGTACTATCCAGGTATTATGGTGGACAAAGTCCTATTTACCTTCGATATATTGAACCTGGACTATGTTTAATCTCTATCTAAGATAGTGTGATGTTATTTGTTATATCATATGTTTAACTCTGAGGCACGAGGCCTGTGAGGTTGTGCCATGATATATGTAAATCTTTTTATAGTTACAGCTCGAGGATATTACAGGCAAGCTATTAATGTTTCAAAGTTGCAATTCATATTATGGGTCAAGGCCTTAAGGCCAAGCTTACCATGTTATCTCTATGATGAGCATAGGCTCGAAGCAATAATTGTTGAGCTATCAACACAAGTAAACTTTTATATGAATGAACTCATGACTATAAAGCCAAGCTTTCAAACCCATTGTAACCCTTTGGAAACTACACTTTAGGCCGTATGGCTGAATGTTGATACATTGAAAACTTATCTGAGACTATGCTCTAGGCCGTGAGGCTGAGGCAGTAAAGTATTGTATTGCTATTGGTGGCTAAGCTCAAGGCTTAGAAGCCAACCAATGACTGCACCATGCTTTATTTGTGACACTTGCTTGAGGCCGAGTCTTTAGAAATGAATTCTTTTCTTTATTTGAGTTAGGGTCTTATGACCCGGCTATAAAACATTATACATTTTACAGTGCTCGAAGCTGTTATGGCTAAGCTTGTTATCAAGCATGATAAAGACACATCATATAATGATGTAGTTAGAGCTTAAGAGCTCTCGAATGGAGCAAAGAATAACTCCAAAATGATGATTGTTACAAATTAATAATACAGTCATTCAACTATGGTAACAGCTGAGAAGGCATTAATACCCATAATACAATCATTTGATTGTGGTGACAACGGTTACTTAAACTGTCAAAGACTATATAGTTAAACCCTCAATTATGGAGGTGGTGTGACCAATTGAAAACATAGTCTCATCTTGAAATAGTTGGAAAAGTGCTTATAAAAGAACATGGACTTGTTCTACATGTGCCTAAATTAAGACTCATTGGTTAATGTTATGAGTTATAATTCCTTTATTTACTTAAGTATAAACTAATAGGATTGGTGGCTAACACCTAAAGCTCATAAGGATAATAAGAGCTATTAATAGGACTAATGAAACTGATCTACTCTACTATGGCATGGTATGCCTAGAGTACCATGAAATTGAATTCATCATAGGTGATGATTTATTATCAAAAATGTAAACTATGGGAGACAAAGGTGGTCAAAATGGTTGAATTTGATATGAAATGAAAACAAACAAGGTTACAAGGAGTCACTAGTTCCTCTTTACGAGGATAACCTATTTAATCGTAACCATTCTGTGATAGGAGTCGAATGTCCAAGTATGGACAATTAATCGAATGGATCCCACTCATACTAGACCTAAAGAACAAGGTCAATAAGAACTTACTGTAGGACATGATAGCTTATAAGTTGAGTTAGGGTGGTGGACATATGATGACATTCATTGTACAACGTGTATGTATGTAAAACTTTGGCCAAAGTAATGCATCTGTCTCTACATGCATTATCGGTCTGTAGTGCTCCAAATGGCCTAGTGTCTCTAGTAGTGTCATACAAGTTAGAGTGGATCTATAGTGTGTGACCATGAGACATTAGGAAGGACATAACACCAGATACTCAGATGGATATCCAAATGGTTTCTAATGTCTAACCTTTTTGTGAAAGGTAGGGCCTCTTCCAGTTAGGAAGTTGAGCGGGGCACCGCAGGTCTGTGGTTAGAGGAAAAGCACCAAGATGATGCTCTCCTTCCCAAGCATGAGACAAGATGAGGCTTATGAAGACAAATGTCATTGGTTCTAGATACAGTGTTTGCATTTTATGACCAGTTGGTCTATTGTAATATATAACTTGATTATGATGCCTAGAGCATATATTGTATTTGATTAGTGATGGTTACTCACTAAAGATTGTAAATGTTTACTAGATTGTAAGATTTGTTATATCTTGATTTTATTAACATGTTTAATTGATGAAAAAGATTATGTTTCTTTTGGTTCAAATTTGATTATCTCTATCAATTTGTTAACTAATGGTTTGATTGAGATACATGTTTAAGTTAAATCTTGAGCATTATGGATAGTGATGTTACATATGGTATCAGAGCTACCAGGTTCAATACATGGACCTAATGAGCTCACTACTTGATGATTATTATATCCAACATTGAGTATGCTAATGATTGGATGTTCTATGCCGAAATGGTAAAAATTAGAACTACACCTCGAAAGAAGGTAATGAAACATGGGCGTTACCTATGCCAATAAAAGATTTTGAAGGCATGAGCCTCCTTGAAGGAGAAACTTGAATAGACTGGATGCTTGGTAGGTGCATGGTTATTTGATGAGGACGCCTTCACTGATGCCTTGAAATGCATCAAGCAGGATTTAAGGAAAGTCGAAAGGTTGGCTGCCCCTAACTCTACTAATGCATTAGAAACACCCTCTGCCCCTAAAGCACCAGCTGGGGGAAATAACCCTAAGGATTGTAATGTACCTAAGGAGGATGTGAAGGAATACCAATGTGTATCCTCACCTCCTGAGACTATAAAGAAAACATGATTATGGGAATTTATCCCAAATTGTAAATGACTTACAGAAGCAAGGTGTAAATACAATTTTGTAATTTTGTGGATTATATGTAATCCAATGGAAATTGTAATGCAATGGCAAATTTTCACAATCTTTCCTTTCTTGTTAAAGATTACATGAATGTGGATAGATTTGTAAAATGAATGAATTGCATAGCATGGAAAACTAATCCGTGATTAATCTCCAAACTTCAGGAAGAAGTAGATTGTAGTAAAGGTTCGAGTTAGAACCAGAATGGAGGATAGCTGAGATAAAGAAGCACCTTCAAGGCAATCTGAGTCTAAATTAGACCAAATCTTGACTTTGTTGAAAGAAACAAGGGCGAGGGTGGAAACTCTTGAACACAAAGTGGGAGGCCAGTCAGAAGATAGGAGAGATGAATATGATGGGGGTGATGGCAAGGAACACCATAATGACACCACCTAAAGACAACACGGAGAAAATAACTCCGTGGCTAGACAAGAAGGGGATAAGAGGAGCCTTATGGTTATGGAATTGTCTCATGACATGAAAAAGGTCATGACACCTAAATTTGATGGATCTATAAGCAGAGATGCTATAGAGGCATGGCTTATGGAGATGGAGAAGTATTTTGAAATTAGTAATTATAATGTGGTTACCAAAGCTATCTGGGGATCATTTCAGCTAGCGAGTGAAGCATCCACATGGTGGATGAATAAAAAGATGGAATTAGGCTTGAGGTCCACAAGCCTTACTTCGAATAGGTTCATAGAACTATTTAGGAAAAGATGGTTGCCTCAACTATTTTATGATAAAAAACTTATAGACTTTCAAAACCTGAAACAAGTTGATATGACTGTAAATGAGTATTGGGAAAAATTCACCTGACTATTGAAGTATGTGCCATAGTATCAACAAGATGAGAAATTCTGTCTGGAAGTTTATAATGGGGTTGAATGCCCAAATTGGGGGTGAGGTTAATTTTCACAGTCCTACTACTATGGAACAGGTCTATGAGAAGGCCATTAGACAAGAACAGAACCTAAAGGCTATGTTTGCCTATAGGGAAAGAAATATAAAGAGATATAACTGGTCTCAATCTTCTCAACCCTCAAGGAAAAAGGGGAAGAAATAGGAATATACTGAGAAGAATGATAAAGGGGCCAAAAATAAACAAACTAAGTCCAAGGGAGAGAAAAAGGGGAACAACCACTCCAGGAAGAATGGAAACAATTCTGGCAAACCTCAAGAGATACGAGGACCAGTTGGTGGATGCTACACTTGTGGAGGAGATCACTACACCAATCAATGTCCCAACAAATCATAGGGAGTGCAACCTAGAGGGAATTATCTAGCCTCCCAGTAAGTGGTGTTCTAGCAACGTATCCATGCGGCCTTGGACAACCGACAAGTTGAGTACCAAATAACTCCAATAGAGACAATAGGTATTTTATTTGGAGGTCCAATTTTAGTTTTAATTGATATAGGTGCCACAGAATGTTTTATTTCTCCCAAAATTATAAATAAGACATCTAGAAAAGCAGGATTCATGGAAAACACTTGGTCTGTAGAATATGCAAATCACACCAAGGCTTAGGTAGAGTAATGCCTATTTGAGGCTTGGGTTGAACTTCAAAACTTTTCCATAGAAGTAAATATATATGTAGCCCCACTTGGTTCATATGATGTTATCCTAGGGATAAATTGGCTATGGAGACATCGAGCCAAAGTTGATTTTTATGCCAATATAGTAGAATGTTTGGATGATTTAGGAAACCAAGTCTTTCTCTAAGGAAACCTAGGGAAATTAAACTAAGGCAATTTTTGACCATACAAATGAAAAGGGCATAGACAAAAGGATGCAACTTTTTTCTATCAAGATGGACAAAATAGATGAAACAAAGGAAACCTACTTCCAAGATGACTTGACATTTTATGAATCCTGAAAACTTAATGAAGTAGGTATGAAGGAGTCCATAGGTCAGAAAGGATCAAATATGGACAAGTATCCCTTCCTCAGAGATTTTGAGGATGTTTTTCTGGATGAACTACTAGGGTTACCCCCTAAGAGAGCCTTTGATTTTGCCATTGATATTATTCCTGGGTTAGAACCTATTTCTAAAGTCCCCTACAGAACTAATGGAGTTAAAGGCTCAACTGCAAGAGCTGCTAGATAAAGGGATGATTAGACCCAGTGTGTCACCATGGGGAGTGCCTATCATTTTTGTGAAAAAGAAAGATGGCACTTTGCAGTTGTGCATAGATTACCACATGTTAAACAAAGCAACCATTAAGAACAAATATCCTCTACCTCACATCAATGATCTTTTTTATCAGATGAGGGGTGCAACAATATTTTCTAAGATTGATCTTTGATCTAGATATCACCAATTGAGGTTGAAGGATGAATACATCCATAAGAAAGCCTTTAGAACCAAATATGGACATTATGAGTTCATTGTCCTACCATTTGGGTTAACAAATGCGCTAGCGGCATTTATGAATCTTATGAACAGTGTGTTCAAAGATTGTCTAGACAAGTTTGTCTTGGTATTTCTAGATGACATTTTGATCTATTCTATGAATGAAGAAGAACATATGCAGCATTTGAAAATTGTTCTTCAGAGATTAAGAGAGCATAAGTTATATGGAAAGCTCTCTAAGTGTACTTTCTTTCATAAAGAAGTACAATATTTTGGTCATATAATTTTGGCTAAGGGGATAGTTGTGGACCCAGCTAAGATTAAGGTTATTTCTGAATGGCCAAAACCAAGAAATGTTCATGAGGTTTGAAGTTTCATGGGCCTTGCTGGTTATTATAGGAAGTTTGTGAAAAAAAATCTCTAAAATTGCACATCCTATAACTTATTTGCAAAGAAAGGGCAAGAGGTTTGAATGTTTAGAAAAGTGCCAAGAGGCCTTTGACCTACTAAAGGAAAAATTGACTTCAGCCTCAATATTGAAAGTACCTGACCTAGAAGGTCAATTTGTAGTCATTACCGATGCCTCACGGGAAGGCTTAGGTGGTGTACTAGTCCAGGATGGACATGTCATTGCATTTGAATCGTGCAAACTAAAAAACTATGAACAAAACTATGCCCCACATGATTTAGAATTAGCAGCAGTCATTCACACACTTCAAATGTGGAGACACTACCTACTTGGAAAACCATTTGAGTTGAAAATAGATCTCCAGGGACTTAAATATCTGTTCACTCAACCCCATCTTAATGCTCGTCAAAGAAGATGGTTAGAATTTATCTCGGATTATGACTTTGAGATTAAGTATATTCAGGGAAAAGAAAATTGAGTGGCAGATGCTTTAAGTAGGAGAAGGCACATCTCCTCTCTAATCTCTATACATTCTAATTTTAGAAATCAGGTGTTACAAAAATCTAAGGGAGATGAGGTTTACGAGCAGGTAAAACAGGCCCTTGAGAAAGATCTAGAGAATCTGAAATATGAGGGATTCAACCTTGAACCAGATGGGTTATTAAGGTTTAAAGGAAGGATGTATGTACCTAACTCAGCAGAGTTAAGGAATATGGTTTAGAAAGAGGTTCATTCTGCACCATATTCTAGGCATCCTAGAGTAACCAAGTTACTTGCTGATTTGAAACCTTTATATTTTTGGAAAGGAATGAAGAGAGATGTTGCAAATTTTGTAGCTACTTGTATTGAATGCCAAAGGGTGAAGGTGGAACACCAACACCCAGCAGGATTATTATACCCTCATGAAATTCCTGAGTGGAAATGGCAGATTATAAGCATGGACTTTGTGCAAGGGCTTCCTATGTCAAGGAACAGGCACAATTTTATCTTGGTTGTGGTGGACAGACTCACCAAAGCAGCCCATTTTATACCTAGAAACTTGATGGATGTGGACCCATCATTGCTCAAAAATTTGTTCAAGAGATTTTCAGACTACATGGAATACCTGAGAAGATTATCTCAGATAGGGATGCACGAATGACATCAAGGTTTTGGCAAACCTTGTTCTCTTCACTTGGTAAACAGTTGAACATAAGCTCTGCTTATCATCCTAAAATGGATGGACAAACTGAAAGGGTGAACCAATTGTTGGACTTATTAAGGATGTATTACATGGATCAGCAATAGAAATGGGAGGATTACCTTCCTCTAGTGGAATTTGCCTACAATAAATCTTATCACTCAGCTATTAAGATGGCACCATTTGAGGCATTAAATGGATGAAAGTGCCAAACCCGTATAAGCTGGGATAAGCTAGAAGATAGGATAAGCCTTGGTCCAGAAATGATGTCTGAGATGGAAGAACAAGTCCATTTGATTAAAAGGAGGCTAGCGGAAGCCAATGATAGGCAAAAGAGTTATGCAGATGCAAAGCATTATGAAAGGCATTTCACTGTGGGAGATAAAGTTCTCCTAAGGGTAAAACCTTAGAAGAGCTCCATCAAATTTGGAAAAATGTCCAAACTGGCATGAAGATATGTGGGCCCATTTGAAGTTCTAGAAGAAGTCAACCCAGTGGCATACAGAATTGCTCTACCACTAGCACTTGCCATGATGCATAATGTGTTTCATATTTCATATTTGAAAAAGTTTAATTCTGTTGATAATCAAATTCCTATGCTTGATTGGAATATTCTACATGTGAAAGACCCAGGAGTGGTGGTGATCAAGCCCATCAAGGTGCTTGAAATGCGTAAGCTACACTTACGTAACAAGGAAATAACATAGTGCAAGGTTGAGTAGGACCAATATTCAGTGGAAAATGTCACCTGGGAAAATTATGATGACTTCTATGCTAGATTTCCTCATCTTTTTTGAGACATTTGATCTTATTCTTTTGAAAATATTTTTATATTATGTTGGTTTATCTTAAAGACAATTAATCATCAAGGATGATGATTCTTATGGGGGGAGATATGTTACATCCCCAACTTACAATTAGACTTAATCATTAACTTGGCATGATAATCAAGAGATTAGTCATAGTTAATTGATTTGATATTGCGGAAATATCTTATTTAACTCTTGATTATGGAGTAGTTACTGATGTTAATTAGTTTTGTAAATTAAATAATTTATATTACAAGATGTGATAATGATGCACTGATCATAATCTTGTGGTCCTGAGTGTAAATAGGAAAACAAATGTCCTTCGAAGAAGGAAGGAAAGTATCATCCTGGAGGAATGGTTAGACATTATCTAAGCAAAAGGTTGACTAGCCATCTGAGTATCCACTTCTATGTCCTTCTTAATCCTTTTTTAAGTTGACACGTGTCTTGTCTCTTTTCTTTAGCTTCCATTTTCTTTGTAAGTCGTTATGTCATTGGAGTTATCACGACAAGTTGTGACGACCAAATGATGTTCTTGGAGCATCATCCCTAGTTGAGAGACAATAGTGTTAAGAGACGAGGAGGTCTCTCATTATCCTTTTGTTCTCAAGGATTATTATTTCCTTAATCATTTGGCTAATGCGGATAGTTGATTTCGAGGAAGTATTACTCAACGCTGATAATCGACGATCTTGTGACACAATTTGTGTTTTCCATTATATAGTGATAATCCCTAAGTAAGGATGAAAACCTTTTATAGGTTGAATTGCAATAATATATATATTATTATTTTACTTATCATAGGATTCGATTACTATCGAATGCTATTATTTTGTTTTGTTCAGCCTTGAGAAATGATGGAGAGCTTTGAGCTCATCCCATCTTGTACAATGCCTGGATCGAGCCACTTTTTGTGGAACAGATCTAGTGGAAAGGTAGTTACCTTCCAAAATGGCATGCCAAGAGTCAGCCAGTTTACCAAGCTTTGATTACTCATTTTTTTGGTTAGTAGATTATTGTTGGGGAGTTCGTGTGTTGGGGTTTAGGAGCAGGGTGATGAAAACTACAGAGATATAGCACTGGTAGTGTTGAAGCTATGTGCATCTCGAAGGAGACTAGGTCTGGAACGATGTTCCCATCAAAAGTATTATCCAGGTATTATGGTGGACAAAGTCCTATTTACCTTCGATATATTGAACCTGGATTGTGTTTAATCTCTATCTAAGATAGTGTGATATTATTTGTTATATCATATGTTTAACTCTGAGGCACGAGGCCTGTGAGGCTGTGCCATAATATATGTAAATCTTTTTATAGTTGTGGCTCGAGGCTGTTACAACTGAGCTATTAATGTTTCAAGGTTGTACATTTCATATTATGGATCAAGGCCTTAAGGTCGAGCTTACCATGTTATCTCTATGATGAGCATAGGCTTGAAGCAATAATTGTTGAGCTAGCAACACAAGTAAACTTCCATATGAATGAACTCACGGCTATAAAATTAAGATTTGAAACCCACTATAATCCTTTTGAAACTACACATTAGGTCATATGGCCAAATGTTGATACATTGAAAACCTATCTGAGACTACATTCTAAGCTATGAGGCCAAGGCAATAAAGTATTGTATTCCTATCGGTGGCTAAGCTCAAGGCTTAGAAGCCGAACAATGACTATACCATGCTTTATTTGTGACACTTTTTCGAGGCCGAGTCTTTAGAAATGAATTCTTTTCTTTATTTGAGTTAGGGTCTTATGACCCAGCTATAATACATTATACATTTTACAGTGCTCAAAATTGTTATGGCTAAGCTTGTTATCAAGCATGATAAACACATGTCATATAATGACGTAGTAATAGCTTAAGAGCTCTCGAATGGAGCAAAGAATAACTCCAAAATGATGATTGTTACAAATGAATAATACAGTTATTCGATTGTGGTAACAGCCAAGAAGGTATTAATACCCATAATACAGTCATTCAGCTGTGGTGACAATTGGGAAGGTAAATAAATGTCAGTGTGTTTACAACACCTAAAATAAAACCAAGTCGGGCTTGTATGGAAAGATGACTATGAATCTTTTATAGGGTTACTTAGACTGTCAAAGACTATATAGTTAAACCCTCAATTATGGAGGTGGTGCGACCAATTGAAAACATGGTCTCATCTCGAAACAATTGGAAAAGTGCTTATAAAAGAACACAGACTTGTTCTACATGTGCCTGAATTAAGACTCATTGGTTAATGTTATGAGTTATAATTCCTTTATTTACTTAAGTATAAACTAATAGGATTGGTGGCTAACACCTAAAGCTCATAAGGATAATAAGAGCTATTAATCCTAATGAAACTAATCTACTCTACTATGGCATGGTATGCCTAGAGTACCATGAAATTGACTTCATCATAGGTGATGATTTATTATCAAAAATGTAAACTATGGGAGACCAAGGTGGTCAAAATGGTCAAATTTGATATGAAATGAAAACAAACAAGGTGACGAGGAGTCACTAGTTCCTCATTACGAGGATAACCTATTTAATTGTAACCACTCTGTGATGGGAGTCAAATGTCCAAGTATGGACAATGAATCGAATGGATCCCACTCATACTAGACCTAAAGAACAATGTCGATAAGAACTTACTATAGGACATGACAACTTATAAGTCGAGTTAGGGTGGTGGACATACGATGACATTCATTGTGTAACGTGTATGTATGTAAAACTTTGGCCAAAGTAATGCATCCATCTCTGCATGCATTGTCGATCCACAGTGCTCTAGATGGCCTAGTGTCTCCAATAGTGTCATATAAGTTAGAGTGGATCTATAGTGTGTGACTGTGAGACATTAGGAAGGACACAACACCAGATACTTAGATGGCCATCCAAATAGTTTCTAATGTCTAACCTTTCCATGAAGGGTAGAGCCTCTTCCAGTTAGGAAGTTGAGCGGGGTACCGCAGGTCTGTGGTTGGAGGAAAAGCACCAAGATGATGCTCTCCTTCCCAAGCATGAGACAAGATGAGGCTTATGAAGACAGATATCATTGGTTCCAAATACAATGTTTGTATTTTATGACCAATTGGTCTATTGTAATACATAACTTGATTATGATGCCTAGAGCATATAATGTATTTGATTAGTGATGGTTACTCACTAAAGATTGTAAATGTTTACTAGAGTGTAAGCTTTGTTATATCATGATTTGATTAACATGCTTATTGATGAAAAAGATTATGTTTCTTTTGGTTCAAATTTGATTATCTCTATCAATTTGTTAACTAATGGTTTCATTAAGATACATGTTTAAGTTAAATCTTGAGAATTATGGATAGTGACGTTACAAAAATGTAATATTTAATGGTGGCACTAAACCATGGAGATGTGGACATCACAATGGGTTAGGCATTCTTGGGGCCACTTGAAAGTTTTATTTAACATTGGTTAAATATTTAGTGTGGGTTGCACATTGGGAAAATATTTTATTATCGGGAAAACTTAGTATTGTAAAGGGAAAACTTAGTACCAAAAAGTAAATGAGGGGGACATGGTTTAGGGTTTAGTGAGCTCATGGTTTTGAGGGACATGGTAATGTAATACCACTTAGTGGTTCTGTGCAAGCTTATTTTCTATAAAAGCAAGCACATGAGTAGTTTTTGAGGTTGGATAGTTGGCTTGTCATTAGTATTGACCTTCTCTTGTAGGTTACATTTGTGAGGAGAGGAAGCATTGATTGGGATGTGTGGTTACATGATTCTCATTCACTTATTCACATGGAGTGCAATTAGGGAGCTTGATGATTCAAAAGTATTCATGGAGGCTATGTATTCTAATCTTTGTTCATGAGATAATACAATGGGTGTGGATGCTTTTGGAGGCTAGGTTTTTCCCTCATGGAGGGCTTTCCCAAGGTATATTGTGTGTCATCTTGATGGTTTGTTTGTCTATTCTTTTGCATATGGATTTTTGAATACTTTTTTACATATTTATCTCTCATGGGGTTATGTGAAAATTGTCAATTATGGCTGCAATTTTCCTTTCACTTAGATATAATTTAGGAGCAAAACTAGTGAATGGCAAGGAAAGAGATAAAGAAATGCATCACTAGGATATTAGTAGAGTGTATCTAACTAAAGAAATAGAATGAATAACACTATAACAAGAATACTAAAATTTTTCATCTTTGGAGGATCAATAGGGACACTAGTATTAGACCTAGATGCTTCTACTAGATAAGGATAGGGACACTTTTGCAGACACTCTCCTATAGGTCACTATGTGTGTGCTCCTACCCTTCCATAAACACTCTTGCAAATACTTGCACCAAAGATGGGCACTCCTCTCCTTTTATAGACACCTTTTAATACACATGCACTAGAGATGGGTGTTATATCCCTCTATGGAATGCTTAACATGACACATATGCTAGGAGATGGGTGCTCCTACTTTTTAGGTTTACAAAATCACTAGTGTGGGGAACCTATACTACTCCAACACTAGTGTCTAGGTAGATGATGAAGTTTTGAAACTTTTAGGGATTAAAAATCAATGTATTTTTTTAAGGTTAAAATGCTAGCCCTATTGTAGCAGCTCTTAATCTTCTATTAATAATATTTGAATTATTGTATGCATGGATGGGAAAAAAGGAAAGGGTGCGATTGTTTGAGAGATTTCTGCAACAAATCCCCTATTTGGATTTTTTCAACCTTCAAATTAGCCATGGAAATATTAGATGTGTATGATTCTATGTGGGTTGTTAACACCAGGGTGTGTGTAAAATGTTGTAGCTACCAATAAACCCTACGAGAATGTCTCGCTTTGGTGGTGTGTGCTTGTGTAATGGAGGATAAGACGGGAGATGAAAATATCACCGATATGTCTATAAAGATATTGAGAGGAGCTGGATCTACAAGGGTTTTGAAGAGAGGATTCAACAACAATGGAAGGCTTCATATAGGAATAGGAGCTTGAGATAGGAATATTATGATGAAGGGAAAGGATGAATATCACAATAGGAGCTTCAACAATGAAGTATTTTCAAATTTAGTAATGGGAGAGAGGATATAGATCTAAAAAATTAATATGATCTCTTGAGGAAAAACTAAATACAAGGGTTTATAAATGCATTTTTATGACATAAAAATATACATAGGTCTCACTAAAGATGAAATAATGACAAATTGGAACTAGATGAATATAAACAAATATGATGTATGGCATATCAATCACACAACTAAAATGGTAGTTAACTCTGAAGAGGAATAAGATATTGATAATGAGATGAACACAATAAATACAACAGAAATGAATGAATGGTAATTGTTATCACAAATGGGACTTAATAACAATGTTAATCTAGTTGAACTCCAAATACTTTGGAAGCATTATTTCAATAACAACAAATGGGATGAACATAGTGTAACCTCACATTTACATGACACTACAATTCAATTCATAAACATGAACAAAATGTGTAGACAAGATGAGCACATTACAATTAGGTTCAATGACCCAAACTATACACTATCACCAAAACAAAAACCAGCACTTATGTTACACCCCATTTCTTTTTAAGCAAACTTACTTCATCATTTTATTTTAGAAAACACTAGTTAGAAAGAGAAATTAATGTGTTGATATGAAGTTATGCTAGTCTAAAAAATGATCTTATTTTAAATTGTTGAATATGTAATTAAATGTTAAATGGGATACTATTATTGCACTTAATTGATTTAATAGATGGACTAATTGCTTTTCATGTGAATGAGGTGAATGCAGTGATAATGTTTTCCCCCTCCCAAACAAGGAGGGAGAGGGAAATAGATCATGAGAGATAAGCGATCAACATGCCATCACGGAACTCACACACTCACTTAGAGGTTATGTATTATATGGTGTGCTTCTTGGTCTTTATATGTTTTTTGATCACTTTAATGATGCCTTAATTTTGTGATCATCTTTATCTGGCATGAGGTTGTCACCCATCATGTCAACAACTTTATTTTCCACATTAGTATTCAAGAAAATTGTTTACGCATATGTTTACCTAGTAAACTTGAGTAGTTGACCCATCAAGTCTATTAATGATTGTGAGATCTAAGTTGTGTAAGTCATTTTTATAAGAGAACCAACATTGATACTTTACCTTTGATGCATAACTTAGCATTTGAAATGTTTAACCATGCTCTTATGTTTTGTGAACCATTAATATTTTCCAAAACAATTTAAACAAAGACAGTTTATTTTAATGTCTAGTTCGCAAGAAATGGATAACATTTATTTAGGTTTATTTGGTTAAAACTCCATGGTAATCCCTAGATTCCAGGAGGAGTGGAGAATGGGGCAAAAATCTCCATGATGCAAAAATCGAGGCATGCGCAAGAGAAGGCCATGGGTAATTATCGGTAAGTTTTTTTAAGAAGAGAGGAGACTCTCTTTTGAGGGGAGAGAAAAGAAAGGACGGTGTTCAAGATTGTATTTTTGTCTAATTTGTGAGCAGAGGTAACACCCACGAGAGGAGGTATGTGGTTGGTTCTTCATGCATTGAACTATCATTGTTTGCTTGTATACAAGACACAAGACGTAAATTGTATAGTATCGTGAAAGATTCCTTGTGTTAGCAAATACAAGTTTAAATATGTATACATACCATGAAAGATAACTTTATATTAGCAAGTTGTATATGTAAACATATCGTGGAAGATAAATTTGTATATATTAGTAGAATACAAGCCTTAAACTATTAAATATATCTTTGCATTAACCAAGAACAATCTTTGAACTGTTATACTTTTCATTATGTTAGCAAAGACAGCAATCAAGAGTATTTTGTCCAATTTGTTAGCAGAGATATCAACCTCGGGTGGAGGTATATGAATTAATCTTCATTAAACTATTTATGTATACCTTGTATGCATGGCGTGAGCCTAACAAAACTATTAAACATATCTTATATTGATTGAGTATCGATGTGTTGGCTATACTGTTGATGATTGTTTTGATGCAATCATAACAATAAGTTAAAATTCACATATAATGAACTGAAACTATACTTGAAAGATAAGAAGGAATCATTTGAGATTCAACTAATCCCAAGTCTACAATGGTTTGGTTGGTCAAGTTTAGTTGGTCAATGTGAAGCTGTAATGTTCAAGGGGCCTTACGTAGTTTAGAGTTTCTTCGTCGTTTACTGGACTAAGAATATGCAAAAAGATCATAGATTTCAACAAGTATTTTGTTCATTTGCATACAAGTGTTACTGTGCTGCAAATTCTAAATGGTTTTCTTGAATTATTGCAGCTTTCTCCTTTATACATTTATGAAAACTGTCTACTTTTAACTCTGTTATGCATGCTTCTTCAAATTTGAGACAATTTCCTTTAGATTTCTACATTTTCAGCTAAATATTTCAGATGGGTTGGGAAAAGTTAGAAATATTTAATCTATACCTCATTTACTCTACCGAAGGATCTAATTGTTCTATTATGCACTATGTAAATACTACAGTAATTTGATCAAATCCATAGTAAAAACCTTAAATGCAAGTTCTGAGCATTTTCACAAACATACATTTAAAATTGCAAGCTCTCAAAGAAAATATTTCAAAACACAAAGAAGAGCAGGAGAACACTCAGAAGATAGATGTAGAACTCCAGATTCTATTGTATTAGAAACAAATAGTCATACATGATTTACAATGTAGGAATGACTCTTAGTTTCATTGATCAAACTACAGAGAACTTACAAGCTTTACAGATACAATAAGGAAGCCAGACATTCCACACGCACCTTACTGCAGACAAACAGGCGACCTCCTTCTTCTACTTCTAAACTATGCTAAGCTAAGATCCCTGTTGTAGCCCCTGTTGTAAAGTATTATAGTGTAGAGAGGCACAATATAAAGACTTTCTGATTGTTTTCACTACAGCAAAAAAACAAAACCTAACTACCTCTGGTTCAAACCCCTGGTTACAGCAATAAATACAGATGAACCAGTCCTCCAAAATATCTCTGAGCAGTGTCAAATCTGGGTGAAATATTACCCCTTCTGAGAAGCTCTGGCAGCTCAGCAATAACTTCTGTTTATCTGTTGCAATAATGTTATCAGCTGTAACTTTGTCCTTCACTTGAATGGCCTTGACTTCCTCACACTTCATCTTTATCTTCTTGCTCCTGAGATCAGATTTCCTCCGTGATGTCACTGTGTTGAATTTCCAGCTGCTTCCTCAACTGCAAGCCTGCAAGACAAGACAAGCAATAAGTATCAAGTTTATCAAATGAACAACAAGAAATTAAAATACTGTTTAAATCAGGGTGACTACAAAAATGTGGAAATCGGGTCCAAAAAACTCTCAAAACGCGTTCAAAAATGCACTTAGACTACTCAAAATTATCGATTCAACTATCGCTGACCGAAAAATACCACGGGCGCCAAAAATATTGTTTAAAAAAATCCACCGCCTTGTTCCTTCCCACCCATCGGCGTGAAACTATCCATCGGCGCATCCAAAAATACATTGGCTGATGCTCGCTGTTTGGCCGATGGCCTTTCTCTTTTGTTTATTTCCTCCTTTGTTTCTTCCATTGGACTGAGTCCTATTATCGGCGGGACAAAAAACCTCTCTGCCGATCACCTTTGTTTCACCGATGCTCTTTACCTATCGGTGTGAGATCGCCCATCGGTGAATCACAATCTTCCTCTGTCGATGGCCTTTGTTATGCCGATACCTTATATTGGCGAGAGTGCTGCCGATGCCCATTCGTTCCATATTCGGCTAAGTCTTTCTCCCTTTCAAAACCTATGCATATCGCCAATATACATGCAAAAAACTCTATTATAAAATCACCTCAGTTCCGGAGTTGTATAAAATCATTGTATATAGCCTTGTATATCGCAATATACAAACGCGAATATACAACAGTTTAATTCCTTTTGATAATCTTTTTGGGTCCGCTAATGTATAAAACCATTTGTATCCCGCCAATATACAAGGCCGCGAATATACAAGGATTTAACCTTGTTTGATAATTACTTCAGGTCCGGCGCTTGTATATGGAGTTTGCATCTTTCGCACTTGCATGTGAACAGTGCCATGTATGTCGAATAGTGCTATGTATGTCCACTTGTATATTCCACTTGTATATGAAAATATACAAGCGCCGAAATATACAACGAATTTGAGTTTTTGATAATAATTTCGGGTCCGCTATGTATATTCCATTGTATATTTTGCTTGTATGTTAGAATATACAAGCCCGAATGTACAAAAGCGACCAAGCATAAAAAAATGACTTTGCACATACAAAGGACTTTGTATATGCCAAGCGATAGACAAACCTGAATGTACATTTTACTAAAATGATCATAACTTGCAAAATATGGCAAATTTTAAGATGGTTCAAAAAGCAAACCTGGCTCATTTTTCACAAGGAATCCAACCATATCATGCAAGGGTACTGAAAATGCATTTTTCCATATTTTTAACAAAGTTTGCAAATTTGACTCTCTTTTCCCTTTACCACCAAGCAAAACAACACAAGCAGAAGCAAAAAGCAAAGCAACAGCAGGGGTCCCCATTTTCCTAAGGGGCATAATGGGGCGTGTTGTGAACATCACAACAACTAGCAACCAAAAAAAAACAATTAAATTCAAAGTGTTCAAGAAAACTAGATGAAATGAACTCATAACTTCCGACTATCCTTCCTCCAAATTACTATTCAGCTTGAGACTTAAGGTATTCAATAAGGGTGCATGAATTTTCATTTTCAGTTTAGTTGTGTGCACGTGATTAATTATCCTCATCTTGAAGATCGGTTGAACAAACCAGTGACTGACATTAGCCTACGTAGGTGAGGATATTCCCTCATAGCCGACCGGATAGAGCCTTGCTGCCAGGGAGCGTCTATAGCCCCGGCAAGGTTATCGTTACAATTCTCCTAAGTAGAGCCCCACTGCCAGCGAGCGTCTATAGCCCCGGTAGAGTTACTTAGATGGCTTAACCTAGATTTTCAGTTTAATCTGCTTTATTTATTTATTTATTTTTTATTTTTATTTTCTCATTTTGAAAGACTTCATAAGATATAACAATTTGTAACTTCATGATGCAAGGAGTGGACACTTGCTGAAATTAAGCTGAGAATTGTAATGGTAGCAAGGGTAACCTCTGATTTTTCACCTAATATCTACACTGGTAAGTTCAACAAACCCAAGGATTTTAGGTGTGTCATCGTGAGAAACTTGCTTCGAATTCTCAATCATATTTATTGAATACAAAACTTCAGAAGATAAACAATTCTCTACATTCATGACAGTAACAAGCTATGTGTAAATTGCAAATGATTAACTTGAATATCCTAAATTTTATACTATTTTGAATGGTTGCTAGTTTTGCTCCTTAATACTCTAAAGTAAAATAAAGATCCCTGCTGAGGAGACAACAAACAAACCAAACAACAGGCTGTACAAACAACACAACAAAAAGAAAAACTGTACAAACAGAAAGAAACAGAAAACAAAAACAAAAAGGAACTATACAAACAACTAACCTAAAAAGAAAACAGCAAAAGAAGAAAAGAAAACAAAAAACAACTACCCTACAAAACTATATACAAGCCTCTCCAAGGCAAACAGAAACCCAAGAAAAGACCCAAGAACACCCCTACTTGCATATTTCTTTAGATTGTGCAGGAGTAACAGGATACTGGTTATGGTTCTCATCCTAGCAGATTTATCTTTGAATTCTGAAAAAAAATTCTTGTATTCTAAATTCATTGTGTTTATCAGAATAGCTCTCAACTAGTAACTGAGGCAGCTCATCAGGTTTATGATTAATCCATATGCATGTCCTATCTCTTGAATTTCCATAATCAAAGCAGTATTTATCATGGTTTACTAAGGAAAGGAAAGAGACAACCTGATGTGCCTTTAGCTCTGTGGAACACACTTGTTCATTAATAGCTGGCTCTCCATTTAACTCTGCATTTTCATTGCCCAGCTCTATGTCTGGTCCTTTTTCAAGTTGAAAGATGAATGACTCTAGATGTATCATTTCTTCATCTTCATCTATCTTTGTTCCTTCATTCCGGATGTTCAGTTTACCCTCAAATTCAGCACGCCTCTCAATGTTCTCATTAGTTTCCTGCACATCAGTACTTAAGTAAGTATCTTCATCATCATAATCTGATATACAAAAATTAATCATTTCTAAATCACTTGAGAGTAAAGGTGGGATGACATCTTTTGATTGACAGGAGTACTCCCCTGTTTTATTTTCAACATGGCATGGGGGGGATGTCTGATTGTGCACAGCAGCTCTATGATCCTCTATATCCTCTTCTTTCAAGAATTGTTCATCAGATGACTCACATTTGTCATTCAGTGAAGAGTCTAATCTTATTGACCTGCAACAATCTTGATCTTGGTCATTCAATTTAAAGAAGTCAATCATGGGATTAGGATTTACTTTCTCCTCTATGACTTCATTAGCTTTTATAGTAGGGATCTCATCAGTTTTAGTGCACCTTAATTTTTTCATTTGCCCATATTTCTCCTTTCCATAAAATGACTCAAGGAAAGACGTTTTACTGTCTTTACCAAAAGCATTAGGATCAGTAATAAAAACCTTATCCTGACAAATGGTTTCCTCTCTACAAGATTTAAAAGATTTATACTTGCACTCCCCTTTTCCTGTATTAGGAAGTAGAGACCTACTATCAATCCCTCCATAATATGACCTAAGAAAAGATGCTCTGTTATCATTCCCTTCCAGAATTGATTTTTCTATTGTATTCTCTAACCACCTATTAGTTTCTAGTGCTGTATTAGCTTGTTGCTGCAAAATTTCTTTTTCCTGCCAACTTTCAGCCCTGAACACATCTAAAAAAATAATTAGTCCTTTCAAATATGAATCTATCCTAGTGAGGAATGTTAAACATTTAAGTTCATTGTGTTCAATAGTCCGGTGTATCCTGCAACAATTGGACAAACAAAAATTAGATAAACTTTGAGAATAAAACTGTTCATTCAAAGCTCCCTGAAATAAAGGACTGTTAACTTGAAAACTGTCCCCATATGAGTCCATTGAAAACGGGACCACCTAGTTTTAACTTTTTTGAAATTTTATGAGATCTAACATATCTCAGAATATAGCATTTAAAACTCAGAATATTAACCCTAAACCAAATCAGGCCCTCCTTCTAGCGCCAAAAAATTGTTGATGATTGTTTTGATGCAATCATAACAATAAGTTAAAATTCACATATAATGAACTGAAACTATACTTGAAAGATAAGAAGGAATCATTTGAGATTCAACTAATCCCAAGTCTACAATGGTTTGGTTGGTTAAGTTCAGTTGGTCAATGTGAAGCTGTAATGTTCAAGGGGCCTTACGTAGTTTAGAGTTTCTTCGTGGTTTACTGGACTAAGAATATGCAAAAAGATCATAGATTTCAACAAGTATTTTGTTCATTTGCATACAAGTGTTACTGTGCTGCAAATTCTAAATGGTTTTCTTGAATTATTACAGCTTTCTCCTTTATACATTTATGAAAACTATCTACTTTTAACTCTGTTATGCATGCTTCTTCAAATTTGAGACAATTTCCTTTAGATTTCTACATTTTCAGCTAAATATTTCAGATGGGTTGGGAAAAGTTAGAAAGATTTAATCTATACCTCATTTACTCTACCGAAGGATCTAATTGTTCTGTTATGCACTATGTAAATACTACAGTAATTTGATCAAATCCACAGTAAAAACCTTAAATGCAAGTTCTGAGCATTTTCACAAACATACATTTAAAATTGCAAGCTCTCAAAGAAAATATTTCAAAACACAAAGAAGAGCAGGAGAACACTCAAAAGATAGATGCAGAACTCCAGATTCTATTGTATTAGAAACAAATAGTCATACATGATTTACAATGTAGGAATGACTCTTAGTTTCATTGATCAAACTACAGAGAACTTACAAGCTTTACAGATACAGTAAGGAAGCCAGACATTCCATGCACACCTTACTACAGACAAACAGGTGACCTCCTTCTTCTACTTCTAAACTATGCTAAGCTAAGATCCCTATTGTAGCCCCTGTTGTAAAGTATTACAGTGTAGAGAGGCACAATATAAAGACTTTCTGATTGTCCTCACTACATCAAAAAAACAAAACCTAACTACCTCTGGTTCAAACCCCTGGTTACAGCAATAAATACAGATGAACCAGTCCTCCAAAATATCTCTGAGCAGTGTCAAATCTGGGTGAAATATTACCCCTTCTGAGAAGCTCTGGTAGCTCAGCAATAACTTCTGTTTATCTACTGCAATAATGTTCTCAGCTGTAACTTTGTCCTTCACTTGAATGGCCTTGACTTCCTCGCACTTCATCTTTATCTTCTTGCTCCTGAGATCAGATTTCCTCCGTGATGTCACTGTGTTGAATTTCCAGCTGCTTCCTCAACTGCAAGCCTGCAAGACAAGACAGGCAATAAGTATCAAGTTTATCAAATGAATAGCAAGAAATTAAAATACTGTTTAAATCAGGGTGACTGCAAAAATGTGGAAATCGGGTCCAAAAAACTCTCAAAACGCGTTCAAAAATGCACTCAGACTGCTCAAAATTATCGGGTCAACTATCGCTGACCGAAAAATACCACGGGCGCCAAAAATATTGTTTAAAAAAATCCACCGCCTTGTTCCTTCCCACCCATCGGCGTGAAACTGTCCATCGGCGCGTCCAAAAATACATTGGCCGATGCTTGCTGTTTGGCCGATGGCCTTTCTCTTTTGTTTATTTCCTCCTTTGTTTCTTCCATCGGGCTGAGTCCTATTATCGGCGAGACAAAAAACCTCTTTGCCGATCACCTTTGTTTCACCGATGCTCTTTACCTATCGGCGTGAGATCGCCCATCGGCGACTCACAATCTTCCTCTGCCAATGGCCTTTGTTATGTCGATACCTTATATCGGCGAGAGTGCTGCCGATGCCCATTCATTCCATATTCAGCTAAGTCTTTCTCCCTTTCAAAACCTACGCATATCGCCAATATACATGCAAAAAACTCTATTATAAAATCACCTCGGTTCCGGAGTTGTATAAAATCATTGTATATAGCCTTGTATATCGCGATATACAAACGCGAATATACAACAGTTTAATTCCTTTTGATAATCTTTTTGGGTCCGCTAATGTATAAAACCATTTGTATCCCGCCAATATACAAGGCCGCGAATATACAAGGATTTAACCTTGTTTGATAATTACTTCGGGTCCGGCGCTTGTATATGGAGCTTGCATCTTTCGCACTTGCATGTGAACAGTGCCATGTATGTCGAATAGTGCTATGTATGTCCACTTGTATATTCTGCTTGTATATGAAAATATACAAGTGCCGAAATATACAACAAATTTGAGTTTTTGATAATAATTTCGGGTCCGCTATGTATATTCCATTGTATATTTTGCTTGTATGTTAGAATATACAAGCCCGAATGTACAAAAGCGACCAAGCATAAAAAAATGACTTTGCACATACAAAGGACTTTGTATATGCCAAGCGATAGACAAACCTGAATGTACATTTTACTAAAATGATCATAACTTGCAAAATATGGTGAATTTTAAGATGGTTCAAAAAGCAACCCTGGCTCATTTTTCACAAGGAATCCAACCATATCATGCAAGGGTACTGAAAATGCATTTTTCCATATTTTTAACAAAGTTTGCAAATTTGACTCTCTTTTCCCTTTACCACCAAGCAAAACAACACAAGCAGAAGCAAAAAGCAAAGCAACAGCAGGGGTCCCCATTTTGCTAAGGGGCATAATGGGGCGTGTTGTGAACATCACAACATATACTACAAGCCTTAACTATTAAATACATCTGAGTACAGGTTTCAAACTATTATACATACCATTGTGTTGGCCTTAGTGAAAATCATAATCCAATAAAGCATACCCTACATTCATATACCTCTTGGAAGCTTTATACTATACCTTGTGTTGGTGGTGATACATGCTTTGAATTGTTATTATCTGTGATTGAGATACCAGCTCAAACTATTATTATATACTCATACTTTAAAATGGTTGGATTATGGCTGATAAACATATACTCACACCTTTGAAATGGTTGGGATGTGGCCAATAGACATGTACTCATTTGTTTGTAAGGCTGCAATATGGCAGGTAGATATTATCCTTATCCCGATATGATTGCAGGAGCACAATATAGACTATTCAAAGTTGTCATAAATTGCTGGACAATTGAGAAGTCCCATGTAGTAAATAAAGAAAGGCCTATTTATAAGCATATATATGTATTAAATAGGTTGATATATATATTTATATACTCATAATTATGCCTTACCTCAGGAAGAGAATTCTTAATGTCTTGGAGAATCTCCTTGAAAACAAAACTCTAGTTTAGAGTAAACTTCAAATGAAATACAAGGATAATTTTTCAGTTGAAATAAGTTTTGTAAAACCATTCAAGATCTTAGTTTGGTATAAACTTCAAGAAAATGTAGTATCCTCTTTGGTTGAAAAGACAATGAGACCTTGATTGCAATGTTTAAAATATAGGATTAAACTTGCATTATAGATCCCTACATATTCTAAGGTAAATATATTTTATACGAACTATGTAATTGTGTATCCTAACTTTAGGGAGAAGTTACGAATACTCAAGGGATTCTAAACTAACACTTTATGATGTAAAGATTATTGACTAATAATTGAGCATGAAAATAAGGTTGACTAAACATTGAGTAGTTGGCAGTCGTCAAAGACTCAAGATTGTGAGGATGTAAATAGAGACTCAATGCATGATCTTAAGTCATCCCAACTCTTATCCTATAATTGTCTAGTTGACCTCTAGCAAAAGAAAGCTGGTGATGACAATTAGATAGGTATAGGGTAATAATTGTTAATTACTTTGATTTACCATTAATCTATGTATAATTGAAATAATAGAAGAATGTTTGTCTTTAAGTCAAGAAAGAGGTGTGTGAACAGTCAACTCTTTTATTTTGAAACTTTGGCCAAAGTAATGCAAAATCATTGCTTGCATTGTTAGTTCACCATGTCCTTGTTTGCATAAACAATTAGATTGGTTGTACATAGATAGAGGTAGATTAGAAGTTGTATAAACTGATTGTTTTTGCAAGGACACCAAACTAGTTCTCAGATGGCACATTGAATCTTGTTGCTTCTCACTATCTATACCCTCACAAAGGGTAGGGCCACTTCCAGTAGGAAGGTGAGCGGGAGATTGTCAGTTTTTGGTTGGAGGTAAAGAGCACGAGTGATGCTCTCCCTCTTACAGTTGAATTGCCAAAGACATGTGATACAGAAGACATTACTTCATTTGTACATGTAATTGTTATAAATTTGTAAGTCACAAGTAATGTGACCTTCAGATATTGTACTAGATAATCATTATGTTATCATAAATGTACTTTTTTATTTCTTGTAATCAAAAATATATATAGAAAATTTGTCAATCATTTGCAATTATTTTTCAAATGTTATTATTACATTCAGATTGGAATGTTACAACTTACAATAATTATAGACCACTACAAATATTGTTCCTTAAAGAAACCCTTGAATATGATCATTGAAAGAACTGCAAGAAGTAGAAAATCCTACCTTATCACCTACATAAGAAATGTGCTTTAAAGTAAACTACCACAACAAAAGAATCAACTACTTGCTCTTGCTCCTATTGGAATTGTTGCATTTAACATACATGCCTCAAATATACATTTAGTGCTTAAGATTTTAATCAAAGTTATGCAACCATTGTAGGGATAGTCACTAACAACATTTCAAGAAGAAGTGAAACACATAAAATACATCCTCATTGATGAGATGAGCTTCATAGGGCCAAAGCTACTAGTAAAGATGGATAGTAGACTACATGAGGCATTTCCCCACTAACAACAACTCTACTTCAGTGGAGTATCTATAATTCTAATAGGTGACCTAGCACAACTACCACCTTTCATGGACAAACCTATCTATGCATCACAATCAAATGCCAAAATTTACTATAGTTTTTATATTACAAAAAATGTTTTGTCAACAAGGTGACACTCCAACTCAAATGCACTTCTGTGAAACATTACAAAACATATGTAATGTAGAACTAACACAACAAGATTAGGAACTATTAATGAGCCACACAAATAAACTACTTAGAACAACTGAAAAATAAGAATTTAAAAACTCAATGAACCTTTTTACAACAAATGATCTAGTGAGAGTATACAACAAAAAATGCTAAAACTACTAAATCTTCTAATTGCACTAATTATTACAATAAGCACAAAAACAAAATCAAATATTGATGCTAATGATTACCAACTTCCACAAGAACTCCTACTATGCAAAGACCAATGAATCATGCTAAAAACAAACTTATAGACTCAAGCAAGACTTGTAAATGGATCTCTTGGGGAGGTCATAGATATTGTTTACAATCTTGGCTCTAAACCACCAAATGTTTCAATGTACATCATAGTAAGGACTAAAAACTACAATGGGCCACCATGGAACCAAAATGACCCAAAAACTATATCTATAATACTTGTAGCACTAGGTAATAGTAGGCAAATACCACTATCCATGGCATGGGCAATTACTATACATAAATCCCAAGGCCTAACACTACAAAACACAACAATCAATATTGGTAAAGTAGAAATATAAAGACTAACATATACAGCTATATCGAGAGTGAAATCAATAAATGGCCTCTGTATTGAACCAACATTCTCCTTCGAGTGGTACTCTAGAGTGCAAAACAATCCATACACAATTATCAGAAGAAAAAAAAAAAGGAAGAAGAAGAAGAAAAAAGAGGAGGCATGGTTATAATTACTCTCACTATAAAAAAATGGGGTATGCAAATGTCAATCCAATCTCTTCCACATAACCTTTCAATTTAATTTCTCATTCACCACTTCATAATGTATGTCATAAAAAATATCTATTATGAACTACCTTGTTTAAACCTTTTTGGTGTGCAGGTGGATCCTTGACAATCATAGCCCATTACAAAGAGAGATTTGTCATCCTCATCCAAATTATATTTCCTTTAGTTGATTTACATTACTTAGAACAAAATAACTTCACATTTAAAAATTTTCAACTTCTTCAAAATAATATCTTACTCCAATGCATAGGAATGAAATGAATTACAAAGAAGTGTTGCATGACAAACTCGTCTACAAAAGATTAAGAACAACTACAAGTAATAAATCTTAATGATTCTCGAAATCATAAAAAATTGAAGGTAATTAAAAAATTATTCTCAACATTACAAATAGATAAATACAAATATTTTGTAAATTTATTTTTTTCTATTTCAAGACTATGTTTATGATAAACAACACAAAATATAGTTTGATAATGCTAATAATTTTAGATGTTATTCTATACATAACATGTATGAAAATATTTCTCAATTACATAATTCAAAACAAACACAAATATATGCATTACAATTCCTTCTCTACTCTAATTATATATTACTTATTGCAGAACCATCTAGATGATGTTCAATGTTGTCAATTCCATACTAAAAAAATCAACATTCAAAATGTTAATGGGCATGACATCCAGGATTGCTACAATTAGTCATGTCAACACTCACTAGCTAATGTTGTATCAAGACCTTTAAATGATTAACAAATCAGAAAAATTTTATTTAACAATGATTAGCAAACACTTGTAATGTTCTATCATTTCTTCAATAAAGTACTTATGAATTAAACTACAAACCTCTTATAAAATTCTATGTTGCTCTTCCCCTAATGCTTCTAGAAAAGTTTTGGGAAATTCTATATAGATCACAATTGGCATAACCATTGCACCTCTTTTCAACATGCAAGTGCTAGTATATGATAAGAGGGATACCTAATTTATAAAGTTAATATTAAAACTATTACAACAATTCATTTGTTTTATATTCTTCCGCAAGTATTTATAAACCTTTTCATAGATAAAATTTCTAATAATTGCAAGTAGAACTAGAGTACTATCAAACATATCAACAAATCTATAAAAATGAAGTCTTAGTTTCTAGAGTTGTATTTTCCATAAATCACCTTTTGTGCCTTTAATCACTTGTCTAATTAAATATGGGGAATATACTAATTTATTTCCTTACATCATTTCCAATATTTCTGTAACCCTAAAAGTTTATTTAAAAAAAATTGTTACTGTTGACCTATTTTCCTTTGTTCAGAGTCAGATGGTCCACTCATAAAATTCTCATTGAACCCATTTAAATCCTGCAAATTTCCATGTGTTTAGGGTCTTAGAGTTTTAAAAATTTGAAAAAACCATGTTACCAAGGCCTTAAACCCTAAACCCTAAGGGTATTCTGCAGGGTCGAGTGCTTTTGTTCTATTTTCCTATTGACTTGATATTGCCCATGAGGATCCTCTAAGTCATAACCTTGAGCCCCTTGTGTCATAAAATAACCAGCCCCAGATTCTTGATCACCACCTATAGCCCGTGCCTTTAATTTTTGAAGGGTCTAAGTCAAATATTTTGAGTCTCTCATGTTTCATCTACCTTTTGCGGCCCCCTTTTAAAAACAACTTAATGTGCCTCGTGGTGAGTCATCGCATGCCCGCAGACCTCCAAAGCTGATGTCACATTCCTTCTACGCAGTTGCGAAAGAGTGACAAGTGTAAAGTGTAATCAATGAATCATTCAAGTGAAGTGGATCATGCCAAGTGTCATAAGATAAGAAAGCAAGAGGGCCAATGTAGATTGGATGGTCACACACTGTTGCAGATGAATCTTGTTCGTGGTAGAGATTCTATGCATGACCACGAGATGTCTCCACGTGGCAGCTTTTTGGGTCACAAAGGCAAAAGGAAGTGAAGATTCTTCAAGCAGCTCTAGAATGAGGACGCATATCAAGTATATCGAGGGCCCATGGCCATACGATCAATGATTATGTTGGGTGAAGGAGATCGCGCTACGTGTCAATGAAGGAAGGGCTGTGGTTGGGCCATTGTAAATCAACGGTGGCATGCTATCGCAGGTGAATCTTACCTGTCGGGTAGATTCTTTGCACGCCTGCAAGATCATGCCATGTATCCTAAGGCATCTACATCAGCCCAATGCAAAGGTAAAAGGTAGAGTATAATGTAGAGCTCTTAGGGCCGTCGATCTCTGAACCATTCCTTCATCCAATAGCTCTGGTTTAAATTCAAACCTTTTAAACTTCTGGTGGCGCCAAAGCATTCAACCAAGTTGGTGGGGATTTAGAGCTTGATTATTCAAAGAAATTCAAGTTGATAAGGCACAAGATCAAGGGGTTTGAATCTTAAAGTGTTGTAAAAGCTTTGGTCGGGGGTTTTGTCTCATCTACCATCAATACAGTTCTAATCTTCTCAGCTGCCTCTTAACAGATATTCACTGCATTGATTGTTGCAGATCAATGAATTAGTTGTTTGCATTAAAGGAGAAATATCTTTCATCTACCCAAGTCTCCAGATATTTTCTGTAGTTAATTCTTGTAGATAGTCATCCCTTCAAACGTAGATATTTTCTAACAAAGCCTATGGGCAATTTATTGTAACCTAATTAGGTCGTTTGGAATCAGATGCTATATAAGTATAAATGTAAGATGTAAAAAAGGTTGGAAAATATCTAGTCTTATGCTTCTATATTCCAAACAGAACTTTCCTCTGTTGTAACTGTGCCTCTATATCAATACATATGGTGTTTTACTTTTTCATGCTTTTTAACTTTATGTAGTCTTAGAATTAGATATTGTTTGTGAATGTTTAAATTCCTTGCAATCCATTCTTTACCTCTGTTAAAATCTCCATGATCAATGTAAGTTTATTAGCTGTATTCTTTTATTTGTGCATCTTAGCTCTGTGAATGTTCTTTATTCGAACCTAGTGTATCACCTCCCTTTACTTTCAATTTTACTCCCTCTTCCCCTTTTTCTAAATAGGTAAATAGATTAGGTTTAGTCTTAAGTTAGATGAATCTCTCATTCAGCAAAGGAACTAGCCTCTCTCTGGAGATTTGGCCTCCCTGTAGGGTCCCACACCTAGAGGTCGTCTTAATGTTTCACTAGATTGTTAGATCCCTAAAATCCTTCAACATTGGGTGCAAATCTATGTGACAACAGTTTATATCACACCCGGTGGGACTCTAAGCATAAGCAATGAAAGAATCAAGCTGAGAACCTAGTGTTCTTCTTAGTACTCTACATCTGGCAGAAATTTCATGCACCTGGCGACTCTACAAGCTGCTGGTTTTGATCAGTGCCATTTTTTATGCCTGTGCAAACTAGGGAATCCTCAAGAGGTAATTTCCAATTCACTGAACTATCTATTGTTTCTCCAAGGAGAAGATCTAGGTTGTCTAGGTCTCCTATGAGAGGGAACAACAACCTTACCTTACCTCATTCAAGAGCTCAATCCACACCCCCTCCTGTTAGGTTTTAATATAATAGAAGAAGCTTGCATATCCCTAGATTGAATCTGGACATTACTAGGATGGCAAGGAATTTGGCTGCATACAATGACATACCTGTTGCAGCCCTAAAAGGTGTTTCACCCTTCACGAGTGATGGTTCTATAACCCCTGTTGAGCATATCAAAGACATATCCAACGTATGCTCGGTCCATCATATACAACATGAAGATGTTGCAGTTCATCTCATGGTCTCATCTTTCAAAGGGAGAGCTCTCCAATGGTTCAGGAGCTTAACCGCTGCTTCTATACATACCTAGGATGAGCTGGGAGATGCCCTCTAAAAGCAATTTGGTGAGAGGGAGAGAATTCCAAAGGATGTGGGATTCCAAAGGATGTGGGAGAGAATTCTAGCTACCCTCATGCCATCTCCACAAGGTGCTTTCTTATACTTTTTAAGAGCTTTAAATTTTGACATTGTTGTGATGATGCAGTCAATGGGTGCTGAGTGTGTATGAGGAAAATTGACTTAATCAAACTAATTAAATCAAAAAACCCAATAGCATAAAGAGAACCAATCTAAATAAAAGCCATTACAAATAAATCGATGAAATATGAAAGCTTTTACCGAGATTTGTATTGTTCCCTTTAGATGAATGTGGATTGCTCAATAGTTCTGCAAAACCATGGTTGCAACAAGCAAGTAAAGTGTTCAAAGATCAATGTCAAGAGATCGTGAAGTTGCTCAATCGATGCGATGTATGCTCAAAGTGCTGTTAAGTATGCCTGAGAATAAGTGATCGAAGAGGATTAATGAAGGAGATGAGAGGGGTTTATATAGGTTTCAACAGAGATCGATCAATGGTCCAAATAATTCAGAAGAATCAATGGAGGAGATAAAACAAATAACTATGATGAATGTGCACACGACATGTGTCAATTCATAAGGATATTTTTAGTAAAATATGATGAAAACAAGATTGATTGAATAGATAACTCAACTTATAATTTTGCATTTTTTAGAGTTCTAAAAATAAGAGTGATTGTGCACATGAGTTAACAAGATATTTTAAGAGGAATTGGAAGATAACTGAAATTAAATAAATAAATATATTTATTTAATTGTGCATGATTGAGGAACATAAGATTATAAATAAAATATTTGATTTTATTTATTTTTAGAGGAAAAAGAAAATTAAATAAATAAATTTATTTAATTGTTTGTGCAAGATTAGAGGAATATGAAGATTATAAATAAAATACTTGATTTTATTTATTTTTAAAGGATTGAGATAATTTAAATAAATTTGCATGATTTATTTAAATTTAGAAGAACAATTGATTTAATTAAATAATTAAAATTATTTAATTTTGGCAGAATATAGAGGAATTTAATTTAATTAATTAAATAAATAGAATTTATTTAATTAATGTCAATTTTTAAAAGGTTTGGAAGAATTTAATGAAATTAATTAAATAATTAGATTATTTAATTAACGCTGAATGCAGGTGATTAGATAGAATTAGACGAAATGCAAGTGATGCAAAGACTTGGTCATTTTAGGGTGTCTACATTTTGCCCCTCTTTGATGCAATGCAGTTTACAGCATTGCATCAAAGAAAAATGATTGTTGAAGACATGATACAATTTTGATGCCCTAGCATAGCTGGCGTAGGGTGCCCCCTCGAGAGGAAAGATAGGAAAGCGACAAAAGAACTGGGTTGACGCTCGACTAGAAGATTGTGTTGGAGATAGGTGAGGTTGGATAGATGATAGATAGAAGAAAGGAGATAGGAGAGAACATGAGAGAAAGACTGTTGATCAATCATTGCTGGAAAACTATATAAGGCCATGGGAAATGGATGGGTAAATGAATGAGCTTGTTGCATTGGTTTTCACAAATGTTTATAAAGAGCAATCCTTATTTTTGATATAGCACGTGGATAGTTTGCTACCAATGTATAAAAGACCAAGGTACTGTGATATCCGAATGCATGGACATTGACTCTACAAGCAAGAGGTTTGAAATTAGATCCCTTATACATAATATGACCTTGTTGGTACATGTGAATGAGCTGTAGTCTTGAACATAAAATAAACTTCAATACATGTAAATGCAAGAAGAATATTAATATGTAAGATGCTAGGTCGTAACACACACACAAGATAAATATGATGCTAAGAAAGATGCTAAAGATCATTCCTCAAACATGACACACCAAAGCAATGATTATGCCCCCAATCCGTGCTGCATCGCAACATGCCAAGATTCTAGATAAATCAAGGTAGTCTTGAATAGGTAATAGAAAAGGAACAAAAGATAAACCAAAAAGTAAATTGACTGACTTACAAAGTAAACATACAGCCAACATATTCTCTTGCCAAAGAGGTTGCTCAGGATAGATTGGATAGGAAAGATAACAGCCTTATCGTAGGAACTTTGCATCCGTTAAAGGGGGGCCATCTACCTAAAAAGACAATGTCTTGCTGCAGGAAATGCCACATGTCCCAGGAGACACATGTGTTGGTCTCGACAATGGAACACTTAGCAGAAGACAAGCTTGTTGATCTGGTGCTTTGGTTAAGCTGGATTTAGCTGGTATTGGCAATTGGAATAGTAGGACAGTAGATGACTCTAGAAGCAAGCTGCTTTGCTTCAGGTTTGTTAAGGACCTTTGCTTTGAAAGGATGCGCTAGCTTGCTGCTTGAGTTAGTCAAGTCGGGGCAAATAGACTTGGATACGCGAAAGACTAGAAGGATGACACGGCAATGGATTGGGGTGGGTGAAGAATGATGGGTCATGTGTGCCTAAGTACTGGATACATCCTTCATATTCTAGACTGCCTATATACCCTGTATCCATAGGATCAAGGCACATGACGATGAAAATAAAAATGATAATATGTAGTTCTGGATAGAGTGATGAATGGGAATGCGTGGGAAGAGGGATATCTTATGTACCTAAGTACTGGATACTTCCTTCGTATTCCAAACTGCCTACATACCCATATCCATGGGATCAAGGTACCTTAAGATTGAGAAGAAATGATATGTAGTTCTGTTGGTTGTGATGATGTAGAAAAAGCATTGGGAAGTTAACAGCCTTATCATAGGAGCGATGTGTCTGTTAAAGGGTGCTATCTGTGAAAAGGAGAAAAAATTGAATTGTTTGATGTGAACCATGAACAAGGGACCACTCCTAGACCTAGGTTAAGGAAAGAATTGCCCCCATTCCAATAGAGGAATTCACATAGGTGACTGGTGAAGAAGACGCAGAAAGCTTGACCTAGGACAAGACAGTGCTGACTGTTGACACAAATCAAGACGTGGGATGACGACGATGGACATTGACAAATTTCCAAGCTATACTAGATAGGGAGATGGAAATGCAAACAAGGTCAATGGTTTTATTATGGATGGGTGAAGTGTGTTGTGAAATGGAATGAACAAGACTCGATAGACAATGGATGCTGACTCTACACATAGCGTTTGTTTTCCAAGTTTTCACTATGGTACTTATCCAAGGCGCCTGTTTACCAAGTTTTCACCAGAGGACAGATTTTTTTTGTTTTTTGTGCTTTTTGCTTTTTTTTTGTTTTGGAATACTCTGAGGATTAGGCATAGAAATTCTTAAGATGAACACTGTTAAGTGGCTCATCCAGAGGAATGCCGTCAAGTGTAGCTAAAGTATAAGCTCCTGATCCATATGCTGCTATGACAATAAAGGGACCTAACCAGTTAGGCTCAAACTTGCCCTTCTTTTCTCGATCTGCTTGATTTCTCTGATTCTCTTTGAGTACAAGATCACCAACTTGAAACCGTCTTTCTTTGATCTTTTTGTCGTAATTACGCCGGAGGCGGTTTTGATAGACATGGAGATGATTGAGTGCGGCAAGGCGCCTTTCATCTAATAGTTCTAGCTTAGCTAATCTGGAAGTGCGATACTCCTCTCTGCCAATCAGGTCTTGTATGGATACTCGGAGGGATGGGATCTCAACCTCTATAGGTAGAATGGCTTCAGAGCCATAGACCAAGGCATATGGTGTGGCACCAGTTGGTGTTCTAATACTAGTGCGGTAGGCCCATAGGGTGGGATTGAGTTGCAAGTGCCAATCACGACCAACTTCATTGACTATTTTCTTGAGGATCTTGAGAATGGTCTTATTGGAAGCCTCAGCTTGGCCGTTACTCTGTGGATAGTAGGGAGTTGAATAGAGATGTTGGATATTGTATTGTGTGCATAAGGCATGGACATCTTGATTCTTGAATGGTCTCCCATTATCAGTGACAATGGCTTGGGGAATACCATACCGGCATATGAGGTAGTTAAGGATAAACTTGGCTATTTGCTTACCGGTGATATAGGTCATGGGAATGGCTTCAACCCACTTCGTGAAATACTCAGTGGTCGTAATGATGAACTTATGGCCATTGGATGAGGATGGGTGGATTTGTCCTACGAGGTCGAGACCCCATTGAGAAAAAGGCCACGGAGTTGTCACAGGCTGTAGTTCATGAGCTAGTGCGTGAATCAAATCTCCATGCTGTTGGCATTGTAGACACTTCTTAGCAAATTGTACAGCATCTTGTTCTATTGTAGGCCAATAGTAACCTGTTATGAGTATCTTCATAGCGAGATTAGGGTCGGTAGAATGTGTGCCACAGACACCTTCATGTATGTCTCGTAAGGTAGCTTCAGCTTCTTCCACGTTAAGACATCGTAAGAGGATACCATTGAGACTCCGGCAATATAGTGTATCACCTAGAATGATATAACAGGAGGATCGACAGATAAAGGTTTTGCGTTGGGTGGATGATAGGTCAGAGGGAAAGGTATTGTGTTTAAGGTATTCATAGATGTCTTCGTACCATGGGGAATTGGGACCAACAAGTTCGCAGATGATTTCAGTGACGGGAACATCGACGGTTGGTATCAACAATTGCTCAATAAAGAATTCACATTTCTGTGTATTAGCAGGCATGTCAATTAGTGACCCTACAGAAGCCATAGAATCTGCAACCTTGTTATGCTCTCTTAGAATTTGCTCAAATGTGATGCTAGAAAAATGTGGTTTGTAGGCATCCACTAGTTGCTTGTAGGGGACCAACTTTTCATCTTTTGTTTGGTACTCATCTGTGACTTAGCGAATGACTAGTTGTGAGTCTCCATATACTTGTAATTCTATGATGTCCCATTGAACTGCTATATTGAGACCTATGAGAAGCACTTCATACTTAGCAATGTTGTTGGTGCAAGGGAATGCAAGCCGATATTACTTTGGAATATAGTCATTTTGAGGTGTGATGAATAAGATGCCAGCCCCTAATCCATGCTGTGTGTAGGAACCATCAAAGTACAACTTCCACATTATTGAGTTGGAAAGAGTGAAGAGATTCTCATCTGGAAAGTCTGCTGCCATCAGGTGTGTATCTATCATAGGTGCTTCTACTAGTTGATCTACTAGGGCTTGTCCTTTGATTGCTTTACGATCTATATACTCAATGTTGAACTCACTAAGTATCATGACCCATTTAGCTAGTCTTCCTGTAAGAGCTACTTTTGCTAGTAGATACTTCAATGGATCAATTTTGGCTATAAGATTTGTGTGTTAGTTTAGCATGTAATGCCGCAACTTTTGGGAAGCGAACACTACTGCTAAACAAGCCCTTTCCATCGGTGAATAATTGAGTTCATATCCCACCAAGGTTCTACTGATATAATAGATTGCATGCTCTTTTCCTGTTTCATCATTTTGTGCTAGAAGGGCCCCAAGGGCCGAAGTTGTAGTTGAGATGTATAATATCAAAGGTTTATCAACAACTGGTGGAACCAATACAAGAGGTGCAGCCAGATACTCTTTGAGCTGATCAAACGCTGCTTGACACTTATAATCCCATCAAAATGAGACATCCTTTTGAAGCAAGTGTTGAAATGGTTGACATTTATCCGCTAGCTGTGAGATGAAACGCCTAATGGACTGCAACCTTCCCTGAAGGCTCCTTAATGCTTTGAGGTTGTTTGGTGAAGGCATCTCCACTATAGCTTTTACTTTTGTGGGGTCTACTTCGATACCTCTGTGAGATACAATGTATCCCAATAGTTTCCCTAATGTTACACCAAAGACACACTTCTTTGGATTGAGGCGCACTTGGTATTTCTCAAGCCTGTCAAAGATCTGTCCTAGAACTTGTATGTGATCCACCCTAGAAGATTTAGCTAGTATGTCATCCACATAGTCCTCCATGATATGATGAAAGAGGTCATGGAATATCACTGTCATTGCTCTCTGATAGGTTGCCCCTGCATTCTTTAGACCAAATGGCATAACACACCAACAATAATTACCCCACGGGCAAGTAAAAGTTGTTTTATGTTGATCTTCTTCTGTTATCGTTATCTGATTGTAGCCAAAGAATCCATCCATGAGAGAAAGCATTTCATGACCTACTGTCAAGTCTACTATAATATCAATGTTTGGTAGTGGAAAGTCATCTTTGGGACATGCTTTGTTAAGATCTCTAAAATCATTACACATGCGGATGCACCCATTGGGTTTAGACACAGGTACAATGTTTGAGACCCAATCTGAATAGTTAATAGGTCGTATGAACTTTGCATCTAACAACTTCTGTATTTCCACTTTTACCAAGAGAGCTATCTGTGGGTGCATCTTCCTCAACTTTTGCTTGACTGGTTTAACTTTTGGATCAACTGTGAGGTAGTGAACAACTAGCCTAGGGTCTAACCCTGGAATATCAGCATAGGTCCATGCAAAGTTGATGGTTCACTTTAAGAAGAATGTGTTAAGATTCCTATGCTCTGTTTCTGATAATGATGCTGCTAGGAATGTGGTCTTTGGATTTTGCTCTGTGCCAAGGTTTATCTCTGTAGAATCTTCCACTAGGAAAGCTGACTTCTCTTGATACTTAGATGGTAGGGGAAGGTTAAATCCTCCATCCTCAGGTGCCACAGTTGGGTTTTCACCTTTGGATATGTCCTTTGTTTTTACTATTTTGTGATCGGGAGGTGCCACAGTGTGGTTTTCACCTAGAGATCTTTCTTTATTTTCACTTTTGTGACTGGAGGATTTGGCATTCTCACCAAAATAAGTAGTTGGCTCTAGTTCCATTACAAAACCTGCTTTATGTTCGCCAAGAGGGATACCATCCCGGAGTCCCATGAACTCAGCGAGAGCTTCGTCATTCTGAAATACATCTATAATGGGGGACCCTTATTGGTCCCAATCGATAAGTTCAGGGTAGACAAGTGTGACATTCTGGGTGTTTGTGGTGGATGTTAGGGATACGGAGGATAGCATAAAAATGGAGGATTCTGCAAATAGGTTCGTCATATGGAGGGAAAAGTCATCGATGATATCCTCAGTAGACGTTGAATCAGCGGGAAAAGTTTCGGCCACCTCGTCGAAGATATACTCAATGTCCAAGGCGTGCGGTACCTTTCTACCAAATCCTAATCCCTTCTTGTCTAGCTTCTTTGTCACAATAATGGGTTCCATAGTTCCTTGATTCTATTTCCCAAGGCCACCTTTGCCTTTATAACCCATGTTTTTGACTATCCTTAAGCCATTGCCATATTGCTTGACTGGTATTGTATCTGGTTCTCTCTCTTTATAAAGCCAAGAAGAAATGTCCTCAATAGTTTCCTCTTCCAATAATTGTCCCTGTTGGAATTGGGTTAGGAATGCTAGGGGAGGAATAGCTGCTTTTTTGGTTACTTTGGCAATGGGCGATTGGCCATAAGATTTAGGGGATAAAGGCATCCACCCTACACAACAAGATTTTGAGATATCATAAGTTCCAAAGCCTATATCACGGATGTGAGCTTTGATTATAGGTAGAAGATTAGCAGTACTTGTAGAGGCTTGTGTCAGAGTTTCAGGATCAACATATAGTGGGGATTCAAGGGCTTTGTCATTTTTAGGCACTTGGTTGCAATTCTTATAGCTGCCTTGTAAGACATAGAAAAATTCAAAAGGATTGGGGTCACCTGGTATAGTTATCTTTGTACCATTGAATGGGAACTTTAGAGACTAATGATACGTTGAAGGAATAGCTTTCATTGCATGGATCCATGGGCGGCCTAGGATAATTTTGTAAGGCAGCTCAATGTCAAGGACTTGGCACCTAGTTTCAAGCATGATGAGGCCCAATTGTATAGGCAAGTGGATAACACCTTCTGAATGGCATTCAGGATCATCATATCCCTTGATTGTAATGCTTTGATCAATGTTGACATGATCCTCAGAGTAACCCAATTGCTTAAGTAACTTTAAAGAACAGATGTTGAGACTAGCACCACCATCTATGAGTATACGTTTGATTTTGCGCTTATAGATGAGAACCTCAATATGAAGGGCATTATTGTGACATGGATCACGGGATGAGAGGTCTTTCTCAGAGAAGACCACATTGTAGGGTGAAGCAATGTTACCTACTATAGCTCAGAAATCTGCGACCGCTATGTTGTTAGGAACCGAAGACTCTTGGAGGGCTTTTTCTAGCACCACTTTATGTGCAGGTGATGACCGTAGAAGGTCCAAGATAGAGATCTATGCTGGCATTTTCCCTAAATGTTTGACAAGATTATAATTGGATTGAGTTGGGAGACTTGGTGTAGGACCATGAATGGTGACACGACCATGATGAGTTGTAACAGCACAATCCGTAGATTTGCCTTTGATTGTGAGGGTAGACACTCGACTCTCTTCAAAATGACCCACAATGGAGTCAAAGGAAGTGGAAGCATGATTGACACCTTTACCTTTATCCTAAGGAGGAGGCAGACCATGGTGAGGGAATGGTTCCTTGTACATGTTGAGGTCTTTGTTCGTGTGTTGAGCTGGTGGATCATCTTCAAGAGAGATTTGGTTGCCTTCAATGAGATTTTGGATTAGGTGCTTGAGCTTCATGCACTTTTTGTGCCCCTTGCTCCTATGGAATTCACAGTATTCATTTTCTCTGTACTGTGTAGTTTTGTAAACAGGTTCACCATATGGGGGAGCATTAGGTAGGGTGATGAGCCCTTTGCGTAAAAGCTTCTGTAGGATCAATTCTATGGGCTCTCCCAAGGGAGTGAATTGACGCCGCGGAGGGTAATCTTGTTGAGGTTGCTCTTGTTGTCGTTGTTGTTGGTTTTGATAAGGTTGCCTTTGTTGTTGCTATTGTTGAGTTTGACTGGGTTTGGAAAGCTACAACGACATTTGCAATGTTTGGACATGTTTAGAATCGACCACCTCATTGTTGACCATGTTTTTATTCTTGTTCCAAAACTTTGGTTTATCGTTTATCTGTTGATGAGGAGCATTGTCTTTCGTTTCCTTGAAGATTTTGACTACACCCTTAGCAATGAGGGCTTTTTCAATGTTGATTCCCTTGTATGTGATTTCATCAAAGGTTGTAGCACTAAGAATTTGTAAGTGGAAACCCAATTCTTGGTTGAGATTCTACACAAATATGCTAACAAGCTACTTTTTGGGTATCTTAAATGGGAATTTACTAGCCATTTGTCTCCATCTTTGAAGGAAAGAAATGAAATTTTCTCCATTTTTCTATTTGTTGTTGCATAAATCAGTCATGGAAATCTCATGCTCTGTGTTGTAGGAGAAGTGGGTGGTAAATTTCTCCGCTAGCTCGTTAAAAGACTTAATACCCGTGGGTAGGTGTGAGAACCATTCTATAGCTTGACCTTTGAGACTACAAGGAAAGAGATGCATAAGATATGTGTCATTATGTGAGACCTCAAAGCAAGCAAGATAGAATTCCCTGAGATGGTCTTTTGGGTCACCTTTTCCTTTCTATTTATCAAACTTGGGAATAGTGAAATTTTGAGGAAAAGGGATCATGGGTAATGACCGATCAAAAGGATAGGGACACACCTCCTCTAAAGAGAAGGTCTTCTTGGTGTGGCCAAACATAAGATCAGATAGTTGTTGTTGAACTTCCATGATTTTTAGCTCCATAGTTGTGGGAGGGGTTGGAAACATCTCCTATTGTCTAAGAAGTGGTTGTTGATGCCCATACGGAAGATTGTAATGTAAACCATGGACATTGGTGTTATAAGGGTCGTATGATTGGTTGGGGTCATATGCATTGTATGTTGGGTTAAGATTGGGTTGGAATTGGATGTTTTGATTTGGAGGAGGTGGGGGCAACGCTAGGTAAGAATGTTGGCTTTGCGATGGTTGAAGAAAAGAGTTTGGTGGAGGAAAGTTAAAGTTCGTTGGGTTAGGTTGCGATTGCGAAACCTAGCTTAGGGAAGTTTGGTTTTGGGAATGCTGAGGGTGGATAGGCAATGTGTGAAAGAAATTTAGCACTGATGATCGTAGTGGTGGGGGAACGTAGGTAGAAGCGATTTGTGATGGTTGAGGTTGATTGAGGATGAGAGTAGAAGAATGTTGTGGTTGGGATTGCATGACCCTAGTTGGTTGAGAGACATGAAGGTTTGATGATATAGGAGGTGGTATTTGTTGAGACCCTTGTTGCATGGCTACATAGTTGTTCCCCAGATTGTAATTTGGTGGGAAACCTATGTGTTATGGGGTAACCAATATTCCACCTGCGATTGGTGTGGACAATTTAGGAGCATGTTGTATGTTTGATTAAGCTATAGCGGCTTGTTTGACTAGTTCCACTTGACGTTGGAGGGTCTCTTTTTGGTTTTTGTATATCTCCATGGGAGTTATAAGCAGTGATACAGCCCTCTTTCCTATTGGGTTTTGATAAAGGGGATTCTCCTACTGTGCGATCATTCTCCCTTGTGAGCCTTGTTTGGGTAAAGGCGTGGTCACTGTTGACATGGTTTGGACTATCGTGATAGTGTCTTGGGTATTGTTAGGTTTGCTAAGATTGGATAGATCAAACCTTTGGGTAATTTAGCTCCTTGCTCTGCTAGCAAGTGAAAGAAATGATCTTGGTTCTCGCAAAGGATTTTGTCAAAGGCAGCTATGGCTCTAGGATTTTGTATGAATTCATCAAGATCTTGCCCATCTTCTTGAGAGGATTGACCTATTTCAAAGTGTCACTCTTCTTGAGGTGGGGCTTGATCTATGGTATAACCTTGTGGAATAAAATCCTAAGGCATTCCGGTAGTGTAGTGAGGTGTACTTTCCAAAGGGATCCTACCTTCTTGAGATGGGACATGATCGATAGTATAACCTGGTGGAACAAACTCCTGAGGCATGCTGGTGGTATAGTGAGGTGTACTTACCAAAGGGACCCTACCTTCTTGAGGATGGCTTGGTTGGTCAAGTTGCGGCATGTTTGGAGAGTTGGTAGATCTTTCCGCGGGTGTCCTAGGAGTAACCTTGGGAGTAATGTTGAGTTGACCTGATTGCAGTGTGTGAGGAGACAATTTGCGCTTCCTAGGGACAACTTGCTTGGACTTCATAGTTTGCTGGAGCCTAGTGGTTACCATGGAATACACTAGGACAAAAAGTAATGCTGAGATTCTGCTTGTACTTTGAGAAAGACAAAATCTGATGCATAATTTACTAGACCAAAGGCGCTATACTGTTTGACTGGAGGCACAGGACTGTGCAACCAAAAGTGTGCTACTGTTATACCAAAGGCGATGGACTGAGCTACCAAAGGTGGGGTACTACTATACCAAAGGCGAGCTACTGTGACCAAACGCAAGCTACTGTTATACCAAGGGCGCTGAAGTAGGTTTTTGCCAGTGGCGATGTACTGCTATACCAAAGGTGAGTTTCTGTAATACCAGAGGCACTCAAGTTGTGTCTGATGCTTCTAAAAGGCAAAATTTGATAGATTTGGTTCTGTTTCTGATTGGATTTGTTTTGTCAAGAGAAAACACAACAAACAAGTTTGGCAAAAAAGGGACTGACACAACAGATAGTGTATGTTCGAGGCTCACAAAAAATCCCAATGTTTCCAAAGGTATAAGACGATTGCAATCAATAACAAGCACTTTTTATCCCTAGAGACAAGGTTTCATTGCAGTAGATCAGCTCATAGCTTAATACTCCATCAATAAAAATATCATTCCATAAAGGTGTCGGATACTTTGTATCTTTGCGAGAGACGATAGGGAGGGATATCTCACCCTCCCCTTGGAAAGCTCAAGTAGGTCACAAGAACTTTATGGCCAAGGGAATACTATCTCTTCTCAAGGGAGCCAATGGTGAGTATCTTAAGGGCTTAAATCGATTCCCCTTGCACTGATGATTACCGCAATGTTCGGAGGTAGATCAGGTAGTCACTATCTAGAATGGTTCTTAGTAACTTTGAGGGACCAACACCTTATGAGCAATACGACAAGCTACTAAAAGCTTTAACCAATCCTACTAAGAGTATCAAACACTTTGCTCGATGTGAAAATCATTTCCACAAAGAGCTAGTACACCTCTTTTTAGTTTGGCACCACAAGGTAAGGCTGACGTTGGTTAGGACTTGGCTTTTGCCTTATCCCTCTTATAAAGCGGTTTAAAGGAAAACTCCACTTAGGGTCGTCCCTTTTGGATGAAGCGCAATCCAAAAGCAGGCCTTCTAAAGGAAGTACTGAAATGTAAGAGCAAGCACGTCAAACAAAGGTTCAATTGTCCCGTTATAAGAAAAAATAAGGTGTAACTAAATTAGGCACACACGTTTGTAGTTGTCAATTATCCCTTATGAAATTAAAGTGTTTGGCATTCATGTCCATTGTCCCTTAGAAAATTGAGGTGTTTTCACATACATGTCCATTGTCCCTTAAGAAAGGAAGTATGTTCCTAAGACTTAGTGCAATAAATCAAAATTTCTTCAACGCTCGTCCTGCATGAACATGTTAGGAAATCCTATTTGCTCTGTGTGAGTGATAAGAAGCTGTAACAAGTCAATTAGTTCCACAAAAAAAACTCACAAGTTAGCAAAAACAAAACAAATTGACCAAACACGCTATATTGTCTTATCGAAAGTGACTTACTGTGAAACCGAAAGCGCTGCACTGTGTTGCTGGAAGCGATTTGCTACAGACCAGAGGTGACCCACTATGCTACCAGAAGTATCACGCTATGCTACCAAAAAGTGTGGTACTATACTACCAAATGCGCGGTACTGTCATTCCAAATGCGCGGTACTGTCATTCCAAATGCGCAGTACTGTTATACCAAAAGTGAGCTACTATACTACCAAACGCGCAGTACTGTACTACCAAATGCACAGTGTAATAACAGGCCTGCAAAAAACAATATTTCATCAAGAAAGCTAGACCAAGGGATGATTGAATGATTGGGTGATGATCCAGAATGTTGATAAGTGATAAGACGTTGCACCAAGTGATATTAGTTCCAAAGAAAAGAACAAGATGTCAGAAATCAAGTCAAAACCCTAACAATAAGTGAGAAACCCTAGAAACCAAAGTGAAATCCATAAAATTGGTAACAAATATGATGAGATACAAGAGATTAAATATCACCAATGGATTCCTTATGATTTTCTATGCAATTTTTTTTTTAAAAAGCATCAAATTTCGTTAAGTTTTGAGAAAGTTATGGGGTTTTTGAAGTTTGCAAGCCTGTTATCCCAACCAAAAGTGCTTTACTGTTATACGAATAGCACTTTATTGTTATACCAAAAGTACTTTACTGTTATACCAAAAGTGCTTTGCTATTTTCTCAAGTGCACTTTACTGTAATACCAAAAGCATGGTTCTATACTACCAAAGGTGCTGCGGGATGGCCCGAAAGTGCTATACTACTCTACCAAAGGCGCTTTTCTGTGTCGAGATGCGCTATTCCGTACTGTACTTCAAAAAAATCAATTTCTCAAAGAAAATGAGGGATTAGTGGGTCCCACCAGGTGTGCCAAAATGTGTATGAGGAAAATCGACTAAATCAAACTAATTAAATCAAAAAACCCAATAACATAAAGAGAACCAATCTAAATAAAAGCCATTACAAATAAATCGATGAAATATGAAAGCTTTTACTAAGATTTGTATTGTTCCCTTTGGATGAATGTGGATTGCTCAATAGTGCTGCGAAACCATGGTTGCAACAAGCAAGTAAAGTGTTCAAACATCAATGTCAAGAGATCATGAAGTTGCTCAATCGATGAGATGTATGATCAAAGCGCTGTTAAGTATGCCTGAGAATAAGTGATCGAAGAGGATTAATGAAGGAGATGAGAGGGGTTTAAATAGGTTTCAACAGAGATCGATCAACAGTCCAGATAATTTAGAAGAATCAACAGAGGAGATAAAACAAATAACCATGATGAATGTGCACACGACATGTGTCAATTCATAAGGATATTTTTAGTAAAATATGATGAAAACAAGATTGATTGAATAGATAACTCAACTTATAATTTTGCCTTTTTTAGAGTTCTAAAAATAAGACTGATTGTGCACATGAGTTAACAAGATATTTTAAGAGGAATTGGAAGATAACTGAAATTAAATAAATAAATATATTTATTTAATTGTGCATGATTGAGGAACAGAAGATTATAAATAAAATATTTGATTTTATTTATTTTTAGAGGAAAAAGCAAATTAAATAAATAAATTTATTTAATTGTTTGTGCAAGATTAGAGGAATATGAAGATTATAAATAAAATACTTGATTTTATTTATTTTTAGAGGATTGAGATAATTTAAATAAATTTGCATGATTTATTTAAATTTAGAAGAGCAATTGATTTAATTAAATAATGTAAATTATTTAATTATAGATAAGATAGAATTTGTGATGAATTAATTAAATAGTTAAATTTATTTAATTAATGGACACTTGAAATTTGAAAGAGGATAATGATTTAATTAAATAATTAAAATTATTTAATTTTGGTAGAATATAGAGGAATTTAATTTAATTAATTAAATAAATAGAATTTATTTAATTAATGTCAATTTTTAAAAGGTTTGGAAGAATTTAATGAAATAAATTAAATAATTAGATTATTTAATTAACGTTGAATGCAGGTGATTAGACAGATTTAGACAAAATGCAAGTGATGCAAAGACTTGGTCATTTTAGGGTGTCTACACTGAGACTCTACCAAATGGTTATGAGACGGCTCTAAAAGTTGAAAATTGTTTAATACAAGCTAGGAAAATTGCTCCCAAACCTCCTATCCCACTTTTTCCAGAGCTACCTTCCTCATCCCAGTAACCCACTATTGCTCCTATCCCAGAGCCTAAGACTTCAACATCCTCTCTTTCTCAAGAAGAGAGTGATCTTAAGACTGTAATGTCTAATTTGACCAAGAAGGTGAATAGAATAGCTATGCAAACTACTCCCAAACCCTATTAGAACTATAATTAGGGGTAGACATCTAATCAAAATTGGAACCAAGGGTATAATCCTAATAGAAATCACAACTGGAACCAGGGTTACCAACCAAATAGATACCAAAATTCTAACCTTGTACAACCTTTGCAAACTACTCAACCTATCCAGCAAATACGTTAGCTATAAATCTAGTTAGGGCTTTAGTCCCTACTCAGAATAACCTGGCCCAGGAGACAAATTGGTGCTATCCCTGCAATCAACCTCACAATCAGTTCCCTTGTGCTTCTCATGCACAAGAGAGGGCTTTGATGGTGCAGAACTTTCACACTCATCAGGCATCATTATCAGAGGCAACCAATAGCAACCCTGAAGTTTAAAATGAGGTTACCCCTGATGCTAGCATGATGCTATGGACTGCAAAAGACTTTTGTACTATCAATTAGCCTATGGACAATGTTGTTATGCCTATTGCAGACAACATCAAGTCAAAGAAGAGGTAGTTGGAGGCTAGTCCCATGCCTACTGCATTACAAAAGGACCCTGTTCCAAAGGCAAAAGTGGCCAGTGCCACAATTCCAATTCAGAGCAGCAAATTAGCTGCTACAAAAGAAATTCCATTAGGCTCAAAGGTACCTGATCTAGTTGTAGAACAACCCAAAAATGGAAGTTGGATTCCCTCAATGCATAAGGAAGTTGTGTTGTTCCATTAAACATTGTGGAACAGATGAAAATAAATATAAATGTCTCCATGTGGGAAGTAATGTCCATCCCTTCTTAGAGGGATCTCTTACAAGAAGCCTTAAGGCACTCCCCATCTGCAAAGTTAGTAGTATCAGATCCATCAACTAAGCAAAAAGAGAAAGCCCCTGCCAGTCATGTGCAACCTAGTGAAGGACAAGTAAGTACAGTCAAGAAGCCATCTCCTTTCTACTTGTCCTTGATCATTAGCAAATTTTTAGTGCATAACTACATGATAGACTCTGGGGCTAGTGTTCCCAAGAAAATTGTTGATGCATTAGGCATCAAATATACCCATGTTTCATTAGGAGTATTGTAATTAGATGGCACCTCAGTGAACACTATAGGAGTGATCAAGGGATTGGACTTGACTCTACATGCATGTCCTAACTTAACTTTCAAACAAGACATTTCAGACATTGATCTTCCTCCTTTCTTTGCTATTTGTCTGTCAAGAGACTTCACAACAAAGGTAGGTGGATACCTTTCTTCTAACTGGTCTCATATGTTGCTAAGGACCAGATATGGCACACGGTTCACCATCAAGGTTGAACCCATTTCAAATTATCATGTGGAGAATTATGACCATAGCATGGTGAACCCACATGTGATGATTCAGGGGGAGGAAGTGCATGACTCAGAACCTACTGAGGCAGAACCTTCACCTCTTCCTATACCTGATCTATTTCTTGATGAATGGGCAAGGGATTGTGAAAATTTTGATCCTTATGATACCACTGAGGTGATTGACTTGGGCAAATACACGCTACATGAAGAGGATTCTTCAACTCCTATACTTAAGTTGGATGATGACTCCATAGGCCCATGGAAGATGTTCTTTGATGGTGCAAAGAGCAAAAATGGAGTCGATGCAAGTGTTTTTCTAGTCTCCTTGACTAGTAAAAAGTTGCATTTTTCTCATAGATTGCACTTTTCTTGCACGAATAATGTAGTAGAGTATGAGGCATTAGTCCATGGCCTGTTGATAGCATAAAAGAATAAAATCAAGCGCCTAGAGAACTTTGGTGATACTGAATTGGTGGTTAACCAAGTCAAAAAGAGATGTGCTACAAAAAACCAGCTTCTAAGAGCTTATAGACATAGAGTTTCGAACTTGTTTGAGAGATTTGATGCTCTCAACCTGCAGGTGATCCCAAGGAAATTGAATATTGAGGCTGATGAATTAGCAATGGTGGGGGCTTAGTTTTCTCCACCTACAGACTTGTTCCAAGGTCTTGATCAGCATGTGAAAATGGTCATCATGCCCTGTATTCCTGACAATAATATTCATTGGCAAATTTTTGATAGTGATGAGCAGATCGCATGCTTCATCCAGAATGAAATCAAGTTCTCTTCAAGGGTGCAACCCAGGTTACAAGAATCCTATGGTGATCAGATTATCCATCTCAAATTAAACAAGTTGCCCAAGGGTCTAGTCACTCTTGAGGCCATCTTCGGCTATGATGATGAGTTCAAGGGAGATAGAAATAACATGACCTTCAAGAAAGAAGATTCCCAGAAGGTAACCGTTACCTCAGACAAGGAGTTGCTGCTAGGAAAGGTGTGCAATAATTCAAAGGAGCAAGAATTCATAAGACTTTCCCAGAAGTACAATGATGTCCTAGCATGGACATATGAGGATTTGAAAGGATTCAATCTAGACGTGGCTCAACATGTCATGGATCTGGATTCCAATTGCAAGCCAGTTCACCAAAAGTAGTGACCTATAAATACAAAAATTGAGCCACTCATGAGAAAAGAGCTTGCTAAGCTCATACAAGAAAGGATTATCTTCCCTATCAAGTATTCTACTTGGGTTGTTAATCTAGTACCTATGAGAAAGAAGAATGAAGAGATTAGGCTCTATGTAGACTTTAGGGACCTAAATCGGGCTTCTCTGAAGGATCATTACCCTCTGCCCTCTATGGATCAAATTTTACAAATAGTTGTGGGGGCAGAGAGGTTTTCATTATTAGATGGATTCTCTAGCTATAACTAGATCATTGTCAAAGAGGACGTAGATATAAGACGACATTCACAGCCAAATGGGGAATCATGGCATATGCAAAAATTCCATTTGGTCTGTCTAATGTTGGTGCCACATTTCAAAGGGCAATGGATATTGCCTTCAAAGGATTTATAAACAAGTTCATCCTGATTTATTTGGATGACATTATATTCTTCTCCAAGAAGGGGGAAAACCACATGGAGAATCTGGAGAAAGTTTTCTAGAGATGCAGAGAGTTTGGGGTGTCTTTGAACCCCAAGAAATGTATCTTCGTTGTCACCCCAGGAAAACTTTCGAGCCATTTAGTGTCTAAGGATGGGATATCCATAGACCCTGATAGAACATCTACTCTAGTTTCTCTTCCATTGCCCACTCACAAAAAGATTTACAATCATTCCTAGGGCAGATCAACTTTGTTAGGAAATTCATCCCTAATTGTGCTAGCTTGGTAAGACCTCTAACCCTTATGCTCAAAAAGGGTGCAGTCTTCAGATGGACCAAAGAGGGGGGGAATGGTTTTGAAAAGATCAAGGAAGAGATTGCCCAAGCACCTACTCTCATGAATCAAAATTATGAGAAAGACTTTGTCCTCTATGCACATGGGGGAGAGAATAGTATTGTTGATGTCCTAATGTAGCAAAGTGAACATGGACTGGAGCAGCCCCTGTTCTTCTTCAATCAAACCTTGAAGGATTGTGAGGTCAGATATAGCCCCATGGATAAAAAGGTATTTGCCATTGTTAGAGTCTTAAAAAATTTAGATATATGCTAGAAAATAATCATATTAAAGTTTTAGTTTCTCATCCTAGTGTGAGAGATTACATAATGGGGATAGAGATTAGTGTAAAATGAGCCAGTTGGGTCACCAAGATCCTGGAGTATGATGTGGTCATCAAAGCTAATAAGTTGAGTAGAGGCAAAGGATTATGTGAATAGCTAGCTTAGACATTAGTAGATCAGGTGAATTCATCTTACCATTTGAATGAGGAGGAACCTACAGCTGAACCATCGGTTGTCAGTTCTTGGATAGCAAATATGGATAGTTTCCTATCCACTGGTGAGTATCCCTATGGACTAGACAGAACTAAAAGAAGACATTTTAGGCTGTAGTCTATCACTTATGCTTTGGTGGATGGTGTTCTCTTCAAGAGAAACTTGGATGGAGTCTTACTGAGGTGCATAGAATCAGATCAAGTTGATAGACTTCTTAGTGAGTTTCATGCTGGCCCAGTTGGTGGCCATTTCTCTGCTAGAGCTATAGCTATGAAAATAAAAAGGGCAGAGTACTTTTGGCCCACATTACTCAATGATGCCCATGTATGGGTAAGAGGATGCAAAGAGTGTGCTTTGTTTGTAGGAAAGAAAAGATTGGCAGCACTTCCACTCCACCCCATTCAAGTTGAACAACCCTTCTCAGTGGGGATTAGACTTCATTGGCATGATAAACCCTATTTCTAGTGTTGGTCACAAGTGGGTTTTGACTGCAATGGATTAATTCACCAGATGGGTTGAAGCAGTCCCACTCAAGGAGGCAAATGAATCATCTATCATGGATTTCTTGGAGGAAATCATGACAAGGTTTAGAGCTCCTCATACTATTATTTTTTATAATGCAAAAACATTCACTGGTTTTAGGATTGTTGATTGGGCTCTAAAATACAATGTATTTTTAAAGACTTCATCCAACTATTACCCCAAGGTAATGGGTTGGTTGAATCTACTAATAAGAAATTGATCAGAATCTTGAAGAGAACCATGGAGACTAACCAAAGGCAATGACACAATAAGATCAAATTAGCTCTTTGGGCTGAGAGGATCACATACAAGAGGACCATTGGGAACTCTCCTTTTGTTCTAGTGTATGGAAGAGAGGCTAGATTACCTATATCTTTAGAGATTCCTGCATTAGATTTGACTCAGCAACTGGAGTTGGAAGGAGAAGATGCAAGGTCTCTTAGGATGGCTAAATTGACTGAATTAGAAGAGAAACGTAGGTCAGCCATGGTGACATTAGAAGAACATCAATTGTAGACTAAGAGGTATTTTGACAAGAAGACTAAGATCCAGACCTTTAATGAAGTGATCTTGTTCTGAAATGGGATGCTAACAGAGCCAAACCCAGAGGCCACACCAAGTTTGATGCACTTTGGAGTGGGCCTTATGTCATCATTAGCAGTAAATAGGCAAATGCCTTTATTTTTGCAAGGCTGGATGGTGAATTTCTACCAATCTCAATGAATGGGATCCATCTTAAACCTTACCATTAAGGTTGGTATGAGGTCTTGTACATATTGTTTTAGTTTATTTTCTTCTTTATATTTCCCTTTCCCTAAGTGCTTCTCCACGAGCTACATTGTCATTAGGAGAATGCAGGCCTTTTTCCCTTTGTTGTGATTTGGGAGGCAGGTTTTAGTTGTCTTGACCCCTTGATTATTCTCTTGACTCTATGCCCAATGGATGCTTAAGGCCACTGACCTAATTGTTTACCAGGCAAACATCCCTAAGAGGTCACCAAAATGTTGACCTATTTTCCTTTGCTCAGAGTCAAATGGTCCACTCTTAAAATTCTTGTTGACCCCATTTAAAGCCTACAAATTTCCATGTGTTTAGGGTCTTAGAGTTTTAAAATTTTGAAAAAACCATGTTCCCAAGGCCTTAAACCCTAAACCCTAAGGGTATTTTGCAGGACTGATTTCTTTTGTTCTATTTTCCCATTAACCTACTATTGCCTGTGAGGATCCTCTAAGTCATAATCTCAAGCCCCCTTGTGTCATAAAATAACTAGCCCTAGCTTCTTGATCACCACCTATAGCCCGTGCCTTTAATTTTTGAAAGGTCTAAGTCAAATATTTTGAGTCCCTTGTGTTTCATCTACCTTGCGTGGTCCCCTTTTAAAAACAGCTTAATGTGCACGTGCTTTGTCTTGGCCTAAATGTGCCACGTGGTGAGCCATCGCATGCTTGTAGACCTCCAAAGCTGATGTCACCTTCCTTCTATGCAATTGCAAAAGAGTGATAAGTGTAAAGTGCTATCAATGATGTGGTCAAGTGAAGCGGATCACACCAAGTTTATTAAGATAAGAAAGCAAGAGGCTCGATGTAAATCGGACAGTTGCGCGCTCTCACAAATGAATCTTGCTAGTGGTGGAGATCCTGTGCATGACTGCAAGATGTCTCCACATGGTAGCTTTCTAAGTTGTAGAGGTAAAAGGAAGTGAAGATTCTTCAGGTAGCTCTAGAATGAGGACACATGTCAAGTATTTCAGGGGCCCATGGCCATATGATTGATGATTCCGTCGGGTGAAGGAGATCACGCCAGGTGTCAATGAAGGAAGGGCTATGGTGGGGCCATTGTAAATCAATGGTGGCACACTGTCATAGGTGAATCTTTCCTATCAGGTAGATTCTTTGCACACCTATGAGATCTTGTCACGTATCACAAGGCGTCAATGTTAGCCCAATGCAAAGGTAAAAGGTAGAGTATACTGTAGATCTCACGGGGTCGTCAATCTCTGAACTGTTCCTTCATCCAATGGCTCCAATTTAAATTTAGACCTTTTAAACTTTCGGTGGTGCCAAAGAATTCAACTGAGTTGGTGGGGATTCAAATCTCGATTATTCAAAGAAATTCAAGCTGATATGGCACAAGATCAAGGGGTTCGAATCTTAAAGTGTTGTAAAAGATTTGCTCAGGGGTTTTGTCTCATCTTCCATCAATACGGATCCAATCTTCTCAGTTGCCTCTTAACAGATATTCATTGCATTGATTGTTGTAGATCAATGAATTAGTTGTTCGCATTAAAGGAGAAGTATCTTTCATCTACCCAGGTCTCCAGATATTTTCTGCAGTTAATTCTTGCAAATAGTCATCCCTTCAGACATAGATATTTTCTGACAGAGCCCATGGAGCAATTTATTTTAACCTAATTAAGTTTTTTGGAATCAAATCCTATATAAGCATAAATGTAAGATGTAAAAAAGGTTGTAAAATAGCTAGTCTTATGCTTCTGTATTCCAAATGAAACTTTCCTCTATTGTAATTGTGCCTCTTGATCAATACATATGGTTTTTTACTTTTTCATGCTTTTTAACTTTGTGTAGTCATAGAATTGGCTATTGTTTGTGAATGTTTAAATTCCTAGCAATCCATTCTTTACCTCTGTTAAAATCTCCATGATCAATGTAAGTTTATCAGCTGTATTCCTTTATTTGTGCATCTTAGCTCTGTGAATGTTCTTTATTCAAACCCAGTGTATCACCTCGCTTTAGTTTCAATTTTACTCCCTCTTCCCCTTTTTCTAAATAGGTGGATAGATTAGTTTTAGTCTTAGGTTAGTTGAATCTCTCATTCAGCAAAGAAACCAGCCTCTCTCTAGAGATTCAGCCTCCCTGCAGGGTCCCACACCTGGAGGTCGTCTCAATGTTTCACTAGATTGTTGGAGCCCTAAAAGCCTTCAACATTGGGTGCAAATCTATGTGACAATAGTTACTTATATAGTATTTGATTGATTCATTGTATCAATAGAGGGAATTACAAATTTAGTAATTATGTAATGCTTAAATTTAATAGAGTAATAATTTCAGTTGTTATTATTAGTACCTAGATAAAACTAAAACAGTCTTATTATCATTTTAGTTATAAACCTAAAACATTTGGTGTGGAAGCTTGGAACTATACATTTTACATAGTTTTTTTTAATTTGAACATGAAAACTATTATGTCATGCCTAGATAAGGCAACAACTAAAATTTAAGCATTAAATAAAAACCCTAACCATTTTTTGAGCTAACTTTTAGACAAGATTAGCTAGAGAAGGTGAGTGATTTTACCCATAAGTCACTTAATTTATTATATGTCTTGTGCCAAATAGAGATATTTTATTTTATATTATTACATGGAAAGAAGATAGTAGTTAAAATTATTTTTTATTAGTAATCAATTAAGAGTAGCTTTAGTTATTAAATTTAAAGATTCTTTCTTCACCTTATATAATAAGAATAAATTTTTTTTAGATTAATAGACAATCTTACTTACAAATTTGTGATTTGAACTCTAAATCTCCAACCTCCTCATAACTTTAAAAAAAATAGAGAACTTCCCACAATAACTTTTGCTTAATCTCTACATTTTTTAGAAGTTCTTCAAAATGTTATTTTATAAGATTTAAAAGTGTTTTAAGACCAAAATTTTGATGCATGTCCTTTATTTCAACATTTTGATAATAGATTGTTGGAACCCATTACAAATTCAATATGTCTTTAGAAAAGAATGACCAAAACTATTATGAATCATTTGAACAAATGAATCGGGCTTTATTAGTCGAAGTTGCTCAATTAGCTTCGCAAGTAAAACAACTTAAAAAACAAGTTATGGATAACAAAGGTCAATCTCATGTTGAAATGTCTCATGACAATGATGACACTTCATAAAGCAATTCTAAACATATGGAACAAAAAATGAGAAAAAAATAATAAAAAATAAAAATACATATGAATCAATTGATGAAGATTTAAGTTCCAATGATTCTAGTTTTGAATCCTCTAATTTAGCAATAGTAAAAGGAAAACGATAGAGGAACTAAATAGTTTTCCTATAAAATTAAGTTAGCAAGGATACCAAAGAGGCCAGAACTAGAGAGGAAGTTGAACAATGGTTGACTAATCTTGAATGATATTTTAATTTACAATATACTAGTAGTTGTGGTCGAACATGAATTGCCACATCAATTAAAAATGGTGCATTAAATTGGTGGCAATATACCTTACGATCCCTTAAATTACAAATACATAAGATTAAATGGGACTAGTTTAAGAAATTATTTCAACAAAAATATCTTTCAGATTATTTTATGCAAGAACAAAGGAATGAATTTTTTGAACTCAAATAGAGATGGTAGACTATTAATTAATCAAATGATTTTTTGAACGTTTAAATCACCTTGTACCTTTTACATGGTAGGGATCAAGTTGTAAGATTTATAACTAGTTTGTGAGATGGATATTAAGCAGATGTGTGGTGTGGTAGAACTATGACAATTGATGAAGCAACATAAATTGCAGAGCAATTTGAAAAATGTGATAACTTTATATGTCAACAAGAGAAAAAGAAAAGAAGACATAATGTTATTTCCTATGGAATAAGAAAAGAAAAAGATCAACATCAAGACATCAAAATAACATTCATTGTTGTACAGTTGATATGTCGATACATAAAAATGTTAACTCTTTTAAAAGAAAAATACTACTAAAAATCAAATGTAACATACACTGGTGGATAAAGTCATTATTCCAAGGATTGTCCCAAAAAATTAGTTAGGAAATTTCAACATTGTAGCAATCATTTGAACACTTTTGTACAACCCAAAATGAAAATCTATTTCATTGTCAATATAGGTATTATTCATTGTCAAATATTATTAGTATAAATTAAAGTAAAATCAATGACCAAAATGTAATACTCATATTTTTATTTCTCCTAAGATAGTGTCCAAATTAAAACTTGTATCTAGGGATACCACTCCTATTGAAGTTGAAATGGTTGACAGTAGAATAATTAAACATGTTGTTATTGAGAATATACCTTTTGAACTAGATAATTTTGAAATCCATGATTATTTCCATGTTTTGAATATAGGGAAATATGATAAAATTAATGGAATGAGTTGGTTAGAGAAGAACAATGCTTTAGAGGATGTGAAAACAAAAATGATCTTCTAGGATCAAACATGAGGACATGTCAAATTTTAAAGGGGAGAGAAGACCTCTCAATATTAAAACTATTTCTACCATGCAAGTTAATTATAGTGTAAGAAAATATTTTGCCAAAAAAATTGTGCTATGGTAATTCAAACAAGTCTTAGCTAACCTTTATTTTTGAGGGTTTTGGGTATTTTTTGGGCTAACTTTCCTATTTTAGGGCTTATGATCCTATTCAGCACAAACAATGCATTGTCAGCAAAAACTTGTGGCACCTGTACAATCACTATGTTGGCAAGAGACACTATATGGCTTCATAAATGTTGTCATTGATGGAAACAAAGCTCATCCCACCCATCTGCAAGGCATGGTATGTTCATACCAGAAGTTAGATTGAAGAATGTTGTGGTCCGATAAACAAGAACAAAGCATGTGGCAAGGTCCGACAGTCAGGTCTGGATCTCTCAGAAGAAGTATCTCAGTAAAGTATGGATTTGGAGAAGTCAAGAGGAGTATCTTTACTGATAGATTCTAGGGATTGAGCCTCTGGTGATGGAAGAGTGAAGAGACATGAGCACTTGAGTGTTGGGTTCCTATCTGGCAGAGTAGATAGAGGAAGAACTGACCGGCAGAGCATCAGACTTTAATCCAGATGAGATATTGATGATGATCAAGTTTCTTGAGGTATCATTCATGATTGGCTGACATGATTGATGACTTCTATAAGCATCTCCTTGATACGCATCACTTGACAAGTAAGGATTCAACCGACAAATCAGAGTTTGGGAAAATATTGACTATTCTGGATGCCGACTAGAAAAGTGTTGAAATCATTGGTGTGGATATATATACCAGATGGATTTGGATATGAAGGTGTGTGTTGTGTTGGGAAGTGTGAAGAAAAGCAGAAGAGTAGTGTGAAGGCAGTAAGACAGGTTCAGAATGTGACAGGACAGCAGCACCAAAGAAGAGGTAGAATGAAGTGCAGCAGATCAGTGTATTGAACCTAACCGAAACTGAACCTTAGCATGTGTAGATGCTTCTCATCAGTTCAAGTATCTTGTCACCTTATACCTTGTAGACAGTGAGTCTCTTATAGGCAGTGAGCCCTAATTGGCAAGTGCCATTTTGTACTATCTTATTCTTCTAACAGAGAATACAATCTTGGGTTAATCACCTCGTGGTTTTTCCCCTAACAGGGTTTTCCACGTCAAAATCATTGTGTCATGTGTATTGATGTTATTTCCATTTCATGGTTATGTTTACTTATTTGATTTGATGCTGCATTAATTGTTAAGGAAGTTCAGAAAGTTGAAATAATTAAGATAACTGATTCACCCCCCTCTTAGTTATCAACAATTGGTATCAGAGCCAAGTTCCTCCAAACAGAGCCTAATAGCTTGAGGAAGATCTGGGAATCTCAATGGATATGTATGGTATGAGGGAACAACTTCAGTCTACCCTAGATGATCTTGAGCAATCTAACTCCGAAGTCAATGAATTGAAGGAAAGACTCAAACAGGCTGATGATTTCATAAATGAACTAAAAGAGAAACTAAGTATCTCTATGAAAAAGAGAAAGGATCTACTTCAGCAATTGGCAAGTCAAGGTGAAGCCAATGATACAAATGAAGACCTAAAGGAGAAAACCAAGCTATGTGAAAAATTGTCAAAAGAGGTCATTATGGTAAGACATGAAATGGAATCAGGAGTTATGAAATTCACCCAAGAAATTGAAGAGAAAAGAAAAACTGAAGATGATTTAAGACAATCTCTCAAGGAGAAATCAGAAGACTACCATAAAATGGATAGAATAATCAAACATCTAGAATCTGACCTTGAAGAAGCAAGAGATAATGAAGATCAACTTGAGAATCAGATTGACACTCTTAAAAGTGATCTTCAAATAGCAAATGAATACAAAGAGAAATTCAAGATAAGCTCTGCTCAACTTGAAGTTCTTCTTCAAAGCCAGAAGAGGGTAGATGAAAAACAAGGCTTGGGGTATGAGAAAGGTGAAAGCTCTGGATTAGGAAATCCAAGGAACAGACCTAGAAGACCTCCGGTAAGGCAACCAAATGCTCAAAGATATCCATCCTTCAATGGATATTGCCACAATTGCAATAAGTTTGGTCATAAAGAAAATCAGTACAGAAGAAGAATGAATCAAACTAATTCATCCTTCTCCGGACAATGTTTCAATTGCAAAAGGTATGCTCACAAATCTCATGAGTGTAGAAATATGCAAATAAACAATTCATTCAATGGTAGATGTTTTGCATGCAATAGAATGGGACATATGGCTAATCAGTGTAGATCAAGAGGATATCAGTCAAATATGCAAAGAAATGTTGTTTACTACAATTGCAATAGATCTGGTCATATTGCCAAATTCTGTAGAAGTAAGAATCAAGACAAAAGGGGTCCGGAACAGCATAATCATAACCAAGACAAAGGAAAATGAAAAGTGAACGCGAATGAAATTCAAAGGGAGATGAATTAGATTTGGGTGAAGAGAAGCATAGAGAATGTTGGGGATGGATCCACACCAAAATCTGGTGTTAATAATCCTTCCGAAAATTGAATAGATGAGCTCTGGCTCAGGGGGAGTCACTAAGAAAAACCAATTCCCCCAGCCAATCAATTGGTGCCTGATATTGGCACATGGGAAGTTGCGGATTAAAGGGTTCTTAGAGAAACATCTAAAGGAGGTTTGGTAAAGATATGAAAGATCCGCAACAAGATTTGAAGAGTCCAATCTACCAAGATTGATCTAGTTTAACAGTCATTTGGTACAAATAGGATTCTCACAGTTAGATCCAGCTTGATTCAAAAATTATGGAATCTTGATCTGCGGATAGATCAAATGATTAGGGAAAGGAAGATAGATTGTCACTATTCACCAAGAATAACTCTAAGTGTATCTCAGTGATCCGTAAAAGATCTGTCTCAGAATAAGAAGAACAAGGCAACCAGAATGACCTAAGTTGTGCATTTATTGCAATGTGGAATTAGGGCTTTCCCACAAATAAAAGGGTTGGTTTGTTCATCATTTGCAGATTTGCATTCAAGAAGAAAAGAAAAGGAGCTCTGCAAAAAATTGTTTCAAATTCTCAAAGATCAACCGTTGAAGTCGATTCATCCAGCAAATTAATCTAGCTCATTCAGCGAACCCTAGAAGCATAAAAGGTATTTTCCGTTGCTGAATATCTCTCTATAAATCTTTTGAAGATGGCTACTCCAAATGTTGTAAAGATTTCTGATAGGCCTCGACCTAAATTTAAGAAACATCCTTACAAATCTCTAGAAGTGGATCCCTTAGGGGCATTTTCCAACATTCCGCATGGGGTTTTGTATGTTGAAGATGTTAGGGCATATATTCATGCAAACATTGAAAAATTTGGGGAATCCAAGTTGATGGATATCTATCACAATCAGTTAATAGATGACTCATTTGAACTCAAACCACAGTATAAGGCTATCTGGGACAAACATTTTGTACAATGCATTCATTTCCCCTGTTTTACAGAAGATGAATGGGTCTGGTATGTTTTGAGCAGAATGCATGACAACTTCATGTGGTTGAATAGGCCGTTTAAGATCACTAAGGATGCCATTAGGGCTATAACCGGATTACACTCAACCAGTGAGATGCCTATTCTCAAATCTGTCAAAAACCAAATTGTAAGTGAGGCTACCAGATCAAAATTTGATAAAAGAGCAATGACAATTAAGGATATCACAGATCTGGATATCAAGTTTACATCAATGATAATTGTCTATAAGATATATCACTCCAGCAGGGAGAATTCAATATCTAGAACTGTTGTATATACTGCTTATGAAATGTTAAGGAAGAATGCTGACTATGATCTCTATGAGCTCCTTCTAAACCAACTTTTGGAAAATCTGCAGAAGATAAAGAAGGACAAGAACTCCTTCAAATATGGTGGCTTGATACTCTGCTTGTTCTTCTATTATATGAATGAGCTACCTAGATCTAATGGGTAGATATGGCAAAATGATAGACCTGTAGCAATTCAAATTAGAGACTATCTACATGGAATTGGTGATGCCAATGCACAGAATACAGCAATCCGAGGGTACTTTAAGAACTTTCAGAACATGATGCAAGCCAGAGAGAGAATTCCCCAATCCCTAGTTGAAAAGTATAAGGATACAATATGCTTTATGGTAGAAACTGATCAATGCCTAATGGAGGCAGTGGAGCCAAGGGTAGTCTGGATCATGCCAATGGGGTATGAAGTAGATGAGAAAATAGTAGAGCTACATGTTCAACACATGCTCAGTCAACCCAAGGATCCTAAGGCAGAAAGGTTTGGAACCTTTGAAGAGTTGAGTGTGAAGATTCATGTGGAGTTAAGGCAACTGGAGATGAAGAGAAAAGTGAGAAAAGAAGTAGAGAATGTTGCCAAAAGGTATGGCATCTCAAAAGAGGCACTTGACGCAAATAGAGAAAAGTTGGAAAGGGTAGAAAAAGAAAAGGAAGAGGCAGAAAAAGAAAGTGCTCCGGTAGAAGCCCCCTCTCGAACCAGATCTTCTAAGAGCTTTGCATCTGCCACTGCTAAGAGCTCAAAGGCATCAAAACCAGAAGCAAAATCATCCAGTAAAGGAGAAAAGAGAACAAAGACAAAGGCAACAAGGTCTTATATCAATCAGAAGGATGAAGAAGAGACAGAATCTGATGAAGAAGAAGAAGAAAGTATCTGGTGAAGACAAGGAGGTAGAGGTAGAAGAGTTTGTTGAAAGGCCCACTCTGTCCTTAGATGATGTAGTTAAAGCAGTTATTGTGGATGGGAACCTGCAACCAATAACAGAATTCTATGATGCATATAACGATGCAGATAGAAAGATCTTGGAGGAAGCCACAGTTAAGTACTTGAACATATACAATAAAGCATTTATTGAAATAATTTCTCTAATTCCTAAAAGTTTAGAGAAGGAACTTGAAATGAGAAAAGAAAATGCCAAGGCTAAGGACTTAGAGATTAGAGAATAGATAACTATTCAGCTCTATCCTTCAATTACTCTGAAACAAATGGATATGATCTTCAAAGATTGCAAGGATGAGTTCTGGAGCAAGGCTAGAATGAATCAGCTCATGCTTGGAGAAACTAATAAAGTGGCAAAAGAAATAGAAGAAATCCTCTAGAATGCCTATAAAAGATTCAATATTCCTGTTATAGAGGATTTAGGTGATGATCCCTCGGGAATGGATAACAAAGAAGAATCTACTGAGGCTGTAGCAGAAGAGGTAAAGGAGACAGGTGAAGAAAAAGATAAGGACTTAGAATCCTCTGCTCTGGAAGAGGAGGTCCATGAACAAGCAAACATCTCTCCTCCAGTTTTCCCTACAGACTCCGGATCTAAAGAAGAAAAAAGAGTAGAAGAGAAGATCAGTCAAGAAGCAGAGGAGAAGGAAAAAGAAGATGATAGTAATAAGGCTGCAGAAGGAGAGAAAACTTCAATAGAAAAGACCACAGATGATAGTGGTAAGGCTGCAAAAGGGGACAAAACCCTATCACCGGCAAGAGACATAGCAGAAGCAGTCAAAGAATTCTTAACCAAGGAGATGATGGAATTTGATGAACCAGAACTTCTTCAAGGACCATTCAATTTTGACTCCCTCTCCCCGGTTCAAACCATGAAGCTAGCATCCTTCACTTCAACAAAGGCAAAAGAAAAACTTCTGAAGTCTCACATGGAAGACTGCAAGCTCATAGAAACTACATCCGGTGTTTTGGAGAAGATCATGCCATCTTTTCAGAAGGATCCCTTAGCCTCTTCATCCAGTAATCTCAAATCTCTAGTAAATAGTGTTAGCACACATTTTGATTCCTTAGAGAAGTCAGCAGAAGATAAAGTCCGGAAGGAGTTTTTGGAAAAGAGATTCTCTGAAGTACAAGGACTAATAACCAATGATAGGAGAAATATGGATATAGGGATAAAGAGCTTAGAAAATGCTCTTAAAGATGGCGAGGAAATGTATAAATTTTGTCTATCATGGTCCAAAGTAACAGTGAAGATTGAGAAGAAAGTGAAAGAACAGGAGGATAAACTAACAAGACTATCTCAGAATTTTGATCCTCTTACCACTTCCATAATAAATCAAGAATGTCAGACTATTGCAGTCTTGAATGAAATTAAGAAGCTTGAGAAGGAGAAGAAAAATAGAATAAGTAGGTTGAGAGAACTTAGGGGGATAATTATCCCTAAGTTAGAGGCCATGCATGAAGCCTTAAATGATGCTCAAACCACAGCCTAGACTAGTGATCTGACAGATCTGAAGAGGGCAGAAGCTTTTGCATTCCTGTTGAGTTGTCACATCTCAATTTTGGATAGGATGAAGTTGAGTTGGGCGACAGAAGTTGTACAATTGAAGAATACTTTTGCAGATATACTAAAGTATATGTAAAGTATAACCAGATAATATACTTATGCGATAGATTGAGTTTTGTAAATTTTGGTGTGCGGACCCCACCCTTTGCCATTGATGTCAAAGGGGGAGTGAGGAGCAGTGAAAAATGAAGAATCCAGCTAAGGGGGAGCTCTGAAAAATGTACATAAGAATAGAGCATTAGCCAAGGGGGAGTATAGTGTGACACTTAGTCATTTTTCACCAAGTGTTGCCATCAATGCCAAAGGGGGAGATTGTTGGCAAGAGACACTATATGGCTTCATGAATGTTGTCATTGATGGCAAAAAAGCTCATCCCATCCATCCGCAGGGCATGGTATGTTCATACCGAAAGTCAGATTGAAGAATGTTGTGGTCCGGTAAACAAGAACAGAGCATGTGGCAAGGTCCGGCAATCAGGTCCGGATCTCTCAGAAGAAGTATCTCAGTAAAGTTCAGATTTGGGGAAGTCAAGAGGAGTACCTTGACTGATAGATTCTAGGGATTGAGCCTCTGGTGATGGAAGATTGAAGAGACATGAGCACTTGAGTGTTGGGTTCCTATCTGGCAGAGTAGACAGAGGAAGAACTGACTGGCAGAGCATCAGACTTTAATCTAGATGAGATATTGATGATGATCAAGTTTCTTGAGGTATCATTCATGATTGGCTGACATGATTGATGACTTATATAAGCATCTCCTTGATACGCATCACTTGACAAGTAAGGATTCAGCTAACAGATCAGAGTTTGGGAAAATATTGACTATTCTAGATGCCGACTAGAAAAGTGTTGAAATCATTGGTGTGGATATATATACCAAATGGATTTGGATATGAAGGTGTGTGTTGTGTTGGGAAGTGTGAAGAAAAGCAAAAGAGTAGTGTGAAGGCAGTAAGACAGGTCCGGAATGTGACAGGACAGCAGCACCAAAGAAGAGGTAGAATGAAGTGCAGCAGATCAGTGTATTGAACCTAACTGGAACTGAACCTCATCATGTGTAGATGCTTCTCATCAGTTCAAGTATCTTGTCACCTTATACCTTGTAGACAGTGAGTCTCTTGTAGGCAGTGAGCCTCTTGTGAGCAGTGTGCTCGGGCAGTGAGCCCTAATTGGGAAGTGCCATTTTGTACTATCTTATTCTTCTAATAGAGAATACAATCTTGGGTTAATCACCGCGTGGTTTTTCCCCTAACAGGGTTTTCCAAGTCAAAATCATTGTGTCATGTGTATTGATGTTATTTCCATTTCATGGTTATGTTTGCTTATTTGATTTGATGTTGCATTAATTATTAAGGAAGTTCAGAAAACTGAAATAATTAAGATAACTGATTCATCCCCCCCTCTCAGTTATCAACACACTATGTCATTTATATAAATACCACACCATCGACAAAATCTCATGGTGCCTATGTTGTCCTCATGTCATCCACGCATAATTTGGCTTAGTCTTGGATTCTTTCTTTCTACGTCTATTTTTTATGTATCATGAGTGGTGTTTGTGCATTGTGTAGTAGTATCTACATAGTATATTGATCCTTTTAACACCATTTTCATCATTCTTGGCTAACTTTTGCTTGTCTTAAGGATTGGGTTATCTTGAGATTTGGTTACTAACCACTTCTAGGTCCATTGGTAGAAGCCCAAAACTTTCAAACTACGAAAAAGTGTGTTGTAGATTTATTTGAAGAAGACTTATCATTAAAACCTCACTTGTGTGTTTGTTTTGACATTTCCTAAGGTTCTTAAAATTAAAATTATTTGGTGAATTTGGTGTTCTTTGAGGTGTGTGTATGTTATTCCCTTGTGTCAAAAGACAACCTTGGGAATCAAAAACACCCTTTGAGCACATTGATTTTCACATCACACGTTTGGATTTCTAAGGTTAATTAATCTTGTTTGGTGTGCTTGTGTGGACCAAGTGAGCGTTTATGTTCTCCCCTCACACTGAAAGGTGATCTTGGGGATCAAAAACACATCTTGACTCACTTTTGTTCAAAGAAGTCAAGTGCATATGGTCTTTCCTCACATCACAATGTGATCTTGGGAATCAAAAGCACTTGGTCTTCTTTCCCTTTAGCAAGCCTACCTAGGATTTCATCACCTTAGGGGATGACCTAAACCACATGTTCCAATGGGGTGAGATAAAAGGTGTACCTCAAAGGAGTCCATCATCTTGTCTAGCTCAGCCTTGTCACCCCTTCTTTACATCGAGACAATGTGAAGTGGAAAGGGACTTGTCCCATGACCACATTCTTGTAGATAGGACTCTAGTTCATGTATTTTTGCCTCTTGTACCCTTGGGTATATTGAGGAAGTCCCTTAGAAGCTTGTAAATCCTAGATAGGACTTTTCGATCGTATATATTTGTGGTACATTAGTTAGCGGTTAGCACTGAGAAGCTACTCACCTTTTGCCCATATAACCAAGTTTGTAGGTCATGTATGCTCTCTTATTGCTCCATTGTGTGATTTTGAGTGATAAAAAATAGTTAGTGCCTCATCATGGACCCTACACTCCATGACTAGACAAGGCATTAATGGTGGGCCTATAAGTGTATACACACATTTTTCACTAATTTAGGTTGTTGTTGTGTCTACTTTGCTTGCAATTGTGAAAGACTCAAACTTGTTTTCAAACCTCAAACCAAACCAATCCTCCAAAATCACAACATTACTTTGAGAAAACATAAATCTCAAGCAAATGTTCAAAGCTAAGGACATTAGCCCCTGAATCCTTTGAAATCCCAGACTTTCCATACCATCAAATTGTTTCCCAAAGTCCAAACAAACCCATCTCAACCTAAATCCAAATCATCACACCTTTCAAATCCCTAACCTTGCTACTCCCCACCTCATGGTACCCCTTTTGATCGCGAATGGCAAGTTATGAAAGATGTCATTAAGGGGATGTAAGATGGGACACAATAAAATTCTTATACATTTGAGTTAAGTCCTTACCCTCTTAATCATTCTATCTCACAAATCTTGTTCCTCCTTTACTTTGAAGTTCTGAAATTCAACAAATACAAAGGTAAGGGTGACCCTAGGGAACACATCAAAGAATTTTACATGTCTTGAAAAGAAGTCATGCACAAGGATATGTGCTTACTCTACCTTTTCCCCCTAATATTAGGAGGCCAAGCATTAGAATAGTTTCTACACCAACCCAAAGGGTCCATCACCACCTTTCCCAACCTCACGGAGAAGTTTATAAAACATTTCTCCTACAATATTGAACATGAACTGATGATCATGGACCTTTGTATTGCTAAAGAACAATCATGGGAGAGTTTCTCATCTTTCCTCTAGTGATGCAGAGGCCTAGCAATCTGATTCCCTTGGCCCATCCTAGAAATAATAGTTCACATTTTCATTACAAACCTCAATCGAGAATTAGCATTCTATTTGCAAGTATATTGTGTGATAACTTTTAATGAGATCATTGAAAAGGGAATTCATATTAAAAAGCCCTTATTTCTAAAGGATTAATCAAGGTATATTTTAAAGACCAAAATCAACATGAAAAAATAAAATTCTTTAGCAAAAATAAGAATGTAGTCAGCGATGATGTTTACAATAGCATCAATTAGATGAGAATTTGTTGATGGCGATGGAAGTTGCTTTCTACCACGGGCTAGGGCATGCCTAAGTGTGGCCCTAGTTACACCTTGTTCATGTTAGTTTGTGCATGATGTGGGGATGTTGTGGGGTGGATTTTCTATTGTCATGGTAGATCGGGGTCTATGTGGGTTTTGTTTGGTTCTTAGTCATTTTGGGATTCTTTGCAGGAAAGATTTTTGTTGAGGTTGGACTAGGAGGAGCTGAGGGATCTTCCAACTTTTGGAGTCTATCTCCTCTTCTCTGGGGATAGTTTTTACCTAGGTTTGCAATGGGGTCAATTGCTGATTTGAGCAATGGCTCTAAGGTTTCTTTTTAGGATGCCCTTAATAGAGAGGACCCTTCTCTATCTAGGGTTCCTTAGGGTTTGCATGCAGAGTGAGTAGCTCAGTTTGGAGGCCCTAAGGTTTCCAAAGTAAATGAATGTCTCGAGAGGAGCCAGGAAAGGCCAATCTTGGTGATCCAAGTAGAGTCATTGGAGGAGGATGTGAGTTACCTAATTAACCATGCTTTGATTTGCAAATTTATAGGGATCTGTGCCTCTTTGTTGTTTATTGAATATTGGGTTCATCGTACTTGGAACCCTAAAGGTGACTTGGAGGTTATGTTAATGGTGAATGGTTATCTTTTGGTGGTGTTCTCAAATCTAATGGATCGTCACAGGGCTTTTAAGGGAGGGTCATATTTTCACAATTAGATGGAGCCTTTTATTAAGCCTTAGCATACCAGATTTAATCCAACTGAGGAGCTCCCATCTAGAATTCTGGTGTGGGTTTGACTTCCTTGGTTCCCACTTGAATTTTGGAGAGATGATATTTTGCATATGGTTGCGTTGCTACTAGGCAAGTCGGTGGGCCCTTCGCAATAGATGTTGGATAAAAAGGCAATATCTTGTGCTAGCATTTGTGTTGAAATAGATTTAAATAAGCCTTTGCCAGATTCTGTTGAGATTCAATTGGGTGAATCTTCATGGACTCAGCAGTTGGACTCTGAATCCCTCCCATTTAGATATCATATATGTCATGAGTATGGGCATTTGCAAAAGAAGTGTCCCAATGCTTCTCGTGTTGGGTCACAGATGGTTAAACCTCCTCAATCTTCTCCCCAGTTGGAAAAAGGGAAAGTACCAATGGTAGTTGAGGAAATAGATAAAGAGGGTTTTATTGTTATAAAATCTCATAAAAAAGGAAGAGACCAAAAGAGGACTCTCAAGGATAAACAAGTCGATGAGTTATTTAGTCGATTTGATACCTTAAAGGTAGGTGAGTAGCAGGGCATGGTTCCTAAAGTAGTGCAGGTTGAGATAGACACCTTGGGGATGGCTCAAGGGGTTGTAGGGATGAGGCCTTGTGTGATATCTTTCAGGTAGAAGTAACAGGTGCTCAGATGAAAACAAATCAAGATCATGTGGTGTCCAGTTGTATGGAGATAGCTGGGGTAATTGAGGCTGAGGTTGGTCTTAAATTGGATTCTCCAAGCTTGCAGTCCAAAAATGAGGGTCAGACTCCTCGAGCTTTCAATCACTCTCATCCATCCCTTGCAATTCAACAAAAGAATATCAAAAAGTATTCCATGGAGAAGCCTTCCAAGATGGGGAGGAAGAAAGATCAGGAGAAGGTAAAGATGATAGGTGAGACACTGGTGGAATTAAGGATAGTGAACACCCTTGATTCCCACTTCACTACCTCTCAAAAATCATTTCATGGAACACACAGGAGTTAAACAACATCCCTAGACAAAAAGTTGTTTAGGATTTGATTTGTGTTCATTCCCCTGATACAGTTTTCATTCAGGAGTCAAAGTTGTCGGTTGAAGGCATGTCCAATATTGCCTCTCATTTGTGGAGCAAAGGTTAGTGTCAGTGCATAGGGGCCCAGGGCAGTGCAGGTGGTGTGACTTGCTTATGGGATCCTTGTAAGGTTTCCCCAATATGGTGGTTGGCTAGTAAATCCTCCATTTTGGTGGTGGCATCTAGTTTTGAATCAGGGGAGGTGGTTCTGTTCACCAATGTGTATGCTCCAGTTGAGACTTTAGGAAAATCTTCACTTTGGTCTCATATTTTCTATGTGTGCTCATTATCTCCTCTTTTGCCCTAGATTATGGTGGGATATTTTAATGCTATTGTTAGTTTGGATGAGAAGAAAGTAGAGTTGAATAGGCTGGAACCTTCTTCTACTTTGTTTCGAGATCATATTTTTTTCTTGAACCTGATTGACTTAAAGCCTTCCAATGGTTTGTTCACTTGGAAAAATTGAAGATGTGGAGAGCATGCTATTTTTGAAAGGCTCAATAGGTTTCTGGCATCTAGCTTTTGGATTGGTAACAACTAGGTGGCAAGTTCAAAGATCCTAGATTGGCGGGGATCAGACCATTGGCCTATTAAGTTCTCTGCTTCCTTATATGGGTCTTCTAAGAATCTATCTTTTAAGTTTCAACTTATGTGGCTCAGAGATCCCTCCTAACAGGACTTTATGATTGAGTGGTGGAGGAAAGGTAAACTGGCTTATGGTATTGCTATGTACTCTTTTGTCAAGAGATTACAGTATGTTAAGTTTCAGCTTAAGAGGTGGAACATACAATTTTTTGGTAACATTTTTTTGGCTAAGGAGGCAACCCAGTCCCATCTAGATACCATCACCAAGCTATAAAGGAGCTTGCAGAGTGAAAATTACGTGAGGAAACTTTTTGGAAGCAAAAGTCACGAGTTAACTGGCTGCAGGAAGGTGATCAAAACACTTTTTTCTTTCATCATTCCATCAGAGACAAAAGGCATGGGAACACGATTACTTCTCTAGTCTCCTCTTAAGGGACTCATCTATCCTCTCGCTAGGAGATTTCGACTGGGGCCTCTAAGCTCTTTTCTTCCTTGTTTTCGAAGGATTCTCCTTACTCAATTGAAGATGAAAATATTGTTTTGGATTATATTCCTTCTTTGGTGTCTAATTAGATGAATGAAGCTATCTTCAATCCTATCTCCATGATTGAATTAGAGAAGATTGTGTTTCAATTGAAGAGAGGGAAAGCTCCTGGACCTGATGGTTTCCTGGTTGAATTTTATTAGGAATTCTGGGAGATTCTCAAATATGACCTTTGGGAGGCTATTAAGGAGTCACAAAGGAGTAAGCAGATGTTGAAATCCATGAATGCTACATTCTTAGCACTTATTCCTAAGATAGAAGGGGCTAGCTCTCTAAACCAATTTAGGCCCATTGCTTTGTGTAATGTTATCTATAAGATCATTACTAAGTTGATTGCTAAAAGGTTGAAACCTTGGCTCAACGGGTTGATTTCTGAGGAACAAGGAGGATTTGTTGCTAGTAGGCAAATTTTGGATGGAGTTGTGGTGGTGACTGAGGCCATTCATTCCATGGTGTCATCTAGGGAGAAAGCAATGTTCATTAATCTGGATATGGCTAAAGCCTATGACTGAGTCAAATGGACTTTTCTCTGGAAGGTTCTTCTAGATTTTGGATTTGGGATTGATTGGATGGATTGGGTTATGAGTTGTGTTACCTCCACCTCCTTCTCAATGCTTATTAATAGTGAGCCTATAGAGTTATTTTGTGCTTCTAGGGGCCTTCAGCAAGGGGGCCCTCTATCTCCTTATTTGTTTATTCTTTTGGTTGAAGGTTTAGGCAGACTTTTTAAATCTCATGTGGGTCAAGGTTTGATCCATGGCTAGAGCTGAGGCAACAATTTGCCTCCTCACTCTCATTTACAATTCGTTGATGATATTACTCTGATGGGTTTGGCTAAAGTTAATGAGGCGGTTAATTTGAGAAGGGATTTGGATATTTATCTGGCAGCTTCAAAACAAAGGATTAATGAACACAAGTTCTCCATCTTCTTCTTTCACACCCCTCAGCTTATTCAGACTAGGATTATTCATATTCTTAGATTTCATATTGGGACCCTTCCTTTTGTCTATATGGGTATCCCTATTCATGTGGGTACCTTGCCTAGGGGGTTCTGGCAGGATATTCTTGTCAAGTTTTGCAAGTGGGTTAGTCATTGGACTTGTAGATGGCTTTCCTTTGCTAGCAGAGTGACTCTATTGAAATTAGTGATTCAAGCCTTCCCCATTTATAGGTGCTTTGTTCAGGGTGCTCCTTCTAGCTTTATCAAGGAGTTTTATGCCCTACCAAATAGTTTTTATGGGTAGGTGATTTGGAGTCTTCAAAGTGGAGTTTGGTCAGGTGGGAGTCCATTTGTAGGCCAAAGCAAGAAGGAAGACTTGGCCTTCGTCAGGAAAGGCTAGAAGGTCAAGCCTTAGCTACCAAGCTATATTGGAGATGGTGCACTTGTTAGGATTAGGTTTGGGCTCAGATTCTCAATTTTAAGTACATCGGGGGTGTGGAAAGTGGTGATGTTCCTTAGATTAGTCTTTTAGATAATGGCTCTATGATTTGGAGCACTCTTAAAAGGGGTGCCAACCTTATTAAGCAAGGTTTGTTTTGGAGGTGTAACAGATGCTCTAACACTCTATTCTAGCATGATTCTTGGGATGGTTGTCCACCTATCTTGTTTATGTATCTACATTTACAACCCCTGTGCAACTTATTTCTTGATGCTAGGTGGTCTCAGGTTGAGTATTTCAAATCTTTTTAGCCTTTGGGTCAGGTGGAGGTGGGTCATTGGAAAGATTCCTCTGAGTGGCCACTGAGGGGATTGGTGGAAGATAATGAAGAATTAGCCAGGATTCTTGATAGCAGAATCTATAGTTCACTGAGGGAATGAGATACTCTGGCCTAGAGTCTGAATCTAAAAGGAATTTATTCTGTTGCTTCAGGATATCAGGAGTTGGATGGTCAGTAGTTTGGGGAGTCTTACTTTCCTTGGTGGAATTTTGTGTGGAACAAGTTTGATTGGAATAAGTGCAACTTATTTCTTTGGTTGATTTCTCATAGCCATTGCCTCACTTGGGATAATCTGTGGAAGAGAGGCTTTCAGGGCCCTTCTTTGTGCTTCCTCTATAATAGCAGTGAAGATAATGCTTCTCATTGTTTTTCCAGTGTTCTTATGCCAAATAAATTTGGCATTGTTGGTGGGGAGCTTGGAAGCAGACGTGTTTACATATTTCTTATTTGGTGTATTTTTGGAAAAGCCTAGGGCGGCCCCCAGCTAAGGCTTTGTTTCTTCAGATTGTGTGGAATATTGGACCCCCTTCATCTTATGGCAGCTATGGTTGGAAAGGAGCTGGAGAATTTTTCAAGAGAAGAAGTTGGTTGTTTAGCAAGTTTGGAAGAGGATTATGGGTATGCTTTAGGAGACTTTAGCATCTAAGTGTGATCTTTCCTCTAAGTTGGATAGTGGGGACTCTGAATTGGCTCAAAATTTGGGGATTGTTGTTGGTGGATCTTGCCTTTCTTCTTCTAGAAGGAATGGCCAGCCCAAGGGTAAGATTCAGAGGGAAGGTAGGTGGTCTCCCCCACCTCTAGGCATCTTTAAGATTAATACTAATGGATCTTCCAAGGGAGCTCCTGGTCCTACTGGTATTGGGGGAATAGGGAGAGATAGTTTTAGTGTTGCTCTATTCTTTTTCTCCATTTATAAGGGGCATCAGACAAACAATTGTATGGAAGCTTTGGCTATTCTCTGGTCTATGGAAAGAGGGTGTTTTCTTGGATGGTGTAAGATTATTTGTGAATCTAATTCTCAAATTGTAATTAACTTATTGAATGATTGATGTGTGGACAACGTGCATTGGTAGTTGGCTTTGGTGGTCAAGAAAATTCTTTATCTGAGTCACTCTCTAGAGTTTGTCTCTTTTCTCCATGTCCCTCAGGAATGGAAAAAAGTGGCAAATTATTTGGCAAAGTGGGCTTCCGATCCGATGAGGAAGTGATTGGCGTATGTTACCTCAAGACTGTACTCTAAGTCTAGAAAATCTTATTTTGAAGGATACCACTGGTTAGTTGGGTTCTTTCCTAGTGTTTTCCTTGGTCTGGGTTCATTGGACTTTGGCTCTGTATGGTTTTCTAGCCCATGGTTATTTTGGTGGGCTTGTACTATGCTTGGTGTTTGTTGTTGGTTTCTTTATTAATAAATTTTTACCCTTTTTTATAAAAAAAGAATGTAGTCAGCGATGGGATCACAAACTCTAAACATATTCAAAACTTACAACAACCTTCACACATTACTATCCCCTAAGGGAAGCCCAAACAAGAGAATAAAAAGAGACAATACACCCCACTTGGTGAGACTATCGAAGTTGTCTTCCAAAAGCACATTAAAGATAACATGATTACTTTCCCCTCACTCAATCCTTTGATGAAAACCATCTTACACCATTGTAGTTCTATGAGAATGAGTATTTCAATCATCACCATATCAAGGGTCATGCCATGGGAAAATGTATGAAATTGAAAAATTATATCCAAGACCTTATTGAGTGCCATGAGATTAAATTCGAATGACCCTTTGACTCATTTCCCAACATAGACATGGGTATATACCAAAACCCCTTCCCCAAACATGGTTAGTGCCAATAAACACACAAGAAAAATTAGGACCAAGGTTCCAGCACCTATCACATCCACTACCACAAAACCCCCTACAATTATGATTCTATCATTGGTAACATTGAGTAATCCCATGAACATGTTCACACAATTAAAATTAAATCCTCTAACTGTGTCGTTACGACTCGATCCAACAAAGTCTCAATCCAAGGCCCCTTTGTCCAATCCTCAAAAGTAATATGATATACTTGACCATCTTGAGTGGATGTTTGCCCAAATATCAATCCTTGATCTCCCACTCATAAGGATATATTGAATCGCATTCTCCAAGAATCACATGTACCCAACGACATTGATCCCTCACACTTCCAAGCCCTCATTGGCAACCTTTCCACCAACCATTGCTTAACCTTTATCCCTGGTGACATGCCTCAAATTGACCCCTCACATGCATGTCCCCTTCACATCAAAACTATCATATCCAAACATAAAGTTAAAAGAGTACTCATAGATAATGGATCAAGCCTAAACCTTTGTATATTTAGATTACTGCACAACTTGGCTACTCAGTAAAGGTCTTGCATCCATACATTATTACTATCAAGGCATATAAGAATGTAGATAGAGAATCAGTTGGCACTATCCACCTCCTTATAGAGGTAGGGCCCATATTGTAACAAACCTTATGTCATGTCATCAACCTAGATCTCCCATACAACATCCTCCTTGGCCGCACATAGATACATGCCATGCAAGCCATCCCTTCCACTTACCACCAATGCCTCAAGTTCCCATACAATGGTATATAAGTAACTATCCCTTTTGAGCCTCACCAATTTCAATATTGTAAAATACTAGAGGGACAATTTAACAAATCTCACCATTTCCCAATCTCTAAGGTTGTGTCTGATCTTGCTTCCACCAAATATGCATCCTATGTTAACCCCAATGATATCCCATCCACTCCCACCAACCCAACCCCCAAACAATCATCCATCAAATCATCCTTTAAGATCATTGATAAGGGGTGTGGTGAGTACCAAATCCATTAAGCCTTCTACATCTCCAAGATTCCCATTTCCCTTCGATCCTATGGTCAACATCACACCACTTCAAGTAATCCCTCCAAAATGCTACAATGTGGGCCTACTACTTTCATGCAAGGTGGTTCATTGTAAAATGAAACTATTGAAATCTCTGACAATACATAGCTCTTCCAAGATGAAGAATATGCATCCTATTTTAAGAATAACAAGTATTTACACCTCTACATATATATCAAAACATGAAATATAAAGGCAAAGGCCTTGGTCTCCATGAGAAAGGAACTCTTTATGGACTCTAAAGAAAACACCAAGTATCTACACTCATGGGCTAGGATATATACCCTAAGATTAACAACAAAATGTTGTTTGTGACACCCCTGACCTCATTGGGCATGCTTCCCCAATGTTGATGACATCAACATAGGCCCTGCTCTTGGTCCACATGAATAGATTGTTTCTACTAACTTCTTCCATGAAACTACTATCCTCACCATCTCCTTATGCCTCTAATACCCCAAGCTTATTAACTGGGACCAACATTACCCTCTATCATTTGATGTCTTCTAGAACAACGAGGCCATCATCGAAATTATATACACCTAAAAATGGCTCGAGTCAAATTAAATAAATATTTTAATATTTATTTTATTCTTATTTCTTCTATCAATAAATAAATATCCTAATTTATTTATATGATTCACATTCATCTTAATCTTCCAAAAATTAAATAAAAATCAATTTATTTAATTAAATCACCCAAATTCCTCTAAATCATCCTTAATTGAATAATTCCAAATTATTTAATTAATCATCTATCCTAAAGTCTTAATTCTATAAATCCATATCATTTCCACCTCACTTTACACCTCATCATGTTGCACACATAATTGATTATTTTTAATATTTAATTATATAATTATCCTCACTTACATGTCCTATTTATCCTCTAACCATCCCTATTCTTAAGATCTCGGTCTTTCCATGTCATCATAGTCAGAGGACACTTAGAGACACATGTCTCATAGTTCCTAGATTCTTTCCAACAACCCTACAAAGGACTCCTTCTTTGACCCTTGTCTTTTGGTCCTTGAGAGTATTGTGACAAGTGGCCTATTGCTCACACCTTTCTCTCCACCTTATCATCGTAGGAGGAACATCTCCCACTTTTATCTCTCTCATCCCAACTAATCAAATCTCTACTGTACACATCACATGACTTATTCCTCCACCGTGGATCTTTTTACACTTGGATTTGAGCATCCTTGGCCTATAAAAGCAAGCTTCTCACCTCTATTTTACAATCATAAGAGATTTTAGTACTTACATGTTGCAGAAATTCCATCAAGCAATCAAGCGTGCCTTTGGCCCCCCATTTGCATTAGTATCATAATCCTCATAGTTGCACAATCATTTAGTTTCATAATCTCTTCTAGTTTCATATCAATATCCATAGCATTATCAATGGCTTCATATCATTATCTTAGCTTTGCATTGTAGTTTTGTTCACTTTGCATATTTCATCCACAAAAACCATTCCTCTCATTGTCATCTTGGAAAGCAAGGAAGTACACTTCTAAGAGAAATATCATCATCAACAAGATCAATGAGAAGATAGGAAACAATGGAGATAAATCAGTTTGCAAGGCATAATCTATGTTTATTGCATTTATCTTAGTTTCATTGATGTATTGAATTCAAGTAGGAATTCTAGAGTATTTGTGGTGTCTTAGTAGGTTCTTACATTAGTTTCAAATTATCAATCACATTTTGGCACCCACCGTGGGGCCTTGCTCTATTTTTAACTTCCAAATTTGAGTTTTTGATGTACTTGCAGTTGTAATAGGTCGTTCTTGCACATTCAATTTCTAGTTCTACACATCTATGAAGAAAATAATAGTCCTGTGCATATAAAATTTCTTTCTGCGCATCTGAAACTTCTTTATATGCATATAACTCATCTTTCTGCACATTTGATATCTATTTCAGTGCATAAGAAATTTATCAGTTTTGAGCATGTCTTTTTAATGATTTTTTATGCTAACACTTGTTGCAGGTATCATCGATCATCAAAGAAATATATTCAAACTACTGACAATGGGTTTTTGAAGGTTTTAGGGCTTGTTTTAGGCATCATCATACAACTTGCATATAATTTTCACTTAGTTTCTAATTAGGAGGAGTAATACAATTTTGCATAAAAATCTTCACTTAGTTTCTAATTAGGATGGAGTAATAATAATCATGTTTCATACATCTTGCATACAAATCTTCACTTAGTTTCTAATTAGGAGGAGTAATCTTATCATTTTGCATACAACTTGCATATAATCTTCATCTAGTTTAAATTAGGAAGAGTAAACCCAATCTTGTATACAATCTTCACATACTAGGAGGATAAAATGGACAATCTTGCATTCTATCTTGCATACAAATCATTCACTTAGTCTAACTAGGAGGTTTAAATTGGACAAATCTTGCATACAATCCAAACTTAGCATAAATAGGGGGAAGTAACTTGATTATCTTTCCTTGTTATTATCATGCAAAAATTCTATCTTGTGTTGTTAGTTTAGTCGCACTTAACTTAATCTAGGTGGTCAATAAACAAGTGTTTGTTGTGCTTGCAAAAGTGATAGGCATATGCTCTCCCCTTGCAACATCTTGGGTGATCAAAAAGCCAGACTCACTTCCCCTTTTCTTGTTTACCCTTAGCAAGGCCTGCTCTTGGACTGTGATTCATCCAAGAGGGACGACCTTAAGCGGAGCTATCCTTTGACCCACTATACAAATGAGATAAGGCGAAAGCCAAGTCTTAACTGATGTCAGCCTTGCCTTTCGGTGCCAAACTAAAAAAAGGTGTACTAGCACTTTGTGGAAACAATTTTTGCATTGTGTGAAGTATTTGAAACTCTTAGTAGGATTGGTCAAAGCTTTTAATAGCTTGCCGCATGCTTGCAAGGCATTGGTCCCTCAAAGTTACTAAGAACCATTGTTATAGAGACCAAAATCCCTTTACTTGTTGACGCAGGAGCTCAGACCTCTGAAGCCGCCCAACATTTTTACTAATCATGTGTAGAGACAGAAAATTCAACTCTTTATGAGGAATGAAACTTGGTATGCCTGAGAAGTGTGTGCCATGTAAGGGGGAGCCGTGCTACCAAGTTTCTAGCTATTTGCCTTGATTTAAGTGGCTAGAGAAATCCAAGTTGGGATTCAACAAGTAGTATCCTTTCTCGCCTAGGATTGTACTTGTCTTCAAATTTGTTTTAAACACCAAATGTTACAAACAAACATCAAAATGTACTTCTTGTTGTGTTTTCTTGTCTAAAAAAAGACAAATCATCACCAAAAACATTTAGGTTGCATAGAAAAATGTGCCTAAAACAAGCAAAATTGATCAAACATTGCAAAAACACAGAGCTACGCATTTAAAACTTATTGTTGCGCATTTGACACTTCTTTCAGTGCGTCAAACTTCTGCTACGCATATAACCCATTATGTTGCACATTTGAACATTATTGTTGCACAATCATTTTTTAGTTCATATAAACCACAGAGTCTCGCATCCAGAATAGGGCATACAATCCACATAATTGCGCATTTAAACTTTGTTTCAGTGCATATAAACCTGTGCATCTATAACAGTGACATGTTCCTGAGATTTTGAGAGAAAAACAAAGTCATTTTTGGATACCCATTTCTACCTAGAATACACTTGAGAAGTCATTGAAACCATAAAAATTCATCCCATACCCATTTTCAGACATTTCACTCACATACCATACTTAGCCTTGCCAAAATCAAACAAAATCAAAATTTTCCCAAAGGTACCATTGAGATCTTTATTCAAACAAAACATTTGGTTAGTTTCCCTATCAAGATCAATCATCCTTTATCTAGAGACTACATTGAACATCTTGACAAGGTTAGTCTACATCAATAGTGATTCCTTTCATCCCTATTTGACTCACTTTGGATCAACACTTTGATTGCTATACATCATAGCTCAAGACTATTGTTTGAACAAGAAATCAAAACACCCCCTTTAGAAAATTTTATCACCAACTCAATCCAATCTTTCACCCCAAACTATATTCCATCACAAACATCTCTTGCATTCACAAAGTTTAACATCCAACCTCACTCATATCACACTTTTGTATGGTTGAAACTAGGTTTCAAGCCAAAAGAAGAAAAGAAATGGATTACACCAATAGTAGTGAACACTCATCTAGTGATGGAGAGGAAGAAATCAACCAAGAGGAACTTGATAAATGCTTACAAGATCCAAAATTCCAAAAATTTATGGATAAGGTCATAACAATGGATCCTCACAAATACTTCCCCTTACTTTCACAACAAGGAGCCAAACTACCCATTGATTTTGACATTTCACAATTGAGAACAACAAACTCATCAAACGAAATAGAAGCTCCCAATATTGAAAAGGCTAAGGATATGTCAAATCCTTTAGACACACTCACACAACAAATCCAAGCCTTACAAAAACAATTTGTGGACTTGCAAATGGGAACCTCCACAAAACATTACTCATTAGAGGATATATCTCCATATCCTTTTGACAAAAGCTTAGTCATGGTACCTTTCCCTTCAAGATTTGAAGTCCCTAAATTTGACAAATATAGGGGGAAAGGTGATCCATGTGACCACATTAGAGAATTTAGCACTGCATGCTTAGAAGTCACCCATAATGAGACCTATCTTATGCAACTCTTTCTACGCAGCCTAGGAGGTCAAGCTATGGAGTGGTTCTCCCATCTACCTCCTAGAATCCAAACATTCAATGAATTAGTAGACAATTTTGTCACCCACTTTTCATACAACATTGAACATGAGATTTCAATGTTAGACCTATGCAATAACAAACAAAAGAGTGGAGAATCTTTCACCACTTTCTTACAGAGATGGAGACAACTTGCTAGTAAATGTCCTTATCATATATCCAAAAAGAAAATGATTAGAATGTTTGTCCATAACTTGAACACTGAATTAAGCTATCAAATCCAAATCCAATGTCCTACTTTCTTTAGTAAGGTCATTGAAATAGGATTACTTATTGAGAAAGCTTTGATAGCTAAAGGACAAATAAAAATATATAAGGATGTCCCTAATTCAAACAACAACAAGGATAAATCAAGGTTTTGGACTAAAAACAAGAACATTGTAAATGATGGAGTTGTAGATGCAAAACGTATGACACCAAAACAACCAATTCTAAATCTATCGAGTCCACACAACAATACTACTCCAAACAAACCTATAAACAATCAACCAAGACCAACAAATTTTCCTCCTCGCAAAAAATTCACACCATTGGGTGAATCAATTGAATCTGGCCTAAGGAAGCTCATAAAAAACAACCTCATAACACTTCCTATGGTAAGAGAATATGAACCCAATTTCAAACCCTCTTGGTAGAATGATTCTAATTTTTGTGAATTCCATAGAAGTAAAGGTCACAAGACTAACGATTGCCAACAACTGAAACACACAATCCAAGACTTGATAGATCATGGAGACATATCAATTGATGGACATGCATCCAATGATGACCATTTGGAATTCAAGAATCCACTCCCTAACTATGAGAAGGGAGGTCCCTCTAAGCAAAACAATAACGGTGGCAACAATGCCAACTACACAAATGTGTCATATGATTATGTTGTTAACCACATCTCCAAAATGACTCACATGTAAATGTGATTCTATAAATAAAAAGCTTGATTGTAATGTAACCAATCATTGTGGAAAGATTAATCTCCAAGGAGTTCCTCCTAAGCCATCTTCTGTATCCAATCAGTATAATGTCCTAGAACAACTCTAAAAGATGAAAGGAAGCTAGGTGTGTGGAAATCGCTTCCTAGACTAATCTAATTAGGAGAGGGCTACGCAAATTCAATTTTATCCTAACTATTACAGCAATGTTAAACCATTAACATGAGATATTGCAGCAAAACACAAGAACCAAAAAGTAGATAGAAGAAGAGAGACAAAGATTTACGGTGGGGAAAACCCTTATCAGGTGAAAAACCCCTCAGAAACTTGCATAATGTATTAACAAATCTGAAATATGTTTACAATACACTTGCAATCCAAGATTCAATGGTCTTTGACACTCGTGTCCAGAGTCAAACTAGCAACATAACAGTACCTGTAAAACCTATGATACAACTCCCTCTCTAAGCACCTATTTATATAGAAATACAAGGCAATATTGGACCTTTCTTGGAATGGGTGTCCAACTTGGCCTCATAGCCCAAAACCCATGCCTAAGGACACTTGGTCAACATTGTAGAATGTGCCTAACACTTGTCCACAGCACCCATCCCAAAGGGGTCACCTATTTCCAAAATGGACTATGATAGATGCTCTTACGACACTTAAGACTATCATAGAATCTGTCATAGCGGTTACAACTTACAGCTGTAAGAGAATCTGTCATACATAGGCTATAAATAGCATATTCTCTTACAACATGTCATAGTCCACCTTGGGGTGCCCAAATATGCCTTTTTCAAATATGCTTTACGAAACATGTCTTCATGATGAAGGGGGTAAATCACAAAACACACAATAACAGATATTGAACACAGCAAATAGAACTTTCTTTTATTGAACTGGGCAGCTCATTACATTACAGAAGCTCAATTACAATCAGAGGATGAATCCTCTACTAGCTGCAACACATTACAGCTTTCCCAACCTTAAGACTCTAGAATCTTCAGCCTTCTGTAACCCCAAATCAGTTAGGGTTTCTGTTTTCCCACCTATTCTTGACTCTACACTAGCCCCCTTAACTCTACTACTGCCCAGGGTTCCCAAAATAGTCATAAATAGCACTTTTTGGCGGCCTCCAGCTAAATTTCAAAATTTGCAATTCCCTCCAAAAGTAGGTCAACTTCCAGGAAGCATAACTTTTTATCCGGGTATCTAATTGACAAACTATTTTAAGCACTAGAAAGCTCACGATGTTAACTATCATGCCAAAAATTTGTAAATAGATTTCTGTCAACTTTTTAGGATGTTATGGGAAGTTTTAGTGCCTCATATCTCGTTCCAGAAATTTTCAGGGGCTTTTCAGAAAACAAAAACTTTAATATCTTTCAGTTCACAAATGGTCTTTTCCTGATTCCTTCACCAAAGGTCTTATATTTCCATTATGTAACTTTCTGGAAGTTTTTGCTTCGTTACGTGCCCAAATGCAAACTTTCTAAAAATAGCAGGTACACTTTCCAAAATAGGCAGGTCGCTATTTTTAGCAGTTTTGGAAAAACTGAAAGTCCTACATTATTATTCTGGATATTATGGAACCAAAAACACTAATTATGGAAAGAAATGAAAAAAACTACAATGATTTTGAATTAACTTCTTTTGGGGTGATGCAAGATTGCCCTAACACCACTGGATGCTCCTACATCAGACACCCAGGGTAATTTGAGAAGTGACCCTGTCACGTCTCAGATGTTTGTGTGAGGAAAACCCAAACGGTCAACCTCTGCCTTAGACAACCAAGAAGAATCTTCAATAGGCCTTCCTTTCCATTTTACCAGATATTCTTCATATTGCTTGTTCCGAGTACTTCTTCCCACACGGCTATCCAAGATCTCTTCTATCTCCTCCATTGAAGTAGATGTCGGAATACTCCACTGCACTTCTGTTGGTCCATCCTCTGTTCCACCATCATGATATTTTGATAAATCAGCAATGTTGAAAACAGGGGAAATGTTGATCCCACTCGGCAGCTCTACCTCATATGCATTTCCTGAATCATGCTTCTTCAGGATTCTGCATGGTCCAAATTTCTTCATTTTCAACTTATTGTATGTTCCAATTGGGAACCTTTCTTTTCTCAAGTGAACCATGATTTCATCTCCTACCTGGAATTCCTTATATCTCCTCTTCTGATCTGCCTTAGCCTTGTACTAAATATTTATTTTATTAATGTGCTTTCTCACCTCTTCATGCAAATTCTTCAAATGTTCTGCAACGTCTTCAGCTTCAGCACTTGTCTTTTCTCCATTGTCCAGCTTCCTTAACTTAGAAGCATTTCTTGGGCTATTGCCATATACAATCTAGAATGGTGATTTACCAGTACTCCTATTGACAAAATTATTGTAAGCAAATTATGCCTATGGTAAAATCAAATCCCATCCCTTGGGCTTATCTCCTACTAAGCATCGTAGCAGGTTACCCAAACTCCTATTCACCACTTCAGTTTGTCCATCAGTCTGTGGATGGTGTGCAGAACTAAACTTCAAATCTGTCTTCAACTTCTTCCACAATGTCCTCCAGAAATAACCAACAAACTTGGTATCTCGATCTGAAACTATGCTCTTTGGTAGACCATGTAGTCTCACCACTTCCCTGAAAAATAACTCTGCAATACGAACAACATCATTAGTCTTCTTACAAGGAATAAAATGTGCCATCTTTGAGAATCTGTCCACCACCACAAAAATAGAATCATGCCCTCTCTGTGTCCTTGGTAAACCAAGAACAAAATCCATACTAATATCATCCCATGGCTTCTCTGGTACAGGTAATGGTTGATACAATCCTGTATTTTGACTTGTTCCTTTTGCCATTTGACATACTCTGCAACTCTGCACAAACTTCCTCACATCCTGCTACAGCTGTGGCCAATAATAATTTTTACCAACAATAGAAATGCTCTTATCTCGACCAAAGTGTCCAGCCAATCCTCCACTATGCTTCTCCTTAATTAGGTTCTCTCTCATGGAAATCCTCGAAATGCACAACTGGCTTCCTCTAAACAGCATGCCGTCTTAGATTATGAAATCCAACCATTTTGTCCTGTCCAAAGTAATAGGCTCCAGACAAGCTTTCCAAGCCTCTGCAAAATCTAGATCTTCAGGATACAAACTTTTGAGCTCATTGAACCCAACAACCTCTATCTTCATTTCTGTCAACAAATTTTGCCTTCTGCTCAAGGCATCTACAACTCTGTTGGACTTCCCACTCCTGTGCTTCAAAACAAATGTATAACTCTACAAAAACTCAACCCATTTTAAGTGCCTTTGGTTCAACTTCCCTTGACTATTAAGATACTGCAAAGCTTGATGATCAGTATATAAAACAAACTCTTTTGGCAATAGATAATGTCTCCATTTCTTCAAAGCCTGAACTATTGCATAAAATTCCTGATCATAAACAGAATACTTTTTCTTGGCATCATTAAGCTTCTCACTAAAATAGGCAATGGGCTTACCTTCTTGGCTCAAAACAGCTCCTATACCACTACCACTAGCATCACAATCTACTTGAAATACCTTATTGAAATCTGGAAGTGCCAAAACAGGTTGTTCTACAACTTTCTACTTCAATGTATCAAAGCTCTTGTCTGCTCCTTTAGTCCATCTAAACTCTTTTCTATCCCCTCTCATTGTCTCAGTTAGAGGTGCACAAATGCTACTGAAATTCCTGATAAACTTTCTGTAAAAACTTGCCAAGCCATGAAAAGATCTTACCTCCGTTGCACTCCTTGGCGTAGGCCACTCAATGATAGCCCTTACTTTTTCTGGGTCCATCTTAAGACCTTCCTCTGAGACAACAAATCCCAGGTATACCAGCTCCTTTGCAAAACTACATTTCTTCAGATTAATCAGTAGCTTCTCCTCCCTCAACTTCTCTAGAACTCTTCTGATATGCATCAAATGCTCATCCCAAGTTTTACTGAAAATCAAAATATCATCCAAATAAACAATAACAAAACTTCCCAAAAATTATTTTAGTACCTCATTCATGAGCCGCATGAATGTGCTCAGTGCATTGGTTAGCCCAAATGGCATGACTAACCACTCATACAAACCTTCCTTTGTCTTGAAGGCTGTCTTCCATTCATCCCCTTCTCTGATACAGATCTGGTGATACCCACTCTTCAGGTCAATTTTCATGAAGTACTTTGCTCCACTCAAACAGTCCATGATGTCATCTATTCTTGGCAATGGAAATCTATACTTGATCGTTATCTTATTGATGGATCGAGAGTCTGTACACATCCTCCATTCTCCATCTTTCTTTGGTGCTAGTATTGCAGGTACTGCACATGGACTTAGGCTCTCCCTTATCAGTCCCTTCCTCAACAACTCCTGAACTTGTCTATTCAGCTCTTCATTCTCTGCAGGGGTCATTCTGTGGGCTACCTTGTTTGGCAAACTAGCTCCTGGTATCAAATCCATTTGATGACTTATCTTCCTTACTGGTGGTAAACCTTCTGGTACATTATCAGAGATAATGTCCTAGAACTCTTCCAACATATCTAAAACTTCTGCTGGTACATCTTCACATTTCTCTTGACTAATCTTAGGAATCAATGCAAAGCAATGACGCTCATGCTTCATACCCTCCAAAAATTTCTTACCATCTACCAAACAAATTCTGGCAGTGCTACATACCTTTTCTTCCACCTCCTTCAAGGGCTTCAACTTATGATGAACTCCATCCTTTGTTAGGGAATATGTGTTTGCACAGCCATCATGGACAGCGCTCCTATCATACTGCCACAGCCTCCCCAACAGCATATGACATGCATCCATCGGTATGATATCACACAGCACCTCATCATGGTAGTCGCCAATCTTGAACTTCACTAAACACTGCTCATTGACCAAAGCTCTATGGTCCTGCAACCATGCAATCCGATATGGATGTGGATGCTTTCTTCTTGTCAACTTCAATTTGTCAACCATCTCCTCTGAAACAAGATTATCAGTGCTTCCACTGTCAATAATAATATCACAACACTTACCCTCACATTTGCACCTTGTGCGGAATAAACTCTTCCTCTGATTGGGTTCTTTCTTCTCATTCAGCAAGGTTCTTCTGACAACTAGGGTTTCTCCCCTTTCAGCATCTTCAGAATGCTCAGAATGTGCATCTTCATCTACATGTGCAACTCGTGCATTACCTTCAGGTCTTCTATTTGTCCTTCCTTGATGTTGCAGACACTCATATGCTTGATGCCCTTCTTCTCCACATTGGAAACATGTTCCTCTAAAACCTCCTCTTCCAAGTCCTTGCCTAGGTCTGCCTCTTCCTCTTCCTCTTTGCTCACCATTGTTCTGGTCATGAGGGCGGTAGGTATTATCCCCTCTTTGATTTTGACTGGTGCCTACTTCTTCACTTTTCTTTTGATCTTCATTACGGCCTCCATAGGATCTTCCACCAGTCCTTCCATCTTGACCTCTTCCCCTTTGCTTGCTATCAAATCTTTTGTTCATCTTCTCTTCCACCTTCAGGGAAAACTGGTACGCATCTTCTATGGTGGTCATTCTGACTAGGCTCAACTCCTCTTGAATACTCGGCCTCAACCCATTAATGTAACGGTCTACCTTCTCCTTGTTGGGCTCTGCATGGCCTGTCCTGATAGTAATTTTATAAAACTCTTCTGTATACTCCTTAATAGACTTGTTACCTTGTTTTAGTCCTTGCAGCTTCTTCAGCAACTCCATCTCATAGTCCACAAGAATGAACTGCTTCTTCAGTTTCTCCACCATCCGATCCCATCTAGTGATCTTTCCTTTTCCTCTTCTATTCCTCTCTAATTGGACCTCCTTCCACCAAATATTGGCATGGCCCTTCAACTTTGTTTTTGCAAACTTAACCAGATTTGGGTCCTCCACATCTTCATACTCAAAATACTCCTCCATGTCATTGATCCAATCAATAAGCTGTTCTGGATTCAAATCTCTAGAATATGTAGAAACTTCGATCCTGGGCCTCTTTCCGATCTTCAAAATGGCCCTCAACAACCTAACTTTTGTAGCATCTTCGGCAACTTCATGTTCTTCCTCAGATAGCTTTTCTTCAACTTCATCTTCACTTTCTTCTCTTGTCCTCGACTCAAACCCTCTTCGTAGCTCCTCTTGCAATGCATCAATTTGCCTTTGTAGGGCTCTAAAACCCTCTTCCATCAAAGCATTCCTCCCAACACAATTTCTTCGTGGAGGCATCTTGGTCTCCACAACAATCCCACAACCTCAGGTCCTGGTGCAAACTACCTCACAGTCGGCGATCTGTCTACACACTTAGGAACCCTTGCTCTGATACCACTTGATGAAGGGGGTAAATCACAAAACACACAATAACAAATATTGAACATAGCAAATAGAACTTTCTTTATTGAACTGGGCAACTCATTACATTACAAAAGCTCAATTACAATCAGAGGATGAATCCTCTACTAGCTGCAACACATTACAGCTTTCCCAACCTCAAGACTCTAGAATCTTCAGCATTCTGTAACCCCAAATCATTTAGGGTTTATGTTTTCCCACCTATTCTTGACTCTACACTGGCCCCCTTAACTCTACTACCGCCCAGGGTTCCCAAAATAGTCATAAATAGCACTTTTTGGCGGCCTCCAGCTGAATTTCAAAATTTGCAATTCCCTCCAAAAGTAGGTCAACTTCCGGGAAGCATAACTTTTGATCCGGGTGTCCGATTGACGAACCGTTTTAAGTGCCGAAAAGCTCACGATGTGAACTATTACACCAGAAATCCATAAATAGATTTCTATCAACTTTTTGGGATGTTATGGGAAGTTTTAGTGCCTCATATCTCATTCCAGAAATTTTCAGGGGCTTTTCGAAAAACAAAAACTTTAATATCTTTCAGCTCACAAATGGTCTTTTCCTGATTCCTTCACCAAAGGTGTTATATTTCCATTATGTAACTTTTTGGAAGTTTTTTCTTCGTTACGTGCCCAAATGCAAACTTTCTAAAAATAGCAGGTACACTTTCCAAAATAGGCAGGTTGCTATTTTTTGCAGTTTTGGAAAAACTGAAAGTCCTACATTATTATTCTGGATATTATGGAACCAAAAACACTAATTATGGAAAGAAATGAAAACAACTACGATGATTTTGAATTAACTTCTTTTTGGGTGATGCAAGATTGCCCTTACACCACTGGATGCTCCTGCATCACTTCACCTGTCTTACATGCTTCTATTTCTGACTCTTACATGTCATAGATTCGTCATAGGAATCCATCATAACCATTTTGGTCAAACATTCCCTTACACAACATGGAAGATACCGACAGATGGAAAAATGCTCTTACCACAAAGTGGGACACCTATCTCCTCATGTGAGGACATAATTACAAGTTGTCATATTCCATGTAGGATTGACACATCACCGTGCCACATCCCACAATATGACAATTGGAATTTACAAATATTTACAACATAGGCAATTAAATAATAAATACAAATATTAATAATGTAAGGAATTTACAAGGTTGAGACACCTTAATTCCCAACAAAAGACACCTGCACATAGATCTATTTTGGAGCTTTTGAATCTCTCACCATCCCATAAGGCTATCCTAGAAAAATCTTTTTTGGAAACCATTGTGCCAACTAATCTAGCCCAAGAGCAATTCCAAGCCATGGTAGGACATCTTACTGCACCCCATTTCCTCTCATTTACCAAAAAAGATGACATGTCCATTACCTAACCTCATAATGCATCCCTCCACATTGAAGCCCTCATTCATAAACACAGAATAAAACGGGTCCTTATAGATGGAGGGGTAGGTTTAAATATATGCACACTAAAATTAATCCTTGCATTGGGATTCTCTGAGCATATTGTTGACCCAAAGAAGAACATCACAATTAAAGCATATGATGAGGAAGAAAGGACATCTAAAGGCACTGTTGTTTTGCCAATACGAGTTGGACCGGTAGAAAAAGATGTGGTTTTCCAAGTGCTTAACATGGAACTAGCCTGCAATATCCTCCTTGGCCAACCTTGGATACATGCAATGAAGGTTGTACCATCCATCTATCATCAATGTATAAAGTTTCCCTACAACGGCCAAGACATTACTATCCAAGGTGATCATAATCCATTCCAATACTACAACACCATCAAACCAAAGCCAGAAGTTGTCATACCTACCAACCATGCAAGATCATCCGCTACACCCCTTGTTGACCCAAGTCATACCTTCTACATCCAAAACCTCCGAACCAAAAGTCAAGCTCAAAGATAAAGGGCTAGGAGAGTATTCCATTGAGCAAACCTTTTGTCTTGCAAAACTACCCCTATCACCCAAGTCTTATGGAAAACCCTCTATAGAAAAACCATAGTCATCAAATACTCCTAATGGTCCTTTTATCAAATGGGGAACTCTATCAGATGAAATTGATGAGAAAGATGTCCTTCAATGGCTGTATAAAGAAGAAGATATGGAATCCAAACCACAAGATCAACAACCCCAACTACAAACTGATGAATATGGCCTAGGTTTCTCTATTTTGCAAAGAATGGGATATGATGGCCATAGTCCCATAGACTTGAGAAAAGAAGGTATCATAGAACCCATACAACCTTCTTCTTTATTACCCCGAGACACTACAGGGCTAGGGTACTAAAGAAAAGACAAGGAAAAGGTTACCACCAACCTAGTTGAGCAAATTCACAAATTACAAGAAGAGAGTGAAACAAACTCTAACCAATGGGAATGGGATAGTCTTTATGAACTATCTTGTGAAGATAAAGGCATATTTGTGGTTCAGACATATAGCTCAACAAATGCATACCATGAGGGTCAAAGCTCAGGGTCTAGACCACTAGAGTTTGATTCGCAAAATGCTGAGAGTGAGTTTGAGAGGAAGGTCAGATGTTGCACTTGATAGATAATACTGAGGGGATTACTATTTTAGACCTTGTAAATACCCCCACAAACCTAGACAACTCCTCCATCCTAACCATCATTTCTCTTGAGTCAAACCAACCTGATGATCCTCTACCATTAATACATCCCGAACTTATAGATTGGGAACTACAGGAGGCTCCCGAACTAGATACCATTCAAAATGACGAGGCTATCATTGACTATCTAGAACTAAGGGTTCACTTACCATCAGGGGACCATAAATTTGGCTTCACTATAGAACTCAATGACAAGGCTTATTTTGGAGAGAGTGCCAAGCCTTTTAGTCACAAAAATGTAAAAATCAAAATAGATCTAATGGTGAAAACTGCTCTGCGGCAGTGTTAGATCATGAAAAAAGTAAAAAAAATAAAAGATGAATCTGATGGTGAAAACCTCTCTGAGGCACCAAAGGATGAAAGGCTTGACACTCTCCCCAATCTTGCACATCAGGAGAGATCATCAATTTTGATAGAACCAGTAGAACCTATCAGCATTGGCACAGAAGACAATCCAAAGATAATCCATCTAGCAGAATCTTTATCTGAGCAAGAAAGACCAGAATTCATCCAATTCTTCAAACAGAGACAGATAAATTTTGCTTGGTACTATGCGGATATGCCTGGACTAGATCCAAATCTCATAATGCATCACTTATCACTAGCTCCAAGAGCTAAACCAGTAAAACAAAAGCTAAGGAAGATGCATCCGCATATTGCACTATTAGTGAAAGAAAAATTGAAGAAGCTTGATGTTGGGTTTATCAGACCAATTGACTATCTAGAATGGATTTACAATATTGTTCCTGTCTCAAAACTAGATGGAAGGGTCAGTCTTTGCAATGATTTTAGGGATTTGAATAAAGCTTTCCCCAAGGATGACTTTCCTTTGCCTAATATCGACATCATTGTGGATCTTACAGTGGGGCATATTATGCTATCTCTCATGGATGGGTTTTCTAGCTACAATCAGATTAAAATAGCACTAGAAGACCAACACAAGACCACTTTTACATGTCCATGGGGTACATACTACTGGTGTGTGATGCCATTTGGACTGAAAAATGTAGGAGCAACATACCAAAGAGCCATGACAACAATTTTCCATGATATGATGCACACCATCATGGAAGATTATGTGGATGATATTCTAGCCAAATAACTCACAAGAGAAGAGCACCTGCAGGTATTAGATAACATATCTCAGAGACAAGTAGTTCAATGTCTGATTGAATCCAAAAAAGTGTGTGTTCAGAGTCACATTCGAAAAACTTTTAGGATATATAGTTTCAGCCAAAGGAATCGAGGTGGATCTGGCCAAAGTGAAAGCAATAATGGACATGCCACCACCTCAAAATATTAGTCAACTAAGGTCATTACAAGGTACTTTACAATCTATCTATCGGTTTATATCACAATAGCTAACAAATGTCATACATTTACCCACCTCCTTCACAAGAACATTCCTTTCAAATGGGATGAGGGGTGTGAACAAGCTTTTAACCTCTTGAAAGAGTACCTAATGAATCCTCCAATCTTGATGCCTCCAATACAAGGAAAACCACCTTTGCTTTATATTTCAGCTACACCAACAACTCTAGGAGCTCTTCTAGCACAGCAGGACTATGAAGGAAAGGAATGGGCCATTTACTACATCAATCAGACATTGGTCGGCTATGAGTTACAATACACACCCATTGAATGAGAATGCCTTGCCATTGTTTTGGCATCCCAAAAACTAAGGCATTATATTCTCACACATTCAATCAAGTTAGTAGCAAAGATAGATCCATTGAAATATTTACTCAGCAAGGCTACTCTAACAGAAAGACTATGAAAGTGGGTAATGATTCTTAGCAAGTTTGACATTGAATATGTGGATAGAAGAGCTATTGGCCAAGTGATTACAGATCAGTTAGTGGATGCACCATTTCATGATGACCATCCATTAAGCTTTGAATTTCCAGATGAAGCTATCTTCAACATAACAACACAAGCATGGAATCTCTATTTTGATGGATCCTATACTCAACATGGGTCAGGAGAAAGCATATTGTTGGTCACACCTCAAGGGGATACAATTTTGAACTCATATAGACTACTTTTCCCTTGTACCAACAATGTGGCAGAGTATGAGGCATTGGTCATTGGTCTTAAAATGGTTGTAGAATGGAAAGTCTGAGAGCTTCATGTGTACAGAGATTCACAATTAGTTATCAATCAAGCAAATGATGACTATCAAAGCAAGGATGAAAAGTTAATACCCTACAAGCATATAATAGATGACTTTAAAGAATATTTTGTTGTGATTTCCTTTGAACAAATACCAAGACTGGAGAACAAGGTTGCAGACGCCATGGAAACCATTGCATCACTCCTATACATATCAGAAAATCAGCCACATTATGAGTTCTTAGTGGACCCTGTGTCTCATCCAGCTTACGATATCCCTGAAACCAGAATCATATGCCACATAGTAGGATCTAATTCCCCTTGTATGGAAATATCTATACCTATTTGAAAGAGAATACCCTACCACCTGGTTTATCAAATAACCAATGACAAACCTTCATCCGTCAAGCCTCTCGCTATACCATAATTATCGATACCCTATATCGATGAGGTCTTGATGGTACTCTCCTTAGGTGTCTCGAAAGTGAGGAATATCAAACTGCCTTGAGAGAAGTTCATGAAGGAATTTGCGGAACCCACTCTAGTGGTCCTACCTTGGCTAAGAAACTCATATGTATGGGATACTATTGGCCAAGTATGGAAACGGACTCCTATCATTTTGTGAAAAGGTGCAAGAAATGCCAAATTCATGGGAACCTAATACATGCACCAGCACAAGAGTTGTAGCCTTTAACGACTCCTTGGCCTTTCTATTAGTGGGGACTCAACTTAGTGGGCAAGATTCACCCCCCATCATATAACAGCCATAAATTCATAATAACTGCCACTGAGTACTTTACAAAGTGGATCAAAGTTGTACCCCTAGCTAATGTCACAGGCAAACAAATCACCTCATTCATCATGAATTATATCATTTGCCACTATGGAATTCCCCTATCGATTAACCTTGATAATGAAAGACCTTTTAAAAACCAGGATGTCAAAGAGCTCTATGACAAATTCCATATCCAACATAGCTTTTCCACCTCATATTACCCCCAAGAAAATGGTTAGGCAAAGGCATCTAATAAAACCATCTTGAAAATCTTGAAGAAGACTATCAATGATGTTGGTCGCAATTGGCATATCCAACTAAATCCCACTCTGTGGGCCTACCGTACAAGTATCCACACACCCACAGGTGTGACACCATATTCCCTTGTCTATGGATCTGAAGCCATCTTTCCCATTGAAGTCAAGTTACCATCCTTGCGAGTATCGTTAAAAGGTCTAATATTTGATGAAGAATACCGGGTTTCCAAACTATAGGAGTTAGAGTTACTGGAAGAAAGAAGACAAAATGCCTTTAACCATCTCAAATCCTATCAACAAAGGATGTCCAGGAGTTACAACCATAGAGTAAAACCCTGAGTCTTTCAAGTCGATGACATAGTTCTCAAGGAAAATCCCAGAAATCAACAAGATAGGGAAAAGAAAGGCAAGTTTGAATCCAATTGGCTTGGTCTATATGTAATCATTGTTGCTTATGGATTAGGAGCCTATCAATTAGCAACATCAGAAGGTGAACTGTTCGATGATCCCATCAACAGTATGCATCTTCGCAAGTTTTATACCTAAAACCTCAATGCAAGGGAACATAAAATTAAAAATAATGATAATAAAATAAAATAAAATTGTGCAAATAAAAGAAAGTGGTGAGAAACTAGAAACGGGCACTATTTGTGATAAATCACTTCCTCCATCTTTTAGGATTTTAGTCCTTTTCCATCTTTTCCTCCCACATCCATCAAATTGTATAAGATACTTATCATGGCTTGTTGTTCTCTCATCTTATCACCTTATCACCTCAAGTTGTCTATCCAATCCATCATCCATCTTGTCATCCAGTGCCACTCCCTTATCAATATCAATGTTGAACTACATTGCCTCTGTGTTGTGACATAGGCAATGCCATGATTGATGAGCCCCCGAGGCTTCCCATCCATCCATACCTCTCGTCTTACTGTAATCTATTACATTTCATTCATTCATCCATCACCAATGTCAACCTCCATGGTCAAACTACGTTGCCTCTGAGCTATCACATAGGCAAGGCCATCATCGATGAGCCCCCGAGGCTTCCCACCCCTAGTCTTAGGTCCACATAGTCCACACCGCCAAACTACGTTGTCTCTGCGTTGTCACATAGGCAAGGCCATCATCGATGAGCCCCTAAGGCACTAGGTCATTCCCTTAGGGCCCAACACATCGAGTATACCATTAGTTCATCCATATGTTTCATCCATAATAAATAGATCCTTTACTTGACTAGGGGCAAAATCCTCAACCTAGTCATGTAATTGGATTCTTGAATGTCACAATCTCATAGGGTAACAACTAGGATCGTGATACTATCTCTAGACAACATGCAACACTACAAACAAACCTTTCCAATAAAAAGATTAACACAAGAACATTGACCTATATCAAACAACAATGAGCCTAAACTATCAAGATGATTATATCTGTTATCAGGGCAAGAAAACATATCTATGGCAAGAAGATTTGATGGTTGTTATAGGTTTAAGTATTAGGACATGATTTTTGTTATCATATTTCCTATGCTGCTCGAAGATGTTCAAGACTAGAGGAGCTATGATGGTACATGATTATTTTCATTTGTTTTTTGTTTGTAGATTAATCTTTAGTAATGTGATGACTTGTCTAATGACCTGATCAGCAAAAGATCATCGAGGACATTACGGGTCTAACCATGAAAGAGTGCAATCCTTGTCTATTGATATATGCAAGCAATACTCAGGTCATTTAGGTTCAATTTTGCCTAGATGCTTGTATTAACTTACTAAATCAAAATCCATGTAAGAGATACTCAGGTCATCATGGTTTAATTATACCTAGATGCTTGTATTTCCTTACAACATTTTAAAATCTCAATGATGAAAAAAGTACTTCAAATATTTGTATACAAGATGACAAAGCCTCATTTGTGCATGTTAGGTTTGCATTTCATTCATTTATAAGCATTCTATAAATTATCATTTTCCAAGTGCCTTAAGATCCAAGTCAATTTCTTTCATTTCATCCAAATTATCCACTTGTCCAATTCATTTCTTTTATTTATACAAACTATTCTTCTAAGTTATCCACCATATCCAAATCATTAGTCTAATTCTTCTAAGTGTTCTTTCATTTATGATTGAGTATACTTGGCATAACAAAAAAAAAATCATTATCATTATGCATATCATGGGCATGTCTATCATAGGTTCATATCATTTAAGTGCATTAGATACAATTAAACATTTAGATCATTTATGTAGTGATGTAGTTTATCCACATAGATTGCATACATAATAGTTATCATCAAGGAAATCAAATACATAGATATCATTTATCACAGCATTTGCTTATCAGATCATCATACATAAATAAGTAAACACCATGTATTGCATTTAAGATTCATCAATATACACATTAGATCATCATAAAACTATAAGAAGAAAGAATCATTGCACATAACATTACACATCATATCATATGTGACATATGCATCATAGAATAAACATGTTAGAAGCATCACATATAGATAACATCCATCATATAAATAACATCCATTCATCTATAACACATGCATATAGTCCATCGAACTCATATAGATCATCATCGAAAAAAAAAATAATGTCCAAGTATACAATGACATCATAAAATAGGTATCCTGACCTGTCTAAACATAGTGTGTATACAAAAATGATATAAACAGATACATGTCTCAAGAATGCCTAAGTGGTACTACCTTTGGAAGGTGTTGGCTGCTGAGGTTGAGGACTTATAAGACTTGTCCCTGGTGGCCCGCGAGGAGGTGGTGGCCCCATAACTCCTCCACTCTCTGACAATGTCTGCCTAGACCTACTATGTGAACTAAGATGGAAGCTCCCCACTCTCTTCTCTGGGGGCAATACTTGCTCAACAGGGATCTCTAGTAAAATATCTCCTGTTCAATTCTAACCATCTCTACCATAGTCTACCCAGTGGGACCCTGTGCTATGATCTATTGTACCTGCTGCAATAGGGTCTCTTCCCTAGTGTATCTTTGAATGGTGGTGTCCTGCTCTAGTACAACTGTCCTCACATCTCCCTGCAGTTAGGTAATCTATTGCTACATCTATCCAACCTGCCCCTGTAACTAAGCCACCTAGGCTCATAAAGCAACCATCTGTCCATCATCTTATCCCTATACCGACACCTGTCCCTGCACCTATTTCTGTGCCTGCACTTGAGGCTGGGCCTAAACCTATATCTGTGCCCTCTCCAACCTTTGTCTCACCCTCCTCTATCCTCCATCATCACCACCATCATCTCCATCATCTCCATCATCTCCATAATCACCTCTATCACCCCTCCCACCTCTACCTCCATCATCACCTCTGCCTACATCATCACCCCTCCCACCTTTGCCTCCATCATCTCCTTCGCCACCTCTGCCACCATCATCTCCTCCATGCCAACCACCTCAGCCACCCCTCCCACCTCACCATTGTCTCCTCCTCTGACAAGGAACATCATCATCCTCCTCATCTACATCCTTTAATCTAGGAGCCCACTCTCCAGGTCCAAAGTATCTCAGAATAGGATGAGCTGTAAAGTGTACCGCATAGTCAACTATCATCCCTACATCCACAATCTGTCTTTGCAAATCCCACGCCTAGTATGGAATCTGTAGAAAATTAGCTCTTATAGTCTCATAACATGTAGTAGGACCCCACCATGGATGCTCCTTATGCGTTTGAGCAAATATGGCAGTCCCCTGGGGCATCCCCTGGACTCTACCAAACTTTTAGAGCACACGAGAAATGATATGTCACTCAAGTATATAGGGGGTCCTCCCTATCAACCAGAGTATTTGAAATCAATAAGGTAACTCTGCTGCATCCTCCTCCCATGCCTCACACTCCAAGTACGACCGCCAGTCAACTGCATCTACATTATACAATGTATTCTGCCAATACTCCCGCTTTCCCAGCTTGGGCTGGGAAAGGGTCTTCTGAAACATGTAGGAATAAGGCCTATCATGACCTCTAACACCCATCCCTATCAGTTGTGTGACATCTATGTGTAACCATGCCCAAATATGTAATAATGACACTCCAGCAGATAGACTAGCCACTCCATCATACACAAACTGATGAAGATCATGGTATAAGTCTGCAAGTATGCAAACACCCCAGGAAAAGCGTGTCCCCTCAAAGATCATCCTCTCTAGCATCCTCCCCCATCCAACTAGGAATTCACATGATCTCCTGTCTGGGCAAACCACTCCTCCAACCAATCCTACTAGTATGGCTGGTAGGGCTTATAATAATCCACCATGTTAGCCCAACTAATCTCTGTCCCCTCTAGGTCTGCATCATCAAACACTCACTTGCACTCTGCCAATCTTGCTCTTTTATGCAACTCATACTCCACTAACTCACCCTGAATCAGAATCTACAGAATCGGATGCACATTCTCCAGTGTCACCACCATCTCCTTTGTTGGCAAGTGAAATGTGCCTGTCTCAATATGATATCTCTCCCCAAGAGCAATCAACAATCCTAGATTTGCCCCCACATCTTAGGTATAAAGAAAACAAACCACAATCTGACTGATCCAAGGACCAAGTGGTCAGTCTCAGTCAAGTATGGTCATAGTAGCTGAGTAACCGGAAACCTCTCCCATGACATCAACACATTATCTAGCTCATCTTGCAATCAATAACAAAGTGCGCTAACAAAACAACTAAGATGCATATATATCAACATCTATCAAACCAATTACATAGCTATCCTATCATTTAACCTATCCTATCATCTCTTTTGAGATTCTATCAATCTCAAAGATGACCTATTAGTTGGCCAACATTGATCAAGATGTCGACTTAATCCAATCAGCTAAGTAATTGACCATTTTTATCAGATGTGCAACTCTATTTATCAGAAGTGTGGATTTATAACACATGCGCAAGAGCCCTAATCATTTGCACACAATCAAGCAAGTGCACCGAATCCCTAATCAAATGTGTAATTTCAACCAAATGCGTGGAATCTGAACTTAATTGCGCATCATTAGACCAATTGCGCAGTCTCATGTCAGATGCGTCGGAACTATATTTGCATGCACAACATCCCATGGATGTGTGAAAACCCTAATTGTATGTGTGCCTTTATTTTGAATGTGTGAGACTGTTTACCAAGTATGAAAACATCACTTATGCGTCGATTCCCTTATCACATGTGTGGAATCGCATTAGATGTGCAGCCTAAATTATCATATGTGTAGAACTAGCTAAATTGCGCATACAGAACCGTGACTTTTGACCTAAATTTTAACTGTAATAAATGCACTATGACCAAAATTAAAAGCATACATACCAGGGGCCCATACTCTGTTGGCTGTCCAAATCATTGGATCCTCTTGAATCTATGGTTCTCTACTAGAATCTACTACATCTTCGCTGATTGCTCTGCTCTGCTATACACTACGTCTTCCTATAATATCTCCTCAAATGACAAGTGTGCAAATGAGTAGAAAGGAGACCCCGTACCATTATTTATAGCTAAGTGAACCCTAACTAGAGGTGTTTGACCTTGTGTGTGCATGCCCTATTTTCATCCGTTTTCTTTGTTCTCCATCACCTGAATTTTTAACCTGTGGATAGTGTCGTCAATTCTTCTTTGTCGTGAGATCGTTCGTTATCCTTTTACCAAAATCCAACCCAATCAATCTCCTGAGGGGGCATCCTACCATTACCAAACCTATACCAGGGGCAAACTGGGGCATGTATCATACTCAGAAAATTTGTATTCTTTGAAAAAATGTGATAAAACACATTGTCTCAAAGAGGGGCAAAATGTATACACCTAAAAATGGCTCGAGTCGAATTAAATAAATATTTTAATATTTATTTTATTCTTATTTCTTCTATCAATAAATAAATATCCTAAATTATTTATCTAATTCACATTCATCTTAATCTTCCAAAAATTAAATAAAAATCAATTTATTTAATTAAATCACCCAAATTTTTCTAAATCATCTTTAATTGAATATTTCCAAATTATTTAATTAATCATCTATCCTAAAGTCTTAATTCTATAAATCCACATCATTTCCACCTCACTTTATAGCTCATCATGTTGCACACATAATTGAATATTTTTAATATTTAATTATATAATTATCCTCACCCACGTGTCCTATTTATCCTCTAACCATCCCTATTCTTAAGAGCTTGGTCTTTCCATGCCATCATACTCAAAGGACACTTAGAGACACATGTCTCATAGTTCCTAGATTCTTTCCAACAACCCTACAAAGGACTCCTTCTTTGACCCTTGTCTTTTGGTCCTTGAGAGTATTGTGACAAGTCGCCTCTTCTTTGACCCTTATCTCTCTCATCCCAACTAATCAAATCTCTACCATACACATCACATGACTTATTCCTCCACCATGGATCTTTTGACACTTGGATTTGAGCATCCTTGGCCTATAAAAGCAAGCTTCTCACCTCTATTTTACAATCACAAGAGCTTTTAGTACTTACATGCTGCAGAAATTCCATAAAGCAATCAATCGTGCCTTTGGCCCCCCATTTGCATTAGTATCATAATCCTCATAGTTGGACAATCATTTAGTTTCATATCAATATCCATAGCATTATCAATGGCTTCATATCATTATCTTATCTTTGCATTGTAGTTTTGTTCACTTTGCATATTTCATCCACAAAAACCATTCCTCTCATTGTCATCTTCGAAAGAAAGGAAGTACACTTCTAAGAGCAATATCATCATCAAAAAAATCATTGAGAAGATAGGAAACAATGGAACGCATGGGATAAATCAGTTTGCAAGGCATAATCTATGTTTATTGCATTTATCTTAGTTTCATTGATGTATTGAATTTGAGAAGGAATTCTAGAGTATTTGTGGTGTCTTAGTAGGTTCTTACATTAGTTTCAAATTATCCATCACAAAAATTATGAACCTTCAAGACCACATCTTGTGTAGAAATCATAAAAAAGGATTTCTAGTCATGCTAAACACATCTACTTATTTTAGGGAACAAGAAGATCCCCTTAGTCTTGAGGCACCATGGAAGATACAAATGTAGAAAAATAAGAAGACATATTTGTGAGATTTAGATAATTCAAAAGACTTGGACACACCCAAAGAGCTCATTGATGAGGAATTTAACCTTCCATTAACACCTACTCAATTATAGGATCACTCACCTCTCCTGGTCAACGAGGCAAATGATATTAAATTAGGAACTTAAGAAGTTCCTAAGGTCACCCAAATTACAGCAACAATAGAATGTAACATCAAAGAAGGCATCACTACCATATTTAAAGATTTCCCTAACATATTTGCATGGTCTTATGCTGATATGTCAGGGCTAGGCCCATCTTTGGTTGTCCACCACCTCATGGTATGACCTAATGCCAAGCTTGTATAGCAAAAGATATGAAAGATGCACCTCAAATTTGCCCTCCTTGTCAAAGAAGAGTTATAGAAGCTTCTGGAAGTTGGATTCATTCAACCTATTAACTAACCTGAGTAGGTCTCCAATATGGTCCATGTTAGTAAGAAAACTAAATGCATATGTGTCTGCACTAACTTTTAGGATATCAATAAGGCATGTCATAAAGATTACTTCCCCTTGACCAACATTGACATGATTATAGATCTCACGACTGGATATGAAATCTTTGTTGCAAGTATGGGCCTAACGGGTGTTGTCATTGATGTCAACATACTCCTGTTGCATGAATGATAAGGATTGGATGAGCTGTGTGCTGAGGATATTGAGAAAATAAGTCATATCAGGAACAGTGAAGAACAGTGAGGTCAGTAAGGCAAAAGTCTAAGATAAGATGAGGATCAGAGGATGTGGTTTAAAGGGTTTGTAGATATGTGTCCTAAGGTGATCCAATAACAATTTCAGAGGTCCGCATGAAGATCTAAAGAAGTTGTGGCTGCTCAAGTAAAACTAGTTCGGGTAGCTATTCAGAGGTGACAGAGTGATACAGACAGGTCCGGTGAGATCTGGAAATGCATTATCCTATTCTACAGATTTGAGGGAATGTTTAGGAAGTCTTTGTGAAGTGTCAACTCAATTGGTTCGTGGTTTGAAGGTCCGCAAGCATCTATTCCTTTGTGACAGTAATGACAGACTATGTTCTTGAGGTTCCGGATGAAGGAGAGAAGAATTTCTGTAAGAAGATAAAGTGCGGATGTTCTTGGTGATTCAAGCAAGCTTATGGAGGTCTTTGGATCGTGTCCAATTTGTTTTGGTGGTCTGCATTGAAGTTGGAGCTCACAATTGAAGAATAACTTCTGGTTGATGGTGTTCTTCTTGAGACTGGCCGACCAGATGAGTTACACATCTTGCAGATGTTCTTGTTGATGTTTTCCAACTTAGATGATTATTCCTAAGTCGATGTCTGGTATAAATAAGGGATTGTAAAGTCATTTCAAAGTGTGTCTTATGGAGATGAGAGTGTGGTAGCGAGGAGGTGAGTGAAAGACAGAGTAGAAGTATTGGGCTTAAATGGAACTAATTCAAGCATGGTGAAGATGCTATTCTCCAGTTCATGTATGTGATACTTATTATTTATAGAAAGTGTGTCTCTTGTAGGCAATGAGCCTCTTGTGAGCAGTGTGCTCAGGCAGTGAGCCCTAATTAGCATGTGCCATTTTGTTCTTTCTATTCTTCTAACAGAGAGTACAATCTTGGGTTAATCACCCCGTGGTTTTTCCCTTAACCGGGTTTTCCATGTCAAAATCTTGGTGTCTTATGTGTTAATGTGTTTCTGCTCTTGGTTTAATGCATTGTGTTTCCATGTTTGAATTATTATTATGCTGTTGAATTACAAAGTGGATTTAAGTGTTTAAATTGGAAGAAAGTTTTGGACAACTAATTCACTCCCCCCCTCTCAATTGTCTGTCTTGAATCTAACAATTGGTATCAGAGCCGAGTTCCTCTAAAAGGAGCTTAACCGCTTGAGGAGATCCAGGATGTCATCCTACAAAAAGGATAGTCCAAAGTTTGAAGGAACAAATTTTAATCTTTGGAAAAGTTGCATGAAATGTCACTTGCAATGTATGGGAATGTAGTACTGGAACATGGTTTCAACGAAGTATACTCCTCCACAAGGTGGCCCGAAAGCACCAAATGAAATCACAGATGCCAAAAATAATCTGTGGACTATAGAAGCTCTTCTAAGCACATTATCTAATTCAGAGTTTTCAAATGTTGTTGACCTACCAACTGCTTTTGAGATTTGGGAAAAACTAGAACTTCTGCATGAAAGAGACAAGTATGTCAAATGTGCAAGGTTACAAAGTCTGAAAGGAAAATTCAAAAATCTGAAGATGAGAGAAGATGACAATATCACTACTTTTATTCCAAGAGTAAATGAGCTTGTTTGTGGAATTAGAAATGCTGGTGGAGTCTTGGATGAAGATGAGATTGTTGGAAAAATTCTCAGATCCCTTCCTGCTTCTTATAAGATCAAGGTTGCTGCCATTGCAGAATTCAGAGCCCATACAACTCTCACAAGAGATCAATTGGCTGGTAAATTGGCTGCATTTGAAATGACCAAGTTTGGAGCTAAGACTAAATTTGCATTCAAAGCCAGTGCCTCTGTAAAAGGTAAACAAAGGTTTGATCTGGGAGAGAACTCTTCAAAGAAACTATCATGGTATGAAAAGGAAAGAAAAGACCTGAAAGAAGAAGAAGCAGAAATTGCTCAACTTGAAGCTCTTATTGCAAAAAGACTACCAAGAGGATCCAGTAAGTATGAAGGAAAATTGCCTTTTAAGTGTTTTAACTGCAATAAGATTGGTCATTTTGCGTCAAAGTGTCTAGAAAGATTTTCAAGGCCAAATCCTAACAGATCAAGGTTCCAAAAGAATTGTTACTATGTTCATGAAGAAGATGATAATGAAGGAGTAATAGATGATGAATCAGAGACAAGAAACAAATCCGAAAGTGATTGGGTGTTTATTGCCATCAAGGAAGAAGAACCAATGTCCTCTGAATATGTCACTCATAAAGTTGTAGAAAGAGCTATGGCTGCCCAAGTTGAATAAAAGGATGATTGGGTCATTGATAGTGGTTGCTCTCACCATATGACAGGTGACAAAAATAAGTTCATAGATTTGGAAAGATATGAAGGAGGAGTAGTAAAGTTTGGAGATAATTCTGCTAGTAGAATCAGAGGAAGAGGAACTATTTATTTTGATGGAAGGAACAAAACCAGTAATGTACTGTATGTTGAAGGATTGAATCACAATCTTCTCAGTGTTGGACAGTTGGTGGACAAAGGCTATGATCTCTGATTCAAGAATGGAAAATGCAAGATCTTTGAAAGTTCTGGAATAGAGATTGCATCCGGTACTCAAACTAAAGGTAATATCTTCCACTTGGTTGGTACTGGTAAAAGTTGCTTATTTGTTCAAGTTGATCAGAGTTGGTTGTGGCATAGAAGAATGTGTCATGTAAATTTTGATAATATCATCAAGATAAGCAATACTCAGGTTGTAAGAGATCTTCCAAAACTGGTGAAACCTACAAATAGTTTGTGCAAAGAATGTCAGTTGGGAAAACAAAGCAGAGTCTCATTTAAAAACAAGGAACAATCTTCTATCGGATTATTGGACTTAGTTCATACTGATCTTTGTGGTCCGGTAAGAATCAGGAGTGTGCAAGGTGATAGATACTTCATGTTACTAATTGATGACTATTCCCAGATGATGTGGGTAACTTTTCTGAAAGAGAAATCAAAAGCTCTTGAGAAATTCAAAATATTCAAGGCTATGGTGGAGAATGAAACTAGATTAAAATTGAAATGTCTGAGGTCTGATAGAGGTGGAGAATTCACATCCGGTGAGTTGATAGAATTCTTTGAGAAACATGGAATAAAGAGACAGTTGTCTGTTCCTTGGACTCCACAACAGAATGGAGTAGTTGAGAGAAAGAACTGAACCATCCAGGAATCATCTAGGACAATGATGATGGAAGCAAATGTTCCTCAAATCTATTGGAGAGAAGCTGTCAGCACTACAGTCTATACTCTCAATCGAGTTCAAATGAGAAGCAATATTGGTAAGACTCCTTATGAACTTTGGTTTGGCATCACTCCTACTGTGAGGTATTTTAGAGTTTTTGGTAGCAAATGTTACATTAAGAGAGATGAAGATTTAGGCAAATTTGATGCTAGAAGTGATGAAGGAATTTTCTTGGGTTACTCTACTCAAAGTAAAGCATACCAGTGTTATAACAAGAGATTGAGGAAGATTATAGAAAGTACTAATGTGAAGGTTGATGAAGGAATTGAAAAAACATCAAGGTTTTATGAATATGATGAAGATGATCAGAATGATGTTTTGATCCAAGGAATTCAAGCCCCTTCTGATATTCAAATCCAGACTAATCCAGTAAATCAGGAAGAAGAGATAAGTTTGAGTGAGCCTGACCAAGAATTAGAAATGTAAGAAATTCCCAAAGTTCCTAGGTATGTAAGACTGAACCACTTTGAAGATCAGATCATAGGTGATAAAAGAAAAGGTGTACAAACAAGAAGAAGGATTGCTCAAGATTCAGAAGAGTATTGTCTAATTTCAAAGATTGAACCTAAGACAGTGAATGAAGCTTGCAATGATGAAAACTGAACTAAAGAAATGGAGGAAGAGCTGATGCAAATTGAGAAAAATCACACTTGGGATCTTGTTCCCAGACCTAGAAACAAAAATGTGATTGGAACAAAATGGGTCTTCCAGAACAAACTGAATGAAGTTAGTGAAGTAAATAAAGCTAGATTGGTCTGCAAGGGTTACTCTCAAATAGGAGTTGATTTTGAAGAAACTTTTGCTCCGGTGGCAAGAATTGAAGCAATCAGACTATTTCTTGCTTTTGCTGCCTTCAAGGACTTCAAAGTATATCAGATGGATGTCAAGTCTGCTTTCCTGAATGGTGACTTGGAAAAAGAAGTGTACATTGAGCAACCAGATGGATTTCAATTGTCTGATCATGGTGATATGGTCTGCAAGTTGAAGAAAGCATTATATGGACTGAAGCAAGCACCAAGAGCCTGGTATGAAAGATTGGATAAACATCTTTTGAAAATTGGTTTCAACAAAGGTACTGCTGATAGTAATTTGTATTTCAAAATTGATCATGAAAATATCTTGATTGTTGAAGTGTTTGTTGATGATATCATTTTTGGAGGAAGAGATAGTATGTGTAAAACTTTTGCAAATCAAATGAAAAGTGAGTTTGAGATGTCCATGCTTGGGGAAATGAATTTCTTCTTAGGTATACAAATCATTCAAACAAAGAAAGGAATCTTCATTTTTCAGACCAAATATGTGAAAGAATTGTTGAAGAAATTTGGGATGGAAGACTCAAAACCTATGAATACTCCCATGGCAATTGGATGTAAATTGAGCAAAGATGATGACTCTCCTAAGGCTGATCAGACAAAGTATAGGTCAATGATTGGAGGATTGTTGTATCTCACTCAAACTAGACCTAACATTATGAATGTTGTTTGTCTTATTGCTAGATTTCAAGCTAATCCTAGAGAATCTCATGTCATGGTAATCAAGAGGACTTTTAGATATCTAAAAGGGACAGTTGAGTATGGATTGTGGTATCCCAGAGATCATGATTTCTCTCTTCATGCATATACAGATGCGGATTGAGCAGGAGATGTGGATGACCGGAAGAGTACCAGTGGTGGAGCATTTTTTTGGGGAAGAGATTGGTTTCTTGGCTGAGCAAGAAACAAGAGGAAATATCTCTGTCCACAACTGAAGCAGAATATATTACAGCAGCAAGTAGTTGCACTCAAGTTTTGTGGATGAAGAAAATGCTAAGAGACATAAGAGTGGAGTATGAGGAGCCTATCAAGATCTTCTATGATAATTCAAGTGCAATAAACATATCTAAGAATCTGATGTTGCATTCAAAGACTAAACATATATCCATCAAGTTTCACTTTTTGAGAGAGCAAGTAAACAAGAATGAAGTCAGATTGGAGTTTGTGCCTTCCAAGGATCAGATTGCAAACATCTTTACTAAACCTCTACCTAAGGACTCTTTTGAGTATCTCAGGGAGAAGTTAGGGGTTATTTCCCCTCCGGTGATGAACTAAGGTGCACTGATGTGCATCAATCTGGTGGATATCACAGTCATATCTTTTGATCCAGATTGATGATAGGGAGTTGTTACTCAAGGGGAGCAGCTGATATGATTTTGAAGTGTTGGAGTTGCAAGTATGTGCCCTTTGTCATTGATATCAAAGGGGGAGAGAAGACATGTGAAAAATAAGTAGTTGCTAATCAAAGGGGGAGCAGTAAAGGGAGAGAAGACATGTGCATGGTTGCTATTGTTAGGGGGAGTTGTGATAGTAAGGAGAAGTTCTTGTCTTGATGCTCAAAATAGTTTTTCACATCATATGTTGCCATCAATGACAAAGGGGGAGATTGTTGCAAGTATGGGCCTAACCGGTGTTGTCATTGATGTCAACATACTCCTATTGCATTAATGATAAGGATTGGATGAGCTATGTGCTGAGGATATTGAGAAAATTAGTCATATCAGGAACAGTGAAGAACAGTGAGGTCAATAAGGCAAAAGTCCAAGATAAGATGAGGATCAGAGGATGCGGTTTAAAGGGTTTGTAGATATGTGTCTTAAGGTGATCCAGTAATGATTTTAGAGCTTCGCATGAAGATCTAAAGAAATTGTGGCTGCTCAAGTGAAACTAGTTTAGGCAGGTGTTCAGAGGTGACAGAGTGATATAGACAAGTCTGGTGAGATCCGGAAATGCATTATCATGTTCTGCAGATTTTAGGGAATTTTTAGGAAGTCTTTGTGAAGTGTCAACTTGATTGGTTCATGGTTTGAAGGTCTGCAAGCATCTATTCCTTTGTGACAGTAATGACAGACTGTGTTCTTGAGGTTCTGAATGAAGGAGAGAAGAATTTCTATAAGCAGATGAAGTGCGGATGTTCTTGGTGATTCAGGCAAGCTTGTGGAGGTCTTTGGATCGTGTCTAGTTTGTTTTGGTGGTCCGCATTGAAGTTAGAGCTCACAATTGAAGAATAACTTCTGGTTGATGGTGTTCTTCCTGAGACTGGCCGACCAGATGAGTTACACATCCTGTGGATGTTCTTGTTGATATTTGCCGACTTAGATGATTATTCCTCTGTCGATGTCTGGTATAAATAAGGGATTGTAAAGTCATTTCAAGGTGTGTCTTGTGGAGATGAGAGTGTGGTAGCGAGGAGGTGAGCGAAAGGCAGAGCAAAAGTATTGGGCTTAAATGGAACTAATTCAAGCATGGTGAAGATGTTATTCTCCAGTTCATGTATGTGATACTTATTATTTGTAGATAGTGTGTCTCTTGTAGGCAGTGAGCCTCTTGTGAGCAGTGTGCCCAGGCAGTGAGCCCTAATTGGCATGTACCATTTTGTTCTTTCTATTCTTCTAACAGAGAATACAATCTTGGGTTAATCACCCCGTGGTTTTTCCCTTAACCGGGTTTTCCACGTCAAAATCTTGGTGTCTTATGTGTTAATGTGTTTCTACTCTTGGTTTAATGTATTGTATTTCCATGTTTGAATTATTATTATGCTGTTGAATTACAAAGTGGATTTAAGTGTTTAAATTGGAAGAAAGTTTTGGACAACTGATTCACCGCCCCCCTATCAGTTGTCTGTCCTAAATCTAACAATCTTATCATTGATGGATGGTTCTCTATCTACAACCAAATCCAAATAAAACTCAAAGATCAACATAGAATTACCTTTGTCACTCCATGGGGAACATTTTGTTATAAAGTCATGCCTTTTGGGATAAAAAATGTTGGCACTACCTACCACCGAGCAATTAGAGTCATCTTACATGACATGCTGCATGATATAGTTGAAGATTATTTAGATGACATTCTTGGAAATTCCAAACTCAAGACAGATCACCTAGCCATCTTTCACCACATCATTCAATGACTTAGAGAGTATAAGGTTTTGTTGAATCCAAAGAAGTGTTTCTTAGGGATCACCTCAGGAAAACTCTATTGAATGCACAAGACAACTGAGAGGGGGGCCAATCAGTTGTAACAACTTCAAACCCTTACAAAAATTCAAATCTACATTCCTTTAAACATGTTATGATGTTTAAGCATGAAAAGAAAATAACTGAAACTGAATCATAATAGCTCCACATAAGAGAACACCAGATTTTACATGGAAAACCTTAAAAGGGAAAAACCACTGTGAGGATTAGCTCACAATATAATGTAGTAGCAATACCAAATTACAAAGGCTCATTGCCAGAGGACTCACTGCCCAAAAGAGAGAATGCTCACTGTAGGTGGACTCATTGTCCAAGTGGACTCACTGCCCACTGAGAAAGAAAGAAAGAAGAGAAGAATGGCTCACTTCTAGGATTTGAACTGATATAGTTGCATCTAACCTATGCATGGAGTTCAATTCCAATGAAGCTCAATATCTATCACAACACAAACAACCTCTTCCCAACATCACTAAAAATAGTAGACACCTTCTACTCACTGCTTTCAGTAGCCTATCACATGAAAGTTCTCACTACCCTAATCAAATATGCATTACAACCATCATATCCCTCACACACACACATCCACAATTCCTTGACACTTATTTATACAATTACCAATCATGAAAACATTCTCCAAGGTCAGCAACACAACTTAACCCATAAAATTCAAATTAGGTCTCGACCTAAACATTCCTGTGGAGGAAAGGAATGAATGCATACCACATCACATCTTAGCACAAACCTAAATCCACTCTTACACGCTTCATCACGCTTTCACTTTCACCAAAGCACAACCACAAATAGTGTAAACAATCAAGTCAGCCATCCTTGTGTTAACACCATGAACTTTTAAATGCACGCTTCCTCAAAATCAAAAAATGACATGCAGACCATGTACCAAGCTTGAACATGATCTAGAAACGTCCACAAGCACCTGAAAAATCAACAAATTCCTTTACATCTTTCACCTAAAGAAACTTCACACCGGAGTACTTAACCAACTATATCATACTCTATCATCATCTGCAACTTAAGAGATGTACTTGCAAAGCACCAAACCATGAACCACTTGAGTTGAGGAAATATATAGACCTTATAAGCATAAATACAGAACCACAACACCTGAAACCATTGTGTGGAGGAATACGGAGCAAAGTAATTTCTCTTAGACACACTGCAAACATTGTCAAACATTGTTCTCAAACTGGTGAACAGAACTTTTACTGCACAATGATCCGGAGCACCAAATTCTATATTTAGCATCTTCAAACACTTCTAAGCAACATATCTAAACCACATACTTAGATCTTCAACACAAAAGAAATGCGGAGCAAGAAACTTGAACAACACTCTGTAAGCCAGAAGACTTCTTCAACACATTATTTCCATAATTAATCAAATTTTCTCAAAAGCACTTGGAAACCAATAATAGAAACATATTCTCAACATCTTTAGCACCTCCTCAAAGAAATCAAATCACTTTATAATGGTAACTCAATCAGACAGCAACGACCTCATCAAAAGACACAATTGACACCAATGAAAACACAAGCTTGTTGACATCAATGACAACACCAATTAGCACATACTTGTAACAATCTCCCCCTTTGTCATTAATGGCAACACATGATGTGAAAAGCCATCAAGACACAACTCTACACCAATCTTCTTTACTTGCTTATGTTGATGCTGAAAATGAAAAAGCTAATGAATCTAGAATCACAATATTTTCAACATCACATCAATGAAGTATCTCCTAAATGAACACAAATGTGGAAATGTAATATTAAACTATAAAAAAACCAAACATAAGCATTCAAAAGAAAAATAACTTCATTGTTTCCTATCATCAAGATCTTGGATTACACGTTTGATGCTCTTAGATTTTTTATAAGCACAAATGCATCAAGAAAGCTATGATGAATAGATGAAAAATTGTGTGATCAAAATCCCATCTCCCCCCAATGGTGAGAAGAGAGAAGGCTTATATAGATTTTTGGTGGAAGAAAAGTGGGAAAGTTGTCATTATGCAACAAAAGATAACTTTGAAGTTAACTAATGAAGATTGGAGAAAGTTTCCAAAATCAAGAGATAGAAGATAGAGAAGAGTGGGATATCGATATGGTAAGTTTATTTAATTAATTAAAATAGAATTTTAATTAATTTGTGGCATGAATAATTAAATAAATAATAAATATTTATTTAATTATAGAATGAAAAGTTGGATAATTAAAATTAAATAAATATAAATATTTATTTAATTTGGAGGAAAGATTAAGATAAGGATAATTAAATAAATTTAATTATTTATTTAATTAGGAGGGAATAAGAACAATGATAATTAAATAAATATAAATATTTATTTAACTATGCACAAGATTATCTAGGGTAATTTTTAGTGTCTACATTTTGCCCCTATTTGAGATAATGCAGCCTGTCATGTTGTTTCAAAGAAAATAGAATTTATTAACTGATACATGCCCTAGGGATATCCTGATAAGGATGATGATAAGGATGATATGCCCCCTCAAGAGATTGATCAAACAAGATGTGATAAGATTAATCTCTCAATAGATCACAGGGAGAGGATATTTTGATAATTGGTATTGCACGAGTGATTAAACAGAGATGCACATTTGATGAAAATGCACAACTGATAAGCGAAGATGTACATTTGATGAAAATGCACAATTGATGGAAAGGCTCAATATAGCTAGGTTGATAAGCTGATTAAGTTGATTGAGATTGATGCTAGTGCAAAATAATGATTGATTAATTGATTGAGTGATCAAGGAGCATTGAAGTCCCATGCTAAAAAGTAAGTTGATTGATTTGATATTTGGATTAGAAGATAGGTATCAGTTGGATAAAGTGATTAATTACTCCTTGAGATAAAGAGCATGAAGAAAAATGAAATGATGAAGGGAATGGATGATGGAAGAAATGAAGGATGAATAGGGATATGAAGGAAATGAAGGTGATAAAAATTCTTGTGCTTTACATAGTGCTTTATCATCATAGAGCTTATTATGTCACAAATTAGTATAAGCGTCTAGATAACATGAATGTCTAGACGACCTAAATACTATTTACGTTTTGATTTAGCAATAAAGTATAAGCATCTAGGTATAAGGATCTTAGATGACCTGAATAGTTATTACATGGAAGACACTATCAGACAAGGAATGCTCTCATCCACACTAGACTCATAGGTCCTCAATGATTTTGGACAACCATGTCTTAAGATGAGTCATCTTGTGAATAAGGAACAATCCATAGACAGCAAGCAAATGAACATGTCTCATCCTCACCTCTCTAGTCTAAGACATTCTCAAGAAGATAAAAGGCATGCCACAAAAGATAAAATCATAAATCAATCAAAGACCGACAAACAAAGAAGCATCATGCTTCAATGTAGAACTGATTCTTGCCACAATTTTATGCGTTTGGTTAGATTTGAAAGATGGATTGATAGGTATGTTGTAATGTCCGCTTGATTGTTGATCTTGGCATGTTTTGATTTTGTTAAAGTTTAGAGCTGTGTGGCGATTTGAAAGTATCACTGTTTTAGAATTTTTGAATCTATTTGATTTTTTTGGATTTTTGGAATATTTGAATTTTTTGGATTTTTGGAATATTTGATTTTTTTGTATTTTTGGAATATTTGATTTTTTTTGGATTTTTGGAATTTTTTTTATTGGATTTTAAAATATTTGAGGATGGCATTAGATGACAATTTGGATAGCCTTTGTGCTAGATACCAATGACAAGGGAAAACCAAGTCTAGGTGCAAGGCTAATGTAGGATTGGATGGATAAAAGGGTGTCAATATGATGCAGGAACATCCCTGGTTCAAGAGTAATCTGGCATCAACCAAAAACATTTACATTTCAGTTTGTTTGCAGTTTAGTTTGTTTCTTTTCATTTTCCAGTTCAGTTTAGGTAGTTCAGTCAGTAGCAGTTTCTGTATTTTGGTATGCATTCTACCACAGTTGCATTTCAGACCTTGCAGAGCTGGACTTAGCATATAGATTCATTCATGCACAACATATCCAAAATTCAGAGCATTTGGATCACGTACCAGAAAGTTATTGCTATCAGAAGATCGATTGTTTTCTCAGAGCAGAGCATCCTGACAGTCTCAGACAATTAGCTAAAGGAGAAGACCTACGAAGTATTTCACAACCTTCAAAGCTTAATGACACATCATTCCATGTTGTTTGGTTTGTGGCAGACCTTCCCCAAGATCCGCACATCATTCCATTCATTTGCAGAGGAGTTCTACTCATTTAGGGTTGACCTATCTGTGTACACACATTACAATTCTTCATTGGAGATTGTGATCTTCCTTGGCCGACGCGGAGGAATATTTGGTTCCGGAGATGATATATAATGATGTAATAGATCCCTAGGAAAGTAGTAGTTAACATAGTGATAGTTTGATAGTTTGGATTCTTTGTGAAGGAGCTTTAAAGCTATATCTTGTGCATATTCTATTATTCTGTAATCAGGCCTGTGAGCCAAATGGTAAGCCCGCATGTTACCAACCGCTTTGTATTTAAATTCTATGATATACTGAATGATTGAATTTGCATTTTCTTTATATCTGTGAGTTGTTTCCATTGTGTTTACTCTAGCTACACGGTCTGGACTGTTCATTCAGTGAACCCTCCTACCGTGACTGCACCAAGTGGTATCAGAGCAAAAGTTTGAATCTTTGGGAGCAAATTGAGTGAAATTGGTGAAGGAATTCTATAAGATTTTCTTCTGGATAGATTGCCAAATCTAAGGTAGCTTACTTGTGTCACAACCAATCGCCGATTGTGAGGCAGTTGTCACCTTGTAGCCCAATTGCCGAACTTGAGGTAGTTTGCACTTGATCCTAGGAAGAATGTCACCGAGGAGAATCCCTGTTGTTGGAACAATGGTTGGTAGGATGGATGAGATGATGGAAATGATGAAAATAATGAGAATTCGATTGGATGTTGTCGAAGAAGATAAGCGAAGAGGATTGACACCTAGACCTAATGTTGAAAGTGGTGATGAAGAATAATTTCAATCTATTGAACAAATTGGTGAAACCCTAGGAGGTGATGAAGAAGAAGAATCAAATCAGGTTAAGATGTTGTGAGCTTTTTCAAAGATTGGAAAGAGACCTAGAGTTGATGTACCAAATTACACTAGCAGTCTGAACCTTGAAGAGTTGACTGACTGGATAAATGACATGGAAGAATACTTTGAATATGAAGAAGTTGAAGATCTGGAGAAGGTGAAATTTGCAAAGACAAAGTTGAAAGGACATGTTGCTATATGGTGGAAAGAAGTTTAGTTGGATAGAAATAGAAGAGGAAAAGAAAAGATTACAAAGTGGGATAGGATGGTGACAAAATTGAAGAATCAGTTTATACCTGCTGACTATGAGTTGGAATTGTTGAAAATATTGCAAAACCTGAGACAAAAGGAGAAATCTGTGGAGTATACTAAAGAATTTCATAAGATGATCATAAGGATGGGACATAGTGAAGCAAGCAAGAAGAAAGTGGCTAGATACATCAATGGACTGAGATTGAACATTTAAGAAGAACTAAGTTTAGTGAGGATGACATCTTTGGAGGAAGCATATCAATTTGCCCTAAAAGTTGAAGACAAATTGAATAAGAGACATGACCAGAGACAAAGAGGTAGAGGAGGCAAATTTCAGTGAGGAAAAACATTTTCTGGAGGAGACAGATCACATCCAGAGTAGAACAAGCTTGACATCCCATTTAAGAAGGATGATAGAGATAACAATGCATACCAGAGCAATGACAAAAATTTTCATCACAGAGGTAATTATAATTCATATCAGAAGGAAGGATACAGGAGAGAGGGAAGAGAATTTGATAAGAGAACATTCAGAGGCACTTGTTTCAAGTGTGGAGGTGAAGGACATAGAGCATTTGAATGTAATCAAGGGAGTACAAGTAAAAGGACAGAGAAAAGTGGAAGAGAAGCCTATGTGGAAGAAGAACATGTTGGATCACCTATTTTAGTTGGTAAACCTGAGAAAGGAGAATCTCTTGTGATGAGGAGAGCACTATTTCAAGCAGAGACAAATGAGGAACCACCGCAGAGGAAGAGTTTGTTTAGAACTAGATGCAAATTAGGAGGTAAATGTTGTAAAGTTGTAATTGATAGTGGTAGTTTAGATAACCTAGTTTCAGAGGAGATGGTGACTAAGTTGAAGTTGGAAAGATTGAAATACCCTAAGCCCTATCAGATAGCATGGATTCAGGATTATCATAAGGTACTGGTGAGTGAGCAATGTTTGGTGAACTTTCATATTGGATCTTATCATGATGAAGTCTTGTGTGATATTATGCCTATGGATGTATGTCATATTTTGTTGGGTAGACCTTGGCAATATGATAGGAAAGCTATACATGATGGAAGAAAGAATACATACACTATAACATCAAATGGAAAGAGAATTACTTTGATTACTTTAGAAGATGATCCTAAGAGTGAAGTATGTGGGAATGCTAGGATATGTCTGGTAGATGGAAGAAAATTTCTAGATGGTTTGAGACATGAGAATATGTGTTATGTTTTGATTCCTAAGAAGCCTGAAACATTGAAGGAGACTAAAGAATCACAACCAAAGGAGATAACAAATTTGTTGACAGAGTATGAAGACATCATATCAGATAATGTACCTGAAGGATTGCCACCAATCAGGAGTATTAGTCGTCACATGGACCTTATACCAGGAGCTAGTTTGCCTAACAAAGCAGCACATAGAATGACACCAGAAGAGAATGAAGAATTGAATAGGTAGATACAAGAATTGCTGAGGAAAGGTTTGATCAGAGAAAGTTTGAGCCCTTGTCCAGTACCTGTAGTATTAGTACCTAAGAAAGATGGAGAATGGAGAATGTGTACAGACTCTAGAGAAATAAATAAGATTACAGTTAAGTATAGATTTCCTTTACCTAGGATGGATGATATCATGGATTGTTTGAGTGGAGCAAAATATTTCACAAAGATAGATTTGAAGAGTGGATACCATCAAATCAGAATCAGAGAAGGAGATGAATAGAAAACTACTTTTAAGACCAATGAAGGATTGTATGAGTGGTTAGTGATGCCTTTTGGATTGACAAATGCACCTAGCACTTTCGTGAGATTGATGAATGAAGTTTTGAAGAGATTCTTGGGTAAGTTTGTTATTGTATATTTGGATGACATTTTGATTTTTAGTAAGACAAAAGAAGAACATTTGTAGCACCTTAGATTAGTATTGTAGAGGTTGAGAGAAGAGAAGTTGCTAATAAACATCAAGAAGTGTAGTTTCACGAAGGAAGAATTGGTATATTTGGGATTGGTGATTTCTGTAGAAGGATTGAAGATGGACCCTGAGAAAGTGAGAGCAATTGTTGAATGGCCTACACCGGAGAGCATTGGAGAGGTTGGATCATTTCATGGATTAGCTAGTTTCTACTAGAAGTTCATCAGAAATTTTAGTTTAGTTTGTAACCCTATGACCGAGACAATGAGACGTGACAGAAAAGATTTCAAGTGGACATCAGGAGCAGATAAAAGTTTTGAGTTGTTGAAGTAGAAAGTGACAAAGCAACCTGTATTGGCATTATCAGATTTCAATAAGGTATTTCAAGTTGATTGTGATGCAAGTGGGAATGCAATTGGAGTAGTGTTAAGTCAAGAAAGTAGACCTGTAGCATATTTTAGTGAGAAGTTAAATGATGCAAGGAGAAGATATTCAGTTTATGATCAAGAGTTATATGCCATAATTCAAGCCTTGAAGAAGTGGAGACATTACTTGTTGCCTAATGAGTTTGTGTTGTATACAGATCATCAAGCTTTGTAGTATTTGAATAGTCAAGGAAAGTTGAATCAGAGACACATGAGATGGGTAGAGTTCATGCAGAGTTATACCTTTGTGTTGAAGCATAGGAGTGGAAAATCAAACAAAGTTGCAGATGCATTGAGTAGGAGAAGGAACTTGTTAACAGAGATGAGAGTTGAAGTGATAGGATTTGATGAATTGAAGAACATGTATGAGGGAGACATTGACTTTGCAAAACCTTGGAAAGCATGTAAGGAACCTATTGTGACAAATAGGAGTAATTGGTTGGACTATTTCATTCAAGAAGATATGTTGTTCAGAGGAAATCAGTTATGCATACCTAGAAGTTCAATGAGAGGTAATTTGATCAAGGAGAAACATAGTGGAGAATTGGCAGGACATTTTGGCATTGACAAGACTGTGGCTTTAGTGAGTGAAAATTACTTTTGGCCTTAGATACATAAGGATGTTAAGAAATTTGTGCAGAGTTGTAGAGTTTGTCTAGTTGCAAAAGGGAGTAGTCAAAATATTGGATTGTATAAACCTTTGACAGTACCGAAGAGACCTTGGGAAGACATCAGCATGGATTTTGTAATGGGATTGCCTAAGACATGTAGAGAGGACATGATTCGATCTTTGTAGTGGTTGACATATTTTCAAAGATGGCGCATTTCATACCCTGTAAGAAGACAACTGATGCAGTGCATGTAGCTGACCTATTTTTCAAGGAGATTGTGAGATTGCATGGATTACCTAAGAGCATAATTTCAGATTGAGACACTAGATTTCTTGGATACTTTTGGAAGACACTTTGGAAGAAGATGAAGATTGATTTGAAGTTCAATTCAACATTTCATCCACAAAGTGATGGACAAACAGAGATGGTGAATAGGAGTTTGGGAAACCTATTGAGATGTTTGGTTGGAGAGAAGACCAGAAGTTGGGATTTTATTCTTTCACAAGTAGAGTTTGTATACAATAATTCAGTAAATAGGAGTACTAGAAGAACACCTTTTGAAATAGTTACCAGAGTAAACCCTAGAGGAATTGCAGAATTGAGAGATATCAGTATGACAGATAAGAGAAGTGCAGAAGTAGAAGAATTTGTAGAACATATGGAGACAGTGCATAATTAGGTGAAGAAGCATCTGGAGGATATGAACAACAAATATAAAGAACAAGCAGATGCAAAGAGAAGACATGGAATTTGCAGTTGGAGATGAAGTGATGGTGTACTTGAGAAAAGAAAGATTTCTAGTTGGGACATATAACAAGTTGAAGATAAAGTTTGGACCTTGTAGGATACTCAAAAAATTTGATTCAGGAAAAGCATATGAAGTAGACCTATTTTCAACATTGTAGACCTATACCAATATCATGAAGCAGAGTTTAGTGATAGCATGGCAGAAGACTTGAAGAAGCAATTACCACAACAAGCACCAGAGTAGATTGAAGACATTTTGGATAGCAAAGATGGATGTAGCACCAAAGGAAGACAATACAAATAATACCTTGTGAAATGGAAAGGTAGACCGGAAGAAGATTCATCATGGATTTCTCAGGCTGAGGTGGACAGTCTTGGTTTTCCTCTTGCCCCTGCAAAGTGAGGGACTCACTTTTCAATAACCCCAGATGTCTGATGCAGGAGCATCCCTAGTTCAAGAGCAATATTGCATCAACCAAAAACATTTGCATTTCAGTTTGTTTGCAGTTTAGTTTGTTTCTTTTCATTTTCCAGTTGAGTTCAGGCAGTTCAATTAGTAGTAGTTTCTATATTTTGGTCTGCATTCTACCTCAGTTGCATTTCAAACCTTGTGGAGCTAGACTTAGCATACAGATTCATTCATGCACAACATATCTGAAATTCAGAGCATTTGGATCAAGTACTGGAAAGTTATTGCTATAAGAAGATCGATTGTTTTCTCAGAGCAGAGCATCCTGATAGTCTCAGACAATCAGCTAAAGGAGAAGACCTGTGAAGCATTTCACAACCTTTGAAGCTTAATGACACATCATTCCATGTTGTTTGGTTCGTAGCTGACCTTCCCCAAGATCCACACATCATTCCATTCATTTGTGGAGGAGTTCTACTCAATTAGGGCTAACCTATCCGTGTACACAAGTTACAACTCTTCATTAGAGTTTGTGATCTTCCTTGGCCAACGCGGAGAAATCTTTGGTTTTGGAGATGATATATAATGATGTAATAGATCCCTAGGAAAGTAGTAGTTAACATAGTGATAGTTTGATAGTTTGGATTCTTTGCAAAGGAGCTTTAAAGCTATATCTTGTGCATATTTTGTTATTCTATAATCAGGCCTGTGAGCCAAATTATAAGCCCGCATGTTGTCGGTCGCTTTGTATTTGAATTCTATGATATACTGAATGATTGAATCTACATTTGATTTATATCTGTGAGTTGTTTCCATTGTGTTTATTCTATCTGTACGGTCTGGAGTGTTCATTTGGTGAACCCTCTTACCATGACTGCACCACGATAGGATGGAAAGCACATGATAGATGGATGGAGGGAACTCAAGATGTGATCTCCAAGGACTACATCACATAGGAATAACTTGACCCCACTCTAGATATTGTGCCTTAGGATTTGGTGAGGTGATGCTTATTAGGATGCATGATGGAGATAATGCTTGGAAGGGATGAATGGACTTAGTAGTAGATGGATGTATGGAGGATATTCTTAGAAATGGATGGGTGGAATTTAGAGTATGACAAGAGGTGTTAAAAGCATTTTTCAACATTTTGCCCCTGCCCTCATCAAGATCAAAAAGGAGGAAGGGAAATGGTGCAATGAGGAAGATATGATAGATATGATGGGTAAGGATGGCAAGATAGGATGGAAAATGATAGGATATGAGATGGGATAGATGAGACAACATGTCCCCAAGTGTAAAGCACATAGATAATCATCTACACATGACGCCTGTTTGCCAGGTTTTCATCATGGTACTTATCCAAGGTGCCATAAAAATAGTTTTCACCATTGGGCAAAGGATTTATCTTTATTTTTTTTTCCAATTTTTTGTATTTTTTCAAGACCTTTTTCCATTTTTTTGTATTTTTTCAGGACCTTTTTCCATTTTTTTGTATTTTTTAGGACCTTTTAAAAAAGAGTGTACTCTCTGAAGTACTTAGGTATAAAACCTATGAATATGCATATTGTTGATGGGATCACTAAATAATTCACCTTCTGGAGTAGATAATTTGTATGCCCTTGATCCATACACAGCAGTGATAACATATGGGCCCAACCAGTTAGGCTCAAATTTACCCTTCTTTTCTCTATCTTGTTGATTGCGAGGATTTTCACGAAGGACAAGATCCCCAATCTCGAATGTACATGGTTTCACTTTATGGTTATAACTTCGGCACATCCACTGCTAGTATGCTTTGAGATGATTGAAAGCAATTTGTCTTTGTTCATCCAAAAGTTCCAATTCCTATAAACATGAAACTCAATAGTCTTCATCACTGATTTGATTGCGCAAGGAGACCCGCAAAGAAGGTAACTCAACCTTGATGGGCAAGATTGCTTTAGATCCATAGACAAGGGCATATGGGCTAGCACTTGTGGGAGTGTAGACACTCATGCGGTAAGCCCATAAGGCATGATTCAGTTGAACATGCCAATCTCGACTAGCTTCATTGACTGTCTTTTTAAGAATTTTGAGAATGGTCTTGTTAGAGGCCTCAGCCTAGTTGTTTCCTTGAGGGTAGTAAGGTGTAGAAAAATGATTTTGTATATAGAATTTCTCACAGAGTTCACAGACATCTAGATTTTTGAACGGATGACCATTATCTGTGATAATGGATGAAGGAACACCATAACGGTAGATGATATAGTTCAGTATGAAAGTGGCTATTTATTTTCCAGTGATGTGGGTGAGGGGAACATCTTTAATCCATTTCATGAAGTAGTCTGTGGAAACAAGAATGAACTTATGACCATTGGATGAAGGTGGATGGATCTTGCCCATCAGTTCAAGTCCCCACTGATAAAAGGGCCACAATGTAGTGAGCAACTGCAATTCTTGTGAAGGAGCATGTATCAAGTCTGCATGTTTTTGACATTGTTTGCATTTTTAACAAACTAATAAGCATCCTTTTCCATTATAGGCCAATAATAACCCATATGCAAGAGTTTCTTGGCTAAGGTAGGACCGCTAGAATGTGCCCCACATATACCTTCATGTATTTCCCGTAAAGCAGTTTTGACCTCATCATGCTCAAGACATCAGAGTAAAGTATCATCAAGACCTCGGCGATATAGGGTATCAACTAAGATTACATAACGGGAGGCTTGACGGATAAAGGTTTTACAGGATTTATTGGATAGGTCGAATGGCAAGATGTTATCATGGAGATAGGTATAAATATCCCCATACTGTTGAGAATTAAGACCAACAATAAGATAGATCATTTCATATTGTGGTACATTGTAAGCAGGTTCAAAAAGAGGTTCTACCAAGAACTCACAGTAGGCTGCATTGCTTGGCATTTCCACAAGTGAACTAGTTGTTGCCATTGCATCAGCATCTCTGTTGCTATCTCGGGGCTTTTCTCAAAAGCAATTGATGTGAAATAGGTCTTGAAATCATCCGCCATTCTTTTATAAGGCATCATTTTTTTATCTTTTGTTTTATAGTCATCATTAACTTGTCTAATCACTAGCTAAGAGTCACCAAGGACACACAACTCTAGGATTTTCCATTGCACAGCCATATGGAGCCTAGAAAGTAATGCCTCATATTCTGCAATATTGTTGGTACATAGAAACTGTATCTTATAAGCTTTAGGTATACAACCCCCTTGAAGTGTAACAAAGAGAATGCCAGCACCAGAACCAATTTGTGTGAAGGAGCCATCAAAATATAAAGTCCAAAGGTGTGTAGATTCTATGTTGAAGATTGATTCATTAGGGAACTCTGTAATAAGAGGATGGTCATCTATCACAACAACATCAGCAAGTTGATCTGCTATAGCTTGTCCTTTGATTGCTTTTCTTTCTATGTACTCAATATCAAACTCGCTAAGAATCATTACCCATTTATCCAGTGAGTGTTGCTTTGTTTAGGAGGTACTTAAGAGGATCAATTTTTGTAATGAGCTTCATCTAGTGTGTGATCATGTAATGTCTTAGCTTCTTTGAGGCAAAAACTATGGCAAGACATGCTCTTTTGATAGAACTGTAATTGAGCTCATATCCCACTAGAGTACGACTAATATAATATATGGCACATTCCCTTCCTTCAAAGTCATTTTGTACCAAAAGTGCCCCCAATGTTCTGGTGGTTGTGGATATATAAAGGAGTAAAGGCTTGTCATCTGTAGGAGGTACTAGTACTAGTGGTGTTATCAAATATTCTTTGATTTTCTAAAAATCTTATTCACACTTGTCATCCCATCTGAATGGAACATTCTTGCATAGCAGATGCTGAAATGGTTGACATTTATCTACAAGTTGCACTATAAAATAGCAGATAGACTAAATTTTTCCTTACAATGATTGTAGTTGACTAATATTCTTAAGTGGAGGCATTTCAAGTATAGCTTTTACTTTTGCAGGATCAGCTTCAATTCCTTTAGATGAGACAATGTATTCAAGGAGTTTCCCGAAGGTTACCCCGAAAACACATTTCTTTGGATTCAACCGGACCTTGTATTGTTCTAATCTTGTGAAAATTTTGTCCATGATCTCTAGATGCCTAACTCTAGTTTAGGAGTTTCCCAAAAAATCATCTACATAGTCTTCCAAATATCTATGCATCATGTCATGAAAGATAGTAGTCATTGCACACTGGTATGTAGCTCCAACGTTCTTCAACTCAAAGGGCATGACATTCCAATAGAAGGTTCCCCAAGGATAAGTGAATGCTATCTTAATTTGATCTTTAGAAGCAATTTTAATTTGATTTTAGCCCAAGAAACCATCCATGAGGGATAACATTTCATGCCCTACTATCAAATCCACTATCATGTCAATGTTTGGAAGTGGGAAGTCATCTTTAGGACAAGCTTTGTTTAAATCTTTGAAATCTATGAAAACATGAATACTCCCATTAGGTTTTGAAACTAGTACTAAGTTTGAAATCCACTCAGCATAGTCAACAGGTCTTATGAATCCCACATCTAGCATTTTTTGTAATTCATCTTTTACCAATAGAGCGACATGCGGGTGCATTTTTCTCAACTTTTGCTTAATAGGTTTTGCCCCCGGTGATAAAAACAAGTGATGCATTACTAAATATGGATCAAGTCCTAGCATATCTGTATAGGACCACACAAAGTTGACTTGTCTTTCCTTGTAAAACTGTATATGCTCTATTCTCTGTTTAGGTGTTAATGATTCTACTAGATGAATTATCCTTGGTTTTTCTTCTATGCCCAGATTTGTTGGTATTGTCTTCTCCACCAACATAGATGATTTTTCATGATATAGTGCTATGCAAAGTGTGTCAAGCCTTCCATCCTCAAGTGCCTTAGAGAGGTTTTCACCCTTGGATACATCCTTTATTTTTACTTTTTCCAGGTCTAATAGCACCGTAGAACGGTTTTCACTAGAAGACTATTTACATTTTCAATAATTTTGCAACTGAAAGTCTTGGCACCTTCTCCGAAGTAAGTTGCATTGTTGCTTTGTGATCCCCAAGAGGTGTGTCTTCTCGTGCTCCCAGAAAGTTTATGATTGCCTCATCATTTTGAAACACATCTAGTTGTGGCAGTCCCTTTTGATCCCAATCAATGAGTTGGGGGTGAACCAAGGGTAAAGGGTCATGATTTGAGTCAAGATTTTGAATGGATTCAAGGGTACAGATGTTATGATCAGGTTTAAGGGTAGAGACACTATCATAGTCATAAATGTTAATGAAGTCATCGATGGCACTTTCCTCATCTATCTGTGTAGCATTAGAGGACTCTACTTCCTTACTTGAAGTACATGCGATACTCAAGGTCTTATCTTTCTGTGCATCATATCCTATACTAGGGACTTTTTATGTATGAGCAGGTTGTACTGGTTCCAAGATACCTTGTTTTTGTAAACCTAGAGGACTATTACCATCATATCCCATTCTTTTCATAAAATCCAATCCTTTGTCATACTATTCAACAAGTATCTTTATCTCCAGTTCTTCAATTTGTTCTCTTTCTACATTCTCATCTTTGTACAGCCATCTTTGGAGATCAGCTTCTTCCACTTCATCATAAAGGGCTCCCCCTTTTTTGAAATTATTTGATTTATAAACCAATGTAGTATCGGTGTCTAATGTGGTCTTAGTCATCTGTGGCTTGCCATAGTGTGGGGAGATAAAGGTAGCCTTCCCTTGCAAAGAGCACGATTCAGGGTATATTATCCTACTCCTTGTTCTTTCACTTGTATTTTGATCTCAACCTCATTGGATTTTGATGTGGACACCTTTAAGGACTCAGGATCAACATATGCTTGAGAAGGAAGTGTTTCACGATTGCTAGGGATTGTGATTTCAGTTTTAGGGCTTAGATAATTGCAATACATGAAAGGGTTTGGATCTCCTAGTATTATGATTTTGACACCATCATGTGGGAATTTAATGCACTAATGGTATGTAGAAGGTACCTCTTGCATTGCATGAATCCATGGTCTTCCTAGGAGGATGTTATAGGTCAGAGGGAGATCAAGGACTTGGCAAACCACATCCTTTACCATAGGGCCAACCTTGATTGGTAAAGTAACTGATCCTTTAGATGAGCATTCCTCTTCATCATATGCCTTTATGGTAATCTTTTTGTTTGGATCAACTACACTTTCAGAGAACCCTAATTCTATCATCAAATTCTAAGTACAAATATTAAGACCTGCTCCTCTGTCTATTAGAACTCATTTGATCTTGACTTTATGGACAAGGACTTCAATGTGTAAAGGTGTGTTATGTGGTTGTCGGATGGATGAATCATCGTTCTCAGTAAAAGTGAGAGTGTGAGGAGAAGTGATGTGTCCCACCATAGTTTGGAATTGATTTGCATGCAAGTCTGTAGGCACTGTAGCAGTAGCAAGTGCTTTATCTAGGATAGCTTTATGCTCAGGAGATAGGCGTAGGAGCTCAAGTATGGAAATTTGTGCAAGTGTTTTACCTAAATGCTCTATGAGGTTGTATCGTGAAGCTGGTGCAGCAAGTTTTGAATTAGGACGTCTAAGGGTAATTGTGCCTCTGCGGGTAGTAACATTGCAATCAGGTTGTTTACCTTTTATAATGAAAGCATTCACATGATTGTCAACTTCACTGATGTTATTTATGACATAGTCATACTTTGCAGCAGTATAGTTTACACCATCACTAGATTTAGGGGGTTTTCCTTTATCCTTGTCATGCTTAGGGAAAGGTTTTTTGAAAATCTCACAATTAGAGTTACCAAAAGGAGTGTGTTTGTCAACTGCTATCTTACCCTCATCAATAAGGTCTTGTATCACATGTCGAAGTTTATTGCAACTATTAGTCTTATGTCCTTTGTGTCTATGATAGTTGCAAAAGTTCTCGTAATTCCACCATGGGGGTTTGATTTGTGGATTATATTCTCTCATCTCAAGTAGCATTATAAGATCATTTTGAAGGAGTTCTTTTTATACAGATTCAAGCGATTGTCCCAATGGTATAAAATTTTGTTTAGGGAAGCTTCTTTTTTTTTATTTTCCTTTGTCTGAGGATGAACCTTTAAGGTTGTAGATAGGCGATGATGTTTTAGTCATTTTCGCATCAACAACTCCATCATTGACCACATTCTTGTTCTTAACCCAAAAAGGTGTCTTGTTACCCGAGCCCAATTTTTTCTTTGTCATTATTAAGTTTAATAGTTCCATCATCGATGAGAGTTTGTTCAGTTTGAAATCCCATTTCTATGACTTCATCAAAGGAATCCAAGCATTTGAGGCGAAGTCCCTTTCCAATTTCCTTGTTCAAATTTTGACAAAGGAGGTCAACCAGTTGTTTATCTAGAATATTATAAGGAACTCATTTTGTTAAATGTCTCCATATTTGTAAAAATGACAAAAGATTCTCCTTGTTTTTGCTTGGTGTTAAAAAGGTTTGACATGGTCACTTCAAGTTCACAGTTGTAACTATAATTTGAGACAAATTTCTCAAGTAGTTCTTGAAAAGATTTGATGGTCGGGGGTAATCATGAAAAACATTCCATAGATTCTCCTCCCAGACTACGAGGGAATAATCTCATAAGATTTGTCTCATAAACTGTGAATTCCAAGGTAGCCGCACAAAATTCTCTTAAGTGGTCTTTAGGGTCTCCTTTTACCCTATATTTATCAAGTCTCAGTATGTCCCAGTGACAGGGAAAAGGTGGCATTAGTATGCCCGGATCGAAAGGATAAGGACATATATCTTCAATGGAAAACTTGTGGGATGATGTTTTACTATTCTTGAGAGTATCCAATTCCTATCTCAATGCTCTAAGTTCATCCAAGATGGGATCATTTGTAGGTTTTGGCTTTGAAACTTTTGAAGAACTTTTATAGCTTGGTTGCAAATAAAAGGCTCTATGATCCTTCACTTTGTCATCATTGTGTGTCTTGGTAGTTTTAGATCCAAGAGATCCTGCTTTTTCATTTTCTATGAGTCAAGATGCATCAAAATCATCAGGTATTTTTATCCCTTCATCAACAATGGCTTTAAAATAATGTTTTGGATTATGTTTGACCACTGCCTTGAAGACTTTTAGAAACTTTTCATCATTGAGGGCTTCCTTTATATCTTCTGGGGATATTTCTTCATCACTTGTATTGTTTTGATCTTCAGCATCCGCAACACTAATCTGTTCTTCTTCATCAAGATTCTCATGATGTCTTTTTCCTTCTTGTTCCATTTCTCATTGTATTCATGATCTTGTCTTAGGGGGCATATGTGATAGCTCTGATCTTTGACCTAGGACTAGATAATGTATGAGACTCAAGATTAGGATGTAATGCAAACTGATATGACTCTAAGATAAGATATGGAAATGGAATGGTATGACTCTACAGATGACAAACTTAATATCAAGATATAAGGATGCAAGGCTGTGATATAATGTAAACTTTAGGGTATGGAGACAACCTAAATGAATATGATATGACTAGACTCTAAAATAGATCAAGGTAACTCTAGGTCTGAAGACAATTGTGATGTAAGGCTTTACATGTGCTATGATGGATAGACACAAGGACAAATGATCAAGAGAGGATAGGCTAAAGTAGGAGATGATGAACTCCAAGTATATTTCCCTACTCAAAGATGATGATATATTCCCTAACTCAAGGATGATGAACCTCAAGTGATATAGGTGATTAATAGCCAATGTTGAATTCAAGACCTAAGGAGAGTAACCTAAGTGAAAGTTAAAAGTTTTGTTTGACTAACGATGGATATTCAAGGACTGAGGACATGACAGAATAGAATGAACTAAATATGCAGGGACTAGGTGGAATGATCTAGATATCCAATGACTAAAGGATCAGAACTGAAGACTAATGCCCCGAGAGATTTAAATGCTAGGCTCATTTTGGACATGTAAGTCTATTTCATTCCTCAAAGGGCGTTGATAGAAATTTCTCAGCAATATGTCTCGGTTGCGGTAGTTCTTCAAGATGCATTTTTTGATAGACCTTAAGCTACGATGTCTATGTTTGAAAAAGTAGAAAGTGGATCTTTGCTTAGGGATTTTGGTTTTGCAAGAGATCATGCAGATATCTGTGTTGTTTGACTTTTTGAGCAACCTTTTGAGGTTTGCAAGGTTGGAATGTTATTGATTCCAGGTGTGGTGTTTGGTAATGTTTGTTTTGAACACACATGCAAAACATGGCAGACAGAATGTTTTGGATGACTCTGATATAAAATCAGAGTAAAAGTCTAAATGGGGGCCTAGATTAGCCCCAAAAATTTTCACTGGTCACGACAAATTTGAAAACACTCGTAAGTGTACACAACCTAGGCTGGAAAGAGGATACTACTTGCTGAGTCCCAACTTGGATTACTCCATATATTGAGACAAAGCAAACAGCTAGAGATATTGGTGACACTGGCTCCCCCACCATTGTACGGGCACACCAAATCTCTTACCCCAAAGATCTAGAGATCTTATGAACTAGGGGATTTTCTATCTCTACAATGAATAGTATGTGTAGGGCAGCTTCGGAGGTCCGACCTCCTGCACCAGCAAGCAAAAAATGTTTTTGGCCTCTACAACAAGTGGTTTCTAGTCAATGTTTCAGGATAATCTTGTGTCTATACATGTGGTGGTTCACTCATTTAAGAGGTCTCCCAGCCCTCAGAAAGGGTTTTTACACATCTCATGGATGTTGAGGGAGACTTCCGTCGGTATAGAACATCCACACCAGGTGATTGATGACTTTCATCACAACCACAATTATTTATATAGAGGACCAAAACAAAAGTACCTCATGGGTCATTTCCACTCACAAATCGAGAGGCAGACCCTCTAAGGGATTAAAAACATAAAAGAGATGGGTCTGGCTTCTGATCATCAAGTTTGCACAAGGTGAGAGCATACACCTACCATCCTTACAAGCATAGCAAATAGTGATTAATTAACCCCCTAGTTAACCTATGTGCAAACAAACATTTCAAAAAAGATATCTAATCAATGAAACCCCTGCAAAACCACCGTTAGTAGTTTAAATTCCCAGCCTTTGACAAATGAAGTTTCAAATTTAAATCTTTGGCATGCGATCCTGCACAAAACCAAGTCAACAAGGATTAGCCACAAAATAAAAACTAAACTAAAAAGGAAATAACATTAATCTAACTAGCCAAAATTAACAAACAAAATTTAATCTAACCCCAACTATCAAAATTAAAAACTAAAATTAATACTAAACTAAAATCTAAATTAAAATTTAATACTAAATTAAAAATTGAATTAACATCTAAATTAGAAACTAATCTAAATAACAAACTATATTTATTTAAAACTATATTAATATCTAAATTAAAACTAAATTTAAAAGCACATGTAAAACTAAGTTAATAAAAAAAGAAACTTATATTAAAACTTCCTAGAAGACTCTTAAAAAAATGAAAGCAAAAGGTAAGTTAGCTAAAAAAAAGTAAAGCTAAAAAAGGAAAGTTAGCGTCGAGAGTGGGCCAGTGTGTGAGGCAATCTCTCTTCTGCCAAGTTTCCTCATAGGATTTGCATAGCATACGCAATCTCTCTTCTACCAATTTGAGGTCTTTTTCTTCAATGGTTGTCAATGCTTTCGGAGTAGTAAAGGTGTGATACGTGGGGCTAGCAGTCGGCCAAGGTTAGCAGGCGGCCATTACAAGGGTAAATGCAGGTCGGTAAATATGCATCGGCTTAGGGTTTATAGCTGAGGGCTTAGGACTTTGAATGGATGCAAAGGCATTATAGGGTTAAGCGTAGAGACGGCCACAGGAGTTTAGTGTTAAGGTTTTGTGATCACCCTCCAACACGACTAGTACCTGTAACATTTAACCTAAAACCCTAACAAGCATTTAATTAGGGACATATAACATAAAACCTATAATACATTAAAAAAATCAAACCCTGCAACAAAGATTTAAATATATAAACCCTGCAACAAAAGATTTAACAGACAATATTAACCCTGCGATCACACTATTAAATCTACAAAGGAGAAAAATGAGATAAACACAGATACTCGACAACAGAAGTTCACGTCAGGTTCACCATTCTGTTGATGCTGAAAATGAAAAAGATAATGAATCCAGAATCACAATATTTTCAACATCACATCAATGAAGTATTTCCTAAATGAACACAAATGTAGAAATGTAATATTAAACTACGAAAAAACCAAACATAAGCATTCAAAAGAAAAATAACTCCATTGTTTCCTATCATCAAGATCTTGGATTACACATTTGATGCTCTCAGATTTTTTATAAGCACAAATGCATCAAGAAAGCTATGATGAACAGATGAAAAATTGTGTGATCAAAATCCCATCTCCCCCCAATGGTGAGAAGAGAGAGGGCTTATATAGATTTTTGGTGGAAGAAAAGCGGGAAAGTTGCCATTATGCAATGGAAGATAACTTTTAAGTTAACTTATGAAGATTGGAGAAAGTTTCCAAAAACAAGAGATAGAAGATCGAGATGCTAAAAGGAGAGAGAGAAGAGTGGGATATCGTTATGGTAAGTTTATTTAATTAATTAAAATAGAATTTTAATTAATTTGTGGCATGAATAATTAAATAAATAATAAATATTTATTTAATTATAGAATGAAAAGTTGGATAATTAAAATTAAATAAATATAAATATTTATTTAATTTGGAGGAAAGATTAAGATAAGGATAATTAAATAAATTTAATTATTTCTTTAATTTGGAGGGAATAAGAACAATGATAATTAAATAAATATAAATATTTATTTAACTATGGACAAGATTATTTAGGGTAATTTTTAGTGTCTACAGCTTATTCTCCCCCTTTCTTTTGCACATCTTATTCTCTCTATGTTCTTTCTCCCCCTTTTTTTTCACATGAACTCTCTCCCCCTTTGACATCAATGGCAAAGGGTGTCACACCTTGCCCTTTTCATGATACTACACATACTTGCACTATTCATTACTGTTCTGTAACATCTTTTTCTTTCACTGCTCTGAATACTCCCCCTGACAGCAATAATCGTCATGACTATTGCCTACTCCCCCTGAGAGGTAGCCTCCAATCATCAGTCCAAAAAAGAATGAATCTTGAAATCCACTGGACTGATGCATCTTCTTATGCATCTAGTTCAAGGAAGGAGGGGCAATAACCCTAACTTCTCCTGGAGATACTCAAATGTATCCTTAGGAAGAGCCTTAGTGAATATGTCAACAACCTGATCCTTTGTAGACCCATACTCAAGCTTTACCTCATTCTCTGCAACCTATTCTTCAGCAGCTCTACTTCTTGTTTATACACATTTTCTCTTATTACCAATGATTTGGTCTTCAGTGTGATGCCTCTACACATACTTGGGAGTTTCAGGGATTCTTTCCAGAACTTTGTGTTCTTCAATCTACACTTTTTTTCTCTAGTTTCTTCTTCTTCTCAAGTTTGTACTTTCTTTTCAACAACATTTTCTTCTTCTCTGCAAGAGGACTTATCTGAGTCTGATACATATCCATTAGATTCTGAAATCTTCTATATGTCTTCATCAACCTTGACATTCGCACTCTCAACAATCTTTCTTAGCCTTTTGTTATAGCACCAGTAAGCTTTGCTCTTAGTAGAATGTACCCAAGGAAAATACCTTCATCATACCTTGCATCAAACTTTCCTAGTTCTTCATCTCTTCTAATATAACATTTTCTTCCAAAAACTTTGAAATATTTAACAGTAGGAATCCTTCCATACCACAGCTCATACGGAGTCTTTGTGTCATCTACTTTTACTTGAACTCTGTTATGTATGTAGACAGCAATATGAATTGCTTCTCTCCAGTAGACTTCCAATAGGTCTACATCTTTGATCATTGTCCTTGCAGCTTCTTGAACAGTTTTATTCTTCCTTTCAACCACTTCATTCTACTGAGTAGTTCTAGGGGCAGATAAATATCTCTTTATCCCATGATTCTCACAAAACATGTTAAACTCATTAGAAGTAAGTTCTCCACCTTTGTCAGACCTCAAACCTTTGATTTTCATATCCATTTCATTCTCAACCATAGTTTTAAATGCCTTGAACTTATCTAGAGCTTCTGATTTTTCTTTAAGAAAAGTGACCCAAGTCATTCTAGAGCAATCATCAATAAATAACATGAAATACATGTCACCTTAAAAACTCATTACTCTAGTAGGACCAAAAAGATTTGTATGCACCAATTCCAATAGTCACGTAGAAGATTATTCTTTGACTTCGAAACTTCTTCTCACTTGCTCTCCAACTTGACATTCCTTACAGATAGCATTAGTAGGTTTGATAATCTTTGGCATGTCTCTCACAGCTTGAACTGAGCTTATCTTCACTAGGCTATCAAAATTAATGTGACACATCCTTCTATGCCATAGCCAACTTTCATTGATTTGAGTCATAAAGCAATAACCATCACCTTCTTTGAGATGATAAATATTTCCATCTGTCCTTTTTCCAACAGCTATCACAATTCTAGACTCCTTTCTGATCTCAAAGCCATCACCCTGAAACATAAGATTGTATCCTTTGTTGAACAATTGTCCAACACTCAAGAGATTTTGCTTTAAACCTTTAACATAAAGAACATCATCAGTGTTATGCTTTCCATCAAGACTAATTGAGGCTCTTCCACATATCTTGAAGCAGTACAATCATCACCAAATATAACTAGTCCTCCATCAAATTTCTCAAATTTAACAAACTTACTTTTATCACCGGTCATATGATTTGAGCAACTACTGTCAATAACCCAATAGTTCTTTTCTTGCCTGGTATGAAAGTATCTTCATTATTAAGACTTACCTCCAAAGTATTTTCTTCCATACATCCTTCAGGGTCAGCAACACTAGTATCATCTTTTAAATCAGTGAACAAGCAGTCATTATCCTTATCATCTTCATCATCAGATTCATCATCAAATATACTTGCATCTTCTTTCACATAGTAGTTTTTCTTAGGCACTCTACTTTTGTTTTCCCTATTCTTACTTCTCAAAATTCTTTCTGGACATCTTAATGCATAATGACCAATCTTGCCACAACTAAAACACTTGAAAGGCAATTTATTATTGTGCTTACCAGTATCCAATTTTATTCTTCTCACAAAGTCATCTTTCATAACATAAGCATCCTTCTGATCTATTTCCCCAGTCTTCTTAGATTTGCCAGTCCTGAGGACAGTTACAATTGAGTTCCAGATCTCATATCTAAGAGAAACTGGATAACTTATTATTCTTATTTTCCAGAAAGCATACAAAGAATCATCCTTCTTGTGTGTCATCTCGGATCTACCTCAAGCTGTTAAGCTTTCTTCAAAGGAACCTGGCTCTAATAACAATTGTTGAATGCACAAGACAACTGAGAGGGGGGGTAAATCAGTTGTAACAAAACTTCAAACCCTTACAAACACTCAGATCCACATTAACCTTTAAACATGTTATGATGTTTAAGCATGGAAAGCAAATAACTGAAACCAAATCATAACAGTACCACACACAAGAGAACACCATATTTTACATGGAAAACCCTAAAAGGAAAAAACCATAGTGAGGATTAGCTCACAATATAATGTAGTAGCAATCCCGAATTACAAAGGCTCATTGCCAGAGGGCTCACTGCCCAAAAGAGAGAATGCTCACTGTAAGTGGACTCACTGCCCACTGAGAAAGAAAGAAAGAAGAGAAGAATGGCTCACTTCCAGGCATTGAACTGATATAGTTGCATCTAACCTATGCATGGAGTTCAGTTCCAATGAAGCTCAATATCCATCACAACACAAACAACCTCTTCGCAGCATCACTAAAAATAGTAGATACCTTCTGCTCACTGCATCCAGTAGCCTATCACATAAGAGCTCTCATTGCCTTGATCAAATTTGCATCACAACCATCATATCCCTCACACACACACATCCACGATTCCTTGACACTTAATTATACAATCACCAATCATGAAAACATTCTCCAAGATGGGCAACACAACTTAACCTATAAAATTCAAATTAGGTCTAGACCTAAACATTTCTATGGAGGAAAGAAATGAATGTAGACCACATCACACCTTAGCACGGACCTAAATCCACTCTTACATGCTTCATCACACTTTCACTTTCACCAAAGCATAATTGCAAATAGTATAAACAATCAAGTCGGCCATCCTTGTGTTAACACCATGAACTTTTAAATGCATGCTTCCTCAAAATCACATGACGACATGTGAACCACGCACCAAGCTTGAACATGATCTAGAAGATCCACAAGCACTTGAAAAACCAACAAAGTCTGTTACAATATCTTTCACCTGAAGAAACTTCACACTGGAGTACTTAACCATCTATATCATACTCGATCATCATCTTCAACTTTATAGATGTACTTGCAGAGTACCAAACCACAAACCACTTGAGATGAAGAATGATATAGACCTTATAAGCATAAATCCAAAACCACAACACCTGAAACCATTCTACGGAGGAATGCGGAGCAAAATGCTTTCTCTCAGACACACTGCAAACATTGTCAAACACTGTTCTCAAACTAGTGAACACAACTTTTACTACACAACGATTCAGAGCACAAAATTCTGTATTTAGCATCTTCAAACACTTCTAAACAACATATCTAAACTGCATACTCAGATCTTCAACACAAAAGAAATGTGAAGCAAGAAACTTCAACAACACTCTGTAAGCCAGAAGACTTCTTGAACACACTATTTCCATAATTAATCAAATTTTCTCAAAAGCACTTGGAAACCCAACAAAAGAAGTATATTCTCAACATCTTTAGCACCTCTTCAAAGCAATCAAATCACTTTACACAACAACTCAATCAAACAACAACAACCTCATCAAAAGACACAATTGACACCAATGACAACAGAATCTTGTTGACATCAATGACAATGTACCGATTAGCACATACTTGCAACAAACTCTTAGGTTTCATTATCTCTAAGCATGGCATCAAAGTAGGCCCCAATAAAGTCAAATCTATCATGGCATGTGACCCCTACAAAACATAAAGTAGTTGCATAGTCTTTAGGGCAAAATCTAAATTATATGTGATTTATTGCCTAACTTCCAGAGAAATATCAACCATATTCACACTTGCATAAGAATTTCAATGGGATGAGTCATGCCAGTAAGCATTCAATCAAATCAAGCAATATCTTGCCAATCCACTAGGCATTGTAGCTCCAACTCTAAATAAGCCCTTGCTACTTTACATTTCAGTTACCAAACATGCCTTAGGTTCTCTCCTTGTACAACATGATGACCAAGGGCATGAAAGGGTTATTTACTATCTAAGTCAAACTATGGTGGGTAGTGAAGCCAACTATGCCCTCATGGAAAAATCATGCTTGGTAGTTATGTTCACTTCCCAAAAGCTCTAACATTATATGCTCAATGCCACAACCCATCTCATTTCCAAAGTTGACCCTCTCAAATTCCTCCTATCTAAAGCAACCCTTATCGATAGAATGGCAAAATGGGTTATGGTACTTTGTGAGTTTGACATAGAATATGTGAATCAAAAATTGATTAAGGGACAAATCATCACTAACCAATTGGCAAAATCTCCACTTTAGGACATGCAACCATTGGAATTTGATTTCCCTGATGAGTCAATACTAGATGTTGAAGACCAAAAAGCATGGACTCTATATTTTGATGGATCTTTCTGTAAGGCCACTTAAACCACCTAAACCTCATCAGGTAACTCTAATAATGGATCATGTCACATCGCTAGGTTGGAAGGTTGTTATGAATGTCTAGAAGATTGGATCGAATAATTATTTTGTTAATATATGATTGTAGATGGAAGTTGTTATTGCAGCACTAATATGTTTATTATATTATATATCTGTTGTAATGTTTTATTGTGTACTTCAATGTATTTGCATTAGGATTCAATATTGTTCATATAATTGATAATTGTTGTATCGATACTCACCTAGGTGCATTTAGTCTAGGTTGAATTTGTGGGAACTAACTTAATTTAATTAAATTTTACCCAATTGAATCACTTGTATGATTGGAATATAATTATGAGCATTCTATATTTTATTATAAAAGCATATTTAAGATAAATTAAATCAGAATAATCTTGCTTTATTATTCAAAATCAGATTTCTTATTTTTATTAACATTTGATTTTTTTTAAGAAAAAAAAAAATTTAAAGAAGAGATTAAATAAAACAATTTAAAAAAAAAAACTTTATCATTATCCTTTATTTAGTTTTTACTTAAATAAATAACTAAATAAAGTTTTGTTTTATGTCTTTTTCTAATGCTTTAAAGACTTTAAAAAAAATACAAAGAAAGGAAACTTAAAAAAGAGAGGAAAGTAAGGAGTTGAGGGAAGGAGGGGTAAGGCTTTCAATAAAAACATGTTACAATAGCCTTCCAAATAAATTCTGATTTTATCGCAAAATCTTTTTTTTTTGCTTCCATTTTCTTGTGAATTCCACTGTGTGAGAGTACAGAAGGGATTTTCAGATGTCTCATTTAGGGAATTCTTTTACCCTTGTTTCATTGGCACCTTGAGAGTTATGGTGTGAAAATATATGCGATCATTATTTTGATTTCAAAATAAGACATGGATTTGATAACAATGGAATAAGAGGACCATGGCAACTATATATATATATATATCTGAAGAAGGTTAAGGGCTGCTGAGAGTGCTAGCTTAGGTAAGTTTGATTCACATTCTTAGATCTAGTAAATACATATTATTGAATTTGGATTATGTTTAAAAGAGTGTTTTTATGTCTTGATCTTCTATTCACTATTGTTTGTTTAAAATTCCTTGTAACCAGCTCTCGTCTTTTTATGGTATTACCATTTGGCATATAGATTTAACATCTTAACTTTGTTTATATGAGTTTTTTTTTGGGCTATTAGTTTCGTACTATCCTGTAGCGATTATTATCTATATTATTGCATAATGTCTGGTTAACCTTGATTGTGAACTTCCAAAAAGATAAATGGTATTCTATTTTTTCTTTTAAAAAGAATTAAAACAAAAGTTGTCTAAATCGATACGGTTTTAAATGGATGTATAACCAAAACGAAGATTCTTATCAAGATAAAGGAATAAGGATGGAGGTCACGGGTTATGCATAAATAGTGTTAAGTCATTTACTATATAAGGACAATGCTTTTACACTTAACCCTTTCTTGCATGTAGACTTCCAGAGTATCATCACAGTGATTATCTTCTACATCATTTTGTTGGCAGGTAGGGGAGTTTGACTACTATCCCAAAAACCAATGCTACAGCAATAGAGGACAGCAAGAATGCAAACACACAAACATGAAAGAAGGAGAGGGCAAATTGAAGACACAAAACAGAAATTATATTTATATTTCATCTTTCCAAAATACATTCAAAAACTTCATACACATGATGCAAAGCTGCTACTCTATTTTACATATTTGCCCCTGTATCTAGAGCTGTTGAACATCCACTATGATGCTGCACATTCCCTTCTATTCTCTGCTGCAATATTCTCCTTCACATTTCTTCTGTTGCTACAGGCTTTCCTTCTCTCTTACACTTTTCTTCTACTATTGCAAGTTCTCTCTCACCTTCCTATGGTTAACTACATTCCTTTTGTCTCATTCCATGTCATGCCAAAACTGGCACTCAAACTCATTTGAAATTCAAACTTACCTACCAAATTAATTGCTGGCAGGCCAACGGTTGCTGAGGTCTGATTTTGGAAGATCCCCAAAATTGATGCAGGGGTGGGCTATATTAAATGGTATGACAAAAGATTAATTCCAACACTCCCCCTTAATCTAAAGTCAGATGTCATTCAACAATTTTCTTTCTGAAACTAATCTCCAGAGTTGTCTTCTTTGCATTTGCCTTTTCGAAGCAGATCTTCAAAGCTGTTTCTGTCATTCTGGATCACCTCCGGAGCTCTTTTCTGCATCTCTAGAGCACTCTGTCTGCATCTTCGGAGCTGACAGCCTGCATCTCCGGAGCTCTCTTCTTTCCGAGGCTAGACACCTCCGGAGCTGTCACAATGCCAAGCCTATCTCTTAGGTGTTCAAAAGAATCTTTTGGCAATGCCTTTGTAAAAATGTCAGCGAGCTGCTGCTCAAATCTGTAAAACTGTAACTCAATCTCTCCTCATTCTACCAACTCCCTTATATAATGATAACGGATCTCAATGTGCTTTCTTTGTCAGTGAAAGACTAGATTCTTTGTTAGGGCTATTGATGAAACATTGTCACAATAAATGGTTGTACCATCTTCTTTCTTCTCATTCAAGTCTGCAAGGATCCTTCTCAACCAAATAGCCTGACAAGTTGTTGCATTTGCTGCAATATACTCAGCTTCTGTTGTAAAGAGAGACAATGTGCTGCTTCTTGGATACCCATGATATCACACCTGAACCCATGCGAAATACATAGCCGGGTGTGCTCTTCCAGTCATCTACATTACCTGCCCAATCACTGTCCATGAAACCAACCAACTTAAACTCATTAGAGACACCATACAAGATGTCATAACCTGTTGTGCCATTCATATATCTCAGGATCCTCTTTCCTGCTTGCCAATGTGTGTCCTTAGGCTTCTCCATGAACCTAGAAACTAGGCTTATTGCATACATCAAATAGGCCTAGTGGCTGTCAAGTATATGAGGCTTCCAACCATGCTCTTGTAGAGCATTGGGTTTACTTCCTTGTTGTTGTCCTTTTTACTCAATTTCAGACCTATAATTGTTGGTGTAGGGGCAGGTTTACTATTCTCCATTTTAAATCTCTTCACAATCTGTTTGGCATAGTTAGTTTGCGAAATAAATATGCCATGCTCTGTTTGTTTGACCTTAATGCCAAGAAAATACTTTAGCAGACCTAAGTCTATCATCTCAAACTCATTCTTCATTGCCTCTTTGAAATCAACAATGAAAAGATCACTATTACCAGTAAAAATCAGATCATCTACATACAAAATAGCAATCAAAATATTACCTTCAGTTGCTTTGATGTAAAGAGTGGGCTCACTGTTGCTTTTGCTAAAGCCATTACTCACTAAATATGAGTCTATTCTACTGTACCATGCCCTAGGTGCTTCTTTCAGTCCATAGAAGGCTTTCCGAAGCCTATATACTTTGTCCTCTTGCCCTGGGACTTCATAGCCAGGTGGCTACTCCACATACACTTCCTCTTTCAGCACTCCGTTCAAGAAGGCTGACTTTACATCCATTTGAAACACCTTCCACTTGTGTTGGGTTTATATTGCTATGACTGCTTGAACTATTTCCAGCCTTGCAACTGGTGCATATGTCTCATCATAATCTCTTCTAGGTTGTTGTTTGTACCCTTTGAGAACTAGCCTTGCCTTATGTCTTTCAATCTTTCCTTCAGTAGTAGACTTGGTCTTATAGACCCACTTAACTCTAATCACTTGTTTACCCTTGGGTAAATAAGTTAGCTGCCATGTGTCATTCCTCTCTATGGCATCCAACTCTTCATTCATGGCCTTACACCATTTCTCTTCTTTCACAGCTTCTTCAAAGTGCATTGGATCACTACAAGAAAATAATGCAAAATCTAAATTCTCATCCATATCAGCATACCTTGTGTTATCATAAATCTCCTTCACACTCCTTATCCTCTATGACATCAATGATGTGAGTGTAGGGTCTGAATTGTAACCTCCGAAGCTACTATTGTTCTGACCTTTGAAGCTATTGTACTGCTGACCTCCGGAATCGCTGCTCTGCTGAACTCTAGAGCTACATATCTCTGGAGTTACAGACCTTTGTAGTTGCTGATCTTTGGAGCTGCTACTCTGTTGTCCACTTTCGAAGTTGTTGTTCTGCTAAACACCTCTGGAGCTGCTATCAGTGATAACTTTAAGAAACCCCTCCTGAAAAAAGATATAAAATCTTGGCAAATTTTCCACTTTTTTGGAAAAAAATATTGATTTCTATCGGCAAGTCTTTCCTTTTTTTGAAAAAATTATTTAATTTTATTGGCAATTTTTTTAAATCACTAGAAATTAATAGAAAATCCTAGTGAATCTTGACAAAAAAAAAGGAAAATGCATTAATTACCACGGCAAATCCTTCCTATAAACAAATTAAATTCCTATGGAAAAGTAAAGGCCTGAAGGTGGCAGTGATTGACTAGTTTAAGGTGTAGTGCTCGTGTCTATAATTCCATAATTCCTTAATATTTTAAATCAAATATTGAATATTTTAAATTTGGCCCTAAATTATTTTTCACCACCATTGATTTTATTTATAATCTAGTGGTTTGGGTTCTATTCCACGGACCAAAAAGTGACCATGAAGCTCCAATGCCCATGGGGCCTGAAATTGCATTTGGGATGTTGATCTTAATGGAGATCAACGGCCAAAATGCAATTTTGGGCCCCATGGGCATTGGACCTCTATGGGTACATTTTGGCCCATGGAATTTAACCCTAACCATTAGATTATAAATTGAGATCAACGCCCCAAATACAATTTCAGGCTCGATGGGCATTTGAGCTCCATGGGTACGTTTTAACCCATGGAATACAACCATAGTTGTTAGATTATAAATAAAATCAATGATGGTGATTAAAAATTGGTGTTATGGCCCTAAAGTAACCAATAATTATATAATATTATTAGTGAATTAATTTCATTTTCTACTAAAACATATAAAATTTAGGTGAATCTGATCTAATTAGGTATCGAATATTGTGGCAAATTTTTGAGTTTAAAATTTTAATAAAATAAATATTATGGTGATTTAACTAGGACTAAAATAAAATTTTGTAAAAATGTGGCAATTTAGGTCACCTTATAGCTTGTACTATTAGTTAATTTTTGAATTCCCAATTTCAACTATTAGCCAATTGGCGAATATTAGCTACTAAAAAAATCATTGGTTGCTATTCTCCAATGCTCTACGGTAGTTTCTCCCCAAGCTGCTACCCTCCATAGTTCCTCAAGAGTTGATGTCCTCAGGAGCTTCTTCATCTTCAAGGGGTATTGTAACTGAAATACCCATTGTGCTGTCCACCGTTCCATCCCATGCTTCATTCTCAATGAACTCAACATCCCTGTTGATCACAACCTTTTTGGTGATGGGATTATGCAGTTTGTAGGCTTTTGACTCTTCACTATAGCCTATGAAGATACATTTTCATCTATATTATCAAATTTCTACCTCTTCTCTTTAGGCATGAATGCATATGCCACACACGCGAAGATTCTTAGGTGTTCAACACTCCATTTGTTGTTTGTTCATGCTTCTTGTGGAATCCTATCACAAACAGCCTTTGTAAGACACCTATTGAATAGGTAGACCATTGTTGCTACAGTTTCACCCCAAAAATCATGTGATAGTCCTTTTTCTTTTAGCATGCTTGCTGCCATCTCTTGAATGGTTCTATTTTTTCTTTCAGCCACTCCATTTTGTTGTGGAGCGTATCTAGTTGTAAACTGCTTTTCTATGCCTTCATTCCTGCAGAAATTTAGAAATTCCTTAGAGATATACTCTCCTCCTCTATCTGTTCTTAGGGCTTTGATATAGTGGTCTCTTTGCTTTTCAGCTGCTTAAACCACTTGAATTTCTCGAAGGCTTCTGATTTGTTCTTCAAAAAATAAACCTAGATTTTTCTGTTGTAATCATCTATGAATGTCATAAAATAAGTATTTCCAGCCAAGGTATGGGTTTTCATGGGACCACACAAATCTGAGTGCACTAACTCCAATGGTGCTTTTTCTCTCCTAGAATACCCTAATTGAAAGGGTTGTCTATGCTGCTTTCCTAAAATGCAGGCTTCACATTTTCCATTGGGCTCGACAATGTTTGGTAGCCCTCTAACCATGCCTTTCTTGGACAATAAACTCAAACTAGAAAAACTTAAGTCCCCATACCTCAAATGCCACAATTTGGATAGGTCTTTGATGAATATCCTAAAGGCATATTGTTGTTCCACTACTGTGAGCACTAGAGATAGTGCCGGAGACTCTATATGTATCTTAAGAGGAAACATTTTGTTTCTTGTCGTCTGCACTGCTGCAATCACTTTCTTACTGCCTCCTTTGTCAAATATTGTGCATTCTCCATTTTCCATCAGGATTTTATAACCATTTTGGACCATTTGTCCAATGCTCAATAGGTTATGTTTTATGCCAAGGGCATAATAAACATCCTGGATCACCCTCCTTTCACCATTCTTGGACTGAATGTTGACTGTACCTTTTCCCATGATGGGAACTTGCTCATTGTTTCCCATTTTTATTTCAATCTGTATGCTTCTATCTATGGAGGCAAAGAAGTTTTTATTTCCACTCATGTGGTTGCTACAACTGTTGTCTAGATACCATACTTCATCACTACTCCTCTCAGCAAGGTTGCAAACAATAAATACATTTGACTATTTTTTATTTTCAGCATTGTTCTCATTTGCTACACTAGCATTTTGGCCTCCATGATCACGTTGTTTCTTTCTACACTCACTAGCATAATGACCAAACTTATGATTGTAATAACATTGAACATTGCTTTTGTCATACCTCTAATTTGAACTATTGTTCTTCTTTTCTTGATAGCTTGGTTGTGAGTTGCTTGCCTCTTCTTGGTTGTTTGAAACTCCTCTTCTGGAGTTGCTTCTTCCTCTACCTCTTCTATTTCTTCCTCTTCCCCTAGCGCTTGCATTGGTTTGAGCCTTGAAGGCTTGCTCAAGGGAAGGAACGGATCTATTCAACCACTGCTCATGGCTTTGTAGTGAACCCATCAACTCATCCACTGTCATCTTGGATAGGTCCTTAGTCTCTTCAATGGTTATGACAATAGGGTCAAATCTAGAAGGTAGACTACTTAGGATTTTCTCAACAATCCTTTGATCATCCATGGTTTCTCCATTTATCCTTAACTGATTTATCATGGTAGAAACCCTAGTATGAAAGTTTGAAATAGACTCACTATCCTTCATCTACAGGGTCTTGAAATCTCTTCTAAATAGCTGGAGTTTCACTGATCTCATCTTGTCAGTTCCCTTATAGTTGTTCTGCAATATTTTCTATGCTTGTTTTGAGTAGTTTACTGCTGCAATGCGGGGGAAATTAGCCTCTATCAAGGCTACCTCAATTAGACTGAGGGCTTTTGCATCCTTCATTCGTGTTTCTTTCAACTAGTTTCTTTGAGCATTAGATAGGGTTGCATAAGTTGTTGGGTCTGTGGTGTCTGTGAACCCATTGATGACCAACTCCCATAGGTCATTAGCAACCAGTATTGTCTTCATTTGCTTAGCCCAGATATCATAATTTTGTCCATCAAAATTTGGTGGCTGCTACCATCCTTTGCTGTCCCCACCTACCATGCTTCTCAAATCTAAGAAGGTTGATAATGCCTAGACAAACTAGGGCTTATATAAAACACCCATAAAAAAATTCTAACTACCCAGAAAAATAGGGCTCTGATACCACTTGTTGGCAGGCAGGGGAGTTTGACTGTTGTCCCAAAAACCAATGCTACAGCAATAGAGGACAGCAAGAATGCAAACACACAAACATGAAAGAAGGAGAGGGCAGATTGAAGACACAAAACAGAAATTATATTTATATTTCATCTTTCTAAAATATATTCAAAAACTTCATACACATGATGCAGAGCTACTTCTCTATTTTACAGATTTGCCCCTATATCTAGAGCTGCTGAACATCCATTGTGATGCTGCACATTCCCTTCTATTCTCTACTACAATATTCTCCTTCACATTTCTTCTGCTGCTACAGGCTTTCCTTCTCTCTTACACTTTTCTTCTGCTATTGCAGGTTCTCTCTCACCTTCCTACGGTCAACTACATTCCTTTTGTCTCATTCCATGTCATGCCAAAACTGGCACTCAAACTCATTTGAAATTCAACTTACCTACCAAATTAATTGCTAGCAGGCCAACGGTTGCTGGGGTCTGATTTTGCAAGATCCCCAAAACTGATGCGGGGACAGGCTGCATTAAATGGTCTGACGGAAGATTAATTCCAACACGTTTCTCTCTGTTAAGGCATTTACATTTTCAACAACTAACAAAATTTCCCTTTGAAGGTTATCTCTTCTTTATTACTAGAGAAAATTGAAGAGTGTATATAATAAATATTAACTACTTTCTAAGTGTACTTATATTTATAACTTGTAAACAAACTGAGAATTTGATCTGATAGCGAATATAGTGAGGGTGTTGGCAAAGGTTGGGGAATCAGGATTTTAGTCTCCTACCAATTTGATCTTTGCTTGAAAAGTTTCTAAAGTCTTGTGATAAATCAATTATGTGTACATCCTACGATCGTTGCTTTGGTTAACGACCTCTCTTGAGGCATTTTGTTTAAGAAATCATGTGCCTTGTCTGTGCTTTCCTGTTTTGGTATTACTCTGACCTTAGTAAGCAATTGCTACCTGAACAACATCACTTGATCAAATGCAATGTCAAATTGGGGTGATGGTTGGTTTGGGGTGTCAAAAGTCCATCCACAAATAAAATTAACCTCCTTTCACTTCCTATTTTAGGACAACTTTTTCCAGTACAGCCTCCCTTGAACTGGCATTAAGGGAGAGGGGCCAGTTGCCGCCCACGCCCAAATAATCGCTATGTTTTTAATCACTTGACCCCCCAATTAAATTTTTAAAAAGAACCAATACATGTAAAATACCAACCAAATAAATTAACACAAATGCACCAATACATTTGTAAATTAACCAATGAAATTAAGACAAGTGTACAAATGTGATGGCGAGCAGTTACCGGCACATCGGTGTGGATGTATGGGGCGACATGTTGAAATGACCATTTTTTGACCCATGTGCACATAACGCATCCTACAGGGAAATGTATAAGTGCCCAAAAGCCGAAAGAAGAGCTTTAAGCTCTTTGGTCGCATATGGAAAAACCCAAAAAAAATTGTCAAAATTCGATATGTCTAGCTATGTGCTTGACATGCGCGAAGTTAGGGTGGGTGGCTACTGGCCCCTCTCCCTTAGAGTGAGCCATGAAATAAATCATTTGATAGAGCAAATACAGTTTTGATTTGAGTCAATGGAGAGTGACAATTAGGTAAGGGAATAATGTTTTTTTTCTTTTTTCAGTGAAGTGTGTAGAATGTGAATGACTATGAATTTATGGTTAAAGTGCATACTATGTATTGAGACAATGATTAATATTTAGGAGTTGTAGATATAGATGATGGGAGTGTCAAATATAATGCATGATTAATATGGGGGAATATAATGTGATTTTGTGTAATGTGATTAAGGAAATTTAAAGAGTAAAGAAAGAAGTAGAGGTGCTATAAGAATGTGAGATCCTATTTGTAGGTTGAGTTTTTTTTTTTTTTGTTATCTCAAGATTTTATAGTAACCTATGAATTTCTTGTTCCTATTTAACCAAAGTATGAATTCTTCCAATATATGTAGAGCATTATAAATATCCTAATAATAGAGATAAGAATATTTCATCTCCTTAGTGGATGATTTATATCTGGATTATTTTTAATTAAGTTCTCACTTAGTTGTTTTCTTGTCTCATCAACTTTTCTAGATAGCAACAAACATGTTGTTGGGAAACCATTGGACATTCATGTTGATAACACTTTATAGTCAAATTCCTTATGTTTGATTGGTAATTTTTTAAGTCGTAAGGCTCATAGACATCACTTGAACCATTTTTTTTTTGTTGTTAACCATTATGTCTAAGATGGCAGGCTATACTTGAATGGATCACAATATGGTATTGCCATTAATGGGTTAATATATATAAGAAGTATAGATCAATAATGTTTTGAATTGGCTTCTAGTTCACTCCTTACATATTGCATGTGCAGGATTACTGAAAGATAGTAATATGTTTATATATGATAAATTCATTAATGGAATGGTTAAAGAAATATTGTTAATTGGGAAGTAGTCTCCACTTGTTATGTTTTGTTAGAATATTAGTATGCGAATATCAAAAGAAATATGCTTGCATCTTTAGACTGAGCATAGTAATGAATGAGGTAACTTGTACTAATGTTTGAAATGCTTATGTGATACTCTCTCCTCACTAGGTTCAATATTGATGTTCTATTACTTGTGTAATGAGCCTATAAGGCCACGTTGAATGTTAAAGGACTAAGTAACCAAACTACGAAGCCTCTACATTGCACATACGTAGGAAAGGCCATCACGGATGAGCCCTCGAGGCACTAGGTCTAGCCCTTAGGTCCTCCTTCATGTTCTTTCCATGCATTAATATTTGATATGTTTAATTATTGACCTTGGAAGAATAATGTTTATATGTAGTTGTGCAGGTTCATGACAGTTACAGGTGCTGAGACAATATTATATAAGCATCGTAAGGTAATCTGGGAAACTTAAGGTGAAAATCAATTATTCATTTTATAAGGATTGTAATTTTGTCATATTATATGAGTAATTATATCCTTTATCCTTCATGAAAGACCATATGTAATAGAGATTTTCCTATCTTGTAAAATGGTTATTGAATTGTGTTCACTATAGATGTGTTTTTGAGCTATAAGAAACAAAACCTTTAATTTTCCTCTATGATGAATGACACTAGAATTATGTTCAATGCACAAATTTGTTCATAATATGTTATGATGATGTAAGCCTATTCAAAATTTTATACTTATGATTGTATTATTTTATACTAGAGTTAAACATTTGCAGTTAATCACTATGAAAATGTTCTATGATTTGTGGTTCATGCTCAAGTGTTACAGCTTGGGCATGACACTTTCACCACCCATTGTTTAGGGCTAGGCATCTTATTTATCACACCCCAAGTTGACTCATCCCTAAAGCATTCTTAATTGGGTTTCCTTGCACAAATAATGTTGCAGAAGATGAATTGATCATCTCTAGTCTTAAACTAGCCATCCAATCGAATATTCAATACCTATATATCTTTGGTGACTCTTAATTAGTTATCAATAAAGTCAATGATGAGTTCCTTAGAAAAGATGAAAATATTGTACCCTACAAATGCATGGTAGATAGCCTCAAATAGTACTTCCTAGCTGTATATTTTGCACAGATCCCCCACATCAATAATAAGGCTATCAACACCATGGCTACAATTGGGTCTCTTTTGTAAATAGCACCTAATACCTAATAATATCAATTTCCGGTTGAACAACTCTTAATCCTAGCATACAATGTTCCAAAAGCTAAAATGGTGTGCAAAGTCATTGGTCCCAATTCCCTATGGTATAATGACATCTACGTCTATCTTCATATAATCAAACCTTCCCACCTCACTTATCCTTCAACCAACAAAAATCCCTCATTCACCAAGCGTCATTCTTTAGCCTCCTTGGTGGCATGCTCTATTGTAGGGGCTATAACGACACCCTACTTACGTGTCTTAACTCAGATGAAGTTGCATTAGTAATCTAAGAGGTGCACAATGGTATTTTTGGTGATCACAGTAGTGGTATAACCTTAGCCAAGAAGTTTCTCTAAATAGGATATTACTAACCCATAATGGAATCTAATGCATGTATGTCAAGAAGTGTGATACATTCCAAAAGCATGGAGATTTGATTCATGCACCATCACAAGCTCTTCAATCGATTACCATGCCATGGTTGTTATCTACAAGGGGCCTTGACTTTACTAGAAAGATAAACCAATCCTCCTCCAATGGACATAAATTCATCATCAATGCTATAGAATACTTCACCAAATTGGTTGAAGTTGTTCCACTCGCCTACACCACTAGAACCCAAATCTCCAAATTCATACTCCATCACATCATCTATCATTATAGTACACTCTCTACCATCATCACAAATAATGGTAAGTCCTTTAAAAACCATGAAGTGTGTGCCCTTTGTGACCAATTCTACATCAATCATAATTATTCCACTCCATATTACCCAAAAGACAACGAGCAGGCCAAGACATCAAACAAAACCCTCATCAAAATCCTTAAGAAAATCATCAATGATGAATTGGTCATGTCTGGTATAGGTTCACCTCAACCCTACCCTATGGGCATATTGCACCAACATCTGTACCCCTATTTGCACCACCCCATACTTCCTTGTCTTTAGCACTAAAGCCATCTTGCCAATAGAGGTCAAGCTACCATCCTTGCACATTTCTTTGTATGAACTCATCACCAATGAAGAATATAAAGTGGCATAGCTACATGATCTTAAAATCCTTGATGAACACCAAATTAATATATTGAATCACCTCAAAGCATACCAGAATTAGTCATGTCATAGTTACAAAAAGCACATTTGCAATAGAGAATTTGAAGTTGGTGATCTTGTACTCAAAGAGCTATAAGAATACAAACCAAGACAGGGACAAAAAAGGTAAAGTTAAGTTGAATTGGTTGGGCCCATGTGTAATCATTGTGAAATATGGGTTAGGAGCATACTAATTAGCAACTCTAGAAGAATAAGAACTGGATGAGCCTATGAACATTATGCACCTCAATAAATTTCATGCATAAGGACACTACAACCATTGTCAATTATTAAAAAAATAAAAAACTATCAAAAAAATCAAAAAAGTAAAGAGAAATAATTTTGTCCAATATTGAAAATCATTTCTTATGTGCCTTAGCAAAGTGCCATGATGAAAACCTAACAAATAGGTATCATGTGTATAATTAGTCCTCTCTTATCTATGAGCACTCATCCTCCTTCCATCCAAAATGTAGTTCACTCCTCTCGTCATCTCGTCATAACTTTTTAACCTTTTATTCTCCCACCCCCTAATCTCCCAATCTCCCTACCCCTTCCACCTTAGGTCATTTGATCAAGACTATTCACCTCCTTTCATCACATCCCCTCCATCCCCTTTCATTATCCTTGCTCTGCACTTTCACAAGCACCATCCCCCTTCCCCCTTCATTGGGATTGCTCAACCAATGCGCCTTAATCACCCACTCCCCCATCCACTCATGTCATTTCACTTCACTTCATCACCTATCTTCCCCACTAACATGTGTGCCTTGATTTTTCTCTAGTCTGGGGACATCCCCTCATTGAATCATGCTTGGGAAGGGTGCCTAGACATATACCCCTCTTATGGCATGATCCTAAATCTACTCCCACATGATTCACCATCCCACCCATTTCACACCCACATACCCTCCAACTATCTTATAGATTAAGCCTCCTCCCACTAACCCCCTCCATGACATTTCTCAGAGCTCCACACACCATGGTCATGGCTTCCCTACTCACTTGGGAAAAATGCATTATGTTTCCCCTCCTATCGACTCCTTGTTGGGAACTACCCTACCCTTTTTCCCCACCCCAACCTAAACCGTAACCTATCCCCCCATCCCCTCCATCCCTTGGCTTTAACATTGCACCATTAGACGATCTACTCATTTTTGTGTGTTTTCTTATACTTGTCTTATTGTGTGCATGAGCTTGTGTGTGTTTGTGTGCACCTATCCATATTATTCCATAAGTCACACCATAAAGATCACCTTATTCCATTATATTATGGTGTGTTTTGATCACATGTTCATCGGGGCATAACATTACTTGCATCTTGTTTGATTATGTTTTTCCCTTGTGTACTTGGCACACCGTCATCATAATCCATTATATCATGATGCATAGCATCAATACTAAAACAAATTTAGGTTGCTTTTTGCATAGATATTATCTTTGTAGAATGTACTTGTCATCACACACATCATTTCATCCTTTATATCATATCATCTATCACATAATCATATTCTATCACATCATTTTCTATTATGTATTCTACCATATTCATTCATCATTTATTCTATTCTATCATATCATCATATTTTATTCTATTCCATCACATTTTTATCATATCATTCATTTCTATTCATTAAATCATGTGCCATTATCAAAAAACAAAACATACATGAAACATAATGAATATAACCTTAATGAGACATCATATTACAAAAACATGTGCACTCATACAATCTAATCTAACAAAATTGCATATCAACATCAAGACATCAATTAGTATGTTGCATCCATCATATATGTACATAAAAACAATGGTATGTGTTGATCATCTCATAAATACATCATACAAAATGGTACATGGCCTCATCATACATCCATCTCCACACTATGTACAGTCACGAATGACTACCACTATCACCCTCCCCCTCCTACTACCTTGCAAATGGACCTAGAAATGGTGGTGGCATGGTTGATAGCTTGGTCATGGTGGCCTACTCATTGACTATGATCTCCTTAATTATCCTTTCCCTACAAATGATGCCCCATGATCAACTACTCAACACCTCTACAAATATTGGTTCTCTCTAATCCACTGACACCGCTCACTGATATAACTCTTTATGGTAAGATTTCTCCCTGTGTTCCTGGTCTATCATCCTATTCACACTCCTTAACTATACAAATGTGTGTCCCATACCCTAACCATCCAATAGTCTACTCGTTGTATCTCTATCCTACCAAAATCTCTATGACTCTGCCACAACCCTAACCTACTCTACCCATGTTGTTGTCACTACCCCTATAGACTATCTATCTATGTTTATCTATAGCCACTCTCCTACTCTAATAGTTCCCTCTCCCTCCTCTCTACATCTACATATATCCTTTATTCATCTCTCTCCCGATACATCTCTGGCAGCTACATTTATAGCATGTCTCCCTCTGCCTACCTAACTACCCTCTCTACCTCTAGCTGCTATCTTAGCTCATCTCTCCCTCCTCTCTACATTTGCCAGCAACCTCCACTCATCTCTCTCACTGCATCTTTGTTAGTTTCCTCTATATCATATCTCCCTCTACCTACCTAGCTACCCTCTCTACCTCTAGCTATCATCTTAGCTCATCTTGCTCCACCTTTTTTTTGCCTAAGCCTTGTCCTTTTCCCCATCCCTCTCTAATCCTACTAGCATGACATCTCATACCACTATCTCTATCACTAGACTCTTTTAGCTCTACCCATGTGATCCTAATTCCCTTGCTCTTGATTTACCTCACTTTTTAGGACTAGCCCAAACTACCTCCACCTCTACCTCTAGTATCTCCACCTCCTGTCCTATGTTCTCCTCCTCCATCTCCACCCCTAGCATCTGTATACCCTACACAATCAGCTCCTCCTACACCATCAACTCCTCTTGCAACCTCAACTCATCCTCTACCTTCCACCCCTCCTTTCTTCTCTCCTCACCATGTATTCCCTTCCCAACTCCCACCTCCACCTCTCTCTATCATCTCCACTCATGGCGTACTAATCTCCTTAAGTGTTGTTTCATAATCCATGACATAGGGATCATCAATCTCATTGGTCTCATCCCCTCCTTCCATGCCTCAAAAGTATTTGAATCCCTTGTATCCCTTAACTCCTTTCTTGGCACCCATGATAATATAAGCTACCTCCTCCATCTCTCTTCTACCTCCTGCCAATCTACCTACCCACCCCACCATGGCATCTTCTGATACAACCAAGTAAAGTAATGAGGATCTCTAGAGGTATCCCCTACTAAATCTCAAACTACCAGAGCACCCTTTTTGGTTGATATCATTCAATGATATACTCTTGTTAGCCCGCTATGTAGTAATCTATCAATATTGTACCTAGGTGCACCGCTTCATCACCCTAAGCCTTCATGCCTTTGTAGGTCTCTATATGATGTCTTGTCACCTTAAATCAACCAACATCCACCAATAGTGCCCTACCACTCCCAGATGCCTCTCTTTGAATGTCTCCCATCAATCCCATCTATATACAAACAGCTAGTGTGGCTACCTCTCTTGCCTCATCCCCTCGGGTCGCCATACCACTATGTGCTCCCATTCCCACACCTATAGTAGTGTGGTTGATGCAATGCTCTACCCTAACCAATAGACTACCAAATACAAATCTTTGTATAGTTGTGCCAACACACAAGGACCCCAAGTAAACACACTACCATCCTCTAGCATGTCTCCTACATAGTCTACAAGGCCCATCTAAAATAACCTCCCTATCTTTTTTAGTAGTAAGACACCACTAACAAGACCCACAAACACTAGTGATAGCTCATCCATTAGCACTCTCATGAGACACTCATCCAAATCCAGACCCATCCCACATAGTGGGACATCCATTTGCCCTATCAACTTCTCCATCACCCCATTGAAGTCATCCCCTCCCTAATATATCATCTCCCCTACCACAAGCATCCATAGAATGTGCCACACATCCTCAAACATCAACATCATCTCCCTCATTAGAAGATGAAATGTACTCATCTCCTAACGCCACCTCTCTGCCAATTTTGCTATCATCACCTTATCTTCCCACACCTCTAGCATCATGGCCATGTCATATAACTTGATGAATACTAGAAACTCCCTCTCCCTCCATCTCTCCAAACCCCTGCATTAGTTGAAGTACTACTGAGTGTCTCTCCCATGCCACTAACACTAGCAAATCCTCCTACATCCACACCAACATCTCATTAGTCTCTCTTCCTTTTTTTCCCCAATTCAAGTTAAAAATATCAATAACTATATTCCTCTCCTTATTATGGGTGTATATAAACATGCTTTGGTGGTACCTGAGAAATGTTGAAGTCTAGATTCTAGCCATCCATCTCCAAAAATTAGCTAGCAATGCATTCACCTTATAAATTTTCTCCCTTCCCCTACAAGTGCAAGTGCCATGCCTCCATGGCACCTATGCCTGTTCCTTTTTCCTAAGTAGGTGCAAGTGCTACACCTTGTGGTGCTTGTGCTTATGCATTTTTCCCTATTTCTCCTTATTAGAAAAGGTGACATACATGTGTTTCTTATGCAGTGCTTACACAAGCACCACGCATGTGTAGCACCTGTACCTTGTTCATCACTTCCCATTCCTTATCTTGTAGCCTAATCTACCCTTAAAACAAGTCACACACAATCCTAGGGCCTACTCCCTACCAAATCTACCCTTAGGCATAAGCGCCACCCAACCCTAACACATATGCCCTCCCTTATATGCAAGTACTCCATTGTCCTACTGCCTGTATCTTGCGAAACCCTGACCCATCTTACACAAGCTTCATGGCCCCATGGAAACCACACCTTCCAATCCTTGATTTCTTTGTTGTTGCATACACCACACCCTTGTAGTACCTATGCATGTCAAACCTCATCCCCTATGCAAGTGCCAATTAGGTATGGTACTCGTTCCTTGCCAAGTATCCCCATGCTTAAGTGCCACCATCTCCTAGTGCTTGTGCTCTATCAAACTCCATCCATCCTAGCACCTATGCATTGAAAAACCATGTCCCTTAAGTGTAAATATCATGCACCCTTGGCACATGCACCCTGTAAGTCCCTTCCTAGTTGGTGCAAGTACCATACATTTGTGGTGTCTACACCATGCTTGTGCAAGCACCACACATTCATGGCACCTATGTCCAAAACCTCCCCATTTCCTTTAGGTGTAAGTGCTAGGTATTCATGGCACATGTGCCATGTTAGCACAAGCGCCATGCATACCTGACACCTATGCCAAGCCCCAACCCTTCTAGCACTAAAGTTTAAAAAAAAAAATTCCCTCCCTCAGTACTAGGAAAAATAACCCCCCTCTCCTAGCCTACCCTTGGCATTTCTACCTTTTCCCCCCTTAACCTACCCAAAAAACATAAAAAATTTTAAAACAAAATAATAATATAAATGCAACTAGGGAAGAATACCCACTATCATTCCTCACACCATAGGCCACAGACACTTCTACACACACTCACTCCAACGCTCCACTTGAATCCTCTCAGTCCTATCCATATCTCTTTTTCCCTCCAGAGCTCCTTTTCTCTTAATTAGAAGAGTAAAAATGAGCTTTTCACCTCCCTTTTTCCCCTTTTATACCTCTTTTCCCACCAAAAAGTGACTCTTCCCCCCCAAAATTTCACTTTTTCACCCCATATAGCCCATTTGCTCACTTGAGGGAGCAACATTATTGTATTTTCTCCTCATAATTCTTATAAAAAGCTAGGGAAACTTGTCACTTGTTGCAAGTATGTGCTAACCGGTGTTGTCATTGATGTCAACATGATTGTGTTGTCATTGGTGTTAATTGTGTCTTCTGATATTGATTGATTGTTGCTTTATTGAGTTGTCATGTTAAGGTGATTTGAATTACGTGAAGAAGTGTTGATAATGCTAGCATATTGTTCATGTTGTTGAGTTTCCAAGTGCTTTTGAGAAAATTTTCTCTCCAAGTGGAAATAGTGTGTTCCAGAGTATTTTGGCTTGCAAGATACTGCCTGAGTTTTTGCTCCACATTTATTCTGTGTTGAAGACCAGAGTGTGAGATTTGGATATGTTTTAGAGAAGTGTTTGAAGATGCTAAATCTAGAATTTTGTGGTCCAGATCATTGTTCAATAGAAGTTATATTCACCATTTTGAAGACTATGCCTTGCAGCATTTGCAGTGTGGCAGGGAGAAAGTATTTTGCTCCGCATTCCTCCGCAGTTACTTTTTGGTCTTGCAGTTTTGGATATATGTTTATAAGGTCCTTATCTATCATCATTCCAAAGTATTTGTGATTTGGTGCTCCAAAAAGCAAGTTATTGAGTAGCAGAGCTTAGCAGTATTGATTGTAAGTTGTCTTCAAGTGAGATTTGTTGTCTTCAAGTGAAACTTGTTGTAGTTGGATTTGATTGGCTCCCAAGTGATTTTACATTATTCGTGGATGTCTCTAGATTGTGTTAAAGGCTTGTTCTTAGTCTGCAAGCTATGATTGAGTTCTTGGAAGCATGTGCCTAAGTATTTATAGTGTTTGCACAAGTTTGGCCAACTTGGGTGCTAACACTCTTTATGGATGTGTTTCGTGGATTGTAGAAGCATGTTGAAGTGTGTGAAGATGTATTTGGGTCCAAGCTAAGACGTGAAGTGTTCTACCTTCATTTGTTTTCTCCGCAAGTTTGTTTAGGTCCAGACCTAATTTGAATTATGTATGTTTACCCACCTTGGAGACTGTTCCAAAGGTTGTAGATTATATTGCTGACCTTGATGTGTGTTCCAAGGTTGATGATTGGTATAAATAAATGTAATAAATCCATGTGTAGTGAGTGTGGGTGCGAAGATGTGAAGATGAAAGTGTTTTTGTTGTGAGGCAACGAAGGTAATATGTATTGCACTTCATTGGAACTAAACTCAGAAATGTGGTAGATGATATCATATTAGTTCATGGTAGTGAGCCACCCATCTTGGCAGTGAGCCACCTCTTGGCAGTGAGCCCCCCTTGGCAATGAGCCACCCTTTGGCAGTGAGCCTTTTTGCAGTGAGCATTCTTTTGGGCAGTAAGCCCTTTGGCAGTGATCCCTTTGGAAGTGAGCCTCTTTTGTTATTCGGTATTGTTACTACATTATATTGTGAGCTAACACTCATTGTGGTTTTTCCCTTTTAGGGTTTTCCATGTAAAACCTAGTGTTCATGTGTGTATGGTGTTGATGTGTTTAAGTTTTGATTCTGCATTTCATGTTTAATCTTCATAACAGATTAAGGGTTAAAATAAGTGAATGTGAATGTGATTTTGTTTAAGAGAATTTAAGGTTTTTGATACAATTGATTCACCTCCCCTCAGTTCTCTTGTGCCTTCAACAATTGGTATCAGAGTGAGGTTTCATGGAATAAAGCCTAACAGCTTAAGGTAGATCTGGGATGGCACACAAGAAAGACATTCCTTAGTTTGATGGATTTGACTATGCCTTCTAGAAGGTACGAATGCAAAGTTATCTTCTTTCTATTGGTTTTAATGTCTGGAAAATAGTTGAAGATAAATACGAATTACCTAAGGATTGTCCAAAGACTACACTTGAGATTAGGGCCTATGAGACTAATGGAAAAGCTAAAAATGCTCTACTAAATGCTTTATCTAACACTGAAATGGCAAAATTTGTGGATCTGGAAACTGCTCATGAGATCTGGGTGAAATTGAAAAGCATCTATGAAGGTGATGAATCTGTCAAGAAGGCTAAGTTGCAGAACTTGAAGACCGGATATGAAACCATGCGGATGTCTGAAGATGAGAGCATAACAAGTTATACATACAGAAGATTGATGAAGTTTTCAATAACATCAAGGGTCTTGGTGGAAAGATAAATGATAAGGATTTTGTAGATAAGGTACTCAGAACTCTTTCCAAATCATATAGTCACAAGGTGTCTACCATTGAAGAATTGTTTGATATGGATAAGCTTTCAAAAGATCGATTGCTTGGTAAACTAACTACTTTTGAGATGAGAGAATTTAGTACTACTGATGGCCCTGTGAAAACTGAGACTGCTTTTAAGGCCAAGGAAGAAAAGACTGCTAGATCAAATAAGTATGTTGTGGAATCAGATGAAGAAGACTTTGATGAGCTTGAGGCAAAATTTGCAAGTAGAATGAAAAGAGGCAGTGGAAAGTTTAGAGGTAAGTTACCTTTCAAATGTTTTAGTTGTGGTAAGATTGGTCACTATGCTTCAAGATGTCTTGACAGAGCTTTGAATATCAAGAACAATGAAAGTAAAGGTAAGATAGTAAGAAAGAGTTACTATGTTAGAGATGATGATGGTGTAACTGATGATGAACCTAATTTTGAACATGGTAATACTAGTGAATGTTTGTTTATTACCCTAAGAGAAGAACCTGTTTCGCTAACCTTGCAAGATGTGAGAAGAAAGGAAGTCCAGGAGAGTTGTCTACATTTCATGTTGAAAATGAAGATGAATGGATCATTGACATCAGATGTTCAAATCACATGACAGGAGATAAGAGTAAGTTTATTAAATTGGAAAAGTATGATGGAGGACTAGTTAGGTTTGGTGATGATGTAAATGGTAAGATTTGTGGAAAAGGGTCAATTACTTTTGATGGCAAGCATAATACAGATGATGTTATTTATATCAAAGGCTTAAAGCACAATCTTCTAAGTGTTGGAAAAATGTGTGAGAAAGGATAGAATCTGATGTTTAAGGATAATGGATGTGAGATAAAGAAAAGATCTGGAACTATAATTCCTGCTGGTATGAAGACTCATGGTAATGTTTATCATTTGAAAGGTACTGACAATTGTTGTTTGTTGGCTTAGACAAATGAAAGTTGGTTATGGCATAGGAGAATGTGTCATATTAACTTTGATAATTTGGTGAGAATAAGCTCGGTCCAAGCTGTAAGAGACCTGCCTAAGATTGTGAAGCTTGCTAATGTCATCTGCAAAGAATGTCAGTTTAGGAAGCAAACAAAGATAAGTTTCAAGAGCAATGAACAATCCTCTACTAATCTTTGGAGTTGGTGCATACAAACCTGTGTGGTCCTACAAGAACAAGAAGTCTGCAAGGTGACAAGTATTTCATGCTTCTTATTGATAATTATTCAAGAATGACTTGGGTTACTTTCCTTAAAGAAAAATCAGAAGCCCTGGACAAGTTCAAGGCATTTAAAGCAATGGACGAAAATGAAATGGATTTGAGAATCAAGTGTCTGAGATCTAACAGAGATGGTGAGTTTACTTCAAATGAATTCAATGTGTTTTGTGAAGAACATGGGATAAAGAGACAATTGTCTGCCCCTAGAACTCCTCAGCAAAATGGAGTAGTTGAAAGGAAGAATAGAACAGTTTAAGAAGCTGCTAGAACAATGATCAAAGAAGTTGACCTTCCGAAAGTTTATTGGAAAGAAGCTATTCATACTACTATCTACATTTAGAATAGAGTACAAGTCAAAAAAAATGGAACAAAGACACCTTATGAGATGTGGCATGGAAAAACTCCTACTATCAAGTATTTCAAAGTTTTTTGAAGTGAATGTTATATTAGAAAAGATGAAGAGTTGGGAAATTTTGATGTTAGAAGTGATGAAGGCATATTCCTTGGGTACTCCATTAAGACAAAAGATTACCGATGCTACAACAAAAGGTTGAGGAAGATTATTGAAAGTGCAAATGTGAAGGTAGATGAAGATGTTGAGATGAACTCAGAGCCTGATGGATATGGGTTAGATGAGTCTGTTGATGTAGAAATAGTTAAAGAAGCCAAATACAATGAAGTTTAAAGTGAGGAAGAAGAAGCTCCGAAAAGAGTTCCTAAAACCCCCAAGTATGTGCAACAGAATCACTCAGAGGATCAAATCATTGGCGACAAAAACAAAGGAGTTCTGACAAGAAGAATTGTAGAAGAATAGGTAAATCTCTGTCTAATTTCAAAGGCCTAAGACTATCTCTAAAGCATGTAAATATGAACACTGGATCAAAGCAATGGAAGAATAATTGATGTAAATTGAAAAGAACAAGACTTGGGAACTTGTTCCTAGGCCTGCAAATAAGAATGTGATTGGAACAAAGTGGGTTTTCAGAAATAAGTTGAATGAGAATGGAGAAGTGGTAAGAAAAAAAGCTAGACTTGTATGCAAAGGCTACTTGCAAGTGGAAGGAATAGACTATGAGGAAACCTTTGCTCCAGTGGCAAGACTAGAAGCTATTAGATTTTTTTTGTCTTATGCAGCACATAAAGATTTCAAATTATACCAGATGGATGTGAAGTTTGCTTTTCTGAATAGTGAGTTGGAAGAGGAAGTATATATAGAGCAACCAAATGGATTTCAGTTAACAGACAAACTAGACATGTTATGTAGATTGAAGAAGGCATTGTATGGACTGAAGCAAGCTCCTAGAGTTTAGTATGCACGATTGGATAGGTATTTTTTGCAGCAGGGATTCAGTAAAGGGTCTACAGATAGTAACTTGTATATCAAGGTAAGCAAAGATCAAATCTTGATTATTGAAGTCTATGTAGATGATATAATCTTTGGTGGAAATGAAGGTATGTGTAAGGACTTTGTAGATGAGATGCAAAAAGAATTCGAGATGTCAATGTGTGTTGAGATGAACTTCTTTCTTGGACTACAAATTAATCAGAAAAATAAGGGCATTTTCATTTCACAATCTAAGTATGTCAAGGAGTTGTTGAAGAAGTTTGGAATAGAAGAATCTAAACCATTTTGTACTCCCATGACAACTGGTTGCAAGCTCAGCAAAGATGATGAATCCCCTAAGGCTGATCAGAGAAAATATAGATTGATGATTGGAGGATTGCTATACCTAACTGCTACCAGACCAGATATCATGCATGCAATCTATCTTGTGGCAAGATTTCAAGCAAATCCTAGAGAGTCACATGTCATGGTAATAAAAAGAATATTCAAGTATTTGAAGGGCACTCCAGATCATGGTTTGTGGTATCCTAAAAACAATGATTTCAACCTAAGTGCCTACACAGATGTAGATTGGGCCGAATGTGTAGATGACAGGAAAAGTACAAGTGGTGGTGTGTTGTTTCTTGGAGACAAAGCTATGTCATGGAAAAGCAAGAAGCAGGATTTAGTATCCTTATCTACTGCAAAGGTAAAGTACATTGCAGCAACATCATGTTGCACACAAGTGTTGTGGATGAGACAAATTTTGAAGGACATCCAAGTTGAGTATGAGGATCCAAATCCTATTTTCTGTGATAATACCAGTGCCATTAACATTTCAAAGAACCTAGTGATGCATTCAAGGACAAAGCATATTTCTATTAGGTATCACTTTCTAAGAGAGAAGGTTGCAGAGAAAGAAGTGAAGCTTGAGTATGTGCCTACAAAAGATCAAGTTGCTGACATATTCACCAAAGCTCTTCCTAAGGATACATTTGTGTATCTTCAGGAGAATGTAGGGGTTATTTCCCCTCCTATGTTGAACTAGATGCATGAGGAAATGCATCAGTCTAGAGTGGTTCAAGAGTCATTCTTTTCTGGATTGATGATGGAGGCTACCTCTCAGGGGGAGTAGGTAGTGACTTTGAAGAGTGTTGCAATCAGAGGAAAGTATTCAAAGCAACTAAGGACAATGCAAGTATGTGTTGTATCATACTCAAGGGGAGAAAGCTTGAAGGTGTGTCACCCTTTGCCATTGATGTCAAAGGAGAAGAGAGTTCATGTGAAAAACAAAAGAGAGAGTAAGATGTATAAAAGAAAGGGGGACAATGAGATTAGTGCAGAATTTTGTCATGATGGTTTTTCACATCATATGTTGCCATCAATGACAAAGGGGGAGATTGTTGCAAGTATGTGCTAACCAGTGTTGTCATTGGTGTCAACTGTGTCTTTTGATATTGATTGATTGTTGCTTGATTGAGTTGTCATGTTAAGGTGATTTGAATGACTTGAAGAAGTGCTGATAATGCTAACATATTGTTCATGTTGAGTTTCCAAGTGCTTTTGAGAAAAATTTCTCTCCAAGTGGAAATAGTGTGTTGCAGAGTATTCTAGCTCACAAGATACTACTTGAGTTTTTGCTCCGCATTTCTTCTATTTTGAAGACCAGAGTGTGAGAGTTGGATATGTTTTAGAGAAGTGTTTGAAGATGCTAAATCTAGAATTTGGTGGTCTGGATCGTTGTGCAGTAGAAGTTATATTCACCAATTTGAATACTATGCCTGGCAGTATTTGCAGTGTGACAGGGAGAAAGTATTTTTCTCTGCATTCCTCCGTAGTTTGGTTTTTGGTCTTTTGGTTTCATACATATATTTATAAGGTTTTTAGCTATCTTCATTCCAAAGGATTTGTTATTTGGTGCTCCGGAAAGCAAGTTATTGAGTAGCAGAGCTTAGCAATGTTGATTATAAGTTGTCTTCAAGTGAGATTTGTTGTCTTCAAGTGAAACTTGTAGCTAGATTTGATTGGCTCCCAAGTGATTTTATGTTGTTTGTGGATGTCTCCAAATTGTGTTAAAGGCTTGTGCTTAGTCTACAAGCTATGATTGAGTTCTTAGAAGAGTGTGCCTAAGTATTCTTAGTGTTTGCACAAATTTGGCTGACTTGGGTGCTATCACTCTTTGCGGATGTGTTTTGTGGATTGTAGAAGCATGTTGAAGCATGTGAAGATGTATTTGGGTTCTATCTAAGCTGTGAAGTGTTCTACCTTCATTCATTTTCTCTACAAGTTTGTTTAGGTCCAAACCTAATTTGAATTATGTATGTTTGCTGACCTTGGAGACTATTCCAAAGGTTGTAGATTGTATTGCCGACCTTCATGTATGTTCCAAGGTTGATGATTGGTATAAATAAATGTAATAAATCCATGTGTAGTGAGTGTAGGTGTGAAGATGTGAAGATGAAAGTGTTTGTGTTGTGAGGAAATGAAGGTGATATGTATTGCGCTTCATTGGAACTGAACTCAGGCATGTGGTAGATGCTATCATATTAGTTCATGGTAGTGAGCCACCTCTTGGCAGTGAACCCCCCTTTGGCAGTGAGCCACCCTTTAGCAGTGAGCCTTTTTGTAGTGAGCATTCTTTTGGGCAGTGAGCCCTGGGCAATGAACCCTTTTGCAGTGAGCCTCTTTTGTTATTCAGTATTGTTACTACATTATATTGTGAGCTAACACTCACCATGGTTTTTCCCTTTTAGGGTTTTCCATGTAAAAACCTGGTGTTCATGTGTGTATGGTGTTGATGTGTTTAAGTTTTGATTCTACACTTCATGTTTAATCTTCATAACAGATTAAGGGTTAAAATAAGTGAATGTGAATGTGATTTTATTTAAGAGAATTTAAGGTTTTTGATACAACTAATTCACCCCCCCCCTCTCAGTTGTCTTGTGCCTTCAACAGTCACTAATTTCTATTTTTAAAAATATTCATTGTTCTTTGAAATGATGTCACTTCTTCTAGTCATGACATCATATCAAAAAGGCACAAAATATACACCCCAAATTCCCCTCATTGATTTCCCACAATTATTTCTAAAACCATTTTTTGTCACTTAATTAATACCATGTTGTAATTAATTAATATGGCTAACCTAATCATTTCCATCTTGTGTCATAGCTAATGTGACTAGCCTAATTTGACAAATTTCATCTTCACCACAATTAACCCCTTTTCTCATGCCTAAGGTTAATTAATTAATTAATGTTTTCTCATTCCTAAGGTTCATTAATTAATTAACCTTAGACTAAATATTCCTCCAACTAATTAATTAAATAATACATGATTATCTAGTTAATTAGGCTAATTAATCACACTTCCCGATTTCTTCTAATCAAAAATTCAATCTCATGCCACTAAAAGCCAAAAAAACCTTGTCCTTCAATCTTCACTATCAATTTCAATCTCCAAGTCAATTGGGGTCCTCTATTTTCACACATGCCATCCCAAGGCCACTTTTTCCCACTCCTTGTTCACACATATGTGAGCATGCTACATAGATTAATCTTGACCCCTGATTCTATCTTTCAATCTCCACCATCCACTTGCATTATTCTCCTTCTCCTACATGCTTGCATCTCCTTTAATCCTACAAAACAAGAAAATCTTGACCCTACAACTTGCATGAGGCATCTCATCATGCCACTTGTCACAAGGTTAAGGAGTATCCTCATGAAATCAATCCAACCATTGATCTCATCTTTTAATTACAACCATCCATGCTCCAATGGGAAATTCTTTTTAAGTAGGATCACCCAAAGGATGTTTATCATGAATTATCATAGTACTTAAATGTTGTCAAAGTGAGAAATATCCTAGCACTTGATCATCCACATTGCATCATAGCATATCAACTTGATCTTTGGAGAATATCCACTACAACAATGGAGGTATAATTTGTTTGTGTTCATGTTTTCCATTATAGTTTAGCTTATGTTTCTTGCTCAAACTAAAAGTAGGAGTTCATATTAGATTGTGAGTTTGTTTGTGTTGTTTTACACCTTTCTCCATTGTTTGAATCTATTTTTGACATCTACACCTATCAACTAGGTTCCATTATCTTGTGGATCTTATTAAGGTTGGAGTAAGGGGCTCTAACTATTCTTTTACATGCTCAAGTTGATCATCCAACTTAGAACTCCCACTCAAATGCTCAATCTTATTTTCCTTCCTCTAATTTATCATTCTATTCTTCCACATATGCATCTTCTTGCTTTTTGACTTTGGTCTAAAAATGCATTATTTTCCTTCCTTTTTTCTCCTTTGGTTGCATAGGATTTGAAAATGCTCTAAACTCCCTAAAAATCATATCTCTAGAAAAGATTACTTTCTAGGTTAGTGGATTCTAAAGCTTATAACCTTTTACTTTCTCACCATAACCAACAAAAATGCATTTCTATGCTTTTGGAGCTAGTTTAGATCACTTTTCCTTAGGCACATGAACATAAGCCTCACAACCAAATACCCTTAAATGTGAAATAAAAGGTTTCTTATCTATCCACATTTCATAAGGAGTTTTATCAACAAGAGCCAAATAAGGCAATCTATTAATCAAGTAATAAGTAGTACTTATAACCTCTACCCAAAAGCACTAATCTAACTATGTACCACTTAGCATACTTTTAGTTCTTTATAAAAAGGTTTAGTTCATTCTCTTTGCCACCTCATTTTGTTGAGGCATGCTTGGCGTAGTCTTCTACTAAACAATACTTGCATGCTTTTAAAACTCATCAAATTTCTTAGAACAATATTTGTCCCCATAGTTAAATTTGAATACCATTATCTTATAATATTTTTTTCAACTAAGACTTTAAATTCATTAAACTTACCAAAAACTTCAAATTTAGAATGCATAAAATAAAGCTAGGTGTATCTTGAGGCATCATTAATGAAAGTCATTAAATAAAAAGATTTTCCCATAGATTTAACATCCCTGTTGGCAAGAAAAAGTAGGAACACAATCTGAAGATCTGAGCTTGAGTCTATTCTTTAAGTTTGTTTATACCCTAGACATGACAGTGATAGAATAACAGATAAATGTGGTAAGGTATAACATAGTGTGGTAAGATAGAATCCTATATAAAACATCATACACAACATAAACAATTAAAATATTGCTCCATCAATCCTTATATATTCATATTATATATATTAGACATGTATTACAATAGCAAGTCTAAGTCTCTGCTCTGCATTATCCTTCTATATATTATATTATCGTTTCCATCTTCTTACTTCTTCTATCATACTATATATTACATATACATGGTATTAGGGACGTGTCCCTTATAGAGAAACCTAGGAGTCATCTTGTATGTCAATCATGTCCTTCGCACTTCTTTTGCAATGAGTTTTGGTTGGTTATGGTCGATGCTCTACCTCCTACCAACATCATCCACCTTTTTGAAGCTATGTCTTGTTCTCAACACATGTGGTATTAATTGTTGGGTAGGATGTTATTATAGACTACTTTGAGCTGAGTGAGTGTAGTGTCCCACTGCTTTTTAGCCTGTTGTAGTAGTTGAATGTACCCTTCCATTTGAATATGTGTTGTTTATACCTCCACAAGAGTAGAAGGAATCTAAATCTTTTGAGCCATCTACCTGGCCTCTCTTACTATCCCTATTAAGTGAGCTGACCTTAAGCTGACCACTTCCATCAACTGCTTTATTTGTAACTTTATTTATTCCCTCTAGTCTTGGAGTTGTTGCAGTTGGGTGTGTATAGCCTCAATCTATGCTCTTATCGCTCCATTCATATCTTTTAGTGGGTCATATGTTGTCATATAGTGTACTACTTGTGCCTCTAGGTTGTCAATTTGGTCTTTTATACTTTTCATAGTTGTGAGCCACTGTAAACAAAATTGATATAGTACATTAGCCTCCCCTATAGCTTGTTGGAGGTTCTTTATTTATGTCTCCAGCTAAGTGTTTTCTACCACACACTTCTTAGTTGTGTCGGTCATTATATTCTTGGTCATTTCTTCTTTCACTTTATGTTTGATCTTAGTCTCTTAGTGTTATACTTCTACTTGCATTCTATTTACCAATTGTTCTAGCTGTTGTTTTAGAGGTAGTGATGTGTCTCTTTGTGTATTTGGAAGTTGATTTTGTATTGTAGCTATAGCCTCTTGTAGTTGCTCAGTGTTATCTGCATGTTGTAAGATTTCTTCCCTTTTCGTAGTATGGAAGATGTCCCCTAGTTGTAACTTTTGAATTGGTGAGATTCCAAAGAGGTTGACTTGTGATCCAATCAGAGGAAGTTGTAGCAGATGAGGGGTGACTAGGGGTTGTATTTTCTTTTGCTACACCAGGAAATATTTGATTGATTATATAGGGGAGGCGGAAGTAGGGACCTTTAGAGTATCTATTTTCCCTGTTTGATGTGATCCTTCTCCTTGTTCACTCTCCTATGTGTTCTATGAAGGTGATTCCACTTGTTCTTGTTCCTTTATTTCTTCTCCCCTTAGTATATCATATTCTTTCTTTGTAATCTCCTCTATTTCCTTCTCCATTTTTTGCCTTTCTTCCTTTGATAGGATCATCAAGGTATCCACCCTCTATAAATTGTTCTTAATTCTTTTACTTACATCTCTATTAATTTTTCCTTTTGTTTAGTAGAGATGATTGGATCCACCTCATCTATTATTTTCTATCGCATTCCTTCTTCCATTTCTAGGGCTTGTTCCCTTCTCTTCCTCATTGCTTCTGGAAACTCTTGAGGGAAGTCTTCCATTACGTCCTCTAGTGTTTGGTTAATTTTCCACATGTGGATAATGACTGCTCTTTCTTTTATTTTATTATTCTTTTTCTGGACTTCATTATATAGTTATGTTGTGTTCTTCATCATATTGTGGTGTTGGATGGAATTTACCAATGCATTCAAATCTAGTGTGGCCTCTTCTTGTGTTGATTTATCTTGTTGTGCTTTTGTTGTTATCTTCACCATTAATACTTCGCTTTATTCTTTTGCGGTAGTTTTCCTGGTTCTACTACCTCTTGTTCTTTTATTCCTACTCCTCCTAACTAAATTATGTTCCTTTTTACCAATTTCCTTTGCCTTTTCCTTTTCTTCTCGAAGCTTAGTTGTATCAACACATTTAAGATCTCTTCTATTTCTAAGTCTTTCTCTATTTGTTGTGGTTTTGATATGGTTTGTGATGAGGCTATTGGTTTGGTGTAGATTGGGTACTTAGGGTACCAGATTGCAGCCTTCTAGACCTCCTAGTTTGTGGGGTTGTTGATGTGCTACTCTGCAGTAGTTGTGCGGTAGCCAGTGGTTTTGAGGAGCTAGGTTGCAATGGAATCCCCCATTTTTCATGTAATTTCTCCTTATTCTTCTCCACTTTTTCCTCTACATCTTTCTTTTGTTGTCTATCCATAAACTCCCTATGCATCCCAAATCTCTCCATAATCAGATCTTTTGGTTTGCTCAATAGGTCATGTGCATAAGATTGCATTTCTTCCTTTGTAACTTCGTAGGGTAGTTTAGGTATCTAGGATGTCCTGGGTTCTATAGCTTCCATGTATGTGAAGTCTTTATCCACCATAAATGTTATTGTGTTTATGTATTTCTTAACTAATTCATAAGGGATTCTTTAACTAACTTGCATATTTTCTTAGAGCGCCTTGAAAAATCCCCAATATGCAGAGGTAAATGATGGTTTGTCTTTAAAAATTTTACCATGTTGGGTAATTTGTTCGACAACTATTGTGTCCATTTTCCTTATCTTGCCTCCATAATTGGGTAAAGCATTTATGAAGTAAAAATTGAGGCATAGGATCAATGTTCTATACCTTAATTTATAACTTGAGGTCTTCATTTTCTATAGATTCTCCATCAATTTCTCCCTCTACACTTCGCATAGGTCAAAATATTTGTCGTCTACTACCATATGATACGCCGTATGAATGGATGTCCCGGTGGCTAACCCTTCATGGTTTGCATAATAAATTTTGTAGGCAATTCCCATGGTTATGTATCTTACCATGGGGTTGGCAATTTCATTTACATTCAAGCTCTAGCCATCTGGTGTTACGCCAGTGAGTTTTGTGACCTTGTCATTTTTTATCACCTTTTTGGATGGTACTTCCCCTACTACACTCAACCACGTGACTACTTGGATCACTTGTTTGGTTATGCGGTATGGCCTATCCAAGTATATGAATTCATCATGTATATGACTTAGTATAATTCTTACCCATTCATGGTCAGCATAGAAGTCTAGGTAATCCTTCCATATATCTAATTTCTTCTTTCCTATCTCCACATATTGTGGCAAATAGTTTGTTTGGTCTAGCTGGAGGAGTGTGCTATGTAGCTCCTCAAATTGGTGTGATCTATCTCCGAGATCAGTGCATGTATATATTTCCTTATATCCTCTGTGTAGATGACATCCAGTGGAACCCCTAAAAATATGCCATTTTTGTCTACCTCCATTGCTTTGTATGGATACTTTTTGTGTTTTAGTCTTGACTTTTGAGAGATGTCTATCAATATTGGGGTGACTATTTTTCTGCAGTTGTTCTTAGGGTTTCTACTATTTTCTCTGCTTGTTTGCTCACTCTTAGTTCTTTTGATCTCATATTAGATTTAATTATAGTTATGTCTAGTTGGATTTAGGGTTATATATAGGTCCAATGGTGTTTTGGTATATTAATTGTAGTTTTTTGTTTTCTCTTTTTGCAAGCTTTTGTAGTCGTTAAGTGTAATTCGTGACTTAGCTGCTAATGGTCTTATTTATATTTCCTATGTTACCTTATAATACATATGGTACATTTATGAATTTCCTGCATTTATTTCTTACTCCACAAGTTGATGGTAATGTTTTAATTCCACACCATTGACATACTCTATTACTGCATTTCTATCAATTTGCCTTAATCTTACCTCTCCTAATTCTGCAATCTAATGTATGTAATAGGGTCTGATCCAACAGACTTTTATCTTCCCCTACTTTTTAAATTTACTATCATAGAGAAAAACTAGGGCACCTTATTTAAATTTTTTCAACCATAGATTTCTATCATGCCATGCCTTCTGGCACTTCCATTCCAAATTTTGATTATATACCACGATTCATCTAATTTATCTAGTTTTTCAATTCTTTCTTCTAGGTAATCATCTTCATTTAACTACAAAGTGATTGTAATGCATAGATTTGAAATTATAAAGTTCATTGGTAATGTTGCATTTGTTCCATACACTTGTTCAAATGGTGTAAACTTAGTACTTTTATATGATGTGCGGTAAGCCCATAGTACCATAGGTACTTTCAAGTCCCAATCTTCTTTGTTTTTGTCACACATCTTGGTTAGTGTGGTTCCAATAATCTTGTTTAGAGCTTCATTTTCCCCATTTTCTTGTAGATGATAAGGTGAACTCTTGTTATGGGTAATAAAGAAACTATGTAGTAACTCTGTAATCATGTTATTCACAAAATGTTTACACTGATCACTAGCTATACTGAGTGGATATCCAAATCTTGTGATTATATTCTCATATATGAACTTGGCGGCTATCTTTGCGATGTAATCCCTAGTATGTTCAACTTCCGCCCATTTTGTTAAATATTCAACCCAGGCTGTAATGATGAATCTCGCTTTGGAATGTTTGGCTGGGGGGTCTATTGGTCCAATAAAGTCAATTGCCCATTTTTCAAATGGGATTTTGGCTAATACTAGTTTGAGTGGCATTTCATCTTGTGCAGTTGATCTCCCTATCCACTGATAGATTTCGCATTATTTTACATATGTCTTAGCATCTTTCTACAATGTAGGCCACCATAACTTGACCAATTTTACCCTTTTTGTGGTTGTTTCTCCTAAATTATGGCCCCCTGATATTCCCTCATATTCTTCTCATATTATGGCTTCTCTTTCATGTTCATACACCACTCTCCTTATGATGTCATCTTTGTCTATTCTATGTAATTCTCCTTCTATTAATGTATACGGTAAAGATTTCCACATTAACGTTTGCCTATCTTGTGGTGGCATGTCTTCTGGATATTTGCCTATGGATAATAGGATTGCTATGTTATGTAATTATTTTGGTACCATAGTTATTCTAAATAGATTTGCATTGGGTAGGTCTTCCTCTTGACTATCTGGTTCTTTCCTTGTCTTAATTCTAGACATATAGTCTAGACCTTGGTTATTCTTACCAGGTTTCACCATTATCTTGAAGTCAAACTCCTAGAATAGGAGTAGCCACCAGCATATCCTTCCTTGGGTGATTGGTTTGTTCAACAAATGTTTTAAATGTTTGTGGTCAGTATAAAAGGTGAATGGTGTAGATAACAAGTGTTGTCTGAACTTCTGTAATGCATGCACCATAGCTAAAGCTTCTCTTTCTATTGTTGTATAGTTCTACTCTACCTTGGATAATTTCCAGCTAGCAAAGGTTATAGGGTGGTCTTTATTACCTTTGGCTTATGCTAGCACTTCCCCTATAGAAATCCTTGACGTGTTAACATGCACATGGAATGGTATGTTCCAATCTAGAAATGTCATATGAGAGTGTTACCTATGTTTTTATATGATGTGTGCATACTTACCACCTTAGTAGAGTGGTGAGACTTAAACATTAACACCTCCCACTTGTCCATGGGTGAGATGATAGTCAAATTGAAGGATGTTGAGAAGGACTATGAGGATACTAGTTCATGGTCGATAGGTTATTACTGATCAACATACCACCCAACAATAGGATTGTAGAGTGCCTCTACATTTTGTTTCAGTTTCGGCAGTGTTGTGATTAAAGTTACAATGGCTTCTTATAATATTTGTGTCTCTGTGTTTCTGTGCCTCAAATGTTTCTGTGCTCAGATCTGTCATGCCCACTTTTTCCATGTGGTTATAACACACATTACATACGTGTCATGTCCACATGCGCCATGTGGTCATGATACGTGTTGGCACTAATTTTGGTCTGGATCTGAGCGTAGATGTTGGAGGGTTTTTTTCTTTTTGGGCCCTAAGTTTCCTTGTTCATCGCTGTGACTTTCTCTATCGGTGAAACTTCTTTTTGAGTGCTCAGATTATGATTGAACCATCGTTTTGAACCACCGCGTTGAACCCTTTTGGTTCATGGTTCAACGGTTCAAGGCTTTGTGTTTGTGTTCGGCAAATGTTCTTTTTGAAGTGCTCCGTTCGACATTGAACTTCTCAGTTGAACCATCGGGTTGAACCAGTTCGTGGTTCAACGGTTCAACAGTTCAGCGCTTTACGTTTTTGGTCTTATCAGAGTGATCGGCCTCATCGGCGAAAGATTTCTTGAGTGCTCCGATTGTTTTGGTCTGGCTGATGGATGTCCATCGGCATGTGTTTGGCTGTCGGCGAAGCAAATTTATGGCCCGCCGATGTAAGGAGTTTGGCCGATGGAGGAGCAGTGTGTGGCTGGTGAAGAGGTAGTGGTCGGCAAGACCATTGAGATCGGAAGGAGAATTCTGGGGTGTGCCGATGGCCTGGGTCTGGGCGATGGGCTTTTGGGTGAAGGAGCGCGTGTCGAGCGTGGTAAAAGAGCTCGACACCTATTATGCGAGTGACTATGCTTTTAAACTACTAAGGGAGTCTCCGCGGCACCAATGTGGGACTATTCTTCCTGCACATTTGAAACTTCAGTAAAGTGCATTTTGGCAGGAACTTCTGTTTGAACGCAGCGACAGTTTCCAGGTAGGCCGCAGGTGGTTGAGGCCTTTAATGGTGACGGTGCAGAGGTATGGGCAATGGTACACATGATCATGTCGCCCAATTTTTGAGTGAAGACTCCCAGATGGCGGCGCAGGGCTCGAGGCTTCTCTTGTATGTTGCTGCAATAACTTCTGAGCACCATTCCTTTGTGGAGTCTGTATCTGGCAGATTTTTGATTTTTGACCATGTAATTAATTGTTGCAGGTACACTTTCTGGCCAATATAAGCAGGCTGTGTTACTATTGTTCAGGTTGTTGAAAGTTGAACATTTGGCTTTGTAATACAATACAGCTGATTTGGTTGTTCTGTACAGCAAAACCTGTGAGTTTATGTATCTCTTGTTGTACGTTTTTGCATGAATCCACTGATTTCATGGTTAATTCTATATGAGAAATGCTATGTTAGCATGTGTTTTGTTAATTCTGTCTCCAGTATTGCATGTATCTTTCTTCTGAGTCTGGATATTTAAGCAATGTTTGAGACTCTAGAACATAGAATTCCTATGTTGAATGTCTGATCTCTTAACTTCTGCTCAAGGGGTAGATTAAATTGTTCTCAGATTGAACATTGGGAAGGGTACACTGCAGTAGGGATGCCATAAGTATAGATAGCTTAACACTCTGTATTGGGAGATATCTGTAAGGCAGGTATCATATGTGTCCCCCTAAAATCTAGTTTTAGTTGTTCATGCATATCATTCACAAGTGTATGTCTACTGACTCCAGGCCTTGGATAGGCACCAATCTTGCTTTGTGTTTGTGTTACAACCATGCCCAGCTTTGCATCCAAACTTAAAATCAAAATCTAAATCTAAAACAACCTTTAGGACATTAGAATTAGTTTTAGGATCCTCAGTCCTCTGTCTACAACTGCAAATAGGCCCAAAGCTAGCCCCTTTGCTCTTATCTTACAGTTTTGGTCTACTTACAGGAGGACTTATCTACTTTTTGTCAGCATCCCAGCCTTGTATGTATATCCTCATGGATGTTGAGTAGGGAATACCCCCCTAGGTTTTGCAGAGCCTGAAGAAGAAGAGGAGATAAAATATAGAGTCTATCTCCTACACTGTTGGCCCCTGGCCCAGAGATCCTGTTGATCATTGATGGCTACCTTGTAGGGAAATCTAGGAATAAGCATCTAGTCTGGGAAAAAACCAATAGAAAATGGTGACTCTACTAGGGAGATCAATGTCATATCCATGAAAGTTTGAGTCTACGAGATTGAAGAATTAGGCCTGGATGTGTTTGTTGCAGCAGAGAAAAAGGTTGTATATGTGACTCTGCTGGTGGATGACCCAGAAAGAAAGAAATCAATTTGCAGCTTCAGCTTGTTTCAAGCTCATTCCTCTTCAAGGAGGTGGTGACTCTGCATCAAAGAACCTGATAAAAGAACAAAATCAGTCAGAGAAGAATTTGCAGCTCCTGCAACATATCCAGGTATTTCATATTGTTTGACAGAGTCCCTATTTGGTGAGATAGCACTGGTTAAAAGGGAAACATTGGTGAAAGCAGAGCTTGCATGCTTTTATTAGTACTTACTCTGTATTTCAAAGGGCATGCAATGTTGCTAAAAAGACTCATTTAAAGGACTTTAGGAAAGTTTGAAAAAACAGTCTAAATTTTGAATGCGTAAAGTCATTGTTTGTAGAAAATCTGAGTAGAGAGGAGGGTTGCAAAAACATAAAGGATGTATTATCAGCCTATCCACCCTTGTGAAGTGTCAAGTGCAAAAATGTATAGTAGTCAGTCCCAACAATGTAATAAAAGAAGTTTCAACATAGACAGATATAAGCCCATAAATTTCAGTGGCATTTGTGGCTATCCAAATGCTTTTCCATCTAAAATCAAAAAAAAATTGCCTAAATTTAATGGTATAAAGGATGAATCAGCTGAGAGACACTTGCAGCAGTTTATAAATGTGATAGATGACTTTGAGATTGACCATGAGGATGTGGTTATGAGATTATTTGTTCAATCTATAGATGAAGATGCAAGGGACTAGTTTTCCTACCTTCCAGCTCACTCTGTCAGCTCTTGGCATGGTTTTAAATCTGCATTTCTAGTACAATATGGTGAAAGAATCTCTGAATATGCAGTTATTAGTAATTTTATGTACATCCATATTGAAGAAGGTGAGTTGATCCCAGCCTTTAACCTCATATTTATGAGGGCATTAAATAGAATTCCAGAATGCAAGAGACCTAATGATGCACTGTGCTTAGTTGTCTATTTGGGAGCTTTTGATAAGAAAATGAGTTACAGATTAAGAGACAAGGAGCCCACCACATTGCATCAGGCACATCAGTTTGCAATAGATATTGAAAACAATTGGAGGTATGGAATACAAAAGGGTTATTTTTCTAAAAATTTTTGTTGTCCTGCAGCCCCCAATGTTAATGAAAGATTTAATTCAGGAGTTGACAATGAATGTCAAAGTATTCACACCCCTGTTGTCCCAGTTTTTGCATCATTTCAAGTTGATGATGTTTCTGTTATAAAGGAGGATGTCTTGTTTTGCCCAACAAATGAAGTTGAAAACAATGGTTTTTCAAGTAATATTTACATACCAGCCCTTATCAAAGAGCCATCATGTTTAAATGATCCAGTTGTGCAAGGTTGTGATCATGTGGATCAACAGTCAGTATCAGTTTCATCAGGAAGTATTAGAGGGATGGAGAATGATGCAGATAGTTCAACTTCAGAGTACATTGAAATAGTAGAAATCTTGTATATGGGGCAATCAGATGATAAAAATGATATCCATGATCAATTCATGGACCAGGTTTGTTCTTCTTATGACTCTGGATCTGATAGTACTAAAGAAGAATTGGAGTATCATGAAGAAGAAGCAGAGGCCTTTGCGGTGAGTGTTAATCCCCTTTATGATGAGTCTACAGATGCCTTTGATGCTGTGAATCTTGACTTTCAGTGGTGTAGGATTAATCCTCTTTTTGAGGATGATGATGAATATAAGGAGACTATTGACCTTGGTGTTACATCAGTTTGTGAGTGGGGGGCATATGAATCAGATATCTTCAGTTCTTGTGAAGATACTATGGATTTGCAAACTGTGAATGATGGATGTTCATCATCACCTGGTTTAGATATGTGCAACATTGGGTGTGTGGATCAGGATTTGTTTTCAATATCAGTAGATATTGGGGGTCTCATTTTTTCTGAGTATTTTGAGTTTTTGGATCAGCTGGATGAGTGCCTGATGGTGTACAGTAGCCAGATAAATGATGAAGACTGCCAAGAGCTGTATGATGTACCATCTGAAGAGTATAACATGCATATGTTGCTTAATACTGAAGGATTTTTTAGCATGTATGGCTGCATGTTTGATTTTGAAATACAGAGTGACAGAGGCAGTACTACAAGTGGCAAGATGTCAAAAATGGTGGAATATCTAATTGAGCAGATGACCTTATGGGCAAACTATGCCAATCTTTTCAGTTGGGATTGGGATCTTTCAGTTTGGAATCAGGCATTTGGCAGGAAAAAATTTTGGTTCTTCCTTTTTGGCTACCCGGGGCCACCCAAGTGATGACTAAAATATAGTTTTTGTGCAGGTTGGTGCAATGATTGACTCTGTTGCCCAATAGATATGGCCCAATCTGCGAAACCAGAGATTCTGGGGTCCTCACTGCAGTTTTGCACCTGCACGTCCCCAGACAGAGCCAGTGTTGGCACTAATTTTGGTCTGGATTTGAGCGCAGATGTTGGAGGGTTTTTTCTTTTTGGGCCCTAAGTTTCCTTGTTCATCACTGTGACTTTCTCTATCGGCGAAACTTCTTTTTGAGTGCTCAGATTATGATTGAACCATCGTTTTGAACCACCGCGTTGATCCCTTTTGGTTCATGGTTCAACGGTTCAAGGCTTTGTGTTTGTGTTCGGCAAATGTTCTTTTTGAAGTGCTCCGTTCGGCATTGAACTTCTCGGTTGAACCATCGGGTTGAACCAGTTCGTGGTTCAATGGTTCAACAGTTCAGCGCTTTACGTTTTTGGTCTTATCAGAGTGATCGGCCTCATCGGCGAAATATTTCTTGAGTGCTCTGATTGTTTTGGTCTAGCCGATGGATGTCCATCGGCATGTGTTTGGCTATCGGTGAAGCAAATTTGTGGCCCGCTGATGTAAGGAGTTTGGCTGATGGAGGAGCAGTGTGTGGTTGGCGAAGAGGTAGCGGTCGGTGAGACCGTTGAGATCGGAAGGAGAATTCTGGGGTGTACCGATGGCCTGGGTCTGGGTGATGGACTTTTGGGTGAAGGAGCGTGTGTCGAGCGTGGCAAAAGTGCTCGACACCTATTATGCCAGTGACTATGCTTTTAAACTACTAAGGGAGTCTCCGCGGCACCAATGTGGGACTATTCTTCCTGCACATTTAAAACTTCAGTAAAGTGCATTTTGGTGGGAACTTCTGTTTGAACGCAACGACGGTTTTCAGGTAGGCCGCGGGTGGTTGAGGCCTTTAATGGCGACGGTGCAGAGGTATGGGCAATGGTACACATGATCATGTCGCCTGATTTTTGAGTGAAGACTCCCAGATGGCGGCGCAGGGCTCGAGGCTTCTCTTGTATGTTGCTGCAATAACTTCTGAGCGCCATTCCTTTGTGGAGTCTGTATTTGGCAGATTTTTTATTTTTGACCATGTAATTAATTATTGCGGGTACACTTTCTGGCCAATATAAGTAGGTTGTGTTACCATTGTTCAGGTTGTTGAAAGTTGAACATTTGGCTCTGTAATACAATATAGCTGATTTGGTTGTTCTGTACAGCAAAACCTGTGAGTTTATGTATCTCTTGTTGTACGTTTTTGCATGAATCCACTGATTTCATGGTTAATTCTATATGAGAAATGCTATGTTAGCATGTGTTTTGTTAATTCTGTCTCCAGTATTGCATGTATCTTTCTTCTGAGTCTGGATATTTAAGCAATGTTTGAGACTCTAGAACATAGAATTCCTGTGTTGAATGTCTGATCTCTTAACTTCTGCTCAAGGGGTAGATTAAATTGTTCTCAGATTGAACATTGGGAAGGGTACACTGCAATAGGGATGCCATAAGTATAGATAGCTTAACACTTTGTATTGGGAGATATCTGTAAGGCAGGTATCATATGTGTCCCCCTGAAATCTAGTTTTAGTTGTTCATGCATATCATTCACAAGTGTATGTCTACTGACTCCAGGCCCTGGATAGGCACCAATCTTGCTTTGTGTTTGTGTTACAACCATGTCCAGCTTTGCATCCAAACTTAAAATCAAAATCAAAATCTAAAACAACCTTTAAGACATTAGAATTAGTTTTAGGATCCTCAGTCGTCTGTCTACAACTGCAAATAGGCCTAAAGCTAGCCCCTTTGCTCTTATCTTACAGTTTTGGTCTACTTACAGGAGGACTTATCTGCTTTCTGTCAGCATCCCAGCCTTGTATGTATATCCTCATGGATGTTGAGTAGGGAATACCCCCCTAGGTTTTGCAGAGCCTGAAGAAGAAGAGGAGATAAAATATAGAGTCTATCTCCTACACTGTTGGCCCCTGGCCCAGAGATCCTGTTGATCATTGATGGCTACCTTGTAGGGAAATCTGGGAATAAGCATCCAGTCTGGGAAAAAACTAACAATACGAACTATCAAAAATTTTCCCTTACTACTCTGAAAACCCCCTCGCACGCATAAGCATGCTCAGCGGTGCACGCTTAAGGCAAAAGCAATACAGTTGACGGCGGCATACCAAATACATGTGCGCACACCCTAGACAAGGAAACGCGTGGTTCCCTGACTTAGGTAAATCTCACGAATTATATTTGAACAAAGTTGTTTTAGGTGATAGATCATTTTTCAACAAAGCACGATCATTTGTTCTTCTTTCCATTTTCTAGAATTTAATACTAATTTCTTTTCCTTCAGACTTAGCATTTTCAACCAAGCCCGTTCATTTGCCCTCTCTTCCTTTTCTTGAAATTTAATTTTGCTTGTCTTTCTATCACGTTCATTTTACCGTTTCTCTAAAATTTAATTTAATTATATATATATATATATATACCGCCATTATCTCAGTTCATTTAACTCTCTCAATTTCATTAATAAGTTCCTTAACTATAAAGAAAGTATAGAATAATTTAAAAACAGAGCAATGAGTTAATTTTGTTTTTGCAAATAAAAATATTGTATTTCTGAATTGCAACTCTGAGTTTAAGCATCTATTCAATTCGTATTATACATTATGCATAAATAAATCCCACTTTCCTTGATTTAAGATTTCTATTTCAAGTCATATGTTTTAAACTACATATAGTTTGCCTTCAAATGAATAGTGAAAAGTGAATAGTAAATAGTGAAAAGTGAATAGTAAAAGTGAATAGTGACAGTGAATAGTGAATAGTAAAAGTGCATAGTAAAAGTGAAAAGGTCCCCATCCTAGGATGAGACCCTCAAGGTGGCAGTAATTTCAAAAGCAATACTGCAACCCAAATTTCATTTATTTCATGGTGGGGATATTTTTTAACACTTTTACAAACTTAATTAAAATATCAACTAACTTACAACGTTGCAAGTAGAAGAAGGAACTAGATAATTTTAATATCCTTTTAAAAACAAATTTTCTTTTCCTTCTCTTAATTCTAAATGGTAAAACTTAATGAACAAGAAAATTACAACTATCAGCCCAAGAACAGACAGGATTTCCTCACAACTCTAAAAATAACATTTTATACAACAATAGGGAGATAATTTTCTCCTTTTGGAAAAATCGACAAGGAAGGAGCTATTAAAAGATCAGGCTCTCCTTAAGACTTAAGGAAAATAAAATATTTTCTAAGATCCAATAATCTTCTCCAAGCTTCACAATAAGCTCCAAGAATACCTGCATAACACACAAAGAAAGAAACACCACACAAGCTGCTCTCCTCCCTACCGTAAACCCGCAAGTGGGTCACCCCCGAGCTAGGGAGACCATCCACATACCTAGGGTAGAATAGACTTAAACACATCACAACATTGAATAACAACAAATCAAATAACACACACACACACCCATGGTATACTCACAGTACAATGAACCAGCTTAGGTGAGTTCAGGAGGGTAGGGGAGTAGACAATCTCTACCTCTAGGTGTCATCCTTTACATATTTTATCATATTTTATCACAAGGCCTCAAGCCAACAATTTATCTTTCCACAAGGCCTCAAGCCAACAATTTATTTTTCCACAAGGCCTCAAGCCTTCCAATTAATCAAATTACCCAGAATATTCCAATAGGCTCTCAAAGCCAATAAGCCCTCTGGGCTAAAAAAATACCAACTTGCCGTCAAGGCTTTTCTTACAACAAGAACCAAGATGACACCCGAGGAGGGTCACACCTCCCCTTCCCTATACAAGATGAGCATTGCCTTCCAACTGGAAGGAGCTCTTTCAACACCCAAAACAAAACCCCAAAACAATAACAGAATACTCATTGAAGACATTTGCAAACTCATTCAACAAACAAGAAACAAACATACATATAAAACATCATATACACAAGAGAGTAGACTTGATTCACCAACCTTACAAAGCCCAATTATGGAATGAAAGTTGATGTATAGCTCCTCTCAAGCCTCCTTCTCCAAAATCTCCTTCTTTCCCCAATAATCCAACCCCAAAAATAATCTCTCTATGATCACAAGCAAGGGATAATGTATGGAAGATATAGGATGGCTAGAATAATTTCGGCATTATGAGGCTATGAAGAGAAGAATAGAGAAAGAATTGGGCATTGTGAGGTTGCTAGAAGAAGAATTCCTAGAAGAAGTTGGGCATGATGAGGATGCAAGAATGAAGCCCCCCTGCAAGAATGAAGTCCTCTCCTGCAAGAATGAAGTTCACCTGCAAAAAAAATGAAGTCCCCTGCAAAATTCCTGTCTTCCTAATTGCTTAGAGAAGGGTATCATTTATAGATTTTCGGAGAAGGGAATGGAAGGTGAGGATCAAGAGTTGAGATCAAGGGCTCACATTATTTGTGAGTTTTAAATTCATAGTGGATGAATTAAAAATTTATTTTTTAAAAGATGTAATATTTAAATAACCCCACTATCCCAAGTGGAATTAATAAAATATCCCCACTATCACAAGTGGAATTAATAAAATATCCCCACTATCCCAAGTGGAATTAAAAAATATCCCCACTATCCCAAGTGGAATTAAAAAAATATCCCCACTATCCCAAGTGAAATTAATAAAATATACCCACTCATAAGGTCCCCCATTATAGCCCACAAGTAGAAATAAAATACAATAAGTAAACTAAAATAAGAAAGAGTGGGTGACACACCACCCTCATTAAGGGAAACCCCACCAAAAGAGAGGCACATGGAGACAAGCACTCCATCATTAGGGGATCATGGAGTTGCTCCATGACTTGGAAGTGAGCCTGAATGTGGATTCCACTCATCCCATTGTCCCCATGCTTCCAAATTCATCACTTTACTTCACCCTGAGGTTGAAGTGACCATATGGAGGTTAACCCAAGGTTATCCTAGTCAAAAAAGTCCTTAGACCCATAGGGTATAACCTAGGGTTGATTTAAACTTAGTTAGGACTCCCAGAGTCAAGTAAAAACACAAGAAGAGGGTCAAAAAGAAATAAAGTTTAAACAAGATTTAAAACAACATTTTTCCAAAACAAGAGGTTGATCTTAGTTCCTCATGGAACTAGATCAGCTCACAAGGGATACAACATAGATATGGGATGATCTCCTGTATTTGTGGTTTTGTTAGAAATACCTGCACACTCAATTTCAAAGTTAATTCCACATAGAAATATCGTAGCTGAAGCAAATTTAATACATGCATTTCTAAAGCATACCACAGTTCTTATAAACATAATGAAATCACATGACAATTTTCTATCTAACATCACCCAATTAGTTTTCCTTTAACATAATAAGATTTTAATAGGTTGAAAATCCAGGAACAACAGTCCCATAAATATAAAAATACCAACAACAGTAAGCTAAATAATCACATGTACGGAAATGAAAAAGTGTAGGCCTCACAAGATCGGCCAAGTTTCAAAGCCATAACAATGAAACAAGCACCAAGTTTTATGTGGAGGCTGCCATGTGTCCTTTTGAGTTTGCTACGGAGTGCGCCACGTATCAAGTAACATCTTTTGGTTTCATTTTGTTTCAAGCTTGGGGAAGGTGCCATGTGTCGCTAGCGGAAGCAGTCTCAAAAAGTTTCTTTTCTTGCTATATGCTTGCGGGTGATACCGTGTGTCCTTTTGAGTTTTATGCGGATGATACCGCGTGTCCCTTTTCAAAATTTATATTGATATCAACATAAATATGGTGAGCCACAATTCATTTTGTTTCAAGCTTGCAGAGGGTGCCACGTGGCGATAGTGGAGAAATGGTTATTTTATTCATAATCTTCTTGTAGCATGGAACATTTTAATTCACAGTTGTAGCAGAACATGACAAGTGTCAGCTTCTGAAGGATCCTTTAGAAAGTTTCATTTGTTTCAACAGTGTTGCAGAGGTTGCCACATGTTAGCAGGTTTGTTGCGGGTGCCGCCATCTGTCCCAGTTTTATTCCCTTTGTGGGTAATGACTTAAAATTGTAGTGGATCCCATTATTATTGTGTCTCAGTTTCTAAGTAAAGTAGGTTGTGACAGATGTCACAACGGAAGGCACCCGGGTATAAAGACATAGGTTTTTAAAGGCTTGGCAGGGCAGGACACATATCATTTTTTGATACTGCGGAGTGCGACAAGTGGCTATTTCCTGTGAATTTCTTTGAAGGCAAAAGAGTTTCTAAGTATATGCGGACGCTGCCACCTATCATAATTTATTTGGAGCCTTATGCGCGCAGGTGTTGCCATGTGTCTTAGTCTTGATACAGTTAGTGTGCCACATAATATTTTGCCTCAGCTAATGAGCGCGCAGGAGGGATGGCCGTTACAGATTCAGAAGATTGTAACCACCATGGACATTTAGTAATCTTCAATTTTGTTTGGCCGTTGATGATTCGAGTTGTTCCAGGCAATCTTGGGTTGAGTCTATGTTTATAAATATGCAGAATTTGTAATTGAATGACATTATGACTTGACTTTTGATATAAGTTTTCAATTAGAAATCTAATAGAGGAGTCAGAGACTTTGTTGTGACCAATTTATGTCATTTTGCCTTTATTTTGTTGTTCTTGATAAGAAAGTTGATATATCTGTGCATGTTTCTATTCCTTTTATGTTGATGGAAGATTAATAAGAACTCTGTTCTGTGCTTTGGTTGATATCATATGTGTCGCAAAGTCATCTGGTTATAAGCCTTTGATAATATTCATTATATCTATTTATGTTGATCATGCAGTATTTGTTGATTTTGGTAGCTAGGTCAGATCCCTCCTAGAGACTGACCTAGTCATAAAATGTTGAATGGCCTATCGGCCTTAGCATTTTGAATCTTAGTTGTATTATCTGATTTAAGGTAGGCCCTATTTGGGTGAATTCATTCAATGTATCTTGAAATTGCAAATAGGGCTGGACCTATTTCAATGTAACGTGTATATAATTATTTGAATTACTATAACTTGGTGCCAAATTGTATAAGGCCGACCAAGGTTATTATTTGTGCGATCTCATATAAATGTAAAGTGACTTGCAATCACAATTCATAGCAACACACACTGATCTCTGCTCTGAGAAAACTATCCATTAGCGATCTACTTCAAGTCTAGCAATATTCATCTGTAATTAGCAAGGATTTATGCCGATAGTTGAATCGTTCAATAGGTTCAATGGTCCAACGGGTTCAATAGTTCAACAGGTTCAACAATTCAAGGTTTCTGCTGATAGTTGAACCGTTCGACAGGTTCAACGGTTCAAAGAGTTCGACAGTTCAAGGAGTTCAATGGTTCAACCAATTCTATGGTTCGATAATTTGTATTCTTGGTGCCTATGATTTTGTGCCCTAGCTGGGCAAAGTTGTAATCTACCTCTACCATTAATCTAATCAGATCTGAGATTTTCTTGCTGGGTTTTTCACCTCTAAGAGAGAGGTTTTCCCAGGGTTCTTTGTGTTATGTGTGCATTTGTGTTTTCTTGTTCCTTACTGTTAATCTAATTGCTAAATTTAACATGGTATCAGAGCCAAGTTCGAATTAATCAGATTTGCAGTAACAAATTATCTACTTCTACTCTTATCACTTCTTCAAGATGGTTCTCAGTCTTAGGGTGCAAGATAGATTGGATGGGGCTTCCAATTTCACATCATGGAGAGTCCGCATCATGCTTGTGCTAAATGAAAATGACCTTGCAGACTTTGTGACCAAAGAATCTTCCGAGCCTGAGGAAGAAGGAGAAAAGACCCAATGGAGGAAGAAAGTCTTCAAGATCAGAAGATCTTAATTGATTCAGTAAAGGACCACATTGTTCTCATCATCTCCAAGATGAAGACTGCAAGAAAAATGTTCAGAACCTTGGAGGAGATGTATGAAATCAACAACACTAGTCGTGTTCTAGCTTTGAAGCAGCAGCTTCATCACATCAAGATGGCTAAAGGTCAATCAGTCATGGCTTACTTCATGAGGATCTCTGATTTGAGAGATTAGCTCTCATCTATTGGAAAGATTGTTGATGAAAATGATTTAACTATGCTAGCCCTCAATGGTCTTCCAGCATCTTGGGAATCCTACATTCAAGGAATTAGTGCAAAGGTTGATCTGCCCAAGTTTGACAGATTAAGGGCTGACTGTATTCAAGAAGAGTCTTGACTGGCTGCTAGAGGAGTTATCAAAAACACTCATGAAGACAATCATGTCCTTGCTGCCCAGTCCTTCAAGAAGAAAGGAGGCTATTGGAAGAAGAACAATTTCAAGAGGAATAGAGATCAAAGGTCTAATCCACCTCATGATTTAAAGAAAAAGAAAAAGGACTTGTCTCACATCAAGTGCTTCAGGTGTGACAAATTAGGTCACTATGCAAGGGACTGTTTATCCCAGCCTAAGCAACAAGGAGCAAACTTAAATGAAGTCTCAAATCAATCTAATACTGAAGACTTCCTTTTCATTTCTGCTCTGTCAAGCAATGTACCCTCAAACAGTAATTCTTGGTTGATTGATAGTGGTGCATCTAGACACATCATTGGCTATCGAGAACACCTCTCAAATTTAGTGGAGAAAGAGTCTAATCTTCATGTGGTCATTGGTGATGATGCTCGCTATTCTGTGAGAGGTTTTGGTACTGCTTTCCTTAATTAAGATTCTGGAATTTCTCTTCACCTCAGTGATATTTTTTTTGTGCCGGGAATCAAAAGAAACCTTATCTCCATATCAGCACTAGAAGATAAAGGTTATCAGATTGCATTTTCTAAGGGAAGAGTGCTTGCATGGCCTAAGAAGTCCAGCATCAAATCAGCTTGTGTCATTGGGAATAGGTATGAGAGCCTATATAAGCTTTCAGCACGTCCAGTTCGAGCTCTCATTCATGAAGCACTTGAGTCAAGTGAACTATGGCATAGAAGACTTGGACATCTTCATTTCCGAGCCCTCCCTACACTTGAGAAGATAGTTAAAGGTATGCCTAAACTTAGTCATATTCGTGATGATACATGCAAAGGTTGTGCTATGGGTAAAAACACTAAGAGTCCATTTCATCAAAGTGAGAGTAGGTCTAAAGAGAAATTAGCTCTTGTGCATTCTGATTTATGTGGACCTATGTCTGTTGCTTCCCCAAGTGGATTCTTGTATTATGTAATCTTTATAGATGACTACTCTAGGAAAACCTGGATTTACTTTCTCAAATCAAAAGAATCTGATGAAGTTCTAAGTAGATTCAAAGAATTTAAATCTTTAGCTGAAAATCTATCTAGGAAAAGAATTAAAGTCCTAAGGTCTGACAATGGAGGTGAATACACCTCAGGTAGTTTTCATGATTTTTGTGTTAAGGCAGGGATCAAGAGGGAGTTTTGTGTTCCCTACAACCCTCAGCAAAATGGGGTTGTAGAAAGAAAGAACAGATCCATAGTTGAGGTAGCAAAAGTTATGATTCATGATCAGGATCTGTAGACTTTCCTGAAGCATCTAGGACCGTTGTCTACATTCAGAATAGATGCCCTCACCGTGTATTGAAAGATATGACTCCAGAAGAAGCATTTTCAGGGATCAAACCTGATATCAGTCACTTGAGGATCTTCGGGAGTCTAGTATATGTCCATGTACCCAAAGAGAAGAGAACCAAGTTGGAACCTTCTGGCAAAAGAGGCATTCTTGTGGGCTATAGCGAAACCTCCAAAGCATTCAAAATTTACATTCTAGGTCAGAAGTATGTTGAGGTTAGTAGAGATGTCACTTTTGAAGAAAATATTGCATTTAAAAGATCTAAAGGTTCAAGTATAGAGATTGGTAATGAAGTTCATGACAACCCCCAAGACATGGATATTAATCATGATACTGAGATTCAGAGGGAGCCTATAGAACCTGACGATCTTAATGATCCGATTGAGCCTATGGATCCCACTGATGGACCTAGAGATATTACCGTGAGTAAGAAGAGACCTCTTTGGGTGAGAAACACTATTCAAGAGGTAGAAAAGTTTGCAGCTCCAAGTGGCACATTTAGAGAAAGGAGGAGACCTTAGAAGTTCTCCAACTATGTTGCATTGATGTGCAACATCATTGAGACTGAACCTTGCAGCGTTGAAGAGGCCATGAACCAACAAGCATGGAAGAATGCTATGGATGAAGAATATAAGTCTACTATCAAGAATGATGTTTGGGATATTGTATCTAGACCCAAAGGTAAGTCAATCGTATCTTCCAAATGGTTGTTTAAAATTAAACATGTTGCTGATGGAAGTATTGAGAAATACAAAGCTAGGTTTGTGGCTCGTGGCTTCTCTTAGAAAGAAGGCATAGATTATGAGAAAACCTTTGCCCCTATTCCTTGATATACCTCTATCAGGACTATCATTGCTATTGATGCAACTAAGAGATGGAAGTTGCATCAGATGGATGTAAAGATAGCTTTCCTCAATGGTGTTATTGAAGAAGAGGTCTACATTGAGCAACCTGAAGGTTTTGTGATTCATGAGAAAGAATCTCATGTATGTAGATTGAAGAAAGCATTATATGGTCTTAAGTAGGCTCCCCATGCTTGGTATGAAAGAATTGACAAGTACTTGGTAAGCTTAGGTTTCTGTAAGAATGATGTTGATCCTAACCTTTACTTCAAGGTATTCAATGGTGAAATGTTGATTTTGGTTTTATATGTTGATGACTTATTCCTAACTGGAGAAGATCATCTCATTCTTAGATGTAAGGAAGAATTGACTTCAGAATTTGAAATGAAAGATCTAGGTCTCATGCATTTCTTTCTAGGGTTAGAAGTATGGCAAAGACCCAATGAAATTATTCTAAGTCAAGGAAAATATACCATTGATATTTTGAAGAGATTTGGAATGTTAGATTGTAAACCTATGCCTACTCCTATGGAAACTAACTTAAAGAAATTGAGTGAATCTACAACTAGGTCTAATCTTGTGGATCCTACTGAATACAGGCAGCTGATTGGATCCTTGATGTATCTAGTTAACACTAGACCTGATATTTACTATGCAGTGAGTGCCCTCAGCCAGTTCATGTGTGAACCAAGGCAGATTCATCTTGTTGTAGCCAAGCATATCTTGAGATATTTGTGTGGCACAGTTGGATATGGATTGAAGTATTCTTCCAATACATTTATTACCTTGGAAGGCTATTCTGATTCTAATTGGGCAGGAAATGTTAGTGATAGAAAGAGCACTTCTGGAGTTTGCTTCAGCTTGGGATCCGCCATGATATCTTGGTGCAGTAGGAAACAGTCTTCAGTAGCATTGAGTACTGCTGAAGCAGAATATATTGCAGCTTGTGTGGCATCTCAAGAAGTAGTGTGGCTTCGAAAACTCCTTGCAGGATTGTTTGGACAACCTTGGGAGCCTACAGTTATTCATAGTGATAACCAGAGCTGTGTGAAGCTCTCTATCAATCCTGTGTTTCAAGACAGATCAAAGCATGTGGAAACTCAGTATCACTATATTTGGAATATGGTGCAAAGGAATGCTATTCAGCTAAAGTACATCAACACTGATGAGCAAACAGCAGATGTTCTCACCAAACCTCTTGCTCGAGTGAAGCTTACATATTTTTGAGACAAGCTTGGAGTTGTGGAGAATGAAGCCCTAGCTGAGAGGGAGTCTCAGCATCAGTGATACATTATACTGTATCCTCCACCCTCTGCGAGCAGGCATGGTGGATCCACCCTCTGTGAGTAGGCATGGTGGTAATGCACTCTTCTCTGAGAGAAGTTTGAGGTGAAAGCCCTCTTCCACCCTCTGCAAGTAGGCATGGTGGATCCACCCTCTGCAAGTAGGTATGGTGGATATCATGGGATAAATTCCATGATGTGCTTGTTCAGCCTCTGGGAGTATCTATGGTAAACGTCATGTGAAGATGACAATAAGCACTTATGTTTTCATTTATGGGAGTAGCCATGGTGGTAGTCACTATGTGACTTGATCCTTATGAAGGAGTCCTCCCTAGCTAAGAGGGAGTGTTGATTTTGGTAGCTAGGTTGGATCCCTCCTAGAGACCGACCTAGTCATAAAATGTTGAATGGCCTATCGACCTTAGCATTTTGAATCTCAGTTGTATTATCTGATTTAAGGCAGGCCCTATTTGGGTGAATTCATTCAATGTATCTTGAAATTGCAAATAGGTCTGGACCTATTTCAATGTAACGTGTATATAATTATTTGAATTACTATAACTTGGCGCCAAATTGTATAAGGCCAACCAGGGTTATTGTTTGTGTGATCTCATATAAATGTAAAGTGACTTGTAGTCACAATTCATAGCAACACACACCGATCTTTGCTCTGAGAAAACTATCCATCAGCGATCTACTTCAAGTCTAGCAATATCCATCTGTAATTAGCAAGGAGTTCTGCCAATAGTTGAACCGTTCGACAAGTTCAACAGTTCAACAGGTTCAACAAGCTCCAAAGCTTCAAAGGGTTCGACAGTGCAAGGAGTTCTACCAATAGTTGAACTGTTCGACAAGTTCAACAGTTCAAGGTTTCTGCCGATAGTTGAACCATTCGACAGGTTCAACGGTTCAAAGAGTTCGACAGTTCAAAGAGTTCAATGGTTCAACCAGTTCTGTGGTTCGATAATTTGTATTCTTGGTGCCTATGATTTTGTGCCCTAGCTAGGCAAAGTTGTAATCTGCCTCTGCCATTAATCTAATCGGATCTGAGATTTTCTTGCTGGGTCTTTCACCTCTAAGAGAGAGGTTTTCCCAGGGTATCTTTGTGTTATGTGTGCATTTGTGTTTTCTTGTTCCTTACTATTAATCTGATTGCTAAATTTAACAGTATTTGCTCTTCAATATAACTGTATCTTGAGAATACCTTCACTGTGCTTGAATTGAAGGAGTACTTTTTACTTAGGCGCAACACCATAAATTAGATTTGCTTATTGTATCTATAATCCTGTTTATTTCTTTCCCTTTGCTCAAAACCCAATTGAAATAGGAAGAGCTAGCTTCTTTAAAAATTGGAGGTTGTTTCAAGTAGCAAGTCTCACATTCTTGAAACTTCCCATGTTGGTGTTAGAACCTGTGCAATTTTATACATCAATAGTTTTTGGCACGCCCAGTGGGACCTTTCTTGAAGTTCCTATCAAGATTGTATGAGCCAGAGAGTGACAAGGAGCCAAAGCTGTGGACCTATGACAAGAGCTCAGTCCACTACTAATCTGGGCATTCTTTTACCACCATTAGTAACTACTTTAAGGAGAAGAGTGAATCAGGTTACAGTAACACAAGGAACAAATATGGGAGCACCTATACCTCCAAGGAACTATGCAAATTGGAACACCGGCAGACCTCTCATTCTCCTAGTACCACCAGCCACTTGGGATCCTATTCCAGCCAATGCTTTGAAGGCTCTACCTAAGTTCAGTGGAGAAGATTTCAAGACACTTGGGGAACATCTACAAGATGTATCTGATGTGTGTGCAGTGCATGTTATTACTGAACAGAATGTGGCAATAAGACTGCTAGCATCTTTTTTCAAAGGAAAGGCTCTGGACTGGTATAGATCTCTCACTCCAAATACAATATCTACATGGGATCAGCTTGGTGATGTTTTCTTTGCAAGTTTTGAAGAGAAAGGTGATAAATCTTCCATGTTGCAACAATTAATCACTATCAAAAGGGCACCACAAGAATCCATGATTGATTTTAACTCAAGATTTCAAAAGACCTGGGATAGAATTCCTGCTACAGCAAGACCATTATCAGGTATGGCTATTGTGTTCTACCTCAAAGCTTTTAATTCTGATATATCAATAATGATTCAGTCCCTAGGAGGTCAGACACTACTAGAAGCATATGAGTTGGCTGTCAAGGCTGAAAATAACTTGATAGATGCTAGAAAATTACCTCCAAGGCCTCCTATGCCCATGTTCCCAGAAATCTCCTCACCTTTACCACAAGAAGTTCCTAATCTTATAGTTCCACCTGTGTCCATGTATTCATTCCCAATACCTCAACAACTTGTTATGGCAACCACCTCTGCTCAACCATCTGAAATGGATGATGTCAAGAATATTCTAAGGACCTTTTCAAATGAAATAATTAACCTAAAGAGACAACAAAATCCCTATTCAAAGCCTCCTTATCAAGGTTTCCAAGGAAATAGACCCCCTTTTCAGCCAAATCAATATCAAGGCCCTCAAAGGCAAAATAATCCTCAACCTTCAAACCAGTTGGTTTCAGTCCCTACACCTCTACAAACTATTCCTCATAATCCCAACAGAGAAATAGTTCTGAGACAAAATAACTTAGCAGATGACACAAATGCCTGGTGCTTTCCTTGCAACAATGCCCATATGCCCAAAGACTACCCCAGAGGTAATTTGTAGCAAAAGATAGCAGAACAGAGAGGGTTAGAAGGACAATTCTCAACATCTAATACTCCACCATATCAGTCCCCTGGTGTCCAGAATGCAGTAATGGTTGCCCAGATGCAAGGGATGTCTATACAACAAGAAGAGGAAATAGCCCCTGAACAGGCCTTATTTTCATGGATTGAAGAGGAAGATTCAGTGTTCTTGAATGAGGCATCCACTTCCAAGAAACCATTGGTGCAGTTGGACTATTATACCAGATCAAAGAGGAGAATGATGGAGCAACCTGAAGTCACAAATAATGAGATTATCAAAACTCCTCCATTTCAAAATCATCACAATCCAGTCTCTAGGCAAGAAGTGCCCTAGCTGGTGTAGAATCAAGTAGCCTCGGGTTAGATGCTAGAAAAGACAAGGTACCCTTATTCTTCAAAGACACAAGCATTAGGACCTATGAACGTGGTGGATCAGCTAAAAAGAACTATAGCACACGTATCAATCTAGGATATGTTGGTTATTCCCGAGTAGAAGACACTATTACAAGAAGTTCTACAAGGTCAAGAGGCCTCTAAATACACTAGTGCTAAAGAAGGAGCTACTGATAAAGGGAAAATCCAACATAAAGATACTATACCTCTACAAACAACAAATCTATTGAACAATGCATTTGAGATAGGTAAATCTAAACCAGATCCATTTTATCTGACTTTAATGGTTGAGAAAAAATTGCTACATAATGCAATGATAGATTCTGGAGCCCGTACTACAGTAATGCCAAAGCAGACAGCAGATGCTTTAAAGATAAAGTATGAGCCACTTACCAGAGGGGTCATGCAATTGGATGGGAAATATGTTCAAACTATAGGAAAAATCAAACAACTTCCATTACAACTATATAATTATCCCAATATAACTGTCAATCAGGATGTGGTAGTCATAGATATTCCCCTTGTATTTGGTTTATGCTTGTCCAGAGATTTCACAACCAAAATAGGAGGTTACATGTCACTAGATTGGTCACACCTAATCTTGAGAACCAAGTATGGGACAAAGATGAAAGTATTGCCTGAGCTATTATCCAAAGACCATTTTACTAATGAACCAACCCCAAAAATAGAAGCATCCCATGCCATGATGAATAAAGAGGAGAGAGTCTTTGTTGAAAAATTAGGTGATTGGACTGAACATGACCAACAAGAAGAAGAGAACAATCAGTTGTTGACCATGATGCAGACTGATCCTTATGGAAACTATGACTCTACTGGTCTAGGCACTTATCTTATTTTTTAAGAAGACCAAGAAATCCTAAATATTATAAGGAAAGAAGTATCACAAAGTGGAGAATCTGAAGGAGACTCAGAAATCTGGACCTTAAATTTTGATGGGGCTAGGAGCAAGAATGGTGCTGGAGCAATTATTTTCCTTACTGCCCCAAATGGTGAGAAAAATCTAAGAGCCATTCGCTTTCAGTTTGCCTATACCAATAATGATGCTGAATATGAATCTTTGGTGCATGGACTCATGTTGGCCAAGAAAAAAGAAATTAAGAATCTGATAGTGAGAGGAGACTCAGAACTGGTGGTAAAAAAATCAAAGAGAAAGTAATAGCCAAAAATGTAAGAATGAGGTCCTATCGGCACAGGATTTGGGACCTAATAAATGGCTTTGATGCTTTCAATATTGAGGTAGTGCCCAGAGCCCAAAATTTAGAAGCAGATAGAATGGCAAAAATTGGTTCACAATTTGACCCAGCAAGTGATCTATTAGTTAACAATGAGTTAGTTAAGGTTATAGTAAGACCAACAATTCCCGACAATGATCAAAATTGGCAAGTTTTTGACAATGATCTTCAAGTACTTTCATTTTTACAGCAATTAGGGGAGTTTTCTGACCAGTTACACCCCAAAATTGAGGAAGCATATGGTAATCAAATTATCCAGCTAAGGTCAAATAAACTCCCTAAAGGACTGATTACTCTAGAAAATTTGTTTGAACCAAAAGATGCAAGCCTAGAGAAGAGGAGGTTTAAGACAAATAAGGAGGATTATTCTAAAATTCAAGGAAGAAAGTTAAAAATAGGTAATGCTACAACCCAAGAGGAAAAAGAGAAGTTGATTGCTTTATGTGACAAATATGATAGGGTGATTGCTTGGACCTATGAGGACCTCCATGGCTATAATAGAGATATCATCCAACACACCATAGAGCTTACTGAAAGATCCAAACTAGTCTAACAGAAACAAATGCCAGTGAATCCTAGAATTGAACCCCTAATGGTAGATGAGTTGCAAAAGCTCCTGGAATCAAAGATTATTTTCCCAATTAAGCATTCAACCTGGGTGTCAAACCTAGTGCCTCTAAGAAAGAAGAATGGTGACATAAGACTTTGTGTAGCTTTCAGGAATCTGAATAAAGCATCTTTGAAAGATCATTATCCCCTGCCTTCTATGGAACAGATTTTACAGATTGTGGCTGGGTCAGAAAGGTTTTCCTTATTTGATGGTTTCTCAAGATATAATTAGATTTGGTTAGTAGATGAAGATCAGCATAAGACTGCGTTCACTACAAAGTGGGGAACATTTGCATATGCTAAGATGCCCTTTGGCCTTTCGAATGTTGGAGCTACTTTTCAGCGTGCAATGGATGTAGCATTTGGGGAACTTATAAATAAGATCATTCTGATCTATTTAGATGACCTAACTATTTTTTCCAAGAATGCCAGAGATCATTTTGACCATTTAGAGGTTGTTTTCAAGAAATATCAAGAGTTTGGGATCTCTCTAAATCCCAAGAAATGTATCTTTGTTGTACCTCAAGGTAAACTTCTAGGACACATAGTGTCAAAGGAAGGGGTCTCCATTGATCCAGAGAGGGTCATAGCTATAATGAATCTATCTCTACTAGTCAACAAGAAAGTAGTTCAATCCTTTTTAGGGAAAATTAACTTTGTCAGCCAATTTATATCTAATTTTGTAGGTCTAATTAGACCAATGACATTGTTGCTTAAAAAAGATCTAGTTTTCAAATGGAGTACAGAAGGAAGACAAGCTTTTGAAGAGGTCAAGAGAGCCATTTCAACAGCCCCAGTACTCATAAACCCAGATTTCTCTAAAACTTTTATAATGTATGTGTATGGGGGAGAATTCAATGTTGTTGTTGTTCTAACTCAGAAAGATGATCAAGAGGAAGGAGAGCATCCAATAGCTTTCTTCTCCAGGACTCTCAGAGAGTATGAGTCAAGATATAATTTCATGGAGAAGCAAGCATACACCATGGTAAAAGCCCTTAAAAAATTCAAACATTTGGTAATAGGAAATAAAATTCTGATATTAGTGGCCCACCCCAGTGTAAGAGAATATATTATGGAGGGTGAGATCACTGAGAAAAGAGCTAATTAGATAACAAAGATTTTAGAATATGATGTAGAAGTAAGACCCACCAAGTTAGTCAAAGGCAAAGGACTGTGCCAATACATGACCCAAGACATAGAAAGATCAATATCTGAAGAAACAGGAAATGAAAATGTGTTGAAACTCCACGAGGTTGACCAAGATTCTTGGGTCAGAAACAAGATACAGTTTATGAAGTATGGGGTGTTCCCAAATGAACTCTCCCATGATAAGAAAAGGTACTATAGGCAACAAGGAATCCATTTTGTACCAATTGATCAGATCTTATTTAGAAGGAATATTGATGGTATACTCTCAAGATGTATAGAGAAAGATAAGCTCAAAGAATATTACATGAATTGCATCATGGAGCCTCAGGTGGACATTTTTTAGCAAGGACTACTGCAATCAAAGTGACACAAGCCAGATATTTCTGGCCCACTCTGTTTACAGATTGCCATCAGATGGTTAAGGAATTCCAGGCTTGTTAATTTTATACTGGCAAAAGGAGAAACACAGCAATGCCTCTAACTCCCATAGTTGTGGATGAACCCTTTGCTCAATGGGGTTTGGATTTTATTGGCATGATCAATCCAGTATCAACTATGGGACACAAATAGATTCTCACAGCAACAGATTACTTTACCAGATGGAGTGAAGCAGTACCACTCAAAGAGGCAATAGAAAAGGTCATACTAGAATTTTTAGAAGGCATAACTTCTTATTTTGGTCCTCCTTGTACCATCATATCAGATAATGCTAAAGCATTTTTGGGAACTAAAATATCTGAGTTTGCTTTAAGAAATGGGATATATTTGAAGACTTCTTCAAATTATTACCCACAAGGTAATGGTCTGGCAAAGTCCACTAACAAGAACCTTATCAGACTCATAAAAAGGATAGGGACTAATTATCAAAGAGAGTGGCATAAGTTACTTAATACAGCACTGTGGGATGACAGAATCACACCAAAGCAAGTAACTAAAATGTCTCCCTATGAGTTGGTTTACAGTAAACCTACAGTAATGCCACTAAGTTTAGAGATTCCTACTTTACAACTGTTAAAACAGATAGAAATTGAGGAAAATAGCCCAATGCAAGTTAGACTTGCTGAGCTATTGGAAGTCCAAGAAAATAGAAAAAAGGCACATGAATCAGTAATGAAACATCAGAAAATGGTTAAGAATTGGTTTGACAAGAAGACTTCCAATCCCATTTTTGAAGTTGGCTCCCTAGTATTGAAGTGGGATGAAAGAGCCTCCAAGCCGGGTCGACATAGCAAATTTGAATCATTATGGACAGGCTCTTATAAGGTTCGTTCTTGCAAGAAACAAAATTCATTTGAGCTGGAGACCATGAATGGAGAACCTGAAGAGATTCTAGTAAATGGGATCTTTCTGAAACATTTCACCTAAGCAGGGGCTCATCATGTATCATAATTAGTTAGTTATTTTTGTTTCCTTTTCTCACTTTCTATTTTCCCACTTTCTTTTCCCGCTTTCCCTTTCAAATAAGTGTTCAGTGAACATGTGTCAACAATGCAAATCCCCTTCTCTTTTAGCCCTCACATTTATTAAGGTTGTTTAGCAATCCCCAAAATCCCACAAAAGTACACGCTTTTTCAGAAAGATAGCCACTCTCATAACATATCTGACACTCCATCCAACACGGATTTTGAAAAGATACATTAATTGTCTCTCAGCATTAATACCATTAATAAGATGGGATGTGTCATTTATTGTTTCCATAAGGCCCAATAAGCTAGGTTTTAAGTCCTTGAAAGCGTCATTTGCTTCTATCTTCCTACTCTAAATCACTATCGCGTCCGACCTCTGTTCCTCACAAGTGCTTTTTAGCTAAGTATAACTCTGCTAAAATAGGTTTGCTCTTTTTCCTATGTCAAATCTTTCTTAAATCTTCTCACAAAGATACAGATACGTCTAAGACACGGTTACCACAGGAGGGACTTGGAATTTTTGAGTCGACTGATAAATTGATGAACATCAAGTCATATGCTTCGGCACCTGTGCAACCAAGGAAGTCCTATCCAAGAACAAGGGTTCCTGAAGTAGCATTATCTATTGACCCAGATCAAGTGAAAGACTATGCAGGTGACATATATGACACACCTCTTCAAAAGAACACCAAGAATCTCTGAGAGGAAGCACATCAGAGGTGCCTCATCCGAGCGAACAAGGGGGAGTATGAGACTTTTGGTATGAGAATATGGACTTCTCAATTGGCACAGTTCTTGGTTCCAAATGTACACCCTTGTCTCGAGCTAATTGAATTGTGTGCAGAGCTATTTCATGCACCATCAAATTCTATCCAACAAGGTCCTTTCATAGTTCATATTACGCCTAAAACCATAAGGGACATGTTGGCCATGCAATATGATAGAATGGCAACATTTCCAACTATTGCCAAGATGCAAGGCACATGGGCAAATTTACATAGCACACTAAAATTTCTGAATGCAGAGATGCACCTGGGTGAAGATAATACTTAGATGTCTACACTACCCACTGGCCATGCACAATTTAACCCTGATGTTCAAGACGCCCTTTCAATGATAGCTTTCATTTTTGGAATGAAGGAGGACAACATAGTTCATGACTGGCAATTAGCAATCATTTTTAGAATGAAAACTGTGGATAAATCTCAGGAGTACTGGCTGGATTTTTTGGAACAAATTGTTGCAGCCATGATTGACCAACTCGCCAATTTCAAAACAAAGTGAGTATTCAGGTATTCCTCTTTCATGTTCCATCTTATGCTATATCAAAGTTTGGTCTTTTTATACAACATATGCCCTTAAATATGTATGACTCAAATTCAAATCATAGTAGAACCATCCATGTGTCCGCATGGACACATGTGTTATCTGATACCTTTGACCCCTGAGTTTTGGGATTTTTTGTCGCCCCCGCTTTTGGCTAGTTAAGTCCTAAGCCTGTGGAATATAGGATGACACAGAGTATAAGGGGTTTTATAACCAACTTCCCAATTCCCTATGACTACTTCTTTGAAGCCCATACTACCATAATCAGAGTCCAAGGTTTCACCAGAGAACCTATCCTATTGTCTAAAGTATTGACCCCTAGGGTTGTATTCTTAGAGGTTACCCATCAAGTATCTGTTGTAGATAATGATTTTGGCCACAAGAAAAGAAAGAAAAAGATATATGATGTCCCATGGGGTAGGGGAAACATGACAATTGAAGTTAGAGGTGCAGAGAGCCTCTTATTAAGGAAGTTAGTTGCCCTTGGTTTTATTATCATAGAAGATAAATGGAAATATGACCCAGATAGTTTCCTAGCTTCCTGAATAATAAATAATAAGGTTCGTGCCAAGATGGTACATGAAGGACGCCCATTCTGGGAAGATAGGAGGTCTCCAAAAGAAGATAACCTAGATCTCTATGTGGAATTAGCTAATTTGCCCTATGAAGGGCCTAGGCCATGGGAAACCTTCTATGTCAAAGAGAAAGAGTATGACCCTAAGCTGAAGATGACTGCGGATCTAAGGAAATCATTAAAAGCAAAAGAATGGAGAACAGAAAAGATTGAAGCCTATTGGAAATATAGGCAAGAGACTTCTGAGATTACACATTCATTTGGGAATGTTGAAAATGATGAGATATGGGAGTCAATCTAGGATGAGTGGCATCCATACCCAGTCTCAAGCCCAGACATGAGAAAAATTCAGAGGAAGGGTGAGGAACCAGAGGAAGAAACAGAGTCGGCCCCAAGAATGCAAGAAACAAGACAGGCATCATCTGCTAATCCTAGATCTTCATGGCCTCAATCCCTTAGCACCTTAGAGAAGCAAAAAGGAGTTATGTCATCACCAATTCTAGGAACTCATAGAGCTTCGGCATCTGGGGGTTCCAAAATGGTCCCTTTGCAACAACCAGTGGTTGTAAATATTGAAGATGAAGAAATAGAGGAAACAATAGAGAGGCCTTTGAAAGTAAGGAGATTGATCCTGCTAGAGGAAGAAGAAGAAGTAGTAGCACCATAGCAACAACAAGTGCCAGTTACCTCTTCTATGACTCAAGTGAGTACTTCTTCTCCCTTCTCTCCTGTGTCTCTTTCTTCTCATTTAGGAGTGGCAATCCCAAGTACTCAGGTTTCCACGTCCCCTGCCACTTTTGTTGTGCTTACACAAACCTCTGCCCCAACTACCAATGCACCGGCCATGTCCTCATAGGCCATAACCCTGCCATTATTTTCTCCATCTGTGTCCAAACGGACCCCTCCCCAAGTTTCCCCTAGCCAACAATTATCTTCTATTCCTTATGGCCTGTCTCAAGGTCACCCCTTTGCTGGAGGTTATAGTGCATCTCCTCCTACCTTCCAAGCTCAAGCAGACACAGCAAAAAAGGCCAGAGAGGCTAGGATGGAAAAGAAGAGAAAAAAGGAAAACAAAAGCCCTATTGTGGCTCACATGAGGTCACTCTATGACCCTATTCAACAATCATTGACAGTGACACATTTGTCCCCAAATGTAGTAAAACCAAATGAGCAAATGCAACCCCAATATTATGCTATGAATGATGTGTCCATGGATATGTCTCTCTTTAGGCCACAGGACAGGGTTGAGCTTCTAAATGAAATTGCAACTGTTGTGGCTATAGACTATTTGAAAGTGTCTAAGAAGTTGCAAAAGGCAGAGAGTGATTGGGCTCAAGAGAAAGTGAATAGCAGTAATCTCACTTGGGAGATTCAGTCTAAAATAAATGAGATTGATAATTTGAACAAACAATTGTAGAACATTGTTTCTTTACAGATACATCAAGCTGTATAGGCCTAGATTGCTTCTCTTAAGACTGAGTTGGCACAGGAGAAGGATGCAGTGACTGTTTTAAGATAAGAAAAATCCACTATAGAAAAGAAGTATCAGGATAAATTGCAAGAGGTAACACAGTTGCAACAAAAATTATTGAGTGAGAAAAATGCCAATAGTGTAGCTCAGGCACAACTCATGGCTGAGCAACAAAGAACAAAACAGCTAACAATTAAGTTGGCTAATAGGCCACAGAATGCTGGAGTTCTAAATTTTGTGAAAGAGCTATATAGTTCAGTATGGAAGAGAATCTCTAAGGAGATTATTCAGCTAAATCCATCTTTGACTTTTCTGTTAAATGCTCAGTGAAGGTAGGAACTTCTGTGCAGGCCACTTTATCCACTATTTCATTAAGGGTTTCTGACTCTTAGCTTTTGTTGAAAAAGTTGTATGACACAACAGATGAAACATTATCAGCAGTAGGTATCAATGATAGAATGGTTGCTGCTAAGAAGGTCAATGAGGTTTTGAGTTGTAATTCTGCAACCACAAATTGTCAGGAGCTCCTAGATATAGTGAAGGAAGGAGTAAAGAATATGAAGAAACACATAGAAGATTTGGTGCAGCTGGGACTTCCTTCACCTTTCCCAGATAATAACAGAGTGTTGATGATAGATGACATGGCCCTTCTTTTGACCAAGAAAAATGATCAGACAATTTTCCAAGGTTTGAGTGATTCATCAACAGTAAAGGAAGTTGAAACTGTGTTGATAACTATGGCCCAGCTGGAATTTCAATTAAATGTTGTGGTACAAATTTTGCAAACATTTTCCCATAAAGATATAATTAATCTTGATTTTGCTTTTCAAGATTTGCAGAGTAGATAGGGGCTCTCAGATTTAGAATGGTCTGTATATCAGACAACATTGCAAAATCTATAATTCAAGATTTATTTTCAATACAATATCTTTTTGTCAGTTTTGGGTTCTTTCAGAGCAGGCTCAAAAGTCCTGATGGTCGCCAAGAACTGTAGAGTGTATCTACATTTTGTTTTAGTTTCAGTAGTGTTGCGATTAAAGTTACAGTGGCTTCTTATAATATTTGTGTCTTTGTGTTTCTATGTCTCAAATGTTTTTGTGCGCAGGTCGCGCCAAGTGTCAAAGCCATAACAATGAAACAAGCACCAAGTTTTATGTGGAGGCCGCCGTGTGTCCTTTTGAGTTTGCTGCGGAGTGCACCACATATCAAGTAACATCTTTTGGTTTCATTTTGTTTCAAGCTTGTGGAAGGTGCCATGTGTCGCTAGCGGAAGCAGTCTCAAAAAGTTTCTTTTCTTGCTATATGCTTGCGGGTGATGTCGTGTGTCCTTTTCAGTTTTATGCGGATGATGTTGCGTGTCCCTTTACAGAATTTATATTGATATCGACATAAATATGGTGGGCCACAATTCATTTTGTTTCAAGCTTGCAGAGGGTACCACGTGGTGATAGCGGAGAAAGGGTTATTTTATTCATAATCTTCTTGTAGCATGGAACATTTTAATTCACAGTTGCAGCAGAACGCAACACGTGTCAGCTTCCAAAGGATCCTTCAAAAAGTTTCATTTGTTTCAACAGTGTTGCAAAGGTTGCCACATGTTAGCAAGTTTGCTGCGGGTGCCGCCATATGTCCCAATTTTATTCCCTTTGTGGGTAATGACTTAAAATTGTAGTGGGTCCCATTATTATTGTGTCTCAATTTCTAATTAAAGTGGGTTGTGACAGATGTCACAATGGAAGGCACCTGGGTATAAAGACACAGGTTTTTAAAGGTTTGGTGGGGCAGGACACTTATCATTTTTGGAGACTGCAGAGTGCGACAAGTGGCTATTTCCTATGAATTTCTTTGAAGGCAAAAGAGTTTCTAAGTATATGCGGATGCCGCCACCTATCATAATTTCTTTGGAGCCTTATGTGCATGGATGTTGCCATGTGTCTTAGTCTCAATACAGTTAGTGTGCCACATAATATTTTGCCTCAGCCAATGAGTGCACAGGAGGGATGTCCATTACAAATTTATAAGATCGTAACCGCCATGGACTTTCAGTAAACTTCAGTTCTATTTGGCCATTGATAATTCGGGTTGTTGCAGGCAATCTTGGGTTGAGTCTATGTTTATAAATATGCAAAATTTGTAATCGAATGACATTATGACTTGACTTTTGATATAAGTTTTCAATTAGAAATCTAATAGAGGAGTCAGAGACTTTGTTGTGACAAGTTTATGTCATTTTGCCTTTATTTTGTTGTTCTTGATAAGAAAGTCGATATATCTGTGCATGTTTCTGTGCCTTTTATGTTGTTGGAAGATTAATAAGAACTCTGTTCTGTGCCTTGGTTGATATCATACGTGTCCTTACACAGTCGTCTGGTTATAAGCCTTTGATAATATTCATTATATTTGTTTATGTTGATAATGTAGTATTTGCTCTTCAATATAACTGTATCTTGAGAATAGCTTCACTGTGCTTGAATTGAAGGAGTACTTTTTACTTAAGCGCATCGCCATAAATTAGATTTGCATATTGTATCTGTAATCCTGTTTATTTCTTTCCCTTTGCTCAAAACCCAATTGAAATAGGAAGAGCCAGCTTCTTTAAAAGCTAGAGGTTGTTTCAAGTAGCAAGTCTCACATTCTTGAAACTTCCCATGTTGGTGTTGGAACCTGCACAATTTTATACATCAACAAGGATATAGACTTATATATATTGTACATGTAGAGAAAGATATGCTTGTAACCAAGTGCCCTTCATAGACATTATGGTGGGAGATGCATCTTGAGGGTGCAAGTGGCTCTTGATGATCCTTTTTATTTTGGTCTTGCTAGATGGAAAGGGGTCTTCCATCTCTTATAGCTTGATCCACTTGGAGGAGTACCATGTAATGTATTCATGGGAAGGTGTATGTTTGTGCATCTATATAATGATTTGCAAAAGGTCATAGATGCTAACAAGTCAAGTCCCTACGTTGCGACATTGCTATAGTTTTGGGTATATGAGCACATTATTATCCCATGAACCTTGTTCCTACCAATGGATATAGGGTGATAAACCCTAATAATTTTGATGGGATACAAGAAGGATGGAATTTTTAGATAGAAAAGAGAGACTAGCTCAATAGATCAAACTAGGTCAAACCCTCTTCTATCCAACATTAGGACACAAGCTAAGCTTGGCTTCTACCCAAATAGGAGATCCAAACTACAGGGGCCTTGACCTTTTGTTGTATAGAGAATAATCAACCCAAATCCAACCAATCAAACTAGGGCAAGACAAGAGACCCTATTGACAAAGATTGGAGCATAACATTGTCAGAAACAGAAACCCAGAAACTAAATGAATAGAAGAGATGAGGGATTAGATTAGAGCCTAGATCTGGGAGAAAAAACACAAAGGACCAAGGTGCTTGGGCACCCTAGGCCCTTTTTAAGGCTTTGCAGAAACTAATGCCTTCGCCGAGTTTGTACCTGCAAGTTTTGTCTTCTTCCCGGAGATCACCTTCAGAAACTTGTTTCTCCAACCTACACACAAGGAAATAGGAAAGGGTTGGGTGCTATTTAGGAGCTTGCCTAAGTCAAGCTCCATGAATAGTGTTTCCACCTCCACAATAGCAAAGATGATAGATAAAGAGCACGTGCCAAAGGAGGGCAGAGGCAAATCTAAAGTAGAATGGAATGTTAGAACAAAGCATGAAGGAAAGAAGTCACCATGAACATGAAAACCCTAGCATGCTTGATGCGGCATCACAATCTAACTCAAGAAGTTGGTGTAGCCCAAAGAAGTATAAATATCTTCACAAGACCTGCAATATGTTAGTGCCGCAACAATAATCCACAATAGAGAGCTTTAGAGAAGAGTAGAGAGCATGAGAGAGAAGAAGAGAGCGTGTAAAAGTGCCTAGATTTCTTAGATGTTCAAATGAATGACATAATTTGCATTTATATGCATTCCCATTGATTTTCAGAGAATTAAACCAAATGAGGCTGACATTAGGAATCATTTAAGATGTCCTAAGCCAACAAGCCACCAATTTAGGTCAGGGCTAAAGAAGGGCCTAGGGTGCTTGGGTGCCTTGGTCCTTTAGCCCCAAACTCCTGGGACAAGGCACTTTAAGTGTTCACCTCGGCTTATAATTACTTTTCTAGGTTTTGTAAATTAGGATCAAGAATTACATGCTTAATGTTTAAAAAGTGTTAAATAGGTCCCAATTAACAAGTGTAAACATTTTAGGTCCACTCAGGTGCTAAACTAGGTGTAAAATGCTAGGGTACACATTTTATGATGTAACATTTAGCCCCCACTTTAGCACAGGTATGAACTTATGTTTGAACTCACACTAAAGGATGGAGAAGATAAATTTCAAACACAACAACATAGCAACCATAGAATGTCACCAAGAATCAAGGGGTGATCAAGCCCCAAAGTTTAGGATTATAGGAGTCTATGATGCTTTGTATACACATAAGACATGTGACATAATTCACTCATATATGAATCATTTACAAGACATGAGATAAGAAAAGACATACACAAGGCATACACTTAAGAAATCATGATGTATAAACACAACACATAAAGTATACACGCCTAACATGAAGCATACACATAAGGCATAAAGTATACATACAATACACATGAAACACACACATGGAACACATGTAAAACACTCAAGGAGAATACATAAGGAATACATAGAGAGAGAATACATGTGAGGCACACGCAAGGCATGAAGAACATATAGAGAATAAGAATATATGAGGAGAATACATGCATCATACATCAATCACAAGAAACACATAATAGAAGACCCTGAGTCAGCATGATAAAAGAGACCTCAATCTAAAAGGTGTCTTAATCACCATGCATCATTCCCCAAAATGCAATAAAGAAGAATACTAAGGGGTTAGTTATAAATGAGAAGCACAAGAGGATATGTAAACACATCATACACGTAATCTATCTAACGGGAAGTGTTTTGATAGAAAGATGAGAGTAAGGCTCATAGCATGATGTATGCCCCCACCTTAAAGTGATTGCTAACTCCATAAAGGAGCAATTATCTTTCAGGTAGAATGTGGAAGAAATATAAAATAGGCACAAGAGATTTCTAAAAGCACATGCCCAAATGATATGTGTTTTCAAAAGCTACATCGCGAAAAGGGGTTGCCCCCAGGATGAGCAAACCAAGGCAATGCTTACAAGCATGATACACAATGTCTTGTGTAGTCATTGATGAGATCATATGTCTCAATTTTTATTGTTGGAACCTCTATAATGTTGATCTATGTCTATGTCAGTGAGACAAACACTATCAGCTTAGCTTTGAGAAGTCTCTCCGGTGTTAAGCATCACTCCGATGGAAGTTGGCATCGGCGTGAGAATCACTATCGGCATGTTGTGGAAGTCTTGCTCCGATGGTTTGAGTCATTCCGATGGAGGTTTGGATTGGCAAGACTATAACTATCGGCACAGTTTTGAAATGTCATTCTGGTGGTTGTGGTCACTCCGATACGATGTCAGCCAGGGTCTTCCCGATGGTCATTGGTAATAGATCGATTGGTCTCGTCGGCAGCAAAAGTGCCAATGATAGTCTTACTAGTGGTCATGTATATAAACTGAAAAAGCGATCACTGACTAGGGAATGTGGGATAATTTGTTTCTCATGAATTTGGACCATCAGAAGTAGTTCGAACGGTTGAACTGAACGATGAAGTTGAACAGTTATGTACAGAAACAGATGGCAAATTCTATTGGATCTTTAGAAGTTTATTTGGTTTGATTGATTGTGTTTATATAGTTGATTGATCTATTGAGTTCAAGCTGTAGAGTTCATCCTTGATCGATTGGCGATTGAAGAATAGAGTTGTGTTCGATCGATGTTCATTCTGTATATGTACAGTGGAAGTGAATTGTTGTATGTGCTAAGAATTGATGCCTGATTGAGAAGGTTGAGAACTTTATTGTAATCCCTTTGTGTTTACTGATAATAAAATTGTCTTCTTGTGGTGGTGGGTTTTTTGCCCGAAAGGGTTTTCCCACGTATATCTGGTGTCTTCCTCTGTGTTCAAATTGTTATGTTTATTTTGTAATTTCCTGGTTTGTGCATCTTAATCAGTTGGAATTGAAATTGAAAGTAACCTATCTTCATCATCCCCTTTGAATTAACATTAGGAAGGATGTATTACACACCTGTGCTTTCCTTACAAGTGGTATCAGAGCCTAGCCAATTGTGTTATCCTTGTGGGTAGGTTGGGTTTTTTTGTTAGTTCTGCAAGTGGGAGTTCTATAGAGGTCTATTGTGTCAAGATGGCAAGCACATCCAGAAGAATAGACATTGAGAAGTTCAATGGCACAAACTTTGAGTTGTGGAAAATTAAGGTTGAAGATATGCTAGTCGATAGAGATCTTTGGATTGTTGTGTCTGGAAGTAAACCTACAGGCATGAAGCAAGAAGATTGGGACTTAGCAGATAGGAAAGCCAGAGTACTGATAAGACTAAGTCTTGCAGATTCTGTTTTGTTGAACATCAATGAGGAGAAGACTGTAAATTCTTTGTGGAAGAAGTTGGGAGATATTTATCAGGGCAAGTCCTTGGTGAATAAACTTTTCTTGAGAAAGAAGTTATACTCCTTGAAGATGGATGAAGGTGCATCTGTGGCAAACCATCTGAATTCATTCAATATGATTGTTGCATAGTTGGCTTCTGTAGGTGTAAAAATAGAAGAGCAGGATCAGTGTATGCTTCTGTTATGTTCCTTACCTGACTCATGGGATCATCTTGTAATGGCTATTGGAAGTACAACAACCAAATTCAAGACTGAAGATGTTGCTTCATTGTTATCTGAATAGATGCGGAGGAAATCTTTTGAGATGGCCAAAGAGGCCCTATCTGTCTGAGGTAGATCAAAGGAAAGAGGCAAGAAGAAAGATAAGAAGCCAAAGTCCAAATCTATGGAGAGATCAAAATCTCTGGCAAGAAGTCCAATGTGAATTGTTGGAATTGTGGGCAGAAAGGACACATCTAGAAAGATTGCAAAGAGGAGAAGAAGAAGAAAAAGAACAAGTCTTCTGATACAGAATCTTCTCAAAGTGATGCTGATGCCTTCATAGTAGCCTTGGCAACACCTACATCTGAAGATGTATGGCTGGTGGATTCAGGAGCATCATTCCATATGACATCTCATAAAGATTGGTTCACTAAGTATGAACAGTATGTTGGTGGGAAGGTGTTCCTGGCAAGTGATTCAACACTAGAAATTGTTGGCCGAGGAAGAGTCAAATTCCAATTCCTGGATGGCAGAATAAAGGGAATCGATGGTGTATTACACATACCAGGTCTGGCTTGAAATTTACTTTCTGTAAGTAAGCTTAATGATGTTGGAGTTCAAGTGAATCTTGTGAATGGTGGTTGTAAGATGACTAGAGGTTCTATTGTGTTGGCAAAGGGTGTACACATTGGAACACTGTATAAGTTAGATGCTAAACCTGTGTGCTGTAATATTATCTCTGAAAAGGATATTGTTGTAACACATGATGCAAACTTTATGGAAGTTAAACTTCCAACAGAGAAAACAATGCTCTGGCATCATAGACTTGGCCATATAGGTGAAAAAGGTTTAAAAACCTTGAAGAACAAAAACCTGGTAGAGGGGCTGATTGATTGTAATCTTGAGTTCAATTTTTGCGAACATTGCATATATGGAAAACAAAACTGTGTTTCATTTTATTCTAGTTCTCAAAAATCTTCTGGTGTGACTATGTACACTGATGTTTTTGGTCCAGTGGATGTACCTTCTTTGTCTAAATCAAGATATTATGTATCGTTCATTGATGATTATTCAAGAAGGGCATTTGTTTATTTTTTGAAAAGCAAATCAGAAGTGTTCAGTTGATTTAAAGAATTCAAAAGTCTTGTTGAAAATCAGACTGGTAGAAAAATTAAATGCTTGAGAATGGACAACGGTGGTGAATATTGCAATGCAGTTTTTGATAAGTATTGTGTAGACCTTGGAATTAAAAGGCATAAAACTAAGCCTTATACTCCACAACAAAATGGAGTTGTTGAAAGGTTAAATTGATCACTGATAGAGAAAGCAAGAAGTATGTTAAGTTATGCTAGTCTGGAACAAAAGTTCTGGGCTGAGGCAGTTGCTATAGCTTGTTACTTGTTGAATCATTCTCCTACTTCGACATTGGTTGATAAAATGCCTATGGAAGCATGGTCTGGTAAGAAGCCCTCTTTAAGACATCTTTGTGTTTTTGGCTATGAAGCATATGCTCATATTCCTAAGGTAAAGAGATCTAAATTGGATAACAAGGCTGTTAAGTGTGTCTTTATTGGCTATGGAGTCAGTGTTAAAGGATACAAGCTTTGGAATCTAGTGACAGAAAAGGTATTATACAGTAGGAATGTAATTTTTAGAGACCTGAAACCTTTGGTTACTATTTCTTAGCCAGAAAAGGTAGAAGAAAAGAAAGAAAAGAGTGAAGTTAGTATTCCTCTGACCCCTAAAAAGGAGGAACAACAAGCACCAAGTGTAGACAATTCAGAGGAGAGTTCCAGCAGCTCTGAAGGTTCTGATCAAGAGCAAGAACCTGTACCTCTGCCTCAACCATTGAGGAGATCTACACGTGAAAGAAGACAACCAGATAGGTATGGATTTTATGTACTTGATACAAGTTGTGCCTATGCTTTGCTTGCTGATACTAATGAACCTCGGACTGTGAAAGAGGCTATTAATATGTCTGATTTAGATTCTTGGTTGGAAGACATGAATGATGAAATGTCATCGTTGGAGAAAAATGAAACTTGGGATCTGGTGTCCTTGCCTGAAGGTAGAAAGCCAGTGGGCTGTAAGTGGGTGTTTAAAAGGAAATATGGTCCAGATGGTAGTATTGATAAATATAAGGCAAGACTAGTTGCAAAGGGGTATTCTCAAAAGGAAGGAATTGATTATGGAGAAATCTTTTCTCCTGTAGCTAAGCTGACGTCCATTAGATTTTTGTTGTCACTTGCAGCCGCATATGATTTTGAAATTGAACAAATGGATGTGAAGACATCATTTCTTCATGGGGATCTTGAAGAAGAAATTTATATGTCCTAGCCAGAGCACTTTGTAGTGAAAGGCAAGGAACATCTGGTATGTAAACTTAAGAAGTCTCTTTATGGTTTGAAACAATCTCCCAGAATGTGGCATCTAAAATTTGATACGCATGTTTTATCCTTGGGATTTGTGAGGTCAAAACCTTATCCTTGTGTTTACTATAAAATTGAAGGTGATCAGATTCTCATAATTACATTATATGTTGATGATATGCTATTTATTGGCAATGGTAAGGGTATGATCTCAGATTTAAAATCTCAGTTGTCCTTGAAGTTTGAAATGAAAGATTTGGGGGCAGTGAAATACATGCTAGGAATGGAGATCAAAAGGGATAGATCAAGTAGAAAGCTTTGGCTCAACTAGAGCAAGTATATTACCAATATTCTTGATAAATTTAATATGTCTGATTGCAAACAGCTAGTTGTTCCAATTTTGCAGGGAATGAAACTATCTGTTGAAGATTGTCCAGAATCTTCAGATGAAATTGACTGTATGAAGAAAGTACCTTATGCAAGTGCCCTTGGCAGTCTGATGTATGCAATGGTCTATACCAGACCAGACATTGCCCAAGTAGTGGGAGTCTTGATCTGGTTTATGGCAAATCCAGGCAGATCACATTGGGATGTTGTAAAAAGAGTTATGAGGTATTTGAAAGGAACTTTTGATTATGCTATATGCTATCATGGAAACTCAGTTGGATCTCATAGATCTATCAACATTCATGGATCTGTTAATTCTGATTGGGCAGGGGATATTGACAGTAGAAGGCCCACCAGTGGATATGTATTCACGTTAAATGGTGGTACTATCAGTTGGATGAGCAAGCAGTAGGCTGTAGTCGCTTTGTCCACAACAGAGGCAGAGTACATGGCAGCTACTCGTGCATGCCAGGAAGTTGTTTGGTTGAAGAGGTTGTGTTCTGATGTGGGTTTTGATGTAGGACAAATTTAGATTAATTATGACAGTCAGAGTGCTATCTGTCTGGCAAAAAATCCTACCTTTCATGCTAGGACAAAACACATTGATGTCCAATATCACTTTGTTCGTGATATGGTGGAAGACAAAAAGGTGAAGCTAGAAAAGATAGATACTTTGGAAAATGTTGCAGATGCCTTGACTAAGCCTGTGAACATGGCCAAATTCAAATGGTGTTCAGATGAAATGGGTTTTCGTGCCCATAATTCTCAGTGATTTTAGACTAGTATGGAGGTAACAATAAATTCTTCAACAAGTGGGAGATTCATGAGATCATGTCTCAATTTTTATTGTTGGAACCTCTATAATGTTGATCTATGTCTATGTCAGTGAGACAAACACTATCGGCCCAGCTTTGAGAAATCTCTCCGGTGTTAAGCGTCACTCTGATGGAAGTTGGCATCAGCTTGAGAATCACTATTAGCGTGTTGTCGAAGTCTTGCTCTGATGTTTTGAGTCATTCTGATGGAGGTTTGGATCGGCAAGACTATAATTATCAGTGTAGTTTTGAAATGTCATTCTGGTGGTTGTGGTCACTCCGATGCAACGTCGGCTAGGGTCTTCTCAATGGTTGTTGGTAATAGATCGATTGGTCTCGTCGGCAGCAAAAGTGTCGATGATAGTCTTACTAGTGGTCGTGTATATAAACTGGAAAAGCGATCACTGACTGGGGAATGTGGGATAATTTGTTTCTCACAAATTTGGACCATCGGAAGTAGTTCGAACGGTTGAACTAAATGGTGAAGTCAAACAGTTATGTACAGAAACGGATGGCAAATTCTATTGGATCGTTCAAAAGTTTATTCAATTTGATTGATTGTGTTTATATAGTTGATTGATCTGTTGAGTTTGAGTTGTAGAGTTCATCCATGATTGATTGGCGATTGAAGAACATAGTTGTGTTCGATCGGTGTTCATTCTGTATATGTACAGTGGAAGTGAACTGTTGTATGTGCTGAGAATTGATGCCTGATTGAGAAGGTTGAGAACTTTATTGTAATCCCTTTGTGTTTACTGATAATAAAATTGTCTTCTTGTGGTGGTGGGTTTTTTACCCGAAAGGGTTTTCCCACGTATATCTGGTGTCTTCCTCTATGTTCAAATTGTTATGTTTATTCTGTAATTTCCTGGTTTGTGCATCTTAATCAGTTGGAATTGAAATTGAAATTAACCTGTCTTCATCATCCCCTTTGAATCAACATTAGGAATGTTGTATTCCACACCTGTGCTTTCCTTATAGTCATGGTATGATGTCGAGCATTGCAACAAGGTATCACATACATATGAAGATGACAAAAGAAAGATCACATGAGAGTATACATAAATTGAATCATGAAAGGATGTTAAATCATCCAAGAAAATAATGAAATTACGCATCACAACATAGAGAAGAATGAAGATACATATAGAGGAATGGCACAACACGTTCTTCCTCCTTGTACCTTTGTGCTAACAAGGGTGTCAAGGGAGAACCACAAACAACAAAACATCACAATACAGGGATCACAATACATACAACCATGTAACACAAATGAGGAGGGACCACTCTTGTGAGTTGGCCTATAACACATTATCCTCCCCCAAATTGATTATAAAATGGATGGAGGACAAGGTGCTCTAGGGACTACATCAATCATGATGAGAGGTGATAGAGTCGAACCTTGTTTGAAGTTATTGAATTTTGTCACCAAAGACCTGGCATTCCTTAGTAGAATGGCCAAGTGCTCGATGATATGCACAATAATGAGGTGATGAATGATAATTTTGTTGAATCTTTTTGTGTTTTGGAGTAGGAAGAGTGATTAAGCGATCTTTGAGTAGACATGACAAAATACACTCTTGTTGAGATAGAAGAGAAGATTTTGTGGGAGTAGGAAGCAATCCTTTTTGTTGCAAACATGGTGGAGAGAATGTAGGAGAAGGCCAGAAACCTAAACCTACTTTAGACAAGTGTGGTGTTGGTTCAACAGGTTCCTTATTTCCTTGCTCTTTACATCCTAACCCATTTCCATTGTATCCTTGTTTTGAAAGAATTTTTAATCCATGCCCATAACATATCTCCAAATCTAAAGGAAGAAGAGAGGTCATATAACAGTTTTTGTTGAAATGTGTTGAAGAAGAAGGATTACTCTTGGCATCATGGTGAGGAGGGTCAACTTTTGTTTCAACCATCCCATAGGGGTTGAAATCCAAAGAGACCTCATCACTACCAAGACATGTATTAGAATTAGATTGTACTTTATCAAAAATGGCTGCCATTTCTGTAGAAGAAGGTGGATCTTCATCTATTTTAAAGGTTCCATCATCATTAATCTTGAGTTTAAACTTTGTAGGAGTATGAGATTGTGTTGAAGAAATTTCATTTACCTTCGAGGTCTTTGGGTGTGAGGGTGAGATTTTATATTCACCTGCAAAGGAGGGTGTAAAATCTAATGAACCCCAGTCATCACCGAAAAATGCATTCAAAGGACCAACACTATTCTGACCAATACTATTGTTAGCAGTGGAGAATAGTGGTTTGGTTTTGTTGAGGAAGGGATCAAATTACTTAGAGGAATTTGATATCTTGCTTCCATTTTTAAGCAACTTTCCATAATTGGATCGACTTTAATTGTATGTAATTTGTTTTAAAAGATGAATTTTATTGAACAATGGAGGGTAGACGGGATTGCCCCCATGCAATGAATCCACGGTCTACCAAGAAGAAGATTGTATGAAAGAGAATTAGGCATGACATGGATAATAGTAGGCAATGTCACAGGTCCAGCCTTAATATCTAAGGTGATTGTACCTAGTGATTGCTTATCTATCTTATCAAATCCATGAATGTTCATTTTATCTGGTTTGATGAGAAATGTATCAACATTGAGTTTATATAACAATTCTATTCCACAAACATTGAGACTTGATCCACCATCAATCAAAGTGTGTCTTACTCTCATTCTACCAATCATGATGAATATCATAAGAGGTTTGTATTGGTTTTGAACTTCTATGGGAGGTAATTCATGTTGTTGAAATGATATATATCGGATGTTGTTGCATGCATACAACCAAACAAAGATGCTACATCATTCTATCTAACAGAAGGTGGAACAACTACCTTTTGTAGAGCCTCTTGGAGCATTTTGTGGTATGTAAGCAATGTTTGTATTAAATACCATAGAGAGATCTTAGTCAGAGTAGCGCAGAGCTACTCGACAAGATCGTATTCTTTACCAAAATGTGGAGGAAGACGAAATGCTTGAGATAGGATAGGTTGAGAAGGTGGAAGAGAAATGGGCACATGCAATTCTTGCTTACTTTTATTATGGGTGTTATATGTGTGAGCAATCGTGTGATGCTATGACACATTTTGAACACCTTGATTCTTTTGAGTAATTTGTTTTGCATAATTGAGATAGTAACCAGGAGGTTGAGGTGGTGTTGGATCACCTTGAACCATAATCACTGGTTTGAAGTGAGGAGGCATATTAGCTGCCTCATGCACATTATTTTAGGAACATTAGTACACTTATTCACTATCCACTTAGTGGGTGGAATGAGTCTATTAATGATGGTTGAATTGATATTGTTTTCCTTTTAAGTAAGCTCAACATCCATCTCTGAGGGGTTTAATGTGAGAGACCGCTCTTCATCCACTAATACTTCATCTTTTGAAGGGAGAGAATTGGAATGAAGGGAGATTAAAGTGTTGTTAGGAAAATTGTTGATGATTGTATCTTCGGTGATGTCCAAGGGGTTTGGACATGTAACCAAAGGAGAAATATCGAAGGTCTTCGCATCCTTAGTGATATACAAGGTGCTTGAACATTCAATCAAAGGAGGAAGATCAGGGGTCTTCACTTCCCTAGTGATATCCAAGGTACTTGAACATCCAACCAAAGGAGGAAGATCCAGGGTCTTCACTTCCTTAGTGATATCTAAGGTATTTGAACATTCAACCAAAGCAGGAAGATCAATAGGATGATTCATAGAAACCCCATGTACTATGGTAGAAATAGAACTAGTATTCTCAACATTATATAATGCCACATCTCTAGAAGAGAGTCTAAGGAGTGCCTCAATGATCTCATCCTCTTGCGCCAAAATATCCTCACAAGTGGGAATAATTTTGGGAGGGATCCCAATCATTGGGTGAAATAGGAAACTCTAGGTCACCATCACATGCCTTAGAGATGATTTCAATGGTATCATCATGAATTGTAGTAGAAGTAGAATATCTATCATTAGCATGAGATATATCATACATCGGTGTGATGTTGTCTAAAATCTGACGATGCATATTAATGAATTTAGAAAAAAATTAAAATCCATGATATGTGCATGCAAAGATTCCAAAGGGGAATAACAAGAAGAAGCCATAATGAAATGCCTTGTCTATTATGTGAAAATATGATATGGAGAAGCAATGCATAATTTGTTAATCAAGTACAACAAATATGAAAATAAGATTGCAATTAAAGACCTACAAGTGTAAGAGAAGCGAGGTCTTCGAAAAATGTGATATTCTTGGTAACCACAACAACTAAGTCTTGCAAATTTAAGATGTGTAGTATGTTCAAAAGAAGTTCCTAAATGATTTATCCACTTAAATTCAACAAAGGTTTAGAGAATTTTTCTTTGATAAAGATGCACTAAATGCAAGACTAGCTAGGGTTTGCTATCAAAACCCTAGACTTTAAATGCTTACTTCCTAAACCACAAGTTTTTGATGCAAGAACTCTTTTTAAACACAAATTGTATTTATGACATGCTACAACAATGCAAGATCAGATGATAGCAGTAAAAACTGAAACAAGATCTTAATTACAAACCCTAGGTTTTGAATTTGACTAGGTTTTCCCAAAATACAAGTTTTTTGACAAAACCCTAGCAAATGAGAGTCTTAAATGCAAAATGCAACACCATGAAATAATTAAATACTGTAACATCAATTATATCTGATGAAAAATCAAGAATTTAATAATTAAATCCCTTTAATCAACCCAATAATGCAACAAGATTGAAAACAACACACTAATCTACAAACCCTAGGTTGAAGATTATCTAGATTTCCTAGAAATGGAAGGCTTTTTTCAAACCCTGACAATGAAACAATGTAAAATTAATCTATGAAAGTATGCCAAATGATGAATGAATGTAATCTAATTAGATCTAGGATAGCAAATAGCTCATATCTAAAGCAGGAAGGATGCCAAAGTGTAAGAAACGACGAGTTTACCAAAACATTAGATAGAAAAGAGAGACTAGCTCAATAGATCAAACTAGGTCAAACCCTCTTCCATCCAACATTAGAACACAAGTTGAGCTTGGATTCTACCCAAGAAGGAGATCCAAACTATAGGGTCCTTGTCCCTTTTTTGTATAGATAAGAATCAACCCAATTCCAACCAATCAAACTACGGCAAGATAAGAGACCTTAATTGACAAAGATCAGAGAAAAACATACTATCAGAAGTAGAAACCCATAAACTAAATGAACAACAGAGATCAAGGATCAGATCAGAACCTAGATTTGGGAGAAGAAACACCAAGGACCAAGGTGCTTGGGTGCCCTAGGCCCTTTTTAGGGAATTGTAGAAACTAATGCCTTCGTCGGATCTGTACCTGCAAGTTTTGTCTTCTTCCCAGAGATCACCTTCAGAAACTTGTTTCTTTGACCTAGAAACATGGAAAGAGAAAAGGGTTGGGTGCTATTTAGGAGCTTTCCTAAGTAAAGCTTTGTGAATAGTGTTTCCACCTACACAATAACAAATATGATAGATAAATAATGTGTGCCCTAGGAGGGCAGAGGCAAATCTGAAGTAGAATGGAATGCTAGAACAAAGCATGAAGGAAAGAAGTCACCATGAGCATGAAAACCCTAGCATGCTTGATGCAGTATCACAACTTGACTCAATAAGTCAATGTGGCCCAAAGAAGTAGAAATATCTTCACAAGACCTGCAATATGTTGTCACTGCAACAATAATCCACAATAGAGAGCTTTAGAGAAGAGTAGAGAGCATGAGAGAGAAGAAGAGAGAGTGTGAGAGTGCCTAGATTACTTAGATGTTCAAATGAATGAATGAACTTGCTTTTATATGCATTCTCATTGATTTACGGAGAAGTAAACCAAATGAGGCTAACATTAGGAATCATTTAAGATGTTCTAAGCCAACAAGCCACCAATTTAGGTTAGGGCTGAAGAAGGGCCCAGGGTGCTTGGGTGCCCTGGTCCTTTAGCCCCAAACTCTTGGGATAAGGCACTTTAAGTGTTATTAGCCCCACCTTATAATTACTTAAATTCTAGGTTTTGTGCATCGAGATCAAGAATTACATGCTTAATGTTCAAAAAGGTGTTAAAATAGGTCCTATTAACAAGTGTAAACATTTTAGGTCCACTCGGGTGCTAAATTAGGTGTAAAATGCTAGTGTACACATTTTATGACGTAAAAGGAATGATGGTGAGAGGGGAGGACACTTTTGAGTTGGAGGACTATAAAGCCCTCAATTTCATCACAAAAGGAAATGAAGTAAATAATCCACTTAAATACAACATCACAATATCCAAAGTAAAAAGATGTAATTAATCCACTTAATTATAATATAAAAGATAAAAAGGGTGTAATTAATCCGCTTAATTACAATATCACAAGTAAAAATGAACAATCTCATAAATATGAATCAAAATGTCATTAAATCTTTCAAAATCATGTGCTTAATCCAGGTAAAAGCACTATAAATAATAGTCAAAATCCATGGGCAATCATGCCATATTACATCTAATTTCAAGTTACAATAATCATGTGCAACAAGAATTAATAAGTCAGTACGCTCATCAGTCACATGAACTAATTGGTCCACCACCTGCAAGCTGAGAGACAGGAACATGGCCCAGGTGCTTTTCCACCCAACCATGAAGTGACTACACTTCCCGGGATCCCTTCATGAAAAGAAGGAAAATCAGCCCTTCACAAAATGTCTAGCTACCTGGAAACAATTGGCAGGAGGGAACACTCAATGCAACCCTGATGTCTAAATGTGCAATTCTAAATAATGAAAAGTAGATTGTCTCACAACAGGATGTGGCAGAGATATATAAATAAGTTTTGCTAGACAAATAAACATCTATTTCAATGTCATCTTGATTAGACCTAATCCTTTAAATAATAACCTAGTTCAATTCCTGAAAAGAGGAAAAGCCATCTCTGAAAATCCACATTCAACATCCTAGCCCATAAAGTAACCCAATACATTCCTAGATAAAAACTACTTCTTTCCTCAAGAAGCAAGTAAATAATGATAAAATTAAATAAAAGAATCAGAGTTCATCAATAATTCATTTCAAAATCCCTTTCCCAAAATACCAATCAAGGAAAATACACTTTCAATAAGAAAAGAGAACATATTCATTCATTCATTTCTTTAGTCATGATTATAATTATAATACTGATAATCTGATTCAGTTTTCTAGTTTCACATTCTTACATTATATAGTTTAGTTTCTCTACTTCTATCTATCTCTACTTTGATTTAAGTAGAAAAATTTAAATAAAAAATATATAAGTGGTTTCAGCATTAACATTCATAGAAAAATAATAATAATGTCAATTATCTCTGTTTGAGCCAAGATACTTGTTTTAAAGAGTTTTAGACAGAGCTACAGAAGCAAATGACTTAGCTACAGGATCCTTATATCCACTACAGGGTTAACATATATCTGCTACAGGAACTTATAATAGATAACAGTCATAAAAGAAAGCTACAAAAGCTGATTTCTCAGGCTACAGAGATAAGAATAGATCTACTACAACAATACAAAATGGTGATAGGGTTTCACTAATCAAATCTACATGCAAAGGTTGCGGTTTTACAGAGGTAAGATAATAATGATTTAATACTGAAGAGAACAAATACGGATCTGCAATGAGGAATTAACAAGTCTAAGTATACAGTAGGCCACACTCATAGCCAGGCCGCTCTCAGTCAGGCCATTAATGCAAATAATAGGCCAGTCGTTGATCTGGGGGTCAAATTAAGACAAAGGCCAAACCAAAAAGCATGAAAGAGAGATGATAAGGACTGGTGGCAGGGATGCAATATAAGGCAGGTCATTCCATAAGTGACTTCTATTTGGCAAGCCATGGGTGATTAGAATAGGTTGACAGCTCAAAAAGGGTCAATTTCAACATACAATAGAGGTAATATAGTAGGTGACAAGGATGGAAAAACAAGCACGGCAAAGGTCAACAAAACAAGCCACTAACACAATACGCAGGCTAGAAAAAGGCAGATTTATAAGCCTAAATTATTCATAGTTTTCTATAGTCTTTCTACCAAAATTGTAATACAATAACATAAGGAAAAATAACCGATATAAATTGCCACAAACAAGTTGTTTTTACTGCTACTGTTGCAGCCTCTCTTTCCTCATGTCATTGCCCAGCAATTCAACTATGTCCTCCTCTATGCCTGCCCAATGTCTTCTCTTTATTGTGCTCAGAAAGAAAATAAAAACATGCCCTCCCCAACTGCTGTCTATTTCCCTTTATTAAAAACCTAACTTCTGCTAATATTGGCATTGATAGGAATAGGTTTTCAAAACTGAAGTCTCCATCTAGTTTGCATGCGAATTTTTCATTCAAAAAGCCCCAAATAAAATATATATGATAAACTAATTTTTATTCCTATAGTTGCGTGATAGAATAATATTCTATTTGTTTAATTCAGAAACTAAATATAATAGTGTTAATAATATATTTTATTTATTTTTAAAATAACCATAATAAATCAAAACAAGAACTATCTAATACTGCCTCAGCTAAGTTGCATGTACACTTATATAAATTTGATTTTGATGATGAGTACCAGTACATGATTGCCCTGCTCAGCAGGATGACAGGTTAGCCTCATGCTAGAAATTTTAAGAATTGGATGTTTGGAATCATCCAGATGGTCCTTTATACAGATAACAAGCCATTATGGGCCAAGGTCATCAGTGATGCATTGGATGAAGAGATGAGGAACCTGGGAGGTCAGGAATGCTCATATGTTGTGTACTCATGTGCTTACAAAGGAACATTTGATGCCCTGACTACAGTAGGTAAGGTTGGCGGTGGTGTAGATGATGCCCACATATGGGATCACTATCCTCAATTACAAAGAAAGAACTACCTCCTAGATTATAAATTGGTGAATGATGCATTCTCTATGCATCTAGTTAGAACCATGGAGGAGGACAGAACCAAGAGATTGAGCACGGAAGCTCAAGAAGTTGTATATAGACATGGCACCTGGTTCATCCAGTATGCCACATTCTCATATATCAGAATAGACAGATTTGAAGAACAACCCCTTATGCTACCAAGGTACCCCACTGATGGGGTAGTCCTGATGGAATTTTTGAGACAAGTATCTACCATAGTTGCAACATACAAGGAGCAAAAGAAGATACCCCCAATACTATTTCTAGTATCTATGGGTTGGTATATGTGTTTAGATTCACAGAGCATACAGCATGTCATAGGAGGTCTGAAACTGATGTATCTACAGCCATTTCCATTGGCTAGATCTTATGACCCCTATGGTAGGATGCAGAAAATAATAGGAAATCCTATTCATCAGAAGCACCTAGAGGATTTCTGGACTGATTGTGAGGATGAAGCTGAAGTGAGAAGAAGAAAATACCAAAGGCTCACCTTAAATCAAATAAGGACATTTGACTGCATCCTAGTGCCAGCACAGCTGAAGAAGGATGATGGGAGGACCATGTCAAATGAATATGAAGACAAGAAGGTGTACAATGATACCATCTCAGCCCCTGATCTAAAACAGCTAGAGGATATTTCCTTGGATCAGTTTATAGGTGGGGTGCTACATTTAACCCAAGCATGGGTAGATGAGCAGATAAACAGACTAAAGAAAAGGGGTGTGGCCCTTACAGTAGATACCAAGAAGAAAAGGTAGGAAATCCTTGATGAAGAGTATGATGAATTACTCGGTGAGAAAAGAAAATCCAATGGGGAAAGGCTACCCACTCAGAAATAGAGAAAAGGTCCCCCTAGAGGAAAGAAAACTGATGATGAGCCTAAGGGGGTGATAATCAAAAGAGTTGCCATACCAGCTACAGGTGCATCAACATCAGAACAGGGATCTGCCTCATCTACACCACCTCTGATGGATAAACCAAAGACAAAAAGAATCCTGAGGCTAGTTGTAGAGACTGCAAGAGTACAGGATGAAGGCCAAACCTCACAGCATGAGGTCGAAGAAGATATCCCTTTTGAGGAAGAGCCGGTAAATAAAGAGCCTACAGGTGATGACCCGATGATGGTCAATAGGAAGAGGAGGGTGGCGCCACTGACATCACCACCCAAGAAGCAAAGAACATCTATGCAAGGTGATATCAGGGCCAATCCTATAGTATTGAGAGGAGCTGGTGATGAAGTGTTTAGGAAGGAGATACAACATGATGTGCCACTTCCCACCATAATCAAATTTAAGACTGAGAGAGTAGAAGAACAAGTAAAAGAGACTTTCAAAGCAGGTCAAGGTGGTCCTTTCTCCTTGGAAGACACCGTGGACCTATCAGATGATGAAGTAGTGCAGAATGTAGCCTCTTAGAGGATGGAAACCGTTGCCTCCAGTACCCGCATGACTCCACATGGGACCCCATCAGCACAGATGGCAGTATTGGAAGGATTGACGCAAACAACTTAGGAAGAAAAAGAAAGTAGCCCAGAGAGGGCAGCCCAACAAATCAGGCTTGACAAGTTGGTCGATCAGGTGACTAGCCCTGCAGTGATAGATTTGACATACAGGGAAGATGTGAGCCCCAAAGACAAGGCGGGTGCACTGATGTGACGGATAAGGTTGAAGTAGCCAAGTAGGCAGAGGAAGGGATCAATGCTCCGGATATGGGCCAGCAACAGCATGAGATACCTGCTGAGCCAAAGATAGTGGAAGTCCAACAAAATGGTGGAAGTGATAAAGACACATCAGGTGATGATGCCGCCCAGAACCCAAGAAGCTACAGGAGAAAAGGATAAATCAGGTCATGAGGACCTTAAGACACAAGATGTCAGTGCATCGGGTACAGAACAAGAAGTGACCCAAGGTCAGGGTGATGCGCCAGGCCCAAACACACAGACAGCCACAGATGTCAATATGCCTCAAGATGAGGAACATACTAAAGTGGATGAAACTCAGAAAGAGGGAATGCAAGATCAAGCACAGGATCATCATGTGGATGTTCCACAGGATCCTCCCCCACAGAAAGAGGTCCCTCAGCAAGAAGAGATGCAACAAGACCCCCCTCATGAGGAACAACATGAGGAAGAAATCAAGAAGTCGCCTTCTCCACCTAGAATAGAGACAAATATTGGAGAACAAGGCAGACATGATGATGACAAAAGACAACAAGGATCTGGAAATGAAGTACCTCAGTGGCTGGAGAAAGAAATAGGTACAGAACAAGGCTTTGAAATTTAAGAATTTGATGTTTCCACCTTGTTTGTAGAGAAAAACATGAAACCAAAGAGGAAAGCCATATTGACATCGGCTATTAGAAGAGATCCTGCTACAGGCAGAAGGACTATCCAAGTAGCACTTCCCACTGTAAAAAAGGAAAAGGGCAAGATCACCCTTGAGGAGTTCCAAATCACAACTATTGATTTGGGTTTTGCCAATGAGGGCCAAGAAGGTGAGGAAGGGAAGGATATCATTGATTCTTTAACCCAAAGGGTCAAGAAGGAGAAGGAGAGAAATAAACAGCATAAAGAGCACATTACTCAGCTGCATTCATATATAAAGGGGTTGATTAACCCTGATAGTACACCAGTTGATCCGGCAGTCCCATTGACTGTCATCTCCCAGGAGGAGGTCACCAAATTGGACCTCATTAAGCCTGAAGCCATGATCATGGAGAAGTGGATGCTGTCAGCCCTCACAGGAGTTGAAGATGTTTTGAGAACCTCTTTATAGAGGTGGAATTCTTTAAGCAGTTTGAAGAGAAAAGTAGATAAAATGCAAAATGAAATAGGAAGATGGTCATTCCAATTGGAAAAGGACCTAACTACTTTGAGTGAGATGAGGAGGATTGATCCTCAAATTCTAATAAATAACCAAGTGTTGAATAGTAACACTACCTTGTTGATGGATATATGGTATGAGGACATCAGCTTCGAATGTGATATCCTAAAGAAATGCAGTGGTAAGCTCAGGGATATCAGTATAAAGCTACACGGTATGATGGCCTATGAAGCAGAGATCCTTGAAGCATTAGAAGGGAAAGTAGAGGGGAAGATAGAAAATCAAGATGCAGACTTTGTTATCAAAGCTCTGCATGATAATTTCCAGCCGATGGCTGATGACCCCCTCACCCACTTGACAAAAGAGGTGATGAATAAGATCATGAGGATCAAGGTCAGGGTGGAGACTTACAATGAGACTCTAAATAAAAGAAAAGGTAAGCTGGAGGTGCTTAAAGCTAAATTCCAGTCTCACAAGCACGCCATAATAAAAGCCAAAATCCAAGATGGCGGGGAGGTAGATAAAATAGTACAGGCATATGAGAATATCAGGACGGCAATGAAGGTCCATATACAAAATGATGTTCATCAAGGTGATAGTGATACAGAAAGTAATGAAGATGATGATCATGATGAAGAAGAAGAAGATAAAGAGGAAGAACTCGAAGAATGAATGAAGATGCATCATGAAGAAGACATGTGCATAAGGTATTCATATGATAATGAGTCATCCAAATGGTTGCCAGCTGGCAACCTGTGCCACGAAGGAAAGTTGACTGAGTCAAAGAGAGATAATCTACCATTGATCTTAATTGACAAATCTTGACTGTAGGTCATTTGTAACCACTCCCTCACCTTATTCTATAAAAGGTGCAGGGGTGCCATATTTTGGATATTTGAAACTTAATTGAAATTTGATTGCTGAAATATCAAGACTTATTTCAAAGTTGTTGTAAATGTACATGTTATGCATATTGAATGAAAGAGAAGACAATTTGATTACAAATCATCATAAATCTTGAGTAATCTGTATTTGAAATCTTGATACATGCTTTGATCAGCTACGTCCCTTGGAGTGCTTGTCAGTTTGCATGTGTTGTTTTCATTCCTTATCCTTTGAAGTTAGCATCATCCATATCTAGCTGTGGAACATCCTAGTGACATATGGTTTGATTTCTTCTCCTCATGAATGTATCTTGTATGTATGTGGTTCAATGGCTAAAGATTCACCAAAATTAGAAGCATTCTTTTAAATTTCTTTCAATTTCATAACAAATCATCACCATAATTGCAAATAACAGAGAATTAAAAGCAAATAACATGAAATATGCTGACATCCCATGGATAATTGGAAATACATAGCATATTTAGAGTAAAAGCATGTTAAATTGACAAACATCATGCAAATATTCACTCATAGACACATCATTTGAATAAATATATTGTGTAGAAGAAAGAACAGGGTCATGATGATCAATAATCAGAAGAATTAATCAAACTTGCAAACATATCAGTTATCTTTGGAAATAGAGTAGAAATAACCTCTCTGTGGAGTAAATTTACAGGAAACAGTGTAATATTGATCATCCAGACAAATGTAAGGCCCCTTGAAATGGAAAACAGCATGTCACATCAACCTCTGAGTAATGTTAGATGATCATTACCTGATCAATGGAGACTTGGAGTCATCAACTTATTCTAAGTTGATCGTACTTTACAAGATAATAAAGGTTTGTTGTGCAAATTTTTATGCATGTTGTTATGACTAACAATCATCATCAACACCACCCTTAGGTGCTCTCGGTCCTTCAGCTCTTTCCCTCTGATTATTGTTTCTATTTTTATAGCCACCTCTTTTGTTTCCTCCATGCTCGTTTCCACCATTTCCACCCTGAGAATTATTACCTCTCTTTAGATTCTTGATCTACCTATTATTGCCTTGGTTGTTACTCTGTTGATAGTTCTACTGATTATTCTGAGGTTTCTTATTAGCAAACTTAGCATCTCTTTTCTTATGGTAACTAGTTGCTTGTTGCAGCTTCTGCTCTTTTTTAATTACCTTCTCAAAAATTGCATCCATAGTGAGTGGATTATGAATGTCTAACTCTACTCCAATCTGAGGCCTTAACCCCAAAATAAACTTCCTGATCTGAAATCTCTCATCTGTCTGATACTGTGGAACATACTTAAGTAGATGCAAGATCCTCTCCCAATAGCTAATTACAGACATACCTCCTTGAACCAAATTTTGAAACTTTGTCATCTTCTTGTCGAAGAATAACTATGGTAACCATCTTTTTCTAAACAGTTGCAGGAAAATATCCCAAGTTATTTCACTAGGTAACAGCTTCTTATCTGCCTTCTTATTATCCCACCATGTTATTGCTTCACCAATCAACTGGTAAGATCCCCACATTGCTTTCATGTGATCTAAAAGGTTTCGAAGTCCAAAGTATTTCTCCATTTCTATTACCCAAGCTTCAGCTCCATCTCCAATTGTCTTTCCATCAAATTTTGGTGGTGATACCTTCTTGAGGTCTTTCCCCAACTCTTATGCAATCTTTGCTTGATTATTAGCTCCAACTTCAGGAACTTGAACTTTTATCCTTGGATTCTCATTTTGTACCTCAACCCTTAGGTTTTCATTAGCATTCTGCCGTCTAGGATTTCCTCTAATCTCCTACTCAAGAGCATTCATCCTTGTGTCCTGTTGAGTCAAGAGAGAAAGAATACAGTCCAATCTTCCATCTTGATCATTACTAGCATCTCCATGATCTCCAACATTTCGTCCACCACAAGCACCACCACGTGCACCTCCATGATTTCCTCTATTTTGACTAATTCCTGATCCTTCACCTTGATCAGTGTTTCTAGTATTCATGATGGATAATTTATATCAAGTTCACAACTTAGCACAATAGTCCCAAAAGAAAATAGAGGCCATAGTGTTCAACCTAGAGCTCTGATACCAAAATGTAAAGCCCTCAATTTCATCACAAAAAGAAATGAAGTAAATAATCCACTTAAATACAACATCACAATATCCAAAGTAAAAAGATGTAATTAATCCACTTAATTACAATATAAAAGATAAAAAGGGTGTAATTAATCTGTTTAATTACAATATCACAAGTAAAAATGAACAATCTCATAAATATGAATCAAAATGTCATTAAATCTTTCAAAATCATGTGCTCAATCCAGGTAAAAGCACTATAAATAATATTTAAAATCTATGGGCAATCATGCCATATTACATCCAATTTCAAGTTACAATAATCATGTACAACAAGAATCAATAAGTCAATATGCTCATCAGTCACATGAACCAAGTGGTCCACCACCTACGAGCCAAGAAACGGGAATATGGCCCAGGTGCTTTTCCACCCAACCATGAAGTAATTACACTTCCCCGAATCCCTTCATGAAAAGAAGGAAACCCAGCCCTACACGAAATGTCTAGCTACCTGGAAACAACTGGTAGGAGGGAACACCCAATGCAACCCTGATGTCTGAATGTGTAATTCTAAATAATGAAAAGCAGATTGTCTCACAATAGGATGTCGCAGAGATATATATAAATAAGTATTGCTAGATAAATAAACATCTATTTCAATGTCATCTCGATTAGATCTAATCCTTTAAATAGTAACCTAGTTCAATTCCTGAAAAGAGGAAAAGCCATCTCTGAAAATCGACATTCGGCATCCTAGCCCAAAAAGTAACCCAATACATTCCTAGATAAAAACTACTTCTTTCCCCAAGAAGCAAGTAAATAATGATAAAATAAAATAAAAGAATCAGAGTTTATCAATAATTCATTTCAAAATCGCTTTCCCAAAATACCAATCAAGGAAAATACACTTTCAATAAGAAAAAGAGAACATATTCATTCATTCATTTATTTAGTCATGATCATAATTATAATACTGATAATCTGATTCAGTTTTCTAGTTTCACATTATTACATCATATAGTTTAGTTTCTCTACTTCTAGCTATCCCTGCTTTGATTTAAGTAAATAGATTTAAATTAAAAAAATATAAGTGGTTTCAACATCAACATTCATAGAAAAATAATAATAATGTCTACTGTCTCTATTTTAAGTCAATATACTTGTTTTAAAGGGTTTTAGATAGAGCTACAGAAGTTGATTTCTCAGGCTACAGAGATAAGAATAGATCTACTACAGCAATACAAAATGGTGACAGGGTTTCACTAATCAAATCTACATGTAAAGGTTGTAGTTTTACAGAGGTAAGATAATAATGATTTAATACTGAAGAGAACAAATACGGATCTACAATGAGGAATTAACAAGTCTAAGTATATAGAAGGCCACACTCACAGTCAGGCCACTCTCGGTCAGGCCATTAATGCAAACAATAGGCCAACCGTTGATCTGGGGGTCAAATTAAGACAAAGGCCAAACCAAAAAGCATGAAAGAGAGATGATAAGGACTGGCGGCAGGGATGCAATATAAGGCAGGTCATTCCATAAGTGACTTCACTTTGGAAAGCTGTGGGTGATTAGAATAGGTCGACGACTCAAAAAGGGTCAATTTCAGCATATAACAGAGGTAATATAGTAGGCGACAGGGATGGAAAAACAAGCACGGCAAAGGTCAAGAAAACAAGCCACTAACACCATACGCAGGCCAAAAAAAGGTAGATTTATAAGCCTAAATTATTCATAGTTTTCTACAGTCTTTCTACCAAAATTGTAATACAATAACACAAGGAAAAATACTAGATATAAATTGCCACAAACAAGTTGTTTTTACTGCTACTGTTGTAGCCTCTCTTTCCTCCTATTGTTGCCCAACAATTCAATTACGTCCTCCTCTGTGGCTGCCCAAAACACGATGTCTTCTCTTTGTTGTGCTCAAAAAGAAAATAAAAACATGCCCTCCCCAACTGTTGCCCATTACCTTTTATTAAAAACCTAACTTCTGTTAATATTGGCATTGATAGGAATAGGTTTTCAAAACTGGAGTCTTCATCTAGTTTGCATGCGAATTTTTCATTCAAAAAGCCCCAAATAAAAAATATATAATAAACTGATTTTTATTTCTGTAGTTGCATGACAGAATAATATTCTATTTGTTTAATTCAGAAACTAAATATAATAGTGTTAATAATATATTTTATTTATTTTTAAAATAACCATAATAAATCAAAACAAGAACTATCTAATAATAATATTAAAATAATATATTTATATACAACTATTTGCAATTTAATATAATTGTTTAAGTTTAATATAGATATTGTCTTCCAAACATCCTCATTTGCATAAATAGGAAAACATTATTTATTTATTTATTAAATAATATTAAAACACACACAAATTTAAATATAATTCAAAAGAACATTACTATTTTTGACTAAAGCATACATTCGAAATAAACTTATTGTAATAATTAAAACACAATATTTTCTAAGTATCCAATCATCAATCATATTTATTTTTCACATAATGATGCATAAAATAAGCCATTCAAAAATTCATATGAAACTACGTGAGTGTGTGATTGCATCAGGGTAAACTATCCCATCAGTTCTTGCCAAGTGGCTAGAACATCTCTACCTCAACCATGTTCTCGTCTTCAACGAGTACCTACATTCATTCGCACTCAACTCGACATCAATAGGTTAGTGCCTCAAAAACATAGCTGAAGCAACATTATAATCTCATCGATAATATTTAATATTTAAATCAATTTTCCAATTTTGCATATCTAATTCCATGCTAATTACCTTCACACATATAAAATTACTTAAAGTAAAAGTCAATCACAGTAATTGTTCTCTAATCTAGATTATTAATATAGTTCATAAAAACGAGACGTGACAAGGACCTTTGATAGGCCAATACTCACAAATATCACATGAACACCCTACAAGGCACCAAGGGAGGGACTAGATGATTGTTGACATATCAAGATGATTAAATGATCATGATACTTTATTGGGAGGTAAACTATAGTCATGGATGGATTTTATGATGAGTGGGTCCTATGGAAATTTGGCCTCTAATAGATTGTGACTCTAGATGGGATCTAGATCCTCCCCTCTATAGGAGACATCATGAGTAGTGTTAGGAGTGAGGTGGGAGAGGCACCCTCAAGGCCACCACCTCCAAGTTGATATGTATTAGACATTATAGGATTGTACTCATTTTAGACAACTAATATTTGTGATATGACTTTCCCTATATCAGTTCATGACATGTATGTGTTTATGTGAATAATGTAACTTTAATAACAAGTAATACACACTAATATGCTGGTGAATTAATGAACATTGTAACTCATAATGTAATTACTATAAGATGGATCAATTAATGCAATAAAAGCAATCCCATAACCATGTAAAATTAAATCAACAATAACTAAATAATGAACTATGATAGTATGTATAGGCAAGGATGAAAAAGATATATCACTAAATCTCAAAAATCTACATGAATCATGGATATTGGATGTTCCTTTCCTTTCTATTTCTACTCTTTCAACCATTTTTAGTATATTTAGGTACATTTATAATGCCTTTGTGTCCTTTATTTTCCTATGACTCTATTGGTTGGAGAATTACATGCTCATATAGACCAATTCATTTGCCTTTATATCCAATTTTTTTGCATAATCTTATATTAGGACCATTTAATTTATCAAATGTTATAGAAGAAGTAGAAGAATCATTAGTAAAAATACTGCCCTCTTAATTCTTGTCACAAACACAACCCAATTTTGTCTCATTTACATCAAATTTCTTCAAAGATGACAATCGACCATATATAGATGCATCCATATAAAATGAAGGCATGTTATAAGCTTTAGGATCAACCTTATACTCTCCTATACCAATAGGTGTGAAATATAATGTACCCCGACCATCATAAGGGGAAGCACTATAATTTTGTGGGGATGTTCTTTGTGAAGTTCTTGTTGCTCTTGTTTAGGCATTTAAATTGTGTAGGTTGACTTAGTGTAATAATAACTATAGGTTTATCAACCATCTAACAATGACTACATGGATAATCATCTACTATTGTTGTTGCAAGTATGTGTAGTCAGTGTTATCATTGATGTCAACAAGCTTGTGTTGTCATTGGTGTCAATTGTGTCAACTGAATGAGTAAGAAATGTTGCAAGAGTATGAGTAGTTGGTGTTGAGTGGATGATGTCTCTGATGATGAGGAAGTGCTGAAGATAGTGATAATATGTTCCTAATGCTTAGTTTCCAAGTGCTTTTAAGAAAATTTGATAAAATAAGAAAATAGTGTGTGGCAGTGACATTATGTGTTACAGAGTAATGTTCTGGTTTTGCTCCGCATTTCTTTTATTTTGAAGATCTGTTTATGTGTTTTGGATATGTTGTTTAGAGGTGTTTATAGATGCTACATTCAGGATTTGGTATGCTAGATTGTTGTGTAGAGGGAGGTATGTTCACCAATATGAAGACTGTGATTTGCAGAGGTTTACAGAGGTGTCTGGGAGAAATGTTTTTACTCCGCATTTCTCCTCAAAGTGGTTTTTGGTCTTGCAGTTCTAGAAGTGTGCTTATAAGGTTCATATCTTTTTTCTATTGAAATTGTTCATGGTTTGATGCTCTGGAAGTTGATCTCTAAAGATACAGTGCATGATAGAGATAGTTAAGCATACTAGATAAACAAGATAAAGTTGTGAGATAGGTGAAAGTTGTTGCGGAGGAATTTGTTGGATTTTAGGATGTTTCAGGATGTTCATGGAATACTCTAGATCATGTTAAATCTTGGTATATGGTCTGCAAACTTGTATTTTATCTTGAGGAATTGTATACTTAAAAGTTCATTGTGTTAACACAGGTTTGGCCAACCTTGGGTGTTTACACTAATTGCAGAGTTGCTTTGGTGATTGTGGAAGTGTGGAGTAGCGTGCTTGGATGAATTTAGCTCTAAGCTAAGGTGTGTTGTGGTCCGCCTTCATTCCTTTCCACTGCGGGAATGTTTTAGGTCTAACCTAATTTGAATTTGTGAAATTAAGGAAGTCTTCTCGACATTAGAGAATGTTCTTGAGATTGAAGATGATATAAATAAGTGTTAAGTTGTTGAAGGGTGACAAGATAAATGAGAATCATGTGTGTGGTGTGAATTGATGAATCACAGAATATGAATGTGCAATGTAGTGTGAAACTTCATTTATTAGGCTACTGAATGCAGTGAGCAAAAGGTGTGTACAATTCTTTAGTGAGACTGCGGAGGTGATATTAGAGCTATGGTGGACTTCTCTATTGTATTTTTATAGTTTTATCTTTGTAACAATCTTCTCTATCTTCTTCTCTATTCTGGCAGTGAGCCTTTCTTTTGGGTAGTGAGCCTATTGTTTTTGGTGTTGATATTACTTTATACTATGAGCTAATCCTCACCGTGGTTTTCCCCTTCTTGGGATTTCCATGTAAATCTGGTGTTCTCTTGTGTTTGATGTTGATTTGATTTAGTTTCTGTTATTTGCTTTCATGCTTAATCATCATAACAATTTAAGGGTTAATTGAATTAATGTGGATCTAAATGTGTTTGAGGGTTTTGAAATTATAAGTTACAACTGATTCACCCCCCCTCTTAGTTGTCTTGTGCATTCAACAATTATCTCATATTTCTCATTATTATACATCAAATTTACAACCTTGTGAAGTGTGGATGGTATGACCCTCATATAATTTATCTATAATAGAATAATAAATATATTATACACTAATTTTCTAGGTATCACATAGAAAAGGGAATCAATAGTAAGTAGTTCAGTTGTACTAGGAATAATGATAGTAACCAAATATCATTTAGCATTATGATCAAATCCCTTGATAGTAGCATTCTACTTTTGCAATAGTGACATATCCACATTTAGGTTTTTTAAACAATCATCGCTACATATGTTTAAGCTAGATCCATCAACCAAGGAACACTTTACCTTTATTTCTTGGTATTTCACCATAAAATGTATAGGTAAATGCTCATTAATAACTGACTTGGATGAAAGATACATTCTATCAAATGAAATAGCATGCTTGTGCTTGTATGTCATATATTCTATCATAGAAGCAATTGTTTGTGGTGGAATATTAGAATGCACCTAGACCTTTTCTATTTTTTTGGGTATGATATCCTTATATATAGGTGATGTCCCCAAAAAATCTTAAAGATATATCCTAGATTGTGTATTGTAAAGATGATCAATAATATCTTATTCCCTACCTACCTTGGTTGTAATATTAGGTGTAGGACAAAGATTTAGATTGTTAGGTGCAAAACTAGCTAATTAGATATAATTGTTTGTCTTCTAGCCATTCACTAATAAGTGTGACCCACTACATGATAATTTTATGAACTAGGTGCCTCATAAATATAGGTGTAAGCTAAAGTGGAGGAGAATCATGTGTACCTTGAACAACAATCCTAGGTGTCATATGAGTGCAAAATATAAACCATATAAACATTAAATGATGATGGTAAACAAGCATCAAAGTATGTATCAAAAGGAACCATAAACAAGTCCAAACTATCATTGAGAACTCCAGGTCAACATAAATATGTAATGAATCCACATACCATATCATGAAGGAAGAATAGAACATGCAAGATGAATCAAGCAATTTCAATGTTGTATCGCTTAAAGTAATCTAATTTTACCTACCAATATTATTTCATCATATAAGTAGTCATAATTAACAAGAAAAAATAACTTAACATGTAAAGATGTGTAACTAGAACCATCAACGTTGTCATGCAATAAATCCTCGCTAAGAGCTATAGTATCATCATGTAATGTAGTAGGAGATGATGAATCATCAATAATATCTACACGAGAAGCTAATGAACTATCATCATAATGAATTATATCATCATGTAATATGTCATAAGGTAAATAATTTTATCATGAATATCCACAGTCAACATGAGATGTGAAAGAACAATCATCACAAAGCACATCATCATCATGTATAAATGAAATCAGCTCACATAAATCACTATCCATAGACTCCTCATAAGATGCATTGTCAAAGGGGTATGAGTCTAAGGGCATAGGAATATGGCTATCATGGCATGTAGAAAGAGTAGCATTGCAAGGATTAACAATATCATGGATAGCTAATGAAGGTGTAATCTAGTCGTAGAAAGCATCATCCTTAGATGTGCCACTAGAAGGAGGGGCTACATCACCATCCATAATGCAAGGGGAATAATCATCATGAATCAAGTATATAAATGAAGTAAAGTTACCTAAAATGGATGGAAAATAATAAACAAAGTCCATGAAAGGTGAGAAGGTAGATAAGAATGAAAACAACTAAATCATGGAATGTGAAGCATCATCAATATGGAAAAAGGTTACAATCAAGGATAAAAGGATAGGAATCAATAAGACATGGAAACACCTTATAGTCCTTGATATGTGTGTGAACTTAATCCCAAGGTAAAGGTTCATATGTATCCATAGGGAAAGATAAATCAAGCAACACACTATAGATGAAAGAGGTGAGATACCAAAGCCTAATAGTAGGTAAGCAAATAAGGGTGGGTAGTTATCAACGAGATAATAAGTAATGGAATCCTAAACCCTAATCGAGACTTTGATAATAATTATAAATAAATAAGGGTAGATCAAAACTCTAATAAAACCTAAAATGAAAGTTATGCAATTATAAATATTGTATATGAAACCCTAATGTAGAAGGATAAACCATAAGGACAAAACCTAGCAGTCTAAGAATGTGAGGTTGACCAAAATGAAAAGGGAACAAAATAATCTTTTCTAATTAATCTAAAGTAAAAAATTAATTGAAACAACAATCAATGAATACCCCTACAATTAATAAGTTGAGATTGATAATGTTTTTGAAATAAATGCTTGGAATCAGATAGATAAGCTAATGGTACTAATCTTTAGGTTCAATGAAGGCTTGATGAACACATGTTACCAATTAATTCACCAATGTCTCAAAAAACTAAGACTTGTTAGTTGATCACCTTAGGACTGATAAAATTAAAGTTTGTTGTTATAGTTCACTTTTGCACACGTGGAATTGATCTTTACACCCATAGATCTAAACCTTGCACAAGGATCTGAACTATATCGAAATTAATGTTAGAGATTTGTTTGCTCTAATGTTTGGATCAAACATTTAAAAGGGGTGATGTTGTTAGATGCCATTAAGGAGTTTGCTAGACTAGGATTGTTTTCCTTTGGTCAAACCCCTATTATTGATTCAATAGTTTAGTAAAGTGAACAAAGATTATAGGAAATTATGTAGTATCCCTAGGATGTTGATGTAATGCTAATGTCACATGATAATGCTTTGATGCTCATAGATACTTTCTATTTTTTTCCTAGATTCTCGATTTATGCAATGTTCTCTTCCTTTGGATTCTATATTTTCAAATTAATTAGGGTTTGTCCTTTTATACAAAACCCTAACATGCAATTTGAAATATTTCATGCTTTAGTCAACTCACAACAACTAGTTAGAAAGGGGGACATGGCTCAACTTTAGAACTTAAATTTGAAAGTTTGGGGGTCAAATTGGACTTATGGAAATGAACTTGGTTCATTTTTGTGATGTAGAAATGACCCAGGGAAATGAATTGACTCTGAATATAGATTGGGTCTGGAACCCTAGTGTTGTTCCTTGCACACATGCCCCATTTTGTCAAAATAAGGACCCCCTCTTTTGTGTTTGTCTTTTAGTCAGAGCCTTGAGTTATTGCTCTTTTTGCCTTGAAGAGACCTGACAGGTTTAAGTTTGGACACTTTGGATATTGGGTAAGTTTGCTTTGGAATGGTCCTTTGGGGTTTTTTGCCTTTGAAAACATTCATTCCCATCTTAGCCCATGAATTTATAAAGTCTTTAGGTCTATTTGCACATGTGGATGCCTTTTGAAAGTCTAAGTCTAAGTCTTCTGCGTGTATTCTAAGCCTAACTGCATATTGCAGGCATTTTTTACCCAACCAGATATATCTAGTGACACCATTTGAACCTGATTTCCTTTGAAAAATTGTAAAGGTTTACTAAACACTCTCAAAAGTGGAGGTTTCAATGTCTAGTGGATGTTGCAAGATATATTCTGCGGGATATATTCTATGGCATTCATAATCCCTGCATGGTATTGTTCTAATGTAAAGCAAGATTTTCATCTTCTACTAGATAATGCAGATTTTTTTATGGATGGTGGATTTTATCCACTTACCCCCCTTTTCCCCACCTATATAGTCATCACTAAAAGTCCTGCATCCCGCTTCCAAAAGTGCTCGACATGTTGTCCAAAGGTACCAAGCATTAATAAAGAATTTCTAGGAGGTATTTAAGCAAAATCTTTGATCCTATTCATCATTCTAAGCTATTACATTTCAATTTCTATGAGCTCTTGAGCATTCCTCTAGATTTCAACAATCGTGCATAAGAATCTACAAATATTTCGTGCCAACTCAAGGTGATTAATTGGCAGTTTCAAAACACTTAGGTCGGCCTCATTTGAAAACTCATTTCTTTATAGGTTTGCATGCCTATTTATACATATTGTGTTCTATATGCAGTAGGGTTTATAAATTCTTGTAGCAAAGTAATTTCCTATGTCTGATAGGATGTCAAGTATAAATGTGTTTAACCCTAGAAAGTTCATATTGTTACATGATTCTTTAGAAACTAGGGTTTATTTGTTGCTGTGTAATCAAAATAATGATAGGATGAATGCGGGATATCGGTCATCTAGGGTTTTAGATGTATGGTAGAAAAATCTAGGGTATTCATGTTCACTCCCTTTTAAAAAAAGAAAAAAAAACTAAAATCATGATAATTTTGGCTCAAAACCCTATTGCTAGAGATCTACAAGATAAGGGATGATATCCCATGCATACAAATCTTGCCCCATGTCCATCGAAAGGTAGAAAGTCTACTCAAACTGACTTAGACTTACAAACAACCTTTTGGTAGAGATTTCTACTTCAAGTGGATTTTATCCATTAAGACTTAGTTTCCCCGCTTATCCCGTGAAGACCCAGAAACCTGCAACCATCAGCTTCAGACTTTTACATTTGTGTTGCAGACATTTCTATGGCATGCAAATTTTATCCACTTAGGCTCAGAAAGCCTGCTTATCTACTTGACCCACTTTTCCCCACAAATCCACTTATTGGTCAGTTCCTCACAAACCATAATATACCTTTCTGTAGAGTTTTCATTCGATACTAGATACATCCACTTGACCCCTAGATTCCCACAAATCTAATAAATTGATAAAGGCCCGCATATCCGGTCATGACCCCTGGACCCGCTTTCTCAAAAAAAAGTTTGCATCCAGTTGGGATCCACATATCTACCCCATTGTTCCTTCAAGATGATGAAATTGGTTGAATACATTTGAGTTTCACTGCGTACAATGTTAATATCCTATTGGGACACTTAGGCCCGCATTTTAGTGAAATTGCCCTTATATCCTTTTGAAGTCCATATGCCCGCCTATGATGGATAAACTTATACATCCATATGGATTTAAAACCCTGCTCTTTAATCATGATCATTAAATTGGTTTGAAAACGTGAGATTGTTTAGAGGTATTCCATGAGCTATAAATTGGTAATTGACTGTATATGATGCTTATATTATGTGAGGTTGGAAATACCTACATTTCATTGATTCTATTAAGAATTGATATTTTAGGTGAAATTAATTACTTGAATCTAATGAATGCACCTTGTTTAACTAATTTCAAAGTGATTCCTAAGCATTTAAATATGATATATGATCATGTTAGGATAAATAGGGATGTTATTACATAATATTCATTAAGATGTTTCATGTAGGGTAAATGTCTTCTTGAGCTGCAAACATGAAGTACGAGTTCAAAGGAGTTCCTCCAACTTCAAAAATCACCTCTAGTTGGAACAACGTTATTGATACATACTTAAGACATATTGATCTAGATGATTTCAAGATGAGGGTGTTTGGTCCAAACCCTACAGATTGGGCCAAGAGAATGGGATGAGATTTATGAGGATTGTGAAGAACATGATGATTATCATTCCCATATCTATCCCTAAGTTCAGATGATGTGCAAGTTGTCTCCTGAGGTCCTGATCAAGGAAAACATTTTGGCCAAGGACAAGATGAACATGCCCTTTCATTGGCTGGAGATGCTTAAGCTGCAAAGAGAAATATTTGACAAAGTTAGAATTGAAGGGACAACAACCAAGGCATAGCTTTTGGAGGCTGTTTATGGATTCACTGATCTAATACATGCTTTGACATGGCAATATTTAGATGATACAATAGATTTTAATGTAGAAGAATGTAAGAATCTTTGGAATCAATTGCTACAAGGTAATCCAACAGATGATTCTTTCAACTTCAGCATAGCAAACATGAACAAGGCCGGCAAACTCAAAGTGCAAATTAAAGAATTTAAGAGGAACATAAGGGCCAAGTCTCCAATTTATCATAATTTATCCAAATCAGTAGATACTCTCAAGTTTAGAGTCAGTTTTGTGAAGAACCCTCCTTCAAAAGAAATAAATCCAACTTTGGAGGCCTTGATGGCTTACAAGAAGAAAGGAGAAGAAAATAATAAAATCACTATTGAGGATGATGCCCCTGCAACATGAAGATAAATTTTGCATAGTGTCAAACATCTAGACATCAAATGCTAAGTCCAGCTGGAAAATCATTGCCAAAAACATGCCACATAGCCCTTTTATTATGTTAATTCATTGTAATTTTGATTTGTCTTATTAGACTTATCAAAAAGCTACTATCTTGTCTTATTCTTTTGAGCTGAAAAGTTGTATTTTTATCTTTTTACTAAAGGACAAAACTAAAACTGAGTTTGTAACAACCTGCCACTAGAATTAAATGATGAATGAATCTAAGACCTTGATGATGGTTTAATCCTCACCCTCCATTGTAAACTCAGTGAGTTGGCCTCTCCTATATAAAGGCAGTCACTTTCTTCATTTTGTAAGTGTTGGAGCAATGAATTTTTGAGACTACCAAAATTTTGATCAATACAAAACATATTTACAGGTGTTGTTGCAATTTATGTTATTGTGTGATTGGATTTTCTATTTCATGGTTCATTTCCACATGAATTAGATGAAGTTCAATTACATTTTAATGGATGTTTTAGATATTTGATGGATTTCCCTGTTCATACCATTTGTATCTTGCTAATTGTGAGTTACTTTGCATGGTTTGTCTAAACACATTTGTTTGAGCTGAGTTCAATTGTATAGATTTGTTAAACTACACCAGATATTGGGTGTTTGATGAATTTATATGATTTGAAGATTATACACTACCTTTGAAGGTTGCACTATTTATGTGGCATTGTGGGTGCAACTTGGTTAAGTAGAAATTAGTTTTATTGGGATCTATCTATCTCAAGACATCACATTGCACTATGATTTATCCTTAGGTTTCTTAACCCTTTTCTCTCCCTACCTATCTTTTGAAATTCCTTTTTTAAAGATTGTTAGATTAGGTCAGAAGCATCATTCCACTGACAGATCTGGTGCAGTTTTTAGATTTTAGATCTGAAACTGTCTAGGGTTTCTGCAGATTAGTGACAAATATTATTCTAAAACCCTAAGTAATCTCATTTCATGTGTAAGGCCCCTTGATTGGAACAATAGAATACATATCCAACTGAGTTATCCTGCAAGTCAAGACCTAACATTATAAACCTTGGCCTAGTCTTTTTTTGGGTTTTCTGGGATTAGTTTCCTTTCAAGAGAGGTGAGATACTCTATATTTCATCCAAGATGTTGCATACTAAAACACCCATCAAAATATTGATGCTAGAAGGAAGGTTGACAAAGGTATTTCTACATACATTCAAGGAAGACAAACTGGGAAGTGGGTGGAGGCTCACAAGATCTAGCTCTGCTGGTGAAGTTCTTTTATCCTTATCCTAGTTTAAGAGAACAAAAAGAGATCAAGGGATTCCTAGAGCTTCCATATCCCAATCCATACCTAGGAATCCTACTACAATTCAAGTAATTTTTTTGAGGATGGCATGGTTGGTTGCAAACCCTTCTCTAGTGTGGTTAATTGATTACCATGATATGCTTAAAAACTCTGATAAATTCTATTCCAAGTTCCATACTAATGACCCAGAGCGAACTGCAGATGAACACATAAAGATCTTTGAGAGTAACATGTATATGTTATGGGTTGAATTTGAAGATGTTGCTTGTAGGTTATCCTCGTACTCTCTTCAAGATGAAGCATATTATTAGTTCACCAACTTACCCACTGGGTCTATTACCTCATGGCAATAGGTTAAGGATGCATTTTTAGATAGGTTTAGGATACCATTTGCACCTATAGATCTTTATCGATCCTTTGTGGATATTAGAGACAAGATAATGAATTGATAAGTTCTTTCAATGACAGGTTTCACAAAGCATACATTGTCACCTCTAAGCACCTTACAATATTGTTGAAGATACAACACTACCCATCTATTATGCTACACTAGATTGGCTAACTTCAAGCAATTAAGGTGAACTCAGAGCTAGGATAGTCTGGAGTTGGCCCTGTAAATCATATAGGCACCCCTGGCATGCCAAATTGAATCCAATGGATTAACCAGGCTCTGGCTAATCATATCCCTATGTTTAATCCTATTCCAATGTCAGTTACAACATAGGCCATGGTGATCCATCTAGGGGCCCCTATTTCAGAAGCACCGCCAACCCAACTTCCATTACTCCAGTCCTCCGATGTTGCAGTTGTTAAGACTAGAGAAGATAGAGATGACATCAGGGAGTTGGCAGAACAGATGAAAAAGCTTACTGCAAAAGTAACTTATCTTAGGAATCAAAATGCTTACTTGCAGAATTTTTAAAGGAGCCAAAACCAAAATTAGAACTACCAGAGGCCCAATAGAACCTGGAACACCTGGCCTAACAATGGAGGTGTAATATCACCCATGGAATCTCATAATGCAGTAGAGAATCATCCTTTAAGGAGAGTAATGCTAGCTAAGGCTACCCTATCCACTTGGTACGGGATCCACAACACTAATGCTCACTCTGAGCTAGATTGTTATGATTTTTAGATTGCCTTTAGTATTTTCCAAAGAGAGCCCATAATGCTGAAGCACAAGAAGTCCCTCCACCCACTGGGTATGAGCTAGTACATGTTCCCAGGTATGACATTGCCATGGTATTAGAAAGTTATACTTTTCCTTTTCAGAATGATAATGAACCTGAGGAAAGAGTTGACGAAGTACAAGCCTACCAGCAATACTATAGGGTGAAAGTTCAAAACTGTGTCACACTTTTATAAAGGGAACAACCAACACAAACATATTTTTCCAACTTAAATGTCAAAAAAGTCATATGTATGTTTTGAATTTTAAAATAACATATACTAATGAAATGTAGAATTTTTAATGTAGTTTATTATTATTAATTTTTAAATTTTTTTAAATAGGTGGATATTTTTTTATAAATTTAATTGATGCATTTTAATGTTGATATTTTTTGAAAAAAGTGACATCAATGGGACGTCAAGGAAAATATAGCAAAAAAAAAAACTTCAATTTTTTTTCCTAATTAGCCAACTCAAATATCTAGTGCATGGAAAAAAAAATTAATTTTTGCTAAATATTGTTTTTTTTTTATTTTTTTAAGTCAATTTTAATCAGAACATGGTAGTTTCCATGGGACGTCAACTTTTTTACAATATATAATTTAAAAAATAAAAAATCCTCTTGGAGAGGATTCCCTCCTCTAGTGAACCATATACTTTTCAAATTCTTTGAATATGTTTTGCCTATTTATTTTTAATTTCTCATCAACTACATGTTTGATTATAATAACCTACTTGCAATAAATTTAAAAATAATCCTAATAAAACTTATCAAAATGTAAAAAAAAATATATTTCTAAGATCTAGACTCCGACATCTACCAAAGGGTATTTTTAAATTTTCATGAAAATGCCCTTTGGTTGGAGAAATTTATAGTTGAACTTGAAGTTTTGTTTAATTTATTGTAAATGGGGGGGTCGATTGCCACATGGGATGCCACATAGACAATTTCAGGTGAGATTGTATTGCTTGAAAAGGTTCCAAGTGAAACTTTCTCACCCGAAACCTTCAATATAAATAAAGACATTTTTTAAAATTTAAATCAACTTTTATATGTTTTTAAAATTCAAGCGAAATTGTTTCGCTCGAAACTATTCATGCCACGCAATGCCACATAAGTGCTACATGGTTCTGGGCGAAACAGTTCTAGGTGGAACCCTTTCTATAGAAACTATTTATTTGGCCAAAAGTGTGACACAGGTTTGAACTTTTACCCTATAGGGCCCCTTATAACCTTAGGAGCAACAAGTCAAAGGGACCTTTCACTATATCTATTTCTCCAAACACTTATCAGGTTTCTCCATATCCAAAAGCCACTAATAATCTTGAACCTCCTAAAGTTGTAACCTAACCCTAAACACATTGTTGGAGAATCTTCCAATAGATCAGAAGTTGTCAGAATGGGTTAGTATGTAGCTGATGAACTTAATAAAATGAAGGTCAACCTTTCAGCTTTTGAATTAATAAAAATCCTCAAAGTAAGGACATCCTTCATTCAGACTATGGAGGAGCCAGCTAAGTCAAAGCCTATCACCGAAGATATTCCCCCAAAAGATGCTTGGATTAAAAGCAAAGATAAAGTCCATGTGTCCAAAGAAGAGCAACAAGTAACTTTGTATAGGGAGAATAAAGAATCACCACCCTTCTTGTTAACCCTCAAAATTCTCGGGAAAAACCTTTATAACTGTCTAGTGGATTCTGAAGCATTAACTAATATAATTTGCCTTTATCCATCTGCAAATCTCTGGGACTCACTCCTACCAAGTCCTCTAGAAAGGTCACTCAACTGGATAAATCCAAAGTTAATGTAGTGGTAAAATTGAATCATAGTCACATGCAATTAGCCTCAGACCCTAGAGTGTAGAAATACATTGATATACAAGTAGTGGAAATTCCAGATGCTTACATGGTATGTTGTTAAGCAGGGATTGGTCTAAAACTCTGAATGGATATATGGCTACATATTTCTCCCATATGTAGCTTCCATGGAAAGGTATTGATAATCAGATTTGAATTGAAAGAGAGCCAAAGATTAAGCATATGATAACCGAATACAATTAGAACAACAAAATCATATATTTTAAAGTTGATTTGGGAGTCTATCTTTCCCAAACAAACCAAGTTGATGAAATGTTATTAGCTCACTTTGATAGTACTCCTGAACTTTAGACCACCAAACAATTTGATAGCACTAAAATGTGTGTTGAATCAGACCATGATTCTTCCTTCGAAGATGAGCAAGGAATCTTTGAAGGATTCAAAACATTTGTAGCCAAATTCATGAGCGATTAGTTGAGGATGGGGAAGAAAGTTTAGATGGAGAAATTATTGTTGCCAAATTGGTGAAAAATTCATGATGCATCACATCCTAAATTCACATGTTCACTTTGCAAAGAGGCAGTAGAGCAAGTTCAAAGCTGCCTAAAGTTAATGGCAAAACCAAATCCCAAAAAGGTCCAATCAGTTTTGCACAATAAGGAAGAAATGAAAATGCAAGAATGTCAAGATCCAAATGATTTCAGTAGGATGCAAATTGAAGAACCCCTAGTCTAGATGTTACAATTTGATGGATCTCAATCTAAACAAGGGGCTGGTGCTGGATTGAAACTGCTCAATCCTACTGGAGAATCTTACCTTGTTGCTCATAGGCTGCAATTCTCCTGCACCAACAATGTTGTTGAATATGAATCATTGGTGCATGGATTGTTGCTAGTTATCTACAAGAAAGCCAAAATTGTTCAAGCCTTTGGAGATTTGGAATTGGTAGTTCAGAAAGTAAGAAAATAATATACTTGTCATAACAAAAGGTTGGGAAACTATCGAAATAGAGTTTGGGATCTAATAGAAAGCTTTGATGGATTCCATATTCAGTTGATACCAAGAAGGAAGAATCATGTTGCAAATGCCCTAGCACAAGCTACTAGTACTTTAGAACCTTTGGCTATGTTAGATCTAAAGAAATTCACTTTAGAACTAGTGCAAGTATCCTCTGTGCCAGACAATATCACCAACTTATAAGTTTTTGAAGATGATAAACATATCCTTAATTTTCTCACATGTTCTAATGTGTTTGCTACTCAGATTATAGATGAAGATGAGACTGAAGAAGCTAAAGTCAACTTAGGAGGTGTCTTAAACCTGAAAACAAACACTATTCTAAGAAAAATGGTTGAAGTGGAGAGATTGTTTGATCGTGATCAGCTAGGGATTCACAACAAGCATGTTGAATCCACCAAGGGAAAATGTGACCCACATAATTTTGGTACAACTAAGAATGTTAAGAACATTTTTATTGGCAAGGTCTATACTCCTAAGGAAAGGACATGAATTATACAATCCCTGATGGACTACCATGATGCTATAGCATGGATTTACGAAGACCTCAAAACCTACGACATGTTCTATTATTACTCATGCAATACCATTGAAGCTAGAGGTGAAACTTTTTTGTCAGAGGCAAAGGCATGTTAATGCTTTACTAGAACCATTAATTTTTCAAGAAGTAAAGAAGTTGTTAGCTAGAATCATCTTCCCAGTATGACACTCCACATGGGTGGCCAATTTGGTACCCGTACGCAATAAAAATGGAGAGATCTGACTTTGTCTAGATTTTAGGAATCTGAATTGGGCTTTGGAAAAGGACAATTATCCCCTACCATCTTTGGACGAGGTATTACATATTGTTAACGACTCTCAAATGATGTCATTTTTAGATGGTTACTAGGGATATAACGGAGTGATTATTGAGTATGCAGACATATTGAAGACAACATTTACCTACAAATGGGGAATTTATGCATACCAAAGAATGTTGTTCAGTCTAATTAATGTTGGAGCAACCTTTCAGCATGTAATGGATACAACATTCAAAGGGCTAGTTGGAAAATGCATCGTCATTTACATGGATGACCTGACTATATTCTCCAAGAAGAGGGAAGATCACATTTCTGACTTAAAGAAGATATTGCAAAGATGCAAAGATTATGGTATTTCCTTGAATCCTAAAAGTGTATCTTTGGAGTAACTAAGGGTAATTTATTAGGCCACTTTATTTCAGAAAAGGGTATATCTATTGACCCAGAGAGAGTACAGGCTATCCTTAAAATTCAACCACTGGCCAACAAGAAAGAACTCAAGTCCTATTTTGGAAAGATCAATTTTGTGAGAAAAATGATCACAGGGTTTGCTAAGATCATTAGCCCACTGAATGCTATGTTGAAACAAGATGCCAAGATTGAATGGACACTCGAAGAAAAGAAGGCATTTGCAGAAATTAAGCAAGCTAATGCTAATTCTCCAGTGCTAGTAAGCGCTGATTATACTTTACTTTTTTACATCTACTCTTTTCCTTCTGAGCATACATGTGATGCAATGTTAACACAGAATAAAGGTCCCAGTGATGAATGCCCTATTGCATTTATGAGTACCCCACTGAAAGATGCTGAGTTCTGATACCCAAATGTAAAAAAAATAGGCCTACGCCTTGGTGAAAGTAGTGAAGAAATTCAAACATTATATTTTGAGGAGTAAAGTGAATGCTATTGTCCCTAATGTTGCAGTGAAGTCCTTGTTGATGCAAAGTGAGTTAGGAGAACAAAGAGAGAAATAGGTAATGATATTGCAAGAATTTGATCTAGAGATCCAACCAATGAAGCTGGTAAGAGGACAAACACTTACCTAGATAATGGCAGAAACAAGTCATGGGCTTGTCTCTCAATAGTATGTGTTAGAAGATATAATAGATGATGATTGGTATAGTGACATCCTATTTTATCTTCTCAACCAACGGTGTCCTCCCCATCTAAATTATGTCCAGTGAAGAGCTTTAAGATTGAAAAGTAATAATTTTATGATCAAAGGGTCAGTGTTGTATAAGAAGAACCATGAAGGAATTTACTTACGCTGCCTAAACAAATCCAAAGTATCTAAGGTATTAGTTAACTTTCATGAGAAGTTGGGAATTGGAGATGGCTCAGGATTATCAACTGCCAACGAGATTCTACAGGCAGGTTATTATTGGCTCACTCTCTTCTGTGATGCTCATGCACATGGTAGAACTTGCCATATTTGCCAGATTGCAGATGCTAAAGAAAGGAAAGCGGCATTGCCTCTTTAACCTGTGATCGAGTTATGACCTTTTGCACAATAGGGTCTTGATTTCATTAGTATGATCAACCCACCTTCTTCTGTGGGCCACATGTATATTCTAACTGCTATTGATTACTGCACTAGATGGTCTAAAGCTCAAGCATATAAGCAATGCACTACTAAAGTTGTGATTAAGTTTGTTGAGGAACACATAATCACTAGGTTTGGTTGTTCATTTGCCCTTGTTTGTGATAATGGTCCTACTTTTTCATCATTAAGGTTTTCCAATTAGGTATTTGATTATGGAATTATTCTAAAATTTTCATCCAATTACTACCCACAGGGTAATGGTGTTGTTGAGTCTACAAACAAAAACCTGTTAGATGTCATTAGGAAATTGCTTGACAAAAATCTGAGGGAGTGGCACATACAACTTAGATTTGTCTTATGGGTTGATAGGATTAAGAACAAAGATGCACTAGGAACTTCTCCTTATCACCTTGTCTATGGTTTAGAACCCATCTTTCTTGTGCACCTGAAGATACCCATTCTGAAGTTCATAAATGATTACTTGGAGACCGATGACCAAATTTTAGCCAGGCTTACACAATTACTGCATCTAGAGGAGAAACGAGATACAACCATTAAAAAATTTACCAAACATCAAGGTGTTGTGAAACATTGGTTTGATAGGTGAGCTATGGCTAAGGATTTTCATATCTCAAACCTAGTTTTGTATTGCGATAAGGCTCACGAACAAAAAGGAGAATATGGAAAATTTGACAAACTCTGGTTAGGTCCTTATCAGATAGCTAAAATATTAGGGGACAATGTGTATCGACTAAAAACCCTTACTGGTGAAGATGTCGCACTGCCTATCAATGGGCAGTTCTTGAAGCATTACTTCTAGGCTTAGGCAGCCTTAAAAGCCTATTGTTTGTGTACATAATTTTCCCTTTCTGTTGTTGTTTTGTTTTTTTGTAGGCTAATTGTTGTTAGTTTAGTTTCCTTTCCTACTTTGATGTTTTGTTTTGGTTCGAGGTCCTGTATTTCCTGAATAAAGCGATTCTTGCATGTGTACTCAATGGTATTCTCTGGCCCATGATTCCTAAGTTTTCTTGGAGAAACCCTGGTTATGAACTAAAAATTCCTTGTGGTTTCCATTTTTTGGTACCTAATGGTGTAATGCTTGCTCAAGGATGACAAATTTGTTGTTTAAGATAAATTAAAGAATTTTTAGATTTGATATCTCTCATATTTTAATGATCTTGAAAGTTACTAGGCAAGTCTCGATGATCTCTCATTAAGTGAAAAATCTTAAGATTGCACCTTTGCCGCCACTATGATTCCCAGCCCAGTAAGTTGAAATAGTGTATGTAGCCTGTGTGGAAGAAGCATGTGCTATAGGGTAGGCAATATTTCTTAGTACTCCTATCAAAGCTAAAGTAATTGAATCATAAAATGTGTCAAAGAAGTGAACCAAAAAATAAATGCAAGATGATACTTCCTAGTGCTTCCATCATATGACTCAACTAGCTAGAGGATTCAAGTATCTCTATTGGGGCTATAGACATTGGGCTAGCAATAGAGCTATGGTTTGAGTTGAATCATAGAGACATGTTCATCATCGGGGCTATAGACATTTGACTGGCAGTGAGGCAATGTCTAAGTAGTCCATAAGGTGATGTATCAATTATGTAGCTTAATGAGAAGGAACTTGGATGATCTTAGTAGCTGATGGATGGGAATGAATACACTTGCACACACTTGGATCTGTAGAATGTGGATGGTATTGCTAAACTTCTGATTCTAATTCCTTGATCTTTTTATTGTACCTATTCTATCTAAATATGTGGGATACGTAGAGATTCTAGGTTCATAACTATCATTTATCCTCAAAATGCTCTAGAGAATTTCCCTAGTAGAGTCACCATTTGTTGTGCCTTGCACACACACCCCATTTTGTCAAAATGAGGATCCCCTCTTTTGTGTCTAACTTTTAGTCAGAGTCTTGAGTTCTTGCTTTTTTTCCTTGAAGAGACCTAACAAGTTTAAGTTTAGACACTTTGTATATTGGGTAAGTTTCCTTTGGGGTTTCTTGCCTTTGCAAACTTTCATTCCCATCTTGGCCCATGAATTTATAAATTCTTTAGGTCCATTTGTACATGTGGATGCCTTTTGAAAGTCTAAGTCTAAGTCTTCTGTGTGTATTCTATGCCCAACTGCATATAGTAGGCATTTTTGACCCAACCAGATATATCCAACTTGACACCATTTGAACCTGCATTCCTTCAAAAAATTGCAAAGGTTTACTAAACACTCTCAAAAGTAGAGGTTTCAATGTCTAGTGGATGTTGCGAGAAAATCGCCATATGCGGAATATATCTTGTGGCATTCGTAATCCCCGCATGGTATTGTTCTTTAATGTAAAGTGAGATTTTCATCATCTACTAAATAATACGGGTTTTCTGACGGATGGTGGATTTTATCCACTTACCGCCTGTTTCCTCGCCTATCTAGTCATCACTAAAAGTCTCGCATCCCGCTTCCAAAAGGGCTTGACATGTTGTCCAAAGGTACCAATCATTAATGATGAAATTCCAGGAGGTATTTAAGTGAAATCTTTGATCCTTTTCATCATTCTAAGCTATTATGTTTTGATTTCTATGAGCTACTGAGCGTTCCTCTAGGTTTCGATGATCATGCATAAGAATCTACAAAGATTTTGTGCCGGCTTCAGGTGATTAATTGGTGGTTTCAAATGTTGTAAGGTGTGTGCCCTTGGTCTCCTTGTGCTATGCAGCACAGCGCTTGGGTTCGTGACAAGGCTTATCTGCCTCCCGTGGATTCATTAATTCTAGCAGTTGTATTAGGCATTAACAGGTCGATCTTTTGGTGCAATGACAACCATCTTGCTAACAATTGGTATCAAAGCCTGGGTCATGGGTTTGAACCCCTCTCTTGCGCTGGGGGGATTGTTGCAAGGTATGCACCCTTGGTCTCCTTGTGCTATGTAGCATAGCACTTGGGTTCGTGACAATGCTTAACCGCCTCCCATGGATTCATTAACTCTAGTGGTTGTATCAGGCATTAATAGGTCAATCTTTTGGTACAATGGTAATCGTCTTGCTAACATCAAAACACTCAAGTCGACCTCATTTGAAAACTTGTTTCTTTACACGTTTGCATGCCTATTTATACATATTATGTTCTATATGCAGTAGGGTTTATGATTTCTTATAGCAGAGTAATTTTGAATGTTTGATAGGATGTTAGGTATAAATGTGTTTAACCCTAGCTCAAGTTCATATTGTTGCATGATTCTTTAGAAACTAGGGTTTATTTGTTGTTGCGTAATCAGAATAATGATGGGATGAATACGGGATATCAGTCATCTAGGGTTTTAAACTTATGGTAGCAAAATCTAGGGTATTCACATTCAATACCTTTAGAAAAATTAAAAAACTAAAATCACGACAATTTCAGCTCAAAACCCTCTCACGGGAGATCTACAAGATAAGGGATGATATCCCATGCATACAAATCTTCCCGCATGTCTATCAAAAGGTACAAAGTCTGCTTAAACTGACTTAAGCTTACAAATGACCTTTTGGCAGAAGTTTCTACTTCAAGTGGATTTTATCCATTAAGACTCAGTTTCCTCGCTTATCCTGTGAAGACCCAAAAACCCGCAACCATTAGCTTTAAACTTTTACAAGTGTGTTGCAAACATTTCTATGGCATGCAAAGCTTCAAACTTTTACAAGTGTGTTACAGATGTTTCTATGGCATGCAGATTTTATCCACTTAGGCTCAAAAATCCCGCTTATCTGCTTGACCCACTTCTCCCTGCAAATCCACTTACTGGCCAATTCCTCGCAAACCATAATATACCTTTCTACATAATTTTCACTCGATACCAAATACATCCACTTGACCCCTCGATTACCGCAAATCTGGTAGATCGATAAAGGCCCGCATCTCCAGTCATGACCCAGGCTAGACCTGCTTTCTCATAAAATTACCTTTACATCTTGTTTAGATCCACATATCTGCCTTTGATAAAACTAGTGCATATCGAGGCATGTATAGAAACCTCGTTGTTCCTTCAAGATGATGAAATTGGTTGAATACATTTGAGTTTCACTGCATGCAATGTTCATATCCTGTTGGGACACTTAGGCCCACTTTTTTAGTGAAATTGCCCTTATATCTTGTTGCAATCCATATGCCCACCTATGATGGATAAACTTATACATCCAAATGGATTCAAAACCCCGCTCTTTCATCATAATCATTAAATTGGTTTGAAAACATGAGTTAGTTAGAGGTGATTCATGAGCTATAAATTGGTATCTGACTATATAAATTGGTATCTGACTATATATGATCCTTATATCCCGTGAGGTCAAAAATACCTGTATTTCAATGATTTTGTTAAGCATTGATATTTTAGGTGAAATTAATTGCTTGAATCTAATGAATGCACCTTGTTTAGTTGATTCCAAAGTGATTCCTAAGCATTTAAAGATAATATATGAATATGTTAGGATTACTAGGGATGTTATTACATGATATTCCTTAAGATGTTTCATGCAGGGTAAATGTCTTCTCGAGCTGCAAACATGAAGTACAAGTTCAAGGGAGTTCCTCCAACTTAAAAAATTACCTCTTGCTTGAACAACATTATTGATACAAACTTAGTACATATTGATCTAGATGATTTTAAGATGAGGGTGTTTGGTCCAAATCCTACAAATTGGGCTAGGAGAATGGGATGAGATTTCTAAGGATTGTGAAGAACATGATGATTATCATTTCCATATCTATCCCCAAGTTTAGATGATGTGCAAGTTATCTACTGAGGTCCTCATCAAGGAAAAGATTTTGGCCAGGGACAAGATGAACATGCACTTTCATTGGTTGGAGATGCTTAAGTTGTGAAGAGAAATATTTGATAGAGTTGGAATTGAAGGGACAACAGCCAAGGAACAACTTTTGGATGCTAATATTTAGATGATACAATAGAAGTTAATGTAGAAGAATGTAAGAAGCTTTGGAATTAGTTGCTACAAGGTAATCCATTAGATGATTCTTTCAACTCTGGTGTAGCAGACATGAATAAGGCCAACAAACTCAAAGTACAGATCAAAGAATTTAAGAGGAACATAAGGGCCAAGTCTTCAATTTATCATAAATTATCCAAAGCAGTAGATACTCTCAAGTTTAGAATCAGTTTTGTGAACAACCCTCCTCTGGAAGAAATAAATCTAGCTTTGGAGGCCTCGATGGCTTACATGAAGAAAGGAGAGGAAAATAATAAAATCATTGTTGAGGATGACGCCCCTGCAGCATGAAGATAAATTTTGCACAGTGTCGGTCATCCAAACATCCAATGCCAAGTCCAACTAGCAAATCATTGCCAAAAACATGCAACATAGCTCTCTTATTATGTTAATTCATTGTAATTTTAATTTGTCTTATTAGACTTATCAAAAAGTTGCTATTTTGTCTTATTCTTTTGAGCCAAAAGGTTGTATTTTTGTCTTTTTGTTAAAAGTCAGAACTAAAACTGAGTTTGTAACAACCTGCCACTAGAATTAAATGATGATTTGAATCTAATCCCTTAGTGATGGTTTAATCCTCACCCTCCATTGTAAACTCAATGAGCTGGCCTCTCCTATATAAAGGCAATCACTTTCTTCATTTTGTAAGTGTTGGAGCAATGAATTGTTGAGACTCTGCCGAAATTTTGATCAATACAAAACATATTTATAGGTGTTGCTACAATTTGTGTTATTGTGTGATTGGATTTTAGATTTCATTGTTCATTTCCACATGAGTTAGATGAAGTTTAGTTATAGTTTAATGGATGTTTTAGATATTTTATGGATTCCCTATTCATACCATTTGTATTTTGCTAATTGTGAGTTACTTTGCATGGTTAGTCTGAAGACATTTGTTTGAGCTAAGTTTGATTGTATAGATTTGTTAAACTGCACCTGTAGACACCCAAAATTAACACGAACTGTTATTTTGCCCTTTCGGTCATATTTTCTGTGACTCGCCTATTTCTTCTATTTTTTTCTTATTTAATTGAATAATTAAATAATATTAATTATTTAATTAAACCTCTTTATTCTTCTATTTCTTCTAAAATAATTAAATAATATTAATTATTTAATTATATTTAGTTATTCCTCTAATTCAGTAATTTATCCTCTCTGAAAATTAATTAAATAATATTAATTACTTAATTATTAAACTATTTCTTCCAAAAGAATAATTAAATAATATTTAATTATTTATCTCTCTATCATCCTAATAATTAAATAAATAATATTTAATTATTTCTCTCCAATATTTCCTCTTTCATGATTAAATAATAAAAATTATTTAATTATCCCACTTCTCAAGTCAAATTAAATAAATCAAAAATTTATTTAATCTCTCAAGTCAAATCAAATTAAATATCTCAAATTTATTCAACTCAAATCTCACGTTGTTTTTTTGATAAATCAATTCAAATATCTTATCAAATTTCCTCTAAATATCTTATTTCTCACATGTGTTTGAATGAACAAATAATAATAATAAAATATTATTATTTGTTCAACACGTGTCTATTTCTTCTCCACCACTCCAAATCTGACTTTGAGTTCTCAAAACAATCTCCACAATTTTCGAATGGAACTCAAAATCAAATCTTTTTATTTTGGAACTTAACTTAGCCATCTCAAATCAATCTCCTTCATTATCGAAGTTAACTCTTTAGTTAACTCTTCAAATCTCTTGATTTATGGATATGATTCCTTATTTCTCTCCAGCTTGTTGTCTCATTCGTTTTCAGCCGTTGATCGTATTTGAGTTCCTTTTGATCTCAGCCATTCATCATTTCCCATGAAAACTATATAAACACGTGTATCCTTTGCCATTTGACATCACTTCTGAATTGTAGCCTCACACTGTCGTTTTTATTCCTGAAATTCTCAATCACTTGATCATTCACCAAAGCACTTGAAGCACTCAAAGCACTCTATCATCAAAGTCGTATTGTTATGCAAAAGCTGAGAGCATCATTATCACGAGATTTAACAATAGAGTTGTTCTGGTTTGATTGTAGATAGTTTTGTGTTGCATTCATAGTTTTTGTTATCTAGCTCTATTGTTACATTAGATTTGTAGTTGATTACATTGTACTTAGTTGTTTAAAACTTTGTTGATCTAACCACATTTCTAGTCGTACATTTTGGCGCCCACCGTGTTCTCATTTATTTTGTTCGAGTTTGCAGCTGTTTGGCATTTGCTGATCTCGTTGCACTACACACATCCTGCTCTGACGGAATCTATGCTTTCGTTTTGGACGTCTCGCTGTTAACCTCCACGAGGGCTTCTCATTCCTTTCGGCTCCAAATCCAAGGGGCAGATTTGTTCTAACCGTGAAAAGTGACGATTCAATGGGCGTGCCTTCCATAGGGCTGTTCTTAAATATCATCCACTTTCCGAATCAAAGGTCAATTTTGGCTAATAAAAATAGGACAAATATTTACCACTTTTTGTTGTGAATAAGGTGTAATATTGCTATTGAGCATTTGACCATTGAAGTGGATGATATTTAAATAGAGTGCTTCCATAGAGATTGTCGTGCTCCTGCATTTTTATTGTATCGGAGCCTTCCACACAAGCTCTGCAGGCCGTTTATTCCACAACAGGCCACTGCGACCTCCTTCGAAGAGACAAAATAGTATTTTCTCTGAGTTTTTGTGTATTTGTTTTTATTGATTGTCTTACATCTGCCAGAAAATTCACAGAGATCTTCTTTCTTTGCATGCGAGATCGAGCATTTTCTTTTTATTTAGTCTTATGAAGGTTATGTCTTGCATTTGATATCAATATTGATGTCCACTGATATGTTTTGTGTGTTTTTAGTGTGTTTTTATTGTTAAGTTGTCGATATCAATAGTCGTTTTATTCAGATTTTTATATCAATACTGTGTTTTAGTTTTTTCCAACGCCATACCTGCCTTCAGTTTTTACTCTTTTCCACAGCATACAGCACTTGTTTCCTCTGTAAAGGGCCGCACCATCACAGTGATAAAGTCATATGCTATTCGCCAACATTCTTCTAAGATCACAGTCTCTCTCACAGTTTAATCGCCACGCCTTAGAGAATTATTTCCTGTTGAATTAAAGCTGCCTACACTTATCCAATGAAAAGGTCAACACACAGTTCAACATTTTTTTTAAATATCTCACATATTTATTATTAAAGTGAAGGGTATCTGTATAAATCAAGCTATTATCTAAGCTGTCCGTTGCTTTCATTTTATCAGATTTAATATACTGCTGTAGCTGCGCATTAGTTTGAACGTTTATAAAGCCTTTTCACCAATTCCATTTGCCTTTAACAGGTGCCGATTCAAATTCCAGTCAGGGGAGAAGATTCAAAAACGTGAAAGTTTTGATTAGAGTTTATCCAAACAAAAACTCTAAACTCCATACAGCACGCTGATCCAAAGTGCAGCATCATTTTTCCAACGTAAAAAAGTTGCAGATTTCAATTACCTTACGTGACGGTAAAAGCTTAATCATTAATAAGATTTTAAAAAGCTTAATCATTTATTTTAAGTTCTTTTTTTAAGATCTCACGTGAGTTTTAACTCCTCTTAGCTTTTAAGTCTTTTTACTTTAGATCTCACTTTAGTTTTTTAATTTAATAATTAGTTTTTAATTTACATCTAATTATTGCTTTTTAAATTAGTTCTTAATTTAGTATTAATTTAGCTATATTTTTAGATTTTAATTTAGTTTTAAATTATAATCTAGTTTTTTTTCTAATCTTTAATTTAGTTTTTATCTAGTTTCACATTTGGCTTAGTTTCCTATATTTAAAATTAAAAAATCACTTTTTTTTAGCTTTTTAGTTTAAATAGTTCATCTTTTTCCACAACATAGGCATTTTTTGCCTTCTAATCTAATTTTTAGCTTTATTATTTTGTTAGGATATCGTTTGGTGTTTGTTTTGTTGTTTTTTTTATGTGGAGGAAACGCTTTTTACCTCGATCCACTCTACACCAAAAAACCAAATCTAGTAGTTGCAGGAAGCAAAGGAGAAAACACAAGGTGCACTCCTTCCAAACTCTTTCTCTCTAGTTTACTAGGTTGTTTGAATAACATTTCATTTTGGGTTTTAAAACGAACAAGTGTTTGGCGCACGAGCTGTTGGCCGTTGAAGATCAGTGTGTATGCTCTCCTCTTGCATGCTTCACATGATCTTGAGGATCAAAAACACCATCTTACACCTTCCTCTGCACATTTACTTCACCTTTGCTTTAGGGTTTTAAAACGAACCATTGTTTTCCCTGTTTGATGCAAGTAACTTTCACAATCTTAAATGATTAAAACGAACAAACTTGTTTTGGTAAATAATCACGTCTTTGATCTCCTATTGTGTGGCCACACAATTTTGAGGATAAAAAATGGTGTTTATTTTACCCTTTGTAACCTATTAGGAATGCCTGCTTAGAAAAGTGATCACTCTAGGGACGACCTTAACTCCTGTGTTCCAACGGAGTATAAATAACAAGAGGTGAATCGAAAGACACCTCTCTTCGATCTGGCATATTATCATTATAACTAAGCCCCCAAGAACTTTATACCTTGGGGAAGTGATAGAGGAGGGTGGGTTACCCTCTCCTCTCAGTTATTGTAAGGATATCCTTATTCATCTACAGATTTGGGCCTCAACGTACCCTCGAGGTATATAGAGGACACTTTCATTAGTGCACATGTTTTATCTTAGCTAAGCCATCTAGCCTATCTACCCTTTACTCCATAGGATTGTTGTTGTGTCTTTCATGTTTTTGAGACAAATATCAAAATTAGGTCTATATCAAGTGTTTGTAAGTGTTTGCTTTTAATTATTTGCTTTTTGCATCTGTCTTTCATTTCAAACATAGAAGTCAAACCAAGTCTTTAGTAAAAAACATAAACTAGTCTCAATCCAAACCATTTCAAACCTTTTCAAATATTTGTTCTGGGGTGGGTTTATTTATTGGTTTTAATCAGTTTGTGACATAATTCCTGTTACGGGAAAATGTGGCGATAATATCGATAATAAATAATAACCCAATAACTCAATAGAAATTGCAATAATCAAGATTCAAACACAAAGAGAGATACCTTGCAAACCTTATTACTTCACGGCTTCCATTGGTCACCTAATCTCAAATTGATCTTTCATGTGAATGAAGCCCTCAGAAAGCGCACTTCCTTGTTTTTTTCTTCAAGATGACAATAGAGAAACAGCTATGATAGTTCTTGTAATGAAGAGGATCTTCAATACAATAAAAATGGTGATCGTAAGCTATGGAATGGTGTTGGGTGCCAAAGGTGCGCTGTAAATTCTGCAGAGTAAGTTTACTAAAAGCTTGGATGATTGAAATGGAGGAATAGGGGTTGTATTTATAGGTTTGAGAGAGAGAAGATCAACGATTGAAAATGAATAAGAAGATCAACGGTTGAGGAAATTTGAGAGATTTGCATGAATAGGAAGAGGACAAGTGTCCTGGTCTTTCATGCATTAGAGGAGTTAACAGAAATAGATTGAGTAGTTAACTGAGTGGACTAATTAGTTAATAGAATAGACTAATTAGTTAAGTGAATTGATTGATTAGTTAACTAATTTGAAGTGGAGGATAAATAGGACATATGTGTGAGGATAAATGCTAATTAAATATTAGAATATTTAATTACATGTGCACGTGGATTTATTGAATTAGTTTTGGTATTAATTCAATTTGGGAGGAAATGGATAATTTAAATAAATATTTGGATTTATTTAAATATAGAGAATGAGAAGAATTAATTAAATAATTTGGTATTATTTAATTTATAATGACTTTAAAAGAATTTGGATGAATTTAATTAAATAAATGGTTTTATTTAATTTTTTGGAGAAATATGAATCAAATAAATAAATTGATTTATTTATTTATTGATATAGGAATTAAATGGAATAAATATTTAAAATATTTATTTAGCTAGAGTCATGCCAATTTTAGGTGTATACATTTTACCCCTCTTTTCAATGCAATGTGTTTTATCACGTTGTTTCAAAGAATACGATTTTCTAATAATGATACATGCCCCAATTTGCCCCTGGTACAGGTTTAACGATGATAGGATGCCCCCTCGGGAGATTGGATAGGAAGAAAAGTTTGAGGGCATGAGACGGACAATCTCACGATGAGATAGGTGGAAGAATATGTTGGGGTGAAGAAATTGGTTGAAGAAAGAGCTGAATGACACGTGATCCAAGATAAAATGATAACACACACAAACAAGCAAGCAAGTATGCACAAATGATACAAGAACAAATAAGGTATTGCCCCTATCAAGCGGTAAACCAATGATTAATCGATAATGATTGACGATAGTGTTGTCATTACGGGGAACAGATGCGTTGATTCAAAGGACAGATGCACCGATTTAGTGAGTACATGTGTAGATAACAGATGCGTGTTACCAGTGAGCAGATGCGTAGAAACTTCCTATGTACGGAACCTAACGCACAAAAACTCAATTTTGAAGTTAAATTGGGGCAAGGCCCCACGGTGGGCGCCAAAAAAGTTACGGGAAAATGTGGAGATAATATCAATAATAAATAATACCCAATAACTCAATAGAAATTGCAATAATCAAGATTCAAACACAAAGACAGATACCTTGCAAACCTTATTACTCTGTGGCTTCCATGGGTCGCCTAATCTCAAATTGATCTTTCATGTGAATGAAGCCCTCAGAAAGCGCACTTCCTTGCTTTTTTCTTCAAGATGACAATAGAGAAACGGCTATGATAGTTCTTGTAATGAAGAGGATCTTCAATACAATAAAAATGGTGATCACAAGCTATGGAATGGTGTTGGGTGTCAAAGGCGCGCTGTGAATTCTATAGAGTAAGTTTACTAAAAACTTGGATGATTGAAATGGAGGAATACAGGTTGTATTTATAGGTTTGAGAGAGAGAAGATCAACGGTATAGAATGAACAAGAAGATCAATGGTTGAGAAAACTTGAGAGGATGTGCGTGAATAGGAAGAGGACAAGTGTCTTGGTCTATCATGCATTAGAGGAGTTAACAGAAATAGATTGAGGAGTTAACTGAGTGGACTGACCAGTTAACAAAATAGACTAATCAGTTAAGTGAATTGATTGATTAGTTAACTGATTTGAAGTGGAGGATAAATAGGACATGTGTGTGAGGATAAATGCTAATTAATTATTAGAATATTTAATTACATGTGCATGTGGATTTATTGAATTATTTTTGGTATTAATTCAATTTTGGAGGAAATAGATAATTTAAATAAATATTTGATTTATTTAAATATAGAGAATGAGAAGATTTAATTAAATAATTTGGTATTATTTAATTTAGAATGACTTTAAAAGAATTTGGATGAATTTAATTAAATAAATGGTTTTATTTAATTTTTTGGAGAAATATGAATCAAATAAATAAATTTATTTATTTATTTATTGCTAGAGGAATTAAATGGAATAAATATTTAAAATGTTTATTTAGCTAGAGTCATGTCAATTTTAGGTGTATACATTTTGCCCCTCTTTGATGCAATGTGTTTTATCACGTTGTTTTAAAGAATACGATTTTTTGATAATGATACATGCCCCAGTTTGCCCCTAATATAGGTTTAACGATGGTAGGATGCCCCATCAGGAGATTGGATGGGAAGAAAATTTTGAGGGCGTGAGATGGACAATCTCACGATGAGATAGGTGGAAGAATAGGTTGGGGTGAAGAAATCGGTTGAAGAAAGAGCTAAATGACACGTGATGCAAGATAAAATGATAACACACACAAGCAAGCAAGCAAGTATGCACAAATGATACAAGAACAAACAAGGTATTGCCCCTATCAAGCAGTAAACCAATGATTAATCGATAATGATTGATGATAGTGTTGCCATTGTGGGGAACAATACATCCTAGATCAACACGAAGGATAGTGATGTCATTGCGGGGAACGATATATCCCTAGATCAACACAATAGGCGTGGGAAAGATATATCCCACTGACATTAATGATTGATTGAGTTGGTTTACAACAAGATTAGGATCAAGACCATTGATTGTGATTGGATAATTTGACAAGATTGACTTGACTCGATTGGTATGGATTAAGGATAGACTTGCATTGGGATCATTGCTCAGATTGACTAGATTGGGATGAAAGATACAATGATAGAAAATTGACTTTGACAGAAGAATGACTTGACTGAAGGACTCACAAGCTTTTATTTATGGATGGTATATGGAATGCAATTTGATACGTTATGGATGCAGATATTTGTCATCTTGATACTGCAAGTATTTTGAAGTGCTTCATTTCATCATTGGGCAATTTTTTGTTATTTTTGAGTTTTAAAATGTTCTAAGAAAATACAAGCATCTAGGTATAATTGAACCAAGATGGCCTGAGGATTGCTCACATGGATTTTGATTTAGCAAGTTAATACAAGCATCTAAATATAATTAAACCAAGATGACCTGAGCATTGCTTGCGTATCAACAGAAAAGGATTATACATGTTTCATGTTAAACCTCTGATGTCCTCGATGATCATTATGTTTGATCATGTCTTTAGACAAGGCTTCACATTACTAAAGATAAACCCACAAGCAGCAAACAAAGAAAAATAATCATGCCCCCATCATATTATCTCTAGTTTTTAGGCATCCTTGAGTAGCATAGAAAGACATGATAACAAAAATCAAAACTTTGTAACTTAACCTGCTCACACAAAACATTCTTGCATTAGATGTGTCTTCTTGCCATAATTTAGATAAAATCATTTTGAGTGTTTAGGCCTTGTTTGTTTTGTTTTGGATAGGTTGATGTCTTTGCCAAAATTGCTACTTGGAAGCGTGCTTTGTTGCGTGTGCATTTGTCTAGTGAATTATATCACAATTCTTATTGGTGTCCTCTAAGAACCTGTGGCATTGCAAGATCCCACTCTATAACTAGGTCGAGGACTTGCCCCCAGTCAAGTAGAGGTTTCTAGCTTATTATGGATGAACTGACAAATAGATATGAAGAAATGGGCCCTAAGGGACTGACCCAGTGCCTCGGGAGCACATTGATAAATGGCCTTGCCTACATGACGATGCAGAGGCAACGTAGTTCGAGGTGAACTGTGTGGACCTAGGACCTAGGTGATGGGAGATGGTGCAGATTCAGATGGACAAAAGGATGGGTCATATGGGATGAAATGGAGGGATAGCCTCGGGGGCTTATTGATGATGGCCTTGCCTACGTGATAGCTCAAAGACGACGTAGTTCGACAATGCTTCAATGGATTGGCTTAGGATGGATGACACGATGGACACAAGTAAGGATGAATGAGGAATGAGTTCGCAATAGACGGAGGAAGTTGTTTATCGCAGATAGTGCCTATTTCCATATTTTCACCACTTGCTTTTATTTGCATAATAGCTAAAATACACATGACGCCTATTTTCCAGGTTTTCATCATGATATCTATCCAAGGCACCTGTTTGCCAAGTTTTCACCAAAGGATGATTTTTTTGTTGTTTTTTTCCATTCTTTTGAATTTTTTGCTATTTTTGATCTTTTTATTTTTATTTTTTTGTTTGTTTTTTATTCCCTTGCATTGAGGTTTAGGTATAGAACTTGCGAAGATGCATGCTATTGATGGGGTCATCAAATAGTTCACCTTCTAATGTAGCCAATTGATAAGCACCTAACCCATAGGCAATAATGGTGACATAAGGACCCAGTTAGTTGGCTTCAAACTTGCCTTTCTTCTCTCTGTCTTGCTGATTCCTGGGATTTTCTCTGAGGACTAGGTCACCAACTTGGAATACCCATGGTTTTACTCTGTGGTTGTAACTTATGGACATCCTTTGTTGATAATCCTTAAGGTGGTTAAAGGCTTGTTGCCTTCTTTCCTCCAGCAGCTCTAACTCTTGAAGTCTAGACACTCTGTATTCTTCATCAGATATGAGGCCTTTTAATGAAACTTGCAAGGATGGGATCTTGACTTCAATGGACAAGATGGCTTCAGATCCGTAGACTAGGGAGTATGGTGTTGCACCTATGGGTGTACAAATACTTGTGCGGTAGGCCCACAGCGCTGGATTCAATTAGATGTGCCAATCACGACTGGCATCATTGACAATCTTTTTCAAGATTTTTAAGATGGTTTTATTTGATGCCACTGCTTGATCATTTCCTTGGGGATAATACGGGGTGGAAAAGCGGTGTTGGATGTGGAATTTGTCACACAGTTCTTTGACATCCTGATTTTTGAATGGTCGTCCATTATTTGTGACAATGGATAAAGGAATACCAAAGCAGCAAATGATGTAGTTTAGGATGAAAGAGGCAATCTGTTTGCCTGTGATATTGGCGAGGGGTACGGCTTCAATTCACTTCATAAAGTACTCGGTGGTGGTGATTATGAATTTATGACCGCTGGATGATGGAGGCTGGATATTGCCCACTAAGTCGAGTCCCCATTGACAGAAAGGCCAAAGAGTCGTTAAAGGCTACAGCTCCTATGTTGGTGCATGTATCAAGTTTCCATGGATTTGGAATTTCTTGCACCTCTTTACAAAATGATAGGAATATTTTTCCATAGTTGGCTAGTAGTATCCCATACGTATGAGTTTCTTGGCTAGGGTAGGACCACTAGAGTGGGTCCCGCATATACCGTTGTGTATTTCGCTCAGGGCAGTTTGATACTCCTCGCTATCGAGACACCTAAGGAGGGTACCATCAAGACCTCGTCGATATAAGGTATTGGTGATAATAGCATAACAGGATGCTTGGTGAATGAAGGTTTGCTTTTGGTTATTTGAGAGATCAGGTGGTAGGGTATTCTCTTTAAGATAGGCAAATACTTATCCACATAGGGGAGAATCAGATCCTACAATGTGACAAATGATGTGGGATTCGGGAGTGTTGTATGCAGGATGGGACACTGGCTTTACCAAGAACTCATAGCGTGATTGGTTGTTAGGAATGTCGAGGAGAGATGCAATCGTTGCCATGGCGTCTGATGCTTTGTTCTCTATCCTTGGTATCTGCTCAAAAGAGATCCCAACAAAGTATTCTTTGAAGTTGTCTACCATCCATTTGTATGGTATTAACTTCTCATCCTTTGTTTGGTAGTCGTCATTCACTTGGTTGATGACCAGTTGTGAGTCACCATACACCTAAAGTTCTTTGATGTTCCATTCATCTACCAGCTTGATGCCAATGACTAGGGCTTCATACCCTGCTACATTGTTAATGCAAGGAAAGAGTGGTCTATATGATTTTGGAATGGTGTCGCCACTAGGTGTGATCATCAAGATATCTACCTCGGACCCATGCTGAGTGTATGAGCCGTCGAAGTAGAGTTTCCAGGTTGTTGTGGTTATGTGGAAGATAGACTCGTCTAGAAATTTGAAGCTCGATGGCTTATCACCTGTTAAAGATGCATCTGCCAGCTGATCTGCAAGTACTTGGCCCCTTATTACGCACCTATCTATGTACTCGATGTCAAACTCACTGAGTAGCATGACCCATTTGGACAATCTACCTGTAAGGGTAGCTTTGTTGAGCAAATATTTTAATGGATTAATTTTTGCTACTAGCTTGATGGAATATGATAGCATGTAATGTCTCCATTTTTGTGAAGCGAAGACCACAGCGAGGCATGCTCTTTCAATTGGCACATACTGTAATTCGTAGCCAACCAATGTTCTGCTGATGTAATAAATCACTTTTTCTTTCCCTTCATGATTTTGTTGTGCAAGCAGAGATCTTAGAGTTGTTGGTGTGGCGAAGATATAAAGTAGCAGAGGCTTGCCCTGGATTGGTGGCATCAATACAGGTGAGTGCATGAGATACTCCTTTAAATGTTGAAATGGTTGTTCGCACGAATCATTCCACTTAAAAGGAATGTTCTTATGGAGGAGGTGCGTGAATGGGTGGCACTTATCTGCCAATTGAGAAATGAACCTTCTGATAGATTGTAGTTTTCCCTATAGAGACCTTAATTGACTAAGATTTTTTGGGAGGCGGCATTTCCATGATGGCCTTCACTTTAGCTGGGTCTACTTTGATTCCATTGGTGAACACGATGTATCCAAGAAGCTTTCCAGATGTGACTCTGAATATGCACTTCTTTGGGTTGAGGCACACATTAAACTATTCCAATCTTGTGAAGATCTTGTCTAATACTGCTAGGTGTCCTTCTCTTGTGAGTGATTTCGCTAAGATGTCATCTACATAATCTTCCATTATGGTGTGCATCATGTCGTGGAAACTTGTAGTCATGGCTCTCTGATATGTTGCCCCTGTATTTTTCAATCCAAATGGCATGACAAACCAACAATAGGTGCCCCATGGACATGTGAATGCAGTCTTGTGTTGATCCTCAGGTATAATTTTGATCTAGTTGTATCTTGAGAAACCATCCATTAGCGACAACATAGTGTGCCCTACTGTGAGATCTACAATAATGTCAATGTTTGGCAAAGGGAAATCAGCTTTTGGACAAGCTTTATTCAAGTCTCTGAAGTCATTACACAGTCGAACTCTTCCATCTGGTTTGGTGACTGGCACTATATTTGAAATCCACTTAGGATAGTCTATTGGTTTGATGAACCCGACATCTAGCAACTTCTTCAGTTCTTCTTTTACCATGAGGGCGACATGAGAGTGCATCTTCCTGATCTTTTGCTTAACTGGCTTAGCTCCTGGAGCTAAGGACAAGTGATGCATTATAAGATTTAGATCTAGCCCTAGCATATCTGCACATGACCAAGAAAAGTTGATTTGTTTCCTTTTGAAGAATTCAGTGAAATCTGGCTTTTCTTGTGCTGTTAAAGATTGTGTCGTGTGGATCATCCTTGGATTGTCACCTGTACTGACGTAGATCTGCTCTACTGGTTCCATCAAGATTTAGGATCTCTCCTGATGTGTTAGATTGGGGAGAGGGTCAAGCCTTTCATCCTTTGGCGCCTCAGAGAGGTTTTCACCAATGGATACGTCTATCATATTTTTACTATTTTCATGATCTAATACTGCCATAGAGTGATTTTCACCATTAGATCTTTCTTTCATTTTTACATTTTTGAGACTGAAAGGCTTGGCACACTCTCCAAAATAAGCCCTGTCGTTGAGTTTTACAGCATAGTCAACCCTGTGATCCCCTGCGGTATATGGTCCCTAAGCTCTAGAAAGTCTATGATGGCTTCATTAGATCGAAAAGTATCGAGCTCAAGGGGAGTGTCTTGTAAGTCCCAATCTATGAGTTCTAGGTATAATAGTGGTAGAGGGTCGTTGGGTTGGTCTGGTTCGAGGACATTGATGGTCAAGATGGAGGAGTTAAGGTGGTTATTATAAGTATTGACAATGCATGTGATGGTACTCTCCACAAGTTGATCTGTTCAGTGTGGTATCATTCTTTCCTCATGAATCTCACTATCGTTATTATGCGGGTCAAACTCTAGAGGTCTAGCCCTTGGACTTTGTCCCTCATTAGTTGCATGGGTAGGGTCATACTCATGGACCACATCAATATCTTTTTCATCATAAGATAGTTCAGAGAGACTATCCCATTCATATTCATTGGAGTCAGTCTCACTCTATCCTTGTAGTCGGTGGATTTGATCTGCTAGGTTAGTAGCAGATGTTTCTGGTTGTTTGCCTTTATGTTTATCTGTTCCTTTGGTCTTTGCTTTGCCGGTGTAACCTAGCCCTGTAGTGTCTTGGGTTGTTAATGTATGGGGTTGGATAGGTTCAGTGATACCTTCCTTTCTCAATCCAATGAGCCCATGACCTTCATACCCCATTCTTTGTAGTATTGAGAATCCTTGAGTATACTGTTTAGTTTGCACTATGGAGTGATGGTCTTGTTGCTTAGATAGATTGTCTTCATCCTTATATAACCATTGTAGGATGTCTTTTTCATCTCTCTCATCCTCAAGGCTTCCCCATTTGACAAATGGACCTTTAGTAGTTTCTAATGCCTTGGGTTTGCTCATAGAAGGCTTTCCATAGGATCTGGGGGAGAGAGGGAGTTGTGTTAAGCAAAAGGATTGGGTGATTGTGTATTCACCGAGACTGTTATCGTTGAGCTTGGGGCTGGATTTGGGTGCCTTTGATGTGGAAGGGAGAGAAGTTGGGTCAACATGGAATGAAGATGAAGTAGAGGCACGGTTATTGGGAATTACCACATCAGGTTTGGATTATACAGAGCTGCAATATTGGAATGGAGTGGAATCACCTTGGATGGTGATTTCATGGCCTTCATGGGGGAATTTGATACACTGGTGATAGGTTGATTATATCGCCTTCATAGCATGTATCCAAGGTCTCCCAAGGAGAATGTTATATGCCAGCTCCATATCAAATACTTGGCACACTACATCCTTTACTAGAGGTCCCACTCTGATATGCAAAACAATAGTTCCCTTTGAAGTTCTTTCCTCTTCATCATAAGCTTTGATGTTGATTTTCTTTTTAGGATCGATAGCATTCTCTGAAAACCCCAATGCAAGGATTAGCTTTAAGGTGCAAATATTTAAACTGACTCCTCCATCGATTAGAACCCTTTTTATTTTGTGCTTGTGGATGAAGGCTTCTATGTGGAGAGACGCATTATGAGGTTGATTGATTGACATATCATCCTTTTCAGTGAATGATAGGAAATGAGGTGTGGTAATATGACCTACCATGGTCTGAAACTTTTCTTCGGTGAGGTTTGTTGGAATGGTGGCTTCTAAAAGAGCTTGGTCAAATATGGCTTCTTGAGACGGGGATAAACACAGAAGTTCCAAGATGGAGATGTGTGCGGGTGTCTTGTGACGTTGGTCCAGGACATTGTACTGGTTGGATAGAGAGGATGGCTTGGACAAGACTCCTTTAAGAGTAACCTTTCCACCATGAGTGGTCACATTACAATGCGGGGTTTTATTTATAGTGATTATAATTATTTGTGAATCACTCTCTGAAATGTGGTTAACCACATAGTCAAATGATACATTTGTATAATTGGCGTTGTTAGTTCCACTGTTGTTTTGATTTGAAGACCCTCCCTGCTCATAGTTGGGAAGTGGATTCTTGAATGCTAAGTGATCATCATTAGAGGCATGTCCATCAAGTGATACCTTTTTTTGGTCCAACAAATCTTGAATGGTGTGTTTGAGCACAATACAATCATTGGATTTGTGTCCCTTGTTTCAGTGATATTCACAGAAGTCACTGTCATTCCACCAAGGAGGTTTGACTTTTGGTTCATAATCCTGCACCGTTGGAAGTGTTATGAGTTTATTTGATATTAGCTTCCGTAGGGCAGATTCCAATGTTTCTCCTAGAGTTGTGAATTTTCTCCGAGGATAGTTTGTAGACTATGATTCGGTGTTTCGTGGTTTGTTTTGTGGGGGGTTGTTTTGTGGGCTTGATAAGTTGAAAATTGGTTGTTTTGGCGCCACATTTTCTCGTAACATTTCTAGTGCCCACCATGGGGCCTTGCCCCAATTTAACCTCAAAATTGAGTTTTTGTGCGTTAGGTTTCGTACACAGGAAGTTTCTGTGCATCTGCTCACTAGTAACATGCATCTGTTCTCTGTAACCACGCATATGTTATATCTACGCATGTACTCACTAAATCGGTGCATCTGTCCTCTGAATCAATGCATCTGTTCAAACTGCGCATCTATTCTTTGTCTCTGCGCATATATCCTCTGTAACTATGCATTTGTATTTCTGCGCATGTGTACTCTGTTACTGCACATGTATTCTCTATAACTGCACATTTGTTCTTACAGGGTCCTTGAGTTATTTCTTGGGATTTTCGCTAACACTAACATCTCTCAGAGGAAAATTCTCATATCTATCTATAGGTTATCCAATAGACAAATAGAGAAATAGTTATGATAGTTCTTGTAATGAAGAGGATCTTCAATACAATAAAAATGGTGATCACAAGCTATGGAATGGTGTTAGGTGCCAAAGGCGCACTGTGAATTCTGCATAGTAAGTTTACTAAAAGCTTAGATGATTGAAATGGAGGAATACGGGTTGTATTTATAGATTTGAGAGAAAGAAGATCAACGGTATAGAATGAATAAGAGGATCAACAGTTGAGAAGATTTGAGAGGATGTGCACGAATAGGAAGAGGACAAGTGTCCTGGTCTATCATGCATTAGAGGAGTTAACAGAAATAGATTGAGGAGTTAACTGAGTGCACTGACCAGTTAACAAAATAGACTAATCAGTTAAGTGAATTGATTGATTAGTTAACTGATTTTAAGTGGAGGATAAATAGGACATGTGTGTGAGGATAAATGCTAATTAAATATTAAAATATTTAATTACATGTGCATGTGATTTTTTGAATTATTTTTGGTATTAATTCAATTTTAGAGGAAATAGATAATTTAAATAAATATTTAGATTTATTTAAATATAGAGAATGAGAAGAATTAATTAAATAATTTGGTATTATTTAATTTAGAATGACTTTAGAAGAATTGGGAAGATTTAATTAAATAAATGATTTTATTTAATTTTTTGGAGAAATATGAATCAAAATAAATAAATTGATTTATTTATTTATTGATAGGGGAATTTAGAAAGAAATAAATGTTTAAAATATTTACTTAGACAGAGTCGTGTCATTTTTAGGTGTATACATTTTGCCCCTCTTTGATGCAATGTGTTTTTATCACGTTGTTTCAAAGAATAAAAATTTATGTGATTTGATACATGCCCCAGTTTGCCCCTAGTACAGGTTTAACGACGATAGGATGCCCCCTCGGGAGATTGGACGAGAAGAAAATTGTGAGGGTGTGAGACGGACAATCTCATGATGAAGAAGGTTGAATGACAGGTTAGGGTGAAGAAAATGGTTGACGTGGAAGAAAAATGGGATGAAGAAAGAGCTGAATGATACATGATGCAAGATAAAATGATATCACACACAAGCAAGCAAGCAAGTATGCACAAATGATACAAGAACAAACAAGGTATGGCCCATGTCAAGCAGTAAACCAATGATTAATCGATAATGATTGACGATAGTGTTGTCATTGCGGGGAACGATATATCCCTAGATCAACACGATAGGCGCGGGAATGATATATCCCACTGATAATTATGATTGATTGAGTTGGTTTACGACAAGATTAGGATCAAGACCACTGATTGCAATTGGATAATTTGACAAGATTGACTTTACTCAATTCGTATGGATTAAGGATGGACTTGCATTTGGATCATTGTCTGGATTGATTGCACAAGGATGAATGAATCACATGGATAACGGGAAGATACAATTAGATAAACTGGCAGAAAGGACGTGGATCTTTTGACACTTGGAAAAGGTTTACTATGGAATGAAATGTAATTTGATACGTATGGATGCGGATATTTGTCACCTTGATATTGCATGTATTTTGAAGTGCTTGATTCATCATTGGGCGATTTTTTGTTATTTTTGTGTTTTTAACATGTTGTAAGAAAATACAAGCATCTAGGTAGAATTAAACCAAGATGACCTGAGTATCTCTTACATGGATTTTGATATAGCAAGTAAATACAAGCATCTAGTCAAAATTGAACCTAGATGACCTAAGTATGTCTTGCATGTCAACAAACAAGGATTACACTTGTTTCATGTTAGACCTCTGATGTCCTTGATGATCATTATGTTTGATCATGTCTTTAGACAAGGCTTCACATTACTAAAGATAAACCCACAAGCAGCAAACAAATAAAAATAATCATGCCCCCATCATAGCATCTCTAGTTTTTGACATCCTTGAGTAGCATAGAAAGACATGATAACAAAAATCAAGACTCTGTAACTTAACCTGCTGCCACAAAACATTCTTGCTTTAGATGTGTCTTCTTGCCATAATTTAGATAAAAACATTTTAAGTGTTTAGGTACTTGTTTGTTTTGCCTTGGATAGGTTGATGTCTTGTGCAAAATTTCTGTTTGGAAGCATGCTTTGTTGCACGTGCATGTCTGGTGAAAGGTATCACAATCCTCACTAGTGTCCCTTGAGAACATGTGGCATTGCAGGATCCCACTCTGTAACTAGGTCAAAGACTTGCCCCCAGTCAGGTGAAGGATTGATTTATTGTGGATGAACTAACAATGGATACAAAGAAACAGGCCCTGAGGGACTGACCTAGTGCCTCGGGGGTGCATTGATAAATGGCCTTGCCTATGTGATGACGTAGAGGCAACGTAGTTTGGGGTGAACCTTGTGGGCCTAAGACTTAGGCGATGGGAAACAGTGCAGATGCAGATGGACTAGTGGATGGGTGAAAAAGGTATGGAATGGATGGGTAGCCTTGGGGGCACATCGATGATGGCCTTGCCTACATGACGACACAGAGGTAACGTAGTTCGACAATGGTCAAATGCATTGGCTTAAGACAGATGACAAGATGGACGCGAGTCTAGATTGGCAGCCAAATGGAAGAAGGCGATAAGGACGAGTGAACAACAAGCCATGGTAGGTATACCAATGTGATGGGATGGTTGCAGTTAGGAGGTATGAATGAGGAACAAGGTTGGAAAGGATGGAGAAAGCAGTTTATCACAAGTAGCACCTGTTTACCAGGTTTTCACCACTTGCTTTTATTTGCACAATAGCTAAAATACACATGACCCCTGTTTGCCAGGTTTTCGCCAAAGGATGATTTTTATTTTTATTTTTGCTATTTTGATCTTTTTTTGATTTTTTTGTTTATTTTTGAATCCCTTTGATGCAGAGATGTCAGTACTTATGAGATGATTTAATAGAAACAAAAGATTTCAATGGTTTGTGGCTTCCACCAATAAGACTTCATTAGTCTTCCCTTTGCCTTAAACTCCTCCAAAGGGCTCAACTTAGGGTTCCAACTTCTCAGATGAAATATTGCATTTTCTAGGGTCTCAACCTACCCTTACCAAAAAGATTCAACAGGTTTCAAAAACCAATTTGATTGGTTCTTGACAATTCCACTTGACTAGGCCTAATCCGAGTAGCCCTGTTCAGCGACAAACTTGCACTTTTCTCCAAAATTTCCCAAGGCACTTCCAAAAATATTGATTGATCTGAGTACCCTCTATTGAGTTCTTTAACATACTTCAAAATCATATACTATTGTTTTGGACGAAATATGACTGTCCTAACAACCCAGCTGTCTTCTCGTAGGGCCTAATCCACCCACTTTACAAGGGAACCCTATTAAATATTTATCCCCCTCACACCAAAACTAAAATAAGTCTTAGGAAAGGATTAGAAACAAAGGATTTTCAAGGTTTCAACCAATGGTTTGCTTATTTACATGTTTAAATACAAAACCCCCTTTCTAGGCCTCAAAAACCTAGTTAACAGAGCAGTTTTAGAAAAAATGTGATATCTTCCTCTAGGAATCGAGTTAAGACCTCCTACCAGATGCATTTTAAAGGTAACTCAATCCTCTTTCCAACCATATATGGTTTTCTCCTGTATATATCCGTACAGAACCGTACCAAACGCTGCAATAGGACTGTTGCAGGAAAAATTAGAAAATTACAGTCCATAAAACACTCATATCTTTCACAAAACTAAATAAAAATATATGGGACAAGAAGAAAATGGAAGGTGGTTGAAGGATATAACATTTTAAATCTATTAGACATCCATTCAATTCCATACAAGGCCATACAATAGCAAAAGACAGCAAATTTCTGAAGGAAAATACAGGAAAACATTATTTTTTCTCATTCCATGCTCAAATCTTCAACCACCCACGAATTCTTCATGGTTACAAGGCCTTTTAAAGGCATTAAAACATGTCTCTTCAGTTCATAACTGATTTGGAGCGAACCAAGAGCCAAATGACTCTTCACCTTCCAAGTTTGCATCTTTTTTTTCAATTTTACATTGACAACCTTTACATGGTTTGCAATATTTTGCATTTTTGAAACTCCTAATGACCTAAACACATAAAAATGACTTGATAAACCTCATTACAATGTTGAAGCATACAAATTTAATCAAACTCAAAGATTTTTCTAGGGTAACCTTAATTTGCCAAGGTGCTCCTGCACCATACAACCAACCAACAAAATTTCCAAGTCCCTTGGAAATGTATCTGTAACAAAAGTCTCTTTCCTCTGTCTTTATCTTCAATCTTCTCAGCTACAATCTTCCAATCTATAGAAATGGTGACCAACCAACCAACAAACAAACTACCATCTTCACAGAGCATCCTCAGGCTCCTTCTACTCCCATCAGTGGAGTACTCTTCGGGCTGCAACATCAAGTGCTTCTTCAGTTAGGTATCCATCTCTCTCACTGCTTCATAACAAACCAACTCACCAAACCATCCATCTCACCCAACAGCAGATCCTGGTGATGCACCTACCACTCTCTCCTCAGTGGTTTCTCTATGCATCCTTCTCCAACCAAATCTCTATTGGAGAATGGTCATGACAGACCTCATCTTGTCTGCCAACACACACAACCTCAGAAAACATCCTTCTACAGCTAGATGGAACAAGCACCTACAACTAAACAACTGAGCAACACAAAATCTAAAAGGTGTAGATTGCCTCACTCGGCGATCTATCTACACAATCAAGATCTTCTCGCTCTTCACCTACCTTCTCAGTGACAGGAAAAAAAAAATATACACCACCCAAATCTTTCGCCAGCTCTGATACCAAAATGATGCAGAGATGTCAGTACTTATGAGATGATTTAATAGAAACAAAAGATTTCAATGGTTTGTGGCTTCCACCAATAAGACTTCATTAGTCTTCCCTTTGCCTTAAACTCCTCCAAAGGGCTCAACTTAGGGTTCCAACTTCTCAGATGAAATATTGCATCTTCTAGGGTCTCAACCTACCCTTACCAAAAAGATTTAACAGGTTTCAAAAACCAATTTGATTGGTTCTTGACAATTCCACTTGACTAGGCCTAATCCTAATAGCCCTGTTCAGCGACAAACTTGCACTTTCTCCAAAATTTCCCAAATCACTTCCAAAACTATTGACTGATCTGAGTACCCTCTATTGAGTTATTTAACATACTTCAAAATCATATACTATTGTTTTGGACAAAATATGACTGTCCTAACAACCCGGTTGTCTTCCCGCAGGGCCTAATCCACCCACTTTACAAAGGAACCCTATTAAATATTTATCCCCCTCACACAAAAACTAAAAAAAGTCTTAGGAAAGGATTAGAAACAAAGGATTTTCAAGGTTTCAACCAATGGTTTGCTTATTTGCATGTTTAAATACAAAACCCCCTTTCTAGGCCTCAAAAACCTAGTTAACAGAGCAGTTTTAGAAAAAAATGTGATATCTTCCTCTAGGAATCGAGTTAAGACCTCCTACCAGATGCATTTGAAAGGTAACTCAATCCTTTTTCCAACCATATATGGTTTGCTCATGTATATGTCTGTACAGAACCGTACCAAACGCTGCAATAGGACTGTTGCAGGAAAAATCAGAAAATTACAGTCCATAAAACACTCATATCTTTCACAAAACTAAATAAAAATACATGGGACAAGAAGAAAATGGAAGGTGGTTGAAGGATATAACATTTTAAATCTATTAGACATCCATTCAATTCCATACAAGGCCATACAATAGCAAAAGACAGCAAATTTCTGAAGGAAAATACAGGAAAACATTATTTTTTCTCATTCCATGCTCAAATCTTCAACCACCCATGAATTCTTCATGGTTACAAGGCCTTTTAAAGGCATTAAAACATGTCTCTTCAATTCATAACTGATTTGGAGCAAACCAAGAGCCAAATGACTCTTCACCTTCCAAGTTTGCATCTTTTTTTTCAATTTTACATTGACAACCTTTACATGGTTTGCAATATTTTGCATTTTTGAAACTCCTAATGACCTAAACACATAAAAATGACTTGATAAACCTCATTACAATGTTGAAGCATACAAATTTAATCAAACTCAAAGATTTGTCTAGGGTAACCTTAATTTGCCAAGGTGCTCCTGCACCACCCTTGCATTGGGGTTTAGGTGTAGAACTTGTGAAGATGCATGCTATTGATGGGGTCATCAAACAGTTCACCTTCTGATGTAGCCAATTGTTAAGCACCTAACCCATAGGCAGCAATGACGACATAAGGACCCAGCCAATTGGCTTCAAACTTACCTTTCTTCTCTCTATCTTGCTGATTCCTGGGATTTTCTCTGAGGACTAGGTCACCAACTTGGAATACCTGGGGTTTTACTCTGTAGTTGTAACTTTTGGACATCCTTTGTTGATAAGCCTTGAGATGGTTAAATGCATGTTACCTTCTTTCCTCCTGCAACTCTAACTCTTGAAGTCTGGACACTCTGTATTCTTCATCAGATATGAGGCCTTTTAACGAAACTCGCAAGGATGGGATCTCGACTTCAATGGGAAAGACGACTTCAAATCCGTAGACTAGGGAGTATGGTGTTGCACCCGTGGGTGTGCGGATACTTGTATGGTAGGCCCACAGTGCGGGATTTAATTGGATATGCCAATCATGGCCAGCATCATTGACAGTATTTTTTAGGATTTTTAAGATGGTTTTATTTGATACCTCTGCCTGGCCATTTCCTTGGGGCTAATACGAGGTGCAAAAGCGGTGTTGGATATGGAATTTGTCACATAGTTCTTTGACATCCTAATTTTTGAATAATCATCCATTATCTATGATAATGGATAAAGGAATACCATAGCGGCAAATGATGTAGTTTAGGATGAAGGAGGCAATCTGTTTGCCTATGACATTGGCGAGCGGTATGGCTTCAATCCACTTTGTAAAGTACTTGGTGGCGATGATTATGAATTTATGACTGTTAGATGATGGAGGGTGGATCTTGCCCACTAAGTTGGGTCCCCATTGATAGAAAGACCAAGGAGTCGTTAAAGGTTGTAGCTCCTGTGTTGGTGCATGTATCAGGGTTCCATGGATTTGGCATTTCTTGCACCTCTTTATAAAATGATAGGAATCTTTTTCCATAGTTGGCTAGTAGTATCCCATGCGTATGAGTTTCTTGGCTAGGTTAGGACCACTAGAGTGGGTCCCACATATACCGTCGTGCACTTCACTCAAGGCAGTTTGATATTCCTCTTTATCGAGACACCTAAGGAGAGTACCATCGAGACCTCGTCGATATAAGGTACAATTGGCGATAATGGCATAATGAGATGCTTGGAAAATGAAGGTTCACTTTTGGTTATTTGAGAGATTAGGTGGTAGGGTATTCTCTTTAAGATAGGTAAATACTTTTCCATATAGGGGAGAATCAGATCCTACAATGTGGCAAATGATGTGGGATTCGGGAGTGTCGTATGCAGGATGGGACACTGGCTCTACCAAGAACTCATAGAGTGATTGATTGTTAGGGATGTGTTGATGTATAAAATTGCACAGGTTCCAACACCAACATGGGAAGTTTCAGGAATGTGGGACTTGCTACCTGAAACAACCTCTAGATTTTAAAGAAGTTGGCTCTTCTCTATCTTAAATGGGTTTTGGGAAAAGGGTAGAAACTAACAGAATTACAGATACAATTAAAGCAAAACTAACTATGGTGATGCGCCTGAATAAAAGTATTTCTCTCAACTAAGCACCGTGAAGCTATCCTCAAGATTCAGTTATATTAAAGAGCAGATGTTGCGTGATTAACATAAACAGATGAAATGAATAAGATCAAAGGCTCACAACCAGACAATTTGCAATGACACAGGAAATATCAACCAAGGCACAGAACTTAGTCTTTCTCATTAATTTTTCAGCAATATAAGAGGCACAGTTACATTCACTTTCTGAATTAAGAATAACAAAATAAAGGCAAATCATATCCACTGGTCACAGCAAAAGTCTCAAACTTCTCTCTTAAATCTCTGATAGAAAAATATCTCTAGATCTCTACCAACTGTATGAATTTCTCTATCAAAAACTAAAACTTTTCAAAAAACTGTCGATTCATTACAAATGTTACATATTTATAGCCCGAGATCAACTCTATATTGTATGCAACAATCGAATCCCAATGGCCCAACCAAACTCAAGACAACTGGAAGTCTCTGACAGTTAAGATCTTTAGAATCTGCGACAATTACTCCTTCCTGCAAGCCCATTGGTTGTAACCAAATATGTGTGGCACTCCTCCTTCTATAAGGGATAGACACTTGGCGGCTTCTGCACTCTTGAAACAATAAACTCTGTGACAAATGGCAGCACCCGCATAACTTGAAACTCCTTCGTCTCTCTGGAAAGAAACAGGAAATCGACACTTTGCAGCTTCCGCAGCAACTAGAAACATATACGTGTCTTTATCCGCAACACTTCACTTAACTATGTCTTTTATGCTTGGGAGAACTCTGTAGGTGACAACTGTCATGATCCGTAGCTTTGAAACTTTAAGACACATTAGAAATGGGACCCACAACTTCTCGCTCTCTAACTTCAAAAGGAGGAAAACAAGGACTTGTGGCAAACTCCGCGCACACAACAGCTGATACGTAGCGCTTTTCGCAACACTTCAAACATTATTAGAAACTCTTTGAAACTTAAGCAGAGGTTGACACATGTCAGGTTCTGCATCATTTAAGAAACATTAATGTCACCAGAGAAAAGGACAAAAAGCTTTTATCTTTGGCATTGCATCCACCACGTGGCATTCTCCGCTTCATTGATACTTAAAACTGTGGCCCACCTCCATCCTTCACTTAGCATCAAAAGATATAGAAACAAACATGCGGAAGCTGACACTTGGCAAGTTCCATAGCTACCACAAAAGACACATGGCTCCTTCCGCGCTCATGATGAAAATTTAAGGGAGTGCCTCCGCTGATGACACATTGCACCTTCTGCAGGGTTGTAATTTAGAAACAAAATTGAAACATTTTTCGCTATGTGGCACGCTCCGCTCGAAAGTTGTAACTTAAACAAAATTATGGTTTAAACTTGGGCTTGACACTTGGCAACTCCCGCATCAAAGTTGTAAGAAACCCATGCAGCCACACTTAGAAACATTCTCAGAGACAAAACTGTAACCCACAGAGCACTACAGTTGAAACAAAATGTAGAGCATTTACACTCTACAGTTCTTGGCGACCAGTAGGACTTTTGAGCCTGCTCAAAAAGAACCCAAAACTTGGCAAAAATATATGTATTTAAAATACAACACAGGGTCACAAATTCTGCAAAGCTGTCTGGTAAACAAACCATTCCGAATCAGAGAGTCCCTGTTTACTCTATAAATCTTGAAAAGCAAAATCAAGATTTATTATATCCTTGTGGGAAAATGTCTGCAAAATTTGAACTGCGGCCTTTAATTGAAACTCCAACTGGGCCATGATATCAAGACAGCTTCCACCTCTTATACTGATGAAGAATCACTTAAACCTTGAAAAACTGATTGATCATTTTGCCTTGTTAAAAGCAGGGCCTTGATATCATCAATCATCAGTACAGTATTATTATCTGGAAATGGTGAGGGAAGACCCAACTGTACCAAATCCTCTATGTGTTTCTTCATATCCTTGAATCCTTCCTTGACAGTATCTAGGAGCTCCTGGCAATTTGTGGGTGCTGAGTTGCAACTTAGAACTTCATTTACCTTCTTTGCAGCTATCATTCTGTCACTGATCCCTGCTGCTGACAGAATTTCATCTGTTGTGTCATATAGTTTCTTTAGCAATAGTTGAGAGTCAGAAACTCTCAAAGAAACAGTAGATAGAGTGGCCTAAACCGAAGTTTCCACTTTCTCACACAACTGTTGTGCATTTAACAGAAATGTTAATGATGGCCTTAGCTAGATAATCTCCTCAGAGATTCTTTTCCAAACTGAAACATATAGCTCTTTGACCAGATTCAGAATTCCAACATTTTGTGGCCTGTTAGCTAACTCAAGTGTTAGCTATTTTGTTGTTTGTTGCTCTGCTAAGAGTTGTGCCTATATTGCAGCAGCAGCATTCTGGTCACTCAGCAACTTCTGCTAAAACTGTGTGGCTTGTTGCAACTTTTCCTAATATTTCTTCTCCAAGGTGGCCTTCTCTTGCCTCATAACATTGACTACAACCTTCTCCTGAGCTAGCTCAACTTTTAGAGAAGCATTTTGGGCCTGTGTTGCCTGATGGATCTGACAAGAAACAATATTTTGCAACTGTTTATTCAGAGTCTCTATTTCATCCTTCTTAGATTGCAACTCTCCAGCAAGGTTGCTACTATTTGTCTTCTCCTGAGCTAAGTCATTTTCAACTTTCTGCAACTTCCTAGACACTTTCAAGTAGTCAGTTGCAACAGTAGATGTAGTTTCATTGAGTAGCTCGACCCTATCTTGTGGTCTGAAAAGAGACATGTCCATGGCTATAGCATTCATTGAAAAGTCCTGAGGCTGCATCTACTCATTGGGCTTCACCACATTTGGAGACAAATGTGTGACTGTCAACTGCTGTTGAATAGGGTCAAAAAGTGACCTCATGTGTGGCACAGCCAGGCTTTTATTTTCTTTCCTTCTTTTCTTGTCCATTTTGGCTTCTCTAGCCCTCTTTGTTGTGTTTGCCTGGGCTTGGAAAGTGGGAGGTAAAGCAATGTATCCCCTAGCAAAGGGATGACCTTGAGGTAGGCCATAAGGAATAGCCAATAATTGTTGGGTAGGGGAAACTTGGGGAGGGGCTCTTTTTGGAACAGAGGGGGAAAAGAGTGGCAATGAGATGGCTTGTGAAGACATGGCCTGAGGACTGGCAATTGGGGCAAGTAGTGATGTAGGCACAGCAGAAGTGGCAGGGGGTACAAATGTTTGGCTAGCTGGGATTGCCACCCCTAAGGTAGAAGAAAGAGACAGAGGGGAAAAGGGAGGAGGAACACTTACCTGAGCAACAGAGGATGAAACTGGCAGTTGTTGTAGCAGGGGTTCTACTTCTTCCTCTGACTCTGGTTCCAGGTGTAATCTCCTATGCTTCCTTGGCCTCTCTCCTGTTTCCTCTTCTGATTCCTTCTCTTCTACATTTACCACTACTGAGGGTGGCAAAGAGAGAAAACTGGAAGCCCCAGTAGCTAAAACTAATGGAGTCCCTCTAGTTGGTGATGACACCACACCCTTTTGTTTCTCTAAAGTGCTGAGAGATTGGGGCCAGGAAGATACAGGAACAGCAGATGAGGCCTATCATGTTTCTTGCATTGTATGGGTTGACTCAACTTCCTCTTCTGACTCTTGACCCTTCTTGTGAATTCTGCTTATATCAGGGCTAGAGACTGGGGAGGGATGCCACTCATCCCAGATCGACTCCCATTTCTCATTTGTGTCAATTTTCCCAAAAGAATGTGTCAACTCTAAAATTTCCTACCTATATTTCTAATAGGCCTCAATTTTCTTTGGCCTCCATTCTTGGGCCTTCAAAGTTTTCTTTAAGCCAGCACCCATTCTGATCTTAGGGTCATAGGCCTTTTCTTTAACATAAAAGGTCTCCCATGGCCTGGGCCCCTCATAAGGCAAATCTGCTAGCTCCACATATAGGTCAGGGTTATCTTCCTTAGGGTTTCTCCTATCTTCCCAAAAAGGCTGACCCTCATGTACTATTTTATCCCAGACCTTGTTGTTTCTTATCCAGGAGTCCATAAAACTATCTGGGTCATATCTCCATTTATCTTCAATGATGAAGAATCCTAGGGCAGCTAGCTTTCTTAGCAACAGGTGTTCAGCATCTCTAACTTCTAGGGCCATGTTCCTTTTGACCCATGGGATGTCATACATTTTCTTCTTCTTTTTCTTGGTGCCAAACTCATTGTCAACCATAGACACTTGTCGGGTTACTTCTAGAAATGCTACCCTAGGGGTCAAAATTTTAGGTAGCAGCATGGGCTCTTAATTGAAGCCATGGACTCTAATGATAGTATTTTGCGCCCCAAAGAAATAATCACAGGGGATTTGGCAATTGGTCATGAAACCCCTAATACTCCATGTCAATCTCTGTTCTACAGGATCAGGGCTCAAATGGCAAAAGGTAGGGGCAACAAAGAGTTCCCAAAACTCATAAGGGTCTGATGCCTCAGATAGCACATGTGTCCATGCAGACATAGGAATAGTTCTATTTTGACCAAAATCTAGGTCATACTTGCTCAATTGCATATTTTGTGTGAAAAGACTATGGTTCTAATATAACATTAAATGGAAAAGATAAGCAGAATACCTAAAAACTCCTTTGGATTTGAAATTTACAAGCTGATCGACCATGGAGTAAGTAATTTGTTCTGAGAAATCCAGCCGGTATTCTTGTGACTTGTCTACAGTCTTTAATCTGAAAATGATAGCAATTTGCCAGTCGTAGATTGTATTGTCTTCTTTCATCCCAAAAATGAAAGCCATCATTGATAGTGCCTCTTGGGTACTCTGGCTGAATTGTGCCCTTCCTGTAGGTAGTATGGGCATCTGGGTGTTCTCTTCTCCCAACTGCATTTCTGAGTTGAGGAATCTCACCTTGTTGTTGACATTAGCCCATGTCTTTTGCATTTTAGCAATAGTGGGGAATGTGGTCATTCAATCATGATACAGGGCCAGCATGTCTCTTATGGCTTTGGGTGTAATTTGCACTATAAAAGGACCCTGTTGTATGGTATTTGAGGGTGCATGAAAGAGCTCCGTGCACATATCAATTAGGTCAGGACATAGGTGCACACTTGCGATCAGGAATTGTGCCAATTGTGAGGTCCAAATCCTCATTCCAAAAGTTTCAGACTGTCCACTCTTTGCTTTTTTAATACACCTCTGGTGTGCCCCTTCACGGAGAGTCCTGGTAGATTTTTGAAGGGCTGGGTCAAAGATGCCATCTACGAAATCCTTTACCTTCACTGGGTCGACAGAATACCCTACCTCAGGGACCCTCATTCTTGGATAGGTTCTCTTGGGTTGCACGGGCGCTGAAGCATATGATTTACTGCTTAAAAGCCTGTCAATTGATTCATAAATCTCGAGACCCTCTTGAGAAGACTGTGCTTCAGCCATATCTATATCTGTGGGGAGAATGTGGGAAGCTTTGAAATAGGAAAGGATGAAACTGCTTCACAGGTATGACACACAGCTGAAAGCGCTTGCTAGGGATGGGGATTGGATGCAACAGTGATTCGCAGTAGAGAGATGGAAACAAATGAGAGCCACACTTAGGATTTAACAGTAATTTAATGGGGCTTTAATGACACATCTAGTCTTATAAATGGCATTAACGTCGAGAAATCATTAGTGTATCTTTTAAAATTTGTGTGGAAAGGAGTGTCAGAAACGTTACAGGAGTGGCTGCAAAAGTGTGTACTTTCAGGTATTTTGGGGATTGCAGACAACCTTAATGAATGCGAGATTTTAAAAAGAGAAGGGGCTTGCGCTAATGACACGTGTTCACAGAACACTTATTAAAAAGGAAAGTGGGAAAATAGGAAAACAAGAAAAGGAAACTAACCAACTATGGTACATTAAGAGCCCCTGCTTAATTGAAATGTTTCAAATAGATCCCATTTACAGGAATCTCTTCAGGTTCACCATCCATAGTTTCAAGCTCAAAAGAATTTTGTTGCTTACAGGAACAAATCCTGTAAGGACCAGTCCATAGTGATTCAAATTTGTTGTGTCGACCTAGCTTAGCAGCTCTCTCATCCCATTTCAACACTATTGAGCCAACTTTAAAAAGGGGATTTGAAGTTTTCTTATCAAAACAGTCCTTCACTATTTTCTGATGTTTCATCAGTGACTCATGTGCTTTTTCTCTTTTCTCTTGCACTTCCAACAATTCAGCAAGTCTAACTTGCATGGGGCCATTCTCTTCAATCTCTATCTATTTCAATAATTGCAAAGCAGGGATCTCTAAGCTCAGTGGAATTACTGTTGGTTTACCATAAACTAATTCATATGGAGACATCTTTGTCACTTGCTTTGGTGTGCTCCTGTCAGCCCACAGTGTTGTATTAAGTAGTTTGTGCCACTCTCTATGATAATTTGTCCCTATCCTTTTAATGAGTCTGATCAGGTTCTTGTTAGTGGATTCTGCCAGGCCATTACCTTGAGGGTAATAATTAGAAGAAGTCTTCAAGTAAATCCCATTCCTTAATGCAAACTCAGATATTTTTGTTCCCAAAAATGCTTTAGCATTATCTGATATAATGGTACGAGGAGGACCAAACCGAGCAGTAATACCTTCTAGAAAGTCTAATATTACCTTTTATGTTGCTTCCTTGAGTGGTACTGCTTCACTCCATCTGGTAAAGTAATCTGTGGCTGTGAGGATCCATTTGTGTCCCATACTTGACACTGGATTGATCATACCAATAAAATCAAGACCCCATTGGGCAAAGGGTTCATCCACAATTATGGGGCTTAGAGGCATTGCTGCATTTCTTCTTTTTTCTGTATAAAACTGATAGGCCTGGCATTCTTTAACCAGCTAATAGCAATCTGTAAATAGAGTGGGCCAGAAATATCCTGCTTGAGTCACCTTGATTGTTGTGGTCCTTGCTGAAAAGTGTCCACCTAAGGCTCCATGGTGTAGTTCATGCAGTATTCTTTGAGCTTCATCTTTCTCTATACATCTCAAAAGTATGCCATCAACATTTCTACTGAATAAAATATAATCAATTAGTACAAAATGGGCCCCTTGTTGCCTATAGTATCTTCTCTTATCATGGGAGAGATCATTTGGGAAAACCCCATGTTTCATAAATTGTATTTTGTTTATGACCCAAGAATCTTGATCAACCTCTTGTATTTTCAATATATTTTCACTTTTTGTTTCTTATGTCATCATTTTTTCCATGTTTTGAGCCATATATTGGCACAATCCTTTACCCCTGACCAACTTGGTGGGTCTGACCTCCACATCATATTCAAGGATCTTTGTTATCCAATTGGCTCTTTTCTCAATGATCTCACCCTCCATAATATATTCTCTTACACTAGGATGAGCCACTAATATCATAATCTTATTCCCTGTTACCATATGTCTAAATTTTTTAAGGGCTTTTACCATGGCATATGCCTATTTCTCCACAAAATTGTATCTAGCCTCATATTCCCTAAGAGTCCTAGAGAAAAAGGCTATTGGGTGCTCTCCTTCTTGCTGATCATCTTTTTGAGTTAAAACAGCAGCAACACTGAATTCTCCTCCATACACATACATTATGAAAGACTTAGAAAAGTCTGGGTTTCTGAATACTGGGGCTGTTGAAATGGCTCTTTTGATCTCTTCAAAAGCCTGCCTCCCCTCTGCAGTCCATTTGAAAACCAGGTCCTTTTTTAGCAATAGTGTCATTGGTCTAATTAGACCTGCAAAGTCAGATATGAACCGGCTAACAAAATTGATCTTCCCCAGAAAGGATTGAACTACTTTATTATTGACTGGCAGAGATAGATTCATTATGGCAGTGACTCTTTCTGGATCAATAGAGACTCCTTATTTTGACACTATATGCCCTAACAATTTACCCTGAGGTACTACAAAAATACACTTCTTGGGATTCAGGGATATTCCAAACTCTTGGCATTTCTTAAAAACAACCTCTAAGTGGTCAAAATGATCTACAACATTTTTAGAAAAAATAGTGAGGTCATCTAGATAAATCAGGATGATTTTGTTTATAAGCTCCCCAAATGCTACATCCATTGCTCTCTGAAAAGTAGCTCCAGCATTTGAAAGGCCAAAAGGCATCTTAGCATATGCAAATGTTCCCCATTTTGTAGTGAATGTTGTCTTATGCTAGTCTTCATCAGCCAACCAAATCTGATTGTATCCAAAGAAGCCATCTAGCAAGGAAAATCTCTCTGATCCAGCCACAGTCTGTAAAATTTGTTCCATAGAGGGCAGGGGATAATGATCTTTCAAAGATGCTCTATTCAGATCCCTGAAATCAACACAGAGTCTTATGTCACCATTCTTTTTTCTTAATGGCACTAGGTTTGATACCCAGGTTGAGTGCTTAATTGGAAAAATAATCTTTGATTCTAAGAGCTTTTGCAACTCATCCACCATTAGAGGTTCAATTCTAGGATTCACTAGCCTTTGCTTCTATCTGACTAGTTTAGATCCTTCAGTAAGCTCTATGGTGTGCTGGATGATAGCTCTATTATAACCGTGGAGGTCTTCATAGGTCCAAGCAATCACCCTATCATATCTTTCACACAAATAAATCAACCTTTCCCTTTCTTCCTGAGTTGTAGAATTGCCAACCTTCAATTTTCTTCCTTCACTAACTTGAATTTCAAAATAATATTCTTTATTTGCTTGAAACCTCTTCTTCTCCAGGCTTACATCTTCTAGGTCAAATAAGTTTTCTAAGGTAATCAGTCCTTTATGTAGCTTATTTGACTTTAGTTGAATAATTTGGTCACCATATGCTTCTTCAATCTTAGGGTGCAACTGATCAGCAAATTCTTCTGATTGTTGCAAAAATGAGAGGACTTGGAAATCATTTTCAAAAACTTGCCAATTTTGGTCATTGTCTGGGATAGTTGGTCTCACTATAACTTTGACTAACTCATTGTTGACTAGTAGATCAGTTGCTGGCTCAAACTGTGAACCAATTTGTGCCATTCTATCTACCTCAGAATTTTGGGTTCTAGGAACTACTTCAATATTGAAAGCTTCAAAACCATCTATTAGGTCCCAAATTCTGTGCCTATAGGATCTCATTCTTACATTTTTGGCTATTACCTTTTCTCTGATTTGTTTCACCACTAGTTCTAAATCTCCTCTTACTATCAGTTTCTTTACTCCTTATTTCTTTGCCAACATAAGCCCATGCACCAAGGATTCGTACTCAGCATCATTATTGGTACATGCAAACTAAAAACGAATGGCTCTTAAAATTTTCTCACCATTTGGGGCAGTGAGTTAAACTCCTGCTCCAATTCCATTTTTACTTCTAGCCCCATCAAAATTTAGAGTCCAGATTTCTGAGTCTTTTTTAGATTCTTGGGTCTGTGGTGTTTCTTTACTTAGAACATTAGGGATCTCTTGGTCTTCTTCAAATATGACATAAGTGCCTAGACCTGTAGAGTCATAATTTCCATAGGGATCACTTTGCATCATAGTCAACAACTGATTATTCTCTTCTTCCTATTGGTCATGTTCAGTCCAATCACCTAACTCTTCAACAAAGATTCTCTCTTCTTTATTCAGCATAGCATGGGCTGCTTCTAATTTTGGGGTTGGTTCATTTGTGATATGGTCTTTTGATAATGGCTCAGACAGTATTTTCATTTTTGTCCCATATTTGGTTCTCAGAATGAGGTGTGACCAATCTAGTGACATGTAACCTCCTATCTTGGCTGTGAAATCTCTGGATAAGCATAGACCAAATACAAGGGGAATATCTATGACTACCACATCCTAATTTACAATTATATTGGGGCACGTATATAGTTGCAATGGGAGTTGTTTAATTTTCCCTATTGTTTGCATAGATTTCCCATCCAACTGCATGACTCTTCTTGTAAGTGGCTCATATTTTATCTTCAAAGCATCTGCTATTTGCTTTGGCATTACTGTAGTGCTGGCCCCAGAGTCTATCATTGCATTATGCAGTAATTTCTTCACAACTATTAGAGTCAAATAAAAGGGATCTGGTTTAGATTTACCTACCTCAGGTGCATTATTCAACAAAGCTGTTGTCTGCAAAGGTACAGTATCTTTGAGCCGCAGCTTTTCTTTATCAGCAGATCCTCCTTTAGCACCAGTATGTTTAGGAATTTCTTGGCCTTGTAGAGCCTCTTGCAACAGTGTCTTCTGCTCAAGAATAGCTAACATGTCCCAAATTGATACATGCGCCGGAGTTCTTTTTAGCTGATCCACCACATTCACAGGTCCTAATGCTTGGGTCTTTGAATAGTAAGGGTACCTTGTCTTTTCTAGAACTTGTCCTGGAGCTACTTGATTTTGCATAGGCTAGGGCATTTATTGTCTAGAGGCTATGTTCTGATGATTTTGTAATGGAGGAGCTCCCATGGTCTTATTATTTGTGACTTTAGGTTGTTCCATCTTTCTCCTCTTTGATCTGGTATAATAGTCTGACTGTACCAATGGTTTCTTGGAAGTAGATGCTTCATTCAAGAACATTGAATCTTCCTCTTCAATCCATGAAAATAAAGCATGCTCAGGGGCTATTTCCTCTTCCTGTTGTAAGGACATCCCTTGCATTTAGGCCACCAGGACTGCATTTTGTACACCAAGAGATTGATATGGTGGAGTGTTAGAAGTTGCAAATTGTCCTTCTCATCCTCTCTGTTCTACTATCTTTTGCTGTAAATTTCATCTGGGGCAGTCTCTGGGCATATAGGCATTGTTGCAAGGAAAGCACCAAGCATTTGTGCCATCTGCAAAATTATTTTGCCCTGGAACAATTTCCCTGTTGAGATTAGGAGGAACAGTTTGTAAGGGTGTAGGGACTGTAACCAACTGATTTGAAGGCTGGGGATTAGCTTGCCTTTAAGGGCCTTGATATTGATTTGGCTGAAAGGGAGGTCTATTTCCTTGGTATCCTTGATAAGGGGGTTTTGGATAAGGATTTTGTTGTCTCTTTAGGTTAATTATCTCATTTGAGAATGTCCTTAAAATGTTCTTGACATCATCCATTTCAGATGATTGAACAGGGGTGGTTACTTTAGCAGGTTGTTGAGGAAATAAATACATAGACACAGGTGGGGTTGTAGGATTAGGAGATTCTTAAGGCAAAGGTAAGGTAATTTCTGGGAACATGGGCATAGGAGGTCTTGGGGGCAACTTTCCAGCATCTATTAAGTTATTTTTAGCCTTGACTGCCAACTCATATGCTTCTGGTAGTGTTTGACCTCCAAGAGACTGAATCATCACTGATATATCTGAGTTTAAAGCTTTAAGGTAAAACACAATAGCCATTCCTGGTAATGGTCTTGCTATAGCAGGAATTCTCTCCCAAGTCTTTTGAAATCTTGAGTTGAAATCTATCATTGCTTCTTGTGGTGCCCTTTTGATAGTGATCAATTGTTGCAGCAAGGAAGATTTATCACCCTTTTCTTTAAATCTTGCAAAGAAAGCATCACCAAGCTGGTCCCATATAGATATTGTGTTTGGGGTTAAAGATCTATACCAGTTCAGAGCCTTCCCTTTTAAAGAAGCTGCTAATAGTCTTATGGCCACATTTTGTTGAGTGATAACATGTACTGCACAGACATTAAATACATCCTACAGATGCTCTTCAAGTGTCTTGAAATCTTTCCCACTGAACTTGGGTAAAACCTTTAGAGCATTAGCTGGAATAGCATCCCAAGTGGCTGGTGGTATTGGGAGAATCAGAGGACTGCCAGTGTTCCAATTAGCATAATTTCTTGGGGCTACAGGTGCTCCCATATTTGCTCTTGGTGCTACTGCAAACTGATTCACTCTTCTCCTTGGATTAGCTATTAGTGGTGGCAAAAGAATGCCTGGATTAGAAGCAGATTGAGCTCTTGTTATAGGTCCATAGCTCTGACTCCCTGTGGCTTTCTGGCTCATACAATCTTGACAGAAACTTCAAGAATTGTCCCACCGAGCATGCCAAAAACTGTTGATGTATAAAATTGCGCAGGTTCCAACACCAACATAGGAAGTTTCAGGAATGTGGGACTTGCTACCTGAAACAACATCCATATTTTAAAGAAGCTAGCTCTTCTCTATCTTAAATGGGTTTTGGGAAAAGGGTAGAAACTAATAGAATTATAGATACAATTGAAGCAAAACTAACTATGGCGAAGCGCCTGAACAAAAGTATTTCTCTCAACTAAGCACAGTGAAGCTATCCTCAAGATTCAGTTATATTAAGGAGCAGATGTTGCATGATTAACATAAACAGATGAAATGAATAAGATCAAAGGCTCACAACCAAACAATTTGTAATGACACAGGAAATATCAACCAAGGCACAAAACTCAGTCTTTCTCATTAATTTTTTAGCAATATAAGAGGCACAGATACATGCATAGTTACATTCACTTTCTGAATTAAGAATAACAAAATAAAGGCAAATGATATCCACTGGTCACAGCAAAAGTCTCAAACTTCTCTCTTAAATCTCTAACAGAAAAATATCTCTAGATCTCTACCAACTGTATGAATTTCTCTCTCAAAAACTAAAACTTTTTCAAAAAATTGTCGATTCATTACAAATGTTACATATTTATAGCCTGAGATCGACTCTAGATTGTCTGCAACAATCAAATCCCAATGGCCCAACTAAACTCAAGACAACTGGAAGTCTCTGACAGTTAAGATCTTTAGAATTTGCAATACTTACTCCTTCCTGCAAGCCCATTGGTTGTAACCAACTATGTGGCGCTCCTCCTTCTATAAGAGACAGACACTTGGTGGCTTCCACACTCTTGAAACAATAAACTCTGTGACAGATGGCAGTGTCCACATGCATAACTTGACACTCCTTCGTCTCTCTGGAAAGAAATAGGAAACCGACACTTGGCGGCTTCCGCAGCAACTAGAAACATATACTTGTCTTTATCCGTAACACTTCACTTAACTGTGTCTTGTATGCTCAGGAGAACTTTGTAGGTGACAACTGTCGTGATCCATAGCTTTGAAACTTTAAGACACATTAGAAATGGGACCCACAACTTCCCGCTCTCTAACTTCAAAAGGAGGAAAACAGGGATAGGTGGCAAACTTCGCACGCACAACAGCTGATACATGGTGCTTTCCGCAACACTTCAAACATTATTAGAAACTCTTTGAAACTTAAGAGGAGGTTGACACATGTCAGGTTCCGCATCATTTAAGAAACATTAATGTCACCAGAGAAAAGGACAAAAAGCTTTTATCTTTGGCGTTGCATCCACCACATGGCATTCTCTGCTTCACTGATACTTAAAACTATGGCCCACCTCCATCCTTCACTTAGCATCAAAAGATATAGAAACAAACATGCGGAAGCTGACACTTGGCAGGTTCCGCAGCTACCACAAAAGACACATGGCTCCTTTCATGCTCATGCTGAAACTTTAAGGGAGTGCCTCCACTGATGACATGTGACGCCTTCTGCAGGGTTGTAATTTAGAAAGAAAATTGAAACATTTTCCGCTACATGGCACACTCTACTCCAAAGTTGTAACTTAAACAAAATTGCAGCTTAAACTGGGGCTCGACACTTGGCAACTCCCGCATCAAAGTTGTAAGAAACCCGCACAGCCACACTTAGAAACATTCTCAGAGACAAAACTGTAACCCGCAAAGCACTGTAGTAAAACAAAATGTAGAGCATTTACACTCTACAGGATGTCGAGGAGAGATGCAATCGTTGCCATGGTATCTGCTAATTTGTTCTCTATCCTTGGTATCTGCTCAAAAGAAATCCTAACAAAGTATTCTTTGAAGTCGTCTACCATCCATTTGTATGGTATTAACTTCTCATCCTTTGTTTGGTAGTCGTCGTTCACTTGGTTGATGACCAGTTGTGAGTCACCATACACCTAAATTTCTTTGATGTTCCATTCAACTGCTAGCTTGATGCCAATGACTAGGGCTTCATACTCCACCACATTGTTAGTGCAAGGAAAGAGTAGTCTGTATGATTTTGGAATGGTGTCGCCATTAGGTGTGATCAACAAGATGCCATTAGGTGTGATCAACAAGATACCTACATTGGACCCATGTTGACTATATGAGACGTTGAAGTAGAGTTTACAGGTTGTTGTGGTTATGTGGAAGATAGACTCGTCTAGAAATTTGAAGCTCAATGGGTTATCATCTGTTAAAGGTGCATCTGCCAGCTGATCTGCAAGTACTTGGCCCTTTATTGCGTGCCTGTCTACATACTCGATGTCAAACTCATTGAGTAGCATGAGCCATTTGGACAATCTACCTATAAGGGTAGCTTTGTTGACCAAATATTTTAATGGATCAATTTTTGCTACTAGCTTAATGGACTGTGATAGCATGTAATATCTCCATTTTTGCGAAGCGAAGACCATAGCGAGGCATGCTCTTTCAATTGGTGTGTACTATATTTCATAGCCAACCAGTGTTCTGCTGATGTAATAAATCGCTTGTTCTTTCCCTTCATGCTTTTGCTGTGCAAGTAGACCTCCCAGAGTTGTTGGTGTGGCAGAGATATAAAGTAGCAGAGGCTTGCCTTGGATTGGTGGCATCAATACAGGTGGGTGCATGAGATACTCCTTTAAATGTTGAAATGCTTGTTTGCATGAATCATTCCACTTGAAAGGAATGTTCTTATGGAGGAGGTGTGTGAATAGGTGGCACTTATCTACCAATTGAGAAATGAACCTTCTGATAGATTGTAGTTTTCCCTGTAGAGACCTCAATTGACTGAGATTTTTAGGAGGTGGCATTGCCATGATGGCCTTCACTTTAGCTGGGTCTACTTCGATTCCATTGGCGGATACGATGTATCTGAGAAGCTTGCCGGATGTGACTCTAAATACACACTTCTTTGGGTTGAGGTGCACATTGAACTGCTCTAATCTTGTGAAGATCTTTTCTAATACTGCCAGGTGTCCTCTTGTGAGTGATTTTGCTAAGATATCATCTACATAATCTTCCATTATGGTGTGCATCATGTCGTGGAAAATTGTAGTCATGGCTCTCTGATATGTTTCCCCTGTATTTTTCAATCCAAATGGCATGACACACCAACATTAGGTGTCCCATGGACATGTGAATGCAATCTTATGTTGATCCTCAGGTGCAATTTTGATCTAGTTGTATCCCGAGAAACCATCCATTAGCGACAACATAGTGTGCCCTGCCGTGAGATCTACAATAATGTCAATGTTTGGAAAAGGGAAATCATCTTTTGGACAAGCTTTATTCAGGTCCCTGAAGTCATTACATGGTCTAACTCTTCCATCTAGTTTGGCGACAGGCACTATATTTGAAATCCACTCAGGATAGTCTATTGGTCTTGTTGGTGTTTTTTCCAGACTGGATGCTTATTCCCAGTTATCCCTACAAAGTAGCCATCATTGATCAATAGGATTCCCGGGCTAGGGGCCAATAGTATAGGAGATAGACTCTATAAATATCTCCTCTTCTTCTTTAGGCTCTACAGAACCAAGGGGGGTATTCCCTATTCAACATCTATGAAATGCATCTATGTATTAGCTGGGATGTTGACACAAAGCAGATAAATCCTCTCTTATGCAGACCAAAATTGTGAGATAAGTGCAAAGGGGCTAGCTTTGGGCCTATATTCAATTGTAGACAGAGGATTTTGGTCCTAAAAACTACTTCTAATGTCCTAAAGGTTTGTATTTGAAGTTTGAGTTTGATTTTTTGGTATTTAGATGTAAAACTAGGACTTTGGTTGTAACCTCAATACAAAACTAGATTGGTGCCTATCTAGGGCTCAGAGTCAATAGACATACACATGTGAATGGTTATCATAAGCTTAGATCACTAGATTTCAAGGGGAGTTTTAGTGTCTGCCTTACAGATGCTTCCCAAAAATTAAGTGTTTAATCATTCATACTTGATGATATCCCTATTGGCATACTTTCTCAATGATTAACCTGAAACATTTAATTTGTTCCTTGAATAAAGGTAGGAGATTAAATATTCAATACAGTAAACCCATGTTCCTGAATCTTAAATAACCCTTAGCTATTCTGATTCAAAAGAAAATACATTCGCAACTTGGAGACAAATGATTAAACACATGCAACAGAGCATTTCTCATATAAAACAACATGAAACTAGTTAACTTATGCATAAAACATACAACATGAGATTCATAAACTCACAAGCCACCCAGAATAGAGCCACCAACAAAGTTGTATTTTATTATAGCACCAAAATTTGTCTAGTTTTCAACAACCGAAATGAGTGACATGGCTTGTCTCTTATAGCACAAGTGTGTACATTCAGCAATTAATTACAAAGTCTTCTCAAAATTTCAAAATTCTACCAAATACAGAGCACCATGAGAATGGCGCTCAAAATAATTAATGCAGCAGGCAGAAAGAAAGGCTAGGAGTGGTTGAACTTGAGCCCCACGCCGCCACCTGAGGATTTTCTTCTTCAATCGGGTAGCTATCTAGTCAATCAGGCCATACCTCTGCAATTCCTGTGCCATTAATGGCACACCAACCCGTAGGACGTAGCAACAGTCTGCGCTTTGAAGATTCTTGCCAGAAAATATGCAACAAGCATGGGAAATCCCATGTTGATGAAAGTTTGAACCATGACCGTCGAAATCCTTCCTACTGTTGAGATCTACAATGCCAAAATAGTATGAAAAGTCAAGAACCAATAAAAACGTGCCATGTAGGCACCCCGTGCATCCATCGCTGACCATTCCAAAAATGTGAGATCAATAATCCCACATTCACCCCGCAATGCTTGCTTGAATGCCTTATAAACCAAGCCATGAGCAAACCTAATGTCGTGCGCTTTTGCCCTGCACGACCAGAGAACCACCTGCCATCAACCCATCACTTTGACTCCTACCGACACCAAGACCCAATCAGCGAGACCATAAACCATCGGCGGGCCTGAAAACTCACTTGTCAATATCACTTGTCACTCCGATGACCACCCCGCATACACCTTGTCCATCGGAGATCGACGACACCTAGGAAACATTCACTGATGCATATAGTTACACCGATGACCCCGCTGGATCGGTGAGACCAACTCCATCGGCCAAACTCCAACCTACCTCTCAGATCCCACAACTTTTGTCGACCGCTACACCCTTCGGCAAGACAAAAACCGTCGGAGCAACTGAAAATCCTTCCACCAACACACCGATCTCACTGACCGCCATTGAACCATACTCCGTCAGCCAGACCCCACACAATCAGAGTGACATCTTTCACGCCGACCAACTTACATACACTTCATTGGCCCGTCAGAATGACCCTTTAACACCACTGCCAATGGGCAAGGTCTGGGCGATGAAAGGAACAAACCACTGTGGACAACATAATTGCTGAAACAAAAGCCAACTCATGCTGATGGACTCAAAAATTTTAGGGTTTGAATGAAAAACCCTGCAAACGTTCAAGCTTAAAACCCTACACATAATTGGGCACCAACAGATCTGATGAACCCAACATCTAGCAGCTTCTTTAGTTCTTTGTTTACCATGAGGGCGACATGCAGGTGCATCTTCCTAAGTTTTTTCTTAACTGGCTTAGCTCCTGGAGCTAAGGACAAGTGATGCATTATGAGGTTTGGATCTAGCCCTGACATATCCACATATGACCAAGCAAAGTTGATTTGTTTCCTTTTGAAGAATTCAGTGAACTCTGTCTTTTCTTGTGCTGTTAAAGATTGTGCCATGTGGATCATCCTTGGATTGTCACCTGTACTAACGTTGATCTGCTCTACTAGTTCCATCAAGATTGAGGATATCTCCTGATGTGTTAGATTGGGGAGAGGGTTAAGCCTTTCATCCTTCGGTACCTCAGAGAGGTTTTCACCGCTGGATACGTCTTTCATATTTTTACTATTTTCATGATCTAATACTGTTGTAGAGAAGTTTTCACCATTAGATCTTTCTTTCATTTTTACATTTTTGAGACTGAAAGGCTTGGCACTCTCTCCAAAATAAGCGTTGTTGTTGAGGTCTATGGCATAGCCATCCCTGTGATCCCCTGCGGGTATATGGTCCCTAAGCTCTAGAAAGTCTATGATGGCTTCATCGTTTTGAAAGGTATCGAGCTCAGGGGGAGTGTCTTGTAAGTCCCAATCTATGAGTTCTAGGTGCAATAGTGGTAGAGGTTCGTTGGGTTGGTCTAGTTCGAGGACATTGATGGTCAAGATGGAGGAGTTAAGGTGGTTATTATAAGCATTGACAATGCCTGCGATTGTACTCTCCACAAGTTGATATGTTAAGTGCAGTATCATTCTTTCCTCACGAATCTCACTATTGTTATTATGCAGGTCAAACTCTAGAGGTCTAGCCCTTGGACTTTGTCCCTCAGTAGTTACATAGGTAGGGTCATACTCATGGACCACATCAATATCTTTTTCATCACAAGATAGTTCAGAGAGACTATCCCATTCATATTCATTGGAGTAAGTCTCACTCTATCCTTGTAGTCGGTAGATTTGATCTACTAGGTTAGTACCAGATGTTTCTGGTTGTTTGCCTTTATGTTTATCTGTTCCTTTGGTCTTTGCTTTGCTGGTGTAGCCTAGCCCTGTAGTGTCTCAGGCTGTTAATGTATGGGGTTGGATAGGTTCAGTGATACCTTCCTTTCTCAATCCGATGGGTCCATGACCTTCATACCCCATTCTTTGTAGTATTGAGAATCCTTGACCATACTGTTTAGATTACACTATGGATTGATGGTCTTGTTGCTTGGATAGACTATCTTCATCCTTATATAACCATTGTAGGATGTCTTTTTCATCACTCTCATCCTCAAGGCTTCCCCATTTGACAAATGGACCTTTAGTAGTTTCTAATGCCTTGGGTTTGTTCATGGAAGGCTTTCCATAGGATCTGGAGTAGAGAGGGAGTTGTGCTAAGCAGAAGGATTGGGCGATTCTATATTCATCGAGACCGTTATCTTTGAGCTTGAGGTCCAATTGGGGTACCTTTGATGTGGAAGGGAGTGAAGTTGGGTCAACATGGGATGAAGATGAAGCAGAGGCACGGTTACGAGGAATCACAATGTCAAGTTTAGATTGAATGGAGTTGCAATATTGAAATGGATTGGGATCACCTTGGATGGTGATTTCTTGGCCTTCATGGGGGAATTTTATACACTGGTGATAGGTTGATGGTACTACTTTCATAGCATGTATCCAAGGTCTCCCAAGGAGAATTTTATATGCAAGCACCATATCCAAGACTTGGCACACTACATCCTTTACTATAAGTCCCACTCTGATAGGCAAAAAAATAATTCCCTTTGAAGTTCTTTCCTCTTCATCACAAGCTTTGATGGTGATTTTCTTTTTAGGATTGATAGCATTCTCCGAAAACCCTAATGCAAGGATTAGCTTTAAGGTGCAAATATTCAAACCGACTCCTCCATCGATTAGAACCCTTTTTATTTTGTGCTTGTGGATGAAGGCTTCTATGTGGAGAGACGCATTATGAGGTTGAGTGATTGACATATCATCCTTTTCAGTGAATGATAGGAAATGAGGTGTGGTAATCTAACCTACCATGGTCTGAAATTGTTCTTTGGTGAGGTTTGTTGGAATGGTGGCTTCTGAAAGAGCTTGGTCAAGTATGGCTCTATGAGAAGGGGATAAACGCAGAAGTTCCAAGATGGAGATGTGTGCGGATGTCTTGTGAAGTTGGTCCAGGACATTGTACTAGTTGGACGGAGAGGATGGCTTGGACGGGACTCCTTTAAGAGTAACCTTTCCACCATGAGTGGTCACATTACAATCTGGGGTTTTATTTAGAGTGATTACATTGATATGTGAATCACTCTCTGAAATGTGGTTAACCACATAGTCAAATGATATGTTTGTATAATTGGGATTGTTAGTTCCACTATTGTTTTGATTTGAAGACCCTCCCTGCTCATAGTTGGGAAGTGGATTCTTGAATGCTAAGTGATCATCGTTAGAGGCATGTCCATCAAGTGATACCTTTTTCTGGTCCAACAAATCTTGAATGGTGTGTTTGAGTGCAATGCAGTCATTGGTTTTGTGTCCCTTGTTTCGATGATATTCATAGAAGTCATTGTCATTCCACCAAGGAGGTTTGACTTTTGGTTCATAATCCTGGACCGTTGGAAGTGTTATGAGTTTATTTGACATTAGCTTCCATAGGGTGGATTCCAATGTTTCTCCTAGAGTTGTGAATTTTCTCCCCGGAGGATAGTTTGTAGACCGTGATTCGGTGTTTCACGGTTTATTTTGAGGGGTTGTTTTGTGGGCTTGATAAGTTGAAAATTGTTTGCTTTGGCGCCACATTTTTGGCATCAATGACCCCATCATTCACGATGTTCTTATTCTTAGTCCAAAATCATGGTTTATCTGTGTTGACATTTGCACTAGGAGTGTCCTTGTAAAGTTTGATTTGACCTTTTTCTATCAAAGATTTTTCAATGAGTAAACCCATCTCAATGACCTTACTAAAAGAAGTAGGGCATTGGATTTGAATTTGGTAGCTTAGGTCAGTGTGTAGGTTGTGGACAAACATTTCAAGCATTTGTTTTTTTTGGTATTTGATGTGGATATTTGCTTGCCAATTGTCTCCATCTTTGTAAGAAAGAGGTGAAGGATTCTCCACCCTTTTGTTTAGTGTTACAAAGATCTAAAAGCAAGATTTCATGCTCAATGTTGCAGGATAAGTGCGTGACAAACTTATCCACTAGTTCGTTGAAGGTTCGTGAGGTAGTCGAGAGAACCACTCCATAGTTTGTCCTCCCAAGCTTCTTGGGAATAGTCGCATGAGATAGGTGTCATTGTGGGCAACTTCAAGGCATGCTGCACTAAATTCTCTGATGTAATCTCTTGGATCACCCTTTCTGTGATATTTGTCAAATTTTGGTACCTCAAATTTTGAGGGGAAAGGTATCATGATCAATGTCTTGTCAAAAGGGTATGGTGAAATATCCTCTAGAGAATAGTGTTTTGTTGATGCTCTGGTTTGAATGTCTGCAAGATGTTGCTGCAAGGCTTGGATTTGTTGAGTCAATAAGCCTAGAGGGTTTGTTGAGTCAATAAGCCTAGAGGGTTTGTAGAGTTAATGGTCATCTTGCCTTTGTCTATGGTTCTCTCCTCTCATGTGCTATTCTCGTGGATTCCTTCTTCTTTTATTTCCTTTAATGCGGTGACATCAAAGTCTTTGGGGAGCTTAACTCCTTGGTTTGCTAGGTGAAGAAAGAATTTTCTAGGGTCTTGGTTGAGCACTTTGTCCATCATGCGTTGGAACTTTCAGTCTTGTTGAGCTTCTAGAATGTCCTCATGAGAAATCTCCTCATCACTGTCATGAGGGGATGGGACAATTTTGTCGAATGTGCCCTCCATTTCAAATTGTTTTTGTTTTTAGTATCTAGTTAGGACCATGCAATGTGGTTTGGGATGGGGTGGTGTGAGATTGGAAGTTTTGACAAGGTGTGCTAGGCGGTTGTGGTGAAGGGGATACTTGTGGTTATGAGGTTCGAACAAGGGTTTCCTTAGACCAATGGTGTCAAACAAGTTGGTTGATACAAAATGATAGCCAAAAGTAAGGATGATTGGAATCTAATTACTTGATATAGACTAGTTTTGTACAAGCCACTAGTGAAGTTCCGAGAGAGAAGGATGATAGATCCTTGATAGTGGAGACTTACTAGGGTTGTTTGAGGTTGATATGATCTAGAATTGCTTTGCACTAACCTAGCTTTGATGCTTGGTTTGATTTTGGGAAGATTGGTGAAGTGTTTTGGCGAGATGTCCAATGGCAAAGAGGGTATGACGCAAAAGATGGATGGGAGAAGTGACTGCACGGTAAATCTAATTTTAGAAACTAGAACAAAGCCGAAATGGGTATCCATAAAGGTTATATTTTTCTCATAAAAGGTCTGAAAGTGCTCACTATGATGGATACGCAGGAATAGATGCGCGGTAACAAAAGACAAATGCGCAGCAACAGATAACAAAAGTGCAAGACTGGTGAAAGATATATGCGCAGGAACAGATAACAAATGTGATGTTCTGGTAAGATATATATGCATAGTAGTAATTGACAAAAGTACTGTAGGATTGAATGAATGCGCAGCAACAGACATATGCGCAGCAGGATTGGACAAAAGCGCAACAGGGGTAAACAAATGTGCGGCTTTGTATTTTTTGGTAGTTTTTGACTAATTTTTGGCACATTTTTTGATGTTTTTGGTTTTCTTCAACTGAAAGTTGGTCTTTTTGATTTGATTTTTCAACTATGGAAAGAAAGACACATCAAACACAAAGAATATTTTCATGATTTTTAATTTTTTTAGATTTTTGACTTTTTGACTAAAAACAAGTACAAATCCTAGGATGGCAAGGGCAATATAAACTGAATTCTCACTTGGTTTTTACACCAGCTACGCTATTCAAAGTGGATAACTTAGGAACTTGGGACACGGGCTCCCCCTTACAAGTGCACAAACTTCTCTGGTACACCAAGTTCTGGGTTCTCAAGGCTCACAAACCTTAGGATTTCCCTATTATCTCTACTATTGAATCGTAAGAACTTGAGTTGTCTTAGGAAGATGATAATCGCTCTTTCCGGCACCAGTTTATAGGGGATTTTGGCTTCTAAAACAATGGATAAGTAGTAAGGGCAATCGTTCGATTAGTTATACATGCGACAGCACTACTCTCCATTATGGAGTCTCCCAGCCTTTAAGGGTTGTGCCTTGGAGGGTTTCGAGGGAGGTTGGTTGTCGGTAACTAATCAACACTCGTTGCATGAAGCTTTTGCCTCAAGCACAATTTATTTATAGTGGCTAGGCAGAGCTTGGCTTTAGCTTGTTACCACTTAAGGTTGTTCCCACTTGGACGGAAGGATATCCAAGGGCAAGCCTCTCTAAAGGTTAAACATGCAAAATGATAGGTTTGGCATTCTAGTCACCCAAGAAAGGGGAGAGCATAGACCTAATATCATTCTGAAAACATGGAGAACAATGGTTCTTTAATCCTATTTAAAAGAAAAAAAACTAAATGAGTTATGCTATTTGGGCACACACAATATTTGTTAACTTTGAAAGAAGCAAATAGAAAGTAATGGTTCAATTATAGATCCTCCTAGTTGGGACTATGTTTGAGTTGTTGATGCAACAACTTCAAATTACAGCCTTCCTATTTAAATCTAGATAAGATTTGCATGAACAATCCAATTACTTTCTTTGCTAATTAGATCTAAATGTGAGTTAATGATGCAGCTATATGACTAACCAGCTCTTAACCTACAGATAGATCTGAGAATATTCCTTCGAGAGATGTTAGCGTTAGTGAAAAATCCCAAGAAATAACTCAAGGACCCTGTAAGAACAAATGCATAGTTACAGAGAATACATGCGCAATAACAGAGTACACATGCACAGAAATACAAATGCACAGTTACAGAGGATATATGCGCAAAGACAGAGAATAGATGAGTAGTTTGAAAAGATGCGTTGATCCAGAGGACAGATGCATCGATTTAGTGAATACATGCACAGATATAATAGATGCATGGTTACAGAGAACAGATGCATGTTACAAGTGAGCAAATGCGCAAAAACTTCCGGTGTATGAAACCTAATGCACAAAAACTCAATTTTGAGGTTAAATTGGGGCAATGCCCCATGGTGGGTGCCAGAAATGTTATGGGAAAATGTGGCGATAATATCAATAATAAATAATAACCCAATAACTCAATAGAAATTGTAATAATCAAGATTCAAACACAAAGAGAGATACCTTGCAAACCTTATTACTTCACGGCTTACATTGGTTGCCTAATCTCAAATTGATCTTTCGTGTGAATGAAGCCCTCAAAAAATGCACTTCCTTAGAGAAACGATTATAATAGTTCTTGTAATGAAGAGGATCTTCAATACAATAAAAATGGTGATCGCAAGCTATGGAATGGTGTTGGGTGCCAAAGGCGCGTTGTGAATTCTGCAGAGTAAGTTTACTAAAAGCTTGGATGCTTGAAATGGAGGAATAGAGGTTGTATTTATAGGTTTGAGAGAGAGAAGATCAACAGTTGAGAATGAATAAGAAGATCAACGGTTGAGGAAATTTGAGAGATGTGCGCGAATAGGAAGAGGACAAGTGTCCTAGTGTTTCATGCATTAGAGGAGTTAACAAAATAGATTGAGGAGTTAACTGAGTGGACTGATCAGTTAATAGAATAGACTAATCAGTTAAGTGAATTGATTGATTAGTTAACTGATTTGAAGTGGAGGACAAATAGGACATGTGTGTGAGGATAAATGCTAATTAAATATTAGAATATTTAATTACATGTGCACGTGGATTTATTGAATTTGTTTTGGTATTAATTCAATTTTGGAGGAAATGGATAATTTAAATAAATATTTGGATTTATTTAAATATAGAGAATGAGAAGAATTAATTAAATAATTTGGTATTATTTAATTTAGAATGACTTTAGAAGAATTGGGAAGATTTAATTAAATAAATGATTTTATTTTATTTTTGGAGAAATATGAATCAAGATAAATAAATTGATTTATTTATTTATTGATAGAGGAATTTAGAATGAAATAAATATTTAAAATATTTACTTAGACAGAGTCATATCATTTTTAGGTGTATAAAATTCCTTTGCCAAAAATATCCTAAAACCTAATCAACCTTAATCAATTCAAACATTTCCTAATCAACCTTGCCCAATTCAAATATTCCCTAATCAAAATTTCATCAACCTTAAAAGCAAAGAAAACTTCTATAGAAATCTAGGGATCTGCATAGGACACATTCTAAAAAGTGATAGATTGTTGCCCTTATCTTTATCATATATCCAATTGTTGAACTTATCAAAATCTTGGTGAACTATCACAATCAACCTGAACCTATCAACTTATCTATATCAGGAACATATCAAAGAGCACTAGATCTCTCCATCATATCATATCATATCTTGAGCAAGTTATCATATCGGTATCATATATGTTGCATATCAGTTTGGTTGGACTCATATGTCTAGTACAAGTGAACGTTATCATATCTTGAGCAAGTTATCATATCAGGATCATATCTGTAGCATATCAGTTTGCTTGGATTCATAAGTCTAGTACAAGTGAACGTTATCATATCTTGAGCAAAAATATCATATCATTATCATATCTTATATCAATGGAGATCTAGCATACCTTTGACTTCCTTGGTTTAGATTAAGCCTAAGGGTCTCAAATTTGATTTTTGAAACATATCTAAATTCGATATCATTTTAACAATAGTATATGGTAACTACAAGAGCACTCTCTAAACTAGAAGAAATGGATCCTAGAAGAATATCAATCAATGTCTCAGGAACCTCTTATGTTTCAACTACAAACACTAATTCTGACGAATATGGCACGCCATCTAGGACATCACCCTTGCCCTTGGAACAAGCGCTTATGGAAGACCTAGATGAAATGCCTACTTCTAAGGAAGTAGAAGACTTTGAAGTTGTATGCTCAAAATCATGACTTTGCTTTCCTGGGGCTGTTGGGTCAGATTTCGGCACACACACGGAACCTTCCCTCCTTGCCACGGGGCAATCTGCCACGTCACTCTCACTCACGTGGAAGTAGCCAATTGAGAGGAGGCAAGACATGGTGGGGGTTTGGCTTGTTGGAGAGCTGGACTTCGCAGAGAGGGGACGGCAAGTCCTATGGCCTTTGTTGTTGTGTGCTAAGTTGAATGTTTCGTTCAATGGTAGTTGTTGTTGAGATAACCCTATGACCTGAAGGGTCACTAGTTTCTCTTCTCCTATTGGGGTTTCTTCTATTCCACCTTTGTGTGGGTAAGCAGTTTCTTGCGTTTATGTCCTCTTGTCTCTCAATGCGTTGAATGAGTTCTTGTTGTATTTGGAGTTGTCTAGTTTCTTCTATCAACAAGAGGACAAATGGGTCTCCTTGTGGTAGAGTAAAGGCTTCTTGTTGTTGTCATGGATTGATCTCCTCGACCTCATCACAGAGAGCCCTCACCCACTCTCCTCTTACTCCTAGGCACATTCAAGAGCCAAGATGGAGGTAGATGTGTGATGACTAACCTTAACTAGGTTTAGGGTTTTGACCTAGGGTTTAGTTGACCTAGGGTTTGGCTATGTTTTGACTTATTTTTACCTTGTGACGTGATCAAGGGTTTGATTGAATTGTTTAACCGTGGTTACCTCGTGATGGTATCGAGGGTTTGCAATTTTATCTTTTCTAGGGTTTCTATATGCATGCAAATCTAAATGATATGCAAACGTATTTTTGTGCTTTTTTAGTAATCTGGAAATAAAAGTGCTATTTAATCTATGAAAGGGAAATATGGATGCAAACTAATATGACTTTTCCTAATGCAATCTTAATCTATGTTTTTGGGTTTTCGATTGTTTTGAAGTAATCTAATCTAAAAAAGGAAAATGCTTCTTCAAATAATCTAGATCTAAGAATATGAAAGCAGTTATTCTAACATGCAAGATCTAACTATCAAGGAAAAAGCAAAGTTTTATTGTTCCCAAGAGCAAATTTGATTTTCTAATTACTATGAATTGAATAAAGCAATGAAGGAACTTGAAAGAAATGAAGATTTGTGTGACTCCACTACCCTCAGAAATCCTCAATATTGGCAACCTCGAGTCCTTTTGAAGCAACGGGAGATCCTCTTGATGACAAACCGACACAAAGAAGCAAAAAGAAGCTTGTTGAAGCTTGAAAGAGCTCAATGAGAACTTTGGTTGAGCACAATGGCATAGAATGAAGTAGCATAACGATGCTTGGTTGAACAATGAATAAAGCAAAAGGCACCTTCATCCTGTAAGAGCATTTGAATGCTAAGTTGGAGAGCAAAAATTGGCAAGAGTTGTGTGCACAATGAATTTGCCTCCCTTTGTACTTGAGGGAGGGGTGTATTTATAGGTTTAGGGAATGGGATCGATTGAGAAGTTAACTCATTTGATTGATGAGTTAACAAGGATGATTGGGGAGTTAACAAGGTTGATTTGGGAGTTAACAAGGTTGATTACCCAGTGAACTCAGCTAACTATGGAGTGATAAATAAATAATAACTTATCACTGAAGAGGAAATGGAGATGTCAAGATGCATGAGATTGATTGAGCAGTTAATTTTACATCAACCGGAGTTAATTATGCATGTGTGGGTGAATGAAATAGTCAACTCCATATTAGGCATAAAAAATCATGCGAATTGGAAGAAAAATAGGTGAAAACAGAGCTAAAACGAGTGAGAAACTCAAGTTTTTCCGCGGTTGGAAATATGACAAGGTCACCCCTTTTTCCAGTAGGGTCACCCCTGGGCGACCATGGGTCACCCAGGGGAGATTAGGGTTGGACAAGGTTTTCTGAAGAACTATAGGAGGAATGAAAGAAGAGAAGAAAAGGAGGGGTTCTACCTTCGGAAACAGGTCAGTCATGTGCAAGAATCCAAATCTCTACTTGCACCTGCAGGATCTCTTGGGGGAGATCTGGAAATAATGGGGGGAGATTTGGATTGGTTGAGTAGAATTGAAAACTGAAAGCGGGAGATGGATAGGGGTGTTGGACTACTTGACAACACTAAGAGGGGGGGTGAATCAGTGTTGTAGACAAAAACACTTTGTTTACTTTTATCACAGACTTTAAAATAGAAAGAAATTGTTGATTAAAGATTTATTAACACAAGAGATTATGAATAAGTAAACCATGCAACAAAGAGACCAGAAGACAATGATTTCAGGAGTGGAAAACCCTCATGGGGTAGAAAAAACACTCATTAAATGCCTCACTGGCTACAGAAAAATGTCTCACTGACAAGTTTAAATGCCTCACTGGCTATTTGAATGCCTCACTGGCTAATACAAGTGCCTCACTGGCAGATTCAATGACATAAGTAGAAACAACCAAATTAGGGGGTTACCCTGTTACTATGTTCATCAACAACATACAACTCCAATGCTTTGTCTACAAGTATTCCTTTTGAAACAAGATTCCTATCATGAAATAAAGATTCTCTTTACAAGATTCCCCTTAGACAAAATCAGCGACCTTCAACAAACCTAGTGATCATATTGTTATGAACAATAACATTTTCTTAAAAACATATCATTTCATTGCAAAACACATCAAGCTCCTCTGCAAGTCATTTCATCACTTCACACTTCTTAATGTCTTCAAGCAATATGATCTTTTCAAACAAAACAAAACCTCACAAATAACATACAGTGACTAACATGAGTTTAATCTTTTTGAAACCATATACACAAGGATCATAATCACACTCTCATGAGGCTTCTTTGATGCATATAAACTAAAACCCTATTACAAATCCATATCTTCAAGATTTATTAAAATATACATGCTTGTCTTTGTCATACCTTATAGAAGTCACATCTACAAACCTATCTTCCTCTACTACAGTCATGAGAACATTCTACTACATATAGGTTTTCCTTTTGGAGATGATCAAAAAACCCTCAATCATACTGCAACTCCAAACCTTTAAAATCCAATCTTACAACTCTATAATTACAAATCTAACATGATTTGAAAGAGATTTTCCTTTAGAGTCCAATGTATTCATTCAATCACTCACAAACAACTCAGACATCATTATATCAAATTTCCTGGACATATCAATTTGGAAAAACAACTGTTTAAGCAGTTAGAGAGCTTCGTTTGTAACCACTCGTCAAATTTTAAACGAGGATAGTCGTTACAATTCAAACTTTCTTTAAATTATGACATTCGATCATAGTAAGGCGCCTTTACAACTTTGAAACCCTGACGTTGATCCTTTTGAGCAGGCTCAATCCAAAGAAGAAAACCGAAGTAACCGGTCTTATATGAAGGGACCCAGTTAAATACATGTTATGACAACCCTTCAAAGAGTAACCTTTAAGTAGATTAACCTATGATAAGGGGTCAACTTAAAAAAAAGAACAAAAGAACTTATAAAGGATGACATGCTTAGAGAGGATTTAAAGACTTAGTGTTCATTAAGAACATGTTAGGGTTTCAACATGGTTTTCTAGGGTTTAAAGGCTTTATACAAGTGACAAGAAGAAACCCTAGTAGAATTAAAGGAAATTTACATCAAAAAGATATGAAGGCCATTGATGGTTTGAGGCTTTGGAGTCTTAGGTTAAGATTTAGGGTTTAGAAGCTAGGGGAAGCATTTGTAACAAACCCTTAACAACATAAAATTACCCAAGCCCTAGTTTCAAGATTGTGGAAAGGTAAAGTTCTGAACAAAGAGCTAGGACTCTCAAAAGCTCTCAAAGATTCTAAACATAACACAAACTTAAAGAACAAACCTTAGAACTTAGCAAACTTCTTTAGGACTTTAGATCAACCTGTATCAATTGTTCTAAAGAAGATTAATGAAGGCAAGCATTCATCAAAGATAAAAAACAAACAACATGATGAGCCTTATCATAGGTTTAATGTCTTTGTAACATGTTTCTCTGCGAGACCAAATCAAAACACATGCCTTTGTCATCAATGGACCATCTAAAGATTCTTTTGCATTGTGTCATGAGATCCTTCTGCTCTTGTCAGACATCACTATTACTGAGATTGAAACTTTTTGAACCTGAGCATGAGTCACTTTGATTTACAACAACACATTGTCAAATCCATCAAAGACATCAAGGTGAGTCCATGAGCAATTCCAAGCATGAACATACTCCAAGCATGAAGTCCTAAATTATCAATCAATTAGAAGTCTTGATATAAACCATGACATCCTGATGTCCTGATACAAATCATGATGAACACATGAACCTCTTCCTTGTCATTCCATAACATCCTAAAACATGATGACAAGAACATGAACACATGAACATGAAGAACATCCATATAAATGCAAACTCACCAAGCTCACTAACACATCATAATCTTGACATCAATGACAATCTTCTCCACAATCTCCCCCTTTGTCATTGATGGCAAAACTTATAGCTTATAGCTCCTCTCTCACTCCCCCTTTTTGTTATCCAATAACAAAGACCAGGCTTCCCTTATCCTGCAACCTCAGAGAAAGATATCACCACTCAGTGCCTGCTAAAAAATATGCATACAGTCCATGTGAAAATCTGTAACAATAAATCTCAAGCACCAAAAATACTGTCAGAGATAAAAACAAAGGATCACAGTGAACTGTGATGTGAACACCAAAGTGAACATGGATCACTGCATAACCAAATTTTACTGAGATAGACTGCATATTCTGGTCCAAGACATGTTCATTGGCATTAGAACTTGTCAAAAACCTGAGCATCAGACAACAAACCATTTAGGCATATCATAATGGAAAGCAAGGCACATAACTCTTGTAAACATTGAACATGCTGAAGACCCTCAACTCAACATCTTGAATCACACAGTCCCATATTAGTATTGTTATTGTCTTCTTAATTATCAAATCATCAAGATCAATGTCAGCAAGGTCTCTCTGTCAACACAGATGTACTTGATTGTTTTGATAAAGCAAGTAGGCATGTATCACAAGCACTGTTACCAAGACTGTCAAGGCATTGTATACCACTGAAAGGTTAAAGAATTAGCTGAAGAACATCAAGAAACATCAGTCAAAGCAATCAACACTGTATGATCAAACTAGTAGAGAATCCATTGTGCATCAGAATCTAGAAGCACTGTATGTCACTGTACCAGTCCAAAATAGTTCAAAGGTCAAGAGTCAAGTGAGTTCAAAGATTAAGAGTTAACTGAAATCAACTGAAACTCCATGCTACTCCACCTGAGGTCTTACTAGCCTCATAACACTATCCAAGTATAATGTAACTGTCACAGAAATTGTCATGCACTGTACAACTAAAAAAGCACGACAAATGACTGCAATTTCAATGACAAACACACTCCAAAACATATGGACATGACATGGTATTATCATAAATGCACCTTGCAACATCATTATACATTTATTGTCCTATCATCATTATAACAAGAAATCACTATTACAAACCACTGTCACTGCATAAATCAAGGCATCAATCACTGCACAAAAGAATCAGACATCAAGCACCTGTATCAAACAACAAGAACTACTGTCGTCAGAACATCAAATCACTATAACAAGGCACTAAGGATCACTTAATTGCTCTTAGTCTTCAAAAATTGCACTTTGACAAGGCACACTGTCATAGACTTTATAAGAGTATTAACAAGAGATCGTTAAAAGAATCATCTTTTGCCTTCTGTCCTACAAGAAAAACATAAAGATAACATAACCATATTTCATTCATCTGAGGCATGAGGCACATCCTTGACCACTACAACATACTACTTCACTGACAAGAAGTTATTTTCCCACAATATACCATTATTGAGAGCTAATCAAACACATTGTTCATATTTTGAGCATCATTGTGATTACATGAACTCCTTGCTCCACTCTAATGCAGAATGCTCAAAATGACTTAAAAAGAAGAACATTGTCCATTAAAGATCTAATTAAGCACATTAGCAATTATCATTAAGGAATATCACTTGGAGTAAGGGAATCATTGTAACAGCATCAAAGAGCAAGCATCACTGTATAATCAAACCATAAACCTCTTGTATGATCAAACCACTGTTGAAGGCAATGAGATCACAATCCACTGTACCATAAGCAAATTATCAATGATCAAGATTCAAGAACTGAAGACATCACTATTGAAGGTACTAAGAATATGAATCACTGTATGTAAAAACATCAAGGATCACTGTCCTATCATGCAACCAAGAAGACAAGTGGCATATCAAAACCATCCTAAAGCATATCTAACATATCAAGAAGATACTAGGTGATTGATCTTGTGATTAAAGACATATGGTACACTGTGATCAAAAAAATAACACTAATCAACCAACTACTACTATCCTTATTACTCCCATCTTCAATATTTACCATGATCATGCATGTGAATCACTACTGTTAGCATCAGAATTACTTGCTTCTAGAAGGATTGAACACTTTTGAATAATCACATGAGAACTTCAAAATGTTGACCTAATCAAGCTAATCTATTTTCAAAGAAGGAACGTCAATCCTTAAGCACATTTAATCCTCAACTCACACTTTTGTCATCAAGGGCAAGACAACATGAGAATGACTTGAAACCTTGTTAAGGCATGAAACTGTCTTGAAGATAAGATGAAACTTTGTCATCTCTTTTCACATGATGATCAAGTATGAAGGTTGTTGCTCCCGATCTGTCTAATGCTGATATATCCTTCTAATTTTTTTCATGGCATTTAAACAATAATACTATGAATATCTCCCCCTTAACTCATGCTTTTCTTTATGCACTTATAAATGTCTTTTGCGTAGTATGCACAAGCTTATACCCTTCCTTTTCCTGGCTTTGCTTTATTCTCCAAACTAACATAGAATCTTTGTTTTTCTTGCCTAAGGTATTCACCTGCTTTTGCTTGAACATGTAAGCTCTAGATGACTTTATTAGCCTTCCTCTACACCATTGTGCTATGTGCCCAAACATATTGCATCTATAACACAAAATATTGTAGTCTTGAACAAGAGAACAGTAGTTTCTTCGAGGTGATCTGAAAGAACTTCTATAACCATATATTTCATGCACCAAACAATTTCTTGCTAGATGACCAACTTTGTTACAGTTATAACACACATTATTATAATCTTGATTTGACAAACTATAAAATCTTTCCTTCTTACTCCAACCAAAACCATTTCTTTCACAATCTCTAGCTCTATGACCATAAATATGGCAAGAATAGCAATAACCATGAAACTGAGGGTAGTTGTAACTTACTGAATGATATTGCCCGAGAGATGGAGATCTTGTAAACTTCATAGTTTTTCTTCCTTTGTTTTATCTCTTCTTCTTATCCTCAGGAGTGGCAACATGATATCCTAGATCAATTTTCTTCCTAGGTGCATTCCTAACTTTAGAACACTGTCCTTCTTCATAACCTAGACTTGTAGTGTCCTTGTAATGCTTTTGCTTGCTCAACATGTCATTCATGTAGTTAGTACTCTTTTCAAATTGAAGACTCTTGTGCAATTTAGAAGATGACATTTCTAATTCCTTTCTCGAAGAAACTATTTCTTTTTCTAGCTTTAAGCATTCACTACTTTTAACTTCAAGATCATATTTTGTAAAGTCAACCACTCTTTTGGCTTCTTCTAGTTCTATTTTTAGACTAATAGTTAACTTGTTTGATTCTTCAATTTGACCTCTTAAATCTATAATCAACTTTCTTGCCTCTTCAAGCTCTAATGAGACTTTTGACAAATCTGAACATACCTTGTCTTTTGAATCTTTTTCTTGTTGAAGTTGATATTCTAATCTCTTATTCTCTTTTCTGAGTTGCTTGATTATATCCAAAGAACACAAGAGTTCGCCTTCAACATCTACTTCACATTCATCTTCATCTAACTCTTGTTTATCTTCATTCACAAAGAGATCTCCTTCTGCATAATCAATCTTAACAACATCATTTTCTTTATCACTCTTTGTATCAACTTTCAAGGGTGACTCATGTAACAACTCATTGCTTGACTTGAATGGGGCTTCTTTTACAACCTCTCTTTGTTTGACTTCTTTCTTTTCTTTGTTTCTTTTACACTTTCCGATGGTACTCCACTATCATGACCTACCCAAGCCTGTTAGAATCCTATAGGGAAACTTGGCTCTGATACCACTTATTTGAGTACTTGACAACACTGAGGGGGGGGGGTGAATCAATGTTGTAGACAAAAACATTTTATTTACTTTTATCACAGACTTTAAAACAGAAAGAAATTGTTGATTAAAGCTTTATTAACACAAGAGACTGTGAATCAAGGAACTGAACATACAAGAATTATGAACAAGTAAACCATGAAACAAAGAGACCATAAGACAATGATTTCAGCAGTGGAAAACCCTCGTGGGGTAGAAAAACCACTCATTAAATGCCTCACTAGCTTAATTTGAAAAACATGCCTCATTGGCTACAGAAAAATGTCCCACTGACAAGTTTAAATGCCTCACTGGCAGATTCAATGACATAAGTAGAAACAACCAAATCAGGGGGTTACCTTATTACTATGTTCATCACCAACATACAACTCCAATGCTTTGTCTACAAGTATTCCTTCTGAAACAAGATTCCTATCATGAAAGAAAGATTCTCTTTACAAGATTCCCCTTAGACAAACCCAGTGACCTTCAACAAACTCGGTGATGAGATTATTATGAACAATAATCTTTTCTTAAAAACATTTCATTTCACTGCAAAACACATCAAGCTCCTCTGCAAGTCATTTCATCACTTCACCCTTCTTGATGTCTTCAAGCAATATGATCTTTTCAAACAAAAAAAAACCTCACAAATAACATACAGTGACTAACATGAGTCTGATCTTTTTGAAACCATATACTCAACTGAAGGATCATAATCACACTCTCATGAGGCTTCTTTCATGCATATAAACTAAAACCCTATTATAGATCCATATCTTCAAGATTTATTGAAATATACATGGTTGTCTTTGTCATACCTTATAGAAGTCACATTTGCAAACCCATCTTCCTCTGCTAAGGTCATGAGAACATTCTACTACATACAGGTTTTCCTTTTGGAGATGATAAAAAAACCCTCAATCATACTGCAACTCCAAACCTTTAAAATCCAATCTTACAAGATCTATAATTACAAATCTCTCATGATCTGAAAGAGATTTTCCTTTAGAGTCTAATGTATTCATTCAATCACCCACAAACAACTCAGACATCATTATATCAAATTTCCTGGCCATATCAGTTTGGAAAGATGACTATTTAAGCAGTTAGAGACCTTCGTTTGTAACCACCCGTCAAATTTTAAACAAGGAAGATAGTCATTACAATTCAAACTTTCTTTAAATTATGACCTTCAATCATAGTAAGGCACCTTTACAGCTTTGAAACCCTGTTGTTGATCCTTTTGAGCAGGCTCAATCAAAAGAGGACATGAAGGGGAACAGTTAAATACATGTTATGACAACCCTTCAACGGGTAACCTTTAAGTAGGTTAACCTGGGTCAACTTCAAAAATAGAACAAAAGAACTTATAAAGGATGATGGACTTAGAGAGGATTTAAAGACTTGGTGCTCATTAAGAACATGTTAGGTTTTCAACATAGTTTTGTAGGGTTTAAATGCTTTATACAAGTGACAAGAAGAAACACTAGTAGAATAAGAGGGAATTTACATCAACAAGATATGAAGGCCATTGATGGTTTGAGGCTTTGGAGTCTTAGGCCAAGATTTAGGGTTTAGAAGCTAGGGGAAGCATTTGTAACAAACCCTTAACAACATAAAATTACCCAAGCCCTAGTTTCAAGACTGTGGAAAGGTAAATTTCTGAACAAAGAGCTAGGACTCTCAAAAGCTCTCAAAGATTCTAAACATAACACAAACTTAAAGAACAAACCTTAGAACTTAGCAAACTTCTTTAGGACTTTAGATCAACCTGTATCAATTGTTCCAAAGAAGATTAGTGAGGGAAAGCATTCATCAAAGATTAAAAAAATAAACAACATGATGAGCCTCATCACAGGTTTAATGTCTCTGTCACATGTTTCTCTACAAGACCAAATGAAATCACATGCCTTTGTCATCAATGGACCATCTAAAGATTCTTTTGCATTGTGTCATGAGATCCTTCTGCTCTTGTCAGACATCACTATTACTGAGATTGAAACTTCTTGAACATGAGCATGAGTCACTTTGATTTACAACAACACATTGTCAAATCCATCAAAGACATCAAGGTAGGCCCATGAGCAATTCCAAGCATGAACTTACTCCAAGAATGAAGTCCTAAATTATCAATCAATTAGAAGTCTTGATATAAACCATGATATCCTGATGTCCTGATACAAATCATGATGAACACATGAACCTCTTCCTTGTCATTCCATAACATCCTGAAACATGATGACAAGAACATGAACACATGAACATGAAGAACATCCATATCAATGCAAACTCACCAAGCTCACTAACACACCATAATCATGACATTAATGACAATCTTCTCCACAATCTCCCCCTTTGTCATTGATGGAAAAACTTATAGCTTATAGCTCCTCTCTCACTCCCCCTTTTTGTCACCAATGACAAAGGATAGGCTTCCCTTATCCTGTAACCTCAGAGAAAGATATCACCACTCAGTGCCTACTAAAAAATATGCATACAGTCCTTATGAAGATCTGTAACAACAAATCTCAAGCACCAAAAATACTATCAGAGATAAAAACAAAGGATCATAGTGAACTGTGATGTGAACACAAGAGTGAACATGGATCACTGCATAACCAAATTTTATTGAGATAGACTCCATATTCTGGTCCAAGACATGTTCATTGGCATTAGAACTTGTCAAAAACCTGAGCATCAGACAACAAACCATTTAGGCATATCATAATGGAAAGCAAGGAATATAACTCTTGTAAACATTGAACATGCTGAAGACCCTCAACTCAACATATTGAATCACGCTGTCCCATATTTGTACTGTTATTGTCTTCTTAATGATCAAATCATCAAGATCAATGTCAGCAAGGTCTCTCTGTCAACACAGATGCACTTGATTGTTTTGATAAAGCAAGTAGGCATGTATCACAAGCACTATTACCAAGATTGTCAGGGCATTGTATACCATTAAAAGGTTAAAGAATTAGCTGAAGAACGTCAAGAAACATCAGTCAAAGCAATCAACACTATATGATCAAACTAGTAGAGAATCCACTGTGCATCAGAATCTAGAAGCACTGTATGTCACTGTACCAGTCCTAAATAGTTCAAAGGTCAAGAATCAAGTGATTTCAAAGATTAAGAGTTAACTGAAACCATCAAGAATTACTGTACCATCAACTAAAACTCCATGATACTCCCCCTGAGGTCTTACCAGCCTCATAACACTATCCAAGTATAATGTAACTATTATAGAAAGTGTCATGCACTATACAACTAAAAAAGTATGACAAATGACTACAATTTCAATGACAAACACACTCCAAAACATATGGACATGACATGGTATTATCATAAATGCACCTTGCAACATCATTATACATTTATTGTTCTATCATCATTATAATAAGAAATCACTATTACAAACCACTGTCACTGCATAAATCAAGGCATCAAGCAGTGCACAAAGGCATCAGACATCAAGTACATGTATCAAACAACAAGAACTATTGTCATCAGAACATCAAATCACTGTAACAAGGCACTAAGGATCACTTAATTGCTCTTAGTCTTCAAAAATTACACTTTGACAAGGCACACTGTCATAGACTTTATAAGAGTATAAACAAGAGATCATTAAAAGAATTGTCTTCTGCCTTCTGCCTTGCAAGAAAAACATAAAGATAACATAACCATATTTCATTCATCTGAGGCATGAGGCACATCCTTAACCACTGTAGCATACTACTTCACTGACAAGAAGCTATTTTCCCACAATATACCATTATTGAGAGCTAATCAAAGACACTGTTCATATTTTGAGCATTATTGTGATTAGATGAACTCCTTGCTCCACTATAGTGCAGAATGCTCAAAATGACTTAAAAAGAAGAACATTGTCCATTAAAGATCTAATTAAGCACATTAGCCACTATCATTAAGGAATATCACTTGGAGCAAGGGAATCATTGTAACAACATCAAAGAGTAAGCATCACTGTATAATCAGACCAAAAATCTCTTGTATGATCAAACCACTGTTGAAGGCACCAAGATCACAATCCAATGTACCATAAGCAAATTATTGAAGAATCAAGAGTTGAAGACATCGCTGTTGAAGGAACTAAAAATATTAAACATCAAGGATCACTATCCTATCATGCAACCAAGAAGACAAGTGGCATAACAAAACCATCCTGAAGCATATCAAACATATCAAGAAGACTTTATCAAGAAGATACCAGGTGATTGATCTTGTGATTAAAGACAGATGGTACATTGTGATCAAGCAAATAACACTAATCAACCAACTACTACTATCCTTATTACTTCTGTCTTCAATATTTACCATGATCATGCATGTGAATCACTACTGTCAGCATCAGAATTACTTGCTTCTAGAAGGACTGAACACTTTTGAATAATCACATGAGAACTTCAAAATGCTGACCTAATCAAGCTAATCTATTTTCAAAGAAGGAACGCCAATCCTTAAGCACATTTAATCCTCAACTCACACTTTTGCCATCAAGGGACAAACAACATGAGAATGACTTGAAACCTTGTTAAGGTATGAAACTGTCTTGAAGATAAGATCAAACATGAAGGTTGTTGCTCTTGATTTGTCTAATGCTGATATATCCTTCTAATTTTTTTCACGGGGTTTAAACAATAAGACTATGAATATCTCCCCCTTAACTCATGCTATTCTTTATGTACTTATAAATGTCTTTTGCGCAGTATGCACAAGCTTAGACCCTTCCTTTTCCTAGTTTTTCTTTATTCTCCAAACTAACATAGAATCTTTGTTTTTCTTGCCCAAGGTATTCACCTACTTTTGCTCAAACATGTAAGCTCTAGATGACTTTATTAGCCTTCCTCTACACCATTGTGCTATGTACCCAAACATATAGCATCTATAACACAAAAATATTGTAGTCTTGAACAAGGGAAGAGTAGTTTCTTCTAGGTCATCTGAGAGAACTTCTATAACCATATATTTCATGCACCAAACAATTTCTTGCTAGATGACCAACTTTGTTACAGTTATAACATACATTATTATAATCCGTATTTGACAAACTATAAAATCTTTCCTTCTTACTCCAACCAAAACCATTTCTTTCACAATCTCTAGCTCTATGACCATAAATATGGCAAGAATAGCAATAACCATGAAACTGAGGGTAGTTGTAACTTACTGAATGATATTGCCCGAGAGATGGAGATCTTGTAAACTTCATAGTTTCTCTTCCTTTGTCTTCTCTCTTCTTCTTATCCTCAGGAGTAGCAACATGATATCCTAGATCAATTTTCTTCCTAGGTGCATTCCTGACTTTAGAACATTGTCCTTCTTCATAACCTAGACCTGTAGTGTCCCTGTAATGCTTTTGCTTGCTCAACATGTCATTCAGGTAGTTAGTACTCTTTTCAAATTGAAGACTCTTGTGCAATTTTGAAGATTCCATTTTTAATTCCTTTCTCAAAGAAATTATTTCTTTTTCTAGTTTTAAGCATTCACTAGTCTTAACTTCAAGATCATATTTGGTAAAGTCAACCACTCTTTTGGCTTATTCTACTTCTATTTTTAGACTAATAGTTAACTTGTTTGATTCTTTAATTTGACCTCTTAAATCTATAATCAACTTTCTTGCCTCTTCAAGCTCTAATGAAACTTTTGCCAAATCTGAACATACCTTGTCTTTTGAATCTTTTTCTTGTTGAAGTTGATATTCCAATCTCTTATTCTCTTTTCTGAGTTGCTTGATTATATCTAGAGCACACAAGAGTTCACCTTCAACATCTACTTCACATTCATCTTCATCTAACTCTTGTTCATCTTCATTCACAAAGAGATCTCCTTCTGCATCATCAATCTTAACAACAAAATCATTTTCTTTATCACTCTTTGTATCAACTTTCAAGGGTGACTCATGCAACAACTCATTTCTTGACGTGACTGGGGCTTGTTTTACAACCTCTCTTTGTTTGGCTTCTTTCTTTTCTCCGTTTCTTCTACACTTTCCCATGGTACTCCACTATCATGACCTACCCAGGCCTATTAGACTCCTATAGGAAAACTTGGCTCTGATACCACTTGTTGGAGTACTTGACGACACTGAGGGGGGGGGGGTGAATCAATGTTGTAGATAAAAACACTTTATTTACTTTTATCATAGACTTTAAAATAGAAAGAAATTTGTGATTAAAGCTTTATGAACACAAGAGACTATGAATGAAGGAACTAAACATACAAGAATTATGAACAAGTAAACCATGAAACAAAGAGACCATAAGACAATGATTTCAGGAGTGGAAAACCCTCATGGGGTAGAAAAACCACTCATTAAATGCCTCACTGGCTTAATTTGAAAAAAATGCCTCACTGGCTACAAAAAAATGTCCCACTGACAAGCTTAAATGCCTCACTGGTTGAATGTGCCTCACTAACTATTTGAATGCCTCACTGGCTAATACAAGTGCCTCATTGGCAAATTCAATGATATAAGTAGAAACAACCAAATCAGGGGGTTACCCTGTTACCATGTTCATCACCAACATACAACTCCAATGCTTTGTCTACTAGTATTCCTTCTGAAACAAGATTCCTATCATGAAAGAAAGATTCTCTTTACAAGATTCCCCTTAGACAAACTCAGTGACCTTCAACAAACCTAGTGATCAGATTGTTATGAACAATAATCTTTTCTTAAAAACATATCATTTCACTGCAAAACACATCAAGCTCCTCTGCAAGTCATTTCATCACTTCACACTTCTTAATGTCTTCAAGCATTATGATCTTTTCAAACAAAACAAAACCTCACAAATAACATACAATGACTAGCATGAGTCTGATCTTTTTGAAACCATATACTCAACTGAAGGATCATAATCACACTCTCATGAGGCTTCTTTCATGCATATAAACTAAAACCCTATTATAGATCCATATCTTCAAGATTTATTGAAATATACATGTTTGTCTTTGTCATACCTTATAGAAGTCACATCTGCAAACCCATCTTCCTCTGCTACAGTCATGAGAACCTTCTACTGCATACAGGTTTTCCTTTTGGAGATGATAAAAAAACCCTCAATCATACTGCAACTCCAAACCTTTAAAATCCAATCTTACAAGCTCTATAATTACAAATCTCACATTATCTGAAAGAGATTTTCCTTTAGAGTCCAATGTATTCATTCAATCACTCTCAAACAACTCAGACATCATTATATCAAATTTCCTGGCCATATCAGTTTGGAAAGACAACTATTTAAGCAGTTAGAGAGCTTCATTTGTAACCACCCATAAAATTAAACAAGGAAGATAGTCGTTACAATTCAAACTTTCTTTAAATTCTGACCTTTGATCATAGTAAGGCACCTTTACAACTTTGAAACCCTACCGTTGATTCTTTTGAGCTGGCTCAATCCAAAGAAGACATGAAGGGGCCCAGTTAAATACATGTTATGACAACCCTTCAATGAGTAACCTTTAAGTAGGTTAACCTATGATAAGGGGTCAACTTAAAAAATTGAACAAAAGAACTTATAAAGGATGACGAGCTTAGAGATGATTTAAAGACTTAGTGCTCATTAAGAACATGTTAGGGTTTCAACATAGTTTTATAGGGTTTAAATGCTATATACAAGTGACAAGAAGAAACCCTAGTAGAATCATAGGAAATTTACATCAACAAGATATGAAGGCCTATGATGGTTTGAGGCTTTGGAGTCTTAGGCCAAGATTTAGGGTTTAGAAGCTAGGGGAAGCATTTGTAACAAACCCTTAACAACATAAAATTACCCAAGCCCTAGTTTCAAGACTGTGGAAAGGTAAAGTTCTGAACAAAGAGCTAGGACTCTCAAAAGCTCTCAAAGATTCTAAACATAACACAAACTTAAAGAACAAACCTCAGAACTTAGCAAACTTCTTTAGGACTTTAGATCAACATGTATCAATTGTTCCAAAGAAGATTAATGAAGGCAAGCATTCATCAAAGATAAAAAACAAACAACATGATGAGCCTCATCACAGTTTTAATGTCTCTGTCACATGTTTCTCTGCAAGACCAAATCAAATCACATGCCTTTGTCATCAATGGACCATCTAAAGATTCTTTTGCATTGTGTCATGAGATCCTTCTGCTCTTGTCAGACATCACTATTACTAAGATTGAAATTTTTTGAACCTGAGCATGAGTCACTTTGATTTACAACAACATATTGTCAAATCTATCAAAGACATCAAGGTGAGCCCATGAGCAATTCCAAGCATGAACTTACTCCAAGCATGAAGTCTTGAATTATCAATCAGTTAGAACTCTTGAGATAAACCATGATATCCTGATGTCCTGTTACAAATCATGATGAACACATGAACCTCTTCCTTGTCATTCCATAACATCCTAAAACATGATGACAAGAACATGAACACATGAACATGAAGAACATCTGTATCAATGCAAACTCACCAAGCTCACTAACACACCATAATCTTGACATCAATGAGAATCTTCTCCACAAGGGGAAACACGAGGGAAAGGTGAAAACTCACCTACAAGACACTTACAAGGCTTAGGAGCAAGGTCAAAAGCTCAGAAAATGCAAATCAACAAGTGTCGCAAAAAGGTACCAAGAAGCGTCGCAAGCGACGAGAAAGAAAATGACAAAGAGGAAACAACACAAGACAATAAAGAAGACATGTAATCAATAGGTTTGCTACTTAGAGGACATTATTTCACGCTTACATGTACGTGACAAGGATTAAAATCATCATAGGGTCCTCGTAGAAGCTATGCGTGATTTTTGTACTTACAGAAGTTGATCCAAGAGGCTTTAAGCTCATTGAAATATTGATGGCTAGACACCCTGATTACTATATGAACATGTTGCTAAAACAAGGTGCTAGAATTCCCTCTCAAGAAGAAATAAGACCCCTTGGGGATAAGGATCCTGTCATTAGCCAAATGTATACCACCATTGACCTCTTAACCTGGGTACCATTTCTAGAAGTATCCTAGGAATGGAATCTATGCCTATGCCTCAACCTTCAAATTCCATGTTTATCCCAAGTTCACCTACCATTCCCAATTTGTCCATGCCTATATCTCAACCTTTGAACTCCATGTTTAACCCAAACCCACCCACCATTGAAAACTTGTCCATGACTCAACAAACTCATGTTCCTACCTCAAACATCCTTCAAACACACTATGGTACCCAAAATCCTTTTTCAATACCACTACCCATATCCCTCAAACTCAAGTTCAAACCTCATCCTTTACTCCCCAACAACCAAATTTAATGTCTAATAATAACCTTTTCAACCAGAATTCAAATTATAATCAAAATCCCCAAATTGATGAAGTAATGGTAATAAGGCAATAATTTAAAGAGTTACAAAAACAAATGTTGGACCTTCAAATGGGAAGTACCAAAAAGAGTTATACTTTAGAGGACATTTGTCCTTGCCTATTTGATAGATCCCTTAACATGATTCTATTCCCTAAGAACTTTGACATCCCCAAATTCGATAAATATAAGGGTAAAGGTGATCCTAGAGAACATGTGCAAGAATTCTATTTAGCTTGCATGGAAGTATCCTATAATGAAACTTATCTCATGCACCTATTTCCTGGAAGTCTAGTGGGCCAAGCAATAGAGTGGTTTTCTCACCTACCTCAAGGGATCAAAAGTTTTCCCAAATTGGCCGAGAAATTTATCTAACATTTCTCCTATAGCATTGAACATGAAACTTCAATGACTGATTTGTATAATACAAAGCAAAAGAATGGTGAATATTTTGCTTCATTTTTACAAAGGTGGAGGAATTTGGCAAGTAAAATTCCTTGGTCAATTCCTGAAAAAGAATTGGTCAACATCTTTACTCAAAATCTAAATCAAGAAATGAGCTTCCATGTTCAAGTTCAAGGTCCTAATACCTTTTCTGACCTCATAGAAAGGGGTATGACCATTGAAAGAGCATTGATAGCGAAAAATCTTGTTAAAATCTATAAGGAAGATAAGGGATAATCCTCTAATAATAATAATGATCAATCTAAATTATGGTTTAAAAATAAGAACGTTGTCCATGATAGAGTGGTTGATGCAAGGGCTATTCAAACAATCCCATCTTCATCACATACAACATTGTCAACCAACCCTCAAGGTAATGAATGTCCTTATAGATCACTCTTTCCTTTGAAAAGGAAGTTCACACCCCTAGGGGAACCTATTGAGGTGGCCTTGCAAAAGTTGGTCAAATCTAAACTAATTGATCTACTCGAATCTCAAAATGTTGAACCCCAAGTAAAACCACCTTAGTGCAATGACAATGAATTTTGTGACTTTCATAGGACCAAGGGTCACAAAACTTCTAGTTGTATGAGGCTTAAACACATAATCCAAGACCTCATTGATCGTGGTGATGTAACGGTTGAAAATAACTCTCATACCACCAATGCAGATTTAATTTTTTTTAATGATCCTATGCCTAACCATGGAAAAGGACATGCAAATAACCAAGGTAATTCTTCTAGAGATGCCAACTATACCAAAGTAGGCCATAATTATGTTGTATCCCAATTAAGACAATCAAACAACCATGTTTCCACATTGACCATGAAAAAATCCAGTAATTGATTGTAATGCAACTACCCAAAGAAGTAGGGTCACTATTCAAGGACCTTCTACTTCATCTAGACCCTCCTCCAATTATAATGTTGAAGATCATTTGAATAAAACCCCAGCTCAAATCTCTATCCTTGAACTTCTGAAAATATCACCAACCCATCATGCAATCCTTGATAAAATTCTCCAAGAATCAAATGTGTCTTCCAACATAGATGCCAATGAGTTTCAAGCCATGGTTGGTAATATTGCCTCTACACATCAACTTGTCTTTTCTAAAGAGGACCTTCCACCTCTTAGCCCTAAACATACTGATGCTTCATACTTGAAAGTTCTTATTCATAAGCATACAGTCAAAAGAGTCATGATTGATGGGGGAGATGGTTTAAACATTTGTACCTTAAGTTTGGTCAAGAATTGGCGTATTCAGACAGAGTAATAGATCCCTTAAAGAAAATAACCATTAAGGGTTATGATGATGCTGAGAGAGAGTCAAATGGAACTATTGAATTGCCTATTCAAGTGGGCGCAATATTAATCACAACTTTGTGTCAAGTTTTGGACCTTGATCTACCCTACAACATCCTTCTTGGTCACCCATAGATCCATGCTATGCAAGTTGTCCCATCAACTTTCCACCAATGCATAAAATTCCCCCATGATGGCAAGGAAATTACCATCCATGGAGATCCTCAACCCTTTCAATATTGTCAAAATTTAGCTGAAAAATACCAAGAAAATCACCACGTTCCCATTAACCATGAAGCCTCTCCATCATCATCTTATGTAGACCCATCCACATTAGCCTCATCATCATCCACTCCTTCCACTTCAAATCCATCAACACCTAATATCAAGATCCAAATCCTTGACAATGGTTGTGGAGAATATAAAATGCAATGTTCCTTTTGTGTAAGTCAACTTCCTCTCACACCTAAATATTATGGAAAACCTAAGGAGGGTCTATTGAAGGTCATTGCCAAGCAATGGCTCCCTAAATTTCACTATTGGGGTAAGTTGGAGAAAGAAGACATTGAAGAAGATGTGTCATCATGGCTTTATAAAGAACAAGAATAAATCAAAGCTCCTAAGTTGAACCTTGAGAACTATCCAAAAGGTCTTTATATCATTAAAAACATGGGATATCAAGGTGAAGGTGGTCTTGGTCATCAAAGCCAAGGTATCATTGAGCCTATCTTTCCTAGAGGTAATCATGGAGGGTTAGGGTATGGATCTTCTATGAATATGCCCCTAAAATCCACATATACTCTCGATGAAGTTGAACCTCCCCCTTTGTCCAAAACCCTTAATGTAGACATCTAAGAAGACTCTTCATTTGATCTAAAGAACATTTTCCAAGACATGTCTATTTGCACCATAACGTCAAAGCCATCCACTTCTCAAACCCATTGTGTTGACCTTGTATATCCTCAACTCATTGATTGGGACCAACAAGGACCACCCTCTTTGGATCTTTTTCAAAATGATGAAGCAATTGCAGAGTTTATGGGTCTTAAGGATGGAATTCCCTTAGGTGATCACAAGGCAGGTTTTTCCATTGATTTAGATGCACAAGATTATTTTGGGGAAGATGCTAAGAATACAATTTATAATAGGGAATCCTATGGCAAAGAAGAAGAGAATGTAGGACTTCCAACTATGGATCAATTTATAGAAAGATCCCATATCTTAGCGGAAGAAGCTCAAGCCATTAATTTAGGTACCCAAGAGGATCCTAAAGTCACCTTATTTGCATCATCTTTAACCCCTCAAGAAAAGCAAGAATTTACAACTTTCTTTGAAGGAAGGGAGATCAATTTTGCATGGTCCTATTCAGATATGTCAGGTCTTGATCCTACTTTAGTGGTACATCATTTGACAGTTATGCCTAATGCAAAACTAGTAAAACAAAAGATCCATAAGATGCATCCTCAAATGACTCTCTTGGTTAAAGGAAAACTTCAAAAACTATTGGATGTGGGGTTCATTAGGACCATAGATTATCCTGAGTGTGTCTCCAATTTAGGTCCAGTCACCAAGCCTGATGGGGGCATCAAAGTTTGTACAGATTTTAGAGATTTGAATAAGGCCTACCCTAAGGATGACTTTCCCCTTCCTAATATAGATATCATTGTGGACCTCACAGCTGGCCATGAAATGCTCTCTTTAATGGATGGATTTTTGTAAGGAAAGCACAGGTGCAGAAAACAGCTTCCCTAATGTTAATTCCCAGGGGATAGTGTAGATCAGTCACTTTTTAAATTACAATAACACAGATGAATACACAGGAGAAACCAAAATAGACAATATTTAGAACACAGACACACAGAATTACGTGGGAAAACCCTTACGGGTAAAAAACCCACCACCACAAGAAAACAATCTTTATTACAGTAAGATATACAGTTACAATAAAGAACTCAGCTTCTTGCTCTGGTGTTTAATTCTCGACCTCATACACAGTTCGCTTCTCTGTACATTTACAGAACGAACCTTTATTCAAGTCTCATCATCATAACACCAACGACACCTGTAGACATATCATTCTATTTCCAGTCTGCAAGAACAAAAGTCGTTACACACTTCTGCTCTAACTGATAGAACAAATTCCTCATACGTCGCTGCCATCTAACCGTCGCAACGATTCACATTTCAGTGAGGCGTTTAGTCCCACATGTACCAAGTCGCAAAGGACTTTGTAGTTTATAACCGCCAACAAACGAAAGGCTATTGTCGGCAATTTTGTTGCCGACAATACCAAGCCTCCAAGCCTCCAAGTCCATCGGCATAACAACTACCATCGGTCCACAGACTTCACCCTCCACCGATGAGCATAGTCTCCCCGATCACCAATGGTACCATCGGTATGACACTCTCCATCGGCAAAAGATCTAGCCCTCGCTCCGACAGTGGTTTGTCTCACCGATACCTCCATCGGAATGACCGCAGTACATCGGCCCAACACCTTTAGGCTATGCCGACGGGTATTCTCTTGCCGATAGACATACGCCATCGGAGTGACTACTCCTGTCGGAGTAACTCTACAGAGTTTGGCCGATAGGCCTTGTCTCGCCGACGACCAACCCATAACCTTTGTCGGAGTGACTACTCCTGTCGGAGTAACTCCACAAAGTTTGGCCGATAGGCCTTGTCTCGCTGACGACCAACCCGTAACCTTCGTCAGAGTGACTACTCCTGTCGGAGTAACTCCACAAAGTTTGGCCGATAGGCCTTGTCTTGCCGACGGTTGAATGCTTCCATCGGGGTGACACTCAGCATCGGACAAACCTTCGATGCTTATTCCGACGGCCCTTGTCTCACCGATGCCAATGGTCTTCAACACGGTCCTGCCGATAGTACTTCGTCACAGCGATGCCAACATCGCATATCCTCAAACCAATGACCCAAGGAACAGTTGAACTAAAATTCATTGAACCTACCAAATGAACTCTAGAAAGGTTCAACAAAGAGGTTCAAACAAGAGGTTCAACAAAGTGGTTCAATGCATAGGTTCAACTAAGAGGTTCAAGTAGTAATTTGAGACACAAGTTCTCTTCAATTTTCTGGTTATAACCAAATCAAAATTGTTGTTGAAGATCAACATAAGACCGCCTTCACATGTCCATGGGGAACTTATTGTTGGAATGTTATGCCCTTTGGCCTTAAAAATGTAGGGGCCACTTATCAAAGAGCTATGACCACAATTTTTCATGATCTCTTTCATACCATTATGAAGGACTATGTTGATGACCTTTTGGGAAAGTCAATAACAAGGGCAGGTCATTTAAAAGTCCTAGAGCAAATTTTTGATAGATTAGAAAAATATAAAGTCATATTGAATCCAAAAAAGTGTGTTTTGGGGTCACATAAGGAAAGTTGCTTAGATACATTGTTTCACGTAGAGGAATTGAGGTAAATCCTACAAAAGTCAAAGCCATTGTAGACATGAAACCCCCATCTAATCTAAAACAGTTAAGGAGCTTACAAGGAAAATTGCAATCCATTAGATGGTTCATAGCTTAATTAGTGGATAAATGTTATCCTTTTACTCATTTATTGCATAAAAATATGTCCTTCCAATGGGATGCTAAATGTCAACAAGCTTTTCAACAATTAAAAAAGTATCTTATGACACCTCCAATCTTAATGCCACCTATCCAAGGTAGACCTTTGTTATTGTACATCTCTACCACCTCAACAGCTCTAGGGGCACTCCTTGCCCAACATGATGATAATGGAAAAGAAAGAGCTATCTATTATGTCAGCAGAACTTTGGTTGGATATGAACTAAACTACACCTTCATAAAGAGAGCTTGTTTAGCAATTGTTTTTGTATCTCAAAAACTTAGACACTACATGCTAAATCAACAAACAAAACTCATATCAAAAGTGGATCCTCTTAAGTTTCTTTTGTCTAATGCATCCCTAACAGGTAGAATGGCTAAATGGGAACTATGATGTTAAGCGAATTTGATATTGAGTATGTAGCTAGAAAGGCTATCAAGGTTCAAGTCATATCAGTTAGCAGATTCTCCATTGCAAGTAGATCACCCCATAGTATCAGAGTTTATTGACGAATCAGTCTTTGCCATGGAATCATCATCTTTATGGAAATTATATTTTGATGGATCTTATACCAATCATGGATCGGGGGCAGGAATTCTTTTTGTTACCCCTCAAGGAGGTTGCATACCTAAATCATACCGCTTAGCTTTCGCATGCACAAATAACATAGCATAATATGAAGCTCTAATTTTAGGATTAAGAACAACTATTTCATGTGATATCAAGGAACTTCATGTTCTAGGGGACTCTCAATTAGTTATTAGACAAGTAAATGAAGAATATCACACAAAGGATGAGAAGCTATGGCCTTATAACAAAATGGTAGATACATTAAGGGAACACTTCAACATGATCACATTTGAACAAGTAGCAAGATTAAATAATAGGGTTGCAAATACCATGGCCACTATTGGATCTCTTTTGGACATGCCTCATAGTGATCAACACTATGAGTTTTTAGTGGAACAACTTTTCATACCAGCTTATGAGGTGCCAGAATTAGAAATGGTGTGTGTCCTTGTTGGTCTTAATTCCCCTTGGTACCAAGATGTCTATACTTACCTTTGTCATAACACTCTCCCACCTGATCTCTCCGGCTCTAAAAAGAGAAACTTTATTTGCCGATCCTCTCGTTTTACCATCCTTGGCGATACCTTATACAAACGAAGTCTAGATGGTATTCTCGTTAGGTGTTTAAACCTTGAAGAATCCCAAACTGCTTTACAAGAAGTACATGAGGGGATTTGTGGGGCACATTCTAGTGGGTTATCCCTAGCTAAGAAGTTGTTAAGAACAAGATATTTTTGGCCAACTTTAGAACAAGATGCACATAAATTTGTAAGGAGATGTAAACAATGTTAACAACATGGAGACTTAATACATGCAACTACTTAAGAGTTACAACCAATCACTACTCCTTGGCCTTTTTCTCAATGAGGACTCAACCTTGTGGGAAAAATTTACCCTCCTTCCTCTGATGGCCATACTTTTATCATAACTGCTACTGAATATTTTACAAAATGGGTAGAAACCATTCCCTTATCTAATATTACTGATAAACAAATCTCAAAATTTATCCTCAATTATATCATTTGTCAATATGGTATCCCATCTGCCATTATTACTGATAATGGTAGGCCCTTCAAAAACCAAGATGTCCTTGAACTTTGCTGCACCTTTCATATCTAACACCATTTTTCCACACCTTATTACCCACAAGGTAACGGTCAAGTTGAAGCTTTGAATAAAACTATCCTCAAGATTCTCAAGAAAATGGTCAATGATGCTAGCTGTGATTGACACTTGCAACTTAATCCTTTTATGGGCCTACCGAACTAGCATCTGTACCCCTACAAGAACCACTCCCTATTCACTTTTTTATGGAACCGAAGCCATTTTACCCATTGAGGTTGAGCTCCCCTCTTTGAGAGTGTCATTGAAGCATGTGATTGATGAAGAGGAATATCAGGTTTCTAGATTGCACGAGTTTGAGGTCTTAGAAGAGAAGTGTTTGCACACTTTAAATCATTTGTAGTCATATTAGAATCGACTATGAAGAAGTTATAAAAAAAATCAGAATTAGAAGATTTGAGCCTAGTGATTTAGTACTTAAAGAAAATCAGAAGAATCAACAAGACAGAGCAAAGAAAGGGAAATTTGAGCCTAATTGGCTTGGACCTTATGTGATTACAACATCTTATGGATCAAGGGCATATCAATTGGGAACTCTTGAAGGGGAATCTTTGGATGAACCTATCAATGCGCCTTAAGAAATTTTATAAATAAACCTTTAGAACACAAAACAATAGATGTATGGTATTCCCATCTCGAGTCTTGTACCTTTTGTATATCGTTGTCTCTTTAGTATGACATTTTTAGGAGCATGTCCTTAGTATATGGTTATGCATATGGAATCTTGAAACAAATTTAAAAAGCCAATATCCTAACTTTCAAACACAAAAACTATTAAGTAAGAAGCCTTGACCTTAAAAAAATATCCTTGTAAATTAAATTAATCTCCTAACTTTGTCTAAAAGCCAAAATCTTTCAAAAATTCCAAATCTAATATCAAAATCATGATGCCTTAACAGGATATATCTTTCCTATATTAGGCTATCATCTTTATCTAAATCTTGAGCTTAATAAATTGGCAAATGACATTGTGATGTTTTTAACTTGTTTTATTTGGGGACTTTCTAGGGCCATTTGTGTTTTCTTCCTTCTTAGTATGTTGTTGTGTTGGTAGTCAGGATGTGGTTGAGAAATGTTGAAGAATGTTGTCTATATGCATAAAATCATTTTATTGCCATGGTTATCTTCTTTTATATTTATCATTTATCATTATCATTTTTCTCATTTATCCTATCTTATATCTTGTATTTTTAGTGTTTTTATCTTTTATCATTTTCTCATTTGTATCTTTTATTTTATCTTGTACCTTAGATGATTTTATCTCTTTATCCTATCTTTGTTTTATCTCTTTATCTTATCTTGTTTTATGTCACATTCTGAGGAAGCTTGACTATCTCTACACCATGATGTGTATGAAGGAGAGTGAGGAATGGGGGCATGAGTGCATGTGTATGTGTGTATGTAACCGCTCTATGATGAAAAAGAAAGCATAACAAAAAGTATTTTAGATGGATCTATTATATTCTATGAAGGAAATACCACGAGTGCAAAATCAATCATCAATCTTATCACATTCTCATTTTTATCTCAACCTTTTCATCTTATATACTTTGTCTTGAAATTAACATCCCTTCTTTTTCAAAAGTTTGCCTTGTGTCCTCCAAGTCAACCTCCTGAGGGGGCATCATCACCGGGGCATTCTTTCGGCATTCTTCCAGCTTTTTCTTCCAACTTTTTTCACTTTTTCTTCCATCTTTTTCTTCAATGTTCTTTGATACAATGCCACATGGTCAGAGCATTATATCAAAGAGGGGCAAAATGTAGATACACAAAATTAACACGAACAAAAATTTTGCCCTTCTAGTCATATTTTTTATCACTCGCCTATTTCTTCTGTTTTTTTTTATTTAATTGAATAATTAAATAATATTAATTATTTAATTAAACCTCTTTATTCTTCTATTTCTTCTTCTTCTAAAATAATTAAATAATATTAATTATTTATTTATATCTAGTTATTCCTCTAATTCATAATTTATCCTCTCTCTGAAAATTAATTAAATAATATTAATTATTTAATTATTAAACTATTTCTGCTAAAAGAATAATTAAATAATATTTAATTATTTATCTCTCTATCATCCTAATAATTAAATAAATAATATTTAATTATTTCTCTCCAATATTTCCTCTTTTATGATTAAATAATAAAAAATTTTAATTATCCCACTTCTCAAGTCAAATTAAATAAATCAAAAATTTATTTAATCTCTCAAGTCAAATCAAATTAAATATCTCAAATTTATTCAACTTAAATCTCACCTTACTTTTTTGAGAAATCAATTCAAATATCTTATTAAATTTCCTCTAAATATCTTATTTCTCATATGTGTTTGAATGAACAAATAATAATAATAAAATATTATTATTTATTCAACACATGTCCATTTCTTCTCCACCACTCCAAATCTGATTAAGTTCTCAAAACAATCTCCACAATTTTCGAACGGAACTCAAAATCAAATCCTTCTATTTTGGGACTTAACTTAGTCATCTCAAATCAATCTCCTTCATTTTCGAAGTTAACTCTTCAAATCCCCTGATTTATGGATATGATTCCTTATTTCTCTCCATCTTCTTGTCTCATTCATTTTCAGCCGTTGATCGTATTTGAGTTCCTTTTGATCTCAACCATTCATTATTTCCCATGAAAACTATATAAACGCGTGTATCCTTTGCCATTTGACATCACTCCTGAATTGTAGCCTCATGCTGTTAGTTTTATTCTCGAAATTCTCAATCACTTGATCATTCACCAAAGCACTTGAAGAACTCGAAGCACTCTATCATCAAAGTCGTATTGTTATGCAAAAACTGAGAGCATCATCATCACGAGGATCACAAGATTTGACAATATAGCTATTTTGGCTTGATTGTAGATAGTTTTGTGTTGCATTCATAGTTTTTGTTATCTCGCTCTATTGGTACATTAAATTTGTAGTCGATTACATTGTACTTCATTGTTTAATACTTTGTTGATCTAACCACATTTCTTGTCGTACAACACCAGATATTGGGTGTTTGATGAATTTATATGATTTGAAGATTTTACACTACCTTTGAAGATTGCACTGTTTCTGTGGCATTGTGGGCAACCTGGTTAAGTAGAGATTAGTTTTGTTGGGAATCTGTCTATCTTAGACATCACATTTCGTTGTGATTTGTCCTTAGGTTTCTTAACCCTTTTCTCTCCCTACCTATCTTTTGAAATTTCTTTTTGAAAGATTGTTAGATTAGGTCAGAAGCATCATTCCATTGACAGATCCGATGCAGTTTTCAAATTTCAGGGTTTCTGGAGATTAGTGACAGATATTGTTCTAAAACCCTAAGTAATCTCATTTCATGCGTAAGGCCCCTTGATTGGAGCAACATAATACATATCCAACTGAGTTATCCTGCAAATCAAGACCTGACATTATAAACCTCAGAGTAGTCTTTTTCTAGGTTTTCTGGGATTAGATTCCTTTCAAGAGAGGTGAGATACCCTATGCTTTATCTAAGTTGTTGCCTTCTAAAACACCCATCAACACCTAGGATGTGTGAAGATGGAATCGAGTTAGAATTAGACTAATTGCTAACTTCTACATAAAACATGCCATTTTGTACCTTAGCCATTGCACTACGTTAGAGACAAATGTGTCAAAGTGAACAAAATGAAAAGAAAAAGTGTAAGGTCCCCATTTTTCACAATTATAGGACGAGATAAAAAGCACATGAATGTATAATATAACTACAAATTACCATAGTTTAAATACTTATAATATTGTGTTCGAATTCTTTTAAAAATAGGAATAAAGTCTCTCCTTTATAACCTTATAGAATCGATTAACCTAAAAAACTTTGATCAATTAAAATACCAATAAATAAAAATATAAGATAGAATAGAAGATTTTTAACGTCCACAAGCCCAGGCAGAGCTTATGACAAAGACGCCAATTACCTACCTCATAAAACAAAACACTCGTCCGTAACTTTGAAATCCAAAATGCGAATCAGAAAGGCCGACCCACAAACTAATTTGGGCCAAAAGCCAAAACAAGCAACTTTATTTAAGGATATTCGTTAAAATCCTACAGAAAATGTTTTCAAAACAAACATTATTGTAATCCTTTCGTGCGTGGGAATCCAGGCTGGGGTCAAATTTTTACTCCCCTCTCCCCATTTCAGTTCCCTAAATTTTTAGTTCGATACAGTGAAACCATTCATCAATACCCAATGTCATAAGATCTATTCCTGCTAAGCATAATTTTCTGTTCAAATTATGGAGCTGTGGTGGTCTGCGCTGGTTATTTGCTGTGCATTTGCATTATGCAAATTTTTACTGATGCTCATTCCTCCTGTAGTGCCTGCAATCGACGTAGATGCATCTGACGGTATGCATTTAATCTGCTTATAAATCTGTCTGTGCTTTCGGAAGACTATTTATCAAACCTTTGCTTCTCTTGTTTAATGAGCAAGTATTGCTTACTGATGTTAAAACCCTTTAACTAATTGATCTGTATTTTTTTTTAAAACATAACAATCCTTATTGCAGTGCTGGATGATGGGAGCCAAACAATGGAAGAAGGCTACATTTATGTAAGTTGTTTCATTCCCATTCCATGCGTGCGTGTGTGTATAGAAGAAAAATTAGACTGCATTAACATAAGGTACATTGTGTCAGCTTTACCTATTGGGTGTGCCGGGGGTAGAATTATACATAAACTAGAGCACTATTGTGGTGTTTTTAAACATGTAAATAAAACTGTAGCGGTGTCATTTTAGGTTTTAGGCTATCTAGCAGGCCAATTTGACCTATTACACCCACTGTGGAAGCATTGTTTTTGTTCACTGTAACTTACACGTACTGTTTCAAATTTGTACTTTCTTGCATTTAGACCTCGTAAAAAAGTTTGGGAGTAAGTTTGGGTTTGGACCTTGCGACAAGGCTTGGGAGTAAACTAGGTATTGCCAATTAATCCACACGCACCAAGGTAACAGGGGCATCTGTTTTACTTTGACCTATATTCATGAATTAGAGCTTTTCAGCTTGGGGAATATCCATTACATTAAAAACTGCCCTAGACCAGGATAGTATAGACAAAAGGTTAAACATTATGCAATTTGTCATTCTGGATACGGACCATATTATGCTGCTCAATGATCTGTGTTTGAGCATACATTTTCAAGTTGCTACTGAATGACTGTTACAATGAAAGTGTAAATTGCCAAGATTGCCATGATGATGACCTGGATTCATGTCTCAGTAAGGTATGTTTTCCATGTTCACCATGTTAATGAGACTGCAATTATGTGGCCCAGAGGTCACCATGGATGATACCGGATGCAAGTCTAAATTGAATTTTCATGGGAACGATACCCCTTGGATACAAATACTTAGCTCAAGGGCCATTGAACATGGCTACTTAGCTGAAGGGTCACTAGTCACTGGGTGCATGTTCAAAATGAAGTTTGACAGAATAGATACACCTCAGCATATGGCTACCTAGCTGGACAGTAATCTAAGCTTGATGACACCTTCACTGTGCATTAACAGATAGCAGGGGAAATGCATCAATGTGTTGATCAAAAGGTAAAACTGATTAGAAGGTACATTGCCATTGACACATATCCAAATAACACCATTAGAGGCCTGCTGAAGGATGGACTGTTTGGCAGGCTAGATTATAAGAAAAGAAAAAGCACACAATTATTCAGTAATATTTAAAAACCAAACATGGGAAGATTGCTGCTCTACCGGGTTGATAGTGTCAACTTCATCTCGTCTTTGTTGTTCTCCTCTTTAGAATTGCAAGGATTGGCACAGGAGTTCATGCTAGTAGATACTAGAGTTGGCCACACCTTTCTCTGCTTAAAGCTTTTTCCTTTGACAAATACAGCTAGTGTGTTTCACTCCCTTGGCTGACTTTGTTCTATTCAGCTGATTAGATTAATTAAATAATGTCATCAATAGTCTGTTGTACGGTTGTTTTGTAGGCATGTAAGTTGTTTACAATGTAGTTTACTTGTGCTATCATTAGCACATTGTTGCATGTAGGTTGTCTAGTTGTTGTGAGGTTTCTCCTCAATTATAGGGTTTGTAGTTTACTTTTCTGGCTTATATGATAAGCCACTCTGCAATGTAATTTTTATGGCTTGTTCATCCGATCTAATATGGTATCAGAGCCATTTGATTGTATGCTGTAAATTCAACAGTTGTAGGGAATTAGTGTGAATGTTCTAAGGTGAGGTCAAACCAAATGCTGCTCCTCCTACTGTTGATGCTATAGCTTAGCTCCGAAGGTGGCATGAGGTGAACAAAAAGAAAGAGCTGAAAGTTTTCTGGTTGTGAACCGTCAAGCAAAGGGGTGTTGAAGCCCTGCAATAAATCTGTAGAGGCCTAAGGATCTCCAGGATCTCAAGAGGAGTTCTTGGGAATCAAGTGTGGTTAATGGTGAAAGAAAAAAGGAAATTACAGCAGCAACAAAATCATTTGCAGCTGTGAGATCTGAATGATGTGGACTTTGTGTAAGTTTTATTTCTGCAGTAAAATGAGCCATGGTAAGAGTGACATCATTTTAGCCGTCTCCAATTCTGCACAATTGCTGCCATTTATACAGCAGAAGAACAGTTCAGATTACAAGAGGTGAAAGGTATTAATTGCAGAGCATTAGCTGCAGTTTTAAACAAATGTATTTGACATGAACTTGCAGCGGCAGTGCATTATAATTTTTATAAACATTTAGGGCAGAGTTATAAATTTATAAAGTTTGGACTTCATAATATTTCCTTTATATACCGGTGGATCAAATTAATGCTGTATTTTTTGATTCTGTTGTCCATTTTTTCTGAAACTTTGCCACATTTTTTGTAGTAACCATACAAAATTCTCTGTAAATATTTTTTGTTCCAGCATAACCAAATCTTCTGTTTTAATTGTTTCTGTCAACTGCTTGAAGAGACAATGTTAACTTAATATCTTTCAAACCGTTAATAGTTTCCTACTGAAATTTTGACACATTTTGTTTATTGGGGTCTAAAACATCCTTCCAGCTCTAACAAGTCTTCCGATATAATTTTTTTCATGGGCTAGGTGGTATAGGTGACTGGTTGGTATGGCTGGTATAGAACATCTTTTGTTACTCGAGTCACTAAAACTGACTAGGAAGAATTATAGTCTGTGGAGTCACAAGATCTTGACCATTGGTGAGTACAAAGATCTCGATCAAATCATTTTAGGTAAAGAACATAGACCAGAATATAATCCAAAAAACTGTGGCAAAAGGTATAAAGAGGCTTTAATGCTTCTAAAGTTGTTGGTTGCAGACACATTAGTGCCAAAAGTAAGAAATGCCGCTTTAGCATCTGTATCATAGACAAATCTCAAAAATAAATATTAGCCATTAGATTACGGGAGAGCTTTATATTTGAGAAATCTTTTGTTGTCCACTAGGTTGCACGAAGAAGAATCTATTTTGACTATCTTTTGTGTTTGAAGGACCTCAGTGCCAATTGGATCCCTGCAAAATTTTCGAAAGAAAAACTAGCTTTTCCTGATTAGGGTCAACTTGCCTTTTGACAAACCTTTGATCATATATTTAAGTAACTAAAATTTGTCATTCTTTCATCATTCTCATCATTGAGCAGCTTTCAGAGCAGGGGATAAATGGGTCTTTCAAAGGGCAGAATGGCAGAAAAGCAAGACATCTTCAGCAGAAAGACTCGTCCCCGGAAAGAGCTTCAACATCCTTCAAAGTGGAGACAATAGGTGATCTGTGCGACCCAGATATTCATGCAGCAGTAATGAAGAAACTGTGCGATCAGACTGAGTTTAAGTGGCACAAAGAAATAAATCGCTTGCTTGAGCAGTGGTTGTTGACAAAGACCTGGTGACATGTGACATGAAATGTTCTAAGTGGTGACTAGGCCAAGGTAGGTGGCAATGAACCCTAATCTGTGTGACTAGGCCATGGGAGGTCGACAGTAGTCATGTAATCATGTGACTAAGCAGATAAATGTTGACAAAGTGATACAACCTTGACCAATTGAATTGTCGCCTAGTTGTTTGCACACAAAGGCACACATTCTAGCCCAAAGGAGTGGATAAGTTGCAAAGTATAATGTAAATCTCCAAAATGAGATGATAGGTCGGAAAGACAGACCAAGGGGGACAACTTTCATTGAGGAACCTTTCCCAAAAAAATTTGTGAAGTACCCGCTGTCCAAGGGTCGCCTAATAAACCAGTTAGGTCACCCCTTTCACTAGTTCTAGTTGCCCATAACAAGTTAGGTCACCCATAAGGTCTCCATTGGTAAATTGGGCGACCCTAGGGTCCCCACTTATGCTAGGGCAACTCACTTGGGTGATACCCCAGGTCCCAATTATGCCACGTCAACTCGCCCCTAGTAAATTGGGTGACCTAGAACAGTGAACAAGCTAGTTTTGGTCTTAAGGGTCTCATAAGTTCCAAATTGGTTTTCTGAGTTGAACAAAGGCTCCTATCCACACCCATAACCTTGAGTAACCCTAAGCACTATGGTTCAACCTTACAAGGCATGAAAACAAGGGCACACGACCCAAGACAAGGGAGAACTAGGCCTGAACAAGCCTTTAGCAACTTGAGCAGAACAAGTCTTAACTACCTTGATAAAAGTGTTGTTTAGAAACGGTTTTCACCAATGAATTTGAGTACATTTAAGCATTTCATGGAGATGTTTAAAAGCCATAAATTCCGTAAATTCAAATTAACGAAGATTCATTTACTAATCACAAACATTGGCATCTTATCACAATGCGACAAAATCACATAGAGTAATTACGACTCCAAACCAAAGGGTTGAATACACATAACAATGTCATTGAGTCTTACTTAACCTTGACACCAAAATAAAAAACATCACATAACCACAAGATACATTTCATCTTCTAAAGCAATCCATGCTTACACATCGTAATTTTTGGACATAACAAATCATACTAAATCCTCATAGGATGGTTTACAAAATCTATCCCAATAAAGAGATAAACATGTTACAATGTAATGCATCCCATCATGTAATGTCCCCATTTTCAGATTCTCTTGCAGATCAATCAGAGCGGGCTTTCTGGGTTGGTGACAACATAATCAAAGGAATATTTCGATGTCACCAGGGTGTTCGGGTGATCCAGTGGAGATGGTTGACACTTTCCGGAGGGATTTCGGACAACTTGTCCGTACTTACTATTTATAGTAAGTGCTTGCATGTCATTAATCTTTTTGGGTTTTTTTCTTTGGTCCCCGGTGTTCACTGCTATTTTTAGTAAGTGACAGTTTGGCGCTGTTTGGGTGACTTGGCAGTCGGCTGTTGGCTCTCATAGACATTGCATTGAGCTTGGAGTTATCAAATGGTTTGTGGATCCAGTTGGCACCCTCTGAGTTGGCTCAGTTTGCTTATGGCCGTTACTTACTATTTTTAGTAAGTTCGGGTTTGGCACCGGAACGAGATTTTGAGAGTGGGGTTGGATTTGTCTTGTCAAGACCTCTCCAACGAGCTATAGATCATTGGTTTCCGACATCATCTTGGCCTTCGTTTTAAAGTCCGTAAATTAAACATTATTATTTAATATTGGACCTTGGTGCCTAGGCTCAACAACTTAATGTTGTTTTAAAAGAGGGGACTTTAAGGGTGATGTTGAGAAAAGAATTAAAGAGAATTATAATGTATTTTCTCTCTCATGTTTTATCCCATATGCAAGAGGATTTTAGAGACTCCCAGTTGGAAAAGTATAAAAGGAGGAAAAGTGTTCTCATTTGGATATGCTTGGTTTATTATTTTCATCTCTCTTTGAGATTTTCCTTGCTAGGGTTTTGGAGCTTTGGCTCTAGGGTTTGAGGATTCAAACCAGAGGCTCTTGGAGACGGAAACCTCCCTGAGTAGCAGTATCCCACAGGTGTGAAAGATCACCCAACGGTGCCTTCTATGGTGAATGCATCCAGTGTTCACAGTTGTGCTTTCATGGAGTTCGTTTGATACATTTTCAGAGGTTCATGGAGTTATCTTTGAGAGATAGTTTATGCTTAGCCTAAGACAATTAGATAGAGACAGATTTGAGTAGCTTTGAGAGAGGGTTTGCTGATGTATATTCCCTCTTTGCTGGCCGTACCATTCCAACCCATCCGTACCACCTTTGGATGCATTTTTGAGGAGTTTGGGTGCAGATTTATCCCTTCCATTTGGGTTGCCTGAACTACATTGCTGAGCAGATCAGTTTCAGACCAGAATACAGAGGTTTTATTGCTGTTTGCAGTTGTCACAACCTTCATGGGGGCCGTACATCCTTGCCTGGGGGCGTGAGACTCCTTGGGGGTTGATTTGGTGTTTGTATGCAACTGTATTCTTGCTTTTTGGAGCCATTTGAGGTCTTTGGGCCCGAACAAAACATTGTAAGCTCTTTGCCAACATAAGTGGTGCATTTGGAGTGAATCCGGCTATACCCTTTGCTGGTCCGGCAATAGACAAAAACTGAAGTTTCAAATCTGCATATGGGTATGTTTTGATAATTGTTTATTGGCCATTCTGCTATCTGGGTAGTTGATAGTTTTGTTATATCTGTTGTAGATTTTTTGGGTTTCTATATTATGCAATATATTGTGTGCTTCGGCACATCTGTAGGAAAACATAAAACCCCTTCTGCATCTTCTATCTATCTGAAAGACCACACAAAAATAATAATAAAATATCACACAAAAGATTTTAAAAAATACAAACAGGTACGACACATTACACATCACAAACATAGAAGGTCAATAGACCAAATAGTAGAGTTCAATAAGATACAAGTACTTGTTTAATTCAAGGGTCGCAAGATCCCATATTACAATATCTCCCAGAATCTCAACAATGTAGATTCACAAGTATTATGATGACATGAGAGTCCAACATGTCCTCCAATGAGCATCCTCTGAATCTGTCTAGCCTCAATGGTGGTTCAACACCACCCAACCATTTGAAACCCTTAGGCCCACCCCTCTACACTTGGAGAGGGTTGATTGGGTACCAAACACATGCAAAACAGGCAGATATGGAAACACACACCAATCAAGTTCATACAAAGGATTGCAAACAATATGCATACATGAGGGTTCTACAATACCATCCAAAGCATACATGAAGAATTCACATCACTCATCATATACAGAGCTCGATGCAATAATAGGAAGATAATATAAGATGTAAACCAAAGAGTGTCATTACTATGGCATGAAGGCCATGTAGGGTGTTGAGTAGTATTCTCCTAACTTCTATAGGAGTACCGATGACATTCATCAATCCCACTGGGCTGTGCTATGTCCTATACAACCAAGTCACAAATCCTTCTAAGGCATTCAGTACATGGTGTAGGTTAATCTTGATTATGTGTATGATTCCTTTGGTCCCCATTTATTTTATTTGTTTAAGTTCGTCAACTCTCACTTGGCTCTTTTTCTCTGAGTTCATTTTAAATCTGGTGAGTGGTGGGAGTCCACTCCTTTACTCTATACCTCATCCCTAAGTGCCCAACTTACCAAAAATACAAATTGGTTGCAGCATGGAAATCAATGCAAATAATCATGACACAAGGCCCAATGATGCACAATCATAATTCTACAGGGAGACTACACATCCCACAAAACATAATGATCTGACATGGTTTGAATTTCAAATTTTATTTTCTAAAAATGATCAACCCATGCAAGGTTCCCAAATCCACCATTAATGGATTCCTATGCTACTGTTGTGACCTAATCACACATCGCCCCATTGCAAATGGGGACCTGTTGATGATTGTTTTTAGACAAGTCAACAATAGAGTAAAATACTGAGTATCCAACTCTCTCTTAAGTAAAGCCTCTTGAATGCTAAACAAAGTGATCAATTGAGACAACTCCAAGGTTCCTTTTCTTATGATTCACAGTGGATAACTCAATGACTTGATATGATTTTGCTGATACACAAAGGGACTTACACAATTGTTCTAACAACTCGATTTGTTTCACTTACTGGAGGCAAACATTTGGAATATCTAAGCACTACAACCCTTTAACGTATGATATGACAATGAGGTTCTTCAATTCGAATTCCTAATGATGATGAGTAAAAAAGTGCAAAAGGTAAAGGTTTAGGAAACTACTCTAATCCTAGATGCAAGAGATGATTATCGATCAGGTGGAATCAACCAACTTTGTTTCGCCAAGTTGAAACAACTACACAAGGTTGATGCAATCTTCTAAGGGTAATATAAGATATTCAAATCACTTATGTTCATGAAAATTTCAACAAACATAAATGATCAAAGTTAAGCTCAGTTCGTTCAGACTAACCATACACTGCAACTTGCAAGCCACAAATCACAAATGGTATAAACATATAGATTCCACCACAAAACAACAATAAAATCTTCCACCAACTAACATAACACTTAAAAGAAAGCTTAATCTAAATTAACATTCGCTTGAAGAAATCAAAAACCATGCAACACTTAGAAACATATAGAGAATCACCAAACAATGAGTCTTATATTGTTTCAAAAGAGCTCTTGCAACAATTTTCGGAGTCTTCAACCTTACAAATGAGAGCAAAAGGAGCCCTTATATAGACCTCAAGAATACATGAATGGCCAAGATCGATTGACAAAGCCAATGGACTAGATTATGCTACCTAAGCAGGCGGTTACAACAAACTCCTATTTTTAGTATATGAAAGAGGGAACAAAGGCACGTTTCCCAAGAAGATAAGGATGATACATCAATAGCCTATGAGGAATCTCCATGTGAGTAACCATTACTAGTGTTATGGAATTCAATGAATCTGGACACTACTTGTTTGATATCATCAAAAGGTACACTTGGCGTATTCCTAGTGGTCCCTTCGGCTTCAAGCACATCAACTGCATAAATGCCAAGTGTCTTCTCCCAATCAGTCATTCTAGCCTTGTTGGCGCCAAGGTGGATAGCAAGTGAAAATATGCTATCAAGTTTCTTATCAGAAACATCATCTTCTTGGAAGTAGAATGCTCGAACTTGTTCTTTCATACTATCAATAGTCATCTCTCCAAAGGGATTGCATATCTTCATTAAGGATGCATGTATTCCATCTTGGATTCTTTGAATCACACTTCTTACTCTTGACATGTCTGTTTCAACTCTATCAAGTAGATGTCCCTTATTGCGAAAGCAATAGTACCAAGAAGAGAAATCATATGTTATTCCTTTCTCAATTATTTCAGCATGTATCAACTCATCAACTGAAGTTTCCATCAAACTCTTCAAATGTGGCATATATTGTTCTTTGATGGCCTTAAACTCAGCACAGGCTGTCAACAATGCAAGCACTCTTTCCTTGAGATCAACAACTTTATTATACACTTGCATAATATCCTCAAGATGTCTATATGTTGTTTCCTTTGACCTCTTCATCCAATCCTTCAACTTATGAGATGAAGACCTCAACCCCTCAAGATGTACAACTGTTTCTGGAGGAAGAATGGGTGGAGGTGTAGACACTCTTTCCTGCTGACGGATTGGGTGTACTAGGTGTTGAATATACTGTTCTAATGCTTGACACCTTTGCTCAGCCTTAATCCTACCTTCTGTTTCCTGTCTTATGATAGCTCGAGCATTATCAATTGAATCCTGAAGTTCTTCTTTTACTTGTGCCCCAGTCAACAGACCCAAATCAATTGTGTTGATATCATAATCTTCAGGTACAATGTCTTCTATATTCTTCTCAATTCTTGGAACAACTACATGTACCCTCCTTACACCAGCTTCATCTTTTGTTATCTTTGAAAGAGTAGTTGCTTTCTTCTTCGGTTTTTCAGTAGACATGTCTAGAAGCAACTCTTCAACTGGAATAGGATGATAACTTTCCACTTCACAACTTTCTTTATTTCTGTCCTGTAACCACTCCGGCAATGATGAAAAATCTCCTGGCTGTTGTACTTGCCTTCCTTGCATGGGCAATGACTCTTCTTCAGCTTCATCTTTGTCTTTAGTGTTAGCCTCATCAATGATTTCAGTATCATGTGGACTTGAAGGCACCTCTTCAAATGGAGTGTCCGGGACTGCATCTTCAACAACATGCACAACTATATCCTGATTCATTGGAGTATCTCCTGGTTGCTTAGACGAAGCAGTTTTGATGCTTATCCTTTTTTTCTTCTTACTTGATTCTCCTTGTGTAGATTCAAGTTGTTTTCTTTTCTTTGCTTGGTTTGAATCTCTTTCATTATCTTTACTTTGTGAATTTCTACCAGGTGCACTATGCTATACTTGTTGTTCAACTTCTCCCATCTTGGTGTAAGTGAGCCTCTTTCCTTCATCTATCAGTGCTTGTACTTGCTCTTTTGCATGCTCCTTAGTGATAGCAATGATAGGTTCTATCATCTCTTCATCATATACTCTTTCTCTTTCGGTCCAGTCAATGTCATATGGCAGATTCCGTATCTTATTATATTCATCACCTGAAAGAGTCCTATCATCATCTAGCTGATCAGGAATCCTCAACACTTTTGTAGCTCTTACCAAATCCCATTTTAACCTTGAACATTTTTGCATCCTCACATCATCATCATCAATAGTATTTGCCCAATGATCTTCAAGTTGCTCTATATGCTGATAGGTGGGATATGATTGCTTAATAGCTCTATGTAGGTCAAAGTTCTCCCTCCTTGAATCATGAAGATGTAGATGATATGCTTGAAGCTCAATCTCAGAATGTTCGGCTGCTTGAAGTGACGGACATGAGTAATATCTCCCAAGCTTGAGAGGGAATTGAACCTCGGCCTTCTTTCTTGTTCTTTGCATCTTATGGAACTCTAACAACTGTCTCGATACTTCCAACAATACCATCCTATCAGTAGGATACCTTGGCAATCTATATGGAAAGGATGTGAAGCCCTGAGTTCTGATATAGGTGAACTTATCATATTGAATAAAGTATCTTCCATATTGTTCAATGAAGTTCCTAGCAGCACCTGTCAACCTCCTATGCAACTCTCCTCACAACTTTCTCACTATATACATGGCAAATGCATCATTAAATCTCTTATAATGATTGATGTTCTTCAAATGGAGCTGTGTATAGCACTGATGTGATAGGATTTGGCCAGATTTTATGCCTACTTCCCCTTTAGATGTCAATCCCTTGTATACCACATTCTTCGCCAGTATGTAGACAAGATAGGAAGTCATGAAGAAGGACTTTGACTCATCAAAATTTTCAAATTGCTCATCAAGGCAATGACTTATAAGCCTAGCCCAATCAATCATCTTATTCTTTGTGAAAACATGATCAAAGTATGTATACATCCATCCTTCAAAAGTTGATGATTGAGGCCTACCTGTTACTCTATTCAAGAACATGATGAAGTAACTTATCTCCTTCTTGAAATCGGCCTTGTGGAACTTCGGATCTTCAGAGTTGTATATCTTGATTGAAGGATCTATCATCCACTTCATCCTTACTTCTTGCATGTATTGCTTGGAATTGCCATCAAAGGTATGTTGTGCAGTTGTAGGACAAATGAACACTGTCTTCCGGTTCGGGATGTTGAAGATCCCCTGAATAGCTTCTCTTTGCAAGTAGGCTAGGACAGTCCCGTCTTTAGCCACAATTTGCCTTCTTTCTTTATCATAATGTTGAATGCACTCTAACACCAATTCAGTGCTAGGCAGGGTAGGTGGGAAACATGCTGCTTGTATGATTCCACTCTTCGCAATGGCCTTGATATCTTCATTCCTTGTAACGGCGAGCAAGAAATCCTTCATCTCCTCTAGGTTGACATGTCCCATGTTGGTGTCTCCCACATTCTTCTAGTGAGTCTCATGCTTGGAGTGGGGTATGGTTGACTTGGCATCCATCTTGATCATCACTTGACGCTCCTTCGCTATCATGCCCATCTACCTACAAGACAACACCTCTATAAGAGACTTGAAATGACAACATCACCCTTATAAGACTGATTTTTACATGATAAAGATATGGAAATATGAAAATTTGAACAAATAAAGGCAATTCTATAGATGAAAAGCAGCTGAAACATACCTTCTATTCAATTTTCAAACTGAAATAAAGCAGATTTCTGTAGGAAATGATAAAATACCAGCTCAAAATGATAAAAATCAGACTTTAATAAATGCAGATCTGCTGTAGAAAATCGCTGCTCCTCTTCAAAAAATCGCTCCAAATGATAATGGCAAAGTGAATAATGATGAAATGAGATAAGCGCTCCAACTTATATAAGGCTTTTGTCTTGAAAAATGGGCTGGTCGGCCAGGCAGGTCAGCCAGCACTTAATGTATTTTACAAATTTCAAAAATTTAAAATTCTTTCCTTAGGCGCCAATGTTGATAGGTAATCACATGAAGGGCGTTAAAATTGGTGATATAAACAAGAAAGTGCGCCCTACTCCGAGACCCTCATGTAAGTGTTAACAATCAATGCTATTCTAGGCGCTTGAAATGACTAAAGCCACAAGAAGTAGCGTCTAACCCTTAGATAACTTCTTTCTCCATATAAGGCGCACTTTGGTGAAGAATTGAACATGTATTGACGCCTAAGTAAGATGAGGTTTTCCTCTCACTCACCTTATCCTTCAATCATTGTAGTTGACATGTAAAAACTCTCAAGATTTGCAACTGTGAGTTGATTTTCTTCAAGGCGCCAAAATTGGTGGATGAAGTCTAAATGGGCGCCTTGATTCATGATGCTCAATCTGATGTGTTTGATTCTTGTTGGGAACTTCCATGATCCTTGTTTCTAGGCGCTCAGAAGTGATTGCTCAAAGGGGGTTATGCGCCTTGAAGACTTAAAAGTTCACATTATATAAAAGTGCCAAAGTGAAGGAAATTTGAGTAAGCACCTTGTCTAGGCCGTCTAGGCGTTGTTTTGAAGTAGAGTAATCATGGATTGGCGCCTAAGTAAGAAATGACACTCATTGATACCTTTAACATGCTTCAAAACTTACAAGGTTTTAACATATGTTTCAAACTCCTAGGCGCATATTTGAGGTAGTTTGGACAGGAAATAGCGCCTAAATTTATTTTGGCTTGATATTGAAGGCTACACTATGATTCCATAGTGTTGGGAAGTCTTAGAGTGTTTCCTTCCTTCAAAATGCTTACTTATTGATATCAACTCATGATTTTCTTCAAAGGCGCCAAATTGAGGTGATATGGACTAGAAAGTGCGCCTCGGCTTACTTATGACTAATCCTTGACATTTAAAAGCTTTATCTCACATCCAACCTCTCAAGAGGTCTCCTTGCTTCTATGCACTAGAACCTATGATTTCAAGCTTCCTTGATTGCTAGGCGCATATGGATGATTAAAGTCACAAAAATTGGCGCCTAAAATAGATGAGGTCTTGACAAGGCTCTAAGGCGCACTTGGGTGGTGTTCAGAGCATGATATGGCGCCTAGACCTTTTAGGTGATTTACTTATGTATTGTGATGATATTCCAGTGTTCCACGGGGACCCGTCCCCTCCCAAAATCCAGCCGTCCCCCCGACTCCGAAACTCGTCCCCAACCCCAAAACCCTTTGTCCCCCCGTCCCCGAGTCCCCGTTAGGAAACTCCGTGGAACACTGTGATATTTGATCAAGGCATCGTTGCTTGAAGACTTTCTTACCCCAAGGCGATTTCAAAAACTCCAAGGTTCTTGCCTTCTACCTCTTAGGCGCATAAGTAAGATCATTTAAATGAGAATTGGCGCCCAAACTTGATGAAGACCTCCTTAACTTTTCATGCACCACTTAATCATTGCAATTGTTCTCCAAAAGACTTTACCAAGACCAAAAACCCCAACAGTTATAGATCTAGGTTGATCTCCCTCTTAGGCGCATAAGTAAGGTTGTTTTGCTAGAATGATGCGCCTAAGGTTTAAACTATCCAATCTCTTTTCAAGGCGCCAAAATTGGTGGATGAAGGCATGTAGGAAGGCGCCTTGGCTTAAAATGGTTGAATGAGTTCAATTTAGGCACTTAGATACATCTTAAAGTCTTAATCCTTACTCAAGGCGCACTCTTAGGATATTATAGATGACAATAGGCGCCTAATCTTTACTTAGCCATTTTCTCTATAGATTTTCACTCATTGGAGTATGTTGAATTCAAGACATCATTCTAACATAAGACCCTCTCAGTTTGACCTAGGAATGCTCTGTTTGCAAGCTTATCAGTTGACTGACTCTAAGGTAAAACAAATGACTAAAGGCTAATCCTATAAAGAAAATTGGGGGTCCCCATTTGCAATGGGGCGATGTGTGATTTGGTCACAACACGACCCACCCTTTTTTTTGCAATTTTGAGCTTGTAGGATCCTTAGGAAGTGTTGTCAGACCTAGTCTCTTCCATGAAATGAAGAATGAGCCTCTCTGGATGCAGAGTGAAATGAATCAAGTGAGTTAACAAGGTGCAATTGAGAATACTTAAGCATGTCCTTGAGATACTGAAAATTGACTAAGTCTGATGTCTTGAAGTCTGATGTCCTGAAATCCTGAAAACTGACTGTTGATGTGTTTTTTATGCACATGCAACTTAGAATAAATTACTAAGGTAATCTATCCTCTCTTGAACAAAGATACCCAAAAGCTAAACAATGTGATCCAGTGGGTTATCTCCAAGGTTCCAGTATTGTTGGTTCTCAACTTGCTCATAGGATAACCTCAGTTAGTATGATGTGAAATTGTTGTTTCCTCAAAGGGACTTACGTAGACTTCTTCTTGCTTCACTCAACTTATCTCTCCTTTCAGTGTGGATGAAGTATGCATGATGTAAAAAAAGGGAAAAAGATAAAGTTTCAGAGAAAATAATCTAAGGTCAATGAAGCAATGATGATGCAAGAATAGACAAACTCCTTAATTAAACCTAACTCCACTTCGCCAAAAATGCCTACAACTACATGGAGTTGGTGCAATCTCTTAAGGTTTGCGAATGGTTTTCATGTTATGAACTTTCACACAAACACCCACATCTGGCGCAGTTTGGATGAGCATCCACAACCGAACTTAAGCAAATTCTGATGAAGCTCAGACTAGCTTTACACGACATTCCACCAGCGATGGATGTCAAAAGCATGAGCTAGGAGTTGATCAAATATTCAATACACACATGCATTACATCAATGAACTACTATTCTACTTCTAATCTACTTAGAAACATCTCTCCATTCATTCAAGATATAAGAAACCATGTTATTCCACAAGACAACACTTAGCACCAAGCTCCAATGCACCAATGTCTTTGCATTAATCTTGAGAAATATTTACAACAACTTCAAGTACTCTCTCAGAGAATTTTGAGTCTCTTCCTACTCTACTCTACGGCCTACTGCCAACTACTTACTAGCTCTCTATTCTCCTACCATTGATTCACCCTTACAAATGAGGCAACAAGGCCTTTATATAGTTTTCCAAAATACAATAGATGACCGAGATTGATCTGTGAATGAACGGCCCGGATCTTTACAAGGCAATTATGCCTATTTTTAGCATCTTGTACATAGAAAGAAGAAAGAATGAAGGCACGCCTCCCAAAGTGATGAGGATGATGAGTTGGAAGACTTCTCCCTTGGAACACCCTTATCCTCTTGTTTGTGCATGCAGGTACAATGTACTTTGACAAGGATGACGTGGCAACATTTGATTGGCGAAGATGACAAGCATGCCACGTAGGTGCCACCTCAGCAACTCGTATGGATTCCAATAGTTTATTCAACTTGCCTTTGGCATATTCCCAAATTGCATCATCTGTGTGATGTCTTCGAATGCGATTGCTTTGAACTTGAACGTTTGGGAATGTACCCTTGTTGAACTTGCCTTGTGTCTTTTGCAAGTCGGATGTGTATGATGCATGTTACTCATTTGTCTAACTTTGTGGTACTTCTTCTGGCAGGATGTATGTCTTCTTCAGATGATTCCTCATGGAGAGTAGTGTAGAGATGATGATGCTTCCTTCATAGCACGGAGTAGGAGACTTCTCAGAGACTTGAAGATGAAAGAACTTGAAGTGATGGATGAATGTCCTTTCTTGATGCATATGATGAAGTGTTCCGGCATGATGATCTCGAAGTGGTAACTTTGGTGTGGTAACAAGATGTTTCTCTGCAGTGACTGCCTCCTATCTTCACTTCTGGTTCTAGGTGCCTTGCTCCTTGATTGACTCCTCAATTCCATCCATGCTCCTGCAACACAAACAAAGGAACAATATCAATCCTTTTGATAAACACTTTATAACACAAAGGAATCATCTTTAAACGCTTAAATAACCCTTTGTAAGCCTAGGCGCACATCTAGGTTTCTACAGAGGTGAAAGTGCGCCTCACATAGTTGGCCTTATATTTGCTATCTTTTATGCTTTTAAACAATTGAACATGTCTTATAAGGATTCTCTCCCTCAAGCGCTCAATCAATGATGTGAATTTATGTATCTTCTTGGAGGCGCTGATCTGGGTCTGTAGAAGTTGAAAAGTGCGCCTAGGCAATTTTATGATTCCAAATTCATATTGATGGTTAAAATGTTCAACTTTGACAAAGTGAAGTCTTTCATCCTTGATTCCTGCCTTCACAACTTGAGGCGCAGATTTGGGTTTCTAAAGACAGGAAAATGCGCCTAACACATTAAGAGCAAATCTGTGGCCTCAAACTCATGTCAATGCTTAAAGGTGTTTATCTCTGATAAGGTAAAGTCCTTTGAACACTGATTCATGCCTTTATAACTTGAGGCGCAAATTCATGGTTGAACAAGTGGAAAAGTGCGCGTTGACTTTCTTCAAGCAATTTATAACTTCAAACACTTGTTAACACTTAAAGATGTTCATTCCTGACCAAGCGAAGACCCTCTCAACATTGATTCATGCTCTTTCACTTGAGGCGCATATTGAGGGTTGTGGAGATAGGAAAATGCGCGTAGACTTACTTGGGCTTGTTTTTTGACATTTCAATGGTTTCAAACACTTGTTAAAACTCCCAGGAGGACAGTTCATCATTAGGCGCTCACTCTCATGTTTACATGTTCAATTTATGACTTCAACTCAGTGCATAAGTGTTTAGATGACTTTTGCTTGAAGGCGACATCAAATTTCATGGTTTCAAGCCCTTCTTTTGGAAGGCGCACATTTATGACTCTACATAGGTGAATTTGCGCCTAGCTAGAGTCAGGTGTTCACTCAACTTTCATCAATCCAAACAATTCATAAGCTCAAGGAAAAGTCTTAGCACTCAAAACTCATGAGATCAAGCATGTTTTGACTTAGGCGCAATTTTAGGGTTCTACAAGTGAAGAAATGCGCCTTAGTTTCTTGAAGCAATTAGATACTAATTATAGGCGCACCTTTGGGTCTCTACAAGTTGAAATCGGCGCCTCACCTTCCTTTGATGTTTTCAACATTTTTCTAAGTTATATCACCTTATACTTCATCCTTAGGCACCATATTGAGTCTCTGGATGCTACGTTGCCCTCCAATAATCCTAGGTGCACCTTTGAGGCTGCAGAGATAGGAAAATACGCCTAGCTTAGGTGAATGCATTTTCTGCCTCAGGCAAATGTAGGTGTGTTTGGGAAGGTTTAACTCTTCAAGGCGCAAGCTTCTCTACAACTTAGAACATCTTCCTTTCAAGGCTCAAATTTGTGGCTTAACAAGTGATAAAGTGCGCTTAGACTCCTTGAAGCAATTTTGGCTAAGTTTTGAACCCTCAGTAGTTCTCCAAACATTCATTCATCAATGCTAATGAAGATTGCACAAGTCTTAACTCAAGGGGTAAATTTAGGGTTATACAAGTCAAAAAGTGTGCCTAGGTACTCTTGGATGTTTCTCAAAATTCACTTAGTCAAAATAGTACACGCTTCATCTCTGGGCGCAAATTTGGAGTCCCTGAATGTTGTTTTTCATCCATCAACCTTAGGCGCACTTTTAGGGTTCTTCTAGTGCAAATTGGTGCCTAGGCAACTTAGTCCACTTTCCTGCAAAATTTCCTAAGTTCAACTCACTTTGAGGATCAAGATATCAACTTCTAACAAGGCGTCAAGGTTTCATGTTGCATTGAGCATGTCATGATAGAAACCTCCTTCCAAATCACCGTCAGACACCATCATAAAAAGGTCCTAAGACATCATCTAAAACTCAAGGCAAAATATCAGAGCATCAAAAAAGGGGGTCCCCATTTGCAATGGGGTGATGTTGCGATAACGTCACAACACTGACTAAGTCTGAAATCTGGTGGATCCTCAAAAATCTAGAATCTGCATGTTAAAAATCATGGATCCGAGACATATCTCAAACATCTTGAAAGTATATTTCAAAATATTTAAAGTATAGGAAATTCAACCTATACTTAAATATAATTTGAAATATACTTGGATTTCAGGCACTGAAAAATGGCTAAGTATTGGAAATTTCTTCTCCATGAGCGGACTGCACCCTACTTGGAGAAATTTCTTTAACACTCAAGGAATGTGCCCTACTTGGAGAAATTTCTTTAACACTCAAGGAATGCGCCCTACTTGGAGAAATTTCTTTAACACTCAAGGAATGTGCCCAACATGGAGAAATTTCTTTAACACGTCTCATATGCGCTCCCACCCAGGAAAATTTCTCCAACCTCTAGGATATGTGCTCTGCTTTGTGAAATTTTTTCATGTTTCATGAAATGCGCTCGGCCAAACAAGAAATCTCTTCACCCTACCTTAGATGCGCCCTTCATGAGAGAATTTCTCCAGCACTCAAGGAACCTGCCCAACTTGAAGAAAATTTCTTCAACACTCAAGGAATGCGCCCTTCATAAGGAAATTTCTCCAACCTTCGTGGAATGCGCCTAACTTGAGGAAATTTCTCCAACCTTCATGATATGCGCTTTAGCTTATGAAATTTCTTCAACATGTCTCAAATGTGCCCTCAATCAAGAATTTCCTCATCCATTGCCAAATGCACCCTCCTTAGTGAAAATTTCTTCAACATCACCCATATGCGCTCAGCCTTAGGAAATTTCTCTAACATTGGTGAAATGCGCTCTAGCTTAGGAAATTTCTTCAACATGCCTCAAGGGCGCTCAAACCTTGTCAAACTACTAGGTCGGCCAGAAGGGGATAAATGGAAAGTTATAAAACATGAGAACAAAACCTTCTTCATTGTGTAAAACAAGTAAGATCTGATTTTATTGCAGGTTTTTGAGGTTGGTTTGCTGCTGTTTCAGTCCATTCTTCAGCTGTATGGCCTGTCATAACCTAGCCGTACCATTTTTGAGTAATCATTGTCATCTTGTGGAGGCCACACTACTTGTGAAGCATTTTTTTTGGCATTATTTGAGGGTGATTTGCATTGGAAAATTTAGATCACATTATGTGTAGGGCTTTCAAATTGTTTACCAGCTTTTCTAGCCTATATTCAGGCCATACAACCTCATCCTAGGTGGCCGTACCACCTTGTATGCTGGTCATACCATTTTCCAGCCTTTTTATCAGTTGTGTGATGAATTTTTGAGTGATTTCAGATCTGACCATTGTCCTATCAGCTGGCCGTACAACCCTTGAGGGTTTGCACATTCAATTGCACTTAATGGTTTGATGTTTCCAATCCTAAATAATCTGATTTGTTAGTTTCCAGCATTAATACTTTGTGAGAATCAATTTTGGGAGCTTTCATAGTAGTTCGTGACTCAGATCTGCGTGTATATGAATTCATGTTGCTTACTTCCAGTCAAACCGATGTAATCAGATTTATGACAGCAGTTAATATTGATGCCCTATTTCTCATTTCCGCTCGGATCTAGAGCTTATATTGTATTTTGGAGTTGCATATCAATTTACAGTTTCGTTGTGGTTTGAATTAGTTTCTTTTGATGAAGTAGTTCACTGTTTTTAGTCATTTGTTTGCTCAATTTTTTTTAACAAAAAATCAGAATATTTGAAAAATCCTAAAAATGGGACATTACACAAGTATTTCAAAAACCAACTTGAATGCAATTGCAATCAAGAGTGAAATAAATGAACACAATGGAACCACTCACTTCATGGGTTTATTCACAACACACGGATTCCAAAATCGTCACTGATTCAGATCTAAGTTATATAGGGATTCACAAGACTCGTCTCACAACTTGAATCGAGTAAGAAAGAGGTTAAGCAAACATGTTTACACAAGACTTCCATCTCCAATTAACCACTACTGGGGAAACCTGTACTTGCACACTTAGGTTAAACATCAGGCATACCTGCACCATCTAAGGATAGCTGAAGCATAGCATAAAATACCCAACATAGTATAATCCATAACATGATATCAATCATCACATCTAACAAATCATCTATGACTAGCATGATCTAGATAATGAGATGTGGAATCAACAATAAGCCACAATTCTGAACTAGATACCATAAATCAATATCAACATATGATAAGGAAAAACAGTAAAGCTGAAACATAGTTACAAATTCAAACATATAGTCATAACACATGTATCTTATAATACACTGTTGAACATCTAGATGGCAATACAAAATGTCACATATAGTAATAAAACATATAAAATCACAGCATAAGCATCCAAAATGTACAACCCAATGCCTCAATGGAAAAATAAAACATCATTGGAAAGTGTGGTAACAGTATTTGCAACAAAACAAGTAGCAAGCTAAGGCACATACTCATAGTTGCCTTACAGGTTGGGTTATAAATTCAGCTTGGACAATACATTGAGGGATAGCCCACTTGCATTAGATCATACATTGAAGCATAATTGTCTAATCCCTCTCAACCCGAGCCTAGTCTCTAGACCCAAAGCTAGGGCCCCAAACCTCTAAACTGCACAGCACTATGTTGAAGAGGCACATCCGTCTTGGAAACGTAACTCAAAACATTGGGTCTCTAGAACAAAAGGATGAGGCAAATTCGTTGCAAAGACAAGATTGAGAGGCATGCCACAAAGAAAGAAATGGGCTTGTGAACTGAACTCCCAAATAAGTATAAAAAGTGACCAAAGCTAGTGAAGGTCAAAAAACTCAGAAAGGGCATCAAGTTGTCTTTGTAAGCCGTCAGGAGAGAGAGGAGGACCATATCATCAACAAGAACTAATATACCTATCAAAACATGGTGAAGTAGGCAACCATCATTCGCATGAACATGTTGTCAAGAAAGTCCTTAAGCTCATCAGCATTCACTAAAAGATAAATCCTCTGTTGATAGAAAAAGGCGCCTCTTAAAAAAGGGCCATGTTCTTTCAAAATCAGACAACTCTTCTATAAATATAAAGGCAGCTCCAAATAAAGATAAGTCAGCAGTTATGTTTAGAGGAGAAGTAGCACCTGTCTAAGAGGTGAATTTGTGCTTAAATAAGCCATCTTGACATTCATTATTTCACACCCTGCAGGTTGCAGCAGAGGGCTACAACAGAATACCATTATCAGCTGGGCACAACAACATATTTGATCACTTTTGTAGAGTTTTGATGTAGTCTTTTTAAACACAACAGTAGGAGTGCCATTTTTCAAGGAAAATCAGAAGCATTGCAATACAAATGGAAATCAAATTTTCTTCAATTCTCCTATCATTCATTGGCAAAAAATCAGTCATAAGGGTGTACTGAAGAGGATTTTGCAACAATTAGCGATGAAAGTATCAAAGCGGATTTTCAGAATTTCATCTAGTGTCTCTCCGATTCGAGTCACCAAGATTCATAGAATATATTTTTTTTCTAGAATATCTCAGAGGAATCAGTTGTTTCTTATTAGTGAATGAATATAGATGAAAGACAATTCTCATGCCTTCATTATGCTGAAATTGCTAGTTGTCTGGTGTTCAACATGATTGTGATCTTGTTCTTCATTCAATAGATTTTATTATGCTTGGCTCGCTTCTAAGTATCTAATGAACTGTTGTAATCTGTGCCAAAAGTTAAGTCTCTTCAATGAATTTGCGAACTTTGTATCGTAGGTGAAATTGAAGATATAAATTGTGGCTTTGTACTGTCTTATATTTGATTTAATCATAGCATTCATGATTATGTATTGATGTATTAATCAATTCAATCCATGTGCGCTTGTACTGCTCAGCCTTTGTGTTTAGTTGAATAGCGCAAGCGTCTAGTTATAGAGTTTTCAATTCCAGTCAAAAAGCACAAAACACTTTGCTTCATGTTGAAAGCGCATTTCAGCTTTTTGCACGTCACAAACCCAAAAAGATTGCATATTTATGTTTTATTCAACATGAATGTGAAAACACCTCTGAAAACACTGTAAAGTTTGTAAATTGCAAGTGTGTGTTGTACAGTTTTAAGTTAGATTTTGACTTACAAGGAGCTTTCCTTTCTAATTTGAAGAGTGGTTTTACCACACATCTGTTCTGTTTTGCGTTGCACTGAAAGGTGCGAAATAAAAGGCTAACAAATATAATGAGAATTTAGATTAAATGAAGGTGAAGTGTGTGTGTGTGTATAATTTATATATATTTTTATATAGACGAACCCGAAATGAATCCAACCCCCAATTTTTTTTGATCGAGTTAGCGAACCAAACCCAAACCAATACCAGGATCGGTAACCGAGTATATATTTTAAAAAATAACAAATGTAAGTCTTCCACCGTATGTAATGTTAGAAAACAAGATTTTAAAGAAAAATTGTGTAGAAGATTTCCATTGACATTTTGGATCATACCACATGATTCATCATAAAGAAAAAATTTCTACTCAGTTTTTCTCCAAGAAATTATTTTCTAATATTCTAAAAATTTCTTTATTGTGGCTGTGTGCTCCCTATGAATAAAAATATAAGTTCTATTGTCTTATCAGATCCAAATAGGTCATTTAATTAACTTAACTTATATCTTAATGAACTTGCTTTAATGGCATGGGATATAATTTTAGTTCAAACTAATTTTGTGAATGTTATTGCATTGCCCCCATTATAGTTGGCATTATCTGCAGATGCCATGAGTTAAAATTATTGTAACTATGAACATCTGTAGGCAATGGAAATGAAGACATTGGATTTGAATACAAGGGAGATCTATGTGATTTCACCAATTATGAATTGAATTTCCACAAGCCTGTGTAATTGGACTGTGGAATACTCACAGCCTCTTTTATTATGTTCATGTTGTAAATCCCATAGTTATTCTTGTTTTGAAAATAACTTTGAATAATTGATCAGCTTATTGTTATTTGACACAGGTAACAGACTTGAGTGTAAATCTCCTTGCTATTATTCCTTTGGTAGCTTAGCTGACAAGAGTGCATTAAAATTAAGTTTGGAAGGGATGGATTTACTTTTTTAATTTATGGATTTGAATTGAAAATCACCAGTCTAGGATGCCAATTCCAAATCTTTTAAACACACAGGATGCATAGTTAGCATAAGTTGAATGGGTATGAGTTATACCAATAGGATTGCATTTTATTCCTTAATTTAGAATCAAATATCTAATGTCATTTTGTGTTTATGGTGGGGGAAGTTGTTTGCCGTTTGTTTTCTAATTTCATTTATAACACCTGCTACAAATTCTCACTTATTATAAATGTGAACTCCAATCCTTGTCTGTTTTATACCCCCCAGGAAAATTCTAAAAAACTTTTAATTCATGATGTGGAAATTTTATGCAGATTCCAACAAAGGGGAAGGGAGTACAAGCAGACAGAGTTAAATGCTACGAACCTGCTACAATGAAGTATCTTGGATTTTTTCCAGCATTGACCTCAGATGAGGTGTACAATTCCTTCTTCTCTATACTTTTTCCTTGTCTTTGTATTTTGATTATTTTTTGATATTACAGAACTTTGCTTTCCATATGAAAAGTTGAATTGAAACCTTGACATTTTTCAAAGTTAACATGACTTGCAACTTTAAAGTTACATGTTTTGCAAAAGATATCAAATCCTTGCCCTGTGGAGGAGGCATCTGCAAAATATTTGATATTCCAATCACTGTAATTCACACTAAAGCAACAGCCATTCTTGACCAGACTTCTTATGAGGAGCCCGTTTCATGCTATTAATTATGCCCCTGAGATTATGTATGATAGAATAGAAACTCACTAAAGTGATCCGAGGCCCAGGATTGTGGCCGGAGGATAGACACACTTAGCGGATTAAATGTGCTATGGTGGAAGCACATTTAGTGAATGATAGAAGTTGATAACTATATCAGGGTGCAGAAAGCTAGGGGGAAGATGAATATTGGAACAGTTAAACACTTCATTGAGAACTCTAATATGCAAAGTTTTATTATGCAATACTTCTGTACAGGATCTGATAAGTCGAATGTATGAATGCCTAAGCTGTCCTCCTGTTATATCACTTACTAACTGTCTCCTGTTCAATGAATGGTAGTATACACTAATATACATATAGGAGGGTGATGAGCTGTTTGGCAGTTACACTAATATCATATCCTACAGAATATTGTAAATGGGTATAACAGGTTCAAAGATAGCAAGCAACATGTTAAAAGTGAGAGTTTGAAAACTTAAATGGGTTTTTTGTCAAGAACTGTGGAGTTATTTGGTGAGCTAAAGATATTCAGAGTTTTGTTTCTGATGATGATGCTATCTTCCTGTTAATTTTTCATCTGATTACTTTTCCTTGGATGGCTGTAACATGGGCTCAGGTCAGGGAACATGTTAGGCAAGCAAGAGAGGCTCAAAAGGTGTGGGCAAAAAGTAGTTTCAAACAACGAAGACAGTTGCTGCGAATCTTTCTGAAATATATTATTGAACACCAAGAACTTATTTGCGAGTAAGCTTTTAAATTGTTTTGAGGTATACTATTTATAATTTTTGGGCACGTGTGAATATCTCAATGCAATTAGAAAATATTTATTTAGATGTAGGTTTGTTATAGAGATTTTTGACAATTGTGAAACTCTGTAAATATTCCTTATTTTATTATTGTTGAGGAGCATTTATTCTCTGTAAAATGGATGTGGGCTGTGGCAAAACAATGCAAAAAATGCATATTTGACTAATCAATACTTAAGATTAGAGTGTGAGAAAACCACCTTACCAAAGTGAAGTTGCAATTTCCTCCCAGATTTTACAGCTGGTCATGAACATTAGTAAAAGCTATGCTATACTCATTGATACATCCAGGGATGCTTGTGCAACTGCAAACTCATTTCTCATTTAGAGGACAGTCAGTTTAGACCACCACCTCCTATACTTATTTAGAAGTGCAGTTTACAGGTCGGTCATTTAGTTCAGGATTAGCTTCCCAGTCATAGTATGCAAGGGATATGGTTTTCTAGATTCTTGAGTACCAGTGCTTTATGGTCCATTTAAAGAACACCTTATCTAAGCTACACTTTTTGATGCCATTATTAGGCATATATTATCTTGTGCCTCAGATGTATAGGGAGCTGCTTTTGGGTATACTGACTGGGCATGCATGAAGAGAGTACAAACTATTGTGTTTCAAATTATTGGAAAAAATTAGAAATCAACTAGTTGCCTTGAGCTTCAAATCAAAATCTTACTTGCATATAATTGAATCAGCCTCTAGACAATGGCATGTTATTTATGTGGGATGCTTAGTGCAAACTCATTTCTCGTTGACAGGACAGTCAATTTAGTCCACCACCTCCTATACTTATTTAGAAGTGCAGTTTATAGGTCGGTCATTTAGTTCAGGATTAGCTTCCCAGTCATGGTATTGCAAGGGGTATAGTTTTCTAGATGTTTGAGTGCCAGTGCTTTATTGTCCATTTAAAGAACACCTTATCTAAGCTACACTTTTTGATGCCATTATTAGGCATACATTATCCTGTGCCTCAGAGGTATAGGGATCTGCTTTTGGGTATACTGACTGGGCATACATGGAGAGAGTACAAACTACTTGTTTCAAATTATTGGCAAAATTTAGAAACCGACCAGTTTGCCGTGTATCTTCAAATCAAAATCTTTCTGGCACATAATTGGATCGGCCTCTAGATAACTGCATGCTATTTATGCTGTGTTCTTTTGATAGTCTAGCTTCCTTGATTTCATCTTGCTGGATGTTGTGCTGGTTCTGTGGTGCTTCTGTTCTCCAATATGTGAGTATTCTGATAGACTTCGTTCCACCTTGCACCCTCTTTGGGTGCTCTCTTTGGCAGATTTTCAATGAGAACATTTACACAAACTATGTCTGGATTTCTAATTAAGATGTTCCATGCTTTTTCTCCTGCATTACCTTGAGACTTCATTTGAATGATGAAGCTATTTCTTGTTATATGTGTATGTGTGTGTGTGTGTGTGGGTATGTAACACAAACTCATTTTTGAGTGAACAACATTTAACTTTTTTACTAGGATTTTTTTTCTTTCTGCCCTAGGCTAATGATGAGAACTGGGAGCCTTGATCAACTCATGTAAAGTAGCTGTGGATGCATAATGATTACATGAGTGATGTTCATAACACACAATTGAATTTTTGTTGAATTTGACCAGATGCCAAGTCAGAACCTTACAAAAAAGGAGAAGAAAATTAACCGGGCAACCAGGTTCAGTTTGCCCTTCAGGTAAAGAAGCAATAAGTATGAGTGGAGATCCTCTAGAAGGGTGAACCTAGAGGAGTAAGGATGTAGAGGGGATTCCATGACATAGAACTGCAAATGCTGCAATGCATGAAGAGAGCTAGGAACTCTGCAATGAAATATTTAGGATGCTAAGGCCGGGGTCGGGATTCCTAAAGAGGTTTGACTCCAAAGTGGAGAAGTATACTTTGTTTGATTTTGAGCCCTATCAAGTGCAACACATGCCCCTTATTACAGAGAACTCTAACAAACATGTGACATGACAAAAACAATCTAAAAACATCACTTTTTCTCTTCCTGCTTGAGGCCATTTCAAGAAAATTTTCCACATCTTTTGTTTGCTTGGATGCTGCATTGTGATTGATATTATATTTTGCTTCATCCTAAAACATGGATTGCATAAAATGCCAAACTTGTATGCTCACGAGATTTGACATTACAAGTAAATCTCTAAGCCCTAGATCTAACAAAATACAAAAAGAGAAAAGTAACCAAAGCTGTCCTGTCTAAATCCTCTATTGCAGAAAGTAGCACGATCACATAGAATCTATGTTTCATGGGGATGCGTCCCCACTCCCCAATGCTGCTTCCTCGTCCCCTCCCCCATTCCCAGGACATGGGGATGGCAGAGTATGTCTCCTGGCTGCCCCAACGGATGTCTAGTTGTCCCTGAGATGGCTGGGGATGTTTATGATGTCCCCCAGGCATCCCTTTTTTTAATTAAAAAACAATCATTTTTTCCTTAAAAATCAGGAAAAATAAAAAAAGACATGAAGGCCTTCCACACCCCTTATGAAACCCATGAGATAGTTTCTGTTGACTTTGCATATTCCTAGTGTATATTGTTTTCTTGCAAATCATTTTAGTGCATAGTTGTTTTTTGATTCTACCAGTATTTCATGTTTCCATGGTTGATATTCCTGTGATTTTCAACAGAAAATCATCTTGTTCATTCAATCTGTCCCTCAAGCTCTTGTTCTATGCAAATGCACTGCTAGAGCTATTTCTCCCTTATGTTACCTTTAATGAAGAAATAAACTAAATTAGTGGTTTAAAACTGCATTATATTGCAAGCTCTAAAAAAGAGTTAGCCTTAACTCAGAAATGTGTTTTAATCAGTATTTTGAGTTCATAATTAAATTAAATTACAAATTTAGTGTTTTTATAATAGATATATTGTGGGGGTTCTATTAATGGCCCCCCCTCCCAACTAGCAAACAGAAACATACAATAGCACTATATAAAGCCACTGCATAAACCACCCAGAGAGAAGGCATAGCAAGGTAGAACATACCAACACACATCATATCATATAACAAAACTAGCCAATTCTATAAACCAAAACCTGGAACCATCTACCATGGAAAAGAAATAGATAACATGCTAGGGAATTAGGGTAATTCTGAATTCCCCCATTGCTCCATACCAGCACTTGGTGGGACTGTCTTCCACTGATTGAATGCCCTACTGTAAACACCATTACCAGAGACATTAACCTGTTCCAACTTAGACATTATTGGGCCTGTGGCATTTTCAATTCCATGAACCTTAATACCTTTGATTAATTTGGCTCTTCTGAACACACGAATAATCAGCCCATCATCCAGTTATGGCGTAGTGTACCCACTCGAAAGTAGTTCGTGTAAAACACCATGATGATGTGATATGACCAAATGCTTGATAACCAGACTAATGTCCTTGCAGAATGTGCCTGATACCCTAAGATGTTCCATCGAGGTGATGACTCTGGCGTTGAGAAGCCGTAAATCTATCTCTTCATCGCTTTTACTTTTTCCCTTCCACTGCAATGCGTCCTGAAAAGGCGAAACCTTTTGCTCCAGATCCTCAGCATCCTATTTTTCTGTGTTAATGAGTAACTCTTCAAGACTGTCCCTTAAATCAATTTTACAGGATGGAGCCACAATACCTGACTTTGCCATTGTCACTTAAGCCTTCCTGGCCAAATATTGTTTTTAACACCTTCAAACACCTCGGAGATGAGCAGTTAAGGATCTTCCTTAAATGGTTGTCTGAGACCTTGCCATGGCTGAGGGGGTCCCTAGAAAAATCTCTACCAGCCATCCGCCTACAACAATTTAATGCACCAGATGCAAAAACTAGAGCATGAAATGCTAGACAAAGCAACCAATTGGCAATATAAGAGCCTGCCACCACCAAACATATAGCACACATGGCATTCTTCACGTACACAACCCCTAACTGGCAATAATGAGGAAACATAAATGGGAATCTCATATATAAGCAGGTAATCAAATCCACATCATATCAAATACCAATATTTCCCAATCTCTAGCTTCATTACTTTCAAAGGAAGATAAATCTGATAATAAAGTACCTTGCTTGGCTAGGCAATCTGCCAGGGCATTTTGTTTTTTGTAGCAATGAGAAATGGATATACTATCAAATTTGTCCTTCCATTTTAGGAATTCTTCTAGAATGGCACTTATGTCATGTCCCCTCCCCTATGACCCGACTATTTAAGACATTTGTTATATATTTTTTGATATCAGCATATTATCCATCTAAAGTGGCTGACCTGTAAATAAAGACAGAGGTAGTTATAAGGGTTAGCGATTAAGGGAACGGTGATAGACAACAATTATTAAGTGAATCTGTTGTTTGTATATGATACGCTGGATAAGGCAGTAATCATTAATAAGACAACATACTGTTAAAAGATACGATTGATATTAAGGTAGCAATAACATTCTTCTTGCAGTGATCTATATGCAGTGTAAAGGATGCAGCCATCAGAAGCATGAAGTCGCAACAGCAAATATAAAGGATAAAACAATAATAAGATAGTAGCGAACATTCTACAGAGAAGGCTAATTTTGGAGGGATAGCGCTCTTCATATAAAGATAAAGTTCCCACTAAAAGACAAAAATTGTCTTATATGAAAGGAATGAAGTGCGATTAGTAAAGAGGGACGATTATCATGAGGTACGATTAGTTTAATAGTGATGGGGTACGTTTTGAAGAGGTGCATTGATAAGAGTTGCATCCATCTAATAGGATCGCCTCTATTCTAGAGGATATAAATAATAATAGTGAAAGGTGGGAAGGAGTAGGAATAGACAGATATTCAGCAAACTCATATCAGAAATACCAGAGCATTCGACCTAGAAAATTAAAAGCAAATTGGGATATTTATATAATACAGATTTAGATCTGCAAATTGAACATATATTCAAGGTCACTATACTTTTTGTGCATCACAGAAATATCGTGAACAGGACAGCTTTGAGTCTATATAAGTAATTATTTGTTATTTATAATAATCCTCCATCATAGGAGTGAAGGACAGATAGACTGAGGCTATGCAGTCCTGCCATACCCCACCTAAGGCCAGTTTGGAGGCAATCTGATCTGCACCCCTGCCATACCCCCCGTAAGGGCCAGTATGGAGGCCATGTATGACAGCTTGAACCTGCCAAGCCCCCTTAGGGCCAGTATGGAGGAACTGAACACAAGAACTGCCATGCCCCCCATAAGGGCCTGCATGGAGTCATCATGTACCAAGGAATGTCATGTCTTCACTACTATGATGGAGTGGAATTCATGAATGTAACTTCATAACAATGAGTAGCAAAATAAATTTATGTAACTATTGTTTATATGCAGGTTGATATTATCTAACATTTGTGTTTCAAGAGGTATGTCATATATCCATGTATTTTGCATCTATATTTCTATGTTATAAATGCAGATTTAGAGTACAAGAACAATAAACGTTGAAGATAATCCAAACGGTAATTCTAAAACCCTAACCCTAGTTTGATATTTGAATTTTTAGGGTAAAATTTAGTATTGTTCCAATAGGGGACATTACACGTTAGCTTCCAATTAGGGAAATATTACTTATTCACCCTTGCACCACCTTCTATCTTTAGGACATGATAACCTGCTGCATACACTGCTTGTGTACCTGCCAGAAGGGTCTCCCATTTTGCTTTGTTCGTTTTCTGGCTTATATGTTTCGAGCCTCCCAAACAAATTCACCTTTAGAATCTCTTAGGACATACCCAGCCCCCGCTATCCCTAGGTTGCCTTTTGAAGGCCCAACAAAGTTTAGTTTCACACCTATTGTAGGTGGCTTCCACTTTTCATTTCTACTACTCTTATATGCTATTAACCCATGAATGGGGAAGTCACAAATTTAGTGCTATGCATTATTTACTTCTTTTCCAAAAATATTTCTGTATTTTTTTGAAAACATGATCCAATACCAAAGTTAGTGATCGTATTTTCTGTAGGCATTGCTTCCTGATCCTTTCATACATCCCATACATTAGATCAATTATATAAGTGACTAAACTTGAATCTTGATGTCATATTTAATTAAACCTGTTAAAATTTGAATTTCCATACACACACACACACACAAAGGCCTCCTGGATTGCTGTCTCCAAAACACAATCCACCGTCCCTTGTTGTTCCCATCCCGGAAATGCTGTGGAACATAACATAGAATGCATTTAGGCTTTTAAGGTATCTATGATCCAGATCCACAATAAATATTTGTATATCTCCTTTCATGAAATTTTATAGAAATATTGTTAAGTCCCATAGTTGAAATTTCCAAGACTTATCCAATTATTTTAATTACTTTAGCTGTTGACCACTTCTGGAAGTAATAACATTTTTTAGGCAGATGTTTTGGGCTGCTTTATTTGACACATGGATGGCCTAAGTGGTCTGTTGCATTTGTAACCTGAGCTAAACTATCAAGTAGAAATTTTGTTTGATTTTGGAATTCTTCACAGCTAGCAATACTATTTTTGTTTCCTCTTTTGACCTGTTTAATCTGAGTGTATTCTTAGTGCTGTGCTTTGATGGTTTATTTCAATTTGGTTTTGTGCTTTTTCTAATCTGATTTGAGATTTTCTGTTTTACTATCTCTTTTTTTTTTGTCCTTAATTAACAGAATATCAGCTAGAGATACAGGTAAGACACTGGTAGATGCTTCCTTGGGAGAAATAATGGCAACATGTGAGAAGCTAACCTGGCTACTAGATGAGGGTGAGCGCTGGCTGAAACCAGAGTACAGGTACTTTTTTTGCTTGACTCAATAGTATGATGTTATTTTCCTTTGTTTTGGATAGAATTAGAAAAATGATTTAAGGAATAATTTAATCATTAAAGCTCCATTCTACAACTAGTTCTCTGTTCTCATCTACTAGGTAAACTTATTTTAGTGTCTTTATTGAATGCATCCTGTTCTACATTTATGTACCTAAGAAGCTTTGACATGAATGAACTATACAGATGATCTCTATGGCTTCTGCAGGTTCCTCATGTTTTGCACTGTGGCCTTAGATTTTAATTAAAACCTTCTTCTACCTTCTTTCATATTAAGTATCAAATATTGATGGTCTGGTAGGGCTTTCATAATGCACTGCAAATATTTTTTCAATAATTTCCAGCAAGCCTTTCAGAGGAAGGGATTAAATCTATTGCAAGCAAAGGAATTCTGCAAGATGTGGTTGTAAGAGAGAGTATCTCAAAGAAGATTTTGGAAGGTAATCAACTCCCTTGGACAGAATGAATAACATATGTGGCAGAGTTTACATTGGCAAGAAGAAGAATATCTAAACAAATAGGCTTAACGGATTGCTCATGGCTTAATAGAAGGAAGTAGATGAAGGTGTGTTTGATAACTATGGAAGGGACTCGATGGTCATCATTCGAGTACAAGCTAGATTGATGACTTATCTAGAACTAACTTTAGAAAGGAATAAAAAAATTATATTAATGTCCATGGATCACCAAAGTAGGTGAATGGGATTTGAAGGGCACGAGGGAATACAAAAAATGCACGACAAGTAAACAAGTCAAACTCGATATATGTCACAAACAAAACAATGACAGTTGAGTTTAACGACTACATTGTCTTTGGTAAGCCATCCATGTGGGTTTTGGTGATTGCAGACCAGGTATTATAGACATTAGTATTGGTTAGCATAGCAAGACTCCATCAAAGTATCCCGAATCAACATGAAGTGCTACATAACTTTTCTCGTAAAACCTAGACTTATAAGTTATTATTGAGTGTGGTAAAAAGAACTGACCTGCCATCACTCATGTATTTTTGGAAAGACCAGTGAATGCATTTATTGACAAAAGATTTGATTTGAATATTGTCTTGAGATATGTGGTAAAATCTGGGTAATCACACACTATGGTGTTAGGAAAAAAGTGTGTTGTACACCTTGCATAAAATGAAATATTTAATTATGTAAAATAAATATTTATTTGTGGTGCATCTTTTTAGATGTGTTTAGCCACATTAAATACTTATTTGGGGCCACTTGTAAAGTTGTATGTAACATTGGGTTAGTTTATTTTATGTGTGAGAGACAGAGAATAATTAATTAATTAGTTGGAGCATAAAGTAATTCTTAGTTGAAAGAATTAAATGAGGGGTCAATGGTTTTGTGTACTCATGGTTTTGAGACACATGGTTTTCCCAATACCACAAGTTGTATTTGTGTGAGCTTGAGTTTATAAAAGCAATCACATGGTTAGTGGCTTAGGTTGGTTGGTTGAGTGGGTTGTCATTGTATTGAGTTTTTCTTGTGAGTGCATATGTGAAGCATGGCATGAGATGTGTGGATTCATGCTTGGACACATGGAGGATGCATTGTAGGAGCTTGATGTTTTATAAGTAGTCATGGAGACTCTGCAAGTGTATTGTAATGTTTTATTGTTGAATAATACATTGAGTGTGGATGCTTTTGGAGGCTGGGTTTTTCTCTTTTGAGGGTTTTCCCAGGGTATATCTTGTGTCACTTTGTGGTATGTTTTGTCTATTCTTTTGTATGTTTGATTCCGGTTATCATGGCTATGATTTGTTTGCATTTTTATCTCTCATGGGGTTATGTAGAAATGTTTTTTATTGCTGTAATTTTTCCTTTCAAATGGTATCAGAGTTTGGTTGCCAGGTTGTGGGAGGAGATCTCCCAGGTTTTATAACCCTTACAATCAATAGATGTTGTCCATAGTGAATCCATGGACTTACAAGTTGAGAGTGAAGGCATTTTCAAGGCCACAGATGTGTTTGCAGACTTGGGTTGTTGCAGATTTGGGGTTTCATGAAGTTCTGGCTGATGGGTTTTTAGTTAGAGCTCTTTGTGTGGGGGTTTTGGAGGTGAGCTTTTGCTGGTGGCTTCTTGGACAAAAACATACCTCACCATTGAGTCCAGAAGGCCCAAAAACCTATATTTTCTTATGAAATTTGATATATTTTGTTGGCAAAAAAATTTGTCCTTTTTTTGCCCTAGAGGAATTTGTAGAAGTAATCTTTGCCGTACGGAATCCGTACGTTTGTACGGTTTCGTATTGTACGTAGGTTGCAGTTGTCGACACAAGTACAGTCGGCATGTTTCAGAGAATATTCTTTGATTGCGTAGGTTCGACATCAATCATACAGGTTTGCGAAATAATATAAGAAAAATTATGGGTGGGGGTGCCAATTGGCATGGACCCCCCCATTGTGGCAGTTGGGTATAGGATAGCAGGGGAATAGGTGGTCAAAACACACAATGCATGCTACCCATGCAGGGGTTGATAAGCACCACAAGGCAAAAACTAGAGATTGCACCATACAAACCATATAGGGACTACAAAACTACACCCAAAGACAAGCCTGCATTAACAACCCTAATAGCTGTAGCAGGGGATAGCAAGGAACAAAAGAAAAACTAGAAACATACATTAATAGGAAACCCCTAGAAGCATCCAAAGCCTAAACACAACACCGCGCCTCACTACAGCTCCAAAATCCCCCAACGAGACACCAACACCTCATGGCATCAATCACCATCTGTCATGTGCCCTATGAGGGACACCATTACCAGAAACAGGGGCTGCCTTGACTAGAGGTAGCCCTGCCATTGTAGAATCCTCCAAACTAGAGAGATGGATGCCCATAATGAGTTCTGCTTGCCTCATCGAATGAGATAGGTAATTATACAATCATATGTTTAATAACCATCCTCAAATCTTGACAAAAGTCCAATAACATACTCATGTCATGACTCAACTTGAATTTCTTCCCGCAAGGCCAAGCCTGTAGAGTCCTTCAATATACCCTTGCCCTACATCTCTCCACCGAGCAACACATTGTTTCACCTCTTCATTAACAATTGCAAACCCCAATTTCTCTTTGAAATCTGCTAAAATGGACGCACGACACTTAAAGACCCTTGTGTTTGCAATGCACTCCGACCCAAGAACAACTTTTACCAACCTAAGCATGGGCACATTGGGACAATGAAAACTTTTCTTGAAACGGTGATAAGAGCCCTCCCCTTTATGAAGGGGATCACGAAAAGAATCCATAACATGGCCCACCATAACCAAGCACTATAGAAACAACAAAACAAATCTTGCCAATGCCAACCCTGACTGTAAATAGACAAAGCCAACACACCAAGCCAATATTACAAACCAACGAGAAGCTACCATCATGTAAACACTAAAGGACATATTACACTGCATTGATTGCACTACATAATGACTAGCGATTCCATCATTCATGAAACGTGCGACAAAGCACAACCAATTATTAGAGCAATTGCAAGCAAGAAGAATGAAGACATACCAATCTCCAAAATGATTATTCTTCAATCAATACCATCTATGCATGATGGACTATCCTTTTCAATAATGTTGACAACCCCCTCCCAATCATTAATATCACTCCTTTCTAATGAGGAGAAATCGGAAAGAGCTAAGCCATGGTTGGCTAATAGTTATGCCGCCTTGTTTTGTTCACGGGAACAATGTTGAATCATCACAAAAGCAAATTTTCTAAGCCAAACAATAGCTTCTTCTAACATAACATGAAGTTGCCAGTTGGGGCAAAATTCTTTTTTTAAAGCACTAATACCAATTTGTGATGCAGGGGCATCGCTCTCCATCTGAAATTTTGGTTTTGAGTTTTGTTCAGTGTTGAGATTTCTGTAGTGTTTCGGTGGTTTGTGTGTCGTTGGTCTATCTTCCTGTCGCTTTGTATTCTATTTTCCTATCGCATTTGGGTTAGGAACTTTGTGTGGTGGAAACCGATTGCTGAATCGAATTCAGTTATGGACCCTGTGTCATCTGGTGGTGTCGCTGAGAATGATTGATTGAATGCCTTGGAGAAGAATTCTGGTTGCATTAACAACGGTTATGAATTGGGAAATCATTCTAAAATTATGCAGTAGGGCAGCCAAATATGGAGAGTTCAAAGTTAGTGAGGGACGACTCTGGAGGAGGTCGAGGATTCTTTCTGGCACGATGGAGCAGAGGAAATGTCAGTGAATGATGCAGATTATTGTCGCCATGGGAAGGAGAATAAACCGTTACCAATCATAGTGTTCATTGTCGGTTACTTGGAAATCAGTTTCTATTGCAGAGTATCGCGCAACTGGAATACTTGGCACATGAAATTCAGTTGGAAAGACTTCAATCGCTAGAGCGATAGTTTCTCATTCAAAGGAGGGAATTTTACTGTCAAGCCATTATGGGGAAAATGACGGTTGAATGGCCAGTTAGAGAAATCTAGAGGTCGCGGCAACAAAGTATTTGGAGGGCACGAAGAGATGAAGATAGATATATATATATTGAAGGAGGAGTTGGTTGAAAGGAGGGGAGAGGAGGCTGAATCGGCAAGGCCAATGTATTGGTTGCTAATTTGAAAGATATTCGCCAAGTTGTTGGGCCGAACTAAGAGGCCGACTAAGAGACCGACTGAGGGCAGAGAGAGAGAGGCCGATGTGCTGTAAGAGGCCAAACTGTTAAGAGAGAAGGCCAAAATATAATATGGTGGATGAAGAAGGCCAATGGGGCCATGTGTGTAGAAGACAGAGGCTGTTGAATGAGAAGGCAGTGAGCAGAGAAAAGGGCCATAGGCCAAAGAGTCGAGTCCGGAAAGGAGCAGGAAGTGAAAATAGAGTTTTGATATAGGTTTGTTTTGTAGGAAGGCCGATAGCTGCAGGCCCATATGTGATGTAATGTTGTGGTTGACAATAGATTAGAGCTGTAAGTAGTCTGTTCAGAACACTGTAATTGATGATTTTTCATGGTTTATAAAATCTTTATCTTTCCTATCACTCCCCTGCCAAGAGTATTTTCTGAGTATTTCAAGTTGCAGAGAGACCTCTCGAACCTTGTCTTTGTATTTGATTTCTCTGTGTTTATAATTTAAGTGGTTCATCTTCGGAAACCTGAACTTCCTGTCATTATTGCGGAATTGTGTAGATATGAGTTTAATTTAGTATGCATCTCTGGAGTCTCGGTCATTTGAAACCGTTTATGAGGGCAGAGGTTCTATCAATTTGGGAATCCCCTTCCACCAGAATGGTATGAAAACTAGCATTATAGGCAAGAGATAATCTTGCAAGGAGTGCTTCCCATTTTGCTACATTATTCGTTTTGAACCAATATAATGAGATCCTCCCATCGCAAAAGCGCTAGTCACATCTCTAATCACATAACTCGCCCTTGGCATACTTGGGTTACCATGAGAGGCACAATCAAAATTCAGCTAAACACTCTTTTCCAATGCTTTCCAACTATCTTGTCTATCGACATTCCTATGAGCTACCAACCGTTGAACAAGTAGGGGGTAAATTCCCTTGTTATATTGTAAGTATGTCGTTATTTCCTTCTAGCACATTTAAGATTCTATTAGCATTTCTTCTCTTGTATAGCTTTATTGGTATTTTTCTCTTCATTTGGGCATGAGAGGTAGGGTTAGCTAGTTCTTCAAGAGAAAGGGCATCTTGGCTTTGTGATAAACCTTTTCTTGATTGGGAGCTTCATGTAAGTGAATCTTGTGTGTGAAGGAAAATGGAGATAGAAATTTATTGTCCAAAACTTTGAGTTATGAAAGTTTAAGATGGAAGAGCTTCTTGTGGATAGAGAGCTGTGTGGGTTGTTGTGCTAGAAAAGAAGCCCTTGGTTATGATGGCGGAAGACTAGACGAAGATTGACAAGGCAAAGAGTTCAATTAGGCTATGTGTAACACCCCAATGGGCTTCCCAAAAACTAGACCTTTTTTTTTGATTTTTCTTTAATTCAAGCTAGTTGCCTAGACACTTAGTAGGGTTACTATCACTTAATTAACTTGAGATTTAGGACAGGCTTATCTAGATCCATGAAATTATTTGTCTATCTCTCATTTGTGATAGGAATGTTGTCTTACAACAACAATAATTTTTCGTTGGTAAGTCAACTTGGAATTCTTCCTTAACTCCATCTTATGCAGTTCCTTGGATTTGATACTGTTACAAAGTTACATGATTTAGAAAACTGAATAATGTATTATGTAATGTGATATTTACATGAGAGAGCGAAAGCTCAATATATAGGAAATACGAAGTCTAAAAATAGACAAAAGCAGAACTACAACAAAGAAAGCAGAATGGATAGACCCTAAACTAAAGACGAAAAAGGAAACTTATCTAGGAACCTATCTAACTAAGAGTGACCATTAAATAATAAGATATTATCTTAATACCCCCCCCCCTTAATGGTCAATCCACTAACTAAAACTGATGCCCTCCAAAACAGACTGCCATCCGAGACAGATGGAGGCATAACCAGAGAACAGAACCCGAGCACGGGTGTTGAAACAGAAATCCCGAGGAATCCGAAGAAGCAGAACACAAATGATGAACGCAGAGCCAACTGGTGACAAGAAGGGGCTAAGCACTGTAAGCGCAAACCAAGAAAGCCCTCAAAGCTGTGAACCACAGCAAAAAGGTAGAAAGTTCTCCAGAAACAGCGACAAGGCAAAAACATTTGCTAAACCAAGAAGCCGCCGAAAATAGAAAATAGAACCCTATTCACAGGGCTACGGAACAGGAACAAAACTTTGATAAGATCCTGCAGAGAATACTGATGATAAAAAATTTGTTGCCGTTGAACTTCTGACTGCTTTTGAACCAAGATGCCATGTTTCACGTTTTCCGAGTCACGAAAAGACGGATTACAAACTGATGGCATGAATACTAAAGCAGATAGACGGCACAGATGCTGATCAGAACCCTTGCACGGGTTACAAAGCACAGATTCTGAAAACACGGAATAAATCTGAAACACAGATATTGGGGCACAGATCTCGAGATAAATCCAAACATGGATTTCAAAAGCTAGATCTCGAGAGTACGGAAAGCATAGATTCAGAACATTTGAACACAAATTCGAAGCAAATATTTTGCATATCTCCATCCAAACTTTTCATAAATGCAACCAACAGATTGAACAGAAGACACTGTTGGGGCCTATTGCCTTTCTAAGCACTTAGTGTTGAAAAGAAACTTCCGAATCGGACCCATAATACAAAGGAATCTCGTCCCGCCACAGATGCTGTAAAAAAAAATAGAGATCAAAAGTTGCCGAAATTGATACAAATCGCAATTCTTAAAAAGATGCCCGTAGAACCAAAATAGTGTGTCCTCCAAAATTAGGAATGCAAAGGATGACATCAAAGGGCCACAACTACTTGCAACCTTCAAAACAAAGGCGCCGAAGACACCAAAATGTGTCTAATGAACGGGAGCCACAAACTGCATACTACTCCAGATGCGAGTATGAGAGAAAACGCACATTTCAGGAACGAGATTGCGAGCTCAAGAATAGAAGGTGCTAAGAAACCCGTCAAAAAACAGAGGCAGATCGGCTAAAAGAAATCCCGACTTCAAGAATGGCGCCAGCAAACCAGGGTAAAACCCTCTAGAGAACGTTTCGAAACACCTCCAGAAACGCCCAAAAAGGGAGTCGCGACCTCCAGGGTTTGAAAACGCAACTCTGCCAAGAACGCCGAAACCCTATAAAGAAATTGCGATTTGCAGAGGAATCGTGACTACAGAGGAGAAACCCGCGATTTTAAGACCCTCACGCGAACTGGAAACACAAAGGACGATGGCCCAGAGCAAAGCATCCGCTCACAATCGCCTATGAACAGAAAACGCGAATCACAGATAAAAAAACATTGATTGAAATCAAAATCATAACCCAAACACAACGGCCATGAGAGAAACCGCGCAAAAACTGAATCTGTGATCTGACAGAGAACCCGCCTAGGGTAAACGAAGACGATGCCCAGAAAAAGTGCGATGCCTAAGAAGCACAAACGCGATTTTGCATATCGTGACTAGAAAACTGGAGAAAGAACGCAGGCACCCAAAAACAGAAAATTGCAGCTTCCAACAGAAAACAGACAAGATTTTAGAACATACGACCTAGGCCCCGAGAAGGGACCCGCTCTGATACCATGTTACAAAGTTACATGATTTAGAAAACTGAATAATGTATTATGTAAGGTGATATTTACATGAGAGAGCGAAAGCTCAATATATAGGAAATACGAAGTCTAAAAATAGACAAAAGCAGAAGAACTACAACAAAGAAAGCAGAATGGATAGACCCTAAACTAAAGACGAAAAGGAAACTTATCTAGGAACCTATCTAACTAAGAGTGACCATTAAATAATAAGATATTATCTTAATAGATACTAACATCAAGCCCAAGCAGGCATAGTGTGGATTCATATGCGTCCTAGACACATATTCATTGCAAGTTAGCTGATGTGATATCCCAATATTAAGGCATTGTTTAAATTAAAGATTTAAACATCATGATAAAAGACGGTGAAGTTGCTTCCGTAAAATGTGGTGTTTAGTCAATTTGAATGATAGAGATAATATTTAAATAAACATATATTACTAGTATATAATATTTAATTAAATAATATTATTTAAATATTTAAATATAATATATAATATATTTCTAAGTTGTTGAATCGGAATCGGGCACGGGTACGGGTACGTGATTCCGGTACGACAATTTTTTTGAAGGAAGTTTGGGTATGTTAGTACAAAATACATATAAAAATTAAAAATATATATATTGGCAGCCTAGAAACAGAATTAGCTTCAGAATATGAGAATATCAATACCACATATGCTAAACAAAACCATTACAAGTTTCAAAATTCGAAATATAATATACTAATTCGATATCAAAGTTCAAACTTGAATGTCATGATAGATAATCATTGTTCAAAATTAAAATAATACAATTATTAGTCACTGATCAGCATCATCAAAATCATCATCATTAACATCATGTGATGATGTATGTAGATTAAGAGAACCACATGGAATCCCACTACTCACACTAAAAGTATGCTGACTGGACTCCTCAAAAGCTGCAGCTTGTGCAATAGAAGAAAGATCCAAGTCAGTTCCCTTTGGCTCTACATCCCACAACTTCGTTGGCCCTGCTTTGTAGTCATCATCTTTGTAACTTAGAAGTCGCAAGTTGGAATGCACATAAACTAGCTACTCTGCTTTACTTGATGCCAATCGATTGCGCTTCACTGAGTTGATGAAGGAGTATGTATTCCAATTCCATTCAGATGAAGAAGAGCTAGCAACCTATTGAAACAAAGGGAGATCTTGTTAGAGTCTTAAAATTAATAAATTGTGAATCGAACTTAAAATTTGAAAATGAAAATTTTTAAAATGAAAAAAATAAAAGTTTGAAGGTGGGTAAAAATTGATAAACTTACTTGTGATAAAACTCTGATTGCAAGTACTTGAAGGTGTGGCATTTTATTGGCATGGACGTACCACCAAGAGTGAGCATCCTTCTTATACCTGTTGCGGAGAGCAAAAACAGTTAGCCCATTGGAGGCTGCAAACTCAGTTGTAACTATATCCTCTAATTCAGGATCAGGGTAGAGTTTAACAAGTGCTTTATTTAACCCCTCGTTGACTTTTGCATCACGGCATGGTGGCACCCTTGTTGGCATAGCAAGGATCTCTTCGCTATAATATTTGGGAGTCAATGCAAAGGCAAGAAGATGGAGTGGGGTGGTCATTTTGTTCCACCGCTCAACACAAATTGATTGCACCTGTTTGAAGAAAGTCTCTTCAGGATCTTGCTCTTTTTCATTTATGATTTATCTCATTTGCTCAATCATTCAGTCAATGCCATCATAAACCTCTCCTAAACATGGCTTATCCATGTCAGTAAAGCAGAGCATACTCATGATGGGCTTAGTGAAACTAATAAGGTATTGCACTTGATCCCACCAAGTGTTAGTTAGAATCATTTGCTTTACATTAACTGCCCTCTTAGTGTTGGATTGCCTCCATATGAACCATGAATCACTGATGACCATGTCAGCAAGTGCTTTTCGCACCTTCACAAGTCATCTCAAGATGATTGTGTTGGATGCAAATCTAGTCTCAGCAACCTATTTGAAAACAAAAAATAAAAAAATTAAAGACAAAGAAGAATGCAAACTTAATTTTTTTAAACACATGATAAAATTAAAACTTTGCATTGTTTGAATAATGAATTACCTTCCACAACTCTAATCGTGAGAATGATCTAAAAATGGCTTGTGACATGTGGTGGTTTGTAATGAACATTTAGATCTCTTTGGCTTCAGCATAGACTTGTTTGATCCAATCTATTTTCTTACCCAACTTTTGTAGCATGAGGTTGAGTGAGTGGACAACACAAGGTGTCCAAAATATATGCGAGAACCGTTGCTCAACCAACATACCAGCTGCTTTGGAATTCTTTGCATTGTCCGTTATAACTTGGACAACATTTTGAGGACCCACTTCCTGAATGCACTGTATAAGGATATCAGCAATAAATGATGCATCCTTCACTTGCCCCTCACAATCCACAACTTTCAAAAACATTGCCCCTTTAGGGCACATTGCAATCACATTGATCAATGGCCTTTTTTTGCATCCTTCCATCCATCGAAAATGATGGACACCCCTGTTTCTTTCCATGAGGCCCTAATGGGAGACAATAAAGATTCTATATGTTTGACCTCCTTTGACAATAAGGTGGTACACACCTTCTCATGGGTATGCTTCACGTATTTTTCTTACCATATCTTGCCAATACGGAGATCGAACAACATTGAAGGCCAAACCATTTGCATAGAGACATCTTGCAATGGCTTGATCAACAATCTCTCTTGCATCATTTTGAAATGCCCTCTCTAATGGTCCCCTTGCTCTCTTCACATTTTCGGGCTCAAGTTTATTCCTACCCAAAAATGGGTGGCTCTCTACTACAACTTTAGGGGCAACACCACGAGTATCAGATGAAGAAGCAAGTGGCCTTCGTGAGCCCCCTACTCTCCTCAAAGGATGCCCTCCTCTATTCAGAACTATTGCATCTGCGTCCTCTTGCTCTTTGATATATGCTGCGATTTGATGAGCTGGGATAGGTATGTTATTCTTTCCTGGACAGCTTTGATTCCCAATCCAGGAATGGCACACAAATGGCCTTTGACCCGACTGTATGAACTTGTATACTGCTTGTCATACCCATTGCATTTCCAAACAAATCATCCGCCCCCTGGAACTTGTTGTAACAAGGTGAATTTGGGTCAATATTGAAGGTAGGTTTGTCGAAGGAGTTAGAGCGGTTGGCTGCCATAGTAACAAATTAGAATCCCTACCTGCAAGCCTGCATTGACAAGATTGAGAAACAAATATTTTATATTTAAAAAATTAAAATATGAACAATTTTATCAATTTATTTACAAATAAATTATAAAATTGAAATAGAAATAAAAATAAAAATTAAAAAATTAAATGATTCTAACTTTACTTTTAAATTTTAAACTCACTTTACTTTTAAATTTTAAATTTTAATGATAAATATAACTATTATAAAAACAAAAATAATAATTGAAACTTGAAATTTTGAAACCAAAAATAAAACCTAGGTATTATAATTAAATTATTTATAAATATTAAATATTATTAATATTAAATAATAAACAAATTGTGTCTATTATTAATAATTATTATAAACTATACCAAAAAAAAAAACTATACAATATTTATTATTATTCATTGAAACTATAGTATGTAATAATGTATACAACAAAATTTTAAAAAACTATACAAACTATTGAAACTGTACAAAAAAAACTATACAAAATTGAAAAAATTGATTGAAATCAATACTTGGAAGCTGAGGCGTCACTGAAAAACCAGACTGGTGTGGAAAAACCAGTCGAGTATCAGGTGAAATGCGTAGGGCGTCATCGAAAAACAAGAGATTGGGCGAGTATTGGGTCTGTGGTCGGGCGGCTATTGGTGTCGGCAGGTATTAGGTTGGGTCAGGCGAGTATTGGCGTTGGGCGGAATGAAAAATGAGGAGAAAAAATCTCTCAAAAAATTAATAACAAACGCATTTTAGGTTTTTTTGCTGGTTAGAAGTCAACAAATGCCTGGAATCGGTCCAAAATCTCCACGTCACCCGCCGAATTGCCCGGGTACGAAATCCAAAACCGGAATCGTTTTAGAGGCAAAAAACTGAACCCTGTTCGCACCCACAGGCGATTCGGCCTAGTACCCGATTCTTGGACGTTTCGTACCCGGAATCGGTCTGTCTACCTGAGTGATTCGGTAACTTAGATATATTTATAACAAGATATATTATAAATACAAATATAAATATTACTAATATAAATATTAAAATATTATAACCATAAACGTATAAAACTAATATCTATATATATATATATATATGTTTACAAAGGAGCAAATGACAATAAGAGGACAGCAGCGACTAAAGTCAAATTAAATCCAAGACAAAACATTATGCATAAAGAGATCAGTTATAAGGAGGTAACGAATATCTCATATTACTATATTAGTCAAATATGGGAAAGTGCGATTAATATATAAGATAATTTCCAACGATTATGATCAACAACGAGTAGAATAAGGAGCAACGAATTATAAAAGTAAATTCTGAGTTAATAAAAGGTACGCTGGTATTAGTTAGATGCAGCAATAGAATATTAGAAGCAGCGATTATAATAAGAGGCTGCACTGATTAATCTAAGGGCAGCGGTCATTATCAAAAGAAACGATCAGCATTAGTAAAAAGTCATATCCCTTTAAAAGGGTATCTCTCTTCATAGAAAACATAAAATATAAATTCAGATGGGTGAGAGATGTGGAGGGGGAAGGAGATCAGGAGAGGAAAACATATAAACAGATTTGCAATCAAGATATATAGAAAAGGCATTCAATTGAGGAATGGTCCATTAATCTATTTGTGGCAGGATACTCATATGGGAGTATAAAGTATAATTTAATGGTTTCTGCTTGTTATTTGGTAGCATATCCATAGATTATTATTGCTGATGTGATTATTTATAAATGTGAATTTGATTCGTTCATTCTGCACACACCTTCACCATGATGGAAGAAGGGAGAATTGCAAAGGGGAATGGCGAGAGGGTCCTCATCTAGGTACGCCACCCAGGGGGGGGGGGGGGGACAAGATGAGCCCACATGGGCCAGAGGGGTACTGCCTTCAACAGTAAAGATACTGCCTTTGGGCCTAGAGAGTGGCTACCAGAACACCTTTCATAACCTCACTCTCCTATCATGGTATAACAATACAGGGAGAGCAATCATGAGGAAATGGGAAAAGATGGCAAGATGAGGGGATAACGGATTTCATATGAATGGATTGCGCCACATGAGGCTGAGGCGATCTCTTATGAATGGCATGCGCCACATGAGATTGAGGGCACCTTATATGAATGTCATGCGCCACATAAGGATGACGACACCCATCGAGTCACTCTTCCATGCTCCCCCATGGTTGAGCTTCCCAAGGTAAGGTTTAATTGAGTTAACTAATTTGCTGATGCAGGGATTAAATTAGGCCAAGGTACCTTCTAAATCCATTGCTTGCTTGGAAAGTTGATAGTTTAGGATAAAATCAGTATAATTCTTATTAGGGACATTACATAAACCAGGATTTATCTTGCTTACAGTATTTGATTGGTAAGTTGTAACCCTAACTTGTGATTCTAGGGCAAGATTTAGGGTAATCCCAAAAGGGGACATTATAGCTGATTGTGAATAGGTTGCATTTCAAGTTTAAGTTTAGGACGAGCTATCAAATTTTGTTGGGACCAACGTTACGTGTTGGCCTCTAGGAAAGACCGTGTGACACTCCACGACAATGAGGTGGCAACCACGCGTACACTTGCTAAATGCCCTCAATAAAGGATGGTGAAGATCAAAGTGCTCGAGATCATGTGGCAGGGACAAAATGGGCTTAAGATAGATGTGCTGTCGTTGTTTAGCTATTTGGCCATTAGACCACTTAAGTCATGACATGTGGCTTCCCTTAATTGGTTCAACCCCTCAGTTTGTCTAATTGGACGACTTAGACTTATGGTGTTTCACTTTTTTAAACACGAGATTTTTATAAACCCAATTTTAGTTAGTACTTTGGGTCCATAGAACTCAAGGCTTTTAGTTCGAGGCTCCAACAAACATGAGAATCCTAATAAAATGGATCATAATCTAAGTTGGGTCCGACTTGAACACGGGGTATTTCTGTATCTTCCTTTGGGACACACGCCAATATGGGGTTTACCTTGAGAGATCTAAGGTTGTACATGGCTTTGAGAAATCGATAGACAATGATCCTCGAGGTTGGGTTATGAATATGTCATGATGTCTTGTGGATGTGAGTTAAATTATTGACTCTCTTTACTTGGATTCTTAGGTTTGAGAATTATAAGTTAGAATTCTAGGAAAATGTTTAGACGTGATATGCCTTATAGATTAATAAAACTGGTATAATCTGAATTCAAGTTTGTCCTTTACAAGTATTGGCTTCTGGTTCTTGCTCGCCTATGGACACATCATGCAAAGATTCACTCTGGTAGATCAATGTTTAGGGATCCTTTCGAGTTTTGTTAGGGACGTGAGTTGAGTTATCAAATTTCGTTTACTCTGGGCTTCTGGGTTCAAAATTATTATAAATTTATTCTTGAGGCATTCAATGGATGCGAGTCTCCTTCTAAATTGATATAAACTGACTCTAGGTCTAGATTTAACAATTACTTCCAAGGAAGTAGTGTCAAGCGGAGATTTGCCTCGATGAATCGAATGTATAGGAATTGCCTATTAGATTAATGGACTAAGTTATCTCTGGGTGGATTGTGGACGTGAGCATTTTTAATTGGAATTTTGCTCTATCTTTTGAGTCTGGAACTCAAAGCTAATATTGCTAAGGGTCCAGTGGATGCTAGGCTACTTATATTATTTAACCTAAATCAATTTTGGTTCTTGATTAATCAAGGGCAATGTCCGGGGTCTTCACAGAGGAACAGGCACATGGAGAATCATCTTGACAAATCAACGGTTGGAGATGCACTTGATGTATCAACGATCAAGGAGGTCTCCTAGGCTTTCTGCGACATGAGAATATGCTGAGCTTGAGCTTACTTGGGGTCTTAGGTCCAAACTTATAAGATTAATCTCCTCGAGAAAGTCTATGTACATGGTAATTTAATTTGAAATGGCTTCAATAGGACTTCATTTTTTCTCTTAGTGAATTAAAACTCACGAATAGTGATTCCCACATTTCTGTAAGGACACTTGTCAGCTCTAGATTGACTTTGAGGAAATCAATGGTCAAGAACCACTTTGACAAACTGATGGCTAGGCTTCAAGGAAACTCTGAATTGAATCTTATGAACAGAGTTTAACTTTGGTCTTGAAGCAAGTTTTAACCAAATCGCCTTCTGTAAAGAGAACATGAGACTTAGTGAGGGACTCCATCTACATCGTCTTCTGAGCTTGACTAACCATGTATTTTTAACAATGAAGATAAGAGCTTGACTAAGCCAAGATTAATCCATTTTGAAAACATGGCATATTGGAAACTCTAGACTAAGTTTGGGACTTAAGATCCCTTTTGAGAAGTATTCCAAGTCTAGGAGATTGCTTAAGGACAAGGAATTTAGGGCCCCCCTAGCATTAAATGTAGTTTAGGAAATCACAAGACTGATTTAGGAGAATTATAAATATTCTACATCAAGGTCTCGATTCATGACAATAACGCTTGCAGTACTTAGGGAATCTTCGAATTCCTGGCCTTAGTACTTAAGTTCTGAAGATAGTTTCTAGGCTTAATCCTCAATCCATACACATCTAGATATGATCATGTTAGCTTCATCTACTAGAACATTATAGAGTCATGTCACTTAAGTTAGTGGTTGACCAAATTGAGGAATATAATAATACTTAAATAGAAAGATATCAAGACTTTAGATTAAGAATTGGCTTCGCCAATGTCATTTGCTTGCATCTAGAGACCCTAGACCATGCATCAGATTCAGGGTACTCTTAAGTATAAGAGACATGAAAATCATCTCTCTTTAATACAAATAGGAAGGAACTTAGTCAAATAACCTCATTATTAGATTTATAAAGAAGGCACTAGAATATACTTACAATTATCCATTAATTGGTTCATATGAGTAGACAAGGTTAGTAAGTCACTCAAAAGGCTGATCCTAGTTATCTGTCTATACACAAGACGTTCTATTTTGATTTAAGATTTATTTACTTATCCATGTATAGATAGCGTGAGAATAGGAGTACAAGATGAAGTCTAAGATTAACAACGCTTATACAACATCTCTCAGTGAATAACTTAAATTTCCTCTAGGGCCTTCTATGATTACTCTAGGGGTTCTTTTATATAAGAATTTGGAGATATCCATCTTCCTCTCTCTTGAGGTTTGGTATGACTTGAAGATTTAATTGTCCTATTAGGTCTACAACCATACTAGCCAAAGTCAATTTAGTGAATTACCATATGGATAATCCTACTTGCTGCAACATAACTTCCTTGTAATCACGTACCATATATATATTGTTTACATATACACACACACACACACACTAATATCAAGGGCTAGATATCATCAAGTTTTTTGGTTAGAACGTGAATAACTCTGCTAGAAGACCAACTCAAGTATCTGGCCTACTTTTCCACTCAACCACCCTTACAACAGGGTATTTGGCTTCATAGGGGTGATGGTGAGGTGCGTGGTTTTTAGAGGTCCTTGTCATTCGAACTATTGTAAAACTTCGCCTGACTAAATCATTCTATGACAACCTTCTTGAACTCTTATACTAGTAGGTGCCTTATAGATTTGACTCATAATTTCACAAAATTTCCCTTAAAGTTGAATATCCCCTCTTCTAGTTGGTTGATCTGGTCCATGTCATTGGTTGACCTACACACTCAACACATTTAGAGCATATCATGTCTTTTAAAAACAGTTCGAAAATTTGCAATAAATTCTAAATAATTAAGGTGTTAGTCCATAATGATAAATCTGAAAACAATAACCTGCCCAATGTTAGTCCAAATTCCTTTATCGTGAAAACATGTCATTTTGGTATATGCAAGACAAATTTAGAATCAAGACTATAATCCTTTAAATCAAAATCATAATCTAATCTTAAGATTCGTGTGATATAGTATTCACATTACTTATCAAGAGACATGCAATTGAATATTAAAATTAACAATAGTTTATTGGTCTTATGAATCAAATCCAATACAGTCCATGACATTCAATTTCACAATACACAAAGTCCTTGAGGTTTTTTATCTTGTCACTAGCCCAAGAAGAAATTAAGAAACAATGGGGTATTACACTATGCCTTCTAGATTCAATGTTGTTGAATGTCTCAAGAGAAGCCAACACTAAGGAACTATGGGATAAGTTAGGGTCTTTGTATCAGACAAAGTCCCTAATAGACAAACATTTTCTTTGAAAGAAGTTCTATGCTCTTAGGATGAATGATAGTGACTTCATGATAAAGCATTTGAACCATTTTAACATTGTGGTAATCTAGTTAGCCTCAGTTGATGTTAAAATGGATGAAGAAGATAAATGTATTACTTTGTTGTGTTCTTTTCCAAATTCCTAAGTTGTCGATCCCGATACAGGATCGGGTACACGGATACACCAATTTTTTTTTTGCCGGGTATGGGTACAACAACATATATATATAACATAACACAAGGGACCTCATCCCCTGGCATTAACACCTGACATGAACGCCTGCATCAATGCTGGAGGTTCACACCCGCTAGTTTTTTGGCCCAGCGGAGGCCTATAGCCTACAAGCACAACAACCTAGTAAAGGCGCAAGTCCTGCGAGCACGTTAGCCCAGCGAAGGCACAAGCCTGTGAGCTCTTTGGCCCAGCGAGGGTTTGAACCTTGGTGCCGCCACTACAACCAAGTGACTTGACCACTGAACCACACCCTTAAAGGCTAATTTAAATATATATTAATTACATATAAATTATTAATATTAATATATATAATATTTAAACTAATTTTAATATATATTATATTAATTACATATAAATTATTAATATTAATATATATTAATAAATATATATTATATTAATTACATATAAATTATTAATATTAATATATATTAATAAATATTTAAATTTATATATATATATTATATATAGTTATATATAAATTAATTATATATATTAATAAGTATTTAAATTAATATATAGAAAATTGTAAATTATAGTTATAATTATATAAAATATATATAGTTATATGTTATAAAATTATAATTTTTAATATATATATATAAATATAAATTATAGTTATATTGAATATTAATATTCAATATAACAATAATTCATAATTTATATACATTTATATATTAAAAATTAAAAGTTATAAAAACGGTAATACTATAATTGTCCATAAACAAAATATTTAAATACTTCATAATTAGTAAAAATAAAATATTCATAATTTAGCGATTTGTCAAATGTTGGTACAAAATAAAATTACAATTCTTCTCGGGATCTAGACCCAGGAACAAAGGCAGTTTGAAAGCCAATTTACATAAATTCTTTATTGGGAACACCGTGATGGAAGGCTTTCGTAGGCGCTCCGCTTTGTTCTACACTCTGACGAATGGAACCTTCGCTTTGTGCTCCCCTCTGGATTGACGATCTGCTCTATTTGAACCAAACCAGGGCAAAATAATTTTTGAAACGAACTGGAATAATAATTCTCACGTAGAGACAATGATCACTGATGACCGATGGCAAAATGAGCTTAACGTTTGGACAACAACACCGCTTTGATTTTTTTCTTTTAATTTCACCCGCATACACCTTGGGGTCTGCCCCGGGCACCTTGGGTTTTCTATGGGTTCTTCTGTGTGTTGGATTCCTGGGGCGGACCTTGGGCGAACCCTAGGGGGTTAATTTGGGTATTTTAAGAAGCAATGCAGAATTAAAAAGGTTGACAAAGTTAAGGCACCTAATGTTACCCCTTCCATAAAAATGAGTACTCCGCTGAAGAAGCAAGGGATGTATACTTGACATTTTTAAGCACATACCCATGTCATGATGTATGGTTGATTGATTTGTGTGCTTCATTTTATATAACTCTCCACAAGGAGTGGTTTTATGAATATGCAAGATATAGTCAAGGTGATGTCAGCTTCTGCTAACTAATCATATAAGAGGGCATGGAAGAATCAAGGTCATGTTTAAAGATGGAAGCCATGAAACTCCCCTTTGGCGTTCAACATATTCTGGGGTAGGAAAGAAATCTAATATTTGTAAGTAAAATGAATGATGCATGTGTGAGTAACATTTAACAAAGATAGTTGCAAGAATGGATTGAGGAGCAATAGTGTTGGCAAGAGGAGTTTGTATTGGAACATTGTTAAAGTTTTAGGCAAGCATTGTGAGTGATGGATGTATCAGTTCTGTAATGCCCCTTTTTTATAGTCGTCCCAACATCTTTGGAAGCTCCAAATTTCTTGGAGAGCATCAGCGTTTTCAGAACAAAGTTCAAATAGTGACATTGTGTTCAGGGTTTAAGATGAGTCCGTTGTTTCTTTTTGGGAGCAATTTCAACATTCTAGGTGTTTTTCCGCAACTTGGGCGGATGTGCAGAAAATAATTAAAATATTAAATAATGAAATTTAGTTGTCATAAAGTGAATTTAAGGACAACTTATATTAGTTATTTATGAAAGTGATTATTTAAGTGACTTTAAGGCTCAAAAAGAAAATAATAAAATAAAGTCACTTATTTGGAGCTGGAGGTTTATTATTAAAAGGTAATTTAAAGTTATAACCTCTGGAAAGTTCCTATGGGGTTATTAAATGAGATTTGGGAATTCATTTGGGTCATTTTGGATATTTGCATTTGATTGAGACCCCAATTGTGAAGGTTGAGCAGGTTTGTTCAGCAGAAACCCTAGGACAAAGTCCCTTGGGAATGTTGATTTTGGAAGTGAAAGATCTTGCCTAGTCAATTGAGAGGTGAATCTATTCAAGGTTCATAATTGTGCAGATTGTTACAGGTTTGAAGGATTTGTGTCGAAGGATATATCATTTTATGCAGGTTTTGGGTATTTGCTTCTAGGAAGGATTTATTGCCAAAATTGTGAGATTTGCAAGCAAATACAAATTTGGAGATTTTGTAAGTGCTGTGTGTGAAGTGGAATACTTGCAAATAAATCAGAAAATTGTTATTGTGGGCTTTAAACCCTAATCATACCATTTGAGGTACATTTATTTGATGACCATACCACTTTGATGAAGGAGGCGCTCAAATGAAACAGGAGCGATTATATACATTTAGGCTTAAAAGCCTTTCTTACATCAGCTGCAGCCATACACTCACAAGAAGTATTTATAATATAATGCAAGGTGGTGGCACTTACTTCATTTGTCTTAAAAGATGTGTATGGTTTTAAGGAATACGTGGGTTTGACAAGTCAAGGCATAACCTTAATAAAATAAAACCCAATGTGGAGGGTGCGTGAGGTATTAAGGAAGGAATAAGGAGGTTTTAGAAGTAATCGCTGCCCTTTTGGAGACATAAGATTATGGTGGTTGCTGCAATAGGGAATATCAGTGGTCTGAAACTAGATTTCATAAATGTTGTTCCAATTTTGGGGCACATTTTAATGCCACAAATATATCTGCATTTCCCAGAAGTCTTCATACTCAGCTTGACATCATTTGCAAATGTTGTCATCTTCATTTGGAGGTTAGAATAAAATATTCTTCATCTCTGTATTTCTGATTTTCTGAGACAGCTATTTGTATTACTCTTGTGATCATTTTCAACTATACATGAAGGCTGCAAACTGTTTGACAAATTGTCTCTTTAATATCTATTAAGTTTGAGTTGCATTTGTGAATGATTTATAATAATCTAAACCTTTAAACAAGCTGTCCTATAACATACATACTCAGAAATTCAGTTTGATAAGCATATTGCAAAGTTTTTAACGAACTGCCAACAAAGGAAAAATCAGAAAATTTGTGAATTTGAGATAAAATCTGGGTTAGGGATTTTACAAGTTCTGTGGTTCTTGAAGTTAGCAATGAAACAAACATAATACCTGTGTTGCGTAAAGAGAAGACAATGTTTTGACATGAGACATTGGGGCATATTGGAGAGAGAAGCCTTAGAGTTTTGTACACTAAAGGTATTGTTGAAGAAGTTTTTGATTGCCCCCTAGATTTTGATTTATGTGAACATTGTATATGGTGAATGGGATCGGGTAAAGTTTGCTGGCAGTGTTACAAGAGTGGTTGAGATTTTCCAGCTAATACATAGTGATGTGTTTGGACCTGTCCTTATTCTATCACTAGGAAAATCTTGGTTATATGCTTCTTTTATAAATGATTTCTTAAGGAAAATATGGGTATATTTTCTTTGGTGGAAATATGTAAGATTTCAGTAAATTCAAGGAGTTTAAGATTGTTGTAGAAGACTAGACAAAAATGAAGATAAAGGTGTAGAGGACAGATAATGGTGGAGATTATTATTCTGTAGTTTTGTAAGCAATGTGAAATAACATGGAAAAAAACTCCATTTACACCTCAACAGAATGGAGTTGTAGAGAGAATGAATGAGATGTTGATGGGAAAACCAAAGATTACACTGAATGGTGCAGGTTTAGAGCAAAATTCTAGGCAAAGGTAGTAAGAACTGCATTTTACTAGATCAGTTGATCACCTACATCAGTGCTTATAATAAAACTCTTCGACATCTCAAAGATTTTGGTTGTGATGCTTATAAAAGGATACAAGCTCTGGAACTTAGAAACAAATAAGATTGTCCATAGTCTTAGTGTAATCGTTAGAGAGGTTAAAAAGCCTCCAAAGTAGAAAGAACTAAGAAAGGAAAAACTATAAATGTAGTTAGAAGTAAAGGAATTGTTGATTATAGTGTAAACGACACAATAAGAAAACAATAAAGTGTTTCAATCTGATTAAACATGTGATAAACCATAAAATATTAATGAAACAATGGAGAAACATACACAAATATGCAAACCATATATGAACACTAGATATCTAAGTTACCGGGTACTTGGTCCTGGGACACCGGTCTCGTACCGCCCGGGAGCGGTTCCCGGAGCGGCAAGGGGGGGGGGGGCAAGGGAGCGCCCCGCCCACCCCGGGTTCCCTGTGGGTTTGCGTACCGCCTGGGAGCGGGTCCTGGAGCGGCGACGGGAGCGGCTAGGGAGTACATGGACCCACAGGGAACCCGGGGCTCCCGGCTGCTCCCGGGGGCAAAAAATAAATTTTTTTAAATATAAAAACCAAAAAAACCTTTTTAAGTCATTTAAAAGGCAAAAAAACGTAAAAACGAAACCCTAAAAAGCAACTTATAACAAAAACACCCCCATTCAATAGCTTATTTTGCAACAACTCCATTTGACGAGAGTTATTCATCTTTTCTTCATTTTTGCATTGTGGAGGGTTGCGGCTATTATTTCGAAGGGAATCAATTGCAAAGCGCCAAGGAAGGATTGTAGCTTGCACAAAGGTCATCTATTGATCTAAGGTAAGTAGTTTAACCTATTCTCTCTAGTTTTTGTTGAATTTTTTCAAGTTTTTTATGGATTTTTTCAAGTTTTTTACAAAAAATTTCAACTTCTTTTTTGAAAAAAAAAACAAGTTTTAACATTTTTTTAAACCTATTTTATTGTTTCTCTTGAATGTTTAGGTGTTTTATTAGTGTATAGGGTTGCATTTTTTTAATTATATTTTAATTTAAATCTTGTAATTTCTTAAAAACCAATCTATTTGAAATTGAAATGGCTACGCCTACTAGTTCAAGTTCAGTGGGTCTTGAGAAGTATAAACAATTTAAATATGATCAAGGATCTCCTCTTTGGAGACATGTCAACATGATTGAACAACTAGCAGGAGGTGGGGCTTATATTTGGGTTTGTAATGAGTGCAAGGTTACATATAAGAGCTCATATACTCAACTGAAAGCTCACTTATGTGCCATAAGTGGAAAAGGAATAAAAATATGTGAAGGGCCAAACAAGAAGGGGTTGCCAAAAGCACAAATTATGGTATACATTAAAGAACAAGAAGCAGCTGATGAAAAGAGTGCAAGAGCAAAATCAAAAGCTCATCCTTTAACAAAGAAAACAACTATCAATCCACCTACAGAAGCTCCTTTTTCCATGCCCCAACATCCTTTCTTGGACTTGGAGGCAACGTCTATCCAAGATGATGAATCCTCTTCTTCTTCCTGCAAAAGAGGTCCATTGGCAAAGGCATTTCAAAATGAAACAAGAGATATTGCAGATGAAAAAATTGCATGTTGCATTTATGCCAATGGTCTTCCTTTCAACTTGGTGAGATCACCATATTGGCGGGAAATGGTGGTAGCAGTTAGTAATGCACCTTCTGGTTAAACAGGCCCTGGTTATGAAAAGGTGCGAACCACCTTATTGGCAAAAGAAAAAAATTATGTAGAGAAATCACTAAAACCAGTTAGAGATTTGTTGATGATTGTATTTAGACAAGTCAACAATAGAGTAAAACACTAAGTCTCTCACTCTCTCTTGAATAAAGTCTCTCAAAGGCTAAGCTATGTGATTTAGTGAGACAACTTCAAGGTTCCTGTTCTTATGATTTATGATGGATAAACTCAGTGATTTGATGTGATCTTGCTGATTATCACAAAGGGACTTACGCAGGTTTCTTCTCACTTCATTCAGCTTATTTCTCCTTTCAGTGTGGATGATGTATGTACAAGGTCTCAATAATAAAGAAAAGGAAAAAAAGATAAAGGTTTAGAAGAACTAATCTAAGATCAATGAGGCAATGATGATGCATGAATAGACAAACTCCGTAATAAACCTAACTCCACTTCGCCAAGGGTGCCTACAACTACATGGAGTCGGTGCAATCTCCTAAGGATAGCGAAAGGTTTTCAAATCATGAAGGCTCATATAAGCACCCATTAGACGGCACAGCTCAAACAAGCATCCACAATCGAACTCAAGCAAATGATGAGGCTCATACTAGCTTTACACCACTTCACCAATGATGAATATTAAAAGCATGAGTTAGGAGTTGATCAAATATTCAATACATACGTGCATAACCTCAATGAGCTACTACTCTACTTCTAATCTATTTGGAAACATCTCTCCATTCAATCAAGATACAAGAAACCATGTGATTCCACAAGACAATACTTAACACCAAACAAGCTCCAATGTCTTTGCATTAATCTTGAGAAATATTTACAACAACTTCAAGTACTCTCAGAAAATTTCTCGAGTCTCTTCCTACTCTACTCCTACAAACTATTCTCTGATATCTTTACAAATGAGGCAACAAGGCCTTTATATAGAAGTCCAGAGTTATAATGAATGGCCTAGATCAATTCATGTAGCTAAGGGCCAAGATCATGCCATTTCAGCAGTTAGTTAGAACTTGTTGCTATTTTTAGTATATAAGAGAGGCAATGAAGGCACGTTTTCCAAGAAGATAAGATAAGATGGAATCTTTTAGAGCATCTTCCACATGGACGCCCTCTTTGGCTTCTTTCTTGTTGAATGATGTGGCGAACTGTGATTAGTTTGATAATAGGTACATGCCACGTAGGTGCCACCTTAGCATATTCCCAAATTGTATCTTGTGATGTCTTCAATGTGATTGCTTTTGATGATGAACACTTGAGATGTATCTTGTTGATCTTGCTTTGTTCATTGTAAGTAGGATATGTATGATGTTTGTAGCTCATTTGACTAATTCTATATGCTTTCTTCTTGCAGGATGTATATTTGATCAACTTTGAATGCTACTTCACAGAGAATAGTATAGATGACGATGCTATGAAGTAGAGTAGATGACGATGCTATGAAGTAGAGTAGATGACGATGCTTCATTGATAACATGGAGTAGGAGACTCCTCGAAGACTTGAAGATTGAAGAGTCTTTAAGCTTGAAAGAACTTGAAGTTATATGGATGAATGTCTTCCCTAAATGCAGTTGATAATGAAGTATACTTGAACTTGATGTGATCCAACATGATGTCATTGATGATGAAGTATTCCAGCACGATGATGGTGAAGTGTTCCTCCAAGAGTGGTGAGCATGATGTCTTCTCTGAGATAGCGACCTCTCGACTTCATTCTTTACTTAGTGGTGATTCCAAGCGTTTAGCTCCTTGAATGACTCCTTAGTGATACTTCTTTCCCTTCAATCTTCCTGCAATACAAAGAAAGAAAACAATATCAATCACTTGATTTTATAACACAAAATAATCATCTTAAACAATTAATACCCCTTCCCAACCTAGGTGCTGATTTGGGTGGATTGATGCATGAAATGCGCTTTGTCTTATAGACTGTTTTTCAGTCATTTTAAAGCATGTTTTTCAAACTCCAAAACCCCCTATGTTCTTAGGCGCTGATCTGAAATGAAATGGACTGAAAGTAGCGCCTCAACATAGATGAATGTTCTCTGCAGATTTAAGGTAAGAAGAGCTGGAAATTACTCCTTGATTTAAAATAAATACTTACTTCAGGGCATTATGAAGAGTTAATGAGATGTTTTAAAATTCATACTTCCTCAAAATTGATTAATGAATACCCTTTGAATGATAGGCGCTAAAGCTGAGCTGTACAAGTAGAAATGTGCACCTACTCATCTATATTCATTCCTTAACATCTCATGACTTGTTTAAACTCCTCTCAAACCATCAACTTCCTAGGTGCAAATATTAGTTTATATGAAAGTGAAAAGGTGCCTAGTCTCAGAGTTACCAACACTTCACCTTAAAACCTCATGTCTCATAGGCGCAAAAGTCAGTATATAATTGCACGAAAGTGCGCCCAAGATCTTTGAGGCATTTCTTCATGGTTAGGTGCTGTTTGGGGATCAAAAATGCATGAGATAATAGGCGCAAATTAGAGGTCATACAGATTTATATCAGTGCCTAAGATTGGATGTAATCCTCTTCAAAACTAGGCGTAGATTTGAGTTGATAATAGTTGAAAATGGCACCTTATCTCCTTAGTAGTTTCTTTTGGCACTTTGAAGCTTCTGACACTTGTTTAAACTTTCAAGAGAACACTTCATCATTAGGCGCCAATTATGACGATTTCAAACCCTTTACCTTGAAGGCGCTCATGTAATGTTCCATTCTATGCAATCTCCTCCTAGGCGTTGATTTGGATGAAAATGGACTAGATATGCGCCTAGTATCTTAACTTAGTGTCTTGACTATTCTAACACCTTTATTGCTAGGCGCACTTAGGTGATGATTTACATGTGATGAAGCGCCTTGAGATGAAGTAACATTTACTTCCAATTCCCATGATCTTAACGACTTGCATAAGGCTTATAAACTTGTCTTATTTCAATAACTTCAAGATTTGTGATTTTGACATGATTTTATCCTAAGCGCCCAAAATGGACCTCTCAATGGTGGAAATGCGCCTCAGTTTCTCCCTTAGGCGCAAATGTAAGGTTGTTCTGAGCTGAATAGGCGCCTAAGCTAGATGAAGACCTTTTTCACCTACCTCATCCTTCAATCATTGTAATTGTTCTCAAAAGACATCATCAAAACATGAAAAACCTCCAAGTCTTGTAGTCTTAAGTTGATTTCCTCCAAGGCGCCATTGTGAGGTTGCTTTGATGGCAAAGGGCGCCTTGATCATGATGCTCCATTAACATGTTAGATCAACTTTAAGATGGATTACCTCTTTTAATGCCCACTCTCCTTCCAAGGCGCAATTTCTATAGATTGAAACCCTTATCTCATGCTTAGGCACAATTTGATGTTTCAAACTTAGGCGCACTTTTTGGTTGTTAATGAGTAGATTTGCGCCCTGAGTGTTAGTCATTTTCTTGCAAATTTTCAAAGTTTAAGGCTTTCTGAGATTAATTTCAATCAAGGTGCCTTAGTTTTAACCTCTCCTTGCTCAAGGTGCACATTTGGGCTTCTACCTTAGGCGCCATCTGGGCCTCTGCAAGTGGGAAAATGCGCCTAACTTCCTAGAGCAAATTTTGTGCCTAGAAATTGAAGTCCCTGAGGTAAGGTATATTGAAACTTATACTTGAAATATTTTTCAATATACCTTTCAGGATGTTTGAGATAGGTCTCGGATCCATCGGATTTAACATGTAGATTCTAGATTTTGAAGGATCCACCAGATTTCAGACTTAGCCAATTTTCAGGATATTAGACTTAGTCATTTTTCAGGATCTCAGAACATCAAGATCAGGTCATCAGGGAACTATGGTATTCACCACAAAGTTACTGACTTCATCATAAAATAAATCTAAGACATCATCCAAGACTCAGCAAAGCATCAGAGCTGAAAAAAAAGGGGGTCCCCATTTGCAATGGGGCGATGTGTGATTAGGTCACAACAAGATTCATGGATTGAAATGGGAGTGTCCATTGTTTCTGATGGATGGAAAGATTGCAAAAACCGATCTTTAATAAATGTTATTGTACTGTCCCCCAAAGGGGCAATGTTTTTGAAGTCGGTTGATTGTGAGGGGCAAATCAAGGATGCACAATTCATTTCCAAAATCCTCATTGAGTCCATAGAGATGGTGGGTGTTGATAATGTTGTCCAAGTCATTACGAACAATGCAAAAGATTGTAGGGCAGCAAGTGCTTTGGTTGAGGAAAGATACTTACACATATTTTGGACACCATGTACCGTACACTCCCTTAACTTGGTGAACCAAGCAATTGGCACTCAAGTAGATTGGGTGAAAAATACATACAATGAGGGTGAGGAGATTCAAATGTTTGTGACAAACCATCATATGTCACAAGGCATCTTTAGGTTTTTCTCGCATTTGGAGTCGTTGAAGGTAAATTTAATTTAATAATTTATTTTAGTTTTAATTTATGCCATATTTTTATTTACTTACATGATTCATTGATTTAGATTCTAAGATTACATTTTAATTTTTAATGTGTTATTAACTTGTTTTTTTACATAACATTAGGTTGCTGAGACCCGATTTGCATCACACACAATCGTTTTGAGACGACTTGTGAAGGTGAAAGAGGCATTGGGCTCCATGGTCACTAGCCACCAATAGAGTATATGGAAGACAACTAATTCAGAGAGGGCTCAAAAGGTGAAGTCATTGATCCTAGCTGATGAGTTTTGGGAACGTGTGCAATATGTTTTGAGTTTCACAGAGCCTATCATGAGTATGCTTAGGTTTGCAGATACAGATCAGCCATGTTTGGGGGAAATCTATGATGGCATTGACTCCATGGTAGAAAAAATAAAGAACATAATAACACAAAAGGACAATGACCCCAATGAAACATTTTTCCTAAGTGTCAAAAAAATCATTGATGACCGTTGGGACAAGATGAACACACCCTTGCACCTCCGTGCATATGCCTTGTCTCCCAAATGTTATAGTGCTGAGATACTTGCTTTGCTGGGAAGAACCTCACCATATAGAGATAGAGAAGTTGCTAATGGCTGGATGAAAGCATTTCGAAGAATCTACTCCGATCCAGAAATGGTGGATGGTGTTAGGAAAGAGTTTGGTAGGTTCATACAAGGATGAGAGCATAGTTTGTGTGCTATTGGAGACATGTACAAGGAAGATGCTCATACATGGTGGTACCTCCATGGGCAAGATTATGTTTTGCTCCAGCCACTTGCAATCAAAATTCTATCACAAGTAAGCATGTTTTATTATTTAAGATTCTTAGTACTTACCATTTTTTGCATTTTAAAGTTGTATTGACTAGAGCTCTAATTTGAAATTTCAATAGGTTGCAAGTTCTTCTTCGGCTGAACGGAATTGGAGTACATACTCCTTAATCCACTCAGTGAAGCGTAATCGATTGGTTGCTAAAAAAGTAGAAGACTTGGTCTATGTCCACTCCAACTTACGTCTTCTATCACATAAGCAAGTTGAGTACAAGGACAGGGCAGCGAAGAATTGGGATATAACCCCTGAGTGTGCCAACTTGGATGCATCTATTGCAGAGCTTGCTACAGTCACTGTAGATGATGAAAATTTTCTACATGATGTACCTAGTGGGAGTGGCACTCCATATGTTTGTGTTTCAAATGATTTGGAACCAATCAATGATGATGACTTAGATCTAGATCCATTTGATGAAGATTGAAGAGCAAAAGATAGACTTTTGATTATACACTTATAGTTATAGTATTTTGCTACTTTGAATTTTCAAATTTTGTAATACAGTACTGAGTATTTGTAATGATTTTCATTGTTCAATGGTCATCTAAATTATCAATTGACAATTATATATTAACATTATCATTATGATTATCTTTAAACTTTAATTTTAAACTTCCAAAAGTTTATTTGTTATGATTATCACTATCATTGATATTGGAACACACACTCTTTCAATTAATTGATATATCAAATGTATTATGTATGTTCAATTTTGTATAATTTTTATTTTTTCTGGTATATATATATATATATATATATAGTACAGTCGTACCCAACCGTACCCACAGGAAAAAATTGCCGTACCGGCGTACCAGAACCCCGCTCCCGAACCCGTTCCTGTACTAGAACCGGCAACTTAGATATATTTGGAGAAATCTTTGCAAGAAAAAACTCCACCACCAAATAGGCACAATAAGAAGTGTTTCAATTTGATTAAGCATGTGATAAACTATAAAATATTAATGAAATAATGAAGAAGCATACAAAAATATGCAAACCATAGGAACCTAGATATATGTGGAGAACTGTTGTGGGAAAAAACTCCATCACCAAAGAGACCCAAGCTTGTATTAACCTCAAAAAAGTACACTGATACAATCCACTTATCCCTCTAACCTTACAAAACTTCTATCTCATGCCTCCATTCTATAGGAAAATCAGAAACAAGAAACCACCGAGTAGTTTCCCAAAACTAGGAGTCAAAACTATGAGCCATTAGCAAAAATCCAATGCCCCATAGTCATGGTAATGCAATTTGGAATAGAAAGTAACTCCTCTTACATCTCTTACATATAATATATGTCGTCATAACCATTGTATTGGCCAATTTCTTAAATCTAGGCACTCCATAAGGGATTGAATTCCTTGTCATAACACCCAAATTGGGAAGATGCTCTATAACTCCCAATCTTGACCTTTTCCAATTAACTTCCTTGTTCAATGCCTTCTTACACAATATTTTAAATATCTTGGAAAATAAATAATAAATAAATAATGCCCCCACCTTCACATAGATGTTTCATTTTTGTCACTTCATGATGTTTGGAGATCATACATTAGTTATTGTTTACAAAATTAAATGCAGTTAATCAAGAGTTAGGATTTGGAAGGTGAATTGCACACCTAATCTCAACATTCTCCGACTTGATATTTATATTGCAAAGATACAATGTAAAACTGAAAATGAATGAATTAGGTGCTATAAGAGGCAAGGCCCATGGCCCTTTTACACAAATAGAACTTATTTGTATCAACGTTATATATCATGACTTTCCACCCTCAACGATCTTGTGGACAAAGTGATGTTGAACATCAATATTCTTCATATGAGCATGGTACATAGGATTCTTTGCCAAATAGATAGCACTGTCACATTCAATCCTAACTTGTCTACATCAAAGCTAATACATGAACACAATCTAATCAGACTGCTTCCTTATAGGCATTTTGTAGCAGCCATGTACTTTGCTCCTATGGTGGACAACACAACTATGGGTTGCCTCTTACTCATCCAGCTAACTACACCTCCAAACAAAGCGAACACATAATCATTATGGATCGCCTGCTGTCCATATCACTAGTCCAATTTGAATCAACAAAGCCCTATATATCAAGCAACTTGCTCACATCATCAGTTCCATGATAACAAATACAATAATTAGAAGTCCCTCGCAAATATTTGAACACCCTTTTCACATAATTCCAATGCTCTCTACCAGGGTTAGACATAAACATGCTAAGAACTCCCATTGCTTGGGAAATTATCTAGTCTTGTACAAACCATAGCATTAGGCTACCTATGACACTAGCATAAGAAACACTATATATATCTTCCAAGTCATCATCTTAGAACACTGATCCAAAGATAACATATTACAGACAGGTAAATGAATACTCATTGGCTTAGAGTTCTACATAGCAAACTACTACAAAATAGTCTCAACATACTTACACTCACTAACCCGATCTCTGTTAACTCCGTATCCAAGATATATTTTGAAGTCCCCAAATCCTTCATGTCAAAAGCATTAGAAAGTTGATTTTTGAGTTTTTGAATCATACCCTTACTATTTCCAATCAACATGTCATCAACATATAGGACAATGATTTGTAACTGATCATCAATCAAATTGAAATAAACACAATGATCAAAATCACTCCTAACAAACTCAAGCTCAAATGCATAGGTATCAAACTTTTGATACCACATTTGAGGTGATTGCTTAAGACCATACAAAGACCACTTTAATCTGCAAACTATGTTTTCCTTTCCTTTTACCACAGAACCATCAGGTTGTTTCATATAAATTTATTTCTCAAGATCCCTATGCAAAAATATATTTATAACATCCATTTGCTATACTTCTAAATTATAAGCAACAACAATAAAAAGTAGGAATCTAATAGAAATAAGTTTTGCAACAAGAGAAAATATTTAATCAAAATCAACCCCCTCAACCTGGGAGTAACTTTTTACCACCAGTCTTGCCTTATACCTCTCTAATTGCCCATTTTTTCCATTTTTCCTTTTAAATACACACTTGCATGGAATGAGCTTCCTTCCCTTAGGCAAATTCACTAAATCCCATGTCTCGCATCTATCCAAGGCCATCATTTCCTCCTTCATGGCCTCCATCCAAGGCTCATACTCCTTAGAAGAAAGAGCTTCCTTCATAGATCTAGGCTCATTGTCAATACAACATAAAGCAAATACACAACAAAAATCTAGTGGGCTATACTTGTCAATTGGTTTCCACTGCTTTGTGGACCTTCTCAAGGGTGTAGTAAGAGGCTCTTGCTATTCTTCTTTTGAACTCTTTGAATCTAGATCTTTTTCTTCCTCTACATCCTCTTGTCTAACTTGTTCTTCTTCTATCTATGCATCTTCTTGCTTTTCTGTTTAGGTTTCAAAAAGCACAGTCTTCTCTTTTTTCTATGGCTATGTAATGTCAGAAATAACTCTAAGCTCCTTGAAAATCACATCTCTAGAGTAAGCTATTTTATGTGTTAGAGGATTCCAAAACTTATAGCCCATAACATTATCACCATAACCAATGAAAATACATTTGTTGGCCTTGAAATCCAACTTAGATTTTTTCCTTAGGCACACGAACAAAAGCTTTACAACTAATAACTCTACTGTGCAAAACATAGGCCTTTTTACTTGTCAACACTTCATATGGTGTCTTATCTACTAGAGTAAAACAAGGAAAACTGTTAATCAAATAATGCCTAGTACTTATATCCCTAACCCAAAGACACTAGTCAAGTCCATCGCTACTCAACATACTTCTAGCTCTATTTGTCACAACACCTGCATGTCTACAGAAATCGTCAAATTCTCTAGAGCAATATTCCCCTCCATTATTTGACCTTAATACTTTTATTTTCCGATCCATCTAATTTTAACAAGAACCTTAAATCCTTAAACTTGCTAAAAACTTCAGACTTATGCTTTAAAAAATAAATCTAAGTATAACATTAGCAGTCATCGATAAATGAAACATAATAATGAGATTTATCAATTGAAACAACATCCACAAGACCGAAAACATCACAATGAATAAACTCCAATAATTTCTTTTCTCTAGTGCTACTAGAATTAAACTTTACTCCTAGAGAATGTAATGTCCCCTACCAAAAATGCCCTAGGAAAATTCAAATATCAAACTAGGGTTAGGGTTTTAGAATTACCGTTTGGATTATCTTCAACTTTTACTGCTCTTGTACTCTAAATCTGCATTCATAACATAGAAATATAGATGCAAAATACATGGATATATGACTTACCTTTTGAAACACAAATGTTAGATAATATCAACCTGCATATAAACAATAGTTACATAAAATTATTTTACTACTCCTTGTTATGAAGTTACATTCATGAATTCCACTCCATCATAGTAGTGAAGACATGACACACCTTGGTACATGATGACTCCATGTAGGCCCTTACGGGGGGCATGGCAGTTCTCATGTTCAGTTCCTCCATACTGGCCCTAAGGGGGCTTGGCAGGTTCAAGCTGTCATACATGGCCTCCATACTGGCCCTTACGGGGGGTATGGTAGGGGTGCAGATCAGATTGCCTCCAAACTGACCTTAGGGGGGTATGGCAGGACTGCATAGCCTCAATCTATCTATCCTTCACTCCTATGATGGAGGATTATTATAAATAACAATAAATTACTTATATAGATTCAAAGCTGACATGTTCACAATATTTCTTTGATTGCACAATAAGCATAGTGACTTGAATACATGTCTACCCTGCAGATCTGAAACTGTATTATATAAGTATCACAATGGCTTTTATTTCTGAGTCGAATGCTCTAGTAATTATCATGCTTTCTGCTTGATCTGTATTTATTTCTGCAGACCCTTTTATTAATAAATTCTGAGTTGTCTTGCCTTTTCATTGGTTGCTTTAAGTCTGTTTCCAATTCAGAAATATATATCCTCCATTCCCCCCTTGATCCACCACTTCTCTATGCTTTTATAATCCCTCAAGAGAGGTGATTCTTTGGAAGGAATGTATCCTTTGCAAATGAAGGCAACCCTTCACTTAATCGCACCCCTTATCTAATCGGGCCTCCCTTCATTCAAGTTTTGTCTTATATGTATTGGCGTTGGTTACTAAGGGAAATCGTTCCTCCTGATGATCTCTGCCTGTCACTGATAATAGTTGCTGCTCCTTATACTTTGATATAAATCACTGTTATTTTATTATAATTGCTGCTTCTTCAATCGCTTACAATTCATTACCTTTTGATTGTAAACGTGATTCCCCGTTCCTCAACTTGCAATTCGCTGCCTTTTCTTTTATGGGTATCGCAGCCTATGGCAATCCTTATTTCATTCGTTGACTTCAACAATCTTAGTGATCGTATCACATATGATACGGTTGTCTTATTTGTAAGTCAGCAAATCTATTCGCTGCTCTTATGATTTGTGTCTTGTTAATATTCTCTAGATATGCATTATATTTATAAGTATTAAAATCATGTTATAATTATAATTATATTTATTTATATATATTTGATTTATAATATTTAATATTTATACCATTATCATGATGTTTAAATCTTTAATTTAAACAATGTTTTAATATCAGAACATCACAGAGAAACAGTGCTCATAAATGTCAAAATCGACAAAATAACTGAATAAACCATCCACCATATTTTTATTTATCATGGTCATAAGACCTTTGCACTAATGTGATCCAATTTGTGGCACCACAATATACATAAATCAAAGTTCTTAGTTACATAGGTAGAGTTGCAATGTGTAGATGCCTCAGTAAAGTTTAGTGTTTAAACACATTGCCATGATTTCATTGAACTAGTGAACATTGAAAATTTGAAACAATGTGAATGTACTTAAATTTAATAGACATTGGAACGAGAACTAGATGTTTCATAATTTGAATTTCATAATTACAATCAAGTTTCAACAATACTGAAATAGTAAATAGTAAATACTAAATACTCTGTTTGACAGAATGCCTCAAAGAAATATGTCTCCCATACAAGTTTCTTACAAAATTTTGGCCTGTTTGTGTTGTAGAGGCACTTCCCTAGAAACGGCTGATTTTTTTGGGGGGGGGGGGGGGACGTGTCCCCGTGGAATTGTGGTATTATATTAAAATATAATTTTTTATTTTATAATTATATATCTATAATTAATAAATAATAAATATGAATTAAAATATTTTATTATATATGTAATTATATTAAAATATAATTTATTATTTTTTAATAACATATTATAAGTATTAATAAATATTAAACCTATTAAATTTAAATACTAATATATATAATTATAATACATATTATAATTATAATTAAATACATTATATTTAAATTTAAATACATAGTATAATTATTAATAAATATTAAAGATTAAATTGAGATTCATATTAAACTTATTAATTTTGAATAATATCTTTTTTTTTTGGGTATTAAAACTTGGCGAACCATGACAAAAAAGGATGACCAAGACCAGCCCGATACAAAGAATCCCAAAGCAAAAAACCCAGAAAAAAATAGATACAGCTATAAACAAACCCACGTGGGCAAAAACACCCCTTTGCCTTAGTTTAGTACGATTTGAATATCCTTTAAAAGGAGACGTCGAGCCTCCCAGGGAAAGTCCTCTTCCATAGCTGCTCAGTCTTGCCGCGATTCACCAACAGCCATACAATTTTTTTAATGATGGAGAGCTCAGAATCCATGGATGCCATTGAGTAAACTTTAAAAACGTCGAACAAAAAAGTCATAGGGCAGACATGGCGGGATTTTTTTCGTTTTGTTTAAAAATTTTATCTGGATATGACAATATTTTTTAGAAGTATCTGGCATGGCTCAGATTTTGCCCTAGTTCTGAATACGAGTGGGCATGGTATCCAGCCCGTATCCTAGCCATACCATACTCATATCCGTACTGGGGTATGTCGGTATGCGTACTAGGGGAAGGGGGCGTATCTTGCAACCCTGCTTAAAATAAGATTAAAAGAGTTAAGATGATTGATAACCGAGTCTCTTCCCTTCATTTTCAAGGAATACAATTTTCTTTTCAAATACAATTTGTTTACTAGACTCATCGTTTGGCAGATTTTGCCTATTTTTTTCCACATGCTGTATGAGGTAGGCTTTTGAATAACATGGGAGGAACTCATGACGCACCAATGAAATCTTAGAATTATTCTTATAGATAGGCTCAAGAATGGTGACTACCTTTGTAGGAGAAACTTTAGATGGAAGAATGATTATAGCTAAGGCTTGCCTCACAACATTTTTATGTCTCAAATGAATGCGTTAAATCCCAAAGAGATTTTAGCTGGAGTATTCTTAAGTTGATTAAATAAATCATATCCCTTATGAGTTTTTTTTGTTAACTTAGGAGGAAATGATAAAATTGGATTACTTGATGGCAAAATTGGTAGATGAGATATAATATTTTGGCCCCTATCCATCCACTGATATGTATGACCAATTGTATGATAACTTTGTGGAGTAGTTAGGGCATGGAAAATAGGTTTAACTCTAGAAAGATATGGCTAGGCATGAAAGGTATAATATACAAGTCATATGACTAGTATGTGAAGAGGGTGGAGAAGCATCTGAAGGTAAGTCATGAGAAGGCTCAAATATGCCCCCTGCTATCCTCCAGCACACTAGGACAAGAAAAATGTGCAATAAAAGCATGTGCCAAATCCATAAATGAATGATAAAATAAACGAGACGAATCAAACCATTGTAATGCTCTACCACTTAAATGAACCAAAACTCACTAATCAATAAGATATCATCATCCAAGATATTTAACACTTATATAAATACTTAGGCTAATTAAATAAATGAAACAATTGAATAAACAATTGGCCTAGATTTAGGAGCTGAGACTGAAATCAGATAATGCAATAAATACTGTAATAAATGTAGACTTATATAAGGTACTCAGCTCGAGTTTTGATGAAGGAATATACTGTTGAAGATGCCTGTAATTGATTCACCAATATTCTGGAAATTAAGGACCTTGTTAAACGAATGCCTCAGAATCTGTAAAATGAGTGTTCTTTGCTATGGTTCAGATCCGTGCTTGCGGAATTGAACTAATACGTAGATTTGAACTGAGAACAACAGAAATGCACTACAAGGGAATTGGCAAAGATATTAGATGTGCCTTGGCTTACTGCACCCATGTCTGGTGTGGGGTGGAGTTTATAGACATTGTTTAGGAACTTGCTAGGAAATGATTGGTTCTCCTTTGGTCAAGCCCCTTGGTGGACTGATTTAATAGTGATGAACCAAGATTGAAGATACCAGGCAAGCATGCAGCATGCCTAGGATGATGATGCAATTATGATACTTTGTAATGCTGCTAGGATGCTCTCATATGAATGCTTCCATGGTAATCTCCTCCTATGATCTAAATGAACTAGGGTTAGTCCTTAAATACACCATCCTAGTGTGCAATTTGAAATAAATTGCACTTTAGTTGCCCCATAATGGACAGTAACTAAGAAATTCAATTGTATAAGTTTGTGGTTCAAATCCACGGGTATGTAAATGACCTAGGCCATTTCCACACCTGTGGGTTTGAACCAAGGTGGCCAACAACTAGATGTGGAGTTGGATTTGGATCTTGGGGATGAGTGATGATGGGGATAGGATAGGATAAGGTTATCGGCCAACTTCCATGCAAAATACACTACCTTGCACACTAGTCAATGCATAAAGACAACCTTGTTAAAGTTGGTTGGGTCAATTTTGCACTTGCGGGTTTGAACCAAGGTGGCGAATGACTAGATGCGTAGTCGGATCCAGATCCTGGGGATTAGTGATGATGGGGGTATGCTAGGATAAGGTTGTTTGCAAACGTCCACATAAAATACACCACCTTGCACACCAATCAATGTAGAAAGACAACCTTGTTGAAGTGGGCCCAAGACATAGTGAAAACGGGCATGGGTATGCGATTTTCACCATTATAGTATTATATGTTAAGGAATGTTACATTGACTCAAATGCAACGAAAATATTTAAAGCATGAGATGTTAGATGATAGAAAGTTTTATAATTTAGGTTTATTAAATGAATTGTAGATGCTTCTTGTAGACTAAAGCTGATAAATTTTGTGCTGTATGTTCCTTTGTTGAAGCAGTCTTTAATTCATCAGGAATCTCTTTATGTGTAGTGGCCCTCTTTCACCAGTAATCAAAAAACTGAAAAATGTTAGCTTTTTATTTTTTCCCGGAAAGCTAACTATTTGGTAAGGGAAAATATGACTTTTAAAAGACCAAATATATCATTATAAATTTATATTCTTTTAAAAGTAGTAGGATATTTGCCTCCAGTAGGCGTGGGGTTTTGGTGGGGCCCCTTTTCTGTGCACACCTATTATAGGCATATTGGTGGAGTGGGAGCGCTCCTCTGAGGAGCATTAAATATCCTTTCCTGCTTGGGCATTGAGGGGAGTTGTGGGAAAGTTAAATAGTATTAGTTGCCATTGTGAAGGTTTATGCAAAAAATTGGAGAATTGGAGCTATTTCTGGATGCCTGAGCTGCTAAGCAAGGTTGGAGATGTTCATCTCAACATTCACCCAGTTTCGACTGTGAAAGACCAGTCCTAGCTGAGTCAAAATTGATGATTTCACTACAGAAATCGTATTGGGGCAAAAATGGAGTTCGACGTGTTTTGACGTTCTTTTGGATTGCAAGTTTTTTGGTGGTATGGTTTGTTTTAAAGAGGAGTTTTCAGTGTTGATTGTGAGTGTTCATCTTGGAGTTTCTGCTGCTCATTCTTCTACAGGTCATACAGTTTTATGGTCAGACAGCCAGGGTAGTTGTGGTTGTATCACATGGGAAATCAATGTTGTAGCAAGAATGAAGACAACCCATTGTAATCTTCCTATAGGCGACTTGTTCTGAGCAATTTCTATTGTTGTTTCTGCTGTGAGTCTTTTTCTGTTGGAGGTCGTACTCCTGCCAGTGCCGTACAAACCTATTGTTGGGACGTGAGATTCCTGGCACTAACCGCTGAGGATTTGAGGGTGCAAGGTGATTGATAGACAGTCACAGAGGGATATTAGTCAGCAATGGCGATTTCTGATTAGGGTTTTGTTGGTTAACAGATTTGTCCTTATTCTGAAAATAATTTATTCTGACTCTATACCCCTCTTTGGAAGAACAAATGAGTTAAGCAACAAATGGGTGAACCTTTTAAATTAGTTCCCCTCTGAATTTAGGTACAGCTCCCTTAAGATTTTCAATGAATTTAATCTATTCAATTATCCACATGCATTTTTAACCAGAAAATGCTTAAGGCAAACTAACATTCATACATAACCATGTTATGAATGCGATAGATTTATACAGTATTAATGAGCAATAGAATGCACAGATCCTATTTTTTGATACATTCAAATATATGAATACATTCACACGAACTGTTGAACCAATAAATAATAAAACACATATGACGAGCTGTCCAAATAAAGAACAATTACCAGATGAAAGGAGATTTCACACAGAAAATCTAATTCCACACATTCAGACGCATAGATCCAAATAAGCAGTAAATGTTTCTTCTTCTCATTCATAGATGAAAATTACTCAGACAATCATCACATAATGTAAAACTATGAACAGTTTAGCCAAAAATTTCCTCCTTTTCTTTCCTAAACTTCTATATCGATCAAGATTTTTAAAAACCTATAAATATGAATGTCTTAATCATGTCCTTGAGTAAATCAAACCCAGAGTTAACATAACTCTGACCCGTACGGGATTTAGTTTTAAACAACTGATTTTTAAAAATCAAGATTGCTGAAAATAACATAACAGAGGAACTGAAATAAAGAAAACGGGCCAATGAAGTCATGACTGGGACGACGGGTTTGTATCTCCGGATTTGTTGTCGGTGGCCTGGGAAGCACGTTGGGTCTTCCATTCCTGAAAAGCAGCAACGAACTCCTGAATCTTCGGGAAGTTGGGAATGCCTATATGCTTCATTCTTGATTTCCAAACCTCCTTTTCCCTTCGCATTTTACCAAATTTCTCTTTGTATTCTGGAAGTGCATCGATGCAGAGGTAAAGTAGTGATTCAACTTTGGAAATCCTGGAGAAGTCCTCAATTAAAATATTGTCATTTTCTCTTACGAAGCTGATCTTATCTTTGAAAGATTGGACCACTGCATCGACGTCTTCCAGTGGTTTTCCATCATCTTTAATGTATTTAATATCAATACATTGCAAGTCATGTTGCAACGATTGAGTGAATTCTGTTATTTCCTTAATTAACTTTGAAAGTTCAAAACGACCTTGCCGGGATACGGAGTTCCTCCATTCAATATTCTTTTTGTTCACATATAACAAATCCTCGTCCAAACCAGTCATGCTTTTCTCTGTCAAAAACTTAGCCAGCCCATGCTTTTGAACTTCATCTATTTGGTTTATCACATTCATCCACTTACCTTCGTCTTTTGTCCAGACAGCAACCTGTGCTATAAGATCCTCGATTGTGGTAGCAGTCAGATCGTATATGCTCTTGAGCTCATGAATGTACTTAGTCCCTTTTTGTTCAATGTTATTCAACCAACTGTCGAATGTTTTTGTCACCATTTTGCTTCTATGAACCTGATCTAACATCCTTTGGTTGACAGGTGATGTTGGGTCAAAAGACAGGGGAAGCTGTGAGATCGGTTGTGGGTTAGGATTGTTAATAGCCTCAATGTACTCTGCCATTGAGCGCAGAGTTTGTTTCAACTCCCTCTTGTCCTTTTCATCTTTCATTGTTCGACTGATCATCCTCTTAGTAGAAGCTTCAAGGTGGTGGACATCTGCAGCTCTGGAGGCAGCACCGAGATCCACTCTCTCCACAGTGAAATCATGCACTGTTGGATTCTGCACCTCTTCTTCAGTCACTGGTTTAGCAATTTCAGCACTCCAATTACCAGTGTTTGGGTCAATATCTATTCTGGATGTCGTCTTGAGTCTCTTGGACTTGGGGGTTTTCCCCAAACATTTGCTTACCATGTCCTCTAAAGGGACAACAAAAGGAATCACCTTTTTCTTATCAGAGATAGAACTCTCTAGCCACTTTGGTGCAGGGGCTGAGGTTGTCTTTTCGGGGTTCACTGCATCAGAAGATACATTTGAAATCATTAATATTTCAGGGTTCTCCAGAGCGGCCTCTGACTGTAACCCGGTGTCAACCTTCTCTGTTCTATGTGGGCTTAGTTCCTTGTCACCCATAGGTCCTTCTGAATCTTCTTCTGAATTGAAATCAACAATTATTGTTTCAGATACCTGTTTCTTTCTTTTTCCTTTGGTCCTTAACCTGGTAACACGAGATGGCAGAATATCAGTGAGGACTCTTCTGGATCTCTTAGTGACAGGGCTTCTCTCAGTTGATGGCTTGGAAGCACCTGCACCACAGATAGCAAGAGGTTGATTAGAAGAGTCTATGGGAAGTGGTGATCCAACCATTGAAGAGAATTGTTGAGTATTTTTATCCTGCAGCCCTTCCTGTCTCTTTTCTCTCAACCATTTCTCAGTTCTTCTTATTACTGGAAGAGTTTTAACTTCAATTCTGTCTTCTTCCTTTTTGCTCCAGTCCACCTCTGGAATGGGTAAGTGTTCTACTTTTTCAAATTGTGGGTCAACCAACTGTTCCCCATCATCAGAAATACCAGAAATATCCATGTTTAAATTGAGTGTAATTATTTGCCCCAAAGAAAATCTACACCACAGCCTTCTTCTGACCTCAAATTCATCTGGACAGTCTTCCCAGTAATCCTCCAGTTTAGGAAGGTGTGAATGCCCTGTTCCAGAATCTAGGTTCTCTCTGACAAATCTTTTACTGTCAAATTGAGACCTGGCAGCGAAGGATTGAAAATTGAACCTTTTGAGGTTCACCTCCAAATTCAAGGCATCAGATTTTGAATGGCATGAATAATGCTCAAGTTCAACAGGAAAAGAAATACCACAACCCCTTTTTGATGGAAATTTCTTATCAACATGTGCCAGTTGCCTACATACCTCCATCAGCACGAAACGATCAAAAACATATCTAGGTAACTTCACAGGTTCACCATCAAATCCTCCAACTCTGATGTAAGTGAACTCAGAAAATTGGATGAAGAAGCTACCATAGATACTGATCAGTTGCATTGCTTCACTGGACATTCTCTTACCCGGGTTCCCTGCCAATTCATAAGTCATCTTCCCAGTGAAGACATCATTAACCCTTTTGTAATTTTCATAGCAATTCTTTCTTTGCAACTGTGAATAATATTCATAGATTTTACTGTTCTCAGACAAGGGTGCATGGGGTAGGTCAAACCAATCTCTTGTAGATGCTAGACAATAGAACAGGTACGAAGACATATAGAAATCTTTGTCACCCAGACAATTACTTAAACCCTGATGTAGACAGTCAGCTATTATTTCGGCCCAATCCAAATATTGTTCCTCTTGAAGGATGACTTGTATGAAAAAGTACATCCAGTCCTCCCAATAATAGGCATGCTGGCTGCCCTTCAGTCTGTGTAACAATACCACAATATCCCTTCTATTATAAAATGATCTCTGGTAAGTGGCCTGGGTAACCTTGAACCACCCTTCTGGAATTTCAGCAGCCAGTTCCTCGCTATCACTCTTTTATAAGTCGATTTCTTTTCTGAGAAATACCCATAGGAGGCAGTAATGTCAAGGCTGGAATACGCCTCCTTAGGCGGTATCTTCATCACAGACATGAGGGTTTGTCTGTTGACATAAAATAACACATCCCCGTTTACATTTCTGACACATCTGGCCTAGGGGTCGTACCTATTCATACACTCTTGAACCAATTCTGGGCACAGTATAGCTTGAGGAAAAGCTGCGGCCTGAACTAAGCCGCTTTCTACAATTTTCTTCATTGTAGGGGTTTGAACAGGGTTTCTAGTTCTTTCTTTAAATTCCTCTAAATCATATTGAACCAGTGCAGTATTTCCAAATTCCGAGTGAGAATAAATGAGACTAGGACCATGTTCATCCCCCAAACACGTAGATTTCAAAGACATAGTTGGAGGATTACAATAAAACACTTGGAATTTTGAAAACAACAGAAATTCTAGAGATTCTTCTTTCCAGCATAAGAACTAGGAATAGCATATGGGAAACAGAACTCACCTTCAAGATATCTGAATTCACTGTGAAAACTTGAATAAAAAGAGCCTTACACTTCCGGCGCTATCCTCCTCCGCGTTGCACAGTATGTTTACTTGCTAAACTTGGCTTGTTCTTGGTTAATAATGGCACTAACCAGAATGAATAATTATTGCTCGGAACAAAACGTGCCAAAAATATTTGAAAAGATGTGAACTCTGATTTCTTCATTAATAGCAAGTAGTATTCACGCGTCATCATGAAGTATAATGATTATCCGTAGCCTCCGCTAAATTAGAGCTCTCGGTCTCATAATGAGTTTCTGACATAATTTCCTCCAACTTTCCCACTAAGTTTGACTTAGAAAGCCGCGGGAACAAACGGGACCAAACTCACCAAATCTTTGAACTATTGAACCATTGAACCTTTAGGACGTGGTTCAATGCGTTGGTTCAATATGGTGGTTCAAACATGCTAGTCGGACCATATAGATAAGCAAAAGATTGACTTACTGAAATAGGGACTCAACTCATGAACCGTTGAACTTGTAAAGACACGGTTCAATACGAAGGTTCAAAGACGCAAGGGTTATGTAAACCAACAAAAAGTTACGCGGCTTTGGTTAAAGGCTTTCAACTATGAAACAGTGAACTGTTGAACCTTGAACCAATGAACCCTGAGCCTTGAACCCCGCTATAGAGTACGAGCGGAAGGTTCAAATTCAATAATTACACAAGGTAACTAGTGACTGGACCTATAAGAAGGTAGTGAGTGTTGAACCTTAAGACCGTTGAACCATTGAACCTTGAACCCCGCTATAGAGTACGAGCGGAAGGTTCAAGTTCAACCCGAAAGTTCAACGATGCATAAGACATACAAAACGACGGCTCGCTTTATGAGACACTTTAGACATATTGAACCGTTTGAACTTTGAACTTTGAGAATGGTTCGGGTTCAAAGGTTCAAACCTTAAGTAACCTTGTCTATAAAGACAACAAACGGATAAAAATTGAAGGACCAAGAGTCGATTTACAAAACAAAGGTATGACCAAAAATATAACACGGTAAACCGGCTCTTGTTCAGGAAATATTACCAATGAATGAATAAATAAGGGCGACTCAAAGGGTAACATTGGCTCTGACTGGGGACTGCATTTTCTGGCAAAGTGCAGAGAACTTAGAAGCTCTGGTTTCGCAGAAAAAGGAAAAGAGAGAAGAAAGGAAACAGAACGGGGCAAAACAAAAACGGGAAAGGAAAACACAAAACCAAACAAAAAGGGAAGACTATGTACAGAACAGGGGACCCTGTTTACAGACGATACAGCTTGAGATCCTGTCCATTATAGGACAAGGGTAAAACAGTTCCATTAGGATATTCCAATTTAAAAGAATTTGGACCCAATACCTGGTGAATCTTGAAAGGTCCTTTCCAAAGCGAGTCAAATTTGCTGTGTGCACCCTTTGGTTCTCTTCTTCTATCCCACAGTAATACTTCATCTCCTTCCATAAACTTCCTGGGTCTTTTCTCCCTGTCAAAAATTTCTTTAACTCTGGCCTGATGCACAGTAATTCGGTCAACCAACTCATTTCTCTCTTCTTCAATCTTAGTTAAATACATAATCCTCTTCTCCAGGGAATCTTTGAAATACTGATCCTCAATTACACTTTGCAGCTTGGCTGTAGATAGCTCCAGAGGTAAAGATAATTGGGCACCTATCCCATAAACTAGTTCAAAAGGTGCCATCCCAATTGCTCTTTTCGGAGTTATTTTGTCGGTGCTCTTTTCGGAGTTATTTTGTCGGCCCAGAGTGCTTCATACAACCTCTTATGCCAATCTCTGGGGTTGTCATTCACCAATTTCTTCATGATAGCAATCAGGTTCTTGTTACTGGACTCAGCTTGTCCATTCCCTTGGGGATAGTAATCTGATGAATGGGAGAGAGAAATATTATGTTCATAACAGAAAGAAGTCATTTCAATTGAAGAGAAACTGGTAGCATTGTCTGCTACAATCTTCTGGGGCACACCAAATCGTACCAAAATATTTTCCTTGAGAAAATTACAAACCACCTCTGAAGTTGTTCTTTTTACAGGGGCTGCCTCAACCCATTTTGTGAAATAATCTGTTGCTGTTAAGATGTGAGTATGCCCTGCACTTGAGGGGGGTGAGATAGGCCCAATAAAATCCAACCCCCATTGTTTAAAGGGTTCTTCAATAACAACAGGCCTCAAAGGTAGAGCTGCAAGTTGTGGCCTCCCTGAGAACATTTTACATTTTTCACAATTGGCAACCCATCTATATGCATCCTTAAACATCCCTGGCCAGTAGTAACAATTTTTGAGAATCTTGAAAGCTGTAACTGAAGAAGAAAAATGTCCACCACATGCTTCATTATGGAAAACTTCTAAGAGCTTATTCTGCTGCTCTTTATCTACACACCTCAAGAAAGTTCCATCTAATCCTTTCTTATAAAGGACATCCCCCCAAATAACATATTTTGCAGCTTTTAGCTTCAGGTTTCTTTTCTCTTTAGGAGTCAGGTGATTAGGACAATCCCCATATGTAAGATAATGTGCCACATCCAGAAACCATGGGTCCTGCAAGCTTACCAATAAAACTGTGGGGAGTCCTTCTCCTTCTTGTTCTTTGCTCTCATCAACTTACATAAACCTTGACCCCTGATCAACTTAGTAGGCTTAACTTCCAGATCATATTTCTGAATTTTGGTAACCCACGTTGCTCTATTGTTTAATCCTACTTCTTGCTGAGTCAAAATACTTTTCACAGCTGAATTTGGAACAAAAACAACTGAATGGGAATGAAGTATATAATACCTGAATTGCTTAACAGCTTTAACCACAGCGAAAGCTTGTTTTTCAACCAAAGAATATTTCAGCTCATGCTTTTTAAGAGGAATGCTCATAAAAGCTATGGGAACCTCTTCATCCAATTCATTTTTCTGTAACAAAATACCTGACATAGTGTGTTCCGAAGCATAACAGTAAATAATAAAATCCTTTTGAAAGTTAGGATTTACCAAAGTGGGAGTGTTTGCAATTGCTTCCTTGATGTCCTCAAATGCCTTCTTAGCGACTTCATTCCACCTGAATGGTTGTTTCTCGCTCATCATTCCAACAATGTGTTTTGTAATCTCAGCAAAGTCAGGAATGAACCTTCTGAGAAAATTGATTTGACCAAAGAAGGACTTGACTCCAGTCCTGTTTGAAGGGAGACTAAGCTGTTGAATTGCCCTGACCCTCTCTGGATCAATTCTGATTCCGTCTTTTGAGACTAGGTGTCCCAACAATTTTCCCTCAGTCACACAGGAAACTGACTTCTTGGGGTTGAGTGAGATGCCATGGCTTCGACACCTTTGCAAGACAGACTCCAGATCTCTTAAGCGATCTTCTCTATTCTTGGAAAAAAAGTCAAATCATCAAGGTAAATAACAATAATCCTGTTCTTCAGGTCTCTAAAAGATGAATCCATTGCCCGCTGAAAAGTTGCTCCCGCATTAATCAAGCCAAAGGGCATTTGATTATAGGCAAAAGTTCCTCGAGGTGTGGTGAAAGCAGTCTTATGTTGGTCTTCTGCTGCCAGACCTATCTGATTGTAACCTGAGAAACCATCCAGCATAGACATCATTTCAGACCCAGCAACTGTCTGCAAGATGTGGTCCATCACAGGTAATGGATAGTTATCTTTCAGGCTGGCTTGATTTAAGTTCCTGAAGTCAACACAGATCCTTATTTCTCCTTTCTTCTTTCGTACTGGAACAATATTTGCCACCCAAGTGGAGTGATGGATTGGATAGATAATTCTAGCTTTCAACATCTTATCAATCTCCTTAAAAATGGCTTCAGCAACTTTGGGGTTATAATTTCTCAGCTTTTGTCTGAATGGAGCTGCATTTGCTTTCAAAGGAATATGATGTTGAAACTGTCCATGTCTAAAATTTTTGAGATCATCATAGCACTAGGCAAAAACATCCTTATATTTGATTAGCAATTTGATCAATTTGTTTTTCTCCTCCGAAGAGTAGCACTTACCAATGGATACCCATTTAGGATTAGCTTCATCCCCAATATTTATCTTCTCATAATCCTCTGCTTTATCAGTAACACAGGGAGGTTTGCCTTTAACATATTCATCCCTTCGAGAAAATAGATGTTCTAAAGAGACCAGCCCTTTAGGGATCTTGTTTCCCTTTAACTGAATCATGTCATCTCTTGGATTAATCCCAGGGTCAGGACTGAATTCTTTACACTCTGTTTCGGAACCTTCAAAATAGGTCCCCAGGAACATTTCAGCATTTTCTAAAAACTTTCTGATCTGATTATCACTTTCAAAAACTTGCCAGCTCTCGACATTGTTGGGGACATTAGGACGATATATCATTTCTATTCTATAAGAATCTTTTTTGAAATCCGGATGTGGCAAAAGGAGAGAAGCTGATACTGCTAAAGCATCTGCTCGGGAGTTTTGATCTCTGGGAATTGTTTCAATAGAGAAGGCATCAAAACATTCAATCTCATCCCATACCCTGTTTCTGTAATGCCTTAGTCTTTCATTCTTAACAGAAAAGATCCCCCTTACCTGTTTCACAATTAGTTCAGCATCACCCTTCACCTTAAGTACCTTCACACCCCTTTCTTTGGCTTCAAATAGTCCAAGCAATAAGGCTTCATATTCTGCAGTATTGTTGGTGTTTTTGAACTCTAGCTTAAAAGAATAAGAAAAAATTTCACCTTCAGGTGAGATTAGCACAACCCCAGCCCCTGAACCAGCAGTAGCACAACTGCCATCAAATTCCATAACCCGTAGGTCATCAGAATGTACAGATCTTTGCATTAATTCTTCTTTGGGGTCTACCTCACAACTCTGTTCAGAGGAGAGAAAATAATTGCCAAATTCACATTCCTCAAACAAAATCTGTGCCTTGGGATCATCAGAGGGATAGACAGTGAACTTGCATTTGGGCTCAGGTTCCAGCTTCACTTTCTGCTTCCCCACTAGGATTGTGGCCTTTGACCAATCCAGTTTGATTTGTCCACCCAAATCCTTGCAAAATGTCCTGCTCAAAAGCATTCCATAACTGGCAGGAATATCTGCTACCAGAATAGTCAATTTCACCCTTTTGTCAGGGTAAGCTGCAAGAGCAACTCGTGCATCTTTAATCTGCCCAAGCAAGGAAACCTGTTTTCTATCCATAGAATAACATCTACCAAATGTTTTTGTGAGTGATAACCCTAGGGCTTTAGCCACAGAGGAAGGCATAATGTTATCAGAGGCTCCTGAATCTATAATGCAGTTACTAAGTTTATGACCATTGATAAACAAAGACACATAGAAAGGATTGGGTTTCAAATCAGTATAAGGAGCATTGGTTGATGAATTGGGAGTTGTTTTAGGTGTAGACAAGGATGACTCAGATGAGGAAGCAAATAGTCTGGCAATGGGGGATTCAGTATCAACCTCTAATTGATTCTCAAATTCAGTTTGTGCAGGACTACCCTTAACATGTTTGACTAATTTGTCAAGTTCAGTAGGTTTCAACTGGAGATACTCAATAGGAGAAATTTGAATTTTTGCAGACTTACAGAAATCTACAATATCAAAAGAAGCATCTAGATCATTTCTATGTAGCAATCTATTTTCCTGTGCCTTCAAATTAGCATCATGAGTTCTAGTTAAAGGCTCCTTACCTTTGCCAGGTACTTCTTGAGTATTAGAGGGTCTCATATTCCTCTGACTCCTAGTGAGCACAGCGCATGAAGGATCTTCAAGGGTTACCAATATTTCACCTCCCCTTTCTGAATCAGACTCGTATTCCAGGAAGTGTATTTCAGAGCCGCCAGGTTCCTCAAAGTTCCTTTCTTCTTCTGTGGCTTCCCCTAGCATATCTTGAGTAGCAGTCATCTGAGTGTACCTGAGCATTTCTGGGCAAGAATTTCCATCATGGTCGGTAGTCAAGTGAAAAATACACATGTTTCCCCTCCCAGGAGGAGCTTCAATAGTCAGTCTTGGCTGTGCTGATGTCAGGGGTAAAGCTCTACCAGTATTTGCTTGTTGATTCAAATTCCTTTTGCTTATATCTTGATACGGTTGTTGAAAGGGGGCACCAGTTTTAGGCAGTTACCTCTTCAAGGCAATCATATCATTAACCAACCTTTGCACTACAGGGTCTGTAGATGATGAGGGCTGGGCATTTGGCCCCTGAACCTCTCTCTTCCATTTACCGGCCATAATGAGATCATCCTCCAATCCGACTGCTAAGGCTTGTGCAGCTGGTAAATCAGCAATTACACCTCTCCTGAGATGGAAGCTAATATCAGGAGGCATAGAATTAATAAAGAAACATTTTTGATTTTCGCCAGACGGTCTTTTAGTAGCAGGGATTTTGTTCACAATTCTATTAAATTTAGCCACGAACTCCCTCATAGGTTCATGAATCTCTTTTTTAAGCTGAGTCAGCTGTGCAAGGAGGAAATGTTCATCCTCTGCACTTTTGAACCTATTTTCAAAAGCAGTCTTCATTTCATTCCAATTTGTAATTGAAAATATGAAACATGTAGCTTAGCTTTGCATGTGAGTGATCAACACTTGCATGAGTGTTCAAAGTTGGGCAGTTGATAGGTTTTGAACAGGGAATGTGAGATCATGGCATCTCTCGTGAAGGGTGATCTTTGTGAAAGACTTTTTGATGCAGGATTGAAACTGAAATATTGGCCAGGGACAGATGAGAGACTTCTCAGCACCTTGTAAGAAATTGAGGAACATTTATCTAAAATCCCTCAGACACTTTTTGAGTCAATGCGGAGGGCGTTGGTTCTTTCAAAGACTTCGCTATGTAAGCCCGAGTTGTTGAGGCATCCAGACAAGAAGGTAAGATTGGCGGTTATCACATGCATCAGTGAGGTTATGAGAATTACAGCTCCTGAAGCACCTTACAAGAATGACTTAATGAAGGAGATGTTACAGTGAATCGTTGAAAATTTTCATGGGTTAGGTGATACCAAAAGTTTATCTTTTAAGAAGATTGCTGAGATGTTAGTAATTATGGCTCAGGTTAGGTCATGGGTCTTTTTGATTGATCTCGGTTGTGATGATGTACTTCTCAGAATGTTTCATTGTTTCGTGGACAAGATCAAAACATATCATATGGATGAAGTTAAAGCAACAATGCAAAATATCTTGTCTCTGATTTTAGATGAAGATGATATCTCCAAGTTGTTATTATCTAACTTGCTAAGCATTTGGAGAAAAGAACAGCTTGTTTCACCTGCAACGTATGAGTTGTCAAAGACCTTGGTTGAGCTGAAAATTGAGAAACTTAAAGATCAGTTGACAGAAGAAGAAGCTATTGCTTGTGGTTTACAGGTTACAAGGATTCCTAAAATGAGCAAGAACCAAATGAGAAGACAAGGCCTATGCTTCTCTTGCAAAGAAATTCGGGAGCCTAACCACCAATGCACAGATAAAAAGGACTCACAAAGTGATGATGGTTTGGCTTTCAACACTCAAGAGGTTGTTATCAGCCCTGATAACAATTCTGATTTTTATGACAGTAGTCATTCTCCTGAGTGTACTAGTGATTTAAAAGTTATTGCACAAGAGGAAAAAGTTGTAGAAGATACTTCTATTGTTGGCACGCAAAATATGAGTGTCAAACACGAGGAAAACCAGGAGGATACAAGCCATAACAGTTCTGATTTTTGTGACAGCAGTTTGATCTCTTTGCATTAGCATGAGGATATTGCTATTACACATGATGATGATGGTTGTGTGGAGTCACCCAATGCAGACACTCCAGTTTCAGGTGATATTGATGCAATAGGTGTTGTGGATTCATGCCACAACGAATTTGATTTGGTATATCAGACCTTGGAAGATGAGAGTAGAACTGAAGAGCTGCCTAATAGAGATGATTCCAAGGATTGTTTGACAGATGTGCATGCATCTATTTTGATAGGGGAGGTGTGCATTGATATTGGCGATTCAACAGCCTCTAGCATGTTAGTTGAGCCATCCCAGGAGATTCATAACAACAGTAGAATTGATGAGGATGTGTGCGAAGTTGATAGCACACATGAGGATGCTTACCAATCGGTGAGTGATGATGATTCAGCCTCTTTCCATAGTGCAGATTTCAAATTAGAAAATTTGTGTGGAGACAATTTGTCAGTGGGGTCTAATCATTTAACAGGGCAATTGATGGTGAATGAAGGCATGATTGTTGTAGCCATAGAACACTTTGATGTTGCCTAGCAGTTGTTGGTAAATTGTTGTTGGAAGACTCCATAAACACATGAGCACTTTGATAGTGAACTTTCTGTTGCCGAGTTTTAGGCACTTAGAGATGCAGTGGGAGTAATGAAGAATAATTACCTACAACTGTTATCAGATAGAGATCATCTTCTCATGCTCGATGGTATTTGTCATGATGCTCTAAGGAAGGAAGAGGAGGTTGATGAGCTCACCTATGAGCGCGAGGTCACCACAGACTCTTTGAAGAGCACTCAATCAACCCTTCAAGAGTTAGAGCTATGGATAGATGAGCTTACCGTGGAGTTGAGTTTAGCACAGTCTTCATCTCCAGTAGTTACAGTTCCGATTTCTATGACAGTTACTGGTGATGAGCATACACCCACAGATAGTGGTAAGGAGTACTTTGTGGAGGTTAGGGCCTCATTCCCAGGGTGTTAAGGGTGGGGGCTAGACCTCCCCACTGGAGCATCTGAGGGTGACATTCCACTACGGACATTCGTGGCTGCCGGGGCACATCACCCGTGCACAGGGACATTACAACCCACTATACTCCGCAGGGCTCGACCTCGAGACCTCGGCTCTGATACCACTAAGGCCCAACCACTACACCAAAAGACCGGCCTAGAGGTTAGGGCGGCATTCTCGAGGTGTTAAGGGTGGGGGCTAGACCTCCCCACTGGAGCATCTGAGGGCGACATTCCACTACGGACATTCGTGGCCGCCGGGGCACATCACCTGCACACAGGGACATTACATCCAATCACAGGGCGCCACATCATCCGTCCATGTTCAATGAATATACAACAAGCAAGAGGCTAAAGAAGGCTCCTATCTAGAAGATTCCAAAGATTCCACTTCATGCTTATCACCTTGGAAAACGTGCCTTCATTGCCTATGAGTTTTTATGTACACAAGTTGTTTCAATTTTTACTTTTGCTAAAAAAACAAGTTGTAACTAACTGCCAATGTGGCAAGATCTCAGCCTGTAAGATACCCAACCAGTTCTACTAAAATTTTTCCTTAACTTAGATAAATTTACTTGTACTTAGCTTATCAACTACTTAACACTTAATGACAATCATCAAAGATAACTACTTGAATGAATCAACCTTAAAGCTGGGTACTTGTCTTATTGCTTGATTCAATCATCTTGCAGATGTCTTATTACATAGATAATGCTTCAATAGCATGAAGTTACAAGCTTATTCAAATGGAAATACAAAAGAAGGCCTTGAAGCCTTGATGTTTACAATGACTTCTATACTTGATCAACTCAATCAAACTCAATGATGTCAAGTAAATGTCAACACCTCACATTACAACAAGGAAGCATCACCTTGCTTGTTGAGGGAGCATCACCCCAACACTTGAAACTCCCAGGCCTCAAGATTTACAAGCTCAATAGCTTTGCAGAGAGAATTTTGTCAAAAATGAATAGATGATAAATGAATGAGAGGGTTCCTCTTTTTATAGGCCTTCCAAAGGCAATGAAGGCACGTTTTTCAATGCGCAAAGAGGAACCAAGGCACGTTTCCCAAGAAGCATATCCAAGGGAATATTCCTTTCGACAACTCATCTTGAGTTGGCAATCTCATCCAAAAGCCTTGACACGGATCCAAATGCCATTCTTTCAGCCAATGAGAAACCAAGTTGTGTAACTACCTTAACCACCTCAACTTAGGCGCAATTCTAGTGTTCTTCAGCGAGGGCGCTAGCTTTGGAGGATTTGCTCATGAAATAGCGCCCTATGGGTCTTAGGCGCACATCTTGATTGTTTTGAACTGATGATTGTGACTTAGTGACAACAAGGGATGATGCAACTTGGAAACGTTTCCTTGTGTTGCCTTCACTTCCAGGGAACTCTATGCCAAGTCAACCGGCTTGAGGCGCTCTTTTGAGTGAGTGTAGGAGGAGACTAGCGCCTTGTGTTGGATTCATCTTCATGCATGTGGTGATGTACATTTGAAGATCTTGTGGTGAAGTGAGACACTTACTCACCAAGCGCCTTGACTATTTGGAGTGATTGGAAACTTCTTTCCAACTTAGGCGCTCACCTGGAGGATTTGTAGTAGATTTGGCGCCAATGAATAGTTTGACACATTTCCACAAGTTTGGATCACATTCTGGAGCTTCCAAGAGTCAGATTAACTCCTATGAAATGAGCGCCCAAGACTTACCTCCTTTAAAGATGCTTCCTTCCCAACTTGGCGCACTTACCATCAATTTGGCTAGGAGTTTGCGCCTAGGCTCCAAATGATCATCTTTTCAAGGTAAATTGCAAGCTACTTGTCTTCAATTGGATTGATCTTACCTCCCTGATGGAGTGCCTTGTATCTAGACTAGACTTGAGGTCTTGCTCCCATCTTAGGCGCACATTTGAGGTAGTGTCACCTGGTATTTGCGCCTAGCACCTGTGTGAAGATATTCCATACTATTCAAACTCTCAAACACTTGTAATCATTCCTTTTTGAAGCTCCTTTAAACTAGCGCCTTCTTTAGAGTATCTATATCTTGTCTGGGTCTTCAATTTCATCTAGGCGCTTATGTGAATCTTTGACAAATGGAGAAGGCGCCTTACTTGCCTAGGCGCATCTTGAGGGTGAGATAGGCAATTCAGTGCGCCAAGCTAGTTATGGAGTCTACTGACCTTCTTATCAAATCAACTTAATTTTGTAAGCTTTTTGAGAGAGTTCCCTCCTTAGGGCTAAAATGGAAGAGTTTCACCAAAATGTGCATCTCACATAGTTTCAATCCTAGGCGCCAGAATCAAGGAGTTTTGACCAAAACATGCGCCTAAGCTAGAAGTTTCCTCCTTTAACTTTGATTGTTCATCAAAATGACTTTCCTAACTTAAAATCCTTCAATCAAACCACCATCCATGCTAGGCGCTCATTTTGGAGTGTTTAAACTTGAATTGACACCTTATGAAGGTTAGGCGCACTCTGGGGTTTGGTAAGAACAAGAAAGTGCGCCTAGCTCAATTAGGCTCTTTCAATGACCACAAACATATGTTTAGGTGAATGATCAGCTGCCAGTGATGCTCAACTAGTTAATAGATGACTTCATCTTCTTGATTGATGCCTTCAAAACCCAAGGCGCTCATTTAGGTGAGTTCAACATGATAGTGGCGCCCAAGCATGAAAGCCTCATTCATACCCACTCCACTCATCTCAATACTAGGCGCTGGGTTGGAGGAGGTTAAACACATGAAGCGCCTCAAACTAAATCCCTTACTGAGTGCTACCAGTGGATTTGAAAGTTAGGCGCCAAAATGAACTTGAATTTCCTAGAAATGCGCCTAAACATCATGAAAGCATTTTTGACAATGTGACCACTGGAGTTGATGAAAATGACTCTCAGACTTAGTCAAATTTTAGGTTTCTAACTCTGTTCCTGCAAAACAAAACGATAGAGTTAGTCAGAAACCAATTCATTCCCTCATCATTTAGAATTAGCCTCCGGGAATGAGGAGTAGGCTAATCCATTATATACTTAATGATCAAGCCGGAAACGGGGACATGACACAGCCATCGATTTGCAAATCAATTCTGGCCATTCATGTAATTTTTGGAGTCTATAGAAGGCTCACTTCTCTCATTTGTAATCATTAGAAATAGAGTTGTAAGAAAGTAGAGGGGATAATAGAGTTGTTGTAGGAGAGTAGGATAGCAAGTAGATTAGAGGAGGCTCTTCGAAATCATTAAAGGGACATGCGAAATTGTTGTGAAAGACTTCCAAAATCAATACAAGTTCATTGTTGATTCTCATGATGATTTGTGTGGTTATGGAATATTAGCATGGTTTCTAAATTCTTGAATATGATGGAGATGTGTTTTCAAGTAGCTTAGTTAATAGATTAGAAGTTCATTGATGTAATGTTTATATGTTAAGATATTTGATGAATTCCTTCTTGGTTCATACTTTTCGTGGATTGTCGAAGGTAATTCACTTTGTAAAGTTAGCCTGAACCATCATATGCTTTAGTTCAATTGTGAAGATTGTTCAAGCTGCGCCAGCTGTGGGTGTTTGGATGCGTATTTCACAATATGAAAATCATCGGATTACCTTAGGAGATTGCACTGGCTTCGTGTAATTGTTGGTTCTCATGGTGAAGCGAAGCTAGGTTTTCAAGGAATTTGTCTATCCTAGCATATTTCATTATTTCATTGACCTTAGAATAGATTTTCTAAACCCTTATCTTTTGCATTTTTTTTGAAGTTTGATTGAAGAAGTTCCATTCATTCACATTCAAAGAGTAACGAATACATTCCATGTTCATGAAGAAGGAGCAATTTGTGTAAGTCCCTTTGTGATTACCAGCAAGATCACATCAAATCACTGCGTCTATCCATTGCAAATCACGAATAAGAAACCTTGAAGTTGTCTCACTGGATCACATAGCTTAGCCTTTGAGAGACTTTATTCAAGAGAGGATAGAGCACTTGGTGTTTTATTCTATTGTTGTTGTTGTCACAAAAACATCATCAACAGGTAGTATATTTCATTATGGCGCATTAATGTTTATTTCTGGTTGTTTATGTCCATGCTTTCTGTCCTTGCACTTTGTTGTACTTGACAATGATTAGGTTAATTTATTTGGTTCTTGGAATGGTTGGTTTTTTTCTTTTAGTTTGAAGGAACTTATGGAGGATAAAACAACATATTTGTTTTGTGAGGAATTCTAGAGCTCATTCCTTGATAGAAAATAGTTTAATCTGCATTGTTAGCGCTGATATGGTTCGTCATAACAAATGCAACTGGAATTATTGTTTTGCATTTCTTTTCTGTTTTGTAATATTACTTTTTAACTCCTTTTTGTTTTAACAGGTCTTCTGGAAGGTCGATGCTCCACAAATCTGCAAGAGTAGAGTTCCATCCATTTGGAGTCATTGGTGCAATTGTTCCTTGGAACTATCCTTTTCACAACATCTTTAACCCCATGTTAGCCGCTGTTTTCTCCGGGAATGCTATTGTGATCAAGGTAACAACAATCACTCTTGTGGAGAGAGACTTTGGTGTTGTATTGTTATGGATTCTGCATTTTCTTAATCACAAATGTTGAATTAGTGACAGTTATGATTAGGTTACATGCAGACTATTGCACTTGATTAAAGCACCTACCATGTCATAAGGATTTTTTAGGTCAATTAATTCTGATATATCCACACAATTTTTCATCAAGATTTTACAGACAAATCTTTCTTTGTGAGTCAGACCTGAGATGTTAGCAGTCTTGTACATTACAAACATGATTATTGAAGACATTCCTATGCATTGGATTTTGTGCAATGCTCATTCTTGTGTATAATTGTTCATACCTTAGTGTAATAGTTGGTGTATATGTGATGAATACTGTTTTTTGCCTTTTATGTTTTAATTTAGAAGTTACTAGATGTATTTCTTGCGTTGTTGCTCTATTGTTCCTATGTCACCAATGAAAGTTCAGCCACACGCCTGTTATTTATAGGTGTCAACTCCTGACAATTGTGACTTTCAGGAAAAAAACGTAAATATCAAAGATGAAGAAAATGAGTTGATGGGCCTAGGCCTAGGCTTTAAGAATGAACTCTCAAAGGATTTGAACAGAAAGTACAAGACACGCAAGTGATGCTACAACAAATGAACAACAATCTTATGTGGGATGAGATTGTTGAGTATTTAATGGTCATACTTCTTTAATTGTTAGTGAGAATATAATTCTGGTTGGAAAATGGACATGGGAGGCATGAACAAGATTTAGTGAGATATAGAGCTCGACAATAGTTAATATGATATCTCCATTGCAAAGTGAAGGGAAGGGAGAAAGCCAAATACATTAATGAATTTTGTCTTGAAGGTCCAAAAATAGGAGGTGATTTAAAGCTATGTTAGTGAGTTTTGTTGGAACTGTTAGCACAGTAAAAATTTGAAATTTTTACTATCTCCTTACCCCATCATATTTGAATAAATCCTGAAGAATATCCCAAAAAGACCATAATAAATTTTTTTTTTTCCACAAGGTGTCTATGGATGAGCAGTGCCAAATTTCATCAAAATCAATCCATCGGCAAGAGGTTGTGTTGCTTACACCGATACATAAGGAATCGTTTGAAAACAACCATCGGCGTGAGAATAGAGATCGGAAGAAGAATTATGGAAGTCACCGATGGAGTAAGTAATGCCGATGACATTACATCGGCAAGAAAGGCAAGTGGTCATACCGATCGGTATGACAGATATCTATCGGATGACTTTTTAAAAGTTGCCCCGACGGTATATATCATACCGATGAAGCATTTCGGCAAGAGTTTCACCGAACATCCTGTGGGGGTAACGAAGCAAATAGTCATCGGCGAGAAATAAACTATCGGGATAGCAAACAAATAAACTTCCGATGATTAGGGTCTTAGCGATAAGAAAGCTTTCGGCGAGACTCACAGCGATACACATCTATCGGGATAACTCAGCATATCGGGATAAGGGAATTAGGTCTCGCCGATTCACAAGTCACGGCGATCAAAAGGCATCGGTAACACTTTAACATACTCTGTCCGATGAAGGATATGAAAAGGGCCATCGGGGAGATGATTTGGATCGGGATATCTTGATTTAGCTATCCCGATAGTGTATGTCATTCCGATAAAGATAAAGTCCATATATGAAGATGACTATCGGCGAGACAATAAAGATCGGGAGAACATAATTTTATTATCCCGATAGTATTAATCATCCCGATAAGCAAATCATATCGGTGGGACTAGCTATATCGCAGAGAGATCTAAAATACTTGGCGATGAGGGAAGTCATGCCGATGGTCGCACCCACTTAAAATATGACATTACATAGCGTCGGGAATACAATTGAGGGGTCACGCCGATTGATTGTTCGCGCCATAAAAAACGTTGAGGTCGCCCAGACATTTCAAAAATCACGCCGATAAGAAGAGTTATGGCGATGTGACACTTCACAGCGATGAACATTGAATTGATCAGATAATTAATACAAACGGCTACGAAATTCATACGATCATTATAATTGCAAAAAACCGTCCGAGAGGAGAATACAGAGGAATTCTTAGGGCAAAAGCAGAGGCTTCCAATTCTAGCCACCGAACGACAGGTACACATACACAAACCATTATATTGCCTGTATTTGAATTTCCTGCCAAAGTTTTAAAATGGAAACTCCGGGAAAGGGAAAAGGAAGAAAGTCACAAGGGGAAACCAGTAAGCCTAAAAAACAAAAAACTGATCAGACCCCTGAAGAGAAAGTGAAAGATAGAAAATTAAATCAGGACCTAATTGATCAATTGCCTGGGTCAACTCCCAAGGCCAGGAGGTCTGCCCAACTCAGGGCAGAAGTAGAAAAATTGGAAGATAAACATAAACGCCTGGGAGATATCTGGACCCCAATTAGGGGGTATGAGCTCTTCAGATTCCACTACAACAGAAGGTTTAGAAATGCCCCTGTGTCAAACCCATGGCATTTGAATTTGGGAAAACTGGTTGTGCCCAATGTATTCCTGAATGTGGAACTCCTCCAACTGCTTCCCAGATATTATAATACAATCCTGAAAGCCATCTGCAACCCACAGGGAGAACCAATTGTGCATTTGTCAAAAAATGCTATTTGTGAGGTCTTTGATTTGGATGATTTATGCAATGTCCCTATCATTTATGAAGACCTGGATAAAGAGTATTGGAGAATGGACACAACTTACAATGGATGGAGGTTGCCCATTCATAGGCCCAGGGTTGAAGGAGAAGTGATGCCCTTAACTGAAAATGATGGCCCTCCCTTTCATGTTGCCATATTTGAACCATATATACAGCATACTTATTTTTCTGTAGGTCAAGTCCTTGGCTCAGAGGTCCCTGAATTCATGACTATTCCTCTGATGGTCATAGCCTCTGATATCCAGTGTCATAATGCCAGACAATTTGATTATGCCTCTTACATTGCTAATAGAATAGACTCTGGTCTATCTGCAATAAAAAACAATGCTCCAGCATGCTCTTTTGAGCATTACTCAATGCTTATGCATATGGTGTTATACTATGGCCAGGAAGTAGGGTTGTGGCCAAGTGAGTTTCGAGTTGTTGCTGCGGATAAGAAAGGGGAAAAGATACCTGTACAAATGTGGACCAGAATCTGGGATAGCAGGTATGCCAACTCCAGCTATGCTCAATTTGAAGAGCATTGTGTAAAAGTGCTGTATAGATATTTCAATCACCCCTGTGAATATTCAATTTCAAATGAAATAAAAAGATTCCTCAGACCAAAAGATTTTGGTGGCCCTCCTACTGTCACTCATAATTGGGGAGATTGGTATTGCTTTGAGGATGCTACTATGATCAGAGTTTATGGTTTTGAGGATGCTCCATTCATATTGCCTAAAACTGTCCCTGACAGACTTGCATATTTGGAAATAATTAGGCAAATGCATTGTTCGAATGTGATGCATCTAAGTTCACATGATAAACAATCATTCATGCCCAGCACTTTGTGTTTTGGAGATTTTACTATAGTTTCAAAAGAAGGATACAATTTCATTTTGGACAAATTAATGCATTATAATATGATGACTGCTGAGGTGAGGAAAGGGTTCGACCCTGAAGGTTTTATTGATTCTGCAAGAAGAAAACAAAATCTCAGTGGATACATGCACATACATTATCCACATGATGATGTCATTAGAAATTTGGAAGAAGCTGAAGTCGAATTGGTGGTAGAGAAATATAACAGGGATTTAAGTGAAAAGAAAAAGCAATTAGCAGAGATTGAAGTGGTATCCTCTGAAGATGAAGAATTGACTGAACAAGAGCAGCCACAAGATAAAACAATAGAAATGTCTAAAAGAAAAATGCAACAATATCAGCCTCCAGTTGTGCTACATGATGAGGAGGGGTCTGCTGATGAAGATCCACGCCAAAAGGCTTATGATTCTTTCATTTCAGATGATACATTCATTCAGTCAAAGGAATTTAAATCATTCCTGTATAAATACAAAGGAAAAGAAATTAGAGAGTCAGTGGATGATGTTTCTGCTGATAATGAAAAACAGTTATTAGATATGTTGAAGGAAACAGTGGATAAAGAAATGCAAGACATGACACCTAGCAAGGGTAGATAGTTGCTCAAGGATGCAGGGGTTATGATTTTTCCTGGTTTGGATTTAAATTCTGCTTTGGTTTTTGATAGCTTTTTGAATAATGCTAATGACAAGTATAAGCTTACTCCAGAAGGAGTTAATGAAGTATATATGGGGACTAGATACAATAATGATGAAAATTCTTTGATGATATGGGCGTTGTATCCTCCCCATAAGAAGACGGCCATCATAGACACTGAAAAAACTTTTGGCCATGTTATGACTTTCAGAGCAGGTGAAACTGACCCTATAATTACTGCAGACATTGGTATCAATGTCGCAAAGTTAAATAAAGCACAAGCTCAGATGCTGATCAAAGAAAGAGATGCTTATAAACTGAATTGTGAGAGATTAACAAAAGAGAATGATTACTTGAAGGATGCTGTTAAGAGCACCTTTGGCCAATCCACAAAAAGAATAACTCAAGGTGAGAGCTCACAAGGTAGTCAAGTAATAACCCCTGATCAGGCCGCACAAATTCAGATAGATGCATTTGTTACAATACTGCAGAGCAGGTATGCAAATATGGTACGGTGGTTAAACCAGTTTTGGGATAACTACTTAGAAAATCATAAAGCAGTCAAAGAACATGAAAGGCTTGATAAGAGGATACAAGAAAAGGTGATTGAGTTACAAAACAGAAGTGCCATTGATGGTATAGATATCTCTGATGCAAGAGCATTGCTCAAACAACACCAGAATTATTATGACAAACTTAAAGCTGATGCTAAGGAAGGGACTGATGCCTCAGGCGTAGGAGTGCCTTGGATATTCAAAGATAACGGAGAGGTGAAGAGCAAAGAAGAATGGACTGTTGATTGTCAGGTTATATTGCACAAAGCCACAGGAGCTCTGAAAGATAAAGCCTCTGCATCTAAAGAAGCTTGCAAACAATTGGAGGAAATGGTCACCCTTGATATAATTACCAGGAGTGCTGTTGATCTTACTGATTCTCACCGTGAGCAGGAGTATTTAGATCATCTGGCAAAAGTTTATTTATGGCTGAATAGAGCCTAATTACGCTTATGTAATTATTGTTAATACTTGTTAAGTTCCCAAGAGACTTATTGAAGAGTTGTATCTCTTCATAGAAATATCTATATAAGTTCAAACAATCGATGCTGAAATGATCATCAGCAGTAGAAGATATTCATATATACATAATATACAATGTTCCAAAATGACTATGTTGCATATTTTATTTGAAGAAGAAGTTTGAAGTTCTCTGATTCAGTGTTTCTACTTTGGTATCAGTTGTTTGTTGAAATTATTCAATTGTGTGGCTGTCTCCATTTCTGCATTTCCTTGTTATTCAGATTAAGATATCAAGTATATATTTAATCTGTCAATACACATTTGCTGTATCTGTGTGATTAATTTGGTTGGTGTCCATCTGAGGAATTAAACCCTTCTAATTTAGTCGCAGTAGCCTGGAAGTAGTAAGTTGGGATTACTAAGTAGAGCCATATAATTAGGATTGCCATTCTGTCTCCAGTAAAATATTATCTGTTAATCTTGTCCATTCATTTCATTTGGTTCCTTCAAGTAAGGATTAAACTACCTTCTGGTGAATTATAAGATAATTGATTATATTGGTTGGATTGCTAAGAAGAGTTTGTCAGTCACTTTCTTGCACGTTTATACAAGCTATAAACCAAAACTGTGCCAAGCAATTAGAATTATCACCATTAAGAAACCACTGATCTAGGTCCTTCAAATTGACTCTGTTACCCAACAAGGCACTAGTCTCATTCAACTCATTATTCAAAACCTTTTACCTTGATATTGCTTATACAATTTCTACCAATCATTTAGTCAGCTTTTTCATCTAACTTACATCCTATGCCATTGTAGATAGATCTAGTTAGTCCACTCATCCACACTCAGACTGCTTTAATATTTCAAGGTTCACCCACCTAGGTGTAGCAAGACCTAAAGTGTAGGAAATCATCAAACCTTGAAGGTTGATTTCGTCAAGTTGGTTCAAAAACGTTGCAAATCCAAACATAGAGCCTGGCATCCTCTTAGGATTAGCAACCTGCATTTTTGAGACCTAACAGGAACGTTGATCGAATCCGAAGCGGTTCAGACCAGGTTGTGATCTTGGTCCTGGTCTTACTTTTGTTCTCCCTTGATCGAGTGATGCACCACTAGAGGTGTGAAATAACTAAATGTGAGGTTGCTTTATCCTTCTTGTCTATAGGGTGTTTGCAGCTAGCATGGTTATGTTAGTCAAGGAAAGCATAGGCTATTGCTGATCTATTTAGTTGTTTTGATTCTGACATACATTCAACCATCGGCCTTAAGAGAGAGGACAAATATGATTAATATAGAATAATGGTGAAATTTGGTTTATAGCGTCCTTATTGTAAGAATTGACCAAATTATAAAACAATAAAATAATAATAATAATTCAATAATTATTATAAAAAGGGAGTAAACTTAAAAAAAAAATATTCATACTATTTCATCACATATATTCAATCAATGAATAATAAATAATCAGCAAAACATTAACAATTACAAATTCTACTTCAGGTTCACACTTCCTGAAACTATACACAAATTGAGAGAGAGAGAGAGAGAGAGAGAGAGAGAGAGAGAGAGAGAGAGAGAGAGAGGTCATATCCACCCTGCCATGAAGCATTAAGCTTCAACGTGCTACCCCACTAGAGGAGCCCGACCCATCATGAAGGATCTAGCAATGTGTGGCGACATACATGAAGGAATTTGTGCACTATGTGAGTCACTGGCAATCTAGCAAACCTATATGCTTGTGCAACATATATCTAATGCACATGTCCATCGATAACATAATATGGGAGAGAATATAACACTAACACAATATGTATTGATGATTGGTTTCAAGCTAAGGTCATTGTGTCCTTTCTATAGGCAAAACATCCTACATTCTAAAGTTGTGTGCCTCTTGCAACAAAATCATTCTAAAGTTACCATTAGCCTATACATACAATATGTCGCTAAAATGTAGAAGTCCATTGTTCTCTGTCTCATAGGCTATTTTTAGCCTTGTGGACGTTAAAAGCTATTCTATTCTATATCCTTCAATTTTTTTTTGTAATGCAGATCTTTAGGCAAATTGGCAAGAATTCGCGTCGAAAAATTGTTCTAGCAACAATGTAGGCGAATTCAAGGTCACAGGGAACATAGTTCATCTCATGTGGATTCAACTTTGAAGACTCATATGCTGCCACGCCTCCGTCTTGCATCAAGACTCCTCCAATTCTTTCAAGGATGTATCCATCACTATCGTAATATGGCCATTAGGATCCGATACTCTTAGAATAGGAGTGGTGGTAAACTTTTGTTTAAGAAGCTCAAAGGCCTGTTTGACACTTATCAATCCACACAAAACACTTACCTTTCCTCTATAGAGATGTTATAGGATTTTCAATTTTAGAGAATCCTTCTATGAACCTCCTATAGTATCTTGCTAGTTCCGTGAAACTTCTTACATTGTGTACATTCTTTGGTGTGGGCCACTCAGTTAGGGTGCTAATCTTTGAGGGATCCACCAAAATATCTTTGGTTGAGATGATATGACCCACATAGTGTACTTTCTTTTGAAAGAAGGCATATTTGGATAACTTAGCATACAGTCTATGGTCTTGCAATCTGTGCAATGCTAGCTGCAAGTGCTCTTCCTCATTCTTTTAATAGATACAAATATCATCTAAGAACACCATGACAAATGAATCTAAGAAATCATGAAAGACATTGTTTGTAAGGTTTATAAACATTGCAGGTGCATTAGTCAAGCCGAATGGTACTATTATAAACTTGTAGTGACCATAGTGAGTTTGAAAAGTTCTCTTGTGAATGTCCTGTTCCTTGATCTAGAGTTGGTGATATTCAAAATTGAGGTCTATCTTGGAATATATTGATGATCCTTTCATTTGATCAAATTGATCATTGATCCTCGATAGTGGGTACCTATTCTTTATTGTAGCCTTATTAAGCATTCTATCATCTATGCACAATCTCAATATTCCATCCTTGAAAAAGATGACTGGAGTTTTCTAGGGTGAGACACGTGGTCTTTTTAGCCCTTTCTCTAGCAATTGTCGAAGTTGGACCTCTAGTTTGAAAATCTTGGTGGTTTTTATCTAGTATGGGTCTTTAAAAATAGGTTATGCTCTTGGAAGTGCATCTATGGCAAAGTCAAATTCCCTTTTGGGCAGTAATCTTGAAAGCTCGTTAGGAAATACTTCCTAATATTGGTTTAAGAAAGGAAATTCTTCAAAGGTTAGGGCATTCTTGCCCTCTATTTCATTTGTTTTTACTAGAAAGATTTGACACCCTTTTCTTTGTTCCTTTTTTATTTGCATTGCACTAATCTCCCTAAGGCTGGTTGGTCTTTTCTTATCTTGAAGGTACATTTTGTTTTGTGAATCATCTAAACACCGTGTTCTCTTGGTGTAACAATTTACTTATGCCTTATGGTCACTCAACCAATTAACACCTAGGATTAAATCATATGAGCCCAAAGGAGCTTCATTTAGATTGAGACGAGTATTAAAGGTTAGGATTCCTAATTCGGCTCCAAATAAGCATTTTTCAACCATGAGTAAAATTATATTTCATAAAGGACATCAGGGGAGACAATGCATTCTGTTGAATTAGTACCTATTAAAATATTCACAGGCAAACCTAAAAGCGTACCTTGCATCTCTATAGGTGCCACCTAGTGCTTAGCTTGATGGTTATTTATGATTGCATGTATGCAGTGCATGGGTGGTTGCAGCTGATTTGGAACAATTTATCTCGCCTACTACTCATTATTGGATTTGTTTTACCTATTGATATTTTGAGGGCATTGGCTTGCATAATGATCTCCATAGAGGACATCAGGGGAGACGAAGCATTCTATTGAATCAATATCTATTAAATTATTCACAGGCAAACCTAAAATTATTCTTGGCAGCTCTATATATGGCACTTGATGCTTGGCTTGATGATTGTTTACATTTGTATGTATGTGTTGCAGGGGTGGTTGCAGCTGATTTGGAACAGTTTGTCTCTCAAGCTACTTATTGCCAGAGTTGTTTTGCCTATCGATCTTTAGAGGGCATTGTTGATGTGTTTTTTATGCACATGCAACATAGAATAAATTGCTAAGGTAATCTATCCTCTCTTGAACAAAGATACCCAAAAGCTAAACAATGTGATCCAGTGGGTTATCTCCAAGGTTCTAGTATTGTTGGTTCTCAACTTGCACATAGGATAACCTCAGTTAGTATGATGTGAAATTGCTGTTTCCTCAAAGGGACTTACGTAGACTTCTTCTTGCTTCACTCAACTTATCTCTCCTTTCAGTGTGGATGAAGTATGCATGATGTAAAAAAAAGGGAAAAAGATAAAGGTTCAGAGAAAATAATCTAAGGTCAATGAAGCAATGATGATGCAAGAATAGACAAACTCCTTAATTAAACCTAATTCCACTTCGCCAAGAATGCCTACAACTACATGGAGTTGGTGCAATCTCCAAAGGTTTGCGAATGGTTTTCATGTTATGAACTTTCACACAAACACCCACATCTGGGGCAGTTTGGATGAGCATCCACAACCAAACTTAAGTAAATTATGATGAAGCTCAGACTAGCTTTACACGACATTCCACCAGCGATGGATGTCAAAAGCATGAGCTAGGAGTTGATCAAATATTCAATACACACATGCATTACATCAATGAACTACTATTCTACTTCTAATCTACTTAGAAACATCTCTCCATTCATTCAAGATACAAGAAACGATGTTATTCCACAAGACAACACTTAGCACCAAGCTCCAATGCTCCAATGTCTTTGCATTTATCTTGAGAAATATTTACAACAACTTCAAGTACTCTCTCAGAGAATTTCGAGAGTCTCTTCCTACTCTACTCTATGGCCTACTGCCAACTACTTACTAGCTCTCTATTCTCCTACCACTGATTCACCCTTACAAATGAGGCAACAAGGCCTTTATATAGTTTTCCAAAATACAATAGACGATCGAGATTGATCCGTGAATGAACGGCCCAGATCTTTACAACAAGGCAATTATGCCTATTTTTAGCATCTTGTACATATAAAGAAGAAAGAATGAAGGCACGCCTCCCAAGGTGATGAGGATGATGAGTTGGAAGACTTCTTCCTTGAAACGCCCTTATCCTCTTGTTTGTGCATGCAGGTACAATGCACTTTGACAAGGATGACGTGGCAACATTTGATTGGCGAAGATGATAAGCATGCCACATAGGTGCCACCTCAGCAACTCGTATGGATTCCAATAGTTTATTCAATTTTCTTTTGGCATATTCCCAAATTGCATCATCTGTGTGATGTCTTCGAATGCGATTGCTTTGAACTTGAACGTTTGGGAATGTATCCTTGTTGAACTTGCCTTATGTCTTTTGCAAGTCGGATGTGTATGATGCATGATACTCATTTGTCTAACTTTGTGGTACTTCTTCTGGCAGGATGTATGTCATCTTCGGATGATTCCTCATGGAGAGTAGTGTAGAGATGATGATGCTTCCTTCATAGCACGGAGTAGGAGACTTCTCAGAGACTTGAAGATGAAAGAACTTGAAGTGATGGATGAATGTCCTTTCTTGATGCATATGATGAAGTGTTCTGGCATGATGATCTCGAAGTGGTAACTGTGGTGTGGTAACAAGATGTTTCTCTGCAGTGACTGCCTCCTATCTTCACTTCTGGTTCTAGGTGCCTTGCTCCTTGATTGACTCCTCAATTCCATCCATGCTCCTGCAACGCAAACAAAGGAACAATATCAATCCTTTTGATAAACACTTTATAACACAAAGGAATCATCTTTAAACGCTTAAATAACCCTTTCTAAGCCTAGGTGCACATCTAGGTTTCTAGAGAGGTGAAAGTGCGCCTCACATAGTTGGCCTTATATTTGCTATCTTTTATGCTTTTAAACAATTGAACATGTCTTATAAGGATTCTCTCCCTCAAGCGCTCAATCAATGATGTGAATTTATGTATCTTCTTGGAGGCGCTGATCTGGGTCTGTAGAAGTTGAAAAGTCCGCCTTCAACTACTTAGGCAATTTTACGATTCCAAACTCATATTGATGGTTAAAATGTTCAACTTTGACAAAGTGAAGTCTTTCATCCTTGATACCTGTCGTCACAACTTGAGGCGCAGATTTGGGTTTCTAGAGACAGGAAAATGCGCCTAACACATTAAGAGAAAATCTGTGGCTTCAAACTCATGTCAATGCTTAAAGGTGTTTATCTCTGACAAGGTAAAGTCCTTTGAACACTGATTCATGCCTTTATAACTTGAGGCACAAATTCATGGTTGAACAAGTGGAAAAGTGCGCGTTGACTTTCTTCAAGCAATTTATAACTTCAAACACTTGTTAACACTTAAAGATGTTCATTCCTGACCAAGCGAAGACCCTCTCAACATTGATTCATGCTCTTTCACTTGAGGCGCATATTGAGGGTTGTGGAGATAGGAAAATGCGCGTAGACTTACTTGGGCTTGTTTTTTGACATTTCAATGGTTTCAAACACTTGTTAAAACTCCCAGGAGGACAGTTCATCATTAGGCGCTCACTCTCATGTGTACACGTTCAATTTATGACTTCAACTCAGTGCATAAGTGTTTAGATGACTTTTGCTTCAAGGTGACATCAAATGTCATGGTTTCAAGCCCTTCTTTTGGAAGGCACACATTTGTGACTCTACATAGGTGAATTTGCGCCTAGCTAGAGTCAGGGGTTCACTTAACTTTCATCAATCCAAACAATTCATAAGCTCAAGGAAAAGTCTTAGCACTCAAAATTCATGAGATCAAGCATGTTTTGACTTAGGCGCAATTTTAGGGTTCTACAAGTGAAGAAATGCGCCTTAGTTTCTTGAAGCAATTAGATTCTAATTCTAGGCGCACCTTTGGGTCTCTACAAGTTGAAATTGGCGCCTCACCTTCCTTTGATGTTTTCAACATTTTTCTAAGTTATATCATCTTATACTTCATCCTTAGGCACCATATTGAGTCTCTGGAGGCTACCTTGCCCTCCAATAATCCTAGGCGCACCTTTGAGGTTGCAGAGATAGGAAAATACGCCTAGCTTAGGTGAATGCATTTTCTGCCTCAGGCAAATGTAGGTGTGTTTGGGAAGGTTTAACTCTTCAAGGCGCAAGCTTCTCTACAACTTAGAACATCTTCCTTTCAAGGCGCAAATTTGTGGCTTAACAAGTGATAAAGTGCGCTTAGACTCCTTGAAGCAATTTTGGCTAAGTTTTGAACCCTCAGTAGTTCTCCAAACATTCATTCGTCAATGCCAATGAAGAATGCACAAGTCTTAACTCAAGGCACACATTTAGGGTTATACAAGTCAAAAAGTGCGCCTAGGTACTCTTGGATGTTTCTCAAAATTGACTAAGTCAAAATAGTACACGCTTCATCTCTGGGCGCAAATTTGGAGTCCCTGAATGTTGTTTTTCATCCATCAACCTTAGGCGCACTTTTAGGGTTCTTCTAGTGCAAATTGGTGCCTAGGCAACCTACTCCACTTTCCTGCAAAATTTCCTAAGTTCAACTCACTTTGAGGGTCAAGATATCAACTTCTAACAAGGCGTCAAGGTTTCATGTTGCATTGAGCATGTCATGATAGAAACCTCCTTCCAAATCACCGCCAGACTCCATCATAAAAAGGTCCTAAGACATTATCTAAAACTTAAGGCAAAACATCGGAGCATCAAAAAAGGGGGTCCCCATTTGCAATGGGGCGATGTTGCGATAACGTCACAACAGGCACTAGCTTGCATAATGCTTCTAGTTGTCAACTTCTCACTATAGATCAAACAAGTGACTATGAAATTCTTTTCCTTTGGCCTTTTGGGTTCCACATTCTTCTGTTTGTTTGTTGGATTTTGTTTTTGTTCTTGTTTGAAATTTTCCCTAAGTTCTTTTTGTTCTTGTCCTTTCTAGTATTCACAAAATTCTTATTTCCCACAAATTGGGCTTCCTAGCATAGGGAGTAAAATTGGGCTTCTTTGTTTTAAACCCTTCTCTATTAGCCTTTTTGTGACTTGCTAGAGCTTGGAATTTTTTGCTACTTTTTCAATGACTTATTAAGTACTTTGGTCATCGTTGTAGGGTTATGCAAATCTACTTCAGTCTCAATTTGAGTCTTTAAACCTAGAATAAACTCTACGGATTTTGAACCACTTTTCCTCCTGATATTGGGCATATATTTTAGCAATCGGGCGAACTTTTTCTAGTATTGAGTTACAAACATACCCCCTTGCCTAGGTTCTTGAAATCTATCATCTTTTGGTCATAAAATAGTTTAGGTAACCATAATTTGGAAAATAAGGCCACAAATGTATCCAAGGTAACGTCCTCACAATTGAGTCCCTACTCTTGTTTCAAGTTATCTCATGAGGTTGTCACTTCTCTTTAATTTGGTAGGCTCCCCTTTGAGCTTTCTAGTTTCCAAAATAATTCCTCAATGCAAAATATTTCTCCATCTAAATCAACCAAGCCTCGACACCCTATCCATGCATTGCCATGAGTTCAACCTTTACCTCCATGTGTCCAAATGGCTATGACAAGGTGACCAAGAGCCGAAGAGAATGGAATTTGGGCCTAGATGATACTATACATACTACAAACAAAAGAAAAGAGAACTTATGCTTGGCGGAAGTTACTAAATGCACTAGTTTGGAGAGCACCTTATTCTTGCAAAATTAAATGATATGATATAAAGGAGACAAAGTAAAGGATACTATTTGGTGATTGCAAGGTTGTGCATGGCTTTTTTCTCATTTATGATATAAGTTGTGTCTATGGATGAAGATTCCTAGTGAGGGGAAGAATTAAAAAGCATTTGAAGTAAATTCCTTTCTTTGCTCATCTGCGATACAAATTTGTGTCTATGGGTGGAAAATAGGAAATAAGAGTGGAAGATTCCAGATTATTGATACTCTCCATGGTCTTCTAAAAATAGTGGACTCCAAAAATGTGGAAATTGAGCTAGTCCAAAAGCATGTTAGAGTATAGGTAAATATATCCAACCAATAGTAAAAAGGAAAGCATCATATTCTTTTGGAATGCCTTTGAATCCTATCAACTGCTTGTCCTTTTGGTATTGGGGCATGTATTTCAGCAGTTGGGTGAACTTTTTCCAATACTGAGTTACTAACATACCCCCTTGCCTGAGTACTTGGAAACCTATCCTCTTTTGGTCATAGAATAGTTAAGGTAACAATTGTTTGCGAAACAAGGCCACAAATGTGTCCTCAGTAATGCCCTCGCAAGTGAATCCCTACTATCCTTTTAGGTAATCTCATGAGGTTGTCACTTCTTTGTAAGCTGGTAGGCTCCCCATTGAGCTTTCTAGTGTTTGAAATAATTGCTCAATTCAAAATATTTCTCCATCGAGATGAACCAAGCCTAGGCGCCATCTCCATGCATTGCCATAAGATGGATCTCTACCTCCAAGTGTCCAAATGGCTATGACAAGGTGACAAAGACCCAAAGAGAATGGAATTTGGGCTTATAGTGTGAAACCATAGTAGTGGGCAAACACGTCTCCCATCCCCTGGGATGCATCTCAGATGCTGGTATGCGTTTCCCGTACCAGAGATGAGTACAAAGATGTCTTGAGTCATAGGAGACATCTTGTTCGCATCTCCAAACATCTTAGTTTAAAAATACTCTAAATTGGAAGTGTATCTCCACAAAAAAAAGATCCCAAAGTTTAAAAAATAAAAAAAAAAACCTTATTTAAGGTAGGCTTCTGCTACGCTTCTCTTCGTTTTTGCGTCTTTTCTGAGTATGCCTCTCATATTCAGACGACTCACTTATCGTTTTTGCTTGAGGAGCCGATGAATTGTCTGTATTATATATCTTCTTGTGGATGGTTTGTATCGGACTCCCTCCCACAGATGGTCTGTATTTGGTGTTTAAGATTTAAATGTTTAATATTAAAAACTTTGGTTTAAAAATCTATGTGTAATCCTTGTCTTTAAAACTACCTTGCTTGCCGTGTAAATTTTTGATATTAAAAACTTTAGTCTTCAAGTTTAAACTTTAAAACTACGTAAAAACAGGAATAAATGAAAGACTTTCTTCAAGGATTATTTATTTCACATTATATATATGATATATATTTGGTGTCTCCAAGTAACCATCTCCTATTTTTCAGAAAATGGCATACTGGTACCAGTACCTGTCTCCTAGCAACCTAGTGTGAAACCCATCATCCTCCCCAACTTGTCCCAAGCACTTTAGGCTTAGGTGATACTATACATACTACAAACAAAAGAAAAGAGATTTTATGCTTGGTGGAACTTACTAAATGCACTGGTTTGCAGCTCTCGTTATTCTTGCAAAATTAAGTGATATGATATAAAGGAGACAAAGTAAGGGATAGCATTCAGTGATGGCAAGGTTGCACATGGCTTTTTTCTCTTTTATGATATAAGTTTGTGTCTATGGATGAAGATTCCTAGTGAGGGGGGAATAATAAAAAACATTTGAAGTCCAGTCCTTTCTTTGTTCATCTGTGATACAAGTTTGTGTCTATGGGTGGAAAATATGAAATAAGAGTGGAAGATTCCATATTATTGATACTCTCCATGGTCTTCTAAAAACAGTGGACTCCAAAAATGTGGAAACTGAGCTAGTGCAAGGCATGTCAGAGTGAGGGTAAATACATCCAACCAACAGTAAAAAGAAAAGCATCATATTCTTTTGGAATGCCTCCGAAGCCTATCAAACTGTCTCAACCTTGTGAGGCAAAACTTAGTAAGCCTACAATGTAGGGCAGAAGTAATAGAATGAATTCTGTCTACAGAAAAAGCAAGAAGATAGCTATCTAATGTAATTCAGAAAAACAGAAACTAGATGGCTGCCCAATCAACATCATGGGACATCCCCTTGCCGAGATCTCTTTCAGAGGAAAGGAACAGAATGTCAACCAATGCACTCAGCATGGAAGATAAGCTCTGGGATGGGCTTGGTCACAGCATGAATTGTAGGTGAGAGCAACAAATTCACAAATGTACCTGCCTATCCGGCAGCAGCAAGCACAATCTGCTACTACCTCCTAAAAGATATGTGCCTTTCTCTTTACTTGTGTTTACTAAGTGACTAAAACTTAGCTTTTGAAAAATCAACATATACCAAAAGTCTAAGTTGATACTATTTTGCAGCTCCTCTTATTCTAGTTACTGTTTGATGTTATATATGTTATTTTGTAACCATTGAAATATGAATTCTTCTCATTGTACTCCCTACGGTTTGCTACAGCGACCCATGGGAATTTTGGAACTTTGACAGAATACACACACACACACACACACACATAATAGCATCTTTTATCCCCCAAAAATAAAGTTGATGATTATGCTTCTCAAGGTCTCAGAGCACGCAAGCTGGTCTGGCTGCTTCTATTTTCGGATTGTTCAAGCAGCACTTTTGGCAGCAGGAGCACCTTCAGATCTGGTTCATGTGATTACAGGGTAAATTTCCTACATGTGAGATTTTATTTTTTTGATTTGATAAAAACTTTAGCACAGAGTTGAATTTTATTTCTTGCTGTTCCATTGTTGGAAAAAATATTTTTTTCAACTAAAGGACTGTTCTTGCCTTCATCATTTTGATTTGCTGATTGAATATTCTCACGTCACAGTTTTGGTGAGACTGGAGAAGCACTTGTCTCCTCTGTTGATAAAGCAATATTTGTTGGATCCCCCGCTGTTGGGAAGATGGTATGTATTTTGTACGTTCTCAGGCTTTAATAGTGTTACATTTGTATTTGTTTATAATGGTAATTACTTTTCTGGCCACTAAAAAGAAAACTTCAGGAGTGCGGGAACAATGTTGCATTGTTATTCTACTTGTGAACCTCCTTGTTCTTTAAATACATATCTATTCACCCTGAACACATCTTATTTGGTAGCTGTCAATTTGTTTTCTTGTAAAGTTTCTAAACAGGCATTTAACCACAATTTCCCTGTGATTAAGAGTTAAGAGGAAGTTGCTAAGTGGATGTCAATGTATTTACATAATATCTTGGAATTGTTTCTTCTGATCATTAGTTTTGGGGGAATAAATATCACATGAAGAGTTGTACTGTAGGATATAATATTGCATCCATTCAAAGCTAAGACTGGAGCAGCTAATTTAGATATTGGATAATTATTCCTTCAAACTCATTTTTTCATGCAGGTCATGAAGAACGCATCAAAGACATTGACACCAATAACTCTGGAACTTGGTGGAAAAGATGCATTCATTGTTTGTGATGATGTGGATGTTCCTCATGTATGTCCTCTTATCAGGAACTTCTTTATCAAATGGGACAAGTAATAGTGCAAAGGCATATCTAGGTTCTATGTCTATCTGAGTCTGACATGTGGTAGCTTTTTCTTTAATTTATATACCCATGTGCTTGTAATTTGTAAAACCTGGTTACTTTGGACTCATACTATATGACATGTCAGGTTGCACAAATAGCTGTCCGAGCTGCTTTACAATCAAGTGGACAGAATTGTGCTGGTGCTGAGAGGTTCTATGTACACCAAGATGTGTATGAATCTTTTGTGGCTCAAGTAATCAAGATCATAAAGTCTGTGCGTGTGGTAAGTATGATAATGCATTTCACTCGAGTTTTTTATGCAGTGTAAGTAGGAAATTATTTTAATGTCCACAAGTAACCTAACGAAATGAAAAAATTTTAGAGTAAAAAAGAACCCTAGGAGTTACGGTTATTGAGAAGTAAAAGAATCAAAGATTAAACCAAATTAACAAAAGCAAAAATAGAGGGTATATACTCAAAGTGGAATCGTAGCTACAATGTGCAAGTAAAAAATAGATGGTCTTTTAAAGGGAGGATCTCGTAAGGGGGCAGGGGGAGAAGCCTGTGGAGCCCAATGCTGAAGCTAAAGACTAGGGTCTAGAAACCAGTGCTGTCATATGCTTATAACAATGCTTGGAGCAGAAGCAGCAGCAAAATATTCATAGAAGAAGAAGAACCAGCAGCTGTATCATCCACCACTGGAAAAGGATTATTGCAGGATCTGATGATCTCCATGGTAGAATGTCCTAGGCAAAGGGATGCAATTTGGACAATCCTTGGAGGAAGCAAAACATGTTGTATTGAACCTGTTCAAACAACCAAAGCCTAATAATCTCTAGATGTGGAGAGAAACTGGGGATGCGCATCCATTGATACAAATTTCTTGATGATGTTGACATCTAATATGAGAAAAAATTATCTTGTACGCTTTTGAGTTGTGAATTAAAATATGATTTATTAATAGATTGTTGTACCCAATCAAAATTTTTGCTTCATTAAGGCATTTTGTGAAAGTCTAGAAATTTTTTTCGTCAAAAAGTTAAAATTTCTAAAAATAGAAATTTTTATTTTTAGAAAGTTTCTAAAAATGGACGTCAAATTAGGTTTTCTGGGTTTCTTGAGATACGGATACTGGCAAAATTTTCTAAAAATAGAATCTCCGATTCAGGTGTCGTGCTTGATTCTGATTGGTCAATTTCGCTTCACGATCAAGGCGGTCTAGACGGAATCTACAAAAGGTCAAGTTTTCTCTACTGGGTCAATTCTGCTTTTTCAGAAGGTGAAGCACGAGCTCCGAGGCCATCAATGGAGGAAGCTCATCTGCGAGAAATCAGTTTCAAGTCTTCCGGGCCGTTCAGGTAACGCAGAATTGACGAACAGTCATCGATTTGACGAAGAACGGGAAACGGAGCAGGATGGATCCGGAATGAGGAGAAAAGTAAAAAATCCTGAAGTTTGGCCAAGGCACAAAAAACCAGGTGCCCCTGGAGGCCAGGGTGCCCAACTTTTCATGCCTTAGAATTTTTTACGCGTTTTTCGAGAAACGTCAAAAAACCTCTATTAGCTTGTTTCCGGGTGGTCAAACTCAGCCAAACTTAGTCGAAAGCTTGAAAAAGCTAGGATTTCATCTCAGGTATGTTCAGACAGCTTAATGCACCTCTCGTCCTACTTCTGCAGTCATCCGGACGATAGAAAACGATGATCAAACAGGTCCTGTTGGCACAAAAATCGAGGAATGCAATGAAAAATTGAAAATATCAAAATTTTTCTAAGGCACAAAAAACCAGGTGCCCCTAGAGGCCAAGGGTGCCCATCTTTTCATGCCTTAGTCATTTTTCCATGTTTTCACGGAAAACGACAAACTCCTCCGTCAGCCCGGTCAGATTCACAGGAAATCAGTTTGGCGCGTTTTTTTGAGGCAGACAGAGGGTACAATTAGCTCAGTTTTCATCAGGCTTGCCTGTTTGCTAGATCATCAATTTCAGTTTTACTCCGGCAGGCAGAAATCGACAGCCAAACAAGGATCTTCAGTCACCGGAACATGCACGCAAATCAAAAATTTGAAAAAGTTGAAATTTTCCAAAAAATTGGCTAAGGCACAAAAAACCAGGTGCCCCTGGAGGCTCCCAAGTTTTCATGCCTCAGAAAATTTTCATGTTTGATAGTGTTTTCACGCAGCCGCTTCCAAAACTTCGTCCGGCGACAGGTTTCAGAGGTCAGATTTGCAGTTGATCATCGTTGGATCATTAGTCCGAGGCTCGGGATGGAATCACGGTTGATAAATCTTCAAGGTGCAGTGATTCGTCAGTTTTTTCAGTCAATGGTGACAGTTTGCCATCTTGTTGAAGTCAAGGATAGGCTATACTGGAGTCAAAACGAGTGCAAAAGTGTCGAAACGAATGAAAATTTGGCTAACACTTTTGCAACCTCGCGTGTTTGATGACATCATCAAAGAAAATATTTTTCGTCATCTCACTTGAAGCCATAGGCAGCTATAAAATAGGGATTCTTCCTATTCGAAGACATCCACTTGGATTTGTGCTTTAAAAGATGCTTTCTTCATGGATAGGATTCAAGCTTTATTCTTTCACAAAGAAAGCTACTTTTATGCCCTAAAGTTCTATAAAGACAAGCTTGTGGGCTCTTTTATTTCATTATCTTTTGTAGGTTGCATCCAGAAGGAAGATTTTTATTTTCTTTCCACGAAGATTCGAAGGCTCAAACAAAGTGCTTTTTCAGTGTTCTTCATAGTTTCGGGATGAGGAAGCACGGAGGCACGCTTTTTCAGGATCCTTTTTTTAGGGGATCGTTTTTCAGAAACAGGACCGAAGCTTTTTCAAGTTTCATCGAGATGGGTCCATCTAGAATTTCATCCTTTTGAAGATTGGAAAATTTTATTTTTCCGGGAATTTGCTTTTTTGCTGCTTTTTTAGGAAATCCTCAGCTTTTTCAAAATTCGACAATCTGGGTTGCTTCGAAACGGAATTGTCTACAAAACCCATGTGCCAGCTTTTTTGCTCGGAATCTGCTTTTTAGAAGAAATCAACAAGTAATTTTCAGCCTTTTGTCCAAGATTTTTCCGACAGGTGTGTTCACAGTCATTTTTCAAATCTTTCAGTATGCAGTATTCTCCAACAGAGATCAGGCCTAAAACGACGTTGGTTCACGATTACCTCAGAACTTTCGAGACAGACTTGCATAAAGTATTTCTAGTGTTCAATTTGCATCCTTTGGAAGATGCATGAAATACAACTATCAGGAATCTGAATCACTCTGGATTGCTTGCAGCAGCATACTTCCCCATCACAGTGCAAAGTATCGAATTCGTAATTGCTTGTATGACGCATTACAATTCGGTCACAAGAGAAATCCAATTAGCAAATGGAAGGTGCTCTGCAGCCTCAGGCCAAACGACATTGAGAAGTGTTTTTCAATACCAATATGGAGGGAGAACTTGGTTGTTTCAATTGAAGAATGCAAGAGGGTGTGGCACAATGATAAAGAAAAATATCAAAAAAGGTTGCTCAAAAGTGGTTGAAAGAAAAGCAGAATGTTTTGCTAAAGAACATTGGACGTGGATGTCTTCAAGGTTTTTAGAGCCAATCTTGGTAGAAGTACCCGACACACAGATGTGAATCTCTTGAAGTTGTAACAAATAATCTGAAAGAGAGTGTTGAATGATGGAGAAGATGAAGCAGCCCTCAAGGCTGAAAATAGGCAGCTGCGGCAATATATTTATATCAATGGATGACATCACCATAAAGCAAGAATGAAGATGAGGATGTGACTCAAAAGAAAGTAGCTTTAAATCAGATGCTTTTTGTTTTAAAGCATTTGCTTTCATCCAAAGCTTATCCATCCTTAAAATAGGAAAAAATCACTTTGTAATAGTTGGAGTTTTCTTTGCTTTAAAGCAGTTTTAGTTGTAATCTTTGTCTTAGAATAGAAATAAAGCTTGCGAGTTGGCAAGTTAGTTAGATAAAATCAAGGAGATTTTAGGGTTCCCTACTCCTTTGATTTAGTATAAATAAGGGCAGCCTTGCCCATTGTAAGTAACGGTAATGGTAATTGTGATAACAAATTTGTTGTGCCTATTCTAGCCTGCAGAACTTGTTATTCCAAGTGCTCGTTCATTCCGTGTAATCTGTTTCTAGTGTTTGATCGCATATTGTATGCATGCTTTTTGCTACAATATTGCTGTCCTGGAGTTGTATCAACTTTATGATATTGGAATAGAAGTCTCATGCCTGCCTTTGCTTTGATTTTCTATCTCACTAATCATCAAGTTTTGTCGTCAGATGTGTGGCTTGCATAAATTTTATTTCAGCTTTCATCATTAAAGTACAATGAGTCTTGTGATGTGAATCTGGGAGAAATTTATTTAAGTTTTTGTGTTAAAACAAATCATTCCTATTCCACTTTTGATTTTTGTGCTCTGTGTTTACTCAGACAATCAAAAGCGTCATTTAGTTTAGGCCTAGTTGTAGTTAAAAGTTTATTAAAAGGAAAACCTCTTCTGCAGCGAAATAGAGTTTTATAACCTTGTGCTCGCAGCTGAGAATCAAAAAGAAGATAGGCAAATTTGTTTTATTTATCTTTCAAGCGAACATCAGCAAAAAGGGAACTCCCCCTCATAATAGGAGAGTAGTTTATTTGTGCATAGCTGTCCGTTTCCAACTCGCATTCCAGAGGTGCGAATTGAAACGTCAACACAGCTCATACATTATTTGGTCTTATCATTTGTTTTTATTTCTTTCCAAGCATGTGACTCCTACGAGTAGCTTAATTTACTTTATTCTGAGTTGAAGATAGCTTTGCAGTTGGCATAAATTTCATGAAACAATGACAATTATTTTGATATGTAGTACTTCAAATAGGTGCTGATTAGCCAACATGATTTCTACCTCAGGAAATAGATAGAATATTTTTTTTGAGATATTTGTGTTCATTGTGATTCTATGTTCTATAGTTTTTTCCTAGGACAAGAACAAAAGGAAATGCAGGTTTTGGGTATGGCAGTGACATAAGAACGTGTTTTGGGGACACCGGCACATTTAAATTTTAAATATAAATATGGAAGAAATTTAAATAATAAAATTCAAAATGTGGGAAATTACAACACTTAAAATAAGAACAAGTATAGTTGTACATGAAAATTAAGATTCATCAAGATTCAAATTTAGACATAATGCATCAAGATTCAATTGCATAGTTACAAGACTCAGACTCGCCTCGGACTTGGCATGCTGATTTTTGACCCGGACTCGGACTTGGTGCAAACTTGGCAAATTGAAAAACCCATGAAATACAGAGATCTTTAAGGATTTAAAACTTGTTTTATGCACCCTTTAATAAATAAACCTTAAAGACACAATAAACTAATCAGATAGAAGCTACTTTGATCACATACACAAGTATACATCGATCACATAAGTATAAACACAAATTTTAGTTGAAGGAAATAACACATTTAGATATATAAATATTGTCAAATGTATACAAAACTCATCGAATATGAAATCCATGGCATCAAAAGTTCAAAACAAATATCAAAACAAAAACTATAAGTCTATGGCTCAAAGAAGCTTGCATCACTCGACCCAACATCACGACAAGTCCTACATGGGCGTCTAAGATAAGTCCTGGATGATGATGTAACCATGATATCTTCTTGTGTCTCAGTGACACTCACACCAACATCCAAGGTGTCTTCTCGTGCTCTATCCTCCTTTGCCATGGCTACTGCCTCTGCCTCTCGATCCACCTGGTCAACCCATGCAAGGTCCTCATCGCTGAAGATAGGATCCTGAACATCAGTGATCCAATCTGATTCTGGATCAACCTCCTCTAAGGTGATGGGAGATAAATCAGTGCCCAAAATTTGTTTGTGGCGAAGATGAAGGTTGTAATGAACATAAACAATATCATTCAACCTTTGCACTGACAATCTATTGCGCTTCTTGGAATGTATGTGCTCAAACATAATCCAGTTGCACTCACATCCTAAAGCACTGCATGGTTGGCTCAAGACACAAATTGCAATCCTTTGAAGATTTGGCACCTTAGCACCAAATCTTTCCCACCATGCATCTGAGATGAGAAAAAGAAAAAATCAATCTCATTGTCCAACTTTAAGTTTCAATATTTAATAATAATTTAAAAATAAGGAAAAGTTTTTATTTTTAAACTTAAATTGTGCTCTTAATAGATTTTTACCTGGCTACAATGTCGACCGAGTTGCTTTGCATATCTCTCGTGCAAAGAGATCTCTTTGTGCAAGTCTAAACATCTCAATCTCGGTGATTGTTTGTGCTCCAAGCAGAGGATCAAACACCATCCGCTCTATGACTGTGTAGAGCCCACTCAGAACCTCCTCATCGGCCTTGAAATCTAGGCGGAATTGAAATGCTGGATTGAGGAAATAGGCAACTACATGTAGGGGCTTGTGAAAGTGGAGGTGCCATCGTTGATCAATGATGTCCCATATGGGACTATACTTATCCTCAACTCCTGCATAATGGATCTAATAACCTCCTTGGCCCTATCCATGCCCTCATATATGTAGCCCATTGCAGGCTTTTCTCCATCAACAACTTGTAGGAGAACAACTAAAGGTTTTGTGAATTGCAATTATTGTAAAACATTAATATAAGTGTGAACAAAAATAAGCAAATAAAATGGAAATATGAATACAAATATATTGTAGATTTACCTCTATGATTTCCTTGGTCGGAAGCCGGAAGTTGTGCTCATGAAAAATCCAATCAACCACATCAACCCATGCATTGGTCTTAACATATGATGAGGAAGTTCACTCCTCACTAGCAAACATGCGCCTTAAAGTTGCCTTTGACTAAAGCAAAGATTGCAATGTGATAAAATTTGTTGCAAATCGGGTTATTCCAGGACAAGACAACTCCTCCTTCCCTGTGAAATTCCTCATTAGGTTGATGACCCAAGTATGATTATACATGTATTTACAAATATTTTTAGCCTACTCGACACATGCTTTGATCCATGGAATTTTGTCAAGATCCTCCAATATGAGGTGAAGGCAATGAGTAGCACAAAGAGTCTAGAATAAGGACGGATGCCTATCCATGAGTAGTCTACTTGCAGCAACATAATTTGCTGCATTATCATTAACTATTTGCACCACATTCTCCTCAACCAACCAAGATTCCCTTCAAAGTTTCACAAAGGAATTCAACATTTTTTGTGTTTCTTGAAGCATCAATAGATTTCAAGAACACTGTGCCACCTGAGAAAGAAACAAAATCAATGATTCAATAAAATAGAAATTAAAAATCTTAATCACTAAATCAATGCATTTCAGGAAGTACAATAACTTGAGGAAGAAACAAGAAAATTTAGCAATGTTCTATTTCATTTATCTGTTCAACCATTAGTCATGATGGTGCAACCCTTCTTCCATATCTCACGTTGCTTCTCAATTGTGGCTTTCACATCATCCACCTTTTGAGACAAAATGGAGCCCTTTATCTCCTCATCATTAGGGGCTTTGAACCCTGCCCCACAAATAGTAATGGCATCCACCATGTTTTGTCAATAAGGAGACCTAACACAAATAAAATAAATAAAATAAGTATTCTAAAATTGAGAATTTAACTTTGAATTCTACATACCTCTAAATTTAACTATATATTTTAAAACAAAAAAAGGTAAATTACCTAGTTGTGTGGAATGGAATGGTGCAATAGAACCAAAAGTTTCCAATTGCACTTCTAGCTGCATCATGTTTATTTTTGTTCCAACCCATGCTCTCAAGTGACGGTTGGGAAGTTAGGCCCAATGCTAACACTGCCATTGCCACTAGTCATAGATGTATGAAATGGATGAATGAAAGAAGAAGACTCTCCACCGATGGCTGCCATCTCCTCTCTTTGCCTCTTTTTTAGTTCCTTCTGCCACTCAAAGGTTTCTAATTGAATTTGCACTTCACGTATAACTTCAAGAGGCACTTTTGGGCATGGTTTAGTATCTCGACATGGTATATGTGCAAGATGGTATTTCAATTGGTTAATGCCATCCCCAAACATTTTTGTTTTGCAATGAAAACAAGTTATCTTCCCTTTCTTTGCCTCAGGGATGGCATGTTCCAACAAGGGTCCTTTCATACTGGGGTTGACATTGTGATTAAGACAATTTATAAATGTAAAGAATGCTGCCATACCATCTTTTCCGAATCAAAAGATGACTACCAAGGGTATGAAAAGAGACCAGATCAGCCATGAAACCACAACCCTTGCTTCCAAACACACTTGCTATCTTCAATGAATGAAACAACAAGAGCAAAAAACTCTTTGGGAGAGTTGATACAGAAGGAAGAATAACATCCAACCAAGAGACTACCATCCATTTGGAAAATGCTAGTTTGCTCACAGCCTATTCCCACAATCTTGCCCACTAAAGAGTGAGCATCCTATTCAAGAGAGAACTTGACCACATTCTTTTTTGGCGAATGCATCACCAAGGGATCTTTTGAAAGATTAAGAGGGATATCCCTTATAGCAGGTGCAGATGAGCCGTACCCAAATCCACAGGTCTGCTCAAGAAGATCACGGTCCTTCTTAGCAGCTGTAGTTGGCACCATCGACCTTGGGGGAAGAGACAGAACGAGAAGAGATTAGCCCCACACCTATTGCCTCAAGTCGGGTCTAAGCACTAGAAAGCTTTAGTGTAACAGGCCAATGACAATCCATAAAACCTGCGAGAAATGAGATACAGAAGTTACTGAATGAACGAAAGGGGTTTCCAGCATTTTTGCATTCATGATAAATCAAATGCTCTACATCTGAAGCAGGACTTCATTCCTTCAACAGCAGAAGAAGATCCATGTAGAGCTAAAGTAGAGGCAAAAACATGCTTAGAACCACCCTTCCCCCACTCCACACCCAGCTGAGGCCGGCTGCACTGATTTGTTGGAGGAGAGCCTGAAAGTCAATGAATGAATGAGCTGATCCATGCTCTCATCACCAAAGTGCATTGCCCAATCCTTGCCGTTGTCTTCATCATCCCACTCTCTAGTTAGTGTAGCTAAAGTAGCCCTTCCATACCCGCCAACAACTTTACTTCTAGAGATGCATTTCAAACGATAAGCTCTAAATGCTTTCTTGCTTGACATTGCCTTCAAAAAAATGATTTATTCATTACAAATATACAATGGCAAATGAGTGATGACAAATGCTAATGTCAAATAATCTCAAATGCTGATGCAGACTTCTTCCTTTTCTTTCTTCTTTTTACAACTACTGCAATTTGAATAGGGTTTAACTGCTGCAAGTGCAATTTGAACTATGGCTTGTAAATAAAAGTGCCGTTTATTTGAAGTTTAACTGAGTGATACAGGGACATTTGAGAGCATAGTTTTAAAAATCGGACTCGTTGCGGACTCGGCAGCCCAAAATAGGACTCAGACTGGGGACTCCGCAAAAAACTCGGCTAGGACTCGACAAAGAAGAAAACCGTAGTTTTACAAAAAAACAAAAAGAAATTAATGCATTTAGAGAACATAAGAGCCATAATTCAAACATTACACGTCATATGATCTTCAAACACTCAATATTTGAAATTTCATCATTCATGAACCATAATCATACGATTCATACTCATAGTTTCAAACTTTCAAATGTATAACAGCATCATAAGTTTATAAATGTTTACGTATAATGATGTCAAAATGAGAAAAACAACCAAATAAAATCTACATCTTCCTCTTTCCTCTCCTAATGTAACTCAATTTTTGAGGCCTCGAACTAGAAGGTGCTACAGTTGTTTCTTGTTCTTCAAAATCAAAACTGTCTTCGTCATCCTCCATTTCATCCAATTTTGCTTCTACTTCTGCTCCTCTCTCCAATTCTTCAAGATCTTCTTTAGTAAGGAGGACACCATCATTTTGTTCATTGGTAGTCCATTCACCATATGGATCAATATCATCTAAGTCGATGGACTCATGTGAAATGCCCTCCACCTTTCTAGTTCAAAGGCAAAGGTTGTACCGGACGAAGACAAGATCATTGAGCCGCTGCTGGGTCAACCTATTTCTCTTCTTTGGGTGAATGTTCTCAAATAAACTCCAATTGCGTTCACACCCAGAAGCACTACATGGCTGGGACAAAATACGGATGGCTATCTTTTGAAGATTAGGCGTGCTAGCACCATAATTCTCCCACCATAAATCTACAAAAAAATCATTTCGAAATATAAGAATTAAGCAAAAAAATATAAGAATCAATTTTCTATTTTTTTCTTGTAGTATTGAACTAAATTTTTTACCTGGTTGTTGTTTTCCTCTCCTATCAATTGCTTGAGATGAAGAAAAAAGTCTCCCCTCCGCTCCCTTGTAGACCTTGAATAGATAAAAAATAAAATTAAATCAAAGTCAAACATAGAAAATTAGTTACTATGTATGTAAAATGCATGTTTCTAGATAGTCAACGACTCAACATTGCCAAATTCATAAATAAGGTATAGCAAATCTCATCTCCAACTCATCAAGAACCTTGTCTCTCAACTCAGGGTCAGGCGCCATCTTATCAATGCATGTAATAACACCTGCCATGACCTCCTCATCAACCTTAAGTGAATTAGAGAAGTAGAATTTTGGGTTCAAGAAGTAGACCAAGGCATGTATCAGCTGGTGGAGTTGGTTTGTCCATCTACGATCAATGATGCGCCAAATGATTTCATATTTCTTCTTGTTTCCGCCATAGTAATGTAAAATGGCCTCTTTGGCCCTATCCGTGGCCTCATAAATGAAACCCATTGGCATGCCCTCTTCGTCCACCATATGAAGAACCCTTACCAAAGGTTCTGTCACGTAAAAAAATGAAAACAAATTATAAATCATTACAAAATTAACCCCTAAAAAAAAAAACAGCAAATAGAGTATCTTGTATAAACTTATAAAGTTTATGTTTGTGTTTGTTACTTACCCTAACCAACTCCTTTGCATTTTTCTTGAATTTGTCATCAAAAACAATTTTTACAATCTTCTCCGCTTTAGGTTTTTTGTGAAATGGAGACTGCACCCAAGTATCAGACACAAACATCTGTTTGAGATGAGGAATGGCACCAAGAATGCTTTGCAATGTGAGGAAGTGACTAGCAAATCGTGTCACTCCTGGTCGCACAAGGTCCTTGCCATTTGTGTGTTGTCTCATCAAAGAAAGGACCCAAGTATGGTTTTAGAGGAATTTGGTGACATTTTTAGCATCTTCAATCACACTTTTCACCTATCCAATCTTCCCAATGTCCTCTAACAATAAGTCCAAGCAATGTGCAACACAAGGACTGCATGAAATTGTAGGATGCCTCTCCATAAGCAATCTACTTGCAGCTACATATGCAGCTGCATTGTCCGTGATAATTTGGACAACATTCTCAACACCAACCTCCTGGACCACCCCATCTAATAAATTGCACAAAGCCTCAGCATTTTTGACTTCATGGGAGGCATCTACAGACTTCAGGAACACCAATCCACCATTAGAAGCCACTAAGAAGTTCAGGAGAGTTCTATTCCGTCCATCTGTCCATCCATCTGATAAAATGTTGCATCCTTTTCTCCTCCAAATTTTTTTTTGTTCCTTAACCACAAGCTGTGTATTTTTTACTGCATCCTCTAGCAATGGCCCACTCAAGTCGTGTGCTGTTGGGGTCTTAAGCCCCTTGCCTGCAACTGTCAATGCATTCACCAAACCTTCCCAATATGGGCTGTTCGCCACATTGAAAGGTAAATTATTGTAGTACCAAAAATTTGCTGCTGCCATCCTGGCTTCATGATGTTTTTCTTTATTCCAACCAGTACCTTCAAGTGAAGGTTGTGCTCCCAAAACATTGTGTGGAATAAAGTAATTCGGTCTTGATGAAGGAGGCATCTAACTAGCAGTAGAAAAAGAACCATTAGGACCCTCAGCAAAAGATGAATGTGCTTGACAGATGGTTTGACTTGGATCCGATGGCATAGAAGTGTGAGACGAAGACATCACTGCTGCTATTGCTTCCTTTGTTTTTTGCTTTTCTTCTTTTCTCATCTTAGAACTAGAAAGAAGGGCCTTCATCTCTCTAACCATCTCCGGAGTTGAATTAGGGCATATCTCCACATTTTGTCCAGGTATTTTGGCAATGTGGTATTTAAATCTATTGATTCCTCCTGTCATCGATTTACCACATTCAGTACAAGTGACATCACCCTTTTTATTTCCCTGTACTCCATACTTCCATGCTGGGTCTCTTCTTGATGGCCTTGAAGTTGACATTGCTGTTTTAACATGAAAAAAAAATCAGTAGGGTTTTTTGAAAAATCAACAAAAAAATGATAATCAATCATTTGAAAAAAAATAGAATTCAAAAACAAGCTAAAACTACTAGGAAATACGTTATGAAGGGAAATGAAAAAATGCATTGCCAGCATTTCCCCTTATTTTTGAAGATTTTTTCGATTTTCAATCAAACAAAACAAAAAAAAAAGAGAATTAAAATCACTTACTTGGCTCTATTTCGATCTCCTTAGCTCGTAATCTCCTCTTCTCCAACCTCTAATCCACTATGCAGACCTGTTTTGTGCTTCAAAGAGTGTTAAAATGGAAAAAAAAAAAAAAATTGAGTTTTTAAGCTTGCTGGGCATCTAACTGGCAAAACGAGAGTCCAGGGTTGGGACTCGCGAGTCCTACCCTGGGACTTGTGCGAGTCCCAGGGTAGGAGTCGTGAGTCCCGACCCTGGACTCTCCAGGACTCGACTCGCAAGTCCGTGGCGAGTCGACTTGGCTCGCCATAGGACTTGCGAGTCCGGCGAGTTTTGGCGATTTTTGGAGGAGTTTTAAAACTATGTTTGAGAGATGTCTGGGATATCCCTAGGTGTCTTGAATATGACCAAATGTCCCTGATACATTTTGTGCTCTTGACCCCTGTTTCGTGGACATTTAAGTTTGTTTTTAAAAAAGGATGGCTCGAGGATACTTCTTTGCCATTTCTATGCATCCAAAATGCTATGGGGATGTGGACATCCAAGAAATCCCCAGTTGTGTGTCGCCATGTATTGCCGTTGTGATCCCAATGTTTGGATGACATTATGTTTTAGTGAGCTTTATGGTTTCTAAATTGAAAATGTAATATTTTGGAACAAAGTATGAATCAAGACTTGACAAACCTAATTTATTTTTTGGACAAAGACTAACTTTGCAAGCAATTGCCAAATTTTCTGTAGATAATTTGCATAATTTGGGATGTTATATCACCAAATTGTTTATATACCAAACATTTAATGTGTGAAATGAAACAATTGATGAGTCAGAAGAATAGGCATAGTTGCCCAGAAACTCATACCCTGATCCCTTTTACTTGTCTCACATCTTGAAAATATTTCCTTAACTTGGAGGCTTATGGGGACATCTCCAAACATTGAGAGACTAAAGCTGGCATCTAAAAAGGGTTGAAGAGAGTTAAACGAACTAATGAAAAATTAAAAATACTAATAGCGATGTATATTTCTGTTTTTTAATGAAAACTTGTGCTTTTTAGCAGTGAAATTACTTATTAAAGCCCAAAGTGTTACTAGTAACAAGAGAAAACAATAAGGGTCATGATGATTGAGAAAAGCTTCTGAAAACAATAAGGGTTATTGATGGTTTTGTGCATCATGGACAGAGTCTTTATTAGTTGATTGAAATGGGAAAGAAGGGTACCACATGTTAGTAGCTTGTGCTAGTAATCTATAGCATTGCCTGATTTGCAATTGCAATTTTCTTGCTACAAAGGTAAAGTTTCAAAATACATGGAGGAGAAGTTTCTAAATGCATCATTTTTTGCTGAAAGACTTCAAGATTATTCAACCATTGCTAGCAATATAGAATCCAGATAAAGTAGCATTATCACATGAAATGGTTTTGGAGCTATAATTATTTCAGATTTCTCCTGGTATATGATCTCTAATTCTCTGAAGTAGATCCATTTCTCCAGGATCCTTGGAGGCTAAAGGTTTCCGATTTGATCTGGATTGAGAACTCTTGAAACAATTTGTTTTCTGGTGCTCTTGGCTTTTCATGCATTACTCTTTATTATCAGTGTAACGTGCATGTAATTTTAAATGTTTATAAATTATTTCAAAAGAAAAATTCATTCATAATTTTTTATTATTATTTTGACACACACACACACACATTTATTTATTTATTTTCAATTTGTTTTAATTATAATAGTATTTTAGTGTTTTCCTGATCTATTTCATCCTACTTTTCATAAAAATGACGTGTTCATCTCTTCTCCCTTCCCTGTAGCAATCCCCTGTTTCTTGATAGCTATGATGATAGGTAATTTGACAGGTTGTATGGATTCTGGATTTCATTGTGATTAATTATCTGTAATGTCCAAGAAAAATTGTATCTGTAAGTGTATACTGCAAAATAGTCTGTAGGTTTTCAGGCCTTAAGTCCAGGGTTGGACCTATAAGTTGCATCCCCAAATAGGTGTAAGCTATTGTGGCCTTAACAAAATCTGAAACTATAATAGCATTGTTAGAAGTTGACGATAGCACAAGTTTGCAAATCTCATAGAATCAAGAAAGAGCACCTAATATCTCTTCAATCAGTGTGGAAAATGAGTTGGAGGCACAATATTGTCAGTAAAAAGCTCACAAATTTACTAAATGAAAGCAGAAATCAAGAAATTAGGGAAATAATAGAGAAAGCATAAGATTAGAGCCGCAACTGAGTGCCTGCAACAAAAACACAGACCTGAAGGGCACACACCCCTGCTATGGAATGTGATGATACAAAGGCAAAAGGTAAACAAATGCCAAGGTATAAAGGAAAATGTGTTTTAAACTACTTGCCAATTAACCTGGGTAACTTCTTTCCAGATCCAAACTCAAGCTGGTCAAGGCTGAATATGTACAAGGCTTTTCTCCTAGAATGACAGGAATGAGTTTAGTGCTGAGCTCAGGTTACAGGAGTTTCAATACTGCAGTGAAATGATATTCTGAGGAGCACTGTGCAGCATGATTGGCTAAAGCTGTGGCAGAAATCCGTTGCAGACCAAGTTGATATCTTGCACCAAAGCATATTGCTGTATTGCAACCTATGAGTGATATAAATACAGAGTTTGGATATCTTGGCAGCTGAGTTGTTCAAATCAAGTGCTTTGGAAAGGAGCAAATGCAGTAATGAAAGGATGACTGGATGGCAGCAAGAACCAGAGATTTGCCTATCTCTATTCTGAATAGGTTTTGTCCTTAATTTTGTTTTCCTGAACTTAACAGTTCCATTTCTGCTGGTAATATGAAGTGTAGATGGCAATGTAAAGCTTCTTTTTACATTTCAACTTTATCTATATAGATGATTCTGGTTCTATCTATGATTAATTGGTTACATAAATGTGCAGATCATAATTGTTAAGGTTAGCTAAACACCATTTTGAATGTCGTGGATGCATGTAAAGCTCGTCTGGGGCTGTATCTCATATCAATTAAATACTATACACTAGCTTAAAAAAGAAGCAGCCAGCCCTTTTGAATTAAGCCTTTGTTTCTGGAGAAAAATAAAGTGCTGAAAGCGAGGTTGATCATCTTCCCTTTTTTTCAATACCTTGATGCTTCTCTTGTGCAAATTATGAAAAAAAAAGAAGTCCTTGAAATTACACTAAGTAATTAGTATTACCATTGTGCCATGATTATTTGTGTCTTTGCAATCATGATTCATGTAATTTCCACCACATGTATTTACTATTTTGTTTTAATTCTTTTAATTTGATTTCTTTTCTGGAAAAATTGGATATATGGCTTATGAAACCTTGAACTCAGTATACCTAATTATGTCCTTATGTGATTACTCTTGCTTCTTAATAACAATCTACACATTTTTTATTACATTTTATGCTGTTCGTATTTTATGTTTGGGGGAATTTGCTTTTCACAAAAAAGGTTCTCTGCTCTTGGTTTTAAACACAGGGGCCTCCTTTAGCTGGAACTGGAAGGTATGATATGGGAGCAATCTGTTTACCAGAGCATTCTGATAGACTCCAACGTCTTGTAAATGATGCTTTGGAAAAAGGTGCTGAGATAGCAGTTAGAGGAAAATTGTTTTTTGGAAATTTGGGAAGTGATGTGGTGGGTCAATTCTACCCACCTACAGTATTACTTAATGTGAATCATTCAATGCGGCTAATGCAAGAAGAGGTAATTTGTTTGTACAGCATGTTTTTAATATATTTTTTTATTTTTTGTCTGAGACACTCAACAAGGCCAAGCTCTGCCTAATATTTTTTTTCAAGGTCCCTGAGAAATCCTTATTCTTTTATGGATCAGATATTTGGGCCAATAATTGCAATTATGAAGTTCAGCTCTGATGAGGAGGCCATAGCATTGGCCAATGATACAAACTTTGGACTTGGATGTTCTGTATTCTCTGGAAGCCAGCGCCGAGCAAGATCAATAGCATCAAGGATATATTGTGGATTTGCTGCAATCAATGACTTTGCTTCAAACTACATGTGCCAGGTGTTTTATCTTGCTGGCCCTGATTGTGGTGTTATGCCTTCGTTTAATACGTATTCTCTTTGCTTGAATTCTTTCTAGGCTATTGCCACCTTTTTATTCAGAAAAAAAATGTAAAATTGGCAGGTACATAATATGATTTATTTGTTGCTTGAATTCTGTGAAGCAGTTTTGCAGAGCAAATAAAACCAGGTTTGACTATAAGTAATGGGTAGAGTACTAGTTTTTCCCATATTGGGAGATATAACACAGTACAAAGCTTCTCTACTCTCTGTAATGTCCCCTATTAAAAATTAAATCAAGGTAAACCCAAGCACCCAATTAAGAGGGGCATAAGGTTACAAAAAGGAGTGCTCAAGTAATATTATAAAATTATAACAAAGTAAAATTAAAAATATTAAATAAGGTCTCTTAAATTAGAGTTTATTTTTAAATAATAATAATTTCTCTCAAGGGTCATGAAGGAATGTGAAGAGTTATATCTATTGGAGGAAAAAGGTATTTAAGAGAAACCAAGCAAGGAGAAAGAGCATCATTGAGAATATATTTTATTATCTGATTATTATTCCTTGTGGAGTGTGGACTGTGGTTCAAACAACCTGAGTATGAAACCCCTCTAGGTTTGAAATTAGAGGATGAAAACCCCCTTATTTCCATTGCTGAATTAGTGGACGACAACCCTTGATTCAGGCAGATTTGGAGACATTTCAAAGGCATATTTAAAGGTGGAAAAAAGGTGCTTCATTGAGGAATAAGTGGCTGCAGAATTGGGACTGGTTTCTAGTCCAGCCACTAGAAAAAGGGTTAATTCAGTTATTCCGAGCATTAAATTTGATTTACAAAATAAACTATTAACAATAATTTTTGAATTGATCTTATCAAGTAAAATAAGGATTTCATATTTATAATTAATTGTGCAAAATTATTAAAATTGTGAACTAGGTTTTGATTTATATTAAAATATTCCATTTTGGATAATACAATGGAATCAGAGTTGGATCTTGCTAGCCTATGAAAGAGACACTATGAAGACTTGTGTGTCGCAGCCAAAGTCAAATTTTCAACCAAAAGGAAATAGAAGCTGCAGCATTTTTGTTAATCGTAGACAGAAAAAATAAAAGGAGATTGTGTGCCTTTAGACGCTGCCAACGGAGAGAAAAGTTGTAGCAGACTTAGTAAAGCCATCTCCTCCAATAGAAGTTTTAGAGAAGATAATCACATGAAGATAGTGGTTTGCATATTTGCAGCCAAGGATAATCCGTAGAAGGAAAAGTGTAATCGCTGAAGTCAAAGCTGTTGCAGATTGTACCAAGTGACCGTTGCTGTAAAGGAAGAAGGAACCATGGGCAATGGAATAAAGAAGGATTGTGGAATTAGGTGTCAAAGATAATAGTCGCCACTAAAGGAAAAAGATCATAGGTTTGTGGAAGCCAAAGAATGTGGTCATGTTGCTGAAAGAAATAAAGAAGGTAGCTACCGCCAAAAGAAGCAAAGGAAATAGATTGTTAGTTTTTGTAGAAGCCACCAATCGCCAAAGATAAGTCGTGCATATCCAATCAAAGAAAATTGTTCAACACACGGATTCTATTCCATCTCGCAGCAAAGTAACTTGTTTGAAGAAGATGTTGCCGCCTCTGCCTCTCCCTCACCATCTGCATTTGATAAGAAAGAGGAGGAATTTTATACGAATGGCGTTGACAGTGATATTTCATTAGATGATGAACCTCTAAGAGATGATTTTGTCAAGGGGACAAGCTCACCGCTCATGATTTGGATCAAGAAGAAAGCGAAGAGGAGGAGCTGGACATCGAGAATTAGTCTCATATTTTGGATGCAAATTCAAAATCTGGAGGTTATATGAATTGTTTGAGAGGAGTTGCCAGAAAATCTAAGGATTGTCCTCATTAGGAATTATTAATAATAGGAGATGGTTGTTGATAAAGAAAAAAGATTGATACAATGATAGACATGTTGGGTCAGATGCTTCAAATGATGTAGAATGCTTCCAGAAGGCGGAATAATGAGGCAAGCACTTTAGGAGCCAATAACAATAATTAGAACAATTGCACATAGAGAGCAGTTGTTGGGTTTGTTGATAGGCCTCTATATCCCACTTTCATTTGTAGAGAAAAAGTTTCTATGCTGGAACTTCAAAATTTGATGCAGGAAGATATGAATACCAGTTATGCAGATTATAGAAATCTTCCTATAGAGATCCAAAAGGCAATGTGTTGATGTGTTTTTTATGCACATGCAAACTCAGATTAAAATACCAAGTATTCTATCCTCTCTTGAATAAAGTCTCTCAAAGGCTAAACGATGTGATCCAATGAGACAACTCCAAGGTTCTTGATTCATGTATTGCAATGGATAGACTCAGTAGTTGATGTGATTTTGCTGAAAACTCACAAAGGGACTTACGCTGAATTGACTCCTTAGTCCACTCAAATATGTTATTCTCCTTGTGAAATGGAACTCTAAAACCAACCATGAAAGAAAATAAAAAAGGATAAGGGTTGAGAAAGCTATTCTAAGGACAATGAAATAATGAAACATGCTAGGATAGACAAATTCCTCACGAAACCAAACTTCGCTTCACCATGAGAACCAACAATTACACGAAGTCAGTGCAATCTTCTAAGGTAATTCAAGGATTTTCATATTATGAAACATTCATCCAAACACCCACAGCTGGCGCAGCTTGAACAATCTTCACAATCGAACTAAAGCATATGAAGGTTCAGGCTAACTTTACAAAGTGAGTTGCCTTCGACAATCCACGAAAAGTATGAACCAAGAAGGAATCCATCCAATATCTTAACATATTAACATTACATCAATGAACTTCTAATCTATCAACTAAGCTACTTGGAAACACATCTCCATCATGTTCAAGGACTTGAAACCATGCTAACATTCCACAATCACACAAATCACCATGAGAACAACAATGAGTTTGTATTGATTTCTGAAGTATTTTTACAACAATTTCATAAGTCTTTTCAATGACTTCAAGGAGTCTCCTCTACTCCTATTCTACTTCTACTCTTACGTGAGCTAACAACTTCTAACCTTACAAATGAGAGAAATAGGCCTTATATAGGCTCCAAAATTACATGAACAACCAAGATTGATTTGCAAATCAACGGCCCAGATTTAGACAACAAGGCATAACCGCCCAAGAGAGAGGCAATGAAGGCACGTTTTCCAGTGTGATAAGCATGAAATGGAATCTTTGGAGCATCTTCCACTTGGACGTCCTCTTTGGCCTCTTGCTTGTTGTAGGTACATTGAACTTGGACAGGTGATGTGGCAGACTGTGATTGGTTTGATGATGTGCACATGACGCCTGAGCATCTTCGAGCAAACTGGTTTGATTTTCAACACGTTCATACTGTTCGGAATATTTTCTCAAATTGTTGGATTTTCACTTATGGAACTTGGCATCTTTCAAACTTGAAAACTTGGGAAACTTAGAAGTTCATGTAATTGATGGATTGCTTGATGATTGACTCATTTCTCTTCTCATCATGTTCTTGTGCTTGTTCTTGTGCAGGATTATATCTCTGAATGGTGTAGGAAGTAGACCTTGGGTGTGAATTGTTGGAGTAGACTTCATGATTGAAGTAGATGGCTCTGGAGCTTGAATGTGAAACTAGACTCTTGGATTCTTGGACGTGAGCTTCTGGATGATGAAGTGGTGTCGTGCAATGGACCTCCTCCGATGATGACCTTGGTGTTGGATTCCTCTGTGTCTTGATGACCTCGAGCAACACTTCTTCCACACTCTGAATGTTTTCGGTGCAAGCTTTTGCCATTCTCCTTCCTTGAAGTGACCTCCATCCTTGGATGATGAAACTAGATGCCTTCTCTTACTTGTTTGAGTTGAGGTGGCTTGCTACTGGAGTTCTTCATGTGATGAAATCTTCCCTTGATTGCTTTTGACATCGGATCTTCCTTGAACAAGCGCTTCTTGCCTCCAGTTCCTACAAAAGAGAAACAACTTTCAATTGCAAAGATGATAATCATTAACAATATTTCATCATAGATCTCTCAACATTTCACTTTTAGATACCTTGCAAAAGGTCTTGGGTTAGATCTTACTTGTTTCATACAGCGAAGAAAGTTTTGTTCTCATGTTTTAAAACTTGCCTTTTATCCCCTTCTGGCCGACCTGGTAGTTTGACAAGGTTTGAGCGCCCTTGAGGCATGTCAAAGAAATTTCCTAAGCTAGAGTGCATTTCACCAATGTTAGAGAAATTTCCTGAGGCTGAGCGCATATGGGTGATGTTGAAGAAATTTTCACTAAGGAGGGTGCATTTGGCAATGGATGAGGAAATTCTTGATTGAGGGCGCATTTGAGACACGTTGAGCGCATATCATGAAGGTTGGAGAAATTTCCTCAAGTTGGGCGCATTCCATGAAGGTTGGAGAAATTTCCTTATGAAGGGTGCATTCCTTGAGTGCTGAAGAAATTTTCTTCAAGTTCGGCGGGTTCCTTGAGTGCTGAAGAAATTCTCTCATGAAGGGCGCATCTGAGGTAGGGTGAAGAAATTTCTTATTTGGCTGAGCGCATTTCATGAAACATGAAGAAATTTCACAAGGTAGAGCGCATATCCCAGAGGTCGGAGAAATTTTCCTGAGTGGGAGCGCATATGAGATGTGTTAAAGAAATTTCTCCATGTTGGGCGCATTCCTTGAGTGTTGAAGAAATTTCTCCAAGTAGGGCACATTCCTGGAGTGTTAAAGAAATTTCTTTAAGTTGGGCGTGTTGCGCTCATGGAGAAGAAATTTCCCATAGCCATTTTTTAGTGCCTGAAATCAAGTATATTTCAAAATATATTTAAGTATCAATACTTTCCTATACTTTAAATATTTTGAAATATACTTTTAGGATGTTTGAGATAGGTCTTGGATCCTTGAGATTTAATATGCAGATTCTATATTTTTGAGGATCCCCTAGATTTCAGACTTAGTCAGTTTTCAGGATTTCAGGACACCAGACTTAGTCAATTTCAGGGCTCAATGATTCATTCTTTTGCCTTCATTTGCTCCTTGATAAACTCACTTGATTCATTTCACGCTGCTCTGGAGAGGCTCATTCTTCATTTCATGGAAGAGGCTAGGTCTGACAACACTTCCTAAGGATTCTACAAGCTCAAAATTGTATAAAAGGTGGGTCCCTATTTGTAATGGGGTGTGTGTGATTAGGTCACAACACAATGTCTTTCACAAATTCCATGAATATGAAGGGAACTAGAAATGGATCAAGACCTGAGCCTAGACCTCACAAGGATTTCCAAATTTTCAATAAAGAATTGGTGGCGCAGAAGAAAGAAGAACATTTAGAACTAGAACCCCAAGAAGTCATCAAAAGGGTTACAACACTAGAGTAGTCAGTGCCTTGGACCCAATCCCATTTGAAGGCATCTCCTCCTAATCAACAAAAGAAGAATTCTCCTATTGCAATCAAAAAAACTTAGAAGAGAAAATCTTTGCTTCTTATGTAAGGAATCTTGGGAGCCAAGCCACAAGTGTCAGTGCAAAGAAGCAATGACATCAGAAAAAGAGTTGGGGAAATCTAATGAAGAATTAAAAAACGGTGGTGTATGAGGAAGTAAACACATCAAGCCACAAGTTGAAGAAAAGGTTTCACCAGTTACTACTGTTGGTTTTAAGTTTGTTGAAATTGTTAGATGTTCAACAACTAATGATAAGCAATTTGGGAATGTTGACATTGACTGGGAATCAAAAATAATGGATTCAGAAGACAATTGTTTAGAATTAGGCCAGTATGAATGGTTTGAACAGGGAATTGATTTCCAATTTGATAATAGGAATAATTTTCAATTTTTCCACTGGGTTGCAAATAACCTACTTTTTGAGATGGATGTGGAGAGATTTGTCCACTAGGATAACCCACTTTTTGAAATGGAGGCAAAGACATCTCTTGGTTCAAGTTCTTCAACTTATGATAATATCAAAGTAGCGCAACAGAAGTTGAATGGTGAAATGTTTCTTCATAAGAACAACCCCCGAAAGTTGTAGAGATAGAGAAATTAGTAGAGTTGGGTATGACTCAAGAAGCTTTGTAGGGTAATAGGGATAGTCTAGCAAAGTTTTTTGAGGAGAAGAAAGACAAAGTGTTTAAGAAACCACATTAGCAAGACTTAGCAACATATAAGCAGTTAATGAAATATATTGCATCATTAGAGAGATTCAGAGTATTTTCAAGGTTGATTTGGGATCTCGATATCTTCAAGAAAGACTTGGTCAAGTGAAGAGAAAATTTTGGAGCATCCTAGTTTGCAATTGCTTGAGGACAAGCAATCTTGGGAAAGACAGATTGTAATGTCCCCTTTTAAAAATAAAATCAAAGTAAACCCAAGCGCCCAATGACTATTGGAGGAAAAAGGTATTTAAGAGAAACCAAGCAAGAAGAAAGAGCATCATTGAGAATACATTTTATTATTTGATTATTACTCCTTGTGGAGCGTAGACCGTGACTCAAACAACTTGAGGACAAAACCCCTCTAGGTTTGAAATTAGAGGACGAAAACCTCCTAATTTCCATTGCTGTATTAGTGGATGAAAACCCTTGATTCAGGCAGATTTGGAGACATTTCAAAGACATATTTAAAGGTGGAAAAAAGGTGTTTCATTGAGGAATAAGTCGCTGCAGAATTGGGACTGATTTCCAGTCCAGCCATTAGAAAGGGGTTAATTCAGTTATTCTGAGCATTAAATTATTAACAATAATTTCTGAATTCGTCTCATCAAGTAAAATAAGGATTTCATATTTATAATTAATTGCGCAAAATTATTAAAATTGTGAACTAGGGTTTGAAATATATTAAAATATTCCATTTGGGATATTACACTCTCTTAAAGATCTCTGAAACAACAGCACAAAGATTGCATATAATAAATTTTCATATTTTGTTTCTTTCTCATGGGTAATAAGTGCCCACTAAAACAAGTCTAAAGCCATCTTTAGCACAAAGTGTTCAACATTGTGCTTGATATTGTGTATTATTTTTTTTTTTTTTAGAGAAAAACATTGTATTAATGTTAGCTAATCATTTTCTATATTGTTCAAGGGCTATTGATGCTTTTATACCCATTAGCGATTGGTTAGTGTGTTCGTGTAAGTCACTTTCTCTAGCCAATGGCTTTGAGGCCTGTTATATTATTGACATAGGGCCATGGTTGAACAAATAATAAATTTCTCATAGGAAAGATCACCAATGCGAAGACACATAAAAAAAAAAAAAACTTTAGATAGTATAACAATGGAATATAAATTAATTAGATGAAATGGTGATGTTGGGATTGTAACAATTTGTAATCATGCCATAAATAGTGCCTGGCTATAGATAGGAATGCATGACTTCGTGAGCATGCATATGAATAGTTATAGATTATCATGCATAAGATATATTTAGGATGGAATATATATGCAACTTGTAGTCAATTTGAAGCAAGATTGCTTTATCCATGGATTAGTTTAGGAGATGCTAGGTGATAGGCACCTATATATACCCTTGCAATTGTAAAGCAAAGGATAGAGATAGAATAGAGGTAGAGATAAAAGAGATATAAAGTGTATTGATAGATGCATAGCATATTTATGTGGAGATACTTGATCAACACATAAATGTTCATTTTTTTGAGTAATTTTGAGTATGGTTTAGGATAGGAATTTGCATCTAGGTTGTGATGTGTAATGGACTCAACATGCTTTGGGTGAGATAGAGATAAATGCCATCGTATGTAGTCTATGCACTTAACTATTGGTTTATTGCACACAATCCGATTATGGCTAATATTTTAGTTTTGTTGTTGAGATCCTCTTAGTATGTGTACAGTACCATCGAAAGTGCGAAGCAATAGAGTATGAGTGTGTTATCAGAAAAATGTTGTAGATAGTCAAGGTTTTTCAAGAATCTGTGTCGAATGGAGAAAGAACTAGTGTACAAGAAAAGATGATGTCAAACAAAGGGTGTGTTCAACCACTGCCCATGGAGTGGTCACCTCACATGAGAGGATGTGTAGGGAAAGGATTGATAGGTTCTTATCCTAAAAGTAAATAGAGCAATGTTGTAAGATATGCCACCCCCTCTTCTAGTACCAACGTATTTGCTACGGATACTGGTATGATATGACATGGATACAACTTGGATACCATACTTGCCTGTATGTAGAATTATTGCAGATATGGAGTGGTGTCAGATACTTTTGGATTCAACATCCTAAAAAATTGGGTTGAATCTAGGTAAAATCTAAAAAAACCCTAAAATGTGAGAAAGCCCTAATTTTTTGGCATAAATGGAGTTGTGAACAAGCTAGTAGAGAACAATTGAGCGGCACGAGAAAAAGCGTGAATAGAGGTGGGTGATTTATTTTCCTTGTTTTCATCTCATGTATGTTGATTTTTTGGCATTTGTAAGTGGTTTTTTTTGCATCTCTATATGCAGTCGGGTTTTTTTCATTTTTATTGCTTGAATTTACTATTACCGTCGCCGTACGACCTTTCCTTGTCATTTGTTCGCCATGCCCTATCCTCTGCTCGTGATTGCGATTCAAAATTTTTTAAATCAGTCAGGCGACAACATTATTTGGCTCTGTATTTTAATTTTTTTTATATCCATTCGCCATTCCTTTAAATAAAAATCATTCTTTTGTTTTATTACTGGTTAATACATTGGTCCAAACAAATCGATTATCTATATGTTTTTATAATTTTTATTTTATTATTTTTTAAGTTTATTGTTTTTTTTATTTTTTTTATTTTTATGCGCCTGGTAAACTTTTTAACGTGATCGGTGACGCTGGTGCGACACGCCCTCTGGCTCCACTCGAATGCTTTTGCCCGGAGCAATGAACCGGTGAGGCCACAACTGGGGGATCTCATCCCCTAGGAAGAACACTTCAAACCCGCGAGCTCATTGGCCCAGTGAAGGCGTAGAGCCTTGCGAGCTCGTTGGCCCAGCGAGGGTTTGAACTCTGGTGGCCGCCACTACAACTGAGCGACTTAACCACCGAACCATGCCATCATCGGCAAAAAATGCCTCTTACTTTCCATTATTTTTTTAAGTTTATTGTTATTTATTATTAATTTTTATTTTAAAATTATTATTCTTTATTAAATCACTAATATTTAAATTTTAATATAGTTTCAATTTATATTTACTTTATTTTATTGTAATTTTTAATTAAGATTTAAATGTAGGATATTTATGTCTTATTAAAATTTTAATTATTGTAGGATATTAATCATGGCATCATCATTGTCTAATGTTGGGGAAATGAATAACAAGTGGATCAAACTGGACCCTAGATTTCATTGTGGAAATATGTCACTATTCTTGACAAAATTCAAGGTGGTGGAGGTTACAAATGGACATGTCAGGAGTGCCTGAAGGAGTTTAGAGGTTCTTATACTAGGGTTTGTGGGCACCTTTGCCAGAAAATAGGGACAAGGTGTGTTGTATGTCTCAGTTAGGTTGTTGATGGCTGATTGGGGAAGGGGTTGTCACCTGCAAAAATTGCAAAATATTCAAAAAAACAAGATGAAGCTGATAATTTTGTTCAAGCATCAAAATAGAGGTTAGCTCTAAATAGACCTCCTTTGCATCTACAATTAGCTTTAAGGATATTTGCAAGTCACAAGAGGAGCAATTTACGACATCTTGAAAAATCATTTAATTTGTAGAGTCGAGAGGATATAGACTAGAATATTGCTCGTTGCTTGTATGCAAATGAGATTGCATTTAATGTGGCACACGCTCCATATTGGCAAGGAATGATTAGGTCAATTGACGAGGCACCAAAAGGATATGAAATCCCAGGATACAAGAAGGTTCATACCACCGTCTTGGCTAAAGAGACATTATTGACAGACAGTTGTTGGTGATTGGAGCTTCATGGAAAATCTTAGGGATTTCTATCATTTGTGATGGATGGAAGGATGCTAGAAATAGGCCATTGATCAATATGATTGCAATGAGCCCAAAGGGGGCAATGTTCTTGAAAGCAGTTGAATGCAAGGTTAATGAGAAAGATACCCAATTTGTTGCAATTGAGTCAGTGGGGCTTGAAAATGTTGTTCAGGTGATCACAGATAATGCAAAGGTATGTAGAGCAACAAGGTTGGTCATGGAGGCAAGATTTTTCAACATTTGGTGGACTCCTTGTGTAGTTCATTCATTGAACTTGATGCTACAAAAAATTCCCAAAATTCAATGGATACAAAAGATTTATGAAGAAGCCAAAGAAACTCAAATGTTTATTTATAATCACCATATGTCACAGGCCATTTATAGACAATTTGTTGAGTTGGAGCTGTTGAAGGTAACTTTTCTAAATTCTAAATTATATTTTGTATTTTGAAATATATCATTTTTCTGAAATGTCATAAAAGATTTTTAAAAAATATTTAATATTATTATTTTTTAAAATTAGTATTTTTTAATTGATGTTGGTTGGGATTTGCTTTGCCATGCTCTACATTGTTCTTAAAAGATTTGTGGATTTGAAACAAACCTTAAAAGCATGGTTATTAGTGATATTTGGGTAGTTTGGAGGCAATCCCAAATAGACAGAGCAAATAATATTAGGATAATCGTTCTTGATGATGATTGGTGGTCTCAAGTAGATTACTTGCTCTCTTTCGCTAAGCTGATATATGCCCTCATTTGTCATTGTGACATAAATAGATCAATATTGGGCGACATCTATGAGTGCATAGATACAATGGTGGACTAGGTTAGAGACATAATCATAGAAAAAGAGCAAGATCCCTTTGAATTTTTTTATAAATATATATGAGATAATCGAGAAGAGGTGGGATAAAATGACAACTCCTTTGAAACTTTTGGCATATGTTTTGAACCCCAAGTACTACCATGTTGACATGTTGGCAATGCATAATAGAACAACACCAAATATGGTTGATGGATACAAAAAATCCTTTAAGAAAATGTTTACAAATACTACAGTTGTAGTGGAGATTCGAGATGGGGTCGCATTCTCTAATGGAAGATAAGAAAGAAATGGACCCTGTGAAGTGGTAGAACTTCTATAACAGGTTTGACATTATATGAATTATATTCCGATTGAAATCATTTCTTCTTTTATTTTTCATTTGATTTTTTGATTCTTTCTAATTTGTAATATCAGTTTTTTTTATAGGTTTCAAGTTCCTCATCCATTTTGTTAAGAGAAATAGGTTGGCGGCTAGTAAAGTAGAGAACCTTATATATGTCTATTCCAATCTTCGTCTCTTGTTGCATTCCTCCATAGACTACATGAAGGGACCTATTAGACTTTGGGATGTGTAGCCTGAGATGAGTGACATTGATGTATCTATAAATGCATTACACATCTCAATCCCATTGTTGAGAATTTTGACACAGTAGGTGGATCCTTTGGTGCAACTTCATTTGGTTCTAAGAGTGTAGTTGGTGGTTGTAATCAGTCTAACTATCCTAGCTCTCCAGAGAATCTTGATGATGTAGAGCTCCAATATTAGGAGACTAGTGATGACATTTTTGATAGCATGTGATTTTATTGATGTATTTGTTTTGATGATGAAACTATATCTAAATATAAATATTTTGGAATATATAGCAATTACGTGTCTATGTAATAACCACCCTAGTTTTTTTAGGTTTGTAACAATAAGCAAGACGTAAACACACAATCTTCTCAACACTTTCTGATCACCGAGATCCTGAGATGGGCAAGGTGAGAGCATACGGTGTGTTGGAATCCACACAACTACCCAATGCAACTACTGATGCTTACTGCAACCACTAGGCGACCACGTCGTCCACAATCTACGCTTCTTCAACTGAGTGGTTGTTTGACACAATATGAATGCACAAGCGACAAGCCGACCACAACTACACTTATCCAGTGGAGTGCATATGCATTAACATAATGAAGGCACACAATGCGACAAGCCGACCTGATCAACACCTCTTCGGCAGACTGCATGTATGCAGGCCATTGGCAGAATGTCTAACTTAATCAAACCAAAATGGTTCATGTCAAACGGGCTGAAACATGAATGTTATAAATTATTGGCGGTGAACCGACTAATTTACAATATAAATGCGTCATGCAAAGACCCATGGTGGTACTACCATCCAGGGTTTACAAACACAAGATATTGCAATGATATAAAATAAATACAATAAAATATAGAGGCTAGAATATCAACTTATAATTCTGATTTCAACAAGATATCACTGCTGCAGCATACATAACACTCTAAAATTTTAAGGAAACATGATGACAAGCATGCATAAACAGTCTACAATTGAAAACACTGAAATTATACCATAGTTGAAGCTATCTAGCTAAAATTGGATGTCTGGTATGGAGTTGATAACTCTGAAACACTATTGTATCAGGTCTGATATACTGTAGTAGCACTGCTAAACCTCCGAACAACAAACCCCAATCACCTCACAACTCCCCAAAACTCTTTGAAGTTCACCCCCGAATCAATCCAAATAGCTAGAATGCTCCTAGGTGCCACCAAGCAAAGTAAATCATGTCAAAAAGGGGGAGCAACTTGCATAATTCAGCCCTCACATCCCTCTAGCAGGGGTATGACCTGTACCCTGCTGTACAACCTGCTAGATTCAACCAAAACTCACGCCAAATTTCTGTTTAGGGGCTTTACCAATGACATCTAGGCCATAGGATGTTTTCCCAATCAATATCTTGTCACTTGCTCCAAGCAAATTCGCCCTGCAAGCAAAATGGTACGACAAGCCTGGAGAATGTAATACGACCCAACAAGACAAAACTTCTCAGTCACTGCAAAATTCTTCAACACAAACATTAAACGAAAATCTCCATAATACTAAGCTCAAAATAATCAAATATATCCATTTTCAACCAGCAGCATAAAAACTTCACTTTTAGCATAAGTGTGATCTCAACGTGAAATCGCCAACTCCATCTAGGAGGGTTTCCGTCCTCGAAACTGGTATTTCTGGAGGGTTTTCGTCCTCAAGAAATAAGGAGGAACTCAAGCTCTGTCACAGAGCAATAAGCAAATTCAAAATGATAGTTTAACCTTCCGAATGAGCTCAACTCCTTAAATAGGCACTTTTAGGGCAACACAGGAGGAAATAAAATAATAATTTCACTTTTTCCTCAAAGAAATAAAATAAACCTTTTTTGATGCTCACTTAAGTTGCTTTATGACCCCCATGCTTAGTGCCCTCCTTTATGCACATTGGAAAGTCACTTTATTTAGATAATTATAAGTCGTCAACTGAAAAATATAACATAAATTTACTTTATGACAACTTAAGTAATTATTTAAATCAATTTTCCTTTTTATCATTCAATTAGCGTATGGGAAAACATAGGAAATAGGCTAATGGTTTCAGAACACCTTACTGGCAAGGGGACATTACACTATATTACTTCTAAACTATTGAAAATCTCCTATAGCTTATAAAATTGTGTTACATATATATATGTGTATGTGGTTTTTATGAATGTCATATCTAGTTGTATCCATATTAGGGGGCCTTGAAAAATGGTCATATCCATATCCATGTCCATGCAACTTTGAAATAGAGAGAAATCATGGAGATCAATAGTTCAAGTGGAATTTTCGGAGTGCGGAAGAAAATGGAATGCACAAAGAGAAGTTGCTCTCGTGACCTTGTTAGAGGAGTGATCTAGCAAGGCATAATGTGCACAAAGGAGGAAGTGTTGATAGAAGAGATCGCATGCGCGTGCTAGGTGAAGATTTTGTGGATATACAAGAGTAGGTGTGAGAAGAGGAGGCTGCAACGAAAGTTGATGAAGAAGAACTGGTTGCGCTCGATGGTTGGATATTGAGTTCTTTGCACTTTCAAATGGGGATGAATTGGCCACATACTTGACACCACCATTTGGCATGGATCTATTAGCTTAAACATATTTTAGGGATAGTCTGGAAGCAATGGCATTTGCAAAAACTGGCTTGAGGTAGGAAATACACAAGATACAGGTAGAAGTTGATCCCTTGCATGCACACCTATTGCACCTAGAACTCGATAGAGTAAAGTTTGAGTTAAGACAATTTGTGCTTTTCTCTACCTTGAATCTTGATCAATTCATTGCACAACTGCATGAACATATACCAGTACTGAGGTAGGGGATGACACACACAATCATAGTAGAGGAAACTTTTACAAGGGAGAAGGATGTCTCTTGTCATTGGAAGGAGTGTGAGATAGCATGGCACTAAGTTCAGTTTATTTGCCGCCACATTGGAAGGATGCACAAAATTGGTATGCCATATATGGCCCAAATGGTACTAAGGATAATTTGGTTGAAGTAAAACATCAATTTCCAGAAGAATTTGAGTATCTAGAGCTCAAGCACATGGACATAGCCACATTGAAGGAATTGAAGCAACAATCAAGTGAGGTCAAGAAGTTTGACTAGAGGTTCAAAGGATTGGTGACTAAGATACCTTAGACCATTATTGTTGTCCTTAAGCACGATTGATTCATTGGAGGGTTGGACTCACATATGCAAAAAGAATTGGTCCAACGCAACTTTGCAAGACACAAAGAAGCTTTGGAAGGTGTGGAATGCGTTGAAGTTGTTGGTAAACCGTGAGACTTTGGGATGACATCACGACTAGAGAAGATGGGTTAGATGGCGGCACACATGGAACAATTGGTGGATGCATATGACGCTAAGAAAGGATTATGGTGCATAGAGTGTTGTTCTGAGGGACACATAGTAGTCGATTGTTCAATGGCGAGAGCTTAGGTGGTTAGTGCTTCTTAACACCTTTCGTGTGTTCTAGGACATGTAATTTGTCATGAGCATCATGATGTCTCCTCCACCCTATTATAGAAAATGCAAGGCACTACATTGAATTTTTGGTGTGAAGTTTGTGTGAACCCAACTCACAACACCAACTCTTGCTAGCTCATTCAAGATTTGTGCGAAGCTAGAGGCAAGCAGTTTCTTAATGCAAGTGTGCAACTAGCACCTGTACACTAAGAGTATGCTCAGCTACAGTACGCATTGATGAACCATTATGTGCCTCAATCACGTGTGCACCTCACCTGCATTATATGCCTCAATAGTAGGGTGTGCCGTGATGGCAAGGACGAGGTGTAGGCCAACTAGGTTGTGGAGGAGACAAAGGTGGCCATTGAGGACGAGAATTTGCTTGTTTCAAGTGTAGTGAAAATGGACATAATATTCCCAAGTGCACAAAATCTCCCACTCGTGCATACTGTAATTCAACTCACAAAACATAGGATTGCCTAGTGCTTATTCAATCATTTGAATTGTGCAAGAAGGCCACACAAATGATTTAGAGAGGGAGGAACAAAGGGAAGGATGCTACACAATCAAATAAACCAATTCATAGTATTTCATGAGGCAATACTAGAGCAAATGACACGAATCAATCAGTCCCAAGATAAGGGGCACACACAAAATAAGTGCCTTTTGGGAGAAAGGGATTTTCAACTAATGAATGTGTGATGGAAATTGATCCTGTGGAGCGACTACAAGTGTCATAGGATGCTATGCATTGAAGAGAAGACACGCACAAAAGGGTGGCACCTATGTTGAGATTACCATTCTGTGCCTCCTACGACAAGGTGGAGTGTTGCCTTAGTTGAAACAATTCTTGGAGAAACATGCCATTTCTAGTAGTCAAGATAGTTCATTAGACTGTGAGATGTTTATGAATGATTTTATGAACAGCAGAATTTTTTTTTCCACAAATGTCAAATAAACTCAATATGGTGCCTTCACAATGAAATGACCTCCTTATAAAGAGATTGAGAGAAGTTTCTAGGTCATTTGTCACTTTCTTCTATTCTTTATTGAATTTACAAGTCCACCTCCATAATAAATTAATATTTTATTTTAATTTCCTTTCTCCAAGTGGGGCATCCAATTTGACAATAAAATATTATTTTATTTTTAATTTCTTTTTTTCCCTTTTAAAGTGACTTTCCATTCTCCAAACTTTAAGTTATTTTGCCAACTTTCCATTCTCCAAACTTTAAGTTATTTTTATAGCTCCAAAAGTAACTTTATTATTTTATTTTCTTTTATTTTGGCAAAAAGTTAACTTTTTAAAATAAAATAATAAAATAATCACTAGTTGGCACAAAAGGGACATTGCAACACTCTTGAGCTAAGGTATGATATTTAATTATTGCTAACCTTAGAGTGAATGGGCATCTACTGCATAATGTGATTATTGACATAGGGTTTGAAGTCAATGTGTTCACATGCGATGCTTGGGTAGCCATGGGTCAACCTACTCTAGCACCTTTGCCACATTCTCTACATGGTGAACAACACAAGGGAGATACCTATGGGCATGCTTAATGACATGGAGGTTAGTATTGAAGGAGTCAACTTTTGATTGGATTTTGAAATCATTGACATGGCAAATGCAAAAACACAATCTTGTGTTGTTGGGATGACCATTCAGTTTCAAAGTAGGAGTAGACGTGTGCTTTAAACAATGCACAATGAGTTTTGAAAATGGGGAGTAGCATGCAATTATTCCATTAGATCTTGTGCAAGGACCAACATATGTGGAGCTAGTCCATGCCGAGGAATAAGAGTTCGAAGATCTGTATCGTATTACATCTAGAACATACAACAATGCGAATTTTAGGTTGGGAAAGTGCATTAGAGGTAGATTTTGAGGTCATAGTGGAAAGATGGTTAGTTGGAGAACAAGATTTGGTCAAAAAAGCATGCACGATTGTGCATAATGCACCTGGGCATATTATTGGTTAGAGAGTTCTAGAAGCATGTTAAGAGATCATCCAAATGGGAGTGTGAGGGCAATCCTAAGGTATGAGATAAACACATACGTGCAAAGTCAGTTAAGGCCATGAAAATTGTAAAGAAATGGGTTCCTGTTAATAGCCTTACTATCAAGTGTAGATGTTTCCAAATCGTCAAATATTAGAGTTTTGTAGGGGAGTAGCCCAGTTGCTATGTTGGACACCCCAAAACATAGAAGCCTAGCTACACAAACACTATTGGTTGATTCACCACTAGTTACCAGTGTTGCGTATTTGATATTATAGTTGCTCTTTGCTTATTTACTTATAAAAGCTAGAGAAACCCACGCTTTGGGGGATGCCTTCATCTCCTTAGTATGTCCGCATAGTTGCCCATCAGGCTTTGGGATTGATAGGCATGAGTAGAACATGAGAAACAAACTTATCCTATTGGACTTTGGATTTGCGCATAATTGCTACCAGGACAAAGAATAATGTTGGAAGAGCACATTTCAGAAGTTGTCTATATGCACTTGCTTGAGTCACACACAACATGAGGTATCAAAATGTGCAAGGTAGGTTGGAGTCAAACGAAGAACCATACAAAATAAAGGGAATTCATGCCTTATCCTCATGAGCCATCTACATGGCATGCATGTAGTTAGAATGTGAGGGATTTTTTGTGTATCCAAGAGCTTAAGGTTGTTGGTTTTTAGGTGGAAAGTATTTTGTAGTTTGTTTGGAAAAACTCTTAAGGCCTTTTCACTTTTCATGATAAAGGTAAGTGGGGCTATGCTATATTGATTAGTGACAAATGGGCTCAGTTTATAGTTGATAATGGTGTCTCTCCTTGCAATAGGGCTGTATGGATATTGATTGAGAAAGATGATTTCAAATTTAGTATTTGTTGTATGTATGCTCCCAATGACTATAGAGACAGGTGCTCCTTGTGGTCTTGGATGTCTCATAACCTGCCAGGAACTCCTTGGATTTGGGGGGGGACTTCAACATGATTGAATATAAGGAATATAAGTGTGGAGGTTAAGAGCCTCTTTGGAGAGGCAATGAATTGTTCTTTTGGTCTAGAATGAAAAGAGTGTATAACTTGAATGATCCCCTTGAAAGAGGTAGAGGTAATAACAAACAAATTTAGTTTACTTGGTGTAACAACCAAAATCAGGGTAAGAAAGTGTATTCTAGATTGGATAGGTTCTATGTGAATAAAAATGTGTTTAAGTTTGTTCATGAGGGGGATGAGAATTTTGTTCAAGTTTTCCCTTCTACCATGTCTAACCACTCCAATAGAAGCTACAATACTCATTGAGAATGGGGAGCAAGACAATGATGTCAAAATCTCTCAATTGTTCAAGTTGAATGTTGCTTTGGTCAAAGATCAAGATTGTAAGGAAGGTATTAAAACAATCATTGAGCTTCTTAAAAACAACTTCAGACATGATTATGTCATTAACAGATGGGATCAATTGACCGAGGTTTGGATGAAGGTTTTTAAAACTATTGGAAAGAAGAAAGCCCTTGACAAAAGAAGAATTGGAGGTATCCTGGAGGAAAAAGTGTTAAAAGCAAAAAGTCAGTTGCAACAAAATAAAGATGATCAAAGAATGTTGAATATTCTGAATAAGTCCAAAAATTTGTTAAGGAGGCTTCAAAATTATAAGAACCAAGGGGCCAAAATTAGAGCAAGATTGAACTAGATCAAGGAGGGTGATAAAGGGACTAAATATTTCTTTAATGTGCTCAAAGCTAAAAAGATCAGGGAGACCATTGGTCCTATAGAGGTTGGTGGAGAAAAGAGCTCTGATAACAAGATCCTTAAAGAGGCTTTTCAAAAGTTTTACTAAAATCTTTTGCTTCTGATGACATTGCTCAGGGTCTAGAGGCTAGATAGTTTTGCAGGAGAGTTATTCCTAAGAAAATCAGTGATGAAGAGGCTTTAGAATTGAGTAGAGATATATCTAGACAGGAAATTATTAATACATTCAAGACCTTCAGGGATGGTAAAGCTCTTGGTAGAGATGAGCTGCCAATTGAGTTTTACAAAGAAAATTTTGAATGGATTGGTAGTGAGCTGTAAGAGCTTTATCAGGAGGCCTTTGAGAAGGGTACATTGGGCAGAAATATTAATACAGGTATTATTAAGTTGATACCTAAAGATGGTGATAGATCTTTAACCAAGAACTGGAGGCCGATTACTCTACTCAATGGTTCTTATAAGATCCTGGCTAAGTTATTGGCCCTAAGACTGACTAATGTTTTAAAAAGAATAATATCTGTTACTCAAACTGGGTTATTAAAGATAGATATATCTTGGAGAACCTAATAACTAGTTGGGAGGGGATGAGTTGGGCCAAACATATGAGTCAGGATGTTAGTATGATGCTTCTAGACTTTGAAAAGGCATATGATAGGATTGAGTGGTCTTTGGTATTTGATGTTATGGAGGCTCTTGGGTTTCCTCATTTTTTTTTGTAAATGGATAAATGTTCTTTTCAAGGATTCTTCTACTCAAATTGATAAATGTTCTTTTCAAGGATTCTTCTACTCAAATTGATATTAATGGAGAGTTGACTGAACCCTTTGATCTTCAAAGGTCTATCAGACAAGGGTGTCCTATTGCTCCGACACTATTTGTGATTGTTGCTGATGCCATGCATTACTTTTTGAGAACTGAATTGATTGTTCCTCTCATTAAAGGCATTATCCTTCCCAACAAGGAAATGTTGTTGAATGCACAGTTTGTAGATAACACTGCTCTATTTGTCAAAATGGATAAGGAAAATTTTAGAAATGTGATTGAAAGACTTGATATTTTCTGTAGAGCTTCTGGGCTAAAATTTCTGATTACAAATCCACTATTTTCAGTTGGAATATGGAACCTCCTGATTGGTTGAAAGATGAGAAGTGGCAGTGGGGAGGTCCGAATACCATAGTCAAATACCTGGGTACTCCATTCTCTGTTGAACCGTCTTTAAAAAGCATGTGGGATTGGATGTTCCATAAGGTTGAGAAGAAACATAAAAAATGGTAGATACATTTGCCGTCCTTAGCTGGGAGAGTTCAAGTGACTCAAAACGTTTTGGCCTCTTATTCTATATATTATTTCTCTGCCTGGTTGTTCGGGAGTGTTCAATTTGACACGATGCAAAAGGTTTTGAGAGATTTTCTTTGGTTAGACGATATGTTGGGACTCCTATTTTCCATGCCTCAAAATTGCAAAATCTTGTCAAATTCCGCAAAATTTTCCGAAGGGGTCCCTATGCCTTTATCTTGATGCATGTTGCCGAACCCCTAAATTTGGCTAAGTCTGAAACCCTGAAAAATTTGACTAAGTCTGAAATTTGAGGGATCCTCTGAATTCTAGATTTTGCATTTTCACTCCTATGGATTTGAAACCACTCTCAAACATCCTGCCAGTATATACATAAAATACAACTTAAAGTATAAGAAAGGTGAATGATGAAAGGTAAATACCAACTTATACTTTATATTTTATATATATACTTTGTCAAAATCCTAGAAAATCCCAAGTTTTTCTAAGTTTTCCTGTCTTTGGTGGGAGTTTGACCTCCAAAAGGATATGCAGGAGTTTTACCTTCAATAGGATGCAGAAGTTTCACCTTCAATAGGATATGCGGGAGTTTCCCCTCCAACAGGATATGCACGAGTTTCAACTGCATCATTATATATCCTACAACCTCTTATACCTCTGCCCATCCTGTAACCTCTTTAACGTCTGCCCCCTCTTTTGCATGTCTTCCTTGGCGCACCTCATGCTTGATACGGGATATATCATTTAACCTCTTAAATCCCTACCATATCCCTGTCCCCCCTTTTCTTTCGCTAATTTTCCTTTCCCTATCCGAGTGGAGATTTCATGTGAATTTGGATATATCCAATAGACCCCAAAAGTCCCGCATCCAGTACCCCCTCGGATTCCCTTAATTTGCCAAAAAGGGCGTTAAAACGTGAAGTGACAGACTTCCAGATGGGCACAAAAACGTTCCAGGTCACCATTAATGCGAAATGGGTAGTCGAAAATGACAAATTTAATGCAGTTGGTGGGGTTGTTAGGGTTTTCCCTCCATTCCACAATCAAATCCGAGCTGCCAAGGCTATAAATAGAAGATTGAAACTCATTTCAAGGGCTGGACATTTTGGATAGAATTTCTCTCTACAGGTGTTGAGTGTCCAAGGCAGTTATAGATTCATCTATTGTTTAGTTTCAGTTCTTCAAGAAGCATTTAACAAAGGTTCATGTGGATTATATTGTAACTTTGATATCAATCTTTGTTTTTCTCCATTGTTGTAAGTGTTCTTTCAGGAAAACCAATGCAGTCAACGTTTTCTCTTACCATATTTTCTGGTGTGAATGTAATTTCTGATTTGAATGAATATGACAGTTCTTAATCCATTTCAAGCTTTGTAAATGGTCATTTTAGAGTTATATGTGGATGAATGTTGTATGGTGTTGGATTAATAAGTTTTCTCATGGTTTGATATTGACTTTGGTGCATCTAAATCTATCAAATAGGCAGTCATACACCCTTTTGTTAGTGTTTTCCTTTGATAAGCATGAAACTCTATAGCCCATTGGATAGGCACCGATTTGAGAGGCCTGTGATCACCCACACTCATTAAAACTCAAACAATATATCAACTGAAATGTGTAGTTAGAGTTCTATATGCGTCCTTGTTCTATGTTGAAGTCAGGCTATATATTTTGGAAAAGTAGGTGTGTTTTATCATGTTAGAACAAACATGTATACCCGCATCTTGCATTGCTACAATGATGGTGTTTTCAACTTAAAGAGAGATTATTTGAGGCAGTGAGCTTTTGTCTGAATTAGTGACAATTAGAAGGTTTAGAACAACATTTTGGGTATCACTGCCCTTGTTGTTGTCCAACATATCTTTTGTATGATAGTTAATCCTTGCTTAGGGATACCTCTCGAAATACCCTCCATGGTTTAGTTGAGCCAAAAGCGAAGAGGAGATTACCCACTCCTACCAGTTGACCCTTAATCACCTTCATCCTGTTGATGAACCCCCCCTTTTTCACTTCCTTGATGACATCCTTGGCCTCGGAGTGAATAAGTGTTCTAGGGATTGGGATTAGCTATTTTGGGACCCAACATGGTAGAGGTAATAAAAAAAGACATGCTGTTAATTGGGGTTGGTGTTGTCTCCCTAAATCTAGGGGGGATTGGGGTTGAAGAATCCAAAATTGCAAGGAGTTGCCTTGGCAGTGAAGTGGATTGTGAAAGCTACCTCGGGGCATGAACCATGGAAAGTGTTGGTAAGACACAATATTGCCTTGTCCAAACCAAGGAAAGGTAAAGATTGGGCTGCTCTACACCCACATGACTTAATGTTCGACAAATTTACTGTGAAACCTTTTTGATCCAATGTTTTTAGTAGTATTTGGAGGGCATGGGAGAATGTTAAGCATTTGGTCATCAATAGTAGTGTTGTAAATAGAAATGAAGGTAAAATTTTGGCCTTTAGATCCATATGGTGGAATCTAGTATTGAATAATAAGCTCTTGGCCTTGACCCAAGGATATTCTGGTAAATATTGGGATTCAAAAACTGTTTCTTCTTTTTCTGATGTTTTTGTTGATGATAACTTGAAAAATTGGGACATTATTACAAATGAGTTTCAGATTCTTGTTAACCAGAGGAGAACCTTCTCTGTTCTGGCCAGAGCACTCCAAAATATCAATTTTCCTATATCTATTTTGTTTAACACTGAAATGTTAATGAATCTGAAATGGGCAGATGGTACAGGTTTTGATTAGATAACTGCAAAAATGTGTTACTCCATGCTAGTAGATACGAGAGAGATTATTGACTGTCTTAATAATAATTGGAATCTTTCTTGGTCTAATGGTAAGTGGTCTAAAGTTTTAAAGAACACGTGGTCAAATAAAGTTGAACCTAAGAAGTTTTGTTTTAGATGGTTGGTGATGTTAAAGAAAATTGATGTGAATAATGAGTTCATGCCTTGTCCTCATGAGCCATCTACATGGCATGCATGTTGACATAACCAATGTCACAATGATTCCCACATATCAACAACATATACAATACATACAGTTGTTGGCCATGTTGGATATCTTAAGGAATTTATTAGACAACCCGTGCACTAGTCAACAATTTTTGGGACATTGATATTCAATACTATTTCATTTAAGTGGCAAGAGAGTCAATAGCGAGAACTTGGGATTTTCATGCAAACAATAGCTTTTGTGTGATATTGCATAGAAAATGTTGGAGATATTTATGGTATGTTATGAGGTAGGCGACTTGTGTCATGCTACACTTGGCCAATTTTTGATTAGTTCTTTTCTTTTGAAACAATAAGGTCGTTCCAATTAAGTAGATTGTAGTAGTTTTTTGATTTTTACAATCTCCCTTTATGTTTTAGTTCATTGAACATTTTGTATTAGTATCTTTATGAGAAAATCAGTAGCATACAAAGCGTGTACGAGCACATAATTTACCTCTAACATAGCGCAGGAATAGTTCTTGCACCTTAGCCAACACCAATTAATTCAAGATAGGGAGAAGTAGCCGATTGTACCTTAGCTTGCTTGTTCCTCCAGCAACTCCTAAGTTGATGCCAATGCCCATGAAACACCTGAAATCTATTTAGTCACATCACTAGTGGGAAGTTTGATAAATGTAGATCGTTTTTATACCTCTTTGCTAATCAATGGCTGGTTTATACATAGTTGCATATTAGATTCAACTATTTTTTATACATAGTTGCATATTAGATTCAACTATTTTTTGGGGTGAATCTTCGCCGTTTGGTGAATAGTTTGTATCAACCAATTCAATTTTGGTGAATATAATGAAACAATCGGGGGCCCAAATTGCCCAAATTTTACGATTTATCAGTCCAATGCATGTTAAATCACCACCAATTATTTATGAGGCATTTATAAATAATATTTTCACCATAGTAAACTATGTGTTTGTAATGAATTAACCAACATGTTCGCCAATACCTTTAAAATTTCACCATGTATGAGGACCAATTTCGCCAATACCATTATAATGCAATGCTACGGTTGGGCCCATAATTGCCTTGAAATGATAACATATGTTGTGGAATGTGGTCCCAATTGCCCAACATTTGTATTGATAGTTTTGCAATCATGTGGGATTTGCCACATTTTTACTCCATTTTACACATTTTGCCTTGCTCTCAATTTGGATTGACTTGATTCTTTAATCTTTATATCCTTTGAAGAATTTTATTTCGGACTTATTTCTTTGGTTTCTTTTGTGCCCAGTTTTTGCTTGCTACATGGAATTCTATTTGTAGTGAGCCATAAACAACTACAGGCATTAGTGCGTCAACAGAAGGCAAGTGATAATCTCTTTACTATTGTATAATATAAGATTCCTCCTATTTATTTATTTGTTTGGTTTCATTGTTATAGATGATATTGAGTAGTGAGACATCTAGGTCCTAGGGATCTCTGATTCCTTTTGTTGATTTTGTCTGTTTGGTTTCATGGTTACATAATATAGATGATACCAAAAATTGTTAATGTTAAGTCTTTGATGGTGAGTCGTGACCTTAAACACAACATTTTTTTGTAGTTTCCGATTCGTGAGAGACGCGGAACAGGGGTTAGTTTTTGAAAGTGGTAAAGGGTGCTCATCAAAATGCAGAAACAACACGACATACTTTGACAACATGTGTGGTCCATTAGATCAACCTACAACATCAAGATTTGTACCATCTATTAACAATCAAGGGAATACCTTATAGGAAGATTGTAATGAGTTTCATGACAATGCTAGAGAGGATGTTCCAGAGGAGTCCTAGGGTAGTGGGAATAGTAATATTAATAAACCCACGTCAACAAGTGATGATGAAAATGTAGATCTTGCACGAAAAGGGAAAAAAAAGCCAAATAAAAAATAGGGCGTGAGTGGGATCTGTCAAGGAATTTTCAAATTGATTGGATATCAAAGTATCCATTCATTGAACCAGTGGAGAATAAAAACAATCCCATATAATGTAGCTGTAAGATTTGTAGTTGGAAATATGGTGGGGACAAGAAGTTGCAGGTAAATGTTGAGACTGTAGAAAAACATGGTGGTAAAATTTATGAAAAACAAATCAGAGACAAAAAATAAAAACTAATGATAAGATGGAAAACAAAGGAAGAATGCCTTCATGCTAATCATGCGTTGGATTATGATGAATATATTCAAATATAGGTGAAGCTTGCTACATGTGGGAGTTGCAATTGAAGTTGAATTTGGAAAGATGATGGAAGCAACACAAATGGCAAAAACTGTTCAGTTGAGTGTTGCTTTTCATATTTTGAGAATAGGGTGTTTTATGATAGACTACCTAGAATATAATAATTATTTGTCTTTTATCGGATTCCTAACTTTCCTAACACACATTGGTAAATAGTGGATGGGAATGGGCAAGATGTTTTGTTGAGGTGGAAAAATAGGATGTACAGGGGAAAAAAGTCAACTTTTACTGCATTATCTTTAGATGAAGTTGCAACAGTGGATAATACTTCTTGGGTATGTATTCATTTGTATATTGTAGAAAATCATGTTTGCCAAACTCCATCTACTCTTCGTTCATAAAATGAAGCACAATGCAACATCATATAATCTATGTGAATTGGTTAATAAATCTTTGAATGAAATTGGAGGTATGTATGACTACACAATTGCCAAAAATTTGGTGTGTAGGGGCAGATGGACTTTCAATAATGCAAGATCGTAGGAATAGTTTTTGTATAAAGCTACAAACGTCTTGTTTACCATACATGATTGCCATTCCCTGCATGGCCAATAGAATGAATTTAGCATTTAAAATTGTGAACAAGTTTTTTGCAGTCTCAAATATTGGAGATCTAATTTGTGAGGTCCACTCATACTCTTGTCAAAGTCCCAAATGGTTTTTGGAATTTCAATATTTTGTTGAGGGAATAACTGCAAGAAACAAGCTTCTTAAGGATGTTAATATTAGATGGACCACCTTGCATGGGCCAGTGCAAAGAGTTTTTATAGAATATCAATCCTTGATTGGAGTAATGTATGAACATCGCCTCGTAGTAGACAAAGCTCTTGACCTCTTATTTATGTTAAAGGACATAGAGACACTTCTAACATTATCTGGTATTCTTCCCATGTTGGAGGTAATGAGCATTCTTGTGAAAAAAGCCCAAGAAAGAACTATTTATGTTTTAGAATATACGAAGCTACGTAAAATTATATGCATAATCTATATCTATTAGAACAGTCATTCATGAGTCCAAAATTTAATAGTTTGCACTTGATGACAAATGTGGACAATACTACTAATTTTTTACAGTTTAATGCAAGTGGGGATTTATGTGTCTTTGTACAAGGATATGAGATACCAATGCACTATTTTTCCAAGGTTAGGTGCACTACCAAAGAACCTATTACAAGGGAAGCTTTTGACAATATTGTTAAATCTGTAAGTACTACTTTAAAGGATATTGCGAGATCTTTCCTTAGAGATTGGAGAGTGATTCTCTTGAGATGAACTGTTTGAAGCCATGTCTGTTGTATATCCTCAATACTGTATTAATTGTGAACCATATGATTTTCATAACAAGATAAAGATCTTGGCCAAACAATTTTTTATAAGTTTAGAATTCAATGGACAACATATAGGAGTTATAAATAAATCTAAACTTATAGAGCAATCAACTTGTTTTGCAACACCAGTGATGGAATATTTTAAACTCATACAGAGTCCCTTCTTAGATGGGTTGATAACAAAGCTTTGGATGATCTTAATTTAGAGTGAAATATTGTGTGATTCAATATTGAAATATTTAAAACTTGTTGATCTATGTCAAAACATGATATTTGGGTCGGTGGAGGATGAGAGAGTTTTTAGTGCATTGGGATTCTTGAAATCAAAGATAAGAAACAAACTTGACAAAAAATTAGAAAATTGCTTGAGGATGTATATAACTAGATATGATATCCAAAGTTTTCTTTTCGAAAGGGAACTGAGAATTTGGAGGTCTATGTATGTGAAAGAAAAGGGTTTTGCAACACTTCGAACAATACTAACACATCCAACACAACGAACAACACATTTAGTGGTATTGATGAGATGCAATTAAGTGAAAGTTTGTAGACAGAAGAAATGAAGATCGAGAACATGATGGTTCTCATGATTAGAGTGAGTAGATGATTTAGCAATTGGAAGAGATTTAGTAGGTAGTTATAGTGTATTTCATATTCCAAATTGTTGTTGATGATATTTTATTTGTTTGAGTTATACACATTTCTTACAAATTAAGAATCAACATATTATTTTCCAAATTTTCTTATTAGAATTTAAATTTTAAACATTCTTTTCAAATTTGATTTGATTTGTATTTGTAGTATTTATTTGATAACTACCTAATTCTTGTGACAATATTTTGTTAGTAGTTGTAGAACAAATCATTGTAATCAACAACAGTAAGAGATACAACAAATGTGTATCTAGAAACTTGAAATTTCCTTAAGCAAACAGTAAAAAATGGAGACAATTTGAACAAATAAATGAAATTGAGTCTTATATTGATTTTTCAAAGTGAGTAAATAAAAGTATTACAATATCTTGCCCTTCACAAAAATTGGTCACACACAATTTAGTACCATAAAGCTTGAAGAAGGTGATTGATATCCCTTTGCTATTTTGAATTGAGAACCTTCAAGGCATATTATCTTGCTATATATTCTTTACATATAGAAGAAACCACATAGGAGAGCTTTTATAATCAAGAATCTTGAAAATGGTATGCAAAATTTATTGCAGCACTTGAACTTTTGAAGACAAGGAAAGGAATAAGCTTGTTTTTTTCACACCCCTTTTCTTAGAAATTGTCTAGGTTGCCACCAATGACATGAGAAGTACAACAAAAATTCTAAGTGGATTGCCCTACTAAGTGGCGTATTTATCAAGAAAATGGGTTGAATCTATCGGAGACAACATACAAATATCTCTCTCTTATGCTACCGTCCTATTGCATGGAGAGAATGTAAAGTTGTGCAGAGAAAAGAAAATGTTGCACATAATAGAATATTCAGAGAAGGCAACTAATGAAGTATTTTACATGGATGAAGGGCCAGAGCATTCCCCTATTTTATAGTCACCCTTGTTTTGCAGTCACTTTTCTTGTGCAAAACCTAATGATTTTGGAACTATGTTCTTTGATGGAGCTTGTTCTAAGGATGGATAAGTGCAGGTGTTTTCCTTATCTCTCATGATGACAAGCACTTCAGGTTTACATTTAAATCAACCTTCCAGTGCACTAACAACATTGTCAATTATGAAGCACTAATTATAGGACTGAACATTGCTCTTAAACATGATATCAAAGGCCTCAAGGTGTATGGAGATTCAAATCTGATTGTATCACAACTGATAGGAACATAAGCAACAAAAGACAATAGGTTAAAAATGTATAGAATGCTGCTTGGGATACAATTGAAATGTTTTGAGGTTTTAGGTATTAACCTAATGGAGAGATCAATGAATGTTGCAGCAGATGTGCTCCTCGTCTTGGGTTTTAAATTTGATGCTAGTTGGGTCTCCTCATTGCACATATAGTGTTGAAGTCCTTGCATGGCTTACTATTCCAGATAATATCTATAATTTGCAGGTGTTTGAGGATGATCAACAAATTTATAGGTTCATCAATTGTATTGAGGAATTTGACAAGTAGTTTATTAATTAAGAACCTATGGTCGAACATTATGATGGTAGGGAAACCTTGTATAGGGGAGATGTGATACAATTAAAGACAAACACTATCTCTAAAGGGTTGGCTGCATTATAAAGAGCCTTTGATGGGGTTGACTGCTACAAGGCCAAGAGCAATCCTATGAATGAAGCAGATGTAGAGCGTATAAATCTAGGCATTGAGTTATTTATTAGGATGATATACATTGGCAAGAAGTTGAAACTGGTAGAAAAGAAACTTCCAATTAATTTTTTTAGGAAGCATAGAAAATATTTTTCTTGGTCTTATGATGAATTGAAAGCTTACATGGAATACCTATTTCAGCATACTATCCCCTCGCAGCTTGACACAAAGTTGTTTAGATAGAAGCAGAGTGTTAGATGCATATGTCAACTGAGAGGGGGGAGGGGTGAATCAGTTGTACATTAAAATATTAAACCCTCAAATACTATTTCACCTTTATTAGCCTTCAAACTCTTATTATGCATTAGCAAAATATTAACATATGAAGCATCAATGCAAACACATCCAAACACATAAGAACACTAGATTTACGTGGAAAACCCAAGAAGGGAAAAACCACGGTGAGGATTAACTCACATATATATGAATAGCAACACCGAATACAAGTAGGCTCACTACCATGGGCTCACTGCCCAGGGGAAAAACTCACTGCCAGAAGGACTCATTGTCCATAAGAGAGAAGAATAGAAGATGACTGTTACAAAGAGATTCACTATCTCAAGGCAACAGGGGAAATCCACCACTGCAACTTTATACCATCCGCAACCTTCGGCTCACTGCCTCGAGTAACTTCAAGCAAACTGAAATGTAGACGCCTTCTGCTCACTGCATCCGGGAGTCATAAGCATTCAAGCTTGCACTCAATTCACCACCCTTGATTCACATTCGCATCATCTTCTCTACACACTCCACTCAAACTTCATCTTGCATTTATACCATCCACAACCTAAAACAATCTCAATTAGGTCGGCCTTAATGAAACATGTGCACCTCAAACGTGCAACACCGAAATAGGTCGGCACCAAACACTTTCGTGGTGGAAAGAAGTGAAGGTGGACCACACCAAGGGTTAACTAGGACCCAAATCTGTATCACCATGCTGCTCGTCACATCCACAATCCATGAGGTACCTCCACAAATAGCACTGGCAAGCTAGGTCGGCCAAACCTGAACTAACATAGCAAGTGACCTCATACACGCCTCTCCAAGTCCAAAAATATCATGCGGACCACAAAGAAATAATCCATAGCATCCTCACATCTTTCCAGAATGTTCTAGCATCATTAGAATCTTCTGCAACCCTGCCACAACCACCTGAAACAAAGAATGTCTTCATTCTGCACAACAAGATGCACTACTGCTAAGCTTCAACACAAGAATTGAACTTGTGGAGCAACCCAACACTAGAAACTTCAAGGGAAAGTAGATACAGACAATATAAGTACATTCCCAGATCCGCATGACAAGAAACCTCAATGCGGAGAAATGTAGAGCAATCTCATTTCTCCCAGACAACCTTCTTCACAGGCAGACACTCTGTCAAAACTCATCTTCCACTGCCGCCGGATCCAGAACTTGAAACTCTAGATATAACACCTCTGAACACCTCTGATCATCACTTCCAAACCGCACAAGCATATCTTCAACCATGAAGAAATGCAGAGCATAATACTGAGTATACCTCTGTCACATTGAACATCTTTTTATTCAAATTTTCTCAAAAGCACTTGGAAACCAAGTGAACCATCTGCTAGAGGTTGACATCAATGACAACACTAGCAATCTTCCAACACAAAGGTCTAGAAATCGAATGCTCGCTCTACAAATGCAAAAGGAATTGATAAAATTGAAAGATGGTGGCATCATTAAGCTCATTAGGCACTCTTCTTCAGTGTCTAACCTTGTTCTAGTGAAAAAGAATGGTGGTGACATTAGGTTTTGTGTGGATTTCAAGAACTTGAATATCAAATCTCTGAAGGATAACTTTCCATTGCCAAGCATGGATAATCTACTACAAAGAGTGAGAGGGTTAGAGATTATGTCCATGATGCGTGCGTTCTAAGGCTACAACTAGGTATAGTTGTCAAGGAGTTGGAACAACACAAAATGACATTCATGACTGCTTGGGGAACATGTGTTTATTTAAGAACACCTTTTAGTCTCAAGAATGCTAGGGCTACTTTTCAAAAGTTCATGGATGTGACTTTTGTTGGGCTCATTGATTGGATAATGGTAGTTTGTTAGGATGGTTTTATGACATTCGAAAAACAAAAATCATTGCAATCATTTGGAACTTATTTTAAAAGATGCCTATAGTTTGGGATTTCCCAGAATCTTAAGAAATGCATGTTTGGTATTGAAGCGTGCAAATTACTTGGGCATATTATTTTCAATAATGGAATTAGAATAGACCCTGAAAGAGTTAACATATTGACCTTATTTGTCAGCCCAAAACTATCAAGGGAATTCAATCCTTTGAACTTTGCTGAAAAGGCTAAGGCCATCTCCAAAATGCTCAAGGACAAGTTATGTGCTGGGATAAAGAACCAATTGAGTCATTCCTAGGAATCAAAAAAGCTTTTAAGCAAGCACTTGTGTTGGCTAGCCTTGATTACTTGAGGCCTTTTCAGTTGTTCTCGTTTGCATCATTCTACACCATGGCTACTGTTTTGCTGCAAAAGAACAAGGATGGATTTGAGTAGCCAATTGCTTTCTTTAACAAGTCACTTCAGTGTGCTGAATTGAAATACTCCATAATGGAAAAGCATGCTTATGCCCTTGTCAAGGTGGTAAAAAACTTGTCATTACCTTATAGGCACTAAGGTCATAACCTATATGCCACATATAATGGTAAAAGATGTTTTCATGCAATAAGAGGTTTCAGGTAAAAGGTGTAGGTGGATCAACAAAATACAGGAGTTTGATATGGATGTACAGGTCACCAAATTGGTTAGAGGCCAGAGGTTGGCCAAGCTCATGGCTAAAGCAAATCTTGAGGCAAATAGGTTAACAACTTAAGTGATGGTTAGTTCCCTACTCCTTGTATTTTGAAAGGTGATCTTTGATATGACAACATTTGGAATGTAATGTCCCCATTTTCGGATTCTCTTGCAGATCAATCAGAGCTGACTTTCTGGGTTGGTGACAGCATAATCAGAGGAATATTTCGATGTCACCAGGGTGTTCGGGTGATCCAATGGAGATGGTTGACACTTTCCAGAGGGATTTCGGACAACTTGTTCGTACTTACTATTTATAGTAAGTGCTTGCATGTCATTAATCTTTCTGGGTTTTTTTTGGGTTTGTTCTCTTTGGTCCCCGATGTTCACTGCTATTTTTAGTAAGTGGCAATTTGGCACTGTTGGGGCGACTTGGCAATCGATTATTGGCTCTCATAGACATTGCATTGAGTTCGGAGTTATCAGATGGTTTGTGGATCCAGTTGGCACCCTCAGAGTTGGCTTAGTTTGCTTATGGCCGTTACTATTTTTAGTAAGTTCGGGATTGGCACTGGAACGGGATTTGAGAGTGGGGTTGGATTCGTCTTGTCAAGACCTTTCCAACGAGCTATAGTTCATTAGTTTCCGACATCATCTTGGCCTCCGTTTTAAAGTCCGTAAATTAAACATTATTATTTAATATTGGACCTTGGTGCCTAGGCTCAACAACTTAATGTTGTTTTAAAAGAGGGGACTTTAAGGGTGATGTTGAGAAAAGAATTAAAGAGAATTATAATGTATTTTCCCTCTCATGTTTTATCCCACATGCAAGAGGATTTTAGAGACTCCCAATTGGAAAAGTATAAAAGGCGGAAAAGTGCTCTCATTTGGACATGCTTGGATTATTATTTTCTTCTGTCTTTGAGATTTCCCTTGCTAGGGTTTTGGAGCTTGGCTCTAAGGTTTGAGGATTCAAACCAGAGGCTCTTGGAGACAGAAACCTCCCTGAGTAGCAGTATCCCACAGGTGTGAAAGATCACCCAACGGTGCCAGTGTTGGTGGATACATCCAGTATTCACGTTGTGCTGAAATGGAGTCCGATGGATGAGATTTGTGGAGGTTTACTGAGCATATCTTTTGCAGATGTATTGAAGGGTAGCAAAGGCATATTTTCAGCTATTGATTTTGGTGTTTATGTGAGTTCTTGGAGCAGCCATACTCTTATCTTGGCTGGTCGTACCCCTTTGAGCAGGCCGTACCATATTGGGTGGTATTTGTTGGTGTTTTTGGAGCTGTTTACTTCTATTCTTGGTCGCCTAACTCTCACATCAGTCTGCAACAAGTTTACCATCAAAATACAGAGGTTTTGGGAAGTGTTTGATTGCTGTTCATGATCAGCCATGGCCGTACACTTGGTATAGAGAACGTGGGATTTACAGAGGGCTTTTACCTTTCATTTGCAGCCTTGTATGAGGTCTCATTGAGGTGTCTAGAGCCTTATCACTTGCTGATGACATTGTATTGACATTCCATATCATTTCTTGGAAGGTCTTGAGTGATTTCCAGCCATACCCATTGCTGGTCCGGCTATAGCAGAAATATCAAAGTGCAAAACTTAACATGGGTATGTAACAATAATTAATATTTGTGGATTTGATGATCTGGGTCATTGTTTGTTTATGCAAATTCATTGTATATTTTCTGGGTTTTCTATATATGCTCTATATTGTATGCTTCGGCAACACAACTGCAGGAAAACTGAAAACCCCTTCTGCATCTTCTATCTATCTAAAAGACCACACAAAAATAATAATAAAATATCACACAAAAGATTTTAAAAAATACTAACAGGTACGGCACATTACATGGAATTACTTAGAAAACTTTAATTGCCCACCTGATATGGCAGAAAATCAGAAAAGGATCCTTAAAATTACATCTCAAAAGTACATTTTATTACATGATGAGCTAATGTGGAGAAACCTTGAAGGGGTGTTATTAAAATGCATCAATCTAGAGTAGTCCCGTGGAGTCATGAATGAGTGTCAACAAGGAGTTTGTGGGTGGCATTTCATGGCTAAGACTATAGCTCGCAAAATTCTCGGGACAATTTATTGGTGGCCCACTTTATAAAGGGATGTGGCTAAGATGGTGATAAGGTGTGATGCTTGCAAAAGGTTTTTAGGTAAGATGAAGTTTGTAGATGTCTTACCTCTAGCATATCAGTCGAGGCTCCTTTTGAATAATGGGGCATCGATTTCATTGGTGAAATCATTGAGAAATCCAGCAATGGTTACAAGTGGATTTTTTTAGCTATTGATTATTTCACCAAGAGGGTTGAAGTTGTATCGACTAGAAACATCGTCTCTGAGTTGGTGGTTGACTTCTTGCTTTTAAGCATCATCATGAGATCTGAGTGCCTAGGAGGATTGTTGTTGATAATGCAATGTGCTTTAGAGCACGTAAATTCACTCATTTGTGCACCGAGTATGGCGTTGGCTCACTTTATTCTTCCCCTTATCTTCCCCTTATCCTCCCCAAGGAAATGAATAAGTTGAGTCCAACAACAAGAATCTCATGAAAATTGTAAAGAGGACACTTGAGCTAAATAAGAAAAGGTGGGATGATAAGCTTAGGTTTGCTCTTTGGGAATATAGAGCGACTTACAAGAGGTCCATTGGAAGAAGTCCTTTTGAAATGGTTTATGGGACTAGTGCCTGCTTGCTAGTAAACATAGAGTTACGTTGTATAAATTGTTGTAGGAGGTTGAAGGCCATGAGGATGCACATGATAAGGAACTTGCTATGACAAGAAAAGTTGAAGTACTTGTTTGACAGAAGGGCTATTCAGAGGTGTTTTCAGCTGGGAGGCATTGTATTGTTGTAGAATGTGAGGTCGGAAGACAAAGGTAAACATGGGAAATTTGATGCTCTTTGGCTGGGTTCTTATGTCATTAATGATCAATGTGGACTAGGTACCTTTTACCTTAGGAGGTTGGATGGGAATCTCTTGGAATTGCTTGTCCACGGGCAACACTTGAATCATTGTTTTGCTGAGTGTACTATATATTTAAAACTATTGTACATACTTTCTCCTTTTGTCTTCTCTTGTGCAATCATGATTGTTGTTTGCTCATGATAAAGTGTTCATTGCTTAGGTTTTGCCCTCGCTTTGTGTTGTGTTGCCCCTTTATATGCTTTGTGTTTTGTGTGTTTTGTTGTGCCCTTTGTTTGTACCTTGGAGATACCCTAGATTCTTGTGTTTGCAAGAGGCACACATCCCCAACCAGAACCAATGTTGGCTAGGTCCCCAAAATTGTAAATTTCATGCCTTCTTTGTTGCCCCTGTTCGCTAGTTGGCCCCTCATTGATTACCTATTTGAAATATTCTTTCAATGGTCCCATTGGAAAATATCATGCTTTGTGTTATGAGTTTTGTCCTTGTAATCGGTTTGTGTGTAATATACACCCCTGTTTTGCCTTAGTTTTTTTTGTTTGTTTGTTTGTTGTGTTTAAGATAAGTAGACAGAAATGCAGAAGGTGTCTTTCACATACTTCAATATGTTTTAAATCTTTAATTCAAACATGTATATATCTATTTGTCGGCCTCCCATTCCGCAAACTCTTCAACGGTAAAAATGTAACGGATATGCTTTGCTCTCCAGTGGGGATGAATAACGGTTAACTCCTTATTGTAACGGGAACGGGCCACTCTTAACGGGCAACTCTTATTAATTACTCCGTGCCTTTGACATCAATGACAACTTATTCCAACACTAGAATCCAAGCTGAAACATAAAATTATTGCAGCATTCCACAATTCTCCACTTGCTGTTCATACTAGATTTTTCAAGATTTATAGACGAGTTTGGAGTAGATACTCATGGAAGGGCTTGAAAGAGGATGTTTTGCAACATGTACGAGAATGTGAAGCTTGTGAAAGGATGAAACATGAAGCCACATTCTCAACAGGACTTCTTCAGCCCCTTCCCATTCCTTAGCAGAAATGGAAATCTGTGTCAATGGGCTTCATTATAAGCTTGCCTCTAGTGGGGGGAAAGAATTGTATCTTTGTGGTTGTGGATCATTTGACAAAGTTTGCACACTTGTCTATTCCTAGTGATCTCAAAACTCCACAGGTAGCGGATCTTTTCTTCAAGGAGATCTTTTGACTGCATGGATTACACCTTACTCAATGATAGGGATGCACGCTTCGTGAGTGCCTTCTAGCAAGAGTTATTCAAGTTGATAGTGATAGAAGTGACACCAAGCATCTGTGACCACATGGGTTGAGAGGTACTTGCGAGGAGTTTTGTGACTGATAACCAATCAACTTGAGTGCAGTGGTTGTACCTAGGGGATTATTGCTACAACACTACCTACCACATTTCAATGTAGATGTCCCCGTTTATGGCATTGTATGGATATGATGCTCCAACTTTCACTGAACTAACGGTTCTGGAGACTCGAGTACCTATAGCAGGGGAGTTCATTGAGTAGAGTAAACAAAAATTGATGGGTCTATGTGATTAGCTTTAGCGTGCACAAAAGTAGCAAAAGATTTGTGTTGACAAACATTAAATGGAGAGGCATTTTGAGGTGGGAGACATGGTTTTCCTCCAGTTGCAAGCTTACAAACAGACTTCCTTAAAAGGGGTGGATCTAAAAAGCTTAAACCGCACTTCTTTGTCGTATTGGAGAAGTGGTTTATGTGTTGGAGCTTCCTCCTAACAGTTGGACCCATAACATTTTTCATGTATCTTATTTAAAAAGGGCAGTGGGACAGCAAATAATCACCTTCTGCTGAACTTCGACCTCTTGATGATGAAGGAAAGTTAATCTTAGTGCCTGATGAGATACTTGGAACTAGAGAGAAGCGATTGCAGAGTTGTGTATGGACTGAACTCTTGGTGCAATGGAAAGGGTTGCCTAGGGAGGATGCTACTTGGGAGTCAGTCGCTATCCTGGATAACCTAGCCTTGTCTTGCTTGAGGGCAAGTAAATTCAGAGAGGTTGGACGTGTAATGCCCCCTTTTTAATCTGAGTGTTGAATGGGAGCTCTGTTGGCAGTTAATTAGGAAGTAACGATTTTGTCAACAGTTAGTTAGGACCGAGTCTTCAGCTTGAATATGACAACGGAGTCTTTAGCTTGAATAAGGCAAATAAGTTTCCTGGTTAGCACTGTCAGTTGTCATAGCAAAATAAGGAAGTTGTCTAATTTATACCCATGATTGAGGAGTGAATTGGCAGTTAACTGCTACCAATTATAGAATTTATTTCCATTGATTGGGGATCATGAAAGTTGTGGGTATAGGGAGCGCTCAAGGCAAAGGAGAATCATCTTTTGCAAATTAACAAATGAACTTAAACTACAGCTTCAAGAAGATTGAGGCTGCTACAACATCTTGGAAGGTTGAGGATGAACCCGTTCAAGTTTGCACCTGTTTACAACCTTGGGGACAAAAACCCTCAAGTGTGGAAAGATAGGACCGTGTCGAAAGTCAAGAACCAGTAGGTCAATCTGTTTGTAATCTGCAGGGTGCCTAGGACATTCCAGGATTCAGATCTGTGTGTTGGGTGTTCCAGTGAGTTACATTAGATTAATTCTTTCCATTTGAATGAATGTGTTGTCATAAGGATAAATAAAATTTTCTGCTGTTATCCTTTTCTGGGTTGATTTCTGTACCCATATAGCTTTGAACAGTACACAGGTCCTTTTTGCTGCTCCATCAAAGTTTTAAGTTTATGTTAAATTGTTAGAGGAGTTTGACAAAGTATGTTGGAAGTTCAATGTGCATTAACTGAGTGTGTGCTTGCTTATTCACATTGTATGAGTTTCTGCTTAATTTGCATTGCAATATGACTATTTTATGGTTTCTACTTTCTAGTTTATTTGGGCAAAGTAATCTGTAAACACATGTATGTGAACAATGTTAAAGGTACTTATATTTTTTTGTATGAAAATCTTGAACAATATGATACTAGCAATTACAGAAAATGTGCTCCCAAACATACTTTTCCAAGTCACTTGTGATGAGATTTTCAATGTGCTAAAACATTTAGCCATATAGCTCCATAGTTAGAAAGATGCTATAGCAAAGTGGATCTTTCGAAAGGTGCTATGTTCAGTGTTCACTTTGTAGGACTGTCTAAGAACTGCAACAGATAAGACACATCTTGTCCTAAGAGCACTCATAGACTTTTCATGTCTCCAGAAATATTCTGATAGCAGAGATGAGCAGGGGAAAACTACCAGAACTTTATTTAAACTTTCTTTTTGAAGCTTATGCATAAGGCTAATTGCTGATAGAACCAATTGGGCAGGGTGAGACGATCACTCTTGCATTGTGGCTATAACCACTTTGCTTGCATCATTCATTGTTGTAGTCCAGATTGATACGTCCTTTATGCCACACAATATTTCTATGAAACAAGAAAGTTGGATTTATAGTAAATGCATTGATTAATGATAGAAGCTGTTTACTCTGCAGCTGTGTGAGAGATGTTAAAATTATCTAATTTTTTTATTCTTCTTGCAAACTCATCAGAATTACATTGTAATAATAATGGAAGTTGAAGCAGAATATGGTGTATGCATCAATATTAGTTATGCCATAGGTCAATAATCTTTAAAAGTTTTCCCCTGACAAATTTCACACTTCTGCATGGTTTTATAGGCTTTGCCATTTGGTGGAGTAAAGGACAGTGGATTTGGAAGGTTTGCTGGGGTTGAAGGTCTCCGTGCATGTTGTCTTGTAAAATCTGTTGTAGAGGATAGATGGTGGCCATACATTAAGACCAAGATTCCAAAGCCACTGCAGGTATATGCAATAAGTTTTGGAATCTAACATGAATTCTTCTTCAGTGCTTTGCATTTTTAGCTTCATTTGTCTTACTGGTTTATTTGATGATGCTGATTATTTTTATTATTTTAGTATCCTGTGGCAGAAAACGCTTTTGAGTTTCAGGAGGCTCTTGTTGAATTACTATATGGTTTAAGCATTTGGGACAAGCTTAGAGGGCTGCTCAATGTGTTCAAACTTTTAACTGAACCAAATATTCCAGTTGCAACAACTGCAAAAGTTCAATAAAGTCCTTTTTAGAATAACAAAACATTGGTGTTATTGGCAGAATTTTTTCCAAAGATAATTTCTAGGACTGCTTCAATACTGTTGTTTGCTACCATCTTGTAAAAATTTGTAGCTCCCTTGTGGCATATAAAAGATTCAGTTTTTACCCCATGTTTGATTGTAAAAGATGAAATTTAGGAGTTTGGTTCTCCTAAGAGAGGTATCCTTTCACTTCAAAGTAATGGTCTAGAGACTGAATGCTATGCACATGTTTGATTGAAGAAGATAGAAATACAAGAAGTTGTTAATGCAAGGGAATAGTTCTCCTAAGAGGGGAATTCTTTCACTTTGAAGTAGCGGTATAGAGACTGAATGCTATCAGTGCTGAACAGATATGAGAACTTGTAATTGTAAGAAATGAAAGGTGTCCTGGAATACCAGAGCCAAACCAAGGTTGGCATGCATTAAGTTCCTTTTTACAAGGGATTTATAAAGTGATTCTATTTTGTGCATGACAAAATCAATAAATTGGGAGATCGTGGCTCAGGTTATTGAACTGGGAAGATCTTGAAGCACAGTTTTGTTTTAATTGCATTTTTCAGTGCTAAAGTCAACCACATTGGTGTTATCTAATCAGGATATGTATAAGAAAGTTAAGCAAATGATTTGTAAGTGAACCTAGTCTGAATGTTGAAGTAAAGAAAATTGCAAGAACGTTTGTTTCTCAGGATCAATACCTCCCGAAGAAGTTAGATACAAGAGAAACAAAAATTAAAAGAGACATGTTTGTTGCCTGTGGAGCTAAGGCTGGACACTCTCTTGCCAGGTATCAGGAAATGCTCTTGTGATTGTGTTAAGTATGTGCAGTCAAGAACCCATGGATGAATCTTCATTCCGTAGTTTGGTAAATGCCCATGGGAGGGAAAACTGTATGCTTGGCAATTACAGCTTTTCAAACCAAAAACAAAAATTCAGTCTTTTTTCTTTCTTTCTTAATGTCCGTTGGTGTCGTGAAGTGGTATATCTTTGAAATCCTGAAGTACAAGTTGTTTGTTTAGGTTCACATTTTTTTTCAAAAAATTAATCGTGCTGCTTGAAGGTTATGAGATTTTTTCATAAATCTGATCTAATTGAGAGTAGTTTTGAATGAATTTTGAACTTGCAAGAATTTATGATTTTTACAATTTGTGATAATTTTATAACATGCACAGCTTATTTCTTTTTCGATATAAATTTCTAATGCTTATATTGATTTATTAATTTAGCCATTTCTGTCATTTATTGAATGTCCAAATTAACAGACTGCATTAAATTTCCTCAGAAAGAAGCCAACACATTCTTTTTGGCTGACAGCTGTAGATGGAAAATAAACAGTTGCACAGTATATTGCATATAGATAATTCTTTGGAATCCTTATCTATTGCTAATATTTTCTTCAATTTAAATTGTGTAATGTTCACAAACAATGTTAAACGAAATGCACAGAAATGCCAAAAAAGGTCCAAATCTGGAATTGCTTCTGACAATGTGATCAATCCTCTAGAAAAATTAAATGATTAGAAATACAATCATAAGATATCAAGTAGGTGGTTTTTCACAATGTGTCAAATTATGTGATATTTTATCAAGCTTTAATTGCATAGTTTTTTGAGTCAATCTCATTGATCCATATTTCATGAGTTGTGGTTCACAAGAACCCATCTCTTGTGAACCACCACTCATGAAATATGGGCCAATGAGATCGAGTAAAAAACTATGCAATTAAATCTTAATAGCACATCACGTGACAATTATAATATGTGAAGAATCAAATATTTCATAATAAATAATGTGCAAAACAATAGCTAGGATAATACAAAACGAGATGTATGGTGGGTATTAATGTACCTTAATATTTAATAGACTTGTAATAGATTACCTTTTGAGGTACAATTATACTATACCACTTGAGTTGACTTAATGGTGAAGGCTTTTATATTCTAAAATGGAGGTTATGAGTTTGAATTTTTGAGTTTAGAGTCATATCCTTAATTGAAAAATGTGTAAGGTAAATGAAAAACAATCCCATTGTGGATGTTAGGTGTTAAGGAAACAAAATTTGAATACACAAGTAACTTGTAATTTTGCTTGATTTGTGTGCACTCTTTCTTGGTGTTGGAGGCGTTAAACTTGGTTTTGATTTGCTAGTGACAGTGGTGAAGGGGATGGTGAATGTGTCTGCAACTTCTCTTGGGTGTAGTGGTGTTGGTGGTGTGAATGCGTCTATAGCTTCTCTTGGGCACGGTGGAGTTGGTGGCGTGAAGAGCTCGATCCTACATGGCTATTATTGGTTCGAGGGCTCAAGCTCGCCCCTCTTTGAGAGAAACTCTGGACTCTGCCCTACGTACAATCATCTTTGGTTGTATTGTGTGGTTAGGATGTTATCGATAATGAAGAATTTAATCTTCACCATGAGGTGATTTTCAGGTTCAACAATTTGCGGCCTTCTCCCAACTTACACAAATGGGTCCTAGAATCTTTCAAGCCCCTCATGGAGGGCAAGATTGAGCTCTTCCCTTGTGCAAGGGGCTTCTTCATTGCGACTTTTGCGACCTCTGAGAAGAGGGATTTAGTGCTAGATGACAAGGTTTGGTAGTGGGGAGTGCACTTCCTCTTGATCAAACCATGGTCTATCTCCTTCAACCCACTAACCGAACCTCTCAACATCAGATCAATATGGGTTAGGCTCCAAATTCTTCCTCCAGTTCTAGGAAGATTCCTTCTATGAGACCATTGACAATGCAATTGGTCACTACTTGAAAGTTGACTCCACTACTTCGTTCATGGAACACTTTATGTTTGCCTGTATTTTGGTGGATATTTATATCTCCAAACCTCTTCACGGATATATAGTATTGATGGTGGGGGAAAGGCCTTGGACACAACAACTAGATTATGAGGGCCTCTTCTTGAGATGTAGAAGATGCTCTCTATTGGTCACTTGGCCTCCGATTGACCCCATTCTCGCCGCAAGAATGTAGCTATGTGGTGGAAGAATGCCCTCGATGAGCACTTGACCATCAATGCTTCAGAATCTCTGGTGGATGGTTCTTTTCAGGATGATGAGCCTTCCGAGTATATTGAGACCTCTCCTCCCACCCCCTTGGGGTGGGTGTGGTTTCGGCGAGCCCCTCGACTCCACCTGTCACACCCTGTTTTTGAACTTCTTACATGTTTGAATTAATTTCAATTTTTGTTTCAATAGTTGTATAAAGCTTTAATAATTGGATAATGTTTGATAATATTTGGACTATTTTATTTTATGAAAGTCAACAATTTGTTTTGACAAAAAGATTCTTTGAAAAAATTAATATTCTTGTATTCGTAAAAATTTGAATATTTGTTGATAGACAAGTATGTGTTATTCTTAACCTCTTTCTGGAAACGTGTTTGGATGACATGATAGAAAGGTTATAAAATTTCATTATATTTGTGTTGCTTAAATTTATTCATTAATTCTATTAATGATGTGCATATATTATTATTTGCGATTTATCGATATAATATATCAGACTAACTACCTTGTTGATTAAAATGAAGTGAATGTAGGTTAGAGTTTATTTCCGCTCCCGGTCGAGGAGGGAGAGTATCATCAAGGAGATGATTGCCGATTGAGTTGAATCGACGTTTCGTACCATGATGCTAAGAACTTATTATGCACACACCATTGGTTTGATTGTTTTGAATTAGATAATTGGGAAGGGCCTGAACCTAGACACAAACACCATAAAGGTGAATGAAGTGAGTTTCACAAGCAGTGAAATCGAGAAAGGGGATTTTGAAAGGGTCCGAACCCTTGAACAACTAAAGGCAGACCCGTTGCAAAAAACAAGGACAAAACGTCATGGATTAGACGACACTAGAACCTGACCTAGCAATACGAACGCCTTTGACCCGAGGGTGCAAAGTAGAAACAAACTTAGGAAGACCTTTCTTCCTTCTTTGAACAATGGTCCATGAACACAAAGTCTTAAGTCAACAGAACAAGCAGAGAGGGGAATCCTCATCTGATTCCACTATTAAAGGCGAAACTCGAGAAGAGGAGGAAGCCCCAACACAAGAAGCTGGGGTACCTGATGATTGAACTGGAGTAGGGAGCTCTTGAACGTCCGCAAGAGAAGGGGCAACCAATCGCTGATTAGAAGTCACTGGAGGAAGTGAGGGACATGCGACAACCTTAGCCGCCAAAGCTCCCACAGGACACAAAGTGGGCGAAGCAACAATCGAAGAGGGCTCACCAGCTGGCAAGGGAGCATCCTTCGGAGAGTCAGAAGCATTGATGGTCAAGTGATCATTCAAAGCATTCTTCCACCAGGTGGCCGCACCCTTGCGACGAGAGTGGGGACAAATGGAGGCCAGGGGGCCAGTGGCAAAGCACTGCCTATATCTGAACGAGAGGCCCTCATAATCAAGCAGTTGCGACCACGACCTATCCCCAACCTGCAGAACCACCTCCCCATGTAGGGGTTTAGAGATGTCAATATCGACCAAAATGTGGGCAAACGTGGAGTGTCCCATGTAAGAGGTTGTAGAATCCACCATCAAGAAGTGATCGATAGCATTTCCAATGTCCTCGTAGCAGGAATCTTCCCAACACTAAAGAGGGAGATTCAGGAGCCTAACCCAAGTTGGCTCGATGTTGAGAGGCTTGGTAAGAGGGTTTAAGGAGCAAGACCAAGGTTTAATGAAGAGGGAATGCACTCCCCACATCCAACCCTGACCATTCGGCACAATATCCTGCTCCTCTGGGGAAGCGAAGGCCATCACAAAGAAACCCCTGGCGCATGGAAACAACTCAATCTTGCCCTCCACCGAGGGCATTCAAGACTCCAAGACTCAGTTGTGAAGGTCTGACAGGGATGGCCACAAGTTGTTGAATCTACAAACAACCCCATGATTTTGATAAAATTCCTCATTCTCAAGAACCTCCTGCCAACACACCACAACTGGGGGAGGTAGTGTAGAGGGTAGAGGAACATCTCTTGAAGAGGGGAGAGCATGAAGCTTTCTGTAAGATAAAGTATCATTTGCTTCAGGAAAGAGGGCCCTAAAGGATCCATGCCCTCTTGAAGGAACATTGAAACCATTGGGCATTGGAGGAAAACCCATCGTAGGTACAATAGAGGAGATGCCGACAGATGGAGCCTCCGTCAAAATCTGCACAACAATGCCATCAACTAACCCAAGACCTGCAGCCACAACATCAACTGGAAGGGCCAACTTCTGGACATCGCTCGGGGATGGGGATAGGATGACGAGGGTCAGGGACGCCTTCTCTACATTCAAAAAACCTTCATGCGGGAGCTCAATCACAACGATTCCTTGTTCCATTGTGACTAATGTCTATGAGATGTTTTGTAAAGAATGTTACGATTGGTTTGATTGTTACGCCTTGTGTTGGTTAGTTGTAAGAGTTTGGTCGCACTGTGTTAATGCATTAATAAGTATTTTCTAAGTCTTATGATTGTCCTTTTGTCACTGTCAAGTTGCTTTACCGTCACCTCGAAATAACACTAATCTTTGAATGGTTTTGGCATCGGTTTAAAGGTCTATCTCTCCCATGCATAAGTGTCGTAGGAGCCATTATCATATTGTGCTTGTTTGATTGATATATTAATATTGTTGAGGTTCAAGATGGTGATTTTAATAGAAGGTATGTAAATCTAGTAACATAAATAATAATAAGAATTATTATGTTGTGCTTTGTTTTCGAAAGAGAGTAAATGGGGAGAGCAAGTCGTGGCAAATTTCATGAAGTTGTTTTGGTGGAGATAGTGAAAATTTAAAACAGGGAGTGTGTTGGCCAAAATGGATGCCACTCTTAGCCTTTTTTCTGAGTAGTCTCCAACAAACTAGAGAGGTCAATAATGAAGGTTTTTGCATGCCATGTGCTGGCAATAAAAAAGAAATGGAAGGGCATTGAATCAAGGGAAGAAAAGAGGTGTTTGCATTTAATTTGGGTGCCAATTTTACAAGGAAAAAAAAGAAGAAAATAGAGAGAGGAGGTAGGGTGAGCAGGAAGGGAGATTTGCAGCTGAACATTGAGAAGAAGTCCACGTCTTGGTATGTGCTTGAATGATGACCATTTTTGGTTTGTTTTAAATGCAGACATAAGAATGTTTTGTAGCATTCTCCATACAATATCGTGGCGTCAATCATGTGTAGGGCTTTTTGGTTTTCAATTTAATCTTTTGACATTGAATAACACCTAGCATTAGGTCGATTCTCTGTTGCTCCGAAACTATTATTTTTGAATGTATAAATGTTATAGACATTGGGTATTTGAATTGATTTGTTTGAATAGACAATTTCCTTGAGCATTGGCTATTTGTATTTGGCAAAATATGAGTATATATTTACTCATATATGTGTATATGTATACTGTAAATACATATACACATATATGGATAAATATATATGAGTTTAGAATGTATTTTCTTTGGCGAAGAAGTTAAAATAGTTGCTATCATTTCGGGTAGAAGATAATATTTTCTAGGACATCAAATATGTAGTCTAAAACCATAGTAAATACTCAGGAATGAACGCATATGCTGGGCCGATTCATACCAGGCCATAAACTAGTTCTGGGACAACAAAAATAAGACACGTCTTTTAGTCGATTTGGTCACATATGGGTAGCCATATTAGTATTTGTTAAACAAGAATTTATTTCTGCTGTTGAAATACCTTTAGAGGCAGAGTGGCATTTTATTTTATAAATAACTATAGGAGATATTTCTATAGTTATCTTGCATACAGAAAAACCAAATGTTAGAAGTTCAATTCTCATCAGAAATTAACCGTTAGTATGAAATCAATATCCCACCAGCTATAAAGTGATTATGATTTCACACTTTGCATAAAACCAGAAATAGTCTCCATGCTGAAATAGAGTTAAAATTGAAAGTTTATTGGAACATAACAATATTTTTGGAAGCTAGTTTGTAAGAGTGCAAAAAGATTAGAAACTCAATTATTTTAATCAACCTTATACTTTGGAAGGATGAAAAATGATTCAATCATTTTGTATATGTAAACAATGATTGAATTGTTGTAGTTTAGGATAGAACATAGAATAGTCTTATGGATACGGTTATGAGTTGGAAGCAAGAGTTTCTCAACTTATAAATGTACTCATAAGCATGTGTATCATTTGCAATAACTAAAGGTTACTATGAGATTTAGAGTATTGTTTGTCTTAACTTATAACATATATGATAGATTCAGAACATCCAAGTAAATTTACTTCGTAAGTTATTTGTGATTCCCATGATACCTTCTTAATATTTATATGTGATAAACTGAGCACAGTTAGATGTGTTATATAACAATAGCTAATTCAGATTTAATGATTTCATAAGCATATAAATATTTATATAGGGGTGTACATGCAGATTTCTATGTATACACCTATATAGATATTTGCATGTACGAGTTTGAAAAATATGAACAATAGGCAGAACCTTGAGATATTCTCAGTTGAGGTAGAATATTGAAGTTTTTAAGGTCTGAATTATAATGCCTTGGATTTTCTCAAGTAAGAGACTGAATTTTATTGTCCTATCTATCATTTTCAAAGTTCAAAAAAGATGCATGTTGATTTTATTCTTTTTGTTTTATATATGATCAGTTTGGTGAGAAGTCAAGGTAAACTTTGCTTTTATCAATTTGGTTAAACCTATTTGGATGGTCATATTATTGAATCAATATAGTGTCTGATTTTTGTGTAAGAAGAGTTGATTGCGACTTGTTTGGTGTTGAGTCAAGTTGAGATAGGGCGTGAATAACTGACCCATATTTCTGCTTTGGAATATGACATTGTAATGAAATGCTTTCACCAAAGTAATGCGTTTTGCTATGTGCATTGTCAATGAATGGTATTTGATAGGGTTGTATGTTTAATCAGTTGTCATACTTAGCTAGAGGTCATCTAGGGTTGTATGGCATATTACATGTGATAGAGTCAATACTTTAGACTAGTTCTTGGTTGGCATGGTATATTTGCCGATATCTCTATCTTCCACCCTCACAAAGGGTAGTGCCACTTCCAATAGGAAGGTGTGCGTGGGACTACCGGTCTATGGATTTAGGTAAAGCACCTCAATGATGCTCTTCCTCCACGCAACTGTACAGTTCTCTACAGGCTTGGAACTTGGAGACACATTTATACATATTGGATCATTGTATTATATGATTTGCAAATTGTACAATGCATTATACTTGTGATTAAAGATTTGAGATAGATCTAATGTACAAGTGAATTATACTATTATTTCATTGTATAGATTTTGAAATTGCTGTAAAGATAAATAGTTGTTGATGAATTATGTATTGTGGCAAAAGGTAGATTGTATTTGAATCTTTTGTAAAGAAAATTTATCCTTGAAAACTATGCATGAACCATTATGATGTATTTGTACTTTAGAAAATTAATTATAGTGGTCTTTAGATGAATGTTTATCGATACGAAGGAGGTTCATCACACCTCCCGAGTCCTCCTCATTAGATCGGGCTCTAATTGCCCCTTTGTCAGCTTTTGCCCCCTCATGGCAGGTGGTGTGGAGATCTGAGCTCCATTTTTTCTTCCAACTTCTAGAACTGGACCATCCCCCTCTTTGCGCGAGCTATCATCCTCTCTCCCCCTGTTCTAAGGTTTTGGATTTGGGGTTATCTTGGATGATTGTTCAAAGAAGGAAGAAAGGCCTCCCAAAATCTATTTTTGTCTCCCACCTCGGGTCAAGGTAGTTAGGTTTGCTAGATTGGGATAAGGCTTAGTGTAGTCTCTAATCCCTCGGGTCAAGGGAGTTCAGTTTGCTAGATTGGGATAAAGCATAGTGTAGTCTCTCTTCCTTGGATGTTATGCTTTTGTTATGTAGTAGCGAGGTTGTTATTTCTGTGCTATGTTGTTTATCCCATATTTCATGGTTATACTCATTACGTCTACCTTTTTGTTTCTGTCTAGATCCTTTCAAAAACCCACTTTTACCAATATTAAAAACTTATAATTAACACACCATTATGATTTAATTACACATCAAAGTAAGTATAGTACAACAATGAGTAAGTTCTATAAACTAGCACTAGCACTATTATGAGTGTGCTGATAGAGAATATGGATGTGTGTTATTTGAAAGTGTTTTGTTGTACTCAGGTAAATGGTTTTCCTTATATAGTGAAGCAATTTCAGCCAGCGAATAAAATATTTTGGCTTGAGACATCATTTTTGGAATTGATTTTTTTGAGTTTTAAAACTCACAAGAAAAAGCCTCTTGACTAATTAGGTTACAATAACATGCATTTTAATTCAAACATGATTTATTGACTGCTAAGTGGAAAAAATCTTGTAGAAGTGTATTGAAATATTTTGGAAAAAAAGTATAAAAATAAGCAAATGTTTATAAACTTTTAAGAAAAATATAGAAAAACTTATGTTTTATGACTATTCTTGAATGTCAAACAATTTAAAGATAAATTTTGGTCAATAAAAATAGGACAATATGTAGATGAGGGGTAAAATTGTCATTGACTGTTTGACCATTATAATTTTTGCTAAAAACCACATCTTACAAGCTTCCTACTTAAAAATGAATCCACTCAAACAACTACTTAAAAAATGCCATTGACTATTTGACTATTGTTTTTGTACACCAAACTGCCTTTTATAATGAAACATAATAATTTTTCTAAATTTCTATTTATTTCTCAATATTCATCTGAAATTGTGGACAAAATTTTCATCAATCCACTCTAAGGCATAGGAAGAGAAACACTATCAGCAAGCTTAGGGATGAGCATGGGACTGTGTGTGAGGAAGATGGTGAGATCGGGAGGTTAGCCTCCAACTACTTTGAGGCTTTGTTAGCCGCTCAACAGTTCAGTGCCACTACAAAAGACAATGTTTCTCTTCTGGACTTCATACTGACCATGTTGTTTGCGGATGATAACTTCTTATTGACTAAACCCATCTCGGAGGAGGAAGTTAGAGCGGCTATCTTCTCTATGGGTGCCTTCAAAGCCCCTGGTCTGGATGGGTTCCCCCCAACTTTCTTTCAAACCTTCTAGGAGATTGTTGGGAAAGATGTTTTTAATGCGACCAAGGATTTCTTCCGAATGGGTCGACTCCTACGAAAGTTGAACAACACCTTTATTACTCTAATACCTAAGAAGTTTGAAGCCAATTCCATGACTGACTTTAGACCTATCAACCTTTGCAATACGGTGTACAAGGTCTTCACCAAAATCTTGGTTTTTAGGCTTCAACCTCTCCTAGACAAGCTCATTTCTCCGAACCAGAAGGGTTTTGTTCATGGGAGGCAGATTCTTGATGCGCCCATCACAACTCATGAGATTATTCACTCAATCTCCAAGAGCAACACCCCAGGCATGATTTTCGAATTGGACATTTCCAAAGCCTATGATAGGGTTAATTAGGATTTTTTGCTCAGGGTCCTCAGGAAATTTGGCTTTCAAGAAAAGGTTGTTAATATGATCAAGGAATGTATTTCTCGGGTGCGCTTCTCGGTGCTGGTCAATGGTTCCCCTAAAGGTTTCTTCCCCTCCGGGAGGGGCCTTAGGCAAGGCGACCCTCTTTCTCCTTACCTCTTTATCTTGTTGGCTGAAGTGTTGGGAAGGAATGCCTGTAATTTGTTGATGCAAGGAACTCTGCGTGGTATCAAGCCTGCCTCTACTGCTCAGACATCGATCATACAACAGTTTGTTGACGATACTATACTATTTGAGATTGCCTCAGTTATTGAAGCAAGAAATTAGAAAGGACTTCTCAAAGCTTATGAAGGGGCCTCTGGCCAAAGTATCAACTTTGAGAAAAGTCATATTTATTTTCTCAATACCCAGGAGGATCTGCAACGAAAAATAACCAAAGTCCTAGGCTGTTCGAGTGCGAGGCTCCCAACCACTTACCTGGGCCTTCCACTTACTACCACCAAAGTCTCCTTTGACTATTGGAATGGGCTATTGGAACGAATACAGAGGAAATTGGCTGGGTGAAAAGTTGCTCTTCTGAGTCAAGCAGGGAAATTCCAACTCCATAAAGCCTCTCTCCAAGTTATGCCTAACTACTCCTTAATCTTGTTTAAAATTCCAAAGTATGTGGCCGAGAAAATTGAACAAATACAAAAGAAATTCCTTTGGTCTGGTATTGACGAGAAACAGAGAATTGCCCTTGTTGGCTGGGAAAAGGTCTGTACCCCTAGATGTCAGGGGGGATTGGGACTAAGAAGAATTCACCTCATGAATCGTGCCTTTTTGTCCAAGGTGGGGTGGAACTTATCCAAGGCAATAAAGATTGGGGTGATATCATGGTGGCTAAGTATTTCGATGGGGATAGGGGTAAAAAGCTTCTTGCTGGGTTTGGATTACCTAAAGGCTTTGTCATATGGAATAGGACCCTTAAGACCCGTGGCCTTCTTCTTCAAGGCATAAGGTGGAGGATTGGGGATGACAGGGATGTTAATTTCTGGGAGGATAGATCGCTGAAGGACCAACCCCTCAAAGAGATGGAATATGGCATAATTGTGGATAAAGCCTGCAGTTTTTTGGCTCCAAGGTGGCAAATTACTTGAGGGGTAATTGGGGTTTCAGGAACTGGAAGGATATGATGGACTGTGTCACTAAGCATGAAGAGGATAGGATGCTTGCTCTTCAACTCCAAAGGGATTTGGAGGACTTTAGACTCCCTCTCTTCCCTAAGCAAGATCAAATGATTTGGGACAAGGATAGCAAAGGCCTATTTTATGTGAAAAGTGCTTATAGTCTGCTGTTAGACCCAAGCAAGGACAAGCTTTGGGAAAAAGTTTGGATCCCTAAACTTTTACCCAAAAATTAATTTCTTCTGGTGGACCCTGATGCATAATAAAATCCTAACCCTTGACAATCTAAAAAAAGAGAGGTTTTCAAATGCCGAGCAGGTGTATTCTTTGTGGTACTGAGGAAGAGACTGTTAACCATCTCATACTTCAATGCAGGTTTCCTTGGGTGGTCTAGGGTTTAATCCTACAAAAACTTAATTTGTGTTGGACCTTAAATAGTAATATAACGGCCATGGTTTGGGATTGGAGGCCCCCCTTTAGACCTATGTTTCTGGTAACCAGGGAGCTATGGTTACAAATTCCTCCCAACTTAGCCTGGAGCTTATGGAAGGAACGTAACAATAGGGTGTTCAGGGATCAATTCAGAACACCTATGGTAGTGTTTCAGAGTTGCGCCAAGTTGTTGGCTGAGAACATTAACTTTTACAAATTCAAAACTGCTGAAAATCCCCCTGGTAGGGAGGAGCAGAGTCTTTTAAAGCATTAGAAGATTAGCCTTGGTTCTTGCCAAATTGACAATTCTAAAAGGCTTGCTAGAACCAAGACCAGGTGGGCCACGCCTCACAAAGGTTGGTTTAAGCTCAACTTCGATAGAGCTGCTAAGGGGAATCCGAGGGTGGCTAGTGGAGGAGGAATCATAAGAACTGATATAGAAGCCTTTGTGGCTGCCTATTTTGGGGGCTTTGGTTTTAAGAGTAACAATGAGGCAGAAGCCTTAGCCATGCTATGGGGTATCAAGCTAGCTATTTCTTTGAACATCAGACTCTTACATGTTAAAGGGGATTCACAATTGATTGTGAATGCTGCTCGGGGGTCGGTGGAGATAGGGTGGTACCTAGCAGAGATTATGGGAGATGTCAAGTTGCTCCTTAATGGTTTGGAGGAATTTAATATCTCGTACATTTACAGAGAAGGAAATGCTGTTGCTGATGCGATGACTAATCTGGGCAGCGACATAAAGGGATGGTAATGCTGTAGGAGTATGTCCAGTCTGCATAATGCGATTCATACTCTCATAAAGAAGGATGGGGATGGTTGCTATGATTAGGTGAGCCTGGGCCGTGGCCATTCTCTATTTGAGGTTGGGTGGTGGCAGCCATTTGTTTCCTGTTGAGCTCCATTTAATCGGGTTCAAAGTTGAAAGCATTTGGTTGATTAACAGGTTTGGCGGGGAGGAAATTTTGAAATTTCAAAAGAGAACGGGTGGGAGTACGAGAGTCTTGAATTAGCAGCTGACTAGTTAGATGACTAATACTCCTTAATGGCTTGAGAAGAGGGCTAGTGTGGAGTGGAGGATAGGCTGGACTGCTAACTGTCAGCAAGCGAGGGGCTTTGGTTGGCGAGATGACTGGATGACAAGTACAAGACATTGGCACCTTGTGATTGGTGGAAGATCAAGATTTAGATCTACTTGGACTAAAAGGACCTTGTTGTGGCCTTTGGCAGGTGTACAAGAGTCTTATAGGTCATATCCGCCTGTGGGTAATTATACTTGGTTAATCTCTGCAGCAGGCAACATTCATTGTCACACAAGGTGGCGGCTATGTTCTTTCCCCGAGGAGATTTCTCAAGATGGCAAAGGCATGGTGTACCGCCATAATAATTACGATGTAATTATTGATCTTTCTATATGCAAGAGGGAAGTTTACCATTGCATTGGGTTCCTTGCTATTTTGAATACCACCTACCCTAGCAATTTCAACTACTGTTGCCTATATGATTTTCAAACTGTCAGTATGGGAGGCGAAATTGTGAAACTCGAACCGATCTCTATGAGGAATTCAAGCAGGACCCGCTGGTTTGGCACATTATTCAAGAGGGGGAAGTGGTTTTTTTCCTGGAAGGAATTATCGGCCACAACAAAAACCTGTCTTGCCAGTTCGCCGAATCGTGGGAAGAAGAAACCAGACAAGTCCGCTTGGGGGGAATAAGTTTCCAGGTTTCTGAAGAGGCGATTGGCTAGGCTACGAGGCTCCTAAAGAGAAGAAGCATGCTAGACGTAGTAAGGTGCTCGACCTAGAGCACATGGGCTTCTTCTTTAGGGAGGGGGAAGTGGTTGCGAAGCTTCATGGAGGGTTCGAAAGAGAGAAGTTGTTGGAGCCCTGGGGTCAAATCTGCTTGATGATTATGAAGTATTTTATGCTGGAAGGGAGGTTTAAGGTATTTTACCACTATCATTTTTCCCTCTTTGACCCTTTTAGAAACAAAATGGAAATCAATTTTCCTTTTTTTCTTTTGTCCTCGTTGGAAAATTCCATCAAGTCTGCTAAAGAGCTTAGGGCTAAAAACCTTGGTCACCCTCTTGTTCCCATCCACCAAGGTCTCATTTTGAGACTGTACCCTTTCCATCTTGCCATGTGCCCCCCGAAGAAGATTAAGGTCAAGTTGATCAAGGATCCCCAGCTGCTTATGTCTTCTATCTTGAAAAGCAAAGTCAAAATGTGTGTCGGGACCCCTAAGATTTCCCTGAAAAACTGCAAGGAGGGCCCCCATCTTGTGAAATACAAAACCCTTGCTGGGACCCCCACCCCTAAATCCAAAACTAATTCCCCAAGAAAAGCCACTTTGGAGCTGATGAAGGAGAAAGTGGTGTCGGCCAAATGAGATAGAGTGGAGTTTGAGGAGGAGATTGAGCATTTTAAGAAAGCTAAGACTGAGAAGGAGAATGCAGAAAAGGCTGAAGGGCCTGTGAAAATGATTGAATTAGACTCGAGGCCTAAGTAGACTGGAAGTGGTGAAGGGGAGGTTGCTGTGAAGGAAGGCAATTCGAGGGTTCGTTGGTCGAGCCACATTGCTGGAAAACCATCTGCTAATCATCAGGGTGTGGATATTTTCAATGATTCAGAATTTGTTGAAGATACTATGGAGGAAGGTGAGAATGAAACTCCTACTGAGTTTGTGCACGAGGAAGAAGGGGCGAGCCATTTTGCCTCCATGATCAAGTCTGACTCTGAGGACTTGGGAGTTGCTGCTGAGGACGCTGGTGACTTTGGAAACAAGGGTAGCTCTTCTCTGTGTGTTACAACTGCTGAGGATCTGAGATGGATCAAGCCTCAGATGGAGAGAATGCAGAAAAAGTGGAAGACCATGGCAGAGTTTGTTGCTAAGGCTCTGCATCGGACAACATCGATTTTTGTTGCTGTCAAGGACCTGGATGACAAAGTCAAGAAGGTGGGGACTGATAGTCTTGGTGACTACAAAGATATGGTCGAATTCTTGGCCAAGTTTGGGGCAACTGACAGTCCTTAGTTTTTTGCTTGTTTGTTCTCTAGTGTTTTTAGTTAGTCATTTTTTGTCTACTGTTCATGTGTTGATGTATTGTTTCTAGCATGTTTAAGGCCTGCTGCCCTGGGGGCTATTTTGTATAGGGTTCAAGACCCTCTTTTCCTACTGAACTAATCAAAATTTTTGTATATAAGTGAATACTCATGCTAGAGAGATTTTATGTGCCTACTATATTTTGAACAACCTTACCCACATAACCTGGTTGCTAATAATCAATGTAGTAAAAGAAAAAAACATAAGTTTTGAACTTTTACATTGTTAATTCATAGAAAATGCAAATGATAAATAAATAGCTTTGTAATAACTCATAAGCAGCCTTTCCATTTATCTTTGACTAGTACAACTAAATCTCTTCATTGCCAAAGTTATGGCCAACACATAACTCATGGAATGAATGTTTATTAGTTTAAACATTTCTTTATTAGTTGAAATGTTTATTAGTTTATTAGGCTATGTGCCAGCATTGTTGGTGGCGACCCTCTAACCTTCAGTGGTAGGATGGTTTGTAAAGTTGGTTGAAGCTATTATTTTACTATACATTATGTTGTCTTGCAAAAATGAAATTCATATTTGATTAATACTAGGAAATAATTGGTGGATTAATTTAGTTTCACAACATGTGTAATCGACATCACCCAAAAACATTTTCAAGTTTGGTTTTCATTTTTGATTTGGTTTGGTGGTCATTGGCATCTCTTGGCATCACAGAACTTCAAATTTGACACAAAATTGCAAGAATCAAACTCTCATCGGTTTGCAATTTCAACACTTCGTAGATAGTTTTCTAAAATTTATTCCCAAAAATTCATAAGAGCTAGAGTAAAATTCTTTTGCAGGGGCATTCTTGGAGGTAACATGTCGAATGTGCAAAAAGAATCAAAGTCATATCTTTCACTGTTTGAGAGAAATTAATGCCAAAAATTTGTCTTTAAAGTTGAAAGTGTGTCCCCAGTTTACGAAAAGTTTAAAATTTCATAATTCTGGAAGACTGGAGAAAAATCCTTCTACGGAGGACCTGATGGGGTCATAACACACCTTTGGACAAATGTTTAGGAAAAATGGAGAACTTTCATTTTTTCGTCTTTCTAGCACCCAATTCCGCACTTCAATGCATTCTGTTCGCCAAATTGTCATTACAGATTTGAGGTTGAGTTGCCTAATTTAGGCATATAAATTGAGGCTTTTCTATGTGTATTAAAATAGAAATTAATAGCCTACATGGAGTGTCATTTGAAAGAAGATGAATGGATGTCTTTTGAAGAGACTCCCATGCCTCATGAGAGGCTTTTAAAAAAAAGAACAAATTTTTTTGCAAGAGAGCATGCTGGCCAACAAGAAAGAGGATTTGAACAACAAATGGAATGTTAAAGGTTGAAGGTGAAGATATATTTAAAAGCATTATTGTTTCAAATTTGAGATAGATTTTCAGAGAGGGAAATCTCAGCCCATGGGAAGGGCGTAGAGGTGAGAAAGAGTGACTGTTTATAGAAAAGCCATGAAGGCTATGTGTGGAGATTTGTGAGAGGCCATTGGAGTCCATGAATGTAGATGTAATTTTGGAGTCCATGAATGTAGATGTAATTTTCTTGTACAGATTTGTGTAATCAATAGATTGTATGTGAGTTCAAATTCAATAAAATAAAGTATGAATTTGTGTTTGTGGTTGCATATGAGTTGTGTCATGAGCAGATTTGAGTTATGAGTTGCAGGTGGGATTACCCCTTGTGCATCATATGGTATCAGAGCTAGAGGTCTTGAGCATGTAGAGTCTACACTAGGACCCGCAGGTGGAAAATAGAAGGGGTGAAGCCGCTGATAGTAGGTTATGAACTTTGTGTAGGTTGTAGGTTGAGGTTGTGTGGAAAGTGCTCAACAAAATGTCTCGGAAGCCAAGAGAATGTTTTATGATGAAGAAAGAATTTCTGAAGCCACAAAAAGAGAAGCAAGAGCCCATCCAGAGGAGCAATGTGTTTCAACTATTTGCAAGTCAGGTGGAAAGTGCTGTAAAGTGGTTGTGGACAATAGTAGCATAAATAATTTGGTGTCATTCGAGATGGTCAAGAAGCTAAAATTGAAGAGAAGAAAGCATCCAAACCATTACAATATTTCTTGGTTGCAAGGAGATCGTCAGATATGGGTAAGTGAAAAATGTATTGTTGATATTCAGATTCATAGATATAAGGATGGGATTGTATGTGATATAGTATCTATTGATATATGCCATGTTTTGTTGAGTTGACCATGGCTCTATGATAGAGAAGCTATACCTAATGGCAGAGAAAATACATATATCATAATAAAGGATGGGGAAGAGTATGTTTTGAGTCCATTGTAGGGTAAACAAGAGGAAGTGGCAAAAGAAGTTGCAGCAGTATGCCCTAATGAAGGCATAGAGAAATAGGTTGAAAAAGAAGAGGAAAGTGTAGAAATGGCTGAGGATAAAGAAGAAAGAGAAGATGCTATGGCAGAGGTTTCTGAGGATGAAAAGAAAAAGGATATAGTTGTAGAGGAATATGTTTAGATCGTAACAGAGATTGAGGAGCACTATAATGTTGCAGTAGTTGAAGAGGATAATGTTACAAAAGTTGTGTCCTTTGGAGGACACAATGATGGTGGTAGCAATGGCTGGTGAATATGAAAATGTTACGATAGAGGATGAGCAAGATGTTCTCGAAACAACAAAGGAGGAAGATGTAAAAATTAGTTTTCTTGAATCTTGTATTGTAGATTCAAATGAGATGATGAATGTGAAATAATACGTGAATGTAGAAATGGTACATATGAATATTGTTAGTACAAGGTTATATATAGTTATTATGCAAAATGGTGAAGTTATAGGTGCAGATTTGTATGCGGATGCTACAGGTTGTGATGAAGGATTTTGGTGGAGGAGGTCGGATGATGGTGGGTTAGATCCCACTAAGGAGGTGAGGAGTGGAGAGAGTATTTGGAGGAGGAGGCCGGGCTGTGGTGGACATGAGTCCACTAGAGGAAGGAGGAAGAAGGTGTACACTTGGTGGAGGAGGACGGCAAGTGTCCCGACAAGATGCTGGAAGAGGTGGAAGAAGAAATTCTCTCAACCGAATACAACAATGGAGTTTTCTACAGGTTGTTTTCAACCTAGAAGAGTAGTCCCACTACTCAGCTCCATTTTGTGAGTCCTATTCACAAAATTTTCCTAATCAGTGTCTAATACAGGAGCATCCGGGTGCATGTGTAATTTGCATCACCCAAAAATATTTTTAGGTTTGGTTTTAATTTTTGATTTGGTTTGGTGGTCATTGGCATCTCTCAGTGTCACAGGGCTTCAAATTTGGCACAAAAGTACAAGAATCAAACTTTCGTCAGTTCGCAGTTTCAACACTTCGCATGCAGTTTTGTAAAATTTATTCCCAGAAATCCATAAGAGCTAGAGTAGAATCCTTTTGTAGGGGCATTCTTGGAGGTAACATGTCTAATGTGCAAAAAAGAATCTAAGTCATATCTTTCACCATTTGAGAGAAAAAAATGCTGAAAATTTGTGTCTTTAAAGATGAAAGTGTGCCGCTAGTTTACAAAAAGTTTAAAATTTCATAATTTTGGAGTGCTAGAGAGAAATCCTTCTGTGGAGGACTTGAGGGGGTCATAACACACCTTTGGGAAAATGTTTAGGCAATACAGAGAACTTTCATTTTTGTCTTTTTGACACCCAATTCCGTACTTTAATGCATTTTGTTCTCCAAATTGTAATTGCAAATTTGATGTTGAGCTACCTAATTTAGACAAATAAATTGAGGCTATTTTGTGTATATTAAAATAGAAATTAATAGCCTACATGGAGCATTATTTGAAAGAAGATGAATGGATATCTTTTGAAGAGACTCCCATGCCTCATGAGAGGCTTTAAAAAAAGAACAATTTTTTTTGCAAGAGAGAATGCTACCCAACAAGAAAAAAGATTTAAACAACAAATGGAATGTCAAAGGTTGAAGGTGAAGAGATATTTAAAAGTACTATTGTTTCAGATTTGAGATAGATTTTCAGAGAGGGAAATCTCAGCCTGGCATGGGAAGGACGTAGAGGTGAGAAAGAGTGACTGCATAAATGCCATGAAGGCTATATGTGGATATTTGTGAGAGAGGCCATTGGTGGCCATGAATGTAGATGTAATTTTCTTGTACAAATTTGTGTAATCAATAGATTGTATGTGAGTTCAAATTCAATAAAATAAAGTATGCATTTGTGTTTGTGATTACATATGAGTTGTGTCATGAGTAGATTTGAGTTATGAGTTGCAGGTGGGAGTACCCCTCCTGGATCATCTATGGTCTTCCCCTAATTTTCCCTGGAATGGGAAGCTATTTTTCTATTATCGGACACAGTACAAAAGTGTATGTAGCACTATCGACCAAATCTGTTTCACTTCCACACAATGTGTTTGGGTTTTGATTACATTTTTAGGGAAGATGATCCAATAGTGTCTTAATAGTGGTCAAAATCTACATAAGTTAATCTAATTCCATGCACATAAAAACTCCATATTAAAATATTATGTTATTAAAATTGTTGTATCCAATTTGAAACTCAAATTACCATACAAAATTCTTCCTTTTTGTGTGTGTTGTTGTTTTGAAAAAAATGGAACGATCATTTGTGGCCTTGTCTACATCCAATAAATGTTTTGTTCAAATCCAATGTTCGGGCCATGTCATCAAAGGTATGAAATTGTGGAGTCTAAATGTCGAATTGTTAAATGTTAAAATTGTCATAAAATGTCAAATTGTTAAATGTTAAAATTGCCATAAAATGTCAAATTATAATTAATAATTTTTATTAATATTATTAGAATTAAAATTAACACTATGTGTTCTTGTTATTGTAGAAATTTGTAAAAAAATTAAAAATATTATTATTTTTCTTAATAATAATTATTGATAATTTATTATTAATAATAATAGTTATTAAAATTAATAAGTAAAAAATCATAATCTAAAAATAAAAAGCAATAAAAAAATTCAGAGACCATAAGCGCCTCAAAAGCACTTCATACATGCCAAGCCAAACAAAGGAAAGACAAAGGACGCAAACGTGTGTTCAAAGGGCTTGTCACACACCATCTCACACCCAATAGCACCTCATACAACATTTCCATGTGCCTCAACAAGGGAAAAAGAAAAACACATTCAAAGCCTTCATAAACTCCTGTAGCCAATGAAGGGAAGCTTCAACAAAGACAAAAGTGCCTTACATTCAGCTTCCACGCACCTTTACAAAGAATTTAAAAAGATTGAAAGTGCAACATACCTAAAGGAAAATATGTGTCTAAGGCCTAAGCCTACATTATGTAATGTCTCATGTGATACAAATGATTTGTGTTATTCATTTGATGATTCATTTGATATATGTGATATAACTAAAGCTTCCTTAGATAAAGAGTGTAAGGTTAGAGATAACAATGATTTTTAATCTACAAATTTTGCTAGTTGTGATGATAATAACAAATAATGGTTTACAAAGAATGTTGGTTTTAATATAATGAAAATAATGGGTTATGATGGAAAAGGTTTGGGAAAGTATGGGAAAGGAATTAGAGAGCTCATTGAACCAAGTGCGAGGATAAATAATAAAGGCCTTGGATATGTTAGAGGTGAAGAAAATACAAATGATGTCACAAGTAATATAGTTACAAACAAGTCAGTTCAAGAAATACAATGTTCTCATTGTAATAGGAAAAGACATAAAAATGAAACGTATTGGGATCTTCATCCTGTACTATTTGTGGATTGAAGAATTATTTTGAAAAATTGTGTTGGAATAGAGAGTGGAAGAAACAATCTATGAAATATTATATATAGATGAATTGTGGACAAATTAATGTATTTAATTGGTAAAAGGTCACAAATGTGTTCAAAAGGTTGTACAAGCATAAATAATCACATATCGAACAAAATAGCAATCAAACAAGATTTGAATGTTTGAGTTGGGTGACTAATGATTATTTTTATGACTCAAAGGAACTCATTGTCTTGTTATATGTTATAAGTGAAACACGCATACTGATACCAAGTACCATTTCATTAGAGAACTAGTGAACAATGAAGAAATCTACTTGGAGTTTTGTAGATCAAAAATCGGTTGGTAGACATATTCACAAAGACTTTAGCAAAGGAAAAATTTGAACATCTAAGATAGAGTTTGGGATGCTAAAGCAATGAGTGGTAGAAATTAAGGGGGAGTGTTGGAATAAACTATTTCATTCTCCCACTGATAATCAAATAATTGCCACCATAATTAAACAAAGAGGGTAAACACATTGAATTGTTTGGAGGCCCGAAGGAGGGGATCAAATTTGATAATTCTATAAGTTGTAAGAGTTTGAAAAGACTATCTATATTTTTAAATGGTATGAGGGAGCTTGCAATATTAACCATTCATGATTAACCCAAGCTCAACCTCAAAGAGCTATGAAGATTTGAAAAATCACTATTAGCAATAAGAAATAATTACCTTATTGTTGTCCTCAAAATCAGCTGAGCTCATTTTGTAGGACGACCCCTACGAAACTTGTCTGTTTCGTAGCCTACACTCTAAGTTCGCAAATCAAGATGAGTTGTCTCATTCTCGTGTGTAGTCCTCTCATTCCCGATTATCTATTCGAGTCATTTCTCATTTGAATTTCTTGAAACTCGTATAAGTTGATTGAAATGGTTTTCTCAATTTTAAAGAGTTAGAGTATTTTTGTGTATATAAAAGAGCGACAAAAATTGCCACCCTTGCATAGTTTGGTTTTTAGGAGTTAGAAAATTTCTTTGACATGCTAGGTCGGTGAAATTCGCCGCTGATGCATGTTTTCGACGCCTTACCTTTTGCATGTAGGGGCAGCGCCCTAGCATGTTTTTCCTATTTTATATGTTGAGTCGGCAAAATTTGCCACTCGAGCATATCCCAGGCGTATCCAGTTATCTCTTACTGCATTAATGTCGCTCGTGTGATTTTTAATGAAGTCTTTAAAACCATTTTTATTTGCTTCTTCTTGTTATTTTTGTTTACATTTGTTTCAAGTTCCCTTGTGACGCGACTCTACTCCTTAAGTCAATCAAATTATGCAAACCACGGATTGGACGAATCGGGTTCGAGATCGTGCCTAGGGTTTTCAGTCTCTTGTTAGAGGTAAGCCTTTATTTTTTCATTTTTATTTTCATTTTCTTCCTAGGGTTTTTCTTGCATGTTACGAAATGATTGTTTACATTTCCTGTAGATGTTATTGTTGCATTTAATTCTCATAGGAATCATTTTTCGTTTGTTAGTTGTTTCTAAACCTTAGATCTTGATAGTTTTAGGGTTATTGCTTATCTTCTTTTATTGGTGATTTTTGTCAAAATTCGTAAACTTAGGTTTAAGACTTGTTTTTAACTTGAGCCTTGTCAGTGTTTATTGCCAACCATACTTCATCATTAACCTTGAATGTATCGGCAGCAAAAACTATCGCCGATACATATGCCTCGACTTTGTTTTTTCCTTCATGCAGGGGCGGTAAAAAATGTCATCCCTACATGGAAATTAAACTTTTAACATTACATGCTCAAGCAGTAAAAATCACCGCTTCCACATATGTTTAAGGTTTCAACAATGAGATGTATGAGTGATCATTTCGACCGACTAGGCATCTAAAGTTTTTCCCCTTCATGCGAAAGCGGTAAAAATCACCGCCAATACACTTGCAAATCTTTCGACCTACCTACACGGTTGGCAAATTTGCTGCCCTGACATCTGCATTTCCGTTGACATGCAAGGGCGGCAAATTTTGCTGCCCATGCATTCACTCCCTCAAATTTTTCTAACTCTGGAAAAATTTTTGAATTACTATCCTGAGCCCACTCTTATCCATTTTTTTGACCCACTTGCACTTTAGCCCTTATAAGCTCATCCATCTAGTCATGATCAATAAATATGTAGTTTCCCCAAATTGCCAGTATTTCCCCTAACTGCTGAATCATGACTCTTTGATTACAGTTTCTCTTGCAAGTAGATGCTGAGGTCTTCATCTGAAGGAGTCATTTTTCCAAATGATTGAGTTGTCTCTGAAGAAAAGCAAAAATGGCCAAGGTAAGAGTAGAATTAGATGAATTGATTGATTCTATTTCTGCGGATATTGAATATTTGGATTCTAGTCTGGAAAAATGGGAAAGCATGAACATGAAGACTCTTGTTTCACTTGGCATTATTGCAAATCGAGAGGCATATGTTTCAACAAAAGAAGGCCTAGTTCACCGAAGGAAAGTCTTGAATGAAGTGATCAAAGAACTAGGAGATGCCCGAGAGCTGTGTGATGACAATGATCTAAGTCTCTTACACAAGTTGGAGTAGCTTCCATGTAAATTGATTGATGATAATCATGAGTTTCTTCTAGTTGATGAAATGATACAGGAATTCAATAAGATGATACAGGCTGAGTTTGAGGAAAAAGCTTTTTCAATCGATTCATTGGATAACTTGACGGATTATCAAGTAACCATAGACAATTTGAAGGTCAAGTTGAAAGATAATGAGAAAGTCACCCCTACCATCAGAGATACAATCACTAAGGCCATAATAATCTCCAACAACATTGCGACACTAGATAGTATTAAAATACAAGCAGTGATCACAATGTATGAAGGGTCAACAAAGAAGGATGCCAGTGGAAGTTGACATATTTGATCTTTGCCTTAGTATATTTTTATATTTTCATATGTACTTTCATTTAGTTTTGGACACTTTTACATGTACTTTTTTCATATGTAATTACATGTAAAAACTTAGGAAGTCCCAAGTCAATAAGGACTTCTATTTTTGAATAAGTCAAAGTAGTTAGGTTTTTTCCTAAATTTTCTCAAGGCCTCTCCCTATAAATAAAGAGGGCCTTTATTTTAATTTTTATCTTTTATCTATTGCAAGGAAACTCTGCCGAATTGAAAACATATCAAGACTTTGAGCTTTTCATGTTTATCAAATTTTCAAGCAAATATTAATATAAGAAAGCAGTTTGAATATCAAACTTTGAGTTGAGTCATATTGTTTTATGATATCAGTGTTCTTATGTCATTGGTATTATGTTATATTGAATCATTTCTGGGATGGTGGAGTTTTATTGAAAATTGAGAGAAGTGTTTTTGTTCTGGTTAAATAGACTTTGTGCTATTTTCTCATTACAGAAGTTTGTGTTTACATTTGTGAGGATAAAATAACTTGAAGACTTTGTGTTGCAAGTTGTTGTATTGATTTACTTATACCATCTTGGAGAAGAGTGGGGACTTTGGGCTACATTTAACTTCAAATAGTTTTATTTGTAATTTGTAAGTGAAGCGACATAAGACTTTGTGTTTCTGTAGTTTTATGATATTTAGTAAGTTCTTTAATATCAGTTTTAGTGAAGTTATCATTTTGAAGCAAGAACATCTATTCTGAAAAAAGAGAATAGGATGAAATGGAATCACCATGAAAATAGTGTTTAGTGTAAATAAGTTTTTTAAACTATTATTTGTAATAGTTAAAGAAACTAGAGGGAACCTCCTGTTGCTGAGAGGAGAGACTCTGTCTCATCATAGCTGTGGCGATATAACCATTTTGCCGTTAGTTAGTTAATGACAAAATATTCACCCAATATTTTTTGGTGACTCTGCTGGGGAACGAATGCGCAATCAAGAGGCTCATGCTTTTGGTTGAAGCATACCAGCGTCATCTATTGTAATATATTTTTTGTTATTGTTTCTCTATTGTTTGTTAAGAGTATGGCTGCCCCAGGTCCATGGGGAAATGCATTTGGTCCTTTGAAATTGGCTCATCCTTTACATGAACTACCTCGGGGTTCTTGTAAGAACTTTCCTAAGTTCTACGGGGATGGTAAACAACATCCAGATGAGCACATTGCAGCTTTCTACATTGCATGTGGCACGTTCTCAGAGTTGAGTATGAAGATGTTTCTGTGAGACTATTTGTAGAAACACTCCAAGGTGTTGCAGTTGATTAGTTCTATCACCTTGCACTTGGAGGTATCACTAGATGGAATACACTTCGAACCTAGTTTGAAGCCAGATTCAAGCTAGCAGAAGATGCTTACGCCTTATTGGCCCAACTTACTCAAATGAAAAAGGAACCACATATGCCCATGCGTGAGTTTGTGGCAAAGTTCAATAAGCTAAAGAATAGGATCTCAAATGTTGCTCAACCTATAGCTGAGAACCTAAAATGCTTCATCAATTCACAATTGCCAGAAGTAAGTTTTCTTTTATGAAGAATAGCACCAGCTGATCTTGCAATTGCTCAAAGTTTGGTAGTTGAAGTGGAGGATGATTTGATCTTGGTGGGAAAGTTGAAGAAGGATTCTATTAGGCCTAATGAGCATCCTCCTTTGACTTTACCTTCTACTAGGACCACGGATCCTATGGTGCAAAAGTTGGTTGATGAGCTGTTAGCTCTGAAAAAACTAATGTCGCAGAGTTTGTCCATTCCCCTCTACAAGGACATTTCAAGGAAGACATTCCCAAATACTCCAAATCACCAAGGCAATGCTTCAAGGGATCAGAATCAAAATAGGTTTTCTCCACAACAAGGAATACTTGCTTTGGAAGCACCACCTATGAATGCAACAATCTTCTATTATGAATCGGAGCAAAATAATCTTCTTCAATCAGAATATGATCAAGGAGAAGATGATGCTAATCTTTTCACGGAAGGTGAAGAGCAGTTAGTTGGCGACTCTACCATTGGGTTCCTAAACTTGGAAGATGAGATGGGGCAAGAAGAAGTTACTATTGGTGAATCCTATGTTGTTCTCACATGGTCACAGAATCAATTTGATCATCAATATGTGGCTGGTGACAACCAAGTAAGTACATCAGATCTTCATCTTTCATCCCTTGTTCCTGAGACTAGTACCCCCAATGTAAAACCTCAAGATGAGAGTTTTCCATCTTCTGTAGCAAGTTCATATTAGCTTGTTGATATCATAGATCATGCTGAGGAAACAAAGATTCAAATGTCTGAGGCAAGAATGCCTGTTAAGGGTATTATGCAGAAGGTTCATCCTCAAAGGGAGGCCAAGCACATAGTGACAAAATCTGAGGATCTGAAGGCTCAGATTCTCTTTGAGTTTTCTGATATGGGTACTTACTTCTTGATCTCTAATTAAGATCCTAAGTTATTGGATAGTGTTTCAAATGGAGGTTTAGAAATAGATGGATCATTCTTTTCAAGTGAAGGGATTTTGTAGCTGAAAGGAAATAAAATTTCCAAAGGATTGGTTTCTCTGGAGAAAATTTTTGATAAGCATGATTGCTTTGTAAAATGATGACGACAGTTGGGACCAAATTCATTAGCAAGAATGGGACTATTCAATCTGGATACAGAAGAAGAACCCAGAATGTCAAGCACTGGAAAATGCTACTCTTTCAATAGTAAAAGAAAAAGAAGTGGAATATCTTTTCTGCTACCTCACAGTAGATAATATCTGAAGCTTTTCTCAAAGTAAAGTGATAGATATGTTCGTGTATTTTAGTATAGTTTTTGTGTCTTTTCCATTTTAGTCTTTTTGTGTTTTTGTGTCTTTTGGTAGCTTGACTCTATGGCCCAATGGCATGGATGAAGGCACTTAGAGACTGGATTCTTCTCCCTTTGATCGTTTCAAAGAGTGATCGAAGGAAGTTCCCCAGTTAGAGCTAGCTGTTGTCCTCAAAATTAGCTGAGCTCATTTTGTAGGATGACCCCTACAAAACTTGTCCGTTTCGTAGCCTACACTCTAAGTTCGCAAATCGAGGCAAGTCGTCTTGTTTTGGTGTGTAGTCCTCTCATTCCTGATTATCTATTCGAGTCATTTCTCTTTTGAATTTCTTGAAACTCATATGAGTTGATTGAAATGCTTTTCTCAATTTTAAAGAGTTAGAGTATTTTTGTGTATATGCAAGAGTGGCAAAAATCACCGCCCTTGCATATTTTGGTTTTTAGGAGTTAGAAAATTTCTTTGACATGCTAGGTCAGCGAAATTTGCTGCTGATGCATGTTTTTGATGCCTTAGCTTTTGCATGTAAGGGCGGCGAATTTCGCCACCCTAGCATGTTTTTCCTATTTTATATGTTGAGTCAGCAAAATTTACCACTCGAGCATATCCCGGGCGTATCCAATTATCTCTTACTGCATTAATGTCACTCGTGTGATTTTTAATGAAGTCTTTTAAACCATTTTTATTTGCTTCTTGTTGTTATTTTTGTTTACATTTGTTTCAAGTTCCCTTGTGACGCGACTCTACTCCTCCTTAAGTCAATCAAATTACACAAACCACGGATTGGACAAATCAGGTTTGAGATCGCGTCTAGGGTTTTTAGTCTCCTGTTAGAGGTAAGCCTTTATTTTTTCATTTTTATTTTCATTTTCTTCCTAGGGTTTTTCCTGCGTGTTATGAAATGGTTGTTTACATTTCTTGTAGATGTTATTGTTGCATTTAATTCTCATAGGAATCATTTTTCGTTTGCTAGTTGTTTCTAAACCCTAGATCCTGATAGTTTTAGGGTTATTACTTATCTTCATTTTATTGGTGATTTTTGTCAAAATTCATAAACTTAGGTTTAAGACTTGTTTTTAACATGAGTGTTGTCGGTGTTTATTGCCGACCATACTTCATCATTAACCTTGAATGTATTGGTGGTGAAAACTAAAGCCGATACATATGCCTCGACTTTGTTTTTTCCCTCATGCAGGGGCGGTAAAAAATGCCGTCCCTACATGGAAATTAAACTTTTAACATTACATGCTCAAGCGGTAAAAATTGCCACTTCCACATAGGTTTAAGATTTCAACAATGAGATGTATGAGTGGTCAATTCGACTGACTAGGCATTTGAAGTTTTTCCCCTTCATGCGAAAGTGGTAAAAATCACCGCCAATACACTTGCAAATCTTTCGACCTACCTGCAGGGTCAGCAAATTTGCCACCTTGACATCTGCATTTCCCTTGACATGCAAGGGCGGCAAATTTTTCCGCCCATGCATTCACTCCCTCAAAATTTTCTGAATTACTATCCTGAGCCTGCTCTTATCCATTTTTTCAACCCACTTGCACTTTAGCCCTTACAAGCTCATCCCTCCAGTCATGATCAACAAATATGCAGTTTCCCAAAATTACCAGTATTTCCCCTAACTCCTGAATCATGACTCTTTGATTACAGTTTCTCTTGTAAGTAGCTGTTGAGGTCTTCATTTGAAGGAGTCATTTTTCCAAATGACTGAGCTGTCTCCGAAGAAAAGAAAAAATGGCCAAGGTAAGAGCAGAATTAGATGAATTGATTGATTCTATTTTTGCGGATATTGAATATCTGGATTCCAGTTTGGAAAAATGGGAAAGCATGAACATGAAGGCTCTTGTTTCACTTGGCATTATTGCAAATCGAGAGGCATATGTTTCAACAAAAGAAGGCCTAGTTCACTGAAGGAAAGTCTTGAATGAAGTGATCAAAGAACTAGGAGATGCCCGAGAGCTGTGTGATGACAGTGATCTAAGTCTCTTTCACAAGTTAGAGCAGCTCCTGTGTAAATTGATTGATGATAATCATGAGTTTCTTCTAGTTGATGAAATGATACAGGAATTCAATAAGATGATGCAGGATGAGTTTGACGAAAAAACTTTTTCAATCGATTCATTGGATAACTTGACGGATTATCAAGTAACCATAGACAATTTGAAGGTCAAGTTGAAAGATCATGAGAAAGTCACCCCTACCATCAAAGATACAATCACTAAGGCTAGAGTAATCTCCAACAACATTGCGGCACCATATAGTATTGAAATATAAGCAGTGATCACAATGTATGAAGGGTCAGCAAAGAAGGATGCCAGTGGAAGTTGACATATTTGATCTTTGCCTTAGTATATTTTTATATTTTCATATGTACTTTTCATTTAGTTTTGGACACTTTTACATGTACTTTTTTCATATGTAATTACATGTAAAAACTTAGGAAGTCCCAAGTCAATAAGGACTCCTATTTTTGAATAAGTCAAAGTAGTTAGGTTTTTCCTAAATTTTCTCAAGGCCTCTCCCTATAAATAAAGAGGGCCTCTATTGTAATTTTTATCTTTTATCTATTGCAAGGAAACTCTACCGAATTGAAAACATATCAAGACTTCGAGATTTTCATGTTTATCAAATTTTCAAGCAAATATTAATATATGCAAGCAGTTTGAGTATCAAACTTTGAGTTGAATCATATTGTTTTATGATATCAGTGTTCTATGTCATTGGTATTATGTTATATTGAATCATTTCTGGGATGGTGGAGTTTTACTGAAAATTGAGAGAAATGTTTTTGTTCTGGTTAAATAGACTTTGTGCTATTTTCTCATTATAGAAGTTTGTGTTTACATTTGTGAGGATAAAATAACTTGAAGACTTTGTGCTGCAAGTTGTATTGATTTACTTATACCATCTTGGAGAAGAGTGGAGACTTTGGGCTGCATTTAATTTCAAATAGTTCTATTTTTAATTTGTAAGTGAAGTGATAGAAGACTTTGTGTTTTTGTGGTTTTATGATAGTAAGTTCTTTAATATCTGTTTCATTGAAGTTATCATTTTGAAGCAAGAACATCTATTATGAAAAAAGAGAATAGGATGAAATGGAATCACCACGAAAATAGTGTTTAGTGTAAATAAGTTTTTGAAACTGTTGTTTGTAATAGTTAAAGCAACTAGAGGGAACCTCCTCTTGCTGAGAGGAGACTTTGTCTCATCATTATTGTGGCGATATAACCATTTTTCTATTAGTTTACGACAAAATATTCACCCAACCCTTATTATTCAGAAAAAACAACTTGTTGGCTACACCTCTTGTAGAGGTGTGAGATTTGCAGTTGGAGCAATTATATATGTGGAACAAGCAACATGTAAAGTCTGGCAATATTACTCCTAAAAGAGGCTGTCGGCCATGAAATGTATTTGGGGCTCATTCAATAGAGCAAAGTTGTAGTGTTGATTATAGAGATCATTGGTAAATCTTAAAATAAATTGTAGCATTGATTGCAGAGCTTGTTGCTAAATTTAAAAAGTTGTAGCATTGATTGTAAAGATTATTGATAAACCTATGAAGGTTTGGATCATAAAGATAACTGCAAATGGTAAATAATATATTGAGTATTATCTCTATAAAGTTGAGTGGTGGTAACAACTTTGAAGAATGCTAGCATTAGATGAAAAATATTTGTATCTTGTCATACTTCACCTCCTTTATTGATAGAACTACGAAAGACATCTTGTTATGGGTAATGATGAGTAGAGGAAAAGAAAGGTTTGCTAGTATTGCAATTGTTTTGGTTATTTTGAGAGACAATGCTTTAAAAGGAAGAAAGATATGAACAAAGGTTATCAAAGGTGTTCAAAACAAGGTTTAAATCTTATGGCTAAATTGACAAGCACAAAGAAAGACCGATAGTTACAAGCTACAAACATAATCAAAGTGTTCAACAATTGAGTGTTTCATTCTTGCATAAAGCATGCTGAAGTACATCATCTAGTTAAGTTGTGTGATACAATAATATTTATGGGGGAGTGTTAAAAATATAATCTATATTTAATCACACACCCCAACTCATTTGTCATATAGAGTCATGTCTCATGTAAGAGACACATCTGTCCATATATTTTATCTATTTAAAGATATTTTGATCCATATATTTAATAATTGAGAAAATCTATCAAACTCTCCAATTTCAACATATAATGACCTACACATCGATTTTTTCACTTCACTCTTGAGCATATTTCTTTTATGCATTGCCATCCGAGAGAACATAGGAATACATACATCCACAAAGGAGATTGAAGAATATTTTTTGGGTTCCAATCTGGTTAAATATGCTACTACAAGAAAGGAATCAACATATGCCAAAGCCAGTTTATTTGAGCGTGCCATATTTTTTTGGCTCAATCCCCTGCTTATTGGCATTAAGAAACCTCTAGAGTTTGATGACATATCCAATATTGCAAAAATAGATTCCACTGATGATGTTTACAGTAGTTTTAGCAAAAAAATAGATATGCTAAAGCAAAAGGACCCTTCAAAAGCACCATCCATACAAAAAGTTGTTTTCTTGTTTATTTGGAAAAAAAAGTAGCTCTAAATGCAATATTTGCAGTGGTATATGCACATGTATCTAACATTTGATGCAGAAAAATATTGGGAATTGGCACCCTACACGGGGAACAATCTTCAAGAAAATGGATAGTCATGCTGAGATCTTCCAGCTAAGCAATGTAACCATTATGATTGTCGTGATCAGTTTCTTTGGAGTTCCTTGGAAATTTTGGGAAACGAGATCAAAGATGAAGAGGACAGGTAGGGTTGAGTTTAATAACAATATATTATTAAATAATTTGTTTATATAAAAAGTGTTTAGGGTATGGGGTTAAATTGTAGTATATCAACCAATAAAAATAAGCTCTCTTTTAAAGATTATTATCTATACTTTATAACTATCATATACATAAAAACATAACTAGTTTATGTTTAATGATATGAGAATTTAATATGTAGAATTATTTTAATTAAATTTTAATTCATTTTTATAAAACAACTTATAGTATTTTTTTCCTTAACTAATATTTAAATAGTGATGGGGAGCGCACAACAGGAAACACAAATGGGTCACTATTTCATTACAATTGGCAAGACTAATAAATGAGCCTCTGATCCATCACCATCGGCCAGACAATCACCGTCGGAAAGACTTTCCTAAGTCTTATCGTTGATCAAACTTACACCGATAACTATCTTTACTTTCTCTTGGGTGAGATACCATAAGACTCACACCGAGTCATTCAACTCCTTATCGTCGGCGAGACTTCTTCTATCGACCGAGTCTTTCATCCTTCTATTGATGCACTGATGACGGTTAAGTTCCCCACGCCCCAACCGTGACGGATTCCACACCGGTTAGCTGTGACTTTATCGGTGAGACTCTTCTCATCGGTGAAACCTTTAACTCATCTGCCGATGTCGCACCTCTTCCTGATGGCATTTACCTTCAGTGAGACTTATTCCGTCGGCGAACACTTGCAATTTTTGGCCAATGCACCGATGAACCAACACCCTTGGTGAGACTTGTTCCATCGGTGGGACTTACTCCGGAGCTGCCGATACGTCGATCACCCCAATGTCAATTTTGACCTTCTTTTGTCGGCATGACAATTACTATCGGCCACCTTACGGTTTGCTACGCTGATACTCTGATGCACTGTTTACCTTCTCCTGAACCCTAGCACATGGAGATGCTAGGTCAACCTACTATGCAACTCACGCTGTCTAGATCCTCTGCACCGCTGAACAACGAAATAAAATAGAAAACGAAAATGAATAATTATACAACGAAGCCATTCCATTGATTTTGACCGAAATCTTACCAGTGGAATGCTTCAAATTGACATATTGCAACAATGGAAAGCATAGAAAGAATGGAAATCTATAGCTATACAATTTGCAGTTATAGGAAACAAAAAACCAATTGACAGAACAGAAACGTTCTATTTCTCCTTAGCACAATACACTATTACATTCGATCACACTTCTTCTTTGATTTGATTACAATATCCTCATTTGGTTTATTCCTCTGGGTTTATAAACTTGCCCTGAGGGAAACCAACCGATTCCAAGCGGCTGGGAGACCAACTGATTCCGAGCGGCTGGGAGACCAACCGTCTTGAGACTAACAATTTGACAAATATGACCTAAGTCACTTGGGACTTACAAACATAAATGAAAATGCATTGGTCAAATAGACCTTCTTCACCCATCAAAATAGAAGGCATAATACATGGCTCCAAAGATGCAAGTTCTTCCTTAGATGAATCCATGTGGTGCAAAGCACCCAAATTAAGAACCCAAGTGGATGGTGAAGAAGTAACTACTACAAGGGGCTTGCCCTTTCCTTTCCCCTTGCTATTTTCTTTTTCCTTGTTAGACCTCTCATTAGAACTCTATTTGATAGACTCAAGAACATCGATATTATTCTTCTCAAGAATGTGTGTCAAGTAATCAATTTGTTTCTTCAAACGCTTATGTTCATCATGACCAGATCTTTTACAATAGGCACATTGGACCTTCTCTTTCTTAGACTTGTTGTCCTTAGAAGATTGGGTCTCATTAGTTGCTTTTGAAGCAACTGGTATCCGGTACTTCTTCTCCATGATATTCTTTTGTTTCTTATTCTTGTTGTTACTACTTTTTCCTTTATGTTCTTTTGTGCATTGGTTGGCAGCGATGGCATGTGACTTAGAGGACTTAAGAGTGCCCATCTAGATTATCTTATCTTGTTCTTATGTGAGAGAGATAACAAAATCATCTAAAGATGGCATAGTGAACTGTGTCCCAAGTGCACCCTTAGTAGCATAGAAGGTAGAAACAAATACATAATATTATGAACTTAGCTTAGAGAGTATACTAAGAATCAATTGTTCATCTTTTTTTTCAATTCCACATTATTTTAACTGCAACCTTAGTGATTTTAATTTTGTGAAAAAGTTTTGAATTTTGTTGAAGTTGCTTGGACTTAAACTAATTAGTTCATTTTCCAACATGTGACCCCTCATTGAATCTTGTGTGCTAAATAGTTTCTAGCTTTGTCCAAATGTCATTTGGAGAATTCAAAGACTCAATGTGAAAGAGAAAATTAGGAGAAACAAATAAAGACAATGTTCCATAGGCCTCATCACATTTGTTAAACCACTTAGGCTTATCTTCATCTTTAGTAGGTTCAATTTCAAGTCCCATTGTTATCCTATATAATCCAACTTTCTTTAAATAGATTGTCATGCATGATTTTCGCTCAAAGTAGTTGTAAGGAGTTAAGTAGATTGTCATGCATGACTTCCACTCAAAGACTCAATGTGAGAGAAAATCAGGAGAAAAAAAAAAACACAATGTTCCATAGGCCTCATCACATTTGTTAAACCACTTAGGCTTATCTTCATCTTTAGCAGGTTCATTTTCAAGTCCCATTGTTATCTTGTATAATCTAGCTTTTCTTAAGTAGATTGCCATGCATGATTTTAACATTGTTTTAACTACAGCCTTAGTGATTTTAATTTTGTGAAAAAATATTGAATTGTGTTGAAGTTGCTTGAACTTAAACTAATTAATTCATTTTCCAACATGTGACCCCTCATTGAATCTTGTGTGCCAAATAGTGTTTCTAGCTTTCTCCAAATGTCATTTGGAGATTTCAAAGACTCAATGTGAAAGAGAAAATAAGGAGAAACAAATAAACACAATGTTCCATAGGCCTTATCACATTTGTTAAACCACTTAGGCTTATCTTCATCTTTAACAGGTTTTGTATCAACTCCCATTGTTATCCTATATGATTTAGCTTTCCTTAAGTAGATTGTCATGTATGATTTCTGAAGATGGCACACAAGTCAAGAATCTTGAACGAACCTCTGTGGCTACTCCATGTAGATCCCCTCCTGAAGGTCACCATGAAGAAAAGAACTCTTCGTATCCATCTGGTGTACTTCCCAATTATTGGCTGCAACAATGACACGAATGAGTTGGATGGAGTTCATTCACAAAAGTCTCAGAGTAGTCAATCCCAGGAACCTGGGAGAATCCTTTTCTGAACAGGTGATCTTTATGGTTATCAACTTACCCATTTGCTACAAATTTTTTCCGATATACCCACTTACCTCAGACAAGTTTTCTTCCCTTAGGAAGAGGAATAAGATCCCAAGTATGGTTCCTCATTAAGGAACTATACTCCTACATAGTTGTATCCCACTCAAGAATACCAAAAGGCTCTCGAAAGAACTGTGGATCAGAGGCAGTAGCAATGAAGACATGTAGAGCATCCTGGAATTATCAATGCTTCCACCTGGTATCCAATGGATCCCCAACCCAATTGCCTATAGACTGCAAGGTCCTTCTATCCCAAAGTGGACCAGAATTCAGAGAATATGGAGGACATTCATCACCCTCTGAATGATGACTAGAAGAGGAAGGAGGCGAATCCTTTGAATCTCTCTCAGCATCAAAAGTGGAGGTAGAAGACTCTTCATCATCAAGAATCTTCTCAGGTGAATCTGACTCATCAAAAGATGTATTATGTAGCCCAAGTGATTCCAATGTCAAACTATAAGGAGGTGGAGAAATGATAGGAGTTAAGCCTGCAGAGCCCTCCTCAAACTGAACACTCATCTCAATGAATAGATCATGTGTAGTAGGGTGGAGAAATTGATAACTCTTCACACCATTAGGATAGCCTACAAATATGCAAGGCCTACTCTATGGATCCAAGTCCTTATGTTTCTCTACAGGAATGTGGGCCCATGCAGGAGAACCAACAACTTGAAAGTGCTTAACTGATGGTTTTCGACCACTACAAGCTTCAAAAGGAGTGACTCCCTTCAAACCTCGGTGAGGAACATGGTTATGGATATAACAAGCACAATTAATGGCCTCTACCTAATATTGTGGTGCAAAAGATCTGGAGTGAATCATGTAGTTCACCATTTCCTTCAAGGACCTATTCTTCCTTTCTACAACACTGTTCTGCTAAGGATTATATAGAACTAAATGCTGCAAATCAATCCCCTCTGAAGTGCAAAACTACTCAAAACAATGGTTGGCATATTCACCACCATTGTCAGTGCACAAAACTTTGATAGATTTATTGAATTGCTTCTCTACAAAAGTCTTGAAATATTGAAAGTGGTCAAATACCTCAGACTTCTGTTTGAGAAAGTACACCCAAGTATAGCAAAATAAGTCATCAATGAAGGTTATAACATATATGGCTTTGCTGAAGGATGGACATGGAAATGGTCCAACCAAATCACTGTGAACTAACTCCAGTATCTATGAATCTCTACATGCCTTACCTTTGTCAAAGTTTTCCTTAGGATGCTTACCAAGAATACAACCATGGTAAACACCACCTGAAAATTGAACTGAAGGAAACCCTGTGACTATGCTCTGTTGGTTGAGCTGCTGGAAGTAGTAGAAGTTAAGATGGCCAAATTGCTCATGCCATAACTTACTCACATCATCAGAATGAGTAAGAAAAATAGTCAAAGGAGGATCAAGGACAAAGTGAGAAAATAGATAAATATTGATGATCTGCTCTCCCAACTGTAACTACAGAACCACTATGCAACTCATGAATCTCCACTAAGTCAGGAGTGAACTCAACCTACTTGCTTGAACTTGTGTGAGTGATTTGATATACTGACAGTAGAATAGTTGATAATGAGGGCACACAAAGAACATCATGGAATGTGCCATCTCCCACATCAGCAGACCCTCTCCCACACACCTCAATAGGAGTGTCATCACCCATCAAAGTAGAAAGCATAGTACACAGCTCCAAAGATACAAATTCTTCCTTAGATGAACCCATGTGATGCGAAGCACCTGAATCAAGAACCCAAGTGGATGGTGAAGAAGCAACTACTATGAGGGGCTTTCCCTTTCCTTTCCCCTTGTTGTTTTCTTTTGCCTTGTTAGACCCCTCATTAGAACTCTATTTGATAGACTCAAGAACATTGCTATTATTCTTCTAAAGAATGTGTGTCAAGTGATCAATTTGTTTCTTCAAACACTTATGTTCATCATGACCATGTCTTTTACAATAAGCACATTGGACCTTCTCTTTCTTAGGCTTGTCACTTGATTGGGTCTTATTAGTTGCTTTTGAAGCAACTGCTATCTGATTCCTTCTTCTCCTTGCTATTATTTTATTTCTTATCCTTATTCTTGTTTTTACTACTTTGTCCTTTCTGTTCTTTTGTGCCTTGGTTGGCAGCTAGGAGACTTAAGAGTGCCCATTTGGATTAGCTTGTCTTGTTCTCGTGTGAGAGAGATAGCAAAATCATCTAAAGATGGCATAGTGAACTATGTCCCAAGTGCACCCTTAGTAGCATAGAAGGTAGAAACAAATACAAAATATTCTAAACTTATCTTAGAGAGTATACTAAGAATCATTTGTTCATCTTTCTTTTCAATTCCACATTGTTTTAACTGTAGCCTTAGTGATTTTAATTTTGTGAAAAAATCTTGAATTGTGTTGAAGTTGCCTGGACTTAAACTAATTAGTTCATTTTCCAACATGTGACCCCTCATTGAATCTTGTGTGCCAAATATTGTTTCTAGCTTTGTCCAGATCTCATTTGGAGAATTCAAAGACTCAAAGTGAAAGAGCAAATCAAGAGAAATAGACAAACACAGTGTTCCATAGGCCTCATCACATTTGTTAAACCACTTAGGCTTATCTTCATCTTTAGCAGGTCCAGTTTCAAGTCCCATTGTTATCCTATATAATCCAACTTTCCTTATGTAGATTGTCATGCATGATTTCCACTCAAAGTAGTTGTAAGGAGTTAAGATGGGTACTATTGTTGGATCTATGATGAAGAAATGCAGAAAAGAAATACTGAAAAGAAGAGAACACACACAAGACAACCCCCCCCTTTTCACTTAATCAAAGAACCCCCCAAGAAAAGATGATTTGACACTTTATAATTAGTGCATTTACAACTGCCACTAGAAAGAAATACTTAGTGGTCTTGATCTCAATGCCTTAAAAAATCCTCACAAATTAGGTGTATGTTGAAAGTACAATACTGGAACTGAGCCAAGTGAAACTAACAACACCACTGCAATCTACTTGAAAAATCATGCAATTTCAAAAATGAATTGCTTTGATCTGAGGTCATATGAGAGAGTTATGAGTCTCTAATGTTCCAAAAATAGGAACTATGCAACATCACCTATGAGAATCTATAATTTCTAGGAAATCCATGCACTGAAATTAAAAATCATCTGGACCACCATGAAGAGCATGGAAAAATAGCCAAAATAAAAAAAGAAGCTCAGAAATCAGAGCCAAAATGACCTAGAACGGGGCCTCGAAAGTTTGCGTTCCAAATTGAAAACTCCAATGAAGAAGGGTCTATGAGCAAAAAGGTCTCCTTCGTCAAATTTGGCGGAACTGCCGCCATATTTATTAGTCCTCCAAATTTAATAGCTCACTAGATAGTTTGGAACCTCCAGATGAGTTTACTTATCTGCCATATTAAGGACCTGCCAAGTTAAAGGTCTACCAAAATCCCACTAAATGTGGCGATAGTGCCAAAAATAGAGGATTTGTCAAACAAATTTAAACCTCTGCTAAGTTTGGAGCTCCGACTAAATATAGTCAAAGCTAGATTTAGCACCCCGCCAAAGAAACCACCAAAGATAGCACAATGGCCAAATATGCAGCACTGGTTGCATTTGAAAAATATTGGTACAGATTAAAAAAGTAGGCCGAATTGAATTGAGAAAATTGGGGGGCCAAGGGTCACGCCCAAACCTATGCAGCTAAGAGCAAAGGTCTGTGGCTTGTTCAAAGGCCTACAACCTTGCAAAAGAGGCTTGCAGCCTTGAAAGAGATGCAACCCTCAAGAGGAGGGCATGGGCCCTTTGAGGAGTCTGAAGCCTTAACAGGGCTGAGGCCTCTCAAAGAAATGTAAGCGCTAAAAGTGATTGTAAGTTTTTTTATTTTTCTTTTGATTTTGCTTTACACTTTGTAAATAGTGTTTTGATAAAAAAACAAAACCCTACCTATTTAATATATATATATTTTGAAATTTATGTAGGGAAAACAAAAAATGCAATACAAATTTGACAAAAAGTTTTTACAGATCTGCGCCTTGAACATCATGCTGGGGGGCCAAAATGGCCTTCTGACAATATTTTTTGTCTTTTCTTACTCCTGGCACCAAACTTGGCAGTGTAATATGTCAAAATTTGTCTGTGAGGCCTCTTGGATGCAATGAAATAGCCATTTTGGCTTGAAAATGCTTGGATTGAAAGCTGCCTTCCAGATCCGACCTGAAACCCCAGTTCCGCAACTATGTCAAATGAACTCTGAATTCAATGAAATGAAAGCCAATCTTGACTTTCTCGAGCCTCCTGGACACGTTGGAACAACTAGAAATGTTGCAATCACCTAGATCTTACAAAACACATATGCAAAACCTAGAAGTTAAAATGTTTTGTCAAACTTTTCTGATTCTGTAGATTATCGGAAGATGCAAGAGAAGAGAATATTGGGGTTTTGGAAAAACTTACAACAAGCTTATTAGCCCCCCCTGAATCTCTCAAATAAGGAAACTACAATCTATTCTGCATTAGAAAAGCTCTGATACCATGTTAGAATCTAAAAATATTAATAACCCAGAAAACTTGTGCATACAAATAGATATTAAACTATGAAAGCAAATGATTTAAGATCAAAATAACAAGACAAAGTTAGTCTCCACGAGAGTGATGCAAATACTCAGAAGCAAAATAAAATTATGAGGGTGCAAAAACAAAGATGCCTAATACAAGCTATGTAGCATGTTTATATAGAAAAGGGAGAGGGTGGACGTGGCAACACCGACCAATAGGAAGCAACCATCTATTAGACTAAAGATAGCAAAGTATCTTCCCAAGATAGCTAATGGATGCTCACTTGTAAGAAGGTGACACCTCATAACCCACTCACCTAATTAAACATGCTTTATTAACTTAAATAAGATTAATAAAAGGTGTAGGAAAAACCCAAGAATAAAGGGAAAATAAATAACCCAACTAGGAAATAAAAACATACATTAACAAGATCATGCTAATCAGGGACTTTAATGCAAGAACAACAAATAATCAACTTTACCTTGAAATGGATGAGGGTCAAAATAACATGTTATGGCTTGAAGAAGAAGAAGAGAACCAGAAGTGGGAGAGGGTATCTCAAGATACAAAAGGTGGTATTTCACTTTTTCGAGCATAATTGTTAGGGATGTGCAGCCTTCATGATCTGATTATTTGTAATGGCATAAGAGTGTGACCGAGCTTAGGAAACATGACATGACATAACTACAATGGGCAAAGCGTGGTGGACTACATCATTTGTTCACAGAATGCCATACCAAAGATAAAGGAGATTGAAATTGGGTGATGTCATGCAGAAATGAAGTCTGATCATAGCCCTATATATACATAAAGTTTAGTATGCAAAAAGGTGAGCAGCAGGGTAGCAGTCCTCAAATATGTAAAAAAGTTGATTGTCAAGACAATATTCATTTGACTAGTGAGAACCAGGATATTTTTGAATCAATAATTGATAAACAACTGTAGAAAATAAAGAATATTGGCTGCCCCCCAAAAAAATAGGGCATAATAGATAGTGAACATTTGATGGCTTTAATTCACAAAGCGCTCTCAGCATGTGAGCAATCCAAGGCTAGAAGAGCCCTCAAAAACAACTTTCCATTGAATCCATGGTATGATGAGTAATGTAAAGAAGCAAAAAGAATGTTGAAAATATCTAGAAGAGAGAAAACAAATTAAAAAAATGTATGAGAAACGGGTGAGGTCGAAAAAAGAAGAATACATGGAAGTAAGGAGGAAAGAGTTGATTTCTCTTGGAAAGACTAATCCGAGAGGTTTTTGGAAAAATTGCAGCAGATTAGTAACAAGGTTGAGAGCAATATCAATGACATGCAAAGACTGCAATATGCTAAGGCATTGTACGAAAGGGACCAGGGATAAAACCACCCCGCCAATAATCAACACTAGGACCAAACTCTTCTCCACAAAGGATGTTATAAAAGGAATTAAGAAGTTAGCAATATGCAAAGCTAAGGAAATAGATGGTTTATAAGAAGAACACTTGAAATGGGATTGAAAGCCTTAGCACCACACGTCAAAAGGATATTTAATAGGGTGATTCAGCATGGTTTCCTAACAAACTAGACAAGTGTTGTCATTCCTCTTCACAAGAGCGGGGATGTCAACAACCCATCAAACTATTGTACTATAATGATCAATCCTTTTTTTGGAAAACTCTTTGGAAGCATGGCGGAATGAAGAATTAGCACTTGGGTAGAAAAGGAGGGAAAGAGGTCGAAAGAGCAACTGAGTTTCAAATCTAAGCACTCCATGATTGATAACGACATCACTCTTAGACATATGATTGAAATTTTTTTGGACAAGCAAGGAGATGAAGTTTTTTGTTGTTTTGTTGACTTCAAAAAGGCATTCGACACAGTACCTAGAAGCAAACTTTGGAGCAGAATGTAAGAGTTAGGAATACTAGAAGAGTATAGGGTAGCGGTCCACAAACTTTATGATCAAGTCTAAGCCAAGATCTGAACAAAAGATGGTCTTTCATAATGTTTTGGAAGCGACATCAAAGTCAAATAGGGGTGTCTGTTGTCCCCAACTTTGTTCAGGCTTTACATAGACAAGTTAGAGGAGTGGTTAGATAAGATGGGAGGGGGCGTCCATTTAGCTAATTAAGTGGTGAAGCTACTATTATATGTTGATAACCTTACTTAATGGCAAAAACAAAACATAGTTTGCAAGAACACCTAAGAGCTCTAGAGTTATTTTGCTAGGAGGTGGGAATGCAAGTGAACATAACCAAAACCAAGATCATGATCTTCACTTTGAGAAGAACTAAGAAACAAATAAATTTTGAGTTTGAAGGTAGTTCCAACGAGGTGGTAGACAAATACAAGTATCTAGGTCTTGATTTTCGCAATAATCTCAGCTGGGAGGCATTCTGAACTAAAAGAATACGACGATGGAAAGCGTTATAAATGCTGCAAAACAGATGTAGATAAGTGGAGTTATGGGACTGGAAAACAAAAAAGAGTCTTTTTGGACTGCTAGTCATATTGGTGGTGTTATATGGGTTTGAAGTTTGGGGCAGCAGTATGTCGGCAACAAAATGGAGACAAATAGAAAGATTACAAAGGCACCTAATCACAAGTAATTTTAAAATCAAAAGCACGGTTCCATATGAGATAGTCTTAGCAGAAGCAGGGGTTTTTCGATTGAGGTGATGGTGATAACCCATTTATTAGGTTATCTGAAGAGAATTGAGAACATGGAGGAACACCACCGGCCTAAGATTGCAGCAGAGGAAAAATTAAATAGAAGGAAAAATACATGGATGAAGCAAAATGTAAAGTGGGTGAATAAGTGGCGCATTAGCATATAGGAATGCCCAAACACAAACGTGGAAATTAAAAAGTATGTAAGAGAGAAAGCCATGGCTATCATGTGGGCTAGACAACTCGGGCAAAAAAGAGAGTACTATGTCAAGCATTTTAACTCCACATGTGACCACGAGCCAAAGTACTATATAAGTGCGGATATCAAATGGAAAGCTAAAATGTTAATGACCCAACTTAGAACTAGCTCACACCATCTAAGGTGTGAAATGGGAAGGTGGGACACACCCAAAGATGAATGGATGGATAGGATTTGCCATCTATGTCCATTGGGTTTAGTGGAAACAGAATGGCATTACATCATGGAATGTAAGGTGTATGAGGACATCCAGATCAATTACACAGAGGTGCTAAATGTGGGGTCGTTAACGACCTTGTTTGAAGAGGAGAGGGTAGTCAAAGTGGCAGATTACCTGTGTAGGATCCATAATAGAAGAAAGGGGACCAACAGTGAAATGGAGGGCAGTCACGAGTAACAGGGTGGCCGCCTGCTGTTTCTTTGTCTCTTTGTTTGATGCGGCCTATTTTGCCTATGGGTCCCATAGACTGTGGTCTTGTGGACGTCATTAAAAACTTTCATTCATTCATTCATTTCTCAATAGAGGACTTGTATTTGAATCGTGGCGGTTTGATTAATCCTATTTCGGCTATTCTTAAACATCATTGAATTTAACAATCAAGGTTAATTTTGGCCAATAAAAATAGAAAAAATATTTACCATATTTTAATTTGGATGAGGTGTAAAAATGCTATTGAATGTTTGACCATTGAACTAGATGATATTTAAGTAAAGTGTCCTATTTCTAGATGGTAGCTGACTAACTCTTCTTTATTTAGTAGCTTGGCACGGAGTGAAGAGGGCAACTAGCAAACTTTTCTATTTTAACGTGGAATGAAGTAACTGCTTGCGGTTTTGGGTTGGCATTTTAAAAGGGCAGATAGTACTAGTGGACAAATGCTTCTAGTGGTCAAACTTGCAAATCACCTTATTTTAGCAACAGCGAGTAAAGGTTAATCACTGTCAGATTAGTGATCTGACGAGCCCCCCAAAAATGGCCGGGCATATTTTCCTCAAAAAATGACGGTTTCTGCACATGCGAATCTGACCTGGCGGCTACCAGCTTTTGTTTAGAAAATCTTGTTTAGAATTTTTTTAATATTGTTTATGGCTACAATTAACATATAAGCCTTACTTTTCGTAATATAAAACTGATTCTCATTTACCTGTATCTTTGCACAGATGCCATGGAATACACCAAAATGACTAAATAATGAATTTCACGGTCCCAAACTTTATTTATCTACCTGATTCATCGCTAAAAATACACATTGAAACTTGTAATTCAGTCATGTCATCAAATTTGAGAGGGAAATCGGTACGATATACAGGGATTTGTAGGGTTTGCACAATGCCCATAGATATGGAAATATCATTTTAAATCTAAAGCTCAATATCAGAGACAAAGGAGCATGACATAAAGACATTGTGAACTCTTTACATTAAGACTCTTATCGATGATTGACATGAAAATTTGGGGTTGGCTGTTATTTGAAAGCAAGACTACACTGAAACAGGGCTATTTAATTTGCATTAATTATCAGATTGAATGCTACAGTTTGTTTCCTACATGCAAATTCGGTTCATAGAACTTTATTATCATGGTTAAGCTGTTAGCTAAAGAGAGAATAGTGTGCTTAACCCAGGGTGTAATAAGATTGATCAGAATTGTTACATATGGGACTGTTTGAAGATGCCAAAATTCTAAATTTGGTTAAACAATATGAGGAGCATTACTTGAGGTGGCTTATGACTTTAAAATCATTGACGGACTTGATCCATCCAGATATTTGTAATGATCTATCTATAAATTCATGTTTTAGATGATTGCTTGTTATCCATGATATTTAAAATTGCCATAGATTGGAGATACTTTCAAAAGGTTTAAACTGTTCATTATTGTATAAAAAAGGAATGATAGTAGTGCTTTTGTCTTTTGATTGCAAACCTGGAGATAGAGAAGGAACATGAAGATGATGGATTCAAGTTGCAGACTGAAAAGTTCTGTCCAAGCAAGAGGATAGTATCAATTGTTTTGAAGGTCAATTGACAATAACCGAGTGGATATTTGAAGAAACTGAACGCTAGAAAGAGTTAAAGATGAGGTCATGAAGACTGAATCAAGAGAGACAAACGTAGATTTCTAAAACAATGGGAATGGGTGTGAAAGACAAGTTTTGTTCAAGCACCCTGTTTTGCATTAGCACATTGTAAAAGAAACTCTGTGATCGTGTAATCTGACACGAAGAAACTATCAAGAGGCAACCTATCCTAGTTAAAATCTCTGTTTCTACAAGAAGATTGGTATGAGTAGGTTGTCAAGGAGGTTTGTAACAACATGAAGGACTTCATGAACTCTATGTCCTTTAATACATGAAGCTTAACATAGAGATAAACTATATGAACAGGGCTGTCAAGGAACCTGCAACTATTGCCATGAGAGCCAAGAAACATCTATTCATTGCTGAAAGAGCTGATTGATTGTCGAGTCTACATGAATTCAAGAAGACCTATTTGTTCACACACCTTGGGAAGCAATTAAGAAGTCTTTTGCACATGAAAGAAGACCTAGAAACTTGTGCTAGCCTATAAAAATAGGCAGTTGGAATATGTCTTAAGGTACCTTCACGAGGGGCTAGAGTACATGAAGATGTGCCATTTCAAAATCAATAGAAAAGAAATCTTTGTCTTGGGATTGTTTTTTAATTAAATACCACATGTGGAATCTCTTAAGAAAGGGGACTCCAATGAAGTAACATGGAAAACGGAAGATAATTACAAAAGCTTGTTGCTTTGAATAATAAATGAGGCTATTTTAGAGCCTTTGAATTACCACACAAGATCAAATTTGAACCATGGATTTAAGGATTGTATTTATTGTTTGTGCCTAGGTTGTTGGGGCTAAAAAAACTAACTTTTGGAGAGTTGTATACAAAGATTAGGTACAACTCATTATAGGGTTGGAAACTCTGTTATTCAATACAATTTTAGAGATTTTAGTTATTTTTTTTTTCTTTTTCCTAAATTTTCCAAACATGATTGTTTTGATGATATTGTGCAACTCACATGATGTGGATGAATCTCACTAAGTGTCAAAATTAAATATAGGGGCTAAAAAACTAACTTTTGGAGAGTTGAATACAAAGATTAGGTATGACTCGTTATAGGGTTGGAAACTCTTTTATTCTATGCAACTTTAGAGCTTTTAGCTATTTCTTTTTCTTTTTCCTAAATTTTCCAAACATGATATATGTTGCTTTGATGATTTTGTGCAACTCACATGATGTGGATGAATCTCACCAAGTGTTGAAAGAAATATTTGATGAATTAAAGGCTATGAGGGTTGTATGCACTTGATTTGAGCATGAATATGGTCATCATTTACATCATTCTCCATTGATGAGTGTCCATAGACTCTTGTACACCTTGTGTCCATGGTTGTGTGAGTACTGGCCAAGCAAGATTAGTTTTATACAATAGTTTTGTCTCCTCAAAAGGGTTAGAATTGTCATCTCCACAAAATAGGATAAATTATCCTCTTAAACCTTTATATCTTTTGTAAATTTTCATACATTTGGTTAGAGTAGGACTAGACTAAGGATTGAAACTTGCAAGTTGATGTTGTAAATTTTAATCTTATCCTTGCAAGTGTGTGTTCATTCTTACTTTGTGAACCTAAGTATATATTTGAATGTAATGAATGTTTTGGATCAGTTTGTGAATGAATAATATTTATAAAAGTGCTAATCATTTGTGCAATTAACCACATTTTTGTCTTGATGTACTTAGAAACACCATAGACCTCTTGAATTGGAATAGCTATACAATGGTCACTAAGTTATCTTGCATGGCCATGGATTGGTAATAGAAAACTTGGAGAAGTTTGGTTACCTTCCAAGAGATTGATTTTCTTCTAGAGGAGGTGAAGTACACCCATGATTTACCTAAGTTGGTGAGTATGTCAAACTGCCCATCAACACTACTAAACCCAAATTACCTCTTTCCATACCCTCAAAGTCTAACTTGGTATAATTTGGTTGGGAATTTAAGCCAATAAAACTAGTAACTAATTGACCTCGAACTTTAGACTAAGTGATCCAAATTACAATTGTGTTAGTATTTCAATTCAATTAGTAAAACATTATGGAAGAACATGAAATCATATATAATCCTTAGTGCACATGATACACAAGAATTTAACCTAGGAAACCATTATAGGAAAATTTTTAGTAGCAACAAATAGTTAACAATTGTATGAATTAAGAATACATAATCCAAATACAACAAGTCTCCTTATTCATCTTCCTCAATCTATCAACTTCTAGTATATAACCTTTACATGCTTCAAAACACTATGACATCATCAGACACCTTTGCATCAATGCATTCTCCCTATACTATAAATTAGATGTGACCTCAAGTCGTTATCCCAGAATCCCAATCGACTAAACACTCTAGCCGCTTGTGAGACTTCTTTAAACAAACAATCTTCTCACTAGTCTAGATACTCCAACAATAACCTAGAAGTAAGTTGTTGACTAATATACCTCAATAATGAAACATGTCTTCCTACAATAACACCAAGAAAAAATTATAATGTGTGATAGTAGTGACAACCTTCTTATAATCTATGGTAATTGATAGCACTTTCTAGAATATCCACCTATCCTCTCCTTTTGTTGCATGCACTCTAGTAATGTCACATGTGGACCTACATTGTCATATATACTTTGAAAATGTACTCTATTTGTGATGCAATAACCATTCGTCAACCAAACCTCATGTGGTTTCTATTAAGGGTTTACTAGAGTCTAAGACACATCTATGCCATACCACAAAGTTTAAATCCTGTCACAATCTATTGCACAAGCTTCCAACACTATTTTTCAATCCCCAAACAAACTTTTAATAGGAACTAACACAATCCCAAACATCCTCCATTCCAACAACACCTTCCAACAACTCTACACAGTCCACATTAGGTCTCGTTTCTTGGGTTTTCTACTTCAACAGGTTTGTAAGTTCTGTATTGTTCTATTTCATCACTAAAACCCTAGATCTAGCCTAATTGACTCAATGTTTTCAATTACAACAAAAGGGCAAAGCTCTCACCAACCCAACAAGGCTCTTCCTAAGGGGAAACAACCTTGTTTGAAGCCGTTGGTGGCTTGTTTCCTAATGTTGTATAGGAAAGGTTAATCTAGTCAATGCATAATTGATTGGACCTCTTTTCCCCCTAAATATTTTGGTGAACCTGACATATCCTACACTTGCACTTTCTGATTTCTTTTCTTAGATCTGTAACTATGTTTAATTAGTTCATTAATCTAAGTAAAAATTTAGGTTGCATATATTCTTTTATCTCATATATTTGTTTTAGAAAATAACACATTTGTAGATCTTTAATGTTATGGTTACCAAAAATCTTACATTTTGATGACCACAATGTTTGTTATATTTTCAATTTTTTGATTTTCTATATCAGATCTTGTTGATATGTGCCAGACAACTAAGAGGGGGGGTGAATCAGCGATCACAAAAACTTAAACACTTTCTGCAATTAAACATTCATCACTTATCCACAATTATTATGATTTAATAATGAGTGCATGCAATCAGAAACTTAACAACATCAAACACAAGAGACACTAGATTTATGTGGAAAACCCCAAGGTGGGGAAAAACCACAGAGAGGATTAACTCTCAATATATATTGCAATCTTGAAATAATGATGTTCAGGCTTGGTCACCCCATGGGCCTAAACATACTGGCTTACTACCATGAAGAACAACTAGGTCTAGCAGGCTCACTGCCTCAACCCTAAACCTAGCAAGATTATAATAAGGGTTGTTAAACCCTAAGGGCTGTTAAACCATACTGTTGGCTTACTACCAAATTCACTGCCACAATGAACACCTTTCTTTATTGTGAATAAACAATTCCTCAGCTCTGCTCTTCCTCTGCCCTGCTCTTCCTCTACTCTACTCTTCCTCTTCTTTCCTCTACCTCTTCTTTGCTCTGCCTTTGGACCTTTCTTAATACATTCTCATTTTCGCTCAAGGACACCTTTTCCATGACTCAGTTACAAGTATTTATACACTACATCAACCTTGGAATGATCATCAAGGTTGGCATCAACCATTGGAACAATCTCCAAGGTCAGTATTATAAACATTTACAAAATAGGTCCTAACCTATTGCAACTAGAATGAAATGCAGATCATGTCATGCCTTATCTAGGACTCAAACACAATCTTCCATGCCACAACACACTTCCACAATCTTCTAGAGATCTCCGCAGTCACTGGGATCAACCAGGTCAGCCAAGACTGGTTACACACTACATTATCTGGGAACAATCTTCACACACCATCTCAATTTCTTAACGTGGACCAAAGTCCAAATAGAAACATGATTAGGAGACATCCACAAGCATGCTATAATCATTAGGAGCAACCACATGAACCTTAACCACTTTATTCATAGGAATCTTCTCACCAGAGTGCATGAACTTTACTCTCTTCAAGTGTCATAATAGAAAGATAGCTTGCAGACCACCAACCATGAACCATTGCAACTGTAGGCACATATCATCATCCCAGACTTCCCTCTAAAACTTCATAGCAAAATATTTTATTGTGGAGGAATGTGGAGCCAAATACTATCTTCCTATCTCAACTGAACTTACAGAAAAAGCAGGCTTCATCTGACTCATATCCACTTGGTTCTGAAGACCTTTCTTTACACTCATCAACTTTGACATTTGCACTTTCAATGATTTTATTCATCCTCTTATTATAGCACCGGTAGGCCTGACTCTTGATGGAGTAACCAAGGAAAATTCCTTCATCACATCTAGCATCAAAGTTGCCTAAATCTTCTTCTCTTTTGATATAACATCTGGTACCAAAGACTTTGAAATATTTCACAGTAGGAACTCTACCATACCACAATTCACAGGGAGTTTTTGAACTGTTACCTTTTACTTGAACTATGTTTAGGATATATACTACAGTGTGAATTGACTCTCTCCAATATGCTTCCAGAAGATGAGCTTCCTTCATCATGGTTCTAGCAGCTTCTTGAACTGTTTTGTTTTTCCTTTTAACAACTCCATTTTGTTGTGGAGTTCTGGGCACAAATAGCTGTCTCTTTATTCCATGCTCTTCACAAAAGAAATTGAATTCATTTGATGTGAACTCTCCTCCTCTATTAGATCTCAAACATTTGATTTTCAAATCCATCTCATTTTCAACCATTGGCTTAAATGCCTTGAATTTATTTAGAGCTTCAGCTTTCTCTTTTAAGAAGGTGACCCAAGTCATTCTAGAATAATCATCAATGAGAAGGATGAAATACATGTCTCCTTGCAAAATTCTTACTTTGGTAGGTCCACACAAGTCTGTATGCACTAGATCAAGTAGTCCTCCAACTGATTGATCCTTGCTTTTGAAACTTGTTCTTGTCTGTTTCCCAAATTGACACTCCTTGCAAACTGGATTAGCAGGCTTCACAAGCTTAGGCAAATCTCTAACAATCTGTGTAGTACTTATCTTCATAATATTATCAAAATTTATGTGACACAACCTTCTATGCCATAACCAACTTTCATCAATCTGAATCAACAAGCAATATTTCTCGGTTCCTTTCAAGTGATAGATATTACCCCTGGTCTTCTTACCAGTTGTAATGACTGTTCCAGAGCTTTCCCTAATCTTGCATCCATTCTCCTTGAAGCTTAAGTCGTAGCCCTTATCACACATCTGACCCACATTCAGAAGATTGTGCTTTAATCCTTTCACATATAACACATCTTTAGTATTATGCTTTCCATCAAAAGAAATAGATCCTTTTCCACAAATCCTACTAGCTGTTTCATCTCCAAACCTAACTAGTCCACCATCATATCTTTCCAAACTTGCAAACTTACTTTTGTCACTAGTCATGTGGTGAGAGCAACCACTATCCATAACCCATTCGTCTTTGTCCTTGATGACCTGAGCAGCCAAAGCACTTTCCACTGGTTTTTCTTCCTTCATACAACTAGAAGAATTAGTAGACACAAGATCTTCCTTAATAGCAATGAACAAGCATTCATTTATAGAGGAATTAGCATTATCTGGTTCACCATTATCTGATACTCCTTTAGCATCATCAAAGTCTTCAACATAATAACACTTCTTTTGGGTCCTAGGCTTGTTCTCATATCTTTTTCTTGTCATGCCCACATTTCCCATGCAGTCACGACACACAACACACGTGTCATATCCACATTTGGCATGTGGTCATGACACAAACTGCGAAAAACTTTTCTGCATGACCCTAGGAACCCCCTTTCACGCATCTGCCTGCTCGGTGGTAATACGCATGGGGTGTAAGCAAGTCAAACATATTTAGGGAAGTGTGCCTTCCTTCGTAATCTCTTGCGTGATGAAAGTCAACTAGGGGAATAAGTGACATGAAACGTGCCACTTCTAGGGTTAGGACGTTTCAAATCTGAACCCTAGTTTCCTAGGGGAGAAGGTGATTTTGTCAGATTTGAAACCAAACCCTATCTCTAATACAAAGATGAAAATTGAATAATTAGAAATATGAAAATAAATGGCATAATGGATGCATGATAAAATGGAGTGATAGAATGAAAGTCAATAAAATGACATAAAAATAAAACCCTAAAATCTAGGAAAAATTTGACAACATAATGCATTTTCGATAATCGAATTAAAAATTTAAAATAAAAACTCCAACAAGAATTCAAAGCAAAATAATTAAACTTAAGGAAAAATTAAATATTTCACCAAGGCCAAATAAATCAACCCTACAATTAAATATTAAAATTCAAAAATAATTAAATGACACAAAAAATAGACTTCAAAATTAAGTCCGTTAATAAATATAATTTAGACCATTATATTTATTAACTTACCCACAAAAAAAAAGATAAAAGGGGAAAAATTAAAATTCCTTTCCCCGTAAAATAATAACACCGATTAAAATTTTAAAAAAATAACATTCGAAGAGATTTCCAACATAACAAATTTTAAACGGACAATTAATTAAAATGGTAGTCCAATTAAATATCTCAAAAGGGGTAAAACATCCCAAATATAAAGCATTCCATTCTCATTCAAAAATTAAAAAAACACTAAATGAAAACAAAATTAAACCAATCCCACAAGAAAATAAATAAATAAAAGGGACTTTGAAAAGTAAAAGAGAGGGAGGCACAATCTCCCGTGCACATGGGAGAAAAAAAGAAAATAATTAATTTAGCAAAACTAATTTCCCTCTCACCCTTCAAATGCCCTAAGTTAATATTTTATTAATTATTTTCAAGAGATGCCCTAAATCATTATTTATTATATCTCAATGGGAAAAACCCTAACATCTTATTCTATTGTTTTATTTTATTTTCTCTTCTCTTGTTTTCTCAAAGTTTTTCCATTTTGCCTCTCTATCTTTTTTTTTTTTGTTTTTCACTTTTGCAGGTTGAAGCAATCCTTCATGGCTGCCAAGGAATGCACAGAGGTATACACACTGAGTATACCCCGTAGGGTTTGTGTAATTTTTTTTTGATATATAAATATATTTACTTATATATATATATGTTTACATTTTTGCATATATATATATATATATATATATATATATACAACTAAATATATATACATTTGCCAAATAAATCTGAAGATATATAAATGGGTATTCTTATTTAAAAACACAATGATATATATATATAAACTTATGTGTTGCAGATCGAAAGACATACAGCAGCTGAGAGCAAGGCCAAATGGCATGGAGTGGGGTGACACATTTTGGGATGTCATTGCCGCTGTCGTGGGTCTGAGGACCTGTGTGAGGTTCAAATTGTTGGGGGGGAAGGAGTGTGGGGAGGAGGTCGTGCCTCCACCCACACCCCACAATGGTATCAACGGTGGAATGGGGGACTGTGGTGGGCACCATCGCCCACCATAGCCCCTCCAAATATTTAAAAAAAAAAGAAACTACCAACAATACAAACGGCTGCCGATTTCTCCATTACTCTCCTTCGTTTAGATGTAAGATACATTTGATATCTGATTTTTTTATAGAGAATGTTTATCACAATTGCTTAAAATTTAATATATATACAGTTTGCTATAGTATTTAAATGTGTGTGTGTGTGTATGTAGATATACTATGTGCTCAAAAATAAAACAGTAGGTTTAGATGCATAAAAATAGTTTGTATTCTATATTACAGAGAAGTGTATATATTGTTTATTTTAGTTTGTTATTACCCTCAAAAGAATTATCTATCTATATATACATAATTAGAATGATATGTTTAAGATGTATATATGTGTGTGTGTAGCCTTTTATATATACACCCATCTTCAAATTTCAAATAATAGGGCAGATTGTTTAATACAATAACCAGGTTTGCACTCTAAATGTATCAATACATCCACACACACACACACACACATAGTGGAAACTTATTAGTAAATCTGTTCCTTCCATTATATATATATATAATGGAAGGAACATATTTACTAATAAGTTTCCACTTTTCTCTTCAATTATAAAATGACATCAAACAAACAAAAATCATTTCTGTTCAAATTTTCAACACCCAAGAGCACAAACAACAAAATATTAAGCATGAAATTTTAGTGCAAACATAACAGAAAATTATACATCTAATTTCTCTTTTTTTTTTTTTGCATACACTAAAATTTTATCAACAACACATATTTTTTTTGAAGTAAAAATGATAGCAAGTGTATTTTCTCTTGCATTTCTCCATTACACATAAACTCAACAGCATAGGGTAGTAAACAACTTTTTGAATAAACCATAAGAGTGCTCACATTACATTCTCATACTACAACCAATATAATGGATAGTAATAAACTTGTCAAAAATTACAATAGGGCCTCAAAGGGCATGGCTCAAAACAACCAACAAAATAATACTGCAAATGAGGTGAAAATGAGCTTCTCCAAGCTCCATTTCTCCCACTACAAACCTACAAGAAGCAACACAACAAAAAAGGGAACCATGCCACTACAAAATGCCCTCCTCCATACTGTAGACCCGCAAGTGGGTCACCCCCGAGCTAGGGAGGTAGGAATCACACAGTTGCACACACACACTGCAACAAGCAACACAAAAACAACTCAACAATTACCCAAGGATTAACACATAACAAAACTCATGAAAATGAGTTTGATGGGGGTAGGGAATGGACCCCTCTACTCAAGAGGCCATTCCATGATCTCAAATCACCAAGTCTCAAGGCCTCAAGCCAAAACCTCCAAAACACATATCTCCAAATAACTCAAAAACTAACATGGCACTCTTGCCATCAAATTATCTCAATGCCAAGAAAAAACCCTTAAGACGATAAGTAGCACAAAATAAGGAGGTGACCTCGAGGAGGTTCACTCTCCCCTACCCCATACAAGTTGAGCCTTACCTCCAAATGGAGGTGCTCTCACCAAAATCCCATCCCACATAAAAAAAAATGAAAACAAACAACAAAAAATCCACAAACACAACATAAATGAAATATACAAGGGTAAAAGATCATAGTCATGGAGCTTACTTTCAAAAGCCCTAAAAATGGAGGCACGTTTGGTGAAGAGCTCCAAGCTTCTCCAAACCTTCCAATCTCCAAATTTTCTCTAACTCCCCCAAAAGAACTCCCAAGAATAGAAAGAAAATCCAAAATGCAAAAACCCCACACTCCTCAACAAGAGGAGGTAAGATAGGCCTTCTAATTTGGCCTTGAGGAATGAGAAGGTGACACTTGTCACTTTCTCCTTCCTCTTCCCATGCCACTTGCAAGGGAGAGGAAGTGTGAGGGTGACAAGTATCACCCTCCAATTCCATCCCAATCCTCACCTTATTCACTTGTGCTCTCACACATGTGTGAGAGACCAAGTGGTGAGGTGGCAATCCCTTTCAAGCCTCCATGAAGATAAGGGATGCCATATGGCATCCTCTTATTCTCCAAGAGAGCCATCTCCCTCCAAGATGCTCTCACACGTGTGTGAGAGTCTTAGAGGAAGATCCCACACACTTGGGAGTCTTGGAGAGCTCCCAAGTTTTCTTGGTGAAGGGATCCCCAAACTTTGGGAAGGGAGATGAGTCTTTCCCAAAGCATGACTCATCTCCCACCCTTAGTGATGTAGAGGCACTTGGATAGGAAGAAGATATTACAAGTTGACAAGGTTTACACTACACTAAAAAGTCCAATTCAAGGTTCTTCATACAAAAGTGGTAACAACAGTTAGGGGCTCTAATTTCTTCACAGAAAAGGTGATTTCAGATGTTGTGGGACCCATTTCAATCATTGACAAAGGCAGATCAAACCTAGAACTAGCACTTCCTTCACAAACCCAAGAAATGGCTTATAGCCCAAAAAAAGAGAATAGTCCTTCATAACTTTTGATACAGATCTTCAAAAATAGATCTTGGACAATCAAGAGATACCCATTTGGACTCCCTATCACATATCCAAAACTAGGTATAGGTTGTTTTGGACGGTATGACTCAACCTATAACTTCTCTCAATGACCTAGAGCCTCAATTAGGCCTAAAATACAAAGAGACCTCTCCAAAATTTATGCACAAAACCCAACCAATTATTGGAGAACTTATAATGCATATTCAAACTATGGATTTCAAAGGTTTTGTGGTTAGGATGCAAGACAATTTCATTTTATGCTTGTTTTCCCACTTCAAATGCAAGAATAACAAGGAAAATGCTACTACAGTCACCTAGGGCATCATTTTAAACACACCAAAACAACTTTTTCAGTCTTGAGCCTTGGTCAACATGTCAATCACTCCCTCTACTTCCATTCCACCAAGTTTTAGAGGATTCCCATGGTGGAATGAGGTTCTATGACATTTTTCCTACCAAAACCCTAGTTAACCTAGTTAACAGAGCAGTTTTAGAAAAAAACATAATATCTTCCCCTAGGAATCAAGTTAAGACCTTAGACTAGATGCATTTGAAATTTACTTCAATCCTCTTTCTAGAAATATATGGATTGTGTCTATATCTATCTGTACAAAACCGTACCAAACGCTGCAACAGAACTATTGCAGGGAAAATCTAAAAATTACAGTCTATAAAACACTCATATCTTCCTCAATATTGCACTAAATTTGATGAGACATGAACCAAAATGAAGCCTATTCATCCTATTTTAATATCACATTAATATTACATAGGTTCTAGGCCGTACATGGCCATACAAGGCCTGGAACCAGAGTAAAAAAATGTTAGAATTGCAGAATAAGGGCTTAAAATCACAAGTTTTAAATCCAATTCACATCTATTCCTTTTGGTTCAAGTTTTACATGCTTAAATAGGTGTCCACATACACAAGATCAACCTCCACATCAGTTTAACTGAACAACTATCCTCTTTTAAGACAATGACTCTTCATTCCCCCTAATCTTGCCTTGACAACTTTACAACTTTTGCCATTTTTCAATGTTGACAACTTTATACAAAATCTCCATCCTAGACCATCTTTAACATGGCAAGATGGACTAATTATGACCATTTACAACCTCTCAAACCTTTCCTTGTCCATTTTGACTCATTGACCAACCTTGACCATATTAGGACCTTTTAGGTCTCTTGGCACAAAAATGGCTTTCCAAGCTTTACAAATGAGTTTTTTTTTATACCAATAGACTTCATGACATTACAAATCATGTATGAACATTACAAACAAGAAAAAATGCACTTTGACCTCATAAGATGTCTTTATTCTTAGGTGCCCCTGCACCATACAATTGGCCTTGAAACCTTTCCAAGTCCCTTGGAAACAATGGAACAACAACCTGAAACAATTCTTTGTCTTGGATTGATCCTCTCTCTGAAAACTTCCTTATCCTTGCCTTGGCATCATTCTTTGCCCTTACCTCTGCCTCTTGCCATTGCCATCAAGTTCATCTTTAGAAGGACACAAGACTATCCTTGCATTACCTTTCCATCTTCACCTTCTCACCCACTTCTATTAGTGGACTACTTTACTACTGCAACTTCAAGTGCCTTTTCCAATCAGATGTCCATCTCTCCTTGCTGATGGACCACACCAACAAAAAACCATCCACCTCACCCAACAACAGATCCTGGAAGATGCCTCACTCTCTTTTCACCTTGCACCTTCTACCCAGCTTTATCTCTATTGGAGAATGGTCATGATAGGCCTCCTCTTGTCTGCCCACACACAACCTTAGAAACCTCCTTCTTGAAGCTATATGGAACAAGCACCTACAACCAAACAACTTAGCAACACAAAATCCAAAACTTTTAGCAAGGTCCTGGTGTGGATTTCCTCCTTCGGTGGTCTATCTACACACTCAATATCTTCTCACTCTGATACCACTATGATGTAGAGGCACTTGGATAGGAGGAAGATAGGACAAGTTGACAAGGTTTACACTACACCAAAAAGCCCAAATTCAAGGTTCTTCATACAAAAGTGGGAACAATAGTTAGGGGCTCTAATTTATTCATGGAAAAGGTGATTTCAGATGTTGTGGGACCCATTCCAATCATTGACAAAGGCAGATCAAACACAGAATTAGCACTTCCTTCACAAACACAAAAAATGGCTTGTAGCCCTAAAAAAGAGAACAATCCTTCATAACTTTTGATACATATTTTCAAACACAGATCTTGGACAATCAGGAGATACCCATTTGGACTTCCTATCACATATCCAAAACTAGGTATAGGTTGTTTTGGACGGTATGACTCAACCTATAACTCCTCTCAATGACCTAGAGCCTCAATTAGGCCTAAAATACAAAGAGACCTCTCCAAAATTTATGCACAGAACCCAACCAATGATTTGAGCACTTAGAATACATATTCAAACTATGGATTTCAAGGGTTTTGTGGTCAGGATGCAAGACAATTTCATTTTATGCTTGTTTTCCCACTTCAAATGCAAGAATAACAAGGAAAATGCTGCTACAGTCACCTAGGGCATCATTTTAAACACACCAAAACAACTTTTTTCAGTCTTGAGCCTTGGTCAACATGTCAATAACTCCCTCTACTTCCATTCCACTGAGTTTTAGAGGATTCCCATAGTGGAATGAGGTTTTATGACATTTTTCCTACCAAAACCCTAGTTAACCTAGTTAACAGAGCAGTTTTAGAAAAAAATGTGATATCTTCCTCTAGGAATCAAGTTAAGACCTCAGACTAGATGCATTTGAAATGTACTTCGATCCTCTTTCCATAAATATATGGATTGTCCCTATATCTATCCATACAAAACCGTACCAAATGCTGTAACAGGACTGTTATAGGGAAAATCTAAAAATTACAGTCCATAAAACACTCATATCTTCCTCAATATTGTACCAAATGCGATGAAACTTGAACCAAAATGAAGATTATTCATCCTACTTAAATATCACATTAATATTACATAGGTTCCAGGCTGTACATGGCCATACGAGGCCTGGAACTAGAGAAAAAAATTGTTAGAACTACAGAAAAAGGGCTTAAAATCACAAGTTTTAAATCCAATTAACATATATTCCTTTTGGTTCAAGTTTTACATGCTTAAATAGGTGTCCACATACACAAGATCAACCTCCACATCAGCTTAACTAAACAACTTCCCTCTTTTAACACAATGACTCTTCATTCCCCCTAATCTTGCCTTGACAACTTCACAACTTTTGCCATTTTTCAATTTTGACAACTTTATACAAAATCTCCATCCTAGACCACCTTTAACATGACAAAATGGATTAATTATGACCATTTACAACCTTTCAAACCTTTCCTTGGCCATTTTGACCCTTTGACCAACCTTGACCATATTAGGACCTTTTAGGTCTCTTGGCACAAAAATGGCTTTCCAAGCTTTACAAATGAGTTTTTTTTTATACCAATAGACTTCATGACAGAAATAATGTATGAACATTACAAATAAGCAAAAATGCACTTTGAACTCATAAAATGTCTTTATGCTTGGGTGCCCTTGCACCACTTAGCCATTTCAAAATTCGTCACTTTGACTAAAACTCAGTTTAGAGTGACCAAAAGTAAGTTACCCCAAGGTTTAGTTAGTCAAAATTGACCCTAGACCCATGGGTAACCACCAAGGGTAAGTTTTGGGACACTAAGGTTCACCTAGGGAGTCATAAACTCACTTTAAATGGCCCAAAAATAAAAATAATACCAAGTGGTGTAAAACAATAAAAATATACAACACATGATATAAATTAATTTAAACAGAGGGGTACTAGGCCAAAATAATAAAATAATCAAGTACTTAAACACCATTCAAATCAAATGTGATCCTTATCCCTCTTGGGTATGGATCGGTCTCACAAGGACTAACATATGTGTGAATTCTACCTCTAATTTCCCGTGGCCTGGGAATATACTCCTGCACATCTAGATCAAGTGTCAATCATATCATGAATAATAATAGCCGAAACAACTAGAATTAAATTCATGCCATTGAATACAACATTAATCATCTACAACATAATTCAAGATTAAACTACATTTTCTATCTAATGTCACATAATTATCATCACATAAAGAACTAGAGATCACATCAATAAACATCATCTAATATATCTCGCATGTCTAGTCTCAATCATAGCATCAAAATATGATCAAATTGAATCGCCTTATGTCTAATCAATGTCAAATCAAAATTAGGAGATATAATCAAATCTGCATAATGGAACAATAGTCTCTAAAAGTATGATAATGTCATCAACTGAAATGTAAAACGATCAAAATAAAGAAGGAAAAATAATTGGCCTCACATCCTCCCCCTAAGACTAAACTTCCTCCTGGAAGTCGTAAAAAAGGTGAGGATAGAGTGCTCTCAAACTAGCTACATCCTCCCAAGTCACTGTGACCTCATCATAATAATCCCACTGGACCCTAACCTGGTCCAGCTCTTGACCTCGAAGGCCCAGCGTCCGATGAGCCAATATGCGAATTGGCTCCAAAGCCAATTGCCCATCTGCCTCTACCTATAGAGCACTCCAGTCCAATACATAAGATAAATCAGATATATATCACCTCAATATAGAAATATGAAAGACATCGTGGATACGTGATAGGCTAGGTGGCAATGCTAGACAGTAGGCAATAGGTCCTATCCACTCCAAGATCTCAAAAGGTCCTACAAACTGTGGTGCGAGCTTAGAGCCCTTTCCATAATGGATTGGACTCTTGTGTGGCCACACTCTAAGGAATACCCTGTCCCCAACTGAGAAGCTCCGATCAGTTCTCTTAGCATTAGCATACTTCTTCTGTCTATCCTGTGCCTCCTGAAGTCTCTACCTAATCAGTGTGACTTGCTGCTCTATATCCTACACTAACTCTGGACCAATGGCAACCCTGTCCTCTATTTGATCCCAACTCAATGGTGTCCTGCATGGTCTGTCATATAAAGCCTGAAAAGGAGACATACCCAATAAGCTGTGATGCCCATTATTGTAGGCAAACTCAACCAGATACAGATACTCCTCCCATCTAGACTGATGGTCCATAATATATATACGCAGCATGTCCTTCAACACTTGATTCACCCGCTCTGTCTGTCCATCTGTCTTGAGATGATAAGCAGAGCTAAAGTTGAGCTGTGTGCCCAACACCTGATGCAAGGTTCTCCAAAAGGCTGAAGTGAACACTGAATCCCTGTCAGAAATGATGCAGTCAGGCACTCCATGTAACCTCACAATATCATCTAAGAATACTCTCGCCACTGCTGGTGCATTGTACGTCATGCATACATGTGAGAAATGCACCACCTTGGTCAACTTGTCGACTGTCACCATGATGGCATCATGGCAACACGTAGACATAGGAAGACCAATAATAAAATCCATGGAAATGGTGTCCCATTTCCACTTAGGTATCTCATGAGGGTATAAAAGACCCGCTGGATGCTGATGCTTGGCCTTGACCCTTTGGCACTCAAGGCATCGAGCAACAAACTCTGCAATATCTCATCTCATACCTGCCCAATGGTACAGTTGTCGTAGGTCGGCATGCATCTTCTTCACCCTCGGATGTGCCGCATATGGTGCTCTGTGAGCCTCTAATAACACTATAGTATGTAGGTCACCTGCGTGAGGTACATAGATGCACTGTTGATGATGAAGTAACCTATCTGCCTCAAGTGAATACCCTGCAAACTTGCCTACAAGGGCCCTTAATGAATGGATCTCTTGCTGCACCTCAAGAAAATACTCATCCTCAGGTAGATGCTGAATAATGCATCCTCTCAAGTCCACACTCAGAGTCAAGGTCAAGATCTCATGGCACCTCTGACTCAATGCGTCAGCAACAATGTTCTCCTTCCCTTAGATGTAGTGGACATCAAAGTCATACTCACAAAGAAACTCCATCCAATGCCACTGACGGGCATTCAGATTTGGCTGTGTAAATATATATTGAAGATTGTGGTGATCTAAATGAAGCTCAAAGTGACGACCCAATAAGAAATCTCTCCAACAAATTAGAGAATAAACCACTACCACTAACTCCAAATTGTGAGTGGGGTAGTTCAGCTCATGGGTCTTGAGCTTTCGTGACACATATGTGATCGCTCTACCACCCTACATAAGCACAACTTCCAAACCCTCAAGTGATGCATTCATGCAAACCATAAAATCTATTGTAGGATCAAGAACCGCTAAAATGGGAGTGCTAGTAAGATGCTCTTTGAGGACCCCAAAGGCCCTCTCACATTGCTCAGTCCATAGAAAACTCTTCCCTTTCTACTGAAGGGAAGTGATGGGGTGCACTATCTGAGAAAAACTCTTAACAAATCTATGGTAATAAGTAGCTAACCCCATAAAACTCCTAACCTCTGTCACACTGGTGGGTACTGGCCAATCTCTGATAGCCCTGATCTTTGATGGATCTATTGAGATTCCATCGCTAGATAGGATATGCCCCAAATACTGTACCTCCGTCTTGAAAAATGCACACTTCACCAAGTTCCCATAAAGATTCTGCTCCCTCAAACACTGTAGAACTTGACGTAGGTGCTCCTCATGCTCCTCCTCAGTCCGTGAATAGATCAAAATGTCATCGAGGAAAATAATCATGAATTGATCCAAGAAGGTATGGAACACTCCATTCATGAGACTCATGAACACTGCAGGGGTGTTCGTCAAACCAAAGGGGACCATAGTGAACTCATAGTGGCCATATTGAGTCCGAAAGGCAGTCTTATGGATGTACGCCTCTATGATACGCAACTGATGATAACCAGACTTCAGATCAATCTTAGAGAACACTCTGGCTCCCTACATTTGATCGAAGAGATCGTCAATCCTGGGCAAAAGATAATGGTTCTTCACCGTCACCTTATTCAACTACCTATAATCCATGCATAATCGAAGAGGCCAATCCTTCTTCTTCATGAAGATGACAGGAGCACCCCAAGGTGAAACACTCAGTCGGATGTGCCCCTTCTCGAGCAAGTCCTCAAGTTATAACTTGAGCTCTGTGAGCTCATGAGTGGTCATCCTATATGGTGCATGAGACACTGGCTCGACACCTAGCACTAAGTCAATATGAAAGTCTACCTTATGATGGGGTAGCATCCCCGGTAACTCTGCTAGAAACACATCAGCAAACTTTCTCAGGATGGGATGGTCATCCAAAGATGCCTTAGGCTCATCATCTAATGTGTTACTCACTGTAATAGCAAACATCTGGCATCCCTTCTACATGCAGCGCTTAAGCTACTGAGCAGATATAATATGCACTACTGTGGGCTTATGCATGCCCACTAACTCAACTGAGGTACCATGATCATCTAAGCAGCTAATCACCTTTCAGTGACAATCTAGCTTGGCTCGATGAGCCACAAGCTAGTCCATACCCAAAACCACATCGTAGGATCCTAATGTCATAACTTTAAGGTCATAAACCATGGAAAAGGGTCCCAAAGAAATCTCATAGTCGTGGACTAAGGCATCTACTATCATTTTGGCCCTTGAGGCCAACTCAACCACCCACCTATCACCCTACCTAGAGGCCACTACCCTACAACACTCCACTAACGATGGAGATATGAAAGAGTCAGTAGCACTAGAGTAAAAAAGAATAGAAATGGGGACACCCCCTATCATACCTGATGTCTCAATCACTAATGCCTACAAATTAGCCTAGTGGTTATCAACCGTTATGAACATACGGTGGGACCTACCCACATCTCCAACCATCTACTTTGATCCTCTTATACAAGGCTGTCCCCCTACTCTAAAGCCTTGCAGACACTCTCTAGCTAGATGTCTCGCTCCACCACACACATAACATGGGCCCTTAGTTTGTACTTGTCCAGTCTGAGTCCTACTCAACTACTGCTGTCTAGATCTACCTGTGGACCCTTGTGAACCCTTGTATGACTACTGCGACCTTGCGGGTCTCGCAGGTGGTCCCTGCTACCTCTGATCTCTGCATGTGCCCTGCTATTGTCAACCTCGATTATGCCCCCCATGTACCCTCTGCTATGTCTTGGCTCTCTACTATTGTTGTGACTGCTGCTGCTGTGGGGGCCTAGGAGGTAAGGATGTGAAACTAAATCCTCCTCTCTGAGGTGGCGGTGGTGGCCTGCGATAACTCTACTGATGTTGTTGCTGCCCATGATCCTAAAATTGAGGGCATGAACTCTGCCCTCGTCCTTGTATCTCCTCAGCTATGTATGCCTTCTTGGCAGTATCACTTAATGTTTGGGGGTCTGCCATGCATACAGGCCCTGCTATGCTATGGTTCAACCCTTTGATAAACTTATGAACCAAGAGTTTCTTGTCATGGAGATACTCTGCATATCGAGACAACTCAGTGAATCTACCCTCATACTAAGAAACCATAAGTCCTCTCTGCTGAAGGTCATGAAAATCATCTATGCGACGCTGCCTGTAGTGATTTGATAAATATCGTACATTGAAGCACTCAGTGAAGGTCTCCCATGTGAGTGTGTCTAATGATAGATGGCGTTTGCACTCCTCAGTGTGCCACCAAGTAGTTGCTGCATCACGCAATAGGTGGACTGCCACCTGAGCCTTCATGTTGCCCTCGTAAGGACGCAATGCGAAGCATCTGTCTAAGCTGATGAGCTAAGCCTCTACCTCAGCTCCCTCTATAGTCTTGATGAATGTAGGAGGATTCAACCTCAACAAATCCCTGATGGGATCTCCTCGGTCCCTGTGCCCTCTGATAGGCTCATTTGCATAATAATCATAAGGCCTACGCATAATCTGCTCCACTCGCACTGCCTCCTCATGCCTAGCATGACGTGGAGGGCTCCTGTTACAAGCCCTATCAGCCGATCCAACCTCCTCTGCCATCGTATCTGGTACCTCAACATATGGCTCCACACATGGCTTAATGTGGGGCTCCACACGTGGCTTGACATGTGACTCTGCTCGTGGCTCCTCTCGCGGATCATCATGGGGCTCAACACGTGGCTCTATGTGCGGCTCAACTACGACTGGTGGTAGCCTATCTAACACTGCCTATAATGCCTGTAATATCTGTGGCCCCATATCTGGTATAGGTAGGGCTGGTGGTGCTTGCGGTACCTGTGGGGCCGACGGTGCTTGTCCCTCAGCTGAAGAGTCACTATGAACCTCCACGGACTCCGTACGGCATGAACATGCTCACCGAACTCATCGGGGAGGCATCCTACAAAAATGAGGTAACCACAAATTAATTAAAGTTGCGGAATAATAATGTGCCCTAAACAAGCCCAGTGTTTAAACATGAGCTCTGATACCAAATGTCATGCCCACATTTCCCATGCGGTCATGACACACAACACACGTGTCATGTCCACATTTGGAATGTGGTCATGACACAAATTGTGAAAAACTTTTCCGCATGACCCTAGGAACCCCCTCGCACGTGTCTGCATGCTCGGTGGGAATACACATGAGGCGTAAGCAAGTCAAACATATTTGGGGAAGTGCGCCTTCCTTTGCAATCTTTTGCATGATGAAAATTGACTAGGGGGAATAGGTGATGTGAAACATGCCACTTCTAGGGTCAGGACATTTCAAATCTGAACCCTAAGTTTCCTAGGTGAGAAGGCGATTTCGTCAGATTCGAAACCAAACCCTATCTCTAATACAAAGATGAAAATTGAATAATTAGAAATATGAAAATAAATGGCATAATGGACGCATGATAAAATGGAGTGATAGAATGAAAGTCAATAAAATGACATAAAAATAAAACCCTAAAATCTAGAAAAAATTCGATAGCATAATGCATTTTCATAATCGAATTAAAAATTTAAAATAAAAACTCTAACAAGAATTCAAAGCAAAATAATTAAACTTAAGGAAAAATTAAATATTTTGCCAAGGCCAAATAAATCGACCCTACAATTAAATATTAAAATTTAAAAATAATTAAATAACACAAAAAATAGACTTCAAAATTAAGTCCGTTAATAAATATAATTTAGACCATTATATTTATTGACTTACCCACAAAAAAAAATAGATAAAAGGGGAAAAATTAAAATACCTTTCTCCATAAAATAATAATGCTGATTAAAATTTAAAAAAAATAACATTCGAAGAGATTTTCAACATAAAATTTTTTAAACCGACAATTAATGAAAATGGTAGTCCAATTAAATATCTCAAAAGGGGTAAAACATCCCAAATATAAAACATTTCATTCTCATTCAAAAATTAAAAAAAAATACTAAATGAAAACAAAATTAAACCAATCCCACAAGAAAATAAATAAATAAAAGGGACTTTGAAAAGCAAAAGAGAGGGAGGCACAATCTCCCGTGCACATGGGAAAAAAAGGGAAAATAATTAATTTAGCAAAACTAATTTCCCTCTCACCCTTCAAATGCCCTAAGTTAATATTTTATTAATTATTTTTAAGAGATGCCCTAAATCATTATTTTATTATATCTCTATGGGGAAAACCCTAACATCTTATTCTATTGTTTTCTTTTCTTTTCTCTTCTCTTGTTTTCTCAAAGTTTTTCCATTTTGCTTCTCTATTTTTTTTTTTGTTTTTCACTTTTGCAGGTTGAAGCAATCCTTCACGGCTGCCAAGGAATGCACAGAGGTATACACACTGAGTATACCCCATAGGGTTTGTGTAAATATTTTCTTTTTGATATATAAATATATTTACTTATATATATATGTATACATTTTTGCATATATACATATATATATACAACTAAATATATATACATTTGCCAAATAAATCTGAAGATATATAAATGGGTATTCTTATTTAAAAACACAGTGATATATATATATATATATATATATATATATATATATATATATATATATATATATATATATATATATATATATATATATATATATATATATATATATATATATAAACTTATGTGTTGCAAATTGAAAGACATAGAGCGGCCGAGAGCAAGGCTGAATGGCATGGAGTGGGGTGACGCATTTTAGGATGTCACTACCACAGTTGCCACCGCCGCGGGTCTGAGGACCTGTGTGAGGTTTAAATTGTTGGGGGGGAAGGGGTGTGGGGAGGAGGCCGTGCCTCCACCCACACCCCACAATGGTATCAATAGTGGAATGGTGGACTGTGGTGGGTGCCATCGCCCATGACAGCCCCTCCAAATATTGAAAAAAAAAGGAAACTACCAACAATACAAATGGCTGCCGATTTCTCCATTACTCTCCTTTTATATGTAAGATACATTTGATATCTGATTTTTTTTACAGAGAATGTTTATCATAGTTGCTTAAAATTTAATATATATATAGTTTGTTACAGTATTTAAATGTGTGTATATATATTGTTTATTTCAGTTTGTTAGTACCCTCAAAAGAATTATATATATCTATATATATACAGTAGTATAAATACACTGGGTGTTTAAAATACAGTGAGATAAGATACTCATAAAATCAGAATGATATGTTTAAGATGTGTGTGTGTGTGTGTGTGTGTGTGTAGCCTTTTATATATACACCCATCTTCAAATTTCAAATAATAGGGTAGATTGTTCAATACAATAACCAGGTTTGCACTCTAAATGTATCAATACATATATTTTTTTATTTTTTTTTTCTATAAAATGGAAGGAATAGATTTACTAATAAGTTTCCACTTTTCTCTTCAATTATAAAATGACAACAAACAAACAAAAATCATTTCTGTTTAAATTTTCAACACCCAAGAGCACAAACAACAAAATATTAAGAATGAAATTTTAGTGCATACATAACAGAAAATTATACATCTAATTTCTCCTTTTTTTTTGCATACACCAAAATTTTATCAGTAGCACATATTTTTTTTGAAGTAAAAATGACAGCAAGTGTATTTTCTCTTACATTTCTCTATTACACATAAACTCAACAGCATAGGGTAGTAAACAACTTTTTGAATAAACCATAAGAGTGTTCACATTACATTCTCATACTAAAACAAACATAATGGCTAGTAATAAACTTGTCAAAAATTACAATAGGGCCTCAAAGGCCACGGCTTAAAACAACCAACAAAATAATATTGCAAATGAGGTGAAAATGAGCTTCTCCAAGCTCCATTTCTCCCACTACACACCTGCAAGAAGCAACACAACAAAAAGAGGAACCAAGCCACTACAAAATGCCCTCCTCCATATTGTAGACCCGCAAGTGGGTCACCTCTGAGCTAGGGAGGTAGGAATCACACGGTTGTACACACACACCACAACAAGCAACACAAAAACAACTCAACAATTACCCAAGGATTAACACATAACAAAACTCATGAAAATGAGTTTGATGGGGGTAGAGAATGAACCCCTCTACTCAAGAGGCCACTCCATGATCTCAAATCACCAAGTCTCAAGGCCTCAAGCCAAAACCTCCAAAACACATATCTCCAAATAACTCAAAAACTAACATGGCACTCTTGCCATCAAATGATCTCAATGCCAAGAAAAAGCCCTCAAGACTATAAGTAGCACAAAATAAGGAGGTGACCTCAAGGAGGTTCACTCTCCCCTACCCCATACAAGTTGAACCTTACCTCTAAATGGAGGTGCTCTCACCAAACTCCCATCCCACATAAAAAAATGAAAACAACAGACAACAAAAAATCCACAAACACAACATAAATGAAATATACAAGGGTAAAATATCATAGTCATGGAGCTTACCTTCAAAAGCCCTAAAATTGGAAGCACATTTGGTGAAGAGCTCCAAACTTCTCCAAATCTTCCAATCTCCAAATTTTCTCTAACTCCCCCAAAAGAACTCCCAAGAATAGAAAGAAAATCCAGAATGCAAGAATCCCACACTCCTCAACAAGAGGAGGTAATATAGGCCTTCTAATTTGGCCTTGAGGAATGAGAATGTGACACTTGTCACCTTCTCCTTCCTCTTCCCATGCCACTTGCAAGGGAGAGGAAGTACGAGGGTGACAAATGTCACTCTCCAATTCCATCCCAATCCTCACCTTATCCACTTGTGCTCTCACACATGTGTGAGAGACCAAGTGGTGAGGTGGCAATCCCTTTCAAGCCTCCATGAGGATAAGGGATGCCATATGGCATCCTCTTATTCTCCAAGAGAGCCATCTCCCTCCAAGATGCTCTCACACATGTGTGAGAGTCTTGGAGGAAGATCCCACACACTTGGGAGTCTTGGAGACCTCCCAAGTCTTCTTGGTGAATGGATCCCCAAACTTTGGGAAGGGAGATGAGTCTTTCCCAAAGCATGACTCATCTCCCACCCTTAGCCATTTCAAAATTCGTCACTTTGACTAAACCTCAGTTTAGAGTGACCAAAAGTAAGTTACCCCAAGGTTTAGTTAGTCAAAATTAACCCTAGACCCTTGGGTAACCACCAAGGGTAAGTTTTGGGACACTAAGGTTCACCTAGGGAGTCATAAATTCACTTTAAATGGCCCAAAAATAAAAACAATACCACGTGGTATAAAACAATAAAAATATACAACACATGATATAAATTAATTTAAACAGAGGGGTACTAGGCCAAAATAATAAAACAATCAAGTACTTAAACAACATTTGAATCAAATGTGATACTCATCCCTCCTAGGTATGGATCGGTCTCACAGGGACTAACATATGTGTGAATTCTACCTCTAATTTCCCATGGACTGGGAATATACTCCTACACATCTAGATCAAGTGTCAATCATATCATGAATAATCATAGCGAAAGCAACTGGAATTAAATTCATGCCATTGAATACAACATTAATCATCTACAACATAATTCAAGATTAAATTGCATTTTCTATCTAATGTCACATAATCATCATCACATAAAGAACTAGAGATCACATCAATAAACATCATCTAATATATCTCGCATGTCTAGTCTCAATCATAGTATCAAAATATGATCAAATCGAATCACCATATGTCTAATCAATGTCAAATCAAAATCAAGAGATATAATCAAATCTACATAATGGAACAATAGTCTGAAAAGTATGATAATGTCATCAACTGAAATGTAAAATGATCAAAATAAGGAAGGAAAAATAATCGGCCTCACACTTCTATTTATTTCAATTCTTTGAGGACATATGGAAGCAAAATGACCTACTTTACCACCGGAAAAACATTTGAAAGGTAATTTGCCTTTATACTTTCTGGATCTTCTTTGTAGTCTGTCCACAAAATTGGCTTCAACTTCATCTATCTCATCATCGGATTCTACCTTATACTTTTCTAATCTGGAAGTACTTCCAGGAGTATTGGCTTTGAAGGCAGTCTCAACTTTTGACAAAGCATCATCTAACTCCCTCATCTCAAAAGCAGTAAGCTTAACAAGCACCTGATCCCTGTTAACTATTTTTACTTGCATGAATTCTTAAATCACGGCCACCTTGTGACAGTAGGACTTGGGCAGAGATCTGAGTATTTTCGTGACAATTTTCTTTTCATCAAGAGTTCCACCTATGGCTTTTATCCCTGTAACAAGTTCATCAACTCTTTGTATAAACGCTGATATGTTTCATCATTGTTCATCTTCAAGCTTTCATATTTCACTTTCAAACTTTGTAACTTGTCTTCCTTCATAGAGTCATCTCCTTCATACAAAATTTTTAATTTTTCCCATACCCTATTTGCAGTTTAAAGATCTACCACTTTCATCAGTATTGAGTCGGTTAATGAGCTTAGCAGAGCATCCCTTGCCTTGATATCTATCTCATATTCTTTGATTTCGTCTTCAGTTGTTGGACCATTTTGAGGTATAGTGTATTCTATTTCTGCAGTTTTCCAAACTTTGATACCGAGAGAAAGAAGATGGATTTTCATCCGAGCCTTCCAGAGAACATAATTAGTTCCATCAAAATGCAGAGCTTCCTTCTTGTAAGACATTTTGGATCTTCCTCAAGATATTAAACTTTCTTCAGAGGAACTTGGCTTTGATACCAATTGTTGATATGCACTAGACAACTGAGAGGGGGGCTGAATCAGTTGTCACAAAAACTTAAACACTTTATGTAATTAAACATTCATCACTTATCCACAATTATTATGATTTAACAATGAGGGTATGAAATTAGAAACTTAACAACATCAAACACAAGAGACACCAGATTTACATGGAAAACCCCAAGGTGGGGAAGAACCACAGAGAGGATTAACTCTCAATATATATTGCAATCTTGAAATAGTGATGTTCAGGCTTGGTCACCCCATGGGCCTAAACATACTGGCTTACTGCCATGAAGAACAACTAGGTCTAGTAGGCTCACTGCCTCAACCCTAAACCTAGCAAGATTACAATAAGGGCTGTTAAACCCTACTGGTGGCTTACTGCCAAATTCACTACCATGATGAACACCTTTCTTTGTTGTGAATAAACAATTCCTCAGCTCTGCTCTTCTTTTGCCCTGCTCTTCCTCTTCTTTCCTCTGCTTCTTCTCTACTCTGCCTTTGGACCTTTCTTAATCTTAATATATTCTCATTTTCTCTCAAGGACACATTTTCCATGACTCAACTACAAGTATTTATACACTACATCAACCTTTGAATGATCATCAAGGTCGGCATCAACCATTAGAAAAATATCCAAGGTCGGTATTACAAACATTTACAAAATAAGTCCTGACCTATTGCAACATCATGCAAAGGGAATGAAATGCAGATCATGGCATGCCTTAGCTAGGACTCAAACATGATCTTCCACACCACAACATGCTTCCACAATCTTCTAGAGATCTCTACAATCACTAGGATCAACTAGGTCAGCCAAGACTGGTTACACGCTACATTATTTGGGAACAATCTTCACACACCATCTCAATTTATTAACACGGACCAAAGTCCAAATAGGAACATGATTAGGAGACATCCACAAGCATGCTATAATCATCAAGAGCAACCACACGAACCTTAACCACTTTATTCATAGGAATCTTCTCACTAGAGTACATGAACTTTACTGTCTTCAACTATCATAACAGAAAGATAGCTTGCGGACCACCAAACCATGAACCATTGCAACCGTAGCCACATATCATCATCCCAAACTTCCCTCTAGAACCGCATAGTAAAATACTTTCTTGCGGAAGAATACGGAGCCAAGTACTGTCTCCTTGTCTCAACTAAACTTATAGAAAAAGAAAGCTTCACTCTGGTGAACACAACTCACTCAGATCTTCATGCAGGTGGCTCAGACTTGAAATGTAACATCCTCAGACATACCTCTAACTTACTTCCATTTCACAGACCATGATCTTCAATTAGGAACAAATGTGGAGCAGTTTACCAGGCTATTCTTAAACATATAACTCACTATCCATACTGTACTTCTATGTGGATTACTTGTTTCTTCCAGAGAGGCTAATTTTCTCGATATCTTGAACATACAAGTCTTCTAAACAAGTAATGGAATAGGATACAATTGACACCAATGACAACATTGATTAGGCACATACTTGCAACAGATCTTTGATTAAACATTTTCAATTAACATATCTTTCATTTATACTTCTTCATTGTGGTGGTTACCAAAAACCTCACCTTTTTGGTACACACCGCTAGACACCACTTAGTGGTCATGATTGCAATTTGATTTCATAGCTTTGTCATCTTAATTAATTACTAAATCTGATTACAAATTGTTGTAGCATATCATTCTTGTCATATATGTTTAATTTAGAAAGCTAAAATTCATTCATATATCCTTTCTTTGAGATTTGAAAGTAAAACACTTGTAGATCCGTACCATTGTGGTTGTCAAAACCCTACATTTTGGATATTTTACGGTCATGCAAATCTCTTTGTTGTGTTTGATCAACTCATAAATTGATCAGACACTTCTATTATTCTTTCATGTGCTTACAAAATGAAACATTTACACATGTCAAACAAAAGCCAAAACAATCAAAACTTAAACATACCATCTTTTCTTCTTCCCTACCCTAAAATTCTTCCTACTTGTGAGAATATTTTAGCGCAAGAGTATGAAATCATTAACACATTCCTTAACATTACTTTACCACTTCTTCATTCAGATGATCTTTCTCCTATAGATGAGGCATTAGTAGATGTTAAGCATATCACTTCTACTTCTACTACATCTTCCATAGTCCATGATGATTCCATGACTCATCCTATGGATCTTGCATGCCCAAGCACCTTGGATATCATGAAGGATGTGAAGACTTCATCTCTTCTTCCTCATTTAGTTGCATGTTCAAACTCCTTGGATATCACTAAAGAGGAGAAGACCTCTTCATCTCTTCTTCCTCCTTTAGATGCATGTTTTAAATCTCCTTGGATATCACTAAAGAGGAGAAGACTTCTTCATCTCTTCTTCCTCCTTCAGTTGCATGTTCAAGATCCTTGGATATCACTAAAGAGGAGAAGACCTCTTCATCTCTTCTTCCTACTTTAGTTGCATATTCAAGCTCCTTGGATATCACTAAAGAGTAGAAGACATCTTTATCTCTTCTTCCTCCATTAGTTGCATGTTCAAGCTCCTTGGATATCACTAAAGAGGAGAAGATCTCTTCATCTCTTCCTCCTCCTTTAGTTGCATGTTCAAGCTCCTTGGATATCATTAAAGAGGAGAAGAGATCTTCATCTCTTCTTCCTCCTTTAGTTGCATGTTCAAGCTCCTTGGATATCAATAACGAGGAGAAAAGGAGAAGACCTATTTAGTTGCATGTTCAAACTCCTTGGATATCACTAAAGAGGAGGAGACCTCTTCATCTCTTCTTCCTCGTTTAGTTACATGTTCAAGCTCCCTGGATATCATTAAATAGGAGAAGACCTCTTCTTCCTCCTTTAGTTGCATGTTCAAACTCCTTGGATATCACTAAAGATGAGAAGACCTATTAATTAGTTATTCCTCTTTTGGTTGCATGTTCAAGCCCCTTCGATATCACTAAGGATGTGAGGACATCTTTATTTCCTCCTTTAGTTGCATGTTCAAGTCCATTGGTCACCACCAAGGATACAATCATAGATACTTCTCTTAACATCACTTTACCCACTCTTTAATTCAATGCTCTCCATTGTAGAAATGAAACTTCCATGAAGGAATACTCAAAGCTCACATTAGTTTCCACAAAAATATATGATTAAAAAACAAAATCAACACAATTTATGTTTCTAGTTTCCAATATGAACCTACAAAACCTAAAATTGTTGTGCATATTCATGCTAACCCTATAATATATGTTCAAGGTGTCCAAAACCCACCTCAACCTTCTAGTTACATTCTAAACTTTGCAAAAAAACTTACTCAAAACAACCAAATTGTTCATAATGTGTTGCAGCAATCTAGTTACTACAAGCTTGCTCACACATACAATACTTGCAACAACAAACAAAGTAAGCAAACAACATTTGTTCCTACTTCCCTTCTAGCTTCTAAACCTTTTATTCCTCCACCACCTCATCTTTCTCAACATACTACTAGAGAATATAATCTTGTCAAGTAGCTTCATGCTACTTCAGATAAGATCTCACTCTTGGAATTAATACAAACCTCACCTACATACCATGGGATGCTCCAGGAGGCTCTACAAAAAATAGTGGTTCCACCTTTTGTTAGACCAAATGATGTAGCAGTTTTGTTTGATTGTATCCATGTGATGAGTTTGGATAGTCTTTCAACAACATGAATTACCTCCTCTCAAAATCCAACAACATGATGCTCTCATGATTTTGGTAATCATTACTGCAAATGGAAATAGAAATGGAATAAAGAATACTCTAATCAATAATGGATAATTTCTTAATGTTTGTGGCATAGACTTGTTACACAAAATTGATGTAGATACGTCTCTCATCAAACCTAATACTCTTTCTAATCATGGCTTTGATAATGTTAGTAGACAGTCACTAGGGACAATCACACTACCTAATGAGGTTAGACCTATGACCTTGCCTACTCTTATCCATATCATGCTTGATTCTCTTTGATATAATATTATTCTTGGTAGACCATTGATCCATACCATGGGGGTAGTCCCATCTACTCTTCATCATAAATTGAAGTTTATTTATAATAACAAACTTTATACAGTTGAGGTGATCTGAATTCGGATAGTTGTTTACAAGTACAAGTCGAATATCAACTTCCTATCTCAAAATCTCTCAACACTTTGATTCCTTCTTCAAAAAAAGATGACACACTATTCTCTGCTACTACCAATAGTGATTATCAGAATATTGGTTTACCTTCGAGTGCATTTTTAGTGACGATTGGGGTTCACTAGATTTTACACCCTCCTTCATTGGAGAATACAAAATCCTACAATCTAAACCTGAGATCCCAAAGGTAGCTTTAGTTTACTCTACATAATCTATTCCTTCTTCTAAACTTACCACTCAAACTTCTTCTACTTCAACAAATTCTCAACATTCTATTCATGATGACATATCTTTTTCTTCTAATGCATGTCTTGGTGATGATTATAGATCTTTAGATTTTGAACCACATGAGCCTATTGAATCTAAGGTGAACCCTCCTCATCTTGACACCTCAACACTCAACATGGATCCACATCCTAGCCAAAAGATCAATCCCCCTACTCATATCAATTCTACTACGACTTATTCAACATATGATCATGCTTCTCATTTCAACGAATCTCATAATGTCATCTCTCCTCATCCATCTGATTTGGAGACACATTATGGGTCTGGATTCAAAATTCTTTCTAAATATCGACACAATCGAAATGGTTTAGGGTCAATGGAACAAGGAGTTAAGGTTCCTGTGAAACTAACACCGCACTTTTCTAAAGTAGGTTTAGGTTTATGGCCTTCTCATATGTCTACATCCCCTCTGTCATTGTCTAAAGTTTCCATGGCTCCTCCTTTTCAAAAATCAAACCTTTATCCACAAAACAAAGGGTTGCTTCCTACTTCACCCACTTCTTCTCTTCTATATCAACAAGAGCATATTTTTCTAAGTCTACTCAAAGACTATTTGATAAATCTTCCTCATCCAACATATAAAAAATTTTCACAAAATTATCAATCAACACTTTCTTTCTGTGCATACCATCGAGTGCTTGTCTATTCAACAAGTGAATGTCGAGCCTTGCGTGACAAAATTCAACATTTTCATCATACATGTGCCCACACCTCCCTTTCTACTATAGCACCACTTCTTTCTTCAAATAACATTATTATCTCTACATAATCAATCTATCTCACCAGATCTTCATACTTATTTCACACTTAATCACCTCAATTGTGATGCTACACCTCTCCCTTCTTTTGGTCATCTAAGTTATTTTCATCCATTGATTGTGACCCTACTATAACTTTTATTCATGTTTCATACTCTACCCTTGGAGATCTCTCTCCTTCTCCTTATGATGTAGACTTCATTAATCACTCCACCATTGACATGGCAATTGAAGATTTTCCCTACTAGCTCATTGCTATGCATGGTGATGAAATCTTGTACTCTTCTTCATGGTTGTTCCCACCCATACTCTAGGGGTAGAAGGACAACCTGTTAAAGGGGTAGGCATTAATTTTAATGATTTCCCCTCTTCTTACACTTTACCCTCTTCTTTACCTTAGAATATTTTCATATTATACATGCAAACATTTTAAGGGGGGCATATATATCCCCTGTTCACTTGTGCATCCATACATGCACCCTTCACTCATTCCTCTTGATTTTTAGCTTATTGATGTGCCCCTTGCAACAATGTTTTTCATATCACCCCCTGAGGCATGATTATCAATATGCTCCCCGAGGCATTGTTTATTCATGTTCCCTGAAGCATTAGTAGTATACAATCACCTAGAATAATGTAATGTGGTATCCTATGATATGTATAGTCTGTGAGCCACCTAGCATAATGCAACTTGCTATCCTATGTTCTTCATACAACCTTAACTCATGGCCACCCAGTATAACATAGCTTGGTAGCTTGTGACCCATGAGGATGTTTTGCTTTACATGAGCCCTAGTGATAGAGCAAGCTAAGCTCCTTTTGTAATATACTCCACAGTTTATAAAATCTATTTTATATTGATAAATAAAACTTAGCTTCTAATTGTAGTTGTAAATAATGCACGAAAAATATCTCTTTAGGTTCTTTTGTAATATACTTCACTGTTGAATAATTAGTTTTATATAGCTGAAAGTAAGGCTTATATTTTTATTGTAGTTGTAAACAAGCTAAGAGAAATTTTTGTGCCCTCTTTCCTATCAAGTTTACAAACTTTATATAACTATCATAGGCTCCTCTAATAGGTCTCACATCTTGATCTCTCTTCAATCTAGATAGTGCTACAAGGACTCTTATCCAAATTGTTCTATCTCATTGTCTCCAAAACCAAAATTTAATGCATTGTTTGCAACAACAACTAGGTGACACATATCCATATTTATTTGAGATATGTGAATATTTTGATTATAAATTTCCTAACATAGAGTATCTAGAGGAACTAGAAGCAAATGTGAAGCACATATCTCCCTCATCAATAGGATAAAGTATATTTATAGGATTTGAGAGTGATTTTAAATCAAACCATGCCATAGTTTTTTACATTAATATTTCAGATCATATCTTGTGATCCATTATTAGGGGCTGCATGAGGGTTTTTTGCAATCCTCTTTGTGCTTCCTGTTTGGGGCCCTCTTCCTGCATTGAAACCTTTTAGAATTCTTTGTATGCTTAGATAGATTGTATGCATTCTGTAAGTCTTTGTGATCAATACTCATTTAAACTATTAGCCCTTATTGTGTTTACATGTTGTTTAATGATTGTCTTTTTTAAAATTTAAAATTTGTTTTTTGGCTTTCTCGGCCCATTTTCATGCATCACTCGGGTGTCAGCCAAGTGTGCTAGTGGATAGGTGTCGATGGAGGAGGTATGAATCTACAAACAAAATTTATTGGCCATAGTTAATGCATTATGGAGTGTAATTTGGAAGGAGATATACACACAAACAAGGAACAAGGTAAGTCATATAGAGAAGTATTGAGGGCCAAAGATGCTGAAGCAGTGCCCAAAAATGTAGGTTTCTTGGTTGGGTTCTTTGTTAGAGGCAACAATGTAATCGCCAAGGAAGAAGGTGCGAGAGTTGAGAATGTGGGAGAAAGACAAGGTGAGTCCCCCTCCTTGCCAAGAAAGTTTTCTTTAAGCCCTAATAAGAATATGGTTAAAGCTGTAAAGAATGAAGAGTCTAGATTAAGAAATGTTGTTGTGTTCTTTACATGTATAAACATTAAAAAGTTATCATCAAGGAAACTTTTTGATAATTGATTGATTTCAGTTTGGAGTAAAAAGCTAGGTATACATTTCTCTTTCTATAGAATGATTCAATATGGAATCTTTGTTGTATTCTTTAAAAACCACAATATGCAAAGAAGAGTGGTTGATAAAAGCTACTCGAATATAGGGCCTGCACTATTCAAGGCCTTTCCATGGATGCCAGATACATCCCACAAGGAAATCTAATTCTTCTCTATACCGAGATGGGTGTTACTTAGAAATGTCCTGGTTCAATTTTGGAATTTTTTGCCTTAGATCATCAAACCCTTTGGGAAGATTCTAAAAGTTGATGAAACTTGGTCTACCCTACCCCACCTTGATGCTAGACTCCTAGTATCATTTAATATGGGGGTTCAAATTCCTGAAATCTTGGAAATTAATTGGAAAAAAAAAACATTTCAATGTGAACTAATAGGTCTTGGAGAGTTAAATTATTGTTTTCTATGTAAGATGGATGGTCACCAAAGGAGAAACTGCCTAGTCATTAACAAAAATGTGAACAAAGAAAACCTGGGGTTTGAAACCAAAGAAAAGGGAAAAATGATAATGATCCTAACCAAGATAAGACTATGAAGCACTCGGGGAGAGACCCTTTGGTCCTCCCCTCTTAGGGGGTTAGAAACCATTCTGAAAAAAAACTTTAACCTTAACTCTAGTGAGAAATCAAGTTTGGTAAAAGAAGATGGTATCACTGCCAAATGCAACACATTTGATGAAGGCTTGGACTCTGAGGCATTGTTTAGTGATCACCAAGATATTGCTGACTCTGATAGTACTTAAGATGGTAGCCTAAGCCTATTTTCTATGGAAGAAAAAGAGGAAGGTAACTTGATGGAAGAAGAACCGGCATTTGTGTCTCAAATTGAAGAAACTCAATTGCAATCAAACATAGAAACAAAAGATAGGGGCAAGGAGTGTCTACCCAATGATGAACCTACAAGAGCACTAGAGGGCTCTCTATAGGGTTATAACTCTAATAATGGATTCATTTTGGTGAGAAGGAGGAAGAATGCCCAACAATTGGCATTGGATAAGATTAGGGAGGTAGCAGATCAAAGAAATAAACTTGACAAGTTGAAGGAAGAATTTCTGAAAAAGAAAGTTGCAGATCCCCGAGGAGTAGGGTTGCACCTCCTCAAATAAAGCTTCATGAGAAATAAAGTTATCCCCATTGGAGATGTGGGAAGGAATAAATTTCAAGAACTTGACAAATTGGATGAAGAAAGTAAGAAGACGAAAAATATGAGCAGAACCAACAACTCTATTAAGCTAGGCAAAAAAGGAAAAGATGAACTAATTCCTAAATACTTTGATAGTGTTAGTAAGAAGGATGCCCCAAGCCCCCCCTAAATATTCTTTGTGATGAAATACATCCACTTATACAATTGGACTGTTAGAGGTCTTGAATCCCCTAATAGGAAGTATGTGTTGAGGGATTTTTGCAACAAAAATAAAGATATGGATGCATTATTTATCCAAGAAGTTAAAGCAGTTGGATTCATGTTGGAAAACACATTAAGATTTGTCTAGAAAGAAGCAATTGCTTTTACTATAAAACATGATAGGGGCAGAGGGGGCAGTGCCATTCATCTTAATAGAAAATGGGAGAATCTTCTCCAAGAATCTAGACATTCCCCTTGTAATACATGTATTTGGATTACTTTGGATATAAGGGGTGGTTATTGGACTTTGATCAATCTATGCCCCTAATGAATACCTAAATAGAGCAGAATTATGGAACTGGATGACCTTTGAGCTTCCCAAGGTCCCTTGGGATATAGGTGGAGATTTTAATATGATTGAGCACACAGAGGATAAAAAAGGAGGAAAACCTATGGAATGGAAAGGAAATGAATTGTTTTTTGGCTAAGATTAAAAAAACTTTAAAGCTGGTAGACCCTCTAGAAGGTGAAAAGAAAAATAGAAAAGGTATTTGGTTTTCCTAGTCAAACTGTCAGAAAGCTAACAAAAGAATTTATAGCATACTTGTTCTCAAAATCAGCTATGCTTGTTTTTGTAGACAACCCCTACGAAACTTGTCCGTTTCGTAATCTACACTATAAGTTTGCAAATCAAGACAAGATTCTCTTAGTCCCATGTGAAGTCATTTGGTATCCTAAACTAGTTTGCGACATTCCCTTAAATTGATTCCTTGAAGTTTGTACAAATCAATTAAGTCGTAAACTGACCAAAATATCAATTTTGATCATTTTGGGGGTGTTGGTGAAATTTTGAATCTGAATATGTAAGGGTGGTCAAATTTGCCGCTATTACATATTCTGAGTGTTTGCTTGTGTAAAGTCGGCACTTTTTTTTGCTTTTACATGGTTTCTCCTTTTCACATGCTCAAGTAGCACTTTTTGCCACCATTACATGTTCTTGGACATGAAGCACGTGTAATGTTGGCAGTTTTTACCACTTTTGCATTTTTGTAAAGCATGTGTCATGTTAGCCGAAATCGCCGTGTGAGCAAGATCTTCAAGATCTCAAACTTCAGTGGCATTAATGGCCTCTCGTACTAAGCATTAATGGCTTATTTTTAAGTTTCTTAAATGTGTTATTTCGTTGTTTCTTGTAATTTCTTTTCTTCTAATGCTTCCTAGTCAGTTCTTGAACTCTTCTTAGACCATTCGAATGTGTTGTTTTAGATTCTATCAAATTTCAAGCTGCCCTCATTCACTTATGGTTTCCCCCTTTTTAAATAGGTAAGTCTTTTCAATCACTTTCACTTTTTAGGGTTTTCGTTAATATAATTGTTTAATGGATTTATTAGTTTGAATTTATCAAAAACCTTTGTAGAATGTTGTGTTCCTATTTGTTATTGTCATTTTTGTCTTGATCTTTTACTCTAAGTTCGTTCTTCAAACGTGCGTTAACTGGGTCCTCAAATAGGTCTTATTGCATTGTGCCCTAGATTGTAAACTGGTATGTCCAACCGGCAAAAATTGCCAATCAATACTTATGCCCTAGGTCTTAAGGTGATATGCATCGTCGGTAGTTAATCCTGACCCTACCAAACCTATCTTTGAAATGTCTGCAACGTCAGGGATAATTGCCACTTAAGACCTTTCCATGAGCTTGTAGACAAATACGAGGTCGACGGATTTCACCGCCTTTTTATTTGAAGATGTATCAAAAAGCAAGTGTATGGGCGGCGAAATTCACCGCCCCTACACGAAGAAAACCATTGAAGTACCATATGCAGTATCGGCATTTTTTTCCACGCGGACACATAATTCCCCGTATCACATACAATGTCGGCATTTTTTGCTGCCGATACATGATAGTTCAATTTTTCCTATAATATTCAATAGCGGCGAATTTAACCACTCTGACACTTGTGAAATATCCCTCATATGCAAGGGCGGCAAATTTTGTCGCCCATGCCAACATTCTCTCAAGTTTCCCTAACTCTGGGATATTTTCAATTTTGCTTTTCAAGCCAGCCTTCCTCCGTTCTTCGACCCGCTCTCGCAGTCTAGCCATCTCAAGCGTGTTCCCATAGTCATGATCATTGACATGCAATTTTCCTAGATTACCAGTATTTCCCCTAATTGCATGATCATGAATTTTTGTTATAGTTTCTTCTATGGATCTTTCTTCATCGACATCCTTCTGGTGATAGCTCATTTAGATGACTGAGTTGTCTCCAAAGAAGTTGAAAGTGATGACGTACAAATATCAAGGTATTTTTCTAGTCACCTAAGTTACTTCTAATGTTGATGACATTAGGGATACAAAGATTGGCCATGTGGACATGGCTGAATTTGTGGAGAGAACCAAGTCAAATAATCCTAGCTCTCTAATGAAGAAGATAATTGACAGTAACATCCATTTGGTGTCATCTTTCCCAGTGGCAGCACATAACACATAATTTGTTCTTCAGTGTGCTCAGTTCTATAATAGGAATACCAGGGATGTGGTGGACACAAGTGGCAATGTGATAATCAGACTAGATCCTGAATTCATTGATAAGGTGTTTATGTGCCCTCCTACTAAAGAAGTGATAAAACTGGACTTTGTTGAAGCACAGAAAGAGTATGACAAAAATCTTGAGAAGGCAAAGAAGGTGATCAATACTAAATGGCTCAAAACTTCAATATCAAACTTGTCTAGGTAGCCACAGAGTTTTCCTAGGAGTGATTTTATAGAAGAAGTTGGTGATCTGATAACTCTTCTCAGCAGGATACGGGGATTGGCTTCTTCTTCACTGTTTCATGAATGGATGTATCCTTTCATCAAGGTAATACTCCAAGGCAAACAAGCTATCTTTTGGGGTGAGCAAATCAATAATGCTCTGCATGAGCAATTGACAAAGGTATCTACTACCTTCAAATTCTACATGACTTCTTACCTGGTGTATATAGTAGCCTCTATGAGAATCTTTCCAAGTCTAACATCAGAAGGAGATAGAAGGGTAATCCCTGTGTATCAATACTACTCTCAATTGACATTGAAGGGTTCTATTCATCATTTTAGGAGAGTAAATGATGCTTTCTTTGCAGTATTCTTGTGTCTTTTTGACCCTCAACTAGAACAAAGAAGAGTGTCAGATGAGGCTTGGACAGTGGTAAATGATTTTGGATGCATGTTCTTACAGATCCCCTCTTTCTCACATCTGAGGGTTGGATTTTTCCAAGGTCATCCCTATGTGTTGCCAAGGTTCCCCTCAGACAAACTTGTCTTAATGGAGTTATGCAGACAAATGATCGTCGTGCATAATAAACAAATGGAGCTCAAGAAGACCGGTTTCAGGTTTCCAGTTGAAATTGACAGGTTTCCAGTATTAACTGTTGTAAAGGCTAGGGCCATGGAAACTGAGATGCAACTTGTAACTATGAGGCAATTCAAGAGAAGGCCAAAGTTTGACTACAGGGGCGTGAAGGACAAAATCAAGAGGAAAACCCAGTTCCATGAACCTATGGTTGAAGATGTTTGGGTAGATTTGAGAATAGAAGAAGATGTCTGAAAGTTGGATTATAGTCAGTTATCTTTGGAGAAGATTGAATATCTGGGACTTGCTGATATTCTTTAGGATCTAGTGGATGATGGAGAATTGGTTGATGACAGATATAACACTAAACAGGTTGCTAACACTCCCCTCCCTCCAATCCAATGGTGTCAAAAAGAGTTGACATCTGTGAGGAAAAGATTTGAGCCTATATTGGCAAACACCAATAATTGGCTAGCAGACAAAGGAATTACTTTGAAAGAATTCCTTACAGGATCAGAGATTGAGATTCAAGAGCAAACACGTAAAAAGGTTGAAAACAGGATGAAGAACAAAAGTGATGTTCCCTCTTCTTCCAAAACACACAAGCCTAGAATCAAGTTTGTGATGAAGAAATCAAAAGCTGCAGAGAAAGATTCTGAAATAGAAGATATGGCAGTTGAGAAACAAAACACTGTGGAGCCAGCCACTGAAGAAATGGAGGTTGAAGATAGGCCTATAGATCAATAAGAAGAGGAAGTTTTGTCTCCTCAGGAGAATGTACAACAAGAAACGGGAGTCTTTTCTCCCTTGCCTGACACACCTGTTGCAGTTCCTTTGTCTATTTCCCCTATTGATATTCCCTCTTCTAAATCTCCCTCCCCTTCCAAAATAATTTTTGACAATCCTCAAAATACTTTTGAAGATGTTCTTCGTTCCTCAAAGTCTATTCCTAGTTTGTCCTCTTCATCTTTTGATATTGGGGATGCTTCTATTTTTGATCACTTTGTGATGAATACTGGATAGGTGTCTAATGTAAATGTAACAGGTACAGTTTTTACTAATACTCCACCTATTGTTTCCACTACCAGTGCAAGTGTAGTTTCGGTGACAACAACAATGGGGACATATCCTAATATAAGTACTTCTTTGCTTCCACCATGGTTGTCAGCTTATGCAACAAAAAGGAAGAAACAAGCCATCTCCTCAGATGACTTTGACTTTAGTAAGCTGGTGCCTGCGAAAGCCAAGACCCTGAAAAAGCCAAAGATTCTTTCAAGAATGCTTGAGGACAAGGGACATAAATTTCTGGAGATTGCAAAACCTCTACAGGATGCAATCATGGAAAATTTTGATATGAATGATTACTCTATCTCTGGAGTTGAATTAGGCAAGATAAATCATGAAAGTGCCAAGAATGATATGCAGTCAGCAATGGACATCCTGATTCAAAAATTTGATAGGGAGAAAGAAATGAATGATCACTCCAAAGCAATGGTTGAACAGTTAACTGCATTGGTAAGGAAAAACACTTTGAATTTAGAAGCAGTAACTCTCGAGGCCGTTTCTGTAGAAGATCCCATCATCTAGAAAGCAGAAAAGACTCATCTCAAAGGAAAAGTACTTGAAGAGTACTTAGAAAGGATGCGTGTACAAGGAATTTCCCTGCTCACAGAAGTATCTGAGAAGACAGACAAGATGGAGAAAATAAGATCAGAACTTGATGATCTCATTGATGTTATTTCTCAAGATATTGAGCGCATAGAAAAGAATCATGATAAATGGGTGGAGATGAGAAAACTAAAAATAAGCACTCTAATATCAATTGGTGCCATTCCTAATAGGGATTCTTATACAGAAACCAAAGAGGCATTAACATATAGGAGCAGTGTGCTGAAAGATTTGATCAATGACCTGGAAGCTGCAAAGAAACTCAGTGAATAGAATGATGTTAGTCTTTTGCATAAGTTGGAGGAGCTGCCTTGCAAACTTGTGTCACAAGATAACCAATTTCTCTCTACAGAAGAAATGGTTTAGGAATTTGAAAAGATGTTCTAGAAAGAGTTTGAGGATAAAACATTTTCAATGGCCTCTGTGGACAATATTCTTGACAATTAGTTAACTTTGGATAATCTGAAAACCAAGTTAATTAGTCATGCAAAATCAGTCACCACAGTCAGAGATGCCATAGTTAGAGCCAAGATGATTTTCAAGAACACAGTTAGTCTAGACAGTATTGGAATGCAAGCAACTTTCACTATGTATGATGGTCATATGAAGAAAGATGACAATACAAGTTGAAGCATTTTTTCTCAATACTTAGTTTATTTTTCTGCTTTTCAAATGTACTTTTGAAACAATTTTGGACATATTTACATGTACTTTTTCCATATGTAATTACATGTAAAAACATAGGAAGTCCGAAGTAAAAAAGGACTCCTTTGTTGAATAAGTCATAGTTAGTTTTTGATTTCCTATTTTTGCTCTCAGTTTCTCTTATAAATAAAGAGGAACCTCATTGTAAATATCATCTTTTTAGTTATTGAAGCAAAACTCTACCAAATTGAAGAGCATTTTGAGACTTTGTTTTCAAATTGTAAATCAAATTTTATCAAGTGAATAATAAAGCAAGTGATCATTCAAACTTTGTGTTGAAATAACTTGTGGTGTATTGGAAATTGTTCTTATGTCCTTTTCCTAATACGATCTTATCTATTTGATCAGTTATTAGTGTGAGTGAGAATAGTTTGGGAGATGTTCTAAAGTTAATTGCGGAGACTTTGTGCTACAACAATTATCTTCAGTTTGTGATTTAGTGTTTTGAAGTAAAAGATATTGGAAAGGATTTGAACTACTATTATCTTTTGTGATAATTTATTTTGTCGTAGTGTTCGGTGAAGACTTTGGGCTGCACCTTATGCTACTGGGTTCTAAGTTATAAATTAGTAAAAGAAGCAACGATAGACTTTGTGCTCTTGTGGGTTTCTTGGTTATTTCAATTTGTATCAAGAAAGTACTATTTCATTTTGTAAACATCATTTTTGAAAAAAGAGAAATGGATGATATGGTCTCACCCCCAAGTTAGTATTTAGTTTAAATAAGTTTGTGATAAGTGATAGGGAACCTCCCCTTACTGAGAGGAGAGATTTATCTCATTACACTATGGTCGATATAACCATTTTGCCTTCAGTTAGTTAAAGACCAAAGATTCACCCAATAGTTTTTGGTGACTCTACTGGGGAAGGAACACGCAACTTGAAGCCTCACGCTCTGAGTTGAAGCATTTTCAGTTCTTTTCCATTTGTTTCAAAATTTTGTTGAGTATACTACATTCTGGAAGATTCCGGTATACAAGAAGCAAGAGAGCTCAAGGTATTATTGATCCTATATTTGAGTTGATGCAGCAAAATAACTTTGGTCTTTTGCCTCCACGACCTCGACTTTAGTGAACCAGGAGTTTTCCTCCTACCAATGTTAGGTCTTCAATACTAGGTGAAGTTTCTAGTTCTAGTGCTAGCAGATTTTTGTCTGTTCATACTCCACAAAGGTTTGTTATCTTGCCTTTTAATCAGCACATCATGGCAGCTCAAGGCCCTTGGGGTAATACTTTTGGTCCTCTAAATTTAACCCCGCCGTTGCATGAACTACCTCGTAGTTCAAGAAAGAATTTTCCTAAGTTCTATGGTGACGGGAAAGTCCACCTTGATGAACACATTGCAGCTTTCTGCATAGCTTGTGGTGTAATAGGTGTTGAGCATGAAGATGTAGCAGTAAGACTTTTTGTGGAAACATTACAAGGTGCTGCTGTATATTGGTTTTATCATCTTCAAGCTCAGACTATAACCAATTGGAACACTCTCAAGACCAAGTTTGAGGCTAGGTTGAAACCTAGAGAAGATGTACACGCCTTGTTGGCTCAGCTTACACAAATGAAGAAAGAGCCTCATGAACCTATGCGAGACTTCATCGCTAAGTTCAATAAGCTGAGAAACAGGATTTCTACAACTGCTCAACCAACAACAGAAAATCTTAAGTGTTTCTTTATCAATACTTAGCTTCCTGAAGTGAGTTTTCTGCTAAGACTAGTTGGTCTTGTGGATCTTCCAGTAGCTCAGATTTTGGCTACTGAAGTTGAAGATGATCTTATCCTTGCGGGTAAGATAAGAAGAGATTGTAATAGAAATAAAGGTCCCTCTTCGGCTGATAACTCTTCCACAAGCACCACAGACCCTATGGTGCAAAAGTTAGCAAATGAATTGCCAGCTCTAAAAAGGCAAATGTCCCAAGGTATGTTTGCCCCTCCTTCTTATCGAGATATACCAAGGAGGACATTTCCCAACAATTCATATCAAGGTAACATTGCTAAAAATCAAGGGCAACCCAATCATCTTCCACCTACGCAGGGGAAGCTTGCCATTAAAGCAGCGCCGGTCAACTCAGCAGTTGGTTACTATGAAGCCAAACATGATCATTCTTTTGAACCCAAGTTGGACCAGGAGAATGATGTTAATCTCTTTACAGAAGGAGAAGATGAATTAGCTGGTGACTCTACCATTGGTTTTCTGAATTACCAAGATGAAGCTGAAAAAGAAGGAGAAGTGTATGATGGAGCATATGCTATTTTTACTAGGTCCCAAAATTAGTCAACTCAACAAGCTGATAAAGGAAAAGCGAGAGAAGAACCTCAACCAGTGGTCTCAATTGCTAAACAGGGAACTCCATTGCCTTTTCAACCAAAGGACCTGGTGGGCAATAAGCAAGTAAGTACATCTAACAATCCTGTATCTTCTACTTCTGTCCCTCAGACCAGTGCTACCCCTAATAAAACTTAGAATGATGGATTTCCTTCCTCTATTTCTAGTTCATTCCAGTTATTTGATATAATAGATCATGCTAGGAAGACCAAAATCCAAATGTCTGAAGTTGAGTATTTACAAGCTAATCCTGAACAGTTTGATAGGTTAGCTAAATATGTCAAGAACAAGACTGTGCCTATAGGACAAGATTTTCCAAAAGTTGCCCATGATTCCTCAAAGAACAAATCTACCCAAAATAATCTTGTCACTACTCCCCTTATTGCCTTTGTAAAAATAGAACCTTTCTATGTTTCTCTATTGGTAAATGGTCGCAAGTTGAGCAATTGCATAATAGAATCTGGGGCCTCTGATAATGTTATGCCCGCCAAAGTAGCAGACTCCCTTGGCCTCACCTTAACTAAGACTTTTGGGAGATGTTTCTCCTTGGAAAATAAGCAAGTACCATTGTTGGGTCAAATCAAAGATGCCCAATTTGCATTTGCAGCCTTTCCAGACAAGAGGATTAAGATGACAGTCCTAGTAGCTGATGTTCTAGCTTCTTATGGCATTCTTCTTGGGCATAATTTTTGCAAGGATGTAGGTGGGGAGTTGAACATGGATCTATTTGAAGCAAGGATACCTATTAAAGGTGTCATGCAAAAGTTGCTTCCAGAGAAAGAGGCAAAATACATTGTTACCCAAACGGCAAATCCTAAAGCTCAAATTTTGTTTGAATCTTCAGGAATGCATAATTATTTCCTGTCCACTGAAGATATTTCTAGTTCATCAAATGAGAGTTCATCAGGTGATAGCTTAGACAATTCAGATAGAGAATTAGACAAATTTTTAGATGGAAGTTCAGGTGAAGGTATAATAATCCCAGATTCTTCCCTCACTGATGAAGAGGAATCTTCTGATCAATGAAATTCCAAAAAATCAAATTCTAATGAGGTCTGGGTTTTAGAATTTGATGGCAGTTGTTCCTCTACTAGTTCTAGAGTTGGAGTTGTTTTGATATCCCCACAAGGTGATATCTTCCCTTTCTCATAAAAGTTGCAATTCGAGAACACCAACAATACTGCTGAATACAAGTCATTGTTACTCAGATTGGAAGCTGCTCATGCTAGGGGTGTTAAAATTCTTCATGCCCAAGGAGATGCCGAATTAGTGGTTTGTCAGGTGAGAAATTTGTATTAGACCAAAAATTGAGACATTATCACAATCGTGTGTGGGATTGCATTGAAGGTTTTGATAATTTTAACATTTCTGCGGTGCCAAGAGAGTTTAATGATTGTGCAGATTCATTAGCTGTCTCCGCAACCCTTATGGTTCCCCATAAGGATTTCAAAAGAAACAAGTACACTATTGAGCCGGTCTTTTGACCAAGTGTACCTGATAATGCTGACCATTGGTAGGTGTTTAATGGTGATAACCAAATCATTGCTTTCTTGGAAAAGATGGATAGCTTTGATGAGCTCTATTTTGAAGGTAGTGAATCTCCACCACGGGAATACATTTCTGAAATAGATTCACAAAATGGTGAAGAGTTTCTTCAACTGAAAGGGAATAAGATTCCAAAAGGTTTGGTTTCCCTTGAAAAGCTATTTGATAAGCATGACAGATATATCAAGCAGCAACAACAACTGGATTCAAGTTCCTCTATGGAATTTGAGCAAGTAAATTTGAGTTCAGAGGTAGATCCCAAAATGGTCAACATTGGGAAATGTTGCACTGCCGATGAGAAGTTCAAATTCATTACATTCCTTTGTCATTACATTGATGTCTTGGCATATTGCTATGATGACCTAAAGTCCTTCAGGCCAAAGGAAATTTAGCATGAAATTCCCCTCAAAGCTGGGTCATTGCCTCACAAGCAGAAACAAAGGAAATACAACCCCAAAATATCAGGTACTATCCTTTCCGAGATTCAAAAGATGTTGAATGCAAGGATAATATTTCAAATTCATCATTCCACTTGGATCACGAACATAGTTCTTGTAAGGAAGAAGAACAGAGAAATCTGTTTCTGCGTTAATTTTAGGAATCTCAACCAGTCTTCTCTAAAGGATAACTACCCCTTACCCATCATAGATCAAGTGTTGTAAATAGTAATTGGTTCAGAAATGCCGTCTATGTTACATGGTTTTTTGGGGTATAATCAAGTGGAATTCAATGAAGCAGATCAGTATAAAACTGCTTTTACTACACCTTGGGGCATGTTTGCATATTGTAGAATGCCTTTTGGTCTGATCAATGCTGGCGCCACATTCTAGAGAGCGATGGATCTTGCCTTCAGAGATGAGATGGAGAAATTCATTGTGGTGTATCTTGATGACTTGACTGTTTTCTCCAAACACCATCATGACCATGCGTACCATTTACGACAAGTGCTAGAACAATGTCGGCAAAAAAGTATCTCTCTCAACCCTAAGAATTTAGTTTTTGGGTTTACAGAAGGTAAACTTCTTGGTCACATTGTATCCTGAGAAGGCACTAAAATCAACTTAGAAAGAGTCAAATCCATTCAGAGTCTTATTTTGCCTGCTAGTAAGACTGCAGTTCATTCTTTATTCAGAAAGGTGAATTTTCTGTGAAGGTTCATTCCAGAATTCGTAGAGAAAACCTGTCACATCATCAACATGATGAAGGGTAAAGCTACTTTCCATTGGAGTGTGGAAGGAAAAGTGGCATTTGAGGATATCAAGAGAGCCATTGCTCATGCTCTAGTTCTTGTTTGTCTTGACTATACCAAAGATTTTGTAGTTTACAGCTACGCTTCTGAACATACACTTTAAACTATTCTAGTTTAGCAAAATGAAGAAGGTGTGGAATCCCCCATATCATTTATGAGTTGCCCCCTCAAAGCTCATGAATTGAAATATTCAAATATGAAGAAGCATGCTTATGCCATGGTCAAGGTGGTAAAGAATTTTTGGTTCTATATTTTGAATTCACACACTGTTGTTTTGGTGCCTGATATAACAATAAAGTCTATTCTGACTCAACAGGAGTTCGGAACCAAAAGAGGCAATTTGATTGCTAAGATCCAAGAGTTTGATCTTGATATCAAACCTACCAATCTTGTGCGTGGAAGAGGTTTGTTTCAATTGATCGCTGATAATGTACCAAAGGAGACAGGAGATGAAGAAGAAGTTGAAGATATACCAACTGTTCTTTTTGTCACTACTACTGATGAGTGGTATTCAAATATCACTCATTTTCTTACCTATGGTGAGTGTCCTACCCATCTATCTTATAAGGAGAAAAGAACTACCAAATTGAAGGCTGCCAACTATGTCCTATGGGATAATGGTTTGTACAAAAGGAGCCTTGATGAATTATTTCTCTGTTGTGTGGATAAAGCGCAACAAAGTAGACTTCTGGAGTCTTTCCACAATTTGGCCTATGGAGGACATTTTTCTGCACCTGTGATGGCTCACAAGATTCTATGAGCTAGATACTATTGGCCCACACTATTTCAAGATGCATACAATTGGGTACGTAGGTGTGAGTTGTGTCAACAGTTTGTCAGGAAACCTAAGTTGGCCGCACTACCTATCAAGCCTGTGGTGATTGAAGAACCTTTTCGGCAATGGGGCATTGACTTCATTGGCATTGTGAACCCACCATCAAGTATGGGACACAACTATGTTCTCACCGTGATAGATTATTTTACCAAGTGTGTGGAATTCATCCCAGTTAAGCATGCTACTCCTAAAGAGGTATGTAATTTCCTCAAAGAAAACATTATTTCCTAGTTTGGAGTCTCAAACAAGATTGTAGCAGATAATGCTACTTGTTTCTCTTCCCATGAGAGTACTAAATTTTGCTATGAGCATGGGATCATTCTTTCCCACTCTTCAGACTATTATCCGCAAGGAAATGGTCAGGTAGAATCAAGTAACAAAAATCTGGTTACTATTATTAGGAAACTGGTGGAGGATAATCAGAGAACTTGGCATAAAGTGTTGTTTGATGTTTTATGGGTAGACAAGATTACCCCTAAAAGGGCAATAGGTATGTCACCATTTTAGCTTCTGTATGGCCTGAATGCAGAGATACCAATTACCATGGAGTTGCCGGCACTGAAGTTGGCAAAGGCAGTGGAAGATAGAACTTTTGATAGTTCTATTAACAAAAGGATCATGTAACTAACTGAACTTGAGGAGCAACGAACTATGGTAGTGGATCGTATCGCTGAGCATCAAAGTCAGATGAAGAAACTCTTTGACAAGGAAGCAAGGACTTGTGAGTTTCAAATTAGAGATCAAGTCTTGTTGTGGCACAAGACGAGACAACCAAAAGGAATGCATGGGAAATTTGATTCCTTGTGGAGAGGTCTGTTCACCATTCATCAGTTCTATGGTGAAAATAGCTTCTTGTTGGAGTATCAAGATGGAACACCATTCTTACTACCTCATAGTGGACAACATCTGAAGCACTTCAATTCTTGAAGTATCAGATAAGTTCATTTGTACATTTGTATAGTTTTGTGTTTTTATTTTTGTGTTTTTGTTTAGTCTTTTGTGTCTTAAATTTCTTTTTAGCTTGACTCTATGGCACAATGGCATGGATGAAGGCACTTAGAGATTGGATTCTCCTCCCTTCAATCGTTTCAAAGTTCGATCGATGGAAGTTCCCTATTTAGAGCTAGCTGTTGTTCTCAAAATCAACTACGCTCGTTTTTGTAGACAACCCCTATGAAACTTGTCCATTTCGTAATCTACACTCTAAGTTCGCAAATCGAGACAAGATTCTCTTGGTCCCATGCGAAGTTGATTGGCATCCTAAACTAGTTTGTGACATTCCCTTGAATCGATTCCTTGAAGTTTGTACAAATCGATTAAGTCACAAACTGACCAAAATATCAATTTTGATCATTTTGGGGGTGTTGGTGAAATTTTGAATCTGAATATGTAAGGGCGGTGATATTCACCACTATTACATATTCTGAGTGTTTGCTTGTGTAAAGTCAGCAGTTTTTGTTGCTTTTACATGGTTTTTCCTTTTCACATGCTCAAGCGACACTTTTTGTCTCTTTTACATGGTTTTTCCTTTTCACATGCTCAAGCGGCACTTTTTTCTACCATTACATGTTCTCGGACATGAAGCATGTGTAATGTCGGTGGTTTTTACTACTTTTACATTTTTGTAAAGCACATGTCATGTCGGCCGAAATTGCCACCTGAGCAAGATCTTGAAGATCTCAAACTTCAGTGGCATTAATGGCCAATCGTGCTAAGGGCTTGTTTTTAAGTTTCTTAAATGTGTTATTTCATTTTTTCTTGTCATTTCTTTTCTTCTAATGCTTCCTAGTCAGTTCTTGAACTCTCCTCGCACCATTCGACTGTGTTGTTTTAGATTCTATCGAATTTCAAGCTGCTCTCATTCGCTTAGGGTTTCCCCCTTTTTAAACAAGTAAGTCTTTTCAACCGCTTTCAGTTTTTTAGGGTTTTCATTAATATAATTGTATAATGGCTTTATTAGTTTGAATTTATCAAAAACCTTTGTAGAATGTTGCATTCCTATTTGTTATTTTCATTTTTGTCTTGAGCTTTTACTCTGAGTTCATTCTTCAAACATGTGTTAACTGGGTCCTCAAATAGGTCTTATTGCTTTATGCCCTAGATTGTAAATTAGTATGTCCAACTAGCAAAAATTATTGATCAATACTTATGCCCTAGGTCTTAAGGTGATATGCATCATCAGTGGTTAATCTCAACCCTACCAAACCCATCTTTGAAACATCTGTAATGTCCTGGATAATTGCCACTTAATACCTTTCCATGAGCTTGTAGACAAATACGAGGTCAGCGGATTTTGCTGCCTTTGTATTTGAAAATGTATCAAAAAGCAAGTGTATGGGCGGCAAAATTCACCGCCCCTACACGAAGAAAACCATTGAAGTACCATATGCAGTATCGACATTTTTTCCCGCCCGGACACATAATTCCCCATATCATATGCAATGTCAGCATTTTTTGCCACCGATACATGACAGTTCAATTTTTCCTGTAATATGCAATAGCGGCGAATTTAACCATTCTGACACTTGTGAAATATCCCTCATATGCAAGGGTGGCAAATTTTTCAGCCCATGCAAACATTCTCTCAAATTTCCCTAACTTTGGGATATTTTCAATTTTGATTTTCGAGCCTGCTTTCCTCTGTTCTTTGACCCGCTCGCACTCTAGCCATCTCAAGCGTGTTCCCATAGTCATGATCATCGACATGCAATTTTCCTAGATTACCAGTATTTCCCCTAATTGCATGATCATGACTTTTTGTTGCAGTTTCTTATGTGGATCTTTCTTCATCGACATCCTTCTGGTGATAGCTCGTTCAGATGGCTGAGTTGTCTCCAAAGAAGTCGAAAGCAATGAATATCAAGGTGTTTTTCTAATCACCTTAGTTACTTCTAATGTCGATGACATTAGGGATACATAGATTGGCCATGTGGACATGGCTAAATTTGTGGAGAGAACCAAGTCAAATAATCCCAGCTTTGCAATGAAGAATATAATTGACAATAACATCCATTTGGTGTCATCTTTCCCAGTGGTAGCACATAACATAGAATTTGTTCTTCAGTGTGCTCAGTTCTATAACAGGGATACCAGGGCTGTGGTGGATGCAAGTGGCAATGTGATAATCAGACTAGATCCTGAATTCATTGATAAGGTGTTTATGTGCGCTCCTGCTACAAAAGTGATAAAACTGGATTTTGTTGAAGCACAGAAAGAGTACGACAAAAATCCTAAGAAGGCAAAGAAGGTGATCAATACTAAATGGCTCAAAAATTCAAGATCAAACTTGTCTAGGTGGCCAAGGAGTTTTCCTAGGTGTGATTTTATAGACGAAGTTGGTGATCTGATAACTCTTCTCAGCAAGATAAGGGGATTAGCTTCTTCTTCACTGTTTCATGAATGGATGTATCCTTTCATGAAGGTAATACTCCAAGGCAAACAAGCTATCTTCTGGGGTGAGCAAATCAGTAATGCTCTGCATGAGCAATTGACAAAGGTATCTACTACCTTCAAATTCTACATGACTTCTTACCTGGTGTATATAGTATCCTCAATGAGAATCTTTCGAGGTCTAACATCAGAAGGAGATAGGAGGGTAATCCCTATGTATCAATACTACTCTCAATTGACATTGAAGGGTTCTATTCATCATTTTAGGAGAGTAAATGATGCTTTCTTTGCAGTATTCTTGTGTCTTTTTGACACTCAGCTAGAACAAAGAAGAGTGTCAGATGAGGCTTGGATAGTGGTAAATGAGTTTGGATGCATGTTCTTACAGTTCCCCTCTTTCTTATATCTGAGGGTTGGATTTTTCCAAGGTCATCCCTATATGTTGCCAAGGTTCTCCTTAGACAAACTTGTCTTAATGGAGTTATTTATGCAGACAAATGATCATCATGCATAATAAACAAATGGAGCTCAAGAAGCCCGATTTCAGGTTTCCAGTTGAGATTGGTAGGTTTTTGAGTATTAACTGCTGCAAAGGCTAGGGCCATGGAAACTGAGATGGAGCTTGTAACTATGAAGCAATTCAAGAGAAGGCCAAAGTTTGACTATAGGGGAGTGAAGGACAAAATCAAGAGGAAAACCTAGTTCCATGAACCTATGGTTGAAGATGTCTGGGTAGATTTGAGAATAGAAGAAGATTTCTGAAAGTTGGATTATAGTCAGTTATCTTTGGAGAAGATTAAATATCTAGGACTTGCTGATATTCCTGAGGATCTAGTGGATGATGGAGAATTGGTCAATGACAGATATAACACTGAATAGGTTGCTAACACTCCCCTCCCTCCAATCCAATGGTCTCAAAAAGAGTTGACATCTCTGAGGAAAGGATTTGAGCCTATATTGGCAAACACCAATAATTGGCTAGCAGACAAAGTAATTACTTTGAAAGAATTCCTTACAAGATCAGAGACTGAGATTCAAGAGCAAACAGGTAAAAAGGTTGAAAACAAGATGAAGAACAAAAGTGATGTTCCCTCTTCTTCCAAAACACACAAGCCTAGAATCAAGTTTGTGATGAAGAAATCAAAAGCTGCAAAGAAAGAGTCTAAAATAGAATATATGGAAGTTGAGAAACAAAACACTGAGGAGCCAGCCACTGTAGAAATGGAGGTTGAATATAGGCCTAAAGATCAACAAGAAGAGGAAGTTTTGTCTCCTCAGGAGAATGTACAACAAGAAATGGGAGTCTTTTCTCCCTTGCCTGACACACCTGTTGCAGTTCCTTTATCTGTTTCCCCTATTGATATTCCCTCTTCTGAATCTCCCTCCCCTTCCAAAATAATTTTTGACAATCCTCAAAATACTTTTGAAGATGTTCTTTGTTCCTCAGAGTCTATTCCTAGTTTGTCCTCTTCATCTTTTGATATTGGGGATGATTCTATTTTTGATCACTTTGTGATGAATACTGGACAGGTGTCTAATGTAAATGTAACAAGTGTAGTTTTTACTAATACTCCACCTATTGTTTCCACTACCAGTGCAAGTGTAGTTCCGGTGACACCAAAAATGGGGACAGATCCTAATACAAGTACTTCTGTGCTTCCACCATGGTTGTCAGCTTATACACCAAAAAGGAAGAAACAAGCCATCTCCCCAGATGACTTTGACTTTAGTAAGCTGGTGCTTGCGAAAGCCAAGACCCCGAAGAAGCTAAAGATTCTTTCAAGAATGCTTGAGGACAAGGGACATAAATTTCTGGAGATTGCAAAACCTCCCCAGGATGCAATCATGGAAAATTTTGATATGAATGATTACTCTACCTCTAGAGTTGAATTAGGCAAGATAACTCATGAAAGTGCCAAGAATGATATGCAGTCAGCAATGGACATCCTGATTTAGAAATTTGACAGGGAGAAAGAAATGAAAGATCACTAGAAAGCAATGGTTGAACAGTTAACTGCAGTGGTAAGGAAAAGCATTTTGAATTTAGAAGCAGTAACTCTCGAGGTCATTTTTGTAGAAGATCCCATCATCCAGAAAGTAGAAAAGACTCATCTCAAAGGAAAAGTACTTGAAGAGTACTTAGAAAGGATGCGTGCACAAGGTATTTCCCTGCTCACAGAAGTATCTGAGAAGATAGACAAGATGGAGAAAATAAGATCAGAACTTGATGATCTCATTGATGTTATTTCTCAAGATATTGAGCGCATAGAAAAGAATCATGATAAATGGGTGGAGATGAGAAAACTGAAAATAAGCACTCTAATATCAATTGGTTCCATTCCCAATAGGGATTCTTATACAGAGACCAAAGAGGCATTGACATATAGGAGCTATGTGCTAAAAGATTTGATCAATGACCTGGAAGCTACAAAGAAACTCAGTGAACAGAATGATGTTAGTCTTTTGCATAAGTTGGAGGAGCTACCTTGCAAGCTTGTGTCATAGGATAACCAATTTCTCTTTATAGAAGAAATGGTTTGGGAATTTGAAGAGATGTTCCAGAAAGAGTTTGAGGATAAAACATTTTCAATGGCCTCCATGGACAATATTCTTGACAATCAGTTAACTTTGGATAATCTGAAAACCAAGTTAACTACTCATGCGAAATCAGTCACCATAGTCAGAGATGCCATAGTTAGAGCCAAGATGATTTTCAAGAACACAGTTAGTCTAGACAGTATTGGAATGCAAGTAGCTTTCATTATGTATGATGGTCATATGAAGAAAGACGGCAATACAAGTTGAAGTAGTTTTTCTCAATACTTAGTTTATTTTTCTGCTTTTTAGATGTACTTTTGAAACAATTTTGGACATATTTACATGTACTTTTTCCATATGTAATTACATGTAAAAACATAGAAAGTCCCAAGTCAAAAAGGACTCGTTTGTTGAATAAGTCATAGTTAGTTTTTCTTTTCCTATTTTTGCTCTCGGTTTCTCTTATAAATAAAGAGGACCCTCATTGTAAATATCATCTTTTTAGTTATTGAAGCGAAACTCTGCTAAATTGAAGAGCATTTTGAGACTTTGTGTTCAAATTGTAAATCAAATTTTATCAAGTGAATAAGAAAACAAGTGATCATTCAAACTTTTTGTTGAAAGAACTTGTGGCGCATTGGAAATTGTTCTTATGTCCTTTTCCTAATACGATCTTATCTATTTGATCAAATAATAGTGTGAGTGAGAATAATCTGGGAGATGTTCTAATGTTAATTGTGGAGACTTTGTGCTACAACAATTATCTTCAGTTTGTGATTTAGTGTTTTAAAGTAAAAGATATTGGAAAGGCTTTGAACTACTATTATCTTTTGTGATCATTTATTTTGTCGTAGTGTTCAGTGAAGACTTTGGGCTACACCTTATTCTACTGGGTTCTAAGTTATAAATCAGTAAAAGAAGCAATGATAGACTTTGTGCTCTCGTGGGTTTCTTGGTTATTTCAATTTGTATCAAGAAAGTACTATTTCATTTTGTAAACATCATTTCTGAAAAAAGAGAAATGGATGATATGGTCTCACCCCCAAGTTAGTATTTAGTTTAAATAAGTTTGTGATAAGTGATAAGGAACCTCCCCTTGCTGAGAGGAGAGATTTATCTCATTACACTGTGGTTGATATAACCATTTTCTTTCAGTTAGTTGAAGACAAAATATTAACCCAACAAGACTTGATAGATTCTACATGGAGAAAGAATCTTTCTTGGTCATGCATAAAAAGGAATCAAACAAAGTTCAAGTGATCCCAAATCCAGTCTCTGACCATCATCCTATCAAGACTGTGATATCAATCAAGAAACAAGAAGGAAATATCAGAAAACAGAAGGGATCCTTTTCTAAATTCAACTATGAACTGTTAAAAGATCAAGACTGCCTTGGGGGCATCAAGGCTCTTAGAAATATTTGTAAATCCATGTACAAAAACAAAGAAACTTCTTAATATTGGGGTAAGTTGACTAAGTCTTGCAAATCAATTTTCCAAATTGTGGGGAAGAAATATGCTTTAGAGAGGAAAAGAGAAGAGCTTCTACTCCAAGAGGAATACCTCCAAGTAGAGGAAAAAATTCAAATCCAAATGATGAAGGCCTAATTGTAAAAATGGGAGATGTGAAACACAGATTAAGAAAAGTCCAGATTAGAATAGCTCAAGGGGCTAGGATTAGAGCCAAATTAAATTGGTTGGAAGATGGAGACAAGGGAACCAAATACTTTTTCAATCCTCTGAAATACAAAAACATAAAAGAAAATATTCAAGCTGTAGTAGAAAATGGGATTTGACTTAGCAACCAAGAGGTGATAGTGGAAGTCTTCACGATGTTTTATGAAAATCTGTTTAGATCTAAAGACAATAAACAAGGATGTTTGGAGGCTCAAGACCTTTGTTGCAAGGTTTGTAAGGTAAAAGTGAATGCAAAAATGAGAAAATCCTTAGACAAGAAGATTACCAAGGAGGAAATAAAAACTACCATCAGGTCAATGAGTAATGAAAAATCTCTAGGGGATGATGACCTTCCAGTTGAGTTTTATAAAGAAAATATAGAATGGGTAGTGGATGATTTGTTTGAGCTATATAATGAAGCAATAGATAAAGGGACCTTGGGGGAAATATAAACAAAGGAATTATTAAGTTACTGCCCAAGAAGGGAGACAAAATAGAAATGAATAATTGGAGACCTATAACATTATTGAATGCATCTTATTAAATTATTGCTAAGGTTTTGGCTCTAAGGGTTAGAGATATCCTTTTAGAGATTATTAACTCCACTCAAACATGATTGATAAAGGGCAGGTATATTTTACAAAATTTTATTACTAGCTGGAAAGCCCTTCAGTGGGCTAAAGACACTAATCAAGATGCAAGTATCCTCCTTTTAGACTTTGAGAAGGCTTTTGACCAAGTTGAATGGTCTTTTATCTTCAAGATTCTTAAAGCAATTGGCTTCCCTAAATTTTTTTGTAAGATGGTGATGATGCTGTTTGAGGATGCATCAACCCAAGTTGAAGTCAATGGTGAACTGTCTACCCCTTTTAAGATGGGTAGATCTGTTTGGCAAGGATGCCCCCTTGTCCCCTCCTTGTTTGTGATAGCCTCTAAGGCTCTCCGCTATCTCTTGAGAATGGACTTAGTTGAAGGCAAGATTGAAGGCATTTCTCTGCCTAATGTTGATACACTATTAAATGTCCAGTTTGTAGATGACATTGTTTTGTTTCCTAGGGCTAATAAGCAGGAGATGGAAAACCTAGAGAAGAGATTAGATATTTTTTTCCTATCTTTGGGGGCAAAAATTTCACTTCTAAATCTATTTTTTTGACTTGGGACCATTCAGCGCCTGGCTGGCTCAGTGTTGATAAATGGTAGTGGGGAGGGCCTACAAAGCAAGTTAGATTTCTTGGGATCCCCTTTGCTATTCACCCCACACTGAAGCTTATGTGGGATTGGCTCTTCACTAAAATTGAAAAGAAACTCAAAAATTGGAACATATTGCATCTTTCATTAGTTGGTAGGACTCAGGTATGCCAAAAAATTCTCTCAGCATATTCAATCTTCTACTCTTCAATGTGGCTCTTTGCTAATTATCAATTTGATATTATTCACAAAATGATAAGAAATTTCTTATGGTCTGATGGGAAGGGGAAGTCTAAAAAACATCTTGTAAGATGGGATTGGTGTTTTGTTAGGAAAGAGTTGGGTGGTCAGGGACTTAAGGACTTGAGGATCCAAAGTGTTTCCCTGGCTACAAAGTGGATAATCAATTCCTTGGTTGGAGATGAACCTTGGAAGGTCTTGGTTAGAAAGAATATTGAATATTTTGTTCCATGTAAGAAAAAAGATTGGAGGAAGGTTTACTTTTATGATACTTTGTTTGGGGACTTCAAATCTAAGCCTAGGGGTTCTACAATCTTTGGCAGTATCTGGAAAGCTTGGGAACAAGCTAAGCCCTACATTAGGGACATAGGTGCTATCAATTTGGATAGGAAGACTATATGGGGACAAAGATCAATCTAGTGGAATATAATACACAAAGAAAAACCTTTAGCCTTATTGCAAGGTTGTTCTACCAGAAAGTGCAGTGAAAAAGCATTAATTAATTTAGTAGATCTATTTGATGAAGGTTCTCCTAAAGGGTGGCATCTAATTAAGGAACAATTTCATTTGAATGAAAAGCATTACATAACCTTTTCCACTATAAAAAAGGCTATGATGGGCAAGGTGCATACAAAGGTGTCTATTGTTGGGGAAGAAAACATTAAAAATTTGAAATGGGAGGATGACACCTTATTTTTTAATATGAAACCTAAAATGATATATGTTGATGCAAATGTTATACATGCACAACACGAGATAAAATTCACTATGAACTTCATCTATCTTGAAAGATATGGAGAATTATCAAATAATATTTCACAATCCCAAGGCTTCGTTAGTTAGGTCATGATTGTGTTAGATTACTCATGGTTCAATGTGAAGCTATTTAACAAGGGGCCTTACATGATTTAATTGTTCTTTGCTGGCTATGATTACTCAATCTTTGTAAACAATTCCAAATTACTCTCAAAGCATTGATCTTTTTCATATATCTGTAACTTTAATGTCAACCTTTGTATGCATTTTAAGGAAACGTGCTCTGTATCTCAAAATTTTATGAAAACTATCAAAGATCTTTATCATTCACATGTATTTATCAAAATCTCTAACAATTTCCTTTAGATTACTGCATGTTGGCTATTTATTTAAGCTACTAGTGAAAGAAAGATAAAACCTAGGGTTAGAAACATGATCAAGACAAGAATATTAATGCTTTGTTACTCACATGGATAAGTTTGATTATTTTGGATGATTCAAAATTAAGTAAATTCTTATATGCTAATCCAGATTATTTTCACAAATTCACATACAGAATTGCAATCTCCAAAGGAAATATATCATAAACACATGAATCAAATAACACTTCGGAATGGACATAGAAATTTGACGTTTGTATTTATTGATATATACTAGCCATTTCAAATTTACAATGCTTCATGAATTCAAATATTTTGAATATATCAATAGTATTATCAAAACTTACAGACGTTTTCACAAATGTAGAAAGGAGATAGGATATTACACATAATCCTTCCTACAAACATAGGCGAATCCCTTCTCAAACTAACTATGCTCAAAGTACTCCTCCTAGTCCCTTGTCTTGCATATGCCTTGTATACACCTGTATACTCCCTGTGTATGTAAATAATGTAGCAAAGATCCTTATATAGATCCAGATCCTTTGCTACAGCTACAAAATCCCATCAAGGGTTTAGATTCAAAATACAACATCAACGGTAGAGAAAGATTTGCTAACTATGCATCAACTGGCATTTAGGAATATCCTTGGAATATTCTTTTTCCAGTTGTCACTCCAAAATATATTGAAGGAATATTCTCTTGAATGCAAAGATGCCTTTTGAATCTTCTTGAAGTATCACAATATATTCTATGGTTGACCTTCTGTCTTTGACTTTTCTGGAGGTACAAAGGAATAACAAAATAAAGAGTGAAACACATAGTGAATAAGCATATCAATCACTATCTTTGGTATCATCCACTTGTTGTTCTCCTTCCTTCCTTATCATGTAATTTGTATACCTCTCGGCCAAGGCTATTATGGGAGCATGGCTTGTCCTTTGAGAGGCCTCCCATGTGTATTGTCATATTTCTACACTTTTCTTTAACACACGTGCCCTGCCCTCCATGTCTTCTTTTCTTTTCTGATATTTCCTAATTTTAACACTTAATTCCATTATTAACTCCATTACACCTTCACTCAGTTTAATGACAGGTTCATCAAGGAAAGGTTGAAAGATATCCTTAAACTCTCTAATTGCCATTGATACATTATATACTTGGGCCTTAGAGCAAGGATTCCCCACCAAATGCTATACTATCTTTACATGTTTATCCAACATGTCTTGTGCAATTCTCTCTAACTCTTGAACACTAAGAATGCAAGGTCTGAGTATTCCTTCCTCAAATTTCAATTCCATTCTCCATCTACACACTTGAAAGGCAACTTTTAGGGTCAAGATCCCTTCATTAACCATTGAGTTCATATGTTCTTCAATGGCAGTTAGTTTGTTCAACTCATCCTTATCTTGTTTCATTCTTGACTGGAACCTTTGTAGAATATTGGTACAATTGTTCTTCTTAGTGAGAGTAGTGTCCCAATTGCTAATTACAATCTTTATGACCTCTTCCCCTTTCTGAATAAATGTCTTCACCCATACTTCAAACATGCTAGCTTCATGTCTTTTTTTCCATGTCACTTATTTGATCTTTAGATAGAATTGTTACTATGAAGGTAATTTAGGCAAGCTTTGTCTAGGGTCTATCATCCCTTGACTAAATTGTTGCAATTGAGCAATGTACCCCTTCAATTCTACTATTTTATGCTTATCCTTCCTCATCTTAGTGACAATCACTTCTATCATTTCTTGCAACTCCTCAATGTGTTGCTCCTGGTTTACATGCCTTGGGTTCATACTAATAATGTTATACTCTTCAAGGCCTATTTCACCTTTTTCTTTATTAGCTTGAGGAACTGCCATCTGCATCATTCTTGTACTAGAAGGATCTCTCTTTATTGCCGACATGACCCTTGCTTTCCTTCTACCTCTCTTAGCAGCCACATTAGCTAATACACTTTTGATATCAATTGGTACCAACTAGACTGCTGACTATTGGCATACCTCAGACCCAATCCAGGATGGTACTATTATGCTCGTGCCTGTATCTACAACTTTATCATTCATCATCTCACCTTGAGGTTCTTCTGTTATCACTTCCTCATGTTCTTGATGATCTTGATGTTGTTCTTGATGTTGGTCTTGATGTTGTTGATCATGAGGTTGTTGAGGAGGTTCTTGATTAACATTTTGACCTTCTTATTGGTGCTCCTGTTGAACATTATGTACTTCCACATTTTGTTGTTCCTCCCCATGAGGCAATTTAGGATTAGGAACTTCATTTGATGCAATCTTTCCCTCATCCTTCTTATTTTCTTGTTCCTCCATGCTATCTACAAGAACATTTTCTTGAACTGGTACATCTTCTCCCTGAGAAAATGGTACATTACCAACATTCTCACTTTCTTTCTCCCCTGCCTAATCTTTTAGAATCTCTTTGGCAGCTTCTTTTACTTCCTCAATGATATTTTCAGGCACTAAATTATCAAATAAATCAACCATTTTTGTATCTTCGGTTGATTGTGTGGTAACCTCTGGAACTTTTGAGGTTGCTACTACCTTTTGTGATATTCCTGCATTGAATGCCCCTAGCATGAGATGAATTTTGGGTATTTGTCTATCTTCCTCCTCATTGGTCTCATCTAGGCTCTCATCGCCTCTTTCATCATCACTTTCATCCTTATCATTATCAACATCCACAACATTATCCACATCCATCACTTCTACATCTTCTTTTATGAATACTTGAGCTTTGGATGCACCTTGTAACATTTCTTCAGTCATTTCTTGTTTAACTTTGATAAATCCTTGTAATTTCTCCTATTGTGTTTGTGCTGTTACCAAGGGTGTTTATTGAGATGTTGGTAAGACTTGAACACTTGGCATTCGCTGAGGCAATATAGGTGATTGTACTAGAATCTACTTTTCTGTGGTGGATGCACCTGATGTTCCTCCCTCTGTAGATGTGAATGTACCTAAGGGGATGGCCATTGTTACCCCTAATGCATAGGGATCTAACAATGTATCTCTCATATAAATGTATTGGCTATCTTAGCCTCTACTATCTATCTCTTTCTCCTTAAGAAATCATCAAAGTTATCTTCATTTTCCAGATTTCTCTTTTTACCTTTTTTCCCTTGATAGGTAGCTATTATTCCTCTAGCCTTTAACTCTGCTACTTTCTCTTTTATCCATGAATTTGAATGTGTTATCACTGACCTTGATACATTATCCAATGATGCCTCTTTAGGTTGACTCCAATCTGGCTCTATGATAAGTTTATCAGCCACATTATTGGCTTCATAACTACTGTGCAATACTTTCTTGTCATCATATTTAATTTCTTGGGGTACTTCAAGTACTCCCAATGTCTTTATCTGGTCCAGAATTAGCCTTTGATGGGCTCTTTTCCTGACCTCTATTTCATTATCACAATCTGCCCAAAAATTTTCAATGTGTGTTGATGTCTGAATTTCTTGTCAACATAATTCTTTATTCTTCCAAACAGATCAAACGCCTGAGCCAAATCAAAAATTTGGAAACCATAATGCTACAATTCTACCTTTGATGCTTTGGTGACCTCATCATTGAAACATTGGTATCTACCAATACCAAAGGCAAACTTGATGTTACCTCTGTTGAACTTTTCCTTGTACATACCATAGCTATTCAATGTTTGTCTAGTGAACTCCAACAACACCATTTTATCTATTGGGCACCTTGGTAATTTGAAAGGTTTACCCATAAATCCCTCTATTCTAATGTAAGTAAATGTAGGGAATTGAATATACCATGCACTATGAAAATTGATAGTAGTTCATGCTTCTTCTAATAACCTCCTATCCCTATCACCTGTCAATGTTCTCACTAGGTATGTGTAAAACACATCATTTACCCTTATGTAGTTTTGCATCACATTCTTTTCTTGCAAGTCTGGGTAATGATCATAAACCAACATTTGCCCTAGGCCATTTCCTAATGTACCAACCCTTGGTATTAATCTCAATTGCATCTTTGCCACACATGAGTATACCACATATGATGACATGAAAAAACTCCTTCGCTTATTCCATCTCATAATCTATGCAAAAATAGCATTACTGATATCTTGAGCCCAATGAACTACTCCTGTTTCTTCTTTGGTAAACTGAATTATGGAAAACATCCATGGCTCAAATTGACTTGCATCTGCAAGGCTCACTAGTCTACTTAACAATGTGATCATTATGTAAATGCCCTCTTTGAAGTCAATCCTATATAAATGTTTTGGAACTCGAGCTACTACCTTTGGTTTCTTATCTTGAGAATACCATCTGTAAAATATTGTACTCTTGTAGGATGCTTCATTTTATTTAAAGCTAGTTGCATACTTTTCCACATCTATTTCGTTCATTTTATTAGTAATCTTTAGGCCAAATATTTCAGCTATTCCTTCTACTGACAAATCTGCATAGACAACACCATTGTGCATCACCTTTCTTGAGTTCATGTCGTATTTATGAATGCACTCAATGACTAAGTCCTTGGATTCTATTGCAAGTGGGAATCTAGTAGCATTAAACAACCCCACATCCATCAGATTCTTTAATGCTAGAGACGCTCTAGGCACTCTGATTTTCTACAATAATATGGAGGAAACAAAATTCCTGATTTCAATATCAATTTCCCTCCCTCCTGTAGAGTAGATCTATGAATTAAACCCCTTGTGTGGAAATTCTTCCTTACTGACTTCTTTCCTCATATCTTTCTTTGCTCCTTTCCCGGTTGCCTGTTCTTTACCCTTAGTTTTCTTTCCTTTGGGCGACATCCTGTCAAGAAACATATTCCGTTTACAACCACATTCATGTTTTCTAGGGTTTTACCATACATATTTACCATTGACATTTTACCCTAGGGTTTTTCTTTTCTCTTTTTTGAATCATGTATGGCTACCTTACATTGTTTAAGCTTTATGATTAATCCTAGAAATTAACCAACTTTAAACCATTTCTGTTATCTTATTGTAATTACTGTAGAATTGATCGTAATTGCATTTCATGAATCACAAGTGGGAATTTTAGGTACATACCTGATTCACAACTGTTGACTTTTACACTATTGGCAAGGGACTTTATTATTCAAGCTCACTGCAACCACCTTTGAATCATAATTCACCCTTGTTCGTTTTAGCTCTATGGAGTACTCTACAAATGAATTCTAGATGCAATTGTGAAATTAACGTAACTGAAATTCCCTTTTACTCCTTTTCAAATTAGGTATTTCTTGTGGTAGATATGCATTAAATGTTGTAAGTAACATATGCAATTTAATTTTTACTCTATTTTTCTGTTCAATGTACATTTTGAATTTTGTATACGTTGGCTATTTGCACTTTTCATTTGTATATGCATATTCAGGCACTTTCACTAATATGTAAAATCAAGGTGATGATGTCATTATAAACATTTCAACTTAATGACCTTTTTGATGTTAAGTTCACTTTTGCATCTCAAAGCATGCACGAGATATCTTTATGCATTTATAATTTCTTTCTCATTCATTTTGCATATTTTCTTGTATACATGTTTATGTATGTCTTATACAATTGCCAAAACATACAAATGCAGATTCCATCAGGTTTATGGAATAAATTGGAATTACCTTTGGATCCGGTCTTGCTTATTTTTTTGTTTGTATCACCTTTTATATATTGCACACATGCACCTTCTAACACGTGGATACGATGTTGACTTTTCCACCTTTCATTATGTATAAATGCACTTTATTTTGCAATTTAATCATAAGTTCACATTTGTGATTGCATCCTACTCTTTTGTATATTTTATACATGCACCTCAAACATACAAACACATACCCCACCTAAAGTTTACAAAGTTTTAAACTCTCTAATCGCATTCAGATTTTCTACCTGCATATTAGATACATGTGCTTATATAGATAAAGATACATATAAATACAACCATTCACTTCCACTTTCTAAATTCAATTGGATTTTCTTTTGGGTCTGCTCATGCACTTGTTTAAGAAAGTATACTACTAGCAATGTATTAACCATATAGATGAGATGACCACTACTTTCTATGCTAATTTTGAACTCCTTTGACATCCATCGATGTATATTTCAAATTTGCATATATGATACATACATTGTGATATACAAATACAAGTGTGGACTTCTACCATTATAAATCACATCATGAAAAGCCATCAGGTCTGGATTTCCACATGCATGTTTTGACCGCTTAAAATACCAACACAAAACGGGATTTAAACCCGATGTATTCTATCACCCGACAGAGAAAAAAAACAATGTATATGAGATACATGCAAATGACATTGTAGATGTGATACACTTTGACCAATTAGTCCAGCATTGACTTTTCACAAAATTTGGCATAACTCTTGAAATACGTAGAATTTTTGAATCATTCAAAAATCAACCCTAGCTGAATTTTAACGTAGATTTCCTTGGTAGCAACTATTTTTTACCAAGCACTGTACATCATGAATTTCAATCACCAAAGACATTTTACCCATACCACCAAATAAGCAGAACCAAGCCAACACAAAAGCAAAAGCAACAAAAGGGGTCCTCATTTTGCTAAAGGGTAAAATGGGGCATGTTGTGAGCATCACAACAATATAGAGGATGTTTACCAAATCTCAAGACATTTTCCACCACATTAGCACTAATTGGGGTAACACCCTAGGAAATAAAGTATTATCCAAAAATTTCATATTGTTTTATGGTCTAAAATCCTAGAGCCAAAGAAGGCCTATTTTAGATGGTTGCTAATCTTAAATAAGTCATGTATTGGTATTGAGTCTATTTTTTTCCCATTGTATAATGCTTCTAAGTCTGTTGTTCATATTTTTCTAGATTGTGTGTATGCTAGATTCGTCTAGTCCATATTCATGGCCAATATAAATATGTGGAGTCCTACTGTGAATATAATTAGGAAAGAAATTATATGTGGATTTATTGATGACCTAAATGTAAAAGCTGACTCCTTTTGGTTTGTATTGTCTATTGAAATTCTATGGTTTATATGGAAAAAAAGGAATGAAGAAAGGTTTCTTGGTAGGGAGAGGGTACCCACTGGGATTCTTTTGAGTCTCATGTCATTCAAATTATTTGAACATGTTATAGTTATGATGGAGATCTCTCTAAAAAGATTCAAAGAGCTAATGGAGATAGGGGCCATGTTCTTCAAAGATGATATAAAAGAGACTGACTTTTGTGCCAAAAACCCAAGTAGATTTGACCAAAGATTCTTTAATGCATACATAGACTTTCAAGATCTTTACAACGAGCTCAAACAGAAAGAAAAAAATGAAAGTGAATTGTGTAAACAATATGAGAACTCTTGTTAGAACTATAGTATTAGTTCAAACCAATTCAAGAACTCACCAAGAATTGGAGCTATACTTGAGATAGACTCCCGTGACAATAATGATAATAGAATTCATATATGGGGTCATGAAATGGGATGGAATGAAAAGCCAAGGTGGGAGCTAAGAAAGGTCGGGTCTGAAGAATCTAAGCATGGTACAGAAGTTGATGAGAGCCAAGGCCTATACTATCAATAAGTGGAAATGGAGAAAGATGCAATGTTAACAAATCAGAACAAGGATTCATATGAAGACTGATGATGGCAGAATATAATAATAATGAAGAATTACAGGTTCCTAATTATGTGGCAGACAACAGTAGGGACAGGGAGAGTTCTCAATTTGCAAGAGAATCCTAAGTGTGAAACAAAACTTCATAGCTTTGTGGATGTTTTAAAATAGGTGGGAAGCAGAGGATAAAAGCTTTATTATATTTGCATCTCTAATATTTACTTTAGTTTTGAAAATTGTAAAACTTTACATATGTATTAGAGATTAATAGTTTTTTGGATTGATGTAAGTAGAAAATAATTTTGGTGTGGTCTCCTTAACCACATTGATGTAAACTATGGTTTTATTTTGAATACTATCAGTGCTCGATTCTTAATCGAAAAAAACAAATCCATTATCAGGATGAAGAAAAACTTACATTAAAACATAGATATTAAAAACTATAACATAATTTTATTCAAAAACACTCTCAAACACAATCATGAACTATAGAACTATGATGTCTTTTATATTTATAGGAGTACTAAAGGGAGAAACTAAGGAAGGTGTTTTACAATTTTTTGCATGTTTTAGTTGAAAGCATCCCTCAATTTACCATATACACGTGGCTCCAACCGAGGAATTACTATACTTGATTAATCATAATTGTTGTAGATATGGTAAGTAGGGTATCACCTAAACTAATACCTATTAAATATTTATAATTACTAAGAAGAATTGTATTTACAACCTAAAAAAGGGGTAAACTACATGTCATAGTATAATATGGTTATATCTTCAAATTGTAAAGCAATACAAAAACACTTCCAAAAAGGATAAGGGGGTTTGAGATGGTAACCCAATGGAGCTTTGACCTAAACCCAACATCCAGACAACCCAACTAAACAATTCTTTATTGGCATGCCCACATCCAAATTCCAAATCTTGGACTGAAACAAGGATTATATCACTAGAAACCAATGTTAAAGTATCAAAGTAAAAAGTCCCCTTTTGTTGTTGAGTTGTTTTTGTTAGAAATTTTGTAATTGCAAGAAGAACCCAAGCACACCTTTGCAAAGATATGAAGCTACTGACATGTGATGGAATTTTAGGGAAAGGTCCTATGGTAGCCAAATCTCATGAGCTAGAAGAGAGCATCCTACTACTTGTAACTTGATCCATGTAATGTCATTGGTTGTATCAATTAACATGTATATTCCAAAAGAAGGGGTGTCAAATCCTACCCTCACAATATAGTTCCCTCTGCATATGGTTTGACCTTATGCAACCAAACTCTTTATATCACCACTTGAACCCACAACATAAGAATTCTTATGTACAACATTGCTTACAAATTCTTTCCATGATGAACTATTAACATGATATTAATAAAATCTACCTAATACATCTAATTTTTAATCAAAATAGCCAAACTTGATAAACTTGGAAATCTAATGATACTAATAAACTCTACCTAATATATTCCATTTGACTTCAAAATCATTCTTCTTCTAAATAACTAGAAACACTTCCCCTTAAATTACTCTTACCTTAAAATTTTCAAATACATGAAGTTAACTATTAGGCTTCTTCCCTATATTTTTTAAGAAAAGTATTTTGATGGAATAATCTAAATAGATTAACAAGCCAAGCTCCTTTTGTAATATGCTCCACACTTTAGAGAGTCTATTTTATATACAAAATTTATGTCTTTTCTATCATCTAGGTATGTTAAAATTTCTCCATTGGTAGGGCATTGGTGAAGGGAAGTTAAAAGTTTAATGAGAGTTGTATAATTAATAAAAGATTTTTTAATGTCCAAATGAAGAAAATTGGAATAAAACTAATTGTTCCATGTGACTCTAGATTTTTTTGAATATAAATAGCATATTGTGAAAGGGTTATCCATTGAAGCATTCATCATAAATCTAGTCGTTGTTTGGAAAGTTGGCAATCCATTAGAACTATGCCTAATACAATTACAATAAATATATTAGAAGCCTTGGTCACAATAGGTTGGTGGATGAATACATATTCTCCCATTAAAAAAATTAATGGAGAGGATTCTCCCATATCATTATTGTTAGTATAAAATAGGATTTAATCTTTTATCTCTCAAGAAAGATCATAACACTTACATTTAAGAATAATTTTTATTTTGAGCAATAATGTTGTTGGATAAGTTTTGTATACTCTAGATATGTGTATTAGTTGGGTTCTTTTATATTTTCCCATGTTTTAAAGGACTCATATTTATCATTTGTATAATTTCATGCAATGTGTAAAATCACTTTCAATGTACCTATTTATATTAGCACATTCTTAAGAGTGTAGTAAGAGAGATTCATTATTGTATTGGGGAATGGTTGAGATTTTATAATAGTGAAAGATTTTACTATGCTAGGTTTCCTACCCAAAAGGGTTTTCCTAGTTGAAATTTATTGCTTTCCATTACTCTATTTTTTGTTTTAGTTTATATGCAATAAGTTTCTATAATACAAGTATATTAGGCTTTCTATAAATAATGGAAAATAGGATTTGCATTATTTTGATCTTGACTTTGAAAAGGCCAAGCTTAAGAGGAGATAAGTTGATTCAAATTCCAAAAAATCATAGAAAATGAATATAAAAATATATAGATTTTTTTGGCAATTAAGTGTTCAATAGGAAGCCAACAAATAAAACCAACATAATACAAATGATGGTTGTGTATTTTGTAGATCTCATTCTCAAAATGATCAATTAACAAGACTTTTTGAAACAAATCCTAACATTGATATGACTTTGCATCATATAAAGATTTAATATACAATAAAACAGGGCTCAAGAAATGGTAATGCACCTTCCTTTCTCTTAAATCTATGTGTAATTAAACTAGAGTTATATTTTGTGTATACAAATTTTAAGTATGTGACTTTGGGAGTGCTTTAATTTTTTATTAATTTTTTTTCAATTTAGGATAAAGAATAACAAATATTTTATATTTGTGTGAAAAATTCAATTTTGATGTAAACATCAATTAATAATAAGAATTGAAGTCTCAAAAGTTATTAAAAAAAGAGTAAATAACAATCATCTTTAACAAATAACAAAATTGCTAAAAAGAGTGGATGCATAGGACACTACCCATGCTAATAAGATATTTAACATATTTATATTTCTTGCTCACTTTAAACCAAAATTTAAATATTAGTCCTACTCCTATTTAAAAATAATTCAACCCACTCTAAAAAAGGACCTAAGAATTTTTCATATTTAGCTAAATTTTACATATGTAGAACTAACAAAGATATAATTTATATCCTTTATAAAGAATGAAGACAATCTCAAGAATAAAAACTCACTCTCTTTTTGTTTGGATTTTCTTTTTATTTATCTACATGTATAGTCAATCAATATCTATGCTTGCCTTATAAATGGCTAAAAATTACACCCCATCTCTAGATGTGAAGAGATTGGCCAAACATTACACATGTTGTAAGTACACAACTTGGCAATATCTAAACCCATGTAGTAAAATGTAAAATATTGTTCTTTTATAAGAAAAGATATTAAAAACAAGGAAACAATAGTTTATAATTACTATCAAGTTGATTGAAGAGCTAAGATGTGGATGTAGACCAATTTCCATCTCTCCCTGAATTAGTATTTCTTTGACCCTGTTGGGTTTTTTCCCAACTGGATGCTTCCCAGTTATCCCTACAAGGTAGCCATCATTGATCAATAGGATTTTTGGGCTAGGGGCCAACAGTACAGGAGATAGACTCTATAAATATCTCCTCTTCTTCTTTAGGCTCTGCAGAACCAAGGGGGGTATTCCCTATTCAACATCCATGAAATATGCCTATGAACATCACTAGGATGTTGATACAAAGCAGATAAATCCTCTCTTATGCAGACCAAAACTGTGAAATAAGTGCATAGGGGCTAACTTTCAGCCTATGTTCAGTTGTGAGACAGAGGATTTTGGTCCTAAAACTACTTCTAATGTCCTAAAGGTTTGTATTTGAAGTTTAAGTTTGTACATTTGTATTTGGATGTAAGACTGGGACTTTGGGTTGTAACCTCAATACAAGACTAGACTGGTGCCTATCCAGGGATCGGAGTCAATAGATATGTGTGTGTGTGTGTGTGTGTGTGTGTGTGTGTGTGAATGTCTACCATAGACCTAAAACAATAATCAGATTTCAATGGGGTTTTGTAATGTCTACCTTACAAACACTACCCAAGACTAAGTATTCAGTTATTTATGCTTACAAACATCCTCACTGCAATATATTCTTCTCAACACTTAACCCAAAACATTTAATCTACTCCTTGAGCAAAGGTAAAAGATCAAGCATTCAACATAGCAAACCCATATTCTAGAATCTCAAACACCCCTTAGCTATTTAGATTCAGATGAAGAACACATTCAATTTGGAGACAAATAACAAAATACATGCAATGAACTATTACTCATTTAAATCAACATGAAACTGATGAATTCTATGCATAAAACATTCAACATACAACTCATAAACTCACAAGCCACCAAAATAGAGCCACCAACAAAGTTGTATCTTTTTACAGCACCAAAATTTGTCTAGTTTTCAACAACCTAGATGAGTAACACAGTTTGCATTTTATAGCAAGACTGTGTACTCAGCAATGATTACATGGCATTTCAAAAATTCTGCCAGATACATCGCACCCAAAACATTAAAAGCGCAGGTAGAATAGGAAGGAGAAACAGGTGAGTTCAGGAGATGTGCCACTGTTCACAGATTTTCCTCATAAATCTGGTAGGTAGCCCATCAACTCCATCGACCCATGCCACTGCATTTCACCATTAATGGCCCAGCTACCCGCATCTCCCTTTGAAATACGATAGCGAATGCATAAGAAGTTTTCCTGCCTAAAATGCAACCACAGATACAAAGAAATCCTTCGCTACTAACGGTTTAAAAAATGGCTGTCGATTTACTCCCTTCACTGAGATCTATGGCTCAAAATCATGTTGACTAGTCGTCAACCAATGGAAATATGCCATGCAGATACCTTTTGCTTCACTGACTTTTCCCATCACTGACCCTCATTTTTCCTTGTATATGCATATTCAAATGCATATACAACTGCCCACTTTCCTGCCTTTCAAATCCTTTGTATATGCCAATGCATATACATACAACCATTTAACATACAAGGCAGACCCCAAAACTGTATAGAACAAATCAAAATTCTACTCGGGTCTGGCTTGTATCACCTTTTGCATCTTTCTATTTTGTATATTGCATACATACAATACAATATACATCCTGCGGATTTCAAATTTTATGAAACAGATTAGGACAGTTTTCAAATCCAGGCCTTGTATCTCATCCCTTTGTATATTGGCATATACAATGCACAATATACATGCAAGCTACGGACCCCAAATTTTATTCATTGCATTTGACTCCTTCAGGTCCGGACTGTATATTTTTTCTTTGTATATCGGCTTGTATGTGCAAACATACAACGCGGATATACATACAAGGTGCGAACTCCACGTTTTTATGAGTCAGATTGGAAGAACCTTTGAAATCTAGCTTGTGTCTTTGCTTTTGCATCTGTGCGCTTGCATGTTGATTTGTATATTTTCTGCCAATATACATTTGCACTTGTACATCTGCATGCATCCTCTAACATACAATCTGCTTTATATGTTCCTTTGTATGTTTTCAATGTATATTGGATATACATTCACCTTCGTACATGCCAATATACATTGACCCTTGCACATTCTCTTTGTATGTCAACCTCTTTGCACATCACCCTTGTATGTTTCCTTATGCATCCGCGATTTACAACCCGATATACATACCTCTTTGCATATCCGCGGGTCCCATCTTTTGCATGTGCAGTTGCCTTTATACCTACCCAATGTACATTCTACCCTGTATGTTTCCTTTGTATGTGGCGAATGTATATTCGAACATACAAACAAGATATACATGCAAGCTACCACATACAAGCAAGGAATATTCCAAGAATCTACAAAAGATTCCTCGATGCATATACAAACCCGATATGCATTCAAAATGCATACAATCAATTTTTTACCTTTTTGAAAGCCAATTGAACACTTTTTTTGGGCCCGCCAATGTACATTTACACAAAGACACATACATACGATAGATTTCACCGCCGCACAAAATGATTTTGGACTTAGCATCTTTTTCTCAAGCATGACGGGAAAAGGTGGTAAAGCAAAGCATAGGGGCTGGTCAACCAATGAGCACAAAGGCATGAAAATATAACTTAAGTAACCGGGAACCCACTACAGGCGGTCAACAACAAAACAAAAGATACAATGCAACAGGCCAAGGAAAGAATAAAATCTAGGGCATCAAGGGTTTGAAAAAATAAAAATATGGGCTTGCAAATTTGATTCAAAACCCTAATCCTAGGTGAGCATCACCATTGGCTCCAACTGGGGACGTGCAGGCACAAGGCTGCAGCGAGAACCAAACCACTCCAAGATAGACTGGACAAAATGCAAAATGTAAAACACCACTGACTATACAAGGCATGTACAGACTATTTACAACTAATTTACAATGTGCACACAAGATATTCACTTATGAAAAGTAAGGCTTTAGGAACTGACTGTGCATAGGTAATTCCAGTAGTTCACCCATTAGGGCCTGGAGAAAGTAGGAATCTTCTCCATGAGTATTGCTGATTTGATATGGGCCCATCCACAAGGGCTCAAATTTACCATGTTTGCCCTTATCTTGGTTCTTTGCATTCCAAACAAGGACCAAGTCACTTATCTGAAACTTCCTTTCTGTAGCCTTTTTATCAAACAAGTATTTTACCTTTTGTTGTTTCTTGATGTTTGTCTTCTGTGCCTCTCTTCTGATTTTATCCAGTGCAACCAGTTGATTTATCCTTTCATTCATGGAATCCTCAATCTCTTCATTACTTTCATGTATGAATCTATAAACTGACAAGAGATTATTCATAGGTAACTTGGCTGCTGTACCATATACTAGCTCAAAAGGTGACCTCCCAATCACTTTCTTCACTGTTACCCTATCAGCCCATAATGCCATCTTTAATTTTGAATCCCAAGCCCCTTTGTTCTTATCTGCCATCCTTTTAATGATTTTCATGAGGCTTTTGTTACTTGACTTTGCTTGACCATTTCCCTATGGATGATATGGTGATGCATATGATAAATCAATCCCATAATTGTTGCAAAAATTAACAAACTCACCAGATCTGAAACACATGGCATTGTCTGTGACCATTTTGACTAGTACTCCAAATCTGATGATAATGTTTTCCAGACTGAAATCCATCACCACCTTGCTTTTAGCTTTCTTAGTTGGAATGGCTTCAATCCATTTAGTAAAATAGTCAGTAGCAACCAAAATCCAACTATGTCCTCCACTTGATTTTTCTAAAATTTCCCCTATAAAATCAATTCCCCATTGCTGAAATGGAGTCTCCACATTTACAGTTTTAAGGGGTAATGCACCTTCATACTTTAGTTTTCCTGAGAACCTTTGGCAGGAATCACATCTTCTTACCAACTTTTGTGTATATGAGAAAAGAGTTGGCCACCAATAGCCAACTCTAAGAATTTTGTGAGCTGTGGTTTGGACAGTATAGTGTCCACCACACACTCCTTTGTGCATGTCATTTAAAATATTCTTAGCTTCATTTTCATCTACACACCTAAGTAATACACCATCAGGATTCTTCCAATACAACTCTCCTTGAACAATGATGTATTTGATTGCATGTAGCTTCAAGGTTCTTTTCTAACTATCACTGAGATGGGAAGGACAATTCAAATTCTACAAATAATATACAATGTCCTTGTACCATTCAGATTCTGACATATTAACAATTTCATTCTGAACTGCATTCACTTGGCATGCTTCCAGATTTGACTGTGTCATCATCTTAGCCAAACCTTGTCCCCTTATCAATTTTGTAATCTGTATTTCAATGTTGAACTCTTGTAATTGTTTATCCATCTGCATCTTCTTCCTCTCACTTCTTGCTAAGTAAAAATGTCTTTAACTGCTGCATGAGGCACATATGCAACTATTTGAGAGCCTACTATATATGGCCTGAAGATTTTAACTACCTTAACCAATGCATATTCCTGCTTTTCCATGATATCATATTTCAATTCAGCTGCCTGCAATGACATGCTAAAGAAAGCAATAGGTTGCTCAAAACCCTCTTCATTTTTCTGTAATAAACATGCAGCAATAGTATGAAAGGAAGCAAATGAGATTAACTGGAGTGGCTTAGAAAAATTAGGAGATCTCAACACAGAAGCCATCTTTATAGCCTCTTTGATGTTCTAAAATGATTTAATTTCTTCACTCTCCCATTTGACAGCTTCACCCTTCTTTAGCATTTTAGAGATATCCTTTGTAATCTCTACAAAGTTAGGGATGAATCTTCTAACAAAATTAATCTGTCCAAAGAAGGACTGGATGCCTTTCACTGTCTTGGGAATTTGAATCTTGTCAATTGCAGCAACCCTTTCAGGATCAATCCTAACCCCATCCTTGAAAACAATGTGTCCCAATAGTTTTCCTTATGCTACCCCAAAAGCACATTTCTTTGGGTTAAGTGAAATGCCATACTCCAATGCTCTAATAATTTTGTTTTTCTAGATGCATGCAATGTTGCTTCTCCTTTTTCAAATAGGTAGTTAGATCATCTTGATATACAACCAAGATTGAGTTAGTCAATCCTGCAAAGGCAACATCCATGGCCCTTTGAAATGTGGCACTAGCATTTGTTAATCCAAATGGAATTCTTACATATATATAAGTCTCCCATGGAGTGGTGAAGGCAGTCTTGTATTGTTCAGATTCTTTTACCTTCACTTGATTGTATCTTAAAAATCCATCCATCATGGATAAAAGCCCAGATCCAGTTACTTTCTGCAGCATAGCCTCCATGTTGGGCAGTGGATAATTATCCTTTAAAGAAGACACATTCAGATTTCTAAAGTCCACACAAAGTCTTATATCACCATTTTTCTTTCTAACAGGGACAAGATTGGACACCCAAGTTGAGTGTCTAATAGGCACAATTATTCCAGCCTCCCTAAGCTTCATGAGTTATTCTTGCATTTTTGGAGCCAGGGCTAGGTTAATAGGTCATTTTTTTGTCTAAATGGCTTGGATCTAGGCTTCAAAGGAATCTCATGCTAGAATAAATCTTCTCTATAAGCTTTTAGGTCCTCATATGACCAGGCAAAGACATGTTTATATTTTCTCAACAATGTAATCAGCATGCTCGTGATGTGTGGCTTGAGCTGTTTGCCAATATATACCCTTTTGGGGGCCTGGTGTGTCCCCAAGTTTATCTCCTCCAAGTCATCCTTATTTGTAGGAGATCCCTTTGTAATAAATTGGTCTCTATTGTCAAATGCTCTTTCTAGAGCAACCAGCCCTCTGGGGATTTTATTTGTCTTAAGTTGAATTACTTCTTTCCCCATAAGAGTTTCTTTTCCATCCACAACTTCCACAAAATTCTAGAAATTAATCTCTTGGTTATCATATTCATCTATGCAGTGTAGGAACCTCAATAAATCTTTATCATCATCAAATACTTTCCAACTGTATATATTTTCTGGTACTGCAGGTCTAATCTTAACCTCAACACTTGTAACATCAGACAGAGTAATATCATCCAGCCTTATGGCCACATTAGCTAAAAAATTTGCCATGACATTTTTTTATCTTTCTATCCAGTTTATTGAAAATGCATCAAACAATTCAATTGTATCCCACACAACATGCTTATACTGTTTTAACCTTTTATTCTTCGAAGCATATCTATCTCTAACCTGGGAAACAATTAATTCTGAATCTCCAAAAACTTTTATCATCTTGATTCCATGCTTTAGAGAAACATTCAATCCCAGTAACAGAGCTTCATATTTTGCAATATTATTTGTGCAAGAAAACTTTAACAGGAAAGAGAACTTTAGAATCTTACCAACTGGAGACAAAAACACAACTCCAGCACTAGAACCCTCCTTTGAGCAAGCTCCATAAAAATACATAGTCTAGAGACTCTGTTGGTCAAGTTCTTGAATGCAGGTATCTCTCATCTTACCTCCTTGATCATCTGAGACAACTCTAAAATTTTCACAATCAGTGTTCACAAAACAGACATGCTCGTCTAGATCCTGATCTTCAATTGTTTCTAGTGATCTTTCTTCTCTGACCAGTTTGACATCTTGGCCATTCATTGGAATCATGGCATATGATAGATCTAGTTGCATACTTCCACCTATCAATGCTGCCCATCTTCTTGACAACAGCATATCATATTGTGGCTTTATGTCAACCACTGTTATGTTCATTTTGTAAGTCTTTTTTGGATATGCTGCTAACCTAAAATCCACATCCTTCATGATTCCAATAATTGGTACCTCCCTAGCATCCATTGCATAGAATTTTCTGCATGCCTTATCTATCTTCAATCTAGCTTGCTGCATGATAGCCAAAGGCATGATATTTGTTGATGCTTCAAAATCAAGCATACAATTCCTGATTGTTTTTCCGTTAATAACAAGGGAGACATAAAATGGCTCAACCTGTGATGGACATTTTGTCATGGTCACCCCTAGATATACTTTAGGAACCTCATCCTCATCAATACACAAGACCTGTTTCTTGCCTTGAACCTCAACATTTTGCTCAGCCTGATAAGCTACTCCTAAAATTAAGGACAATGCCTTATTCTTGATTTCCTCAACTTTCATAATCTCCATCAATGGAATAGAGACCTTCACCTGGGATAAAACTTGAGTTATGTCAAAGGGAGCATAATTTTGTATAACAATTGTAGCTTGAGCCATGGTTTTACTCTTATCCTGAGCTGATCCAGCTTTAATCTTAGCGGCCTTCTGACTATTATCCTAGACCTGAGAATCCTTATTTTGATCCTCACTCTGGGGAATTCTATTTTTTGGTCCTTGAGAATCATGACCTAGTTTTTACTTAGAGTTCTCCTTATTATTGATCCATTGCGTCTTTTGTGGTCCAGCCACTTTATGATTATGCGCTGGTTGATTCACAAAGGTGCTTTTTGGTTGATGTGAATCACCTACTTGAGCTTTACCTCTAAGGTTGTAATTGCTTTTGACCTAAGCTACTGTTGCGGCTGTGAGGGCTCTAATCTCTTCATCAGAAGGCCTTCTCAAGTTATTCAGAAAAATGTGTGAGTCCTGAGCACACACATAATTATTTTCATCATCTTTATCACATGAAACCTGCTGGTAGACCTGAGTTCCATAATTTGTGCTTTCATTAGCATCACAAGAAGAGTATTCCCCATTCGTGAACAACATATTGACATTATCATCCTCTATACCATGCGGCTCATTACATTCATCACAGGCAACAACATTATTATATAAAGATCAAACAATCATACATTGCAATTGTGAGTGAGGTATTTGACATATTATGCACCATGGGGTGTCATCAACAATATTAACATCCTTCTTCAAAGGATCAGGAGTCTCCTTAACATTTTGAGCTCTTTGATTGGTGTTGTTATGTGGGAGAATGGGTTTACCATTATGCCAATTAGTGTTATATGGCATATCATGCAGTGATGGTCTCTTTTCTTGTCTCTGGTAAACCTGCCTATCAGGACCTATTCCCTTTTCATTTTTAGCAAGTCTATAACTCAGGTCTTAAACAACAATTGTCAATTTATCTAATTTATCCTCAGAAGTAGATGCATTACCTTGTGTACCTTGAGACTTATTTGGATTTTACAGAATCTTCACATCATCCCTTCTGTTTGCCTTACCAGATGCTTTCCTATTATTTTCAATATTTGTTGCAATCCTAAAAGCATCCCTGAGGCTAATAGGACCTTTATCTCTTAATCCATAAGCTATTTTAGCATCAAAAGCATTTATGTACAGCACCATGCACATTGGCTCATTAGGTCTCATGTGAGGTGGTAATTTGTTCAACACTTTAGTGAATCTAACATTAAAATCTGCAACCTGCTCCTTTGACCCCTTAGTGATACTAGTGAATTCATTTACAAAAAATCTTGGGTCAGTCTTGTCACCATATTGCTCCTTAAAAATTCTTCTGAAATCATCCCATGATGAGATACTCTGGTTAGGCAGACTTCTATGCCATTCTCTAGCTTCATCAACTAAGGATTGCATAAACAATTTCATAAAAACATCTTCATACTCAACCTCAAAGTTGTCCATGACATTCTGAAAAGCCTTTAAATGATCTTCCCCTGACACAGTATTATTTCCTGAAAACTTTGGCACCTATGGCCTGACATGTTTGTCAATGGGATTAGGGTAGCCAGGAATACCATAAAAAACAAGCTGCCTGAATCTATCCAGCTACATAGGATGTCTACCAAACTGATTAACATTAGCATTCCTATTTGCACTCTGATTTCTCACATTATTTAATGGTACCCTAACATTATTTACATTCTGTCTCTGATCATTCTATTGACATTGGACTTCATTTCTTTGCTGGTTTCTCAGCACATTTGCATTATCAAGTGTGGGAACTGAATTATGTTGAGTAATTTTTAGAGCTTGCACCCTTTGTCTCATATCATCTCTAATCTTTACTACCTACAAATACTCCAATTCAGCCCTCAGGCTCTTGATTTCTTCAGCTAATTGTTCATCTCTGGGTGTAGAAGAGGATGGTCCCATTCCATTTTGATCATCATCATCATCCCTTGGGGACTTAGTTTCTTCAAATTTGTCAAGAGGATCTAAGAAAGGATGTTCTTGAAAAACCTCTGACCTCATTCTCAATCTGTCACCTTGTTGTCTCTCAAATACATCTTGGATTTCAGCCTCTATGTTTGAAAAATAGGGTGGTTGTTGCTATGAAGAACTAGGATTATCTTGGATATTATCATTATTTCTGGGGCTAGGAGAACCTTCTTGACTGGTTTGAACAGTCCCTTTTTTCTTGTACATCATTTTTCTGGGTAATTCTTCAAACAAAGGATTATGCAGGGATCTTCTCCCTTGCATACAAATTTTACTTTACCGGTTGGGAGATTTGTTCGAAGATGCCACCTACAACTAGGAATTAATTTCTTTTAAACTAGGGTTCTATACAAAGCACTCCCTAGTAGAGTCACCAAATCTGTTGGGTTTTTTCCCAACTGGATGCTTCCTAGTTATCCCTACAAGGTAGCCATCATTGATCAATAGGATTTCTTGGCTAGGGGCCAACAGTATAGGAGATAGACTCTATAAATATCTCCTCTTCTTCTTTAGGCTCTGCAGAACCAAGGGGCGTATTCCCTATTCAACATCCATGAAATATGCCTATGAACATCACTGTGAAATAAGTGCAAAGGGGCTAACTTTGGGCCTATGTTCAGTTGTGAGATAGAGGATTTTAATCTTAAAACTACTTCTAATGTCCTAAAGGTTTGTATTTGAAGTTTAAGTTTGTATTTGTAGACCAGAATGGTGCCTATCCAAGGCTCAGAGTCAATAGATATATATATGTGAATGTCTACCATAGACCTAAAACAATAATTAGATTTCAATGGGGTTTTGTAATGTCTACCTTACAAACACTACCCAAGACTAAGTATTCAATTATTTATGCTTACAAACATCCTCATTGCAATATATTCTTCTCAACACTTAACCCAAAACATTTAATCTACTCCTTGAGTAGAGGTAAAAGATCAACCATTCAACATAGCAAACCCATATTCTAGAATCTCAAACACCCCTTAGCTGTTTAGATGAAGAAGAACACATTCAATTTGGAGACAAATAACAAAATACATGCAATGAAGTATTACTCATTTAAATCAACATGAAACTAATGAATTCTATGCATAAAACATTCAACATACAACTCATAAACTCACAAGGCACCAAAACAGAGCCACCAACAAAGTTATATCTTTTTACAGCACCAAAATTTGTCCAGTTTTCAACAACTTAGATGAGTAACACAGTTTGCATTTTATAGCAAGATTGTGTACTCAGCAATGATTACATGGCATTTCAAAAATTCTGCCAGATACAACACACCCAAAAATGGTGCCCAAAACATTAAAAGCGCAAGCAAAACAGGAAGGAGAAACAGGTGAGTTCAAGAGATGTGCCACTGCTCACAGATTTTCCTCATAAATCTGGTAGGTAGCCCATCAACTCCATTGACCCATACCACTATATTTCACCATTAATGGCCCAGCTACCTGCAGCTCCCTTTGAAATACAGTAGCGAATGCATAAGAAGTTTTCCCGCCTGAAATGTAGCCACAGATACAAAGAAATCCTTCACTGCTGAGGGTTTAAAAGATGGCCGTTGATTTACTCCATTCGCTAAGATCTACGGCTCAAAATCATGTTGACTACTTGTCAACCAATGGAAATATGCCACGCAAATGCTTTTTGCTTCATTGACTTTTCCCATTGCTGACCCTCATTTTGCCTTGTATATGCATATTCAAATGCATATACAACTGCCCACTTTCTTACCTTTCAAATCCTTTGTATATGCCAATGCATATACATACAACTGTTTAACATACAAGGCAAACCCCAAAACTGTATAGAACAAATCAAAATTCTACTCGCGTCTGACTTGTATCACCTTTTGCATCTTTCCATTTTGTATATTGCATACATACAATGCAATATACATGCTGCAGATTTCAAATTTTATGAAACAGATTGGGACAGTTTTCAAATCCAGGCCTTGTATCTCATCCCTTTAGATATTGGCATATACAATACACAATATACATGTAAGCTACAGACCCCAAATTTTATTTGCTGCATTTGACTCCTCCTTTGGGTTCGGACTATATATTTTTTCTTTGTATATCAGCTTGTATGTGGAAACATACAATGCAGATATACATACAAGGCGCAGACTCCACATTTTTATGAGTTGGATTGGAAGAACCTTTGAAATATGGCTTGTGTCTTTGCTTTTGCATCTGTGCGCTTGCATGTTGATTTGTATATTTGCTACCAATATACATTTGCACTTGTACATCTGCATGCATCCTCTAACATACAATCTGCTTTGTATGTTCCTTTGTATTTTTTCAATGTATATCGGATATATATTCACCTTCGTACATGCCAATATACATTGATTCTCTTTGTATGTCGGCCTCTTTGCACATCGCCCTTGTATGTTTCCTTATGCATTTGCGATGTACAACCTAATATACATACCTCTTTGCATATCTGTAGGTCCCACCTTTTGCATGTGTAATTGCCTTTGTACCTACCCAATGTACATTCTACCCTATATGTTTCCTTTGTATGTGGCGAATGTATATTCGAACATACAAACAAGATATACATGCAAGCTGCCACATACAAGCAAGGAATATTCTTGAATCTACGAAAAATTCCTTGATGCATATACAAACCTGATATGCATTCAAAATGCATACAATCAAGTTTTTGCCTTTTTGAAAGCTGATTGAACACTTTTTTTGGGCCCACCAATGTACATTTACGCAAAGACACATACATATGATAGATTTCACCGCCGCACAAAATGATTTTGGAATTAGCATCTTTTTCTCAAGCACGATAGAAAAAGGTTGTAAAGGAAAGCATAGGGGTCAGTCAACCAATGAGCGTAAAGGAATGAAAATATAACTTAAGCAACTGGGAACCCACTACAGGTGGTCAACAACAAAATAGAAGATATAATGTAGCAGGCTGAGGAAAGAATAAAATCTAGGGCATCAAGGGTTTGAAAAAATAAAAATATGGGCTTGCAAATTTGATTCAGAACCCTAATCCTAGGTGAGCACCACCAGACCCCTTGTACTCTTAAGAAAAGGTGGGATATCTATGAGCAATTGAAATGATCAAGTACCATGAAATGCCCCTGATATTCTTTCTAATCTTTCAACCATCCCCACCATATCTGGACATTCTTGTGGCAGATCCCTTGTGCAAGCCAAGCCTACTTGTATAAATTGAGTAAGGCATGACATTGATACCATTGATAAATCTGACTCATTAACATCTCTAGGCAAGTTGTTGTCCACCACTTCTATGATTTTATTTGGAAAATCCATACCTATCCATTTTGGTAGATTGATTCCTTCTACAAACATGTCATTTGTAGGTCTCCTTGTTGTCAGCAACTCTAAAAGTAAAATTCCATAGTTGTATACATCTCCTTTTGTGGAAAATTTACACCCATTCCGTACTCTATAATTTATAATACAATAATTAGTGATTCTCTAACCATAAAAGTAATCCTACAAAACTTAACTACTAATAATTTATATTGGAACAGTGTAGTTTGTACTTGGTGCAATGTAGCCAATAGATCCCTTTAGCGCATTTGTAGAAGTCAATGAATTCATTGAATTCCCAAATAGGAGTCTAGTAATGCCAAAGTCTACTATATATGGAGTCACATCATCCCCTAACAACACATTATTGGGTTTTAGGTCACAATGAATGACTTGCCGAAAGCAATGGTGATGTAGATATTTCATTCCTTGTGCTATCTCATTTGCTATTTTTAATCGGTTAGTCAAACTTAATCTACATTCATCTACTCCCTCAGGATATAGCCATCTCCCCAAACTTCCATTTGACATGAATGGAAGAACCAATGATTTAAAATCAAGGTTGGAACAAGCTGAAATTATTTTGATCACATTGTGGTGCCTAACTCTTTTTAACACATCACATTCTCTATTAAATCTTTGGAGAGCATTTTCATCTTGCAAATTGAGAACTTTAACATCAATATTTGTTCCATTATTTAGAATCCCTCTATAAATAGATCTGAAACTACCAACTCCTAACAAATTGGTCTAGCTAAACCCACTAGTTGCATCCAAAATTTCTTCATATGAAATTCTTGGATGGCCAATGTTGAGGCCTAGGGTAGTTTGATTAGTATGTCTCCTTGAATAGAAAACTACCAACAATGCCACAGACATGATGAAGATTGCAATTCCAATGACAATTGGTATTATCACCTTTTTGGAGATTAATTTTTTTTTTGGGATTAGAGCATAGATACAAATTGATCTGATCACTGCAAAGGCCAATATTTCCCATAATTGCTGACTTACCGATTGTTGCAAAAACTCCTCCCTTTGGAACCTCCCCTGTTAATCTATTTGAAGAGAGATTGATATGCAAAAGTGTTTTCATCTCTTGGAAAGCCATTGGAATTGCACCTGACAAAATATTGCTACAGAGATCAATGTTCTGAATGTTTTTGAATTTTGTGAGTGATGTTGGTATTGGGCCATAAAATGAATTTCATGAAAGACTCAAATATTCCAAGTTTATGCAGCTTGACAATGTAGTTGGAATTTCACCTGAGAAGCTATTGAGAGATACATCTATAGCTTGGACCATTACTATGTTGCTCATTTGTGACAGAGAACATTGTAATAAATTGTTAGAAATGTTGAAATATAATTGGAGGTTTTTGAGACCTGCTACTTCTTGCCTAGGGTATATTTCCTCTTAGCTTATTGTGAGACAAGTCTACCAACTCCAATGTTTGACATCTCCCTAAACTAGCAGGTACTTTCCCTAACAATTGATTGTGATGAAGAAGAAGTTCTCTTAGTTATGGAAGATCCCCAAGACTATCTGGTATTTGGCCTGAAAGCATGTTTTCACTCAGTGATAACAACCCAAGACTTTTTTCTTGACCCAAACTTTTTGGAATACTTCCATATAATTTTTTTTTTCTCAAGACACAATCTTTCAAGATGTGGAAGTTGATTGAGTGGGGATGGAATAATTCCAAACCTGATAAACTTGAAAATCTAATTATATTAATAAATTCTACCTAATATATTCTATTTACCTTCAGAAGAAATCTTCTTATAAATAATTAGAAATGCTTCCCCATAAAACTACTCTTACCTTAAGGTTTTCAAATACATGAAGTTAACTATGAGGATTCTTCTCTATATTTTTTAAGAAAAATATTTTGATAGAAGAATCTAAGCAGATTAACAAGAGAAGCTCCTTTCATAATATAATCCATACTTTAGAGAATCTATTTTATATACAAAATTTTTGCCTTTGCTATCGTATAGGTATGTTAGAATTTCTCCATTGATAGGGAAATAGTGAAGGGAAGTTAAAATTTTAATGAGAGTTGTATAAAAAAAGATTCTTTTAATGTCCAAATAAAGAAGATTTGAATAAAACTAATTATTCCATGCGACTCTAGATTTTAGTGAATATAAATAGCATATTGTGAAAGGGTTATAAAAAATCCATTGAAGTATTCATCATACATCTAGTCATTGTCTGTAGAGTTGGAAATCCATCAGAACTATGCCTAATATAGTCACAATAAAAGTTTTAGAAGCCTTGGTCACAATAGGTTGGTGAATGAATACATATTCTCCCATTTAAAAAAAATTAAAGGAGAGAATTCCCCCATATCCTTATTTTTAGTATAAAATAGGATTTAATCTTTATTTTTGAAGAAAGATCATAACTTACATTTAAGAATGAAAAAAAATCCAACAACAATGTTGTTGGATAAGTGTTGTATACTTTATGTGTGTAATAGTTGGGTTTTTCCTATTTTTCTCATGTTTTAAAGCACTCATGTTTATCTTTTGCATAATTTCATTCAATGTGTAAAACCACTTTTGATGTGCATATTTATATTAGCACATGCTTAAGAGTGAAGTAAGAGAGATTCATTATCGTATTGGGGAACGGTTGAGATTTTATAATAGTGAAAGCTTTTACTATGCTAGGTTTCCTACTCAAAAGGGTTTTCCTAGGTGAAACTTTTTGCTTTCCATTATTCTATTTTTTGTTTCAGATTATATACACTACTTCTATTGTACAGGTTTATCAGGCTTTTTTTCTCCTATAAATAATGGAAAATAGGATTTGCAATGTTTTGATCTTAACTTTGAAAAGGCCAAGCTTAAAAGAAGATAAGTTGATTTAAATTCCAAAAATCGATAGCAAATGAATATACAAATATCTAGATTTTTTTGGCTATTAAAAGTTGAATAGTAAACCAATAAATAAAACAAACAAAATAGTAATTTATAAATCTCACTCTCAAAATGATCAATTAACAAGAATTTTTGAAACAAATCCTAAAATTGATGACTTTGCATCATATAACTTAGGTTTGATATATAATAAAAGAGGGCCCAAGAAATGGTAATGCACCTTCCTTTCTCTAAGATCTATGTATAGTGAAAAAGAATGATATTTTCTGTATGTGACTTTTGGAGGGCTTTAAATGTTTATTAATTTTGTTTTTCAATTTAGAATAAAGAGTAATAAATATTTTATATTTGTACAAAAAGACAATTTTGATGTAACCATCAATTAATAAGAAAAATTGAAAACTCAAAAGTTTAAAAAAAAAAAGAGTAAATAACAATCATCTTCTAAAAATAATAAAATTGTTAAAAGAGTGGATGCTATAGTACATTGCCCATGCTAATAAGATATTTAACATATTTATATTGCTTGCTCACTTTAAACCAAATTTTAAATACTAGTCCTATTTAAAAACAATTAAACCCACTCTAAAAAAGGACGTAAGAATTTTTCATATTTAGCTAGATTTTGCATATGTATAACTAACAAAGATATAATTTATATCCTTAGTAAAGAAGAATGAAGACAATGTCAACAATAAAAACTCACACTCCTTTTGTTTGGATTTTCTTTCTATTTATCTACATATATAGTCAATAAATATCTATGCTTGCCTTATAAATGGCTAAAAATTACATCCCATCTCTACATGTGAAGAGTATGGCCAAACATTACACATGTTGTAAGTACACAACTTGGAAATATTGTAAACCCATATAGTAAAAATTTAAAATATTGTTCTTTTATAAGAAAAGATATTAAAAACAAGGCATCAATAGTTAATAATTGCTATCAAGATGATTGAAGAGCTAAGATGTAGATATAGACCAATTTTTATCTCTCCTTGAATTAGTATTTCTTGGACCACTTGTACTCTCAAAGAAAGGTGAGATATCTATGGGCAATTGAAATGATCAAGTACCATGAAATGCCCCTGATATTCTTTCTAATCTTTCAACTATCTCCACCATATTTGGGCGTTGTTGCGGCAGATCCCTTGTGCAAGAAAAGCCTACTTGTATAAATTGAGTAAGGCATGACAATACCATTGATAAATGTGATTCATTAACATCTCTAAGCAAGTAGTTGTCCACCACTTCTATGATTTCATTTGGAAAATCCATACCTATCCATTTTGGTAGATTGATTCCTTCTAAAATTTTAACCAAACTTGTACAATCAAAGATTGTTTTATTGTCCAAATAAAGAAGATTTGAATATTTAACTAAATGTTCCATGTGACTAGATTTGATTGAATAGAAATAGTATTTTGTGAAAGGGTTATAAAAAATCCATTGAAGAATTCATCATACATCTAGTCATTGTTTGGAGAGTTGGAAATCCATCAAAACTATGCCTAATATAGTTGCAATAAACCTTTTAGAATCCTTGGTCACAATAGGTTGGTGAATGAATACATATTCTCCCATTTAAAAATATTAAACGAGAGAATTATCCCATATCCTTATTGTTAGTATAAAATAGGATTTAATCTTTATCTCTCAAGAAAGATCATAACTTAAATTTAAGAATAAAAAAAACTAATAATAATGTTGTTGGATAAGTGTTGTATACTTTATGTGTGTAATAGTTGGGTTTTTTCTATTTTTCTGATGTTTTAAAGCATTCATGTTTATCTTTTGCATAATTTCATCCAATGTGTAAAACCACTTTTGATGTGCCTATTTATATTAGCACATGCTTAAGAGTGAAGTAAGAGAGATTCATTATTGTATTGGGGAATGATTAATATTTTATAATAGTGAAAGATTTTACTATGTTAGGTTTCCTACCTAAAATGGTTTTCTGAGGTGAAATTTTTTGCTTTCCATGTTTCTATTTTTTTGTTTGTTTCAGATTAAATGCACTACTTCTATAGTATAGATATATTAGACTTCTTTTCATCTATATTTAATTGAAAATAGGATTTGCATTGTTTTGATCTTGAATTTGGAAAGGCCAAGCTTAAAAGGAGATAAGTTGATTCAAATTCCAAAAGTCCATAGAAAATAAATATAAAAATATCTAGATTTTTTTGGCTATTAGGTGTTCAATAGGAAGCCAATAAACAAAACTAATAGAACGAAGAAGAATTGCTTTTGGATTCGACTGCGTGTATTCTTTTGTATCACGCAGTCGAATCCAAAAGCAATTCTTCTTCAATCTATGGACTGTGGAAAGTTCATGCCTACTAAAACTAATAGAATACAAATGATGGTTGTGTATTTTGTAAATCTCACTCTCAAAATGATCAATTGACAAGATTTTTTGAAACAAATCTTAACATTGATATGACTTTGCATCATATAAAGATTTAATATACAATAAAAGAGGGCTCAAGAAATGGTAATGCACCTTCCTTTCTCTCATATTTATGTATAGTGAAAAAATAATGATATTTTGTGGATAAGAATTTTGTGTATGTGACTTTGGGAGTGCTTTAATTTTTTATTAAATTTTTTTTTTCAATTTAGAATAAAGAATAAGAAATTATTTATATTTGTGCCGAAAGATAATTTTGATGTAAGCATCAATTAATAATAAAACTTGAAAACTCAAAAGCTATTAAAACAAGAGTACATAACAATCATCTTTAAAAAATAAAACAATCGTTAAAAAGAGTGGATGCACAGTACACTAGCCATGCTAATAAGATATTTAACACATTTATATTTCTTGCTCACTTTAAACCAAAATTTAAGTAGTAGTCCTACTCCTATAAAAACAATTCAACCCACTCTAAAAAAAGGACCCAAGAATTTTTCATATTTAGCTAAATTTTGCCTATGTAAACATAAACAAATATATAATTTATATTCTTTGTAAAGAATAATGAAGACAATGCCAAGAATAAAAAATCATAGTCTTTTCGCTTGGATTTTATTTCCATTTCTCTACATATATATTCAATCAATAACTATGCTTGCCTTATAAATGGCTAAAAATTACCTCACATCTCTACATGTGAAGAGTTTGGTCAAACATTACACATGTTGTAAGTACACAACTTGGCAATATTCTAAACCCATATATAGTAAAATTTAAAATATTGTTCTTTTATAAGAAAAGATATTAAAAACAAGGCAACACTAGTTAATAATTGCTATCAAGTTGAGTGAAGAGCTAAGATGTAGATGTAGACCAATTTTCATCTCTCCCTGAATTAGTATTTCTTTGACCACTTGTACTCTCGAGAAAAGGTGAGATATCTATGGGCAATTGAAATGATCGAGTACCGTGAATGCCCCTGATATTCTTTCTAATCTTTCAACTATCTCCACCATATCTGGGCTTTGTTGTGGAACCTCCCTTGTGCAAGCCAAGCCGACTTGTATAAATTAAGGCATGACAATACCACTGATAAATGTGCTTCATTAACATCTCTAAGCAAGTAGTTGTCCACCACTTCTATGCTTTTATTTGGAAAATCCATACCTATCCATTTTGGTAGATTGATTCCTTCTAAAATTTTAACCAAACTTGTATAATAAAAGATTGTTTTAATGTCCAAATAAAGAAGATTTGAATAAAACTAATTGTTACATGTGACTAGATTTTATTGAATAGAAATAGCATTTTGTGAAAGGGTTATAAAAAATTCATTGAAGAATTCATCATACTTCTAGTCATTGTTTGGAGAGTTGGAAATCCATCAAAACTATGCCTAATATAGTTGCAATAAACCTTTTAGAAGCCTTGGTCACAATAGGTTAGTGAATGAATGCATATTCTCCCATTTAAAAATATTAAAGGAAAGAATTATCCCATATCCTTATTGTTAGTATAAAATAGGATTTAATATTTATCTCTCAGGAAAGATCATAACTTAAATTTAAGAATGAAAAAAAACTAATAATAATGTTGTTGGATAAGTGTTGTATACTTTATGCGTGTAATAGTTGGGTTTTTTCTATTTTTCTGATGTTTTAAAGCATTCATGTTTATCTTTTGCATAATTTCATGCAATGTGTAAAACCAATTTCGATGTGCCTATTTATATTAGCACATGCTTAAGAGTGAATTAAGAGAGATTCATTGTTGTACTGGGGAATGATTAAGATTTTATAATAGTGAAAGATTTTACTATGTTAGGTTTCCTACCCAAAAGGGTTTTCCAAGGTGAAATTTTTTGCTTTCCATTATTTTATTTTTTTGTTTGTTTCATATTGTATGCACTACTTCTATAGTATAGATATATTAGACTTCTTTTCATCTAGAATTAATTGAAAATAGGATTTGCATTGTTTTGATCTTGAATTTGGAAAGGCCAAGCTTAAAAGGAGTTAAGTTGATTCAAATTCCAAAAATCCATAGCAAATAAATATAAAAATATCTAGATTTTTTTGGCTATTAGGTGTTCAATAGGAAGCCAATAAATAAAACTAATAGAATACAAATGATGGTTGTGTATTTTGTAAATCTCACTCTCAAAATGATCAATTGACAAGACTTTTTGAAACAAATCTTAACATTGATATGAATTTGCATCATATAAAGATTTAATATACAATAAAAGAGGGCTCAAGAAATGGTAATGCACCTTCCTTTCTCTCATATTTATGTATAGTGAAAAAATAATGATATTTTGTGTACAAGAATTTTGTGTATGTGACTTTGGGAGTGCTTTAATTATTTATTAATTTTTGTTTTTCAATTTAGGATAAAGAATAAGAAATCATTTATATTTGTGCCAAAAGCTAATTTTGATGTAAGCATCAATTAATAATAAAACTTGAAAACTCAAAAGTTATTAAAACAAGAGTACATAACAATCATCTTTAAAAAATAAAAAAATCATTAAAAGAGTGGATGCATAGTACACTAGCCATGCTAATAAGATATTTAACATATTTATATTTCTTGCTCACTTTAAACCAAAATTTAAATAGTAGTCCTACTCCTATAAAAACAATTCAACCCACTCTAAAAAAAGGACCCAAGAATTTTTCATATTTAGCTAAATTTTGCATATGTAAAACTAAACAAAGATATAATTTATATTCTATATAAAGAATAATGAAGACAATGCCAAGAATAAAAACTCACAGTCTTTTCGCTTGGATTTTATTTCCATTTCTCTACATATATATTCAATCAATAACTATGCTTGCCTTATAAATGGCTAAAAATTACCTCACATCTCTACATGTGAAGAGTTTGGTCAAACATTACACATGTTGTAAGTACACAACTTGGCAATATTCTAAACCCATATATAGTAAAATTTAAAATATTGTTCTTTTATAAGAAAAGATATTAAAAACAAGGCAACACTAGTTAATAATTGCTATCAAGTTGAGTGAAGAGCTAAGATGTAGATGTAGACCAATTTTCATCTCTCCCTGAATTAGTATTTCTTTGACCACTTGTACTCTCGAGAAAAGGTGAGATATCTATGGGCAATTGAAATGATTGAGTACCATGAAATGCCCCTGATATTCTTTCTAATCTTTCAACTATCTCCACCATATCTGGGCTTTGTTGTGGAACCTCCCTTGTGCAAGCCAAGCCTACTTGTATACATTGAGTAAGGCATGCCAATACCATTGATAAATGTGATTCATTAACATCTCTAAGCAAGTAGTTGTCCACCACTTCTATGATTTTATTTGGAAAATCCATACCTATCCATTTTGGTAGATTGATTCCTTCTACAAACATGTCATCTGTAGGTCTCCTCCTTGTCAGCAACTCTAAAAGTAGAATTCCATAGCTGTATACATCTCCTTTTGTTGAAATCTTTCCACCCATTCCATACTCTGTAATATAATACAATAATTAGTAATTCTCTAACTAGAAAAGTACTCCTACAAAATTTAACTAATAATAATGTATATTGGAATAGTGTAGCTTTGTACCTGGTGCAATGTAGCCAATAGATCCCTTTAGTGCATTTGTAGAAGTCAATGAATTGATTAAATTCCCAAATACAAGTCTGGAAATGCCAAAGTCTGCTATATATGGAGTCATATTGTCCCCTAACAACACATTATTGGGTTTTAGGTCACAATGAATGACTTGCACAAAGCAATGATGATGTAGATATTCCATTCCTTGTGCTATCTCCTTTGCTATTTTTAATCGGTCGGTCAAATTTAATTTGCATTCATCTCCTCCCTTAGGATATAGCCATCTCCCCAAACTTCCATTTGACATGAATGGAAGAACCAATGATTTAAAATCAAGGTTGGAACAAGTTGAAATGATTTTGATCACATTGCGGTGCCTGACTCTTTTTAACACATTACAATCTCTATGAAAACTTTGGAGAGTGTTTTCATCTTGCAAATTGAGAACTTTAACAGTAATATTTGTTCCATTATTCAGAATCCCTCTATAAACAGATCCAAAACTACCAACTCCTAACAGATTGGTTTGGCTAAATCCACTAGTTGCATGCAAAAGTTCTTCATATGAAGTTCTTGTAGGTCCAGTGTTGAGGCGCAGGGTGGTTTGATTAGTATGCCTCCTTCTATACAAAATTACCAACAATGCAATAGACATGATGAAGATTGCAATGCCAATCACAGTTGGTACTATCACCTTTTTAGAGACTAAAAGATTTTTCTGTTTGGAATCAGAGCATGGTTGCAAATTGATCCACTCACCACAAAGGCCAAGATTTCCCATGATTGCTGACTCATTGATTGTTGTAAAAACTCCTCCCTTTGGAACCTCTCCTGTTAATCTGTTTGAAGCGAGATTGATATGCTGAAGTGTTTTCATCTCTTAGAAAGCCTTTGGGATTGCACCTGACAAACCATTACTAGAGAGATCAATGTTCTGAATGTTTTTGAGTTTTGTGAGTGATGTTGTTATTGGGCCATAAAATGAATTCCATGAAAGATTCAAATATTCCAAGTTTGTACAGCTTGACAATGCACTTGGAATTTCACCTGAGAAGCTATTGAGAGACACATCTATAGCTTGGACCATTACCATGTTGCTCAATTCTAAAAGAGAACCTTGTAATAAATTGTTGGAAATGTTGAAATATAATTGGAGATTTTTGAGACCTGCTACTTCTGGGGGTATATTTCCTCTTAACTTGTTGTGTGACAAGTCTACCAGCTCCAAAGTTTGGCATCTCCCTAAACTAGCAGGTACTTTCCCTGACAACTGATTGTGATGAAGAAGAAGTTCTCTTAGTTGTGGAAGAGTGCTGAGACTATCTGGTATTTGGCCTAAAAGCATGTTTTCACTCAGTGATAACAACCCAAGACTTTTTGCTTGACCCAAACCTTTTGGAATACTTCCATATAAATTATTTTTCTCAAGATGCAATCTTTCAAGATGTGGAAGTTGATTGAGTGGAGATGGAATAGTTCCATTGAAATGATTATCAAATAAGTCTAAGTATGTCAGCATTGTGAGGTTGCTAATGCCACTTGGTATATTTCCCTCAATTTTATTGGAAGACAAATCTAATAAGTTGAGTTGGCTTGATAGGTGGCTAACAGAAGAGGGCAAAATGCCAGTGTGATATAATTAGAAGACAACTCGAGATTTTCTAAAGATGAGCAATTAATCAAGGCTGTTAGAATAGACAAATCACTACCTTCACTCACAAGATGATTACCCCCTAAAGAAAGCCATATGAGTTGGCGTAAATAACCAAACTCCAAGGGAACCTTGCCCGTTAGTTGGTTCTCATTAAAATTAAGCTTTTGAAGTTGAGTGCAATTAGAGAGGGAGCTTGGGATTTCTCCAGTGAGTTGGTTCTCCCATAATGAAAAGAATTGCAACTTTGACAATTTGCCAAATTCCCAGGCTATGTGGCCAATTAATTGGTTTCTTGGTAATTGTAAAGTCTGGATAAGACTACAATTGGAAAGGGTAGTGGGAATTGGTCCCGTGAAGTTGTTGAGGGAAAGATCAAGCTCATTGAGTTGAGTAAGCATACCTAGTTCTATAGGAATATGACCCTGAAATTTATTTTCACTCAAATCCAATAGATTTAAGGAGGACATGTTGCTTATGAAAGCTAGGATTGTACCTGTTAGTTGGTTCGGCCCTAATACCATGGTTTCTAACTGTGAAAGAAGGCCAAGCTAAGAGGGAATGCTATCTGTCAAATTGTTAAAAGACAATTTGAGAACTTGCAATGAACGATAGTCTCCTAAAGTGGATGGGATGGAGCCATCCAATTCATTCTTAGACAATCGAAGTATTCTTAGGCGAAAAAGCCTCCCTAATTGAGAAGGAATTTGGCCCTCAAAACTATTATTCTAGAGAGCAAGTACTCTAAGAAAAGACAGATTGCCAAGGAAAGGAGAGATGGGGCCTTGCAAAGACATACCCATGAGATTCAAGGAAATCACGTGCTGATGACGAGAAGAGCAGACAACACCAGTCCAGTTGCAAAATAAGTGATGTGGAGACCAATCAAGTAAGAAATTGTTGGGGTCGAGAATGAGGGATTGTTTGAAAGACAAAAGAGCTTCTTCATCTGAATGACAAGAAGAATAGAAAGTGTAAATAGGTAGTGCAGAGAAAAGCAAGAGTAGGAAACAAACTAAAGCCATCTTCATTTTCAGCTGTATTAAACTGACACAAACAACTAAGTGAGAAACATAAAGCTTTCCAAGCGTGTGTGTTGTCCGTAGGCTCAGCGAATTGTTATTTAAAAGGTGCGAAGCCATGTGGAATGGTGAGAAGTCATAGCAAAGTCTACGGTGGTGAGAAAATGGGAGGAAAGGAGAAGTGGAGAAAATGGGGGGAAAGTTAGCATGAAAGTGGGAAAGGGTGAAGATAAAAGTTTGATGTTATGCCCGAATAATTAGCTCATTTTGATGTTCGCCAAATAATTAGGCAGGGACAGTGTTTTGTTATGCCCGAATAAATAGCATCTTTTTGAACGGCCTCCGAATTATGCGCTTAATAATTTGCCGCAACACACTGTCCTGTCCTTGTGTTGTCCGCATGCGCAATGGTCAATGGTCAATCGTCAGGGGTTTTCTCATTTTCCTATGGTAGGTTAGATTTGCATATGTGGAAATGATCTAAGATCACTTCTACACTTGTGGAACTGATCTAAGATCACTTCTGGACTTCTGGAATTAGCTCTTGAGATTTTAGTTAAAATTCATTTTTTTATCATTTTCTTAGTAATTGTGTTCCAATTTGATGCACAAAACATTTCCTTTAAAATTTGGTAATTTGTATAAAATGACTAGCCCTAATTAATTTAAAATATCTAGAGATTGAGAGAAGAGCACATCTTGAACATATGATAGGCATAAAAGAATCATCTAGTGCTATTAACATTGCATTAACATTCTAGGGCATACTACATAACTACTTGATGCCCTCAATATTGTTCAAAGTTGTTGACTTGACATCCTTACTAGCTTTGACATAAAGGAGTCAACTATCCTTGTCATGTGCAAACTATGTGGCACACAAACCAAGAGTTTATGCGAAGATTAGATTAACAACTTGAATATGAGTATTTAGGTAAATTGTTGAAGTTTAGTAGAGATTAGATTTATGGGTTTGGCAAAGATCCTCACTCATGGGATCAATTTTGTAGTCTAGAAATGACCTTTGATATAAAATATTTTGTAGTCTAGAAATGACCTTTGATATAAAATATAAGTTTACATATCCTCATGCGTTTGTTTGATAGGCCCTAAATTTGTGAACATTGATGAATCAGTTTAGGACATGTAACAAATTCATATTCCACATCAAGTGAAGAGTTAAGTATTTACCTATTTATTATTTAAAATCTAAGAATTTTATTTCAACATGTTTATCATTCCCATCTCATATTCCTATACTATATTTTATGTGCTACTAGCTTAGTCCATCCAACACATAGTGAGCAACCTATCAATCCGGTCTTTTCACTTTGGTCATTGGCTTCTAATTGATAGCTGTCCCCCTTGTCTTAGCCCTCAATCCTACCTTTATATATGTCACTACCACATTGGTAGTTCATACACTCTATGTAACAACTAATCAATCCGAAAACACGTGATAGTTTTTCCATCATGCATTGACCCCACAATCTGTGAGCATCCCTCCACTATTTTTTAATGAAACCTAACATGCCTGATGTTCATCCCTCTTTACATTGACACTCCAACTTTTTTCCATGTGATATCTATCTTGTGTGTGGAAAATCCTATTTCTCCATGTGTCCACTTCAACAACTTAGATCTGCATGGAGGTCATGTGCACCAAATGCTTGGTGCCACATGTCTTATGGTGACATTTGCATGTGGGGCAAACAACCTTTATCTACAAGTGTATATTCTCCATGGTGTTTATGTGGATTCAAAATTGAATAAATATCTTCCATGTGTCGCCTTTAATGGTGGTGGGCCTAATATCTCATCTATGTGGCTTGTGCACAATTAGGATAATGAATTACTTTGTGCCATGTGAATATGGTGAGCTCATTTTTCCTTATAAGGCACCTATGTAGTCAATGCAAAGAATTTTCAACAAGGTTCCATGCTCCAGTGAAAGGTAACTATGTGGTACATCTTAACAAGCTAGTGGTTAAATTGATTGTGGTGGCCAATTGTTTTAATGTGCAACTATTTTTAAGAATTGTGTTCCCACCCTTCTATTGTATTAATTACCATGTGGATGGTGGTGATGTGTCTGAAGTTTAAACACAATAATAGTCATGCCCAATTAACTTCTATGGATTCCATATTCTAGGTTTTTAGCCATTGCAATTATGGATGATTATTTTAGGGGGGTATAAGCTAGCTCCTATAATGGATGAGGATATTATTATGCCCAATCATCATCACCATACCCTTTATGATCAACTATGCAAGTTTTGGGCCTTGTGTTAGTTATTCATGATGTGCCCTATATGCCTAATTTTGGGGCTTTTCTCACAAATGCTAGTAGTGATAAAGATTTGGAGGTTGTGACTACATTATTTTGGTCCTGAAGGGAATGGTTGAACATATTGTTGGTCTATATAGTCATGTCCAATGCCACACATACTTTGGAGTGTAGTACAAGTGTTTCTTTGGCTAATGCCTTATGGGGTTCATTAGTCACTAGTTGGCCTAACTCAAGCCTACCCATGTGTTGAACACCCGGAATACTAAGAGGGGGGGGGGGTGAATCAGTATTCTCTTAAACCATTTACACATACAAAATTCAATCCATTTAGCATATTTAATTGCAGTAAAGGAAATCAAGCATAAAACATATAACCACAACTCATAACACATGAACACCAAGATTTTTACGTGGAAAACCCAAAAAGGGAAAAACCACGATGAAGATTAGCTCACAATATATTATAACCAATTGTAAGATATTACAGAAGTGCACACTACAGGTGGACTCACTGCCCACTGAGAGAAAGAAAGAGAGGAAAGAAGTGGCTCATTGCCAGAATTTGAACTGTTACAATTGCACCTGACATGTGCATAAAATATAGTTCCAATGAAGCTCAAAGTACAAAAACAATACTCATCACACTGTTTCGAAATACCAAACTGCACTGTTCTACATTCACTCAATTTGCATCCATAGGCACTTGTCACATCACTCAAATCACATACAGTTCTTCTATTACCTTAAAACACTAAAAAGAATCCTTCATATATATCCGCTTCTTTCACAACATCAATTAAGTCGGCCTAATACATGTATTATATGACTCCTTGTCTTGTCGGCCCAAAACTCAATCCAAACTACTTTGCAGAGAGAACCAAAGCATGTAGCAAACTTACATAGGTCAGAACAACATATAGAAACTCTCAAGACAACACTTTATTCATTTCATAGCTCTGCACAACATCAACACCTTTAGGTCAGCTCTTGGTAAGGTAATAATAGTATGAGCTATATGTTAGTTCACAAATCAATATGTGGATCTCCAAATTACCTAGAACTTGGAATATACATGATATAGAAATTCATAATCTTATCCTCAAATCCACACAAAAAACCATTTACTTGTGGTAAAATGCGAAGTGTCTCAATGTGTCACTGGCACTGTCAATACACTATCAATATAGAGTGAAATACTTTGTCAATATTAAATTTCATTCTGGAGGGCTTCAAGACTTGAAACTTTGGATTTGGACTCAAGGAATATGTACCAACAATACCTTGCAACCACAAAGAAAAATGTGTCATGGTGGAGGAATGCAGACCAAATTACCAGAGCTCTATAACTAAGAAATACCATAGTTGACACTTAGCCATATTCCATCATAAGTTCTTTACCAGATCAAACCTTCTTGCAAATTTGTCTTCTACTGAGGATCAAGACCAAATTGAATAGCAGAGGATCAAACCCTCTTGCAAAATTATCAATCAAACTAATCTACACAATTGTCTCCTTATGCTTGGTTATCACTTTCTGAATTACTATACCTTTATCCTCTGTTGTCACTGTCTTTGTCCTATGATGTCATTGACTTTAACCATTGTTGCTATTCTCCAAACCACTATATCTTTACTCTTTGATGCCAGCAATGACAACACTACAACCTTAGTTGCCATCAATGACAACACTACTTAACATCATGCTTAGCACTCTCTACACCATCATGGGATAAGTGCAAGAAGATGGGGGGGCCAAAAAGGGGTCTTAAGTGGCCACTTTTTTTCTAAAATCAAGAAATGCTGGCCTTGGATGAGAAATTAAACATAGTTACACTCAAAATTTGGAGATGCAATCAAAACAATGTTCGTAGTGCTCCGAGTCTACTTTCTAAACTACTAGTTTTTTTAAAAAATGGTATAGATTAAGGCATTCAAAAGAGGGAACCACAGAAATTGGTGTTGTTTCTGTCAAAAAAATATAACATAGCATGTTTTGTGGCTCCCTCAAAAGGTTAATTTTTTTTTGGTATTTTTAAAATCATTTTGGTGAGAAATTAGCTAACATCATGTAGTTTATGCCCAATTTTTTTGATAATTTTTTGGTGAATATTTGATTTTTTACTATTTTTCAAAGTGGACACATCCTAAAAAAATAGAATTTTGGCCGTGCTACCCCTATAAATTTTGAAAACTAATTGAAAATCAATTTTTTTTAATATGTGTAGAATGGAGTCTAGTTTCTAAAAATGTAATTTTTTTGAAATTTCAATGAACATTTAATTTACGATGAAAAAAAGACCAAACAGTGGTTTTTGCCCAAAAACAGACACACAAACAAAAGAAATTAAAGATGAAAGGCTTAACATTGTCAAAATGTGAAAAAAATTACACCATTAAATAGCTAAGAGAAAGCCTAACATTACCCAGGTGTTCAATTTGTTTGACCTTGAAACACATGCAAATCCGAGGGTTAGCACGAACAAAATTATGTGAAATCTTGTAGAATTTGCAAAAACATGTCTGTGGATGATGGGAAGGCACTCCAAGCCTTTGGGTTGGAAATCCAAAGCAAATCCCAAGCCTAAGGCTTGGGATTCCCAAAGAACAATATAACACAAGAGCGTTATAACACAAGAGCGTTATAACGCGCTCGCATTATGTTGTGCTTTTTTTCCTTTTTTTGCATGTTTGTTAGTGTTTGCCCAGTTTGACATAACGTGAGCACATTATAATGCGCTCGCGTTATGTCTTCCTTTGAATGATTTATGTTCAAGTTTCATAAGTAAGTTTGATGGATGCATATATATATATATATATATATATGCTTGTAGGTATGTGTGTATGTATGTATATGTGTATGCATGCTTGTATGTATGTACATGTGTATGCATGCTTGTATGTATGTACATGTATGCATGCTTGTATGTATGTATATATGTATGTATGTCTATATGTATGTATGTATGCATGTATGTATGTATGTATGTATGTATGTAAGTGTTTTGGGTTTAGGGTATATAAGGACCTGAGCCTATATAGTTTTTAGGGTTGAGGGTGGGGTTGAGGGTTGAGGGTTGAGGGATTAGGGATTAAGTAATAGGTAGAGGGTAGAGGGTAGAGATTAGAGGGTTGAGGGTTACAATTGAGGGTTAATATTCAGGTTGTTGAGTGTATAAGATTAAGTGTGTAAGGCATGGGGATTAGGGTTTAGGATATTGGGTTGAGAGCACGTATGGTTTAGGTTTAATTTAAGTATAGGGTTGAGGCACAATATTCAGGGTTTAGGATATAAGGGTGGGGTTATATGGTATAGGGATGAGGGTTTGTAGGTGTAGGCTTCAGGGTTTAAGGTATAGGATTGAGGATTGAGGGATTAGGGCTTAAGTATATGGTTGAGGGTATAGGGTTGAGGGTTTAGGGATAGGTTTTAGGGTTTAATGTTTAAGGGTTAAGGGTTGAGGGATAGGGTTTAAGGTTTAGGGGTAAGGGATTAGGGTTTAAGGTATAATGTCTTGGGTTGAGGGTTTAGTAATAGGGATAGCATTTAGGGTTTAGGGATGAGGGATTAAGGTTGAGGGTTGAGGGATGAGGGTTTAAGGTATAGTGTTGAGGGTTAAGGGTTAAGGGATAGGGTTTAGGGTTTAGGGTTGAGGGATTAGGGTTTAGGGTTGACAGATTAGGGTTTAATGTTGAGAGTTGAGGGTTGAGGGTTGAGGGTTTAGGGATCGGGTTGATCGTCAAGGGATTAGGGTTAAAGTAGAGTGTCGAGGGTAGAGGGATTAGGGATAGGGTTTAGGGTTGAAGGTTTAAGGATTGAGGGTTGAGTTTTTAGGGCTAAGGGTTAAGGGATTAGGGTTTAAGATATAGTGTCGAGCACCGAGGGTTTAGGGATAAGTTTTAGGGTTTAAGTTTTAAGAGTTTAGGGTTGAGGGATAGGGATTAGGGTTTAGGGATACAAGATTAGGGTTTCAGGTATAGTGTCGAGGGTTGAGGGTTTAGGAATAGGGGTAGCATTTAGGGTAGAGGCATTAGGGATAGGGTTTAGGGTTGAAGGTTTACAGATTGAGGGTTGAGGCTTTAGGGCTAAGGGTTAAAGGATTAGGGTTTAAGGTATAGTGTCGAGGGTAGAGGTTTCATGGATAGGGTTTAGGGTTTACGGATAAGTAGAGAGGTGAGGGGAAACAAAGGTGAGAGAGAGGTGAGGGGAGAGATATAATAAAATGAGAGAGTGAAGTTGACAACTTGAGGGAAACTTGGGTAAGGAGGATGGAGAGACATGGAGAGGAAGGGAAATATGTAGAGAGCCGTGAGAGATATACAAGTGAGACCTATAACCTAGGGAGAGAGGGGTGAGAGAGATAGGGGAGAGGAAAATAGGGGAGGAGAGGGGTGGATAAGGGTTAAGGATTTAAGGCTTTAGGTTTTAAGGGTGAAGGGTTTAGGGTTTAAGGGTTGAGGGTTTAAGGGTTGAGGTATTAAGGGTTTAGGGATTAGGATTTAAGGTATAGTGTCGAGGGTAGAGGGTTTAGGAATAGGGTTTAGGATTTAAGGTTTAAGGGTTGAGGGTTGAGGCTTTAAGGATAGGGTTTGGGGTTTAGGGATAAGGGATTAGGGTTTAAGGTATAGTATCAAGCATTGAGGGTTTATGGATAGGGTTTAGGATGTAGGGATAAGGGATTAGGGTTTAAGGTATAGTATCGAGGGTTGATGGTTTAGGGATATGGTTTAGGATTTAAGGTTTAAGGGTTGAGAGTTGAGGCTTTAGGGATAGGGTTTTGGGTTTTGGGATAAACGATTAGGGTTTAAGGTATAGTGTCGAGGGTTGAGGGTTTAGGGACATGGTTTAGAATTTAAGGCTTAAGGGTTGAGGGTTGAGGCTTTAGGGATAAGGTTTAATGTTTAGGGTTAAGTGAGAGACCTAGATGGCTAAGGATGGATGGAGAGGTAGACAAGGAGTGACTGAGAGACGTAGAGAGGGGAGAGGTAGAGAGGTGAGGGGAGAGATAATAAAATGAGAGAGTGAAGTTAACAACTTAAGGGAAAGATGGGTAAGGAGGAGGGAGAGAGGTGGAGAGGAAGGTAAATATGTACAGAGCCGTGAGATATATACAAGTGAGAGGCCTATAACCTAGGGATAGAGGGGTGAGAGAGATAAGGGAGAGATGGGGGTGAGGCAAATAGGGGAGGAGAGGGGTGGATAAGGGTTGAGGTTTCAAGGGTTTAGAATTTAAGGGTTAAGGGTTTAGGGTACTTTAAGGGTTGAGGGTTTAAGGGTTGAGGTATTAAGGGTTTAGGGTTGAGGGATTAGGGTTTAAGGTATACTATCAAGTTTAGAGGATTTAGGAACAAGGTTTAGGATTTAAGGTTTAAGGGTTGAGGCTTGAGGCTTTATGGATAGGGTATAGGGTTTAGGGATAATGGATTAGGGTTTAAGCTATAGTATCGAGGGTTGAGGGTTTAGGGATAGGGTTTAGGATTTAAGGTTTAAGGATTGAGGGTTAAGGCTTTAGGGATAGGGTTTATGGTTTAGGGATAAGGGATTAGGGTTTAAGGTATAGTATCAAGGGTTGAGGGTTTAGAGATAGGGTTTAGGATTTAAGGATTAAGGGTCGAGGGTCGAGGGTTTAGGGATAAGGTTTAGTGTTTAGGGTTAATTGAGAGACCTAGATGGCTAAGGATGGATGAAGAGGCAAACAAGGAGTGACTGAGAGATGTAGAGAAGGGAGGGGTAGAGAGGTGAGTGGGAGACAAAGGTGAGAGATAGAGAGGTGAGGGGAGAGATATAATAAAATGAGAGAGTGAAGTTGACAACTTGAGGGAAAGATGGGTAAGGAGGAGGGAGAGGAAGGGAAATATGTAGAGAGTCATGAGAGATATACAAGTGAGAGACCTATAACCCTAGGGAGAGAGGGGTGTGTAAGATAAGGGAGAGATGGGTAAGGAGGAGGGAGAGGAAGGGAAATATGTAGAGAGTCATGAGAGATATACAAGTGAGAGACCTATAACCTAGGGAGAGAGGGGTGTATAAGATAAGGGAGAGATGGGGGTGAGGTAGATAGGGGAGGAGAGGGGTGGATAAGGGTTGAGGGTTTAAGGGTTAAGGCATAGGGTGACTTGGGTTGAGAGTGTATGGTTTAGGTTTTAAGTATAGGGTTGAGGCACAATATTCAAGGTTTAGGGTATAAGGGTGAGGTTATAGAGTATACGTATGAGGGTTTGTGGGTGTAGGTTTTAGGGTTTAAGGTATAGGGTTGACGATTGAGGGATTAGGGCTTAAGTATATAGTTGAGGGTATAAGGTAGAGGGTTGAGAGTTTACAACTAGGGGATAATGTTCAAGGTTGAGTCTCTAAGATATAGGGTTTAGGGTTCAAGGTTGAGGGTATAAGGCATATAGATGAGGGTTGATGGTTTAGGGCATAAGTATAGGGTTGAGGGTATAGGGTATAGGGTAGAGGTTTGAAGGTTGAGGGATAATGTTCAAGGTTGAGTGTCCAATGTTAAGTGTATAGGGTATAGGGTTTAAGGGTTTAATATTTAGGGTTTTAAGGGTATCTAGGGGTTGAGATTTTAGGGTTTAAGGGTTTAAGGTTATAGGGATTAATGGTTTAACGATTGAGGGATTAGGGTTTAAGGCATAGTTTCGAGGGTAGAGGATTTAGGGATAGGGTTGGAGGGTTTAGGGATAAGGGATTAGGGTTTAAGGTATAGTGTCGAGGGTTAAGGGTTTAGGAATAGGGATAGTGTTTAGGGTTTAGGGATGAGGGATTAGGGTTGAGGGTTGAGGGATTAGGGTTTAGGGATAGGGTATAGGGATTAGGGTTGAGGGATTAGGGTTTAAGGTATAGTGTTGAGGGTTTAGGATTGAAGGATTAGGGTTAAGGGTTGAGGGATTAGGGTTTGATGTTGAGGGTTGAGGGTTGAGGTTTAAGGGTTGAGGGTTTATGGATAGGGTTGATGGTTGAGGGATTAGGGTTAAAGTAGAGTGTTGAGGGTATAGGGATTAGGGATAGGGTTTAGGGTTGAAGGTTTAAGGATTGAGGGTTGAGGCTTTAGGGCTGAGGGTTAAGGGATTAGGGTTTAAGATATAATGTTGAGGGTCAAGGTTTTAGGGATAGGTTTTAGGGTTTAAGGGTTAAGGGTTGACAGATAGGGTTTAGGGTTTAGGGATAAGGGATTAGGGTTTAACGTATAGTGTTGAGGGTTGATGGTTTAGGAATAGGGATAGCATTTAGGGTTGAGGGTTGAGGGATTAGGGTTGAGGGTTGAGGGTCAAGGGATTAGGGTTAAGGTAGAGTGTCGAGGGTTTAGTGATAGGGTGTGTTAGCGCCTGAATTGACTGGTAGTTTTTTGAAAAATTTTCATTCAGGCACTCTCCCTAAGTATCCAAAAAATGCTCTAAGTGATGGACCTCCTCAGTAGTTTTCAGCTGCATCATCATATTTTCTTGAGGAGGAGGTCATCATCATCATGTTTGTTTCAATGAAGGTCACATCATCGTGTTCTCCGTCGACCGGTTTCTCATCGTCATCATCATATTCAGTTATCGGGTGATGTTTGGTTTTTATCCTGATCCTGCTGATGAGCTACAGTGCGCCCTGATCTGCTTGCGAGGGTGATTTTTCAAAGTATCCGGTGATCTTGCACTTATCACCTTGCCCAAACGTGATGATGATGTTGCCCCGATCTTCTGAAGGGGTTATTCTCTAAGTTGTTCGACCTGACTTGTTTTTTCCTAAGGGTCGTCGTCATCATCATCATATTTCCTTTTATCACCGTGTTGCTTGCGAGGGTCATCATATTATCTGCATCATGATATTTCGCCGGGGTGATATTCTTATTATCGGGTGATCTTGGTTATGATCATCCTGATGATGTTGTTGAAGAAGTTCTAAGTGCGACCCGATATTCACTAGGGTCATCATATTTTGAACGTCAGGATGATCTTAGTCAATATCATCCTGATGATGTTGTATCACTTCTTGTTCGATTGTTTTGTCATCCTGATGATGCTGACGTCATCCTTATATCAGGGTGATATCTTTCTTTTCTGCCTATCTGCATCATGATATTTCCGAAGGAGGGGGTGATATTTTCATATCACTCGAGTGTGTTTGTTCCAGCATCATGATGATGCTGATATCAAGGAGATATCCGCCTGTCGGCTTCGTGCATTATCTAGTGGGGGGTGATCTTTTCAAGCATCATCATATTCATCAATCGCCCCGATCTTATAGTGGAGCTACAGTGCAACCTGATATTTGTGCATCAGGATGATATTTCCAAATATCCGGTTGTCTTCCAAATATCATCCTGATGTTAATATGATGATGATGTCATCAAGGTCCGGGGGGGTCATATTTCTAACACAGATCATCTTGTGGAGATCTCCCGATATTTGCAAACATGATGATGACGTCATCCGGATATGAGGAGGTGCGCAGTAGGCAGATATGATGATGACGTCAGCAGGATATGATGATGATGTCATCAGGATGTTCATCGGCCAGACTTTTGGTATAAGCTCAGCAGGAGGATGTTCCTCCGATGGATCCGGTTGTGCGGGTGAAGGCGAATATCATGCAGTTGTATTGCGATATGATGATGACGTCAGGGTGATATTTCGGGCAACAGGATATCATGCTGCTGGAGGATGATGATGATGAAGTCTTATACTGGTGTCGTCAGGAGCAAAAGCACCGACATGATATATACTCATGACCTAGTATATAAGGTGTTAAAGAGGTTGCTGCGGGGTGCATGTGGGATAATGTTATCCTGCATATTCGAAATATCATGATGATGAATCTCGGCGGGAAGTGGTTGCGATTAACTGTCTGATGTTCTTCCCAAGGCCGCGGGTTGGTGCGCCATCAATGGCGATTGTTGTAGAGGTATGGGTGATGGCGTGGACGGATGTAGTACCTGATTGAAGATCTGAATCCCTAGGCGGCGGCGCAAGGCTCGAGAAATCTTCCTGTCTCCTCCCCTACCTGCTGCATTAATGTTTGAGCGCCATCTCTCTGATACTGTATATCTGGCGGGAGTTTTGGTCAACTTGGTAGTTAATGCTGGATACACCCTCCTGCTATATAATGCAGACGGTGTTATTCATTCAAGGTTGTTGAAAGTTGAAGATTTTTGGCTCTGTAACTCATAACCAGCTGATCTGGTTGCTCTGTACAGTTTAATTTGTGAGTTTATGTATCTCTTGTTGTACGACTTGGCATGAATCCACTGATTTCATGGTTGATCTTATATGAGTAATGCTATCTTAGCATGTGTTGTGTTAATTCTGTCTCCAGTATTGCATGTATTCTTCTTCTGGATCTGGATATTTGGGTAATGTTTAGATTCTAGAGCATAGAATTCCTATGTTGAATGTCTGATCTTTTAACCTCTGCTCAAGGGGCAGATTAAACTGTTTTCAGGTTGAACATTGGGAAGGGTATACTGCAGTAGGGATGCCATAAGTAGAGATAACTCAACACTCTATATTGGGAGATATCTGTAAGGCAGATATCATGTGTATCCCCCTGAAATCCGGTTTTAGCTATTCATGCTGATCATTCACAGGTGTATGTCTACCGACTCCAAGCCCTGGATAGGCACCAATCATGCTGTGTTCTTGTGTTATACACCATGTCCAGCTTTGCATCCAAATTCATATCAAAACTTTTCATACTTCCACCTGTTAGTTGTAGGAGTAGGATTAGGAACCCCTTGCATGCTCTCATACCCAACCAGACATCATGTCCAAGAATGTTGCCAGCCTTGTGATCTATCATGCAGATCTTGGTCCATACATGAGAGTATTCTGCCTGTTGTTGTCAAGTTAGATCTTTCTATCTTTGAGCTAGTCAAGGTTACATCTTGAGTTATAGGGATACCCCCCTTGGTGCGGCAGAACCAGAAGTGAAGGGGAGGAGCTCACGCAACCTCCTGTATTCAGTTGGCTGAATCTGCCCGTGCATTAGAAGTGGCAAATCCTAATGCTGATTCAGAAGAAATGTCAACAGGGTGTATGGTTTAGGGTTGAGGAATTAGGGTTTATGGTTGAGGGAATAGGGTTTAAGGTAAAGTGTTGAGGGTTTAGGGATATGGTTTAGGATTTAAGGTTTAAGGGTTGAGGGTTGAGGGTTGAGGGTTGGGGCTTTAGGGTTTAGGGTTAAGTGAGACCTAGATGGCTAAGGATGGATGGAGAGGTAGACAAGGAGTGACTAAGAGACATAGAGAGAGGAGAAGTAGAGAGGTAGAGAGGTGAGGGGAGAGATAAGTGAGATATAGAGAGGTGAGAGATATTGCAAAGGTGCGATCAAAGGTGAGATAGGCACAAATATTTATGGATCAATCTATAGAAGGACAAAATGTGAGCATGTTATAACATGAGCGCATTATAACATGAGGACGTTATAAGATGCTCATGTTTTGTCCTGCTATACAAATAGTAAAAAGGCCTGGACCCCCGTGATCTAGGCCCACATGCTCTGTTTTCATGATGTTTATGAGCGTGTTTCAATAAAAAAAGGTGTTTTCATGCTGTTGGGAAGTTCACACGCACATTTTGCACATTCTACCACCTTTGCATGATCTTTCCACCACCTTTTCTGCTTTGCCAACTTGAGAAGGAGGAAATAACATAGTTTTCACATCGAATTTGATATATATCTATACAAGTTTCAATTTTTGTAGTTTTGCAATGTTAATTGTGATTGAATCTTAGGAATTTAACATTATAGATTGGTTAATAGTATTGTTGTTACTAATTCTATTTGAGTGTTATTCAATTTAATGTTGAAAAGGAAGCAAGTGGTAAAAAACTCAAATTGTTGAGGAGTTTGATGCAAGAAGAAAAAAACACTACATAATTGGGTACTCTCTCCATTCGAATCTCCATTTTTTTAGGTATGTCAAGTATTTACATGCATGTTCTTTACATTTTCCTTAATTCTATTTGAATTAATTTATCATGCTTTATCATACATGTTTATATCACTTGTATCCACTATGCATAATAAAAGACTATGTATACATATCTCGTGTTTATATAATAGACTATGTTTTAAATTAGTTCATGGTATGCATAATAAAATATATCTCAAAGGTCAAAATTAATTAAAATAGACACAATCATGATCAAGAAAGCATGCTACAATCTCACAGGGTGCCATGTATATTTTCTACACTTGGGCTCTTTAATAATTATGTGTAATAATGAATTAAACAGAACTTAACATACCGTGATATCAAACTATACACGAATAAATCCTTACAACATATAAATATACAATCCCTTAAGCATAATGAATACTATTATCTTGTCATATTAACAAGTTAAAATATAAATGAATAGGTGCCAAGATCATACAAGTATGCACATGGCATGATGATTTGTATGCACATATCTTGGGCTAGGACATTCCTTATGCACCTATTCATGATGATTTGTATGCACATGACACAACAATATTTAAAAATTTCCTAATTGTCCTTTGTTAGCACATGATGGTGGTTACCTTGATCGACTATATACCATTCAATACCCTAAATTATAAAGATTAGTCTAATGATTTTTATGACAGTCCTAGGTATGTCTCCAAATATTCATGTTTCCAAGCTAATGTCCACCTATTTCCAACTTCTTAGATGTGCAAGAAACAATTCCGAGCTTATATTCATCATAAATAAGTCACTTTTAGTCAATAGAAGCCAAAATACATCCATTTGCAATCATGGATTAGTTAAGGACAACTAGGTGGTAAATTTGTTGCCATTGACAACTTCACAAATTTGGTGTCTTATCTTGTCCTACTTGGTTTTCTCCATGTATCTCCATCATTGTCTTCATGAATCGTATAATTCATCATGTCATAGTGGCTTCATCATTCCATAATTATCTTCTATTTCCCTTGTAGAACAATAAAGAGGGTTTTGTGGTATATCTTGCAGAAAACAACTCCAACCCACAATCCAAAAGTTGTTTAGGATACCCTTTTGGGAGTTTTAAAACATATCCAAAATTTAAGGGTGGTTGTTTTGTAATACAAGACCTTAAAATTGACTGTCCCACTTGACAAGAGGCTTAATTAGGCTTGTGCAAATAGGTCACTACAAGTTTTTTGATCTCCAGGCTTCCAATCTTCAAACCAAGACTCAAAACATGTCAAATTGGGTCTACCTCAACCTTTTCAAGCATTAAAAATACCTTCCAAAGAGTTTCTCTACAAACCCTAACCCTTATGCAACTTAATTGTCTAAAAACATGAGTTTTCAGCTTGGAATAATTTGCCTCTAAAATGCACATGATTATCTACTTGAGTTTGGAATTGTCGTATTAATGAGCCTTGACTTTAATAATTGTCTCTTGATATCCCTTCTTCACTCTCTACACTAATCCAAACCATGCCCTAGTGTGATGTCTCCCACGATCTCAATCACATATCCTTTCATGACTAGATGGTTATCAACAAGTAGTCAACATGAAGTCCCATGTACTCTTCACTTGTAGCCTCAATAGGTGACTCTCCTTTGACCTTATCCTCATAGGACTAAAGTGAACTTTGTACCATAATGCTTTGTATGGCTACAATAATATTGTGCAATAATGCTTTGTATGGCTGCAATAATGCTTTGTATGCTTTGTACCTATTTTGGTTGAGTGACATTTACTCTTCTACATGACGATTGTATGTACATTTACTATGAAGGGTTGAATGACATATATTTTAGTTATTTGTATGGATTGATTTCTTAGGAACTAATATTGGTCCCTTTATCATGCTACAGACAAATTCTCCATCATGCCGAGGAAACGATCAAGAATTAAAACAACACATGAAGAGATAGAAGCTAAGAATGCAAAGAAAGCAAGGCTATGAGGGAAGTTCGTGAGAAGAGGAAATTGGACATGATAAATGAAGACATGCCAATTGAAGAGGAACCGTAACCATCACAAAGAGATATGGTATTGGTGGCACAAAGAGAACGAATGCAAAAACTTCGTGCTATGACAGATTTGAATACCGTAGTTGGAGACACGTCCTCTACCACAAGTCAACATGTAGGGACACCATCTACCACATCTCAAGTTGAGAGTACATGATCACTCACATGTGATGAAGGAGGTACGTCATCATTCCGACCTCAACCTCAAGGTATGTCATCTATTCCATCTTTGATCGAAGGTATGCCATCTAGCCCATCTTGTTGAAATATTGATGAAATTCCTAATGTTGAGATGAATTTACCTACCTTAACACCACCTAGAATTTTGCATAGAAAGTGAAAGTATTTGATTAATATTGATGAGAATATTTTGTAGCCAATGGAAGGTAAGATTCCAAAACGCACTTGTAGAAGATATGCTCATAAGATTTGGAGATTGTGCTTTGAAAAGTTAAATGAGACTGCAAGATGTCAACTATTTGTTGAAATGATGTGAAGTATAAAGTATAGATCCATCATGAAGATTCTTGGGTTGAGAACATTAGAGGCTTCAAGTGAAAAATCTATTGTTAAGAATTTAATGAGTGTGTATGAGAGTGTGGGTAACACCTCATGCACAAAAGATAGTAATGCAACACGGTGTGTGATTACATTGACTATAGTAAGTAGTCAAACGAGGAAATCTCATCTCATTAGAAAGACGAGTCAAGCATTGAGAATTAATAGGAAAATTTTATCAAGAGCCATTGGAAGGAGCTAAAGAATTGAGGACACCAATGCCAATGAATTATGGGCGTTCTCAGGGAGACTACCATGAAAAGATAAACCAATTGTTGAAGTATTGAGATCACTAATTGAAGACTTTTGGAAGAATTGCACAAGGGTATCTTTGAATCAAAGGGATGTGGTAAGAAGGAGAATCGGTAGTTAGAGCCGTGAGCCACATCCAAAGCATTTTTTGGATATGACTCAAACATAGTTTTTTGGTAAATTTCTGGAGATGTATCCTCAAATTAAAATTTGTCAAAGATATTTTGAAATGCTAAAACCTTTCTATGTCGAGATAAATCACACATGCACTACTTGTTGTAGATTACATATTAAATTTTCTAACCATTTTGATGTTTATCAGTCTATATGTTTAGAATTGCATACTAACAATGTTTTGCAGGATTGTGGCATACGTGCCCCACCAACATCTTTAAGAGACTTCATATCAAGAATTTTATGTGATAGAGAGGAAGGTCAAATATTCTACAAGAAATTATGCTTGGATGGCACATGTCAGCATTGTGGTGGCTTGCAACGTATGCCAATATGTGAGCATATGGAAAGAACACATGCAGTTGGAAACAAACTAGTAGAGTTTGGCAAGTATAAAATAGTGGCATACAATAGAAAAGATGGTAAAGAAGCAAAGAGGTGTGAATTGGTTATTAAAAAGATTCCAGTGTATCATTTTATACCTATATTTTGTGACAACATAGTGTATGAGTATGCAAGACATGCCCATAGAGCGCGATGGTTGGATTTGTAATTCAAGTTATGCAAAGACATATTTCCAGTTAGTAGCATTGTTTCAATCGTCGACTTAACAAAGAACTATAGTCTACAACCACAATGTGAGGTGCAATCACAATAATACAACTCAACATGGGTTTCTATATTTGTGCACATTGCATTCATTCATGCAAATGATAGTATAGAGGATGACAAAAAGATCATAAGGGAGTATCATTTCTATATCAATGATGATCACATGCATTCTATAGAATTTGTGCAAGATTGCTTTCATGTGTTCTACAATGATTTGGCTAGAAGGCGTATAATGTTAGTTAGCATATCATATGGTCAAATAACTGTACGTCACAATTCAAGAACTCACAAAATTTCTATTGGCTAAGAAGGAGGCATAATTTTATAGGTGTTCAACATATGTGGAACTTTTGTGAGGCTGGGCATGGAAAGGGGGAGCATGATGGTGCAGGAGCATGTATCAAAAAAGCCATAGCATGAGAAGAGTTAAAGTATAAAGATAATGCAAAGTTGACAGATACAAAATTGATCTTCGAGTGGTGTAATGCTTCCATGGGTCCAGGTAAAGAAGGTAAGTCTTTAGTTTATAGATTTTTTTGGTTGATAGATGATACTAACATTGTACCATATGAAGAATATTGTACACTGATAGGATCAAGTGAGATACACTCTTTCAGAAGCTCATATGCAGGTTCATAGAGTATCCATACATAGAAGATGACATGCCTTTGCTCTTCATGTATAATTCAAGCCTGGGATGAGTGCGAGTCAAAGGAGTGGGTTGACGAATGGTAGTTAAGTTATCTTAGCCCACTTGACATGTATTGACCCTCGATGACACTGGAACTAACAAAGATGGAATGATCAGTTGACTTTGACCACATATCAGATCTAGTTCAACTAGGTAATATATCTATTTGCATAGTTTTTGAAATTCTTAATGTTATCTTACCTTTCAGTGTTTTTGTAATGTTGACTAATTTCATCTAATTTGCTACACATATCAATGTAGGGCATGCATATGTAGTTATTGCAGATGAAGATAATGAAGAGGGAACATATTATTACTTGTGTCATTGTGTTGAGGCCAAAAAGAAATTGGAGGCCCCAATTATAGATGGAGAAAACATCAAATACCCTACAGGCTCAGTGGTTGTTACTGGAACATGGCTTAGAAGGTACCCACATAAGAGTGTTAATGTGAGGCCGATTATTTTACCTTCCTTATTTTGGTTGTTATGCATTCCATTTGATGACATTATCAGACTTTTAGTGACTATGGTTTCATTATGCAGACTTGATTTTATCTTTTGATTATGATAGGACATTGATTAGACTTATGTGATTCGATTTGATCAGATTAGATGATATTTTGTGATTTGACATATGAGACATGTTAGATGATGTTTTAGGGTGAGATTCTAGTTATTTATGTGATTTGGACTATTTGACATGTGATTGAAAAATGTAGTGTAATTTAGAATTATATATTGATGATTATTGTTGTATTCGATTGCGTGAATTTAATTCCAGTTGCTTTGGCTATGATTATTCATGATATGATTGACACTTGATCGAGATGTACAGGTTTTACATTCCCTAGCCACGGGAAATTGGAGGTAGAATTCACACCAATGTTATCACCTATGAAACCGATCCATTCCCAAAAGGGATAAGGATCACGTTTGAAATTGAATGTGATTTAAGTGCTTGAATTAATTTTTAATCTTTTGGCCTAGTACCCTTTGTTAAATTAATCAATAATAAGTGTTGTATAAATTTTACTTGATTTACACCACTTGGTATTTATTTTATTTTCTGAGGCCATTTAAAGTGGATTTATGACCCCTTTGTGAACTTTAGTGTCCCAAAAGTTACCCTAGGTGGTTACCCATGGGTTTAGGGTCAAGTTTGACTAACTAACCCTTGGATTAACTCACTTTTGGTCACTCTAAACTATGGTTTAGTCAAAGTGACGAAATTTGAATTTAGGGAAGGTGGGAGGTGAGTCATGCTTTGGGAAAGACTCATCTCCCTTCCCAAAGTTTGGGAATCTCTTCCCAAGGAAGACTTGGGAGGTCTCCAAGACTCCCAAGTGTGTGGGATCTTCCTCCAAGACTCACACACGTGTGAGAGCATCTTGGAGGGAGATGGCTCTTTGAGAGAATAAGAGGATGCCATATGGAATCCCTTATCCTCTTGGAGGTTTGAGTGGAAATGCCACCTCACCACTTGTCCTCTCACACATGTGTGAGAGCACAAGTGGATAAGGTGAGGATTGAAATGGAATTGGAGGGTGACACTTGTCACCCTCACACTTCCTCTCCCTTGCAAGTGGCATTGGAGGAGGAAGGAGAAGGTGACAAGTGTCACCTTCTCATTCCTCAAGGCCAAATTGATAGCCTATATTATCTCCTCTTGTTGAGGAGTGTGGGGTTCTTCTTACATTTTTAAGTTCTTTCTATTTTTTGGTGGAGTTGGAAAAAGTTGGAGGAATTCTTGGAGATTGGAAGGTTTGGGAAAGCTTGGAGCTCTTCACCAAACGTGCTTCCATTATAGGGCTTTGAAGGTAAGCCTCTTAAACCTTGTTCTTCACCCTTGATTATTTAATGTGTTGTGTTGTAGTTTTTGGTTGTTTGCATTGTTTTTGTGTGGGATGGGAGTATGGTAAGAGCACCTCCATTTGGAGGTAATGCTCAACTTGTTTGGGTATGGGAAAGGAACCTCCTTGAGGTCACTCCTATATTGTGATATTTTTTGCCTTGAGGGCTTCTCATTGTTGTGGAGAATATTTTAAATGGAAAGAGTGCCATGGAGATTATTTGTGATATTGGAGAGTTGTGCTTTTAGAGATTTTTGGCTTGAGGCCATGAGTTTGGTATTTTAGTTTTGGGTGGCCTTTGAAGTAGAGGGGTCCATTCCCTACCCTCATCAAACTCATTTTCATGAGTTGAGTTTTGTGTTAAACCTATGGGCTGATTTTTTGTTGTTGTGTTTGATTTTTGTTGTGAAATGTTGTACCTGTGTGAATCCCTACCTCCCTAGCTCGGGGGTGACCCACTTGTGGGTCTACGGTTAGGAGGAGGGCATTTCGAATTGGCTGGGTTGTTCTTCTCCTTGTTGTGTTTAATTGTAGGTGTTTAAATGAAGAATGGAGTTGAGAGGAGTCCATTTTTGGTGTTCCTATAGTTTCTTTGTGTTGGCTGTTTTGAGCCTTGGCTTTATAGCCCTTTGTAAAAATTTTGATTTGTTATTTTTGCCATGGAGTTGGCTGTGTTGAATATATTGCAATGTAAACGTTCTTTTAATTCAGTTAAGGCTAGTTATTTTCTATGTTGTGAGTTATGGTTGAGAAATGCAAGAGAAATTTTATTTGTATATTTTTGTCATATTTTCCTTACAAATGAGAAATATATATATGAATGTGTTAAATAAATGTAGTGAATGCAAAGGGAGAAGAAAGACATTTTAGTAAAGTAATTTCTGTTAAATGGTTTTGAAAGTGCATTTTATTAGGTGCTAATTTTGAAGGTTGAATTGTTATAAAGAAGACTTCAATATTATGCATCTCTTAGTATATTATGCAAAAAAAAAAAAAGAGTGAAGTGATATTGTTCTATTTCATGTAAGAATTTGAGAGTTAGCATTACTTCCTTTATGTCTATGGTTTGTGAAAGTAAGTGCTATAGATAAATATAATTGCTGGTTATTATTTCATAGATTTTACATTGTTGTTTTTCCTTTTACAAAACAAAAAAAGATATATTGTGTTAGCACAGAAAAGTATGGAAGAAAATCTATTTAAGTACACATTCTGTTGCTGTTTATATTTCATAATGTGTATACACTCTCATATAAATATATATATATATACATATCTATATATATGTTAAGTGTATATATACTTATATATTTAAATACAAAAAAAAATGGTGAAGAATTGTATATATTGTGTTATTATTTTTGTTTTTATACTGGCCTTATCATTCTATTTACACACACACACACACACACACATATATGTAACATATATATATACATATATATATTATATATATCGGTAAACTGAGATTAATATCCTTAAACAAAAATACTAAGATCGAACTAGCTGTGTGTTTTTTGTTTGAAAGGTTTCAAAGTATGAGAAAAAAAAATGAAAAAAAGAAATATTTTGGATGGACTGTGGGCAGCGCCCACAGTCCCTTGATACCTAACTAAAAGGGGTGTGGGAGAGGCGGTGCCTCCACCACACCCCCAAAACCCCACATCCCCAAGCCTCCAACGCGCCGCGATCACCATGTAGCCCGTAGTCCCCTTCAGCACCTCACCTCTCCACCGACCACGCCATCACCACACTCTGCCTCTGTTGAACCTTCAGCACCACCGCTACTGTGCTCTGCCCTCATCCGACACCTCTTCCTATGGTAAAACCTTCCGCCACCCCTCTCCTTCTTCGAGCCTGCACTCCGCCGATAGCCTTGTAGATTAAATCAACCCTACCTTCATTATTTTAAACACATTCGGCTTATATAAAAAAAATGTAAATATACAAGTATGTAGTTTCACAAGATCAACCTGCTATGAATCGAGCTTCCTTCCATGGGCTCCAATGGTCTATCAAACCCTAAACCTGCAAATAGGAAGAAACAAACAGAAACAAAGAAAGAAAACAAAACAAAGAAAAACAAGAAGAGTGTGTTAGGGCAACTCAGAATGAGAGACAACATAACATGAGATTAGGGCAAATAGAAAATAATTTTCAGTTTGAGTTAGGGCTTTCTTATTTTTGAAAGGTTATTTTAATTGGGAAGTTTTCTTTTAATTGTGGGGAATTTATTTTATCCTCTATTTAAAACCTCTTTTTCCTTATTATTTAATTTAACTCTTGGGAATCTTTTAATTTGTTTTCAAATTTTGAATGGGATAATTTTCTTTGCATTTTGATTATTGTCTTGTAACTTGAATTTAATTTTGGGAAGGGTTAATTTTATTCCTTTTGGGAAGACATTTTCCCTTGTTGATAAATTCGGCCTTGTTGGGATTTTCTTTTATTTTATTATATTTTTCCCTTAGCAGGATTTTAGCGTTTTTAATTATTGATCTATTTTATCATTATTTTACGGGGAGAGTTATTTAAACTCTCCTCCCTCATCTATTAAATTTTCAAGTAAGTTATTAAATATAATGCCAAAATTATGTTTAATAACAGACTCGGTTTTTCTTTTGTATTTATCTAACGTCTTGTCATTTATTTTAATTTTATTTCTTACTCTATATCATTTTTGAATTCATTCTTAAGTTTTATTTAATCTATTTATTCTTAAATTTTATTTAAGATCTCATTGATGTTTTATTTTAAAATTATTTTTGCGTTTATCAAAAATGTATTATGCTGCTAGAATTTTGCTAGATTTCTAGGGTATAATTTATGCGATATTTTAATTATTTTTATTCCATCATTCCACTTCAATCATGCGCCATCATGCCATAATATTTAATCACTTTTTGATTTGAGTTAAATTAGAGTTTGATGTTGGTGGAATCATCTTCACCTAGGAAAACTTGGGGTTCTGATTTAAATTTAGTCTAACCCTAAATGTGACACACTTTGTGTCACATACCCCCTAGATGGCTATCATTTTGCAGTTATGTATGACTTGTTTACGCCTTATGCGTATTGCCACTGAGCACACAGACACGTGAGAGGGGGTTCCTAGGGATAGGTAGAAAAGTTTTTAGTAGTTCATGTCATGACCGCATGACAAATGTGGACATGACACGTGTGTTGTGTGTCATGACCGTATGGAAAATGCGGGCATGATAGTTAATGTTTGGTTGTTTTAGGACTTTGACATGCATCGGAAAATTCTTCATTACTCTAACCTTGTTGTGGCATCCAATGTTCATTTGATACAATATCGGGGCAGACCTTTGAACAAGACCTTGTGGAAGGTGGTGAGTCTGACCATGAGGAAATACTTGACACAATAAAGAGTAGAGAAGACCTAGATGGTTCATTGGATTAATTTGTAAGTATTCACATTGATTTTGTAAAGTCATGTTACATTGACCTGTAAGTATGCATAATAATTTGTAAGTTTACATAGGTTTTTCTTTTTTTATTTGCTTCTGCAATTTTACACATATAAACATTTTTACATCATCATGTTATGCTTCATGGGGTTAGACCTAAGTGATAGATGAAGTTGATCTTGAGGGTAATGTATAAAATATAGGTGTCTCTAGGTGTCTTGGTTTGTAACTAGATAATAGGTGTCTCTACTTGTGTCTTAGGTATATATTATATGTCAACTAGGTAGATAGAGACTAGAAAAAAGGTATTTAATCTAATCTAGGTGTCTTAGGTAGATACTATATATCAACAACCTATCTAGAGATGAGAATAAGGTATAATCTAGAATGATCTAGGTGACTTCTAGGTAGATACTATATATCAACTACCTGTCTAGAGACTAGGATAAGGTATAATTTAATCTAGGTGTCTTAGGTAGGTACTATATGTCAACTAGGTCTACCATAATAGGTGTCTTAGGTAGAACCATAATCTAGGTGTCTAGGTGACTTAGGTCTAGACTATGACAAGGTATAAAGACTAGGTGTCTTAGGTCTACTATGTCTATAAAATCTAGATACATACTATACAATAGGTGTCTTAGGTGTCCTATGTCTACTAGAATACATGTGTCTTAGGTCTTAGGTGAGGCCACATCAGCTTCCACATTCACGTGGTTGGCCTTGTTAGTATAGAATATTTATATTTCTTGAAGTTAAGGGAAGCTATTTTTCGTAATAGGAAAACTTTATCGACTTCAGTGTCCTCATGGTGGAGGGGCACCCAAGTTGTCATGCCTCCAAGAGGGGTCAAAAAGTGAAATTTTGTTTTGATTAAGTCAATTGTATGTATTAAGGTCTTCTAAGACCATTTCATATGTTTTTGAGTCCATTTGAGTCATTTGGGGTTAGTTTGAGTCTTTGAGTCTTGTTGCAAAAAAGTGTCAATGTTGTTAAGTTGCACAAAACAACTTTTGTATTTTTGTATTTTTGGTGTCCTGCTCCTTATGTGACCAAACTGGTAGTTCCAATGCATCCGGATGGGTACATTTAGGCTAGGCATGGTCCTATTTTGTACCCAAACATGCTGAAATAGTCTGAGCTACATTGTACCGGTGATATCCCTGAAGAGTCCAAAGTGCAAAAAGGCACCAATCTTTGACGAGCTATTACTTAGAAAGAATGTCACTTAGAAACATTCCATTTAAGGAAACAAGATCACATAGGGTACCTCTACAATAACCTCTCTCAATTTTTTATATCTCTGAGGCGTTTTCCTGTGCTGAAAGGTTTTCTGCTACCCCAAAAATTGTCAGGAGGTAGTGTAAAGTTGCAAAGGGGTGTAACTTTCATCCTACTCCTAATGCGACCAAACTGACTATTCCAAAACATTTGGATGGGTACATTTAGGCTAGGCATGGTCCTATTTTGCACCCAAACAAGTCAAAACAGTCCAAGCTACATTATACCGATATCCCTGAAGAGTCCAAAGTGCAAAAAGGCAGCAATCTTTGATGGACTGTTACTAAGAAACTGTGTCAATTAGAGCATTCTATTTGAGGCAACATGATCATGTAGGTTCTCTCTACAATAACCTCTCTCAATTTTTTATATCTCTAAGGCATTTGCCCGTGGTGAAAGGTTTTCTGCTGCCCCAAAATTTGTTAGGAGGTAGTGTAAAGTTACAAAGGGGTGTAACTTTCATCTTGCTCTTGATGTGAACAAATTGACTATTCCAATGCATTTGGATGGGTATGTTTAGGCTAGGCATGGTCCTATTTTTCACCCAAACATGCCGAAATAGTCTGAGCTACATTGTACGGGTGATATCCTTGAAGAATCCAAAGTGCAAAAAGACAACAATCTTTGACGAGCTATTACTTAGAAATCATGTCACTTACAAACATTCTGTCTAAGGCAATGCGATCATGTAGGGTTCCTCTACAATAAACTCTCTCAAGTTTTTATATCTCTAAGGCATTTTCTCGTGGTGAAAGGTTTTTTGCTACCCGAAAAATCATCAGAAGGAGGTAGTGTAAAGTTGCAAAGGGGTATAACTTTCATCCTACTCCTAATGCGACCAAACTAACTATTTCAATACATCTGGATGGGTACATTTAGGCTAGGCATGGTCCTATTTTTCATCCAAACATGCCGAAATAGTCCGAGCTACATTGTACCGGCGATATCCTTGAAGAGTCCAAAGTGCAAAAAGGTAGCAATCTTTTATGAGATGTTACATGGAAATCATGTCACTTAGAGACATTTTGTCTGAGGCACCACGATCATGTAGGGTCCCTCTACAATAACCTCTCTTAATTTTTTTATATCTCTAAGGTATTTGCCCATGGTGAAAGGTTTTTTGCTATCCCGAAAATCATCAGAAGGAGATAGTGTAAAGTTTCAAAGGGGTGTAACTTTCATCCTATTCTTGATGGGAGCAAACTGACTATTCCAACATGTCCATATGGGTACATGTAAGCTAAGCATGGTCCTATTTCACACCCAAACATGCTGAAACAATCTGAGCTACATTATACCGATGATATCCCTGAAGAGTCCAAAATGCAAAAATGTAGCAATCTTTAACGAGCTGTTACTCAGAAACCATGCTACTTAGAAACATTCCATCTGAGGAAACACAATCATGTAGGGTCCCTCTACAATAACCTCTCTTGATTTTTTATATCCCTAAGGAGTTTTCCCGTGGTGAAAGGTTTTCTGCTGCCCCAAAAATTGTCAGAAGGAGATAGTGTAAAGTTGCAAAGGGGTGTAACTTTCATCCTGCTCCTAATGTAGCCAAACCAACTGTTCCAACACATCCATATGGGTACGTTTAGGCTATGTATGGTTCTATTTTGTACCCAAACATGCCAAAATAGTCTGAGCTACATTGTACCAATGATATCCCTGAAGAGTCCAAAGTGCAAAAAGGCAACAATCTTTGATGAGCTATTACTCAGAAATTGTGTTACTTAGAGACATTCTGTCTGAGGTAACATGATCACATAGGGTCCCTCTACAATAATCTCTCTCAATTTTTTATATCTCTGAGACGTTTTCCCATGGTGAAAGGTTTTCTGCTACCCCAAAAATTATTAGGAGGCAGTGTAAAGTTGCAAAGGGGTATAACTTTTGTTCTTCTCCTCATGTGGCCAAACCGATAGTTCCAACATGTCTGGATGGGTACGTTAAAGCTAGGCATGGTCTTGTTTTGCACTCAAACATGCCGAAACAATCCAAGCTACAAACACTAACTAGTCTTCAATCTTCAAACACTGTAAATACCATGATATCCTACATAAAATTTATCAATCCTCATGTAGACATTTCAAAGATACCTAGGACATTCTAACTTTCATCAAGAGATATCTAGGACATTTCAGAGACATCAGGGACATGAAAAGAAAGACATTAGAGTATGACACTTATCATAGGCTTAGGGTTCTAAGACATGAACAACTTCACATTCAAATCAAACTCATGACTCCCCTTGATAAATATAACTCTCCTTGATGATGACATTGAAGTATGATTATGAAAGATTGTGTCTTCTCTGACTTCTTATTGCATGAACAAAACCACATCCACCATGAACATGAACCTTGCATCATATCAACCTTCCAAGATAGACCTTATCATGAAAACCATATTCACAACAAAATGTTGCATTAACAAAACCACATCCACCATGAACATGAACCTTGCATCATGTCATGTCTCGGACTCTCATTAGACTTTCATAATTTGTTGATTGACTAAATACATAAACTATCAAACTTTAGTCGAGGCTAAAATGCAATGATTATATTGTTGGTTTCTATATACACCTAAAAATGACACGACTCTATCCAAATAAATATTCTTAATATTTATTTAAGTCTAATTTCTCTATCAATAAATAAATAAACAAATTTATTTATTTGATTCACTATTCTTCCAACAATTAAATAAAATCAATTATTTAATTAAATTCTTCTAATATCCTGCAACAAATTAAATAATACCAATTATTTAATTAGTTCTTCCAAAATCATTCTAAATTAAATACTACCAATTATTTAATTGTTTCTTCTAATAATATCTTCTCTAAATTTAAATAAATCAAATATTTATTTAAGTTGTCCATTTCTTCTAAAAATTGAGTTATCTAAATATAATTCAATCCTTGTGCACATGCAATTGAATATTCCAAATATTTAATTGAGCTAAAATATCTTCTCATCCTCATGAAATATTTATCCTCTAGTTCTATTCTCTTAACTGATTAATCTATTTTGTTAATTGATTTATCTCTTCACTTAACTCATTCTTCTATTTTATTAATTCCTCTCATGCAAAATAGAGAAAAACACATGTCTTATTCCTATTCGCACACATCCTCTCAAGTTTCCTCTACCGTTGATCTTTTTATTCTTTCTATACTGTTGATTTTCTCTCTCTCAAGTCTATAAGTACAACCCTATTCCTCCATTTCTATTATCCAAGCTTTTAGTAAACTTACTCTACAGGAATTATAGCATGCCTTTGGCACCAAACCATTCCATAGCTTGCGATCACCCTTTTATCATTGCAATTGTGTTGAAGAATCTCTTCATTGCAAACCTATCACAGCCATTCCTACTTGACGTCTTGGAAAATAGCAAGGAAGTGCACCTTCTGAGGGCCATATTCATACACAAGATCATTTAAGATAAGTGACCAATGAAAGCCATGAAGTAAAGAGGTTTGCAAGGTTTTAGTTCTTTGTTTGTTTGATCTTCTTTGTTTCTATATTTCATTGAGTTATTGGGTATTATTGATATATTTGATTATTCATTCCAATTTTCCCTTAACATTTTTGGTACCCACTATGTCATTCTTTTTGTTTGCTGTGTCTTCTTGCCATAATTGAAAAATTGGATCAAAAAGACCAACTTATAGCCAAGAAACCAAAAAAACTAAAAAACATGTCGAAAACTTTGCAAAAATAGTCAAGAAAACCAGAGCTGTGCATTTACCCTACAGAGCTACGCATCTGTGTCGACCTGCTATGCATATACCTCAACTTTCTATACATTTGTTGTCTATTACTACCTTTTAACATTTACCAGAGTTGCGCATTTATATCGACTTGTTGCACATATACCTTCTGTTAGTGCCTGAATTGACTGGTAGTTTTTTGAGCAATTTTCATTCAGGCACTCTCCCTAAGTATCCAAAAAATGTTCCAAGTAATGGACCTCCTCAGTATTTCTCAGCTGCATCATCATATTTTTCGAAGGAGGAGGTCATCATCATGTTCTCCGTCGACCGGTTTCTCATCGTCATCATCATATTCAGTTATCGGGTGATGTTTGGGTTTTATCCTGATGATGCTGACGAGCTACAGTGCGCCCTGATCTGCTTGCGAGGGTGATTCTTCAAAGTCTCCGGTGATCTTCCATTTATCACCGTGCGCAGGCATGATGATGATGTTACTTATTCTTTGAGTTGCTCGACCTAACTTGTTTTATCCTAAGGGTCGTCGTCATCATCATCATATTACCTTTTATCACCGTGTTGCTTGCGGGAGTCATCATATCATCTGCATCATGATATCTCGCCGGGGTGATATTTCTATCATCGGGTGATCTTGGTTATGATCATCCTGATGATGTTCTTGAAGAGATCCAAGTGCGACCCGATATTCACTAGGGTCATCATATTTTGAACGTCAGGATGATCTTAGTCAATATCATCCTGATGATGTTGTATCACCTTGTTCTTTGTTTCTCATCCTGATGATGCTGACGTCATCCATATATCAGGGTGATATCCGGTTCTTTCTGCCTATCTGCATCATGATATTTCCGAAGGAGGGGGTGATATTTTCATATCACTCGGGTGTGTGTTTGTTCCAGCATCATGATGATGCTGCTATGAGGAGATATCCGCCTGCCGGCTTCGTGCGCTATCTAGAGGGGGTGATCTTTTCGAGCATCATCATATTCATCTATCGCCCCGATCTTACAGAGGAGCTACAGTGCAACATGATATTTGCACATCAGGATGATATTTCCAAATATCCGGTTGTCTTCCGAATATCATCCTGATGTTAATATGATGATGATGTCATCGAGGTCCGAGGGGGGTGAGATTTCTAACACTGATCATCATGAGGAGATCTCCCGACATTTGCAAACATGATGATGACGTCATCCGGATATGAGGAAGTGCGCGGCAGGCAGACATGATGATGACGTCAGCAGGATATGATGATGATGTCATCAGGATGTTCATCGGCCAGACTTTTGTTATAGGCTCAGCAGGAGGATGTTTCTCCAATGGATCCGGTTGTGCCGATGAAGGCGAATATCATGCAGTTTGTATTGCAACATGATGATGACGTCAGGGTGATATTTCGGGCAACAGGATATCATGCTGCTGGAGGATGATGATGATGAAGTCTTATACTAGTGTCGTCAGGAGCAAAAGCACCGACATGATATATGATCATGACCTAGTATATAAAGTGTTTATGAGGTTGCTGCGGGGTGCATGTGGGATAATGTTATCCTGCATTTTCAAATATCATGATGATGAGTCTCGGCGGGAAATGGTTGCGATTGCAGATTTGATGATCTTCCCAAGGCCGCGGGTTGGTGCGCCATTAATGGCGATTGTTGCAGAGGTATGGGCGATGGCGCGGATGGATCCTGTACCCGACTGAGGGTGTACATCAGCGGACAGGGGCGCAGGGCTCGAGAAATTTTCCTGTCTCCTCCCCTACCTGCTGCATTCAAGTTTGGGCGCCAATCTGGTTGTGTTTGAGCGCCATTTTCCTGATACTGTGTATCTGGCGAAATTCTGGTCAACCATGTAATTAATTGCTGAGCACCTACCTGGCTGTTATAAGCAGGTGGTGTTGCTCATTTGAAAGGTTGTTGAAAGTTGAGGATTTTTGGCTCTGTAATGCAAAACCAGCTGATCTGGTTGCTCTGTACAGTTTATTCTTGTGAGTTTATGTATCTCCTGTTGTAGGACTTGGCATGAATCCACTGGTTTCATGGTTGATCTTATATGAGTAATGCTATCTTAGCATGTGTTGTGTTAATTCTGTCTCCAGTATTGCATGTATTCTTCTTCTGGATCTGGATATTTGTGTGATGTTTAGATTCTAGAGCATAGAATTCCTATGTTGAATGTCTGATCTTTTAACCTCTGCTCAAGGGGCAGATTAAACTGTTTTCAGGTTGAACATTGGGAAGGGTATACTGCAGTAGGGATGCCATAAGTAGAGATAGCTCAACACTCTATATTGGGAGATATCTGTAAGGCAGATATCATGTGTATCCCCCTGAAATCCAGTTTTAGCTATTCATGCTGATCATTCACAGGTGTATGTCTACCGACTCCAAGCCCTGGATAGGCACCAATCATGCTGTGTTCTTGTGTTATACACCATGTCCAGCTTTGCATCCAAATCCATATCAAACCATTTTAAACCTCCACCTGTTAGTTGTAGGAGTAGGATTAGGAACCCCCTGCATGCTCTCATACCCAACCAGACATCATGTCCAAGAATGTTGCCAGCCTTGTGATCTATCATGCAGATCTTGGTCCACACATGAGAGTATTCTGCCTGTTGTTGTCAGGTTAGATCCTTCTATCTTTGAGCTAGTCAAGGTTACATCTTGAGTTATAGGGATACCCCCCTTGGTGCGGCAGAACCAGAAGTGTAGGGGAGGAGCTCACGCAACCTCCTGTATTCAGTTGGCCTGAATCTGCCTGTGCATTAGAAGTGGCAAACCCTAATGCTGATTCAGAAGAAATGTCAACAAAATGGCGACTCTGCTGGGGATTGAACAGTAAAAGTATTATCTAATCATCTCTAGTAATATATCTTGTGACCCATCCGAGTCACCAACAAAATGATGCTCTGCTGGTGGAATGAACCTGGAAAAGTAGCTTTCAGCTATTGAAAATTTTGTCCTCTTTGGAGAGGTGGCGACTCTGCAACAAAGATCCCAATGCACATGAAAGATGGATGTATGTGATGTGACAAAAAAGATGTACATATTTCTGCATCTGTATGAGAAAAGGTACTTTGTTACTTCCCCTTTATTTTCTGTTTTATTGCATAGGTTAGATGCCAGGGGAAGCCTTAGGTCTTAGACAGACAAAGGATGTCTAAGAGTAAGATTTTTATGAATCCAAGTATGAGTTATCCCACACTCAGTGGTAAAATGTTGGATAAAGGAATAGAAGAGATAAGAAATAGGTTGATATTCTTAGAGGCTGAGCAGGCCCAGTTAAGAAGCAGTAATCCTGTTGTGTCTGCCTATCAGAAAGCTAAACCTCCTGTCAGCCCTCTTGATCCTTTGTATGACCAACTGGATTTGTCATGGGTGGATTATAAAGTAGAAACTATGCCTGCTAGGATATACTGTCAGATGCCTAGATTTAGTGGTCACAATGTATGTGATGGGAATGCACATATCCAAAATTTTCAAAGTTTTATGGGAAAACATTCATTCAGAGATGAGGATATGTGGATGAGGTTTCTTGTTAGGTCCTTTGATGCAAAAGCAAAAGACTGGTATTTGAGCTTTCCAAAGAAATTTTTTGCCTGTTGGGATGAGCTTGCTGACTGTTTCAAGGAGGAATTTGCAAAAGAACCAGCTGATCTTGTTACAGAATTGATGAGAATCAGAAAACAAGATGAAGAGCCGTGTGTTGATTTCAGTCATAGGTTTGCAGTAGCCCTTTCACATGTCCCTGAAAGTTTCAGACCTGATATTTCAGCCTGTGTTGGCATATTCTTTGAAGCTTTTGAGGAGGGCTCTAGTGCATTACTGAGGGATTTCAAGGTGACAAGTATGCAGATGGCATACAAATTTTTAGAAAATGTAGAGGAAATGAGAAATGTGCACCTGCTGAAACCCCTGTCCCCAGGCCTTGGTGTGAATAATGGATATGAAGCTGCAAATGACCAAATAATTATGGCATCATGTGCAGATAAAAATGAAAATAAAAGCATAGAGGTTGAGACTGCTGTATTTGAACATAATGCTAACAATACTGCTCAACTGGATTGTTCGCCAGTTGAGGATGCCAGTGAAAGGACTAATGAGGATTCCCATTGCAATGATGAGGCAGCTGACCATGAAGACAATAACGAGGTTGTGGACAGCAATGAGCAATTTTTAGAATGGACCTGTGGAGAAAATTGTGAGTATTGTACTCAAGACAGAGAAGATATAAGCAAACAGAGAAGCAGTCCTATGTGTGACCCATTGCCCACTTTTCAAACACATGGACATCATGAAGAGCAGTCAGAAATTGAAATAAGTGCTAGTTCAGAGCATGATTGTTTTTCATTTGATGGCTGTTTTGCTTATGACACACAGGCTGATACTCCTCCACAGACTGAATCCATTGGTGATGAAGATGTGTGCTCTGCTGCCCATGAACAAATGGCATATTATGATGAAACTGATACACCTGGATCACCCATTTATGACACATATGGTGATGAGGATCTGTCTGAGTATGGGGAGGATCTAGACATTATTTTTGGCTTGGATTCTGTTTCTCATCTTGATGAAGGAGGAAACAACATACATCAGGTAAGTGACTGTGAAAGTGTGCCTGACTTAAAAGAGATGCCAGAGCCTATTCTTTTCCAGCCTGGTGTACCAGATGGTTGTGTACATGATGTACACAATTGTGATCTTGAAAGCTTTTCTTTTGATGAGCCAGCATATAATATAATGAGCCTTGATCTTCCTAGTTTTGTGGTGGACTCTGAGTGTTTCCTATTTGCAGTCCAGCTAGGAGATCATGTTACAATGCATGATGATAATATAGGTGATGAGTGCTATATGCCATATGAACATGCATTGTTTGATACATTCTGCACCCACATGTCACATGATGCTGAAGGTTATCTACACAGGGGTGATGATGACAAGCCAAATCAGAGGGTTGAATTTGCAGATGACAAGATTTGTTTGTGGGTGGATCTTTATAGTATCTCCAAGCTTGACCCAGTGCATGCAGATGAAAACAAGATATTTGACAAAGGGAGATACATGTTTTTCTTTTCTTGGTGGCCTTAGGCCATCAAGTGTGTTTGGTGATGCAGGTATTTGACTCTGTGCCCAATGGATAAGGGACTGGTCTGCATCCCAGAGATCTGGAGTTCTCGCTGCAGGTTTTCACCTGCACGTCCCCAGACAGAGCCACTGTTAGTGCCTGAATTGACTGGTAGTTTTTTGAGCAATTTTCATTCAGGCACTCTCCCTAAGTATCCAAAAAATGTTCCAAGTAATGGACCTCCTCAGTATTTCTCAGCTGCATCATCATATTTTTCGAAGGAGGAGGTCATCATCATGTTCTCCGTCGACCGGTTTCTCATCGTCATCATCATATTCAGTTATCGGGTGATGTTTGGGTTTTATCCTGATGATGCTGACGAGCTACAGTGCGCCCTGATCTGCTTGCGAGGGTGATTCTTCAAAGTCTCCGGTGATCTTCCATTTATCACCGTGTGCAGGCATGATGATGATGTTACTTATTCTTTGAGTTGCTCGACCTAACTTGTTTTATCCTAAGGGTCGTCGTCATCATCATCATATTACCTTTTATCACCGTGTTGCTTGCGGGAGTCATCATATCATCTGCATCATGATATCTCACCGGGGTGATATTTCTATCATCGGGTGATCTTGGTTATGATCATCCTGATGATGTTCTTGAAGAGATCCAAGTGCGACCCGATATTCACTAGGGTCATCATATTTTGAACGTCAGGATGATCTTAGTCAATATCATCCTGATGATGTTGTATCACCTTGTTCTTTGTTTCTCATCCTGATGATGCTGACGTCATCCATATATCAGGGTGATATCCGGTTCTTTCTGCCTATTTGCATCATGATATTTCCGAAGGAGGGGGTGATATTTTCATATCACTCGGGTGTGTGTTTGTTCCAGCATCATGATGATGCTGATATGAGGAGATATCCGCCTGCCGGCTTCGTGCGCTATCTAGAGGGGGTGATCTTTTCGAGCATCATCATATTCATCTATCGCCCCGATCTTACAGAGGAGCTACAGTGCAACATGATATTTGCACATCAGGATGATATTTCCAAATATCCGGTTGTCTTCCGAATATCATCCTGATGTTAATATGATGATGACATCATCGAGGTCCGAGGGGGGTGAGATTTCTAACACTGATCATCATGAGGAGATCTCCCGACATTTGCAAACATGATGATGACGTCATCCGGATATGAGGAAGTGCGCGGCAGGCAGACATGATGATGACGTCAGCAGGATATGATGATGATGTCATCAGGATGTTCATCGGCCAGACTTTTGTTATAGGCTCAGCAGGAGGATGTTTCTCCAATGGATCCGGTTGTGCCGATGAAGGCGAATATCATGCAGTTTGTATTGCAACATGATGATGACGTCAGGGTGATATTTCGGGCAACAGGATATCATGCTGCTGGAGGATGATGATGATGAAGTCTTATACTAGTGTCGTCAGGAGCAAAAGCACCGACATGATATATGCTCATGACCTAGTATATAAAGTGTTTATGAGGTTGCTGCGGGGTGCATGTGGGATAATGTTATCCTGCATTTTCAAATATCATGATGATGAGTCTCGGCGGGAAATGGTTGCGATTGCAGATTTGATGATCTTCCCAAGGCCGCGGGTTGGTGCGCCATTAATGGCGATTGTTGCAGAGGTATGGGCGATGGCGCGGATGGATCCTGTACCCGACTGAGGGTGTACATCAGCGGACAGGGGCGCAGGGCTCGAGAAATTTTCCTGTCTCCTCCCCTACCTGCTGCATTCAAGTTTGGGCGCCAATCTGGTTGTGTTTGAGCGCCATTTTCCTGATACTGTGTATCTGGCGAAATTCTGGTCAACCATGTAATTAATTGCTGAGCACCTACCTGGCTGTTATAAGCAGGTGGTGTTGCTCATTTGAAAGGTTGTTGAAAGTTGAGGATTTTTGGCTCTGTAATGCAAAACTAGCTGATCTGGTTGCTCTGTACAGTTTATTCTTGTGAGTTTATGTATCTCCTGTTGTAGGACTTGGCATGAATCCACTGGTTTCATGGTTGATCTTATATGAGTAATGCTATCTTAGCATGTGTTGTGTTAATTCTGTCTCCAGTATTGCATGTATTCTTCTTCTGGATCTGGATATTTGTGTGATGTTTAGATTCTAGAGCATAGAATTCCTATGTTGAATGTCTGATCTTTTAACCTCTGCTCAAGGGGCAGATTAAACTGTTTTCAGGTTGAACATTGGGAAGGGTATACTGCAGTAGGGATGCCATAAGTAGAGATAGCTCAACACTCTATATTGGGAGATATCTGTAAGGCAGATATCATGTGTATCCCCCTGAAATCCAGTTTTAGCTATTCATGCTGATCATTCACAGGTGTATGTCTACCGACTCCAAGCCCTGGATAGGCACCAATCATGCTGTGTTCTTGTGTTATACACCATGTCCAGCTTTGCATCCAAATCCATATCAAACCATTTTAAACCTCCACCTGTTAGTTGTAGGAGTAGGATTAGGAACCCCCTGCATGCTCTCATACCCAACCAGACATCATGTCCAAGAATGTTGCCAGCCTTGTGATCTATCATGCAGATCTTGGTCCACACATGAGAGTATTCTGCCTGTTGTTGTCAAGTTAGATCCTTCTATCTTTGAGCTAGTCAAGGTTACATCTTGAGTTATAGGGATACCCCCCTTGGTGCGGCAGAACCAGAAGTGTAGGGGAGGAGCTCACGCAACCTCCTGTATTCAGTTGGCCTGAATCTGCCTATGCATTAGAAGTGGCAAACCCTAATGCTGATTCAGAAGAAATGTCAACACCTTCTATTTCAACGCATCTGTAGCTGTGTGTCCAAGATAGTGAGCTTTTCCACATCTTTTGAGAGAAAAGTTTTAGCATTTCTAGGTACCCATTTCAGCCTTGTTCTAGTTTCTGAGATCATATTTACTATGCAGTCGCTTCTCCCATCCATTTTCATAGCAAACCCTCTCTTTCATCGGTCATCTCATCCACCTTCTACTAGGTCTTCCCATAAACAAGTCAAAGTATCTATATCAGATTAGTACAAGACCTTTTTTTAGATCATTTCAAATTCAAGTAACCCTAGTAATCTCCACTATCAAGGATCAGACATCCTTTTCTCTCAGAACTTCGCTAGTGGTCTTGGTGTAAGACTAGTCTCTACACAGTAAATGGGTATCGACTACCCTTACTTGTGGCTATCATCTTGTATCAACCAACCTACTTGGAATTATTGATCAAAAGAGTCTCTTGTTTGAATCTCATCAACACAAGTATCCTCTTCTCACCAACCTACACCAACATCTTACCAAAGTCTCTAGTTTCACCCCACTTCTTCCCACGTCACCTTGCATGGTCTTAACTAGATCTCAGTACCAAAAACAACTTGAAATGGCCAGAACATCTGACCACATTGTATCCCCTCACGACAGTGATGAGGAAATCTCTCATGAGGAGTACCAAGGAGCCCTCCAAGATCGGAAATTTTGATGTATGATGAACAAAATGCTCAACGAGGACCCTCAAAAGTACTTTCTTCATCTTGCGAACCAAGGACTTAAACTCCCCACTGAATTTGATGTTAATGCATTAAAAGAACCAGGAGAGGAAAGAACTCATGAAAAGAGCACAAATGAGGAAAGCTCCCTTGACAAAGACAAAAGTAAGAAAACAACAGACCCCAACATACCTCTAGATGCATTAACAAAACAAGTTGAGAGGCTAACCCAAAAATGGTGGATCTAAAAATAGGGCCACCCACTAAAACTTATTCATTGGAGGATATCTCACCATACCCCTTTGACAAAAGCTTGAACATGGTACCTTTCCCCTTTCAGTTTGAAGTTCCTAAGTTTGACAAATACAAAGGGAAAGGAGACCCAAGAGATCACATTAGGGAATTTAGCACCGCGTGCTTAGAAGTTTCTCACAACAAAACTTTCCTAATGAGACTATTCCGTAGATCTCTAGGTGGACAAGCCATGGAATGGTTCTCATGACTTCCCCTGGGTATAAAAACTTTTGATGAGTTAGTAAACATGTTCATCACACACTTCACATATAACATTGAACACGAAGTTTCCATGCTTGACCTATGCAATACAAAGCAAAAGAGTGGTGAATCCTTCGTTGCCTTCTTATAAAGGTGGAGACAACTCACAAGCAAATGCTCATATCACATGCCTAAGAAGCAAATGACAGAGATGTTTATCCACAACCTTAACTTTGATCTAAGTTACCAAATCCAAATTCAATGCCCTACCTCATTCACGAAAGTCATTGAGATGGGATTATTTATCGAGAAATCTATGATTGCCAAAGGAAAAATAAAGTTGTACAAGGACACCCCTAACTCTAACTACACCATAGACAAGTCAAAGTTTTGGACAAAGATCAAAAATATCATTAATGACGGAGTAGTTGATGCCAAAGTAGTGGCTCCCAAACAACAACCAATCTTCACTCTCAAAGGAGAGGTAAGAAATGCTACAACAAACAAAACCTTCTCTCGCGAGCCAAAATAATGGTTCACCTCCACTCCTAGATGAAAATTCACGCCACTAGGGGAGTCCCAGGAATTTGCGTTAAGAAAGCTATTATCCAACAATGAGATCACTCTTCCTACCACTAGCGACTATGAACCTCAAGTAAAACCTCACTATTGGAAAGACACTGATTTCTGTGAATATCAGAGGAAGAGGCCACAAGACCAACGACTGTATCCATTTGAAACACATCATTCAAGACATACTTGACCAAAATCAGGAAGGCACTAAAGAACATACCTCTAATGAGACACATGTGGCATACAAGGATCCATTCCTCAACCACAATAGGCCATACAACAACAACAACAACAACAACAATAATAACCACAACAGGCAGAATCAGAATAATAGACACAACAATGCTAACTATGAGAACGTGATGTTTGATTATATCGTCAACTACATATCAGAGCACATCCCGCAAATCAATGTGATCACATCCAACCAACAATCAGGACCCAACAAAATTAATTGCAGCATCATCACCCACAGTAGTAAGGTCACATTAAACACACTTTCTCCAAGGTTGTCACCTTCTCCATCTAACTCCCATACATACAGTGTCATATACCAACTTCAGAAAACTCCTACCCACATATCTATCTTAGAGTTGTTGCATCTGTCTCCCTCCCATAAGGAATTCTTGATAAATCCCTAGTGGAAACAACTATGCCCACGAACCTGGCCCAAGAGAAGTTTCAAGCCATGGTAGGAAATCTAACCTCCTCTAGCACTCTACCGTTCACTGAATAGGATGACCTATCAGTATCCCAGCCCCATAACACACCCTTGCATATCGTCACTTTCATTCATAAACATGGTATCAAAAGAGTTCTCATTGAGGAGGAGTAGGTTTAAATATTTGCATGCTCAAGCTAGTCCTTACATTGGGGTTCTCAGAAGCTGCAGTGGATCCTAGGAAAAAGATCACTATTAAGGCCTATGATGAAGAAGAAAGAACTACGAAAGGAATGGTGGTGTTACCAATACAGATTTGACTAGTTATAAAGGACATTGTTTGCCAAGTCCTAGACAGGGTGCTAGCCTATAACATCCTCCTAGGCAGACCTTGGATTCATGCCATGAAAGTTGTGCCTTCTACCTACCACCAATGCATCAAATTTCCTCATAACAGCAAATAAATCACCATCCAAGGTGATCCAGATCCTTTTTAGTATTGCAACTCTATCTACTCAAAGCCTGATTGCATCATTACCAACAATAGAGCTTCCACATCCCCTATCTCACAGCATGATTCTACCTCCGAAGCTTCCTTTTCCAACCCCAATGAGCAGAAAATCACAATCAAAGAAACAGGGGTAGGGGAATACTCCATCGAGCACAGCCTCAACTTAGCCAAAATGCCTCTATCTCCAAGATCCTTTGGGAGACCTACACCTTTTCCAAAGCCATCTGCTCCTCCTAAACCTCCCACAGCTCCCTTTGTAAAATGGGGGACCCCATCAGATGAAACTGAGGAAAGAGACGTCTTGCAATTGCTCTACATAGAGGAAGATAACACACAACAAGAACCACCTAAGCTCCTAATGGAAATCTATGGGCATGGTGAGTCTATCTTACATAGAATAGGTTATGAAGAACAAGGTCCCATTAGCCTAAGAAAAGAAGGAATAATAGAACCCATCCAACCCTCCTCATCCTCATTGGCAAGAAATACAAGAGGGATAGGATACAAGGACAAAGGCAAAGCTAAAACTAACACTTGTTTTGTATAGCAGATCCGCGCCCTACAAGAAGACAGTGATACAAACTCCAATGAGTATGAGTGGGAGGAACTCATAGAGTACTCCTATGAGGACAAAGGAGTTGATACCATTCAAACCTATAGCCCCTACCATGAGGGACAAATGCTAATGCATAGACCATTAGATTGTGATTCGCCAACTCTTGAGAGTATGACTTTCGAGGAAGGTTAGAGTTCTATCACAATAAACACTCTAGAGGAAAGTACCATCTTGGATCCTATCCCTATCAATTCAAATCCTACCCATGTGTCCATTCAAATTATCACACCCAATGAATCAAATCTATCTTCCGATCCCCTCCCCCTTGTGCATCTTGAACTTATCGATTGGGATTTACGAGGAACCCCACAACTAGACATGTTCCAAAATGATGATGCCTATATTGACTACATGGAACTTAGGGACCACCTACCTATAAGAAATCATAAAGTTGGCTTCGTGATTGAACTCAACACTATGGCTTATTTTGGAGAGGGTGCCAAGCTTTCCAATCACAAAAACATAAAAATAAAAATTGGATCTGATGGTGAAAACTACTCCGTGGCAGTATCAGATCCCACAATAGTAAAAAGAAAGGATGCATCAGATGGTGAAAACCTCTCTGAGGTGCTAGATGATGTAAGGCTTGACACTCTTCCCAACAACATGTACCAGGAGAATTCTCAGATTGTTGTGGAACCTACAAAACCTGTGAACATTGGAATAGAGGAAAAGCCCAAGACCATTCACTTTGCAAAGTCTCTATCTCCACCGGAAAAGACCAAATTTGTACCATTCTTCAAGAAAAAGCATGTCAACTTTGCTTGGTCATATGTAGATATGCCCGGTTTAGATCCAGATTTGATCCTACATCATCTTCCACTAGATCCAAGAGTCAAACCAGTCAAGCAGAAACTCAGGAAGATGCATCCACACATTGCATTACTAGTAAAAGAGGAACTCAAGAAACTGCTGGATGTAGGGTTCATTAGGGCAATAGACTATCTAGAGTGGGTATCCAATATAGTGCCAGTATCTAAACCTAATGGCAGAGTCAGATTGTGCAATGATTTTTGAGATCTAAACAAGGCTTGCCGCAAGGATGATTTTTCGTTACCTAATATTGATATCATACTCAAATTGACAGTAGGACATACCATGTTATCTCTCATGGATGGTTTCTCCAGGTATAATCAAATTAGGATAGCACTAGAAGACCAACATAAAATGGCTTTCACTTGTCCATGGGGCACTTTCTATTGGAATGTAATGTCATTTGGGTTACAAAATGCCAGGGCAACATATCAACGTGCTATGACCACTATCTTCCATGATATGATGCACGTCACAAAGGAAGACTATGTAAATGACATCCTTGCAAAGTCACTCACAAGAGAATCCCACCTAGATGTACTAGAGAAGGTCTTTCAGAGACTGGAACACTTCAAAGTCAGGTTGAACCTAAAGAAATGTGTGTTTGGAGTCACCTTTGGCAAGCTCTTAGGCTTCATTATATCAGCAAACGGGATCAAAGTAGACCCTACCAAGGTCAAGGCTATCATGGAAATGCCACCGCCAAAGAACATCACTCAATTGTAGTCTCTACAAGGCAAGTTATAGGCAATTCGTTAGTTCATCTCACAACTGGTAGACAAGTGCTAACCTTTTACTCACCTATTACACAAAAGCATACCATTCAGATGGGATGAAAAGTTTGAGGAGGGAATTTACAAGCTAAAGGAATACCTCATGAACCCTCCTATTCTCATGCCACCTATACTAGGTAAGCAACTATATCTATATATATCTGCTATGCCAATAGCTCTCAGAGCCCTATTACCACAACATGATTATGAAGGCAAAGAAAGGGCTATCTACTACATCAGTCACACATTGGTGGGCTAGGAACTACAATATTTCAAATAGAAAGATCATGTCTTTCTATGGTTTTTGTTTCCCAAAAACTATGACATTACATGCTAGCACATTTAGTCAAGCTTATTGCAAAGATAGATCCACTAAAATACCTATTAAGCAAAGTGGCTCTAATAGGCTACCTAGCCAAGTGGGTAATGCTGTTAAGTGAATATGACATCGAGTATGTAGAAAGGAAGGCTATCAAAGGTCAAATCATTGTTGATCAATTAGTAGAAGCACCATTATAGGACAACACACCAATGACATTCAAGTTTCCAGATGAATCCATATTCAACGTCACAACACACTCATGGAAGCTCTACTTTGATGGATCCTATACAAACCATGGATCGGGGGTAGGAATCTTGTTGGTTACCCCTCAAGGTGAAACCATACCTAAGTCTTATCGTCTGCTATTCCTATGCACAAACAATATAGCAAAGTATGAAGCCTTGGTCATTGGTCTCAAAATGATAGCAGAGAGGAAAATAAAGGAGCTACATGTCTATGGCGACTCCCAACTAGTAATCAATCAAGTCAACAACAACTATCAAACCAAAGATGACAAGTTAATCCCATACAAGTGTATAGTTGATGACTTTAAAGAGTACTTTGTGATCATCTCCTTTGAGCAAATACCTTACATTGAAAACAAAGTAGCAAACGCCATGGCAACCATTGCCTCACTCCTCGAGATCCTAGAGAATGAGTCAAGGTATGAGTTCTTGGTAGAGTCAGTTATGCAACTAGCTTGTTATATCCCTAAAACACACTCCATTTGCCTCTTAATCAAATCTGATTCACCCTTGTATGGGAAGATTTACACTTACCTCAAGGATAACACCCTACCACCTGACTTGTCTTCTAACCAACACCAAACCTTCATTCGCCAAACCTCTCAATACAACATTATTGTTGACACCCTATACCGACGAGGTCTAGATGGTACTTTACTTCAATGTTTAGAATGTGAAGAATCTCAAACCGCCTTATGAGACATACATGAAGGAATTTGTGAAACACACTCTTGTGGTCCTTCTTTAGCTAAGAAACTCATGCATTTGGGATACTATTGGCCAAACATGGAAAATAATTCATATCTATAACTAGATACATGGTAACCTCATCCATACACCAGCTCAAGAGCTCTGACCTTTAATGACACCTTGGCCCTTTTGTCAATGGGGACTCGACCTTGTGGGCGAAATTCACCCACCATCATCTAATGGCCACAAATTCATCATAACCTCCACTAAATATTTTACCAAGTGGATTCAAGCCATTCCCCTCACCACTATCACAGGCAAACAGATAACCTCATTCATCATCAATTACCTCATTTGCAGATATGGAATTCCCTCATCCATTGTCACAGATAACAGAAGACCTTTCAAGAACGAGGATGTGCAAGAGCTTTGTGACAAATTCAAAATCCAACACTGTTTCTCCACCCCCTACTATCCACAAGGCAACGGCCAAGTAGAGAATTTCCAACAAAACAATCCTAAAAATCATCAAGAAAATTGTTAACGATGCCAGCTGTGATTGACACATACAACTGAATCCCTCTCTGTGGGCCTATCGAACCAGTATATGCACTCCCACAGGTTCTACCCCTTATGTCCTTGTCTATGGATCAGAAGCCATTTTTCCCATCGAGGTCAAGTTACCATCTTTAAGGGTGTTGTTAAAAGGTCTTATCACTGATGAAGACTATAGACTTTCCAGACTGCAAGAGTTAGAGTTGTTAGAAGAAAAGAGACAAAATGCTTTCAATCATCTCAAAGCCTATCAACAAAGAATGTCACGAAGCTACAATCACAGGGTCTGTCCAAGGATCTTTAATGTTGGTGATCTAGTACTCAAGGAAAATCCCTACAATCAACAGGATCGGGAAAAGAAAGGTAAGTTTGAACCCAACTGGCTTGGTCCTTATGTAATCATTGTTGCCTATGGATCAGGGGGCATATCAGTTAGCAACATTAGAGAGTGAGCTGTTTGATGACCCAATCAATAGTATGCATCTTTGCCGGTTCTATACCTAAGAGAATCCCAATGTAAGGGGGTAAAAGTTCAAAAATAAAAAATAAAAAATAAAAAATATTAAAAAATCAGAAAAAAATAAAAAAAATCAAAAAATGGAAAAACAACAAAAAAATTGTCCTTTGGTGAAAACTTGGCATATAGGCACCTTGGATAGGTACCATGGGGAAAACTTGACAAACAGGCATCATGTGTACTTTTAGCTTTCATGCAAATAAAATCAAGTGGTGAAAACCTGGTAAACAGGTGCTACTTGTGATAAATCGCTTCCTCGATCTTTGGGAAACCAATCACCTTGTGTCTATTCCTCCTACCATCATGTCTTATTTGATCCATATCTATTCCACAATAAGAACCTAACAACAACCTATCATGGTTTGATACTCTATCTCTTTTGTCTCCTTATCAACTAAGGTCTTATCTAGTATCCTATCTACAGTGTTAGCCTAGCATAGCGTCTATCGTCAGTATCATCAAGGTCAACCCCGAACTATGCTGCCTCTGCATTGTCACATAGGCAAGGCCATTGTCAATGTGCCCTCGAGACACTAGGTCAGTCCCTTAGGGTTCGTTTCACCAATAAGGATTGTGGTACCTTTCACCAAATGCAAGCGTGTGCAACAAAATCCTATTTCCAAGCAGAAGTTTTGATGCAAGACATCAACCTATCCAAAGCAAAGAAAAAACAAGAGCAAAACGATCTAAATGATTCTATCTAAATTATGGCAAGAAAGATACATCTAATGCAGGAATTTTTTGTTTCGATTAGTTGTGTCTTAAAGTCTTCTTTTTTATTATCATGTTTCCTATGCTACTCAAGGATACCAAAAGCTAGAGATGCTATGATGGGGGCACGATTCTTTTCTTTGTTTGGTGCTTGTGGGTTTATCTTTAGTAATGTGAAGCCTTGTCTAAGGACATGATCAACACAATGATCATCGAGGACATCAAGAGGACTAACATGAAATAGGTATAATCCTTGTCTATTGATAAACAAGAAATACTTAGGTCATCTCAGTTTAGTTATACCTAGATGCTTGTATTAACTTGCTAAATCAAAATCCATGTAAGCAATACTTAGGTCATCTTAGTTTAATTATACCTAGATGCTTGTATTTTCTTACAACATTTCGAAAGCACAAAAATGCCAAAAAAATTCCCAATGATGAAATAAGCACTTCAAAATACTTGCAATATCAAGATGGCAAAACCATTCACATCCAAAAGCATCCACAAAGTATCCATATCCCATGCAATAAAAAATTCTATGCAAAGTATCAATGTTTACAAATAAAAGCTTATGATTCCTTCTGTCAAGTCATTTCCTCTATCGATCAAATTTCTATCCGTCATTGTATCTCTCGTCAACAATTCTAGCTATCAGTCTGAGCAATGATCCAAATGTAAGTCCATCCTTAATCCATACCAATCGAGTCAAGTCAATGTTGTCAAATGATCCAATCACAATCAGTGGTCTTGATTTTTGTTTGGTCGTAAACCAACTCAATTAGTCATAAGTATTAGTGGGATATACATTTCCCACACCTATCATTTTGCTCTAGGGATCTATCATTCCCCACCATGACAACACAATCTTTTGTGTTGCTCTAGGGATCTATCATTCCCCACCATGACAACACTATCCTTTGTGTTGCTCTAGGGATCTATCATTCCCGACCATGACAACACTATCCTTTGTGTTGCTCTAGGGATCTATCATTTCCTGCCATGACAACACTATCATATATGAATATCAATTAATCGTTGGTTTACCACTGGATAGGGGCAATACCTTGTTTGTTCTTATATCATTTGTACATACTTTTTTGCTTTCTTGTGTGTGTTATCATTCTATCTTGCATCATGTATCATTTGGCTCTTTCTTCATCCCGTTTTTCTTATGCATCATCCATTTTCTTCATCCTAACCTACTTTTTTCATCTTCTTCTTCATGAGATTGTCCATCTCACGCCTTCGAACCTTCCTTCTCATCCAATCTCCCGAGGGGGCATCATTTCATCGTTAAACTTGTACCAAGGGCAAACTGAGGTATGTATCATTATAAAAAAAATTATTCTTTGAAACAATGTGATAAAACACATTGCATCAAAGAGGGGTAAAATGTATACACCTAAAAATGACACGACTCTGTCCAAATAAATATTCTTAATATTTATTTAAGTCTAATACCTCTATCAATAAATAAATAAACACATTTATTTATTTGATTCACTATTCTTCCAACAATTAAATAAAATCATTTATTTAATTAAATTCTTCTAATATCCTGCAACAAATTAAATAATACCAATTATTTAATTAGTTCTTCCAAAATCATTCTAAATTAAATAATACCAATTATTTAATTGTTTCTTCTAATAATATCTTCTCTAAATTTAAATAAATCAAATATTTATTTAAGTTATCCATTTCTTCTAAAAATTGACTTATCTAAATATAATTCAATCCTTGTGCTCATGCAATTGAATATTCCAAATATTTAATTGAGCTAAAATATCTTCTCATTCTCATGCAATATTTATCCTCTAGTTCTATTCTCTTAACTGATTAATCTATTTTGTTAATTGATTTCTCTTCAATTAACTCATTCTTCGATTTAAATAATTCCTCTCATCCAAAATAAAGAAAGGCACATGTCTTCTTCCTATTCACACACATCCTCTCAAGTTTCCTCTACTGTTGATCTTCTTATTCTTTCTATACCGTTGATCTTCTCTCTCTCAAGTCTATAAGTACAACCCTATTCCTCCATTTCTATCATCCAAGCTTTTAGTAAACTTACTCTATAGGTATTACAGTGCGCCTTTGGCACCAAACCATTCCATAGCTTGCGATCACCCTTTTATCATTGCAATTGTGTTGAAGAATCTCTTCATTGCAAACCTATCATAGCCATTCCCACTTGACGTCTTGGAAAATAGCAAGGAAGTGCACCTTCTGAGGGCCATATTCATACACAAGATCATTTGAGATAGGTAACCAATGGAAGCCACGAAGTAAAGAGGTTTACAAGGTTTTAGTTCTTTGTTTGTTTGATCTTCTTTGTTTCTATAGTTCATTGAGTTATTGGGTATTATTTATATATTTGATTATTCATTCAAATTTTCCCTTAACAGTTTCAATTCGATTTGCTTCGGCTATATCTGGGACTAACCTATTGATGGTGCTATGAGTGTGAATTTTGCAGGTCTTGTTGAAGACAAGGATATGGTTCAGGTAGGGGGTCCTAGCTCTGTGGCAACACGTGGTGGGTTTTATCTAGTGTTTTCACACATGTTAACATAGACTTCATATTGTTGCAATGAAAGTAGCATTTCATGTTTAGTTTGATGCATGTTGCAATTGCATGATTATTTGATGGAAGTGTTGATTTTTCCTTAACTGAATTATGTTAATTGTCTTTGGCTATCTTTTATGTAAGCTCGATACCTACTTGTGCACAAAGACAATAAGTTAGTTTTATAATTTATCTTAATAGATATAAGAAATTAAAATATTATTTCAAATTAAAATAAAATACCAGCTTTATTCCAATATTGTTTCTATATATAAAAATATGAAAGGCTATTTCTTATTTTGGCAATTAAATAAATAAATCTTATTACAAAAAAATTTAAAATAAATATTATTATATGATCTTTAAAATATAGATATTAGAAGCTTTTAGTGTAAATTAAAGATTATTAATAGTCTTCTTTTCCTTTAAAGAAACATGTAAGAGGGGAACTTTCTTTTAAAAATAAAAAGACTTGAAGTTAAAAAGAGAAGAAAATGACATGATTTCAGGGATGCAAAGAGAAAATTAGGAATGTGACGAGGGATCTTTTGGTATGACTTTATTACTATTGCATGAAAAAGGGGGTCGACAAAAATATAAGGAAAATTAGGTTTTGAAGGAGGTTAAAAACAAAGAAAGCTATTTTTTCCAAGACCCCTGAAGCAAAGAAGGCAATGCTAAGAGCATGAAGGATATCAGAGGACAGCGTCAGAATTTTTTCTCATTTATAGATTGATAAAACAGGTTTTTTTAAATATATTTTCTCATGACTTATTCCTGCTAAACGGTTGCTGAGTAGATCATATACTAGTTCATTTCTTTCTTTGCTCATTGAAATCGACCTCCCTGTTGGTTGATCGAGCCACATCTACCTATTCCAACGCCCTTAGATGTAAGTAGTGTTAGCTGTCGTTGCACCAAAAGATTGACCTATTAATGCCCTGATACAACTACTTGACTTAACAAGCACAGGAGGCGGTTAAGCCCTTGTCGCAAACCACCATAGCACTGTGCTGAACAAGGAGACCAAGGGCCACACCTTGCAACAACCCCCCCTAGTGCAAGCATGGGGTTTGAACTCGTGACCTCAGCTCTGATACCAATTGTTAGCTTCCGTTGCACCAAAAGATCGACCTATTAATGCCCTGATACACCACTTGACTTAACAAGCACAGGAGGCAGTTAAGCCTTTGTCGCAAACCACCACAGTGCTGCACTAAACAAGGAGACCAAGGCCCACACCTTGCAACAAGTAGATCCCAGCGTCAGTATATTATTAACAAAATTTTTGAAAACAATATGGTCTTAGGTTAAAGAACTTTCACTTTAGACAGATCTTGGCTATATTGGTGAATCGCCTTCGTAGGACTGCACGATTGGGTTTTGTGATGAGATCCACCCATGTACAATCCATTTGAAATAAAAGAAAACTGAGATCTTAGTGTTACCTCAGGTATCCTAAATTTTTTTTGGTTTGTACTTAAAACTAGAAATATATTATCTTAGGCGACCATTGCGAGTGGTTGCTGGCAATTTATGACGTTATTCCATCATATAAGCCCTTTGATTTTCTTCATCGGCCTAGTGTTTTCTTTGAAGTTTTAACTCCATCATGTTATGAAAAGTTTCATCGAAATGAAGTCATATATACTTGGCTGCTAGTGTTTAATCTGGGTCTTAGATCAATCAAATATTTCTTCCATGTTTAAAGATATATCTATTTAGATTGAGTCGATGACCTCTCCTTATTGCCGTAGTCATTTTATGAACTCCAAATTGCCTCACTTTTGAGTGAAAACATCTGAGTCAACATGTTAGTTATTTCCTTAATTGATCCTTCTTGTTCTTGATTAAATAAAATGGATCCCTTAGTTTTAGTTTCTAGTTTAGGCCTGAGATTATCCTTACAAGATCGACTAATACCTTCTTGTCGGCCTTTAGATTTTATGTATGCAGTTTTGTTTGTTTTAAATCCCTTATTCTTGTTTCTATGGCTCCTCCCATGAGATATTGTAATGTTTTTACTTCTAGTTAAATGATTGAGCCCAAATTCTTCAACCTGGACACTAGATCGGCTTTTGTGAGCATGACCAGATCATTAGATCTATTTGTAATTACTCTATTTTGTATAGCTTGCATGTTTTATTTTCTTCTCAGCCTTTCACCATTCTCAATTTTTAAAAGTGCACTCTGTTTGTCGTTATCAATTATTGCTTCTAAGTCAACTTCATAAAACAAAGATAGATACTAATCAAAACCTACCTAAGAATTACCTTGGAAAGAATTACTTATCTAAATTTATTCGATTATAATTCATATGTTATGACAAGATGGAGGATAATTTTCACTTAGTAAGTAGTTAACTACAACTAATGAATGAATATACTTGTGCACTCAATTAAAAAAAATACGAAGAAACCTCAACACTCTTTTCATAGCTTATGATGTATTAAATTTTGGTTTGAAACAAGGAGTGAAAGCTTTTTGCATGAAATAAGAACCCATGAAATAGAACGAATGGTACTATTACCCTATCTATGAAAATTTTATTATTTTGATCAAACAAATGGATGAGAACACCCAAAACAAATTGCTTCCACTTGAATTCATGCATGTATATCTAGGTGTTTATTTTGTGAAATTGTGTTCAGAAAGAGGTTGTACTCTCTAGTTTTACTATGATGTGTTCTTTTGGAAAGATTGCCTTCTAGGATGGGTGTTGAGCATGGGTTATCAAGGAAGTGAGTTTTATTTTTCAAAACTTACATGCCGTTACAACGGTTTATGCTTTGGCCAAAGTGAATGGAATGTTGAAACAAACATATGCACCATTGAGATAGATGGTTAATTGCCTAGTTCTTTACATTATATTTTCCCTGCCATATCCTATTGATGAGATGTTGCATTCATAATAGAAATGTATCTAGATTGATAGGCACACACTAGATTCCACCCTGCACTTGTTTATAGGTTTCTAGGCCCTTCGAGTAGGGTTAGGTATTCCTTAGTTTGAGGGATTCTGGGGAAGTGTGAGCTTCGTGGTTGGGCAGAAAAAGCACCTGAACCATGTTCTTGTCCTTTGACACAGATGGTTGGTTGGTCGATGGCAGTCGAGGACTATTTGTTGAACTCACTTGATATTGATGACAATTGTAGTCTTTTTTATCTATATTACTTTGTAAGGCATTATGCTAATATTTGAAACCTATAAAATTATTCTATTAGTAACTTCTGTAATTGACTTCATACCAATATAATGCAACATATTGGCTATCAAACTTATGAATGGAAAAGCTTGTTATTTATTTCAAAACTGTAACGTCAAAAAATGTCCCCTTGGGGGCTTTTCCCTCATAAGGTTTAGCTCTTGGGTCTTTTGCATGCATTTAGGACATCTTAGTTCATAATTTAGCATCCCGATGGAATGAGTCCTAGATAACATGACAAATGGGTCCTAGGAGGACCCCTTGAGCTGTACCCTACCCAAAATAGGGGGGGAGGACTTGGGCACCCGTGCCCTAGTCCTACCCTATTTTGGGGTAGCCCTAATTTCTGGGTGTTGGTTTATGACCGTTATTTGTGTCCTTTGCCGACACAGTAAGTTTGAATTAGGAAAATCTTGGTGGGAGTATTTGTAGTTGCATATAAAAGCATGCTTAGGCATTCATTTAGAAACTAGATAATCATTGTGAACTTTAGGCATCCTTAAGGTGATTCAAGGCTTTCATTGTGTTGCAAGAGCAGACTTTTGTGGTTTGTGTGTTTGTATTAGCAAATTTGAGCATCAATTTCCTCATGGAGTGAAGAGCATCTTCCTCCCATGAGAGCTTCACTACAAGGTGACATTATATTGTGGTTTTATCATTGTTTCCTTTGGTTTTTGCCTCTGCCTCACAAGGGCACACAATCTTTATCTAACAATAGTGTTTGGAGACTTAAGTGTCCTCCAAGTTTTGACTGAAGCAAGCCTCTAAACACCACAACCCCCTCCCAAAGTCTTGTGATTGTAGGTTATAGGTGTCATATTCAGGAGAAGTGAAGTTGTAGGAAGGATTGGTAGGTATCAAGGATTTGAGGTCTGAAGAGAAGCAGGACACTAGAGCATTTCCAAGACTTGGGTGCTCACTCTAGTGTCCTCCGCAGATGAGTTTCTAGAAACAAAAGTTACCGGGCTGATCAGTGTCAAAATGAGGTTAGGATCTCGCAAAGAAATTGGTACCTTGGACTTGGGTGCCAACTCCAGTGTCCCTGACTGTTCCACCTCAGAACCCCAAAAATAGATATTCTGTGATTTGCTATTTTACTTCCGTCTGCAAGAGCATTTTCTGTTATTCATCAATTTATTGCCATATTTGCATAATTAGGGTTTTCATGGTCAATTGAGCATAAGAGAAGAGAAACTGATAATTAAATTCCCTAATCCAAGTTTCCCTACATCTCACAGTGATCTAGGGTATGATAGTGAATTGCCACTTGACCCTAGATCCTTGAATGTAAAGTGGAACAGAGGATTTAAAAATCAAAACACTAAAACATTAACAAATCCAATTTTCCACTAAACAAAAACTATTCTTGCAAAGTCATTAGATGTTTCTGTTATTACTCCTTATGACGTTGTACTTACTTTATTCACTTGATGTTAAAATGTGGTTTTTACTTTAGTAATTATGTTGGTAATTTCTTAGTACTTTACATTTGGTATCAGAGCGATGGTTCTACTCTAGGCCTTTTGCACCATTACGCTAAATTTGTAAACTCTTTGCAGATAGTTCATCATGAAGACTAGGAACTCTGGACGTAGGGGAGCAACCCTAGGATCTGGTAATAACCCAGACACTGGAAACAATGAAGAAGCCAATGTTGGGAACAATGCTGGCACTGATGCAGGAGGGGCTAATGCTTGGAATAATAATGAGGCAAACAATAACAATAGTGATGGATAGAATAACCAATTGACTCAAATCCTATCTCTTCTGACTCAGTAAGGAACTCTCTTGACTCGGTAGGGAACTCAAATGAACACTATGGAATAGAAAATTAGAGGAATAAGGGGAAATAGGGGTAAGGAAATGAGAGAATAAGTTGGAGGTCCTGAGGGTGAAGTGAATAGAAACAACATAAACAAGATTGCTGAGGAGTTAGGAAAGGGATCTCAAAAAGGTTACACCTCCTAAGTTTGACGGTAAGACTATAGGTGACAGAGTAGAAACATGGATTATTGATATGGAAAAATATTTTGATCTCCATGACTTATCTGCTAAAACTAAAGCTATATGGGGATCCTACCAGCTTACTGGGGAAGCAGCGCCTTGGTGGGACAATGAAAAGGTTGAAAATAAATTGTTACTAGGAGAAGTCACATGGGATCATTTCCTTGACCTCTTTAGGAAGAGGTGGTTGCCACAACTCTATTTTGACAAGAAAATGATAGAATTCCAAAACCTCACTCAAGGAGGTATGACAGTGACACAGTATTAGGAGAAATTCTCTCACCTGTTGAAGTATGTTCCACAGTATCAGCTTGATGAAAGGTTCAAGATTCGTAAGTTCATCTTGGGGTTAAGGCCACAGATTGGATCAGATGTTGATATTCATAACCCATTGACTATGGATGAAGTGTTTGAAAAGGCTACTAAATAGGAGCAAAAACTGCATTAGATTTCAAATTATCGTAAGAGTTGAGATATGAAGAATGGAAATACAAGGTTTCAAAATGACAGTTGCAATCAGGGTAATAGTAGCAATCAAGGGAACAATAAACGCCAGATAAGGAATCTTAAGAGAGGTAATAACTACCAGGAAAAGAATAATGGGAACCAAGGTGGAAATACCAATGAGAGAGGTAACTATGGCAACAATGGCAATAATAACAGGAGGGACATGCTAGTTAGACATAGAGGACCCAGAGATGGATGTTACACTTGTGAAGAAGAGCACTATGCTAGTGCATGCCCTCATCGAACAAAGAACCAGAAAGATGGAAATCGACAGGGAGCTCCTCAACACTAGATTCATGTAGCTATAGATCATCATTAGGTAGATTTCCAAGCTACACCCATACAAATGTCCGGTAAGCTCTTTGGCCTTCTAGTTTCAATTTTAATTGACACATAAGCTATAAAATGTTTTGTTGATCCTAAGATTATAGATAAGTTATCTATAAAACCTGGACACATGGAAAATTCTTGGATGGTGTAGTATGGTAACAATATAGAGAAAAGAGTAGATTCATGTCTAGTATGCAGTGAATTAGATCTTTGTACTTTCCAAACACAAGTCAATATTTATGTTGCACCTTTAGGATCCTATGATGTGATTCTAGGAATTAATTGGTTGTTTGAACATAAATCCTTAGTAGATTGTGAAGAGAAGGTAGTAAAATGGCTTGATGACTTTGGGAATCAGGTAGAGATTCATGGATCAAGAACACCCCTTAAGCTAAGACATATATCAGCTATGTAATTGAAAAAGGCTAAAAGAAAGGGTTGTTATATCTATGCAGTGAAGATAAGAGATCTAGACAATCAGGAACCATCTTTTGACACGTATCCTATTCTTAGAGAATTCAAAGATGTCTTTCCCGATGAATTGATAGAACTACCACCTAAAAGAGAATTTGCTTTCTCTATTGATCTAATTCCAAGAACTAAACCATAGTCTAAAGCACCTTATCGAATGACCACCACAGAACTATATGAGCTTAAGGCACAGTTAGAAGAATTGTTAAAACAGGGGTTTATCAGACCTAGTGTGTCACCTTGGAGCACACTAGTCATCTTCGTAAAGAAGGATGAAACATTGAGGTTGTGCATTAATTACAAAATGCTCAACAAGGCCACTATTAAGAACAAATATCCACTTCCTAGGATATATGAGTTGTTCGACCAGATGAAAGGTGCAAAGGTATTCTCCAAAATAGACCTTAGATCCAGTTACCATCAATTACAGATTAAGGACAGAGATATCTCTAAAATGACATTCAGAACATGATATGGTAACTACAAGTTCACAGTAGTACCATTTAGGTTAACTAATGCACCAACAACTTTTATGAACTTGATAAATAGTGTGTTCAGGGATTATCTAGACAAATTTGTGTTGTCTTACTAGATGACATTCTTATTTATTCAAAATCAGTAGAGGAGCATGAAAGACACTTGAGAATAGTCTTGCAGCATTTGAGAGAGAGAAAACTCTTTGGCAAGATATCTAAGTGCACATTTTACCAGAGTAAAGTACACTATCTTGGCCACGTAATATTAACAGATGGGATAGTGGTGGATCCTAAAAAGATCAAGGCAATAATGGAATGGCTCGCACCACAAACTGTGACTGAGGTTAGAAGCTTTATGGGGATGGTAGGATACTACATGAAATTTGTAGAGGGATTCTTGACAATTGCAGCACCCATAACCTCATTGCAAAAGAAGGGTAAGAAGTTCAGTTGGATGGTTAAATGTGAAAAAGCTTTTCAACTGTTGAAGGATAAACTCACATCAACACCTTTTCTGACCATACCTGACTAAAATGGTCATTTCACAGTGATTATAGATGCTTCTGGAGAAGGTGTGGGAGGAGTGTTGATGTAGCATGGAAAAGTAGTGGCATATGAATTGAGAAAAATGAAATAACATGAGTTAAATTATGCACCTCATGATCTTGAATTGTCTTCCATTGTTCACGCACTGCAAATGTGGAGGCACTATCACTTGAGTAAACCATTTGGGCTTAAGACAGATCATCTAGGACTCAAATATATCTTCACCCAACCTAATCTCAATGCACGATAAAGAAGGTGGCTAGAATTCTTTAGCGAAAATGATTTTGGAATCGAGTACATAAAAGGAAAAGAGAACAGGGTAGTAGATGCTCTTAGTAGGAGATGAGATCTAGCTACCATGGTGACTACTAGAACCAACTTGAGACAATAAGTAATCCAAAACTTGTAAGGTGATGAGCACTATGAACGGATTAAACAAGCATTAGAAGCAGACCCCACAAATCATCGATTTGATGGGTATGTGATAGAATCAGATGGGCTTTTGAGATATCAGGGGAGAATGTATATTCCAGATTTGGGTGAGTTGAGGAAATTGGTTCTCGAGGAGATCCACAGTGCTCCATATTGTGGACACCCAGAAGTGACCAAGACAATGGAAGGATTGAGACCATTGTACTTTTGGCCTAAGCTTAAGAAGGACATAATTGAGTTTGTCGTTTGATGTTTAGAGTGTCAACGCGTCAAGGTAGAACATGTCCATCTTGCAAGACTACTTTATTCACACAGTGTTCTAGAATACAAGTGGCAGGTGATTAGCATGGACTTTATTCAAGGATTGCCCATGTCAAAGAATAGGCATGATAAGTGGCTCATTTCATTCCCAGAAATCTCTCAGATGGGTCACTAACGTTAGCAAAAAAGTTTGTCCAAGAGATCTTTCAACTACATGGAGTGCCAGAGATGATCATTTCAGATCGTGACACTCATATGATCTCTAGGTTTTGGACCACACTTAATGCAGCTTTGGGGACTAAGTTGAACTTTAGTATAGCTTATCACTCAGAAACAGATGGTTAGATAGAGAGAGTCAACCAGGTAGTGGAGGATCTTTTGAGGATGTACTGTATGGACCAATAGTACAAATGGGAAGAATATTTGCCATTAGTAGAGTTTGCATGTAATAATTCCTACCATGCATCATTGGGTATGGCACCATTTGAGGCTCTTTATGGTTGCAAGTGTAGAACTCCAATCAGTTGGGATAGGATTGAAGATTGAATAGTAGTTGGACTTGACATGTTAAAGGAAATGGAAGATTAGATGAGGATAATCAAAGAGAAATTGAAACAAGCCTTGGACAGACAAAAAAGTTATGCAGATAAGAACAAGACTTTTAGACAATTCTTAGTGGGTTACAAAGTATTTTTAAAGGTAAAGCCACATAAGAGTTTGATTTCATTTGGTAAAGCATCCAAACTAGCTCCAAGATTCATAGGACCCTTCGATGTTCTTGAAATGATCAATCTAGTTGCATACAGATTTGCACTGCCGTTAGCTCTCACCAAGATCCATAATGTTTTTCATGTGTCATTGCTCAAACCTTATCATCCTAATGTTTTGCATATTCTTGATTGGTGTGCTCTATAGGTACAAGATCCAAGAGTGGTGCTAGTGGAGCCCATTCAAGTCTTGGAGAAGCGCAATGTTAAGTTGCGTAATCGAGACATAGTGTAGTATAAGGTCTGGTGGGACCGATATTCAGTGGATAGTGCCACTTGGGAGGATGTTGCAGATATTGATAGATCTTTTCTGCATTTGGGAAACTAGAATAGATGTTTTATTTTATTTCTTGCATATTCAGCTACTATGATACTTAGATTGTGATACACTATTATTTGATATATTATTGTTTTGTGTGATGTAATAAGACATTGAGACGATGTCTCTTCCAATTGGGGAAGGATGTCACATCTCAGACTCTCATCAGACTCTCATAATTTGTTGATTGATTAAAAAGATAAACTATCAAACTTTAGTCAAGGCTAAAATGCAATGATTATATTGTTGGTTTCAATTTGATTTGCTTTGGCTATATCTGGGACTAACCTATTGATGGTGCTATGAGTGTGAATTTTGTAGGTCTTGTTGAAGACAAGTATATGGTTCAGGTAGAGGGGTCCTAGCTCCGTGGCAACACATGTCAGGTTTTATCTGGTGTTTTCACACACGTTCATGTAGACTTCATATTGTTGCAATGATAGTAGCATTTCTTGTTTAGTTTGATGCATGTTGCGATTGCATGATTATTTGATGGAAGTGTTGATTTTGCCTTGATTTAATTATGTCAATTGTCTTTGGCTATCTTTTATGTAAGCTCAATACCTACTTGTGCACAAAGACAATAAGTTTTATAACTAATCTTAATAGATATAAGAAGTTAAAATAAAATACCAACTTTATTCCAATATTGTTTCTATATATAAAAATATGAAAGCCTAATTCTTATTTTAGCAATTAAATAAATAAATCTTATTAAAAAAATATAAAATAAATATTATTATATGATCCTTACTATAGATATTAGAAGCTTTTAGTTTAAATTAATGATTATTAATAGTCTTATTTTCCTTTAAAGAAACGTATAAGAGGGGAACTTTGTTTTAAAAATACAAAGACTTGAATTTAAAAAGACAAGAAAACGACATGATTTTGGGGATGCAGAGAGAAAATTACGCATGTGACGAGGGATCTTCTAGTATGACTTTATTACTATTGCATGAAAAAGGGGTCAACAAAAATAGAAGGAAAATTAGGTTTTGAAGGAGGTTAAAAAAAAAAGAAAGCTATTTTTTTTCTAAGACACTCGGAGCAAAGAAGGCAATGCTAGGAGCAAGAAGGCTATCAGAGGACAACCTCAGAAGTTTTGCTCATTTACAGATTGATGAAATAGGTTTTTTTTTATATATTTTCTCATGACTTATTCCTACTGAACGGTTGCTGAGTAGATCATATACTAGTTCATTTATTTCTTTGCTCATTGAAATCGACCTCCCTACTGATTAATCGAGCACATCTACCTATTCCAACGCCCTTAGATGTAAGTAGATCCTAGCGTCAGTAGATTATTAATAAATTTTAGAAAACAATATGGACTTCGGCTAAAGAACTTTCATTTTAGATGAATCTTGGCTATATTGGTGAATCACCTTCGTAGGACTGTACGATTGAGTTTTGTGATGAGATCTGCCCATGTATGATCCATTTGAAATAAAAGAAAATTGAGATCTTGTTGTTACCTCGGGTATACTAAGTTTTTTTTGTTTGCACTTAAAACTAGCAATATGTTATCTTAAGCAACCATTGCGAGTAGTTGCTGGCAGTTTATGACGTTATTCCATCATATGAGCCCTCTGATTTTCTTCATTGGCCCAGTGTTTTCTTTGAAGTTTTAAATCCATCATGTTATGAAAAGTTCCCTCGAAATGAAGTCATATATACTTGGCTGCCAGCATTTAATCTGGGTCTCAAATCAATCAAATATTTCTTCCATGTTTAAAGATATATCTGTTTAGATTGAGCTGATGACTTCTCCTTGCTGCTGTAGTCATTTTATGAATTCCAAATTGTCTCACTTTTGAGTGAAAACATCTGAGTCAGCATGTCAGTTATTTCCTTAATCGATCCTTCTTGTTCTTGATTAAATAAAATAGATCTCTTAGTTTTAGTTATTGTTAGTTTAGGCCTGAGATTATCCTTACAAGATCGACTAATACCTTCTTGTCGGCCTTTAGATTTTATGTATGCAGTTGTGTTTGTTTTAAATCCCTTATTCTTGTTTCCACGACTCCTCCCATGAGATATTGTAATGTTTTTACTTCTAGTTAAATGATTAAGCCCAAATTCTTCAACTTGGACACTAGATTAGTTTTTGTGACCATGACCAGCACATTAGATCTATTTGTGACTACTCTATTTTTTACAACTTACATGTTTTATTTTCTTCTCAGCCTTTCACCATTCTCAATTTTTAAAAGTGCACTCTGTTTGTTGTTATCAATTATTGCTTCTAAGTCAACTTCATAAAACAAAGATAGATACTAATCAAAACCTACCTAAGAATTACCTTGGACAGAATTACCTATCTAAATTTATTCACTTATAATTCATATGTTATGACAAGATGGAGGATAATTTTCACTTAGTAAGTAGTGATACAAGTAATGAATGAATATACTTGTGTGCTCAATTAAAAAAAATATGAAGAAACCTCAACACTCTTTTCTTAGCTTATGATGTATTAAATTTTGGTTTGAAACAAGGAGTCAAAGCTTTTTGCATCAAATAAGAACCCATGAAATAGAATGAATGGTACTATTACCCTATCTATGAAAACTTAATTATTTTGATCAAACAAATAGATGAGAACACCCAAAGCAAATTGCTTCCACTTGAATTCATGCATGTATATCTAGGTGTTTATTTTTGAGAAATTATGTTCAAAAAGAGGTTGTACTCTCTAGTTTTACTATGATGTGTTCATTTGGAAAGATTGCCTTTCGGGATGGGTATCGAGCATGGGTTATCAAGGAAGCGAGTTTTCTTTTTCAAAACATACATGCAGTTACAACGGTTTATGCTTTGGCCAAAGTGAATTGAATGTTGAAACAAACATATGCACCATTGAGATAGATGGTTAATTGCCTAGTTCTTTACATTATATTTTCCCTACCATATCCTATTGATGAGATGCTGCATTCATAATAGAAATGCATGTAGATTGATAGGAACACACCAAATTCCACCCTGCACTTGTTTACATGTTGCTAGGCCCTTCGAGCAGGGTTAGGTATTCCTTAGTTTGAGGGATTCTGAGGAAGCGTGAGCTTCATGGTTGGGCAGAAAAAGTGCCTGAACCATGTTCTTGTCCTTCGGCACAGCAGATGGCCAATTGGTTGATGGTGGTCAAGGACTATTTGTTGAACTAACTTGATATTGATGACAATTGTACTCTTTTTGATCTATAATACTTTGTAAGGTGTTATGCTAATATTTGAAACCTGTAAAATTATTCTATCAGTAACTTCTATAATTGACTTCAGAACAATGTAATGAAACATATTGGATATCAAACTTATGAATGGAAAAGCTTGTTATTTATTTCGAAACTATTCTTGCAAAGTCATTAGATGTTCCTATTATTACTCCTTATGATGTTGTAGTTACTTTATTCACTTAATGTTAAAATGTGGTTTTTACTTCAATAATTATGTTGGTAATTTCTTAGTACTTTACACATCATATGAACCATGTTTGTCTTGTGCAACATCAACATGAACTAAGAGACCTTATCATGAAAACCATATTCACAACATCATGCACCTCATGACCATCACCTACCTTGAATCACTGTATCACCTTATCAACATCATGGCATCAACCTTGACATCAATGACAAACAATCTGTTGGCACTCATTTTGACCTGGAGGTTGATTTTGCATGTTTAGAGGGTTTCTTCATTTAAACCCTATATTTTCTTGCCCATCAGCATGACCTCGCAGGTGTTTTGGCAATCAGGTTGATGGCAGGGATGGTGTCATCGCTGAGACTTTGCCTATCGGGGGGGGAGCTTATTGTTATTCCGACAGTTTTGATCTCACCAATGGGGATTGTGGTGTGTTCTTTGTATGTCACTGGGACTTTGTGCTATTGGCGGAGATAATTTTTGTCCCACCGAGGGAGATGGTCAGGCCGATGAGGGTTTTTTTTGGGTGTTCATCGGCAGGAGTTTACATATCAGCCAGGCAGATAGGTGATTCACCGATGCATTGGATGTTCCCGAATGGAGTTTGGATTGATGTGCCATCGGCACGACATAGACTATCGGGTGAGCGGGCAGGTGTTGGGCCAATGGCATTTGTTTGGCCGATGGATATCTATCGGTGAAAGTATGGTCTATCGGCGAGGGATCTTTTTCTTGCTCTGATGACTTAGGTCTCGCCGAGTGTGGGATGTAGGGTTATTCGAAGGCATCGGTGTAACATTCTTCATTGGCTGGGAAGTTTTTGGTTTGGCCGATAGCTTTGGTCTGGCCGATGGGAGCATGGAGGGTGGCCATCGGGTGAACCGTGTGTATGGTCTCGCCAATGGTGTCATCAGCGTGGTGATTGTCATCGGCGAGGGTTTTTTAAGGGCCACCGATATATGTAGTCTGGCCGATGAAGTTGTTCATCAGTGTGATGGGGGACATCGGGTGAACTGTAGAATACCTGACCGATGGTCTACCTCTGGCCGATGGGGATGTTGGTGACTTGCGAAGGTGTTATCGGTATGACTTGTGTTGTCGGCGAGGATGGATTGCATTTAGCCAATAGCGTGGGTCTGGCCAACGAAGGGGCGGGGCCTAGCTTGTTGATGTATCAGCATGATTGGCTGTGTCAGCCAAGGGGTTTTTTGTTGGGCCGATGGTAGTCGTCTTGCCGAAGAGGGTGTATTTTGCTTGGCCATCGGAGAGACTTGGTAGATCGGTGAAGGTCTGGAGAGCTGGCCCGATGGTTCATCTCTGACCGATGGAGAGGCTTGCGGTGCGGTCGGTGAGACAATTGAGGTCGGCAGAGGATTTGTGGGCTTGGCCAATGGTGTTGGTCTCGGCGATGGGCTTTGGGCTGGGAGGCATGTGTCGAGCGTGGCAAAAGCGCTCGACACCTTTTGTCTTTGCGACCATGCTTATAAAGCGCTAAAGGGGTTTCCGCACTATGCATGTGGGATTATTCCCCTGTGTATTTTGAACCTGTGAAGAAGCACATTTTGGCGGGAAATTCTTTTTGAACGCTGCGGTGTTTTTCCTGGTGGTTGCGGGTAGTTGAGCCATCAATGGCGACAGTGCAGGGGTATGGGCGACAGGACAAGCGATCAAGTTGCCCCATTGTGGATGAAAACTCCTGGATGGTGGCACAGGGCTCAAAGCCACCCCTGTTGACTCTCCTACCTACTGCGTTGATGACTTATGGGCGCCATTTCTCATGGGCTGTATCTGGCAGTTTTTTGTAATAGTCATGTAATTAATTGCTGTGAGGTACACTTTCTGGCCAATATAGGCAGACTGTGTTACCATTGTTTTGGTCGTTGAAAGTTGAATATTTGGCTCTGTAACACAATACAGTTCGTTTTGGTTGCTCTGTACAGTTAAACCTGTGAGTTTATGTATCTCTTGTTGTACATTTTTGCATGAATCCACTGATTTCATGGTTAATTTTATATGAGAAATGCTATGTTAGCATGTGTTTTGTTAATTCTGTCTCCAGTATTGCATGTATCTTTCTTCTGAGTCTGGATATTTAAGCAATGTTTGAGACTCTAGAACATAGAATTCCTGTGTTGAATGTCTGATCTCTTAACTTCTGCTCAAGGGGTAGATTAAATTGTTCTTAGATTGAACATTGGGAAGGGTATACTGCAGTAGGGATGCCATAAGTATAGATAGCTTAACACTCTGTATTGGGAGATATCTGTAAGGCAGGTATCACATATGTCCCCCTGAAATCCAGTTTTAGCTGTTCATGTTGATCATTCATAGGTGTATGTCTACTGACTCTAGGCCCTGGATAGGCACCAATATTGCTTTGTGTTTGTGTTACAACCATGTCCAGCTTTGCATCTAAGCTTAAAATCAATATCAAAATCTAAAACAATCTTTAGGACATTAGAATTAGTTTTAGGATCCTCAGTCCTCTGTCTACAACTGCAAATAGGCCCAAAGCTAGCCCCTTTGCTCTTATCTTTCAGTTTTGGTCTACTTACAGGAGGACTTATCTGCTTTCTGTCAGCATCCCAGACTTTGTATGCATATCCTCATGGATGTTGAGTAGGGAATACCCCCCTAGGTTTTGCAGAGCCTGAAGAAGAAGAGGAGATAAAATATAGAGTCTATCTCCTATACTGTTGGCCCCTGGCCCAGAGATCCTGTTGATCATTGATGGCTACCTTGTAGGGAAATCTGGGAATAAGCATCCAGTCTGGGAAAAAACCAACAGAAATTGGCAACTCCGCTGGGGAGTTTGTGAAAGAACCATGATTTTCAAAAGAAAACAGTTCCTAGTAATAGGTGGCGACTCCGAAGTAATCTCCCAACCGGTCAAAGTAAAATTTATATGCGGGGGAGAAGATCCCAACAAAATCCTTTATTTGAAGAGTTACCAGTAATAAGAAGAATGATGTACAGAAGAAAGGGAGCTGTCTCAGTCAGTCATGAGGGTTCCCCCAGAAAAAATGATGATATGCAAGATAACCCTAGGCCATTAGGACAACATGTGCCTTACTTTTCAAATGCAGAAGCTGATATTCAGGGTGCATATGAGAGGCAACAGGGTGGTAGCGTGAGAATGAGGTCAGAGGTGTTCCAAGAACGCCCATTTCTAGACCCTAGTGAAAGGTTTGAAGAGGCAGAGTCTCTGAGGGATGATGAAGATGAAGATCAGAATATGGTAAAACCATCCTCCTCTAGGCCTAGCGAGGAAGAACTAGCTGATGAAATTAGGAGCTTAAGGGCTGAGTTCGAATATCAGCAGGCAATAACAATCAGAGATGACCTGAGGAAGAAAGTGCAAGCTTTAAGGGCTGCCCAAAATAATTCAATTCCTACCCTTGAGAATGCAAATGTGTAGAGACATCAACAGAGAAATGAAGTGCAACATCAGCATAATGATGAGAGACAAAATGTGAATGATGCTAGGATACCACTGAACAATGTAAGAAACCAGAATGCAAACAGAAATATTAATATTAATCAGTTTGACAGATAGCCCATGCAGTTAGATAGATTCAGACAGCTGGTATTTGATGGTATTCCTGGGTATCCTAACCCCATTGACAAGCATCTGAGGCTACAAGTGCCTAAATTTTCAGGAAACAACACAGTGTCAGGAGAAGATCATCTAAAAGCTTTTCAAAATGTCATGGATAACTTTGAGGTTGAACATGAGGATGTTTTCATGAAGTCATTCATGCAATCTTTAGTAGATGAGGCAAGGGAATGGTAAAAGAATTTGCTTGACTGGAGTATTTCATCATGGGATGATTTTAAAAGGATGTTCAAGGAGCAATATGGTGACAAAACTGACCCTAGCTTTTTTGTAAATGAGTTTACCAGTATCACTAAAGGGTCAAATGAGCAGGTTGCAGATTTTAATGCAAGATTTACTAAAGTGTTAAACAAATTGCCACATCACATGAGGCCAAATGAACCTATGTGCATAATATTGTATATCAACGCCTTTGATGCAAAAACTGCATATGGATTAGGAGATAAAAGTCCTGCTGCTATCAGGGATGCTTTCAGAATTGCAGTAAATATTGAGAACAATAGGAAAGCATCAGGCAAGACTAACAGAAGGGATGATGTGAAAATTCTGCAGAATCCAAACAAGCCTTAGAACACTCAAGGTAATACATCTGCCCCTGAAGATAAGATAGACAAATTGGCAAATGTTGTTAAGGACCTAAGCTATAGACTAGCTAGAAGTGAAAAAGGGATAGGTCCTGATAGGCAAGTCTATCAAAGGCAGGAAAAGAGGCCATCATTGCATGATATGCCTTATAATACCAATTGGCATAATGGTAAGCCTATATTCCCACATAACAACACAGATAAGAGGACTCAACATGTCAAAGAAACTCCTGATCCTCTAAAGAAAGCTGTAAATATTATTGATGATACTCCATGGTCTATAATTTGTCAGATGCCACATTCACAGTCACAGTGTATGATTGCCCAGTCCTTGTGTGATAATACTACATCTTGTAATGAATGCAATGAGCCACATTATGTGCAAGATGATGATGTTAATATGATGTCCACAAACAATGGATACCCCATTTATGATGCTGATGAGAGTACAGATAATGGAATTCAGGCCTGTCAACAAGACTTTTATGATGAAGGTAATGAAGAGAGCTATGTGTATGCTCAGAGCTCACACAATTTTCTGAGTAACTTACAACGACCTTCTGATGAGGAAATTAGGGCCTTCATAGCTGCAGCAGTTGCTCAAGTCAAGAGTAACTACAATCTCAGAGGTAAAGCTCAGATAAGTAGCCTGCGTCAACCAGAAGATGTTTCTGCAGGTCAGCCAGTGCATGGTCATAAAGGAATTGAACCACAAAAAAGGTAGTGGGGTAATAATAAACAAAATTTTAGACATAGAACAGGTCATGAATCTCAAGGACCAGAAAATAGAATCCCTCAGGCTGAAGATCAAAGCAAAGGTTCCCAAGACAAGAATGATGATCAGGGAACTATGAAAGTAAAAGCTAAATCAACTCAGGATAAAAACAAGATTGTGGAGCAAGCTACAACTGTTACACAAAATTATGCTCCATTTGATATAGCTCAAGTCCTCTCCCAGGTAAAAGTCTCTGTTCCACTTATGGAACTGATGAAGGTTGAAGAGATCAAGAATATGACAATATCCCTAATTTCAAGGGTGCCTTTTCAAGCTAAACAAAATGTTCAGACCCAGGGTGAGAAACATGTCATGTATAATGAAGAAGATGAGGCTCCTGAAGTCTATTTAGGAGTGACTATGACAAAGTGTCCTTCACAAGTGGAACCATTTTATGTATCCCTGGTTATAAATGGAAAAATAATCAGAAATTGTATGCTTGACTCTGGAGCATCTACAAATGTCATGCCTTTAGCAGTCATGCAACAAGCTGGATTAAAAATTGACAAGGCATGTGGAAAATGTTATGCTATGGATGCCAGAGAGGTACCAGTTATTGGAATCATGAAGGATGTAGATTTCAAACTGGCAGCATTTCCTAAGAAAAGATATAAAATGAATATAACAGTGGTTGACATCAAGCCACAGTATGGTATGTTGTTGTCAAGAAGATGGGTAGCATTAATTGGTGGAAGTATGCAGTTGGACCTGTCATATGCCATGATTCCAATGAATGGCAGGGATGTTAAGCTAATCAAAGAACAAAGATCATCAGAGACAGTGGAAGACCAAGAAGCAGAGGAACATATATGCTTTGTAAACACTGACTGTGATAACTTCAAGGTTGTCTCAGATGATAGAGAAGATAAAGAGAAAAATGTCTGCAGTGAAGAGCTAGACCAGCACGGTCTGTGGACCATGTATTTTGATGGAGCTTGTGCAAAAGAAGGCTCTGGAGCTGGAGTTGTTTTCCTGTCTCCAACTAGTAAGCTCCTCAAATTTTCTTTCTTGCTGAGCTTTGTTTGCACAAACAACATTGCAGAATATGAGGCTTTAATCTTAGGCCTAAATATAGCTCTCAAACATGGAATCAAAATGCTAAGAGTATTTGGGGATTCTGAGCTGATTGTATCCCAAATTAGAGATAGGTATGCTTCAAAAAACAAAAAGATTGAAACAATACAAGCATGCTATTTGGGATACCATTGAACTCTTTGATGCATTTTCAATAGGCTGGGTAGAGAGATCAAAGAATGTTATGGCTGATTTCTTAGCTAATGTTGCAATAAGGCCAGATGACATCACTCTGTCAGATGTTACAAATGTAGAAGTTAAAATCAGGCCCACAGTACTAGAAAATATATGCAGTTGGCAAGTGTTTGATGATGATAGGGATTTGTTAAAATTTTTGCACTGCATAGATGAATATGAGAATCAAGAAATTGATTTCCAATCTTTTGTAGAGACTATAGATGGAAAAGAAACTCTTGTGGGAAAAGAGATAATTCAATTGAAGACTAATAAAATCCCTAGAGGGTTAGTAGCTTTGGAAAGAGCTTTTGACAGTAGAGACAAATTGGTCACAAGGACATCTCCCACAAATAAGGAAGATTTAGAAGAGATAAATTTGGGGACATCTCAAGCCCCCAAGAAGGTATACATTGGTAAACAGCTCAAACCACACATCAGGAGTATGCTGATTGCATTACTGAAAAGGTATAAACATGTTTTTGCTTGGTCATATGAGGACCTAAAAGCCTATAAGGAAGATTTATTCCAGCATGAGATCCCATTGAAGCCTAGAGCTAAGCCATTTAGACAAAGGCAAAGACCTATTAATCCTACCTTAGCTCCAAAGATGCAAGAAGAGCTTAAAAGGCTTAGGGAAGCTAGAATAATTGTGCCAATTAGACATTCAACTTGGGCGTCTAACCTTGTCCCAGTTAGAAAAAAGGACGGTGATATTAGGCTTTGTGTTGATTTCAGGAACTTGAATGTATCCTCTTTAAAGGATAACTATCCACTGCCTATTATGGAAGCTATGTTGCAGAGAGTGACTGGTTGTGAACTCTTATCCATGATGGATGGATTTTCAGGTTATAATCAGGTGAAGGTAAAGGAATCAGAACAGTACAAGACTGCCTTCACCACTCCATGGGGAACTTATGTATATGTTAGAATGCCATTTGGACTAACAAATGCAGGTGCTACATTTCAAAGAGCAATGGATGTTGCTTTTGCAGGGTTGATTGATTCAATCCTGGCTGTATATCAGGATGACTTGACTGCATATTCAAAGAAGGAAGAGCAGCATTGTTTGCATCTAGAGCAGATTTTCATAAGAGCACTAGAGTATGGTATTTCTTTAAATCCAAAGAAGTGTGCCTTTGGGGTAGTTGAAGGAAAGCTCCTGGGACACATTGTTTCCAAGGATGGAGCTAGGATAGATCCAGAGAGAGTGGCTGCTATTGACAGAATTCAAATGCCAAAAACTGTAAAAGGAGTTCAGTCCTTCTTTGGACAGATAAATTTTGTTAGGAGATTTGTTCCCAACTTTGTAGAAATTACAAGGAACATTTCTAAGATGATGAAGAAGGATGCAACTGTCAACTGGGAAAGTGAAGCAATAGAATCATTTCAGAGTATCAAAGAGGCAATCAAGATGGCCCTTGTTCTTAAATCTCCTGATTTTTCTAGGCCATTCCAAGTATTTTCATTTGCTTCCTTTCACACTGTTGCTGCATGTTTGCTACAGAAAAATGAAGATGGTTTTGAACAGCCTATAGCTTTCTTCAGTATGTCCTTGCAGGCTTCTGAGTTGAAGTATGATATTATGGAAAAATAGGCATATGCACTAGTCCGAGCCATCAAAAGTTTTAGACCATACCTGGTAGGATCACATATAATTGCATATGTACCCCATGCAGCAGTCAAAGACATATTCACTCAACAGGAGGTGACTGGGAGAAGGTGTAGATGGATAAACAAACTGTAGGAGTTCAACATAGAGATACAAATTACCAAGTTGGTAAGAGGACAAGGATTAGCCAAGATGATGTCACAGTCAAACTTGGAAGCATGCCAAGTTAATGCAGTCCAAAATGAGAGTGTAAATGTATCAAGATCTGAATGGTACAAGGATATTATCTACTAGCAAAATCTGAATTGTCCTTCCCATTTCAGTGATAGTCAAAAGAGGACTTTAAAGTTACATGCAATCAGGTATGTTATTGTTCAAGGTGAGCTATACTGGAAAAACCCTGATGGTGTGCTGCTGAGATGTCTGGATGAGGATATGGCTAACAATGTTTTGATTGATATGCATAAAAGATTGTGTGGTGGACATTATACTACCCAAACAAGAGCTCATAAGACTCTTAGAGCAGGATATTGGTGGCCCACTCTCTTTTCAGATGCACAAAGGTTAGTGAGGAAGTGTGACCCTTGCCAAAGATTCTCAGGAAAATTGAGATATGATGGTACTTTAGCTCTCAGAACTGTAACTGTGGATGCTCCATTTCAGCAATGGGGAATTGACTTCATAGGTGAAATTGCAGACAAGTCAAGTGGGGGACACAGTTGGATTTTGGTGGCAACTGATTACTTTACCAAATGGATCGAGGCCATTCCAACTAAGAGAGCTACAAGTAAGGTGGTGATGGATTTCATATTGGAAAATGTTATCATCAGGTTTGGAGTACCATTCAAGATAGTCATTGATAATGCTATGTGTTTCAGATCAGGTGAATTTGTTGATTTTTGCAACAAATATGGGATCAATCTATCATATGCATCACCATACCACCCACAAGGAAATGGTCAAGCAGAATCAAGAAATAAAAGCATCATGAAAATTATCAAGAGGATACTGGACAAGAACAAGAGAGCTTGGGACTCAAAGTTAAAGTTAGCAATATGGGCTAATAGAGTGACAGTAAAAAAGGCTATTGGAATGTCACCCTTTGAGCTAGTATATGGTGCATCAGCCAGATTGCCCATAAACAATCTCCTACCAGTTTATAGATTCATCCAGGAAAATGATGAGGAGATTGAAGACTCCATGACAGAAAGAGTGAACCGGCTGGTTGCACTAGATAAAAACAGAAGGAAAGCACACCAGATCAACCTCAAGAGACAACAAGATGTGAAATATCAATTTGATAGGAGAGCTACAAAAAGGAAGTTTCAAGTCAATGATCTGGTGCTCATCTGGAATGCAAAAAATCAGGACAAGGGTAAACATGGTAAGTTTGAACCCTTATGGATGGGCCCATATCAGATTTGCAGTATTCATGGGGAGGATTCTTATTTCCTCCAGGCCCTAGATGGTGAAGTTCTGGAATTGCCTGTGCATGGCCAATTCCTTAAGTTTTATTTTGCATAGATGGCCTATCCCTGTGCACATTTGTAAAAATATGTATATAATGTAGATGTCTTGTACATGTTCGTGCCTTTTTGGTTTTTGCCTGGTCTGCCCGGAGATCTGGTTCTCGCTGCAGGTTTTTCACCTGCACGTCCCCATTCGGAGCCAGTGTTGGCACTCATTTTGACCTGGAGGTTGATTTTACATGTTTAGAGGGTTTCTTCATTTAAACCCTATATTTTCTTGCCCATCGGCATGACCTCGTAGGTGTTTTGGTGATCAGGTTGATGGCAGGGATGGTGTCATCGCTGAGACTTTGCCTATCGGGGGGGAGCTTATTGTTATTCTGACAGTTTTGATCTCACCGATGGGGATTGTGGTGTGTTCTTTGTATGTCGCTGGGACTTTGTGCTATCGGCGGAGATAATGTTTGTCCCGCCGAGGGAGATGGTCAGGCCAATGAGGGTTTTTTTTGGGTCTTCATCGGCAGGAGTTTGCATATCAGCCAGGCAGATAGGTGATTCACCGATGCATTGGATGTTCCCGAATGGAGTTTGGATTGATGTGCCATCGGCACGACATAGACTATCAGGTGAGTAGGCAGGTGTTGGGCCGATGGCATTTGTTTGGCCGATGGATATCTATCGGTGAAAGTATGGTCTATCGGTGAGGGATCTTTTTCTTGCTCCGATGACTTAGGTCTCGCCGAGTGCGGGATGCAGGGTTATTCGAAGGCATCGGCATAACATTCTTCATTGGCTGGGAAGTTTTTGGTTTGGCCGATAGCTTTGGTCTGGCTGACGGGAGCATGGAGGGTGGCCATCGGGTGAACCATGTGTATGGTCTCGCCGATGGTGTCATCAGCATGGTGATTGTCATCGGTAAGGGTTTTTTAGGGGCCGCCGATATATGTAGTCTGGCTGATGAAGTTGTTCATCGGCATGATGGGGGACATTGCGTGAACTGCAGAATACCTGACGGATGGTCTACCTCTGGCCGATGGGGATGTTGGTGACTTGCGGATGTGTTATCGATATGACTTGTGTTGTTGGCGAGGATGGATTGCATTTAGCCGATAGCGTGGGTCTGGCTGACGAAGGGGCGGGGCCTAGCTTGTTGATGTATCAGCGTGATTGGCTATGTCGGCCGAGGGGTTTTTTGCTGGGCCGATGGTAGTCATCTTGCCGAAGAGGGTGTATTTTGCTTGGCCATTGGAGAGACTTGGTAGATCGGGGAAGGTCTGGAGAGCTGGCCTGATGGTTCATCTCTGACCGATGGAGAGGCTTGCAGTGCGGTCGGTGAGACAATTGAGGTCGGCGGAGGATTTGTGGGCTTGGCCAATGGTGTTGGTCTCGGTGATGGGCTTTGGGCTGAGAGGCATGTGTCGAGCGTGGCAAAAGTGCTCGACACCTTTTGTCTTTGTGACCATGCTTATAAAGCGCTAAAGGGGTTTCCGCACTATGCATGTGGGATTATTCCCCTGTATATTTTGAACCTGTGAAGAAGCACATTTTAGCGGGAAATTCTTTTTGAATGCTGCGATGTTTTTCCTGGTGGTTGTGGGTAGTTGAGCCATCAATGGCGACAGTGTAGGGGTATGGGTGACGGGACAAGAGATCAAGTTGCCCCATTGTGGATGAAAACTCCCAAATGGTGGCACAGGGCTCGAGGCCACCCCTATCGACTCTCGTGCCTATTGCGTTGATGACTTATGGGCACCATTTCTCATGGGCTGTATCTGGCGGTTTTTTGTAATAGTCATGTAATTAATTACTGTGAGGTACACTTTCTGGCCAATATAGGCAGACTGTGTTACCATTGTTTTGGTTGTTGAAAGTTGAATATTTGGCTCTGTAACACAATACAGTTCGTTTTGGTTGCTCTGTACAGTTAAACCTGTGAGTTTATGTATCTCTTGTTTTACATTTTTGCATGAATCCACTGATTTCATGGTTAATTTTATATGAGAAATGCTATGTTAGCATGTGTTTTGTTAATTCTGTCTCTAGTATTGCATGTATCTTTCTTCTGAGTCTGGATATTTAAGCAATGTTTGAGACTCTAGAACATAGAATTCCTACGTTGAATGTTTGATCTCTTAACTTCTGCTCAAGGGGTAGATTAAATTGTTCTCAGATTGAACATTGGGAAGGGTATACTGCAGTAGGGATGCCATAAGTATAGATAGCTTAACACTCTGTATTGGGAGATATCTGTAAGGCAGGTATCACATATGTCCCCCTGAAATCCAGTTTTAGCTGTTCATGCTGATCATTCACAGGTGTATGTCTACTGACTCCAGGCCCTGGATAGGCACCAATCTTGCTTTGTGTTTGTGTTACAACCATGTCCAGCTTTGCATCCAAGCTTAAAATCAAAATCAAAATCTAAAACAATCTTTAGGACATTAGAATTAGTTTTAGGATCCTCAGTCCTCTGTCTACAACTGCAAATAGGCCCAAAGCTAGCCCCTTTGCTCTTATCTTTCAGTTTTGGTCTACTTACAGGAGGACTTATCTACTTTCTGTCAGCATCCCAGCCTTTGTATGCATATCCTCATGGATGTTGAGTAGGGAATACCCCCCTAGGTTTTGCAGAGCCTGAAGAAGAAGAGGAGATAAAATATAGAGTCTATCTCCTATACTGTTGGCCCCTGGCCCAGAGATCCTGTTGATTGATGGCTACCTTGTAGGGAAATCTGGGAATAAGCATCCAGTCTGGGAAAAAACCAACACAATCTACAAATTGCTTTATGGAATTAGAGTCAAATTGGTAAATTTGATGACATGATACATATTAACATGGTGAGATGCAAAGTATACATTTATAATATTAACCACATTCTCGAAGGGATTGTTGATGACTTATGGAAGCCTATAGCCCCAATGTTATGTTGCATACTCAAATTAGGTAAGACTCAATGTACTATCATAACCTCACCTTATATGCAAGAGGAATTACATTTAATAACCACAATGGTCATCAAGTGCTCATAAGCATATGATTTTGACTATCTTATTCAAGACAACAAACATACTCTTTGCATCCCAATATGGTATAATAACAAGAAATTAATAAATATTTTCAATTGAGCAACTCATAAAGAATATGGATCAACATACTCATTTTAATATTTTCAATTGAGAAACTCATAAAGAATATGAATATTTTCTATTGAACATGATGATTCATTTTTATTTTAAAAACAACTTTTATCTTTTAGTTCTAGAATGAGGTTTAGGTGATACTTGAATAACAATAGCTGGCTTATTGGATCAACAAACATCCTATGTAATACAATTGGACTTTAAATATTTGAAGTAACCATCTACAAATATCCATTGAAACATGGATTTATAATGCAAATATGGACGCCATCAATAAAAAAGATTTGTATTAACCAAATATCCATATAGGCATACATCAATATCTGTCGATATAAGTATAACATATATACAAAATAGCCATATAGGCTTACAAGAATTCCATATAGGTATACAATGTCTCCTATATGCAATACAAAATATATATCCACAAATGCCATATAGGCATACAAAAAAGGACCCCAATAAGCATTCATTCCCCTCTTTTTGGTGAAGGGAATAGATCACGAGCAGCCTTTGATCTTCAGGAGGATGGAGATATGTATGAGGGTGGTCTACTACAAACCTAAGGGCTGCTCCTCCTATTTAGTTCTTCAAGGATTTGTAGCTGTTACAATAAAAAGTATCGACATTAATATATAGAAATTACATGTTATAAAAAATGAAACATTTAACAAAATAATCACTTACCGCTACCATATAGTCTATCTCCTCATTTGCCTTAGTAGTAGGATTAGGCTGTGGTGATGTCATGTCCTATAGAAACCATCCAGATAGAAATTAAACTTCAAATCAATAATCATTTGATTTTTCAAAAATAAACAACTATAACAATGAATGTAATTTGAAATTTACTAATCTGTCTCATACCCCTGTCAAAGGCATAGAGCTATGAACCATAGTGGACAGAGCATGCTCCATTGCTCTATGAACTTTGGGAGGTGTCTTTGTAGCCTGTATCATCTGAAAATAAAACAACACTATTGAATTATGAAACTAGAATAGTGATGCAAGTCATGGCTCCTAACATACACACATGTTCACCTAAACATGGAAGTACACACAATAAAGCACACTATGATATTCATTGTCAACAATGCATCACTATGATACAACTAGACACATAATATACATAATCATAGTGAAGATTTTTCTCTCTTGGTGATATACTATAGCTCTTTCTTATGCTTCCTCAAGTCTCCATTGTTGTTGTGCTCTTTTGGTACATGTTTATGCGAGTTCTTGAAGGATTTTGTGCTCTCTTTCATCTCAAAGAATATAGTAGCATTAAATGAAGGGTACTCATTAGACTTAGGTGGGTTAGATGTAGGGATGGAAGAGATTGAGCCAATAGGATTGACATAAGTTTGTAGGGGAAAGGGTTAGTGTAGATTTGAAGATTTTGGTTAGGGGTGACTTGTTTGCCCCATAATTAATACCTAAAACCTAGATGATGTTTGAGTCAAGCATATGCTATATAAGATGTCATAGGCTGATGCCTCTCATTGGTGTCATGTCCTGGGGTCTAATTGGTGGTAATTGGATGAGATTATTAGAGAGAATTTGTCGAAGAATAGTTTGGAGGGGATCAATGTTAATACAAGCTTTGGTAGACATGTATGGACAATGTGGTAGCATAGACAAGGCAGTGAACTATTTGAAAAGATGCCTCAAAGAAAAGTGGGCTCATGGTGATGTCCTTGTCTATGCATCTGCTTCTCATGGCATTCCATGAGAGCAGATTTCTTTGAGGCATTTTTTCAAATTTAACTATATTGTAATTAAAATTTTGTCATCTATCAACATCTAGCTATTAATTATGCAATGTCTAATAATGCTTTGAGTTTGAAAGATGTGCAATGTAATGTAATCAATGATATGAATATACTATACAAAAATCTAGTAAGTACAATTCATTAGTTAAACTATTTATTTTATTACCTCAGTGAAGCTTTGAACTACACCACCACTAGTAGGTGTTGCCATGAAATATCCAAGATTAACCTATTCAACATCCAAAATCAGCTATTAGAATACCATTCATATAACAATGCTATTCACATGTAATATTATAATTGTTTACTAGTTACATACCTCGGCAATAGATGTCGTAGTGTAAAATGTAGGTGGAGTACTGCTGAGAACTACATCAATGCTATGATCCTGAAATTTCATCAAAATTATCAAACTAAATTAGTTACTCTTGCATTTCAAAAATGAAATTTAATAAATTAAATTCAATGAACTTGCTAACATTTACCTGAGTATCAAGGCCAAAAGTCTCACTTAGGAGGGTGTCTGTCATCACCATATGCTTAGCTGTAGATGTAGCCTACGCACCTGCATCCTGACTATCCATGGGGTCATAACCATAGGCTGACCTGCAAGTTTGACAAGTATGGGGTGGAACCCTATTCCTTGCACTCTCCCCCAACCCATGCTATGCTGCTGGACTAGCATGCTCTATGATGCTCTATGTCAAGGCACTAATGGACTGAAGTGTCTCGACCTCAACACTCTCCTTCACAATAGAAGGGATAGACACATGCTCATGGGTTGGTCTGCTGACTACTCATCTCACTGGCCGCTGTGGGTCAACACATGCCCCTGGTCTATCTTGTGCTAATCCCCCACCTCTACCTTAAAACTCCCACATATCAAAATAGTTTGGCACTTTATTGAGGAAAAACTCACAGTGGAGTTTCCTCAAAAAGTATTGCAGGACCTCATTATTGTTGCATGGAGGATGGTCAAAAACCAGCCACCACCTCTGCCCAAAACTGTCCCTTATCGCATGGTTGTTGCACCAATGGATAGGGAACCTCTTGCATGTAATGGGGGGAGGTTGATTTGTACATGGGTTTGTGAAAATGGAACACGAGTCCAATTTTGTACTTTGTAACTTTTTTATTTCTTCATACGATAGCTTGTCTGCATAATACTCTCTAAATTCTCTCCTCTTTTTCGACCAACTAGATATTTGCTTGCTAATTGAATCTACATTTGATAACATAGATTCAAGAGATTGAGCAAGCGTGGATCTATGCAAGGTTGAAGTTGAAGGATCTTTCAACCTTGCAATTATGTCTTCAATTTATTTTTTATTGTTTTTAGTTTGCCCCATTAGATTTTCATTTGTTTTACGGGCATGTCGAGGAATGGATGGAGGAGTTTGTTGTTTGGGTTGTTCTTTGATAGGTATTTCCTCTTCAGGTGATTCAAGATTTTATGGATTTTTAGGAGGAGGAGGAGGAGCATTAACATTTCCTGTCAATTAGGGAAATTTACATCAAAAATCAACTTAAACCTACCTGTTTAGAAACAAATTCACACAAGAAAACAAATAAAACTCACTCCTTTAGCCTTCTCGACATCATGGCGACATTTTGGCGATGAATCAGCAAGATTTTGGTGTCAAATTTGGTCTTCAAAAATGCAAGCGTGCTCCTTAGGGTTTGCAGGCCGTAAGTGTAGAGAAAACAAAAGGAATGAATGAACAGAAATGCTCTTTTTTTATAAATAGTCAAACATAACACGCTCATGTTATAACATGAGCACGTTATGGCTTGGTTTTGCTGAGCCTTAGGCTCATCATCACCGAACCATAACGCGCTCGCATTATGGCTTAAATTTTTTTGAAAAAATGTTGGCCACTTTTTGGCCCCCCAACTTTTTGCACCTGTCCCATGCTTATGTTGCCAACACCATGCATGATATAAAAAAACCATGGCGGTTGGGAATTAATGAAATTTGAAAATATATATGGCCTCCTATCTCCTTGTGCTTATTTCTGAATTTAGGGTCCTATGAGGTTGTCCTTGTTTATTTTTCTACATTATTGATTGCTATTCTCATGAACAAGGTGTCAAGTTTTGCAAGTATTCAACACCCAAGAGGATAATTTTAAGTTGAAATCCTATATATGCATTGATGTAATTTATCATAATGGTTGGTCCTTGGGATATATGTGTCTAAGCTTTGTCTAGAGGACCAAGTGATGCATGTCAAGTTCTGTAAGGGTGAGATCATACTTTGTAAACTAGAGGAAGGGTATTGAAGAAAGGATACATTTGAAACTAAGTGTCTCCATGGTAGATTGTAATGATTTATGGGAACCTTTGTGTAATGCCCCAAGATTACACTAAATACATTAATGGTTAAACATAGACCAAACTATTTTTTTGTGATACAAAATGTTATTAAGAAACCATTCAAAATATTTACATTCTCAAGGTGTTATAAAAACCTAAATAACACACTTTGAATGCACACCAATACACAATGCAAGGTGACACAAGTGGAAGACTTAACAATACCATTGGACTAAACACCATGGTTGTCATAGAAAATGAGGCACAGAGGGAGTTAGTATTTCAAAGACCATTAAAAAGCCTCACAACATCTCTACTAGGCCACCCCTCTGATACACAAAGTTATGGGAAGTAAAAGGCCAAAATTTCCAAAGTTCAAGTTTCAAGAAGAACTTGCACTTGGCTTAGGTTTAAAAAATGTGATGTAACTTGAAACTTGCACACACAAGATTAATTTTGGGTTCTAGGTCACATTCGCACACTAAACCCTCTCAAACTTTGAGTTCCATTTGCATATCACATTCTTCAAAATGACAAGATGACCTTGAACTCCAACCCTATGACAAATTTAGGATCTAGAACTAATTTACATTTGCACATCTACAATTTGCTAAAGAACTCTAGTTCCTAGCTTAGAATTACCTTGAACATTAGAAACCATTTACATTTTTCATATCTACAAAGTGTAAATGAACTACAAACTCTAGATCACCTACAACCTCAAAATCTGGAAGTTAACTACAACATGCACTATGCAAAGTGTGATGAAATTTCAAAATCTAGACCTCTTGCACTTTAGGTTTTGAGGACCTACTAGAACTAGAAGTTTCGGCTAGAAAACCTAGTTGGATGCAATTTCAAACTATGTAGTCCAAGATGCAAAATAGAGCGATAAAATACTAAGGCATACAAATAGAAAGCATAACTTTTGCACTTAATGAGGCATAGCTTCCTCAATTTTTGTGTTGTTTAGAAATGGTTCAAGACACGCGTTTAAGTGATTGCGAGCTTTGACTTGGACACACAAGAGACTCCTAAAGGGAATAGTTTTCAAGAAACAAGTTGGAAAGAGATTTCTACTTCCAATACATTAATTAATAAAGGAAATTACATAACTAAAAATGAGATAATGGAAATAACATCTAACTCTATAAACTTGCCATGCCATCAACAAATAATACTCTTAATAGACTCTCCAACTAGCTCAAAGGTCCATGTGGTTCCAAATGGCGGTATAACACCACCAAACAATGCGGAACCCTTAGGCCCACCCCATTGAGCTGAGAGATGGTTGGATGGTATAAACACGCACACACACATGTAAGACAAGGGAATATGGCAACACTCTCACACCACTTGACATATATACAATGTACCACATTCACATGAATGCACTAAAATGTAGAAATCTCATAAGTACACACATACATGATCAAAACACACTGAATATAAAATTTGATTGAAGGTAAGGGTGAGGACCTAGAGACAAGACAAGGAGTGCCATCATAGTAGCAAAATGGCTCCACGGGGTATTGGGATTAGGTCTTCCTCCTAGGAGGATACTTCGTGTCATTCACCAACTTCCAATTTATGCAACATGTACTTTGACAACCAAGATCAAATGAATACAAGACATTCAATCATGGCACACCAAATCTTTATTAATCATTTATAAACCCGTGTACATTACATTATCATTTGATTTGAAAATTTATCCCCACCCTACCTAGTGATCCCCTTGTATCTTGGAAAATGCTGATAGTTCACTCCTTTCCTACTCTATACTTCAATCTTACAAATCCAACACCCCAAAATTCATGATTTGGGAATGGAAAGGAATTTGATAAAATACGTTTTATAGCACATCACTGAAAGATGCAAGATTCCAATTTATAAGGGACTATCCTTTTCACAAAATAAAACATTCAATTAAGCCCTAAAATATAATTTTTTACATTTATTTCCCAAGACTTGTAAAACCATAATATTTTCCATTCCTCCATTAATGGAGATGAATGTAACATTCAAATTTTCCATTTTCTAAATTTAAAGGAAATTTACAAACATTGAAATTACCCTCTTATGCATAAGAATAAAAAAAAGTGACAGTAAGGGACTACCGAAAAAGGCTAAAACTAAAACAGCTAAAGATAAGACTGAGGGTAACACTTTGGGTGTTAGAAGATCTGGCAGAATTGCAGGCAAACTAGGCCCTTAGGCTAAATTGATAGAATACTCTGAAAGTGACTCGGTTATGTCTACTCAGGAGGGAGAACTATCTAAAGCTGAAGACATCAAAGTGCAGGAGATCTCGGAGGAGACTGAAGGGGTGGAGGAAAAGGATATATAGGATGAGGACTTTAATGGTGGGGATTCTATGCTTTGAGATCATACTCAAGATGGGGAGGGGATGACAATTGAGAAGGTTGAGGAAGATGCTAGGGAGGAAGGTGCCAATTAGGAGGATGAAATGTTTGCTCTGATTCCAGAAGCTTCTTTCCCTCAGACACTTCATAAATAGTATGCTTTGCTGCTCAGCTATGGTTAATTTGACTCTTTTGCAGGAGTAGGATACCCTTGCACATGGTGCGGATGAAGAGAAGACTAAAGAGTTTGATAAAATTTATGACTTCCTGTCTAAAGGCTGGGAGGATGTTTCTTCCTGGCTTTGTCTCTTTGCTTTCTATTTCTTTCTGCTGTTAGACTGCTACTACTTACTATTTGCTGTTAATTGGCTGTCAATGATGTAGTTGCTGTTAGTGGCTCTTTTTGTTCGTGAGCCTTTGTTGTCCTTTTTTGGGTTGTTTTGTAAGGGTTCGGCCCCTAGTTTTTGCCACCTTATTTTATCAAAAACATGCACAACAACTAGATTCTTAAATAAAATAAGGAAAGAGAATTCTACACAAATCTTTCCATAGTAATTTCCCTATTCTAGAGATTTTCAATTTCAAAGCATAAATTTAAAGATGCAGATCACAACATAAAATTACAATTTAAACTAACTCCTATAGTAAATAAACCATGTGCAACCACCTATTGTAATCATGGTAATGGAGAATTTCCATTTCAATTCAAATTATAAAGCATGAACAAAGAGGGAAAAATACCTTCTAGCCAAATCTCACACAATGGAGGAGAATTATTTTTTTTGAAACAAGCACACCACTAAACAATCCTTTGTCACAACAAACAGAGTCCACTACAATAAATATCTACTTAAAATAATTCTTGAAACTTTCCTTTCAATCTTTCAAAAATTATTTTCTAATGAAGCAAGAAGAGGGTTTGAGCAAGAGTTTGAAAAAGTGAAAATGAAAATACAAGCCTATATTTCTTTTGTCAAAATTCCCTAAACCCCTTTCCCTTTTTTTCTTCCTTTTCCCACTTAAACTAGATATTATAAAATTGGTTTTTTTAAAATTAAATAATTCTAACTTAGGTTTCTCCACACTCATTAAATAGGGTAAAGCTAATACATTTCAAATGACTTAAGAATAATATTTTCCATTAACATTTTAATTAATTTAAAATTTTAATTTAGTAAAGAAAATCTATTTTCCTTATGCAAATTATTCTAATTTCGTAAAGCAATTGAATTTACTTTAATTTTCCTTTCACCTAGAATAATAAAATACCATAGACCTTTTCTACTAAAGTACAATTAATATACTTTTTACAAACACAAAAAATACCTATTTCGAAGTAATTTTAAATAAAACTAAAGAACATAAATAACCATGTGCAAAGACATACCCACACTTTATGGGTTTCACAACATGCAAATTCTAGAATCACCATCGATTCAAATCCAAGTTTACATAGGAATATACAAGATCCATGTCTCATACTCAAACTAAGTGAGATAAAGGTTAACAAGTTTTATCCAATATGAATGTCTTCTATATAACCACCATTGGGGAATAACCCTAACCTACACACTCAGGTCAAACATTAGGCATACCTACACCATATAAAAGAGCTAAAGAAAAGCATAAGCACTGAACATGGCATCATGTCATATGAATCAACTAAACATCACATCTAACATGAATCATCAACCATGAACATAACAATGTAGTAACCGATAATAATCCAAAATACTAATCCAAGTAAAATAACCACATCTATATAACGTATAGTAAAAGAAATGGAATATTAATTGTCTAAAGTCCAACATATAAGGTCATAACATATGCATCCATAGTTAGAAATCTAGATACCAATACAAAACTTCATCAAAAACACATCGATGGAATAATATAATATAATCACTAATAATAATATCATATCTAAACAAAAGTCATTAGGTGACAAGGCAAAAGTACTAGAGGCATTATTTCCCCCCTAAAACTAGGCTTCCTCATGGAATCCTTAAACAAGGTGAGGATAAATGATCCTCAACAATGTGGCATCCTCCCAAGTAGTTGTGGAATCATTTAGAGGGTCCTACTCGACCCTTATTGTAATGCCCCACCTAGGAACCTCAGAGAACAACACAACTATGCTATACAAACAGGACATTTTTTTTTTAAATGTTAGAAATAACAAGTAATGTTGAACATATCTATACATATCATTAAACTGAGCATTATCCTCTAAGGTTCCACAACTGCATTACTTAACAAACTATTTATAGGATCAACATTATGAATTAAATAACAACAATAATTCATTCTAAATGTATTGTATCAAATGAATTGAGTAAACACATTCATTTCCATATTGTATCATCAGAAAGGTAGACATCAAGATCATGAATATAGGATTTCAAGTACATATACAATTTTCTTTACATGAGAGTACATCATTACAATGTTAAAAATATCACTTTCTTGAAGACATTGGAGTACATACATCAAAGTTACAGTACATGTTTCTATTGATATACAATACTAGAATATGAACATAAGTATCTGTCTCCTCAAGCTAGAGCAAGATCCAAAATCTACCACACTAGGTACATCCTTCTCGCACATGAACAATAGCAAGGGAATGCCAATGGAGATAAAAGAACAACCACCTGACCATGTGGAACCCTAAGGTCCACCCCCCATGTTAGGAGATAACAATAAGGTCCCACTACAACAAATAGTCAAGAAGACAATAGAATAATAGGTGCAAGGACTACACAAGACTCCAAGACAACACGGTCAATTATGAACATCACAAACACTTCAAACATCACTTACACACTTAACTATACTTCCAGAGGCACTCACACAACTAAAGGAAGAAATACAACTAGGGAGCGCTAGACTAAAATAGGGAGGAGTGTCATCACATAGCTTGTCATGGGTTGTCCTGGTAGGTCTTCCTAGGCCCCAGCCCCCATCTTGGGTTGTCCTAGTAGCCTCTCCCGACCCCCATCCCCCATACAAACTCATACGGAACCAACATACCTTTCTTGAGGACAAGGCAGTTGGTCTTGCCATTCCAGGCCTTCTCATCTCATCTCAAGTCTAAATGAGCACTTGAGCCATGAGTGAGGCTAACATTATCTTGATTAATGTGAATTTCTACCCAACCACTAAATCATTACATTAAGGTTTTCACTAGATTAAGAAACCCTCCAATGCATTGTCTTGGGCACCACTTTGGGTTTTGGCCCCCATTGAGAGTCACTCCCTCTATTTGCAACTAGAAAAACCTACATAAGTGGTGCAGAAGCACCTTCACATCAAGGTTTAATTGATCTTCAAGATGTTTGATTTGTTTAATGAGGTCCTTGAGACCATTAAGTGGTTGTAATGAGGCTTGAAATCCATGTTGTAATGGACTATGTCCAAATGACTAGAATCTTCTATGGTTATAGTATTAGTCCTAGGTAGGATAGTCATAGGTAGCTTACAAGAATCATTTAAGTTTTGATAGGTTAGTCATTTATGTTTTAATGTTTGTATGAGAAGTCAATTAAATTCTCATGTTTATAAGCATTTTAAGGCATGTCAAAGGTGTGTAGATGGGTTATAACCTTGTCCAAAGGCTAACCATAAGTTAGAAAGCATTTTCTAAACATGAATCGGTCACTACTATTAGTGAAAAGACAAGTTTCTAAAAACACTTTTAAAGCTGCAGTTACAAATCTTGAAGAATTCGATGGTTGAGGAGTTATATGGAATCCCAAACAAACCCAAGCATTGTAGAAGGCTATTTGAAGCCAAAGATGATTCATTGTATGCAGACCATTCGGAGGATTAGGAAAAAATGATAAAAAGAAGTCTGTTTTTGCTGTTTTTCTGCTTTTTCTATTTTCAATTGCTATTTTTTGCCATACTGTACTACTGTACGAGACTGTCATGGTCTCCATTTATGTTTCATGTGTAGAGGGGTGAGATGACTTCCAAATACAATTAGTTTGAAGTCTTGATAGTAGATAATAGTAGAGATATTCATGTTTTCCCAAAACTGCTTTGTGGTGACTATTTTCTGAATTTGCACATTGCAATAGTCCGTACCTTTCAATTGTACGGCCCTGTCATGGGATGTTGAATTCTTGGAAATGAAGGTTGATGGATGGACTATCCATTAGTGTGAGTTTGAGCCGTTGAAGTTGGAGGATGACAGGATAGAATCTTCAAATACCCAAACTGCTCTTTAAAAAATTGCTATTTCTGTAAGAAAAACCACTGTTTTCTTCCTTGCCTTGTACCTGTACGGCTTTGTCATAGCCCAAGGTTGTGATGGATAGTTAGAGGGTTGAGTTGACTTTCATTTGTAAGTTTTATGGGGCCTTGACACCCTTGTGTATCCTTGCATTCCTTCTTTGTTTGAAAGTGTCCTAAAACCCTGAGTAGGGTATCTCTGAGCAACCCGTTGGGTATTCTTTCTTTTCACTGATCTTTCCCATTGGTGATTAATGGAATGGGATGTATGGTAGTTGGCTCACATCCTTGTGAAGGTTGCAGGGTAGAGGGATGGTGTATGGTGAGTGTGGGCATGTGAGAAACCTCTGCAGAACCATGTGTTAAGAGTTAGAGGAGGACAACAGTCATACCAAGAAGGTAGTGAGTTTTGTTCATCATGTTGTTGTTTGGTCATTGAAGGCATTAAGAGTTTGGTAGGTTATTGAGTTGGTATACTACAATGAAGTGAACTTGTGTTGATAGAGACCATCCCAAGGTGGATGTTGTGACTGTCTTTAATAGACAGTGTTGAAGACTGTTAACCTGCATAGTGGGTTGAATAGAAGTTTAGATGGGGTCTTGGTTGGAATTAGGAGTCTTGGTGAGAGGTGTCATGAAGTCCCTCACCTTGGTGTGGAGAATATGTGTTGTTTTGAGTTGGAACGCTGCCTTAAGAGAAGTTTAATCTCTGTCAAGAAGAAAACAGTGAAAGGTTCCATTGAAGTTTTGAACCATGAAATTACTGACCATGATGCTCTGCATCAATAAGCACATAACAAAGAGCAAGGAATTCCCATCTTGCACCTAAATAAGTACACTAAGCAAGGCACAAACCATCTTGCACATGTATAAGTACACTGAGCAAGGCACAAACCATCTTGCACATGTATCATATCAACATGGATAGGAGACAATATTTCAAGAATGCATTTCATTCAACTCATATGATGCACACATAACTAAACCCCACACAAACACACCCTCCTAGGCCTCTAGAAACCACTTCCCCAAATGACACAAACACTTGACACCATTAAAACACCATGGTCACACATCACATTCACTTTCAAATGTACATCCTAAACTAAGATCCCTCATTAATACTTCAATTACAAAACCACAAATGCAACATATGAACTGATGCACTTATAATGGGTCTTAAAGAATCTAGCATTAATTCCAATCATGGTCAATCATCCAACAAACATAAAGTGAATCTATCTCAACAATGCAGAATAATAATATTCTAACAACTAGTATCAGTTACTATTATGATCAAATGATATAAGTGCCATAAGTAACAATATTTAATCCAAAAGATCCCAAGACTTATTTAGTTTTGTCTAATTGAAGTGGTTGCAAACAACATGCAATTAACCCTAAAGCCATGCTTACTGTAACATATCAATTTATAAAAATGCAATCATAAGCATCAACCAAACTTATAATAGATTTATGTTTATTTTAAAGGCTAATCGACATTATAGAAAATACTACAATGCTATTTTAAACTACCATACCTATTTTTGAGATCGACCAATTTTCTATCTACGGCTTATCTACTACCTAAAGAGTGAAAATCTAAGAATCCACAAGTAAAACAAAGTGGTTCTAGCATAAGAGTCGATATCGATGAATCATCCTACAAAATAAAAGTATGCAAAACTAATCTATTATTGTAAGATAACCTAGAGAAGAGCGACTATGAAACCCTTGATCTCACCTCAATTATTAAACATTAGAAATGTACATCAATATGCTTTTCAAGATTTAATATCATAGTTACCTAAATCCTATTTAACCTAATAAGACAAAAGGCATAAGAGGCTGAGATTTGACTACAAAACATTAATAAACTCATAAATAAGTTCACAAAGTTCATAATCCAATCTATATCATTATAACACAAGAAGAAATATTTATACTAGATGATTATAACTCTTTAACCTCTTTAAGCTAGATTGCTACCCAAGATTAATGATAAGTGTATATGAAAAAGAATAAAAATATTTAACTAGCCAAGATGTTTTCTTTTATTCTATTAAGGAAGAGGTTTATTACACTTAATTTTAGATAAGAACATACGTAAGATCAAATTAAAATCCCTAATCCAATTTCTACTTAATTTAACCCTATGCTCTTTGATTGAAAGAGGTATGCTTATATTTCCAAATGAAGTAAAAAGAGAATTAGGGATAAATAATTTTAAAGACTCATAAAAATATTTCAAGACTATTCACTGAGATAGAGAGGACAATTTTCATGTCTAAGAAGGCATTAAAGATATGCATCAATAGGTCGATCTAACTGATCCGAAAAGGCCGATTACATTCAAGGAAAGAAAGAAAAAGTTTCTTTATTGGGTGAATTTGTGTGGGGCCCCAAGACTCCATCTAAGGCAATTGGAAGAATCATGAAGAATCCTAAAATAATCTATGTTGGAGATTTGTTTCTATTTCAAGCTATTCTAAGAAAAGACAAGAAATAAACATTAATCATAAAGCACACAATTCGTTGATAGAATGCCATGGTATATTCAATCTTTTTAAGTTGTGCATGTCATTGTCCATCATACCAGCAAATTATAAGGAAGGCCGTTTGATAAGTTCTCAAATCAAAATTTTAAAACAACTTATAATAGTTCAATTATAAGAATTTCTACTACAAATATAAACATCAGGGTCTGATATGCAATGGTAAATAAAAACAAATATCAGATAAAAAGCTATGGGTGAGAGCAACTTTGACATCTTTTATAGTAGGTTCGTTAAATGATTGTGCAACACATGTTTTTTTTCATGATCTTAGTGGTGGCGGTAGTTGTATATATGATAACACGTCTTAAAAGAAATATTCATTTCATGACATGCAATGGTTGAAAGATTTGCACAATAATGGATTTTGCAAGGATGCTCTTAACTCTTTGAATTTAATGAAGCACTCTGGAACACATCCTATCATTGTAAGATTTGCTTGTGTTCTAGTGCATACAACCATGCAGGTTTAGAGTATGAGAGTTGTACATACTTCAATCACATTTGCAACCCTTACTGCAATACATTTATAGTTAATCATTATGTGAAAGTATTTGACCGCATTGGCAGACCCTATGTTACACATCCAAGGGTTGGGGAAAATTGAAGAACATAAAGAGAGGTTTCAAAATCTAAGTGCCCTGTAAGACATGCATGCAAAATATGGATGCATAGGTGAAGTACATAACTAATTTTCCAAATGTCTAAAATAAACATGGACTCAAGGAATGTCATGATTAAAAAATAGTTTCGATGAAGACTTTGGAAACTTTCAAGAAAATGCAATTGGCAGGTTTAAGGCCAAACAAAACAACCCTTGATAACCTCCTCTCTACATGATCGAGACACGGGTTTTAAAATAGAGCATAGTATCTAACAAAACATAAGGGATAGAGAAATTTCCTTAGATGTTGAAGTTGCAACTACCCTAGCGATCACGCAAACAAAATGTAAAAGTAAAGACATAGGATACAAATGGTTTAAAGACAAATTCTATAACAACTGAATGGAATACTCATTAAAATTAATTTATTGGCTAAAATATAAATTTTAAGAATATATGAATGTGTCTACAGATGTAACTATGTCATGGCCAATACTATAGATAAAATTGCTAATAATAAATGCTCTATTTTATGCATTGTCATCCATACTGTTAAGGTATTTTTAAATACTTCTATCTTTAGATCTAGGGATCGATGCCTATACAGGAGATGATTTAAACATTTAGGAATATAACTCTATGTCTTCTAAAATGCAAGATCATATATTTAGAAACATCTAACATTATTTTTTCAAAAACCAATTGTTAAAAGCAGATTTAAACTTCTTTAAATCAAGAAGGCATTATAACAAACCTAAGCCATATTTCACATAGTAATTTGCAATGATTACACATGGGTTAAAAGGAATTATTTTGAGGAAAGAAGATAATGTAGCATCCTATAGGACATGTATGATAAGTCAAGGCACTTGAGCCACTTAGAGTGAAATAAAATCTATAGAGATTGTAGAAATATGCGCAAAATGGATTGTTGATAAGGCTTTGAAAACATTCAAGCACAAGTCAATGGCAACAACACAATCATTATAAGAATGACACAAATGAATTGCTTATGTGAATAAAGCATAGGCTTGCACTATTATGATGTATAGAGTCTCAGATTTTATTATTCAATAATAATAAAGAGACAACGATTAAGGCATAACGATAGTGTAATTTTCTAGATGTTGTAGTTGCAACAACCACAGTAGACATGCATATAGAAAAATGTTGAGGCTTGACAAGAGTAAATTTTTTTATCAAAATCCTAAAAAAATACTGATTTGAATGTTTGCACGGTATACACAAAAGGATTTAATGAAGAATCCCAAGATCTACTAGTAAATGCAAGTTAACAAATAGAAGGTAAATATGATTTTCCAAATGTACAAATTCAATTCTTAATGCCATGCAAGAAACATAAACCAGGTCTTAATTTGTTTTGTGAAAATCAAAAGAGACATAGTCTAAAGGAATGTCAAGATAAGCACAAAGAAAATTATTCAAGAAAAATGACTATTTGCAGAATCAAACATTCATGCAATAGAAAAACAACTATTCATGCCTAGATTTCCTCTTCAAATATTATGTTTTCTTCTGCTTCAATTTTTGTCATCTTATCTTTTCTTTGCCTCCTTTATCTCAGAATGTCTCTATCTCCTTTCATAATCAACCATTTTCCCCACAGCTCTCTCCCCCGAATCCACTCTTATGCAGGCTTCCCAAATCCCAAAGGGCATCCCACAATTATACACTTGAAAAAGAATAAAATAGTAAATGTAATAAATTTTTTTTTCCATTACTGACCACCTACTACCTCAAACTATCAATTTCATTTACAACCAGGCATGACAATATTTGTTTTAGTATTTACTATATATGGGTTTTTTGACAACTCATAAATATAATAAATTTATTGATCTTAATTATAGAATATTTTATGACAACACACAATTATTATAATATTTTTTATGGACACTTAACAAAATATTACTTGTTTATTATTATTATTATTATTTATTGGCCTTAGATTACAATATAATATAATTTCCCAAAGCTTAAATTAACATAAAAGCATCTATATTTATTTATCAAAGTACTCTCTTGACTTAATGGTTCTTATTATAATGTAACGATTAACCAAAGCACTAATCACCAATTTCAAACTAAATAATCCAATATTGAAAAATACCTGACGACCATGCATAATAAAAAAGCATAACCACAACGACAGAAACTGACTATCATGCCCATACAGACAACACTGATTGGGTGCATAACCAGATACTCATCCTTTTCAAGGATGATGGCTAACTAGGGGACCATATGTCATCTTCGTTTAATAGTTTCCATTGGGTTTAAGGCATGCTCAGACCTATCAATTTTGGTGAAGTCGATGCCTGATACCTGCAACCTGTAGCACACAACATGGTCTATGCACAAGTATAATAAATATAAAATGGTCACGAAGTGAAAGAGAATTGCAACATCACTAGATGCTCATGAATGAGTGGTATGACATTGTCTCTTTTCACACCACACAATAATTAGATCATCCTAAAATACATAATTAGTCACATAAAAATCAATTCTAACATATGACAATCATAGTAAGATCAACATCATAATCACCTGAATATAAAACAATGTCAGAGCATATGAATTATTAATGTCACAGCAAGGATTATCGATAAAATATACTAACTATAGTATGAAACCACACATGAGCATAATCAGGAATGTCATCAACATGAATGTAGCATCTATCAACATCATATAATGTACAACATCAACTATCTAACATACCCTAAGTATTCTGATTATTTTACCTTCCTCTTCTAGCTCCTTAGCCTGACCACCTGCACATCCAAGGTGAGAATAGAGGGGTACTACATCCTCCCCCCCTAAAACCTGACTTACTCCTAGAAGTCAAAGACTAGGGTGGAAACATAACACATTAGTATTGCAATTTTCTATTACCAACATACGCATCCATATTAAGCAGTTGTTCATAAGACAAGCACAATTGTTCAATAAAGACAAGAAGAACATCAATTCTTTACTTTTAAGACATATCATGTGATCTACTTATAACCATTCACACATATTTTGAGAATTTCATACGATTTAGAGAATTGTATTCACCTATTAACAAGGAAAAATACATCTCATCTCTTATTTCCACTATGGTTCCATCTAATTACTAAACATGCAACGTACAATTCTTCGTGGAATCCTTCCTTGTACATACTATCAGAGGCTTGAAATGAACATGATAGATACAAAACTTAACACAAAATGGGGCCAACAAAACCAAACATTAGGAATAGCCACCATAGAAATTTTTAAAAAAATGCAAACCAAGTGGGGAAATAATCAAATCCAATCTTAAGTCACAAAATGCTAGCAATTTTCAACAATAAATCAAGTATAAAGAAAAGAGTTTTGGTGGCCACTCCTATCATAAGAGAGTTTAAATAAAACAAATTCACTATTAACCCACCAACAACACATGAGACAAGTATCAAAAATTCCAAAACAACTGAATTACAAACAAATCTACATCACGATGTGGCTAATTTTAGCCACAAAAGGGAGTATCTGCTACACAACACCCAAGGACACAAGGTCCAGAATTTGTTAGAGAATGTGCACCAAACACACAGATAACTAAGTTTTCTACATCCTCATATCTAAGCAATTTTTATATAAGGATTTAAGGCAACACAGTCACTACTTATTTACCAAGCTATGAACATATACAATTACTTCCTTATGCAAGAAGATATTTACAAAGGGAATATATGATATCACACACACGAATAGTTTAAAACTCTAATTGAATTACAATATAACATTCATGATCTCATGGGCCCAACATAAGCTCTAATTTGATCTCCTACACATGGTTCTTACATAGGCATACACAATGATAACTTTCATAAACCACAATAGAACTTCCACTTGAGGTCATAGCCAGCTAGGAGATAGCTATAAAATTATCAAGCAACCATGTAAAGATACCCCACACGACAACATCACATAACCACATGAATTGCAATGAATGATGCCACTGAATGATTAAATTATTCCAATACTTACACATATACAAAAATAATGCAGTTAACATAAAGGTGGTATGGTGCTTCCACACCCATAGCTAAACATAACCCCAAGTATGACTACTTCACCAAACCAGGAAGCATAAAACATCACTGGCCTTTCACAACACCCCACATAGAATAGGTACAGGATATTCACATCACTAGAGCTGGAAAATACCACACTCCTAATTACATGCACTAACAGTAACCATGCTTCTTTATTCTACAGCACGAGAGACCACAAGAGGAACTCAAGGCCACAACAAATCAGCAAGCACTAACATTCAGGAAACACATATTGTTAGATATATTATCAGATTTTAAGAAAACAAGGAGAGAGAACACATAGCAGACACATAAGTGAAAAAAGGCATGAAGAATTTATTTCTTTTAGAATCAAAGAACAAGTCTGTAAATTTATCAACCTTCTAATGTCATACTAAGGCACATAGGTGAGGGTACTATTACCATCTCACCACAAGAAGAAAAATGCTTAACCTAGAGAAACAACAACAATCCAGAGATCCCAGTGTTGCAAACTTGGCTCTAATACCAAATGTACTGCCCTGCCTAGGAACCTCAGAGAACAACACAACTATGCTATACAAACAGGACATTTTTTTTTTAAATGTTAGATATAACAAGCAATGTTGAACATATCTATACATATCATTAAACTGAGCATTATCCTCTAAGGTTCCACGACTACATTACTTAATAAACTATTAACAGGATCAACATTATGAATTAACTAACATCCATAATTCATTCTAAATGTATTGTATCAAATGAATTGAGTAAACACATACATTTCCATATTGTATCATTAGAAAGGTAGACATCAAGATCATGAATACAAGATTTCAAGTACATATACAATTTTCTTTACATGAGAGTACATTGTTACAATGTTAACAATATCGCTTTCTTGAATACATTAGAGTACATACATCAAAGTTACAATACATGTTTCCATTGATATACAAGACTAGAATATGAACATAAGTATCTATCTCCTCAAGCTAGACTAAGATCCAAAATCTGCCACACCAGGTACATCCTTCTCACACACAAACAATAAAAAGGGAAAACCAATGGAGATACAAACACAACCACCCAACCATGTGGAACCCTAAGGTCCACCCCCTGTGCTAGGAGATAACAATGAGGTCCCGCTACAACAAATAGTCAAGAAGATAATAGACTAACAGGTGCAAGGACTATACAAGACTCCAAGACAACACAGTCAATTATGAACATCACAAGAATCACTTACACACTTAATTGTACTTCTAGAGGCACTCACATAACCAAAGGAGGAAATACTGTTGATAACTAAGAGGGGGGGTGAATCAGTTATCTTAATTATTTGACTTTCTTTTCTTCTTTTATAATTAGTACAGTATCAAAACATATAACCATACATGAACATGAGAGCAGAAAAGAAATCAACACACATAACACAAGGATTTTTATGTGGAAAACCCTGTTAAGGGAAAAAGCATGGGGTGACTAACCCAAGATTGTATTCTCTGTCAAAAGAATAGAAGTACAAAATGGCACTTGCCAATTAGGGCTCACTGCCTGAGCACACTACTCACAAGAGGCTCACTGCCTACAAGAGACTCACTATCTACAAGGTATATAGAAAGTAGCTAGGTACTTGAACTGATGAGAAGCATCCACATATGCTAAGGTTCAGTTCTGGTTAGGCTCAATATATTGATCTACTGCACTTCATTCTTCCTCTACTTTAGTGCTGTTGTTCTGTCAGATATCGGACCTATATTGCTGCTTCCACACTACTCTCTACTTCTCTTCACACTTCACAACACACCACACACACCTTCACATCAAAATCCATCTGGTATATATATCCACATAAAGGATTTCAACATCTTTCTAGTTGACATCTAGAATACTCAAGATTTTCCCAAACTATGGTCTGTCGGCTGAATCCATGCTTACTAAGTGATGCATATCAAAAAGATAATTATAGGAGTCATCAATCATGTCGGCCAACCCTGAATGATCCCTCAAGAAACTTGATCACCATCAATATCTCATCCAGATTAAGGTTTGATGCTCTATCGGTTAGTTCTTCCTTAGTCTACTCTACCAAACAGGAACTGAACACTTAGGTGCTCATATCTTTTCAGTCTTTCATCACCAGAGGCTCAATCTCTAGAATGTAGTAGTCATGGTCCTCCTCTTGACTTCCCCAAGTCTGTACTTTGCTGAGATACTTCCTCTGAGAGATCCGGACTTGATTGTTAGACCTTGCTGCATGATTTGTTCTTGCTTACCGGACCACAATACTCTTCAATTTGACTTCTAATATAGACATACCATGTCCTGCAGATGTGTGGGATGGACTTTGTTGCCATCAATGACAACACTCATGAAGCCACATAGTGTCTCTTGCCAACAATCTCCCCCTTTGGCATTGATGACAACACTTAGTGAAAAATGACTAAGTGTCACAGTATACTCCCCCTTGGCTGATGCTCTGTTCTAATGTACACTTTTTTGGAGCCCCCCCTTAGCTAGATTCCACATTTTTCACTGCTCCTCACTCCTCCTTTGACATCAATGGCAAAGGGTAGAATCCGCACACCAAAATTTCCAAAAATCAATCTATACTTGGCCGCATAAGTATATATACATGTTATACTTACATATACTGAAGTATATCTGCAAAGGTGGTATTCAACTGTACCACTTATGTTACCCAACTCTTCTTCATCCTGTCCAAAATTGAAATGTGACCACTTAGCAAAAATACAAAAGCTTCTACCCTCTTTAGGTCCGCCGGATCACTAGTTCAGGCTGTGGCCTGGGCATCAGTTAGGGCCTCATGCATTGCCTCTAACTTGGGGATAATTATCCCTCTTAGTTCACTTAGCCTACTTATTATATTTTTCCTCTCCTTCTCAAGATTCTTTATTTCATTTATAGCTGCAATAGTATGACATTCTTGATTCATTATGGAAGAGGTGAGAGGATCAAAATTTTGAGATAAACTTGATAGTTTGCTCTCTTGTTCTTCCACCTTCTTGGTGATATCTGTTGTCACAGTGGACCAAGATAGACAAAATTTGTATAGATCTCCGCCATCTTTAAGAGCATTTTCTAGGCTCTTTATTCCAATATTCAGATTTCTCCTATCATTTGCAATTAGCCCCTGTACTTCAGAGAATCTCTTACCCAAAAACTCTTTCTGGACTTTCTCTTCTGCTAATTTCTCCAAGGAATCAAAATGTGTGTTAACAGAATTAACAAGAGATTTTAGACTACCAGATGAAGAGGCTGAAAGATCCTTCTATCTGTGTCACTATACTCATCATAGAAATCTATCAATGGTTGTAGATTTCCATCCACTGTGACTGCCTTGACAACATTATCAACAGAAGGAGTGGACCTTTCAACAAATTCTTCTGCTTCTTCTTCCTTGTTTTCACCGATAGAGGATTCCATAGAAGTTTTCTTTTTCTTCTTCATTTTCTTAACCTCCTCATTTGTTTCTGTCTCTTCATCATCTTTTTGACTTGTATATGACCTTGTGGCCTTTTTCTTTGTTCTCTTCTCACCCTTTTCGGATGTCTTGGCTTCTGGTTTTGAGGCTTTTTGGCTCTTAGAGGTGGTAGGTGCAGATCTTTTGGAGGATATGGTTTGGGAGGGGGCTTGCACCGTATCACTTTCTTTTTCTACTTCTTGTTTCTCTTTCTCTCCTCTTTCTAGTTTCTCTCTATTTGCATTGACTGCTTCTTTAGAAATGTCAAATATTTTGGCAATATCCTCTACTTCTCTTCTCACTTTTCTTTTCATCTCCAGTTGTCTTAGCTCAACATGAATTTTCACACTCAACTCTTGAAATGTTCCAAACCTTTTTGCCTCAGGGTCCTTGGGCTGACTTAGTAGGTGTTGGATATGTAGCTCTAGGATTTTCTCATCAACCTCATACCCCATTGGCATAATCCAGAATATCCTTGGCTCCACTGCCTCCATTAGGCATTGATCAATGTCTACCATAAAGCACATTGTATCCTTGTATTTTTCAACCAATGATTGGGGGATTCTTTCTCTGGCCTGCATCATATTTTGAAAGTTCTTGAAGTATCCCCAGAGTGCTATATTTTGAGCCTTAGCATCACCAAGCCCATGCATGTAATCTCTGATTTGTATGGCAACTGGTCTATCATTTTTCCATACCCAACCACTGGATCTGGGTAGCTCATCCATAAAGTAAAAGAATAAACACAGTATTAGCCCACCATACTTGAATGAGTTCTTCTTGTCCTTCTTGATCTTTTGTAAGTTTTCCAACAGTTGGCTCAAAATAAGCTCGCAAAGATCATAATCTGCATTCTCCCTTAGCATCTGATAAGTAGTAAAAATTGTAGTTCTGGATACATAAATCTCCCTACTGGAGTGATATATCTTATAGCCAATTATCATAGAGGCAAACTTGATATCCGAATCAGTGATATCTTCTATTATCATTAATCTCTTGTCAAATCTTGATCTGGTAGCCTCACTTATAGTTTGGTTTTTGACTAATTTGAGAGCAGGTAACCCACCGGATGAGTGCAATTTGGTTACCACCCTAATGGCATCTTTTGTGATCTTAAATGGTCTCATTAGCCACATGAAGTTGTCATGCACTCTGCTCAGAACATACTGGACCCATTCATCTTCTGCAAAATAGGGGAAATGGATGCAATGTCCAAAATGCTTGTCTCGGATGGCCTTGTACTGAGGTTTGAGTTCAAATGATTCATCTATTAACTTCTTGTGATAGATATCCATTATCTTGGATTCCCCAAATTCCTCAATATTCACATGAATGTATGCCCTAACATCTTCTACATGCAAGACCCCATACGGAATGCTAGAGAAGGTGCCTAAAGGATCCACTTCTAAAGATTTGTAAGGGTGTTTCTTGAACTTAGGGCATGGCCTATCAGTGATTTTGACAACATTTAGAGTAACCATCTTTCAAAGATTCAAAGAGAGATATTCAAGAGCGAAAATACCTTTTTACGCCTCTAGGGTTCACGATATGAGTTGGGTAAGATTGCTGGTTGAATCAACTTCTGCGGTTGATCTTTGAGAGGTTTGAGACAATCTTATTACAGAGCTCCTTCTTTCTTCTTCTTGAATACAAATGTGCAAATGATGAACAAAAGAACCCTTTTATTTATGTGCAAACCCTAATTCCATATTGTAATAAATGCACAACTTTAAGTCATTCTAATTGCCTTGTTCTTCTTGTTATGAGAGAGATATTTTCGGATCACTAAGATGCACTTAGAGTTATTCTTGGTGATTATTGACAATCTATCTTCCTTTCTCCAATCATTCCATTTATCTGCAGATCAAGATATTTCAATTTTTGAATCATATTAGATCTAACTGTGAAAATCTTACTTTTACCGGATGACTGACAAACTGGATCAATCTTGAATGATTAGCCTCTTCAAACTCCTTGCAGATCTTTCATATTTTTACCAAGGGTCATTTGGATGTTTCTCTGAGAACCCTTTAATCCGCAACCTTCCATGTGCCAATTTCAGGCACCAATTGACTGGCTGGGGGAAATTGTTTTTCTTTTGTGACTCCCCCTGAGCCAAAGCTCATCTATTTAGTTTTCGGAAGGAATATCAGTACTAGATTCTGGTGCGGATCCATCGTCAACATTTTCTGTGCTTCTCTTCACCCAAATCTTGTTCATTTCCCTTTGAATTTCATCCGCATTCACTTTTCCTTTTCCTTTGTCTTGATTTTGATTATGATGCACTGGACCCCTTTTATCCTAATTCTTACTTCTGCAGAATTTGGCAATATGACTGGATCTATTACAATTGTAGCAAACAACATTTCTTTGCAAATTTGACTGATATCCTTTTGATCTGCATTGATTAGCCATATGTCCCATTCTATTGCATGCAAAGCATCTACCATTGAATGAATTGTTTATTTGCATATTTCTAGACTCATGAGATTTGTGACCATACCTTTTGTAGTTAAAACACTATTCAGAGAAGGATGAATTAGTCTGATTCATTCTTCTTCTACACTGATTTGCTTTATGACCAAAGTTATTGTAGTTGTAGTAGTATCCATTGAAGGAAGGATATCTTTGAGCATTTGGTTGCCTTACCAGAGGTCTTCTAGGCATGTTCCTTGGATTTCTTGATCCAGCGTTCTTCTGACTGAATCCGGACCTTTCTCCTTTCTCATACCCTAAGCCTTGCTTGTCATCTACCCTCTTTTGGCTTTCAAGAAGAACTTCAAGTTGAGTAGAGCTTATCTTAAATTTATCTTTGTATTCATTTGCTATTTGAAGATCCCTTTTAAGAGTGTTTATCTAATTCTCAAGTTGTTCTTCATTGTCTCTAGCTTCTTCAAGATCAGATTCCAGATGCCTGATTATTCTATCCATTTTGTGGCAGTCGTCTGACTTCTCCTTGAGAGATTGTTTTAGATTATCTTCAATTTGTCTCTTCTCTTCAATTTCTTGGGTAAAATTCATAACCCTTGGTTCCATTTCGTGTCTTACCATAATAACCTCTTTTGATAGCTTGTCACATAACTTGTTCTTCTCATTTAAATCTTCATTAGTATCATTGGCTTCACTTTGACTTGCTAGTTGTTGAAGAAGTTCCTTTCTCTTTTTCATAGAGATACTCAGTTTTTCTTTTAGTTCATTTATGAAATCATCAGCTTGTTTGAGTCTTTCCCTCAGGTTATTGAATTCAGAGTGAGACTACTCAAGATCATCTAGGGCAGATTGAAGTTGATCTCTCATACCATACATATCCATTGAGATTCCCAGATCTTCCTCAAGATGTTAGGCTTTGTTTGGAGTAACTTGGCTCTGATACCAATTGTTGATAACTAAGAGGGGGGGTGAATTAGTTATCTTAATTATTTGACTTTATTTTCTTCTTTTATAATTAGTGCAGTATCAAAACATATAATCATACATGAACATGAGAGCAGAAAAGAAATCAACACACATAACACAAGGATTTTTACGTGGAAAACCCTGTTAAGGGAAAAACCACGGGGTGACTAACCCAATATTGTATTCTCTGTTAAAAGAATAGAAGTATAAAATGGCACTTGCCAATTAGGGCTCATTGCCTGAGCACACTGCTCAGAAGAGGCTCATTGCCTACAAGAGACTCACTGTCTACAAGGTATACAAAAAGTAACCAGGTACTTGAATTGATGAGAAGCATCCACATATGCTGGTTCAGTTCTAGTTAGGCTCAATATACTGATCTACTGCACTTCATTCTTCCTCTAATTTAGTGTTGCTATTCTGTCACATACCAGACCTGTATTGTTGCTTCCACACTACTCTCTACTTCTCTTCGCAATTCACAACACACCACACACACCTTCACATTGAAATCCATCTGGTATATATATCCATACAAAGGATTTCAACATCTTTCTAGTCAGCATCTGAAATCCTCAAGATTTTCCCAAACTTTGATCTGTTGGCTAAATTCATGCTTACTAAGTGATGCGTATCAAAAAGATAATTATAGGAGTCATCAATCATGTCGGCCAACCCTGAATGATCCCTCAAGAAACTTGATCACTATCAATATCTCATCCGGATTAAGGTCTGATGCTCTACCAGTTAGTTCTTCCTCAGTCTACTTTGCCAAACAGGAACCCAACACTTAGGTGCTTATATCTTTTCACTCTTTCATCAATAGAGGCTCAATCTCTGGAATGTAGCAGTCATGGTACTCCTCTTGACTTCCCCAAGTCTTCACTTTGTTGAGATACTTCCTCTAAGAGATCTGGACTTGATTGTTGGACCTTGCTACATGCTTTGTTCTTGCTCACCGGACCACAATACTCTTCAATCTGACTTCCGGTATAGACATACCATGTCTTGCGGATGTGTGGGATGGACTTTGTTGTGATCAATGATAACAGTCATGAAGCCACATAGTGTCTCTTGCCAACAAATACAACTAGGGAGTGCTAGACTACAATACGGAGGAATGTCATCACATAGCTTGTCATGGGTTGTCCTGGTAGGTCCTCCTAGGCCCCGAACCCCATCATGGGTTGTCCTAGTAGCCTCTCCCAAGCCCCAGCCCCCATACAAACTCATGCAGACCCAACATACATTTCATGAGGACAAGGTAGTTGGTCTTGCCATTCCAGGCCCTCTCATCTCATCTCAAGTCTAAATGAGTACTTGAGCCATGAGTGAGGCTAACATTATCTTGATTAATGTGAATTTCTACCGAACCACTAAATCATTGTTAAGGTCTTCACTGGATTAAGAAACCCTCCAATGGGTTGTCCTGGACATGACTTTGGGTTTCGGCGCCCATTGAGAGCCACTCCCTCTATTTGCAACTAGAAAACCCTACATATTCACTTAACAAATAGCAAGGCATTCCCATATTGCACATGAATAAGTACACTGAGCAAGGCACAAACCATCTTGCACATGTATAAGTACACTGAGCAAGGCACAAACTATCTTGCACACGTATCATATCAACATAAATAGGAGACAATATTTCAAGAATGCATTTCATTCAACTCATATGATGCACACATAGCCAACCCCCACACAAACACACCATCCTAGGCCTCTGGAAACCACTTCCCCAAATGACACAAACACTTGACACCATTAAAACACCATGGTCACACATCACATTCACTTTCAAATGCACATCCTAAACTAAGACCCCTCGTCAATACTTTAATTACAAAACCACAAATGCAACATATGATCTGATGCACTAATAATGAGTCTTAAAGAATGTAACATTAATTCCAATCATGGTCAATCATCCAACAAACATAAAGTGAATCTATCTCATTAATGCAAAACAATAATATTCTAACTACTAGTAGCAATTATTAATATGATCAAATGATATAAGTGCCATAAGTAACAATATTTAATCCAAAATATCCCAAGACTTATTTAGGTTTGTCTAATTAAAGTGATTACAAACAGCATGTAATTAACACTAAAGGCATGCTTACTATAACATATCAATTTATAAAAATGCAATCATTAGCATCAACCCAACTTATAATTGATTAATGTTTATTTTAAAGACTAATCAACATTATAGAAAATACTACAATGCTATTTTAAACTATGACCATACCTATTTTCAAGATCAACCAATTTTCTATCTAGGGCTTACCTGCTACCTAAAGATTGCAAATCTAAAACTCCACAAGTAAAACAAAGTGGTTCTAGCATAAGAGTCGATATCGACGAGTCATCTTGTGAAATAAAGTATACAAAACTAATCTATTATCCTAAGATAACCTAGACAAGAGCGACTATAAAACCCTTGATCTCACCTCAATTATTAAACATTAGAAATTTACATAACTATGCTTTTCAAGATTTAACATCATAGTTACCTAAATCCTATTTAATCTATTAAGACAAAAGGCATAAGAGGCCGAGATTTCACTACACAACATTACTAAACTCATAAATATGTTAACAAAGTGCATAATCCAATCTATATCATTATAACACAAGAAGAAATATTTATACTAGATGATTATAACTCTTTAACCTCTTTAAGCTAGATTGCTACCCAAGATTCATGATAAGTATATATGAAAAAGAATAAAAACATTTAACTATCCAAGATGTTTTCTTTTATTCTATTAAGGAAGAGGTTTATTACAATTAATTTTAGATAAGAACATACGTAAGATCAAATGAAAATCCCTAATCCAATTTCTACTTAATTTAACCCTATGCTCTTTGATTGAAAGAGGTATGCTTATATTTCCAAATGAAGTAAAAAGAGCATTAGGGATAAATAATTTTAAAGACTCATAAAAATGTTTCAATACTATTCACTAAGATAAAGAGGCCGATTTTCATGTCTAAGAAGGCATTAAAGATATGCATCAATAGTTCGATCTAACTGATCCGAAAAGGCCGATTACATTCAAGGAAAGAAAGAAAAAGTTTCTTTATTGGGTGAATTCGTGTGTGGCACCAAGACTCCATCTAAGGCAATTGGAAGAATCATGAAGAATCCTAAAATAATCTATGTTGGAGATTTGTTTCTATTTCAATCCATTCTAAGAAAAGAAAAGAAATAACCATGAATCATAAAGCACACAATCCACTGATAGAATGCCATAGTATATTCAATCTTTTTAAGTTGTGCATGTCATTGTCCATCATACCAGCAAATTATAAGGAAGGCCGTTTGATAAGTTCTCAAATAAAATTTTTAAAACAACTTATAATAGTTCAATTATAAGAATTTCTACTACAAATATAAACATCGGTGTCTGATATGCAATGGTAGATAAAAAAAATATTAGATAAAAAGCTATGGGTGAGAGCAACTTTGACATCTTTTATAGTAGGTTGGTTAAATGATTGTGCAACACAGGTTTTTTTCATGATCATAGTGGTGGTGGTAGTTGTATATATGATAACACATCTTAAAAGAAATATTCATTTCATGACACGCAATGGTTGCAGGATTTGCACAATAATGGATTTTGGAAGGATGTTCTTAACTCTTTGAATTTAATGAAGCACTCCGGAACACATCCTATCGTTGTAAGCTTTGCTTGTGTTGTAGCGTATACAGTTATGTAGGTTTAGAGGATGAGAGTTGTACATACTTCAATCACATTTGCAACCCTTACTACAATACATTTACAGTCTATCATTATGTGAAAGTATTTGACTGCATTAGCAGACCCCATGTTACACATCCAAGGGTTGGGGAAAATTGAAGAACATAAAGAGAGGTTTCAAAATCTAAGTGCCCTGTAAGACATGCATGCAAAATATGGATGCATAGGTGAAGTACAGAACTAATTTTCCAAATGTCTAAAAGAAACGTGGACTCAAGGAATGTCATGATTACAAAATAGTTTTGATGAAGACTTTGGAAACTTTCAAGCAAATGCAATTGGCAGGTTTAAGGCCAAACAAAACAACCCTTGATAACCTCCTCTCTACATGATCGAGACATAGGTTTTAAAATTGAGCATGGCATCTAACAAAACATAATGGATAGAGGAATTTCCTTAGATGTTGAAGTTGCAACTACCGTAGCGATCACGCAGACCAAATGTGAAAGTAAAGACATAGGATACAAATGGTGTAAAGATAAATTCCATAACAATTGAATGGAATACTCATAAAAAGTAATTTATTGGCTAAAATATAAATTTTAAGAATATATGAATGTGTCTACAGATGTAAGTATGTCACCGCCAATACTATAGATAAACCTACTAATAATAAATGCTCTATCTTATGAGTCATCATCCATACTGTTAAAGCATATTTAAATACTCCTATCTTTAGAGCTAGGGGTCGATGCCTATACAGGAGATGATTTAAACATTTAGGAGTATAACTCCATGTCTTCTAAAATGCAAGATCATAAATTTAGAAGCATCTAACATTTTTTTTAGAAACCAATTGTTAAAAGCCGATTTAAACTTCTTTAAATAAGAAGGCATTATAACAAACCTAAGCCATAAGCCATATTTTACATAGCAATTTGCAATGATTACACATGGGTTAAAAGGAATTATTTTGAGGAAAGAAGATAATGCAACACCCTATAGGACATGTATGATAAGTCAAGGCACTTGAGCCACTTAGAGTGAAATAAAATCTACAAAGATTGTAGAAATATGCGCAAAATTGATTGTTGATAAGGCTTTGAAAACATTCAAGCACAAGTGAATGACAACAACACAATCATTCCAAGAATGGCACAAAGGAATTGGTGATGTGAATAAAGCATAGGCTTGCACTATTATGATGTACAGAGTGTCAGATTTTATTATTCAATAATAATAAAGAGACAACCATTAAGGCATAATGATAGTGTAATTTTCTAGATGTTGTAGTTGCAACAACTGCAGTAGACATGCATAGAAAAATGTGGAGGCTTGACAAGGGTAATTTTTTTTTATCAAAACCCTAAAAAAAAATATTGATTTGAATGCTTGCACGGTATACACAACAGGATTTAATGAAGAATCCCAGTATCTACTGGTAAATGCAAGTTAACACATAGAAGGTAAATATGATTTTCCAAATGCACATATTCAATTCTTAATGCCATGCAAGAAGCATAAACCAGGTCTTAATTTGTTTTATGAAAATAAGAAGAGACATAGTCTAAAGGAATGTCAAGATAAGAACAAATAAAATTATTCAAGGAAAACATCTATTTGTAGAATCAAACATTCATGCAATAGAAAAACAACTATTCATACCTGGATTTCCTCTTCGAATCTTTTCTTTTCTGCTCCTTCAATTTTTTCATCTTATCTTTTCTTTGCCTCCTTTATCTTAGAATGTCTCTATCTCCTTGCAGAATCAACCATTTTCCCCCCCAGCTCTCTCCCCTGAATCCACTCTTATGCAGGGTTCAAAAATCCCAGAGGGCATCCAATTATACACTTAGAAGAATAAAATAGTAAATGCAATAAATTTCCTTCCCGTTATTGACCACCTACTACCTCAAACTATCAATTTCATTTACAACCAGGCACGACGATATTTGTTTTAGTATTTACTATATATGGGTTTTATGACAACTTATAAATATAATAAATTTATTAATCTTAAATATAGCATATTTTATGACAACACACAATTATTATAATTTTTTTTTATGGACACTTAGCAAAATATTTACTTGTTTATTATTATTATTTATTAGCCTTAGATTACAATATAATATAATTTCCCAAAGCTTAAATTAACATTAAAGGATCTATATTTATTTATCAAAGTACCCTCTTGACTTAATGGTTCTTATTATAATATAATGATTAATCAAAGCACTAATCAAAAATTTCAAACTAAATAATCTAATATTGAAAAATACCTGACGACCATGCACAATTGAAAAGCATAACCACAACGACAGAAAGTGACTATCACGCCCATATAGACAACACTAACTGGGTGCATAACTGGATACTCATTCTTTTCAAGGATGATGGCTAACTAGGGGACCATATGTCGTCTCTGTTCAACAATTTCTATTGGATTTAAGGCATGCTCAGACTTGTTAATTCAGGTGGAGTCGATGCCTAATACTTGCAACCTGCAGTATACAACACAGTCTATGCACAAGTATAATAAATATAAAATGGTCACGGAGTGAAAGAGAATCGTAACATTGCCAGATGCTCATGAATGAGTGGTACGACATTGTCTCTTTTCACACCACACAATAATTAGATCATCCTATAATACAGAATCAGACGCATAAAAATAAATTGTAACATATGACAATCATAGTAAGATCAACATCATAATTATCTGCATATAAAACAATGTTAGAGCATATGAATTATCAATGTCACAATAAGGATTATCGATAAAACATACTAACTATTGTATGAAACCACACATGAGCATAATCATGAATGTCATCAACATGAATGTAGTATCTATCAACATCATATAATGTACAACATCAACTGTCTAACATACCCTAAGTATTCTAATTATTTTACCTTCATCTTCAATCTCCTTAGCCCGACCACCTGCACATCTAAGGTGAGAATGGAAGGGAACTACACTTACTTAATCCAAGTCTCAACCCTGAATTGTCATCCTCCAATGTTGCAATATACAAACATGCTCTAAAAAACATTGTCTATCTACCTCAACCTATATGGCATCCCAATCAAGGTACATCATGCTCCTTACATGACACATCTTGGTGTGAAGTAGATGCATGCTAACCTTTGTCAATTTTTCCATTGGGTGGGGATGAGGTGTAATGTTGCTAATTTTATTTCTAGGTGCCTTGAGTATTAGAGAATAAATGTAGTACATCAACACTTGACACATCTCTTGTAGTCACATAATGTTCCTGAATGGAAATGGAACATGATTTTCATAGATTTTATTGTTGGTTTTCCTATTTCTTCTCATCATCATGATGATATCATGGTGACAATAGAAAATTTGACCAAGGATACACATTTCTCAACTATGAAGGTATCCTATAGTGTTGCATCAATGCAATGTACCTTTATGGATAATATTATATGGTTTCATGGAGTGGCTTGTAGGATCATATCAAAATGTGATCCTATTTTCATGTCATTGTTGTGGACATCTTTGCAACATGCATTAGGTTCTCAACTTAATTTTAGCTTCACCTACCACCCCAAAATAGATGGTTAAATAGAAAGGGTGAATTAGGTGTTAGAGGATATGCTTCAAATGTATGTAATAGACTAGCAGTCCTTATGGGAAGGCTATTTGTACCTTCTTATGTTTACCTATAATAATCAGTACCATAGTTCTCTTAGTATGCTACCATTCTAGGCCTTATTGTTTCATGCTCCTTTGAGTTGGGATAGACTTAAGGATTGGTTTATTATTGGTCTTGAGATGCTCCAAGACATTGAGCAACAATTAATTCAAACCAAAGAGTAGTTGTTAACTACCGAGGATAGATAGAAGTAGTATGTAGTGATGGAAAATATATAGCCATAAATACAATTTCCTCATAATCCTATGAGAGATTAATATTTAAACATAATATTCATAAATCTATATGCAAAAGAATAAGCAAACATATCATCAAGGTGACAAAAGATATACCCTAGGAAAATCCTCCATGAGGGAAAAACCTACTCTCCAAAGCATCCATACTCAATGTATTAATAAGCAAAAAAGCATTACAATTACTCTCAGAGTCTCTTGGACACCCTTAAAACATCAAGCTCCTCTAATGCATCCTCCATGTGTCAAAGCATTTATCCACACATCCCATGCCATGTTTCACAAAATGCACTCACAAGAGAAAATCAATACAATGATATCCTCTCACACAGTCTACAACCAAAACAACCAACAACCAACCCCAACTACTAACCATGTGCTTGCTTTTATAGAATCAAACTCACATAAATATAAGATGTAGTATGGAGAAAACCATGTGCTCCAAAACTATGGATACACAAAACCATTGACCCCTCATTTAATATTTGCAACTAAGTTTTCACTTGATGCCTAATATTAAATAATTTCCCAAATAAATAATTATATATTCTATGTATCCCACACACATAAAATAACTAACCAAATGTTACATACAACGTTTACAAGTGGCACCCAAATAGATATCTAATGTGGCTAAACACATCAATTTAGATGCACCACAAATAAATATTTATTTTTGTTGTATAAAATGCATAAGGGTCAACCAATGAAACACATCATTAAAGGCAAACATGAAACTGCTTGAATCTCTAACATGCTCTCATGCTCCATCAAGACACATGTAATAAAATCAAAGTAACCACCATCTCAAGCAATAACTCCTCTCATTCTCCAACATGCCACCTATGGAAGAAAAAGAACGTGCCAAGGTGAAGATGCACCAATCCAAAGAACACAAGAATCAAATCCAAGTAATAACAAAAGGCTCCAAACTGTTGTCAAAGGTAAAAACCCACATGATTGAAAATAGCACCCACAACATATGCTAATACATCTAACCATCTATACCTCATAGGTATCAACAACATCAATAAATTCATGCCAACAACATATCCAATCCATATACCACAATCACAAGCTCCATGTATAAATCTTGTCAATGAAGAACATACACATCTAGGAACTCCCACTATATGGATAATGTCAAATCTAAAAATAGATCAAGGCATACCAAGTCTACCAATCAACACTCAAACCAAGGTGTGGCTAATGTAGTACCAAGAACAATCACAATGATCCACACATGTAGGATAAATCACTTTATACTCTCTCAAAACATGTCACCATAATTATCCTGAGTCCAACCATATGAACATGAACCTCTAGGAAGTAGCCATAAAAAAAAAAAGAGAAAACTTGTAAATCATATCATAACATGTCCTTCTACCAACAACTAAAAGTGCTAAGCTATGTCAAGTATGATCTCCTTACAACCCCAAATGAAAGACCTTAACAACACCCAACCATTCAATCTCATAGATCAAATGACCATATGTATCATGTAACCAACATGGATGTAAGCCTCTCTAACCAAGGTGGATCAAAATCATAACCATTCCATAACCAAGAATAAGACCAATCACATCTTCTAAACTCCTCATAATAGACATCATAAATCAAACCATATGAACAAGGAGATAACCATGCCAATATCCCTCAAATGAACCCTCCAGAACCAATAACCATAGCTCAAGATCCATATCCATGAGAAGATAAAACATAAAGCAAAATGCTTCTAAAAGGATGGGCAATACCTCATAGATGATAATTCATAGAGTAGACCAAGAGTGGGGAATGAGAATGCTCCTCTAGGATACACCAACCCACAATGACTCTCTCCAAGAACAATCTCCTCTAGGTCCATAATGAACTCACGTCCATATCCAAGTGACGTAGGCTCCTCAATCTTTCAACTAAAACATCCAAAGAGTAACCATCTCAGCAAATGTCTCTAATCCCAAGAGAACTCTAGCCTCACCTAAGTCTCAAAGTATCCATGAGCACCTCCATGATCAATCCATACTAAACTCCAAATGCAACACTGCACTATCATGAAGCTCCCAAGAAAATGACCAATGTACTCAATACCAAGAGAACCAACAAGATCATTGTCAAAGCTCCCACTGCATGTTTGCATAACCTAGGAACACATCATGACATCATGATGTAACATATCTTCAAAAGAAGATCAATGTCTCATAAGAACATATCCTACTCCAAAGAGCACCTATATCATGCCAACACTCTAACAAGTGATCAAGAGTAAACTAAGACACAATACCATCCATCTTGTAAGAAAGGATCACCTTTCAAAATTGACAAACCATAGGAAACACCTCTAGCAAAGACTCCAAGACTCATCCATGGTTCCAAGATGTCAACATCTCCAAATCACATGAATATAATAATTTCCTATCAATAGAACCCAAAGTGTCAATGTCAAACTCTCACTGCATAGAAAAACAAAGATCCAAGATCTCCTCCATGACACAAACAACCACTACAAAAGATCATCCATCACCTAAATGATGAATCCATATCATTGTCAAAGCTCCCATTGAACTATGATATCAAGCTACACATGGATCATGATAAACACCAAACCATCACTATCAAAATCTCCCACTAAATCATGTAACCAATCTATCCATGGCATCATGAAAACGATCTCCTAAATGAAGATCATCCATGGCCTCCAACACAATCAAAGAATTTTGCTGTGACATCAATAACTCCCAAAAGGTAAAGTAAACCATGATCTCCAAACCAAGAATATGAACAACCACCTATAAACAAAATCAATCAAACACCACCAACAATGCACCTATATAACAAACATGTCATGCCAAAGTCCCAACGAAAAAAGGAACCTTGGTGCAGGAGCACTAAGTTGTTGAGATTTTACTTGAGGTTGTTTGGATTAATAAGGTCTCTAAGACCATTTTCTTGATGTATAAGGCTTGAAAGCCATACTAGTAAATAGACTATGCCCAATGTCTAAATGAACCTATTGTTATGTTGTTAAGTCCTAGTAGGACAGTCATGTTAAGTTTGCAAGAGTCATTAAGTCTTAGTGTTTGTATAGGTAGTCATTACATTTTCATGCTTTTTAGCCTTTTAAAGGCATGTCAAAAGGTGTAGTTGTGTTAATACCTTGTCCAAGGTTAGACCACTTGTTAAAAGATTTCTAGTCACCAAAACAATCGGTGGACAGTCACTTTCAAAGACAGTTTAAAAAAAAGAAGACAGTTTCTATTTTTATGCTGCAGTTACAAAACTGAAAAAAGGCATGATGGTGGGCAGTTGGATCAACCCAGTTCACTCCATGCTATGTTTAAGGCTTGTTTTAAGCCTAGGGAGGTGGTATTGTACGGAGATTATTGATTAGATTGGAAAAAAAATACCAAAAGAAGCTCTGTTTTATGGTTTTTTCTGCTTTTTTCTGTTTTTTCATTGTTTTTGCTACAGTACCCGCGACTGTACGGACTCACCAGAAGCTCTTAGCATATTGGATGGAAAGTAGATGGTGTTAGCTTTAATTTGAGTCTTGTGTGGGATCTTAACAATGCACTAGGTGGAAGATATGACTAATTTCCCCAAAGCTGTTTTTTTTCTGAATTTGCTGTTCACTTTTAAAAATCACTGTTTTTCTGCAGTTTTCCGTACATGTACAGCACTATCATGGCACAAATTTATAATGGATGGAAAGAGTTTTGAAGTACCTTTGATTTGAACCTGGTTTGGAGTCTTGAAATGATGCTAGGTGAAAGTTATCAGTAGTTTTCCAAAAACTGTTCTTTTCAGAAATTGCTGTCTCCATTTAAAAAAATCACTGTTTTCTGCATAAATCCGTACTTGTACGGCCTGGGGGTGAAGGGAATTTGTGATGGATGTTTAGGTGGTTGAATTACCTATCCTGTGCACCTTGTTTGGGCTCTTGAAACTACATTAGGAGGGAGAAATTGACTGTTTTCTGTTGACTGTCCCAAAACTCTGAGTAGGGTATCTCTGAGTAGCTAATGGGCATTCCTTCTTTTTATTGGTATTTTCTTGTTTCTAATCAATGGAAGGGAATGTGAAATAGGTTATCCATAGCCTTGTGAAGGTTGCAGGGGCAGAAGATTGTGTATGGTGAGTGTGGGCATGAGAAAGACCCCTGCAGAATCATGTGTTAGAGGATGAGAGGAGGACAGCAGTCATGTCAAGAAGGTAGTGAGTTTTGTTCATCATGTTTGTTTGTTTTGTCATTGAAGGCATTAGGGAGTTAGGCATGTGATTGGTTTGGTTATTACAAAGAGATGGAGTTTATATTGAATAGATCATTCCAAGGTAGACATGGAGATAGCTTTTTTTCAATGGTGCAGAGATGTGTGACAGTCTAGGAGGTTGCTGTCCTGCAGACCCTGTATAGTGGGTTGAATAGAAGTTTAAATGGAGTCTCGGTTGGAGTTAGGAATCTTGGTGAGAGGTGTCCTGAAGTCCCTCACTTTGGTGTCAAGAAAATGTGTTGTTCTGAGTTAGAACCCTGTTCTAAGAGAAGCTTAATCTCTGTCAAGAAGAAGACAGTGAAAGGTTCCATTGAAGTTTTGAACCTTGAAATTGCTGACCATGATGCTCTGCATCAAACCTCCATGACACCATGATCACCACCCAATGTACCTGCATCAAACTCTCACTGAGTCTTACACAATTGTACCATATAGTCAGCAAATCTAGGTCCCATATCATGATTGTATTAAGTAATATCATCTCTCTCTCTCTCTATCTATCTCATAATGACAACCAAACCAATGAACCATGTGAGAAAACAAGGCCAACCAAATAGAATATGCATAAACACCAAAGTATCTATGGGCATAGACAACCCACATCCAAGTCATCTATGCAACATACAAGAATAGACAACATACAACATTGTACAACTTGTAGATCTCATAATGCAACATGAAAATTCAACCATAAATTCATAATTTTATCAACCAAGGATAATGAAAGATAATCTTGTAAGTTTTCAATGACTCAAACATGAAATCACCTCATATTTGATCTACCACAAACTAATAAAGTACCAAATTCAAGAGAACCACATAATAGCTCAAACTGAAACAAACTAAATAAACCTCAGAATAAAATTTCCAAACCTAATCTAATGTGTAGTTCTCTGAAATACCTTTCCAATGCCTATAAGAAGTCCAAAATTGGACACCATATGTACAAGTATGCCCCACCCAAGCTCAAAACACAAATCTGGCTTCCACATGGAAAATTTTGGTCAAAACAACAAAATCTAGAAAACTATCTGACACCATGGCATAGTGCTTAGAAAGAGCTTTTTCTCAACTATAAAATGTTAAAAATATAAATTTGTATGATGAAGTTATGGCCCTTGGAAGAAATCTACCCAATTATGCTTATAGGCCAAACCTTAGGTGGTTGCAAGGCTATGACTAGGAGGCTAGTGGGTGGTTTGCTAGTGGCGGCCTAGATATGGTGGTGGAGATGGTGGTTTGCTGCTAGCTAGTATTGGTGATAGTGTAGCCCTGATGATGGCATGGTCCACACACCACCGACAAGGGTCTAGCCCCCCGGGATGGGTGTGATTGCCCACCGGGCGGCCCACACAATCGGGACTTATTTCAATTTTTTTAATATTAATTTTTAATGTTTAATTTCTCAATTTAAAAAATTAAAAAATATCCAAAAAAATTTTGCAGACCTCCTATGTAGGAAGGAATATTCCCTATGATCATACCATCATACAGATTCCTATGATGTTACAAAATCTTTTTTGCCAAAGATTCCCTACAGATTCCACTAGGGTGAAATAGGGCAAATTTTTTTGTCACCAAAATATCTTGAATTTTGTATGAAAATATAGGTTTTTATGTCTTCTGGACACAATGGTAAGGTTTTTTTTCCTAGGAGGCCTCCTACAAAATCACCTCCAAAACCCTCCTATAAAGAGCCCAAATAAAAAACCCACTTACTAAATCTCGATCAAACCCTAGATTTATGATAACCCAAGTCTACAAACACAATTGTAACCTTGAAAATACCTTCAATCCTTTCCTACACAATATACACAAAATCCACTCATAGTAAGGGTTATAAAACCAGGGATATCTCCTCCCACAACCTAGCAACCAAGCTTTGATACCGAATGATGGAAAATATACAACCATAAATATAATTTCCTCATAACCCTGGTGGAAACCCCATACAATTTTCTTTCTCTCTAGCCTTAAACCCTAAAATTGGCCTAGTATGTGTCTAAGAAGCTTAAAAACTAAGCCCTTGAGCCCTTTTCCAAAGCCTATGTTATAATTTTATGTTGAATTCTAATAGGCAGTCACCCTAGGTTTAAGTTACAACTCAATGTCCTTAGCTTCCTCCATAACCAACCTCATGAGCTTAGTCACTGGTTCCCCCTTGTTTATGCAAATATTTCTTAAGTCTGAGCACATGCTCTTTAGAGGTAGATGGATGACTATCATGGAAGCATGAGCTTTAGATTTGTAGGATTTGTTAGGATTGCACTTGTGTGATGACCATTGATTTTAAGTTGGTGTGCCCAAGGTCTTGTCTACTAATTCAACTTCTATGTGCTTGTTCCCTATTGGATCATGGTAGCACACTGCACAGAGGTGTCGTGGAATATTCCTTGTACTATTGTGATAACATGCCAACTAGAGGGTGGGACCTGGTTTTGTCTTAAAAAAAGATGAAGTTAGCACCTAGCAAGCAAGCACAAAGGTAGTAGTGTGGGTCCCTGATGGACTTGCATTGTTACGATAAGATGACATGTGGCATGATTATGGATTCTGATTAGAAATGCATTTTTTGTTGGTATCTCCTGATTGAGTGATGACTTTTCAATGATCCTAGTGGATTATTTTTCATTTTTAATCGCTCATCTTGTTCTGATGTGTCCCTAATCGATGGTCCAAATTCAAATTTTGGATTTCATTCAAGCATGCTAGTGATGAACATTAAAATAGTTATGGCATGATAGGTTCTACTAAGATTTTTGAGATTATCAGCTATGAGCTAGAGGTGTTGCTCAAGTATGTATGAAGCTGTTTTGAAAATTAACACATTTCACAAGTAATTCCTAATATTTAATTGGATCTTGGTACATGAACTGGGCCTTTATTGTTTGTGTGAGAGGTGTTCAAAGTCATGTGACATTAATATGTGCCTCCATTTCATGTTTTGAAGGGTGTGGATAGATCATTAAGGATTTCCAAATATGAATTCAAGTGCGTTGAGCCTACAAACACCTGGCATAGAATTAAAGAGGTTGTTGGAAAATGGAAATTGCTTGGGTGAAGGAGCTCCATTCATTCTTTCTATAAATAGAAGTGGTTCCATGAATTGTTCACATCAATTATTGTCATGAGTACTATGCATAATACTTCCCTATAGTTTTTGTCCTTTGTTTCCCAAAGGAGTATGTCCATGTTCTCCTGGTTATATGTGTGCTCATTCTAAATTAAGAAAAGAGTGAGTATTGGCTAAGGGAATGGGAGATATTGGAAAAAGTACGAGTCTTTGGCTACAACAGTCTTGCTGGTTTCCCAGAACCATAGCTGAATAATGTCATTCTTGTGGGGAACTAGTCAGATCATCCAAATGCTCCAATTGCATGAAGTTGTTCCTCAGGGGTGGACCAACTGGGTAGGATTGTAGCAACCTTGACTAGAACTAGGGGCCATGAGCATTAGAGGAGAGATACCAATTTTCTCTCGTGTGATCCCTTTGTTTGATGACTTTTATCAAGAACAATAACAAAGGAGGAGTGTTATCTTTGGTTGGCCTAGTTGAGAAAAGAGGAGTTGGACTCTATTCTCAAAGTCAAAGAATTCCTTGCCCTAGAAAGGATGACATTTTCTAGTTCAACTGTTCAGAGCCACGTTAATAATTTAAGAGCTCAGACATCTAGTGAATGAAGATTGAAAGATAGGGAGTTGTGTTGCCTTCCTAGCAGCCCATGATCTAAGTCTAAATTTAGAATAAAGAGGGAGAATATGTTTCTAATTACCTAGGATGACTTTTAACCAATTAGAACATTCTGGAACATTGTTGTAAGTCTTTGCAAAGCAATTAGCTAAAAGAAAGTGTCTATCAATAAGAGCATGGATGTAGTTTCCGAAGTCACAAATATTAAATATAATGTAACTTAAAAAAGTTGTACTAAGGATTTTTTGACCGACATAGTTTTCCTATATATAGGGTTTCAAAAGTCGTAGTAAGGGATCCACTAGTCCACTTTTTAATCCACATACTTGGAGGGTGGAGTTTGTTGCTAGAAAAGGATTATTTTCTAGGATTTAGATACAAGATATCCACATCTTGGGGAGTAGTTTCTATAGAAGAGTAGGTGTATTGTCAAGATTGCAAGACAAAATTATGCCTGCATGTGAATAAATTTTTGTATGATAGTTTTCAGTTTAGATTGAGTAATATATTAATAACACTACATGTGTGTGTTTCTTGCAATTGTCTCCTAGAATGTATGCATCTCTTTGAATGAATGAATCAAGGGTTTTGGATTTCACCTATGCATTTTTTCTACATTGACTATCTTATTTACTTCTTATGTTCAAGGAATCAATTGAATATGCTTTAAGTAACATATAGGAAGTGGTGTTTTACATTAAGGAATTATTGAAGTAGAATTACAGGAAATACTTTTTCTTGGGTTTATCATTGTAAGGTAGTGATACATGCATACCCTCTAAATTTAAAGTTTTAATCTTAGAAGAGAAACATTTAAATTGAATAATTTTGACTTTGTTGCCTTTGATAAAGCACCGATCTCCAAGCTTATTTGCCCAAGAGTCCAGAAAGAATAGAAAATCTAAATATAAATCAATTGAAATCTTTTAGTTTGTTTTGTTATAGTTTGAGTAGGTTTTGACACATGTTCTCAAGGACCAACAATGTGAAAATCTCCAAGAACCTTGCCAGTTTAAGGATAATTTTACTAATTTGGTGTATTTTGTGAGAACATTTCTTTCTAATATAGTGAAAGATAAATCCATTGACTGCAAATAAGGGACACCCTCTAGCAGAGCTTGAAGTGCAGGGAAGATAAGAGAAATGCAAACAATCTCCCACTTTGTTGGCCAAGTCTCCCATGGAACTTGATCATAAGAATTAGAAAATCTTTAGTGTTTGGTGTGTGCAGATTTGGAAACCAATAGAATTGGATACTCTGTTAGGGAGAAATCTTAGTTATCCATTTGGAGAGAGTGAAAAAATAGTCTAACTTTATTAATAGGGTTAGATACTGAAAGATTTGACGTGGGATGTGTTGCAGTAGTTGGAAATAATTTTGAAAGAAGGGGCTCTGTTGAAAGGATTAACCCAGAAGGATTCACTGATATTTCACCCTCCTTTGAGGTGGTGATTCTAAACTTGTTTGAGGCTACAATACACTCTCAAGTACTACATCTTATTAGCATTTTCAAATTAGATGTCAAAATGAATTGCTTAATTTTTGAAAGATATAAAGCTTTAAATTTTAGTGGCATTCATGGATATCCAAATATTGTTCAGAGTGAAGTTAGAGAATGTTTGCCAATGTATAATGGAAAAGATTTTGAATCAACAACTGGACATTTACAAGATTTCTGTGATTTAATGGTTGATTATGAGATTAAGGCTGAATATGTTGTTATGAAACCCTGTGTCCAAAATTTGTAAAATGATTTAGGTACTAGTTTTCTTTCTTACCTGAATGTTCTATTTATTCATGGTCTGAGTTCAAAATTGCAAGAACAATTTGGTGAAAGATTTGATATGGTTTCATTGGTGACTAATTTTATGACAATTCAAAAGGAGGAGCATGAATCACTTCTAGCTTTCAATTTAAGGTTTTCAAATAAAATTAGAAGTATCCCATGATATATAAGGCCAAATGATGCATTTTGTTTAGTTGTATATTTGGGTGCATTAGAGGAGGAAATGAATTAAATGCTGAGGGATAAGGAACCCACTACACTTTGTCAAGCTTTTGCAGGTGCAATGGACATAGAAGATAATCAGAAATATGGGATGATAAAGGGAAAAATGACTACCAATCAAGGGTATTACCAAAGCTTTCATTTAGGTATGTAGGGTAAATTAGTAAGTGTGTTCTTTTTACCTAAGAATGTTATTGATGTTCCATCTCATAAAAATGGTAATTGTAAGTATTTGATTAACACTAATAAGGAAGGATTTCGTGTGGTGAATACAAATGAAGAATCCATGGTACAACAAAACAACCAAGTCTGCCATAAAATAAATAACGTTCAGGGTCAATCTGTAGGAAATGAATGTGAAGGTAGTAATTGTAAAGGTATACATGAATTCATTATTTCAAAAATTGTTGTTACTAAGAAACCATATGAACATATGGGTATCAAGTCTGATTTTCTCATATACAATTCAAATACTGGTGATTGTCTTATGAATGGTGATGGTAGTTTGTATGAAGTAGAGTTGGAAGTATTCACTTTTAATGATGGATGCACCAATGAAGGTACCTACTCTATTGAGAATGGATAGTTCATAGGTGAAGAGAAAGTGATTATTGATTATGGTGAAGGTATGCATTCTTCTGATGATTCTAAGTATGATGATGTTGAGAAAAGTGTATATCTTCACATTGAGAAAGTAGAAACTTTTATGACATGGATGATTGTCCTTTATGATGAGCCTTTAGCATCACTAAAGATGAGAAATGATAAGCCTTATTGGTGTAGGGATAATCCCATCTTTTTAAATGATGAAGAGTATGATGAACTTGAGAAAGATTAACCTATGGACACCAGGGTGTATGGTGAAGAAGATGAATTATAGAACTTAAATGATGTAGATCAAGGTGGAAGAATGGTTCAATATATATCCTTTACTTTTCCAGATGAAGAGATAGCATGTAATCTACAAGGATTATTGGAAGCCTCTTATCAATGTTTTAGGTTTGATATGGAAAATAGAGATGAGGTGAAATTTGATGGTGACAGTCATCTGACAAGCTATAAAATATCTTGTTTCTAAGATTAGAATGACAAATACTTAACAACTCATAGTGGCAATTTGGTTGATCAAAGGCAATATAAGCATGGAAATGATATGTTTTATTCATGCTTATCATTTTCTGACATTTGTCATTTAGTGTAGGTCAATGTGATTAACAGTGTGATGATATAGTCTCTTGTTGATAGTAGTAGGCACAATACTCCCAAATTAAGCACAAGGTTGTCTACTAAAAACAAGGTATTTGACAGAGGCAAGTATTAACTTCTTGTTTTTTGTGGCCAAGGGCCACCAGGTCGGAGTTGATAATTGAGTCATCTTTGAATTGGTCTTCACTTCTACTTGAGGTAATTACTCAATAGTCCAATGGATTTCACATATGATTTGCATGCTAGAGTTCTATGATCCTCGCCATGCCTACAAGAGCCATGCATCCCAACTAAAGCCACTAGTGGAACCCCCCATGCAATTTTCTTGCTCTCTAGCCTTAAACTCTAAAATTGGCCTAGTTTGTGTCTACGAAGCTTAAAACCTAAGCCCTTGAGCATTTTTCCAAATCCTATGTTATAATTTTATGCTGACTTGTGATAGGTAGTCACCCCAGGTTTAAGTTATGACTCAATGTCCTTAGCTTCATTCATAACCAGCCCCATGAGCTTAGTCACTGGTTCCCCCTTGTTTATGCAAATATTTATTAAGTCTAAGCACATTCTCTTTAGAGGTAGATGGAGAACTATCATAGTATCATGAGCTTTAGATTTGTCAGGATTGCACTAGTGCGATGATCATTGATTTTGAGTTGGTGGGCCGAAGGTCTTGTCTACTGATTCAACTGCTATGTGCATGTAATGTTAGAAACTGTCCTCCTGTATGGAATGGTACAATTTCCCTTGGTTTGGCTCTTCACTCTTGGTGACCTCTCAACCTTTTCTTTTTAGGCCTTCCTGAAACCCTGATTGACTAAGTCTAGGATCATTTTATTCATTTTTTTAAGGTAACTTGTTGATAGAACCTGGAAAGAGATTTGAGATTTGGGTCCCTAGGATCCCCAAAAATACAGATTTGACCTGAAATTGGGGATTAGGACTTGAGTTCCCATGCCCTAGTCCTCCCCTATTTCATGAGATTTTGAATTTTGGTGGGGTGTCAGTTCTCGTCGAGTGCCTTAGGATTCTGTTTTCAAATTCTTGGTTTTCATGTAATATCGAGACGTTATTTCAAATTTGAATTTCCTAAAGCTAGATATAAAAAGAAATTTGCAAATCATTTTATCACACATAATTCTTATACAAGCTTGATGCCAAAACTTTAATACAATTGCCATTGAAGATCAGTGAATTGTTGAAGCTCTTGGAAGTATCCTTTATTTTCTATCTTGGAGACAATGGATGGAGATTAGGAATCAAGGTCTTGAGTCTATCTTGCTCTTCCTAGGATTTGTACACCCTTTCCATGATTGGGAGAAGGGTTGAAGCCTCCAACAACAAGCTTGGAAATCCTCCATGGACATTTCTAATTCACCTTCTTGTTCATGCAAGTCTTCATTTATCTCATCTCCTTGAGGTGAAGTTGTATGTGTTTATTGATGCAAAGCAAGTTGTTGATCTTCCCTTGATTGAGACATCTAGCATTTGATTTTTATGCATACACACATTGTTAGGTTTGTACACACTTCTACAAATCTTTATCTATGGCTATTGTTGAGGTAGAAATACCAAAGATGAGGCTTTACTGAGGCAAGCTCCTATATAGCCACAACAATTTCCTTCTTTTATAGGTACAGATCATGTTTTGTAGGTTCCAGCGGAAAGAAGCTATGTGAAGAAGGATATTGCGGGTACAGTCATGATAGACTTTTAGATTTTTTGGATTTTGAGACTTGCGTGACATTGGAGCGGGCACCATAGTCCAATCAAGGGTTTATTTTGGGATCTGGACTGGAGTGGGCACCCTAGTCCAGGTAGCCCTCAAAATCTGAGTACACTATCTCTAAAACTCTATCTTTGCACTTCTGTGATTAGTTTTGCCAGTTGCTTCATCAGTTTCTGTATATTTCTGATGTAAGGCATAATTAAGGTTTTACTTGGTTGAAAGGAAAACACTTGATAAAATCTTGATTAGGGCCTTAGGTTTCACAACCATGCCAGCTTAAGGGATAGACAAAGTAATTAGAAGCTTGTTCACAAGCTTGGTCTCTGTCCTCCCAATGCTTAGCTATGAGATTGTGGTACTTAACCTAGACTAAACAAGGTATCCAATTTCACACTAAACATTTTGGTGAACCTGAGCTTTAAAGAATTTGCATCCTTTTAAACTTTAGATTTTAAAATATTTATTGTTCTAGAGCATAACTGGATTGAAAAACCTCTTTAGTGAAATTGCATATGTTAGATTTTGGATTACATTCTTTATCTTTTCACTAAAAGAGTTGGAAATTAGCATTCATTGTTGAAAATTATCTTTCATTCGTAAAGGCCATCATTGTGCATTTAAATCTTAGTTTAAATAGAGCATGTTAAAATGTTGGATTATTTTTTGCAAGATTTTCATGCTTATGATGAGTCGTTTAGTCGTGTTGACTTTGATATGTTAGATGAAGCCCTTGAGGAATTTATCTCGATTGAACATTCCACTACAACCTCTAAGCCATCATTATTTTAAAGATTTATAAATGCAATTTATGTGCCTAAACCTAAAGAAGAGATTGAAAAACCAAAAATTGTGGTTACTCTATGTGCAAATGTGGTTCAACCATCCTCTAAACCTGTGCTTATTGTTAAAGGTCTTTCATCTCCTTCTAAATCTCCTGATCACATTTATGATTATGCAAAACAAATAGCAAATCAAAACTCACAACAAACCATTCATAATGTGGTGGCTCATGCATATAATACTTAGAATAATAAACAAAGTACACAACAAACCAGTGTTCCGATATCTTTACCAGCTTCCCAACCTATTCTTCCTCAAGCACCCCATTTAACATGTAAAGGTGATAAAGACTATGATCTTGTAGAGCAGCTCCGTGCTACCCCTGCAAAAATATCTCTTTGGGAACTTATACAAACTTCACCTACATACCATGGAATGCTACAAGAAGCTTTACAAAAGGTGATTGTTCCTCTCGCTGTTAAACCAAATGATGTTGCAGCTTTACTAGATTGTATGCATGTACAAAAACATATATTTTGTTTCAATAACATGAGTTACCATCTCTCAAGGTTCAGAATTAGTATGATCCTTTGGTTATCTTTATTATGACCAACAAAACATTGGTTAAAAGAGTTATGATTGATAATGGGTTAGCCCTTAATGTTTGTGGTATTGATTTATTGCATAAGGTTAAAGTTGATATCTATTGTCAAACCAGAATCATTAAGTATTCATGGATTTGATAATGTTGGACGACAATCTATGGGCACTATAACTTTACCTATACAAGTTGGACCTGTGATGGTGCTTACCTTGATTCATGTAATGCCTTGTTCTTTATCTTATAACATGATTCTGGGTAGACCTTGGATGCATGCGTTAGGAGCAGTTCCTTCTACCTTATACCATTTGATTAAGTTTATATTTAAATGTAAACTGCATACTATCCATTTGGACCTTGAACCTGATAATTGTTTGCAAATGGTAATACATAAACATGTTATTTCTCCTAAAAGGTTGAACAATATGAAAGTTGAATTGTCAGCTCCTCTTGCCTCTAAAATTTTTATGCAAGAGTCCAAACAATCGAATGTATTTGTTTGTGACGATTGGGGTTCATTAGATTTTATATTTTCCTCCACAGGAGAATATAAACTTAAAAACTCTGTCCCTGAAACATCCAATATTGCATCGATCACATCACATGCTTTGAATGATAAACATAAGACTTCTTTGGTGACAAATAAAGATAATATTCTAAGTTATACTACTAATTATGAGACTTATGAAGCTCCGCCTTTGTCTAAAGAAATGGTCTCTCTCTATGGTAGAGGATTCCAAATCCTTTACAAAAATTGTGACTATGTAGGTAATGGTTGTGGAATAAATCAACAAGGAATCAAAGTCCTCATCGAATCCTATTCGCAACATTACTCAAGTGGCATTGGATATAATCCTTTATAAGAATCCAAAACCTGCAAACTCCCTACTCTAAATGTGAATACAATATCAACACTAAGCTTGATATTCCCTGAGATGATTGACATCAATTGTCCTCTAGGATCACTTCCATTAGATATGTTTATGGCGGATGAAGTGATAATGGACTTCTTAGTTGCTTATGATGGTATTCCTTGTTATCACTATAAACGTTGCCTACCTTATTGTTTAAACAATGATGCATATTTTGGAAAGACTACTAGGACAATAAATGCTACAGTAGAGCAAAATGAAGAACTTGTAGAATAATTACAATCCTACAATCCCCTGGACTATAGTACTCTCCTTAACAGAAGGACTATTGATGTCATTATGGATAAGGATAACCCTAAAAAATTTATCCCTATTGGTGATTGTTTAGATGCGGAAGAAAAAGAAGAAATGACTAAACTATTGAATGAGTTCTCAGAACTATTTGCTTGGAATTATTCAAACATGCCTAGTATAGATCCTCAGATTGTAACGCATAATATTGTGTTGAAACTAGATGTTAAGCCTTTCAAACAAAAGATTCGTAAGATGAATCCTAAGATTGCTTTACATGTTAAAACTAAAATAGAAAAACTCTTACAAGCTGGCTTTATTCAACCTATTGATTACTCTCCATGGATCTCAAATATTGTTGCCGTTGCCAAACCTGATGGTCGTATAAGAATGTGCACAGATTTCCCAGATTTAAATTTGGCAGATCTTTAAAAGATGATTTTTCGCTTCCTAATATCAATATAATTGTTGATTCCATATTTGGACATGAGTTGCTATCTTTCATTGATGGATTTTTAGGATATAATCAAATCCTTATAAATCCTCTTAATTAGTATAAAACAACCTTTATAACACATTGGGGTACATTTTGTTGGGTAGTCATGCTGTTTGGACTTAAGAATGTAGGAGCTACTTACCAACATGTGATGACTCTTATATTTCATGACTATATGCACAATATTCTAGAAGATTATGTTGACAACATCCTAGCAAAGTCTATCCATCATAAGGATCATGTGACAAATCTTTGACAAATATTTGAGCACATACGAATATATAATATGTGATTGAATCGCTGTAAGTGTGGTTTTGGTGTGGATAGTGGAAAGGTACTTGGATTTATATTTTTAAATCAAGGTATAGAAGTTGATATGAAAAAGATAGACATGATTGTTAATATGCCAATACCTAAGAACATATCTCAACTTCGTAGTTTGCAAGGAAAGATGGAGGCCATTCACCGATTTGTTTCACAACTCGCAGATAGGACATGCCCCTTTACGCAACTACTGGAGAAAGATTCCCACTTCCAATGGAATTCTAAATGTCAAAAAGCTTTTGGTGATTTAAAGGATTACCTAGCTAATCCACCCATTTTACAACCTACTGTTTCTGATAAACAATGTCTATTATACATTTCAACATCTAACGATGCCCTAGCAGCTTTGTTAGTATAGAATAATGCTGAAGGAAAAGAATGTGTTGTCTATTACATTAGTCATACTTTACTCAATTCTGAGGTGCAATACATAGCTATAGAGAAGCATTGTTTGGATTTAGTGTTTGCCACTCAAAAGCTTAGACATTATATCTTAAATGCTGAAGTGCATGTAATGGTAAAATTTGACCCTTTGAAACATCTCTTCATAAGAACAAATTTATCAAGTCATCTTGCTAAATGGGTTATGTTGTTAACAGAATTTGATCTCAAATTTATTTCACAGAAAGTGATTAAAGGACAAGTGATAGCTGATCAGTTAGCTAATGCTCCCTCACCTTTTTCTATTCAAAATGTCAATGCATTTCCTTATAAACAGATTTTAACAATCTCTGCAGATGAAAAATGGGAGTTATACTTTGATAGATCAAAATGTCAAACTGGCTTCGGGGCTAGTGTTATATTAATACCTCCCATTGGTAAGTTGATTCCCTTATCTTACTACTTAGATTTCTTATAAACAGATAACATAGTTGAATATGAAGTTCTTATTGCTGGACTTCATGTAGCCTTGGCTCTTAATATCAAGAATATTACAATATATAGTGATTTTCAGTTAATTGTTAAATAGATAATGGGATCATATCAAACTAAGCATGATAAGTTATCTCAATATCACGAGTTTGCATTATCTCTCTTAAAATAATTCAAATCATATTCGTTTGATACCATCCCCAGGAAAGATAACCGACATGCGGATGCAATGGCAAGTGCTGCTTCACTTATATCCCTTGATGGTTCTCTTGAGGAATTTACCTTTGTTGTTCATAATCTTAAGACACCAGTAATTGAAAGCCCTATAGTTGCAAATTTGGAACTCTATGGTAACACATAGATGTATGAATGGTTCTCCTACATACTCAATTATTTACGCAATGGAACCATTCCTAATTTGACATCTAAGAATGCCCGACTTCGTTTACACAAACTAGAAACACGATACATTATATTATCAAATGTCTTGTATCAATGAAGTTATAATGGTGTTTTACTCAAGTGTTTAAGCAATTCAGAGATTTTGATAGCTTTAGAAGAAGGTCACTCTGGTGCCTGTGGAGGGCATTTTGGTGGAAAATTGTTGGTGCAAAAATTGTTATGTATGGGGTACTATTGGCAGCATATGGAACAAGATTCCTTTGCTTACGTCAAGAGATGCCCACATTGCCAACAACATAAACACCTAATCCATGCTCCTACTCAAGAGCTTCGTGCCCAGGTATCACCATGGCCATTCTCTATCTGGGGTTTGGATGTAATTGGTAAAATTTCCCCACCCTCCTCTCAAGGACATACGTTTATAATCACTGCTACTGATTATTTTACAAAATGGGTCGAAGGGATCCCTTTGTGATCCACGACTGTTGATGTAATCTGTCAATTCATACAAGATAACATAATTTCTCAATTTGGATTACCTTCTTCCTTAGTTTTAGACAATGGTACACCATTTAAGAAAAAAGGATATGAAAAAGTTCCTCGAAAAATATCATATACAACATCGCTTCTCTACACCTTATTATCCTCAATCAAATGACCAAGCAGAAGCTTCAAACAAGGTTATTGGACAAATTTTATGGAAAACTATTAATAAACATCAAAAAGATTGGCATATGTAATTATCCTATGCATTATGGGCCTACAGAACAAGTATTCGAACAACTACTGGTAACACGCCATATAATCTTGTCTATGGCGTAGACATGATAATGCCCTTGGAGTTAGAAATTCCTTCATTGTGAATTTCCCTAAGAGATATCATGGATGATAACAAAGAATGAGAGAAAAGGTTATAAGAACTTGAGATGCTTGATGAAAGACATATTAACACTCTTGAACATCTCAAGGCTTATCAGAAAGGAATACAACAAGCCTATAATGCGCAATTCATACAATGTTCATTTAACGTCGGGGACTTGGTTCTTTATGAAAATCAACACAACATAAATGCACCGCCTGGTGAAAAAGGTAAGTTTAGCCCTAATTGGCTTGGACCATATATAATCACTAAAACCTTTGGATCTGAAGTGTATAAATTAACTGATGAACAAGGTACGCTGCTTAAAGAACCTATAAATGCAGTGCACCTCAAAAGAGTTTATGCTTAAAGATCTAATGTTAAATGTTCTTAAGCTAATTTAGTACATAGATTAGCTTCAATTTTGATAAGATATTACTATTTTGTCTTAATTCATTTGGCATTATATCTTTGTTCAGTTGATCATTGTTGCATCATGTTTAAGTATTAAAATTGCTTAGATCACTTTTGTATTAACTGAATGTAGCATGGAAATTAAAGTTATGTGTAACATAAATAATCATTGTGCTTGTTACTACATGTTCTTTTTAGAATTGTTAGTGTATCACAATAGTATTAATTACAACATTTGGACATCACCACTAGTTGCATTTTTACACAAATCACATGTGATAGATCAAAATCCACTACACATAGATCAAAAGAAATAATCATATATATATATATATTAGTTTCATGTATACATCCAAGTCGACTATCCCTCAAAACAAAATGGGATGTCGTAGTGCCTAAAGTCTATACATCACATAGCTGAGCCTCAATCGCCAGTACCCTCAAGCCTCGTGGTGTGCGAGTGACAGAAGCCTGACCATGTGTGGCTATGGATCGCAAATGACTCCTAGAGACGCTTTGCAATCGTAACCCCCTAATCTTGCCTCTCATCTCTATCATCTTCTCATGTGCCTCCTAGTACATCCTCTAGTACCAGTCTCTCTTGATCCGGGCCCTATCTCTCTCATCTCTAGTCTACTGGACCTCCTACAGTAAGAACTCACTGACAGCTGGCCCTCCCTTTGATGTAGGAACCACTATCATCTGCTCTCACTGTACCTTGAGTTCAACCTCGGCACACTCAGCTCTCTATTGAAACTCCTCTCTCTCATGCAGACGGCTCTAGTATGGCCTCTGTAGCAATCTTGTATTTGACGATAGGCATAAATAACTCAGCATGCCACCCAGTGGATGATAGTGGTGAATAACCTACCCGCACCTGCTTCTCTGAGGCATCTGTCAGTACTATGTCTCCTATGACATGACTCACAAAATCTTGCCATGCATCAGTCCCAACTGCAAAATGGAGGATGAGATAGATGTTAGACTCCCATATAAATATCACAAATAATAAACTATACAAAACATAAACTAATAAATCAAACCTAACCTAGATTTCCATCTCGCTAGGATAGATCTCAGATCGGCGATGGTGTGATGAGCTCTGTAGTCTGATCTACAGCTGGGGGTGTAGACCTACTACTCTCCCCTGCTTTGTCTAACTAGGCCTTGCATCATCTACAGGAGTAGGACCATGAGCCTTAGACTGCGGTCTTGACTTAGTCTCCTTGTCAGTGTTTGCCTCCTACTGGCTCTGTCATGATCTCACTTTGAAGACGTACTATGATGGGACCTCCTCGAACTTATCCTTGTCCTCCTCCTCATCCTCCTCAAGATTGTAGTATCCCACAAAATCACTGACGTCATGCTCTGTCCTTGTGTCACTCATGTGATTGGCCCAAGGTCGGGCATCTCCTATGGGATGCCTGGGTGGAAATATAGGTACAGGCCGTACTGTGTGCCACGAGGTCTGATATGCTTGGGTACACTCGACATCATCTATATCTGACACTGGCTCTGCATCCTTAGGACCCTCTTCGTCGTCGAGTGGTACATCTGCTATAATCAGTCATCGAACGGTATTGGCTCTAACTGCACTTTGAGCTATCTGCACATAGCTCAAACAAACTGTAGGAACATCTTGTATATGTATGAACTGTCATGCCACCCTGTCAAAGTAGAACCAAGATACAGTATGATCGGGGTGACTGACCATTAGCTAATCCCTCTGCATCTAAACTAACTACCTCTACTTGCCAGGCCATCTGATGTAGCCGTGATATGGTCTTTAGATGATGTCACCGAGCTATAATCTATCAAATACTACCCTCCAGTATAACAAATTATCATGCCTCCAACACCTGACTAGTGGATAGGCATAGACATGTGGATGGGTGAATGTTTCCTCTATAGGAAAACCCACCGATTGTGTGCACCTAATGTGCTCAAAGGCCCAAACCTGTAATAATGTGTAGACCATCAGACTATGCATCTCATAGTGGACATATCGCCCTAAGTCACGATAGAGGTACACAAGCATACTGTGCCCCCATGCGTAGATAATCTGATGCTCCTCCATCACTCTGATGGTATGAACAAGACCCCCATGAAGGTGTGTGCCGCGTCCATCTAGTGTGATAGCTAATGCAACTGACAATCATGATCCTCTAAAGTAAGGGAATGTCTCTATATCCCTGCTCTAGTAAACGAAGTTGAATGTGTCCTCACTCTACCTATGAAACAGTGTGACCTAAGCAGTACAACTAACTCTCACGAGTATACTCTGTTGAGTGATGTCCAACAACCCTCATTGTCTCTCCTTAGATTGGTAGTCGAAGGATCCTGAATACATCCTCCAGTGCGATGGTAATCTCTCCAGTCAGTAAGTGGAATGTGGATGTATCTGCATCCCATCTCTCCATCAGTGCCATGAACATCGTGTAGTGGAATCTGATTATGGGCATCTTAAACACCCACCATAGGCCCACCATCTGTAAATGCTCTCTCTTTGTGGCAGTCAAAGCCCTAGCGCACTCTCGTGGAAGTGCCATCAGATGACCGCCTGTGTGCTCACACATCTCAGGGACATCTTGTAGATTAGAAAGCAAGCAAGAGTGTCAAAATCTCCTCTAGAAACCAAAATAAGCTATCAAGAACTAAACAAAATGCTTGTGCGTAGGGCCTGTGTCCTCTATGGACCAAGGTGCCCCAAGAAGACTAGGGCACCCTAGAGGGACACTAGCGCCCTTGTTTGGGAACCCTGTCCACCTTCCCCTCTTAGCGTAGACATCGATAAATGTGAAAGCAAAGGTACAACAAAAGATGATAGAAGTGTGGAATTAGGACCCTACCTCAGCCTTGAAGTGTCTCTCTACCACCTGGGCTCGAAGCATCTCCAGTCGTGGTGGATGATATGGATGTCGGCTCAGCATGGTCATTCTCCTATTCTCCCTTCTCTCTCTCTGTAAAGACAAGAAACAAGAATGAGTTAGTGATAAGTGACAACTCCCTTTTACATAAAGTGAGTGAGTGAGAATTCTTAGTGCTAACTAGGTGCAAAAGTGTGCTCTTTCACTCTTGAGCCCTTTGCTTGAGTTGTCGAACTCTAATTTCAATGCTGTTTGTTGCGTTGGAAACTGGGTTCTACTCTCTCTCTTCCCCAATGTGCTATGTTGAATGTTGTTTCTTCAAATGACCCTCATAATAAATTTCCCTTGAAATCAATTCATGTGGATATCTCCTTGTTTCTACTCTTGGACTAAGCAAGTAGAAACAAGGGGGGCATATATCTCCCTTGATTTCCTCCCTGCCCCATTACTCAACCCCCTTAGCATTTTGATACTGACTCATTGGTGGTGGTTCTAGGTTGATTTGATTTATGATTTTTCTAAAAAATATTCCTTTGTAGGTTGTGAGTCCTAACTTTGTGGTCTTACAGGATTACAGACTTGTGGGCTCCTTCCTTTTCAGTGACAACACTTTGGCTTCCTCTACAGTATCCTTTTGGGTATCCTATTTGTGATTGATGTATTTACTTTCCTTTAGTTGCATATGCATGTAGTGTCATATGGCCACTAAATTGGGGGCTAAATGTAACGTCAGAAATTGTCCTCCTGTATGGAATGGTATAATTTCCCTCGGTTTATCTCCTCACTCTTGGTGACCTCTCAACCTTTTCTTTTTCAGCGTTCTCGAAACCCTGATTGACTATGTCTAGGAGCAGTTTATTCACTTTTTGAGGTAACTTGTTGATAGAACCCAGAAAGAGATTTGAGATTTGGGTCCCTAGGACCCCCAAAAATGCAAATCTGAGCTGAAGTTGGGGGCTAGGACTTGGTCACCCATGCCTAAGTCCTCCCCTATTTCATGGGATTTTGAACTTTGGTGGGGTGTTGATTCCCGCCGAGTGCCTCGGGATTCCATTTTCAAATTCTTGGTTTTCGCACGATATCGAGACGTTATTTCAAAATTTGAATTTCCTAAAGCTAGATATAAAAAGACATTTGCAAATCATTTTATCACACACAATTCTTATGCAAGCTTGATTCCAAAACTCTGCTACAATTTCCATTGAAGATTAGTGACTTGTTGAAGCTCTTGGAAGTATCCTTTATTTTCTATCTTGGAGACAATGGATGGAGATTAGGAATCAAAGTCTTGAGTCTATCTTGCTCTTCCTAGAGTTTGTACACCCTTTGCATGACCGAGAGAAGGGTTGAAGCCTCCAACAACAAGCTTGGAGATCCTTTGTGGACATTGCTAATTCACCTTCTTGTTCATGCAAGTCTTCATTTATCTCATCTCCTTGAGGTGAAGTTATATGTGTTTATTGATGCAAAGCAAGTTGTTGATCTTCCCTTGATTGAGACATCTAGGGTTTGATTTTTATTCATACACACATTGTTAGGTTATTGTTGAGGTAGAAATACAAAAGACGGGGCTTGATTGAGGCAAGCTCCTATATAGCTGCAACAATTTCCTTCTTTTGTAGGTACAGATCATGTTTTGTAGGTTCTGGTGGAAAGAAGCTACAGGAAGAAGGATATTGCAGGTACAGTCATTATAAACTTTTAGATTTTTGGATTTTGAGACTTGCAATACATTGGTGCGGGTGCCCTAGTCCAACCAAGGGTTTATTCCAGGATCTAAAAGCCTTTAGTAGTCTTAGACACCATGCACAGAAGATTTTCCAGTTCTGAAACTTTCAAGACACTGAAGCGGGTGCCCTAGTCCAGGTAGGCCACAAAATCTAGGTACACTATCTCTGAAACTCTATCTCTACACTTCTGTGATTAGTTTTGCTAGTTGCTTCATCAGTTTTAGTATATTTTTGATGTAAGGCATAATTAAGGTTTTACTTGGTTGAAAGGAAAACACTTGATAAAATCTTGATTAGGGCCTTAGGTTTCATAACCATGCAAGCGTAAGAGAGAGACAAAGTAATTAGATGCTTTTTCACAAGCTTGGTCTTTGTCCTCCCAATGCTTAGCTGTGGGATTGTGGTACTTAACCTAGAGTAAACAAGGTATCCAATTTCACACTAAATAGTGCTTATTCCCTATTGGATCACGGTAGCACACTATAAATAGGTTCCATGGAATATTCCTTGTGCTATTGCGATAACATGCCAACTAGAGGGTAGGACTCAGTTTTGTCTTAAAAGAGCTAAAGTTAGCAACTAGCATGCCAACGTAGAGGTAGTAGTGTGGGTCCCTGCCAGACTTGCACTATTGGAATAAGATGACATGTGGCATGATCATGGATTTTGATTAGAAATGCATTCATTGTTGGTATCTCCTAATTAACTAATGACTTTTCAATGATCCTAGTGGATTCTTTTTCATTTTTTAGTCATTCATCTTATTCTGATGTGTCTTGACTCAATGGTCCAAATTCAAATTCTAGATTTCATTCAAACATGTTGGTAATGAACATCAAAATAGTTATGGCACGACAGGTTCTACCTAGATTTTTGAGATTATTAGCTGTGAACTAGAGGTGTTTCTCAAGTATGTAAGAAGGTGATTTTACAATTACCACATTTCTCAAGTAATTCTTGATCTTCAATTGGATCTTGGTACATGAAACAGACCTTTATTATCCATGTGAGAGGTGTTCATAGTTAGGTGGAATTAACATGTGCCTCCATTTCATGCTTTCAAGGGTGTAGACAGATCATTAAGGATTTCCATATATGATTTCAAGTGTGTTGAGCCTACAAACACCTGTAATGGAATTAAAGAGGTTATTGGAAACTATACATTGCTTGGGTGAAGGACCTCTATTCATTCTTTCTATAAATATAAGTGCTTCTATGAATTATTCACATCAATTGATGTTATCAGTATTGTGCAGAATATCAGGAAAAGGGATAGAGAACAAGGTAAAGTTATAGCTATGTAGCTATAAAATGTTTTCAAATCTAAAATTAATAGCATGTGTAAATTTGAAAATTACTTTCAATTTAGATGCTATAGTATTTCTCCAATTTAATCAATGTAGTAGAAGAAAGTAACTTGCAAAAAGAAGACCAGTATTTACATGGAGAAACCCCTAAGGGAAAAAACTCTACACCAAAGGTATTTATGCTTGTATTAAATCTTTTGTGAAAGATTGCATTCAATACTAAAATCCTTTGATTCTTTGATGCACTTAAAAAGGTTCTTCAATCTTCAAACATGTAAAAAACTTCAAAAAGGTTCTTTCTTTTTCTTCTAAGTCTTTTACAATCAACTCTATGGAAAATGTATGGGACTTTTTAATTAATACAAAATCTTTTTAATTGGAAAGCTTGAAACTCAAATTATAATCAATTGTAATTGATAACATGTGAACAAATCCTCATACAAAACCCAAGCACTCCAAATAGAGATGACAAAAGTCAAAATAAGTCAAGCTTCCTATTAACTATCTATCCTAGATATGGGCACCCAAGTTTGCCCAAGTAAACTTAGCCAACATCAAATACATTTCCAAATAAAAGTAACAATTTAAAGTCCCAAGATTGGACGTCCAATTTTGCCCAATCTTTTTCATCCAACTGAAGTGACCAACACACACCAATCTCATGCAAACAACATGCAAGATTGATGTCCCCAATGTTATTCTAAATTACCTTGTTCTGTACATGCAAGTGACATGTAAACACTTGATTCAACATGCAACTGATACCCATTATTTGAAATACTGAGATGTACCATCCTGCAAGTTTTGGGAGGTGGAGTGTTCTGCAAGCAACCTCACAAAACTGCAATGCAACAACATGCAAGATCATATAACTAACATGAAACAATATGCAAACACATGCAAGTCCATAGGAGCAACATGCAAACACATGTAACTGACGTGTAACAACATGCAAGCACGTGGAAGTCCATAGGAGCGACATGCAACAATATGCAAGCACATGCAACAACATGCAATCGCATGCAAGTGACATGTAACAACATAGAAGCACATGCAAGTGACATGTAACAACATACAATCACATGCAAGTGACATGCAACAACATGCAACAACATGCAAGTCCATGCAAGTTCATATAAGTGACATGCAACAACATGCAAGTCCATATAAACAACATGCAACAACATGCAAGTACATGCAAATATCATGCATCTTTAACTTCACTGTTAACTCTCACATCATATTCATGCATCTCTTAATCCACTGGTAACTGTTATATCTTGTTCATGCAAATGTCATGCATCTCTAACTCCTTTGTTAACTCCAACATTATATCCATGCAAAGTTAATCAATGATATCCACTCATGTACACAGAAAAGAAAACTCAAAGTCTAAATATATGACACCTCCAAAAGTGGGTGCCCAAGTTAACTCGCACTCACTAAGAGTTGTCAAACTCTCAAAATAGACTTCAAGGAGTTGTCAACAAGTTTTCATGGACCCCACTCCAAAAGTGGATGCCCAAGTTTGACCCTATCAATTAGGAGTTGAGTACAATAAGCCATGTGATATATTTAAAAAATAATTAATCTCTCAAAGTCCTTGTGTTGGGGAGCACATTCCAAGAACTTTAGAGACACATGAATTGATTAGGATTGCAAGTTAATAGAAACTTATCCTAACATTCTCCCACTTGGCATTATACATTGCATTTACTCTAAATGATATAATCAAACTTTAAATCACAGGAAAAAGCATCCCTAGCCATCAATATACCATTGATTCTTCAACATGATTTTCAGCTTCAACAAGATACTTGCAAAAGAAACCATGATAACCATCATATCAAATAAGAACTCCTCACATCATGTCACCCATGATAAACAAGTAGCAAGCCAAGGTGAAACATATCAACTATCATTGAAACCTGCAACAATCTCAACATGAACACAAGCATCAAATCACATGATAAAATAAGACTTTGAGTGTCTACCACATTCATACCAAATGGAAAAAGCAACCACAGCAAGTTGCTAGCTCATCCAAAATATCCGTACCTCAAAAAACTAGGGTAAACAAACCATCATAGGTAAAATTACATACCATCAACATACCAACCAAAAACTGCAATCAAGTCCCTATAAAATAATCCTGCTAATCATCCATCCTCCCATCTCAATGCAACATACCAATGTACAATGACCAAAGACAAGGCCAACAAACAAAATACAATAACATTGAATAAATCTGTGGATATTGACAGTCCACATCCAAGTTTTCAATGCAACCAATTGGTAAAGATAGCGCACTAAACTGAACAACTCGTAGATCCGAATAGTAAAAAATGCAAAATCATCTTCACATCAATAACCTAAAAACTGAGACAACCAAGAAGATATCATGACAATAAAGAGCATACATATCCAGGAACTCCCACTACATGGGTAATGTCAAATCTAAAACTAAGATGAAGGCATTAACAAATCCTCCTATAGCACTTCTCTGAGATGAAGTGGCTAACTCCTACACCATATAATGTCAAAACATATAACATGATATGCATAACACATCTCTCATTACCAATCTCTAAATAACTCTCCCAAGTCCTTTTAACCAATAAAGAAAGAGATCAAGGAGCTACCAAATTATTATTAACAACAATAACACTTGCTCCAATACAAACCTCAACTCCATAAACATGAGAACCTTTAAGAAGAAGAAAATATACCAGGAAAGGGATAAACTACAAAATCATACCATGTCTTTATACCACACTAACTTGTGCCAAACTGTGTAAAGTAACTGTCGTCATGAGGATTGTACCCTTGTCAAGCATGAAGCTCAACAATCCTATGAAATAGGGGATCATCTTTAGATTGTGGGTTGTCTATGGCAAAGGTGAACCTCCAGAAGAGCTAGTTCCCTTGAAATCTCCTAGATCTGAATGTAATTTTACAAGGAAAAGGGATAGAAGGATTACTATGAAACTGAAACTAGATCCTAGGAGGTGATGCACCGAGTTATAAGTTCTAAACTTGCTATTTGATTCACAATTATCTCTCAAAAGACATGGTTACACAACTCAGTCTTGACAATGTTCACACATCAATATTTCATAAGAAGGATGGAAAATTTATAATTTCTTTGAAGGAAAACTTATTCTTTCACAACTCTAAAAGTTAGAAAAATGGCTAGCACAACCTACAACATGTGAAAATCAATTGCTCTTTGTATCTAAGCTTCAAGGAATGAGACAAAAATTTGAAGAATTTATTTACAATCACAATCAAACTCCTTATCAAAATCATTCAGTCAAGCATAACACATGTAACTTGTAAGCTAACACACTAATTTATTGAGAAAAATAATAGGAATACCTTACAAGAATCTCTGAATAATGCTAAAAATAATGTTACTGCTCTATATAAAAATCAAATAAATCTACTGAGTTATAATACCCAAAGCTCTCTTTGTAATGTACAGAGGAAAACAAAAGTAAGAACTAAGAAAAAAACATATGTACTCTCTCTTTTACAATACAAACTCCCTCCAAACAATGGGGAAGTCAACTCCACTCAAACTGAACTCTCCTCTGATGCATGAAGTCATTGGAAAGAAGTCCTCAACCAAAAATAATGAAGTCCTAGTTGCTAGGTGAGAAAGGCAAAAAAAGCCTAGATTTGGGGGTTCAAAACTATCCCATCTTGAGTTATTTTAGGTTTGAACTCCCCACATCATGCCACTTGACCAAGTGGACCTCTAAAAAAAGCATGGTTTGACTAAAAGTACAAAAAAAGCAAAAAATCCCCCTTTTGCATGACCTTATAACTCCTATTTGACTTGGTCTCTTTCTCTCTCTCTTTGCATGATTTGAGGGCAAGTTATAAGTTTATTTTAACAAGTATTAATGTAATATAGTTTATTAATTTACCTTGATAAGTGTTATCATAAATTTATAAATGATTTTGGTTTATATAACAAGTACTAAGGTAATATAGTTTATTAATACCTTAATAAGTGTTTAATTACACTTATGAATATATTTGACCATTTAATTGACTTTAAAACCCTTGAAAAGATCTTAAGAGGTCATGGCACTCATCATTTCCTTGTCTTTCACTAAACACTAAAAGTGTTTACCATGGGCTTCAAGAGGTAACTTCTATGAATATAAACACTTGAGAGTGTTTTGACCATGGGCATGATTTTATTTTCATTTGATTTATCACAAGGTGAGAAAAAACTTTTGAAAGGCTTGGGATTTGAATAATTCTTAGGGTGACCTTCAATTGGTAAAAAGGGTTTTAAACCCTAATCTAGAGCTCATTTTGTTTTCACTCATCTCTTTGTTGCTCTAGGGTTCAAGGGCCACCATGGATGTTCTGTTGTAGCTCCACTTGATGGTCTTCATTCTGTGCCAAGACATTGTAGATGGTAAGTTTCTTCCTCTTGGATCTATATATTCCTTGAGAAACATTGTGGGAGAACTCTTCTTTTTTGTTTCTTTCTTTGTTTTTACTGTAGCTCTTCAAGGATTTGAACTATGCATTAAATCTTGACTGCTCTCTATGTTCGCTACTTACACTGTGAAAGTGCTTTAGTGGTGGACCTTGTTCAAGGACCACTCCTTAGTATTGTTTCATTATTTTAGGCATTCCAACCTCCTAAATCTTTTCCATCATGATGGACCTATATCCTCAGATGATTCACTCCTTGTGATGATAAGACCTTTTATCAATGTCATTGTCAATGTCTTGTTCTCCATCTCTTGGTTGATCTCTATTCTATTCTTGTTTGGTACGGATAAGTTATCTTAAGAATGAAAAAAAATAGTCTTCTTGTTGTCTTTGTAGAGGTAATGATTACTACTTACTGACTTTGTTGGTCTCAATAATCTTTGCACTTCTGACCATGGGTTAACTGCCCCATCACACTGGTAGTTCCCTTATCAATGAGACAAACTTCTATATCATGTCTAGCATTTATTATCTTCTATATATATACTCACTACCTTCTAGGTTGCGTCTGCAACTCTAATCCCTATATCTCAAATTTGTAGTAATAGCCTTATATGATTGCCTCAAGCTTGAAACAGGTCTTCTAGGTCTTGAGAGTAAGGCTCTTCACTGCCTAGTTTTTTTTTTCCACTCATAGCTATATTCATCGTCTCTCATTTTTCATCTCTATCTTAAATCCCATGCTTTTTACCATATTGATGTCTCTTGTGGGTCTCTCAATCTACACGGTTTCATCATTTATATCTCTATCTGCAACTTAAGATGAACCTCACTTTTTGACAATCTGCCCTCTAAAAGATTCTCCTCTATTTGTTCCTATTACATTGTCCCTAGATTGACTTAGACAATATTAAGTTATTTGGCATGTCTTGTAATCTAGAATGTTTATACAGAGTCTTCTTGTCTTCTTTCCTTGATCTTATTTGTCTCTGTTCTCTTCCTTTGATATCATTCTCTTATCAAACAAGTGTGCCCATCAAGCCAATGCATCTTCTTGAGAAAGTGGCAGCCCTCTATATGAGATAATAGGGTTCCTAAATTGGGACAGTCCCATTCCTTGACTTACTATGTAAGGTAATCCTTATGGATTTAAAACCTAACAAAGATCCTTAATAACTATATTAAACCTTCCTTTTGACAAGTGACAGTGACCATGCAAGAAGGATAGTGTTTGGGGAGATATAGATGACAGGGTAAAATGTTTTTCTTAGAGGTCATCAAGGATGAAGAAACATTGTGATGACTATGAGACTGCCTAGGGTTTGAACACTTGATGATTCTTAGACATATTTCTACACCATTTTCCCATATCCTCTGTATACTCAAGGTAAATGATGTAGTTTTCCCCTTATTGAGAATTAAGTCTATGTCCTTTCCTCTGTCTCTCTGTCTCTCTCTTCTTTGCATCCTTTGACTGTCCCATATACTTATTTGTTTCACATGCAAAGCCTAGAAACATATTGATACTTCATGACCAATATTCTTCATTTACCTGCACCTACACACTCAGAACACAAGTTAGAGAAAAATATAGAGGCAAGGAGCCTCTCTTCTGATTATATGATCTTCATTTCTTGCATCTTCTTGTGACTGCATATTTGCATCTAGTTGGTTCTTTATCTCTCTCATTTTCTTCTTTGATGCTTATGAAAAGATAACATGTACATTTGATGCTCTTACATATATAAGTGAAGGATATCCTGAGCTTTGACATATCTCTTTCTTCCTCTTGTAGGCACTTCTGAAGACAAAGACTAGAGAGTCTGAAGATGGCGTAGCCACAAGTGGGGGATTTGTCTTCACAAGTAATGAAGGATCCCCTTCTCTCCTCTATGTTTCTTATTTCAGATGTATATGTGCTCTTTTCATTTCATCATTTATAGTCAATTCCCATAGCTTATGTGGGAACTTTGAATACATTTTTCTTGTGAATATAAGCAATTGTTTTGTAAAATTATTTGCCCATTGTTCTTCTTTATGAAACTATCAATTGCATATGGAAATGCATCTAAAATTTATTGCTTAATACTATTTCTTATAATCATAAGTGAATTTAGCAAATTGTGTACCTTTCTCATCTGAGACTTGAACAAACTGTAATAAATGGATTTGCAACAATCTAAAACTTGTAGCTTAGTTTCTCCCTTCTTCCTTCTTTTGAATGTCTCCTACTCCTATAGGGTGTCCTTCCCATCTCTATCTGGACTCTTTAGCAAATCTTAATGAGTTGATGCATGATTCTGGTAGAGATGATGACTAGAATGGCCTCCTACCTAGGTAGTAGGCCTTTTGAGGTTAGGAACAAGCTCTTACCTTGCACTATTCTTCTAATCTCCTTTCCTCATAGTTAGACATCTAGTAAATTTTTCTACTTGTATTGTATTTCCATTTCCCTGCTTTCTTATAGTGACATGTTTCTGCTTACTTTAGGGCTTGAATTCTAATGTCTGTGTCTAGATTTTGAATGATTTCTCTTGATGTTTCAGTCAACTTAAACATTGTCCTTCCTTTTCCCATTGTGTTCTATTGAAGTAGAGTGATATCCATGCAATACCATGATGAGGATTTTGGTCCTCTTTGACTACTCTACTTACTATCTTGGACTTCTTCCTTCACATTGTTCTTGGATAGAGAGACCTCATATCACATTTGTCCAGATTGTTTATTATGAACCTGAGGACTGCTCTTGAGACAAGGAATGGTGGTCTTCCAAATTTTTAAGGATTTGTTGTTAGTTTCTTACACCTGCATGTCTTTGTTATACTTGCCATAGTCCATGAGGGACTATATTTTATTGTAGTAGTCCCTGATATGACTGTCCCTCTGCTCTCATGCTATGATAGTCCTCCCTTTTGTGTTTCATGATTGTAATATTTGTATGTGTTAGTACTTAGGACTATTCCTAATCCCGTGACAGTCATCTTGACTATTTTCTTCTATTATAGTCACCTATATGATTGTGCTTTTGCATATAATAGTCATCAAGGGACTGTTCTCAGACCTTGCTACTATCTTCTATCAACACATGACTATCCAAATTGTCTTACAAACTATGTCTTCTCATCACAAAGGAATTCATTGCTTTATTTTCATTCTCTCATGCACAAACCTCATGCATGATGTGTTAAAATAAGGGTAGACAACTGAGAGGGGGGTGAATCAGTTGTCACAAAAACTTTTATTCTTTGCTGCAATTAAACTTCTTACCACTTATTAATAGATGAATAATATAACCATGAAACCATGAATCAACAACACATAAGCAGAAACATAATCAACACATATGACACCAAGATTTTTACGTGGAAACCCTATTAAGGGAAAAGCCATGGTGGGGGTTAACCCACAAGATTTATTCTCTGTTAAAACAATAGAAAAATGGAAAGGCACTTGCCTTTGGGTGCACTGCCCAGAGCTCACTGCTCAAAAGAGGCTCACTGCCTAAAGAAATATTTATAAGTTTATCACAGAAAGATTGTATTGGAAAATAGCATCTTCTTCATGCCAAGGTCATTTCCATTAAAGCACGCAATGCTTCTGCTTTGCCCCCAAACACTTCTTCACTATCTCGTCATCCTTTACTGCTCATCCTCTTCTGCTCTTCCTCTTCTTTGCTCTGTCTTTCTTCCTTTCTTAGGATCTTATCATTTTCACACAAGGATGCTTTTCCACAGCTCAACCACATGTATTTATATGCTTCATCAACCTTGGAATAAACATCAAGGTCGGCACTACAAACATCTAACTTAATACAAATCACTATACTATCGACCAAACATAGTTGGTACCCAGATCTTCCTCGAACAACATGCCATACTTCATAGAACCTCTCTTAGATCATCCCCAATATGCATAAAGCATCCGATCGGCCAAGACTGGAAAGAACAACAACACCCAAGGACAAATCTTCAACCACAAGCTCAATCCTCAATGCAAACCACCAACATAATAGGCACACAATCTAGAGACCACCACAAGCATAATGAAATCAACAGGAACAACCGCACCACCTCAGATCACCAAAAACACTTGCACCTTCATCCAGAACCTCAAGAACACTAACTGCCACAACTGTCATACTAGAAATATTACTTACGGAGCTCCAAACCATGAACCACTTGAGTTGAGGATACACACTGACATCCCAAACATACCTCTAGATTTGTAAACCATAATATTTCAATGCAGATCAATCCAAACCATATTTCTGTCTCTTTGTCACCTCTAAACAACTACAAAACCCAGTTCTACTCAGATGGTCATAACTCCATTAATCCTTCATGTGGACCTCTCAAATCTTGACTAGAGCAACTTCAAACTATCCTCTACACAACCCTTTGGTCTATAGACGCTGATCTTCATCTCACTGAGAATGCGAAGCAATCTTCTTCACTGAACTGCATTGTCTTCACTGTCTTTTACAAAGAGATATGTAACTCACTTGTCTCTTCTAGAGAGGCTAATTTTTTCAATATCCTCAACATATAGGTCTTCTAAATAGGTACAGTTGATACCAATGACAACAAGGATATGTTGACATCAATGATAACATTGATTAGGCACATATTTGCAACAATCCCCCCCTTTGTCATTGATGGCAATATATGATGTGAAAAACTGATTCCACCATCAAGACAAGAACTTCTCTCCCTTTCTCTTATCACACCTACAACTACTTTCTTCAATGCTCCCCCTTTCACCAGCAACCACTCACTTCCAATTTTTGCACATGACTTCTCTTCCCCTTTGACATCAATGGCAAAGGGCACATATTTGTAATCATCTTTCCTCCTTTTTGTTTCTAAACCGAACTCCAAAAATAACATACTAACTACTCTCCTTGAGTAGTATCCCCTTAACATCAATCTAGATCACAAGATATGACTATGAGTTCCACTAGACTGATGTACATTAGTGCACCTTAGTTTTGAATAGGAGGGGTAATAACCCCTAGCATCACTCTAAGATACTCAAAAGTATCCTTAGATAGAGGCTTAGTGAAGATATATGCATTCTAATCTTTTGATGAAACAAACTCCAATCTAACTTCATTCTCATTTACCTTCTCTCTCAAAAAGTGAAACTTAATGGATATGTGCTTTGTCTTTAAATGCAACACCAGATTCTTTGAAATGTTTATTCCAATTGAATTATCATAGAAGATTGTGACAGGTTCTTCAAACAAAACTCTAATATCCTTCAACATTTGCTTCATCCACAAAACTTGAGTATAATTACTTGTTACTGCTATGTACTCTGCCTCTGCAGTAGATAGAGATATTGCCTTCTACTTTTTCTACAACCAAGAAACTAATGTCTTTCCCAATAAAAATACACCTCCACTAGTCCTCTTCCTGTCATCCACATCTCCTGTCCAATCAACATCTGTACATGCGTGAAGCATGATATCATCACCCTTAGGGTACCATAAGCCATAGTTAGACGTTCCCTTCAGATATCTAAAAATTCTTTTGACTGCTACAACATGAGATTCTCTAGGATTAGCTTGAAATCTAGCAACAAGGTCAATTGCATTCATAATATCAAGTTTGGTATGAGTCAGATAAAGTAGTCCTCCAATCATTGATCTATACCTTTTCTAATTTTCCTTAGGGGAATCATCATCTTTACTCAACTTGCATCTAGTCACCATAGGAGTACTCATTGGTTTTGAATCCTCCATTCCAAACTTTCTCAACAACTCTTTCACATACTTAGACTGAGATATAAAGATGCCTTTTTCTAACTGAATGATTTGCAGACCTAAGAAGAAATTCATTTCACCCAGCATGGACATATCAAATTCACTTTGCATCTGATCAGTACATTTTTTACACATACTCTCATTTCCACTAAAGATGATGTCATAAACAAATTCCTCAACAATCAAGATGTGTTCATGATCAATTTTGAAGTAAAGATTACTGTTAGTAGTGCCTTTGTGAAAGCCTAACTTTAGCAGATACTTATCTAATCTTACATACCAGGCTCTTGGGGCTAGTTTAAGTCCATACAATGCTTTCTTTAGTTTGCAAACCTTATCTTGTTGATTAGATAACTGGAATCCTTCTGGTTTCTCATTGTAGACCTCTTCTTCCAATTCTCCATTTAGGAATGCTGACTTGGCATCCATCTGGCAAACTTTGAAATCTTTGAAAGTAGCAAAATCAAGAAATAATCTAACTACCTAAATTCTTGCCACTGGAGCAAAAGTTTCTTCAAAATCAATTCCCTCTACCTGAGAGTAACCTTTACACACCAATCTTTCTTTGTTTCTCATAACTTCACCATCTTCATTCAATTTATTCCGGAAGACCCATTTAGTTCCAATTACATTTTTATTTTCAGGTCTAGGAACAAGATCCCAAGTATGATTCTTTTCAATTTGCATTAATTCTTCTTCGATTACTTTTACCTAACTTTCATCATTACAAGCCTCATTCACTGATTTTGGTTCAATCTTTGAAATCAAACAATACTCCTCTTGTTCTTCAGCAATTCTTCTTCTAGTTTGAACACCTTTATTTTTATCTCCTATGGTTTGATTTTTAGAATGATTCAATCTTACATACCTGGGGGTTTTGGGATTTTCTTCAACTTCTGATTCCTGAGCTTGTTCCTCAACATCTACATTTATTTCTTGAGTCACTGGATTCTCTAGAGTAAACTGAACTTGCTTTCCTTTATTTGGACTTTCATTTTGATCATCTGATTCATATCCACAAAACCTCAAAGGTCTCTCCTTGCTTTCATCAACCTTGAACTTAGCATTTTCAACAACCTTTTTCAATCCCTTGTTAAAGCATCGATATGCCTTGCTTTGATTAGAAAAACCTAGAAATATTCCTTCATCACATCTTGCATCAAACTTGCCTAGATCTTCATGTCTTTTGATATAGCATTTACTACCAAAAACTCTAAAATATTTCACAGAAGGAGCATTACCAAACCATAGTTCATAAGGTGTTTTACCAGAATTACCTTTGATCTGAACCTAGTTAAGAGTGTAGACAACAGTACTTATAGCCTCTCTCCAATAGACATGTGGAACATTTTCTTCCATCATCATGGTTCTAGTAGCCTCTTGAATAGTCTAGTTTTTCCTTTCCACAACTCCATTCTACTGAGGAGTCCTAGGAGCAGACAACTTTTAGGAACCCATGTTTAACCCTTCTCTTTACTTTGTTAGTATATTACATTTGGACGCATATGCTTTGTAAGTCATCCCATGAGCATATTGTATTATCCCACATTCATGGGAAGTAATAATTGTTTAGACTAGAATTAGTATATAAGTATGTGTTGAGGCCAATGAAGGCATCCACAAATTTATTGTATTGAGCTTGCTCAAAGGAGGTTGCCCCCTCAAGGTGGCCTGCGATCAATAAATTCCTTCTGTGTTTCTACTATTTCTATTATTTCATACATTTTTCATTACATTGTTGCAGGAGGTTCCTCTCATTTGGTATCAAGGCACTTTCTTGGGCTCGCTGGGTGGAATTTTTGCCGAATTTATTTTCCGCAATGGCCTCTAGGTGCTATGATTATTGTAGTAGTTCTTGTAGTTGGTCATAATTGTAGTCGACCGTAGTTAGCCAAGTAAATAATCATAAATTAATTAGTGTTGTTAAGTTAGGAGTGTTATTGGGAATTAACCCCGACGGTTGGATAGTTATAGAGTCGTTGCCAATGGTTGGTATCTCAACCAACCTTGGCCAAGTTATATATTGGTTTAATACTTTGTAGTCGGGGCACTTGCAGCATTGTGACATTATAGTGTAATACTGATATGTTCAAGGAATGGAAACAATGCTTTATTCTATGCAATGCTATTATAAATTCATGTTCTATGTTAAGCACTATACTACATAATTTTGTTTACTCTATGTTTATATGAATACCACATTGCCAGTAAACATTTGGTGCCGTTGCCTAAGCAAATCCAGTGAACATCCAGATGGGAGAATGGCGTCATGATGGGGCAGCCAACCGAAGAGCCAGTACAAGCAAACGAGGATCGTGAAGACGCTCTAATGGAAAACCTCTGCAGTTTGTGGGAAAACGTTGTAGACACCTAAAATTGGCTTGCTTCACAAAACAATTTCCCATGTCTCGACACCCTCCTTATCCCTCCTATTAATTAAATAAATTCATTTTATTTAATTAATTTATCCCTCATTATCTACCTTGACCATTTACCCATCCATTGTGATCAATTAGTTCACTTAATTTATCACTAGACCTTACAACACTATCCTCATCAATTAAATAAATATTTCTAATATTTATTTAGTTACCTTTTGTCCATTTCCCTAACCCTTGTTAATTAGATAAATCATGCTTATCTAATTGATCTACCCTATTGATCAATCTACCCTAGCCTACCTATCCCCTAGACCTAGGTTAATTAAGCTAAACACTCAATTAACCTTGCTTATCCCCTTTTTCCATACACCTTTGAATAAAAATAAATATTCTATTCAAAGGGTCAAATCCCCCTTACCCCTCATTTATCATTCTCTTACACATGTAAGAGTACCATCTTCACATCCCCACATAAAAGTGAATTTTTAATTCACACTCCCCCATGAGTTGAATTAAAAATTCACTTGTCCTATCCACTCTTCCCAAAAAATGAATATTTAATTCATTTTAATCCTCCACACCTTTCCCCATGTGAATTTAAAATTCACTTTTAATGAGAGCCCTCCAATCTCATAATTCCTTTTTTTTATTTTTTTCTGTTGGATCTAGCCCCTGGTCATATGAGCGACCAGGGGCCTATTTCACTCCAACTTAACCCTAACTGCCAGAACAACCTACCAGCATGTGACCAGAATTTGCAAACTGTTAACAGTTAGTGCAAACTGCCAGGGTCTTTCTTGCCTCCCATATACCATAATCGGCTATTTTTTTCAGACTCACACAACTTTTGTATACGGAGGCGAAATTGAGCAAACAAGGACTCATCAGAAAGAGGACAAGGCGAACTATGCAGTTGTGAGGCTTTTATTAGGTGACTATACTTTTTCCAGCCTTTTTTCATAGTCAAAGTCAAACATGCTTCAAAACTTCAAATGCTCATATCTTTTGCGTTTTTGATCAAATTTTCACAAATTTTTTTTGAAATCGCATAGAATTTCCTAAAGAATCTGTTTATGTAGTCATTTTTTCTATATCAGTTCATTTTTCATCCAATTTTATCAGATTATGATTTTTCACATAACAGTCTCCTATGCTAGTCTACTTGCTCCATTTTCATTTTTCGCGACTTGCAGGTGATCATTCGGAGGTGGAACAACATCAAAAACAACATCTACATCAATTTGGATAGCAAATATAATTAGGTAACTCATTCTCTTTCTCATTTCATCTTTAATCATTGTTTGCAAAACACATTTCGATTTGGGCTTCTAAAATGAATATTATTTGATCACACATCATTGAAATCGGGCTTAAAACAAATCAATGTCTTCAATCACATCTTGAAATTGGGATTTAAAAAGAATCATTGCTTGACTTGTCCTCCTCACATTTCATTTTCTTAAGGGTCAATTAACCAAGTGCGAGTGTGAATCAAGTGGGTGTGTGTATGCTCTCTCCTCGCACCGCAAGGTGACCTTGGAGATCAAAAACACCTCACTTGATTCACTTTTGTTTACCCTTTCCTAGGAGGCCTTCTAGGGGATTTCATCGCCCCTGGGGACAACCTCATCCGAGGGTGAATTGAAAGACACCCTCATTGAAATCAGAATCTTGTCACTCTTGGCTAAGCCCCAAAGAACTTTCTACCTTTGGGAAGTGAAGGTGAAGGGTGGGTTACCCCCTTCTCCCAGTTGTGTGACAGGATTTCACTTTCAATTCTTAGTCAACCTCATGTAAACATTGCCCAAACCTAAAAGGCCATACCCCATCAAACTAGACATTAGGGCATGTTGATGTGTCTTACATGTGTGCTTGTCTAATCATCATCATATTCTTCAAATTCAAAAATCAAAATTGCTTGTGTCTTGTGTGAGTGATTCATGATTGTATATGTGTGATCATTTCATTAAACATTGCCAAATCAAGATAAACATCAAAACACATAAGACAAGTCATTCACCTCATTCTTCCAACACATTCAAATCCAATCACTCATCTATCCTAATCATCCTAATCACCTATCTTATCCACATCATCATCCAAATCATTCAATCTAATCTTATCCTAATCACTCTCATCATCCTTAATCTAATTCATCAACATCATTCTAATCCAATCTCATCCAAATCCAAAATCCAAAATCAAATCCAACATCAATCATCCCTTCTCCATTATCCACTCCAATCGAACATTCCAATTCCTAATCCTTAATCAACAAATCATCCTTGGCACATCAAACTTTGGTTAAGGACTTAGTCTCCTTCATCCTCCATCAATCCCTTCATCCAAAAGCCCAACCAAAACTATCCACATCATTATCAAAATCCCTCAACATCATTATCATCCCAATCCAAAATCCAAATCAACCCAATCAAAAGTCAAGACCTTAATTGATCCCCTAATCAAATCAACACATCAATCCTCTTGCTTAAGATCATTAGTCTATCAAAAGCATAGAGAACAATCAAATCAAATCAACATCAAATCAAATCCTCTTAAGGTCTTGAAATTTTGATTCCCACCATCACAATCATCCATTATCCCCCATCATCCCATACCATCTCCAACAAAATAGATCTTTATGAAACAATACAACAATTACAAAGACGTAGAAAAGTCTATGAGAACATGGATCCTAATGCTAAGGAACAATTAAAAAATGACATTAAAGATATACCCTTAGCACACCTCATCATTGGAGAACCCCAAGCCCCTACCCAACCTCCATCATATCAACAAACACCTTACACATCATTCCCATCCACATCATATCAATCGTCATTCTTTCAACCTTCATACCAACTTCCATCATATCAACCTTCATCATATCAACTTCCATCATATCAACCTTCAACATCCTACATATCCACACCATCAACCTCATATCAACCTTCATCATATCAACCTTTACCCTCATATCATTCACCATCCCCTTACACATCCATGCCATCATACTTATCCAATCAACCAATACCTCCAACTTATCAATCCCCCAACCTTTGTCATGCTAACTTTGATCAAGGGAACACCAATCTAGCACACCTTATATCTGAAATCCAAACCTTATATCAACAACCAAATCCCCCATCTCCTAACCCCCATCCTCCAATCCCCCCATCACAATATCCCTCCAACCTTCTCAACCTTCATCCATCACCTTATGTATCTCCCAATCCACCAACCCCTATCACCCATCCACCATCTAATCCACCATCAAATCTTCCAAGTCCCAACACTATCACATCCAAAGAACCCTTGTGGGATTTCCTCCAAAGAACATCACCTAAAAATGAAAGCAAATCAAAGGAATCCCCCCAATCCCCCACCCCTCCAACACCACCATCTAATCCAACACCTATCCTTGAACCTACCCACGAACCATCATTACTTAATCCCATCCCCCCCATCCAATCCCAATTCCAATTCTACACCATCCACCATCATTATCTATCCATTATATTGTTCTTCCACCCATACACTCATGATGGATGCCATCCATTGGTTAGTAGCAAGGAATCAAACACCCTCATGCAAACCAACACCTACCAAACCTCTTGAACAATCTCTTATCATAACTCAAGAACCATCATGCAGCCATGTTCAAGAACCCATAAGTCAAGCACCTACCACATCCATCCAAGCACCCACCACATCTATCCAAGTCACTCCCACTTCTATCCAACCACGTGAGCTATGTCAAGAATCAAATCCAAAGCATGTTGAAACATCAACCCCTTCTCCTACTCAAGATCTCACCATCCCATCTAATAAGAGCCCCAATCCCCTACCATCCATTAATCAATTTATTGATCTCACACCATCTTCTGCCACCCCTTTACCATCCCACATGAATCCTTTACCTCCATCTACCAATCCCATCCCAAATCCATCCCCTTATCCACTTGGAAAAAGCACCTTCATCCGCGGTAAACCCCTTGTAGGATGTGAACAACTTCCATCCACCCCCTATCTATCTCCAACAAATAATGGACTCGCATCTTGTTTCTGAAGCAACAAACATCCCATTGCATGTTGCATACTCCAACACATGAACTATCAAGGCAAAAGCTTAGGCCTTCATGAGCAAGGCATCTTGGAGCCCATCCACACCACATTCCATCCATCGTCGTATGGCCTCGGCTATACATCCCAAGACAAACAAAATGAACATGTTGGTACCACCCACACACCTTCTAAAATCCATTCATCTAATCCCAAACATGGTGCATCTCATCGCACTCCCAAAACATATGTCGCCATCCCTCCTCCATCATCCTATCATTTGCAAAAGCATGTGACCATCCATCTCCGTCCATCAAATTTACCTCCACTTCTTCCAAATCTAAATATTCCTATAAAATCCACTCTACCTCCTATCCTACCAACTCCTAATATCCCCATCCTCAAATCTCTTCATCTATTTATCCATAAATCCACTTTTTACTCCTCCACCCATAAATCCCCTAAAATCCCCAATCAAGACCAACAAAAGCACACATCTTTCAAACATGAAGCTTCCCTGAAATCCATGGGATTCAAAAGTAATAATTTGAATGCCTCAACTCATAAAGCACAAAAGCCTAAAGATGTTATGCAAAATCAAAAATCCAAAAGGCTATCAAATCCCACACCATCACAAGAAAAAGCAAAAACAAAAATGGTGTGGCTCCCTAAACAAAAAGCACCAAATGAGGCATCCACATCCCAATCCACCCCAAAATCCCAAACATCCTGCTCCCCATCTAAAAATCCCCCAAATCCTAAGTCTATTTGGGTCCCTAAAACCCCAAATTGATCATACAAAAATGCCCCATCCCGATCCCCATTACTCCCAACTCCACATCCAAAATTCAAGCTTCCGAATACATCACGGTGTGTGCAACCGTTGGTCTTGGTTCCCCTCCACCACTTAACATTCCCACATACCCCCATCTCTCCATCTTTCATTCACTATCCTACATATCTTCCCCATCACATTCCTATGGTTCATGCTTTTGCATAGTCCACATCACAATCCGCATAGTCAACATCATAATCCACTACCCACCATACATTCCATCTTCCCCTATCTACCAACAATCCATGCAATCATCATCCAAAATGCTATCCAACATGGGACCATCTTCTCCGTGCTATAGAAACAGATGCTAGAGTCCCCATTCCATCAAAAAATCAAGAAAATAGTAAAGAGAAAAATCCGTCCAATGGTGAAAACCACTCCTTGTGGCACCTTGGGCAAGTACCATGATGAAAACCCCTTGTGGGTGTCATGCTTAATCCCTTCTCCATCCATTTTGTATCCCTACACTTGGGGGAAAAACCATATCCTTCATACACATCCATAATATCCTTTGCACATCTTATCCACTATCTTATCCTTATCCTATCACATTCCTATCCACCATCCTCTATTTATCCTATCATTTTCCATCCATCCTATCCATTCTATCTTTCTTTTACCATCTCCCACCTTAGATCTTGATAAAGACAAGAGGCAAAATATCATCAACATGCTTTGGAGACCTCTTGGCATACTCCCTTTATAAGTACATCCTCCATCCATTCAAACATGAGCCCATCATGCAAAATTCTTTAAGCATTGGGGCATATGATTCCTTGCAACCTAGCCCTTGGAGAAAATCCTCATCCCTATCTTCCATCTGTCTAACATGCATCCCTATCGCTTGTCCATTCATCTACCACAAATCTCCTAACCATTATCCTTTCATCACCAATCCCCCTATCCAACCCCATCACTTTCACCTCTAAACTTGGTGTTCCCTTGTCATTGGTATCTAGTATAAAGGTTATCCACACGAAATCCAATGCAACTATCTCATAATAAACCATTCCTTTTCCAAAAAATCAAAAAATCCAAAAACATCACAAAATCAAAAAATCCAAAAACATCACAAAATCAAAAAAATCCAAAAACATCACAAAATCAGAAAAATCCAAAAACATCACAAAAATAAAAAAATACCAAAAACAATAGAAAACACACAAAATTCCAAAAATAATTTATCCATCACAAAATCAGCATTGCTCCATCAACATCATTCAATCATTCATCACATCATCACGTCTATCCTCGACCATCCCACATCATCATCACAAATCAGAACTACATATCATTACCACCTGCATCTTAATGTGCCTTGATCCCGTGGATACAGGGTATGTAGGCAGTCTGGAATACGTAGAAAGTTTCCAGTACTTAGGTACATAAGATGTACCCATCTATCCTTAATGAGCTTACACCAGATCCAAGCATCGCATCACCTATCAAAGCATCTTCCTTAATCAAAATCATCAACTATCAAATCAGCATTAACCACAACTTGTCACTATCATATCTTGAGCCAATCTTACAACATCAACCAATCATGATCCAATCATCAATCAATTCCTACCTTAGGATATATCGTTCCTACGATAGGCAGAATCTATCCAATCATCATCCATCTTGGCAAGAGATACAATGGTTACTTGTTTGGTTCATTGGTCTTTTTGTTTTTGATTTTTATCTTTTGTCCTATTCGAAGATCACATCAAAGCTACCTTGATCTCACTATATCATGGTATGTGGTGAAAACCTCTAGAATGGGGCATAGTCTTGCTTTTGTATGCTGTGCTTGTGGTTTGGTTTCATTACTCCAAGAATAGTATTCATATCTTGAAGTCCAGGTTGATTCTAGCATGATGTGTCCTATTTGCATATACATGCATCAAAACCTTATATGCATTATTCACACTCACTGCTATGAGTCCCCTTCCTCCACTAGACAAGGTTGTACTATTTTGGGCATGCATGGGATCATCCCTTTGTCTGTGTGTCTAGTCCATGCAAATGTTGGATAAACATCATCACCCTGGTCTTCTATACCTTGGTGAACATATCCAATTTCCTATATCAAACCTAGGATTGCTCTAAATCATTTTTCAGCACAATGATCATCCACCAATCAATCTCCCAACATCATCACACTTTCATCTCACCCCTTATCCTCCAACCACTTCTACCAATCTGCTCCATCCATTTCGAGAGCACAACCATGTTCTTGCAACCCGCCTATCCTCTCGAGGGGGCATCATCCTTACTAGTTATCCCCAAAACCTTACCCTATTCTTCTAAGCTAAAATCTTTTTTCTATCCAATCCAACTCTATGTTTTAACTTCTGTGAAATGATGTTACTTAGCTGCAACACCATCTCAAATAGGGGCAAATGTAGACACCTAAAATTGGCTTGCTTCACAAAATAATTTCCCATGTCTCGACACCCTCCTTATCCCTCCTATTAATTAAATAAATTCATTTTATTTAATTAATTTATCCCTAATTATCTACCTTGACCATTTACCCATCCATTGTGATCAATTAGTTCACTTAATTTATCACTAGACCTTACAACACTATCCTCATCAATTAAATAAATATTTCTAATATCTATTTAGTTACCTTTTGTCCATTTCCCTAACCCCTGTTAATTAGATAAATCATGCTTATCTAATTGATCTACCCTATTGATCAATCTACCCTAGCCTACCTATCCCCTAGACCTAGGTTAATTAAGCTAAACACTCAATTAACCTTGCTTATCCCCTTCTTCCATACACCTTTGAATAAAAATCAATCTTTTATTCAAAGGGTCAAATCCCCTTTACCCCTCATTATACATTCTCTTACACATGTAAGAGTACCATCTTCACATCCCCACATAAAAGTGAATTTTTAATTCACACTCCCCCATGAGTTGAATTAAAAATTCACTTGTCCTATCCACTCTTCCCAAAAAATGAATATTTAATTCATTTTAATCCTCCACACCTTTCCCCATGTGAATTTAAAATTCACTTTTAATGAGAGCCCTCCAATCCCATTGACCAAGTTTCAACCCTTGATCTCCCTCATCCACTCTCCTTGTGACACTTGTCAGAAGGCTATGGCTTCAATCCTAACCCTAACTCTCATTGATTCCTAACCCTTGATCTCATCTTTCAATCCTCACCCTCCATCCTCCTTTCAGAAACTCTATAAATGAAACCCTCTCCAAGCCATTTTAGAGAGACTCCTTCATGCATCAAACCTCTGCCAAAATCATTTCACAATCCCCTTATCATGCCACCATCATGTCCAAATCACTCTAAATCATCTCTCATTTCCATCTAGTCTCTCAAATCTATCGTCTAATCCCTAATCATTCATCTACATTGTGTTGAAGGCACTTGAGCAATCCACATTAGTCATTCTAATCATGGGTAAAATCTGAGGAGACTCTATCGGGTGCATCTCCTTCCCGCATGGATTTATGGGTCATTATGAAGGTATAATCATTCTATTTTGCATTTGATTAGTATTTAATCTTCATTTTGATTCACTTATCACAAACTTGTTGAAGGACCACGTATAGAGGGAGGCTCTCAGGGGAGAGATGCCTCAGTCGGTCATCTAGGATCAATTGCACGTCAACCAAGAGGTCGACCATCTCCTCACCTGAGTAGCAATTAATGCCCATACAACTCAATAAGGATAAGAACTGAGTACCAAGTGGGCATGAAACACCAGAGGAAAGAACATGAAGTTCATTGAGATTAAAGGAACAAGAAGAATGAAGGAAAACACTGAGATAAATTGCCAATGAATATCATCATGCCGACAAAGGAATTTTCAAGACACTGCTGATAAATAAAGAAAAAGGGAATGAAAATGAATTGACAGAAGAAATTGAAAACAACATACACTGCATCGGAGAGTTATCCATATCGAATGACGAAGGGTCAAGAGTTGGAAGATTTGAGCCTAAGACCCCAGGGCATAGGGAGCATTAGAACAAACCCAAGGAGACTCAAGGTGTAAAGGACGCTGATAGAGGACATGGGGAAGACTCAAACGTGGCTGAGAGTGTAAGTGACACACTGGGACATTGCAAGAGAACCAATCCAGTCAGGTCCAACGCACAAGGAGGGCATCAGGGAAGGATGGTGACTCCACCAGCTGAGAGGCAGAAGCTGCCAAAATTTACGGGGAATGGGTTAGAAGATCCAGTATGACACCGTAAGACGTGCGAGATGATTTGGATAGCCAATGGGCAAGATGATGTGGACTACTGGTTGAAAGCATTTCTAGCGACACTGAGAGATAGTGCCATCGATTGGTACACAGAGTTGGACGAAGCACATAGGGCATCATGGAGATTACTTAAGAAGGCATTCCAAGATGAATTCAAACTCCTGAGGGACGACAGTGAAATTGTAGCAGAGATCTACAGTACGAAGCAAAGGAAGCACAAGAATGTGCGAACCTACAACTAGAGACTAAAAGAATTGTTGGGAAAACTGGAGACTCAGCCGGCCAACGAGATGAAGAAGTGATGGTTCATCAAAGCGTTGCACCCATCATTGAGAAAGAAAATGAAAGTCGTGCCTCTGTCGTCGTACGATGAAGCATACAGTCGAGCGATGGATATAGAGAGTGAAAATAAAACATCCTTCCGAGGGAAAAGGAAGATAGATGATAAGGAGAGTACGGATGACAACAACGACAATGAATCCAAGACCGTGCAAGCACTCAGGAAGGACATGATGAGAATGATGAAAGAACTGAAGGCCGACAAGGAGAGTATTAGGGAAGCCAGAGAACTGTGGTGTACAGATTGCAAGGGGGAAGGTCACACAAAGGCAAATTGTTTGAAAAAATTGTTTTGTGATATCTACCAAGTGATGGGACATTCCATCAAGGAATTCCCATACAATCTCAAAGCAAGGGGTATGCAAGTACTCTTCACTCAAGGAGAACCATCAACACTGTCGAACACACCACCAAAGCCCTAGTATAATAGCCATGCATCCCTTGGAGGTCACTAAAGAAATAGAAGTCTGAGAAACAGAATACAGTACGACAGCAAGGGGCGACCCATGATATAATGCTGATAATGTAATGAATGGGGACACTTTGCAAGGGAATGCCAGAACAATAATCAGAACAAAATAAATGCATTATGCAAGTGGTGTGGGCCTGGGGATCACGAAGAAAAATATTACCCGAAGTAGAAAGGGGTGAACCTCATCAGTTCCAAGGGAAATGATGAAGAAATCCTTGCTGTCACTCGAGCACAATGGAAAAAAGTGACGTATCCATATCCCAGAACTGAGAAGGAGAGACTTTGAAAGGCTAGAAAAGAAGTAGAGATGGCAATGGAAATGGAGGGGAAGAACAGAAAAATAACTATCGTACGACCAGAGTCAGACAAGAGTATTGTGAATCAGGTGTTACAAACCACTGTATCGGTCAGAATAGCGGATCTTCTACAGAGCATGCCGCAACTAAGGATGGCAATTTTGAAGGTGATGGAAGGGAACCCAAACAAGCAAACAAAGGATGAAGATGTCATAGTGGAGCCACCACTGGAAGGAGAACAAGTCATCGACCTGAGACTATTGGCAGTTAACAATGGTAAGAATCCAACCGTTGTACACATGGCAATCGGTGGATGCCACCTGATGAACATAATAATCGACGGGGGATCAGGAGTGAATGTGTTGACAGAAGATATGTGGAAGTGCTTGGGAAAACCTACATTATGGGCACAAAATTTCTAGTTATTGGGAGCAGACCAACACGGAATTAAAGTGCTGGGAGTGCTAATGGCTCAAAAAGTGAAGATTGACACCCAACTCTTTCAGTTAAACTTTGTAGTCATAACAACACAAAATATGTCGTACGATGCATTACTGGGCTGAGGGTGGCTGATAGCTGCCAAGGCCAACCACAAATGGAAAAAGAACACATTGTCAATAGAGAACAAAGGGAAGAAGATCATCATAGATTTGAGAAACACAGAGTGTAAGTGAAGAATTAGCATCAGATTCTGATTCAAACGAAGGGGAGTTAGTTGGCAGAGGACCAATAGAACCTGATGAGGAAGGAGTATTAAAACTGCAAGAATGTTCTGAGGATGAAACTAACTCCTTTAGTGGACTCTTCCACTAGCAGATGGAAGACTATGAGTTCTTCAAGCCAGAGTGTAACATGATTTCAATAAGAGAAAGTGGCGAATGCTCTTGGGCGACTAGTGAAACACTCGGCAATATTGGGCCTAGTGAAACATTGTTGATGAATGAAGCACTGGATGGATTGACAAACACTCGACCACTTGGCAAGAGTGAACCAGTAATGAGTGACAAAGGAGAGGAAGGTAATAATTAGCTAGAAGTAATAGAGCAAATAGTGGCAGAGACAAGTCGACCAGAACAAACAAGTCAACCAGGAGAGGCACAGAAATAATATACAGAGGGTGAAGCCAAGGTAGATGATACACTTGTACATACATTTGAACCAGACAAGGTGAATCGGGGTGATGAAAATAACAACGGGAACACAACATTGAAAATATTGGCCAGAAAGAGACCATACAGAAAGAATAAGGACTATAGAGTAATTTTGTCGACTTGCAATTTTTTGGCAATCGGTGAAAAGCAACAGAGAAAAAATGATGTTAAAAAGTCAGACAGTTTGTTGAATGTAGTATGTGGCATATAAAAGACAACAATTCTAGTTCCAAGAAAGATAATAGTTCCGGTCCCTGCCGATGATTACAAATCAATAAAGTCAGAGTTGTAGATCGAACATTGACCCCGTCGAAGAAAAATAGAAAAATCCAATTCAGGTTGACATGGATGAAAAATTGGAAAAGATGAAAAAAATAAAATGTCAGGAAAAATTGGAAAAAAAAAGAAAGAAGAGTATGGCCAGATTGTACAACGTATGGCCAGGCCATACGACCAAGTTGTATGGCATACGACCAGGTCATACGGCATATGACCAGGCTGTACAACCAAGTTGTACAGTGTACAACCCACCCCATCCCTGAACACTTCAAGATTTTTTCTCTCAGCCAACTATATGAGTTTTTGGATTGCAGATGAGTGTCTAATTTTGTCAGAAAAATTATGTGTACTACCCCTCAACCCCGCTGGGGGCGCTGCCCCCAAACCCCCGCGAGGGGTGCTGCCCCTTGACCCCGTTGGGGGCGTTGCCCCCAAACCCCCATCAAATCAGTACTATCTTGATTCAATGAGCAATGGGGTGCAACATTCACAGCATTCAGTGTGCTATTAGATTGGGTCCCTTGGTTGGTTGGTCTACTGGCAAGTGTTCCAAATGTATTGGTTCTACTTTTACACAGCTCCTACTTCAACATTGTCATCGACAAAGCTTACTTAATTTCACTTGATGGTTTTTTATCATCTAGAAGATGACTAATTTTGTGGGGGGGATGATGTAGTCAGTCATAATTGTAGTCAGCCGTAGTCGGCCAAGTAAATAATCATAAATTAATTAGTGTTGTTAAGTTAGGAGTGTTATCAAGAATTAACCCCGACGGTTAGATAGTTATAGAGTCATTGCAATTGGTTGGTATCTCTGCCAACGGTTGGTATCTCAACCAACCTTGGCCAAGTTATATATTTGGTTTAATACTTTGTAGTCGGGGCACCCGCAGTATTGTGAAATTGTAGTGTACTACTGATATATTCAAGAAATGGAAACAATGCTTTATTCTATGCAATGCTGTTATAAATTCATGTTCTATGTTATGCACTATACTACATAATTCTATTTACTCTATGTCTGTATGAAAACCACATTGCCAGTAAACAGTTCTTTCTTTCTTGCATCTATATTATTCATTTCAATTGCAGATTCGGATCAGGGAATAATCCCTATCTGCTTAACTATGGGAAGTGCTTAGGCATAGCCCTAAAACTCATTGTGAGGAGTGAAAAAGGAACCCTGAAGTAGCTGGCCCATTAAGAGGCCCTGCCATTGAAAAGGGCAACGACCCCTACCTAATTGACTAGTTCCCATTCGTGAGGTAAACCAAGAGCTGTCATTTGTGGCAAAGTGGTTATTAGTTTTACTTGAGTTGTGGAGTGAGGGTTACTGTCCCAATACGCAAGCCATTAGATAGCATTGGTAGTTGAGTGAATCCCCTGAACCTTTAGGAAGTTGAACACACCTGGGGTCCATATCTATTGACAGCCAGCAAATCACAGATTGAATCCATCCAGAGAAGTTTGTAGATCATTTCTTCACCATATCTCCTTTGGTTTAGCTCTGTTTCCTCTCAAAATTCACTGGAACCCCTAAAATTTCATTCTGCATATTTCCTTCCTTGAGGACCCTATCCCAAATTCTACTTATCAAAGCCAAAAATCCCACATTTGTCTATTTTTAGGGTTTGCCATAACTTCTTCAATTCTCATCCAACAGCCTTCAAACCACAATGTTCATTTCCTATTTATGCTCCTTTGTCCCTCTTGGACAAATTTTCCCATTCTTTCACCCCACTTCTAAAATCCCCATTTTCTGCTTCCTTGTCCCTCAGAAAGTGTCCAAAACCTATTCAAACCCCAATTACCCATCAGAGTTTTTCCCAAATCCAAAATTTCCTTTACTAAAAAAGTTTCTATTTTTGTTTTTCTACCCATTCCCAAAAAAAAAAACTCCTGGTTATGGTTGTCACCTGTGCAGAAGCAAAAAACATGGAGGATGAACTTGCAGCACTGAAGACCAAACTCCAAGATCTAGATGAAAAAATTCTCGGCCTCAATCTTCAGCATTCAGCCATAAATAATAGATGGCAGACAGAGTCTTCTACAGACACTGAGTTTTCTTCTTCCAACAATTTTTGTGGGCTGAAGCTTGATTTTCTTGGCTTCAATGGTGATGATCAGACTAGATGGATATACTAGGAAGAACAATATTTCAGTCTGCATAATACTTTTGATGTCAATAAAGTCTTGCTTGCCTCCTTTCATTTGGAACATGAATCCCTTCAATGGTTCCATTGGTACATCAAGGCTCATGAAGAGCCAAAATGGATAGATTTTTGCAAACTCATTTTGCAACGATTTGGCCCTAGTGCTTTTGGTGACTTCACAGGAGCACCCACTAAAATGCTAAATAGGCACCGTCAGTGGTCTGAAGGATGCAATTCACTCTGAGGTTAAAATGTTTCATCCTAGCCTAATGATGGAAGCCCTAAGGTTGGCTAAGTTGGTGGAGGACAAGATCACAGCTCAACAATAATCCAAATCCAATTTTGTTCCATTTAAAAATATAGCTTCCCAATGACCTCAAATAACACCAGCCCCTAGAACAACTCCTATCAAGCATTTGACTGAAGCAGAAATGAGGGCACATAGAGGAAAAGGGCTTTGTTATAATTGTGATGAGAAATTCACTCGGTGACATAGATGTGTTGAGAAAAAGATCTATCTCTTGGATGTGGATTCTCTACCTGAAACTAAAGTTTATACAGATGCTCAGGATACAGTGGATGATCAAGTTGACACTCAATAGCCAATTGTTGACCCTTCTTCTTAGGAAGACCACCCATGGATCTCTCTCCATGCTTTGGTAGGAGTCACCACCCCACAAATCATGTGGGTCAAGGGTTTCTTCAAGAAGCTCCCTCTTATAATACTCATTAATTCTGGTAGCACTCATAACTTCATTGACCCTTGGATCACCAAACACGCTAATTGTTTTGTCCATCCTTGCTCCAGCTTTGAAGTCATGATTGCCAATGGGGGCACATTACCTTACAAAGACAAGTGTCACAATGTGTGTATCTCTATGGGAGATTATAACCTATGCTCTGACATGTTTTCCTTGCCCTTAGGCAGATGTGATATGGTTTTGGGTGCCCAATGGTTACACACACTTTGACCCATCTTATGGGATTTTGCTGAACTTTGGATACAATTTTCTGACAAAGGACAAAAATACACATTAAAGGGCTTACAACTGAAGTCTCTCAGCATCATAAGTTCACATCGCATGGAAAAGCTTCTTAAGAAGAATTCACATGGTGTCATCGTTCAGCTCTATTCCTTTTAGATGCAACCATCAGCGGTCTCCACCACTCCTTCAGATCTACAACAAATTTTGGATAGGTATGCATGTGTCTTTACTAAACTAGTGGGATTGCCATCTTCATGACTAGAGGACCACTATATTTAGCTCCTTCTTGGAAGCATTTCTCCCAACATCAGACCCTACCACTACCCATTTCACCAAAAGACAAAGATTGAGATGCTTATTCAAGACTTACTGAAGCAAGGTATTATTTTCCCTAGTACTAGTTCCTTTTCTTCACCAGTTCTTCTTGTCTAAAAAAAGATGGGTCATGGCACCTTTGCATTGACTTTAGCGCACTTAATCACATCACAATCAAGGATAAGTTTCTGATTCGTATTGTTGATCAGCTTCATGGTTCTCATTTTTTCTCCAAGTTGGATCTTCGTTCTGGGTATCACCAAATTTGGGTTCATGAGGATGATATCCCTAAAATGGCTTTCTGCACACATGATGGCCACTATGAGTTTTTGGTCATGCCCTTTGGCCTCACTCATACTCCTTCAACATTCTAGTCATTGATGAATAAAATATTTCGGCCCTACCTACGGAAATTCATTATGGTCTTCTTCAATGATATCCTTATCTATAGTAAAACATGGCCTGGGCATCTCCAACATCTGGATCTCATACTGCAACTTCTTTCTGATCATCATCTCTTTGCAAAGTAGTCTAAATATGTTTTTGGCCAAGAGGAAGTGGAGTATCTTAAGCATATTGTTTCAGCCCAAGGGGTTCATGTGGATCCTGCAAAAATAGATGCCATGAAAAATTGGCCGCATCCTCAAACACTCAAGAGCCTCCCCGGTTTTTTGGGACTGACTAGCTACTATCGCAATTTTGTCAAGGACTACAAGAAGATTGTAGCTCCATTAACAACTATGTTAAAAAAGGATGCTTTTCTCTGGACACAAGCTGCTGAGTGTGCATTTGAAAAACTAAAACAAGCTGTGTACTACACCTATTCTAGCTATGCCAGATTTTTCTAAGACCTTCACTATTGAGACTGATGCTTGCGGAAATGGACTTGGTGCTATTCTCCTTCAAGAAGAACATCCCATTGCATTCACTAGCAGAGCCCTTTCTGGCAAGAATTCAGTACTCTCTATATATGAGAAGGAAATGATGGCTATTTTGCATGCAGTACAGAAGTGGCAACCATACCTACTAGGGAATATTTTTGCATCAAGACTGATCAACAGAGTCTGAAATATTTCCTAGAACAATGGGTCTCCTCCCCAGCACAATATAAATGGGTTAGAAAACTCATGGGTTATGACTATGAGATCACTTATAAGAAGGGTAAGGACAATATTGTGATAGATACTTTTTCTCGCACATTTAATGACCAAGCTTGCCTTTCAGCTATTTCTATGCCTGTTCCAAATTGGTTGGAATCTATCCAACAGGGCTATGTCAATGACTCTTCATTATCCCAAATCATTCAACAGTTGGCCACTAACCCTTCTGCTATACCTCATTACTCTTGGGTTGGTGTTTCTGTGAGATACAAGGGTCGTCTGGTGCTTCCCCAGAGCACAGAACTTCAATAGGCTGTCTTCTATGAACTCCATGCTTCTCCATTAGTAGGGCACTCTAGGTTTCTCAAAACTTATGTGCGGGCATGGCGTAACTTCTTTTGGAAGGGAATGAAAATGGCAATTCAATAGATGGTGGTTGAATGTGATACCTACCAATGCAACAAGGGTGAAACGACACTCATTCCCAGATTGCTCGAACCCTTGCCCATCCCTACATGGATTTGGATAGATAATTTCATGGATTTCATTGAGGGGCTTCCTAAATCTAGTGGAAAGATAATGATCTTGGTTGTGTTGATCACCTCTACAAATATAGTCATTTTTGTGCCCTTAGCCATCCCTATACAGCCTCCTCAGTCGCACAAAATTTCATGGACCAGCTCTTCCATCTTCATGGCATCCCTTCTTCCATTGTCTCAAATTGTGATGCAACTTTCACCAATCATTTTTGGATAGAACTATTTTGACACACTGGCACCAAACTGAAGATGGGTTCTAGGTATCACCCACAAATAGATGGTTAGACTGAAATTATCAACAAATGTTTGGAAACTTATCTTCATTACTTCACCTCAGAACAACATCATCAGTGGGCAAAGTGGCTCCCTCTCACTGAATCGTGGTACAATACCTCCTACCACACTGCATCTAAAATGATTCCATATGAAGCAATCTATGGTCAAGCACCACTAGTGCTCCTTCCATACACCCCCAGTAGTTCACTAGTTCAAGCAGTCGACATAGTTCTTCAAACCTAGGATCAAATTCTTTGCATCTTGCAAGAAAATCTTCACATGGCAAGAAATCACATGTAATAACAAGCTGATTAGCACCGTTCTAAGTGCAGTTTTCAAGTAGGTGATATGGTTTTTCTTCATCTACAGCCATACAAGCAATCATCCCTAAAACTTAAAGGGTGTCATAAGTTGGCTCCAAAGTTCTATGGGCCATATAAGGTTCTTTAGAAGATTGGGTCAGTTGCTTATAAATTGGAGCTTCCTCCTTCTTCCCATGTTCATCCAGTATTTCATGTCTCTTGTCTAAAGAAAGTTCTTGGCATCAATGTCAGAGCACAAACTATTTTACCAGAACTAGATAATGAAGGATCCATCATTTTGGAGTTGAAGACAATCCTTGATAGACGCACTTGTCAGCTTTTCTCTAAATCCATCACAGAGGTCTTAATTTAGTGGCATAGAATGCAACTAGAGGATGCTACATGGGAACCACTCCTTCAGATTCAGCAATAATTTCCACATCTTAAGCTTTGAGGACAAAGCTTTTCTAAGAGGGAGGGGATGTTAGGAACCCGTGTTTAACCTTCTCTTTACTTTGTTAGTTTATTACATTTGGATGCATATGCTATGTAAGTCATCCCGTGAGCATATTGTATTATCCCACATTCATGGGAAGTAATAGTTGTTTAGACTAGACTTAGTATATAAGTATGTGCTGAGGCCAATGAAGGCATCTACAAATTTATTTTATTGAGCTTGCTCAAAGGAGGTTTCCCCCTCTAAGTGGCCTAGGATCAATATATTCCTTCTATGTTTTTGCTATTTCTATTATTTTGTGCATTTTTCATTATATTTTTGCAGGAGGTTCCTCTCAACAACTATCTTCTTATTCCAATCTTTTCACAAAATGCATTAAACTCACCAGAGGTAAATTCTCCACCTCTGTTAGATCTCAGACACTTTATCTTCACACCAATCTTATTCTCCACCCTAGCCTTAAACACTTTGAATTTGTCAAGAGCCTCTGATTTCTCTCTGAAGAAAGTGACCCACATTATTCGGGAGTGATCATCAATCAACAACATCAAGTATCTATCTCCTTGCAAACTCCTAACCCTAGTAGGACCACACAAGTTAGTGTGTACAAGTTCCAACAATCCACTTGAAGATTGTTCTTTACTCTTGAATGTAGTTCTGCTCTGTTTGCCCAACTGACATTCCTTACACATGTTATTAGCAGGTTTTATAAGCTTTGGAAGATCTCTCACAGCTTGAGTAGCACTTATCTTGACAATATTGTCAAAGTTTACATGACACATTCTCCTATACCATAGCCAAATCTAATCAATCTAAGCTATCAAACAACTTTTACCAGTACCACTTAAATGAAAGATGTTACCTATAGTCTATGTAACGGATGTAATCTTAGTTCCAGAGCTTTCCAAGATTTTGCGTTTACCATCCTTGAATCTAAAATCATATCCCTTGTCAACTAATTGTCCAACATTGAGAAGATTATGCTTCAACCCTTCTACATACAAAACATCACTAGTGTTATTCTTACCATCAAGAGAGATGGATCCTCTGCCATGGATTCTACTAGATGAATTGTCTCCAAACTTCACAATTCCACCTTCATACCTTTCCATACTTACAAACTTACTCTTATCACTTATCATATGATGAGAGCATCCACTATCAATTACCCATTCATCCTTTTCTTCAACCTGAGAAGCCAAGGCACTTTCCACATTCACACAGCTAGCTGATTCAATAGGCACTAGATCTTCTTCTTTGATGGCAATGAACACCCTTTCATTTCCTGAGGTACTTCCCTTATCAGATTCATCATCAGTGACTCCTTCTTCAACATCTTCTTGGACAGAGTAGCATTTCTTTTGAACCCTAGGTCTATTAGGGTTTGGCTTTGAAACCCTCTTTGGACAACTTGAAGCAAAATGGCCAATCTTATTGCAAGCAAAACATTCAAAAGGAAACTTTCCTTCATACTTACCGGATCCTTTTGGTAGTCTTTTGGCAAAAAGGGCTTCAAGTTCTTCAACCTCCAATTCATCTTCTTCAAGATCCTTCCTTGCCTTCTCAAATTTGGTTAGTCTGCTTGAAGATCTTTCACCTGGATCAAATCTTTTCCTTCCAAAAACACTTGCCTTAAATGCAGATTTAGATTTAGGAAGAGAATCACCAAACTCACTCATTTCAAATGTTGAGAGCTTGCCAACCAACTAATCTCTTGTAACAATTGTCACGGTCCTAATCTCCTTAATAGCAGCAACTCTATGCTTGTATGAAGCATGTAAAGATCTAAGCACTTTGCCAACAATCTCTGATTTTTCTAGTGTTCCACCAGCACACCTAATACTACATACAAGTTCATTCACTTTTTGCATGTATGAAGTGATGTTTTCATCTTCAGTCATCCTCAAATTTTCTTATCTATCTTTCAGGCTCTATAACTTAGCACATTTGACATATTCATCACCTTCATATAGTGTTTCCAACTGCTTCCAGATTTCATGAGCAATTTTCAATTCTAGGACATTTGTCATTTCTGTATAAGTCAGGGCACTCAGCAAAGCTTCTTTAGCTTGAATGTTGTTTTCAGCATCTTTGAGTTGATATGGAGTTGAAGGACCTTTCTCTAGAGGCTTGTACTCATCCTTAGTTATCAACCAATATGCATCACCCATGCATTGCAAATGGCACTCCATGCGACTCTTCCATAGAGAGTAATTTGTTCCATCAAATCTTAGACTATCCTTCTTGTAAGTCGACATCCTAGATCTCCTCAAGTGGTCAAGCTTCTTTTAGAGGAACTATCTCTAATACCAATTGTTGAAATAAGGGCAGACAACTAAGAGGGGGGTGAATCAGTTGTCACAAAAACTTTTATTCTTTGCTACAATTAAACTTCTTTACCACTTATTAACAGATGAATGATATAACCATGAAAGCATTAATCAACACATATGACACCAGGATTTTTACATGGAAACCTGGTTAAGGGAAAAACTACATAAATGTAATCAACAACACATGAGCACACTGCCCAGAGCTCACTGCTTAAAAGAGGCTCACTGCCTACAAAAATATTTATAAGTTTATCACAGAAAGATTGAACTGGAAAACAACATCTTCTTCGTGCCAAGGTCAGTTCCATTGAAGCACACAACACTTCTTCTCTGCCCCCAAACACTTCTTCACTATCTCCTCATCCTTTACTACTCATCCTCTTCTAGTCTTCCTCTTCTCTGCTCTTCCTTTCTTCCTTAGGATCTTATCATTTTTGCACAAGGATGCTTTTTCACAACTCAACCACACATATTTATATGCTTCATCAACCTTGGAATAAACATCAAGGTCGGCACTACAAACATATGAATTAATGCAAATCACTATATTGTCAGCCAAACATAGCTGAGACCCAGATCTTCCTTGAACAACACACCATACTTCATAGAACCTCTCCTAGATCATCCACAACATGCACAAAGCATCTGGTCAGCCAAGACTAGAAAGAACAGCAACACCCAAGGACAAATCTTCAACCACGAGCTCAATCCTCAATGCGGACCACCAACACAATAGGCACACAATCTAGAGACCACCATAAGCACAATGAAATCAACAGGAACAACTGCACCACCTCAGATCACCAAAAACACTTGCACCTTCATCTGGAACCTCAAGAACACTAATTGCCATGACTGTCATACTAGAAAGATTGCTTACGGAGCTCCAAACCATGAATCACTTGAGTTGAGGATACACACTGACATCCCAAACATACCTCTAGATCAGCAAACCATAATGATTCAATGCGGATCAATCCGGACCATATTTATGTCACTCTATCACCTCTGAATAGCTACAAAACCTAGTTCTACTTAGATGGCCATAACTTCATTAATCCTTCATGCCAACCTCTCAAATCTTGACTAGAGCAACTTCAAACTATCCTCTACACAACCCTTTGGTCCACAGACTCTAATCTTCATATCACTGGGAATACAGAGCAATCTTCTTCACTGAAATGCACTATCTTCATTGTCTTTTACAAAGAGATATGTAACTCACTTGTCTCTTCCAGAGAGGCTAATTTTCTCAACATACAGGTCTTCTAAACAGGTACAGTTGACACCAATGACAACAAGGATATGTTGACATCAATAACAACACCGATTAGGCACATATTTGTAACATGATGACTGTATTACTTTCATATTTGATTCTAACTTGACTATCCTTTACTTTGGTGGATGATTGTGACTATGTTGTTGTCTATTTGTATCATGGGTTGTTTGCTAGCTCATATGATAGTCATAAGGACTGATCCTAACTTTGTAAGATAGTCATGTTAGTTTGATAGGCATTACATGATGCTTGGAATGCATTCAAAACATTTATAGCCTTTCATAACTTTTTCTTTAAAGAAAAAGTTTAAGGTTTGAATAAACTCCTTTAGGTGACCTCACAAGAGATTTGATAAAACCAAACCTCCTTCATCATTTGACATATATGGTTTGTCTTCTACCTGGATGAATGTCCCTTCACATTTTTTGCTACCTCCTTGAGATCCCTGACTACTCCTTATGACTTTTGATAGCTCCTTATATCAGTGACAAAGTGGCTCTACCTTCTAGGTAATGGGAATCTCTTCCTTTATCAACCTACACTACTCACCTTTTCTTTAAGATTGGATTAGTCTTCACACTCCTTGGACTTTATTTTCTTCTAGTCATGCCACAATTGGGAACTCTTCTTTTTGTTTCTCATACTCTAATATGCAAACTTCTTGAAGACTAAATGTGGCTGTAGACTCTTGACATAGTCTCTCTAGTTTGATGATTCTTCATGACTAAAACTGTATAGGTCTGCAATTATCTTTTGATAGTTTTGATGCTAATGATAGTATTTTAAGTTCATACAACTTATGCACATCCATAGTTTAAACCTACTCTATATCTCTGCATGTATTCATTGTATCATCATTGACACTATAGGTCATCCTTGTAGATACGAATAGATCTATATAGAGTTGAATAGATCTATACAGAGTTGTACGTAAGTCCTCATCTTGATCCTACCTCTTAGATCCATAATGATTCAGCAGACTCCTTTACAACAAATGCCTCCTCATGACCATTTTAGCCTCTCCGACAAAATATACCAACAGTAAGATCTCTTTCAACACTCCCAAATTGAAAAGGTATCAACATCTAACATCAAAATTATGATGAAAACATGGCAGCAATAGATGTTAACCTCTCACTAAAAGTAGATCAAACTAGCCAAACATTCAAAATAAATCCTTAGAACTAGCTCCATAGCTCAAGATCAAATAATAATGAGAACAACAGAAATCCATAAACCCATGCATCTACTTCTCAACAATCCTTTTCAAGACTAGTGTAAAAGAGAAGATAAGACACATATAAAGAATGCATCTAATAATTAGGTGGGCAACACCTATTAGATCATTTACCTTCCGAGTAGACTAAGAGTGGGATACAAGATTGTCCTTGTATATACCACCAAGAAAAAAAATTGTATAATAAAGACAACCTTCTCATAAGGTCTATAATGGAGTCACATCCATTTCCAAGTATAGGCTTCTTGGTCCTTTTGTTGACATCTCATAATGAGAAATCCTTCCAACACATATCTCTAAGTTCAACAGATATCAAGCTACACCCAAGTCTCTCTAGTATCAATGAGTTTTTAGAAATCAATCCATGCCAACGTCAAATGCAATCTGCATAATCATGAAGCTCCAAGAAAATGATTAGTACTTCAAAACCAAAGAGAACTTACCAAACGATTGTCAAAATTCTAACTCTAGAATCAGGAATATATCATGACATCATGATCTAACATCTTCTCAAAAGATCATTTGCTCCAATGAACATATTCTTCTCCTAAGAGCACTTGTATCATGCCAACAACTCTAACTCATGATCAAGAGTGCATCATGACATAATACTATACATCCTCTAAACCAAGGATCATATATAAAAAATTGATAAGTTATAAACTCAACACGTCACCATAAAATCCAAGAGTCCTCCATGAAAAACCAAGATGTAAACACCTCTTTAAAAACATGAAGATCTAACATCCTCTATCAATAGAACCAAAATTGTCAGTGAATCCTTACTACAAACTAAAGGCATAATCCAAGAGCTTCTTATGACACCAACAACCATTACAGAAGATCATCCATCTTCTAAAAAGATTATGCATGGCTCACAACATTGCAACAATGAAACTTTGAACCAATATCTTGAAACAAATAAGATAGGATACATTATGAAACTGCAAAAAACCCCAACTCAAAGTGATAAAAAGTTATGAATGGTATCATGTTCAACATCATTGCCAAAACTCGACTAAAAGTGAAAAAAGATTTCTCATGCAACATAATGTTACTGCTATAGATTCCAATGAATAACTAAAACAAGTACTTCATACTACCCTTTTGTCTCACTACAAAAATACTAATGTAATTAAGGTGACCAAGAAGAGGCCTACCAAATAGAACCCCGCATCAACTTATTCACAAGATCTGCACACATGTAACATCTCATAAGAGAAAAAATATGATTAGTGCTTCAACCTTTAATAACTAAAAAAATAGATTCAACCCCACATCAGTAACATGTAGAACAAATGTAACTAGGTATAACATGTAGATTTCTAAGACTCAAACACCAGAATCAACTCTAGATCTGATTTTCCAAATAAATCCACATAGGAGAAACCATAGATCATAAGAACCCAACAAGTAGCCTTGCAAATTCAAAATTGTTTCCATCTAGAAAGTATCTAAACACAATTTTCCACAGATCTACAAACAACATATTTTGGTTAACATGTAAAACCTACAAAACCATATCTTTGTAAATTTGAAACCACTTAAACATCCAAACATTCACACCAATGAACACCATCAAATATGTCATTTGAAATAATGGAATATCATAGATCTACAAACCTTTAATCTTTTGAAATAGAAAAATTGTGATAACCTTCATATTCAAAATAGCATGAATATGGGAAAGGAGAAATTAGGTTGTTCAGGAGTGTTCATATCATAGAAATACCAACTCCACAACCTACATACAACCAAAGAAAAATCATCCAGTGCTTTCATGTAACCATGGACTGAAACCATGAACCCAACATATAAGCACTCCAACTATAGTACAAAAAATGAGTGTTTTCCCATGTGATCAAGGTACCAGAATGTAAAACCACAAGGTAAAGGAATAAAACCACCAAACAAGAGAATATACACATATTGTCAAAATGGAGCTCCAAATCACTATCAGATGATCGACTCCATAAAAATCCATAACCTTGAGCCTCAAGTGCCCAAAAAAGATTCTTTTGACAATATCCATTTGAGAGTTAAATGCCATGGCTTCCAAACTCACAGATCTGCAAAACAATGTTAACATATAGAACTTCCCCTGCAACCAAAATTCCTTCAACACTTCAAAAAAAAGTATCCCTCTCCCACTACAACCAAATGCTCTGATACCATATGTTAGAAAAAGGGAAAGGGAACAAGGTAAATTTGTATCTATGTAGATTTAAAATGTTTTCAAATCTAAAATTAATAGCATGTGTAAATCTAAAAATTACTTTCAATTTAGATGATATTTCTCTAATTTAATCAATGTAGTAAAAGAAAATAGCTTGCAAGAAGAAGACAAGTATTTACGTGGAGAAACCCCTAAGGAAAAAAACTCCACACCAAAGGTGTGTATGCTTGTATTAAATGTCTTGTGAAATATTCCATTCAATACTAAAATCCTTTGATTCCTTGGTGCACTTCAAAATCTTCTTCAATCTTCAAACCTGTAAAAAGCTTCAAAAAGGTTCTTTCTTTTTCTTCTAAGTCTTTTACAATCAACTCTCTAGAAAATGTATGAGGCTTTTTAATTAATACAAAAGCTTCTTAATTGGAAAGATTGAAACTCAAATTAAAATCAATTGTAATTGATAACATGACAACAAATCCTCATGCAAAACCCAAGCACTCCAAGTAGAGAAGACAAAAGTTAAAATAAGTCAAGCTTCCTATTAACTGCCTATTCTGGATGTGGGTACCCAAGTTTTCCCAAGTAAAATTAATACATTTCCAAATAAAAGCAACAACTAAAAGTCCCAAGATTGGGTGTCTAAGTTTGCCCAATCTCTTTTAGTCAACAGAAGTGGTCAACACACACCAATCTCATGCAAACAACATGCAAGATTGATGTCCCCAATGTTATTCTAAATTACCTTATTTTGTACATGCAAGTGACATGCAAACACCTGATTCAACATGCAATTGACACCCATTATCTGAAACACTAAGATGTACCATCCTGCAAGTTTATAAGGTTGGAGTGTTTTGCAAGCAACGTCACAAAACTAACATGCAACAACATGCAAGTCCATGCAAGTAACATGCAACAACATGCAACAACATGCAAGAACATGCAAGTTCATATAGGTGTCATGCAACAACATGCAAGCACATGCAAATATCATGCAGCTCTAACTTCACTGTTAACTGCCATATCATATTCATGTAAATATCATGCATCTCCAAATCCATTGTTAGCTGTTATATCATGTTCATACAAATATCATGCATCTCTAACTTCTCTGTTAACTCTAACATTAAATCCATGCAAAGTGTATCAACAATATCCACTCATGGGTCAATGCAAGAAGTTGGGTCCACTTTTTGGCCAAAAAGTGGAAGTGTTTTCCCAAATTTTTAGAATTTGTCATATTTGACCTTAAAATTTGAAGCATTTAGAGATGGAATCTTTTAAAAAGTTTCTAAATATAAAATGTAGTACTCAGAGTCTAGTTTCCAAATATGTAATTTATTTCAATACTTAGATGATACAAATTGATTTTCAATAGGCATTTCTAAAAATCATTGTTTAAAAATCACTTTTTTTAATCATACTATGCACGTGTATGGCCAACATAATTTGACCTAAATAAAATTATTTTTTAAATCCTTTTGGGAAAAGATGTGTAGTATAGTGAAGTTTGATGAGGATTTTTTTTTATAATTTTTTTCCAAATAATTTTTTTGAATTAATTTTTTATTAGGCCTAATTGCTAATTTTGAAAACCCCTCATGTACGGCCAACATAATTTGAGCAAAAAAAATCATGAAATTAATTTTTTTTTCATTGTGTAAAGAATGATGTGTAGATTGATGACATATATATTTTTTTTAAAATTTAAAAAGTAAAATTTATTAAAAAAATACAAAGACCTATCATTTCAAGTTTTTGGACCAGTTTGCTCATAAATTAAATAATAAATAGAAAAACACGTCCAATAACAAAAAAAATTACATATTTGAAAACTAGACACTATCGTCTATAATGGGTTTTCATTTCGTAAAAAAATTTAGAAAAAAAGATCCTCAGCCATATAGGTAAACTCAGTCTTTCCTCTTGTTCTGTACTTAGAAAAAAACTTGCATGTCCAAGGCTCAAGGTCGGCCAACCATGCCTATCCCGAGCCTAAAACCCAAGCAAACAGAAGGGAAAAGGCGGCCGGTGATTTCAAAATTCATAGAACGGGTACCCATTATAAAATGGGTACCTGTTATGTTTAAGAATGGGTACCCATTTTATAACGGGTACCCATTTCTATTATATCCGTTATTTCCCATATCAGGAAAAAATGTACAATCACTGTATCTCTGCAACTTGCAAGTCTGATCAGTATGGCCCGACAGCAACAATTTTTGCATATTTTTACTTTCAGGTGTCTTGTGGAATCTCTTGACAGGTCATATTTTATTCAGATTTTGAAAGGAATCAATCATATGAACAATTCTGAAGTGAAATCAAGTGCATGAGCTATTTTCAAGAGGAATAAAGAAAGAGGGTTTTTGTTTTTACATCTACTTTTTACTTCAAAATCTATGGAACAAAGGATCTACATCTAATTCTACTTCAAAATTTCAAAGAAGTACATCAATTATGAAATTGGATTGAATATTAATTGTTATTTTATCAAGAGGGTTTGGTAATCATGGGATCAAATCAACGTCAAAGAAAAAAATAAAGGAGGGTAATGACACCTCAAGAAATTGAAGCAAATAGAGAGAAGGAAGCAGAAAGGCAAAGAGAGAGAAAAGCAAGGATTCAAGAGATGAAGAATATCGAAGCATCTAGTTCCATGAGTATTGAAGAGAAAGACATTTAAGAGACTATAAATGATGGGATGAATATAGATGATGCAAAAGTGGAAATGGTGAATTTGGAAGAAAATGTGACTATAGAAACAAATGCATGTATGTCTTCAAAACTAACTTTTGAAGATATGGAAAATGTGAGTATACAAACAAATCCAGGTATGTCTTCAGAGCTACCTTTCAATAATATGGAAAACACGACTATAGAAACAAATCTAGGTGTGTCTTCGGAGCCAACTTTCAATGATATAGAAAACACGGCTATAGAAACAAATCTAGGTATGTCTTCAGAGCCAACTTTCAATGATATGGAAAACATGACTATAGAAACAAATCCAGGTATGTCTTCAAACCCACCTATTGATAATATGAATGAGAATGTTATCTCTTATAGAAGTGAAAATGAAAATGTTTTATTTGAGATTAAAAGAAATGTCTTAGATAATCTTCTTGGTAAGATTTCTTAGAGGCAAATGAGAACTCATGCAAATACATTATATAAAATGTTTTTTTATAGGAAAAGTCTTGGATTTCAATGTCAACTTATGATGCAATTGATGAAGATGTGGAAATTTTGAAAAGTAATGAAAAAGTTAGGCATCTTTGTAAAACCTAAAAAAAAGATGAATCAATCAAACAAATTTTATCTAGTGTTGCTAATGCTATTAATTCTATTGGTAAAAAGAGTCGATCTAATGATAGCAATGCATCACAAAGAGCTATAACAACTGCTTTAATCAATAAATCATCTTCTAATAAAAGAATGATAAGTAAGACCAGTGAAATTCTAAATATAAATCCTAAGACTTTGAGAAGAGCAGCAAAGAGAAGAGAATATATTGAAAAAGATCCAATTAACCAATGTTGGAGTTTTAGTGGTAGATTCCCAAGGTATGACATGAAATTAAATAGTAAAATCAAATCTTTAATTGAAAAATATTGGCATGATAATACAAGGGTATCATCTAATGTTAGAGATGTTTTAAAATTAAGAGCGGGGTCTAAAATTCATGATCCTCATCCAAAACATCTATTAGACATGACTCAAACTGAATTATCTAAAAAATTCTTAGATGATTTAGTGTTAGTACCATTTAATATTACCATAAGCCAAAGATCTTTTGAGAAATGTAAACCTTGGTATGTGAAAATTAATAAACAATGAATCTCTTGTTGTTGTAAAACTCATGTGCAATTTCATTATTATTATGATGTTTTTCGATATATACATTCTAGTTTTCATACTAATGAAATTATGTAGGAATGTGGTATTAATATGCCACCTCAAACAATTAAGGAGTTTGTAGCAGGTTTGTATTGTGAAACATCTACTGGATACTTATTTTATTCAAAAGCATGTATTTCTAGACAATGCAATAGATGTGGCAACTTTTCATTGTTAGGAGAATGTATGCATGAAAATATTTCACATGAATTTGGACAACAATTAGTGGATGTGAAAAGATTCAAGAATGTTGAATATTCTTTAAATGATGGAAAAATTGGAAAACGTTGTGAGTTAGTCGCTGAAAAAATTTGTGTGCATGCATTCATCAAAGATTTTAAGGATAATATTGTATCCAAATATGTCAAACACTCCCAATATGCTCAGTGGCTTGATGGACAATTTTGTTCATGTAAAAACACATTTCCAATTGGAACTATCCTATTAGTGGTTGACTTTGCAAAAAACTATACTCTTGCTCCACAAGAGGAAATTCAATCTCAGTATTATAATTTAGTGCAAGTGGCCATATTTGTTCATATTGTATATAGACATGCAGATGATAATATAGAAGATAATAGAAAATTTTTGAGGGAGTATCATTTCTATTTGAGTGATAACTAGTTACACTCTTCAGAGTTTGTGCAATATTGTTTCACAAAATTTTATGAAAGTTTAAAAGAAAGAGGAATCCAGATGGCACAACATTTCATATGGTTAGATAATTGTACAGGGCAATTCAAAAATGTAAGAATATTTTATTGGCTATGTAGGGCTCACAAAGAAAACAATATCCAACATCTGTGGAGTTTTTTTGAAGCTGGACATGGTAAAGGAGAACATGATGAAGCTAGAGCATGTGTGAAAAGAGCTCTTGCTAGAGAGCAACTAAAATTTGAGGATGCAGCCAAATTTAGAGATGCACATGCAATTGTGGATTGGTGTAATGAAAAATTATCTATGGTATCAAGTGAGAACTCTACAATTCGACAATTGTTTTGAGTTAGTTGAAGAAGAGAATATTCCTACTCAACTTAATTGTGAGGCAATAACTGGATCAACAAAATGGCATTCATTTAAGAGTTCAAATGCAAGCACATAGACTATATGGACTAGGACCTTGCATGTTTTTGTCAATTTTGTATTACAGGTGATTGGGGAGCATGTGAAAATATAGAATGGGTTGAAGAATGGAAACAAAGATCCTTAACACCTACAGAGACACAAAATCAACTTGAAACAACAATTAATTATGATAATCAAATGTTTGCATCAGATGAGTATGATCGTGTTTCAGACCTTGTACAAGAAGGTACTTTTATTTTCAATATTTTTTTATAGCCATTTTTTTTGTACATCTATATATAATTAATTATATATGTATGCATGTACAAATTTATGTGATTTAGATACATGTCACACTTTATTGAATTACATAATTATTTTTGCAAGATGTGTATGTTGTTGTTGCACCTGAGGGCAATGAAGAGGAAACTGAGTATTGGTTGGCTCGATGTGTTGAGACTAAACAAAAGTTGTTACATCCTAAAGTAGATAATGATAACATGGAGTATCCAACAGGGTATGTGGTTGTTATTGGCACTTGGATACAAAAATATATAATAATAAAGAATGGTTTTCCTGCATTTGAAGATTTTGAAACACATAAGAAGATCATACACTACTCACATTTGGTTGTGGCAACAAATATAAAACTAGTCAGATATCAAGGCAAACCTACTAATAAACAGTTATGGACACTTTTGATGGAAGAACATGAGTCAATTATAGATGCATTACAAAAAAATGAGAATGCAGATGGTACAATGGAATAAATTTCTAGGTATGTAAACCATACTCTTACATCCCCTAAATCCATCCTCTTAAATGTATCCTATAATGTTATCTAGTTACATATAATGCATCAATATTTTGTGTTTTTGGTATATAAATTCTTTCATTCTCATTTCACCTTCTATATTATTCCCTTTGTCTTAAATTTTGTATCGATTCATATAAATATATAGTTAATTTACTTGTACATTTGAACATTACTTTTGTAGGTGTACCCTAGACAAGTAGTCAAATTTACATGATTGTCAACAAAAGTTTTCACCATACAAATATGTGAGGTCAATTTTGTAGTCTTCAACTAAAAGTGAACACAAATTAGGTAATTGTATATACTTACACTATGGCTTTCACATTCAACATGTTATCTAGTTACATAATACATCAATGTGTTGTGTTTTTGGTATATAAATTCTTTCATTCTCATTTCACCTTCTATGTTATTCCTCTTGTCTTAAATTTTGTATCGACTCATGTAAATATATAGTTAATTTACTTGTACAATTGAACATTACTTTTGCAGGTGTACCCTAGACAAGTAGTCAAATTTGAATGATTGCCAATAGAAGTTTTCACCTTATAAGTATGTCAGGTCAATTTTGTAGTCTTCAACTAAAAGTGAATGCAAATTAGGTAATTGTATATACTTACATTATGGCTTTCACATTCAACATGTTATCTAGTTACATAATGCATGAATGTGTTATGTTTTTTGTATATAAATTATTTCATTCTCATTTCACCTTCTATATTATTCCCTTTGTCTTAAATTTTGTATCAACTCATGTAAATATATAGTTAATTTACTTGTGCATTTGAACATTACTTTTGCAGGTGTACCCTAGACAAGTAGTCAAATTTGCATGATTGTCAATAGAAGTTTTCACCATACAAGTATGTGAGGTCAATTTTATAGTCTTCAACTAAAAGTGAATGCAAATTAGATAATTGTATATACTTACATTATGACTTTCACATTCAACATGTTATCTAGTTACATAATACATCAATGTGTTGTGTTTTTGGTATATAAATTATTTCATTCTCATTTCACCTTCTATATTATTCCCCTTGTCTTAAATTTTGTATCGACTCATGTAAATATATAGTTAATTTACTTATACATTTGAACATTACTTTTGCAGTTGTACTTGTACATTTGAACATTACTTTTGCAAGTGTACCCTAGACAAGTAGTCAAATTTGCATGATTGTCAATAGAATTTTTCACCATACAAGTATGTGAGGTCAATTTTGTAGTCTTCAACTAAAAGTGAACGCAAATTAGGTAATTGTATATACTTACATTATGGCTTTCACATTCAACATGTTATCTAGTTACATAATGCATCAATGTGTTGTGTTTTTGGTATATAAATTATTTTATTCTCATTTCACCTTCTATATTATTCCCTTTGTCTTAAATTTTGTATCGACTCATGTAAATATATAGTTAATTTACTTGTACATTTGAACATTACTTTTGCAGGTGTACCCTAGACAAGTAGTCAAATTTGCATGATTGTCAATAGAAGTTTTCACCATACAAGTATATGAGGTAAATTTTGTAGTCTTCAACTAAAAGTGAATGCAAATTAGGTAATTATATATATATATATATATATATATATATATATATATATATATATATATATATATATATATATATATATATATATATATATATATATATATATATTTCTCATCCATCCTCTTACATCCCCTTAAGCCATCAATTTTTATCTTATACTTTGTAAATTGACTTGTGTACATCTCTCCAAGTAAGCTATCCTCTTTTGTATCCCCTTAAGACATCCTCTTCTAGCTCCCCTTTTAATTAATCCTCTTGTACATGCCCTAAATCCATCCTCTTATGTATCTCCTTAAGACATCCTCTTAGCTCCCCTTAAGCTATCGTCTTACATCCTCTTTTGTGTTATCTAGTTACATATTGCATCAATATTTTGTGTTTTTGGTACATATTCTTTCATTCTCATTTACATTCATTATTTCTTGCAGGTGTATCCTACAAGTAGAATTTTCCATGATTGCCACTACAAGATTTCATCACAATGTAAATGGTAGATCAATTTTGTAGTCTTGTTAAACTAATAACATGGACCTATAAGCTAATTGTATAGATCTACTCATATGTTTCATAATGGACCTATTTTTTGTTTTGAGACTATTTTTATGATCTGTGTATTTAATTTTCATGGATTGAATAATATTTTATGATATTAGTGTTGAGGTTCAATAAGTATATAGTTTGTATTTTTCCTATCATTTTTGTACCCACTTTAGCTATGTTTTGAGATGTGTTGATTTAGCATTTATTTTATATTATTTAAATGCACAAAAGTTGAAAAGACTTGTATAGAACCTATCCATATACTCACTCTAACTCTCATTCATTCATGATTGTGTAATAGTGTCATGATAGTTAGGGAAATAGTCCTAGGATAGTTTGCATATTTGAAATAGTTTAATATCACCTCTATGAATGTCATAGTCCTCCTTTATATCCTTCAATCATTGTCTTGAATAGTCTAATGCTATCACCAATAAATATGGGACTGTGCTATCATATTACCTAGGTGTAGTCATAAGTATCATGGTATGGATTGAGTCATTGGTGTTGTAGACGTATTTACGATTGTTAAGGTAATAATGAGGGTTATCATGCATAGGTAAGGTAGTAAATAGTCATTATTTCAAACTAAATGACTACCATAAAGGTTACTCATTGTCATAGCAAAGAGAAGATTATTGTCATGCATGAAGGTTATTGCCATATCCAATCTAGACTGTCATAAACCATTGAGATGTTCTCATAAGAGCAATTCAAATCTAAAAATTAGTCATAATGAGGTTATATCATCTAAAGTCCATTGCAAAAATCCATATGACAATAATAAAACAAATAGGATAGTCATGAAACAAATAGGACACTCATGAAACAATAAAGTAATCATGTTAGTCAAAAGGTTTTCATAGTGATTGATGATCTTATATCATTCTAAATGGTCATATGCTAGTTAGATAGACATATTTATGGCAACAAGTGGCCTTCATGAAATTCATAAGAGGTTACCAAACCAATTATAGGATTGTCCTAATGAAACAAGAGAGGACTATAAAATGCATAAGTGGTCATCCCAACACCTATATGATTGTCATAACAATCCCTAAAAGCCACTTGCCTTCATGACCAATCAAAGATGTTATTAAGAACTTGAATATAATCTCATCTATGGATAAACACAAGAAGGAGAAGGTGGCATGAGGGTCCAAATGCAAGTGAATGGTTTCTTGTTCAAAAAAGATACACATGCTTGTCCAAAATTGCCCTTATTACTATCCTAAAAATAACAACATATATATGGTCATAAAAGCCATGAAACCTTGATAATAACCATTTCATTAGCTAAATAATTTTAAGGAGAAAGTCATCTATGTATCCTAAATGCAAAATCCAATTATTGTTTAACTTACAATGCTCAAGAAACATGAGAAAATCAATTGCATTAAGTAATGGCCTAATCAAGCCTAGGGATAATGCATGAGAGTATATGAGCCTAAGGAATTCCTTGTGCTTAGGAAGAGGCAAAATATACCCACTCAATAGAACTACTAAGAGAATGGCCAATCAAACTAAGACAAGAATCTATATAGAAAAAGGAGTCTCAAAAATGAAATAATTCCCTAGCACTAGAAACATTTTGAGTAATCATTATAAGGGATTAATGCACCAACATTGTCAACCAACAAGGTATAAAAGAGAAGATCTCAAGAGAATTTATAAATACAAGAAGAGATAACTTGGAGAAGGCTACTAAAGCTAAACACATGAAACTGGAAGTTATGGAAAGAGCGGAAAATGGATTGTCAAAAATAGGAAATATCTCCTAGGGTTTTGCCTTACAATTTTCCCTTTTATTTGTTATAATATCCAATCTTTAATATCTATGATTGCATTTTCTTAGACATTTTGGGTGTATCATCATAACTTGTTATGGCTTGGACCACATGCCCTAATTATTTTTGAATTTTTGATCCACTCTTGAAAATTCAAAAGGTTCGCTTCTTTCATTTTGGTTCTAAATATGATTTGTTGCCAATGTAACTTAGAACTTGCTCAATGGCCTTGTTTATTATCACTTTAAAATATATTGATTTTTTTGTTATTAATTTCCCCTAGTTGTTTAATGTTCATATCAAACCCCTATACATTAGCCTATTCAACATCTTTGGTAGTCTATCTTAGTTAAATCCACGAGCATAAATGGAAAAATGTAACACCTGATCATAATTTTTTTTATGCTTATAGGACTAGGTTGTAGATCTTAGTAAGTTTTCTTCAAGTTGTTGAAATTGTGTTAAGTTATAATTTATCAAGAACTATTTTGTACATTCTAATAGTCATATGTATACTATCTATTCAAAAATTTGAAAAAATTATCTACACATTAGATATTCACATGTACTAGTTCACTATTTTAAACACATTAAAGATAGTTTTTCATTTTAAATTAAAAAATGTAGTAGAGAGAAATCTTCTAACATGTCTCAATTAAATAATTTATAATCTAGAAGTGAACAATGAAGCATATTTAACATATTATCTAACATACTAAAATGTTTTTTTGCTTTGAAGTGGAGGAAACTGTGGATCATTTGCTGTTAAATTGTCAATTGTCTTAAAAAGTTTGGTATTGGTTATTCTCGAAGTTGTATTGGCAGGGCCCCCTTCCTTCCTCTCTCCTTCAAGTGTTTCAAAGCTGGCCTATCTTGTTTTCAAATTCCACCTTTTCTGATTTGTGGGTGGTCTCTCCGAGTATTGTTATTTGGATTATGTGGCTTGAAAGAAATAGTAGAATTTTTAGAAACACTCACAATCCTTTTGATGTAATTATTGTTAAACTTGAGAAGTTGATTTCGGAACTAGTCTCAGCCTCTCTTCATTTTAGAAAGTATGGTTCCCTAGTTTTTACTTCTTGGGATGATCTTATGCTAAAGAGTTGGAAATTTTTATTTTTGCCTAATTCAAATTGCTTCATTTCAAACAATAAATTGGATAGATCTACCATTAAGTAGATCCCTCCACCTGTTTCTTTTGTTAAACTAAATTTTGATGGTGCAAGTAAGGGGAATCCTGATGAATCTAGTGCTGGTTGTGTTTTGAGAGATCACAATGGCTCAGTTCTGAGAGCTCTATCAGTTAAACTTGGTTTGTGTTCAAATAATGAGGCAAAGGCTTTAGCTTTATTAGCAGGCCTTAATCTTGCAATAAAGTGTGAGATTCCTAACTTAATAGTGGAAGGGGATTCTTTGAATATTGTTAGGGCATTTTCCTCTAAGTCTTCGCCAAATTGGAAAATTGATTATATTTTGCAATCTAGAAGGAATTTGCTTGATCTTTTTCAATCTTTTAATATAGTGCATACTTACAGGGAAGGTAATTCTTTAGCAGATTTTTTAGCGAATTATGCTTTTTGTATAAATGAATCTTACTATGAATGGGATTCCACCTCCATTTCATTGATCCCAGGGATTAACCACATTTTAGATAAAGAAAGTACAATTTAACATGGAGGCTAATTATGATGAATTTAGTAGAAGGTATCTTAAAAAAGTTAAAGTATTTAGCCTTTAGCTGCTAAATTGAGAATCCTCTAGCTACGGCAGCTCCTTTCTGACAGCTGACGTTGTTCTTTAGTCCTATGGGAAGTTTATGTATGGTGAGTAGTCCTTCTGTTTTAATGTTGTACGTAGTGTGGCAGATCTTGCATAACAGTATATCTTTTTAGTATTGATTTCATTCATTGTATCTTGGGGGAATTAGTTATTGTAATCTTGTGCATCTCTTTTCTTTTGTCATCCCCTTCTTTCGCTCTATTTTCTTTGTTTTCGTCTTCTAGTCTAGTTTCTGTATGAGAGAAGTTTTTTTCTATGGCCTCTGCCCAACGAAACAGAAGAATTTGTCTGCCTATCCAGAATTGGGAACGGCCTTCTTTAGGCCTTCTCAATCTAAATTCTATGCATAAAGTTTTCAAGATTTATGAGGAAGATGTAGAGAGAGTGATCATACAGGTTTGTGGTTGGGATGTTTTACATTTTCCTAGTTCTCTATATCCTTCCCAAGTTGTTTCGTATTTTCTTTCTAATGCTATGGACTTAGTGCAAAATCCTGACCCGGTAAGGAACTTGGGCTTTATGTTTGTTCATGATGATCATTTTTCTGCGGATGTTTTTAATGAAAGTTTAGTGGATTACGATTTGTATGAGGGTACTGCTCTTGTGGGTGGCTTGTTTGTTCGCAGGGATCTCTTCCATCGACCTGTGCTTCATTGCCTTTATAATGCTATGCTGCATGGGATTCAAAATAATTGTGTTCTATCCTTTCATAATTATGTTCATTGTCAAAGGAATGAGCTGTGCAGGTAGGTGAAAGATGATGCTATAAGGGTTTTTAATGCTCTATCATTCCTTCTGCATTATAATCCTCCTCCTCCGTTGCCCCCTCAGCCGGCTGAAGAAGAGGAACGTCGACAACAAGGTTTAATTGTTGATAGCTGGCAAGATGTTATCTGATGGTTTTGGGAGTTTTTATGTGGTTTCCTATAAATTTTGCAATGTATTAGATGAAAATTTGTAATAGTTCTCTTGGGACACAAAAGTCAGTTTTGTATCGAAATCATTGATTTTGCGTTGGCTGACTCATCCTCTTCAGTCGTCTTTGTAATTAGTTAAGTTAAAAGGCTACAACCGGAGGTTTTCTTTGCTTAATTCTTTCCTACCAGTATGCCTCTTTGAATCAAGCATTTTGTATTTTTCTTTTTTAAATGAATAGATTTTAGTGGCTATGCCACTTTTTTGAAAAAAAAAAAACATACTAAAATGTTCAAGCATATAGTCAATAATATATACATGTAGATCTATCTAGATAAGTCCATGAAATACTATAAAATATAGGTAGGACCCATGAAATGTGTATTAAAACATCTACTCATAGTCAACATATAAATAAATACAAATCATAGTTCACGAAATACTGAAATATATCTAGAAGTCCATGTAATAGCAAGTTTGACATATATAGTCAAAGTCCTGGTGGCATATATAAAAATAATGCACATCATACAGTTCACTCTATGAAATAAATATCTATGTCAGGTATGATCATCACTCAAGTTTAAATATGAAAGAGGCCTCTTTCTTCCTCGTGAAATAGATGGATCTACCTCATGTTGTACACAAGAGAAAGAAACTTGCAATCAGATTTAAATTTTTTTAAAAAGACACATATATGTGTTTCTGAAATGTAAACTTCAATTTGAAAATAATCATATTAAATATTTAAATCTAGACTAATGTATGATTAAATTACCATATGATGTTGGTCATCTCCTCCCACATTCTGTTGCCCAAGTGATCGTAAAGCATTAGGTGCTAATTCCTTGATATTCAAATTTAAAACACTCAAGAATTAGGTTACCATCCAAATTTAATTTAATTTATAAAAAATATGAAATTAAATATTTAAATGTAGGCTTTAAAGTGTACATTTAAATTACCGTGCAATCATGCTCATCTACTCCCACATTTTGTTGTCTAGGTGGTATAGTTGTTTCATCTTCTTGACCAAAAGTTTGACTTGTTAATTCCTAGAATTTCAAATAAAGCAAGTTTGAAATAAGTTAGAATTTATTTAGCATATAAAGACCTAGAAATTGCACATAGAAAATTTAGTAAAGTTTAGGACCTCAAAATGTGTGGATGGCTCATGAAATTGTCCTTGACGAGCAACTTGACCAATGGTCGCACTCCTATCATCCTACACTTACATAAATGGGTGAATATATAAATTTATATAAACTCAAAAAAGAAACTTAGTACAGATTTAGTACAATTTTTTAAAACACACACCAGGGAATACTCAAGCATAACAACTAACGATGGAGGATCAGTGCAAGAAACACCTGAGCCACGTGGTTGGTTAGACATGGGAACTGCCACGTGACCTGAGCCTCGCTGCAACAATAGTGTTTCACATACATGTACATATAGTTATTTATTTATTTATACACTTGTTAATTTAAAATATAATATAGATAAGTTTCAAGAAGAAAATTTAAACTAGAATTAAATACATATGGTTTTAGGGTTAAGATATGTTGGTTTACCCCATAAGGTGTGCCAATCTCTATAGCTTTCGATGCAAAACTTAATGTATCAAATGATGATGCGTCCCTAGAGCAACTTGAGATCTATACAACAAATAGTTCACAATTTACATATTAATTCATTCAATTATTTATAAAAATTTTAATATATTCAAATTATGCACTTGAAATATTTAGTAAAATATGGTCAATGTACCTATGTAGGATTATCATCCGAATATAGTAGATCAAAGTATGACTCCACTTCTGTTGTAACTGCATCTGATTTGGATGTAGGAGTAGGACCATAACATGATTGATTGCAATTTGTACACAAATGTGCTCCTAACATGTCTGAGGGTCTATGATGAGATGCATCGACTCCATGATGCTCTCCACCACTGAATTCATCTGCCATGTGGGTAGCTTGTTTAGTGAGATTGCTTGAGAGTCTACTCAATGCTCCTAATGTCGACAACACTTCTTGGTGCTGAATAGGTGCATGAATCGTGGGAAAAACATGAGCAACCATAGGAGCAGAAGGAATGGGTCAATTGGGATCAACTTGTGCCCCTGGCTTGTGTTGTGGCATGCCACCACCAACACCCTAGAATTTTCTCATATCAAAATAATTGGGTTTTTGACCCAATTGAAACTCCACCCATAATTTTCTCAAAAAATATAGTGGTACCTCATAATTAGCATGTGGTGGGTGATCAAACACCATCCACCACCGATCCCAAAAATGTCTCAAAATCGCCTCATGCCTACACCACTTAATTGATATTATTTTTTTTGTTGCAGGTATAGGTTGATTAGTTTTCGGGTGATGAAAAAATGGGGCTAATGTTTGTTTTGTTATCTAAAGATCATGGATGTCTTTATATGAAAGACCATCCACATAGAATTGCCTCCTCTCCTCTCACCAAAGGTGAAATCTATTTAGGTCTGCATCAATAGACCTAACATAATCAATAACGGTTTACATCGAATATGCAAATCGAACCACAAGAGGAGGCATCAAGTGAGGTTGATTATTAATCAAATTAACGTTTTCCTCAATTGCATTAATATTTTCATTAATGCTTTGCCACAATTGGGCCTCATCAAGTGGAGGGGGTGGGGGGTTTTGAGGTGGAGGGGATGGGGGGTTTTGAGGTGGATCATGGGGTGGGGGGTTTTCATAAATAATGTCATCTAATAAAAATTCATTTATTGTATGGTCATCCATTAGATGTCTCTTGCAAATTTCCAAATACATCCATATGAAAAACTTACAAATGTATAATTTCACAAATATATACATATTGAAAACTTACAAACAAATATCTATAAATTTAAATTTAATCTAATAGATTTGTAAATGTAAGTTTAAAATATCTATAAATTTAGAGAGCAAGTAATACTTGAAAATTACATGCACAAGTACAACTAGTAAAGAAAAATATGGACCTGATTGTTGATCTCTAGTAAGTTATATACATTTTTACTATTTATTAGATCATTATGATTATTAATTTAGATAATAGGTGATTATTTTATTATTAATGTATTCTTTATGTCAAAACCCCTACAACTTTGGAAAATTAATAAGCTCAAACGATTGGGTTGTTGAAACTTTACATTTCATCATGGACACAATTCAGTGTATTATATTTTCTACCAATGGGACTTGATTTGACAAGGACATTAAATATATAGGGATTTATGGATTTTGATTAGATACTAGATATGTACCCAATAGGATTTCTATAGCTCTCTTTCTATTATTTATTCATACAAATTTCTAAATGTTGTTTTCTATGTAATTACTCTTCTAAAATTTGTGTAGATTAGAACTTTAACCCTCTTCTTTTAAGATCTAGTACGAATATTTTGAATTTTTTTCATTCATTTCATCAGGGCCTAGCTATCTTATTAGATCTATGGGAGAATTAAGGACTAATTCATATTAATTTTTGTTTGAGTGGGAGTTTTGTTACAATGAACTATTTTTAGGAGATACAGATGGTAAGTGCTTTTAGAATAGAGGTGGAGAGGTTTAATGGAACCAACTTTGACCTTTGGAATCTTAAGATGGAGGATTTACTTGATAGAGATCTATGGGTTGTAGTTGTTCAGACCAAAAACATTTTAGCACAAAAAGATGAAAACTAGTATGTTGATGAAAGAAAGACAAGGAGCCTCATTCAGCTTTGCCTCAAAAATTGAATGTTTATAAATATTTTAGGACAAACAAATTGCAAGAAGCCTAAGTAGGTTAAGTTAGGGAATTTGTATTACACAAATGCCTTTGTCAACAAGATTTTGTACAAAATAATATTTGATCTTTAAATATATGGGTGATGCTGATTTAGTAACAAAGCACCTAAATTAGTTCAACAACCTAGCTAGTTGGAATTTGTAGATGTGAAAATGGATGAGGAGGATCAATGCATAAATTTATTGTATTCTTTCCCTAATAGTTGGAGTAATCTCATGATGGTGAATAGTAACAATGTCTCAAAGTTGAATCTTGATGATGTGGTGGGTTTGTCACTTTCTAAGGAGATGAAGTAGTAAAAATTAAATTCCATCAACAATCTTTTGTCTATGAGAACTCATCCTAAGGATATAGAGAGGGACATGAAAAAATACAAGCATGCTAGAAGTCTATGGGGGGATCTTGGTTTCATTGAAAATTGAATGTCAAATGTTGGAAGTAAGGAAATATTAGGAGCATCTAGAGACTACAACTTGGAGAAGAAGGCAAGGAAACATAAATAGATGATGATATAGACTCAAGGGCCTCCAATGATGATGTTGATGATACTTTTTTGTACATCCTTTTAAGCATGCACACAAGGGTGCATGGCTTATTGATTATAGAGCCTTTTCTCATGACTCCCAATTAGGAGTCATTCTTGGTTTATGAGAGCTTTGATGGTGGAAATGTGTGTATTTAGGATCTCGTAGGTAATGTATATGTTTCTAACCTAGTTGGTGGCACATAGAGTTGGTTATGAAAAAGATAGGCACATCATGCATTTCTAAAGAACCCTACATGTTTAGCATTCAAACTAAGCACATTGATCTATGTCATAAGTTATTGTGTGTGATGTAATGGAGGATAGTTCATGGTTATGTAGTTGAGAAGGTGGATGCCTATATGAATTTGGTGTAGTTGAATTTTCAAATAAACTAAACTCAAGTATATAAATTAACAATTTTAGAGATATGATAGACATCATATTGCCACAATCCATAATAAATGTAGACCCAAGCTTCAAGATTTAACTGTGTGTGAGTTTTTTCCTCAACGTTTCATATCATACTCACACACAGTTAAATCTTGAAGCTTGGGTCTACATTTTAGAGATACTTTTGTTAATATTTTTAGGGTTTATAGTTTAATTTTAGGGTTTATAAAGATTATATTTTTAGGGTTTATAGTTTAATTTTAGCATTTATGAACTTCATAGTTTTAGGGTTTATAGTTTCAAGTTATAGTTTCACTTGTTTAGTTTTAGGGTTTATAATTTGGTATTTTAGGGTTTATAGTTTAGGTTTTTAGGGTTTGTAGTACAACATGGTTTTTGGGTTTATCAAAACATACAATAAAAAAAAAAACATAAAACTCTAATTTTATTGAAACCCTAATTTTTATTTTAATCCTACAATCACAAAAAAAACATAAAAAACAAGTTAAAAACTAGCAAACAACCAACCTGGAGGAGCTCAGTAGTGACGAGGTGGTGGGAGGAGGCGACAGGGCAAAAAAAACTTTGGACTTGTACTGGTAGGGGCTTCAATAATGCATACCCATTTTTGCTCTGTCACTGTTGTTGTCATTGTTGCTGGAAGGAAATGAGCTCACATGCCTTTTTTAAAAAAATATATACACTTTCAAAATAGGTACCCATTTAGTAACGGGTACCCATTATGTAATGGGCACCTGAAGCTAAACGGGTACCCATTACTAAACGGGTACCCATTACTAAACAGGTACCCATTACTAAATGGGTACCTCTTTAGCTTCAGGTGCCCGTTCCTAAACGAGTACCCGTTTCTTTGAAAATGGTTACCCGTTCCTGTCAAAAAAAAAATTTCCCTGCGCGACTTCCCCTATATGTGGGCTGAGTTTCTTGCTTTTACCCTCATGTACATAAAAAAGCAAACTACAAGTCTAAATATAAGACACCTAAAAAAGCTAAGAAAAAATGGAGGTGGGGCTCTGAGAGGAACAAGGGTTTACTTTGGTGCCTTCCATGTTTCTCTCGAGGTTCTTCCATCTACCTCCCCTAATTCATTCCATTGATAGCTGGTTTCAAGCCCTAGAATGCCAATCTTTTGTTGATGTTTTCATGTCTATGTGTTTGAGTCTGGTGTTTATCTGGTTGTGCCCTTTCTTTCTTTTCTTGCATGTTATAAGTTTGTTTTTTCTTAAATTTAAATTTTCCTTTGGAGGGAATATTTCCCACCCTTGCCAAAGGTAGCAAGCTCACGTCTTGCATCTTTAATGTAGGTGGTGGATGTAAGGTTACGTGGCTACTCTGGCCATAGCCTTTATGGCTTAGTTGAGTGACATTAATGTAGGAGTGAAAGGAAATTATGAAGGGGGTAGGAGGTATAATGATGTGCTTACCACCAATGATGCCACACCTCCACCCAAAAATGATAGGTTCGAGGAGATCGAAAGAGTTGCAAACATCAGAAGGGACAGTAGATTTTCTTATGGAGGAGGTTGCGAGGAGGAGAGAAGAAGCGAAATGCTGGGTAAGGATCCTCCCCCACCCCTAATCTCATTCTATGTCCCAATGAAGAAATGGTATATGGAGTTAAAAATGAGGAATCTAGACTAAGGAATGTTAGAGTTTTCTTTGTTTGCCTGAATCTTGATTTTCTCCTCTCAAGGGCTTTTTTGAGAAATGGGTTTACACAGTGTGGGGAAAGAAAATGGTGATTAGAGTAACCTTTTACAGAATGATTCAAAAGGGGCTCTTTGTAGTTTTTTTCAAAAGCCACATAATGCAAAAAAAAGTGTTAAACAAAGGGTTTTGGAATGTAGGGCAAATAGTTTTCAAGGCCCTTCCTTGGACCTCAAAAGCCTCTTGCAAAGAAATTAGATTTTGTGCCACCCCTTGTTGGTTTGTTGTGGAAAATGTGCTTGAAGAGTTGTGGTCTTTTCTAACACAAATCCTTTCTCCAATAGGGGAAACATTACGAGTTAAGGAGGAAAAAATTATGCTCCGTCACATGGATGCATGGGCTCTAGTCTCTATTAGACTAGAGATGGAGATTCCTAAATGGATAGAAATTAGGGAGCTTTAGAAAATAGTCATTTGTGAAATTTGTGATCTAGGAGGCTTAGACACCTATTTTTTGTGTAAATCTGATGGCCACCAAAAGAAGGGTTGTCCAAAAATTAACAATCCTAAAAATATGCATAGAAAACTATATGTTCATGAAACATATAAAGAAAAATGGCTTAGAGAACAAAAGATAAGTCAGGGGATGTTGAAAGCCCTAAATCAAGTGCTAACACGAAAGATACAAATGAAACTCAAAAAAGTTATGAAGTAGATCTACAAAACAATGAGAATGGGGACAATGTTCTCATTGAGAATATTATGGTAGTAGAAAGAAAGTTAAGTGAATTGAGCCTTGAGGAAGGGGAATGTAATGTAAACAATGTTGTCTTGAAAGAAATACCTAAGCCCGAAAAAGCTTTGAGTCTTCAAACTTTGTAGTTTAATGAAGAGGTTCCCTCTCTTATAAATTAATAATTAATGAGGGTCAAGCCCCTAATGCATGGGCTATGAACCCCAGTGTCCCTAAAAATGTTAGAGATATTGATACCTCAAATGATGTATAGAAGAGAAAAGAAGTTATAAGCCAAACATAGAATTTGAAAGTAAATTGTAACTCTGTAGAAGGTTTAGCAATTTTTGAGGAGAAAGAAAACAATGTAAATGGTGATGTAAAACTAATTGGTGATATTGACTATAAATAAGAGAAGACAGATGATAATGTGGAAATTATAGGGGAAAAAAGAAAAATGCCCAAGAGCTTTCCCTTGAAAAGATCAGAGAAAACATGAGAAGTAACAAAGATGAAGAATCTGATAAGAGGAATGATAGACTTGAATTGTCAACAGGAAAAAAAATATACATTATTAATCCAAAAGGTGAGAATAGTGATTCCACTAAAATAGTGTCAAAAGGTTCAGACCTTCCCAATCTTGGTAGAAATGAAGAAATCCTAAAAGAATTGCTAGAATCCCTTACCTAGGTAAAAATAAAGAAAGAAAGAAAAGGAAATATGTTAAGAAAAATTCATGCAACTCTAAATAGGATAAGAAAGATAAGACCCCTATCTATTTTAATAAAATTTACCAGAAGAGAAAACTGGACCCAACTGATATAGTCCAATCATGAATTGTTGTTCTTGGAATATTAGGGGCCTACAATCGCAAGACAGGAAGTATCTAATTAGGGATTTCTACAATAAAAACAAAGACCTCAACCTTCTCATGCTCCAGGAGGTGAAAGCAATTGGTTTCACCCTAGAGAACAATCTGAGGTTCATCTAGAGGGAAGCTGATGCTTTTTTCTCCAATCATGAAAAAGGTAAGGGATGGTTTCCTATTCCAATAAATAAAGACTAGTCTAAACTAGTGACTCGAAAAGGTTGTTCTCCTTGCAACAAATGTATATGGATAATACTACAAAAAGAAAACCAATTATTTGGTGTGTGTGTGGTCTATGCACCAAATGAATTACAATAGGGCTGAACTTTGGAGATAGATGGTTGACAGTCTACCTGATATTCCTTGGATTCATGGAGGGGACTTTAACATGATAGAGAACAAAGAAGATAAATGGGTTGGAAACATTTGGGGGTGGAAAGGTAATGAAAAAAATTTCTGGGACAAAATGAAAAATAAATTTAAGCTGTTTGATCCTTTAGGAGGGAAAAAAAGCAAAAGTAGTGGATTCTGGTTCACTTGGTGTAATAGTCAGAAGGGCACTAAAAAAATCTACTCTAGACTTGATAGATTTTATGTCAATGAGGACACTTTTTACTTTCAAAATAAAACAGGATCTAACTATGTTAGAGTGATCATTTCCACACTTTTAGATTATCATCCAATAATGGCTCAAATTAGGGTCAAAGAAGTACAAATAGGCAAAAGAGTTAGAAAAGAAAACCTTTTCAAGTAAAACACCTCACTACTCCAAGATGTTGACTATGTAGAGGGAATCAAGAGTCTAAGAAGAATATCTAGAGCCATGCATAGTTCAAATAGGCTGTGGTTTTGGAATGACCTAATCTCCAATTGTAAGGCCCTTCTCCAGACCGTGAGTAGGGAATATGCAAAGGATAGTAGAAGGGAAAAAAGACTACTTCAGGAAGATTTCTTAGAAGATGAGAATAAATTGCAAACTACTCTGGATGATGAAGAGTTAGCTAAAAAAACTAGGGGAAACTAAGCACCTACTAAGAAAATTTTAGACCTACAAATGTCAGGGGGCTAGAGTCAGGGCAAGGATTAATTGGATAAAAGAGATAAAACAAACAAGAAAAAATGGATACCTATAACACTATTGAATGTTTCCTATAAATTTTTTGCAAAAGTATTGGTAATGAGGTTAACTGATGTTCTTCCTGTAATTATAAACCCAACTCAAACTAGGTTTATTAAAGGAAGATATATTTTAGAAAATATGATAACTAGTTGGGAAGCCATGGAATGGGCAAATAAATATGGTCAAAATGCAAGTATTCTTCTCCTAGACTTTGAAAAAGATTATGATAGAATTGAATGGTCTTTTGCAATGATGATGCTTGAGGCAATTAGTTTTCCTAATGAATAATGCAACATGGTGAACAAATTGTTTAAGGATGCTATTGTACAAATAGATGTTAATGGATCCCTTTTTGATCCCTTCACACTAGAGAGATCAATTAGACAAGGCTATCCAATTTCCCTTGCCCTATTTGTCATAGCCTCTGAAGCCCTACATTATATTCTAAGAACAAATCCGATTGATGGTATCATGAAAGGCATAACCTTGCCCAACAAGGATACACTACTAAGCATCCAATTTGTAGATGATACAACACTCTTTCCTATCATAGAAGAAAATAACTTGAAACAGCTAGATCAGAGACCATCTCTTTTCTACCAAGCTTCAAGTGCAAAGATTTCCTTCCCTAAATCCATTTTGCTAAGTTGGAATGAGAAACCCCTAGATTTGTTTAATAATGACCACTGGCAATGGGGTAGTCTAGATAAATAGGTGAGATTTATTGGTATCCCCTTCTCAGTCAATCCTTATTTAAAAAATATGTGGGAATGGATGTTTGAAAAGATCAATAGGAAACTAAACATGTGGGATAGAAAATTTCTCTCTTGTAGGAAGACTACAGGTCTATCAAAAAATTTGTCTGCATATTCTATCTATTATGTATCTTCCTAGATGTTTTCTAGTTACCAGGTGAATATTATTTAGAAAAGAATTAGGGCATTCTTGTGGTCTGATGGGAAAGGGAAAAAAAGAAGCATGTAGTTGCATGGGATTGGTGTTGCCTAGGAAACAAGTTTGGAGGACTAGGGATGAAAGACTTGAAGATCCAGGGTGTAACTCTTGTTGCAAAATGGATAGTCAAGGCTCTAGAGGGTAATGAGCCATGGAAGGTACTAGTTGTGAATAATTTGAGATTGACAATCCCAAAAAAGGTTAGAGATTGGAAGGGGATGAACCTTGTAGACATTGTGTTAGGGGACTATATTGCTAAACCTACTTGATTAGTGGTTTTTGCCTCAATTTGGAAGGAATGGGAAAAGGTTAATCCTTTTATTTGAAATAGAGATGCTTTTGACATTAAGGAGAAACTACTCCACAAGGACAAATCTGTTTGGTGGAATTTGAAACAAAAAAATAAGACACTTGCCTTGCTTCAAGGTTGTTTTGCAAAAAAATGGCACAACTTGGGCATTGAATACTTTAGTGATGTTTTAGAAGGCAATTCCATGAAAAGTTGAATGCAGTTAAAAAATGAATTTAAAATTCCAGATACTCAGAAAAAAACTTTTGTTATTCTATACAATGCTATCAATAAGATTCTACTTCAAGGTGTAGTCCTAGAAAAGGAAGAATGGAAGGAAATTAAATGGAAGGAAGGCACAGAGTTTGGAAAAATTAAGCCCAAGAAACTATAGGAAATGCTAACAGAATCTAATACTATCATTGAATGCATTAAAGTTGTGTGGAACATTGGTCTAGAGTCAAACATAGTGTCCAAAACCTTGTGTGCACTCTGGTCTAATGTGAATGAACCAAAAGAGAGCTACTTTAAATGGCTTTTACTTATCAAAAGATTGGCTTTAGGAAATGGAAACAACTTGTGTCTATATTGTAATGAACTTGAAACCTATGAACATCTTTTTTTTTGTGAGTTTGCCAAAAATGTATGGAAATATTTATTGAAGTGATTAATAGGAGTCTCTTCTGAAACTTGTGTATCCAATGTAAATATTTTATGTGGTTTTATAACTAATATGGACTGTCATGCAAATTCTTTTTGAAATATTTTTTCTACTGAGATTTTATGGTCTTTGTGGAAGGCAAGAAATGAGAATGTATATCAGGGGAGGAAAAGAATCCTTACAGGGTCTTTCATTAGACTCATTTCTTGAATGATTGATGAACAAGCTACATCTACCATGAAAATACCTATAGACAGGTTCATGAAAATACTTGATGAAGGAGAAGGGATAGTGTACAGGTCAGACATCCAGACTGTGAAGTTTTGGCTACATGACTACATGAAAGTAGAACCAAAATTCTTCAAGAAGTATATGGAGGCACATAACAAGTACAATAATCCCATCAAACTAGATATCAACAAAGAATGTGAGATGGAACCGATGGAATTCACTTGCCAAAAATTTGATGTGGATAACAGTTTACTGAGGGTCTCTCCAAAGATGGGAACATTCAAGGAATGTGATTCTTATACAAAGAGTGATAACATGAAATAGTTTCATAACATGTCAGAAGTAAATATTGAGCTAGAGATAGAAGATAGAGATATAGAATAGGTACAATCAGACCGAGGAAAATAGGTGGGAGAAATAGTCAAGCAGAAAGAATTGGCATCTAAAACAGACAAAACAATGTATTAGGAATTATAAGAATTTAGACAGACATAATCTTGTTTATATCCTAAGTTTAACTTGCAAAACTCTTTATTATATTACTATGTGATGTATAGTTTTTGAGGTGGCCTCCTTGGCCACTATATGTACTCCTTTTATTAGTAATATATATGCAAGTTAAAAAAATATATAAGACACCTCCAAAAGTGGGTGCCAAAGTTAACTCCCACTCACTAGGAGTTTTCAAACTCTCAAAATAGACTTCAAGGGGTTGTCAACAAGTCTTCATGGACTCCACTCAAAAAGTGGATCCCCAAGTTTGACCCTATCAATTAGGAGTTGATTACAATAAGCCAAGTGATATAATTAAATAATAATTAGTCTCTCAAAGTCCTTATGTATTGGGGAACACATTCCAAGAACTTTGGAGACACATGAATTGGCTAGGATTGCAAGTTAATGGCAACTTATTCCACACAGAATACTTCCCTATAGTTTTTATCCTTTGTTTCCAGAAGGAGTATGTCACTATTCTCCTAGTTACAAGTCTACTCATTCTGAATTAAAGAAAGAGTGAGTATTGGCCAAGAAAATGGGAGTTATTAGAAAAAGTAGGAGTCTTTGGCTACAACAATCTTTGCTAGTTTCCTAGAACCATAGCTAAATAGTGTCATTCTTGTGGGGAACTGGTCAGCTCATCCAAATGCTCCAACTACATGAATTTATTCCTCAGGGATGGACCAACTAGGTAGGATTGCATCAACCTCAACCAAAATTGAGAGCCAAGAGTATGGGAGGAGAGATACCAATAATAGACAACATATTTCCACAGTCCATGTAGTTGTTCTTGAGTGATTCAGGATTTAACTGTGTGAGATTTTTTCATCAACGTTTCAGATCACTCTGTGATCCATCATTAGGAAGAAAAGAGCCAAAGAAGAGAATTAGAAATGATAAGTTTGAAGATCTACTAGGATAAATAAAAAGAGGGGGAAGAGTGGCTCAAGAACCAATAAAACCCAAGGAAATTATATAAATATAAAGTAGAAAAAAAGTAACTGAAAAAAACCTATGAATAAACAAATCACCACAAACCCAAAATATATAGAGGAGAAAAAGAAAAAAAAACCAAGTAAATAAAGTAAATGACATCAAATGAACAAAGAAAGAAGAAGAAATGAATAAAGCAGATCACTTAGCCATCAACAAACACCACATCTTCTAGGATCTTAGTCAATGAAGACAACTACTACAAAAGGAAACTCATAGAGGCCATTGTGATTAGCAAACACCCTTCTAATCTTAATCATAATGATGGATGGAGTCTGAGCTTATCTTGGAACCCCCTTTTAACTCACCTCAAAAACCTCTTTGTCCCGCTCTCTTGGCCTCTCACATTCTCTTTTCCCCCTTTAGAGTTCACCTCTCTCTTCCTCCCTTGCTTGTTCTCCCTTCTCACCTGTCACTGTTCTCTCTTTTCCTCTTCTTTCTCCACTCCTCAACTCCTTGGGGGCATTCCCCCCCTCTCTTCCTTTCCTCTCATTGGCATCCTTCTTGTGCCATGCCCCCTGGGCCCCCATTTCTTCTTCCTTCTTTGACCTTCCTTCTTTTCTACCTTTTTTTCCAATTCACTTCTACACTTCCTTATTCCTTGTTCCTCCTCTTTAATTTGCCTTTTTCTGAGAGACGAACTCGAGTTTTTCTTTTTCTTCCATAGTTATTCATTTTTTTTTCTCTTGGTTTGTTTTGTCACCCTCTTAATTTATTATGGTTTTGTCCTCTTATAGTTTCTCTTACTTTTAGTTAGTTTTTAGCTTTTCCTTTATTGCCTAGTTCTTTTCCTTCTTTGCATGTGTTCCTATCATGCCTTGGTGCCTTTTCTCTTATTATTATTTTTTTATCCCTTCTTTCTTATTTGTATTTATGTTTCCTTACCTTTATATAGACACTCACACACACACATATACTTACATACATACATACATACATATGTGTGTGTATATATGTATGTATATATATGTATACATATATATATACATATATGTATGTATATATATACATATATATATACATATATATACACATATATATACATATACATATATACACATCACACACACACACACATATATATATATATTTATTTATGTTTATATATATGTATTTATTTTCATATATATATATATATATATGTCCTCCTTTATCTTTTTACTTGTGTCTGGCCATATTAGATTTTATGCTTTTATTCTCTTTTGGCTTTCTCTCCAAACTTTATATTGTTTTATTATATTAATCCCCTTCCTCCTTATTTTATCCTTTTTTGCACGTTTCTAGTGCTTTAGTTCCTTTATTGGTTTTCTTCTAGTTTTTTCCCCCTTTTTACAGCCCTTGTTTCATTTATTCATAGGTCATCATTTTATAATTTTCTATTTATCTTAATCTTCCTTTTTTATCTTCCTTTTGCCTATATTTATACCTTTGGGCTTTCATTATTATTCTTGTCTTTTTTAACTTTGTGCTTTCCTTTTTTCTAGATTTTCACTTCCTTTATAGTCATTTTATTATTTTTCTTTTAAATCTTTCATTATTTTTGTAGACACCTAAAATTGTCCATGTCTTACAACATCATCTTGTTGATACATTACTTGAGACATCTTATGAAATTTTTTCCTAGGACCCTCACATACCCCTTTCACCACCTCATTCGTTAAATAAATCATATTTATTTAACTAATTCCCATCCTAATCCCATGTAAATCCTTCATCCTTCGATAGCTAATTAATTAAATAAATTATATTTATTTAATCAATTTCCACATCATCCATCATCCATATTAGTTAAATAAATTAAAGATTCATTTAATTAATGTATTCCAAATCATTCCTTTCCAAAATTAAATAATTTTATTATTTAATTCCACCTTTATCTCTATCTTCACATGACTAGAAGCTTCTAATCCTTGTAAGGTGGAAGCCATTTGACTTTAATTCCTTTCATTCAACTTTCATGAGACACTTATCAAATGACTACAACTCCAACTATCATTCAATCCTAGCCATCCATTACCAATTTAAGCCTAGTCATCCATTCCTATCACTTATCTCCTATAAATCAAGCCTCACCCAAGCCATTTGGGAGGGACATTTCAAGTATCATTATGCTGTCCAAATCATTCTAGGTCCTCTTGCATATCATTGTTATGCTGCAGAAGTGAGCAATCAACATTCCAACCAATCAAACATTCATCAAAGAGACCACAATCTTCAATATTTTGCTATCATCCACATTGAGCTTATCATGTATCTTGCATGCTAAAAATATGAGAGCAATCAAAGAAAAATGGAGAAGAGAAATGGAGGAGAATCAACTTTGGCATAGGAATTTAGATATTATTGTTTTTATCAGTTGATTTCATATCCCCCCATCAATAGATAAACATCTGTTCATCATAATGGCAACATAATATTTCACAAAGTGGGTAGAGGCCATGCCTCTCACCATAGTGTTAGGAGCAAAGATCACTAAATTCATTTTAAACCAAATCATTTACTAGTTTGGAATCCCTTAAATAATAGTGACAGATAATGCCTCATCCTTCAAAAACCCACAAGTGAGAGAATTATGTGAAAGATTTCACATCAATCATAGCTCCCCTTTAGTCTATTACCGTCAAGGAAATGGACAAGCATAGGCTACCAATAAAAATTTAAAGTCAATATTGGTCAAAATCGTAAAAGATTCTAAAAGACTAGCATCTACAACTATATCCAGCTCTATGGGCTTACAGAACAAGTTTTAGAACTCCAATTGGAACCACCCCCTATGCTCTTACCTTTGGGTCAGAAGTAGTGCTACCATTGGAAGTAGAATTGCCTAGCCTGAGAGTGTCATTACAAGGATTATTGGACAACGAAGAATATAGGACAATTAGGTTGGCAGAATTAGAAATGATAGACAAAACACGTCTAAGAGTTGTTCAAAGGCATGACTCTTATCTAGCAAGAATGAAAAAGTAGTACAACAAGAAAGTCATCCCAAGGCCCTTTACAGTAGGAGACTTAGTGCTTAGGGTAGACAATTTCCTAAAAACTTCCTAAAAACATAATAAAAAATTTCCTAAAAACTTCCAAACATGCACAAGAGATGAGCACAAATTCTGACAAAGAGAAAAACCATAGAAAAGGATAAACTTTCATGGATACATCTAAAGTTTACATATACGATAGGTATCAAAGAGCAAAGACAAAATGCACTCGAGAGAAGTAGAATCTCCCCATGCAAGGGGGCATGAGTTTGAAAAAAGCAAGTCAAGGTTGGTTCCCTCCAATGGAACCCTTGAGGCTTTGGTTCCTCCATCTATGAATACTGCTCATCGCTCCATGAGACCTATGAGAATGATGTGCTCTGCTGTGGGCATACAACTATGAAGGCCTCGCCATACTAGTGCTAGAACGCCCAACATTAAGGCAAGTCACTTCTTGAAGTACTTTGTTCTCACCCTAAACCATGTTTACTTGGGTCCTCAGCTCTGTGATAATCTCACACCCATGGTAGATAGGAGTAAAAATGTTTGTGTGTTGTCCTACAGCAGGGGGCACACTAGGATCATCCAAGAGACGATCATGGGTCATCCTAGTAAAAGGGAAGGTTAATCCAACATTAACCTCGTGAACCAAGTCCCTCCATTCTTTGACATTGCCTAAAATATGAAATCAAAGACAAGACCAAGTCAGTACCACATGAAAAGAGAAAAAGATAGAGCCAAAGCTAGAACAAATAAGCAAAACGTACGTGGATCTCCAAGCTACTAGACAGGGTCAAACTGACACATCACCTCATCTGAATGAGGAGGTCAAGGAACAACAGGAGGACCCTTAGGTATGTCAGGAACCTCATGAGGGACATCAATTTCATCAAAATCCTCATCCTCGAGAGGGGCCTCGTCTGATGAACCATTACTATCAGGAACATAGTCCTCATCAATGGACTCTAAATCAACAGTTACAATCACAAATCAGGAAGGAGTCCCTCTCCCTCCCCTCCATCCTCCTCTAGAAACTCTAGTGATGAAAACACCTGGAGTCAAAGGTGTCCAAATGATGCTTCTCTGTCCAATCTACCCCATGTCCTAAACGGTTCAGTAACAAGTGGCTATAGGGGGCAAGTCCTTCAGGACATCCTTGCTAATCTACTGTAAGACTCGATCCACCTGATGAGCCTCAATCTAACCATTACAATCAATGATCTCTAGAACCACATTGCAATACACCCTCATCTCACCATATCAAGCCCAAGCCCCTTCCATGTCATGGTAGGGATCAAAGACCATGTCATCATCTGTAAGAGTGGTAATAGTGGGAAGAGTAGCATCAAAATGACCAATGTGTGCCCACCTCACTGCTGTCGATAGTCACCTATCCAGAAGAGGAATAAGCTTTTGGTAAGGTTTCATGTGCTAAAAAATCCATGTCATAATCAGAGAAGAGTGGCTGAAAGCTAGAGCCCCTAGTCAAGAGATCTGATAAAAATCTCTATAGACCATAGCCAAGATATCAGGTCCCTATGCATAAACTGTACCCTCCTCTAGTCCATGAATGATGGGTCCCCAACACCATCGTAAATGAGCTGATGTTGTGTCTCTTGACAACCTCAAAGCAATCAAGCCTATCAGAAATGTTCTCAGAAGTGGGATGTGGAGTCGTGGCACAAAAGAAAGTAGAACTCCTGTCTTGTCCCCAGGGTGATTAACCCTTATAAAAGTAGCCTAAGAAGCTTTGTCCTCAAAAGATTTGCTAGCAGGAAGAAATAGAGGTTGTCCCCTTACAGGAACCCCAAGAATGTGATAAACATCATATAGAGTGATAGTCCACTTTCTCGAAATTTGTGGGAACCTGAATGTGTTCCTGTCTGCATCCCAGTAAGTCAGAATATCACAGCATATGTGGGATACAGGATGGATCACAGGAACATGACAAACTCTGCCAAGACCTATCCTCTTGAGTGTGTCACGATCCTCTGCACTTAGTGACATGAACATCCCTAAGAGCCACCCTTGCTCTCGTCCAGCATTCCATCAAATGTGCATCTCCTACAAAATTAAAAGAGAAGTTTAGATTAGATCTCGTAAACTCATAAAATCCAAAAAATCATATAAACCATCAACAATTGTAATAAACAAGTAGATTAAGTGACCAAATCATGTCAATTCAGAGTGAAAAAAGTGTTAAACAATCTCAGAAAAAGCTAGAAAGTAGTACAACAGGGTCGCCCTAGGTGACCCAGTTGTCAGTCAGGATCCCCCTGGGCAACCCTGTTGTCAAAGAGGATCTCCTTGGGTGACCCTGTTGTTAGCCAGGATCCCCTTGGGAAACCCTAAGAGTGGCCCCCTCAAGGAAACATAAGTCCAAAAACCTTATTTCTTAGCTGATTTCAAAAAATAAAAGACCAATCTCACTCTAAACGACGAGATGAGCATAATGCAACAAGAAAAATCACCCAAAACAGACAATTTTAAGAGATTTTTTGCAAAGTACAACCTAGGTTTTAGAGAAGAGTTTTTCACTGATTGCATACCTGATTCTCCACGGCTGAGGAAGAGGCATCCATCTTTACGATCTCCTTGACGATACCTTTCCATCAACTACTAGCACGAACGATTCCATTGCCGTTTCACACCAATTTCACAATTTGCCTCTCTTTGTTTGCCCTTAGCTTAGTTTCATTTTATGCATTTAGATTAGTTCTTTGCTTTTATGCATTTGTTTTGTGCATTGTTTTGCATACTCTCATACCTATAGGTTTGAACCGACAAAAGAAAGAAACTAGTTAAACTCAAATGATCAATGGTAAGTTCAACATTTCAGTTTTCATTATTCATTTTGATATATTTAAATGCTAGACTTATACTAGTTATTGCAGGTACAAATTGTGGGAAAATTTGACAACAAGTAAGGCCTAGTTTGGGAACAGTGTCTACCTTTCATGTAGACTATCGTCCTTGAAGGGGGAAAATATGTAAGTACAAAAATCACACACTGCCTCCACAAGGACCCCTATGATGATTCAAATTCTTGTCACGTACATGTAAGCATGAAAATAAATCCTTTGGGTAGCAGGTCTCTTGATAATGTATCCTCTTTTCTTGTCTTGTGTCATTTTTGCTTTGTTAATTTCCTTCTTCCCTTGTTTATGATGCTTTTCAACACTTGTCAACTTGTGTTTTCTAGCTTTTAACCTCGATCCTAAGCCTTGTGAGCATCTTGTAGGTGAGTTTTCACCTCTCCCCTTTGTTTTTCCTCTAGTGCACCTCATAGAAGCCTTCTAGACGTTCCCCGATCCATCTCCCGCTGTCAGTTTTTGATTTCGACCAACCAATCCAAATCTCCCCCTATTATTTCCAAATCCCCACTGGGGATCCTGAAAATGCAAGTGGAGATTTGGGTTCTTCCGCATGACTGACCTTTTTCTTGATGCATAAATCATCCTTTTCCTCCCCTGTACTTTCTACCATCCTAAATTTCTGCATTCTGCACTTTTATCCCGGATCCCCCCGTGCGACCTAGGGTTGCCCTTGGGACAACCCATGATCACCTTGGGTGACCCTATCTAATGAAGATGGTGACCCTACCATCTTTTGACCTGTAGAAAAACTCAAGTTTCTCTCACGTTTTAGTTCTATTTTTGCCCGTTCTTCCTTTTGTTTGCATGATCTTTGATCCTTGATATGGAGTTAACTATTTCATGCACCCACACATGCATAATTAGCTCTATTGGATCTCAAATTAACTCTCTAATCAATCTCATGCATTCCCTCACCTCCATTTCTTCTTCAGTGATAAGCTATCATTGCTTCATCACTCTGTAATCAACCGAGTTCACTGGGTAATCAACCTTGTTAACTCCCTAATCTATTCTTGTTAAGTCATCAATCAAATGAGTTACCTCTTCAATCTATTCCATTCCTGAAACCTATAAATACCCCCTCCCTCAAGCACAAAGGGAGGCAAATTCATTGTGCACCATCTCTTGCCAAGTTTGCTCTCCAACCCAGCATCCATATGCTCATTCAGAACATAAGTGCCTTTTATTTTCTTTGTTCAATCAAGCAACTCTACGCTGCTTGATTCTTGGCCATTATGCTCAATTCAAAGCTCACTTCAAGCTCATACAAGCTTCACAAAAGCTTTTTTTGCTTCTTCGGGTCATTTTGTCAAGAGGATCACCTGCTAGTACAGAAGGATTCGAGGTTGCCTATACAAGGATACTAAGGGTAGTGGAGTCAACAAATCTTCATCTCTTTCAGGTTCTTTCATTGCTTTCATAGTAATTAGACAATCACATTGCTCTTGGGAATAGTAACATTGTGCTTTTTCCTTGATAGGTTAGATCTTGCATTCTAGATTAATCATTTTTACATTCCTAGATCTACATTGTTAGAAAAAACACCTTCCCTTTCCATTAAATTAGATTTCATTGAAAACATTGAAAACCCACAAAAATATAGATTAAACTTTGCATTTGAAAAGACATATAGGATTGCATACATATTTCTTTCATAGATTAGAGGTATTTTCCTTTCCAAAATACTCTAACAAATACCAAAAAAATGCTTTGCATGTTATTGTTTAGTTTGCATTCATATAGATCTATTAGAATAGACAACATTGCAAACCCTCAATTCCAACATGAGGTAACCTCAGTTAAGCAAAGTCAAACCCTAGGTCAAAAAAACCCTAGGTCAACAAAACCCTAGGTCAAAACCCTAGAATTGGTGAAGGTTAGTAATCACATATCCCTTGTTGTCTTGATTCACGAATGTGTTTAGGAGTGAGAGGAGAGTGGGTGAGAGCTATTGGTACTGAGATCGAGAAGTTGCATCCGTAACTGCCATAACAGATGTTTATTCTACCACAAGGAGACTCATTTAATCTCCTGTTGTTAGAAGAAATTAGGCAATCACAACTACACAAAGCATTTCTCAAAGACATAGAAATAGCAGAAGCCATCAACGAAAACAACCGCTTGCCCATGCAAAGGTGGAATTTAAGGAATCCAAATAGAAAAAGAGAAACTAGTGACCCTTAGGGTCATAGGGTTATTTCAAGTACTACAACTACTAAGCAAAACATACAACAAAATGCACAACAACAAAGGCCACATAACTTGCTGACCCCTCTCCGCAAAGTCTAGCTCTTCAATGAGCCAGATCCCCACCATGTCTCACCTCCTCTCAACTAGATAATTCCACGTGAGTGAGAGTGACATGGTGGATCACCCCATGGCAAGGAGGGAAGGGTCCATGTGTGTGCTAAAATCTGACCCAACAGCCCTAGGCAACCGAAGTCACAATTTTGAGCATACAGTACCTTGTGTATATTAGTGACATCCTTAGATCACTTGTTCATCATAGCTTAAGGCCTCTTGGACACACCCACTTGACTAATATTATGATTGTTGATGTGTCTTCAAGTGTTTTCATAATCACAACAATCAATTTTCAAAGTCAAACTTATTATTGTGTCTTGTGTGTGTGATTCATGCATGTACATGTGAAATCTTTTGTTTGAAATTTGCCAAAGTCAAGCTATCAACACAAACACATCATTCTAAGTATCCTTGTCATCGCATCCATTCTAAGCCAAGTCATCCTCATCGAAATCCACATCCTAATCATCTTACTTGTCATATCCAAATCACCATAATCATTATCCAACTCCATCTATTTTGAGAGTCTATTCATGTTTCACCCCCGCCTATCCTCTCAAGGGGGCATCATTCCACATCATCCAATGACCATCATTCTACATCATCCAATCACCATCATCTTAGTCTTCACCCACAAGCCAAAAACTTTCATCCATCTCATCATCCTAATCATAATCCACCTTCATCCACATAATCTACATAATCATTCCTAATCATTCCACATCATCATTCTAGTCCTAGTCCACCACTTGTCAAAACTATGATCATTAACGAGCCTAGGTCCAATCCATAACCCAAACTCATACTCTAAGGAGGCCCTCCTTCTAGGTCCAATGATGAGAAAAATCTAGAACCCAAATTCATACTCTAAGGAGGCCCTCCTTCTAGCTCCAATGATGAGAAAAATCCAAGACCCAAACTCATACTTTGAGGAGGCCCTCCTTCTAGCTACAATGAGTAGAAAAGTCCAAGACCCAAACTCATACTCTGAGGAGGCTCTCCTCCTAGCTCCAATGATGATGAGAATCTTGTAGATTATGATGTATATTTGGAGGAACAAGCCAAAATACAAAGATTTAAACATGTGAATAAATCATATGTGTCACCTTCACCATCATACCAACCTAGTCCATCTACATATCACATCAATTCTACATCAACCCATCCCACTTCTTCCAATGTTAATCAACATCCATTTCAATTCACATCCCAAAAACATCCATATCAATTCACATCCCAAAAGCATTCATATCAATTCACATCCCAACAACATCCATATCAATCCATATCCCAAGATTTTCCACCTACATATCCCACCATTCCACCTCAACTCCAAATCCATTTACAAGATTATCCATGTCACCCCTTCTAACAAGATAAAGTGTCCTTCAATCCTCATGCTACCTTTGACAAGGGAGACACCACTCTAGCTTATGCATCCTATGGGTATCCTCCATCATCATCCAATCAAATACCTATCCCAAATCCTACAAGTCCTATACCAACACTACTATGTACTCCCAATCCTAATTCATTGGTCCCTCCACCTTCTAATACATCAAGCCCTTCATTATCATTCATACCATCTAATCATCCATCAACTCCATGCCCTAAATTCAAATCATACAAAAATAAACCTATGCAGTCATCCAAATCCATCCATCCAATATCATCCCCATCTAGCGCAAACAATCCTAATCCTAATCCTTCCAATCCTATTATCCCTTCACCTAATCCCAATCCTAATCCTAATCCTAATCCATCCAATACCATTATCTCTCCACCAAATCCTAATCTTAATCCTACAACATCTTCCACCCCTTTTATCCCTCCACCATGGGATCTATCCACTCGTAATCCTAATTTTGAGCCTACAACACCTTCTACTCCTATTATCCATCAACTCAATACTAATCCTAAGCTAACACCATCCACCATTATTATCCATTCATTATATTGTCCATCCACCCATACACTTATGAAGGATGTGATCCAATGGCTATTAGCAAGGAATCAACTATGGCACCAAACACCTATCCTTGATCTTGTCAAAGATCCTTCAAGTATCATGTCTAGTCCTATCAAAGAGCCTTCAACTCCATCATTTAGTCCAAAACCCATTGAGCCTATTGAAGAGTCTTCTCCCATGAGTCCAAGTCAAGCTCCATCATGCACACATGTTGTTGATCATGAAGAGCATATCAAGCATCTACAAGAGTCTTCCACTCCCATTCAAGAAATTCAAGAGCTATGTCAAGGGTCTAATCCTAAGCATGTGGAAACATTAACCCCTTATCCAAATCAAGTTCAAATCCCTTCCATTCAACCTATTCATAACCTATATCTTTTCTATGATCAAGATATTATACATGATGAAGAGCCTATCCATGAGAAACTTGATCCTATCCATAATCCCACAACTATCCATGAGCAAGATATCCAAATTGCTCCTATACATCCTTCAACTAGTCCTATCCATCATCCAACAAAATCTGCTTCCCTTGATGAGACACTTGGCACCTAAGAAAACATAGATGATCAAATAAATAGCTTGGATCTTAGTGAGCATAATGATACTCAAGATCCTAATGATCCTTCATCATCCACTATTGACCCCATTTCAAATCCACCATCATATCCTATTGGTCTTACCACCTTCATTCATGAATGTTATTCCCTAGGGGAAAAACAACCATTGTCTACTACCTCACCTTCTCCATCCAATAAGGAGCTTGCATCTAGTTTCCAAAACACACATAGTCCTATTGTCCATCACATACTCCAAAACAAAAACTATCAAGGTAAAGGCTTAGGCCTTCATGAACAAGGTATTTTGGAGCCCATCCATGTCAAAGTCCCTAGACACTCATATGGCCTTGGATATACACCCCAAGGAAAACATTCTCAAGATGTTGGTACTTCCTTCATTCCTCCTAAATCCACTCCTTTTCATCCCAAATCTCATGCATCCTATCCTACCCCCAAGACATATGCTTCCATTCCACCTCCATCATCCTACAAATCCCAAAATCATGTGATCATACACCTTCCAGCATCCATTTTATCTCCATTACTTCCAACTCTTAATATTCCACCATCCACTCTACCACCACTTCTCCCAATGGCTAATAGCCCATCCTTAAATACCCTTTAGCCCATCCTTAAATACCCTTATCCACTTATCCAAAAATCCACTTTTAATCCCTCTATCCACAAATCCCCTCCAATTCCTAATCATGATCAATAAGTGCACACATCATCTAAACATGAAGCTTCCATCATCTCTATTGGGTTCAAATATAAAAATTTGGATGCCTCTACTCATAAAACTAAAAACCCTAAAGATTCTAATGCCTTAGGACATCGATGCAAATAATTAAATCAAAACCCATCTAAAAAGCTACCTAAGCCCATATCTCCAAAAGAAATGGCCAAAACTAAAATGGTTTGGGACCCTAATAAAAACAAATTCAAGTCAAATGACACATCTGCATCTCAAAATTCCCAAAAATTTCATTCAAAAATTTCAAATTCCTTCATCCCACAAGCAAAACAAAAATCATAAAAATCCTAAGTCTATGTGGGTCCCTAAATTCCTACATTGACCATCCCCTAAGAAAACATTTCCATTGCTTCCTACACCTCCACCAAATCAAAAGCTTCAATGGTTATCATGGTGTGTGCAACTGTTGGTCTTGGTTCCCTTCTATTCCACAACAATTCCACATACCTCCATCTCCCCATTCTTCATCCATTATGCCACATATTTCACCCCTCACCTTCCTATGGCCAATGATTTTTCATAAATCTTACATAACCCACATCATAATACATTATCTAAACTTACATAATCCACATCATAATCCACTATTTAACCTTACATAATCCACATCATAATCCACTATCCACCTAATCCATCTCCCTCTCATACAACCCCCTATCAACATCTATGAGCATAATGACATTTGACATGGTCCATGCGATGATGTCCATCTCTAGTGAGACTATCACCTTTCATGGAACTAGATCCTTGAGTCCCTCCTTTCCAAATCCACATACCCCATCCAAAAATAGAAAATTAAAAAACAAATCAAAAAAGTAAAAAAAAAAAATCAAAAATACAAAAAAATAAAAAAATTTCAAAAATACAAAAAATCAAAACATTTCAAAAATACAAAAAATAAAATATCCAAAAAAATCCAAGCAATAAAATCAATTCATCAAATCAATCAAATCAATCAAATCAATCAAATCAAATCAAATCAAATCAATCAATCAAATCAAATCAATCAAATCCATCAAACAATCAAATAAGGCAATCATATCAAATCAAATCAATCAACCGATCCAAGCAATGATCCAAATACAATTCATAATTAATCCATACCAATCAAGTCAATCAATCTTGTCAAATTGTGCAATCAAATCCATGGTCTTAATCCTAGCCTTGTTGTAAACTCAATCAATTAATCAAATCCCAGTGTTGATTCGCATGGCCAACAACACTAGTATCATCAATCATCATCATCAATGGGATATGCCTTTCCCACATCCTTGTGTTGATCTAGGGATATATCGTTCCCCACAATGACAACACTATCATCATCAATCAATCAATCAATTAGTCATTGGTTTAAAACTTAATGGGGAGAATACCTTGTTTATTTTTTTATTATTTATGCATGCTTGTTTGCTTGCTTGTGTGTGTTATCATTTTTATCTTGCATTTGTACCGAATCTATATCTTTCCAACTAATATTCATATCTTGTGTATGTTGGAATAGATTTTTGCACTATCCTTTGCATCTAAGGTCATATCATACCTTTTGTGCATTAGGACTTTAATGCTCTAAGTTTTCTTCCTCATACATCTAGACAAGATTGTATTACGTTGGGTCCACAAGAAAGATTGTCACTCTAGTCCATATACCTTGGTGCATAATATCTAGTGCTACATCAAACTATATGATTTCTCACTTCATGGAAGCATAACATATCATTCATCTCTTCCATCCATCCCTTATCTTGCATCCTCCATTTTCTTAGCCATCCTTTATCATTTCATTTCATTTCGAGAGCATACTCGTGTTCTTCCAACCCGCCTATCCTCTCGAGGGGGCATCATCATATCCTTACATCATCATCCCATTTCTTCATCCATTGTCACTCTTTCAAGGGGCTTGGGCATCCTTTTACTCTATCCACACCTTATCTTCTTTGAAATGATGTTCTCTTAGTCACAACATCACCTCAAAGAGGGGCAAAATGTAGACACCTAAAATTGTCCATGTCTTGCAACATCATCTTGTCCATACATTACTTGAGACATCTTATGACATTTTGTCCTAGGACCCTCACATACCCCTTTCAACACCTAATTAGTTAAATAAATCATATTTATTTTACTAATTCCCATCCTAATCTTATGTTAATCCCATTTATCCTTCCATAGCAAATTAATTAAATAAATTATATTTATTTACTTAACTTCCACATCATCCCTCATTCAAATTAATTAAATAAATTAAAGATTCATTTAATTAATGTATTCCACATCATTCCTTTCCAAAATTAAATAATTTTATTATTTAATCCCACCTTTATCTCTATCTTCACATGGCTAGAAGCTTCTAATCCTTGTAAGTTGGAAGCCATTTGAATTTAATTCCTTTCATTCAACCTTCATGAGATACTTGTCAATGACTACAAGTCCAATTATCATTCAATCCTAGCCATCCATTACCAATTTAATCCTAGTCATCCATTCTATCACTTATCTCCTATAAATCAAGCCTCACCCAATCCATTTGGGAGGAACATTTCAAGTATCATTATGCTATCCAAATCATTCTAGGTCCTCTTGCCTATGATTGTTATGCTGCAGAAGTGAGTAATCAACATTCCAGCCAATCAAACATTCATCAAAGAGACCACAATCTTCAATATTTTGCTATCATCCATATTGAGTTTCTCATGTATCTTGCATGCTACAAATCTAAGAGAAATCAAAGCAAAATGGAAAAGAACAATGAAGGGAGAATCAACTTTGGCATAGAAATTCAGCTATTATTGTTTTTACCATTTGATTTCTATTGTCATCTTGTGCTTCAATGTTGGATTAGGTCTTTGTGGCTTGAATTTAGATAGTTTTGTAGTTTATATTGATGATTCATGCATTTTACCCTAATTTTTCCCTGATCTTACAATTTTTTTTTTTTTTTCATTTTAGGTGTGTTGTATAACTTCTTGCTCCTTTGATTTATTGCTTCTTATTGCTTTGTTCATTTGATGTCATTTACTTTATTTACTTGGTTTATTTTTGTTCATTTTATCCTCTATATTTTTTAGGTTTATGGTGTTATTTGTTTATTCATAGGTGTTTCTCAGTTGTTACTTTTTTTCTATTTTATGTAGTTATATATCTTTTATTTCCTTGGGGTTTATAGGTTCCTAAGCCACTCTCCCCCCTCTTTCTATTTATCCTGGTAGGTCTACAAACTTATCATTTTTAATTCTCTTCTTTGGTTCTTTTCTTCCTGATGATGGATCACGAAGTGTGATCTAAAACATTGATGAAAAAACTCTAACATAGTTAAATCTTGAAGCACTCAAGGAGAGATACTAGTTTTTTGTCTTGTCATCCCTCTGTTTGATGACTTTCATCAAGAACAACAATAGAGGAGGGGTGTTATGTTTGGTTAGCCCAACTGAGAAACAAGGAGTTGGACTCTATTCTCAAAGTTAAAGAAATCCTTGCCCCAACAAGGATGACATTTTTTGATTCAACTGTTGAGAACCACCTCAATAATTCTAGAGCTTAGACATCTAGTGAATGAAGATTAAAAGATGCAGAGTTGTGTTGCCTTCCCAGCAGCCCATGATCTGAGTCTAAATATGGAATAAAGAGGGAGCATATTTTTCTAATTGCTCAAGAGGACTTTTAACCAATTAGAACATTCTAGAACATTGTTGTAAATCTTTTCAAAGGAATTGGCTAAAAGAAAGTGTCTACCAATCAGAGCAAGGATGTAGTTTCCTAACTCACAAATATTAAATGAAAAGTAACTTTAAAAAGTTGTACTAAGGAAATTTTGACCAACATAGTTTGCCTATATAGGGTTTCAAAAGTCATAGTAAGGGATCCATTGGTCCACTTTGTAATCCAAATACTTGGAGGGTGGAGTTTGTTGCTAGAAAAATGATTCTTTTATGGGCTTTGGATACAATATATCCACATCTTAGGGAGTAGTTTCTATGGTAGAGTAGGTGTATTGTCAAGATTGCATGACAAAATTATGCCTGCATATGAATAAATTCTTGTATGATAGGTTTCGGTTCAGATTAAGTAATATATGAATAACACTACATTTATGTGTTTCTTGCAATTGTCTCCTTGAATGTATGCATCTCTTTTGTGAATGAAGGAATCAAGGGTTTTGGATTTCACCTATGCATATTTGTTACATTGACTATCTTATTTATTATTTTTGTTCAAGGAATGTATTAAATATGCTTTGAGTAAGATATAGGAAGTGGTGTTTTACATTAAGGGATTATTGAAGGAGAGTTGTAGGAAATACTTTTTCTTGGGTTTAACATTATAAGGTAGTGATACATGCATACCCTCTAAATTTGAAGTTTTAATGTCAGAAGAGAAATATTTGCATTGAAGAATTTTGACTCTATTGCCTTTGATAAAGCACTGATCTCCGAACTTATTTTCCTAAGAGTCTACAAAGAATAGAAAATTTGAAGATAAATAAAATGAAACCTTTCAGTTTGTTTTGTTGTCATTTGAGTAGGTTTTGACACATGTTTTTAAGAACCAACAATGTGAAAATCTCCAAAAACCTTGCCAATTTAAGGATAATTGTACAAGTCTTGGTGCATTTTTTGAGAATTTTTTTCTTGATATAGTGAAAGATAAATCTATTGGCTACAAATAAGGGACACCCCCTAGGATTGGTAGAGCCTAAAGTACAGGGGAGATAAGATAGATGCAAACAATCTCCCACTCTGTTGGCCAAGTCTCCCATTGAACTTGATCATAAGAATTAGCAAATGTTTAGAGTTTGGCATGTACAAATTTGGGAATCAACAAACCCTATGAGGGATTAATATGCAAACATAGTATTCATAAATCCATATGCAAAAGAATAAGTTAACATACGATTGAGGTGACATAAGATATACTCTGGGAAAACATTGTTAGAATGCACTGGACAACTAAGAAGGGGGGTGAATTAGTTGTACATTAAAACATCAAACTCTCAATATAATTCCAATCACCAATCACTGATTATGCATTAATAGAATGTAAACATTAGAAGTATCAATACAAACACATCCAAACACATAAGAACACTAGATTTACATGGAAAACCCAAGAAGGGAAAAACCATGATGAGGATTAGCTCATGTATATATGAATAGAAACATCTGAAATTGATAGGCTCACTGCCAAGGAATCACTACCTAGAAGAACTCACTGTCTAGAAGAGAGAAGAAATAAGAATACTATTACAAAGAGATTCACTATCTCAAAGCAATAGGAGAAATTCACCACTGCAACCTTATGCTATCCACAACCTTTGGCTTACTTCCTTTAGCAACTTCTAGCAAACTAAATGTTGGAATAAGGTGCCATTAACCTTGTAAATTCCAATATCGTATTTTATTCCATTTATTATTTGTTATTTGTAATTACCCATAAAGGAATGAGGTAGTCTCATTGATATTTGTAATTTTAGAGTTATCGGTGACAGTTACAGAGTGACATTACAGTTGGCAAATGTAAAAAATCATAGTAAATGAGGATAGACATGCTCCCTTGAGGAATATACTATTTTTGGCATGTATAACAACTGTCATAATGTTTGGTGACTGAATCTATGATAGCTGCAAGTTGTCATAAGATTTTTTGATTCTATGATGCATATGACATATATGTTATTTGTATATTTTCTATATTTAGCCCAAGGTTCCTATCTTAGAAAGATACTCTTTTGTGGAATCTATGATAGTTATGACACATCATAAGATGCTATAAGAGACTAGATTTAGTCTTGGGACTCCAACCTTTGCATGACTATTTTTGGAGAAGTGTAAGATGCTTGTAAGATGGTAATTAATATTTACAGGTTGGAGAATCTTAGGAGAGAGAAGGTGAATGCCTAAGATGAGTTAGAAAATGCTTCTATAAGTATTTTCCATGTATTAGTTACTACAATATAGATTTTAGGTACTCAGATGCTGCCAGAATGCTGTCAGATTGAAGACTGGTGGAAAGAGTTGAAGTGTTGTTGTATTGTAAATCATTTTCAGATTAATACAAACATTGGGCCTCTTAGCTATGTAGATTTTTTTACTCAAAAGGGTTTTCTCCACATTAAACATTGTGTTATGTGTTCATATTTCTAATTTTGCATTTCTGTGAAGCATAGTTTTGTTTCTATGTTACAATCTCCATTAATAACACAGTTTTTGATTGCTAAAATTTATTCAAATCAAATTTCCATTGAAGTAGTGTTTCTTTCATTTCTAACATTTGGTATCAGAGCCTGGCCAGCTTTGACTCTTGGGTGGTAGTGTGGAAGCTGTAGCTGTAGTGGGAGATTTGGTTGCATTTGTTTTACAGATCTTGTGTTGTTATTGTGGCTGCATCCACCATTACATCAACCTCTTGAATGGACATTAAGAAGTTCAACAGAATAGGTTATGAGTTGTGGAAGCTAAAAATGGAAGATTTGTTGGAAGAAAAAAACCAGTGGTTGGTTGTTCAAAAAGAGAAGAAACCTGACGATGTCTCTCAAGATAAGTGGGATAGACTGGATAAGAAGGCACAGGGAACCATTTGGTTGTGTCTTTTAGATTCTGTCCTATTGAATGTCACAAAGGAAGAGACTGCATATAAGTTGTGGAAATGGTTGGGTGAGATCTATCAATCCAAGAGTATGGTAAATAAAAATTATTTAAAAAAAAAATTATTCTCCATGAAAATGCGAGAAGGTGAATCAGTTGCAGAGCATTTAAATTCTTTTAATTTGTTAGTGAGTCAACTTGATTCAATAGATGTTGAGGTTAGTGAGGAAGATAAATGTATCTTACTTCTTTGTTCTTTACCTGAGTCTTGGGAGAATGTTATCCTTGCTATCACTTCTAACCTCATGGATACGAAGTTGGATGCTCTTGTTTTAGTGCTAATATCACAGGAATTGAGGAAGAAGAGTTTAGATAATTCAAGGGATGCTCTTAGTGTTAGCGGAAGTTCTAAGGAAAGAGGACCTAAAGGATATTAGAAAGGGGCTAAGTACAAGTCCAAGGGCCAGTCTAAGACTCCTGGTAAAAAGAACAGGGTTAAGTGTTGGAACTGCGGTAAAAGGGGACATGTGAAGGAGTGCAGAAATCCCAAGAAACAGTGGGAGAGTGCTTTGGATAAGTCCTTGAATGCAGGTGAAGAAATTTTACTTTCTGCATGTAATCTTGTTTCTAATGATCACTAGTTGATTGACTTAGGATGCACATTTCATATGACCTTGCATAAGGAATGGTTCTCCTCATATGAAGAATATGATGGAGGTAATATCTACCTTGGTGACAACTCTACATATCCGATTGTCAGGAAAGGAAAGGTATTATTGTGTTTCAGTGATGGGAGGATTAAAACCCTCCCTGGTGTTTTGCATGTTCCTGGATTAGCTAAAAATCTGATTTCAGTTTTAAAGTTGAATGATTTGGGAATGCATGTGATATTTGACAAGCATGGCTGCAGATTGGTGAGAGGGAACTTGGTGGTAGTGAAAGGGAAGAGATTCGAGAATGTGTTTAAGCTTGAAGCCACTATAGTTTGTAATGCCTCCTATGTATCTGAGGCCACTACTGAAAATACATGTATGTTGTGGCACTGTAGATTGGGCCACACAAGTAATAATGTATTAAAAACTATTAAGAATAAAAATTTGTTGGATAGTTTCTCTTATTCTAATGAGCACTTTGATTTATGTGAGCATTGTGTGTTTGGTAAACAAAATAGAAAATCATTTCCTTTAGGAAGCAATAGAGCAAAAGAGAAATTAGAAATTATTCATACGGATGTGTTTGGACCTGTGGATAATGAATCTATTGGAAAATCTCGTTATTTTGTCACCTTCATTGATGATGTATCTAGATTTACATGGATTTATTTTATGAAGCATAAATATGAAGTTTTCACTAAGTTTAAGGAATTCAAAGTCTTAGTAGAGAACCAATCAAGTTTAAAGATAAAAATATTAAGATCTGACAATGGGGGGGAATATTGCTCTAATCAATTTGATGAGTTTTACAAGCATACATGTATAATAAGACAAAAGACAACTCTGTATACACCACAGCAGAATGGTGTTGATAAAGAATGAACCAAACAATTATGGAAAGAGCCAGAAGTATGCTTAGTGATGCACAATTGGATAAATGCTTTTGGACAGAAGCTATGTGTACTACTTGCTACTTGATAAATAGATCTCCTTGTAAGGCTCTTGATTCGACACCTTATGAAGTGTGGACAAGTAAGAAACCTTCTGTTTCACATTTAAGGGTTTTTGGTTGTGAGTCTTTTATTCATGTGCCTAAGGAAAAGTGATCTAAGTTGGATCTAAAGGCTAAAAAGTGTACATTTATTGGATATGGTGATAATGTGAAAGGTTATAAGCTTTGGAATCCACTAACCCACAAGATTATCTTTTCTAGAGATGTTATTTTTAGGAAACTTAGAGCTACTTTTGAACCTGAGTAGCCAAAAGAAAAAGATGAAAAGGTAAAGAAGGTACACTTTAATTTAGAGCAGTAAGATGCATCTTAGGAAGAACAAAATGATGGATTAGGGGGTGAAGAAGAAGAAGATTCGAGTAGTTTTGGTGAAGATGAATCTGTTGTGACAGAAGAAGTTGGTATAGATGATCATGTAGAAGAATGAGTAGAGTCTCTTACTCCACCCTTGAGGAGATCCACAAGACACCCGAATCTAGTTGACAGGTATAGCCCACCAGATTTCCATTGTGTATATGCTTTATTGAGTACTAATGATGAACCTAGATCCTACAGGGAATCTATTTCTATAGATGATAGTGACTCTTGGCAACTAGCCATGTAGGAGGAGATGATCGCTTTAGACTCTAACAACACCTGGGATCTTGTTTGTTTTCCCAAAGGAAGAAAGGCTATAGGATGTAAGTGGGTCTTCAAAAAGAAATTTGGAGCAGACGGGTCACTGGAGAAGTATAAGGCTAGACTAGTAGCCAAGGGCTACTCCCAGAGAGAGGGAGTTGATTTTGGTGAGATATTCTCTCCTATTGCTAAATTGACTTCTATTAGATTTCTCTTATCCATTGATGTAGGTTATGCTTGGGAGATTGAGCAAATGGATGTTAAGACTGCATTCTTGCATGGAGATCTTGAAGAAGAAATTTATATGCAACAGCCTACAAGTTTTAAGGTAAAAGGAAAAGAACATTGGGTTTGTAGGTTAAAGAGGTCTCTTTATGGTCTGAAACAGTCCCCCAGAATTTGGTATCAAAGTTTTGACTCATTTGTTTTGAAATTGGGTTTTGTTAGAAGCGAGTAGGATCATTGTGTTGATGATTTTATACTGGTTATTGCTTTGTATGTTGATGACATGTTGTTTTTCAGCAATACTAAGGGTATGGTCAGTGAGCTTAAAGCCCAACTTTCAAGTGCATTTGAGATGAAGGATCTTGGTGCTGCAAGGTATATTTTGGGAATGGAGATCAGGAGGGATAGAGTTAACTGAAAGCTTTGGTTGTCACAAAGTAAGTATGTGAATACTATTTTGCAGAGGTTTAGTTTGCAGGACTGCAATCTAGTTAGAGTTCCTTTACCCATTGGTACTAAGCTTTCATTAGATATGTGTCCAAAGACTGAGGATGATCTTGAGGATATGTCTAATGTGCCATATCCTAGTGTTGTAAGGAGTTTGATGTATGCAATGGTTTGCACTAGACGAGATATTGCCCAAGCAGTGGGAGTTTTGAGTAGATTTATGTCTAACCCTGGTAGACAACATTGGAACTATGCGAAGATGGTGTTTAAATATCTTGCAGGTACTCTTGATCATTGTTTGGTTTATTCTGGTACTAATAGTACTGATAAATCTTTGGATATACAGGGTTTTGTTGATGCAGATTGGGTAGGTGACTTGGATAGTCGAAGGTCCACTAGTGGCTATGTGTGTACTCTGTTTGGAGGTGCAGTGAGTTGGATGAGTAAGAGGCAGCCCACAGTTTCTTTGTCCACCATAGAAGCAGAGTATATGGCTGCAACTCATATCTCTAAGGAGGTAGTTTGGTTGAGGAGACTATGTATAGGTATTGGTTTTGATTGCAGGAATATTTAGATTGGTTGTGATAGCCAAAGTGCTATCTATTTAGCTAAGAATCCCATGTATCATGCTTGAACTAAGCATGTTGATGTTCAGTATCTCTTTGTTTGATTGTTGGTTGCAAATGGAGAGATTGAGTTGAAGAAGATAGACACTCAAGAGAATGTGGCAGATTCATTAACCAAGCCTATGAGCATAGAGAAGTTTGTGTGGTGCAGAGAGGCCATCGGCCTTGTTTTTAGTGCCTGATTATTTCATTTGATTTCCTATGGGTTGATTTACAATGTATAATATTAAGTGGGAGAATGATGGAATAAGTTTCTATTAACCTTGTAAATTCTAATATTGTATTTTATTCCATTTATTATTTGTTATTTGTAATTACCCATAAGGGAATGAGGTAGTCTCATTGACATTTGTAATTTTGGAGTTACCGGCAATAATTACAAAGTGACATTTACAGTTGGCAAATGTAAAAACTCATAGTAAATGAGGATAGGTGTGCTCCCTTCAGGAATATACTATTTTTGGCATGTATGACAATTGTCATAATGTTTGGTGAGTGAATCTATGACATCTGCAAGTTGTCATAAGATTCTGTGATTCTATGATGCATATGACGGATATGTTAGTTGTATATTTGCTATATTTAGCCCAAGGTTCCTATCTTGGAAAGATACTCTTTTGTGGAATCTATGATGGTTATGACATGTCATAAGATGCTAGAAGAGGATAGATTTAGTCTTGGGCCTCCAACCTTTTCATGGCTATTTTTGGACAAGTGTAAGATGCTTGTAAGATGGTAATTAATGTTTACAGGTTGGAGAATCTTAGGAGAGAGAAGGTGAATGCCTAAGATGAGTTAGAAAATGTTTCTATAAGTATTTGCCATGTATTAGTTGCTACAATATAGATTTTAGGTACCTGGGTGCTGCCGGAATGTTGTCGGATTGAAGAGTGGTGGAGAGAGTTGAAGTGTTGTTGTATTGTAAATCATTTTCAGATTAATACAAACATTGGGCCTCTTTCCTATGTGGATTTTTTTACCTATAATGGTTTTCTCCATGTTAAACATTGTGTTATGTGTTCATATTTTTGATTTTGCATTTATATGAAGCATAGTTTTGTTTCTGTGTTACAATCTCCATTAATAACATAGTTTTTGATTGGTAAAATTTATTCAAATCAGATTTCCATTGAAGTAGTGTTGCTTTCATTTCTAACACTAAAATGTAGACACCTTCTACTCACTACATCTAAAAGTCATATGCCTTCAAGCTCACACATAATTCACCACCTTGATTCACATTCACATCATCTTCTTTTCTTTCACTCCACACAAACTCTATCTTTCATTTATACCATCTGTGACCTAAAACAATGTCAATTAGGTCGGCATTATGAAACATGTACACCTCAAATGTTTAACACCAAATAGGTTGGCACCAAACACTTTTGCAATAGAAAGAAGTGAAGGAAAACCACACCAAGGGTTGACCAAGACCAAAAAAACATCAACACACTACATCATGCTTCCACAAGCAACAAGGCACCTCTGTAAATAGCACTAACATGCCAGGTTGGCCAAACCTATATTAATGCTACAAGAAATCACAAACATACCTCTCCAATCATGAAAACATCATGTGGACCATAGAGAGACACTCCACAACATCCACACATCTTCCCAAACTATTCAACATCAACAAAAACCTCTGCAACACTGCCACAACCACCTGAAACATAGAATGACCTCATTTTGTACGCCAAGATACACTCCCATTGAACACCAACACTAGAAACTTCAAGGGAAAGTAGATATAGAAAATATATGCACATTCCTAGATCCACAAAACAAGAAACCCCAATGTAGATAAATGTGGAGCAATCTCATCTCTCCCAGACAGTCTTCTACTTCTTCTACTTCTACAATGTCAAACACTTCTTCTACTTCTACATGATCTATAAATTAAAACTCTAGATATAACACCTCTAAACACCTCTAATTAACACTTCCAAACTACACAAGTATATCTTCAACTATGAATAAATGTAGAGAAAAATATTGAACATACCTCTATCTCTCTACACACTATTTTAATCAAATTTTCTCAAAAGCACTTGGAAACCAAGTGAACCAACTGCTGGAGGTTGACATCAATGACAACACCAACAAGCTTTCAACAATCTCCCCCTTTGTCATTGATGGCACCACCAACTCTTTGAAAAAACATCAATAACACAAACAAATGATCCACAACTCTGCAACCAATAGTGCTCCCCTAACTGGATAAACTCTTACTTTTCACACACTTTTCTATCTAATCTTTCTTGTATAATAGTTTTTAGTCAGTTTAACTCTCTCCCCCTTTAACATCAATGAAAAAGGGCCAAAAATCATCTAACTCTCTTTCCTACAAACTGCACACATTCCTCTTCTGCATTGAATTATTTTACTCTCCCCCTTTAACAACACTTCAAATGGAAACACTTTGTATCTTTCTCACATCCCGTTGACATCAACATTCACCACTTCAGACAACACATGCAACACTAGAAAGCACTTGGTCTACTTCTCTCACTTTTCTACACTCTCCCCCTTAGGAACAAAGGATATGCTCCATCTGACTTCACCAACCAACAAATCCACTACCTACTCCCCTTGAGAGGTAGCCTTCAACATCAGTCCAGAACTAAGAATGTATCTTTTAATGCTTCCTAGATAGATGAACACACTTATGCATCTAATTAAAAGAGGGAAGGGTAATAACCCCTAACTTCTGTAGGAGATACTCAAAAGTATCCTTAGGAAGAGCCTTTGTAAAGGTATCTGCAAGTTGATCCTTGGTAGGCACATTAAAATTTCACCTCATTCTCTGGAACCTTCTCTCATAGGAAGTGATACCAAATTGAAATGTGTTTTGTTCTTGAATGCATTACCAGATTCTTTGAAATGCTGATATCACTTGTATTATCACATATGATACCTTGATATCCTTCAATGTTTGCTTCATACACAACACCTGTGTGCAACAAGATGTTACTGAAATATACTCAACCTCTGGAGTAGATAATGGAATAGAATCATGCTTCTGACTCAACCATGAGACTAGTATTCTTCCAAGAAATAAAGCACCACCACTTGTACTTCTTCTATCATCAATACATCCAACACAACCTGCATCTATATAAGCACTCAAAGAGAAATTAGTATCCTTGGGATACCACAAGCCAAAATCTAGAGTGCCTTTCAAGTACCTAAATATCCTTTTTACTATTGAAACATGTGACTCTCTTGGATCTAATTGAAATCTAGGCACAAGACAAACTACATACATGATATCCAATCTGGTAGCAGTTAGTATAAGAGTCCACCAATCATAGATATGTACTTGCTCTGATCATCCTTAGGAGATTTATCATCTTTGCTTAACTTACAACCAGTAGTCATAGGATTACATACTAGTTTGGAGTCTTTCATTCCAAACATCTTCAACATTTCCATAGCATACTTTGACTGAGAAATGATAATACCTTTTTCTGATTGACTGATTTGAAATCCAAGAAAGAAATGCATTTCCCCACACATTGACATTTAAAATTCTTTTTGCATCTTTTCTATGAATCTCTTGTACATACCTTCATTTCCTCCAAAGATTATATCATCAACATACACTTCCATAATCATGATTATATCTTCTTCAACTTTGAAATATAAATTTCTATTTGCAGTGCCTTTATTGAATCCTTGTTGTACCTACCTATCCAACCCTGCATACCATGCTCTGGGAGCCTGTTTGAGTCCATATAATGCCTTCTTCAATTTGTAGACCATATTTGGATTATCTGACAATTGAAATCCTTTCAGTTGTACAATGTATACATCTTCTTCTAATTCTCCATTCAAGAATGTAGATTCAACATCCATTTGATAAGCTTTGAAGTCATTGTGAGCTGCAAAGGCCAATAATAGTCTAATGGCCTCTAATCTTGCCACTGGAGCAAATGTTTCCTCATAATCTATTCTTTCCACTTGTGAGTAGCGTTCACACACAAGCCTAGCCTTATTTCTCCAATCCCATTTAATTTATTCAAAAATACCCATTTAGTTCCTATTACATTTTTGTCTACTTGTCTTGGGACAGCTTCCCAAGTTTGATTCTTTTCAATCTGCATCAATTTTTCTTCCATATCTTTGATCTAATGTTCATCTTTGCATGCTTCTGTCATGGTTTTAGGTTCTATTTTAGACAATAAGCACAAATTTACCTATTCATCTACCATATCAATTTTCCTTCTTGTCAAAACACCTTTGTTCTTGTCTCCAATAAGCTGATCTTCAAAATGATTCTTTTGCACATACTTAGGAGTCTTAGGAACCCTTTCCAGAGTATCTTCTTCATTAACTTGCATCTCCTTTTCCTTTTCTTCTTCTCTTTCTTCTTCTCTATGAGGGAGATCATCATATTTATATTCTTCTATCAGTACTAAGCTTTGACTCAGTTCTTCATCCACTTTGACATTTGCACTTTCAACTAACTTCTTTAGCCTCTTGTTATAGCATATGTAATCCTTTCTCTTTATGGAGTATCCAAGGAAGATTCCTTCATCTGATCTTATATCAAACTTTCCCAAGTTTTCTTCATCTCTCCTAATGTAGTACCTACTTCCAAACACTCTGAAATATTTGACAGTAGGAGTTCTTCCATACCATGTAGCTCATATGGAGTCTTTGAACCATTGACCCTTGCTTGCACTCTATTTTGTACATAGACTATTGTGTGGATAGCTTCTTTCCAATAGATATCTATTAGATTTGCTTCTTTCAACATTGTCCTTGTTGCTTCCTAAACTATCCTATTCTTTCTTTTCACAACTCCATTATGCTGAGGAGTCCTAGGGGCTGACAAATGACTTTTTATTCCATGATCTTCACAAAAGTAATTAAACTCATTGGACGTGAACTCACCACCTCTATAAGACCTTAAGCACTTGATTCTTAGATTAATTTCATTTTCAGCCATAGCCTTAAATGCTTTAAACTTATCTAGAGCTTCTAATTTTTCTTTGAGATAAGTTATCTAAGTCATTCTAGAGTAATCATCAATCAACAACATGAAATACCTATCACCTTGAAAGATTCCTATCCTTATGGGTCCACACAAATGTATATGCACCAACTCCAAAGGTCCAATGGTAGAGTATTCTTTGATCTTGAAATTATTCCTTGTTTGCTTCTTTATCTGACATTCCTTGCAGGTTGCATTGACAGGCTTTGTAATGCTTGGGAGATCCCTCACAGCTTGAGTAAAGTTGATCCTCACTAGACTATAAAAATTGATATGACACATTCTTCTATGCCATAGCCCACTTTCATTAGTTTGAGTCATAAGGCACATACCGTTAGCACCCTTGAGATGATATACATTTCCTTTTGTCTTTGTTCCTATAGCAACCAAAGTTTTGGAGTTTTCTTTTCTAATTTCATAGCCACCATCCTGAAACACAAGATTAAATCATCTGCTACACATTTGTCCTACACTTGGAAGATTTTTCCAAAGACCCTCGACATAGGAAACATCATCTGTATTATGCTTGTCATCACAACTGATTGAACCTTTTTCACATATCTTAGCAGATGCATCATCTCCAAATTTAACATAACCTCCATCATATTTCTCAATCTTGACAAACTTATTTTAATCACTTGTCATATGATTTGAACATCCACTATCAATTACCCAGTGGTTTTCCTCTTCTCTTGCATGAAAATCAGTAACCAAAGCTCCTATAATATTGTGCATTGTTTCTGGAGCAATTCCCTTCATACTCTTTTTAGAATTGGTTCCAACATTCAAAGCCATGCACAGGCATTCATTGCTTTCATCATCTGGATAATTAGAATCATCATTAGATATGCTATCTTCTTCTTTAACATAATAACTTCTCTTGATTGATTTACCTTTGTTGTCCTTGTATTTATCATTTGAAACTTTGATTAGACATTTTGAAGCATAATAGCCTATCTTTCCATAGTTGAAACATTTGAAAGGTAACTTACCTTTGTATTTTCCAGAATCCCTTTTTAGTCTACCTACAAAATTTTCTTCCACTTCATCAAAGTCATCTCGATTTGATTCAACATTCCTTTTTTTCTTCCTAACTCTGAAATCAATCTCTTTTCTTGAATCATCTTGACCAAACTCTCTCAATTCAAAAGTAGTTAGAGTACCAAATAGTTGATCTTTAGAGTAAGTATTGAAGTCTTGAGCTTCTTCAATAGTAGAAACATTAGCACTATAAGATTTTGGAAGAGTTCCTAGTGTATACACCTAAAAGTGACATGACTCTAGCTAAATAAATATTTTAAATATTTATTTCATTTTAAATTCCTCTATCAATAAATAAATAAATCAATTTATTTATTTGATTCATATTTCTCCAAAAAAAATTAAATAAAATCATTTATTTAATTAAATCATCCAAATTCTTCTAAAATCATTCTAAATTAAATAATACCAAATTATTTAATTAGTTCTTCTAAATTCCAAAGTCTTCAAATCCATAAACATCAAATCATTCTCTATATTTAAATAAATCCAAATATTTATTTAAATTATATATTTCCTCCAAAATTGAATTAATACCAAAAATAATTCAATTAATCCATGTGCACATGTAATTAAATATTTTAATATTTAATTAGCTAATATCCCCTCACCCACATGTCCTATTTATCCTCTAGTCAAATTAGTTAACTCATCAATCAAATTAGTTAACTAATTAGTCATTTCACTTAACTGATTAGTCCATTCAGTTAACTCCCCATATCTATTATGTTAATTGATAAATCAACTCAGTTAACTCTTCAATCTATTATGTTAACTCCCATATCTCAAAATAGAGGACACTTGTCCTCTCCCTATTCATGTACATCCTCTCAAATTTCCTCAACTGTTGATCTTCTTGTTCATTCTACACCATTGATCTTCTTTCTCACAAATCTATAAATACAACCCCTATTCCTCCATTTGAACTATCCAAGCTTTTTATAAACTTATTCTATAGGAATCATAGCACGCCTTTGGCACAAATCACTCCATAGCTTGAGATCAATTATCACACCATTATCACCATTATCATTGTATTGTGAAGATCCTCTTCATTGCAAAACTTATCAACAACCATTCTCCATTGTCATCTTGGAAAAAAGCAAGGAAGTGCACCTTCTAAGGGCTCTATTCATATACGAGATCAATTCAAAATAGGCGACCAATGGAAGTCACATAATAGAAAGGTTTGCAAGGTATTGTGTTCTTTGTGTTTGATCTTATTTGTTTCAATTTCATTAAGATTATCAGATAATTAGTTGTTTATTCTATTGATACCATTTTTATGATAACATTTCTGGCACCCACCATGGGGCCGTTGCCCCAATTTAACTTCAAAATTGAGTTTTTGTGTTAGAATTCGTACACAGGATGTTTCTGCACATCCATCACATTCTATTGCGCATACACTCACTAATACTGCACATCTATCAAATCTGCACATCCACTCACTAATACTACTCATCTATCAGATCTGTGCATCCACTCACTTTTACGGTGCATACACTCACCGATACTGCTCTTCTATCAAATCTGTGCATCCACTGACTATTCTAGCACATACATTCTCTATTACAGTGCATCTATTTCTGTACATTAATTCACTATATCTGTGCATTTATTCTGCTAGGGTTTTGAGCTATTTCTCAAGAAATTTCTAATGCTAACATCATTTGCAAGAATATTCTTAGATCTACCTTGCAGGTTAAGAGCTAATCATGCATATAGTTGCATGGTTAACTCTCATCTAGATCTAAATAGAAAAAGAAGTAATTGAGCTTGTTCATGCAAATTTCACTTAGATCTAAATAGGAGGGAAGTAATTTGTACTTTTTGCATCAAAAATTGAACATAGTCCCAACTAGGCAGATTAAAATTGAACAATTGCTCTCAAAAGCTTTTTCAAAGTTAACAAATCTTGTGTGCCTGATAGAGTAACTCATTTAGTTTTCTCTTTTTAACTAGGACGAAAGAACCAGTGTTTTTCGTGATTTTGGAATGATGATAGGACTATGCTCTCCCCTTAACTGAGTGACCAAAATGCCAAAATCATCAATTTTGCATGTGTTACCTTTAGAGAGGCCTGCCATTTGAATTCTTTCCTTCCAAGTGGGATGACCTTAAGTGATAATGGCTAAAGCCAATTACCTCCAAGTCACTATAAATAAATTGTGTTTGTGATGAAAGTTGCAAGCGACGGGTGCCGATGTATTACACCAACCAATGTTTCCCCCAAAACCCTGTGGAGCGTAACCTCTATAGGCTAGGAAGCCTTCTTATCGAAGCAAATGACCACACATGTAATCACCCAAATGGATGCCTTGACTAAAATCCTTTTGTTCTAGAGGCCAAAATCCCCTATTCGGTGACCCAGGAGAAAACATTCTCCAGAGTCGTCCAATGTCATACACTCATTTAGTGTAGAGACAAAAAAGTTTAACTCTTTGGAGGAACTATAACTTGGTATGCATGAGAAATGAGTGTCGTGGAGGGGAGTCAGTGCTACCAAGTTATTAGCTATCCGCCTTTATGCAAGTGGCTGGTGTAAAAACTAAGTTGGAACTCATTGAATACTGTCCTTACCAAACTTAGGATTGTTCTTGCATTGTAGTCAAAAAAATTAAAAATTAAAATAAATCAAACAATCATGAAAATATTCTTTGTGTGTGATGTATCTTTCTTGCCATAATCGAAAAAACAAATCAAAAAGAGCAACATTCAAACAAAGAACCTAAAAACATTGAAAAATGTGCCTTTCCCAAGTCAAAATTAGTCAAAATCAAACAAAACAACACAGATCTGTGCATCTATTTCATCCTGTTGCGCATTTGCTTTACCTTGCTACACATCTATTTTTTGTTGCACTTTTACACAGTTCTGCTGCGCTTTTGCTTCATCCTACTACTCATCTATCTTTTGCTATGCTTTTACACAGTTCTGTTGTGCTTTTACATAGTTCTACTACACATCTACTTTTTCACCATACCTATGCATACACTTCCTAAAGTTGTGCATTTATACTCTATTCTGGTGCATCCACTTTTCTATTAGATCTATGCTGTTGTTCCCTGTTACTGCACATATACACTTTGTTCCTGCGCATCTGTCACAATGAGTACTTCTGTATAGTTTGTTAGAAAAACACCTACCTTTTTTAGCACCCATTTTAGTCTTGTATCAGTTTCTAGGGTCAAATTAACCTTACAGTCACTTCTCCCATTCATTTTCATAACATACCCTCTTTTCCATCATTCACCTCGTCAAAATTTCACAAAACTTCCCAAGAGCAAACCAATCTATCAAAACTAGGTTACTACAAGGAAATTTTGGGATCGTATTAGATTCAAGCATCACTGGTAAGTCTCCACTAATAGGATCTATCATCCTTCTATCTCAGAACTTCACTAGTTTGTTTTGGTACAAAAACTAGTCTCTACCAAGTAATCAGATTTCAACCATCCTTATTTTGGGCTACCATTTTGTATCAACCGACTCGTCTGAAACCATTGATCAAAGAAAACCCTTGTTCAAGTCTTATCACCACCAATATCCTGTTCACTACAACCTCTAAAAACATCTTACCAGAGCATCCAATTTCACCCCACTCCATTCCAAATCACATTGCATGGTACTAACTAGATCACAGAAGCAAAAACAAATTGAAATGGTTGAAATGTTTGACAAAATTGTCTCCTCCCCTCATGACAGTGATGAGGAGATATCTCACAAGGACTTACAAGAAGCTCTTCTAGACAGAAATTTTCAATGAATGATGGACAAAGTGCTCCACCAAGACCCTAAAAAGTTCTTTCTCCACCTAGCAACCCAAGGAGTTAAGATCCCCATTGACTTTGACATCACAGCATTGAAAGAAACTGAAGAGAAAAGAACTCATGAAGATAGCACACGTGAGGAAAGAACCCTTGGCACAGACAAAGGCAATAAAATCATAAACTCAACCACACCTTTAGGCATGTTGACAAAACAAGTTCAAACCCTACAACAACAATTACTAGACCTCCAAACAGGGATGTCCACTAAACAATATTTGTTGGAGGATATCTCACTATATCCCTTCGATAAGAGCTTGAACATGATCCCCTTTCCCCTTAGATTTGAAGTACAAAAATTTGACAAGTATAGAGGAAAGGGTGACCCTAGAGACCATATCAGAGAATTCAACGCCGCATGTCTAGAGGTTGCTCACAATGAAAATTTTCTCATGAGACTCTTCCCTAGATCTCTAGGAGGGCAAGCCATGGAGTGGTTCTCTTGACTCCCCCCAGGTATCTGTACCTTTGATGAGTTAGTGAACAAATTTTTCATGCATTTCTCATATAATATCGAGCATGAGGTATCCATGCTAGACCTTTGCAACACAAAACAAAAGAGTGGTGAATCCTTCACTGCTTTCTTACAAAAGTGGAGGCAATTCACAAGCAAGTGCTCATATCATGCCCCTGAGAAATAGATGACAGAAATGTTTGTCCATAATCTCAATCCCGATCTAAGCTATCAAATTCAAATACAATTCCCTACCTCATTCACAAAAGTCATTGAGATGGGGTTATTCATCAAAAAAGCTATGATCACAAAAGGATAAATACAATTATTCAAAGACACTCCTAATTCAAACTATACCATGGATAAGTCAAAATTCTAGACCAAAAACAAGAACATCGTCAATGATGGAGTGGTTGATGCTAAAGTAGCAACTCCTAAACAACCAATTTTAAATCTCAAAGGAGCATCAAACAATGCAACACCGAGAAAACCTTCATCAAATGAATTGAGACAACCATACAACTTTCCTCCTAGATGAAAATTTACACCACTAGGGGGGTCATATGAGTCTGCTTTGAGAAAGTTAGTGGAAAATAATGAGATCACCCTTCCTACTGCAAGAGACTATGAACCAGTAGTCAAACCTTCTTGGTGGAAGTATACCGATTTCTATGAGTACCATAGAGGCAAAGGCCATAAAACTGGTGGCTATATCCACTTGAAAAACATCATACAAGACTTACTAGATAAAAATCATGTGGGCACAAAAGATCATCCCTCTAACGAATCACATGTGGCATTCAAGGATCCGCTCCTTAACCATGACAGGTAGAACACTCATAACAACAACAATAACAACTAACAAAATCATAATAACGGGAACAATGATGCTAACTACATGAACGTACCGTTCAAGTACACCATTAATTGTATATCAAAGCATATCCTACAAATCAATGTGCTCACATTTAACAAACAATTAGATTCCAACACCAAATCTGATTGTAATATCACCACTCGCAGTGGGAAAGTCACCTTGCACACACTCCCTCCAAGGTCATCATCCTCACCATCTACCCACCACAAGTACAACATCATTAACCAACTATGAAAAACTCTAGCCTATATATCCATATTAGAGTTGTTGCATCTATCACCATCCCATAAAGAGATTCTTGATAAAGCCCTAGTAGAAACCATTGTGCCCACCAACTTGGCCCAAGAGAAATTTGAAGCCATGGTAGGTCATCTTACCTCACCTAACATCCTATCATTCATTGAATAGGATGATCTATCCATATCTCAACCCCATAACGGATCATTACATATTGAGGCCTTTATTAATAAACATCACATCAAAAGGGTTCTCATTGATGGAGGAGCATGTTTGAACATTTGCATGCTAAAATTAATCCTTACATTGGGGTTCTTGGAAACTGCAGTAGATCCAAGAAAGAAGATCACAATAAAAGCCTATGATGAAGAAGAATGGACAACCAAAGGAACTGTGGTGTTACTGTTAAGAATTGGACCAGTGGAGAAAGAAGTTGTTTGCCAAGTCCTTGACAAGGAGCTCGCATACAACATTCTCCTAGGTAGACATTGGATACATGCCATGAAATTTGTGCCTTCGTGTATCAAGTTCCCTCATAATTACCGAGAGATCACCATCCAAGGTGACCCTGATCCTTTTCAAAATTGTAACACTATCCAATCAAAGCTAGATTTCATCATCCCTAATAATAGAGCTTCCACATCAAAGGCCAAAGAGAAGAAGGTCAAGATTAAAGAAATAGGGTAGGAGAGTACTCCATCGAACATACCTTTTGTTTAGCCAAAATGCCTTTATCTCCAAAGTCATTTGGGTGACCTACACCCTCCCCAAAACCATTTGCTCCTCCTAAAACTCCCAAATCCCCCTTTGTCAAATGGGGCACCCTATCAGATGAGAGTGAGGAAAGAGACATTTTGTAATGGCTCTACATAGATGAAGATGACACACTGTGAGACAAACAACCAAAGCTCCCAATAGAAATCTATGGGCATGGTCAATCTATCTTATACATAATGGGCTATGAAGGACATGGTCCCATCAGCTTGAGAAAAGAAGGAATAACTGAACCCATTCAACCCTCTTCATCCTCATCAGCCTGAGACACAAGAGGGCTAGGATACAAAGACAATAATAAAGACAAAGATAAGGCTACTACTTGTTTTGTGGAAAAGATCCATAACCTCCAAGAGGACAATGATACAGATTCTAATGAGTATGAATGGGATGACCTTTCAGAACATTCCTATGAGGACAAAGGAATTGATACTGTTCACACCTATAGCCCTGTTGGTAAACAGATTTGCACTATAACATATGGATTATTATATTGACTCTTTGCCTAGAAATAACATAGTGAAAATAGGTACCAACAGTTGGTAAAGTTGTAGTTTTTCTATCAACTTACCTCCGCGTGTAGAGGGGTAGTTCCCTCATTTGGTAAATTATGGATTTTTAGGATTTTTAAGAAAGAAATGAAATTAAAGAAAGTTTTGGAAGGTTAAGACAACGAGCTTATGAACATTGACTCAACCAACATGTATAAGGTTTAACAATGCCACCAAGACAATATATGAACACTTCTTAAACTGTTAAAGTGAGCGTATGTAGTATTAGAAAGAAGAAACGATTTAGGAGATATTCAACATACGTTGAAACATTATCTAGTAATCAATTCTTCCAAGACTAGTTGTTATTCCACATTGCAGATGCAAGATTATGTAAAGAAAACATCATCCATCAACATAAGAGGAATGAATAATTTTAAGAAGATATTTGAGATCACACAATCCAAAATGTTTCTTATTTCTCCACACTGAGTTGTACAACTCTATTTCTTATAACACCCTTTGAAATGTGAAAGCCAAAAAGTCCTCCTTTTACAAACACCAAGCCTTGTATATATAGACTTGTCTCAGTAACCAACTTTATAACTACCTTATAACTACTTCTCCTAATTACCCAAAATATTTTATGAAAATAAAAGTGCACTTTAATTAATTTTCTTTATACGGTCTTTTTCAAAAGTTCCCTAAATAAAGTGCACTTTACAACTCAATTACAAAAGAGTGACATAAAGTCACTTTCACAGAAAGAGAACTAAAACCTATCATTTTGCAAACTTTGAAAAGTAGACCAATATGATTGATCTCATAAGAAACCATCAGGTTTTATCCTCGCCACCTTTGGTATCATCTGAAGATGTTTCTGCTGCTACGAACTGTTGTGAAGGAAGAGATGACTTTGTTTTGAATGCTCTGAACACCATGACTGCTAAGGCTATAAGTTTATTTTTGGGAACAAATACTCCTGTCATACGAAGTTTCCATTCTAATTGATCTTTATGGACATCATTCAAATTATGTCGATAATCTGATATATGATCAATGTCATAATTGACAACAACAAAGATGAGATTTAATTTATCCATAAGTCCTTCATTGAAAACCTATTTATTGAACAACTCTGTATTAATCATGTTTTCAAAGTTTCTTTTGATATCTTGAGCTTCCAAAACTGAAAATTTATCTTTCTCAATCACATCAAAATTGATTGCTAATAAATCAGCCTGAATCTTCATCTTCACTTGTTCACAAGTTTCCAAGAGCTTTTCTTGAGCTGCCAACACTTGCTTTATATTTGACAATTTCCATTCAACTGAACAAAGCCAAGAACTAGATTGGTTTTCTTCAATGTTTGAAAAGACTTTTTCAGCAAATAATATCTCATTATCAGTTTTGATCATCTCACTGAGGTCCTTGGATATTCCCTGCCATAACAATTCTTCCTTTTGGATCCCTCTTTGTTTTTGCTTCATCATATAGACTCTTTGCTTGCTCGACGAAACTGAATGCTTTTAATTTCATATGTTCAACACATTTTTCAATCACCTTTCCATACAACTGATATTTGCTGACATTTTCAATAATTTCTTTTTCAACATTATTTTCAAGAGAGAAATTGGTGGAGGTAGAGGAAGTATCAAGAGGCAAAGCAGATGTATCTATGATGGCTTTGAGATAGGATGTCAAAACTTGCACCTATTGCTTTAGTTGATCTTGCATGTGTCTTTCTTTCTCTGTTCTTTTTATTAACTAGGCAGCCGATACTTGAAAATTTTGCATGTCACCCTCATATGTGGATGGACCAAAATCTATCTTAGTGATGTTAAAATCACTTTCTGTAGCCTCATTTAAATTCTTTTCTGAAATAGGTTGTGCAACCTCAACATAGACATTGCCTAATGAAGAATCCACTGCCATCCTTAATGTAATCTTGATCTTTTTAGATTTGGGAGACCATTGCAGCAAATTGGAGACTGTATCAAAATCAGGCATGATTAATCGAGCATTATTTCTTTTCCTTGACAAACTTTGTTGCAACTAGGAAGAAGAAGGATTATGTGAGGATTCTAGAATATTTGTGGAAAGAGGTACTATGTTTGAGGGAAGAATATGCTCACTGAATATGTTCATAGGTGGCGGGAGAATAGATTTTAATGCATGAGGTGAATGAGGTGTTTCATGAGAAGGAGAAACAACAAGAAGTAAAGGAGAGATATTTGAGTGCTCATCATTTTGATGGATTATTTCAGGACTTGTAGACTTATTTTTCTCAACTACTTCTTGTATGGGAGGTAATGCATTATCCTTCATTTTGTCTTCCCCCTTTTCTATTTTTCATCATTTTCACAATTGCTCTTAGGACCCTTTCTTCTTTATGGATCTTCTCTGTCATCTCCTCCTTGAGTACTCTTATGTGAACCAATGCTTAAAGATGGAGAATGAGAACAAAAGGAAGAAGAAGAATAATTTGAATGCTTATCTTTTCTACTTGATGATAAAGCATTATTACTTGTCAGTTTAGTAGTTGTTGCCTCAATAGCCTTTTTCTTTACCCAATCTTTAGTCTTTTGAATGATATGTGTAGTTCTTATACCCAAAACTTTGATCTCCTCATTAGCCCAATTGATGGGTGGTAAAGACTGTGTTTCAATTTTATCAAAATACACAGGGTCAATTAACTTTGAACCATCTTCCTCAATTCCATTTGTATTGTAATCTAGTTTGAATTCTCTAATCTGTCGAATGGTCATCCTCATCCAATCTCATTTACGTACCTCATAATCATTTTCACAATCTTCCCAAAAGTCTTCAAGTTCTAGAAAGTGACAATAACCTGCACCAAGACGTAAATTGTCTCTGACATATCCTTTGCTATTAAAAGGGAATCTCATAGTATAAGCATACAAGCTGATTTTTATTAGAGATCTCTCTATGTTTTGAGCATCTACTGAAGTTTTACAGCTATAATGACTAAGGCCAATGGGAAATGGAACTCCAGGTTTCCTCTTGTCTTTGCATTTCTTATTAAGTGAACCAATTTTCCTGCATAGTTCTATCAATAACATCTTGTCATCTACATATCTAGGCAACTTATATGGATATCCATCAAACCTGCCAACTCGCAGATAGGTAAATCTAGGATATTGGATAAAGTAGCTCCCATATGTTTTGATTAAACTGGCAGCTTCTGGTGATATCTAGAGTGCAATATTACCTTGAAGTTCTCTTACTGTCAACATTGTGAAAGCATCATTTACCCTACGGTAGTGCTTGTAACTTTGTTCGAGTTGTAACTGAGGGTAATAATCATAGATCTATGCCATGTTATCATAAGTTCCTTTGGTAGCAAGACCTGGCCATGATTTCACACATGCAATTGCATAAAATAAGTAGGAGGACATGTAGAAATGTTCATTCAATTCAAAATTGGTCAACTGATAATGCAAATTGTCACTAATAATGCTGCCCCAATCAATAAACTGATTTCCTGCACAAATAACATTTACAAAAAGGAACATCCACATTTCAAAATTAGCTACTTTTTCATCTCCCATCACTCTATGGAGTAGAACAATCATATTGGAAATATCCTCTATGAAACATGATCTGTGAAGGACTTTAGGCAACTCTAATTTTCCTCCTTTCGGTGTATGTAACTAGTGTTTTGTAATGTTGTTGAGATATTGATGTTTCCTTTCGTTGAAATATTGATGAGCAAATCTTTTGTCTATGTTCACAAACTAATCTCTTGCAGGTAACCTGAAAGCAAAACCAATCGAAACACTGTCTAACCTGACAATAAGTTTGTCATCAATAGTTCTGATCTCTCTAGTTTTTAGATTGTAATGCTTCATACATTCTAAAACTAGGTCCATGCATTGGAATGCCATGGGAAAATTGGCTGCATGGGCTAATCGACTGTCAAACAACTTCTGAGCCATCGGTGATTTTTTCCCTTGTTCCATTGTCTCCCAGAAATCTGCCAACCTAATGTGTCCTAGAGAGGTATCTGATATTTCTGGAAGCATGGATTCAAGGACTAAGAGAAACTCAAACCCCTAATATCTATATTTCATGATTAAATATTTGCAACAAGTCATGAAAACTTCCTATATTTATTCTCTTTCAAAGTTTTCTGCAGTGTTTTATGAGGTTTTGTTTGATAATTTGCAAATTGTTGCAATGGATTTCAAGAGGAGATTTGAAAAATACATCATTCAAACAAGAAGGCAGTAGGTATCCATACCCGGGCATCTGCATGGAGCATGAAATTCCTTTGAGTTTGTTTACATGTCTAGTTTTTGTCTTCCACAACTGGTTTACATGCTACATACAAAGTAGTCATTACTGCATTTCAAGAAAGCTATATTTGTCTACCATGTTTGATCAAACAGTTGATAGGCCTTCTATATGCGTGTTTAGGAAATTATTACTTCTGCATTTTTGCATACCCTGCATTCTTTGTATTTCCTGCAATGACATTTATCTGAGGCATTTTATCAAATGGCTCTCATACCTTCATAAACTCCTATGTATAGTGTAATTATCTGTCCAAGCATTGAGCCAATCTGTTAACAATTCATGTGCATTGGTTATGATTCTGCATTTTCAAAATTAACAAATCCAAATCCTTTGGATTTTCCATCCACATCCCTCATAACAATTGCACTAGTGATAGGACCAAAATTACTAAAAACATTTTGCAAGTCTTCAGCCATAGTTGTGTCAAATAAAATTTTCACAAAAACATTGCTAAACTTGGAAGTACCTATTGATCACTCTCTTTCTTGGCGTCGCACAAACAGACCAACATAGACCTGCTTGCCATTAAGCAACAAGCCATTCAATTTTTCAATGGCACTCTATGCTGCCTCTTCTTGGTCATACTACACAAAACCATAACCTTTGGACTGGCCATTGTTATTTGTAGCCATTTTGCAAGAAAGAATGGTCCCAAAAGTAGAGAATGTATCATACAATCCTCTATTATCTATTGCCTTGTCCAGATTCTTGATGAATATGTTTTCAGAGCTACTCTTACAAATGCTTAGATCACGATGGGAGAACATTATTCTCATTGGCTTACCATTAACACTAGTGTAATTCAAAATCTCCAGAGCACGGCTTGATATAAAACTTGTCAACTGAATCTTTGAGGTGTTCTTTCAAACATTTCATGGAGCTTTGACTATGTATCCTCACTTTGTAAATATATCTACAGACTTTTGATTCATTTTTGTGAAGTGGTGACACTGTGGAAAGTAGTTACCCTTTGTTTCTTGTTTACACCGGATATGCAGGGGTGCTTTCTTTCCCTTCAACCAAGCTACGTGTTCAATATCATCACAAGTAATACCAGATATCTGATCTCGATGTTAGCACTTTGTCAGAATAATTTCTTGCTATTAAGATTATTGAAAACTCACTGCATTCGTCGCCCATGAAGAAGTAAATATGATTGCAGAAGACTCAAGAAGTTTTAGAAAGCATCTCCTCTTGTGTAGACTCCGTGAAAGGGTCTTTGAAAGAGTTTTTTGAAACACAATATTCCTCGCACTCTGGTGACTGTAATGTTGAAGGGTTCTGAAATCTTCTCCAACAGAAACCTTTCGTTCATAAAGCATTATACTCAAAGATCTTTATTGTGTTTTAACGTTTTACATGCAAGTCATCAACTCACATGTCTTTCAACCGTTGCGCAGTTATTTGAGGCTTCATTTCACTGGGAGAGGTGGCAATGATCATAAAAATGTTCCTCAACTACCAGAAATGACATGCCATGATACCACATATTTGAAGTTTCACTTGTTTATCATTGCAACTGCACCCAGAGTATGCACTTGTTAACATATCCATTTCACACTTTTTACACATGTCAACTACTACCGATGGAGTTATGACCACCTTCTCCAACATGTAACTTTCATAAGATTATCACATAATTTAAAACAAAAGGTAAAACCCATGATGTGCACAATGGAAAATGTTTTGTTATTATATGAATAGTCGGCATTTGTGGCACGAGTTTAGGGAAGGTGACCAACTTCTTCTTTGTTCCCACGAGCTTCAATCAGAAATGTTAGGAGATGGACGTGGATAAATGTGAGAAATTCTCACCCAAGTGAATAATTAATCTTGAAACCTTGGATACCGTTATGGAATTAGATCCTTCTTGCACTTGTTTCGAAGGAGAACGATATGTAACTTTGTGAATAAAAACCAATATTTAACTCCCAGCTGCTGCAAGAAAAAGTGAATTTCTCTTTTTTTTTAAATCATCTCTCCGAATTTGTAGAACTATGCCATTGGTAAAAAGTGAAAATGTTCAACTTAGCCAAACTCACAAGTCAAGTGCACTTAGTGAAAGATGGAAATTGATGCAAGTTTTGCAGAGAACAAAAGCCAAAGCATAATGGACTTTGCAAAAAACAAAAGTTAACGCGGGCTTAGCATAAAATGAAAATGGACGCAAGATAAAGTATTACTAAGCTGTGAATTTTTTGCCTTGGCATAACATTGCTATAAAATCTTTAATGGAGAGAAATAAGACAAGGAAAGATGCTATGATAATGAATTATCGACATGATTTGACACATGAAACACGACGCTGATGAATTGCAACCAAAAAGATGACCTAGTACAGAGGATTAATTTGCAAAGGGTTTTAAAAATTGGGTAGAAAGATGGGGTAAACAAGCCCCTACCATGAGGGACAAACTCTAAGGCCTAGACCAGTAGAGTGTGATTTGCTTATTCCAGAGAGAACAACTTATGAGGAAGGTCAAAGTTCTCACAAGATAAATAATCTTGAGGAAAGTACCATCACAGATCTTGTTCCTATCACTCCCAATCCTGATCATGTATCCATACTTACCATCACACCCACCAAATTAGATCAACCTATCTATCCCCTCCACTTGGTACATCTCGAGCTTATCAATTGGGATCTACAAGGAATCCCCCAACTAGACATGTTCTAGAACGACAATGCCTACATTGATTACATGGAACTAAGAGACCACCTACCTGTGGGAGATCATAAAGCTGGATTCGCCATAGAACTCAATATTGTAGCTTATTTTGGAGAGGGTGCCAAGCCTTCCAGTCGAAAAAGTATAAAAAATCAATCATAGATTTGATACTGAAAACTGCTCTGAGGCAGTGTCAGATCCCAAAAAAGTAAAAATAAATGATGCATCTAATGGTGAAAACCTCTATGAGGCACCAGACGATGGAAGGCTTGACACTCTCCCCAACAATATGTATCAGGAGAAGTCACAAATTGTGGTAGAACCTACAGAACTTGTTGACATCGGCACAAAAGGTAACCCAAAGATCATACACTTGGTGAAGTCTCTATCTCTAGCAAAAAAGATGAAATTTGGGCACTTCTTCAAAAATAAATAGGTCAACTTTGTTTTTTCCTATGCAGATATGCCTGAGTTAGATCCAGACTTGATCTTGCATCATCTACCACTAGATCATGGAGTTAAACATGTTAAACAAAAACTCAGGAAAATGCATCCACATATTGCATTGCTAGTCAAAGAGGAACTAAAGAAGCTATTGGATTCAGGGTTCATTAGAGCAATCGATTATCCAGAGTGGGTATCAAACATTGTACCAGTATCAAAACCTGATGGAAGAGAAAGCTGATTTCACATTGCCCCCAACATTGACATCATCGTAGACTTGACAGCTGGACACACTATGCTCTCTCTTATGGATGGTTTCTCTGGATACAACCAAATCAGAATAGCACCAGAGGATCAGCATAAGATGACATTTACATGCCCATGGGGTACCTTCTGCTGGAACGTCATGCCATTTGGGTTGAAGAATGTAAGAGCAACATACCAATGAGCAATGACTACTATCTTCCATGACATGATGCACGTCACCATGGAAGACTATGTGGATGACATCCTTGCCAAGTCACTTACAAGGGAATCTCACTTAGATGTCCTAGAGAAAATCTTTCAGCGGCTAGAACACTTCAAGGTCCGATTAAATCTGAAAAAGTGTGTGTTTGGAGTCACCTCTGAAAAACTCTTGGGTTTCATAGTATCATCCAATAGGATTTAGGTAGATCCTACAGAGGTAAAAGCTATTAGGAGAAGCCACCACCAAGGAACATCACCCAACTATGGTCTTTACAGGGAAAATTACAGGCAATCCATCAGTTTATCTCACAACTGGCAGACAAATGTCAACCTTTCACTCATCTCTTGCATAAGAACATCTCATTTATATGGGATAAGAAGTGTGAAGATGGATTTCACAAATTGAAGGAGTATCTCATGAATCCACCTATCTTGATACCACCTATCCAAGGCAAGCCACTATATCTTTACATATTTGCTACACGAACAACTCTTGGAGGCCTTTTAGCACAACAAGACTATGAAGGCAAGGAACGGGAAATCTACTACATCAGTCGCACATTGGTGGGGTATGAATTGTAATATTCTCAAATCAAAAGATCTTCTCTTGTTGTGGTTTTTGCTTCCCAAAAACTACACCACTACATGCTTGCACATTCCATCAAGCTAATTGCAAAGATCGATCCATTAAAATACTTGATAAGAAAAGTAGCTTTAATAGGCTGCCTAGATAAATGGGTAATGCTACTAAGTGAGTATGACATAGAATATGTGGAAAGGAAAGCTATCAAGGGTTAGATCATCGTAGATCAGTTGGTGGAGGAACCATTGCAAGATACTACTCCAATGACATTTGAGTTTCCCGATGAATCAATTTTCAATATCACAACACATTCATGGAAGCTCTACTTTGATGGGTCTTATACAAACCATGGATCAGGGGCAAGAATCTTATTAGTCACTCCTCAAGGTGACACAATACCTAATTCCTATCGTCTTCTCTTTCCTTGCACAAACAACATAGCAGAGTATGAGGCCTTAGTCATTGGTTTTAAGATGGTGATGTAGTAGAAAGTGAAAGATCTACATGTCTATGGAGATTCACAACTCGTCATCAATCAAGTAAATGATGACTATCAAACGAAAGATGACAAGCTAATACTGGTGCAGGAGCACCTACCTTACAGTGGCCTCCATGAGGCAGTTAGTTTTAAGTCTTGTTGATGTTTCCAAGAAGGTCTTATAAGACCAATGCATGTAATAAGGTCTGAGTTGACCATGCTTTACTATTTTTAGATAGTTTGTTTGGACAGCTATTTAGTTTGTTAGATCGGTTGGGTCTCCCAGCCGCTTGAAGGCAAAAATAGTACTACTGTGAGTAGTTAAATACCCCCAGATCAGGTCACTTTAGGGAGAGACATACTGAGAAGTTAGATTGTGCTGTGGGAAAATAGAGTATTGTAATTGCATCCTCTGAAAGCAATAAAGAGATTTTGTTTGTGTCAATCCTCTATTTGGGTCTCACTGTGTAATCAAATTTCTGTTCTGGTGGGTATATGGATTCGTTTATCCATTCCACCCATTGATTCGTAGAATCAGCGGAATGGCTATGTACCATAGTTTAGGTTTTTGTTTTGTGTTTTGTGTTTCTGTTCGCATGCATGTTTGTAGGATCACAGGCCAAAGATGTTGAAGAACCCTAGCATGGGTATGTGCTAGGTCGTGCTAGTTGTTAGAGTCTGGAAGATCATCTAGGAAGTGGATCAGGTCACCCCAGGAAGTTCGACGGATCAGAATGGTGAAAATATGCTAAGATCGGTGTATTTGTCACATCTGCATCATCAGGATATTTTTGCGTATATCCTGTAGTTACAGCTTATGTATATCCTGATAGTGGACGTCGGGTTATGTATGTTGTGGATGTTGCATATGTGTATCAGGTTGTGAGTATCTATCTGACAGAGATAATTCATGAATATGATGCAGTGCATATTTGGAATATGATGCAGTAGATTGCATAAGGTGAATGCACATTGGGGTGATAGGAAATTAACACTAGGTGGATCGCGGAAGGAATATTTGGTGAAATATTCGTCATGTGCATAAAGTTGAACATTGTCATCAAGATGTTTCAAATATGACTCAATAAGTTATATCCTGATGCTGGTTGTGTAAGTGGGTCAGATATTGGGGTGACGTAAGCATAAGAGGAGAGGTGCATGAGGTTGTCATCATCAGGATATATGGGAGGAACCCGATATTTTATATCCTACTGATAAAAGGTACAGATGATGCCGAACATCATGGTGCTGTAGATAGAGTTTGGCGGTAAAGTGAATAGTGATCATCAGGAGGATAATTGTGTTCACCGAATATGATGATGCTGTTGATAGGTGAAAGGTCAAAGATTTGTCTATAGGAGGATATCGGTCGGTAGAGAAAATATGATGATGCTGACAAGTTTTAGGTTTGGGTGCATGATTAGTAATGCATAGACATACATGCTGTATGTCAGGATTTTAGTGTGGGTGCCTCTGCATCATAGCGGTATCAGAGCTCAGTAAAAGGTTTGGGCTATTTGTGTGTTGATTCTGTCACTGAGAAGATAGAGGTAGAGAAGTGAGAGGTTGACAAAATGCCTCCAAAAGGTAATGGTACTGCAAGGGAGTTGCAGGAGATGAAGGAAAAACATACCAGAGAGATGAGGAAGATGAAGGAGCTTGCTGAAGCACTTCAAGCTAGGCTTGTAGCCTTGGAGAAGAACAAAAAGAGGGAAGTGGAAGACAATGAATCAGAAGAAGATGAAGATGCTGTTGAAGAGTATGAAGAGGTAGCTGAAGATAGGAATGCTAAAGACCAGAGATTTGCAAAATTGTTAAAGGCAGTACAAAGTGATAAACCTAAGGTAAAGGTTGATGTTTCCAAGTATAATGGAAGTTTGAATGAAGATGAGTTACTTGATTGGATTGCTGCTTTGGACAATCACTTTGAATGTGAGGATGTTGCTAAGGATCAGAAGGTAAAGATTGCAAAGACCAAATTAGGAGGTCATGCTTTGGTATGGTGGGATTATGTACAATCTGAGAGAAGGAAACAAGGCAAGTCAAAGATCACTTCATGGGACAAAATGGTAGCAAGGATCAAAGGTAAATTCTTGCCCAAGGATTATGAAATTCAGATGTTTAAGAAGTTGCAATTTTTAAGGCAGAAGGAAATGGATGTGAAGGCATACACTGAGGTGTTTTATAAATTAAGTATGAGATCTGGTCATCATGAGAATGAGGTTGAAAAGGTTGCCAGATATTTGGCTGGCTTGAGATTGAACATACAGGATGAGTTAGTTTTAGCTAACCCTAAGAGTGTGGAAGATTGTTATCAAATGGCAATCAGGATTGAAGAAAAGATGAATAGAAGACAAGATAAATCCATGAGAGGAAGAGGCAGCAATATGAGGGGAAGAGGATCAGCCCCTACAACAAGGCAGACCAATGAGGGTCAAGAAGACACTAGTAAAGGATAGGGACAGTCTGATTTCAGAGGTGGATGGAAGGGTACTAGAGGTAGATTTGGAGGTGGTAGAGGTTCTACTACATTTTTAGTAAAGTGTTACACCTGTGGTGAGTTTGGTCATCCATTTTCTAAATGTCCAGAAAGACAAGGTTCATCATCTAGAGATGATAGAACGAATGACAAGAGAGTACAACTTGTGCAAGAAAAGAAAGTAGAGGAAAGTGTGCAAAGTTCAAACACTTATCAAGGAGATAGAGCTGTTGACAATTATGGATATCCTGAGGAGGGAGAAGCAATGATGCTAAGGAGAACTAGTTTGCAGACATCAAAGGATATGATACAAAGAAGAGCTCTTTTCAAGACCACATGCAAGAGCAAAGGTAAAATATGTAAGGTTGTCATTGATACTGGTTCAACAGACAATATGATATCTCAGGAAATGGTGGATAAACTGAATTTGGAAAGGATTCCACACCTACACCCTTACAAGGCATCTTGGGTGAGTGATAGTCAATCACTTTTTGTATATGAATAGGCATATGTTGATTTTCAGATTGGAGCATATCATGATAGAGTTTTGTGTGACATATTGCCCATGGAATGTGTTCACCTACTATTGGGTAGGCCATGGCAATTTGATAGGAGGGTACTATATGATGGGTATGCAAATACCTACACCATCAAGAAAGATGGGAAAACTATTATGTTGATGCCATTACAGGAAGAAGCTGTAGCACAGAAGGCAGCAAAAATCATTTTAGTAGGAAAGAAGGAATTTGTGCAGATGCCTATAGTAGCAGGCATAAAGGCAGTTGAGGACATTGCAGGGAAAGAAGTTGTTAAGGACAATAGTTTGAAGATAGTTTCAGTTTTGATTGATAGAGGTCAGCACAGAAATAGGTTTGCAAACAACAACCAGTTGAGTGGAATGACAAGGATGTTGTCATAGTTGGGACTATTGTTTGTCCTATAAAGGTTGAAAGAAAGATAGATTTCAACATTGTAGAAGTTCAAGAGGCAATTACTAAGGTCACTCAACCAGGTATTTAGACAGAGGTGCTAGTAAGACGAACTGGCAAACACAGGGTATGCATGAACATTAACAGGCAGGAAGGTTTACTTGCAAGACAACAAGTTACAGTTCAGAAATCTTGGAGCAGCCAAGAGACCGCAGAGGACAAAGATGGAGTAGTTCAGAACACTGAGATGGCAAAGCATACAGGTGGAATTCTTCCACAACCTAACTCATGGGACATGAGTTCTTTTTCTATTGGGGAGTATGGTACAGGAGCACCTACCTTACAGTGGCCTCCATGAGGCAGTTAGTTAGTTTTAAGTCTTGTTGATGTTTCCAAGAAGGTCTTATAAGACTAATGCATGTAATAAGGTCTGAGTTGACCATGCTTTACTATTTTTAGATAGTTTGTTTGGACAACTGTTTAGTTTGTTAGATTGGTTGGGTCTCCCAGGCGCTTAGAGGCAAAAACAGTACTACTGTGAGTAGTTAAATACCCCCAGATCGGGTTGCTTTAGGGAGAGACATATTGAGAGACATATTGAGAAGTTAGATTGTGCTGTGGGAAAATAGAGTATTGTAATTGCATCCTCTGAAAGCAATAAAGAGATTCTATTTGTGTCAATCCTCTATTTGGGTCTCACTGTGTAATCAAATTTCTGTTCTGGTGGGTATATGGATTCGTTTATCCATTCCACTGGCTGATTCGTAGAATCAGCGGAATGGCTATGTACATAAACCTAAGGTAAACTATGGTACATACAATCTTATTAGTCACTCCTCAAGGTGACACAATACCTAATTCCTATCATCTTCTTTTTCCTTGTACAAACAACATAGCAGAGTATGAGGCCTTAGTCATTGGTCTTAAGATGGTGACATAGTAGAAAGTGAAAGATCTACATGTCTATGGAGATTCACAACTCGTCATCAATCAAGTAAATGATGACTATCAAATGAAAGATGACAAGCTAATACCATACAAGCATATGGTAGAGAACTTTAAAGGATACTTTGTGATAATATCCTTTGAGCAGATTCCTCGCATAGAGAACAAAGTAGCAGATGCCATGGCAACCATTGCCTCACTTCTTGATATACTAGAGAATGAGTCACATTTTGAGTTCTTGGTGGAGTCAGTCACACAACTAGCTTATGATATTCCCAAAACATAATCCATTTGCCTCCTAGTAGGATCTAATTCACCCTTCTATGGTAAAATTTATACTTACCTCAAGGATAAATCCTTACCATCTGACTTATCCAACAACCAATGTCAAACCTTTATCCGCCAAACATCCCATTATACCATTATCGCTGGCACCCTCTACTGCTAAGGTTTGGATGGTACTCTACTCAGATGTCTTGAACGTGATGAATCTCAAACCGCCTTACAAGAAGTACATGAAGGAATCTACGGAACACACTCTAGTGGTCCTACCTTAGCTAAGAAACTCATGGATTTGGGACACTATTGGCCGAACATGAAGACAGACTCATATCATTTTGTCAAGAAATGCAAGTAGAGTCAGATTCATAGTAACCTCATCCATGTACCAGCTCAGGAACTGCAGCCTTTAATGACACCTTGGCCCTTTTGTCAGTGGGGACTCAACCTTGTGGACAAAATCCACCCTCCATCATCCAATAGCCACAAGTTCATTATCACCGCCACTGAGTATTCTACCGAGTGGATATAAGCTATCCCACTCACCAATGTCATAGGAAAACAAATTTCCTCCATCCTTAATTACCTCATTTGTCATTACAAAATTCCCTCATCCATAGTCATGGATAATGGAAGACCCTTCAAAAACTAGGATGTCCAAGAGCTCTATGACAAATTCCAAATCCAACATCGCTTCTCCACCCCATACTACCCACAAGGCAACTGTTAGGTAGAGGCATCTAACAAAACCATCTTGAAAATCCTCAAGAAAACTGTCAACAACACCGGCCATGATTGGCACATGCAACTAAATCTTGCTCTATGGGCCTATCAAACCAGCATACACACTCCCACAGGTGCCACACCATATGCCATTGTCTATGGTTCTGAAGCCATTTTGCCCATTGAGGTTGAGTTACCATCTTTGAGGGTGTCATTAAAAGGTCTTATAACTAATGAGGACTATAGAGTTTCCAGACTGCAAGAGTTAGAACTATTAGAGGAGAAACGATAAAATGCTTTCAACCATCTCGAAGCCTACCAACAAAGAATGTCATGAAGCTATAACCATAGAGTCCGTCCAAGGGTCTTTAATGTTGGTGATCTAGTGCTCAAGGAAAATCCCCACAATCAGTAGGATTGGGAGAAGAAAGGAAAGTTTGAACCCAACTGGCTTGGTCCTTATGTAATCATTATTGCCTATGGATCAGGAGCGTACTAGTTAGCTACATCAGATAGTGAGATGTTCGATGAACCAATCAACAATATGTATCTTCTCCGGTTCTATACCTAGAGAACCCCAATGTAAGGGGGCCAAAAATTTCAAAAAAAAAAAATCAATAAACTACAAAAAGAAATGAGAAAAGACAAAAATGTTGCAATAAAAGCAAAGTAGTGAAAACCTAGCAAATAGGTGCTCCTTGCGATGCAAAACCGCTTCGTCCATCTTTGGGAAACCATTGCCTTACATCCTTTCTTCCTACAATTTCCATCATCTGATCGTATTCGTTTCACAAAACCACCTAACGATAACCTATCATGGCTTAATACTCTATCACCATTTTTTCCTTACTACCTAAGGTTTATCCATTACCCTATCCATAGTGTCAGCCTATCATAGGGTCCATCGTCAGTATCTTATCATCCTAAACTACGTTGCCTCTACATCTTCATGTAGCCAAGGCCATCTTGTATTGATGGGCCCCCAAGGATTCCTTATCCACCTTCTTCATCCTATCACTCGTCCGTCATCTGTTCATCTATTCTACAGTCAGCCTTCAATCCCAAACTATGTTGCCTCTATGTTGTCACATAGGCAAGCCCATCATTGATGGGCCCCCGAGGCTACCCATCCTTTCCATACCTTATCACCCATCCTCTGGTCCATCTGCATCAGCATCATTTCCCATCACCTAGGTCCTAGGTCCACAAAAGTCCACACCCTGAACTACATTGTCTCTGTGCCATCACATAGGCAAGGCCATCATTGATGAGCCCCCGAGACACTAGGTCAGTCCCTTAGGGCCTGTTTCTTCATATCTATTGTCCTTTATTCCATAATAAATTGATCCTCTACCTGACTGGGGGCAAGTCCTTGACCTAGTTATAGAGTTGGATTCTGCAATGCCATATGTTCTAAGAGGGTACCAATAAGGATTGTGATACCTTTCACTAGACACACATGTGCAACAAAGCCCGCTTCCAAACAAAAAATTTGACACAAGAGATTAATCTATCCAAAACAAAACAAAAAAGTGCCTAAACATTCCAAATTATTTTATGTAAATTATGGCAAGAAGACACATCTAATGCAAGAAAGTTTTTTTTTGATTGGTTGTGCCTTAAATTTTAACTTTTGTTATCATGTTTCCTACACCACTCAAGAATGCCTAAAAACTAGAGATGCTATGATGGGGGCATGATTATTTTATTTGATTGTTGCTTGTGGGTTTATCTTTAGTAATGTGAAGCCTTGTCTAAAGACATGATCAACATAATTATCGTCGAGGACATCAGAGATCTAAACATGAAACAGGTGTAATCCTTGTCTGTTGATACACAAGAAATACTTAGGTCATCTTGGTTCAATTATACTTAGATGCTTGTATTAACTTGCTAAATCAAAATCCATGTAAGTAATACTCAGGTCATCTTGGTTTAATTATACCTAGATGCTTGTATTTTCTTACATGTTAAAAACACCAAAATAACAAAAAATCACCCAATGATGAATCAAGCACTTCAAAATACTTGTAATATCAAGGTGACAAATATTTGCATCCAATTGCATTTCGTATACCATCCATAAAACAATGATTTGGTTCAAAGTGCCATTGTTTGCAAATAAAAGATTGCCATTCATTCAATCAAATTTCTATCTATCATTATATCTTTCATCAAATCTCTTCTACATTGATTGAGTACACTTGGACATAACAAAAAAAAATTATCATTTTGCATTTCATATTAGGTGAGATAGTCATTAAATTGATTAAATCATTTGCATACATATAGGTGCATTCAATCATCCATAGACATTTGTATCAACATAGCACACTGTCTCATCAGAAAACCATAAAAAACATAGCTATCAATAATCATCTCATACCATTTTATTTGCATAACAGGTGTTGCATATTAGATATCATAAACATTTGCATAACATACAAACATCAAAAGTAAAGTGCATCCATTATCATCACATAAAAAAATGCATGTAGGCCATCATAACTACATCATCATATATAATCAAACAAACATAAAAGTGTCCAAAGTGTACAAAATTAGTACATCATCCATTAGTAAAATCACAAAAGGTGTATACATACATCAAAATAATAATGATACATGTCTTAGTAGCTATGCAAAGTAAGAGTGATATATACATAATTTGGCTATCCATGAACCATCAAAAAGTGTATGTACAAGGCAAAAAAATTGTGCAGAATCGTAGCTCAACTTGTTTCCGCAGAATGCTATCCTGGCACTGTCCTCTCCCCCTCCTCCACCTCGGCCTATCCCAGACTTCTGTGGGCCCATGCCTGAGGCTGTCAACCATGAACTGCCTGCCCTCTGTGAGGACACAATCACTAACTGGCTCCTATAGCTTGGTGCCCTCTGATCTGCTGGCACCGCCCCGTGATATAGCCCTCTATAGTACTGTGTATGTGCTTGAGCTAAGGCTAACTCTCCCAATACCTATGTAACCTGGGCCTAGGCCTATTACAACTATGTAATAAGAAGTACTGTAGTAGGGTCAATGCCCAGGGCAGCTACGGTTGCATCCCTCTCCCTTGTCAAGGCCTGTACCCTGGCCAGTGCGGCATCCTGCTCTATAGTGATGCCAACAATAATCCTCGTGTCTCCCTCTATTTGAGCCTCTATGGCCTCAGCTGTGCTCTCAACTGTCTCAGTTGGCCTCGTAACAAGGCTACTACATCCCACTGCACCTATTGCTGTGGGTCAGGTTGATCAGGTGCTTGCGGTACCTGTGGAATAACTACCAATACTGTCTATTGTGACACCTACTGGGATGGGGCCTGCCCCACTCTCTGCCATTGTCTTGGCCAGCCATCACCTCCTCCATCTCCTCCATCTCATCCTCCTCCATCTCCTCCTCCTCCATATCCTCCTCCACCATCTCCTCCTCTCCTCCTCCTCGCCTCCTCCTTCATCTACCTCCATCATCCTCCTCCTCCAACTCCACCTGCTCTAGATGAGGAGCTAACTCTCCTAGACCTGAGTACCTAGGGAACAGATGCACAACAAACCAATCCTCAAAATCTTGCATCATCCCTACATCAACCATCTCCTTCCTCATCGGCCACACCTGATAAGGAATATGTAGGAAGTCCACCCGGGCCTCCTCATAAGAAGCCACATGACCACATCGCCACCACTCTACCCATGTCCTCATAAATAGTGCCTACCCCTGTGGCATAACCTGTATCTGCCCAAACTGTCGAAAGACATGGCTAGCTATTTGCCTCTCTAGAATATGATGGCTCCACCGAATCAACCACCATGTCTGAAACACATATGGTAGCTCATCACCATCATCATCCCATACCTCGCACTCCAAGTAAGGTCACCACACAACTACATCCACATTGTCAAACACATGTTGCTAGTACTCCAACTTACCCAACCTATACTGAGTAAGTACATTAGCGTATCCATAGGAGTATGGCTCATCCCTCTACTGATGAAACGTGACAATAGGCTGTGTAACTGCAATGTGCTCCCAGGCCTAGAACTATAACAAAGAAACACCTGCAGAAAGAATTAACACTCCACAGTACACAACCTGATGCATATCATGGTAGAGGTGGGCCAGTACATAGACACCCCAAGAAAAATAGGTTCCCTCAGTCAACATCCTCTCTAGGGTCCAACCCCAGCCAACTGTAAATCCATGAGATCTCCAATCACGGTATACAACACCTCTGACCAAACTAGCTACAATCCTAGGGAAGTAATTGTAGTGGTCATACATATCCTAATAGTTAATCACTGATCCCTCTATGTCAAGATCATCAAATATCCTCCTGCACTCGGCTAGCCCAGCGTCACACTGAGAGTCATACTCTACCAGCTCCCCTATTATCAGAAGTCTCAAGATCTTGTAAACATCCTCTAGGGTCACAGTGATCTCACCAGTAGGGAGGTGGAATGTCCCATCCTCACTGTGAAAATGCTCTACCAGAGTAGTCAGTAGACCAAGGTTCTCATGAACCTCAGGAATGAAGAAAACATAGTACAAACCAATCACTCCAAGCAATAGATGATCCACCTCTGTGAGCATGTGTCGTCGCCGCATAGTCATTGGGAACTGCTCGTGGGACATGATACAATCAGCAATATCCTCCTGCCACTAACAAAGCAAGGCATCAACCATAATTGTATTGATGCCAACCTACTCAACTATCAAACCTATCATAATCACTTACTTAACATATCAAATTGATCAAACAAAGCATATCATCTCCTATCTAGATTCTATCAATCTCAGAGATCACTTATCAATTGTCGCATCAATCAAGAGGCCAATTGAGTCAATTTCACTAAGTAACTAAGTATCCTAAGAAAATGTGCCATTCTAGGTAGCATTTACATAGAATTAGAGCACAAGCACAGCTTCACAATGCATGTGCTGCAACCTATGGTAAATGTACAGAACTTGCAAATGCATAGCAAAAAGATCTAAATGCACTGAAACACTACAAATGTGTGGTTTCAGGGCATAGATGCATTGAAACCCAAATCTGTGCATATGCTCCAGTATCATTGACACACATTTATTGCACTAATAAATGCACATAACCTAAAATTTTTGACATATGTACTGGGGGTCCTACATCCATTGCCTGCCCGAATCATCAAACCCGCTCAAAATGATGCTCCTCAATGAGAATATCCATCTATCGACTGACTGCTCTAGCTCCTATGCTCTGCAAAGCTCCTAATAGCTCTCACAAAAAGACAAGTGTGCAAATGACTAGGATTGTGGACCCAGCTTCTACATATAGACATGTAACCCTAACTAATTATGTGGTGACCTTGCTTGCTCTTTGTACCCTTTCTCCTCTACTTTTTCAACTAGTAACCTATTTTCTTTCACCTTCTTCATCGTGAGATTGTCCATCTCATGTCCTCAAAATTTTCTTCCCATCCAATCTCCTTAGGGGCATCCTACCATCATTAAACCTGTACCAGGGGCAAACTCGGGCATGTATCAATTGTAGCAAATTTTTATTTCTTTGAAGCAACATGATAAACTACATTGCATCAAAGAGGGGCAAAATGTATACACCTAAAATTGGCTCGTCTTGAACTAAATAAATATTTTTAATATTATTTTAAATTCTTATTTTTCTATCAATTAAATAAGTATTCTAATTTATTTAGATGATTCACATTCCTCCAATAATTAAATAAAATCAATTTATTTAATTAAATTCCCTAATTCTTCTAATGTCTCATCTAATTAAATAATCCTAAATTATTTAGTTAATCCTAAATTATCTATTTCCTCCAAAATTGAGTTAATACCAAAAATAATTCAATTAATCCATGTGCACATGTAATTAAATATTTTAATATTTAATTAGCTGGTATCCCCTCACCCACATGTCCTATTTATCCTCCAGTCAAATTAGTTAACTCATCAATCAATTATATTAACTAATTGGTCATTTCACTTAACTGATTAGTCCATTCAGTTAACTCCCCAATCTATTCTATTATCTAATCAATCGACTTAGTTAACTCTTCAATCTATTCTGTTAACTCCCATATCTCAAAATAGAGGACACTTGTCCTCTCCCTATTTACGTACATCCTCTCAAATTTCCTCAACTGTTGATCTTCTTATTCATTCTACACCATTGATCTTCTTTCTCACAAATCTATAAGTACAACCCTTATTCCTCCATTTGAAGTATCCAAGCTTTTTATAAATTTACTCTGCAGGAATCACAATGTGCCTTTGGCACAAATCACTCCATAGCTTGAGATCAATTGTCACACCTTTATCAGCATTAGCATTGCATTGTGAAGATCCTCTTCATTGCAAAACCTATCAATAGCCATTATCCAATGTCATCTTGGAAAAAAGCAAGGAAGTGCACTTTATGAGGGCTCTATTCATACATGAGATCAATTCGAGATAGGCGACCAATGGAAGTCACAGAATAGAAAGGTTTGCAAGGTATTGTGTTCTTTGTGTTTGATCTTATTTGTTTCAATTTCATTGAGATTATCAGATAATTAGTTGTTTATGCTATTAATACCAGCTAATTACCGATCCCTCTATGTCAAGATCATCAAATATCCTCCTGCACTTGGCTATCCCAGCATCACACTGAAAGTCATACTCTACAAGGTTCCCTACTATTAGAAGTCTCATGATCCTGTAAACATCCTCTAGGGTCACAGTGATCTCACCGGTAGGGAGGTGGAATGTCCCATCCTTGCTATGAAAGTGCTCTACTAGAGCAGTCAGTAGACTGAGGTTCACATGAACCTTAGGCATCAAGCAAACATAGTACAAACCAATCGCTTCAAGCACTAGACGAGCCATCTCTATGAGCATGTGTCACCATCGCATAGTCACTGGAAACTGCTCCCGAGACATGATGCAATCAGAAATATCCTCCTACCACCAATAAAGCAAGGCGTCAACCATAACCGTATCGATGCCAACCTGCTTGACTATCAAACCTATCATAATCACTTAACATATCAAATTGATCAAACCAAGCATATCATCTCCTATCTAGACTCTATCAATCTCAGAGATTGCTTATCAATTGTCGCATTGATCAAGAGGCCAATTGAGTCAATTTCACTAAGTAACTAAGTATCCTAAGAAAATGCATCATTCTAGGTAGCATTTGTGCAGTATCAGAGAAAAAGCCCAGCTTCACAATGCATGTGCCGCAACCTATGGTAAATACACAGAACTTGTAAATGCGCAACAAAAAGACCTAAATGCACCAAAACACTACAATTGCATAGTTTTAGGGCACAGCTATGCTGAAACCCAAATATGTGCATATGCTCCAGTATCTTTGACACACATTTATTTCACTAATAAATGCACCTAGCCTAAAATTTTTGACATCCGTACTAGGGGTCCTACATTTGCTGCCTGCCTGAATCATCGAAACCCGCTCGAAACGATGCTCCTTGACCGGAATATCCATCTCTCTATTGACTGCTCTAGCTCATGTGCTCTACAAAGCTCCTAATAGCTCTCACAAAAAGACAAGTGTGCAAATGACTAGGATTGTGGACCTAGCTTCTACATATAGACATGCCACCCTAACTAGTTGTGTGGTGACCTTGTCTGCTCTTCGTACCCTTTCTCCTCTACTTTTTCAAGCCGTAACCTATTTTCTTTCACCTTCTTCATTGTGAGATTGTCCATCTCATGCCCTCACAATTTTCTTCTCATCCAATCTCCCAAGGGGGTACCCTACCATTGTTAAACATGTACCAAGGGCAAACTGGGGAATGTATCAATCACAAAAAAAAATTTATTCTTTGAAGCAACGCGTTAAACCACATTGCATCAAAGAGGGGCAAAATGTATACACCTGAAAGTGACACGACTCTAGCTAAATAAATATTTTAAATATTTATTTCATTTTAAATTCCTCTATCAATAAATAAATAAATCAATTTATTTATTTGATTCATATTTCTCCAAAAAAATTAAATAAAATCATTTATTTAATTAAATCATCCAACTTCTTCTAAAATCATTCTAAATTAAATAATACCAAATTATTTAATTAGTTCTTCTAAATTCTAAAGTCTTCAAATCCATAAACATCAAATCGTTCTATATATTTAAATAAATCCAAATATTAGTTTAAATTATCTATTTCCTCCAAAATTGAATTAATACCAAAAATAATTCAATTAATCCATGTGCACATGCAATTAAATATTTTAATATTTAATTAGCTAATATCCCCTCACCCACATGTCCTATTTATCCTCCAGTCAAATTAGTTAACTCATCAATCAAATAAGTTAACTAATTAGTCATTTCACTTAACTGATTAGTCCATTCAGTTAACTCCCCCAATCTATTATGTTAACTGATCAATCAACTCAATTAACTCTTCAATCTATTATGTTAACTCCCATATCTCAAAATAGAGTAGGACACTTGTCCTCTCCCTATTCACGCACATCCTCTCAAATTTCCTCAATTGTTGATTATCTAGTTCATTCTACACCATTGATCTTCTTTCTCACAAATCTATAAATACAACCCCTATTCCTCCATTTGAAGTATCCAAGCTTTTTATAAACTTACTCTGCAAGAATCACAATGCGCCTTTGGCACAAATCACTCCATAGCTTGAGATCAATTATCATACCATTATAACCATTATCATTGTATTGTGAAGATCCTCTTCATTGTAAAACTTATCAACAACCATTCTCTATTGTCATCTTGGAAAAAAGGAAGTGCACCTTCTAAGGGCTCTATTCATACATGAGATCAATTTGAGATAGGTGGCCAATGGAAGTCACGAAATAAAAGGTTTGCAAGGTATTGTGTTCTTTGTGTTTGATCTTATTTGTTTCAATTTCATTGAGATTATCAGATAATTAGTTGTTTATGCTATTGATACCATTTTTTTGATAACACCTAGTACCTTCTTTACCACTTCACTTTCCTCCAGCTTTCCACCAAGACCAGTGATAGAATTCACAACTTCATCCACTCTTTACATGTAGCTTGCAATATTTTCATCCTCTATCATCCTTAGGGTTTCAAACTTGATCTTCAAATTCTACATCTTTGCCTGCTTGACTTTGTCATCTCCTTCATAGATACTTTCCATCTTCTTCCAGATCTCATGAGTAGTTTTATAGCTCATTACTTTCACTAACTCTAAATCAGAAAGACTATACAAAATAGCACTCCTTGCCTTGCCATTGTTCTCATACTCTTTGATCTCATCTTCTTATTTTGGACCATCATTAGGTATATTATATTTATTTTCAACCAACTTCCCCTAATGAAACAAGAAAGCTTTCCATCCTGGTCTTCCAAAAAGCATAATTTGTTCCATCAAACACTGGAACCTCAATACTTTTCTTGTGCACCATCTAGATCTACCTCAACCGGTTAAGCTTCTTCAAGGAATTGACTTTCATACCAATTGTTAGAATGCATAGGACAACTGAGAGGGGGGTGAATCAGTTGTACATTAAAACATTAAACTATTAATATAATTCCAATCACCAATCACTGATTATGCATTAACAAAATGTAAACATGAGAAGTATATGCAAGCACATCCAAACACATAAGAACACCAGATTTACATGGAAAAAACAAGAAGGGAAAAGCCATGGCGAGGATTAGCTCACATATATATGAATAGAAACACTGAAAATCAATAGGCTCACTGCCCAAAAGAAAGGCTCACTGCTAAGGGCTCACTGCCTAGAAGGACTCATTGTCTGGAAGAGAGAAGAAAGAAGAAGATTATTATAGAGAGATTCACTATCTCAAAGAAACAAGAGAAATTCACCACTGCAACCTTATGCTATCCAAAACCTTTAGCTCATTGCCTCCAACAACTTCTAGCAAAATAAAATGTAGACACCTTCTGCTCACTGCATCCAGAAGTCATAGGCATTCAAGCTCACACATAATTCACCACCCTTGATTCACATTCACATCATCTTCTTTTCTTTCACTCCACACAAACTCTATCTTTCATTTATACCATCCACAACCTAAAACAATCTCAATTAGGTTGTCATTATGAAATGTGTGCACCTCAAATGTGCAACACCAAATAGGTTGGTACCAAACACTTTTTGTATGGAAAGAAGTTAAGGTGGACCACACCAAGGGTTAACCATGACCCAAAACAACATCAACACACTACACCATGCTTCCACAAGCAACGAGGCACCTTCGTAAATAGTGCTAACATGCCAGGTTGGCCAGACCTGCATTAACGCTACAAGCAACCACAAACACACATCTCCAATCATGAACAAATCATGTGGACCATAGAGAGACACTCCACAACATCCACACATCTTCCCAAACTATTTAACATCATCAGAAACCTCTATAACACTACCACAACCACCTGAAACAAATATTGTCCTCATTTTGCACATTAGGATACATTGCCATTAAACACCCAACACAAGAACTAAACTTGTAGAGCAAACCAACACTAGAAACTTCAAGGAAAGGTAGATACAGACAATACATGCACATTCCTAGATCCTCAAAACAAGAAACCTCAATGTGGATAAGTGCGAAGAAATCTCATCTCTCCAAGATAGTCTTCTACACAAGCAACCAATTTATCAAACACATCTTCTACTTCTACACAATCCAAAAACTGAAGCTCTAGATTTAACACCTCTAAACACCTCTAATCAACACTTCCAAACTGCACAATCATATCTTCAACTGTGAAGAAATGCGGATCAAAACACTAAACATACATCTATCTCTCTGGACATTATTTTAATCAAATTTTCTCAAAAGCACATGGAAACCAAGTGAACCAACTGCTGGAGGTTCACATCAATGACAACACCAACAAGCCTCCAACAAAGCCTCTATAAGGAAAGAACCCAACCTCCAAAAGTACCCATACTCAATGTATTAATCGACAATGAAACATTACAATAAACTCTAAGAGTCTCATGGACACCCTTGAAACATCAAGCTCCTCTAATGCATCCTCCATGTGTCCAAGCATTTATCCACACATCCCATGCCATGTTTCAAAAAATACACTCACAAGAGAAACTTAGTACAATGACAACCTCTCACACAACCTAGAATCAAACCAACCAACAGCTAACCCAACTACTAACCATGCGATTGCTTTTATAGAATCAATATCACACAAATACAAGATGTAGTATGGAGAAAACCATGGATACACAAAACCATTGACCCCTCATTTAATATTTTCAACTAAGTTTTCACTTTATGCCCAATATTAAATAATTTCCAAAATAATTAATTAATTATTCTTTGTCTCCCACACACATACACTAACTAACCCAATGTTACATATAATATTTGCAAGTGGTACCTATTGATGATGATGTTAGTCACATTAACATGAATAAAAGTTTACACAACAAACCTTTATTATCTTGAAGAATACAACAAATTCTGGATGAATTTATGATTCCAAGTCTTCGTTGATCCGAACATGTTCTCCTGATAATCTCCAAGTAGGTTGATGTGAATTTGTTGTTTTCCATTCAAGGGGCCTTAGGCATGATTTTGAAGTGATTCATATCCTAATATGCTTTGTTTCACCTGTTCTGTATAAATTCTCAACAAAGGATGTTAAATCCTACAATCTCTAATTAGTATATGCACATATTCATGTGAATTTGTTCTAAGTTTGATCAATTCTTCTGATCTTCACTCTGATTAAGGTTGATTATGATGATCTTTGATAAATTTGATTAGTTATTTTAAAACTATCTCCAATTCACTTGAAATTGAACTAATATTTGCTTAATTTTGCTTATGCACCTTAAATTCTTTTAAATAATGTGCCTATAAGTTGATATTTGCATGATTCCTATCATTATTTATGATCATTTGCATGATTCGTATCATTATTTATAATCATTTGCATGATAGTTTCAATTCTACATGCAGTTTTCTTAAAATATGCATATGATGTTCATGTATCTATGGATGTTTGCATATATTCTTTGTTCTGATTATCATTTATCAGTATTTTGCAATTGTGATGATGATTAAGTGAAATTTAAAGAAATGAACTAAAATATTTTTCTATTTAATGATATTAAGTGAAGTTCAGTCATTGATCCACATATATCCTTGATACTTTCATGAAAGAGAAGAAAATCAAACCATATTGTTAGATTTAGGGTAGGTAACTGAGAGGGGGGGTTGAATCAGTTGTCCAAAACTTTCTTCCAATTAAACACTTAAATCCACTTTGTAACTTAGCAGCATAATAATAAATCAATCATGGAAACATAAGGTATTAAATCAAGAGCAGAAACACATTAACACATGAGACATGAAGATTTTGACTTAGAAAACTCAATTAAGGGAAAAACCACGAGGTGACTAACCCAAGAATGTATTCTCTGTTAGAAGAATAGAAAGAACAAAATGGCACATGCCAATTAGGGCTCACTGCCCGAGCACACTACTCACAAGAGGCTCACTGCCTATAAGAGACACATTGTCTACAAATAATAAGTATCACATACATGAACTAGAGAATAGCATCTTCCCCAAGCTTGAATCAGTTCCATTTAAGCCCAATACTTCTCTTCCTTTCGCTCTCCTCCTCGCTACCACACTCTCATCTCCACAAGATACACATTGAAATGACTTCACCATTCCTTATTTATACAAGACATCAACTTAGGAATAATCATCTAAGTTGGCAAACATCTGCAAGTACATCCGTAGGATGTGTAACTCATCTAGTCAACCAGTCTTAGGAAGAACACCTTCATCTGGAAGTAATTCTTCAAATGCGAGCTTAAACTCTAATGTGGACCACCAATATGAACTGGACATGATCTAAAGAACTCCACAAGCTTGCCTGAATCACCAAGAACATCCACACTTCATCTGCTTACTGAAATCCTTCTCTCCTTCATCTAGAACCTCAAGAACATAGTCTGTCATCACTATCACAAAGGAATAGATGCTTGCGGACCTCCAAACCATGAACCAATCAAGTTGACACACCACAAGGACTTCCTAAACACTCCACCAAATCCGTAGAATAGGATAATGCATTTTTAGATCTCACCGGACCTATCTTTATCAATCTGTCACCTCTGAACACCTGCTAGAATCAGTTTTACTTGAGCGACCACAACTTCTTTAGATCTTCATGTAGACCTCTAAAATCTTTACTAGATCATCTTAAGACACATATCTACAAACCCTTTAAACCGCATCCTCTGATCCTCATCTTATCTTGGACTTTTACCTTACTGTCTTCACTGTTCATTGTTCCTGATATGACCAATTTTCTCAATATCCTTAGCAAACAATTCATCCAATACTAATAATTAATGCAATAGGAGTATTTTGACATCAATGACAACACCGATTAGGCCCATACTTGCAACAATCTCCCCCTTTGTCATTGATGGCAACATGTCATGTGAAAAACTATTTTGACCATCAAGACAAGAACTTCTCCTTCCTGTCACAACTCCCCCTATCAGCAACAACCATTCACATGTCTTCTCTTCCTTTCCTGCTCCCCCTTTGATTAGCAACCACTTGTTTTTCACATGTCTTCTCTCCCCCTTTGACATCAATGGCAAAGGGCACATACTTGCAATTTCACCATTTTAGAACCATACCAGCTACTCCCTCTTAGTAGCAGCTCCTCATCATCAATTCAGACTACAAGATATGACTGTGATATCCACCGGACTGATGCACATTAGTGCACCTTAGTTCATCACCAGAGGGGCAATAACCCCTAACTTCTCCCTGAGATACTCAAAAGAGTCCTTAGGTAGAGGTTTAGTAAAGATGTCTGCAATCTGATCCTTGGAAGGCACAAACTCCAATATGACCTCATTCTTGTTTACTTGCTCTCTCAAAAAGTGAAACTTGATGGATATATGTTTAGTCTTTGAATGCAACACCAGATTCTTAGATATATTTATTGCACTTGAATTATCACAGAAGATTGAGATAGGCTCCTCATACTCCACTCTTATATCTCTTAGCATTTGCTTCATCCACAAAACTTGAGTGCAACTACCTGCTACTGCAATATATTCTGCTTCTGTAGTGGACAAAGATATTGCCTCTTGTTTCTTGCTTATCCAAGAAACCAATCTCTTCCCTAAAAAGAATGCTCCACCACTGGTACTTTTTCAGTCATCCACATCTCCTGCCCAATCAGCATCTGTATATGCATGAAGAGAGAAATCATGATCTCTAGGATACCACAGACCATACTCAACTATCCCTTTTAGATATCTAAAAATCCTCTTGACTGCCATGACATGAGATTCTCTAGGATCAGCTTGGAATCTAGCAACAAGACCAATAGCATTCATAATGTCAGGTCTAGTTTGAGTGAGATACAAAAGTCCTCCAATCATTGACCTATACTTTTTCTGATCAACCTTGGGAGAGTCATCATCTTTGTTCAACTTACATACAGTTGCCATGGGAGTATTCATTGGCTTTGAGTCTTCCATCCCAAATTTCTTCAACAATTCTTTCACATATTTGGTCTAAGAAATGAAGATTCCTTTCTTGGTTTGAGTGATTTGTAGACCCAAGAAGAAATTGATTTCCCCAAGCATGGACATCTCAAATTCACTTTTCATTTGATTTGTAAAGGTTTTACACATACTATCTCTTCCTCCAAAAATGATATCATCAACAAACACTTCAACAATCAAGATATTTTCATGATCAATTTTGAAATACAAATTACTGTCAGCAGTACCTTTGTTGAAACCAATCTTCAAAAGATGCTTATCCAATCTTTCATACTAGGCTCTTGGGGCTTGCTTTAGTCCATACAATGCTTTCTTCAATTTGCAGACCATATCACCATGATCAGATAATTGAAATCCATCAAGTTGCTCAATGTATACTTCTTCTTCCAAGTCACAATTCAGGAAGGCAAACTTGACATCCATCTGATCTACTTTGAAATCTTTGAAGGCAGCAAACGCAAGAAATAGTCTGACTACTTCAATTCTTACTACCGGAGCAAAGTTTCTTTAAAATCAACTCCTTCTATTTGAGAGTAACCTTTGCAGACAAATCTGGCTTTATTTCTAATTACTTCACCATCTTCATTCAGTTTGTTCTAGAAGACCCATTTGGTTTCAATCACATTCTTGTTTCTAGGTCTGGGAACAAGATCCCAAGTGTGATTTTTCTCAATTTGCATCAGTTCTTCCTCCATTGCTTTAGTCCAGTTTTCATCATTACAAGCTTCATTCACTATCTTAGGTTCAATCTTTGAAATCAGACAATACTCTTCTGAATCTTGAGCAATTCTCCTTGTTTGTACACCTTTGCTTTTGTCACCTATGATCTTATCTTTAGAGTGGTTCAACCTTACATACCTTGGAACTTTGGGAGTTTCTTGCACTTCTGATTCTTGATCAGACTCACTAAAAACTCATCTCTTCTTCCTGATTTACCGGATCAGTTTGAATCTATTTTTCAGAAGAGGCTTAGGCTCCTTGAATCAAAACACCATTCTGATCATCTTCATCATATTCATAAAACCTTGAGGATTTTTCAATTCCTTCATCAACCTTCACATTTGTACTTTCTATAATCTTTCTTAGTCTCTTGTTATAAAACTGGTATGCTTTGCTTTGAGTAGAGTAACCTAAGAATACTCCTTCATCACTTCTAGTATCAAACTTGCCTAGATCTTCATCTCTTTTAATGTAACACTTGCTACCAAAGACTCTGAAATACCTCACCGTAGGAGTGATTCCAAACCAAAGTTCATAAGGAGTCTTATCAGTATTGCTTCTAATTTATACTCGATTGAGAGTATAGACTGCAGTGCTAACAACTTCTCTCTAATAGATCTGAGGAACATTTGCTTCTATCATCATTGTCCTAGATGCTTCCTAGATGGTCCGGTTCTTCCTCTCAACTACTCCATTCTGCTGTGGAGTCCTAGGAGTAGACAACTATCTCTTTATTCCATGTTTCTCACAGAATTCTATGAACTCACCGGATGTGAATTCTCCACCTCTATCAAACCTCAGACATTTCAATTTTAATCTAGTTTCATTCTCTACCATAGCCTTGAATATTTTGAATTTTTTAAGAGCTTCTGATTTCTCTTTCAAAAAAGTTACCCACATCATCTGGGAATAGTCATCAATTAGTAACATGAAGTATCTATCACTTTGCACACTCCTGATTCATACTGGACCACAAAGATTAGTATGAACTAAGTCCAATAATCTGGTAGAAGATTGTTCCTTACTTCTGAATGAGACTCTGCTTTGTTTACCCAACTAACATTCCTTGCACAAACTATTTGTAGGTTTCACCAATTTTGGAAGATCTCTTACAGCCTGAGTATTGGTTATCTTGATGATATTATCAAAATTCACATGACACATCCTCCTATGCCATAACCAACTTTGATCAATTTGCACAAATAGACAACTTTTACCAGTACCAACTAAATGGAAGATATTACCTTTTGTTTGGGTATCAGATGCAATCTCTATTCCGAAACTTTCTAGGATCTTGCATTTTCCATTCTTGAATCAGAGATCATAGCCTTTGTCCACCAACTGTCCAACACTAAGAAGATTGTGCTTCAATCCTTCAACATATAATACATTACCAGTTTTGTTCCTTCCATCAAAAGAAATAGTTCCTCTTCCTCTGATTCTTCCAGTAGAATTATCACCAAACTTTACCACTCCACCTTCATACCTTTCCAAATCTATGAACTTATTTTTGTCACTAGTCATATGGTGAGAGCAACCACTGTCAATGACCCAATCATCATTTTCTTCAACTTGGGCAGCCAGAGCTCTTTCTACAACTTTATGATTGATAAATTTAGAGGGCATTGATTCTTCTTCCTTGATGGCAATAAACACCCATTCACTTCTGGATTTGTTTCCTGTCTCTGATTCATCATCTGTTACTCCTTCATTATCATCATCTTCATGAACATAGTAACAATTCTTTTGGAACCTTGATTTGTTAGGATTTGGCCTTGAGAATCTTTCCGGACACCTTGAGGAAAAATGACCAATCTTATTGTAGTTAAAACACTTAAAAGGCAATTTCCCTTCATACTTACCAGATCCTCTTGGCAGTCTTTTTGAAATAAGGGCTTCAAGTTGAGCAGTTTCTGCTTCTTCTTCTTCTAGATCTTTTCTTGCTTTTTCATACCATGATAGTTTCCTTGAAGAGTTCTCTCCCAGATCAAACCATTATTTACCTTTTACAGAGGCACTAGCTTTGAATGCTAATTCAATCTTTGGAGGGGCATCTCCAAACTCAGTCATTTCAAATGCAGCCAGTTTACCAAACAATTGATCTCTTGTGACAATTGTATGGGCTTTGAATTCTTCAATGGTAGCAGCTTTGATTTTATAAGAAGCAGGAAAGGATTTGAGAACTTTGCCAACAATCTCATCTTCATCCAAGACTCCACCAGCACATCTAATACCACAGACAATCTCATTTACTCTTGGCATAAAAGTAATGATATTTTCATCTTCTCTCATCTTCAGATTTTCAAATTTCCCTTTCAAACTCTGTAACCTTGCACATTTAACATACTTGTCTCCTTCATGTAGAAGTTCCAGTTTTTCTCAAATCTCAAAAGTAGTTGGTAGGTCAACAAAATTTGAAAGCTTTGAATTAGATAATGCGCTTAGAAGAGCTTCTATAGTCCGTAGATTATTTTCAGCATCTGTGATTTCATTTTGGGATTTCAGGCCACCCTATGGAGGAGTATACTTTGTTGAAGCCATGTTCCAGTACTGCATTCCCATACATTTTAAGTGACATTTCATGCAAATTTTCCAAAGTTTAAATTGGTTCCATCAAACTTCAGACTATCCTTCTTGTAGGACGACATCCTAGATCTCCTCAAGAGGTTAAGCTCCTTTTAGAGGAACTTGGCTCTGATACCAATTGTTAGATTTAGGGAAGGCAACTGAGAGGGGCGGTGAATCAGTTGTCCAAAACTTTCTTCCAATTAAACGCTTAAATTCACTTTGTAACTTAGTAGCATAATAATAAATCAATCATGGAAACACAAGGCATTAAATCAAGAGCAGAAACACATTAACACATGAGACACCAAGATTTTGACGTGGAAAACTTGGTTAAGGGAAAAACCATGGGGTGACTAACCCAAGAATGTATTCTCTATTAGAAGAATAGAAAGAACAAAATGGCACATGCCAATTAGGGCTCACTGCCTGAGCACACTGCTCACAAGAGGCTCACTGCCTACAAGAGACACACTGTCTACAAATAATAAGTATCACATACATGAACTGGAGAATAGCATCTTCACCATGCTTGAATCAGTTCCATTTAAGCCCAATACTTTTTCTCTACCTTTTGCTCTCCTCCTTGCTACCACACTCTCATCTCCACAAGATACACACTGAAATGATTTCACCATTCCTTATTTATACAAGACATCAACTTAGGAATAATCATCTAAGTCGGCAAACATCTGCAGGATGTGTAACTCATTTGGTCGGCCAGTCTTAGGAAGAACACCTTCATCCAGAAGTAATTCTTCAAATGCAAGCTTAAACTCCAATGCGGACCACCAATACAAATGGGACATGATCCAAAGAACTCCACAAGCTTTCTTGAATCACCAAGAATATCCACACTTCATCTGCTTAATGAAATCCTTCTCTCCTACATCTGAAACCTCAAGAACACAGTCTGTCATCACTATCACAAAGGAATAGATGCTTGCGGACCTCCAAACCATGAACCAATCAAGTTGACACACCACAAGGACTTCTTAAACATTCCACCAAATCTGCAGAACAGGATAATGCATTTCCCTATCTCACCAGACCTATCTTTATCACTCTGTCACCTCTGAACACCTGCCAGAACTAGTTTTACTTCAGCGGCCACAACTTCTTCAGATCTTCATGCAAACCTCTGAAATCTTTACTGGATCATCTTAAGACATATCTACAAAACCTTTAAACTGCATCCTCTAATCCTCATCTTATCTTGGATTTTTACCTTACTGTCTTCACTGTTCTTCATTGTTCCTAATATGACCAATTTTCTCAATATCCTTAGCAAATAGTTCATCCAATCCTAATCATTAATGCAACAAGAGTATGTTGACATCAATGGCAACACCGCTTAGGCCCATACTTGCAACACATATTTCACTAGGACATTCCACAGCTACATATGATTGATGTGAATCTTCAAAGGTAAAGAATAATAACAACATACACCAGTTGAAATGCACTCCAAGGGATGTAGCAGATCATAGTAACACATCACGAACTCATTCATAGATTACGCAAGATTTACAATGATTTGCAATCACAATTCTTCATCTTCATTCAAGTATGCAAAAGGAATATATATTTACAATTGACCTTGAGAGAGAACCATGACATTGCACAATTCAATCTTAATTAAGCTTCTAATAATGTACAAGAGGCAATCCTCCTCCTTTTATAGAACAAGGAAAGGATGTAGTTACAAAAGATCAACGGTTAAGATCCATTCAAAATGAATCAACGGTCACAGTGAAAATGTAGCACATGATTGCCAGTTGGCAATCAATCTGGTGGTCTAGCTGGCATATTCTAGAATATTCCAAATACTAGATTTGGTCAATGTGACGGCTCTATCCCTCTTCCTCTATAGATTGCCAGTCAGATATCCTCATCTCAATTCCCTAGACAATAGCATATGCCTGGATGGCACTTTCTATGTCCTCCCTATCCTATACCTTAGCCTTTTTATCTACATATGCTTGCACCTTAAATTGGTCTTGCAAGGATATCCACTGGTTTGTTCTACTATCCAGTTCTTCTTTATACTTCTCTATTTTGGCCTTCATCCTCATGGGCTGATCAATTGTATCCTCAAAAAAATGTTTGACAAGGTCCTCTACTACTAGTTTTAAATTATCTCTAAATGTCTTTGTAGCAAAGTCCACATCTTAGTTCTCCATCTTTCCTTCTACTTTGCCCTCAAGGGCCTCCAAAATTACTATTTCTTTAGACAAGTGATCATGTAACTTAACACTGATATTCACAATTTTATCATTACATCTCCTTAGTACATCCACCTCAAATCTCACATCCTCACACCAATTATCTAACAATGGCAGTGTTTGAGGTGGCAAGACATTATTTGTCAAGAGAATGGTAGTGTCTACCTTCCTCATTTCCTTGAGGGTGGCTAGGTATTTATCACTTCTTATCAGCCTATGGCTGACATCCTTCTTCATTTTGTCTTCCTTTCCCTTTAAGTTGCTCAATAGGTCCCAATTGGACAATGAGGTCCTTATTATTTGTGCACCATCAACCAAGAATTTATCGAACTAGTTGTCCATTATTTGTGCATGGTGTTTTTGCACATCTAAAGTAGCTATCTCCTCTTATGACACTAGTGTTAGTGAAATATCCTCTATTATTTGCATGTTAGTTGGAGAAGCCAATCTTTCACAAAAGCCTGTAATTGGGCTACATGTGCCTTATAGATCTTTTTCTTGGCCTTTACCTTCTTTATTCCAGCCTCCACTGCATTAGTGTGATCCTTTAATCCTTGGATCTCCTGCTCATCTGTGGCATGACCTAGATCAATGGTGGTTATTTGAAATTACTTGGGCCTTATTTCACCTTTAACCTTATCCACCTTCGGTATAACTATCTAAGTTTTCCTCTTGCCTGTAACTGCATCTTGCTTTATTGTGGAGATTGTCCTTGCCCTCCTCCTCTGCTTGGTTGGGTCCAATGTGAAGAGTGATTTAAAATCAAAAGGCTCAATCTTTTCCTGTGAGGGGGGCACCTCTAATGACATCCATGAGAATATAGTTGAGTTTGATCCTCCTTGATTTGGTTGCTCAATTTGAGAATCTTGTATCTCCTTATCTTTATTTGCTTCATCTCCACCATCAGGACCTTATACATTTTCTTGTTGTCCTCCAGCCTGATCTTTTTGTGGTGGGATGACCTTGGGACTCTCTATTTTTTTATTCTTATCTTGGTTAATTCTATCATCATCCTAATCCTTTCCTTGTTCTAGCAAAGGTTGATCTAGATTTGATGTATCTATTTGCTTAGGTACAGTCTTATCACCCCCATGCACATCCTTGGGCACATCCTAAGCTTGTTGTTGTTGCATATATTTTACTTGGATATTTTCTGGCCCATGTGCCTAATCTTCTTGATGAGATCTATATGCATCTGTTGCATCTAATTACCTTCATCAGTTTTATTCCCTATATCTATGACTACCCCTGACACCAATTCTTACTCAGGATTCTCCATCAAGATATCTTGATGTGGCCCTTCAACCTAGACATCTTTACCTATATCATCGATATCCATAGTGGTGTAGGGCACCTAGGAGCAGTCTGACACCGCAAGCATTTTTTATGCATTTTGATAAGCTATGTTCTATTTTGTTTGTATGTGTTGTAATAAGGCTTTACCCATGTTTGTATGGTCCCTTTTGTGTGGTCAAGATGATTGAGGTGACCCTATAAACCTCAATCATTCTTAGTCCACTTGGAGCCTTGTTGAGGCAATTAGGCTTAGTAGGTCTAATGAACTTTCTTTGAGTCTTTTTGGTTGTTTTGGTGTTTTTGCATGGTCTAGGGAGTATGATGGTAGTTTGATCCCATTGGAGAAGCTAAACCCATCGACCATCTTGGTGTAAATGCAAAAATACCATATTGTCCAATGTTGCCAATAGTGTCAATGACACATTGGCCGGTTGCAACTCGTTTTAGACAGTTGAGATTGCTTTGGGAGGTTGTCTACTGACTTGGATTGGTTGATATGATCGAGGTGTGACTGTATGGAGTTTTGGGCACAGAAATCAAGAAACTAGACTATTTTTCCCTGTTTTTCTTCTGTTGTACAGCCTGTACGGATTGGCCAGGTGAGCAAATGCAATTTTCCTGAAACTAGACTGAGTTAGGTTTCAAATGCAACTAGTTTGAGGGTTTGAAGTGGTCAGAGTCAAAAGTTATTAATTTTTCTTTCAAAACTGGTCTACAAACCCTGTTTTCTAGGGTTTGCCACCTAAATCCGGCCCTAGAATGCATTCCCACCAGTGAAAATTCATAGAAACTGGTGAAATGCAAGCTAGGGATGTGTATTCTAGGATTCCAAAAGCATTTTTCTGGGAAAGACCGTCTTCTATTTTTTTGGTGATGCCCTAGGTCAAGTATTACCATGTATTTGGCCTATTTTATGCTATTTGCTGTTGTAGGTGACAGAATCCAGACAAGGTGAATGAAAGAATGGTGGTTTTGTGTTGTATGGACATGGTAGAAGCATTCCAAATTCCTGCCTCTGACCTATGAACCCAATCTAACCCCTTTGCTTTGTAACCTAGACCTAAAATGATCAATTAGGCCTAGAGACCTAGTAGGAGTTTTGAGTTGCAGGAATAGAGTTGGGATTGGAGATTTGGAGGTTTGTTAGAGTCCCATAAAGGGTATTCAAAATCACCATTTGTTTGCCTAGTCATTTGGGATTTTGTCATATGGTGTGAAGAAAACTAGTTTAGGAGGGCTAGTAGCCTCACTAGGCCTAGTCAAGGTTGGAGAGTTTTGGAAAGTTGGGAACCAAACCAACTGTTGGAAAGGTGTTTGCAGACCTTCCTTATGGTGTAGAAATAGTCTCAGGGGTTAGACAATAGCCTAGACCACAAATCCATAATTTGCACTTGGTAAGTGACTTGGCTTGGTTGAAGGCTAGGTGAGTGGGTGAGTGGGTAGTAAACCATTGTGTTATTGCTTCCCTTGTGCCAGCTTTGCATCAGGTGGTATCAAAGCCATCAAAGAGATGGGAGATAGAGAAGAAGAGGAGGAAATTCCTCAAAAGGTGACAAATGCCGAATTGGCAAAGATAGTAAGAGAGCAAGCAACCAAGAACAGAAGGATGGAGGCTGAGATAGAAAAGTTGAAGAAAGACAAAGACAAGAAGAAGAAGCCAGAGGTCATCTTGGATTTAGATGAAGAGGATCAAGATGAGGAAAAAGAAGTGCCTATGGAAGAGCCACAAGGAGGCATGTCAGAGAGACAATTCCTAGATGCACTTGGAAAGTTGAGTAGGAAGGACACTAAGGCAGACTTACCTATGTTTCTTGGTAAGATGAATCTAGAGGAGTGCCTTGATTGGATTGAAGGCAGAAATTAGAAAGTGAAGATTGCCAAATCAAGAATGAAAGGACCAGCCTTGAGTTGGTGGAATTTTATTCAAAATGAGAGGATAGAAGATGATAGGAACCCTATCTCTACATGGAGGAAGATGGTACTTGAAATCAAGAAGCAATTTGTCCCTAAGGATTATGAAGTCAACTTGAACAAGAAGTTGTACAACTTGAGATAGAAGGACATGGACGTGAGCACCTACACAGAGGAGTTTCACAAGATGACATTGAAAGCCAAGATGCCTAAGAATGAAAAACAGAAGCTTGCAACGTATCTTAATGGCCTCAAGATCTCCATTCAAGATGAATTAACTCTCTTTAACCCAGAGACAGTCCATAAGTGCTTTCAAATGGCACTAAGGATTAAGGATAAGCAGAGAAGAAAAGGGGATTTTAATAGCAGTAGCAGAGGCAGAGGAAATCAGAACTTTAGGGGTAGGGGCAGATTCCAAAACAGAGAAAATTCTCTAAGACCCCAGGGTGGCAGATTTCAAGAAGGCAGTCAAGGGGTTGCTGACAGAGACAATGCTAATAAGGGTCAGTTTAGGGGCAGAGGAAATGGAAGAGGGAAAGTTGGGGTAGAGGTCCCAATGTGTTTACAGAAAGGTGTTTCTCTTGCAATCAGATTGGACATCAATCCTTTAGGTGCCTGGAGAAGATGGGAAACACTACTGCAAATTAGAAAGATAGAAGGGTGTAACTCCTTCAAGAAGAGGACTGTCAAAGCACCGCAAGTTATCAAACAACCTCTTCCAAGTCTGCAACACCTGAGAGTGGAGAATGCATCATGTTTAATAGATCCCTCATCATGCTAGCCACCAAGGAATAGCCCCAAAGAAACAACTTGTTCAGAACCACTTGCAAGGTGAAAGGAAAAGTTTGCAAGGTAATAGTAGATTCAGGTTCTTCTGAAAATTTGGCTTCTAATGAAATGGTGACTAAGTTAGGATTGGAAAGAATGCCTCATCCTAACCCCTATAGAGTCTTTTGGCTAACCAAGGAACAACAAATTGTGGTGAAAGAGTAATGTTGGGTTGAATTCAAGATAGGTGGATATCATGATAAGGTTCTTTGTGAGATAGTGGATATGGATGCATGCCACCTTCTTCTTGAAAGGCCTTGGCAACATGACACAAGTGCCCAACATGATGGTAAGCAAAATGTGATTTATTTGTCCAAAAATGGTGAAAAGTTTACAATGACTCCTTTGATTGATGATTGCAAAGAGAAGGTCATTTCTAGTTCAGTTATGTTGGTAGGTGAAAAAGAGTTTTTGGCTAACCTCAAGGAAGAGAAAGTGCCATGTTTTGCAGTGGTCATCAAGCCCAAGGATGTGAATCCCAAGAAGGTCAAAGTGCAGCAACCTCTTAGGAGGATTGGACCAAAGGAAGTGGAAGAACTATTGGAGAGGTTTTAGGATGTGATAGCCGATGAAGGCAAGGATGCCCTTCCACCAAAGAGGGAGATTAGTCATTGCATTGATCTCATCCCTGGATCCACCCTACCAAACCAAGCAGCCTACAAGTTGACTCCAGAGAAAAATGCTGAAGTGGCAAGGCAAATCTAGGACTTGTTGGATAGAGGGCTTATCAAGAGGAGTATTAGTCCATGTGCAGTACCTACAGTACTTGCACCCGAGAAGGAAGGAACATGGAGACTATGCACTGATTCTAGGGCCATCAACAAGATCACTATCAGGTATAGATTTCCAATGCCTAGAATGGAAGATTTAATGGATTGCTTGGGTAGGGCTAAGTATTTTACCAAGATAGATCTAAAAAGTGGTTATCACCAAATCAGGATAAAGGAGGGGGATGAGTGGAAAACTGCCTTCAAAACCAATGAAGGACTATTTGAATGGGTTGTCATGCCTTTTGGCTTGTCAAATGCACCAAGCACCTTCATGAGATTGATGAATGAAGTGCTAAAACCTTTCCTTAACATGTTTATTGTTGTGTATTTGGATGATATATTGGTTTTTAGTGACAGCAAGGAAGACCACATAAGGCATATCCATCAAGTGCTCAGGAGGCTTCAAGAGGAGAAGTTGAGAATCAACCTTGACAAATGTGTCTTCCTACAAGAAGAGTTCATATTCTTGGGGTTTGTCATCTCCAAGGGTAGCCTAAAAATGGATCCAAGTAAGGTTGAAGCCATTCTTAATTGGCCAACACCTACAACAGCCTCTGAGGTAAGGAGTTTCCATGGTTTGTGTAGCTTTTATAGAAAGTTCATTAAAGGGTTTAGTGGCATTTGTGCTCCACTTGTTGACACCATAAAAGGGGGCAAGAAATGTGTGTTTGTATGGACAAATGAGGCCAACCAAGCCTTTGAACTATTAAAGAAAAAAATATCAGAACAACCGGTCCTTAATCTTCCTGATTTTGACAAGGTTTTTGTGGTAGAGTGTGATGCAAGTAAGAGGGCTATAGGGGGAGTCCTAAGTCAAGATGGGAGGCCTGTAGCCTTCTTTAGTGAGAAGTTAAATGAGGCAAAACAAAACTACTCCACCTATGATCTAGAGTTATATGCCATGGTTCAGTCATTGAGGAAATGGAGACACTACTTATTGCCAAAGGAATTTATAGTTTTTACTGATAACCATGCATTGAGCTTCTTAACAGGCAGCAGAAGTTAAACCATAGACATGTCAAGTGGATGGAGTACATCCAAGCATACACCTTCTCCATAAAACACAAGAAATGAGTGGCCAATAAGGTAGCCAATGCCTTAAGTAGGAGGAATCTTGTTGTGCAGAACATATAATTGGAAAGTACAGGTATTCATGCCATCAAAGATCAGTATGTAGCAGATGAAGACTTCAAAGAGCCATACCTATCTTGCAAGGCCATGACAGGAAGGTATAACATTGATTTTTCTAATTTTTTGTTACAAGATGGATATCTTTTCAAGGGTAACATGTTGTGTATCCCAAGGGGGTTTGTTAGAGAGAACATTATCAAGGAAAAGCAATGTGGCAGCATGTCAGGTCACTTTGGTATTGACAAGACCCTAGAATTGGTTAGGAGATACTTTTTTTGGCCCAAGTTGCCAACCGATGTAAGGAAGTTTGTTGAAACTTGTCAAATTTGCCAAAGAGCAAAGGGGGCATACATCAAATGTAGGTTTATACACTCCTCTACCTATTCCTTCAAAGCCTTGGGATTCCATAAGCATGGATTTTGTACTTGGTTTGCCTAGGACCAAGAATGGACATGATAGCATCTTTGTGGTTGTTGATAGGTTCTCAAAAATGGTTCACTTTATCCCATGTAAAACCACACATGATGCCTCACACATAGCAGGTCTTTTCTTCAAGGAAATAGTTAGATTAAATGGTTTACCTTTGTTAATCATCTCAGACAGAGACCCCAAGTTCATAGGACACTTCTGGAGGACACTTTGGAAGAGACTAGGTACAAACTTGTCATTATCATCTACCTATCATCCTCAGTCTCATGGATAAATAGAGGTGATTAATAGGTCATTTGGCAACCTCCTAAGATGCCTAACAAAGGAGCGGGGTGCTAGTTGGGATTCAATTTTGGCTCAGGCAGAGTTCTCATACAATGACACTATCAATAGAAGCACCGGCCTCTCTCCTTTCCAAATTGTTTATGGCACTCACCCAAGGGGTATTTTGGAACTTAGGGAGGTTAAAGGACTAGAAAATAGTAGTGCCTTGGCTGAAGACTTGGTTCAAGTCATGAAAGATGTCAATGAACAAGTACAACAGAAATTGATGTCCACTTCTTAGAAGTACAAACAGTTTGCTGATAGGAAAAGAAGGGATTTGTAGTTCAAAGAAGGGGATTTGGTAATAGTCCATCTGAAGAAGGAGAAGCTCCCTGCAGGTAAACATACCAAGCTGCTCATGAAGAAGATTGGGCCTGGTGAAGTGCTCAAGAAATATGGAGAAAATGCATATAAAATCAAACTTCCGGATGGCATTGTTTTGTCTCCAATTTTTAATGTTTCAGACCTTTATCCCTATAAAGGAACTGATCTTTAGATTGTTGTTGAAGAAGATCAAACTGATCAGACACTCCAGGAACTGATTCCTTCATCTCCTGATCAGATTGAGTGCATTTTAGATAAGAGGATTGCAAAACAAACCAGGAGGCACACCTATCATGAATACTTGGTGAAGTGGTTAAACAAACCTCAGGACGATACCACTTGGATGAGCAGAGTAGACATTGAGAAGGCAGGTTTCACATTTCACAACATTCCAACTCAAGAGACTTGAGTTCTATTTGCCAATGGGTGTATGGTGCAAGGCACCTAGGAGCAGTCTGACACCTCAAGAATTTTTTATGCATTTTGATAAGCTATGTTTTGTTTTGTTTGTATGTGTTGTAATAAGGCTTTATCCATGTTTGTATGGTCCCTTTTGTGTGGTCAAGATGATTGAGGTGACCCTATAAACCTCAATCATTCTTAGTCCACTTGGACCCTTGTTGATTCAATTAGGCCTAGTAGGTCTAATGAAGTTTCTTTGAGTCTTTTTGGTTGTTCTAGTGTTTTTGCATGGTCTAGGGAGTATGATGGTAGTTTGATCCCATTGGACAAGCTAAACTCATCGACCATCTTGGTGTAAATGCAAAAATACCATATTGTCCAATGTTGCCAATAGTGTCAATGACACATTGGCCAGTTGCAACTCATTTTAGATAGTTGAAACTACTTTGGGAGGTTGTCTACCAACTTGGATCAGTTGATATGATGGAAATCTTACTTAGTATAGGGGAGGTGTGACTGTATGGAGTTTTGGGCACAGAAATCAAGAAACTAGACTATTTTTCCCTATTTTTCTTCTGTTGTACAGCCTGTATGGATTGGCCAGGTGAGCAAATGCAATTTTCCTAAAACTAGACTAAGTTAGGTTTCAAATGCAACTTGTTTGAGGGTTTGAAGTGGTCGGAGTAAAAAGTTATTGATTTTTCTTTCAAAACTGGTCTAGAAACCCTATTTTCTAGGGTTTGCCACCTAAATCCGGCCCTAGAATGCATTCCCACTAGTGAAAATTCATGGAAACTGGTGAAATGTAGGCTAGGGATGTGTATTCTAGGATTCCAAAAGCATTTTTCTGGGAAAGACCGTCTTCTATTTTTTTGGTGATGCCATAGGTCAAGTATTACCATGTATTTAGCTTGTTTTATGCTATTTGCTATTGTAGGTGACAGAATCCAGACAAGGTGAATGAAAGAATGGTGGTTTTGTGTTGTATGGACATTGTAGAAGCATTCCAAATTCCTACCCTTGACCTATGAACCCAATCTAACCCCTTTGCTTTGTAACCTAGACCTAAAATGATCAATTAGGCCTAGAGACCTAGTAGGAGTTTTGAGTTGAAGGAATAGAGTTGGGATTGGAGATTTGGAGGTTTGTTAGAGTCCCATAAAGGGTATTCAAAATCACCATTTGTTTGCCTAGTCATTTGGGATTTTGTCATATGGTGTGAAGAAAACTAGTTTAGGAGGACTAGTAGCCTCACTAGGCCTAGTCAAGGTTGGAGAGTTTTGGAAAGTTGGGAACCAAACCAACTATTGGAAAGGTGTTTGTAGACCATCCTTATGGTGTAGAAATAGTCTTAGGGGTTATACAATAGCCTAGACCACAAATCCATAATTTGCACTTGGTAAGTAACTTGGCTTGGTTGAAGGCTAGGTGAGTGGGTGAGTGGGTAGTAAACCATTGTGTTGTTGCTTCCCTTGTGCCACCTCTGCATCACATAGGGACATTCTCTGGTCACTAATCATGTTTATCAATTTCTTCTTTCTACTCCCTAGCCTTAGGTTGATATTCTAGATCAATTACCTCTAGACTAGTGACTGTCTCGATCAGTGTATTCAGGGGCTCCATCTGTACTTCTACTTCTGGGGACTCTTCCCTATCAGTATTCTTACCTTTCAACCCTACCTCTATGCTTCCCATCTTTTCTTAAGTATGGTGGAGTAGGGTTTGAATAGGATGATTAGTCACATCCTTAAATACATCATCATCAAAAAAATCAATTGTAACACTCAATGGAAGAGGCTTATTCACTTCTCTTTCCAATGATTTATTGATGGCTTCTTGTGCCATTTTAGATTTAACTTTGATTATATTTTTTGTAGGCACATCATACTGCAGCTCCTTGACTACATTTAGGGTAGGATTAGTTGATTTTTATACTGCTGCTGGAGGTGATATTTCCCCTCTCATATGTACTCCTCAGTACCTGCTTTGTCTGGGCACAATCACTCCATTTAGGAGATCCTTCTCTATCCCAAGTAATGTTCTAATTGGAACATGATCCCTTTCTTCATCCTCTAAATCTTCCTCCTCTTCCATTTTAGGTTCCTGAGGTGTAGATATGGGAATTGCTTTGAGTACAGGATCTACAAGGGGTGACAAAGGCTGATACATCAATGATACTCCTTCAGCTATGATCTCCTTTGCTACTCTAGATGAACTAGGCTCAACCAACTTGGTCCTAAGGATTTGTCTCTTGTGCACCAGGAAGTTATCATATCCCTATTCCTCTCTCTCTTTTCTTTTTCTTTTTTGGTCATAGGTTACTGCTACACCCTTATCTTTCAGCTCATTCACCCTCTTGACCACCAAATTCTTGGTCTTCTCCATAACCTTTGCAGTTAGGACATCTATGGATGTTTCATCTCCTTGTGTGAGGTCTAGGGAAGAAATGGTATCATTGTATATCTTCTTCTTCTCATATTTAGGATCTATAATATCATCACCATCTCTTTTTAGCCAAGGAGGTACTTTTGGCTACCTAATTGTCCTTATTAAGGTTTAGCCTCTGGTATTCCCATTTTCTTACCTCATGCTCATCGTCACAGTCAAACCAATAGTCTTCAAGGTGCATTTTATGTTTATACTTCTTGTTGAATCTTTTCTCAACTCTATGGTAGGGGTCATAATCCCTAGCCAGTGGAAACAACTGTAAGTTTAGATTCTTCAAATCTGACTCTGCATCCTTAGCATTTTCCAGTGACCCTACTAGGAACCAGACACTTTCTATAGGAAACTTCCTATAGGGTTTCCCTTATTTCTTCTTTGACAACTCAAAAATTGGGAGTTGTTGCCTCACCATCTCCATTAGGACTATCTTATCTGAGGTATACTAGGGTAACATGAATGGTTAGCCACTAAAAACCTCCATCCAGATGTATGAGTAGGTCTTGGCCTGGATGAACCAAGAACCATATGCACTGATCAATTTGGTGGCTCCCACCAAAAATATTTTAGTTCTATCTCCCTCCAAGAGCCTAATAATGTGCTTTATAAAGCAGTCATTCACCAATCTATAATGTTGCACTGTCCGCCTTATCTCCAACTAGGAGTAGTGTTTCCAGGGAGTCTTCTCATGGGTCAATCTACCCATCTTGCCTATTGTCTGCAGACCATTGAAGGTGCCCTTAGCTGCACAGGCATAAACTAGATATGAGGTCATTCTGAAGACCCTCTCTTTCATTCTCTTCTACTTAACCAGTTGTTCATAGAGGGCATCACTAATGTTTTTAGCCCATTGGATCTTTTCATCCATTTCAATGACCATTCTAATCAACCTGAGCATCTAGGTCTGAAAGTTACGGTAGTGCACCATCCCCTTCATCCTACTCAATAGGAAGATAATTTACTAAACTTCCTAGTTGAAGTCATACTTATATAAATGTTGGGGAATTTTAGTAGTTGCCTTGGCCTTGCTGGCCAGATCTCTCCATCCTAGGAAGACGACCTTCCTACAATTCTTCTGATTGGCATTGAATTATTTGGTAAGTGCCTCCATGTCTAGCAGATACATCCCTCTAGATAAAGGCAGATTGAATACCTCTATAATGTCATCTATAGAAAAATTTGCATAGATCGTTCCTTGTTTCTCCACTCTCCTGGTGATGATGTTGTAGTTATGAACACAGGCAAACAGCAATTCTAGAGACTTTGCAGCATAAGGGAATCTAGCTGCATAGTACATCCCAAAAGTGACTATGTTCTTAAGCATAGGGTGATCTTCCATGGCATTTATTCTTACCCTAAATGCTTCCAGATTTGTATCACCACAATGTGTATCCTCTACAAACCCCTATTTGTTAGAAATATTATGTGGCTTAGGAAAAATCTTGTTTTTATACTTTGCATCTCATTAGTCCATCCTTGGCTGAGACATTTTGTCCTACCAATTAAACATGCCAGTCTCAAATGATAGCATATAGCTATCTAGGGTTAGCACATACTATCTGTGTTTTTAAGGAGATAAAATGTTTGAACCCTATGAATTCAACTAGCCATTGCATGAATACTATTATTATTCATCATTTACCCTCTTTTCAGAACAATCACAATATATTCTTTGAAATAACCAGTGGGATAGTGTTTCATACGTACCTATGAATGCTTCCTTAACCTGATATTGAGGTGATAATGATCGAATTGATGCACTGGATAGGACACTTTTCTGCAATCTACTCTCTGGTTTGGCTCTGGTTTGTAATGGACTCTCTCGTAGTGAAATTTTAAAATTCTGAATGCAACTATGTTGATTATGATGATAAAATCCCTTTTAACTTAGTATTGTGATTTTAGGGCTTATTAATGGTGTAGGGGATTTTTGATAAGTTCAATTGACAAGATCATAGGAGATTGCTACAGGTGTCCATTGGTGTTAGTTCAAATTTAAATGCCAACAACTTTTGCATATCATTAAATGCAATAAGAATGGGGATATGAGGATGGATATCTTGTGTGGAATATCTGTATGGATATCCAGATGAGAATATTTGGATGATGTCAGCATGGGTCGAGTCAACCATCATTGACCAAAGATTCACCATCAGGTTCTATTCTCATTCAGGATAAGTCAGGATGTCTATGTGGACATGTGGCATCATGTCATTGGTTACGTGAAGGAGATGGATATTAGGTCAAGGTCTGGACATTATGTTGTAAAATATCCATCTAGTCAGAATGTCCAAATGAGGTTAGTAGGAGGGGACTCCTTTAGTGTAGCGTGATAGAATGACATCATCAGGATGGGGAGATTAAAATAAGGTCATGACAATACAAATACGAAATATCCCTATGAGCCAATATCTAAGTGGCATAAGCATGTTTAATGTTCTTCATGGGGTCAAGATGACATGACATCATCAGGATCAGGATGCTAAAATAAGGTTCAGATATTAGCTAGGCTAATATCCATGCGCTCTAACATCTGGGTGATATCATTGGGGTAAAGTTCATTATATAATGAGGATGTGATGTCATCGAGATCAGGACATTAAGATAATATCTAGATATTAAAAAATATGGAATATCCATATGCCTAAAATTTTGGATGATGTCAGCAGGGCACTTCCTAGTGTTCAATCAGGGTTATTATGATGTCATCGGGACATGGATCTTAAAATAAGGTCCGGATATTAAGTTAAGGTCTGGATGTTTTCTAATATCCATGCATGTGATGTCCAATTCATTAAGTGATTTAAATTTGATGTCTAGATGTTGGCGGGGTCTGGATATTAAGGTAATGTCTAGATGTTTTGAAATATGAATATCCAAATGACCCATTGACCAAACTTTGACTGCCTATAACTTCTTTGTTTTAATGAATTTTTGGGTGCTTCAAAAAGAAATTCTGCTTAAAATTTAATGCTCTTTCATTTGGCATAGTTTATGATGAGAAATTCTAATTTTGGAGATTTTACATATATCTCAAGGTCCTGACATGCTGAGGATGACATCTTGATGTGCATTTGATACTATTTTACTATACTACCCAAAGCCAAAGGGCACAAAACAAGCCAAGCAAAAAGTTGGGTCCCTATTTTGCTAGGGTAAAATGGAGCGTGTTGTGTGACCACACAACAACTTGTCACCAAAGAAAACAACTACAATTCAAATAATTCAAGAGATGAAGACAAATTAGGACATAATGTTCTGACTCTTATCAGATATAAGTACTCATATCTTCCTGAATGATATCATGCTCATTAGCATAACACTATAATGAGAAGGAATCAGGTGTGTGCATGTGATTCATTTCCTTCATCTTGAAGATAATTTAAAAACACCAGTAGTTAGTGTTAAGCTACATAGTTGGATTTAACCCTCTAAGCCAACCTTGGATAGAGCCTTGCTACCAGCAAGCATCCATAGCCTTGGCAAGGTTATCTTTGCAATTCTCCCAAGTAGAGCCCCACTGCCAGTCAGGCATCCATAGCCTTGGTAGAGTTACTTGGATGACCTAGATATTTCTTTTCTCTTGTTTTAGCCTTCATAAGATATGATCATGTAAGCTCATTTGCAAGGTGTGGTCACTTGCTTAAATAGGCTAAGAATTACAATGGTATGAAGGGCAAACCTTTAGATTTTTCACTTAACACAAACACTAGCATCTTCAACAAATCCAAGTTTGTTAGGTGTATTCTTATGAGGATCTCCTTGAATAATTAAGAGTTATCAGTGATGAATATGATATCACAGACCTGATCAAAGGTACCTAAACTAACAGGAGTTATAGCCTATATGGGAATTTGTATTTCTTTCCTAAATTCTAACAATTTCACTAGTTTTCTGAAGTGGGAAGGTGCACCATGTTGCCTAACCAAAATAAGGACTCAATAGCACACAAAAAAAGCTAAGACCCAAAGCAATCTATACAAACAACTATACAAAATGTACAATGATACATGATCCTGACATGACCTACCTAGGCCTAAAAGTAATGTGTGAGGAATTCTCCATTGACTAGAAATGGAACATCCTTACCTATTAAAATCTTAAGTATGTAGGTGTTGTCACCTAAACTTTTTGATATCTAAAAGGGACCTATCTAGAGTTTGTCCATATTTTTCATGATCACCTTTCTTTTCATGAGATTTATCCCATGATAGGACCAGGTCTGATATCCTAAAAGCTTTTATTTTGGCTCTTTTGTCAAACTAGTGCTTGACAATAGCCTAATGTTTGGCAAATTGATCAATTGTCCTATCTCTTTTCTCTTCTAAGTGTATCAATTGCAATAGTCTAACCTCCTATTTATTGTCTATGCCTAGGTATTCTTAGGCAAATTGCATGGTTGGAATTTTTAGGGTGACAGGGAGGATAGGATCCACCCCATTCACTAACTGGTAGGGAAAATTTCCCAATGCAATCTTAACTCTTGTCTTGTCTACCCATAGGGCATACTTGAGTAATGTGTTCCATTCTCTAGGGTTCTTCTCAATTAACTTCTTGATGATATTCAATAGGTTCTTGTTAGTGAATTCAACTAGGCCATTACCTTGGGGATAGTAATTAGATAAAAAAATTAAGATTATCCCATGATCGATGCCTAATTTGAAAAATTAAGAGATGAAAAATCAGTACCATTATCACAAACTAGAGCATAGGGGATTCCATACCTTGTGGTGATATTGCTTTCTACAAACCTGATCACATCATTTGTGTTACATGGCTTGGTGTAATAGTCTGTAATAGTCAGCACATACCTATGTCACACAAAGGATGGAGGATTGATAGGTCCAATGAAGTCCATGCCCTATTGTGTGAATGGGAACATCTCCATCATAGGCTGTATTGGCTGAGCTACATACTTCTCTTTGTTTGAACTAGTTTGACATGTATGGAAAAACTTGATGTGGTTAGCTGTATCTCTAAAGATAGTTGGCCAATAATATACAACCCTTAGGATGGTGTGTGTGGTGGCCAGGTGTGATCCTGTTGGCAAGAGACACTACAAGGCATGTCATGTGTTATCATTGATGGAAACTAAGTCCATTCCACACATCCATAGTGCAGTATCAAATCATATCGGAAGTCAGTTCCAAAATCTATCTAGTTTGGATAGACAGGAACAAGGTATATGGTAGAGTTTAGTATTTTGGTTAGCAGATCTCTCCAGTTAATCATTGTGTGTTGTGAAGATGAGGGAGTATAGAGGAATTTCAGGACCATCTGAATCCAAGATTTCAGCCTCCAGTGACAAAGGGATTAAAAGTTATGAGCATCTGAGTACCGGGTCCTAATATGATAGAACAATTCAGTGAAGAACAGGCTAACTTGTGTTAGATCCTTGTGCAGATCTAGTAGAAGTGTTTTGGTGAGTTGTGTATGGGATATAATGTTAGTGGCTGACATATATGGTGAACTACAAGTGTTATTTCTGGTACGCATCAATATTGGTGTATGGATTCAGCCGATAGAACAGAGTACTTGTATTGTTTGTTAAGTTCTTCATAATTCTGACAGAAAGGTGACTGAATTTATTGAGGCAGATATATATAGTTGATGCATTCGAGTGTATTGATATATATGGTATGCGAATATGGAGTAAGTGTGAAAAGGGCAGATAGAAGTGCAAAAGAGAAGAGATCTAAGGTCTAGATCATGGCAAAGTAGTAAACAGGATAGAGTGAAGATGAAGTGTGTAAGATCAGTATTCTGTGCCTAATCAGAAATTCTTGCATTGGCAGATGTTATTCATCAGTTCAAACAATCTTTAATCTTCTTGTAATCATTTTGTAGGCAGTGAGCCCAAAGGCATGTGCCTTCCCATTTGTAATACTTTTAATAGAGTATAATCTTTGTGGGTTAACCCACACCATGGTTTTTCCCTTAATTGGGTTTCCACTTTAAAAATCTTAGTGTCAATTGTGTTATTGTGCTTCTACTCATATGTTATTGATTCTTACTTTTCATGGTTAAATCATTAATCTGTTATTAAGTGGTAAACAAGAATTAGTATTAAAGTTTTGAGACAACTTATTCACCCCCCCTCTTAGTTGTCTATCCTAATTCCAACAAATCCATGGGTTGTACCAAACTTATCATGTAGTTCAAGAAGGTCTTCAATAGCCTCTTGTTTGTCTAAGCATCTGAGGTATATTCCTTCATAATTTCTCTTGAATAGGACTCCTCCTTTGAGCATATATTTATGTAATTTGATCCTTAGGGCCCTTCTTTGGGATGCATACATTCTATGTGGGCACCTTCTTATGATCAAGATATGCCTGATATCTAAATACCAGTCATCATGCCTATAAGAATCTACTGTATATTGTTGACTTGTTAGGTTAGGATCTATTTCTGCAATCATTTGATTGAGAGCTTGTCATCTAACCAATTTCATGGGGGTTATGTCCATATCATACTCTTGCAACATATTAATCCACTTTGCTCTCTTCTCTCCCGATTCACTTTGCATGAGGAGCATCTTGGCAGCTAAATCAGGCACTACTACAATGACTTTACTTCTTAGGATATAATGCCTGAACTTCTTCATAGCTCTGACTAGGGAAAGAGCTTGTCTCTCCACATCCATATATCTTAGCTCAACATATTTGAATAGAGAGCTCATGAATGAAATGGGATTTTCTTCCTTCTATTCACTCCTCTGAGTTAAGACAGTTACGCATGTGTGTTCTAATGCAAATGAATCTATGCAGAAATTTTTGGTATAATTACGACTGATTAGTACCGGAGCATCTGTAATAGCCTTCTTTATATCCTTAAATGTTACCTTTGTCTCTGGAGTCCATTCAATCTTAGCATCCTTCATTAACATGGCATTGAGAGGTCTTACTACTTCTACAAATCTAGTAATAAACTTCCTAACAAAATTGATCTTACTAAAGTAAGACTTTAGCTCCTTCCTGCTTCCTAGAAGTTGTAACTTCCTGATTGAATCTACCCTGGCAGGGTCAATGGTTATCTCATTTTCAGATATGACATGACCCAACAACTTGCTTGTGGTCACCCTAAAAATGCATTTCTTTGGATTCAGGGATGCCAAATTTCTCACATTTCTTTAGCACTTTCCTGAGGTCTTCTATGTGATTACCTCTTTGTTTTTAGAATACTATTAGATCATCCATGTATATTACTACGCAATGACCTACTAGTCCACTAAATGCTATATCCATAGCTTGCTGGAAAGTTGCCCCAGCATTGATCAAGCCAAATGGCAAGCATATGTAGGCAAAAATTCCCCACTTAGTGGTGAAGGTAGTCTTCAATCTATTTATATTATCAACCATCACTTGCTTGTAGCCTGAGAAACTATCTAGGAAGGACATCATCTATGCACCATTTACTATCTAGAGGACTTCATCCAAAGAAGGCAAAGGATAGTTATCCTTCTCATATGCTCTGTTTAGGTTTCTAAAATCCACACATAGGTGTATATCTCCATTTTTCTTTCATACTGGTACTAGATTGGTAACCCAGGTTGAATTCCTAACTGGAAAGATGATCTTTACAGTAAGCAATTTTTTGACTTCCTTAAAAATGAGGGGCTTTAGCAATGCATTTACTGGTCTTTGTTTCTGCCTAAATGGTTTGGCATCAGGTTTCAATGGGATGGTGTGAGTTATAATGGAAGTATGATTGGTCTTGAACTCATCATATGTCCATGCTATGACATGAATGTAGTCTTTTAAAGATTGGGCTATCCCTGCTCTTTCTTCTTTAGTGCAGACTTTGCCTATCAAGACATTCCTTTTATCTTGATCTTGTCCTATGTTGATGGGTTGATACTCTCCTCCATCTATCTTAGGGAGAGCTTTCTGCTTGATCATGTTTTCCAGATCAAAAGATCATTCTAGTTCAATCAGCCCCTTGGGAATCTTGTTGCTGGGTAGATCAACTATCTCTTCTTCATCCCAGGTATGATCTTCCAAGTTCTTTTCATCTAATATCTAAGCTTCAAATATATCCCTATTGGCAATAAAGTCAAGAATGTGCTAATCATCATCAAACACTTGAAAGTTGGTGACATTATCAGGAATGGATGGTGTTGATACCAACTCTACTGAAAACCTCTTCATCCCTAATATGTATAAAGGCCTCAATGTGCTAGTAGCATGTGCTAATGCATCTGCTCTGTGATTTAGCTCTGTTGGAACATGCATGATGTTAAAAGCATCAAAACTTTCTATTAAATCCCAGACTCTGTGTCTATAACTTGATAACCTTTTGTAATTGCATGCATAGATGTCTCTAATTTGCTTTACTACCAGTTCTGAGTCTCCAAAGACATGTGGAACTTTCAAATTCTTCTTTAGAGAAAACAACAAGCCATGAATTAGAGGAAACTACAGTCTGCATGCTGCCAAGAATTATTCCCTTGTGGATTCGCAAGGTCTATTCCTACTCCAGCTCCTAATTGCTTAGATTTAGAGCCATCAAATCTAAGTGTCCATAGTTTATCTTCCATCAATGATTTATCCAGACCTTTCTTTTCTTGTTTAGAATGTGCAGCTACTCTTGTAGATATCCATTTGATCTTTAGTGGTTCATTATTTACCACATTAGGATGTTCTAATGGAACTGTCACACCTGTATCTTGCTCCTTCTGAGAATCATCATGTTGAATTTTATTTTCCTTCATGATCTTGATGTCCTCACATCTCTCGGCTAAAGATGATACCACTTCCTTTTCTATGGAGATCAGATCATCATCAACATGAATGTACAGATACTTCTCTTCTGTTAGCATCAGGCTTGAACATAAGCATTTTTCTTTAGCTACTATATGCAGACACTAGGCACATGATGTTTCTGCATAAGGTACTTCATGTAACCTGCACCATCCTTTAATTAGTACCTAACTAGGTGGAATTCCTTTGAGGATATGCCCTTGAACTTGTTTCAATAAGAACTATTCAAAATGAGTCAACCAACTTCCCCTGTCTTCATCAAATAATTCATAATCTGATTCAATGAAACAATCAGTCCCTGATGTGACTATGTCTACTTTATCATCAAGATATGCATCTTCACATTTAACAAAGCTTCTTCTATACTAGGTATCATGATATTTACTTTGCATGCTTCTTGTTCATGTTTCCCTGTATGTGGAGAAAACAAATGATCATAGACATGAATGTTAAACACTTCACATTTCTGATGAAAACTACTTATCTTCTATGCATATTCTCTCTACTGCATATATAATGTCCAGACATGCTTCACATGTGTCTTCTGAATGTGCATCTTCATGTAGTCTACACCATCCTCCCATGAGTATGTCCTTAGTAGGTGCCCTTGTCAACTGACATTCTTGAACCCTACTAAACAAATATCTTTGAAACTCAAGGACATTATCAACTTCACCTTCATCAAAGGAACTACAATCAAATTCTATCATTGACCTTGCCTTTGGCGCAATCCTATTGATTTGGCTACCTTCATCTATGTGTCTGCACATCAACACTTCTTCTATTCTAACTGTTTGAGGTCTTAATGCATACACTCTTGGTTCAACATCTACATACAATATCGTATTTCTATGATTATACTCGGTTATCATGCATTTCATCTTAGGTTCAGCTTCTATTCTGAGCTAATTAGGAATGCCTCTCCATGGCAACCACATGTGGGAGAAATTAGTAGCCATGTAACCATTTAAAGTCTTAGACCAATCTTTACTAAGGAGCATGCCATATGTATCAAGGATATCAATGACTTGGATATCTATTAGTATTGTACCCTTGGGTCAGTTGCAAGTTGCATGTGAATGTGATTCAATTCTCCTACCACACTGACCACTAACTTATCTAGTTGGGTTACTTTATTGAGTGACTTCACAGAATGTAGACCTAATGTCCTACATATGAATAGGGGCATCACATTGGTGGAAGCACCTAAATTGACTAGGCAATTATGTAGATATTTACCAAAAATCCTAAGTGTGAGTAGGAAAGGAGGTGACTCAGGTTTCTCTTTGTACATGGTCATTTTTGCTACATCTACAATATGGACTATGGATTTGTCTTTAGGTCTGATAGCATGATCCCTGGATATAGGATCTCTAATAGGGGTATGGCTGGGATTATGACCTGGATTTTCTTCTTTAGCTAAAGGCTCATCTAGTGACTTTTAGAAGGCTTTCTTAATGACAGGGGGTTTCAACAACTTTGATAGGGACAAACTAATCTTTATCCTCTGCATTTCATTAGCTAGGTAAGTAACCAACTTATCAGATTTAGGCAATTGGTTTATACCTTGTGCTAGCATTGCATGTGTAGATGATGTAAAATATTGTGGATTCACCTTTGGAGGTCCAGGATTATTGCTGGCCTTAGGATCTAGAGGCGTGTTGAAGTTATTGGGAGGGATAGTTGTCGTCAATTGACCAATAGGGTGATTTGCATTGCCCCTCAGGTTGTAGTTATGTCTTCCCTAATATTGTTGATATGCATGAACTTCTTCAGCTTCATGTTCAGGTTCATTCTCATCTTCATAGGGAAAAACTTGATCGGTGATAAGTCAAATCCATGACTCATTTATTTCTTTATATTTCTTGTTTCAAAAGACTTTTATAAAAGATTATGGCATATACATATATATTATTATAATTAAATTTGTCTCTTGGATGGATTATGCACATGTTTAGTATTCATTTCCTTTTGATGCAATCTCTTAACGTATTTACTTGAATTACATTTTTAAAGTGCATATCTCATGAATTGTTGTATAAGTGGTTTGTGTTTGCATAAGGATTACAGTGGTAAGACTTCCAATGGCCTCTAAATCCCTCTGGAACCCCTTTTCCTTCGAAGAGCCTGAACTCTAGATGGCTCCAGATGCCATTACTTTCCAATAGAGCCATCCTCCCCTCGAGTTGATGACTATTATTGGTTGATCCTAGGACTACTCAAAAGGTCCAGCAACGTAAAAATGACCCATGCCTCAATTAAGGCAGCTATTATGATCTAAATCTCCACGTCACTCTATTTTAGTGACTAACCGAAATAGTTGTTAATTGGCATCAATTCCAACTGAAGTCACTGCCACCAAGTGCCACGTATTCCATGAAATCACTCAAGTTCACCAATAGCCAAGTCGATACAAATCTCTGATCTTCAGTAACTCGCGGTGGAATCATCAATGTAATAAATAAGCAACTAGCTTTAATTCCAGTTCATTGTAGTTAGGTTCGCTAATAGTTATCTCCATTTAATAAAGCTTGACTATATAAATAGGAGTAGGTCATCTCTTTAAGTTAGTTCTAGATTTTGATAGCAAGTTGTAATCGTTTATATTTCCAGTTAGAGGAAAACTCCTCATTTTTCCAATTCTATAGCCATGTCCATTTTTGGACTTTGATTTAATGCAAATGAAGGGGGAATTCTTCTGAAAGTTTGTTCAAATCTCAGAGGATTGTCTCCAACTGGGAAAGTAGGGCTTGCTTCCCCAAACTAGAGGAGATCACTCAATATTTTATGCAATTCTATTTTGTCTTTTTGTTTAGTGAAATTATCTATCTATGTTAACTTTGTGATATGTTCTCTCTTTTTTGTATAACTATTTAGCTAGTTGTCACCTATAGGTTTGTTTTATCAATTCTAAAAATAGTAAAAATAGGATTGTGATTTCAACAACACTAATATATTCAGAGTGTGTCTTTTCTATGACTTGACAATGGATTCAATTACCTTGATGTTTTGTTTCAACATTTAAGATAGTTTCCTTTCAAGAAAGTGTGTTTACTTTCAAAAGTAATTAGACTAGTTTTCTTTCAAGCAATTGTGTTTATTTCTAGAGCAATTAGAATAGTTTCTTTCCAAGTATGTGTGTTTCCTTTCAAGCAAATAGATAGTTTCATTTCCTTTCATGTGTGTTTCTTTTTGCAAGATTTGTAAACTAGACTTTGTCCACCAACCACCAATTTGGATTCACTCCAAAATCCCCCACACTAAGTCTTATCGTAGATCACTTCAGACACCTCTAGATTGATAATTAAATGATGTTGAATTAATGAAAACTACTATGACCTCATCATTTTTGGTGCCATTGCCAAGGATGTAATCTACAAATCATTGTAGGTTTAAGGTGTTGATAAGACTTTTGGAATGAGCACATTCTGTATTTAATAGTTTATGAGAAGGCCTAGGGAAACCTTAAGTTGATTCATCAGGAAAACCATAGCTAGTACATCTTTGGAACTTAATCATCTGAGTGATCAGGGATCCCCTGTAACCTTAGAATCCCCCATTCTCTATTATACACCTTCTACAATGGGTGATATTGATGACCATGAGGAGATAGCTAACAATAGAACATTCTCTTATCTAATCTCCATCACTCCTGAGAGAAATGAACCCCCCTTGAAAAATATATCTCTTGCATTCTTACCCACCTTTCGAGGAAAGACTTCTGAAGACCTAGACCAGTTCCTGTTTGAATTTAAGGTCCTCTGCCAGACCTATGATTATGCCACAGACAACCAGAAATTAAAAAAATTTCCTTCCACACTCAAGGAGTCAGTGCTCCAATGGTTCGTGGGCCTGAGAGAAGACTCTATCTCTACTTGGGATGAAATGGAAACTGCTTTCCTTGACAAATATCAAGACTATTGTAGATTCATGGATAGGAAAGATGAACTCTTCTGCATGAAGCAGATGTAAGATGAAAATTTGGAGGATTATGTGGATAGATTTCTATTTGTCCATAGAAGATGTGGAAATAATTTAGATCAAGAATTAAGTAAGACCATTTTCTGAGAGGAATTGATGATGAAATTAGGGAAGCCTTAAACCTAATGGGAAAAGGAGATATTAATAAACAAGATTTTTTAGAAATTGTGGAAGTTTGTAGGAATTACTCTTGTACTCATGTAGGTAAGAGAATACTAAAGAAAGGTAGTTATAGTGATGTTACAAAAGTCATGTAAGAGATAGAAAATTTAAAAACTAATATCTTGCTTCATCTGAATACCACTTTGGATGGTATACAAGATAGTAGAGGGAACACAGAACCCTTAGCCATTTATTACCCTCATTGTGGAGAAAAACATCTGCTTAGGGAGTGTCCTTTAAATCAAACTAAGTTATGCAAAATTTGTGAGAAAAGTCATCCAACAAATGAGTGTAGCCTGCTCCTTGAAATAAAAAATAGATTAAAAAAGGTACCAATAGATGAGGAAGAACTATATTTCATCAGTCAAAAACAACCAAATTATGGAGTCAATCAGTTTTCAAACCAATATGCTCCAAGGGGCTCATCAAATTAGGGCCCAACCTCTTGGAATGGACCTTGGGGAGGTCCACTTCCTCCTATGCAAATGCCACCCCAATGGGGACTAGCATGGCCTTAGCCAAACTAGACAAATCAATCTTAGACCAACCCTTAGTGGCCAAATCAACAATAGTATCAATAGTAGTGGGCACCTCAATATAACCAAGGAATGAGGCAATTTGGGAATCAACCTCAAGCCTTACTTCCTGGAACCTCACAACCTGCAAACCTAAATCCAAGTGATCAGGTAAATCAACCTCCAATGTAAGTAACACATAATGTTGATAAACAACAAAAAGATGAGAAGACTGAGACAAGAAATCCAGAAGAAATTCCAAAAGAAACTGTGTTCCATTACTAGAATGATTTAAATAGACTTCTCCAAAATCTAGGGAAAACCAGCTTGCACATGATGACCTCACAGTTAATCAAGGAACTTAGGAAGATACATATATGAAGTTCCATTGCTTCAAGCAATAAAAGATATCCCAGAGATAAATCAGACCATTAAGAGCTTATGCTTAAAAATTCTAGGTAGAAAAGGAAAATTACCCAAAACCATCCAAGTAGAAAGGAAACTTCTAGATGTTCTGTCAGGCAAGTTAATTCCTCAAAAATATAGGGACCCTAGAAGTATTGTTATTTTAGTGGAAATAAAAGGAGTATCATTCTCAAATGCACTGATTGATCTAGGAGTTTCTATCAATGTAATGATTTCAAAAACTATAGAAGCTCTAGCATTAACACATATTCAACCAGCATCAACTGTGTTACAGTTGGCAAATTTATATATCACAAAACCAGAGGGAATTCTGGAGGATATCATAGTCACTATTGATACCCTAGATTACTTAGTTGATTTTCTTATCCTTCAGACTAGAAAGAAACATTTAGGGTACCAATAATACTTGGTAGACCTTGGCTAGCTACCGTAGCAACCCTTATTGACTGTAGGTCAGGATACATGACTATTTCAAATGGGAAGAAGCTGAAGGAACTTTCCATCTATCCCCCTACCAAACCATTCGTACAATATGAGAATAAATCATGGATAGATGATCTAATGGATTTGGATGAAGAAGATGCTGTTGGCAAGAGACACTATATGGATTCATGGTTGTTGTCATTGATGGCAACAAAGGTCATCCCACATATCTGTAAGTCATGGTGTGTCTCTACCGGAAGTCAGAATCAAGATTGTTGTGGTCTGGTGAACAAGAACAGAGCATGTGGCAAGGTTCGACAGATTGGTCCGGATCTCTCAGAGGAAGTGTCTTGGTGTAGTGCGGATTTGGGGAAGTCAAGAGGACTACCTTGAGTAGTATATTCCAAGGATTTAGCCTCCGGTGATGAACAAAGAAAAAGATATGAATAGTTGAGTACCGGATTCCTGAGAGACAGTGAGAACAGAGGAAGAACTGACTGACAGAGTATCAGACTATTTTCTGGATGTGTTACTGTTGATGGTAAAGGTTGTGAAGGCATGAATCATGTTTGGCCGACATGATTAATGATATCTACAAGTATATGCTTGATCCGCATTGCTTGGTGAGCAAGGATTCAGCCGACAGAACAGAGTTTGTAAGAAACTAGACTGTTCCGGATGCCGACTAGAAAGGTGATGAAATTACTTGTGCGGATATATATAGAGGATGGATTTAGTTGTGAAGATGAGAATGATGTGAAGATATATGCGAATAAGTGCAGAACAGAGCAGAAGTAGTAAGAAAGATCCGGTATGTGAAAGGATAGTAGAATAAAGAACAGAGGAAAGATGAAGTGCAGCAGCTCAGTGTACTGAGCCTAACCGGAATTGAACTCCAGCATATGTAGATGCTTCCAATCAGTTCAAGACTGTGATTCTTATCACTTTGTAGACAATGTGTCTCCTTGTAGGCAGTGGGCCTCTTTGTGAGCAGTGTGCTCGGGCAGTGAGCCATAATTGGCAAGTGCCATTTTGTAATTCCTTATTCTTCTAACAGAGAATAATCTTTGGGTTAATCACCCCGTGGTTTTCTCCCTTAACAGGGTTTCCATGTCAAAAATACTGTGTCATGTGTTTTTCATTTCATGGTAATGTTTGTTTGTTTGATTCAATGCTGCATTGATTAATAAGAAAGTTCAAAAGAAGAAATAATTAGGATAACTGATTCACCCCCCCCTCTTAGTTATCAACAATTGGTATCAGAGCTAAGTTCCTCCTAATAGAGCCTAACAGCTTAAGGAAGATCTGGGAGTTCAAATGGATGCATATGGTTTAAGGGAGCAACTCAAGACTACCCTTGAGGATCTTGAACAGTCAAATTCTGAAGTCAATGAATTAAAGGAAAGACTCAAACAGGCTGATGAATTCATGAGAGAATTAAAGGACAAATTAAGTCTCTCTATGAAAAAGAGAAAGGAGCTACTCCAACAATTGGCAAGACAAAGTGAAGAAAGCAATACAAATGAAGAATTGACTGAGAAAACCAAGTTATGTGAAAAGTTATCAAAAGAAGCCATTATGTTAAGACATGAAATGGAATCAGGAACTATAAAGTTTACTCAAGAGATTGAAGAGAAAAGAAAAACTGAAGACAATCTAAGACAATCTCTTCAGGAGAAATCAGAAGAATGCCTTCAGATGGACAGAATTATCAGACATCTTGAATCTGATCTTGAAGATGCCAAAGATAATGAAGAAAAACTCGAGGATCAAATTGTATCTCTCAAAAGAGACCTTCAAACAGCAAATGAATATAAAGAGAAATTCAAGATAAGTTCTACTCAACTTGAAGTTCTTCTTGGTAGTCAAAAGAGGACAGATGACAAGTATGGTTTGGGATATGAGAAAGGAGAAAGCTCCGGATCCGGTCAAAAGAATTTTGGATCAGAAAACCCAAGGAATAGGCCTAGAAGACCTCCGGTAAGACATCCCAATGTTCAAAGATATCCATCTTTCAATGGATACTGCCACAACTGCAATCACTTTGGTCACAAAGCTAATCAATGCAGAAAAAGGATGAATCAAACTAATCCATCCTTCTCTGGACAGTGCTTTAACTGCAAAAGGTATGGACACAAGTCTCATGAATGCAGAAATATGCAAGTAAACAAATCATTCAATGGTAGATGTTTTACATGCAATAGAGTAGGTCATATGGCTAATCAATGCAGATCAAGAGGTTATCAGTCAAATATGCAAAGAAATGTTATTTGCCAAATCTGTAATAGGTCTGGTCATAATGCTAAAGTCTGCAGAAGCACGAATCAGGACAAAAGAGGTCCGGTGTATAATCAGAATCAAGACAAGGGTAAACAAAAGATGAATGCGGATGAAGTTAGGAATCAGATGAACAAGATTTGGGTGAAGAAAAGTTCAGAGAATGTAGAGGTTGGATCCGCACCAGACTCTGGTGCTGATATTTCTTCCAGAAATTAAAAAGTGAGCTCTGGCTTAGGGGGAGACTCAAAGAAAAACCTGTTCCCCCAGCCAATCAAGTGGTGCTGGATGTGACACAAGATGCGGAGTAAAGGGTTTGAAGATACCAGTCCTGAGATGATCCAGACAAGATTTCAGATGTCCGCATGAAGATATAAAGAAGTTGTGATCGATCAAGTAAAGACCTATTCTGGGAGATGCTCCGGAATGACAGAGGACTACAAAAGGGTCCAGAGAGATCTGGAAGTACATTATTTTACTCTGCGGACTAGACAGAATGTTTGGGATGTTCTTGTAATGTGTCATCTTGATTTATTCATGATTGAAAGATCCGCATGATGTTCATAGATCAGGACTGATCTGGGATACTCCAAGCTATCCGGACAAGGCAAACCAGAATAATATAGGTGAAGCATTTATTGCAAATAGATATTAGGGTTTGCGAAATGATATAAGGGATTTCTCAACAATCATTTGATCATTCCACATCCAAGAAGAAGCGAAAAGCGGAGCTCTGAAACAAAATTCATCAAGATCACCGAAGATCTCTTGCCGAAGTCATTACATACAGAAATCAATCCAGCTACTCCGTGCAACCAAAGACGCAAAAGGTATTTTCCACTTTCGATATCTTGCTACAAATCTTTTGAAGAAATGGCTACTCCAAATATAGTAAAAATCTCAGATAGGCCCCGACCTGAATTTAAGAAACATCCATACAAGTCATTGGAGGTAGATCCCTTAGGAGCACTTTCCAGTGTTCCTCACGGAGTTTTACACACAGAAGACATTAGGGTTTACATACATGCAAGCATTAAGGAATTTGGGGAATTCAAATTGAGAGATCTCTATCACAAACAACTGATAGACAATGCTTTTGAGCTTAAACCAGAGTATAAGGGTATCCAGAAGAAACAATTTGATCAATTCATTCATTTCCCCTGCTTTGAAGAAGATGAATGGGTCCGGTATGTACTGAGCAGGATGCATGACAACTTCCTATGGCTGGATAGACCCTGCAAGATCACAAAAGAGGCAATTAGAGCAGTAACTAGTCTATACTCTTCCGGAGGGATACCTATCCTCAAATCTGTCAAAAATAACATTGTAACTGAGGCCACCAGATCAAAATTTGATAAGAGGGCAATGACCATTGAAGATATTTCTGATCCGGATATCAAGTATGCGTCCATGATAATAGGATACAAGATCTATCACTCCAGCAGGGAGAATTCTGTATCCGGAACTGCAGTGTATACTACCTATGAAATGCTAAGGAAGAATGCAGACTATGATCTCTGTGAACTGCTCTTAAGCCAATTAATGGAAAATATATAGAAAATCAAGAAGGACAAGAAGAATTCCTTTAAGTATGGTACTCTTATATTATGTCTATTCTTCTACTTCATGAATGAGCTGCCCGGATCAAGTGGATGGGCATGGCAGAATGACAAACCTGTTGCAGTACAAATAAGAGACTATCTACATGGGCTTGGGGATGCCAAAGCAAGAAATACAGCCCTATGGGGATACTTCAAAAACTTCCAAAGCATGATGCAAGCAAGAGAAATAATTCCCCAGTCTCTTGTTGAAAAATACAAAGACTCAGTGTGCTTTATGGTGGACACTGATCAGTGCCTAATGGAGGCAGTGGAGCCAAGGACTGTCTGGATCATGCCCATGGGGTATGAAGTGGATGAACAGATAGTGGAGCTGCATGTTCAACACATGCTAAGTCAGCCCAAAGATCCAAAGGCAGAAAGGTTTGGAACCTTTGAGGAGCTGAGTGTAAAGATCCATGTAGAACTCAGGGAACCTGAGATAAAGAGGAAGGTGAGAAAAGAAGTAGAGCATATTCCTCAAGGCCTAGGCATCTCAAAAGAGGCACTTGATGCCAGCCGAGAAAAGAGGAGAAAGGCTGAGGAAGAAAAGAAAAGTAAAGAAAGTGTTCCGGTTGAAACTTCCACCAGGACCAGATCATCAAAAAGATCTGCACCTCCCACAACCAAAAGTTCAAAACCGGAAGTCCAGGCATCCGGTAAAAGATCCAAGACAAAATCCACAAGGGCTTATGAAAGCCAAAAGGATGAACAGGAAACTGAGTCAGATGAGGGAGTAAAAGAAATAAAGAAGCAGAAGAAGAAAGGATCTGGTAAACCCTCCACAGGCCAAGACAAGGATGAAATGGCAGAGGTATTTGTTGAAAAGCCCACTCTGTCTCTAGAGAGTGTAATCAAGTCGGTTACGGTGGATGGAAACCTTCAACCAATGACTGAATTTTATGATGACTACAATGAGGCTGACCAAAAGATTCTGCAGGAAGCCACAATCAAGTATCTGAACATATACAATAAGGCTTTCATTGAGATCATATCTCTAATTCCTAAAAGCCTAGAAAAGGAATTAGAAATAAGAAAGAATAATGCTCATGCAAAAGATCTTGAGATCCGGGAGCAAATAGCTATTCAGCTATATCCTCAAATTGATCCCAAGACAATGAACATAATATTCAAAGACTGCAAAGATGAGTTCAGAAGTAAAGCCAGGATGAATCAACTCATGCTTGGTGAGACTGACAAGGTGGCCAAAGAGACAGAAGAGATCCTCTGGAAGGCCTTCAAAAGGTTCAATCTTCCTGTTGTAGAGGACTTAGGTGCAGGAATAGCTGTGGACCTGGAACCCTCTGCTCCAAAAGAAGTGGCCTATGAACAGGCTAGCATCTCTCCTCCGGTTTCCCCTACAGTCTCTGGATCCAAAGAAGAAGAGAAATTACAGGAGAAGGAAGCAGTGGTGAAAGATAAAGAGGTTGACAGTACCAAGGGTGCAGAGAAAGAGAAGACTCCATCAGAGAAGACCATGACTGATAGTGGTAAGAATGTGGAAGGAGAGAAAATCCCAAAGGACAATTCCAAGACTGCAGAAGAAAAGAAACATCTGTCTCCGGCAAGAGACACTGCACAAACTGTTCAACAATTTTTGAGCAAAGAAACAATAGAGATCGATGAACCAGAGCTACTACAAGGCCCATTCAACTTTGATTCCCTCTCTCCGGTGCAGACAATGAAGATAGCCTCATTTGCAAATGCTAAGGCAAATGAAAAGCTCCTAAAGTCTCATATGGAAGACTGTGAGTTGATAGAGGCTGCCTCCGAAGTGCTTGAGAAGATTATGCCATCGGTCCGGATAGATCCGGCAGCCTCCTCTTCCGGTAATCTCAAAACCTTAGTCAGCAGTGTTAGTACACATTTTGAATCTCTAGAAAAATCAGCTGAAGAAAAGGTCTGGAAGGAGTTTTTGGATAAAAGGTTCTCCAAGGTTTAGGGTTTGATCATTAATGATAGGAGAAACATGAACATTGGGATAAAGAGCTTAGAAAATGCTCATAAGGATGGCGGTGAAATATACAAATTTTGTATCTCCTGGTCCAAGGTAACAGTGGACATTGAGAAGAAAATAAAAGCGCAAGAGGATACACTACTAAGCTTGTCTCAAAGTTTTGATCCTCTTTCTTCCTCTATAACAAATCAAGAATGTCAGACTATTGCAGTCTTGAGTGAAATCAAGAAACTGGAGAAGGAAAGGAAAAATAGAATAAGCAGGTTGAGTGAGCTCAGGGGGTTAATTGTCCCTAAGCTAGAGGCCATGCATGAGGCCATAGCAGAAGCTCAAATCACAGCCCAAACAAGTGATCCAAAAGATCTAAAAAGGGCAGATGCATTTGCATTTTTGTTGAGTGGTCACATTTCAATTTTGGATAGAATGAAGCAAAGTTGGGCTACAGAACTGATCCAACTGAAGACATCTTTTGCAGACATTCTTCATTATATGTGAGTATGTAAATATGCGGCTATGTATAGAAAATTTTTGAAAATTTTGGTGTACGGACCCTACCCTTTGCCATTGATGTCAAAGGGGGAGTGAGGAGCAGTGAAAAATGAGGAATCCAACTAAGGGGGAGTTCCAGAAATTGTATATAAAGACAGAGCATCAGCAAAGGGGGAGCATAGTGTAAACACTTAGTCATTTTTCACTAAGTGTTGCCATCAATGCCAAAGGGGGAGATTGTTGGCAAGAGACACTATATGGATTCATGGTTGTTGTCATTGATGGCAACAAAGGTCATCCCACATATCCGCAAGTCATGGTGTGTCTCTACCGGAAGTCAGAATCAAGATTGTTGTGGTCTGGTGAACAAGAACAGAGCATGTGGCAAGGTCCGACAGATTGGTCCAGATCTCTCAGAGGAAGTGTCTTGGTGCAGTGCGGATTTGGGGAAGTCAAGAGGACTACCTTGAGTAGTATATTCCAAGGATTTAGCCTCCGGTGATGAACAAAGAAAAAGATATGAATAGTTGAGTACCGGATTCCTGAGAGACAGTGAGAACAGAGGAAGAACTGACTGACAAAGTATCAGACTATTTTCCGGATGTGTTACTGTTGATGGTAAAGGTTGTGAAGGCATGAATCATGTTTGGCCGACATGATTAATGATATCTACAAGTATATGCTTGATCCGCATTGCTTGGTGAGCAAGGATTCAGCCGACAGAACAGAGTTTGTAAGAAACTAGACTGTTCCGGATGCCGACTAGAAAGGTGATGAAATTACTTGTGCGGATATATATAGAGGATGGATTTAGTTGTGAAGATGAGAATGATGTGAAGATATATGCGAATAAGTGCAGAACAGAGCAGAAGTAGTAAGAAAGATCCGGTATGTGAAAGGATAGCAGAATAAAGAATAGAGGAAAGATGAAGTGCAGCAGATCAGTGTACTGAGCCTAACCGGAACTGAACTCCAGCATATGTAGATGCTTCCAATCAGTTCAAGACTGTGATTCTTATCACTTTGTAGACAGTGTGTCTCCTTGTAGGTAGTGGGCCTCTTTGTGAGCAGTGTGCTCGGGCAGTGAGCCCTAATTGGCAAGTGCCATTTTGTAATTCCTTATTCTTCTAACAGAGAATAATCTTTGGGTTAATCACCTCGTGGTTTTCTCCCTTAACAGGGTTTCCACGTCAAAAATACTGTGTCATGTGTTTTTCATTTCATGGTAATGTTTGTTTGTTTGATTCAATGCTACATTGATTAATAAGAAAGTTCAAAAGAAGAAATAATTAGGATAACTGATTCACCCCCCCTCTCAGTTATCAACAGATGCCTCCTCATTGGCAATGGTAACAATTGCAGAACATTTTGAAGAATTCAATGAGGAGTATAAAGAATTGGAATCAAATAGTAAAACCTCCTTGTATAGTGTCACCCAACAAGAGGTCTCTAGATGGCTCTAGAGAGATCTAAAGGGATCTTTCAAGGCATTCCACTATCCATATTCTGAGCAAATTGCTTCCCACTTAAATTATCAACAAGCAAAAATGTTACACTAGATTGTTCCTCACCTTTGTTCGTTAAATACTCTATTAAGTCCTTACAAAGACCTTCTTTCTGTTCATAATGGCACAAAGTAGATCATTTTCCAAACTAACAAACAACTCTCTATTAGTAGTTGGTTGATAGAAGCAGAAGAAATTCAATTAACAAAATTGTTACAAAATCATACCCAAGCTTTCACATGGGAATACAAAGACATGAGAGGAATCCACCCCAGTGTATGCACACATTATATCGACACTGAAGATGTCCATCCTATTAGATAACCACATAGGAGAATTAATCCATCCTTGAGGGACATAGTGAACGAAGAAATAAAGAAACTACTACAAATAGGATTCATTTACCCCATTTCTGACAGTCAGTGGGAATTGTCATTGGTTATAGTACCAAAGAAAAATGGCAAGTCTGTATTGACTATAGAGAATTGAACAAAGCCACTAAAAAGACTATTTCCCACTTCTCTTCATTGACCAGGTGCTGGATAATCTGGCTGGTAGTCGCTACTTCTCCTTTCTGGATGGATTCAACGGCTACAACCAGATCCAGGTGGCTTTGGAAGATCAGGATAAGACTACCTTCAGGTGTCCATGGGGGACTTTTGCCTATAGAGTTCTACCATTCATATTATGCAATGCACCAGCCACATTTCAATAGGCTATGTTGGGAATTTTTGTTGATTTAGCCAATACATGTGTGCAGGTTTATATGGACGATTTTACTGTGCATGGAAAATGTTTTGCTGAGGCCTTGAATAGTTTGAATAAAGTGGTTGAAAGGTACAAAGAATATCAGTTATCCCTGAACCATGAGAAGTGCCTTCTTATGATGACTGAAGGGATAGTCTTAGGTGGGATAGTCTTAGGTCACCACATCTCACAAGAGGGAATGAAAGTGGGCCCCAAAAAGATTGAAATTATAGTCCAAATTCCCCCTCCTCAAACTCAAATAGAAGTGAGAAGTTTCCTAGGAAATGTTGGGTATTATTGAAGGTTTATTGAAAACTTCAATAGAAAAGTTGATCCTTTGTTTACCTTGCTTAAAAAGGATTCTAAATTTAATTGGACACCACAGTGTCAAGAATTCTTTGAAGCCATCAAAAGCACCCTCATGATAGCACTAGTCATAAAAGGATTGAATTGGAGTGAACTATTCCATATTCATACTGATGCCTCCAATTAGGCTATTGGAGCAGTTTTAGGGTAGGCTAACGAATCTGGAGGAATGCATGCAATTTTATTATGTTAGCAAAAACTTGAACCCCGCAAAAAAAACTACACTACAGAAAATGAATTCTTAGCAATCAATAAGTTCTACCACTACATCACAAGCTACAACATTTTTATACATACCAATCATGTAGCTATTAGGTATTTGATGAATAAAGTTGTGGTAGATGGTAGAATTATTAGGTTGTTATTATTGCAGGAATTTGACATAACTATTGTAGATAAACCTAGAAAAGATAATGTTGTCACTGATTTCTTATCCAAATTGGTTGTGCAAGGAAGTAATGATCTAGTGGACAACACATTTCCAAATGAACATCTCTTTTCCATTTCCATACAATCACCATGGTTTGCAGATTTAGCTACCTATTTAGTTTCAGGATGATGCCTACAACATTTCAATCAGAAAGAAATTAGGTGACTGGTTCGAGATAACTCCAGATACAAATGGGTAAATGGTATCTTGTTTAAGAATTGTCTTGACCATGTATTGCGAAGGTGAGTGCAAGAAATTGAAGTTTATGATGTAATCCAAGCATGTCATGATGAACCTTCTAGTGGACATTTCTCAGCCCTCTAAATGGGACATAAAATTTTGGGAGTAGGGTATTTTCAGCCGACAATGACCAAGGATATCCAACATTATGTCAAGCATTGTGACCAATGCTAGCAAATAGGACGTCCAACTCCTACTACGGAGATGTCGCTCCATACTGAAGTGGTTCTTGAACCATTTGAAAAATGGGGAATAGATTTTGTGGGGCTGATAGATCCACCTTCCAGAGGAAATCACTACATTCTGGTCTGTAGTGACTATACCACTAAATGGGTCGAAGCAAAAGCACTACTAGTAGAAAAGGAGGAGAAGGTTGCAAATTTTCTATATAAGCACATTTTGCAAAGGTTTGGAGCACCTAGAGTCCTTGTTTCTGATCAAGAACACCACATGGAGGACCACCACTAATTTCACACCATACGAACTACTCTATAGGAAACACCCAGTGTTGCCCATAGAATATGAGGTGGAAACATTGAGAACAACACTTGAAGTTGGTATTGACTTAACTAAAGCACAACAACACAGGATGATGCAACTAAATAGATTGGAAGAAATGTGGATGGAAGCATTGCAGCACATAGATTTAGTTCAACATAAGAGAAAAGAATGGAACGATAAGCACATTATCAAAAAGCAATTCAAACAAGGAGATTGGGCCCTATTGTACGATTCCAAGTATCAAGATCTAAAAGGGAAACTGTACACCAAATGGTTGGGGCCCTATGAAATTCAAGAATCCTTCAACAATGGGGCTATACAACTAGTTCCCATTGATGGAGATTGTAGAATTCTTCTGGTAAATGGACATAGATTGAATTTGTATCATAAACTAGCTTCCAAAGAGGAGTTCTCTATAGAAATTTAGTTTTAGATAGAGAATTTCACCCTAGAAGATCTCTCTTCCATGGGACTCATGTTCTAAATGACGACTCTAGAATAAATAAAGTAGTAAAGGTTGAAAACCAAAAATGGTAGCCTTTTTTATCAGAAAACATATATAAAAAAAATGGACAAAGTTGAAAACTAGAAATGGTGGCTTTCTCTAGAGGGAAGATTGAAAACCGGCAATGGTGGTCTTTCCTTTGAATTCCCCTTTTCCTTCAATAAAATTCCTTTTTACAGTTCTATACGTCTTTGTGTTGAAAATTTATGAAGAGCTCTAGATAGCTACTGATAGCTCCAGATGGCTACGGATGGCTCCAGACCAATATTGATGGATGCTTGCTTTCTAATGTATCATTGGGTGCTAGGTGATGTTGCATCGCGAAAAAGTGATTAGGTAAAAGTTAAGGTGAACCCATCTTAGGGATGCATACTATACAAAGATATATTCCTACCTTGAAACTTGTATAATTATTTTAATATATGTATATATGTCATGTATTTCCCCAAATGACCTGCATGTAGTCTGTATTTTTCACATGCGCCAAGGTAGTTGCATGAATGATGGCAGTTAGATAGGTGGAAGTAGCAGGATTGTCAGTAGATCTTGTGTACCTTGCAATAAGATGCAAGTACTTGATCATAATGATAACAACATTTTTAATAAATTCCATAAAAAGAAATAAGTACTCACTTGGGAAATAATGATGACTGATAATTATGACCATAAAAGGGAAATACATTTGAAAAGATGTGAGAGCTACAGTTGCTAGCGTCAACTCTGGATGTGCATGGAAAACAATTAAGGTGGCGGCTATGAATTTCCACTTTGCACACTGTCACTCTGGTTTGAACCTCTGAAGTATGCACACATGAATACTAAAAAGATGGGCAAGGTAACTACCAACATGTCCATCTTGTATGTGGTTATTCCCTTGCTTAAACCTATCACCGACAACTCAAAATTCACAATACTTCCTATTCTGAAAACCCAGAGAGAAAAAGAGAAGAAAAATAGAGTTCCATTACAACATTTCTCTACAAATTAATACAAAATCAGCTGAGCAGATGGGTAACAAAATGAAATTTGAGATAGAGAACGTCACTTTTGATGAAACCAATGTGCAAATTTTCCAAAAGGTTGGATCGTCAGAATTCTTGTAGAAGTTTGAGGGGTATGAAGCAGAATTGGTCGATGATTTTGTCACAAACTTCCACAGGACTTTCACCACAGTAAAAGGGGTAACAATACAAATAAACCCTACTATAATTAGTCAACTTTTTGGCATACCTGCAGTAGGTTTTGATTTGTTTTCAAGTAAACCATCATATGAGGAGCTAGTTCAAAATTTTCATGTTGCTCTAGAGCCCTTCCCTTGGTCTATTGTAATAAAAGTAATTGAGAGGACCCTTCTTTTGGACCCGTGGAAGACTATTGTCCTATGGATCATGAAAGTCTTTACATGTGATGGTCAGTATGGTGCAGTTTTAGGGCTAGGAATGAGATTAATTACTCACCTGAGGCATGGGGCCAATGACGCCAGACATTTGATAAATTTGCCTTCTTTCTTACATACAAACTTAGTTAACATGATGACAAAAAGGAAGAGAAAAGAAGGGTAGATTAGCCACACTGACTTAATACATTTGATTATGAAGTATTACTTCCTATAGTAGGAAGATGGCCAACAGAAATAGGAAAATTTTCTTGCCTTGCAGCCCAGAAGAAAGAGGGTGAGACACCATACTTCCACTATCTCTGTTTTAGGAGACTCTATTGTAGTGTCTTCCAAATCCCCTGAAGTTTGGTTCTGACGACTCTGGAGGGGGACAAAACAACCTAGTCAAGCACATGAAGTAGTAGGTTCCAACCCTACCAAGATACACCACCCCCATCTGATTATTTCTTCAAATGAGGAGGACAAAGAAGAAACAGAGAAAGGCCATACCACAGGACAACATTCATCCCCTGCAACACAAAAAGAGAAGAAACTATTGAAGACATGGGGACTGAAGAGACTAGTAGTGGTAAAACTCCTAAAGAAGTTAGTGAAGGGGACACCCCTGAAAAAGCAGAAGAGGATATCTTGCAACATGGCCATAGGAAAGGGAAAGAGCCCCTCATGGAGAGCTCTAAGGATACAACAGCCCAGGCAACTTGGCATGCCCTAGCTTTATCGAAAGTCAAGTTTGAATTGAGGCAATGCAGGGCACAATTAGATGCCATGGCTCAGCTATTAAAGGCTAATGAGGAAGAACTTGAGTAGCAGAAGGAAAAGGCTGCAATGGAGAGAAACAAAAAAGAAAAAGAAATTTTTGTTTTTAAGAAGGAAGTAGATAATCACAAGGTCATGATGGCACAAAAAGACACTCAGATCACACAACTTCAACAAAAGACTGCTCATCTCAGCAAACCCCTGCATCGACATCACCGAATGTCTATACATAAAATTTATAGCTAATATTGGATAACATATACCTTAGAGGTGAGATCATCAAGCTTCAGAAAGATCTAGAGACACTTAGAGAAGAGAAGGTGGTGATGGAGAAGAACTTGGTTTTAGTTTGTGAAATAAGGGAGACCCTATTAGCTCAATGGCCACCATTAGGTGTGTATGCTCTATTCCTCTGAGAACAATTTTTGACATGGAAATTACTCAGGATCAGTTGCAATCTTCCATTTGACTTTGATAATGATAGAGATTTTGTTGAGTGTTATTTGCAAAATCCAAAGGACCAACAAAATCTCTTATTTGATTTCTTCCAGCATGGTCACATTATGGGACATGTCAATACTTCAATGTTTAATTTATATGTGGGAGAACTACAGATCCATAGCTATCTATCTCTTCTTAAGACTAACAGGCTATGGGAGGAAAGGATGGAAGAATATGATGCTATAGTAGGATCCATAGGGTTATTAATGAGACATGAGTTCCCTAAGACTACATGGTTCTCCAATACCTTCAAAGAAAATGCTTACAGGCAAAGCATCACAGATCAATATGTGAGAAATTTAAATTCTTGTATTGCTGATTTCTTTGCAATTGCAAATTATCTTCCAAATGCAGTAGTCTCAAGCTGCATATCTAGATTTAAGGACATGCCTAAATTTTTCAAGAGAAGGGAACCTGTGTCCCCTGCAAACATTGGGTGGATGACTTCCAATGTAAGAAAAATGATACCCCTGATTCAACAAAGGCAACAAAATTGTTTTGCAATGAGGTTCAAGCCACTATTGATTCTAATGCCAACCCCTCATCTCAGTCACCCTCTAGGGAACCCAATGAGAGAAGGAAAATTCAATAAATGGTTCAACAAGTTGTAGGAAAATGATGGATTCCAACGAAAGAATAGAAAATTGTTTCAGTATGAGGATCGGGACTACAATTGTAGTACTATCATTGAAGGAAAGGATATACTTGATGAAGCAGATGGTGTAGAGTAGCCATGAGGACATGGCATGGTTTCAGTTGGGGGAGATGATGAGTCAAATCCATGACTCATTTATTTCTTTATATTTCCTATTTCAAAATACTTTTATAAAACATTATGGCATATGCATATATTATTATAATTATATTTGTCTCTTGGATGGATTATGCAAATGTTCAATATTCATTTCCTTTTGATGCAATCTCTTAACTTATTTACTTGAAATACATTTTCAAAGTACATATCTCATGAATTGTGGTATAAGTGGTTTGTGTTTGCATAAGGATTATGGTGGTAAGACTTCCAGTGGCCTTCGAATCCCTCTGGAGTCCCTTTTCCTGTGAAGAGCTTGAACTCTAGACAACTCTAGATGCCGTTACTTTCCAATAGAGTCATCCTCCCCTTGAGTTGATGACTATTACTGGCTGATCCTAGGACTACTCAAAAGGTCCAGCAATGCAAACATGACCCACACCTCAATTAAGGTGGCTGTTATGATCTTAATCTCCACGTCACTCTATTTTAGTTACTAACTGAAATAGTTGTTGATTGGCATCAGTTCCAACTGAAGTCACTACCACCAAGTGCCATGCCATTCCAAGAAATCACTTAAGTTCACCAACAAGGAAGTCGATACAAATCTCTGATCTTCAATAACCCATAGTGGAATCATCAATGTAATAAATAAGCAACTGGCTTTAATTCTAGCTCACTGTAGTTAATTTTGTTGATAGTTATCTCCATTTAATAAAGCTCAACTATATAAATAGGAGCAGGTCATCCCTTTAAGTTAGTTCCATATTTTGATAAAAAGTTGTAATCCATTTATATTTCCAATTAGAGGAAAACTCCTTGTTTTTCTAGTTCTATATCAATGTCCATTTCTAGACCTTGATTTAATGCAAATGAAAGGGGAATTCTTCTGAAAGTTTGTTCAAAGCTCAAAGGATCATCTCCAGCTAGGAAAGTAGGGCCTACTTCACCAAACTGGAGGAGATCACTTAGTATTTTATACAATTCTATTTTGTCTTTTTGTTTAGTGAAATTATCTATCTATGTTAACTTTGTGATATGTTCTCTCTTTTTTGTATAACTATTTAGCTAGTTGTCACCTATAGGTTTGTTTTATCAATTCTAAAAATACTAAAAATAGGATTGTGATTTCAACAACACTGATATATTCAGAGTGTGTCTTTTCTATGACTTGACAATGGATTCAATTACCTTGATGTTTTGTTTCAACATTTAAGATAGTTTCCTTTCAAGCAAGTGTGCTTACTTTCAAAAGCAATTAGACTAGTTTTCTTTCAAGCAAGTGTGTTTATTTCTAGAGAAATTAGAATAGTTTCTTTCCAAGTATGTGTGTTTCCTTTCAAGAAAATAGATAGTTTCATTTCCTTGCATATGTTTTTCTTTTCGTAAGATTTGTAAATCAAACTTTGTCCACCAACCACTAATTCAGATTCACTCCAAAATCCCCCACACTAAGTCTTATCGTAGATCACTCCAGGCACCTCCGGATTGATAATTAAATAATTTTGAATTAATGAAAACTACTATGACCTCATTAATTGATATCAAATGCCATGGTAGATTCTTCACATGCCAATGTATAGTTCTCATGTACTGTACTTATCTGCTGATGCTGATAATCTTCTAGGGAACTCTAAAGGACTAGAGGAGACTCATACCCTAGAGGTACTATCTCATTATTCTCAAAAAATGATGTATCTCTAGTTGTGTTTGATACTTCATCTTGAAATATGCTTGGTACAATTTTGAATTGTGGACAGTCCAGCTTAGCATGTGCATTTGTGTTGTGCATCCTGCACCAATTAGTAAGTGCAGCTTCTACCAAATTGCAGTGAACCATTGTTTGGTCTAGTATTCTAGACTCTTGGAGGTCTAGGAGCATTGTTATTATTATTATAACTTCTCTTATTGTTATTGTGGTTGTTATATCCTTTGTCAGGATATCCAGATCTCTCATTACTGTTACCATATCCTTTATCAGGATATCCCCTATTCAACTATCCTTGTGAACTAGACTAAGAATAAAATTTCTAATTTCTTAAATGAGTGACCTTAGTAGTCAACTTCCTTAGTTAAGAAAATATTTCCTTAATGTCATCCTTTTCTTCTTGCACCTTGGCTACTACAATATCCTAATGTGGCTACAAAAATGAACTTCCATTGTTATTTTATGCAGCATTTTGATGTGCATGTCTAGGATGTGGTATGATCTAACCATTTCCATTCTGAGGAGGCATGATGCTGAGTGGAGGCACTTGAAAAAGATTAACAAGGGACATCAAAGCTCCACTAACTTGTGTCTAATTGGGATAAGCAAGATATCCTAAGTTAGGTGTAAAACTTGGTGTTAACTGCTGATTGACTTTGATAGCTTCTTCAAAGGCACTTGATAAAGATGTGATGGCAGGATGTGTCCTCCTAATGAACATTGATGTGAGAGGATCTAAGGCTAAGTAGTAAACTAGTCTAGTTGCATCATCAAGGACATTGTAAGGGGATGCCAACTTGGAATATATCTTTCGAAACCTAGCATTGAAGTTGGAGATCAACTCTCCTTTAGCTCTTTTGATTGTGGCAAAGAGGTGATACATAGTGGCAGCATCTACATGTATCTTGAACTTGGTTTGAAAAGCTTTCTCAAGTGCATCCCAAGTACTTATGGAATTTTGAGGAAGGCTGACATACCAGCCATATGCTTCTTCTCCTAACGAATAAGGAAACAATCTATATACTACATCTTCATGCTGTATTCTGGACCTAAAATAGGCTTCCTTGAATGTTCAGATGTGATCATCTACATCTTGATAGGGGTGATATTTTGGACAAATCTTGTCTGGATTCTTTAACAAATCATTGTATGCATTGAAATGAAGTGGTGATTCAACAAAAAAGAATGACATGATTGCTTGTGTTGGAGGTATTACAACAGGTATTATTGGTGGATTAATGACAGAAGGTCTGGGTTGACTGGCAGAACATGATCTAGGTCTAATTACAAACAATTCTTCTAAAGGACTAGAAGATCTTGACCTGGTGATAGGTCTTAAAGCCAGTGCTTCAAAGTTCAAGGCAAGATGTGGATATTTTGACAAGATCTTCACAAAGATGTGGACAAAACCCTCTCAAAGGTGGATATTTATGGATGAATCTCTCAGATGACAAGATATTTGTAAAGATGTGTGAATATTTGACTCAAACTTTGAATTCCAGACAACTGTCTATAAATATCGAGATGGATGTCCACAAGGAATGGATATTTGTGATAAGATCCTCCAATTGTTAGATATTAGTGGGAACTTTGCTAAAATACTCAAGACTTGGAGTATTACTAAGAATTTTGAAAATATTTCCTCACTTTATGCGTGAAAAAATTGGTTAGGATGACAAATCTTCTAATGAAGTTGATGAATCCTGCCTAGTACCAATTTGCGGTGATGATGATGTTAGTCACATTAACATGAATAAAAGTTTACACAACAAACCTTTGTTATCTTAAAGAATACAATAAATTCTGGATGCATATATGATTCTAAATCTTCATTAATCAGAACATGATCTCCTGATAATCTCTCAGTAGGTTGATGTGAATTTGTTGTTTTCCATTCAAGGAGCCTTCCACATGATTTTAGAGTGATTAATATCCTGATATGCTCTGTTTTACCTCTTATGTATAAATTCTCAACAACGAATGTTAAATCCTACAATCTCTAATCAGTATATGCACATATTCATGTGAATTTGTTCTAAGTTTGACCAATTCTTCTGATCTTCACTCTGATTAAGGTTGATTATGATGATCTTTGATAACTTTGATTAGTTCTTCTAAAACTATCTCCAATTCACTTGAATTTGAACTAATATTTATTTAATTTTACTTATGCACCTTAAATTCTTTTAAATAATGTGCCTATAAGCTGATATTTGCATGATTCCTATCATTATTTATGATCATTTGCATGATATTTTCAATTCTACATGCAGTTTCCTCAAAATATTCATATGATGTTCATGTATCTATGGATGTCTACATATTTTCTTTGTTTTGTTTATCATTTATCAGTATTTTGCAATTGTGATAATGATTAAATGAAATTTAAAGAAATGACCTAAAAAAAATTTATATTTAATGAAATTAAGTGAAGTTCGGTCATTGATCCACATATATCCTTGATACTTTCATGAAAGAGAAGAAAATCAAACCATATTTCACCAAGACATTCCACAGTTACATATGATTGATGTGAATCTTCAAAGGTAAAGAATAAGAACAACATGCACCGGTTGAAATGAACTCCAAGGGATGCAACAGATCACAATAACACATCATGAACTCATTCACAGATTACGTAAGATTTATGATGATTTGTAATCACAAGTCTTCATCTTCATTCAAGTATGCAAAAGGAATATACATTTATAATTGACCTTGAGAGAGAACCATGACATTCAACAATTCAATCTCAATTATGCTTCTCATAATGTCCAAGAGGAAATCCTCCTCCTTTTATAGAACAAGGAGAGGATGTAGTTACAAAAGATCAATGGTCAAGATCCATTCAAAATGAATCAATGGTCACTGTGAAAATGTAGCACATCATTGCTAGTTGGCAATCAATCTAGTGGTCCAGCTGGCATATTCTAGAATATTTTGAATCCTTGATTTGGACAATGTGATCGCTCTATTCCTCTTCCTCATCGAACTCTTCCTCTATAGACTTCCAATCAAATATCCTCATCTCAATTCCCTAGACAATAGCATATGCCTAGATGGCATTCTCTATGTCCTCCTTGTCCTCTACCTTAGCCTTTTTAGTTGCATATGCCTGTATCTTTAATTGGTCTTGCAAGGATATCCACTAGTTTGTTTTACTATCCAACTCTTCTTTATACTTCTCTATTTTGGCCTTCATTCTCATGGCCTTATCAATTGTATCCTCAGAAAAATGTTTGATAGGGCCCTCTGCTACTAGTTTGAAATTGTCTCTAAATGCCTTAGTAGCAATGTCTACATCTTGGATCTCCACCTTTCCTTCTACTTTGCCCTCAAGGGCCTCCAAAATTACTCTCTTCTGACAAGAGATCATGCAAACTAACACTATTGTTCACAATTTTATCATTACATCTCCTTAGTACATCCACCTCAAATCTCACATCCTCACACCAATTATCTAACAATGGCAATGTTTGAGGTGTCAAGATATTATTTATCAAGAGGACGCTAGTGTCTACCTTCCTCATTTCCTTGAGGGTGGCTAGGTATTTATCACTTCTTATTAGCCTCTGGCTGACATCCTTCTTCATTTTGTTTGCCTTTCCCTTTAAGTTGCTCAATAGGTCCTAATTGGACAATGAGGTCCTTATTTGCACACCATCAGCCAAAAATTTATTGAACCATCTGTCCATTATTTGTGCATGGTGTTTTTGCACATTCAAAGCAGCTATCTCCTCTTGACAATAGTGTTAGTGAAGTATCCTCTGTTATTTGGATTTTAGTTAGAGCAGCCAATCCTTTCACAAAAGCCTATAATTGGGCTACTTGTGCCTTATACATCCTTTTCATGGCCTTTGCCTTCTTTATTCTGGCCTCCACTGGATCAATGTGATCCCTTAATCCTTGGACCTCCTACTCATTTGTGGCATGACCTAGATCAATGGTTGTTATTTGAAATTCCTTAGGCCTTATTTCACCTTTGGCATTATCCACCTTCAGTAGAACTATCTAAGCTATCCTCTTGCATGTAGTTGCATCTTACTTTATTGTGGACACTGTCCTTGCCCTCCTCCTCTACTTGGTTGGGTCCAATGTGAAGAGTGATTTAAAATCAAAAGGTTCAATCTCTTCCTGTGGGGGGCACCTCTAATAACATCCATGAGAATGCAGTGGATTGTGACCCTCCTTGATCTATTTGCTCAATTTGAGAATTTTGTATCTCCTTATCTTTATTTGCTTCATCTCCACCATTAGGAACTTGTACATTTTCTTTTTGTCCTCCATCTTGATCTTGCTATGGTGGGATGACCTTGGGACTCTCTATTTGTTGACCCTTATCTTGGTTAGTTTTATCATCATCCTAATCCTTTGCTTGTTCTGGAAGAGGTTGATCTAGATGTGATGTATCTATTTTCTTAGGTATAATCTTATCACCCCCATGCACATCCTTGGGCACATCTTAAGCTTGTTCTTGTTGCATACCTTTTACTTGGATGTTTTTTGGCCCTTGTGTCTGATCTTCCTGATCATCTGTATGCATCTAATTACCTTCATCAATTTTATTCCTTGTATCTATGACTGCCCCTGACACCAATTCTTACTTAGGATTCTCCATCAGGGTATCTTGTTGTGGCCCTTCAACTTGGGCATCTTTACCTGTATCATCGATATCCATAGGGACATTCTCTAGTCCTTGAACATGTTTATTAGTTTCTTCTTTCTTCTCCCCAGCCTTAAGTTGATATGCCAAATCAATTACCTCTGGGATGGTGACTATCTCGATCAGTGTATTTAGGGGCTCCATCTGTACTTCTACTTCTAGGGACTCTTCCCTATTAGTATTCTTACCTTTCAACTCTACCTCTATGCTTCCCACCTCTGTTTCAGTATGGTGGAGTAGGGTTTCAATAAGATGATTAGTTACATCCTTGACTACATCATCATCAGTCAAACCAATTTTAGCACTCAATGGAAGAGGCTTATTCACTTCTCTCTCCAATGATTTAATGATGGCTTCTTGTGCCATTTCAGATTTAACTTTGATTATATTTTCTGCAGGCACATCATGTTGTAGCTCCTTGACTACATTTAGGGTAGGATTAGCTGATTGTGATGCTGATGGTGGAGGTGATATAGCCCCTCTCATATGAACCCCTTGGTACCTTCTTTGTTTAGGCACCTTCATTCCTTTCAACAGATCCTTCTCTATCCCAAGTAATGTTCCAATTGGAACATGATCCCTTTCTTTATCCTCTAAATCTTCCTCCTCTTCCATTGCAGGCACCTGAGGTGTAGATATGGGAATTCCTTTGACCATAGGACCTATAGGGGGTGATAGAGGCTGATACACCAATGATACTCCTTTAGTTGTGATCTCCTCTACTACTCCAGATGAACTAGGCTCAACCATCTTGGTCCTGAGGATTTATCTCTTGCGCACTAGGAAGTCATCATATCTCTCTTCCTCTCTCTCTTTTATTTTCCTTTTTTGGTCATAGGTGACTGCTACACCTTTAGCTTTTAGCTCATTCACCCTCTTGGCCACCAAATTATTGGTCCTCTCCATAATCTTTGCAGTTAGGACATCTATGGATGTTTCATCTCCTTATGTGACGTCTGGGGAAGAGATGGTATCATTCTATATCTTCTTCTCCTCATATTCAAGATCTATGATATCATTATCATCTCTTTTTAGCTAAGGAGGTACTTTTGGCTACCCAATTCTCCTTATCTGGTCTAGATTCAGACTCTGATATTCCTATTTTCTTACCTCATGCTCATCATCATAGACAGTCCAATAGTCTTCAAGGTGCATGATATGTTTATACTTCTTGTTGAATCTTTTCTCAACTCTATGGTAGGAGTCATAATCCCTAGCCAGTGGAAACAATTGTAAGTTCAAATTTTTCAAATCTGACTCTGTATCCTTAGCATTTTTGAATGACCCTATCGAGAACTAGTCACTTTCTATAGGAAACTTCCTATAGGGTTTCCCTTCTTTCCTCTTTGGCAACTTAAAAATTGGGAGTTGTTGCCTCACCATCTCCATCAGGACTACCTTATTTGAGGGATACCAGGGTAACTGAATGGTTGTCCACTAAAACCCTCCATCTAGATGTATGAGTAGGTCTTAGCCTGGATGAACCAAGAACCATATGCACTGATCAATCTGGTCACTCCCACCAAAAATCTTTTAGTTCTATCTCCCTCCAGGAGCCTAACAATGTACATTATAAAGCAGTCATTCACCAATTTGTAATGTTGCACTAATAGTGTCCTCTCCAACTGGGGGTAGTGGTCCTAGGGAGTTTTCTCATGGAGCAATCTTACCATCTTGCCTATTGTCTGTAGACCATTAAAGGTTCCCTTGGCTACATAGGCATAAATTAGATATGAGGTCATTCTGAAGACCCTATCTTTCATTTTCTTCCACTTAACCAGTTGTTCATAGAGGGCATCACTGATGATTTTAGCCCATTGGATCTTCTCATCCATTTCAATGACCATTCTAATCAACCTAAACATCTAGGGCTCAAAGTTACTACAGTGCACCATCCCCTTCATCCTACTTAGTAGGAAGATCATGTACTAAACTTCCTGGTTGAAGTCGTACTTATATAAATGTTGGGGCATTTTAACAGCTGCCTTGGCCTTGCTAGCTAGATCTCTCCATCCCAGGAAGATGACCTTCCTATAATTCTTCTAATTGGCATTGAATTCTTTGGTAAGTGCCTCCATGTCTGGCACATACATCCCTCTAGATACAGGCAAATTGAATGCCTCTATGATGTCGTCTATAGATAAATCTGCATAGATCCTTCCTTGTTTCTCCACTCTCCTAGTGATGATGTTGTAGTTCTGAACATAGGCAAGCAGTAATTCTAGAGTCTCTGTGGCATAAGGGAATCTAGTTGTATATTACATCCTAGAAGTGACTATGTTCTTAAGCATAGGGTGATATTCCCTAACATTTATTTTTGCCCTGAATGCTTCCAGATTTGTATCACCATAATGTGTATCCTTTGCAAACCGCTGTTTGTTAGCAGTACTATGTGGCTTAGGAAAAATCTCATTTTTATACTCTGCATCTTGTTTGTCCATTCTTGACTGAGACATTTTGTCCTTCCAATTAAACACACCAGTCTCAAATGACAGCATATACCTATCTAGAGTTAGCACATACTAACTATCTGTGTTTTGAAGGAGGCAAAACATTTGAAGCCTATGAATTCAACCAGCTATTGCATGAATACTATTATTATTCATCATTTACCTTCTTTCTAGAATAATCACAATAAATTTTATGAAACAACCAATGGGATAGTGTTTCATACGTACCTATGAATGCTTCCTTAACCTGATATTCAGGTGATAATGATCAAATTGATGCACTGGATAGGACACTTTTTTGTAATTCCACTCTTTGGTTTGGCTCTAGTTTGTAATGGACTCTCTCGCAATGAAATTTAAAACTCTTAAATGCAACTATGTTAATTATGATGATAAAATCCCTTTTAACTTAGTCAAATTATGATTTTAGGGCTTATTAATGGCGTAGGGGAGATTTGATAGGTTCATTCAACGAGATCATAGGAGATTTCTATAGGTGTCCATTGGCATGAGTTCAAATTTAAATGCCAATGGCTTTTGCACAACATTAAATGTAATAAGCATGGGGATATGAGGATGGATATCATGTGCGCAATATTCTATGGATATCTAAACAAGAATATTTGGATGACATTAGCATGGGTCAGGGCAACCATCGTTCACCAAATATTCACCATCAGGTTCTATGCTTGTTCATGATAAGTCAGGATGTCCATGTGGACACATCGCATCATGTCATTGGTTACATGAGGGATATGGATATTAGGTCAAGGTATGGACATTATGCTGTAAAATATCCATCTGGTCAGAATGTCTAGATGACGTCAACAGGAGGGGACTCCTTTAGTGTGGTGTGATAGAATGATGCCATTGGGATGGGGATATTAAAATAAGGTCATGACAATACAAATGTAAAATATCCCTATAAGCCAATATCTGAGTGATCTGAGCATGTTTAATGTTCTTCATGGGGTTGAGATGACATGACATCATCAGGATTAGGATGCTAAAATAAGGTCCAGATATTAGCTAGGATAATATCCATGCAGTCTAACATCTGGGTGATGTCACTAGGGCAAAGTTCCTTCATTATATAATGAGGATGTGACATCATCAGGATTGAGACATTAAGATAATATCTGGATATTAAAAAATGTGGAATATCCATATGCCTAAAAGTTTTGATGACATCACCAGGGCACATCTTAGTGTTTAGTTGGGGTGATTATGACATCATCAGGACATGGATCTTAAAATAAGGTCTAGATATTAAGATATGAATGTTTTCTAATATCCATGCATGTGACATCCAATTCACTGAGTGATTTAAATTTGACGTCCAGATGTTGGTGGGGTCAAGTTATTAAGGTAATGTCTAGATGTTTTGAAATGTGAATATTTAGATGACCTATTGACCAAAATTTTACCACCTGTAACTTCTTTGTTTTAATGAATTTCTAGGTGCTTTAAGAAGTAATTTTGCTTATAATTTTATGCTCTTTCATTTGGCAGAGTTTATGATGGGAAATTCCAATTTTGGAGATTTGATAATATATCTCAAGGTCCTAACATGCTGAGGGTGACATCTTGATGTGCATCTAATATTGTTTTACCATACCGCCCAAAGCCAAAGAGCACAAAACAAGCCAAGAAAAAAGTTGGGTCCCTGTTTTGGTGGGGAAAATGGGGTGTGATATGCAAATGGAACTCAAAGTTTGAAAGGGTTTAGTGTATGAATGCGACCAAGAACCCAAACTTAAGCTTGTGTGTGCAAGTTTCATGTTACATCACATTTCTGAAACTTGACCCAACTGCAAGTTCTTCTTGAAACTTGAACTGTGGAAATTTTGGCCTTTTACTTCCCATAACTTTGTGATATCAAAGGGGTGGCCTAGTGGAGATGTTGTGAGGATTTTAAATGATCTTTGAAATCCTAACTCCCTTTGTGCCTCATTTTCTAAGACAACCATGGTGTTTAGTCCAATAGTATTGTTAAGTCTTCCACTTGTGGCACCTTGCATTATGTATTGGTGTGCATTCCAAGTGTGTCATTTAGGTTTTTATATCACCTTGGGAATGTAAGTGTTTTAAATGGTTTCTTAATAACATTTTGTATCACAAAAAAATAGTTTGGTCAATGTTTAACCATTAATGTCTTTTGTGTATTCTTGGGACATTACACAAAGATTCCCATAAATCATTACAATCTACCATGGAGACACTTAGTTTCAAATATATCCTTTCTTGAATATCCTTCTTCTAGTTTACAAAGTATGATCTCAACCCTCACAAAACTTGACATGCATGACTTGGTTCCCTAGACAAAGCTTAGACACATATATGCCCAAGTACCAACCCTTATGATAAATTACATCAATTCATATATAGTATTTCAACTTAAAATCATCCTCTTGGGTGTAGAATACTTGCAAAACTTGACACCTCATTCATGAGAATAACAATCAATAATGTAGAAAAATAAACAAGGACAACCTCATAGGACCCTAAAGTATGAAATAAGCATAAGGAGATAGGAGGCCATATCTATTTTCAAATTTCAATAATTCCCAACCACCATGGATTTTTTATTTCATTCATGGTGTTGGCAACATCAACATGAGGAATGGCTATAACAATGACAGAATCATTCAATCTTTCAATAGGTGCTGTTATACATGCAATAGATTTGGGCATAAAGCTAATCAATGTAGATATAGAATGAATGGAAGGAATATTGGTTAGAGGAATGTTGTATGCTACAATTACAATAGACCTAGACACATTTCTAAGTTCTGTAAAAGCAAAAACATGAAGAAGGATAATCTGGTAGAGGAGAATGAACCAATACAAAAGGTTGATCTGGTAGAGACAAAGAAGGAAATTAATAGGATTTGGATAAAGAAGGACGTAACAGAGGTTAAGGATGAGTCTATACTAGCATCCAGTGCAGATGTTTCCTCTGGAAACTAAGATTAGAGCTTTAGCTCAGGGGAAGCTTTAATGGAAATCTTTCCCCCTGCCAAAGGAATGGTGTTGATACCTTGGCACAAAGATTTAAGATAAAGATCGACATGTTTGATCCATTGGTGAAGATTGCAGTAGAAAATCTCCTAATGCATAAATTTGTGGAGCATTTGAGGATGACTATGTATACAGAGAAAGGTTTGATAACTTTATCAAACGAGACATTTATGGCAAATTAGGTTAAGGAAAAAGGGGTTATAAGAGATTATACTTGATCAAAATTCATATTGCAATCAAAATTTTAAGTGAGAAAGAGCTGAGCAGTGCAATGAAGAAGAGATCAAAGTGCCCCAAGATTCAGTGCCTTCAAACCCTAGTGCAAAAAGTTAAGAAAAGGTATTTTACGATTTACCCATTTCATTGTGAACTTTGCATTGAAGCTTTTGAATTCATTAGCAATGACCACCATAAGTAGTAGAAGTTTCTAAGTGCCCATGACCTAAATTCAAGAGGCATCTCGATAAATCCATAAATGATGATCTAGAAGGTGCATTCTCACGTATCCCATATAGAGTATTCCACAGTAAGGATGTTAGGGCATACATCCATGTCAAGATGGAAGAGTACAACCACACAAAGTTGAACAAAGTTTAGTTCCATGAACTTATTGGTGATGATTTTGAGCCAAAACTTGAGTATGGAGCTTTGACGGAGAAGAATCTTGATGTGTGGAATAAGTTTCCTATCCTCTGTTAGGTGGATGAATGGGTGAGATATACTTTGAGTAGAATGCATGATAAATTTTTCTGGTTGGACACTCCACATTTGATCAACAAAGAGGCAATTAGTGTTGTAACTGGTTTGTGCTCAATCGAACTTGTGTCGGTGCTTAAATCCATCAAAAATGAGGTAGTAATGGAGTAGATAGGAGCAAAGTATGACAAAAGAGCCTTGACTATTAAAGATATAAAGAACCCTGTTGTGAAGTATGCATCTATGATGATTGGTTATAAAATCTACTTTTCCAATAGGGAAAATTCTATGTCTGGAACTGCCATTAATATAGAAAATGAGATGGTGGAGAATGGAGCAAAATTTGCCTTGTGTGAATTGTTGAGATTGTAATTGATGGAAAATTTGCAAAAGACTAAAGAATCTAAATATCCCTTCAAGTTTGACACTTTGATCATTTGTTTGATGTTCTACTTTTTGAATGAAGTTCCCAGAACCAAAAATGTAGTATGGCTATCAGATAGACCTATAGCCCATTAGATCAGGGACTAATTTTTTGGCTAGGGAGATGAAGGGGCTTAAAAGAAATCCCTCTAGGGTTTCTTCAAAACCTTTCAGAATGTTATTACATTTTTGGTAACAAAAGATGCATGTATAATGGAGGTTGTTGAACCCAGAACCATATGGATACTTGATCTTGGATATGAGGTTCCTCTAAACCAAATAATTGATCTGGCAAATATACTATTAAAAATCCCTAAGGATCCCAATGAAGAGAGATTTGGGACAATGAAGAAAAATCTTTGAAAATTCATATGGAGTAGAGCAAGCCTCAAACCAAAAAGAAAATTCAGAAGATGGTTGATGAGTATGCTGAAGCATAGGCATATCTAAGGAACAAGTACAAAAAGCTAGGGCAAGAGCAAGAGTTGAGGAAGAATTAGGTGTAGCTGAGGAAGAATTGGGTGTTATTGAGACTACAAAAGGCACAAGAAGATCAGGTAGAATAGCTACCGCCCCTCCAGCCACCCAAAATTCCTTCGATACTATTCCTAAAACTAGTGAAGTGAAGAGAAAGGAGACTAATACCCCTATGGAGCATACTAGTGCTCCAGTAAAGTAGAAATCCTCTCTAGTGAGGTGCAGAATGAGAACTTCTACCTCCTCTAGTACTACTACTAAACTCTCTAGAGCCATACCAGCAGCCAACCCTGAGAAGAATGAAGCAGTTAGTGCTTCTGAACCTGCAAAGAAGAGAAGGGTAAGGGGAAAAGCAGTTAGAAAGGATTATGTGATTCATGATGATATTGAGGAAGAAGAGTAAGAAGAAGGACCCAAACTAGTCTAAAAGAAAAGAGAGTCTCTTGCCTCTAGCTAAGAGACACAAGTTAAAAGGACCAAAATTGACATTGTTGAGAAAGGAAAGGAAGGTTTTATCTTCAAGAAAAGAGAATTTAAATCCAGTAAAGAAGGCCATTATTTAGGAAAAGGAAAGGGAAAGAAAAGAAAGGAAAGTGAGCTGCAGATAAGGGAAAGGGCAAGCAAAAAAATTCAAAAAAATCTTGTCTTCCCCCTCTGCTACTTGAAGCTACAATCAATGCTATAACAGAGTATGACAATCTAAAGGAAGTAGCTAAGTTGGATGAAGAAACATTAGCAAAAGATAAAGCAATCACTGAAACAGTTATTATCAAGTATCTAGACATATTCAATTTTGCTGTGATAGAAATAATTGACAAGTTGCCTGATAGTCTTGCTGATGTTTTAACTAAGAGAAGAGATGATGCTAGAAGTAAGGACATTGAAATGAAAAATAGAACTCTTGAGAAGATTTGTCCTACCATCTCTGGACAAGACAAAAAGACTGCTATGCAAAGGTTAAACAAGGAGTTTAGGACAAAGAGAAGGGTAAATACTTTAATGTCAAATGATAAAGATGAAATAGAGAGGTTGGAAAAGAACACACTGAAAATAACTACAAATGTTCTTAAGGAACTACATATTGCTACAGTTGAAGAATGGTGTTCTAAAGAATATGGAAAGGATGAAGATCAGACTGAGAAAAATGAAGAAAAGGTGAAAACAATATAGAACAACATGTGTTGACTAAGAAAAATTTGTCATCACCACCAGAAGAAATCAATGCAAAGATCTGAATGTAGTTACATATGGAGATAAGGGAGAACAAAGTGAGGCTATTTTAGATCAAGATGCTAACATTTTGGATAATGCCTCTATTCCAGAGAGTGTTGAAGAAAAAGTACATGATGGAATCCATCCTCCAGAAACCTCTGACTCTAGATTGATATCCAAAGAGGAGAAAAAGGATAAGGTTAGTGAATCCTCTAGAGTCTCTCCGATAGACTCTATTATAGAATTTTTGGCAAAACAAAGACAATCTCAAACATTTTCTTCACCACAGCTACTACAAGTACAATCCTTGGATGGATAGGTTAACTTGTCTAGCATATCTCCATTGTATAAGCTTCAGTTGGGAACAATTTTTCAGGCATCTGCACAGGAATAAATTCTATAGTCTCATGTAGAAGGAAATGAGATTTTGGAAGAGGCCATGAAAATTTGTGAAAAGATGTTGCCTGAAGCTAAGAAGATGTCTCTCTTGCTCCTATGTTGCAAATGAGGAAATTAATGGAGGCAATCAATAGTCATTTTGAGTCCTTTGAAAAAGTAGCTGAGAAGAAAGTAAGGGAAGAACTAGATAATAAGAGGTTAGTTGAATTGACAGATAAGTGCTCCAAAGCACGCATTTTGTTAGATAATAGTGTAAAGAGTATTCACAATAATCTAAGTGATGCCAATGTATTATATCTTTGTTTTATCTTTGCCCATAACCACTAAGGAAATAAAAGACAAAATTGATGGTCTAGAGGTGCAAATAGCAAAAATCTCCTGAACCTATGATCCCTTGAAAGATACAAATGGAGATCTAAGAGCAGAAGTGGAAAAGACTCATGCTATAATAAAGAAATTACAAATCCAAAAAGAGTCTATAAAATATCAAATAGGTTAGATGAGAGATAGTCAGCTTTAAAATGACTTCTTTGATTGGTTTGTTAAGAGAAGTTGATAAATTTGGGAAGAAGATTGACGCCCTTGCAACAGTGGATAAAGTAGAAGAATTACTCTTGCAAATAAATGGACAGATACAAATATTATACTATGCAAAGATGCATTGGGACTCAGCAGTGATTCAATTAAAGAATATCTACAAAGATATATTTCCCACAAATCAGTAAGTCTCTTATTTTCTGATCTCTTGTACATATGCAAAAAGTTAGAAGGAAAAAAATTTGATATTTTGGTATAGAAATAAGATAGTAAGGGGGAGTGCAAAGTAAAGAAAGTTAAATAAGTTTTTGATTTGTAAATAATCCCCTTGCCATTGATGTCAAAGGGGGAGAGTGTTTTGGGGAGAATGTTTGGCTATGTTGCCATCAATGCCAAAGGGGGAGATTGTTGGCAACATAGGCATGATGGTGTAGAGAGTGATAAGAATGATGTTAAGTAGTGTTGTCATTGATGGAAATAAAGTTTGATGGCAACTAAGGTTGTAGTATTGTCATTTTTGGCATCAAAGAGTAAACATATAGTGTTTTGGAGAATAGCAACAAAGGTTAAAGTTAGTGACATCATAGGACAAAGCCAGTGACAACAAATGATAAAGGTATAGTGATCCAGAAAGTGATAACCAGGCATAAGTAGACAATTGTGTAGATTAGTTTGATTGATAATTTTGCAAGAGGGTTTGATCCTCTACTCTTCAATATGGTCTTGATCCTCAGTAGAAGACAAATCCAAATCCAAATCCAAAGTTTCAGGTCCTGAAGCCCTCTGAAATGAAATTTAATGTTGACAAAGTATTGCACTCTATATTGATAGTGTCAGTGACACATTGAGACACTTCACATTTTACCGCAAGTAAATGGTTTTTTTTGTGGATTTGAGGATAAGATTATGAATGTCTATAGTAGGCATATTCCAAGTTTTAGGCAATTTGGAGATATCCGCATATTGATTTGTGAACTAACAAATAGCTCATACTATTATTGCCTTACCAATGGAGCCAACCTGAAGGTTTTGATGTTGTGCGGAGCTATGAAATGAATAAAGTGTTATCTTGAGAGTTACTACAGGTTGTTCTGGCCTATGTAAGTTTGCTACATGCTTTGGTTCTCTCTGCAAAGTAGTTTGGATTGAGTTTTGGGCCAATAGGACAAGGAGTCATATAATACATGTATTAGGCCGACCTAATTGATGTTGTGAAAGAAGAGGATATATATCAAGGATTTTTTTAGTGTTTTAAGGTAATAGAAGACATGTATGTGATTTGAGTGATGTGACAAGTGCCTATGGATGTGAATTGAGTGAATGCAGAGCAGTGCAGTTTGGTATTTTGGAATAGTGTGTTGAGTATTGTTTTTGTACTTTGAGCTTCATTGGAACTATATTTTATGCACATGTTAGATGCAATTGTAACAGTTCAAATTCTGGAAGTGAGCCACTTCTTTCCTCTCTTTCTTTCTCTCAGTAGGAAGTGAGTCCACTTGGATAGTGAGTCCACCTATAGTGTGCACTTATATAATATCTTATAATTGGTTATAATATATTGTGGGCTAATCCTCACCGTGGTTTTTCCTTTTTTGGGTTTTCCACGTAAAATCTTGGTGTTCATGTGTTATGAGTTGTGGTTGTATGTTTTATGCTTAATTTCCTTTCCTACAATTAAATATGCTAAATGGATTGAATTTTTTATGTGTAAATGGTTTAAGAGAATACTAATTCACCCCCCCCTCTTAGTATTCTGGGTGTTCAACACATGGGTAGGATTGAGTTAGGCCAACTAGTGACTAATGAACCCCATAAGGCATTAGCTAAAGCAACACTTGTACTACACTCCAAAGTATGTGTGGCATTGGACATGACTATATAGACCAACAATATGTTCAACCATTCCTTTCAAGGCCAAAATAATGTAGTCACAACCTCCAAATCTTTATCACTACTAGCATTTGTGAGAAAAGCCCCAAAATTAGGCATATAGGGCACATCATGAATAACTAACACAAGGCCCAAAACTTGCATAGTTGATCATAAAGGGTGTGGTGATGATGATTGGGCACAACAATATCCTCACCCATTATAGGAGCTAGCTTATATGCCTCTAAAATAATCATCCATAATTGCAAGGGTTAAAAACCTAGAATATGGAATCCATAGAAGTTAATTGGGCATGACTATTATTTTGTTTGAACTTTAGACACATCACCACCACCCACATGGTAATTAATACAATTGAAGGGTGGGAACACAATTCTTTAAAATAGTTGCACATTAAAACAATTGGCCACCACAATCAATTTAGCCACTAGCTTGTTAAGATGTACCACATAGTTGCCTTTGACTAGAGCATGGAACCTTGTTGAAAATTCTTTGCATTGACTACATAGGTGCCTTATAAGGAAAAAGGAGCTCACCATTTCCACATGGCACAAAGTAATTCATTATCCTAATTGTGCACAAGCCACATAGATGAGATATTAGGCCCACCACCACTAAAGGCGACACATGGAAGGTTACTATTCAATTTTGAGTCCACACAGACACCATGGAGAATATATTCTTGTAGATAAAGGTTTTTTGCTCCACATGCAAATTTCACCATAAGACATGTGGCACTAGGCATTTGGTGCACATGACCTCCATGTAGATCTAAGTTGTTGAAGTGAACACATGGAGAAATGGGATTTTCCACACACAAGATAGATATCACATGGAAAAAAGTTGGAGTGTCAATGTAAAGAGGGATGAACATCAGGCATGTTAGGTTTCATTAAACAATAGTGGAGGGATGCTCACAGATTGTGGGGTCAATGCACAATGGGTAAACTATCATGTGTTTTAGGATTGATTAGTTGTTACATAGAGTGTATGAACTACCAATGTGGTAGTGACATATAGTAAGGGAAAATGGTGTGTGGAAAGCTAAAAGGTAGGATTGAGGGCTAAGACAAGGGGGACAACTATCAATTAGAAGCCAGTGGCCAAAATGAAAAGACCGGATTGATAGGTTGCTCACTATATTGAATTGAGCAACCTAATTATAGGTACTATATTTTATGTGCTACTAGCTTAGTCCATCCAGTACATAGTGATTCACCCCCCCTCTCAGTTGCTCAATATGGTAACCTAGTAACCTTTTCTTCACTTTTAATCTTCTTTCTCAATTTACAAAGAAATTAATTATGTAAACATTTAAGCATGAATCAACACATAAGCAGAAACAACATGAACATACAACACCAGAATTTTTGACATGGAGAACTCGGTTAAGGGAAAAACCACGGTGGGGGTTAACCCAAAAAAATGCATACCTTGTTAAAAGTACTTAAGAGAATAGAAGGCACATGCCTTCGAACACACTGCCCAGAGCTCACTGCTCAAAAGGAGGCTCACTGCCTATAAGAAATTATGATTTACACAAAGGTAATGAACTGAGAAATAGTATCTACATTCATGCCTGATTCAATCCCTTTGAAGGCTCACAAAAACTTCTTCTTCTATCTTCAAATTCTTCTTTACTGACTCTTCACTCTATACTCCTTTTACTCCTCCTCTTCTTTGCTCTGCTTTTAGATCCTTTCTTTGGATTTAATTCATTTTGTACAAGGATGATTTTCCACAACTCTTCAACAAGCATTTATACACTTCATCAACCTTGGAATGATCAACAAGGTCAGCTAAACTTAACATAGATCTTTACACTGTTGGCCAAACATAGCTAAGACTTGAAACTTCCTCTATTAACATGCCATGCTTCATAAACTGCTCTTTAGATCATCCACAACATGCTAGGAACATCCAGTCGGCCAAGACTAGGAAGAACATCAACCTCAAAGAAGAAATCTTCAACAACAAGCTCAAACTTCAATGCGGACCTCCAAAACAGTAGCCACTCGATCCAAAGACCTCCACAAGCACATTGAATTCACCAATAACATCCACTCTAAACCAAATTACCAGAATCATTTGTATCTTCCTCCGGAACCTCAAGAACATTATTTGCCATGACTATCAAATTAGAAAATAGCTTGCGGACCTCCAAACCATGAACCAATGGAGTTGATGATACATATTGACTTCCAAAACATGCCTTCAGATTTGTAGACCATAATATTTCACGGCGGAGCAATCTGGACCAACTTACTGTCACTCTGTCTCTTCTGAATACTGCAAAATCTAGTTCTACTCAGATGGCCATAACTTCTTCAAATCTACATGCAAACTTCTCAATTCTTAACTGAAGCAACCTCTGACAATCCTCTACATAGCCATATGGTCTGGATATATTGATTGTCATTAATTTTCTCAATATCCTCAACAATCCAATCTTCTATATAGATAGCAAAATAGGGTACAGTTGACACCAATGGCAACAAGGATATGTTGACATCAATGACAACACCACTTAGGCACATATTTGCAACAATCTCCCCCTTTGTCATTGATGGCAACATATGATGTGAAAAAATGAATTCAACCATCAAGACAAGAACTTCTCCCCCTTTCTCTTATCACACCTGCAACCGTTTTCTTCACTACCCCCCCTTTCACCAGCAATTATTCACTTCCAAGTTTTTTACATGACTTCTTTCCCCTTTTGACATCAATGGAAAAGGGCACATATTTACTATCTTTTCTCCCTTTTTGCTTCAAACTGATCCCAAAATTTACATACTGACTACTCCTTAGAGTAGTATCTTCTCAACATCAATCTGGATCTCAAGATATGACTGAGAATTCCACTGAACTAATGCACATTAGTGCATCTTAATTCTGATCAGGAGGGGTAATAACCCCTAACTTTTCTCTGAGATACTCAAAAGTATCCTTGGGAAGAGGCTTAGTGAAGATATCCAGAATCTGATCTTTGGAAGATACAAACTCCAAATTGACTTCATTCTCATTTACTTTTTCTCTCAAAAAATGAAACTTGATAGATATATGTTTTGTCTTTGAATGCAATACTGAATTCTTTGAGATGCTTATTGCACTAGAATTATCACAAAAGATTGTGATTAGCTCCTCAAACAAAATTCTGATATCCTTCAACATTTGCTTCATCCATAGAACCTGAGTACAATTATTTGTTGTTTTTATATACTCTGCCTCTGCAGTAGATAGAGATATTGCCTCTTGCTTTTTGCTCATCCAAGAGACCAATCTTCTTCTCACGAAGAATACACCACCACTAGTACTTTTTCTGTCATCCACATCTCCTACCCAATCAACATCTGTATATGCATGAAGAGTGAAGTCATTGTCCTTTGGATACCACAATCCATGATCAATTGTCCCCTTGAGATATCTAAAAATTCTTTTGATTGCAATAACATGGGATTCTTTTGGATCAGCTTGAAATCTAGCAACAATTCCAAATACATTCATGATGTCAGGTCTGGTCTAAGTTAGATAGAGCAATACTCCAATCATTGATCTATACCTTTTCTGATTTGCCTTGGGGGAGTCATCATCTTTACTTAACTTGCATCCGGTTACTATAGGTGTACCTACTGGCTTTGAGTCTTCCATTCCAAACTTCTTCAATAATTCTTTCACATACTTGGACTGAGATATGAAGATACCTTTATCTAACTGAACAATTTGCAGACCTAGAAAGAAATTCATCTCTCCAAACATTGACATCTCAAATTCACTTTTCATATGATCAGCAAATGCTTTGCACATACATTCATTTCCACCAAAAATGATATCATCAACAAAGACCTCAACAATTAGAATGTCCTCATGATTAATCTTGAAGTACAGATTGCCATCAGTAGTACCTTTGCTAAATCCTAGTTTAAGCAAATGCTTATCCAATCTGGCATACCAGGCTCTTGGAGCTTACTTGAGTCCATACAAGGCTTTTCTCAATCTACAAACCATATCTCCCTGATCAGTCAACTGAAATCCTTTTGGTTGCTTAATGTAGACTTCTTCCTCCAAATCTCCATTCAAGAATGTTGATTTGAAATCCATCTAATATACTTTAAAATCTTTGAAGGTAGTAAATGCAAGAAACAATCTAACTACCTCTATCCTTGCCACTAGAACAAAAGTTTCTTCAAAATCAATTCCTTCCACTTGAGAGTAGCCTTTACATACCAACCTTGCCTTATTTCTTACAACCTCAACATCTTCATTTATCTTATTCTAGAAAACCCACTTGGTTCCAATCACATTTTTGTCCTCGGGTCTAAGAACAAGATCCCAAGTGTGATTCTTTTCTATTTGCATCAATTCTTCTTCCATTACTTTAACCTAGTTTTCATCTTTGCAGGCTTCACTCACTGATTTAGGTTCAATTTTTTAAATCAAACAAATCTCTTCTTGATCTTTAGCAACTCTTCTCCTAGTTCGAATACCTTTATTTCTATCTCCTATGATTTGATCTTCAGGATGATTCATTCTTACATACCTAGGAGTTTTGGGAATTGTTTGAACTTTTGTTTCTTGAACTTGTTCCTCATCATCTGCACTAACCTCTTGGGTTACTGGAGTTACTGGATCAATCTGGATCTGAGTCTAAATTTCAACTTGCCTTCCTTGACTTTGACTTTCATCTTGATCATCTAAATCATATCTGCAGTACCTGGAAAGTCCTTCTTTATTTTCATCAACTTTAACATTAGCACTTTCAACAATCTTATTCAACCTCTTGTTGAAGCACCGGTAAGCCTTACTTTGAGTAGAGTATCCCAAAAATATTCCTTCATCACTTCTAGCATCAAATTTGCCTAAATCTTCATCTCTTTTGATATAGCATTTACTAGCAAAAACTCTGAAATATCTCACAGTAGGAGGATGACCAAACCATAGTTCATAAGGAGTCTTACCAGAATTTCCTTTGCTCTGCACATGGTTAAGAGTGTAGACAACAGTACTTCCAGCTTCTCTCCAATAAACTTGAGGAACATTTGTTTCCATCATCATGGTCTTGGCAGCTTCTTGAATGGTCTGGTTCTTCCTTTCCACAACTACATTTTGTTGAGGAGTCCTAGGAGCAGATAACTATCTTTTTATTCCATCCTTTTCATAGAAAGCATCAAACTCACCGGAAGTAAATTCTCCACCTCTGTCAGATCTCAGACACTTCAGTTTCCCACCAATCTCATTTTCAACCATCATCTTGAACACTTTAAACTTATCAAGAGCTTCTAATTTTTCTTTTAGAAAAGTTACCCACGTCATCTAGGAGTAATCATCAATCAGCAACATAAAATATCTATCTCCTTGCACATTCCTAATTCTAGTAGGACCACAGAGATCAGTATGTACCAGTTCCAATCGCTCACTAGAAGATTGTTCTTTAGTTTTGAATGAAGTTTTGTTCTGTTTACCCAATTGACATTCTCTACATATGCTATCAGGTTTCACAAGTCTTGGAAGATCTCTTATAGCCTGAGTGGAACTTATTTTGATAATGTTATCAAAATTCACATGACACATCCTCCTATGCCATAAACAACTTTGATCTATCTGAGCAATCAAACAACTTTTTCCAGAACTGCTTAAATGAAAGATGTTACCTCTAGTTTGAGTACCAGATGCAATTTTAGTTCTATAGCTCTCCAAGATTCTGCATTTTCCATCCTTGAATCAAAGATCATAACCCTTGTTAACCAACTATCAAACACTAAGAAGATTATGTTTCAGTCCTTCCACATATAGAACATCATTGGTGCAATTCTTACCATCAAAAGAGATGGATCCTTTGCCATGAATTCTACTAGCTGAGTTGTCTCCAAATTTCACAAGCCCACCTTCATATCTTTCAAAATCACAAACTTACTCTTGTCACCAATCATATGATGAGAACATCCACTATCAATCACCCATTCATCCTTTTCAACAACCTGAGTAGCCAAGGCACTTTCCACATTTGCACAGCTAGTAGATTTAGTAGATATTGGATCTTCTTCTTTAATGGCAATGAACACCCAATCACCTTCTCCATGATCAGATTCATCATCTGTGACTCCTTCTTCTCTAGCTTCTTGGACATAGTAACAATTCTTATGGCTTTTGTATCTGTTAGGGTTTGGTTTTGAACACCTCTCTGAACACCTTGAGGCAAAATGAACAATCTTATTACAAGAAAAAATTTTAATGGCAACTTTCCTTCATACTTACTGGATCCTCTTGGCATTCTTTTGGCAATAAGAGCTTCAAGATCTACAGTCTCAATTTCATCATCTTCAAGATCGTTCCTTGTCTTCAAAAATCTATTTGATCTTCCTAAAGAACCTTCTCCCGGATCATATCTTTGCTTTCCATATATACTGGCCTTGAATGCAGATTCAGATTTAGGGAGAGAGTCACCAAACTCACTCATTTCAAATGCTGAGAGCTTGCCAACTGACTGATCCCTTGTGATAGTTGTTACTGTCCTAATTTTTTCAATGGCTGCAACTTTATGCTTGTATGCTGCAGGTAAGGATCTGAGCACTTTGGCAACAATTTCTAATTCTTCTAATATTCCACCTACATTTATGATACTGGTCACAAGTTCATTTACTTTCTGCATATAAGAAGTAATGTTTTCATCTTCACTCATTACCAATCTTTCATATTTACCCTTCAGGCTTTGTAGATTGACACATTTGACATATTTGTCACATTCGTACATATTTTCCAACTTACTCCAAATTTCATGAGTGGTTTTAAAATCAAGGACATTTGCCAATTCAATATTAGATAGGGCATTCAACAATGCTTCTTTGGCTCAAATGTTGTGTTCACCATCTTTGAGTTCGTCTATATTTGAAGGTCCATTCTTTAGAATCTTATATACATTCTTGGTTATTAACCAAAAAGCATCACCCATACATTCTAGATGACACTGCATGCATACCTTCTAGAGGGAGTAATTTATTCCATCAAATCTCAGACTCTCCTTCTTGTAAGATGACATCTTGGATCTCCTCAAGCGGTCAAGCTTCTTTTAGAGGAACTTGGCTCTGATACCAATTGTTGGAATTAGTCTAGACAACTGAGAGGGGGGTGAATCAGTTGTCCCTAAACTTTAACCTTTTCTACACTTTTAATCTTCTTTTTTAATTTACAAACAAATTAATGATGTAAACATTTAAGCATGAATCAACACATGAGCATAAACAAAATGAACATACAACACCAAAATTTTTGACGTGGAAAACCCAGTTAAGGGAAAAACCACAGTGGGGGTTAACCCGCAAAAATACGTACCCTATTAAAATTACTTAAGAAAATAGAAGGCACATGCCTTCAGACGCACTGCCCAGAGCTCACTGCTCAAAAGGAGGCTCACTGCCTATAAGAAATTATGATTTACATAGAGGTAATGAACTGAGAAATAGCATCTACATTCATTCTTGATTTAGTCCCTTTGAAGGTTCACAAAAACTTCTGCTTCTATCTTCAAATTCTTCTTTACTGACTCTTCACTCTATACTCCTTTTGCTCCTCTTCTTCTTTGCTCTACTTTTAGATCCTTTCTTCAAATTTAATTCATTTTGTACAAGGATGATTTTCCACAACTCTTCAACAAGTATTTATACACTTTATCAACCTTGGAATGATCAACAAGGTTAGCTAAACTTAACGCAGATCTTTACACTATCGGCCAAACATAGCTAAGACTTGAAACTTCCTCTATTAACATGCCATGCTTCATAAAATGCTCTTTAGATCATCTGCAACATGCTAGGAACATCCGACTGGCCAAGACTAGGAAGAACATCAACCTCAAAGAAGAAATCTTCAACAACAAGTTCAAACTTCAATGTGGACCTCCAACACAGTAGCCACTCGATCTAGAGACCTCCACAAGCACATTGAATTCATCAATAACCTCCACTCTAAACCAAATTACCAGAATCATTTGTATCTTCCTCTGGAAGCTCAAGAACACTGTCTGCCATGACTGTCAAACTAGAAAGATAGCTTACGGACCTCCAAACCATGAACCACTAGAGTTGATGATACATACTGACTTCCCAAACATGCCTTCAGATCAGCAGACCATAATATTTCACTGCGGAGCAATCCAGACCAACTTACTGTCACTCTGTCTCTTTTGAATACTAAAAAATCTGGTTCTACTCAGATGGCCATAACTTCTTCAAATATTCATGTGGACTTCTCAATTCTTAACTAGAGCAACCTTTGACAATCCTCTACACAGCCATATGGTCCGCATATATTAATTGTCATTAATTTTCTCAATATCCTCAACAATCCAGTCTTCTATACAGACAATAAAATAGGATACAGTTGACACCAATGGCAACAAAGATATGTTGACATCAATGAGAAAACTACTTAGGCACATATTTGCAACAGGAATATGAGATGGGAATGATAAACATGTTGAAATAAAATTCTTAGATTTAAATAATAAATAGGTAAATACTTAGCTCTTCACTTGATGTGGAATATGAATTTGTTACATGTCCTAAACTGATTCATCAATGTTCAAAAAATTTAGGGCCTATCAAACAAATGTATGAGGATATGTAAACTTATATTTTATAACAAAAGTCATTTCTAGACTACATAATTGATCCCATGAGTGAGGATCTATGCCAAACCCATAAATCTAATCTCTACTAAACTACAATAATTTACCTTTTACTCATATTCAAGTTGTTAATCTAATCCTCACATAAAAACTTGGTTTGTGTGTCACATAGTTTGAACATGACAAGGATAGTTGACTCCTTTATGTCAAAGCTAGTAAGGATGTTAAGTCAACAACTTTGAACAATATTGAGGGCATCAAGTAGTTATGTAGTATGCCATAGAATGTTAATGCAATGTTAATACCACTAGATGATTATGTTATGCCTATGATATGTGCAAGATGTTCTCTTTCTCTCAATCTCTAGATATTTTAAATTAATTAGGGCTAGTCATTTTATACAAATTGCCAAATTTTAAAGGAAATGTTTTACGCATCAAGTTGGAACACAAAAGCTAGGAAAATGGGAAAAAAATGGGTCCAAATTTAAATTTGAATCTTAAAATCTCAAGGGCTATTTCCACAAGTGTAGAAGTGAGCTTAGATCATTTCCACATATGTAGATATAACCTAGGATAAGAAAATGAGAAAATCTATAGACTAAAACTAGTTTCAGGGAGTGTGAGTGAAATGAGAATAGAAAAGGCTCAAATTATGTGTCAAATCTTAGCTAAAATCAGGTCAATTGCACACTTCTCATTGTATACAAGGATAAAATAACCAAAATGAATTGAAAAGGAGGTGACAAATTTACCCACTTCCTAGTGTGAAATCTAATGCTACCTAACATGGATATATCACTGGATCAATGTAAAAATTTCTACCCATACTTTTAAAATATATATTGGTCCATTACACCACTCATTTCTATGTAGCTATTCAAAATCACTAAGTTTAATAGATAGCTATTAACTATTCTTCTTACAAGTAAAAAGTTTACACATTGTTATGGGATTTGAAATGAGTTATTATAGATACAAAATTCAAGCACCCTTGTTTTCACTCCCACTACTCATTTTTATAAAGAAATTATATACCTCTTACTCTATATTTATGTTAAAAATTTATATACCCTAATCAATTATTAGTCCCTCCATAGGCAAGGATACTATAGTAATTGATACAAACAAAGAATTAAAGTCAAAAGATTAATCACACTATTTTATGATTCCTATCTTGAAAATCTTGCCATATCTTTTCTAAATATGAAATATCTATATTTAGCAATTAGTTAGCATGCAATAACTATTATCTACAATTTTCATTGTTTTTGGAGGCAAGCTCTAAATATGTCAATATTTGATTAAAATATAAATAGATATCTTGTTCAATCTTCAAGGAGCATAGATCAATTAGATAATTTAGTTTAGTTCATTTTTTTTATATAAATTAAAGGGTGGATAGAGATAATGAAATATTAAATATGTGAATTAATAAAGTTCACATAAAAAAATTATCACATAATAGTGTAAAATTAATTGAGCATTTCATAATTTAAAGTGAAATTAACAAATCTATAATTTATCAGAATAAAAAGGTTGAAGATGAATACCAAATTCCTTCTAACTTATTCTAATAACTTTTAATAAATAATATAAGTGACTAGTACATTCAAAAATGTTAAATATAAATTTTAAAACAAAAATGTATGTAATTTTATAAAGATGATTTTCATTGTTTATATGGGAGAAATAAATATATAAGTTGTCTCTATGATTTAGTTTATATGAAGAAAGAAATATAAGAAATTTGAGTTACTAGACCACCAATCAATATTTGCTAGTTCTTTAACTAGTCACACTTGTCTTTATATAGAAATTTTTACTTACCATTGCGCATGGCACACACACATATAACACCATATATTTTAATATTTAATTTTTTTTATAATGTAACACGTAGTTATGATGGACTTGATTTAACAATTACTTTAAATATAAAAATTCCACTCTACTCTTACTTTCTCATATAATTATTTTATGATACTTTTTTGAAAATTTAATCTTTAATACTGAATTCAAAATACAATATATTTTATGCTAATAATATATGAACACCATAGACTTTTAAAAAAAATTATTTAATTAATATTATAATTTATCGTTTCTCACACTAATTATAAATAAATTTATAAATAAAGAAATCTATAATTATGATCATATTAAAATTGTGGTGTGATATCCCAATCCGAAAAGAAAAATGGACTACTTTTGACGATTGCACAACTATAGAAAATGTATTTGGATGAGAAAGTGTATTTGGATGACAGAAAATAGTGGCAAGTGGTAAAAATACCGTCTGCTAATTATTCGGGCATAACAAACACAGTCCCTGGCTAATTATTCGGGCATAACATCAAACTAAGCTATCTCACTGGAATCTCCACCCTGCTTACTTTTATCTTCACCCTTTCCCACTTTCATGCCAACTTTCCCCCCCATTTTCTCCACTTTTCCTTTCCTCCCATTTTCTCACCACTATAGACTTTGCTGACTTCTCACCATTCCACATGGCTTCGCAGCTTTTAAATAACAATTCGCTGAGCCTACGGACTACACATAGGCTTGGAAAGCTTTATGTTTCTCACTTTCTCACTTAGTTGTTTATGTCAGTTCAATACAGCTGGAAATGAAGATGGCTTTAGTTTGTTTCCTACTCTTGCTTTTCTCTACATTACCTACTTACACTTTCCATTCTTCTCCTCATTCGAATGAAGAAGCTCTTTTGTCTTTCAAATAATCCCTCATTCTCGACCTCCACAATTTCTTATTTGATTGGTCTCCACATCACTCATTTTGCAACTGGAGTGGTGTTGTTTTCTCTTCTCGTCATCAGCGTGTGGTTTCCTTGAATCTCATGGGTATGTCTTTGCAAGGCCCCATCTCTCCTTTCCTTGACAATTGCTCTTTTCTTAGAGTACTTGATCTCTGGAATAATAGTTTTGAGGGCCAAATTCCTTATCAATTAGGGAGGTTTTTTTGCCTAAGAATACTTAGATTGTCTATGAATGAATTGGATGGCTCCATCCCGTCCACCTTAGGAGACTGTCATTCATTGCAAGTTATCAAGTTGTCTAATAACAATTTGACCGATAGCATTCCCTCTAAACTTGGCCTTCTTTCACAGTTAGAGGTCATGGCATTATCAGTGAACCAACTAATAGATACAATCCCAACTTTCATAAGCAACATGTCCACTTTAAGTATATTGGATTTGAGTGAAAATAGATTCAAGGGTGATATTCCCATGGGATTGGATATGCTAACTCAACTCACATATCTTAATCTTGCCCTCAACAACTTCACGGGACCAATTCCCACTACCCTTTCCAATTGTAGTCTTCTCCAAACTTTGCAATTATCAAGCAACCAATTAACTGGCCACATACCTTGGGAATTTGGCAAATTGTCAAAGTTGCAAATACTTTTTTTATGGGGAAACCAACTCACTAGAGAAATCCCAAGCTCCCTCTCTAATTGTACTCAACTTCAAAAGCTTCTATTAGATACTAACCATCTGAGCGGCAAGGTGCCCTTGGGGTTCAGTTATTTAAGCCAACTTCTATTATTTTCTATAGGGGAAAATCATCTTGTGAGTGAACATAGTGATTTGTCTTTTCTAACATCCTTGATAAATTGCTCATATTTAGAAACTCTAGACTTGAATCATAATTATTTCACTTGAATTTTGCCCTCTTCTATTAGCCACCTATCAAGCCAACTCAACGAATTAGATTTGTCTTCCAATAAAATTGAGGGAAATATACCAAGTGGTATTAGCAACCTCACAATGCTAACATACTTAAAATTATCTGATAATCATTTCAATAGAACTATTCCATCCCCACTTAGTCAACTTCCACATCTTGAAAGATTGTATCTTGAGAAAAACAATTTCTATGGAAGTATTCCAAAAATTTGGGGTCAAGCAAAAAGTCTTGGGTTGTTATCATTGAGTGAAAACTTGCTTTCAGGCCAAATACCAAATAGTCTTGGAAATCTTCCACAACTAAGAGAACTTCTTCTTCATCACAATTAGTTGTTAGGGAAAGTACTTGCTAGTTTAGGGAGATGCCAAACTTTGGAGCTAGTAGACTTGTCTCACAACAAGTTAAGAGGAAATATACCCCCAGAAGTAGCAGGTCTCAAAAATCTCCAAATATATTTCAACATTTCCAACAATTTATTACAAGGTTCTCTTTTAGAAATGAGCAACGTGGTAATGGTCCAAGCTATAGATGTGTCTCTCAATAGCTTCTCAAGTGAAATTCCAAGTGCATTATCAAGCTGCACAAACTTGGAATAAATTTGAATCTTTCATGGAATTCATTTTATGGCCCAATACCAACATCACTTGCAAAACTCAAAAACTTTTAGAACATTGATCTCTCTAGCAATAGTTTGTCAGGTGTAATCCCAATGGCTTTCCAAGAGATGAAAACACTTCAGCATATCAATCTCTGTTCAAACAAATTAACAGGAGAGGTTCCAAAGGGAGTATTTTTTGCAACAATCAATGAGTCAGCAATTATGGGAAATCTTGGCCTTTGTGTTGAGTGGATCAATTTGCAACCATGCTCTAATTCCAAATAGAAAAATCTTTGTCTCTAAAAAGGTGATATTACCAGCTGTGATTGGCATTGCAATCTTCATCACGTCTATTGAATTGTTGGTAATTTTATATAGAAGGAGACATACTAATCAAACCACCCTACACCTCAACACTAGACCTACAAGAATTTCATATGAAGAACTTTTGCATGCAACTGGTGGATTTAGCTAGACCAATTTGCTAAGAGTTGGTAGTTTTGCGTCTATTTATAGAGGGATTCTGAATAATGGAACAAATATTGCTATTAAAGTTCTCAATTTGCAAGATGAAAATGCTCTCCAAAGTTTTCATAGAGAATGTAATGTGTTAAAAAGAGTCAGGCACCGTAATGTGATCAAAATCATTTCAACTTGTTCCAACCTTGATTTTAAATCATTAGTTCTTTCGTTCATGTCAAATGGAAGTTTGAGGAGATGGCTATATCCTAAGGGAGGAGATGAATGCAAGTTAAATTTGACTGAATATCTACATCATCATTGCTTTTTGCAAGTCATTCATTGTGACCTAAAACCCAATAATGTGTTGTTAGGGGATGATATGACTCCATATATAGCAGGCTTTGGCATTACCAGACTTTTATTTGGGAATTCAATGAATTCATTGACTTCTACAAATGCACTAAAGGGATCTATTGGCTACATTGCACCAGGTACAAAACTACACTATTCCAATATAAATTATTATTAGTTAAATTTTGTAGGAGTACTTAAATTATGGTTAGAGAATTACTAATTATTGTATTATATTATAGAATATGGAATGGGTGGAAAGATTTCAACAAAAGGAGATGTATACAGCTATGGAATTCTACTTTTAGAGTTGTTGACAAGGAGGAGACCTACAAATGACATGTTTGTAGAAGGAATCAATCCACCAAAATGGATAGGTATGGATTTTCCAAATAAAATCATAAAAAAGGTAGACAACTACTTGCTTAGAGATGTTAATGAGTCAGATTTATCAATGGTATTATCATGCCTTACTCAATTTATACAAGTAGGCTTCGCTTGCACAAGGGATCTACCGCAACAACATCCAGATATGGTGGAGATAGTTGAAAGATTAGAAAGAATATCAGGGGCATTTCATGGTACTCGGTCATTTCAATTGCCCATAGATATCTCACCTTTTCTTGAGAGTACAAGTGGTCAAAGAAATACTGATTTAGGGAGAGATGAAAATTGGTCTACATCTACATCTTAGCTCTTCAATCAACTTGATGGCAATTTGTAACTAGTGTTGCCTTGTTTTTAATAACTTTTCTTATAAAAAACAATATTTTAAATTTTACTATATGGATTTAGAATATTGCCAAGTTGTGTACTTACAACATGTGTAATGTTTGGCCAAACTCTTCACATGCAGAGATGCAATGTATTTTTTAGTCATTTATAAAACAGACATAGTTATTAATTGACTATATATGTAGAGAAATAGAAAGGAAATCTAAACAAATAGAGTGTGAGTTTTTATTCTTGACATTGTCTAGGATATAGATTATATCTTTGTTAGTTCTACATAGACAAGATTTAGCTAAATATGAACAAAATTTAGGTCCTTTTTTAGAGTGGGTTGAAATATTTTGCAATAGGACTACTATTTAATTTTGGTTTAAAGTGAGTAAACAATATAAATATCTTATTAGCATGGGTATTGTTAGTTTTTAAAGCTAATTGTTAATTGCTCTTTTTAATAACTTCTTTTATTATTAATTGGTGGTTACATCAAAATTGTCTTTTTCTCACAAATTTAAAATATTTCTTATTCTTTATTGTAATTTGAAAAACAAAATTAATAAATAGTTGAAGCCCTCCCAAATTCACATACATAATTTTTTTATACACAATATCATTATTTTTCTCATTATATGTACTCACATAGATGGGAATAACAACACAGTCTAAGAGAAAGGAAGGTGTGTTACCATTTATTCAACCCTCCTTTATTGTTTATTGAAACTTTATATGATGCAAAGTCATATCAACGTTATGATTTGTTTCAAAAAGTCTTGTTAATTGATCATTTTGAGAGTGAGATTTACAAAATGCCATCCATAATTTGTATTCTTTTGGCTTACTATTGAACACTTAATAGCCAAAATGGAGTTTTTGAATTTAAATCAACTTACCTCGTTTTAAGCTTGGCATTTTCAAAGTCAAGATCAAAACATTGCAAATCTTATTTCCTATTATTTGTAGAGGAAAATAAGCCTAATTAAACGTATACAAGAGAAGTAGAATGTTTACAATTTGAAATAAAATAATGGAAAGCAAATATGATACACAATATTTTTACTTGGGAAAACCATTTTCCAATACAATAATGAATCCCTCTTACTCCACCCTTAAGCATGTATAGATATAAATAGACACATCAAAATAATTTTTACACATTGTATCAAATAATACAAAAATAAACATGAGCACTTTAAAATATGAGTAAAAATAGAAAAACCCAACACATCTAAATCATGCAAAAGATAAACATGAATATTGGATGAAAATTTAAAAAAAACCCAACTCTTACAAATGAAAAGTACACAACACTTATCCAACAACAAGAAGAAGAAACTTCAAGGGTTAATGGAAGAAGATAAAAATATTAAAGATAAAAATGTATACTTATTACAATCCTTTACAATTTTAATGCACATACTATGAAAAGCCCATTGCATCTTATGCATTAAGGAACAAACATTTTACAATGTTGGATTACATCATCATTCTTGCCCCATTGGAAACAATTTTTGTTTGCAAATACAATTTTTGTTTATAGTTCATGTACCCATGGGATCCACCTCGTACAGGACCTTGCCCTGCATGGCAATAGCTGTAGATCCTTGCAATCATAGAATTTCCAAAAAAACAATTCAACGACAAAAGGGGACTTTTTCATTTGATACTCTAACATTATTTCTAGTGATATAATCCTTGTTTTAGTCTCAAATTTTACATTTGGATCTGGGCATGTACATAAAGAATTGTTTAGTGGGGTTGGGAGCATTTTGGGCTTGGTTCAAAGCTCCGCTGGGTTACCAACTCAGATCTTCTTAGCCTTTGGGGAACTATCTTTTAAATTGGAGAGACAACCATATTAGACTATGACACATAGTTTACTCCTTTGGTAGGTAGGAAATCTAGTTCTTCTTAGTAATTATAAATATGATAGATATATGTGTAGGCAATAACCTACTTTTCATATTTGTGGTAATTATGGTTAATACATGTGTAATAATTTCTCAGTTGGAGTAATCTGCATATGGTAAATTAAAGGATACCTTCAACCAAAACATGTCCAAATTGCAAATATCTTGTTTAGTTTCTCCCTTTGGTACAAACATACTTCTATAAATGTAAGAGACATAATATTTCCATAGAGTGTAATAGTCTTTGAGAGTGCTTCTGGATAAAATTGTATAGTAGTTTTTAACATCAATGTTTTCATGTGAGTTTTTCATCATCTTGATGATGGATCACAGAATATGATCAAAAATATTAATGTTAAAATCCACAAGCACTCTCAAATCCTATAGATATACTTTATCTTGCTGACGAGGGAGTTATGTGCTTTGCATTTGCTTCTTGTTCCTCTAGACACTCTATGTTAAGCAATTTCTGTAGTCAATCGATTCACATTTCTCAAATAAGTATAGAGATTTATCACCCAATTGTGGTTACAAATAATGAATTGAAATTGAGTTTTGGAGACAAAGAGAGAAAACTACTTGGATAGAAGTCCTTATAGCTCTATCTGGAGTGAAGAGAGATCAAGATGTGAGACATATTAGAGAAGCCTATGATAGTTATGAAAGTTTATAAACTTAGAGGGAAGAGGGCATAGAAATTTCTCTTATCTTGTTTACAACTACTGTTAAAATATAAACCTTACTAAACTAGCAATATAAAACTAATTCTCCAAGTGTGAAGTATATTATGAACTAGTCTAAGAGATTTTTTTCTTGCATTGATTACCATTAGAAGATAAGATTTTCTTTTATCAATATAGAGTAGATTCTTTAAAGTTTGAAGTATATTACAAAAGGAGCTTGTCTTGTTAAGTTCCTTAGATCATTCCATTAAAATATTTTTCTTGAATTACTCAAAGTTATTGTAAAATATGGAATCAAGTGGGAAACCAAGTTTTGAATGGGGGAGGAGTGAGAAGTTGCAGGAAGCTATAGGTGAGGAAGAGGATGACAAGGATGTAGATGGAGAAAAATGATGTACTTCTGAGGATGAATGGAATTGTCATTGGGATAAGGAGAAGGACAAAATCCTCTAAGATATTTGGGCAAAAGATTAAAGAATTGTGGAAGAGTGGTGTGCTTCTCTTTCTTCCCAGGAGGCTATGTGGGACATTCCATCAGTGTCTAATAAAAAAAATCCTTTTAGAGTGTTGTCCTCCTCTATCTAGGTGGGGTGTCTTCAGGGGATTTCTCCTTTCATTTGTTGTGACTAGTTGCCTTGTATCATCCTCTATGCAAGGTATTCCTCTTACGAAGGCATCTGTTTGAGAGTTGTCTAGGCATGTTTGTATGTACCATGCAAACCTAGATGTGTCTAAGGTGATCATTTATAGTGGACAACAAAGTGTAGGTTTGTGCTTTGTTGAGGGATGGTCTTATCTGGTGCAATTTGATGATGTGTTTGACCTTGGTGCCTCTACGAGGTCTATGATTCCCTCAAATTATGTTTCTACTATACAGGATAAGGGGCCTATTCTAGTCATTTCTTTTGATTGGGATGTGAATGCTAGGAAGGTCTGTGTGAAGATACCTATCACCTCTATAGTTTTCAATATGACTAAAAACATAGTTGATAAGGATTCTAATAGGTAGAAGAATTCTCTAGTTGGGAAGTTTTCTGGTGCCAAACCTAATATGGATGATTTCAATGTTTGGTCCTAGAGAATATGGAGGATTTGTCACTAGATTGTCATCTCAGCCTTGCCTTCAGGTTTCTTCTTGGTTCTCTTGGGTGAGACATGGTTCCTCAATTGTGTAGGGTTATGCCTCAAATGGTGGTTTTTAGGCTTTGATCCAAGGAGGGAATTCATTAAGTAGGTCCCTACTTGGGTTAGGCTTACAAGATTACCCTTGGAATATTGAGATGAGGAAGTGTTTGTTGGCATTGCTAGCTCAACTGGGCAACTCAACTTTATTGATTTAGTGATCAAATAAAGAAAGTACCTTTCACTTGTGAGATTTTTTCTCAATGTGGACATTGGCAAGAAGCTTCCTTCTTTGATCATGTTATCTTCTAAATTGGGTACATGGGTTTAGTAGTTTTCTTATGAAGACTCCTTGATAGTGTGCTCAATAGCGAAATGCCCAGGACATGTTTCTATGAGTTGGATGAATAATCAAAGGAAACAAATTATTTGAGGGGAGAAGGTCTAGTTTGTGTTTTCTCAACCATAGTCTAATCTTGTGAAGTATGTATATTGTTGTGTCAAGGAAGTTTCCCCTTCATCAATTTTATCTCTTTTAGATGGCATTAGTCACCTATCTTTAGGGGGAAGGCCTCAACCCAAAGTGAGTGGTCAAATAGAGGTTTGTAAGGATTCAAACATGGTCTGCCTTGGTTTGAGAAGGATGCCAAGGGATGCGTAAATCCTTTCCTCTTGCCTCTTGCCCCCTACTAATTTTTACTTGGCTTCTAATCTTGGGAGTTTCACTAGATGAGATTCTTGTGTTAATGTAATGATGGGAAGGGACGATGTTCATGTTCCAAACTCAATGGAGTAGTTTGACTTAATGCCCTCTTAATTTGGTTATTATTTGTTATTTTTAAGTGGTTGCATTGTGTAACACCCATTTTAGTTTTCACCCTAAAAACTAAGTTGAACCAAAGGTAATAATTTTTTTTAAAAAATTTTAAAGCAAAAAGATAATTTGTTTTTCATTTTAAAACCAAGTAGTACATCCATTGACTATCAATAACATGAAATTATAAATTATACAAAAGGGATCTTATCCATCTACAACATTATACAATATGATTATTAGAGTTACTTAGAACATTTTCAAAATAGAAAATTACCAAAGTCACTGCATCTTGATTATCGACCATCCAAATTCAAGTCTTGGCAAGCCTTTGGAATAAAGAAGAGAAAGTATCTTCAAGGAGCTTAACCTCCAACCACAGACCGTCGGTCTCCCGCACTCCTTCCTATCTGGAAGTGGCCCTACCCTACTCAAAGAAGATAGACTTAGGATAACCAATGGTGTTAGCCATCTGAGTACTGGTGTTGTCACCTATGTATCTTGTTATCATGCAATCCCCTAGATACCCTCTAGTCAAGCATGACCAGTCCACAAGCTACGCCATCTAGTCATGGTGAACTATCAATGCACTTGAGGCACATGCACTACCTTGGCCAAAGGATTTCAATATAATTAATGTTGTGTCAATACAAGTAGTAAGTTCACCCACCCCAACTTGACTTGAATTAATCACAATCCTATAGTTACCTATGTATAAGTTTAATATAACAACCTCGATAAATCTAAGTTTGTCCATTGCTTTAAATTATCCAGTCAAGAGAGGACACTAAACTTAACTATGTAATTTCAGAAGGTTTTAACAATAAACCAATTATAGAATACAAGTAATCGAAGACCCAGAGTTAAAGTTTAAATACTCTAAAAAGTCTTCTTTGACCTATTGAATCTTTGACATAGCTTAATCTTTTATCAAACTAAGCATTTAGAAATCCTATCATGTTGTTTCTATTTGCAAGAAGAATGCATGCAAGTTTAGACTAAACACTTAACTATAGACTCATTGTGTCTACTCTAAAACTTCATTATCTAACATGTTTGATAGTTTAAACCAATAATAAATCTATACCCTCTTTTCAAAGACACAACAGTTTGAATGTTTTTAAAGCTAAAAGAGTTATATACAATAAATAAATGAACTAAATCTAGTTATCATTCCCAACAAGAAAAGTATATTCTCTATGGTTGGCCAACCAATTATAGATTCAGAACTTGTGGAAGGCTGAGTAGTCATACATACATCGACATACATTCCACACTATTGTTCCCCATTTGCCGATGGAAATGACACATTCTTGAAGTCTTTTATAAAACTAGTTTTTTTCAAATATGACAAGGCCAACCATAAATATTCAGTAGGCCAACTGATGACACTCCCAACGTCGACCAAGGTTATACTACTGCGGCTTAGGATATCTTTATAGCTAGTTTTCAACCAAAATTCAGTCTACTAAGTGCTCTCTACATATCCATATATTTCTGAAGGTAAACAATACAACTACACAGTTTAAATCAACCATCAAAGATGCTTCGAGGAACAAATGTGTTTCAACTGTGAGGTTTAAGACTGCAGTGTGGTTCAAGGAACAAAAACCATTGTTTCTGTTTTGAAAGAAGTGAAAACACACAGGTCTCAAGTTGGTAATCAATTCACATATTACATCATCAATGAAATACTAAGTTCCTTCATATTACAAAGTGGAGCCAATCCTATTAAAACATTCCTGTTTAACCATGACAGTGTAGATGAGAGATGAAATGAAACCTAAAGAAAATCTCCACTGACTGCTTCAAAACTGGTCCAAGAGCTCATTCTTTTCTTACCTGCTCACATTCACTTCCCGCTCGGCCTCCTCTCAGCTTCTTTTCTCCATTCTCCATCCCTCAAAACTGACTCCCTATATCCTCTATAACTTATTCTTCTTCTGAAGGAAAACTAACTTCCCCACTCTCTAAACCACACCCTATCAACTAGGTAACTACCCTGCATGGTTTAACCATCTCGTCCTTTCCGTGACCACTACACAAAAGATGGTTTAGTTTCCCACTAAGTTTGCAACTACTCTGCTAAGTGGAGCTCAACACTATGTGAGGTGGCAGTTGCAGTTGTACATGATGCCACACTACTCATAACCAATTATGAGTTTAAAACAAATGCATAACTAGAAATAATGGCTGAGCCGACAACCCATCGATAAAGTTTAAAGCTCAAGAATAAATAAATTGTTTTGGAATATAAGACATCATAATAAAGACTTGAGTGAGCCCTTCGAGCTACTACCCGATTACCAACATCATAAAAGAATAAAAGAATTACCCCAAAATGACTATTTAAATATAACTAATATAATTTTATATATTCCATTACAATACAACCAATGGTATTACACTCGATGGTCTCAAGATTTAAAACATTATTTAAACCTTTTATTATACGATAATATCTCATAATAGAAACAACTCAACATCTGTCAAATTTCGCAAGTAAACGTTTACATCATACACTCGTAGAGCTTTATGGTGATGACGAAGATTTGAGTGTAAACACAATACAAGGTTTGGGGTCAACTTTACACACAACTTTTGACTTTTACTCCGAACCACTAAACAAGACACGACATACAACTCATTCTCAAGTGTATACATTTATATATATATATATATATATATAACTATATCGGTCGTCCATATTTGACGACATGATTTAGAGTATTACGACACAGATGTCGATTTCCCATACTCATTACAACAACTACGAAAGAAGAAAGACCTATTCTTGCAAACCTTGACATCTCATCTAAAATTGACTTAGCCCGAAATCAATACTTAACTCAAGGCAACTAGGTTTATCTACCTGATGTTTGTTTTCAATGGCAAGCACCCATGGGTTATTCTAGAGTCTATTCTCTCTTTCCCAAAGATACTTTCTCTTCTTCTTTCTTCCTGGCGAACATGTTCCATCTATTCTTGTCATTGACAATCTCACATACAATTTGTGCTCAGAGTACCAATGTTCTAATCAAAACACATTTACATCAAATCATTTCATTTTCATATCGAAAAGACATTTTAATTCATAACATCAAATTGATCATAATCAAGTAAAAATCCATGATTTCATAAAATTAACCTTTTCTAATCATATCATCATTTTCTATGATGTTAAAACATATCCACATGACTGTACTATTTAAGAAAAAGTAAATAGTAATATTGAATCCAAAAAGGGGATGTAACATATCTTTCCCCTATAGAATCATCGTCCCCGATGATTGAGTTTATCAAGAAAAATTTTAACATAAAAACAAACTTTAATAGTTTAACATTAATATTTTTCAAAAGATAAGGAAATCTTTGGTGGATGCCATTATAGTCTTCCCAAGTGGCGCTATCCTCACCATATTGGTCCCACTAAATTTTGCATTGCAAAACCTCTCGATTACGCAAACAGAGTTTACTCATTTTGAACACCTTGAGTGGCTCAATCACAACCACTCCTGGCTCTTGTATCTGTAAAGAATTCCATTTAAGAATGTGGTCATTACCTACAAAATATTTCTTTAGGTAAGAAACATGAAAAACATTATGCATTTTGGACAAGACTGGAGGTAGAGCAAATTTGTAGGCCACTGGATTGATAATCTCAAGGACTTCAAAAGGTCTAACATAACGGGGAGCTAACTTTGATGATTTACCAAACTTGATTGATCTTTTATGGGGTTTCACTCGCAAAAGAACTATCTCACCAATAGAGAATTGTCTAGGTACCCATTTGCGATCTGCATAACTTTTTTACCTGTCATTGGCTTCCACCAACCTTTTCCTAATCATTATCACTTTTTCTTCTATATCTGCTAGCATTTCTGGTCCAATGTTTATCCTATCTTCTAGCTTGTCCCAGCTTATAGGAGTTCTGCATTTCCTTCCATATAATGCTTCAAATGGTGCCATCTTAATGGCAGAATGATAGGAATTATTATAGGCAAATTCAACAAGAGGTACATATTCCTCCCATCTATATTGCTGGTCCATGCAATACATTCTTAAAAGATCTTCTAAAACCTAATTAACCCTTTCTATGTGTCCATCAGTTTCAAGATGGTAAGCGGTGCTCACATTGAGTTTAGTCCCTAGTAGTGAAAATAAAGTTTGCCAAAACTGAGAGGTTATTCGAGCATCTCTATCAGATATAATCTTTTCAGGTACCCCATGCAATCTAAATATTTCTTGCACAAACTTTCAAGCCAAAATATGAGCTCCATCTATCAAATTTCTAGGAATGAAATGTGCTACTTTGGTTAGTTTATCTACTACAACCAAAATTGCATCATGTCTATTCTTAGACATTGGTAACCCTTAAACAAAATCCATACTAACAACCTGCCATTTCCATTCTTGGATATCATGCGAGTATAACAATCCGGCAGGATGTTGGTGTTCTGCCTTCACTCTCTGACATTCCAAGCAACTTGCCACAAATCTTGCAGCATCGCTTTTCATTCCTTTCTAGAAGTATAGTGGTTTGACATCAGCTAAAAGTTTTGTTACTCCTAGGTGTCTGGAATACGGTGCACAATGAACTTCCTTCCAAACAAGGTTTCTTAGTTCAACAGAATTAGGAACGTAGATTCTTCCCTTAAATCTCATTAATCCGTCTGACTCAAAATAGAATCCATCATATCTTGGATCCTTGGGGTTTAGTTGTAGAGCTTGCTTCACCTGTCCGTAATATTCATCTCCAAATAAACTTTGCAATACTAAATCTTTAAAATTAGCATGAATAGAGATTATAGAAGCTATGTGTCTTCTTTTTAAAGCATTAAGTACTTGATTTTCTCTACCTTTGATGTAAGCAATCTCAAAGTTGTAATCTGATATTAGTTCTAACCACCTCCTTTGTCTTGCATTGAGATGAGGTTGAGTAAATATGAAATGAAGACTTTGATGATCTATTTTTAGTATAAAAGTCTTTCCCAACAAATAATGTCGCCAAATCTGAAGGGCATGAATCACTGTCGCTAGTTCTAAATCATGAGGAGTGTAATTTTGCTCTTAGTTTTTCAACTTTCTTAATTCATAGGCTATTACATGCCCATTTTGCATAAGCACGCCTCCTAGCCCTTCTCCAGAGGCATTGGTAATAACCTCAAATTGCCCTTCAGGATCAGGGACTTTTAGAATTGGTGGTGTTGTTAACTTTTCTTTTAGTAAATCAAATGCCTTTTGACATTCGTCTGACCAAACAAACCATTTCCCTTTTCTCTACAAAGAAGTGAATGGACTAGCAATACTTGAGAAATTCAGAGCAAATTTCTTGTAATATCAGCCAATCCCATAAAACTTTGTACTTCTGAAACATTGGAAGGTACAAGCCATTCCATAATAGCCTTTATTTTAACTGAGTCAACTAATATCCCTTCTACTGATATAGTATGTCCCAAATACTACACTTCTTTCTGAAAGAAAGTGCATTTCGAGAGTTTCACATAAAATTTGTGTTCTCTAAATCGTTGCAAAACAATTTGAAGGTGTTGTCTATGCTCCTCCTCATTTTTGGAATATATCAAAATATCATCTATGAAAACTAGGACAAATTTATCAAGGCAGTCTCTGAAAACACTATTCATGAGATTCATGAAAGCGGCTGGTGCATTAGTCAACCCAAATGGTAATACAGTAAACTCATAATGACCATATCTTGTTCTAAATATAGTCTTGTGAATATCTTCATCTTTCAACCTCAATTGATGGTATCTAGATCTCAAATCTATCTTAGAAAATACTGTTGTACCATGCATTTGGTCAAATAAATCATCAATATGTGGCAGTGGATACTTATTCTTTATCGTTGCCTTATTTAGCATCTGATAATCTATACATAGTCTAAGGGTTCCGTCCTTCTTCTTGACAAAAATAACTGGAGCTCCCCATGGTGATACACTTGGCCTAATTAGACCTTTACTCAATAGCTCCTGCAATTGAGCCTTTAATTCCATAAGTTCAGTAGTGGTCATTCGGTATGGAGCTTTAGATACTGGCTCAGATCTTGGTTTAATATCTATGGAAAAATCAAAGGTTCTTTTTGGAGGCAAGCCTAGCAGTTCCTCAATAAATACATCACTAAAATTGTGAAGATAAGGGTATTTTTCCTCAAAAGTTTGCTTCTCTAAAGCTTCCTCTACTAGGTCCATTTTGACTACAAATAGTTGACATCCCTTACACCTAGCCTGTTTTAATTGTTTTGATGAAATAGACCTGATCCTTATTTCCCTTTGAATACCCTGAAAATTAACTTTGCTTCCTTTATCATCCAAACACTCAATTATTTTATTAAAACAATCCACCTTGGCCCTATGTCTCCACAACCAATTCATTCCTAAAATGATGTCGTAGGACCCTAAAGGTGCTACATATAAATTTACCTTAGTGGAGAAGTTTGAAATATCAGTCTTAGCTTCAAACAAACATTGCTCTACCTGAGCCTTTGAGTGATTTGACATAAAACTAGCTCTTCTAGGAAATTTACTTAAGACTCTAGATGACACAAAATTTTCTGTTACACTAGTATCAAACAGAATAGAAACAGGGACTCCAAATAAAGTACCTGTCATCTCAATGGGAGTAATCTAATACTCAGCTTATTGATTGTCAAGGGTGGTGTGAATCCTTTATTGAAACACTTCTTGTTGTGAAGGAAGTACCGTGTTCCTATGCTACCCATTCTACTTTTTATTAGGACAATAGTTGGCAGAATGATCTCCACCACATGAAAAATAATCTCCAATTGGTTCTCTCTTCTCGAATGGTATACTCAAAGCATCATCGTTCCTCTTAAAATTATCATTTTTCTTAAAGTCTTCATTTCTTCGTTCATTACCAAATCCCCCTTTGTTTTTCTGATTTCCTTTGTCGTACCTCCTATTTCCATATCCTTTATCATTCTTCCTTTTATATGTTTGATCATTGAAGTTCTTATCAAATCTCTTACGCTTCTTTTCATGATAAGTAGAAATGGATTTGATCTTTTGTTCCTACTTAATTGCTTTCTCATACACCTAGTCCATTGTGTTCAGACCATGTACCTCCACCTCTCCACCAATCTGAGGATTGAGCCCCATAATGAATTTTCTTATCCAAAATCTTTCATCCTTTTGATACTAAGGAACATACTTCAACAATCTAGTAAATTTTTCCACATATTCAACCATGGACAAATCACCTTGCTTGAGATTTTGAAAATCGGTTAGCTTTTGATCGAAGTAGAGCTGTGGTAACCACCTTTTTTGAAAAAGTTCCACCAATTCATTCCATGTCACCGTCAAGGGGCTTAAATCTAGTTCCATCTTCTTGTTCATCCACCAAGTGGATGCTTCTCTAGATAGCTGATATGCTCCCCACACTGCCTTTGTAATCTCAGAATAATTTTTGATTTCAATGTACTTCTCCATTTCTGTTAGCCATGCTTCTGTTGCATCACCAGTTTTCGTTCCATCAAATTTGGGAGGAATAATCTTTTTCATATCCTTAGATAGTTCCAGTGCAAGTTTGTCTTTTGTCTCCCTCTGAGATTCACTATTCTTTTGATTCTCACTTGATGTGCCATGCTCTCCTTGCTTACTTTTACTCGCATTATTAGAATACTCATTTTCACCCTCTGTATTCCCGGTTTCATTCACTTTCTTTTTCAATTTGTCCAACCTTTCCTTAGTTTCGGTAAGCATATTAAGAATTATGTCCAATTTATCGGTGGAGTTAGCCTAGGAGTTGTGACCTTCCCGATATTCTCTCTTATTAAACTCTGATTGATTCATGTTTATTTGTTTTCTCACCTGTTTTAACAAGTACTAATTAGTTCTAAAATTTATCATTTTGAATATTATCAAAACATATCAATTGCTCATAACCATAGTTATTCTCAAGCCAAAATTTGTCTTTATTATATTTTGCACAACAGTATGTACATTCTTTAAGGATAGACACATTTCATGTTTCACTCAGTATTTACAAGAGGGGTGTAACCTTCAGATTCATTGTTTGACATATATTCACAAGGTGTATAACCCTCAGATTCGCTATCGGATAATAGTACAATGATTTCAGCTCTAGGTGGTATATAGGAATCCCTAATGATCATTGGTACACTAATAGGGCAGCAATTGACCATAATTCGAGCTGTCATCCTAGATGTCTCTAGGAGTTCTCTTTTCATTCATTTGAGTCATGACAGAGCATTGGCAAAAGTTTCCACATCATCTAGCCAAATGTCATTTTCATCATTTGTTTTCTCAATAGTATTAATCATCGCAAGACGTCTCTGCTTAGCTTGCAAGTAACATTCCTTACCAGCGAAGGACTTCCTTGTGGTTTTCTTGAGACGTACCATCCTGGCACAGTAAATCAAATCATTAGCTACCCGTATAATGTTGATTCTTAATCAGATTAGTGGACTCATCAGCCCTAGTGCTAAACCTGGTTAGCTCTGATACCATAAGTAACACCCAGTTTAGTTTTCACCGTAAAAAATAAGTTTAACCAAAGGTAATAATTTTCTTTAAAAAAGTTTAAAGAAGAAAGATAATTTGTTTTTCATTTTAAAACCAAGTAGTACATCCATCGACTATCAATAACATGAAATTATAAATTATACAAAAGGGATCTTATCCATCTACAACATTATACAATATGATGATTAGAGTTACTTAGAACATTTTCAAAATAGAAACTTACCAAAGTCACTGCATCTCGATTGTCGACCATCCAAATTCAAGTCTCGGTAAGCCTCTAGAATATAGAAGAGAAAGTATCTTCAAGGAGCTTAACCTCCAACCATAGACCATTGGTCTCCCGCACTCCTTCCTATCTAGAAGTGGCCCTACCCTACTCAAAGAGGATAGACTTAGGATAACCAATGGTGTTAGCCATCTGAGTATTGGGGTTGTGACCTACGTATCTTGTTATCATGCGATCCCCTAGATACCCTCTAGTCAAGCATGACCAGTCATGGTGAACTATCAATGCACTTGAGGCATATGCACTACCTTGGCCAAAGGATTTCAATATAATTAGCATTGTGTCAATACAAGTAGTAAGTTCACCCACCCCAACTCGACTTGAATTAATCGCAATCCTACAGTTACCTATGTATAAGTTTAATATAACGACCTTGATAACCTCTTGGTGTTCCAAAGTCATCATGCATTAACACATGGTAGTTAGGTTTACTTCTCTCTTTTAGCTCATGGAGACATTTCCTTCCATATGTTAAAAGAATGGGATTCTAGCTTACCAGGTAATCGGTTAATGCTATAAGTTTATCAGTTGATCTCTAAGTTCATCCATTTCTTTAAATTATCCAGTCAAGAGAGGACACTAAACTTAACTACGTAATTTCGGAAGGGTTTATCAATAAACCAATTATAGAATACAAGTAATTGAAGTCCCAGAGTTAAAGTTTAAATACTCTTAAAAGTCTTCTTCGACCTATTGAATCTTCAACATAGCTTAATCTTTTATCAAACTAAGCATTTAGAAATCCTATCATGTTGTTTCTATTTACAAGAAGAATGCATGCAAGTTTAGACTAAACACTTAACTATAGACTCATTGTGTCTACTCTAAAACTTCATTATCTAACATGTTTGACAGTTTGAACCAATAATAACTCTATACCCTCTTTTCGAAGACACAACAGTTTGAATGTTTTTAAAGCTAAAAGAGTTATTTACAATAAATAAATGAACTAAATCTAGTTATCATTCGTAGCAAGAAAAGTATATTCTCTATGGTTGGCCAACCAATTATAGATTCAAAATTTGTGGAAGGCTGAGTAGTCATACATACATCGACATACATTCCACACTATTGTTCCCCATTTGCCGACTGAAATGACACATTCTTCAAGTCTTTTATAAAACTAGTTGTTTTTAAATTTGACAAGGCCACCAGAAATAGTCAGCAGGCCAACTGATGACACTTCCAACGTCAACCAAGGTTATACTACTACGGATTAGGCTATCTTTATAGCTAGTTTTTGACCAAAACTCAGTCTACTAAGTGCTCTCTACATATCCATATATTTCTGAAGTTAAACAATACAACTACATAGTTTAAATCAACCATCAAAGATGCTTCGAGGAACAAATGTGTTTCAACTGTGAGGTTTAAGACTGTGGTGTGGTTCAAGGAACAAAAAGTATTGTTTCCGTTTTCAAAGAAATGAAAACACACAGGTCTCAAGTTGGTAATCAATTCACATATTACATCATCAATGAAATACTAAGTTCCTACGTATTACAAAGTGGAGCCAATCCTATTAAAACATTCCTATTTAACCATGACGGCGTAGAGGAGAGATGAAATGAAACCTGAAGAAAATCTCCAGTGACTGCTTCAAAACTAGTCCAAGAGCTCGTTCTTTTTTTACTCGCTCACATTCACTTCCCGCTCGGCCTCCTCTTAGCTTCTTTTCTCCATTCTCCATCCCTCAAAACTGACTCCCTATATCCTCTATAACCCATTCTCCTTCCGAAGGAAAACCAACTTCCCCACTCTCTAAACCACACCCTATCAACTGGGTAACTACCCTGCATGGTTTAACCATCTCCTCCTTTCTGCGACCACTACACAAAAGATGGTTCAGTTTCCCACTAAGTTCGCAACTACTCTGCTAAGTGGAGCTCAACACTATGTGAGGTGGCGGTTTCAGTTGTACATGATGCCACACTACTCATAACCGATTATGAGTTTAAATCAAATTCATAACTAGAAATAATGGCTGAACTGACAACCCATCCATAAAGTTTAAAGCTCAAGAATAAATAGATTGTTTTGGAATATAAGACATCATAATAAAGACTTGAGTGAGCCCTTTGAGCTACTACCTGATTACTAACATCATAAAAGAATAAAAGAATTACCCTAAAATGACTATTTAAATATAACTAATATAATTTTGTATATTCCATTACAATATGACCAATGGTATTACACTCGACGGTCTCAAGATTTAAAACATTATTTAAACCTTTTATTATACGATAATAGCTCATAATAGAAACAACTCAACATCTATCGAATTTCACAAGTAAACATTTACATCATACTCTCGTAGAGCTTTATGACGATGACAACGATTTGAGCGTAAACACAATACAAGGTTTAGGGTCAACTTTACGCACAACTTTTGACTTTTACGCTGAACCACTAAACAAGACATGACATACAACTCATTCTCAAGTGTATACATTTATATATATAAAAAACTATATCGGTCGTCCATATTTGACGACATGATTCAGAGTATTACGAAACAGATGTTGATTTCCCATACTCATTACAATAACTACGAAGGAAGAAAGACCTATTCTTGCAAACCTTGACATCTCATCTAAAATTGACTTAGCCCAAAATCAATACTTAACTCAAGGCAACTAGGTTTATCTACCTGATGTTCATTTTCAGTGGCAAGCTCCCATGGGTTATTCCAGAGTCTATTCTCTCTTTCTCAAAGATACTTTCTCTTCGTTTGTCTTCCTTCCTGGCGAACATGTTCCATCTATTCTTGTCATTGACAATCTCACATACAATTTGTGGTCAGAGTACCAATGTTCTGATCAAAACACATTTACATCAAATCATTTCATTTTCATATCGAAAAGACATTTTAATTCATAACATCAAATTGATCATAATCAAGTAAAAATCCATGATTTCATAAAATTAACCTTTACTAATCATATCATCATTTTCTATGATGTTAAAACATATCCACATGACTATACTATTTAAGAAAAATTAAATAGTAATATTGAATCCAAAAAGGGGATTTAACATATTGATTAGCTTATGCCTTATAGTGTGATGTTGCTAGTTTACTTTTGGGGTACAACCTTATTTCTATACATCTCTTGTTGTAGTTTCATTGTTATAGATATGTTTTTTGGAGATTGTTTCACTATGTAAAGTGGATTGGGCCCTTAAAAACCCCACTTTTACCATTAATAAAAAACACTTTTTCTTGAAAAAATAGAGGGAAGAAGCTTAATAGTAAACTTCATGTATTTAAGGTAAAAGTGATTTAAGGGGAAGTATTTCTAGTTATTCAAATGAAGATTGTTTTTGAAGTCAATGGAATACATTAGGTGGAATCTATTAATATGATTGGATTTACAAGTTTATTAGGTTTGGTTATTCCCAATCTAATTCAAAATTAGGTGAATTATTTTTTTTGTTCGGTGAATGCTTTTGACTGGAGCTATGAAGCGGTGAGGCCACAACATGGGGGACCTCATCCCCAAACCCCAAGCATGAACACTATGGGATTTGAACCTTGTTGGCCGCCACTATAACCAAGTGACTTAACCACCCAACCATGCCCTTAACGGCAAAATTAGGTGAATTATTATTACTAGTTGCAATATGGAAATGAAAATGTAAATCTCATATATTGGATTGCATATAATATTGAAAAACATTCAAGACAATAACATTCATAGTTGATTACATTATAAATATGTTTCTCTTTCCATGGTTTGTAACAGTTGAGGACACTTTTAGATATTTCATATTGAAACATAGATTAAAAAAATGATAATGCTAACTACAATAACTCATACTTTTAAATGTTTAAAATGTAAACCTTCAACAACTCTATGTAATATAATAGGAGGTTGTATCCAGTCTATTTATAAAGATGACTTGGATGTACCTTTATTGTATTCATTTAAGGCTTTTCTTTGTCTCTAGAGAAATAGGGTATTGGACACTGTGATCTTTGCTTTTGAGAACTAATGAAGGCTTTGGTCTTGCCTGTGAAGAGTCATATTGAAACATAGATTAAAAAAATGATAATGTTAACTACAATAACTCATACTTTTAAATGTTTAAAATGTAAACCTTCAACAACTCTATGTAATATAATAGGAGGTTGTATCCAGTCTATTTATAAAGATGACTTGGATGTACCTTTATTGTATTCATTTAAGGCTTTTCTTTGTCTCTAGAGAAATAGGGTATTGGACACTGTGATCTTTGCTTTTGAGAACTAATGAAGGCTTTAGTCTTGCATGTGAAGAGTCATATTACCAACTAGTTCGGTAGTTTTTTTTGTTGTGCTTCTAAATGTTTAGTAAGAATATGATCATTAAAGCCACACCTCCTAGTTTTCATGTGAGATTCCAATCAAAATCTACTTTTCTATTTTTTCCAAGAGCAACCTAGAAATTAAAAATTAATATATTATCATTCTTACAAAAATCTAATTTAAAAAGGGTAGTGGGATAGCAAATAATCACCTTCAGCTGAACCTCCACCTCTTGACGATGAAAGAAAGTTAATCTTAGTGCCTGATGAGATACTTAGAACTAGAGAGAAACGATTGCAGAGTTGTGTATGGAATGAACTCTTGGTGCAATGGAAAGGGTTGCCTAGGGAGGATGCTACTTGCGAGTCAGTCAATATCCTGGATAACCTAGCCTTGTCTTGGTTGAGGGCAAGTAAATTTGGAGAGGTTGGACTTGTAATGCCCCTTTTTTAATCTGAATGCTGAATGGGAGCTCTGTTGGCAGTTGATTATGAAGTAATGATTTTGTCGATAGTTAGGACCAATTCTTTAGCTTGAATAGCACAACTGAGTCTTTAGCTTTAATAAGGAAGCGGTCCCATGGAGCTACTAGAGGATTTATTTTTGTGGAGCAAAGGGTCCCATGGAACTCAAAAAAATTTGCTAATGCTTAAATCAGAATCTTTTCCTCCAAAATAGGAGCAGCTAATGTTTAGGAGGTTATTTTTGAGCAGGTGCAGATGGGGTGCGGTTGAAACTTCCCCCACCAGCTTAAGGAGTTAACTATCAGTTTTTTCATTCCTGCCACTTAATTTAGGGGAAAATTTGGAGGGAATTTTTCCAGTTTATGTATGTTTTTATTTCCCAGTGTCCTAAAAAATCTCTGCTAAATTATTTAGCACAAACTATTGTTAAAAAAACTTCATGAGACCACCAACTTCCATAAAATTCAGAGCTTGAAATTTTAAGCATACGCACAACTACAAAATTCATTGGACCAACTACTATAAAATGCTCCTAAAAATCTCAACAGCACTGCTAAGAAAATTTAGGAAGCCCCCTCCCATGGGACCCCTTCCTAAGGCAAATAAGTTTCCTAGTTAGCACTGTCAGTTGTCATAGAAAAATAAGGAAGTTGTCTAATTAATACCCATGATTGAGGAGTGAATTAGTAGTTAACTGCCACCAATTATGGAATTGATTTCCATTGATTGGGGATCATGAAAGTTGGGGGTATAGCGAGCACTCAAGGCAAAGGAAAATAATCTTTTGCAAATTAAGAAATGAACTTAAACTACAGCTTCAAGAAGATTGAGGTTGCTAAACATCTTGGAAGCTTGAGGATGAACCCCTTGAAGTTTACACCTGTTTACAACCTTGGGGACAAAAACCCTCAAGTGTGGAAAGGTAGGACTGTGTAGAATGTCAAGGACCAGCAGGGCAATCTGTTTGTAATCTGCAGGGTGCCAAGGACATTCCAGGATTAAGAATTGTGTGTTGGGAGTTCCAGTGAGTTACATTAGAATAATTCTTTCCATTTGAATGAATGTGTTGTCATAAGGACAAATAAAATTTTCTGCTGTTATCTTTTTCTGGGTTGATTTCTAGACGCATTTAGCTTTGAACACTACACAGGTTCCTTTTTGCTGCTCCATCAAAGTTTCAAATTTATGCTAAATTGTTAGAGGAATTTGACAAAGTATGTTGGAAGTTCAATGTGCATTAACTGAGTGTGTGCTTGCTTATTCACATAGTAATAGTTTCTGCTTAATTTGTATTGCAATATGACTATTTTATGGTTTCAAGTGTATGTGGGCCAAGTAATCTGTAAACACATGTATGTGAACCGTGTTAAAGGCACTTATACTTTTTTATATGAAAATATTTAACAGTATGATACTAGGAATTACAGAAAACGTGCTCCCAAACGTACTTTTCCATGTTACTTGTGACAGGATTTTCAACATGTTAAAACATTTAGCAATATAGCTCCATAGTTAAAAAGATGCTATAGCAAAGTGGATCTTTCTAAAGGTGCTATATTCAGTGTTCACTTTGTAGGAATGTCTAAGAACTGCAATAGATAAGACACATCTTGTACTAAGAACTCTCATAGACTTTTCACATCTCCAAAAATATTTTGATAGCAGAGATGAGCAAGGGAAAACTACCAAAACTTTATTTAAACTTTCTTTTTGAAGCTTATACATAAGGCTAATTGATGATAGATCAATATAACCAATTGGGCAGAGCGAGAGGATCACTCTTGCATTGTGGCTAGAGCCACTTTGCTTGCATCATTCATTGTTGTAGTCTAGATTTATACGTCCTTTATGCCACATAATATTTCTATTAAACAGGAAAGTTGGATTTATAGTAAATGCATTGATTAAAGATGGAAGTTGTTTATGTTGGAAATTTAATCCTCCGTCAGACATTTATTGCTGTCTGCCCCCGCGTCAAACCTGGGGATCTCCCGCTTCATCCTCCCACACTGTTGGCCTGCCAGCATTCAATTCTGGTAGGTACATTTGAATTTGAATGTGTTTTGAGCACCCATTTTTGCTGGGCATGTAGAAGAGACAAAAGAGAGGGAAAATGCAATGAGCAGAGAGGACGGTAGAGAAAATCCTGCAGCAGCAGAAGAATGATAGCAGAAGGAATGAGAAGGTTCCAACAGTGAATAACAGAAGGAGAACAGCAGAGAGGAATGTTGCAGCAGCAACAGTAGATAGCTATGGAGTTCCTGGCAGCTCCGGATATATAGTGTGCAGCTCCAGAGATTGGGGCAGAGTATGAAAATAGAGCAGCAACTCTGAACCTGTAATGTGCAGTCAAGTTTGAATGTAATCTAGAAAAGGAAAAATATATATATGAAATATATTGCTGTCTCTTCTGTGTTTGGTTTCTTGTGTGTTTGCATTTGTTTTTGCTGTTCATTATTGCTGTAGCATTGCATCTGTAGAACATCATTCTGCCTATCCCCTGTTTTATTCTGCCAACAATTGGTATCAGAGCCCTATTTTTCTGGGCAGTCCAGTCAAGTTTGTGTGGGTGTTTCTAAGCCCTAGTTTGTCTAGGCATTCATGGCAGGTGGGGACAGCAAAGGATGGCAGCAGCCACCGAGTTTTGATGGGCAGAACTATGATATTTGGTCTAAGAAGATGAAGACCATTCTGGTTGCGAATGACCTTTGGGATTTGGTCACTAATGGGTTCACAGACATCACAGACCCAGCAGCCTATGCAGCCCTAACGAATGCACAAAGAAACCACTTGAAGGAAACTAGGATGAAAGATGTAAAAGCCCTCAGTCTAGTTGAGGCAGCCTTGACAGAGGCTATTTTCCCCCGCATTGTAGTAGCAAACTACTCAAAACAATCTTGGGATATATTGCAGAACAGCTACAAGGGAACTGACAAAGTGAGGTCAGTCAAGCTCCAGCTGTTTAGAAGAGATTTTGAGATGCTTCAGATGAAGGAGAGTGAGTCTATTTCAGACTTTCACACCAGGGTTTCTACCATGCTGAATCAGCTAAGGATAAATGGAGAAACCATGGATGAACAAAGGATTGTTGAAAAAATCCTAAGGAGTCTACCTTCTAGATTTGACCCTATAGTCATAACTATAGAAGAGACAAAGGATCTGTCCAAGATGACAGTGGATGAGTTGATGGGCTCTTTACAAAGCCATGAGCAGCGGTTGAATAGATCCGCTCCTTCCCTTGAGCAAGCCTTCAAGGCTCAGACCAATGCAAGAGGTTGGGGAAGAGGAAGAAACAGCAGAAGTAAAGGTCAAAGAGGTAGAGGAAGAAGCAACTCCGGAAGAGGAGTTTCAAACAGCCAAAAAGAGGCAAGCAACTCACAGCCAAGCTATCAATGAATGAAGAAGAACAGCAGTTTGAATCAAAGGTATGACAAGAGTAATATTCAAGGCTATTACTGTCATAAATTCGGCCATTATGCTAGTGAGTGTAGAAAGAAACAACAAGACCATGGAGGCCAAAATGCTAATATAGAAAATGAGAATAGGGCTGAAAATGAGAAACAGTCCAAGGTATTTATAGTGTGCAACCTTGCTGAGAAGAGCAGCCCTGAAGTCTGGTATTTGGATAGCGGGTGTAGCAACCACATGAGTGGTAATGAAAACTTGTTTGCCTCCATTGACAGAAATGTCAAGTCTGAAATCATGATGGGGAACAGCCAAAAGGTTCCTGTCATAGGAAGAGGCATCATAACAGTCCTTAGCAAGCAAGGTGAGAAAATGCAAATCCATGATGTCTATTATGCCCCTGGCATAAAGCATAACCTACTAAGCATTGGACAGATGGTCCAAAACAACTATAGAATCCTGATGGAAAACGGAGGGTGCACCATATTTGATAGAGGAGGCAGCAAGAAGGTCATTGCAGCAGTGCAGATGACGAGAAATAGAATGTTTCCTCTGTCATTAACTCTGGCGCCATCTCCGGTGCTATCTCCAGTGCTATCTCTAGCGCAGTTTCCTGCACTATCTCCGGTGCTCACAACAGTGGGACAGCAAACAGCCTTCAGGACAGTCATCAAAGACCCATCCAAACTCTGGCATTTAAGGTATGGGCACTTAAGCTTTTCTGGTTTAAGTTTATTGTCTAGGAAAGGCATGGTTAGAGGGCTGCCAAACATTGTAGAGCCCGATGGAAAATGTGAAGCCTACATTCTAGGAAAGCAGCATAGACAACCCTTTCAATCAGGGTATTCTAGAAGGGCAAGAGCACCTTTGGAGTTGGTGCATTCAGATTTATGTGGCCCTATGAAAACTCCCACATTAGGTGGGAATGTATATTTCATGACCTTCATTGATGATTACAGCAGAAAAATATGGATTTATTTTTTGAAAAATAAATCAGAGGCCTTTGAGAAGTTTAAGGAGTTTAAGGCATCAACTGAAAAGCAGAGTGGCCGCCATATCAAGGCCCTAAGAACAGATAGAGGGGGAGAGTATGTCTCCAAACAATTTCTAAATTTCTGCAAGTATGAAGGCATTCATAAACAGTTCACTACCAGGTATACTCCACAGCAAAATGGAGTTGCTGAACGGAAAAATAGAACCATCACAGAGATGGCAGCAAGCATGCTGAAGGAAAAAGGTCTGTCAAATGATTATTGGGGTGAAGCTATAGCAACAGCGGTCTACCTATTGAATAGGTGTCCTACAAAGGCCGTTCGTGATAGAATTCCACAAGAGGCATGGACAAACAGAAAATGGACAGTTGAGCACCTAAGAATTTTCGGGTGTGTGGCATATGCATTCATGCCTAAAGAGAAGAGGCAAAAATTTGATGATAAAGGTGAGAAATGTATCTTCACAGGCTATAGTGAAGAATCACAAGCCTACAAATTGTTTAATCCCATCACCAAAAAGCTTGTGATCAGTAGGGATGTTGAGTTCATAGAGAATGAAGCATGGGATGGAACGGTGGACAGCACCACGGGTATTTCAGTCACAATGCCCCTTGAAGATGAAGAAGCTCCGGAGGACAGCAACTCCGGAGGAGCTACGGAGAGCAGCAGCTCGGGGAGAAACTACCATAGAGCTCTAGAAAATAGCAGCTCCAGAGATGCTCAGCACAGCAGCTCCAGAGATGCTCAGCACAGCAGCTCCGGAGGTAGACAGTAGCATTGCAGCTCCAGAGATCAGCAACTCCGGAGGTCTGCAACTCCGGAGAACAGCAGCTCCAGAGGATGTTATAATAGCAGCTCCGGAGGTCTGTGCAGCAGCTCTGGAGGTCATCAGAACTGCAGCTCCGGAGGTCACATCAGCAGCTCCAGAGGATGTTACAGCAGCAGCTCCAGAGGTCAGAGCAGCAGCAGCTCCGGAGGTAATTCAGATCCCACACTCGCATCATTGATTCCACGAAGGACAAAGAGTGTGAAGGAGATTTATGACAGCACAAGGTATGTTGATGATGATGAAGATTTAAATTTTGCATTATTTTCTTCTAGTGATCTAATCTACTTTGAAGAAGCTGTGAAAGAACAGAAATGGTGTGAGGCCATGGATGAAAAATTGGATGCCATAGTGAGGAATGACACATGGCAGCTAACTGATTTACCCAAGGGTAAACAAGTGATTGGAGTTAAGTGGGTCTACAAGACCAAGTCAACTGCTGAAGGAAAGATTGAAAGACATAAGGCAAGGTTGATTGTCAAAGGGTACAAACAACAACCTGGAAGAGATTATGATGAGACCTATGCACCAATTGCAAGGCTGGAAACTATTCGGGCAATCATTGCAATAGCAGCCCAACACAGATGGAAGGTGTTTCAAATGGATGTAAAGTCAGCCTTCTTGAACGGAGTGCTGAAAGAGGAAGTGTATGTGGAGCAGCCACCTGGCTATGAAGTCCCAGGGCAAGAGGACAAAGTATACAGGCTCTGGAAAGCCCTCTATGGGCTGAAACAAGCTCCTAGGGCATGGTACAGTAGGATTGACTCATATTTGGTGAGCAATGGCTTTAGCAAAAGCAGCAGTGAGCCCACTCTCTACATCAAAGCAGCAGAAGGTAAAATTTTGATTGCTGTTCTGTATGTAGATGATCTGATTTTTACTGGAAATAGTGATCTTTTCATTGCTGATTTCAAAGAGGCAATGAAGAATGAGTTTGAGATGACAAACTTAGGTCTGCTGAAGTATTTCCTTGGCATTGAGGTCAAGTAAAAAAAACATGGCATATTTATTTCGCAAACTAACTATGCCAAATAGATTGTGAAAAGGTTTAAAATGGAAAATAGTAAACCTGCCCCTACACCCATAACCACAGGTCTGAAGTTGAGTAAAGAGGACAGCAACAGGGAAGTAAACCCAACCCTCTATAAGAACATGGTTGGAAGCCTCATGTACTTGACAGCAACTAGGCCTGATTTGATGTATGCTGTAAGCCTAATTTCTAGGTTCATGGAGAAGCCTAAAGACACACATTGGCAAGCAGGAAAGAGGATCCTAAGGTATGTCAATGGCACAACAGGTTATGGCATTTTGTATGATGTTTCTGATGAGTTTAAGTTGGCTGGTTTCACGGACAGTGATTGGGCAGGAAATGTTGATAACCAGAAGAGTACATCCGGCTATGTATTTCACATGGGTTCAGGTGTGATATCATGGGCATCCAAGAAGCAGCCCATTGTTTCTCTCTCTACAGCAGAAGCTGAGTATATTGCAGCAAATGCAGCAGCTTGTCAGGCTATTTGGCTAAGAAGAATCCTTGCAGACTTGTATGAGCAGCAAGAAGATGGTACAACCATTCATTGTGACAATGTTTCATTAATAGCCCTGACAAAGAATCCAGTCTTCCACGGACGAAGAAAACACATTGAGATCTGTTATCACTTCATAAGGGAGTTGGTAGAACGAGGAGAGATTGAGTTGCAGTATTGTAGAACCGAGCAGTAGCTCGCTGATATTTTCACAAAAGCATTGCCGAAAGATTCCTTTGAAAGCCTAAGAAATAGGCTAGGCATTGTGGACAGCTCTGGAGGTGTGCAACCCCGAAAAGAGGACAGCTACGGAGGTGCGCAGTCCTACAAAGAGGACAGCTCCGGAGATACAGATCCAAAAAGACAACAGGAGAGCTCTAGAGATTCAACTCTGGAATGTATGTGCAGCTCCGGAGATGCTCCGGAGATGCAGAAAAGGAACTCTGGAGTTGCAGAGAGTCAACTCCAGAGATGCTCTGGAGACGCAGAAACAGGAAGTCTACTCTGGAGATGCAGATAGGGAGCTCTGAAGATGCAGAGGGCAGCTCCGGAGATGTTGCAGCATAGTAGAAAGACCTCTAGAGATCTGCTCTAGAAAGGCAAAGGCAAAGGTATATCTCCGGAGATCAATTCTGGAATGAAAAGTGCTGATTGACGTCTGACTTCAGATTAAGGGGGAGTGTTGGAAATTTAATCCTCCGTCAGACATTTATTGCTATCTACCCCTGCATCAGACCTGGGGATCTCCCGCTTCATCCTCCCGCACCGTTGGTCTGCCAGCATTCAATTCTGGTAGGTGCATTTGAATTTGAATGTGTTTTGAGTGCCCATTTTTGTTGGGCATGTAGAAGAGACAAAAGAGAGGGAAAATGCAATGAGTAGAGAGGACGGTAGAGAAAATCCTGCAGCAGCAGAAGAATGATAGCAGAATGAATGAGAAGGTTCCAACAGTGAATAACAGAAGAAGAACAGTAGAGAGGAATGTTGCAGCAGCAACAGTAGACAGCTACGGAGTTCCTGGCAGCTCTGGATATACAGTGTGCAGCTCCAGAGATTGGGGCAGAGTATGAAAATAGAGCAACAGCTCTGAACCTGTAATGTGCAATCAAGTTTGAATGTAATCTAGAAAAGGGAAAATATATATATGAAATATATTGCTGTCTCTTCTATGTTTGGTTTCCTGTGTGTTTGCATTTGTTTTTGTTGTTCATTATTGCTGTAGCATTGCATCTGTAAAACATCATTCTGCCTATCCCCTATTTTATTCTGCCAACAATTTACTCTGCAACTGTGTGATATATGTTAAAATTATCTATTTTTTATTCTTCTTGCAAATTCATCAGAATTACATTGTAATAATTATGGAAGTTGAAGCAGAGTATGGTGTATGCATCAATATTAGTTATGCCATAGGTCAATAATCTTTAAAAGTTTTCCCTTGATAAATTTCACACTTCTACATTTTGGTGGAGTAAAGGACAGTGGATTTTGAAGGTTCGTTGGGGTTGAAGGTCTCCATACATTAACACCAAGATTCCAAGAGGCCACTACAGGTATATACAATAAGTTTTGGAATCTAACACGAATTCTTCTTTAGTGCTTTGCATTTTTAGCTTCATTTGTCTTACTAGTAGTATTGATGATGCTGACTATTTTTATTATTTTAGTATCCTATGGCAGAAAACGCTTTTGAGTTTCAGGAGGCTCTTGTTTAAGCATTTGGGACAAGCTTAGAGGACTGCTCAATGTGTTCAAACTTTTAACTGAACCAAATATTCCAGTTGCAACAACTGCAAAAGTTCAATAAAGTCTTTTTAAGAATAACAAAACATTGAGCCGTGTTATTGGTAGAATTTTTTCCAAAGATAATTTCTAGGACTGATTCAATACTGTTGTTTTCTACCATCTTTTAAAAATTTGTAGCTTCCTTGTGGCATATAAAAGATTCAGTTTTTACCCCATGTTTGATTGTTTCCGCAAGGGAGGTATTCTTAATGTGTGTGGTTGAAATATCATGTATGAGCCATGTCTTGAGGTATACCCTTTCCGTTGGTGTCGTGAAGGGGTATATCTTTGAAATCCTAAAGTACAAGTTGTTTGTTTAGGTTCACAATTTTTTTCAAAAAATTAATCGTGCTGCTTAAAGGTTATGAGATTTTTTTCATAATTTTGATCTAATTGAGAGTAGTTTTGAATGAATTTTGAACTTGCAAGAATTTATGATTTTTTAATTTTTAATAATTTTGTTTTCATGCATAGCTTATTTATTTTCCTATATAATTGCTGATGCTTATATTGATTTATTAATCTTGTCATTTTAGTCATTTGTTGAATGTCCAAATTAAGAGATTGCATTGAATTTCCTCCTAAAGAAGTCAACACATTCTTTTTGGCTGACAAGTGCAGATGGAAAATAAACAGCTGCATAGTATATTGCATATAGATAATTCTTTGGAATTCTTAGATATTGCCTATATTTTCTTAGATTTAAATTGTGTAATGTTCATAAACAAGGAATGCACAGAAATGCTAAATCTGGAATTGCTTTTCACAATGTGATCAATCCTCTAGAAAAATTAAATGATTAGAAATACAATCATAAGATATCAAGTAGTGTTAAATTATATGATATTTTATCAAGGTTTAATGGCATAGTTTTTTGAGTCAATCTCATTTATCCATATTTCATGAGTTGTGGTTCACAAGAACCCATCTCTTGTGAACCACTACTCATGAAATGTGGGTCAATGAGATTGAGTCAAAAAACTATGCAATTAAATCCTAATAATACTGTAAGGAAGCAAAGGTGCGCGGAAATGCTTCCTATGCTAACCTGGAGAGGAGGGTTATGCAAATTTCAAACAAAATATTACAGAGATATCAAGAAATACATGAAATAGCATAAACAGAATAACAATAAAACCATAACACAATGATATACGTGGGGAAAACCCTTTCAAGAGAAAAACCCCACACTCCAAAACCTACACAATATATTATCAAATCTTGAAATAGATTACAACACACTTGCAATGCAAGTTCTTACAGGGGTCTTCACCTCAACTCAAACTAGAGGGATTTCGGTAGCATTCCAGCAGCATACAGACTTGCAAACTAACTCTCACCTCTCCAAAATGACTGTCTCAAAGTACCAATATATATTATTACATTGCATATGCAAACCTTCTAGAGATAAAGCATTTCTTTTTAGAAACATCTAATAAAATCTCATAGCATACTTCTCAAAATAACCACTTTTCACCTATCACAAAATCTTCTATTCTTGGCTTTCTTTATTTTTATTTCCATACAAGGTTGAGACACTTTACATTTTTTTTTCTTTTTTTTAAACATTTATCTTTTATCTTTTTCTATTTTTAAAACTCTTTATTTCTAACATTCTCCCACTTGTCAAACAACTTGCATGAGCCAATAGAAAATAGGTAGTTAATTGTCATGGGCCGAAAGGCACATTAATTCGGAACACCATTTGAACTTTACTTTGGTCACAGGCTTTGTTAATGCATCTGCAACATTTGCCACAGTCTCTACCTTTTCCAACTTCACCCTACCATCCTCAACCATATCTCTCACAAAGTGATACTAAACATCAATGTGTTTGGTCCTGGCATGAAAAGTCAAGTTCTTCGCAAGGTAGATTGCACTCTGACTATCACAATAAACTGTAACTCTACCATGATTCAACCTAATATCTAAACACAAATGCTTGAGCCAAATGGCTTCTTTACATGCATGAGTAGCTAACATATACTCTGCCTCTATAGTGGACAAAGCTATCACAGCCTGTCGCTTTCTCATCCAACTGATTGCACCACCATTAAGAGTAAATACATATGCACTGGTGGACCTTCTGCTATCAACATCACTAGCCCAATCTGAATCCACAAAACCACAAATACTTAAGGAATGTTGATCTCCTATACCATGAAAACATATAGAGTACTCTATTGTACCCCGCAAATATCTTAAGACCCTCTTAACTGCATCCCAATGCACTCTTCTAGGATTAGACATAAAACAAGAAAGAACTCCCACTGCTTGGGCAATGTCTGGTCTTGTACAGACCATAACATACATTAAGCTTCCAACTACACTCTGGTAAGGCACTCTGCTCATGTCTTCCATCTCTGATGGGGATGTAGGACATTGTGAAATAGAGAGATTCATTCCCATTATAACAAGAACACAAAGTGGTTTACAATCCTGCATGTTAAACCTTTGCAAAACTAAACAAACATACTTACTCTGGCTAAGCCATAGCTTTCTGTCCTCACGATCTCTTTTGATCTCCATCCCAAGTATGTGTTTTGTTGCACCAATTTCTTTCATTTCAAATTTTGTAGAGAGCTGAGATTTTAATTCTGCAATCAAACATTTGCCTTTCCCAATAAACAACATGTCATCAACATATAAAGCAATTACTAGGAAATAATCACCATTAGATTTAAAATGTACATAGTGATAAGATTTAGATCGTACAAATCCCAAACTCAACACATATGTATCAAACTTCTGGTACCACATCATAGGACTTTGTTTAAGGCCATACAGAGATTTATTTATCTTACAAACCAACTTGCTTTTACCTTTTAGCATGTAGTGCTCTGGCTATGTCATATAGATTTCTTCCTCTAAATCACCATGAAGGAAAGCAGTTTTCACATCCATTTGTTCAACCTCTAAGTCATAAGCTACTGCAATAGATAATAAAAATCAAATGGATGTCATTTTAGCAATAGGAGAAAAGATATCACCATAATCAATACCCTCAACCTAAGAGTATCCCTTCACAACCAACCGTGCCTTATACTTTTCAACATTTCCATCTGAACCAATCTTTTTCTTAAACACCCATTTACATCCAACAGGTTTTCATCCTTCAAGCAATGGTACTAAGTCCCATGTATCATTTATTTCAAGGGCTGTCATCTCTTCATCCATTGCTACTTTCCAGGACTCTGAATCATTCATACGCAAAGTCTCTTGCACAGATCTTGGTTCATCTATGTTAGTACTCAAAGAAAATATACACTTCCAATCATTAGGTGAATACACATACCTTTCAGGTGGTTGCTTATGCCTTCTAGACCTTTGAACAAGCTAAGGTGGAGGTTCTTCCACTTCCTCCTCTTCTTCCTCTTCTAAATATTTAAAGCTTCATGAGCTCTCCTCAACTTCTTGTCTATCTTAGGGTCTCAATTCAACTTTCTCATGCATAGAAGGAAGTTGAATCACATCTTTTTTCTGTTCAATTTCTTTATGATGTTTTGGTTGAAAACTAATAGGAGAAGATTTAGTCTCTCTAAAAATAACACTTTTGGAATAAATTACCTTCTGTGCAATAGGGTCCCAAAGCTTGTATCCTTTCACACCATAGCCGTAGCCGATGAAGATACATTTAATAGCCTTAGAATCCAACTTTGTTCTCTTCTCCTTAGACACATGTGCATATGCCTCACAACCAAATACTCTCAGATGTCTAAGTGAAGGTTTTTTCCTTGACCATGCCTCCATTGGCATTTTATCAACAAGTGTTGATGTAGGAGATGTATTGATCAAATAACAAGTAATGGCAATAGCTTCAGCCCAAAACTTTTGTTCTAAACCAGCTTCACTCAACATGTTCCTAGCCTTCTCCATCAACGTTTTGTTCATTCTTTCTGCAACTCCATTCTGCTATGGAGAATACAGAGTTGTCTTTTGTCTTCTAATCTTGTAATCTATACAGAATCTATCAAAAATCTATAGAGCAATACTCACTGCCATTGTTAGTCCTCAAACATTTAATTTTCTTTCTAGTCTGAGTTTCTACCAAAGCCTTGAACTCCTTAAAACAACTGAAAAACTTCATATTTACTCTTTAAAAAATATACCCATGTTCTCCTACTGAAATCATCAATGAAAGTAACATAATAAACTGATTTACCAATAGAAGCAACATCAACAAGACTAAATAAATCTAAATGAATTAGATCCAAGATACATGAAGACTTATGAAAAGACAAGTAAAACTGAACGCAGTTCTATTTTCCATAAATACAGTGTTCACATAAATCAAATTTCAGATTGCAATCATTTAACCCCTCAACTAGGTTCTTATTTTTCAGGGCTTTTAAGCCCTTCTCTCCAATGTGGCCAAGCCTTTGGTGCCATAACATGGTCTTCTCTGTAGGCAACTTTGATTCGGTAGACAAAGCACTTTTGGGTACCAGAAGCCACGACCATCCGCAAAAGAGGAAACCATCTCTTTTTCGGTGAAGTAGTTACTGGATTAATTTTATCAAAAGTGTTATTGCACTCAACTGTACATGCATCGAGCTAGTATAATGTACCCAATCTTCTTCCCCTTGCTATCACCATAGCATCTCTCACCATTTTCACACCTGCTTCAAAAAATTGTACATGCACACCTACATCTATTAGCTTGCTAATAGATAATAAATTTATTGCTAGTCCTGGGATATGCAAGACACCATCAAATTGTCTAACTCTACCATTAGAAAATTTCACATGAATACTACCATGGCCAACAATGTCAAGGAAAGAATTGTCACCCAAATACACCTTACCACCATCATAGTTTTCATACTTACTAAACCAGTTTCTATTATGAGTCATGTGGAAAAATGCACCCAAGTCTATCAACCATGCATTATCTCTTGCATGAGTGGCCAAGGCTGTAATAAAGGTGTCTCCATCTTCCTTTTCAGACTCAGAATCAAAATCTTTCATCTTCTTCTTATTTTTCTTCTCTTCTTTACATTCCTTTCGGAAGTGTCTAGATTTGCCATAGTTCCAACATATTGCCTTGGACTTACCATGAGATTTTGATCTCCCCTTATTCTTGGACTTGGAACGGCCACGCTGCTTCTCATCTTTGTCTCATTCTTTTGGTCTTCCTCAAACACTCAAAGCCTCTTTGGCACTTAGAGAGACCTTCCTTCTCATCTCTTCTGAGAGTAGAGAACCAACAACATCCTCCATCTTCAAAGTGATTGAAGTGCTCCCAATGGTCATGACGAGGTTGTCCCATGAGTCTAGCAGGGAACACATCAAAGTTTGGCACCTTTCTTCTTCATCCATCTTAACCCCAACTGAGGTCAACTAAGTCACTAAGATATTGAAAGTTTCCAGATGCTCAGAAATATGTCCACCTTCCATTCTCAAGGAATACAACTTCTTCCTCAAGAAAATCTTATTTACTAGAGATTTAGCTTGATATATTTCACCCTTCTTCTTCCATAGCTTCTTTGAAGTGGGTTCTTCATGAACATTTATTAGAATTGAGTCTGCAAGGCATAGTCTTATGAGACCTTTATCTTTTATATCCATTACATCATATTTTGTAGCCAACACTAGATCCGTAGGCCTTTGGACATTTTCATCCACTGCATCCCATAGATCCTGATCAATCAACAAATCTTCCATCTTCAACTTCCACATTTCAAAATTCATGCCAGAAAACTTCTCTACCTCAACTATTCCAAATGTGCTCCCCATCTCTATTATCCTACAATATAAAATATGGAATACTCTGTACAAGATCCTACTCAAACTAGATTAGCTCAAAAAACCCTGTACCCAACAAATAGAACCAAAACTGGCTAGGCTCTAATACCACTTGTAAGGAAGAAAAGGTGTGTGGAAACGCTTCCTATGCTAACCTTGAGAGGATGGTTATGTAAATTTAAAATAAAATATTATAGAAATATCAAGAAACGCATGAAATAGCATAAACAGAATAACAATAAAACCATAACACAGTGATATACGTGGGGAAAACCCTTTCAGGAGAAAAACCCCACACTCAAAAACTTGCACAATGTATTATCAAATCTTGAAATAGATTACAACACACTTGTAATGCAAGTTTTTATAGGAGTCTTCACCTCAACTCAAACTAGAGGAATTTCGGTAGCATTCTGGCAGCATACAAACTTGCAAACTAACTCTCACCTCTCTAAAATGACTATCTCAAAGTACCAATTGTAGACACCCAAAATTGTCCATGTCATAACATTACTTAGTCATATATGACCTTGTAAAACATCTTTTAATATTTTATCCTAGGTCATTACATTATCTCATTTATCTCACTTACATTATCCCACTTGATCACCTTTCCAATTAATTAAATAAACCTCTTTATTTAATTAATCCCTCTTCACATATCCCACAAACAATTTAAATTAAATATTAAATCAAATCCCTCATGACTACAACTCTTCTCATGCGCACATAATTTAAATAATTTTATTATTTAAATTATGAGATTACCCTCACATCCTATTTGTAGCCCCACTTTGTGTGTCATAAGTTATTTTCTATTCAAGATAAATAAAAGAATCCCACTTATTTCCTCTCATCCTAATTTTAGCCTCATGTCATAACCCACTTAATGTGCATCATAGGCACTAAAATCAACTTTTAATCCTAGCCATACACATCACACATTTGAATTTTAATCTTGGCCATCGAATCCCATCAGCTTTTGCCTTTAAATCAACTCTCATCCAAGCCATTTTCATGCATTGAGTTTCAAGTATCTTTACGCTATCGAAATCCCAATTGAGCCTTTGCATCACCCGTCTATATCTATTTTCCTATATCATCTTCATCTCATTGTTATGCTACAGCTGTGAGCAACCAACAACCCTTTGACATCATGCATCCTTATGCAAGATTGAGAAGAGCCATGGAGATTAATCAAACCTAGCATGGATTTGGTTTTCTTTGCATTTCTATTTTCATTTTCATTCTAGTTTGCCCTTCATGGTGCATAGTTAGGGTTTAGTTAGTTTTCTAATTTGACACTAAATCTAATTTTCCCTAGCTACATTTTGGTGAACTTGATGTGAATCCCTTGATCTAGCTTGTTTTTTGCAGGTTTCATTAATTTTTTGTTGTAGGTTTAAGTCATTTTTGGACAAAACCCTAGGTTTTACAAATTTCTTCATATCTTCCAAATGGCTATGAATTTTTCTACAAAATTTTCACAGAAGCTTGTGCATCATCTCAGGAGGCTACATCAGACAAATTATATGTTTATCTCTGTTTTTGTAGGAGTTATCATGATTTTATGTTTTTTCATAAAATTGCATTTCTGGGCATAAATCAGTGAATTATTTTAGAAATTTTTACATTTATAGAAAGCTCTTAAAATTTGAATAGGGGTTTGTTCTTTATAGATTTAATTTTGAGTTCATGTAATGTGTGATCTAATCTTTGTCTACTATAGGTTTTTCACAAATCCACATTTCTAGGCGTAAATTAGGGAATTTTTCTATCTTCTTTACATTTCTAGAAAGCTCTTAGTAAATTAGCATGGGTATCTTCTTTGATTTTTTAGTTTTCAGATTAAAAATATCTTGAAATAATCAAAATATAATTTGGCTATGTATCTGAAATTACAATTTTCCTTGTCTGATGAGCTTTTTTTTATGGCTACATTATAATATCATTTTTTGGCTTGTAGGTGAATCAAAGGAATTGGAGCAGTGTTTGGATCAGTCAAAACAACAACTTGGAAAGTGAAAATAATCAGGTGCACTCACTGTATATTTTATCTCTAAACAGCGCTTGTCTATATATTTTGATTTGGGTATAAAATCAATCTTGTTTGAGCACATCATTGAAATCAGGCTTAAAATGAGCTAGTGTCTTCCATCACATTTTGATTTGGGATCTAAAAGGAACAAGTGCTTGAACTTTTTTCCTCACATTTCATTTCTAAGGGTCAATTAATAACTGCAAGTGTGAATCAAGTGACATCTCACTTGGTTTGCTTCTATTTACCCTATCTTAGGAGGCCTGCTTGGAGACACACCACTCCAAGAGATGACCTCAACCAAGGTGTGAATCAAAAGACACCCGCCTTGGGAGTTGAAATCTTGTCACTCTTGGCTAAGCCCTAAAGAACTTTATACCTTTGGGAAGTGAAGGTGAAGGGTGGGTTACCCCTTTCTCTCGGCTGTGTGGCATGATTTTGCTTTCAATCCATTTCCCTAGTCAACCTCGTGAATCTTAGCTTAATACTTAATTGGTCATACCCCACTTAACTAATAATTAGGGCTTGTTGATGTGTCTTCAAGTGTTTTCTTGATCATAACATTTAATCTTGAAAGGAAAATTCATCATTGTGTTTGGTGTGAGTGTTCATGCATTTACATGTGAAATTTTGTGTTTGATATTGCCCAAGTTAAACTATCAATAAATAATTTGCCACATCATCCAATCTTTCCAAACTAAATCATCCTATTCATTCTAAATCATCATCTTAATCCTAGTCAACACTTGTCAAAATGGTCATAACACTAAGCAAGCCTAATCCTAATCCAAAGCCCAAAGTCACACTTCGAGGATCCCTTCCTCCCAATCATGACGACAATCCAAAACCTTACATAGTCCAAGGTGACCCAAAATTTGTTTCTAATGATGATGACAACTTTGTAGATCCTAGTGATGATGAGGATCTTGTAGATTTTGAGGCATACTTGGAGGAGTAAACTAAAATCCAAAAACTTCAATCTATGTGTAACTCCATCCCAACACAAGAGCAAAAGATCATAGCACAAGAACTCCAAGACCTCATTCAAACACTTCACGAGGTACCCCAACCCATAGACCGACAAACCATACAAAGATTCCAAGCCATCATTCAAAAATTTCAACAAATCCAATCACCTCAAATACAACACCTCCTAGCCCAAGCCCAACAATTCATAGCTACTTGTCAAATCCAACCAAATCCACCCACCTATCAAGTCAATACCATGACATCAACCTATCCCACTTCTTTCCATTCCAACCAATATTCATATCCATCTACATCACAACAAGCACATGTGAACCTAAGCCACTCCTTGAAATAAGATCAAATATCCTCAAGCTCTAATCATACTCTTGACAAGGGAAATACCACCTTAAGTTTGGAATCATACACCACTCTATCTACTAGTCCTCCATCATCATCCAAGAGAATGCCTATATCAAAGCCTACTAGTACTACATCAACATTATCATCAAACCTTTCAAGCTCTAATCCATCAACCAACAAATCCTCAAATGATTTTCTCAAAAGATTCTTTACAAAATCTAAAAGCAAAAGAAAAGCTATGGAGCTATCCAAATCCACCGATCCATTTAATCCCTCTAGACCTCCATTTAATCAAAGTCGAAGCCCTAAGTCTAATCCATCTAACACCCCTCTTGTCCTTCCACCATGGGATCTAAGTACTCCTAATCCTAATCCACCTAATCCAATTGGCCTTCCACCTAATCCCAATCATGAGCCTTCAGCTTCCATCACCCATTCACCTACAAAGGATGTGATCCAAGGGCCACTAGCAAGGAATAAACCATCCCCATATCAAGCACCCATTGATGAGCCTATGAAATAACCCTTGAATGCCATGTTTACTTCTTCAACCCCATCATTTGGTCCACAACCCCTCAAGCCTATTGAAAATTTTCCTCCCAGGAGTTCATTTCCCTCTAATGTTGTTGACCAAGAGCCTATCCAAGAGTCATCTACTTCCATTCAAGCAAACCAAGAGCTATGTCAAGAGTTTAATCCTAAGCATGTGGAAACATCAAGCCCTAGTCCTACTCAAGATCAAAGCATCTCTAAGTTCAACTCATCCATGACCTATATATTTTCTATGATCAAGATGTTATTTATGATCATGACCCTATTTGTCAACAAATTTATCCCATGTATAGCACACTTAATCCTATTTCTGCTCCCATTTGTGATCAAGGTTCTATCTATGATCATGAAAACTGTGATGATCCTCTTAGCCAAAATTTATGCGTTTCATGATCAAAAGATTATTTCTCCACCTACCCATGATCCCTAAACATCCACTTGTCATGATGAGACACATGCCTCCCAAGTACACATTGAAGATCAAATCAGTAGCTTGGATCTACATGCACATAATAAAGATCCTATTGATCACTTCATCTCCACTATCAACCCCATTTCCAATCCACCATCATATCCACTTGGTCTATCCACCTTCATTCATGAATGTTCCTCCCTGTGAACACAACAACCTTTATCCACCACTTCACCTTCTTCACCCAATAAGGAACTTATGTCTAATGTTCAAACTACACCTAGTCCCATAGTCCATCGCATACTCCAAAACATGAACTACCAAGGTAAAGGTTTAGGCCTTCATGAACAAGGTATTTTGGAGCCTATACATGTCAAGGTCCCTCCACGCTCATATGGCCTTGGATACACACGCCAAGGTAAACATTCTAAAGATGTTGGAACTTTCTCCATCCCTGCTAAGTCCACCACTTTCTACCATACATCCTATCATACCCCTAAAACATATGTTGCCATTCCACCTCCATCATCTTACAAATTTCAAAAGCATGTGACCATTCATCTTCCACCATCTACTTTGCCTCCGCTTCTTCCAACTCCTAATATCTCTCCATCCACTTTGCCACCATTGCTTCCAACACCTAACATTTCTATCATCCATAAAGACCCTCATATTCCTAATCGTGACCAACAAATGCACACATCATGTAAACAAGGAGCTTCCAGCAACCCCACTTCCACCATACCCATGGGATTCAAAAATAAGCATTTGGATGCCTACACTTATAAAGCAAAAAATCCTAAAAATCCTAAGGTCTTAGGGTACAAATACAAAGAATCAAAGCAAAATCCATCCAAAAAGTTATCCAAACCCATACCTTCATAAGAAAAGTCAAAAACTAACATGGTATGGGTTCCTAAGAAAAAAACAAGCAAATCAAATGAAGCATCCACCTCTCAAGAATCCCAATCATCCACTTCCATCCAAAAATCCCATTCCATCCAAAAGTCTCAAATTCCTCCATCCCACATGAAAAATAAAAATACTAAAAATACTAAGTCCATGTGGGTCCCTAAATGCCTAAATCGACCATCTCCTAAGTGAACAAAACTATTGCTTCCTACCCCACCATCCCATCAAAAGCTTCAATGCTTACCACGGTGTGTGCAACCATTGGTCATGATTCCCTTCCATCCCACAACATTTCCACATACTTCCATCTTCCCTTCCTTCAACTATTATCCAACATATCTTCCTCATCACTTCCCTATGGTCCATGCCTTTACATAAGCCCTCCATCCATAAGTCCTATATAATCCACTTTCTTCCTACATAAACCACATCATAATCCACTATTTCCCTCCACATCATAATCCACTATCTACTTAATACATCTACCTCTTTCATATCATCCCTTACCAACATCTATGAGCATAATGACTTGACATGGTCCATGTGATGACACCTCTCTCTAACAGGACTATCACTTTTTATGGAACAAGACAATTGAGTCCCTCCTATCCATATTCCCCTTCTCCCATCCAAATATCTCAAAAAATAAAAAAATAAAAAAAATTTCAAAAAAGTCAACAAAATAAAAATCAAAAATCAAAAAAAGTAAAGAGAAATCCCTTCATCCAATGGTGAAAACCTGGTAAACAAGTGCCTTGGATAAGTACCATGATGAAAACCTGGCAAATAGGCGTCATGTGTAGGTTGATCTTCTATGTCACTTACACTTGGGGGTACATTGTCTCATCCACACTATTTAACCTATTATATCACTTTCTATCATTCTCCACCATATCCTACCTTACCATCCTACCATCCTTATCCATTACACATACAATACCTGTCTTATTGAATCCATCCATCCTCCCTTCCTCCTTTTGATCTTGACTAAGATATGGGGGCACAATGTTGACAAATGTTTTGGATATCTCTTAACATGCCTTGTCCTTTCCAGATAGATCCTATCATTACCTTCTTGTCATTACCCACTTTTTTCATCTTATCCAAACAAGCCTATCATTATCTTAATGTCATAAGCTTTGCCATGACAAATCCTAAGTATTGCACCTAGAATGGGGCATGTTCCTATGTGACATAGTCTTTGGAGATCACATCCTTGCTCCTTTATGATGCACCTACCCCATTCACTATTGCTTGTCCTTTTAGCCATCCCCTTATCATGAGCTTTTGCGCACCCTTTTATCCATTCATCCAATCCTACATTATCCTTGCAGCTAGACTTGGTTTTCCCTTGTCATTGGTATCTAGCACAAAGGATACATAAATTGTCATCCATTGACATCTTAAAACATTTTAAAAAACTAAAACAAAAAAATTTAAAGAAAAAGTCCTAAAAAAGCACAAAAAAATTAAAATATTCCAAAAAAATCATAACATTTTTCAAAATCCAAAAAACTCAAAACATTTAAAAATCCAAAAAAATCAAATATTCCCAAAAATACAAAAAAAATCAAACATTCAACAAAAATCCAAGCAATAAAATCAATTTGTCACATCACTTATTCTAATCAATTCCAAATCAATTCCTCAGATCAACTCAACCCATCAAGTCAAATCAACTCAACCCATCAAATCATTTCTTCAAATCAATTCTTCCAATCAAAACAATCTTAATCAAATCACTTCTTCTAATCAACTCAATCCAATCATCCAATCATTCCAAGCAATAAACTTAAATGCAAACCATCTTTAATCCATACCAGTCAAGTCAATCAATCTTGCTAAATTATCTAATTGCATCCTTGGTTTTGTTCCAATCTTGTTGTCAACCAAATCAATCAATCAATCATCATCATAATCAATGGGATTTATTATCCCCAATCCTAGTGTTGTTCTCAGGATACATCATTCCCATATCAACAACACAATCCTCACATTGTTCTCAGGATAAATCATTCCCACATCAACAGCGTTATCAATCATTTAATCATTGGTTTACAGATTGACATGGGCAATACCTTATTTGTTTTTGAATCATTTGTGCATGCTTGTTTGCTTGTGTGTGTTATCATTTTATCTTGCATTTGTATCATTCCCAGCTAATATTCATATCTTGTATCTAGACAAGGTTGTATTATGTTGGGGCACAAGACACATCGTCACCTTGGTCCTTATACCTTGGTACATACCGTTTAGTGCTATATCAAATATCATGGTTTCTCACATTCATTGCAGCATAACACATCCTTCCCTTTCTTCTATCCATTCCCTTATCTTTCTTGACCAATCCCTTTCATTTCGAGAGCCTACCCATGTTTGTCCGACCTACCTATCCTCTCGAGGGAGCATCATCACCCTATCTTTCCATCATCATCCTATCTTTTTTCTTCTATCCATACCTTAGCTTCTTTGAAATGATGTTGCTTGACATAAATCTCATCATCTCAAACATCATCTCAAAGAGGGGCAAAATGTAGACACCCAAAATTGTCCATGCCATAACATTACTTAGTCATATATGACCTTATAAAACATCTTTTAATATTTTATCCTAGGTCATTACATTATCCCACTTGGTCACCTTTCCAATTAATTAAATAAACCTCTTTATTTAATTAATCCCTCTTCAGATATCCCACAAACAATTTAAATTAAATATTAAATAAAATCCCTCATTATGACATGTGTCATATGACTACAACTCTTCTCATGCACACATAATTTAAATAATTTTATTATTTAAATTATGAGCTTCCCCTCACATCCTATTTTTAGCCCCACTTTGTGTGTCATAAGGCATTTTCTATTCAAGATAAATAAAAGAATCCCACTTATTTCCTCTCATCCTAATTTTAGCCTCATGTCATAACCCACTTAATGTGTGTCATAGGCACTAAAATCAACTTTTAATCCTAGCCATACACATCACACATTTGACTTTTAATCTTGGCCATCGAATCCCATCATCTTTTGCCTATAAATCAAATCTCATCCAAGCCATTTTCATGCATTTAGTTTCAAGTATCTTTACCTGTCGAAATCCCAATTGAGCCTTTGCATCACCCATCTATCTATTTTCCTCTATCATCTTCATCTTATCGTTATGCTACAGCTGTGAGCAACCAACAACCCTCCGACATCATGCATCCTCATGCAAGATTGAGAAGAGCCATGGAGATCAATCAAACCTAGCATGGATTTGGTTTTATTTGCATTTATGTTTTTGTTTTCATTCTAGTTTGTCCTTCATGGTGCATAGTTAGGGTTTAGTTAGTTTTTTGTTTTGACACTAAATTTGATTTTCCCTAGCTACACCATTATATATTATTACATTACATATGAGAACCTTCTAGAGATAAAGCATTTTTTTTTAGAAACATCTAATAAAATCTCATAGCAAACTTATCTCTATCTCCATATAAAGATACTTCTCAAAATAGCCACTTTTTACCTATCACAAAATCTTCTATTCTTGGCTTGCTTTATTTTTATTTCCATGCAAGGTTGAGACACTTTCTATTTTTTTCCCTTTTTTTAAAACAATTATCTTTTTTCTTTTTCTATTTTTAAAACTCTTTATTTCTAACAAATACATCACATAATAGTTATAATATGTGAAGATTCAAATATTTCATAATAGAAAATGTGCAAAACTATAGCTAGGATCATACAATACTAGATGTATGGTAGGTATTAATGTACCTTAATATTTGATAAACTTGTAATAGTGTACCTTTTGAGGTTCAATTATACTATACCACTTGAGTTGACTTAATGGTGAAGGCTTTTATATCCTAAAATGAACGTTACGAGTTTGAATGTTTGAGTTTAGAGTCATATCCTTCATTGAAAAATGAGTAAGGTAAATGAAAAACAATCCCATTGTGGATCTTATGTGTTAAGGAAACAAAATTTGAATACACAATTAACTTGTAATTTTTCCTGCTCTTTCTTAGTGTTGGAGGCATTGAACCTGGTTCTGATTTGATGGTGATTGTGGTGAAGGGGAGAGTGATTACATTTGTAGCTTCTCTTGGGTGTAATGGTGTTGTTGGCATTAATGCATCTTTAGATTCTCTTGGGTGCAGTGGTGTTGGTGGCATGATGGTGCAGTCATGGTAGGAGGGTTCATGGAATGAACTGTCTAGACCTTGCAACAAGAGTAAACACAATAGAAAAAACTTAAAGAAATGGAACAAATGCAGATTCAATCATTCAATATATCATAGAATTCAAATACAGAATGGCCGGCAACATGCGGGCTTACATTTAGGGGTCACAGGCCTGATTACATACATGCACAAGATAAAGATTTGAATCTCCTTCGCACAAAATCTAAACTATCAACTACCACAATAGATTCCTCCGCATCAGCCAAAGGAGGTCACAAATTCCAATGAAGAGTTGTAACGTGTGAACACGGATAGGTCAGACCTAAATGCATAGAACTCCTCTAGAAAATGAATGAAATGAAGTGTGGATCTTCAAGGAAGGTCAGCCACGAACCAAAGATCATTGAATGATGTGTCATTAGGCTCCAAAGATTGGGAAATGCTTCCACAAGTTTCTCCTTAGTTGATTATCAGGAACTGTTAGAATGCTCTGCTTTGAGAAATAGTCAATCTTCTGATAGCGATATCTTTCTGATAACAATGTGTGGATCTCTAAATTCTAGATATGATGATGAATGAATGTAGATGCTAAGTCCAGCTCCACAAGATCTGGAATATAACTGTGCTAGAATGTCAGATCAAAATGTAGAAGCTGCTTCTAACTGAACTATCTAAACTGAATTGGAAAATGAAAAGAAACAAACTAAACTACAAACAAACTGAAATGCAAATATTTTTTATTGATGCAATATTGTACTTGAACAAGGGATGTTCCTACATCACATGAAGAGTTCCCCTTTGCCTTACACAATTATTATTGGTTTGAGGGCTTAAGCTCACCCCTCTTTGAGAGAAACTCTGGCCTTTTCCCTATGTATAATCATCCCTAGTTATGGTGTGGTTAGGACATTATTGATAATGAAGAATTGTATCTTCACCATGGGGTGATTTACAGGTTCAACACTTTGTGGCCTTCTTCTGACCTAAGCAAATGGGTCCCAGAATCTTGGAAGCCCCTTGTGGAGGGCAAGGTTGAGCTCTTCCCTTCTGTAAGGGGCTTCTTCATTGTGACTTTTGCAACCTCTACGAAGAGGGATTTAGTGTTGGATGACAAGGTTTGGTTGTGGGGAGTACACTCCCTTTTGATCAAACCATGGTCTATCTCCTTCAACCCACTCACCAAACCTCTCAACATTAGACCAATATGGGTTAAGATATCAAATATTCCTCTCTAGTTCTAGGAAGATTCCTTCTATGAGTCCATCGACAATGCAATTGGTCACTTCTTGCAGGTTTAATCCACTACCTCATTCATGGGACACTCTATGTTTGCCCGTATTCTGGTGGATATTGATATCTTCAAACCTCTTCACGGATATATAGTATTGATGGTGGGGGAAAGACCTTAGACACAATAACTAGATTATGAGGGCTTATCCTTGAGATGTAGAAGATGCTTCTCTATTGGTCATCTCGACTCCAATTTCCCCCATTCTCATCACAAGGGTGTGGATACATGGTGGAAGAATGCCCTCGATGACCACTTGACCATCAACGCTTCAAAATCTCTGGTGGATAGTTCTTTCCAAGATGATGAGTCTTCCCAGTATATTGAGTCCTCTCCTCCCATTCCTTTTTAGCAAGACATAATTCTAAGGGGGTTTCCCTTGGGGTGGATGTGGTTTTGGTGAGCCCCTTGACTCCTCCTGTCACACCCCATTTTTGAACTTCTTACATGTTTGAACTAATTTCAATTTTTGCTTGATTATTTGTGTAAAACATAAATAATTGGATAATGTTTGATAATATCTGGACTACTTTATTTTATGAAAGTTAATAGTTCATTTTGAAAAAAAGATGCTTTGAAAAATTTGATATTCTTGTATTCACAAAAATTTAAATATATGTTTATCGACAAGTATATGTGTGATTCTTAACCTCTTTTTGGAAATGTGTTTGGATGACATGATAGAAAGGTTATAAAATTTCATTATATTTTTCCTTCCTAAATTTATTCATTAATTCTTTTTTTTATTCAACATGGGTAAACGCTTTTGACTAGAGCTATGAACTGGACTTACAATATCAGGTGGGCAGGGGGGAGACTGGACCTCGTGACCTTGTGCCTACCACAGGAAGCTCTCGCCAATCGAGCTAGGCCCCTTGTCCTATTCATTAATTCTATTAATGACATGAAAATATTATTATTTGTGATTTATTAATATAATATATCAGACTAACTACCTTGTCGATTGAAATGAGATGAACACAAGTTAAAGTTCATTTCCCTTCCAGGTTGAGGAAGGAGTGTAATGTCTTTTACCTAAAGTGCCCTAGAAAATTCAAATGCGATAAATTAGGTTTAGGGTTTTAAGATTTACCATTTAGAATATCTTCAAATCTGCATAATTCTTGTACTTGAGTTCTACAATCATAACATAGGAAAACATATACAAAATATAGATATACAAATATATATCTTTAACCATTTGGGTTTGATAAGATTTACTTGCATTTAAATTTATAAACAATATCAATATAGAGAGAGATTATATATGCATTACCATGTAACTAACTCAATTTGTTTACAAAATTTAGTCATAGAAGTGGATGGTGTAGGGAGGCATGAGAGAGTGTTGTTAGTCAATAGTTCTCCCTCCAAATAGTCCCCTCACCATTCTTCATTGATGAAGAGGATGGTGCATGGAGGCATAGTAGGGTGTCAACAGTTCTCCCTCCAAATAGTCCCCTTACCATTCTTAACATCAATTGCTACCTTCTCTTTTTAAACTTGATCATTGCCTCTTTATATGTTTTCGTATCTCTTTTATCTTTTATGAATAAGGCTCTTTGTCTTATTAAGTAGATCACTCCTTCTCATATAATAAAATTGTACTTCATATATGAATTGTTTGGAATAAGATGATCTTTCTATGAAATCACTACATTTACAATATTTCTTATTTCATGGTCGCTGCTCCTTTACTACTATAAATATCTTTTATTAACATTCCTTGTTGCCCTCATGAATCACTGGTACTTATCACTAATCTTTATAACTAATACATTTTCTTCTCCATAATGATCTTGTGCAATCTTATGTCTATATATGAGCTTTCAATTGTTAAGAGAGTTGGTCTTAGTAAAGGTGGTCAACCAGATAACTATTAGTATTGACAAGGAAGTTGGACAGCAAGCATATATATTCATCTTTGTCCATTTCATTTGTTGTCTTCTTATTTAATTTTAATCATTGCTCCTTTATTAATATGAACTCAACCATCTTCAAATTGTGTTGTATATATGTTAAAGGTAAAGTCTTCTTAGTTCTATCTCATGAGTACTAGAGTGCTTCCATACATTCAAATTCATCCCTATCTTGTAAGTGATTGATTTATGATTTGCATTCCTATTTTGAGGGCATGACAGTTTGCCCTGCCCAAGATTGCTTGTCCTCAAGAAATCACAAACTAAGAAACTCTTGAAGTTAACAAGATTCTAAATCAGCCCTATAGATTTGTATTCTTGTGAGGTCATTAAGTTTGATAGTGAATACTTTGATAGGAATTGGAAATTTTAAACCAAGTGATGATTATTTTGGTTATGTTTGACTCTATGTCTTTGGAGAGTAGCTGTTAGTATACTTGCCTCAACTTGACTATACTTAAGCTCAACTCTATCCTCTAAAGTATGAGGACAATTCTTTTGGCTCATGTACTTAAATAACTCTTAACAACAAAACCAAGAGTTGGAAATTGATACAACTTGTCATTTAAGACAAGTTTTCTCTCATCTCAAGTATCCTAGGCAATGATACAAATTCCTCTTTACCCCTTGTTGAAATCTACAATGATAGAAAAAATGTTACATCTCTCATCATGAGAGGTTTCATGAGTATTGTGAATAATAATATCCTTTACTATATTTTGTATCCTTTTTTCCTATACCATTAACTGGGAATAAGTATATTTTATTAGTCATTCAAACATGGCTTGAGGGTGTAGAAAATATCTTATAGGTGTTTGTAATATGTGGTTCAAACATTTTTCAACATATATTATCTTGTCATAGACTCATTAATAACATGTTATAACCTTCTGAATATATAAATTATTGGATGTACCAAGACTTAGACTTCATAACAACGGTTATCACTCATGAACACTTTGTAGAATTTGAATTTATAGATTAACATTTGATTTCCATATCAATGGGAGGTTGTCACTTCTCTCATAAATATTTGACATATTCCAATTTTAATACTAGGATGAGTTTTATTCTATCTAGTTCAACAATCTTATTTTTTTCCCAAAGTTTACGAGGTGAAAATGATCCTGAGATTTGTGGGTTATGGCCCATAATGTAATTAAAAATAAACTTATGTAACAAATTTGGTATAACTTGATGTGTATCAATTTTATCTAAGGTACTTATGTGCCTAATTCTGATGTCCTTGATCTATTAATCATGAATGAAGAGTTTCTCTATTTAATAAAAGGAACTTAGAAGAAGAAAACCCTTGGATGAAACAATCTACTCTAGATATTACATATAGAAGTGAATTTGGCCCAAGGTTCACTAGATCAATTTTATAGGGTACAAGGTAGATCATATGTGGTATGGATTGGATTGTATCGCCATTGTTTCAATGAGTGTGGGATAGATCACTTGATTGTACATTTGATCTTGTTCTAAAGGAATAGAATGATTTATTTTTAATGATGTTCCTCCTCCATGAAGCTTAATGATGGATTTCCAACATTTGGGCATGTGCACAAAGATGGGGGATTAAAAAGTTGCCAAAATCACTTTTTGGTCCATTTGCATATAACACGAGCACGTTATAACACGTTCGTGTTATAACACGCTCACGTTATGGCTCGGTAGTGGTTGGCTCACTACCAAGCCATAATGCGAGTGCATTATAACGTGCTCATGTTATAATGTGAGCGCATTATAACGCGCTCGCATTATTAAAGACATAAAAAATAGTGTATTTTTTATGTTTTTCATAATGTGAGCGCATTATGAAAAACATAAAAAAATACACTATTTTTTATGTCTTTATAAAATTCATTAGAAATAGTGTATTTTTTATGTTTTTAATAATGCACTCGCGTTATGAAAAACATAAAAAATACACTATTTCTAATGCATGTTATAAAAACATAAAAAAAAGTGTATTTTTTATGTTTTTAATAACGCGAGCATGTTTTTTAAATCTTTTATAATGCAAGCACATTTTAACGCACTTGCATTATAACTTTCCTTGGAAACTACCAACCCTTAGGGTTGGATTTGCTTTGGGCATCCAACCCAAAGGGTTGGACTTGCATGTTAATGCCCAAAGACATGTTTTTTATGAAATATAGAAAAATAACTAAATGTCAAGCGTGCTCTTCATCAGGTTTGCACATTTTTCAATGTCAATCTGAAAAAATGCCACAATAATGTCAAGCTCTCTTACCTTTCTAACCATATAACTTTTTCTACATTTCAAATACGTTAAGGTTTTGATCTTCAATTTCTTCTGCTAGTGTCTTCCTTTTTTGTCAAAAACCTATGTATAGTATTTTTCATGTCATTTTTTATCTGTTCATCCAAATTTGAAAAAAATTACATTTTTACATTCTAGACTCTATTCTATACACATTAAAAAAAAGAAAAACTAAATTTTGATTAGTTTTTAAAAAAATAGGGGGGACCACGCTCAACTTTTTTTTTCAGGATGTGTCCACTTTAAAAATTCATAAAATATCATATATTCATTAAAAAATTAGCAGAAAAATTAGACATAAACTACATGATGTTAGCTAATTTTCCACCAAAGTGATTTATGAAATACTTAAAAAAAGTCAACATTTTAGGGGGAGCACACTAGATACTATGATATGTTTTTTCTAAGAAAAACAAGACCAATTTGTGTGCTCCCCCTTTTTGAAGCCCTTAATCTCAACCATTTTTGAAAAAAATTAGTAGTTTAGAAACTAGATTTAGAGTACTATGACTCTTGTTTTTGTTGTATCTTCAAATTTTGAGTGTAACTATCTTCAGTTTCTCATCCAACATCAACGTTTGCTGATTTCAGAAAAAAAGTGGCATCTTAAGACCCCCTTTTGGTCCCTCATCTTTGTGCACTTACCCATTTCTCTTAAGACTTCTCAAAGGTTCCTAAAGAATTGAGTTGTCTTCATTACATTCTCTCAAACTGTTGTTTTGTCTTTTAAGAGATTGACCATCCTAGGTCAAGATGATATCTCAATGTACCTAAATCTCAAAGTTTGAAAGATAAACTTAATCCATCTAGTATCTTTAGTTATGCCTAAGTTTCCATGACAACTAGTGGTGGCAATGTATGGATTTTGATTTAAGAACTGGACATCAAATTATATCATTACATTCAACTATGTTGAGTGGTTATGGTTGATTGTTCCTTCCTTGGGAAATTTTAATATTTTGGTTGCTTGCTTTCATGATGACTAGATGAGTGACGATTGCTTATGTCAATGAATTGATCTATCCTTTATATCTATTATTTTGAAGGAGTCAGTACTCTTCTTGGTTGTCTTTTTTTTAGAATAATACTTTACCTTTGTGTTGATTGTTAGATGTATTTCCTCTTAATGGTTTCTTCACAAGGAAATGATTCCCCTTTTATATTTTATTGTTAAGGAAGTCCTACATTTGAATGGTCACACTTTTTGTATTTGGGGTTTCATCCTTTCTCACATCATTGTTATTCTTGATAACCTAATTTACTTGTAAAATCACTTAGGGTTATATTCTCAATTGAATTCCTTAATGATGTGTTGGATGTCTTTCTCAAATAAAATGCTCTCCCCTTTTGTATCTCAAGTTTGAGGAGTCACACTTTTTCACTTCACTAGTTACAACTCTTCATAAGTTAATTTGTTAGTGCTTCTCAACCTAAGAAGTGTTTGACAAATAAAAATTTAATAGATTTGACATTTTCATGATTTTTAAGCATAAAGTAATCTTAAACACACATCTTGTTGGAGAAACATTAGACATGAAGCAAACACGTAATATACAAATTATACACATATGTACATGTGAAGCATGAAGTATACACATAAATACACGCGATACATGAAGTATATACAAGACACAAAGTATATGCATAAATACACATAATACACGAAGCATGAAGCATACACGTAATACATGAAGTATGCGTATAAACACACATAATACATGGAGCATGAATCATACACATGATAAACAAAGCATAAGTACATGTAATACAAGAATCATGAAGCATACACATAATACATGAAGTATACGTATAAATACACATAAGATACAAGGCATGAAACATACATGTAAATACATGTAAGTCATGAAGTATACACTTGAATACACTTAAGCCATGAAGTATACACTTGAATACACTTAATACACTTGAATACATGCAAGTCATGAAGTATACACTTGAATACACTTAAGTCATGAAATATACACTTGAATATACATAAGTCATGAAGTATACACTTGAATACACTTAAGTCATGAAGTATACACTTGAATACATGTAAGTCATGAAGTATACACTTGAATACACTTAAGTCATAAAATATACTCTTGAATACACTTGAGTCATGAAGTATACACTTGAATACATTTAAGTCATGAAGTATACACTTGAATACACATAAGTCATGAAGTATACACTTGAATACACTTAAGTCATAAAATATACTCTTGAATACACTTAAGTCATGAAGTATACACTTGAATACACATAAATCATGAAGAATACACTTGAATACACGTAAGTCATGAAGTATACACTTGAATACACTTAAGTCATGAAGTATACACTTGAATACATGTAAGTGATGAAGTATACACTTGAATATATACTGCATCAACTATCATTCATAGGATGGCAGGAAGGATGCTCTGATACCATTTGTAATGTCCCTTACCTAAAGTGCCCTAGAAAATTCAAATTCCACAAATTAGGTTTAGGGTTTTATGATTTACCATTTAGAATAGCTTCAAAACTACATTATTCTTGTACTTGAGTTCTGCAATCATAACATAGGAAAACATATACAAAATATAGATATACAAATATACATCTTTAACCATTTGGGTTACATAAGATTTCCTTGCATTCAAATTTATAAACAATATCAATATAGAGAGATTATATATATATTACCATTTAGCTAACTCAGTTTGTTTACAAAATTTAGTCATAGAAGTTGATGGTGCAGGGAGGCATGGCAAGGTGTTGTCAGTCAACAGTTCTCCCTCCAAATAGTCTCCTCACAACTCTTCTTTGATGAAGAGGATGGAGCAGGGAGGTATGGAAGGGTGTCAATAGTTCTCCCTCCAAACAATCCCCTTATCATTCTTCCTTGATGAAGAGGATGGTGCAAGGAGGCACGACAAGGTGTCAACATCTCTCCCTCCAAACAGTCCCCTCACTATTCTTCTTTGACTAGTGAACCTTAATTTTTATATATGACAGTGATATGAAATAAGTAAGATAATTGACAGTCAATAATGATCTGAACTGTATATTCAATAATGATTCCTATTAAACTTCTAGTCCAACTCATAATTTGTAATGTATCCCTTTGATGTCCTTAACAGTCTGCAGATCAAATGTCTGATGTAATATTCAATGATCCAATGATCAATGATTTATGTCCCTTTTGCAAATGATTTGACTTCCCTTATATATCCCTATGTCTAAGTGAAACAATGCATCTCTTAGAAACGAGGTGACTATTTGAATGGATGTGTCTTTAGTTAACAAATTCGTCTTAACATCAATTGTTGCCTTCTCCTCTTTATATGTTTTGGTATCTCTTTTGTCTTTTATGAATAAGAGTCTTTGTCTTATTGTGTAGATCGCTCCTCATATAATAAAATCATGCTTCATATATGATTTGTTTGGAATAAGACAATCTTTATATGAGATCGTTGCCTTTGCAATATTTCTTATTTCATGATCTCTACTTTACTACTATAAATTTCTTTTATTAACATTCCTTGCTACCCTCATGATTTATTGATACTTATCACCGATATTTATAACTAATTCATTTTCTTCTCCATATTGATCTTGTTAGACCTTATGTGTATATATGATCCTTCAACTGTTAAGGGAGTTTGCCTTAGTAATGGTGGTTAGCCAGATAACTATTAGTATTGATAAGGAAGTTGGCCAGCAAGCATATATATTCATCTCTGTCTATTTCATTTGTTGTCTTCTTATTTACTATTAATCACTACTTCTTCATACATATTAACTTGGCCATCTTCAACTTGTCTTGTAGTTATGTTAAATGTAAAGTCTCCTTAATTATGTCACATGAGTAGAGTGCTTCCATACATTCAAAGTCAGCCCTATCTTATAAGTGTTTGATTTATGATTTGCATTCCTATTTTAAGGGCATGATAGGGAGTGTATCATTAGGGAGAAGATTGCAGATCGAGCTGAAACAACATTTCGTATCATGATGTTGAGAACTTATTGCGCACACACCATTGGTTTGATTATTACACCTTGTCATAATGCATAAATAGGTATTTTCTTAAGTCTTATGATTTCCTTTTTGTCAGTGTCGATTTGCTTTATTGTCACCCTAAAATAACACTAGTCCTTGAATGGTTTTGATGTTGTTTTAAAGGTCCATCTCTCCCCTACATAATGTCGTAGGATCCATTATCATCTTGTGCTTGTTTGATTGACATATTAGTAAAGTTGAGGTTCAAGATGGTGATTTTAATACAAGGTATGCAAATCTAGTAATATAAATAATAATAATTATTATTATGTTGTACTTTGTTTCAAAAGAGAGTAAATAGGGAGAGCAAGTCGTGGCAAATTTCATGAAGGAATTTTGGTGGAGATAGTGGAAATTTTGAACCATGGAGTGTGCTAGACAAAATGGAAACCACTTCAAATAACTTTTTTCTTGAGTAGTCTCTAACAAATTGTAGAGGGTAATAATGAATGTTTTTGCATGCCATGTGTTGGCAAGAAAAGAGAAATGGAAGGGCGTTGAACTAGGGGAAGAAAAGAGGAGTTTGAATTTAGTTTGGGCATCAATTTTGCAAGGAAAAAAAGAAGGAAAATAAAGAGGAGGTAAGGTGAGAAAGAAGAAGGGAGATTTGCATTTGAACATTCAAAAGAATCCCATGTCTTGGTATGTGCTTGAATGATGACCATTTCTAGTCTAGATTTTAAATGCAAAAATAAGAATGATTGGTAGCATTCTCCATACAATATCCTAGAATCAATCATGTGTAGGGGTTTTTGGTTTTTAGTTTAATCTTTTGACATTGAATAACACCTAGCATTGGGTCGATTATTTGTTGCTCCAAAACCATTTTTTTAATGTATAAATGTAATAGACAATGGGTATTTGAATTGATTTGTTTAAATAGCCAGTTTCCTTGAGCATTGATTGTTTGTATTTGGCAATATATATATATATATATCTTTCCCTCCCTCTTTCTCCCTCCCTCCCTATAGAGAGGGGGAGAGATAGAGAGATAGAGAGAGAGAGAGGGGGAGAGGGAGAGAGAGAGTATTATGTTGAAAAATGTCCCCTTGGGGGGCTTTTGCCTCTTAAGGTTTAGCTCCCGGGTCCTTAAATTACATTTAGAGCATCTTGCATGATAATTTTGACTCTCGATGAGAAAACCCTAAAATCTTATGGAAATTAGGACCTAGGGGATTATATTTTGATGATCTCTGAATAGAAATAGTAGGGTGGACTTGGGCGCTAGCGCCCTAGTCCTACCCTATTTTGGGTCTCCCTAAATTTAAATGTCAGTGTTATGATTGTTATTTAGGTCCTATGTCGACATCTCAAGTTTGAATTATGAAGTTCTTAGTAGGAATGTTTATAATTGCATAGATAAGCATGATTAGGTTTCATTTGCAAACTAGAGATGAAAATTAGATGAACATTGTGAACTTGTGATTTTGATTCAAGGCATTCATTATGTAGCAAAGCAGTATTGGGTGTTGTTATTATGTTTGTATTTGTAGATTTGACTCCATCTCCTTATGGCAATGAAGAGCATCTTCCTTTCATGAGATCTACACTTCAAGGTGATATCTATTATGTTTTCAATCATTTATCATTTGTATTTTTGCCTCTATCCTACTGGGATACGCACTCTTATCTGACAACGATGTTTGAAAGACTTGAATGTCTTTCTGGGGCTTAACTGAGGCAAGCTTCTAAACTTCACAACCCCCTCCCACACTCCTTTGTGATTGCAAGTTACAGGTACCAAGTTTTACAGAGTAGAGTTAGAGAAAGGAGGTTGCAGGAAACAAGGATTCAGGATCTGAAAGAAAGAGGACAAAGGTGAACATTTTGGGATAAGGGCACTAGTGCCAATGTCCTCCATCTTTTCCAGGGCAGAAATGGAAGATACAATGTAGATCATTGTCAGAAGGAGATCCAAATTCTATGACAAAAACTATACCTTGGACTAGGGTGTTAGTGCCAGTGTCCCTGACCATTCCGCATTCTAGATTTTGAAAAATAGTGAGTTAATAATCTCTGCCCTTCACCTTTGTCTAAAAGGATTTGCCATAATTCATTAATTTGCTTACTATTTTGCTTATTTAGGGTTTTAGGAGTAATTGAACATTAAATTGAGATATTGTTTGATACATCTAAACTTCTACATCATTCCAAGTGGCATCCCAACCTAATAGGTGAATCCTCTTCCACAAATTCTAGAGGTTCAACTTAGTTGATATGCCCTTGAATGTTTAGTGTGAAGGAAGGATTTGCCTTCGAAACCTAACTAAACTTAAATCCCTCTTTTTTGCTACTAAACAAAGAGATATAGAGACAAGGGGATATAGATAGAAAGAGATAGAGGGAGAGATAGAGAGATAGCATTAGAGAGAAAGAAAGATATGGAGAGATAGAGATATAGAGTTAGAGAGAGGGAGACATAGAAAGAGGTAGGGGAGAGGGAGACATAGAGAGAGATAGAAAGGGAGACATAGAGAGATAGAGAGGGAGATGTAGAGGGAGAGGGAGAGGGGGGAGAGATAGAAATATATAGAGGGAGAGATGGAGAGATAGAGTTAGAGACAAGGAAAATATATAAAGTGGGCTAGATAAAGAGATAGGGAGAGGGAGAGAGAGAGAGAGAGAGAGAGATATGAGATAAGAGATGGAGATAGAGAGGGAGAGATAAAGAGAGAGAGAGAAGGAGGGAGATAGAGAGATAGAAAGACAGAGAGAAAGAGAGAAAGGGAGGGGAGAGATATAGATAGGAAGAGGGAGATATTTAAAGAGAGAGAGAGGGGGGAGAGAGAGACATATAGAGATAGTGAGAGATAAATATAAAGAGAGAAAGAGAGAGGGAGAGGGAGAGATACAGAGACAAGGGGATAGAGATAGAAAGAGATAGAGGGAAAGATAGAGAGCATTAGAGATGGAAAGATATAGAGAGATAGAGATATAGAGTTAGAGAGATAGAGATATAGAGTTAGAGAGAGGGAGACATAGAAAGAGGTAGGGGACAAGAAGAAATAGAGAGAGATAAAGAGATGGATACATAGAGAGATAGAGAGAGGGGTACACATAGAGATAGAGAGGGGAATACATAGAGAGAGGGAGAGGGAGAGGGAGAGGGAGATATAGAAAGAGATAATTCAGCAAAGATGAAGAGATAGAGTTAGAGAGAGGGAAAATATAGAAAGGGGACAGAGAGTGAGAGAGTGAGAGAGATAAAGAGAAAGGGAGGATAGATAGATAAAGAGATAAAGAGAGACCTAAGCGGACCCTGTGCCTTTACCCTGATGCATGTTGTTGAACCCTTGAATTGGAGTAAGTCTAAAACCTTAAAACCTTAAAAATTTGACTAAGTCTAAAATATGAGGGATCTTCCAAATTCTAGAATCTACAATTTAATTCCTATGGATCTAAAACCACTCTCAAACATCCTATTAGTATATACATAAAATATAACTTAAAGTATAATAAGGTAAATGATAAAAAGTAAATACCAACTTATACTTAAATGTTTATTTTATGTATATACTGTTGGTCTCTTCCTAGACATGACCCTACTCTAGAGTGAAGGAAGTTTAAGGATTTTCATTTTAACTACTTTAAAACATGAGTGCATTTTTGCCTGCTTTGGAAAATTTCAACCCTAAGGGTTGGATTTGGCTTGGGCATCCAACCCAAAGGGTTGGAGGTACCTTTTGGATGCCAAGGACGTGTTTTAAACAAAATCTTAAAAAATGACGAAATATTGTGTATGTTGCCCCTATGGTTTACACATTTTTCAATGTCAATGCAAATAATGCCAGGATGACTTCAAGTTTTTTATTTTACTTTCTAACCATGTATTTTTTCAAAAATATGATAACATTAAGGTTTCCATCTTCAAGTTCTTTTGGCAATGTGTTCTTTTTTTTTTAGAAAACCTATCCCAAGGTTTGACCCGCTGAACTTTGGGGAAAAAGTTTCATTAGGTAAACATCATTATAGGCAACCTCTTGAAAATCCATGTAAAATGGATTGACATGGTCTCTATGATCTCCTTTTCCTTTCTTTTATCAAATTTAGGGACTTCAAAGTTAGGAGGAAATGGAATCATCATGATGGCTTGGTCAAGAGGGTAATGACAAAACTCCTAAAATTTGTATTGTTTAGGTTGGGTCCCAATTTGTAATCTTTGGAGGGCCTGATTAATCACTTGCACCTTATGGTCCAATGGAGTCATAAGAGGTGGTATTGGATATGAAGCCATGGGATCAGTGGTCAAAGGATTAGGTTGGTATGTGGTATGTGATATAGTGGGTTAAGATGAAGTGTTTGAATAGATGGGGGTAAAAGTACAAAGTTGTGTCACACTTTTATATGTTGTTGATAGCAGTGTCAGGTGTCTCCTTCCAGCTGATTAGATAAACTAATTAGCATGTCTCTTGGAATAAGGCTGACATGTTGTTCTTGAAGAGTCATGTCTCTTCCTTCACATGGTATATATACTCATTGATTGTAACTCATTTAAGCATCCATTCATTCATTGTTCATTCTCAAGTTTGAATATTCAAGTGCGAGTTCTTCACCAAGTACAGATTGATATTGTGGAAGGCTGGGTTTATCATCAGAAAATTACACCATTGTGTTTCTATAATTGCATCAGATTGTGGTGCTTTACTTGGCCCTCATATCGGCCTCTATTTTAGAAGAGACATTCTTTGTAATTCAATAATATAATGAATATTATTGGCTGGGTTTTTCTCCCTCAAGAGGAGGGTTTTCCCAGGATATCTGTTGTGTCCTTGTGTTGATTTTAAATTAATTTTCTGTGCATTACATCTAATCATAAAACTAACATGGTATCAGAGCAGGTTTGAAGAAGATCATGATCAGATTTGTCATTGCAGTAATACTCTCTATTTTTGTTTATATCTCTTGTCTATCCCTATTTTAGTCAAGATGGTGAATGGTCTTAAAATTGAGGATAGACTTGAAGGAGCATCCAACTTCACATCATGGAGGTTTAGAATCATGCTCACCTTAGAAGCAAATGACTTGGCTGAGTTTGTGGAATCCAAAGTTCCCAAACCATTAGAGGAAGAGGAGAAGTTGCAGTGGAAAAAGAAAGACATCAAGGCGAAGAAGATATTGGTTGACTCTGTTAAAGATCATATTGCTCTGATTGTCTCCAAGTTGAAGACAGCAAGGGACATGTTTAAAACCTTGGAGGAGATGTACAAAATCAACAACACCAGGTGAGCTCTTGCACTAAAGAAACAACTACATCATGTGAAAATGGTGAAAGGAGAAACGGTTATTGCTTACTTCATGAGGATTTTAGAATTAATAAATTAGCTCTCTACAATTGGTCATGTAGTTGATGACAAAGACTTGACCATGCTTGCTCTCAATGGTCTTCCTTCATCATGGGAATCCTACATTCAAGGAATCAATGCAAGATCGAAGCTTCCCAAGTTTGATCGATTGAGGGTAGATTACATTCAAGAGGAGTCTAGACTGGCCGCTAGAGGAATTTGTCAAAGCTCTACCAATGAAGACATTCATGTCCTTGCCTCTCAATCATCTAAGAAGAAAAGCAAGAATGGGAAGAAAGGATTCTTTAAGAGGAAAAGAGATAATGGAACTAATGGTGCTCTCGCTTTCAAGAAGAAGAGGGACCTCTCCAAAATCCAATGCTTTAGGTGTGACAAGTATGGTCACATTGCCAAGCATTGTCCATCCAGGCCTAAGCAACAGGCCACCATTACAGATGTTGATGATGCCTCTCCTCATAAGGAATCATGTGAATACTTGTTCTATTCGGCATTATCAAGCAATGTACCTACCGACACCAACACTTGGCTGATTGACAATGGTGCATCTTGACACATCACTGGTTTTAAGGAGCATTTATCAAACTTGATGGAGAGAAATTCTAGTGAACAAGTTATCATTGGAGATGATGCTAGCTATTCGGTGAAAGGGATTGGGATCTCTACTCTCCACTTGAATTCTAGCATTACTCTAAAGTTAAGTGATGTTCTTTATGTTCCAGGCATCAAACGAGATTTGGTTTCCATTTCAGCCTTGGAAGATAAGGGATACCAATTTACCTTCTCTGAAGGCAAAGTTCTTGTGTGGATGAAGAATTCCAACTTCAAAACTGCTTGAGTAATTGGAGTTAGACATGAGAGCCTCTATAGGCTAATCACTCATCCACTTCAGGCATTAGTACATGATTCTTCAAGCTTGTCTGATCTTTGGCATCAAAGATTGGCTCACCTACACTTTCAGGCTCTACCTATCATGGAGAGGATGGTCACGAGTCTTCTGAAATTCAACTAGGAGCATGAAGGTACCTGCAAAGGTTGTGCCATGGGTAAGAATACTAAAAGTCCATTTCATAGTAGAGAAAGTAGATCTAAATGTATTCTAGATCTCATTCATTCTGATTTATGTGGTCCAATGTCTGTTGCTTCTTTGAGTGGTTTCTTGTATTACATTATTTTTATTGATGACCACTCTAAAAAGACTTGGATTTATTTATTGAAATCTAAAGAAGTACTTGAGAGGTTCAAAGAGTTTAAATCTCAGGTAGAGAACTTATCTAGGAAGAGGATCAAAGTTCTGAGATCCGACAACAGAGGGGAGTACACCTCTGAAGGATTCCGTAACTTTTGCATTGAAGCAGGGATTAAGAGGGAGTTCTGTGTCCCTTACAACCCTCAATAGAATGGTGTTGTAGAAAGGAAGAAAAGATCTATTGTAGAAGCCGCCAAAGCTATGATTCATGACCAAGATCTACAAACCTTCCTTTGGGCTGAAGCATCTAGGACAGCTATTTATGTTTAGAATAGAAGCCCTCACCGCATTTTAGAGAACATGACTCCCAAAGAAGCATTCACAAGGGTGAAGCCGGAAGTAAGTCATTTGAGGATCTTTGGTTGTCCAGTGTATGTTCATATACCAAAAGATAAAAGGACAAAGTTGGATCCATCTGGCAAGAAGGGAATATTTGTAGGCTATAGTGAGACTTCAAAAGCCTATAGAAAAAAAATTCCAGGTAAGAAGTTGATTGAGATCAGTAGGGATGTTACATTTGAAGAGGATGTTGCATTCAAAAGATCTAAGAGCATTCATATGGAGATAGATAATGAAGACCAAGAGTCTCCTTAGGATATGGAAGTTGACCATACTCCTGAGATTTAGAGGGAGGCTTCTGATTCAAAAGAAGATGATGATCCAGTTGAGCCTTTGGAACCAACTAATGGACCTAGTGATATTGTTGTAGTACAAAAAAGGCCTTTGTGGACTCAAGAAACCATGCAAGAGGTAGGAAAATATGTAGCTCCCCGAAGATCTCTTAGAGAAAGCAAGAGACCTCATAAGTTCTCAGATTATGTGTTATTAATGAGTCAAATTATTGAGTCTGAGCCTTCTAGTGTTGAGGAAGCTACTAGTCAGCAAGTATGGAGAGATGCTATGGCTGAAGAGTATCAATCCATCCTCAAGAATGATGTTTGGGATATCATACCTAGACCTGAAGGAAAATCTTTTGTTTCTTCTAAGTGGCTCTTCAAGATCAAGCATGCGGCTGATGGAAGCATTGAGAAGTACAAGGCTAGGTTCATGGCTAGAGGATTCTCTCAGAAAGAGGGAGTAGATTATGAGGAAACCTTTGCTCTAGTTGCTCATTATACATCCATCAGAACCATCATTGCTATTGCAACATTTAAAGGATGGAAAATACACCAAATGGATGTGAAGACAACATTTCTAAATGGTGTAATCAAGGAAGAGGTATATATTGAGCAACCTAATGGCTTTGAGGTTCATGGGAAGGAGTCTCATGTTTGCAAGCTGAAGAAAGCTTTGTACGGCCTTAAGAAGACTCCTCATGCTTAGAACGAAATAATTGATCGATACTTGATGAGCTTGGGTTTCTCCAAGAATGATGTTGATTGAAACCTATACTTCAAGGTAATTGATGGTGAAGAATTAATCTTGGTTCTCTATGTTGATGATCTACTTATTACCGGAGAAGATCACCTCATTTTCAAATGTAAGAAGGAGTTAGCTTTAGAATTTGAAATGAAGGATCTTGGTCTCTTACATTACTTCCTTGGTTTAGAAGTATGACAGAAACCAGATGAGATCATTCTAAGTCAAGGGAAGTATACTATTGACATCTTGAAGAGATTTGGTATGATGGATTGCAAACCGATGTCTGCACCGATGGAGACAAATTTGTTGAAGTTAAAAGAGGTTGCAGCTAGTTCAGATCTGGTGGATCCTAGCATGTACAGACAATTGATTGGATCATTGATGTATCTAGTTAATACTAGACCAAATATTTGCTATGCGATGAGTGCACTTAGTCAGCTCATGTGTGAACCAAGGCAAATACATCTAGTTACAATGAAGCATATCCTAAGATACTTGTGTGGCATAGTTGGGTATGGCTTGAGATATTCTTCTAGTGTAGACTTGAAGCTGAATGGATATATTGATTCTAATTGGGTAGGGTGTGTCACTGATCGGAACAGCACCTCTGGATGTTGCTTCAATTTGGGATCTGCTATGATTTCCTGGTGCAGCAGGAAGCAGTCATCTATAGCATTGAGTACAGCAGAGGCAGAGTATATTGTAGCTTGTATGGCATCTCAGGAAGCAGTATGGCTTCGTAAGCTCCTTGAAGGATTGTTTGGACAATCAATGGAGCCTACTATCATTTATTGTGATAACTAGAGCTATGTGAAGCTTTCTGTCAATCCAGTGTTTCATGACAGAACCAAGCATGTTGAGATCAAATACCATTATATCAGAGATATGGTATTGAGGAAAGCTATAGAGTTGAGGTATATTAGCACTGATGAGCAAACGACAAACATTCTCACCAAGCCTCTCTCTAGGTTAAAGTTTGTGTACTTTCGAGATAAGCTTGGTATAGTGGAGAATATAGCCTTAACTGAGAAAGAGTCTCAGTATCAATGATCCTCTATAATGAGTTCTTCTATGTGAGAGAAGTTTGAGGTGAAATCCCTTGAGAATGAGTTTTTCTCTATGAGAGAAGTTTGAGGTGAAATCCCTTGATAATGAGTTCTTTTCTATGAGAGAAGTTTGAGGTGAAATCCCTTGAGGATGAGTTTTTCTCTGTGAGAGAAGTTTGAGGTGAAATCCCTTGATAATGAGTTCTTCTCTGTGAGAGATGTTTGAGGTGAAATCCCTTGAGAATGAGTTCTTCTCTATGAGAAAAGTTTGAGGTGAAATCACTTGCTAAAGAGTTCTTCTCTGTGAGAGAAGTTCAAGGTGAAATCCCTTGATTCCACCCTCTGGGAGTATTCATGGTGAATGTCACAATGAGGTGACGATATCACGTTGAGTGATGAGCACTTGTGCACATTTATCATCCATGGGAGTAACCATTATGGTTGATATCATATTGAGGTGATAGCTGATATCACAATGAGGTGGTATCTTTCTTTTCACATATGGGTGCAGCCATTGCGGTAGACATCATGATGAGGTGACATGTCTTGTGCAGCTGGAAGTAACCTCCCTAGCTGAGAGGGAGTGTTGTTGATAGCAGCATCGAGTGTCTCCTTCTAGCTGATTAGAAAAACTAATTGGCATGTCTCTTGGAATAAGGCCGACATGTTGTTCTTGAAGAGTCATGTCTCTTCCTTCACATGGTATATATACTCATTGATTGTAACTCATTTAAGCATCCATTCATTCATTGTTCATTCTCAAGTTTGAATATTCAAGTGCGAGTTCTTCACCAAGTGCAGATTGATATTGTGGAAGGCTGGGTTTATCATCAGCAAATTACACCATTGTGTTTCTGTAATTGCATCAGATTGTGGTGCTTTACTCGGCCCTCATATCGACCTCTATTGTAGAAGAGACATTCTTTGTAATTCAATAATATAAGGAATATTATTGGCTGGGTTTTTCTCCCTCAAGAGGAGGGTTTTCCCAGGATATCTGTTATGTCCTTGTGTTGATTTTAAATTAATTTTCTGTGCATTACATCTGATCATAAAACTAACATTATAAAAGGAAACAACCAACACTGATCCAACTTTTAAACTTGAATCACTAAAAAGTAACATATACATTTTAAATTTTGAAATGATGTAAACTAATAAAATATTTTTTTTTGGTATATTTTATGTTTGTATTTTTTTGAAAAAATTAAAAAAAAATTTGAATATAGTTTTTAATAAATTGACACTATAATTTAGTTGCTGATAAAATGTTGAAAAATGAAGTTACATGAGACATCAATCTTTATATAGTAATTTTTTTTTTCTTAGTTTTTTTGTGTGTATTTATAACTTGAAACTTTAGTGCATGGAAATATTTTTTTCCAATTTTGATAAATATATATTTTTAAATAAATATTAAAATGTGTGTATTAAAACGTAGTTGTTTCCATTCGACATCAACTTTCATATTATCTATATATCTAAAATAGAAAAAAAAATATCATCTTGATATAGATTCTTTTGTCTAGTGCATCATATTTTTTTCAATTTTTTTAATAAGTTTTACTATTTTTCCTTAACATGGTAATCGACCTAATATTTTTTGCTAATAACCTACTTTTAGTAAATATAAAAAGGAAAATATAAATAATAATTAAACTATATATATATATATATTTGAAAACTAGACTTATAGATCTACAAAAGGGTATTTTTATATTTTTAAAAAAATGTTTTTTACACGAATAGTTGTTGAAATATCAAGTTTTTCAAAAAAAATTAATTTTTTGGTAAATTAGCCTCATTGTGGTGTTGCATATGCATTTAGCCAACAATTTTAGTGGTAAAAGTTATGGACATATCTAACTTAGCTAGAATGAATCTTACAAGATCATATGTTTGACCAAAATTGATTTTTAATTAGAAATACTTAAATTCACTTGTGTTGATAAGTTGGCTGAAAGTGTGACACAATGTTGTGCTTTTACCCATGGGTTGTGGACGACATAGTGGTATGTGATAAGGGATTGGTTGGGATGGAATATGAGATGACAATGTAGATGGGATTGTTAGTGTTTTTTGATGAATGGAGATAGATGGAAATGAAGTTTGTAATGAAGTGGAAAGTGTAGGAATGTATTGATGGGATGTTGTAGATGGCTTAGAGATTTGTGGCATGAGTGATTAGGGTGGACCTAGTTGAAAGGCTAGGTGGAATTAGGATCATTAAAAGGTAGAGGCAAGGCCATATCACCTATTAGATTGTCTTGAGAGTTTTCCATGGTGGGTTGTGATGAAGGACAAGGAGGATTGAGATCTTTGGATTTGGCCTTAATGTGAGAAGGGAGTTTTGGGCCCCTTCTTCCAAGAGAAATTGTATAACAAAGTCTTTGTTTGAAAATTTCTTGAGGTAATCTATGTATGTGGGTGAATACTCAATTTGATCAAAACTAGGTTCAAGCTCACCGTGTGTCATGGGTGGTTGTATTATAGGATGGGTTCCTTTATTTCTAAGAGATTCCATGAAGCCAAGTGAGTACCTATTTTCATCATCAATGGGATGAGGTAATGTGTGTTGATTGTATATGTTAAGGTCCATGATCTTCTTGGCTTGTGATCTAATGATGGGGGCATAAAATGAGAGATCTTGATGATGTGGCTAAAGGTTAATGTGTTGAAGATCTTGGATTGGACTAGAGATAATTTGAAGAATTGGATGACAACAAGACTAGAAATGATGTGATGGATAGATGATTGGATGTGATTGGGATTGATGGAGGATGAAGATAACCTAGACTAGATTTGGGATTAAGATCAAGACACAAGACCCAATGGGATTTGATTTGATGGATCAAGGATGGTGTTGTGGGAATGATATATCCCAAGAACAACACAAAGATTGATTAGGATTAAATGATTGGATGAGGGTCTTGATCAAGGGCTAACTCTTGATTTGAAGTCTAAGACAAGCTTAATGTGGATGGAAGATAAGGTAGGTTAAATGGATGGAAGCAATGTGGACTATGAATGTGGATCTCAAATATAAATCAACCTTAAGCTAAAGTGTGACAAGAATTCTCTCAAAATGTTGAACTATGGACCCTAGGATGGTTTGATGTTTGGAAAGGTTTGGATGTTTGACTTGAGGCAATTGGCAAAAGATTTCATACAATCATACACACAGGTTGGCAAAAGATTTAACAAATGAACACACACCAAACACATGAACAAGCCTAAACTTATTCAAGTGGGATTGACTTCTAGTGCGGTCCCACACTCAATACCTCTCAATATTCCTACCTAGTTAGGAATATTTTCTCAAGAGCGAATAGCTAAGGATTGAGTGGACTTCGCTCACCCTTTCCCTTTCCTTAGAAGCCTTAACACCTTGCCCAAAGAAACCTTCTATCTCAACTCAAAGAGATACATGGTGAGTAACTTCAAGGTTGATTATTGACCCTTGCACCACACTAAAAGATGATCGAGAGGTCTTAAACTAGGCTCGTACAAGCTTCTAAATGTGCCTCCTATATACAAAAGGTACATGGGGTCCAATCCATGAACACTAGTCCATTGAAAGCCTGTGGTAAAAGAGATTAGGAAAATGCCACTCACCTTGTGTTCAACATCACCCGAGGCCCCAAGACTGTGCTAATGACAATGTAACTAGATTAAGGTAAACTTTTGTTCTCCCCTCTGTGATACACCCCACTAGAATGTGTGGTTGAGGTCATCCATTGGGGTGATGAAATCCCCAAGAAAGCCTCCTAATGGGAAAGGATTTCAAGTGCTTTTGATTCACAAGTCTTAAACTAGGCTTGTACAAGCTTCTAAGGGCGCCTCCTATATACAAAAGGTATGTGGGGTCCAATCCATGAACACTAGTCCGTTGAAGGCATGTGGCATAAGTGATTAAAAAAACACTTCACCTTGTGTTCATAATCACTCGAGGCCCCAAGACTATGCTAATGACAACATAACTAGATCAAAGTAAACTTTTATTCTCCCCCCTTTAATATACCTACCAGAACATGTGGCTGAGGTCATCCCTTGGGGTGATGAAATTCCCAAGAAAGCCTCCTAATGGGAAATGATTCCAAGTTCTTTTGATTCCCAAGATCACACTAAGTGCAAGGGAAGATCATACACAACTTGGGTCCTTGGGTGATAAAAGTGAAGTGGTGTTTTTGATCCCCAAAATCACACTAGGTGTAAGGAGAGAACATACACACACACTTGATCCACACAAACAAGATTAATTACCCTTAGAAAAATAAATGTGTGTGAAAATGAAAGTAACTAGATGATGCTTTTGATTTTCAAGATCACACTAAGTGCAAGGGAAGAGCATACACACCCCAAGTCACAATCAAGCCCACCAAACAAAGCAAACACAAATGATTTCAAATGATGTCTCTGACCAGTGTATCCTGCAACAAACTTGTTAGTAGTTTCAATTTTGATAATTGACCAACAAAAGGCAAGCTACACCAAAGAGTTAGCTACTAGAACTTGCACCCATAGGAGATTCAAGGAATACGCCAATAGGAACAACATACAAGTTTAGAAAAATTTCTGACATAAATTTTTTTTTACGATGTGAGACAATTTTCTGAGCACTATAATGCTCACATATAAAAAGCTAGCAACTAACAAGAAAACATGTAAAATTGCAAAAAAAAAAAGACTATATGAAAATAAAGAGCTAGACTAAATTAAAGAAAATTTGACTAAAAAAACTATGTTAAAATTTAACTTAAAAAAACTATATTAAAATTAGAAAATTAAACTAAAAACTATATTAAAATTAAAACTAAATTAAAATCTAGATTAAAAACTAAGTAAATATTAAAAACTAAATTAGAAACCAAATATTAAAAACTAGGTTAAAATTAATACCAAATTAAATTCTAAATTAAAAACTAAGAAAATTTTAAAATCTAAGTTAAAAACCAAGTCAAAATTAAAAACTACATTTAGACTATATTAAAATCAAAAACTAAATCTAAATCTATACTAATTTTAATTAAAAGCTAAATTAAAATTAAAACCCAGATTAAAACTACATTAGAAGATTTAAACTAAAAAGCTAATAAAAGGTACATAAGTATTAAAACTAAACTAAAAACTTTTTAAAATCTATTCAAAAGGTTATAAACTAAACTAGACTATGAACGGATGTAAAAAGAAATTAAAACTATTTAAAATGAAATCGATGAGAAGGCCAAAGCCAATGGACGATAACCCAAAGATGAAAGCCCACGGACCAGCAGTCATAACTCCATACGATAGAAAAATATTTTGATATATAACGTTAGAAAACCAATATTAATACCTGCGCTGAAATTTAAATTCTTATGTATTAACTGCGTAGACCTAGTCTATATAAGTAAATATATCGTGGTTTATATGTATCTTACGGTTTTTTTTGGGTCTTTTGGACTCAACCATGAGGTCCTTTTTGTCCTAAAACACCTCTTACATTCCCAAGATTTATCCAAAAAAATAAAATTATTTAATTAATTATTTGTGGCAAGTCATGTGATTCTTAACAATTAACTTATATAATAAAATTATTTAATTGATTATTGGAGAGGAATGATGCAAGATAATATTAGTTAAATAAATATTTATTTTATTTTATTAATTTGGCTAAAAGGGATAAAAAGGGAGTACTTAAATAAATATAATTTATTTAATTAATTAGGTGATGAAAGAGGACATGAAAGGGTCCTAGGAAAAAAGTTGCAAGGTGAGTCATTTTTAGGTGTCTACAAATCTATTTGTACATCTTATACCATTGTAGCCTCTTCACTACAAGTTTCTCTAACCAACCTGTAGAGATTGCCAACCTTTTCTCCCTTTAGTACCACCAACATTCCTCTTGTTACCTTGAAACAACTATTTTCACCATTGTATCAGTAACCTTCTTCATCAAAAACTCTTAAGTAACAACAATTTTTTCTTCAATCTTGGTACATGTCTACACATGCTGAACAGTCCTTACTACCCCATCAAACATCTTGATTCTGACTCCTTCACCAATAGCTTCACACAGTTTGTCATTTCCCATGTAAACCATACCTCTATCACATGATTGGTAAGAAGAAAATCAATCCCTGTGAGGAGTAATGTGAAAACAACCTCTAGAATCAATAAGCCAAACATTATGAACTAAACCTCTTAGATTAGAAGACAAAACCTCTCCATCTTCCAATGGTGCTTCAACTTCTGCTGTATTTGTCTCCAATGGTTGCGAGCTAGGATTTTTTTTGTTTGCTTTTGACACCCTGCAATCCTTTTTGACATGCCTTGTTTTTCCACACTTTCAACATTTGACTCTTTTCTGCCCCTTAGATTTGGACCTAGTTTGTCCACGCTCTGTTTTCTCTCTTTTCCAGAGTTCTGCTCCTTACAACTAGGGCTCATTGGAAGAAGTCCCTTGAGATGTCTTACGCCTTGAATCTTCAAAAATTATTGTGGCTACCACATCTTCGAAGACAAGTTTCTCCTTCAATGCTGAGTTACTAAGCACCATATCTTGTTGATCTCAAGTTTCAAGCAAAGAACACAATAATATAGCCACCTTATCCTCTTCTTTTATTTTCACCTCCACTAAAGCGAACTTGCTAATAAGTGTGTTGAAATTGTTGAGATGATTTGTGACTGAAGAATTGTCATGCATCCTAAAATTATATAGTTGCTGACGTAACAATGTTTTGCTTGCCAATGACTTAGTCTCATATAGCTTTTCAACCTTAATCCACAAGTCATGTGTTGTTTTCTCCTCTCTAACATTGATTAAAACTGAATCAACCAAAGATAATTAGATTGTAGCTCTAGCCATGTTATCATTTTCATCTCATTCCTCTTGCTTCATGGTTGCAAGTTTTGACGCTACCCCTTTGAGAACCAAGGCACATCCATCCTTCACCAACAAGGCTTGAACCTTTAGTTTCCACAAAGAAAAATTGGAAGCATCAAAGTTTTGAACCTCAAATCTAGTAACCATGCATTATGTCATGGCTTTTCACAAATATTAAAACCCCACAAAACAATTTATGCACAAAACCATAAGGCTCTAATACCAATTGTTAAAAAAATATGTAGTGCAAAATCAAAATAAATAGTGAAATAGCAATAAAACACACAAAATAGACAACACAAATTTATGTTGAAAACCTAGTTATGTACCAAAAAAAAACCACAGGGAAAGATCTCTCAATAATTTTATTCTCAAAAGAAATTTGTTGTTACAAAATTTTTAACCATGCTTTTGTATTCAAGTTTGGCTGACTTAAATAATCATGCAAAATACATGCAAATAATCAAATCCTTTCCGAAGAAGGATTTCCATGCATAGAAACGTGAGTGACACTTCCGCATGTTTTACACGTGTTATATGAACAAAAAAAATCCCGTGAGGCAATGCCTTCAGCTTGGCAAGGGGGCTACATGGAACCCCCGCCCTTCAACCTTCGGTTGAACTTTTAAGCTTTCGACCCTGCCCAGTGGATACGTCAAGTCACTACCATGGTACTCATTGTTGACTGCTTTATCAGCATCAGAATAATGAAAAACTGACATCACATACCAACATAGATTACAGAAGTAGCATCAACTTACACAGCTTCAAATAAATGATTACGCAAAGGGTTTTCATTCCTTGTAATTGGACTAAATGATTACTAGATCGTGTGAAAATGAAATTTGTTAATTTTCAATGAATTTGTCTTCCATATAAAACATGTTAATCCTTTGGTATAATATGTCTTTTTAGATATGTGGTGGTGTAGTTTCAAAGGGTATTAAAATTACTACCAAATAAATATCATGATGTTAATACAGATACTGCCTTACATTTGCTTTTGCTAACTACATTATTCCAAATGTCCAATTGTATCCCCCAAGTGCCTAGCATCTCCATATTGTGGATTCACTATAAATTCCCAGCATGGGAAAAACAGTTGCTCTTTGCGACCAGGACTATTCTAGTGGGATAGTCTACAACATAAGTTGTCAGAAATGTTCATCTAAGAGAGGAGATTTGTTTTTTTTAATTGAAGTAATTGCTCCGCATCTTGATTTTCTAATGTTCGCTATGATAGTTAGCAGATATCAGTGACATACTAATATTGTATGGAATATCCAAGTTAGCAATCCTAGAAAATTTTTTGCAAAGAAAAAAGACTTGTCTCCTTGGATTTTGTACTGGAAAGGCAATCGCTCTTGACCTCCATCTTAGCTTCCTTTGTAGCTTCTTCATCATGTTTGTCTGGAGGGAGAATTGCCCAATGTTTTGTCAATGGCTCTACAAGTTCTGAGCAGAGAGGGTCTTCCACTGAACCAAACAAGGATATGCCTACCGACACTTCATATTCAAGTATAAATTTTGGTTTTATCTACAAGGCTACTCTCTGTTGCTGCACTTGTCTATTGGCATGCTATTCTCTAAGCATGTTACGGGTTCTACTCAATGGCAATCAAACAAAATGTGCTTGGTATGCTACTGTTCCTGTGGCAGATGTTGTACAGACATATGCATGGTCCACCATGTTTGTAAGCATATTCACTTTCAGAACAACAATTTGTAGAAGAATCCCAAATATTTTGCAGAGGTGGTCAATATGCTCTTGCATTGAATCAATTTATTAGGAATTGGATAGTATATAATGACCTATACATGATTTTTTTCACTTCACTCTTGAGCATATTTCTTTTATGCACTGCCATCCGAGATAACACAGTTATATATACGTCCACAAAGGAGATTCAAGAATAGTTTTTGGGTTCCAATTTGGTTAAAAATGTTGCTACAAGAAAGGAATCAACATATGCCAATGCCAGAGTAGTCCAAAGAAACCGATCACGGAAGTCGCAATGGTTATGTTTCTTAGCAGGACGATCTCAGCAATGACTCCATTTTCTTGAAGACTGCTCCCCATGTAGGGTGGAAGTACCCAAGATTTTCCTGCATCAAACGTTAGATGCATCTTCTGCTCAATGAAAGGAAATCACGGGGAAACGAGATCAAAGATTAATTTGGTTATCTTAAGATCGGGGAAGACGACAGGTAGGGTTAAGTTTAATTACAATATATTATTTAACAAGCAGTTGCACGAATTTATGCACAACGAAATAGCCGATAGGGGAAATGTTAAATAAGTTTATTTCAAATAAGAATAAAAGTATGATCATGCTACAGTAATGGGGTTTTTTAGTAATGGGGTTTTGGTTTTTTTTGGTCAACAATCTTCATTCAATTCTTATAATTTTATAACTAGGTATTGATTATGAGTTTTTAAAAATATTTTTATGTTGTATATCAGTTTGACATTTTCGTAACTTGATTTAAACTATTTATTTCTTTTTTAAAACTACTTGCATCAATTAAAACACCAATGCTTTATTAAACTTCATAGTTGTATCTCTTATGGGTCCCTACCCATGACAACATAAGTATAGCAATTGATTTAGAATTAGTGAGGGCAAGATGGGCAAGATGAACCAATTCCATTTTGAGTTTTAGTTAAGGTCAAGCATTGTGGATATGGATTTAAGATGTCACTTTTATCGATTGTATTGGTTTCTAATTTTATTGGTGTGCACGTTATGATGATTTTCACAAGACTTATAAAACAAAGTGAAGGTCAAGCAACATGAATTATTCTCATTGATCTAATTATTCTCTTAATTTGAGTACCATATCTAGGAAGAAGGGCATGGTCATTATTGACTTTGTAATAGGATGTCTCAGGTTTGACTGGGTTTGACTAGCATGGTTTCCAGTGCCCTTTTAATGTGTTTTTTACATTGAGCTGGATATCGTCTTAAAAATAATAAATGAAAATATAGGGGGTAAGTAGCGGCAGCTGTTCCCAGCTGTCGCTGCTCTTTAAAAAAAGTTGTATTGTTTTTACCTATTTCACAAGGTTTGAATCCATGTTCGAATTCCACAACGATACAACTCATACAAAATTTGTGATTACATTCCACTAATATAAATTTATAAATTTTTTAAATATAAAGTAAATATATATTCAATTTTGTATATTAAATATGAATAATTAAAGATATAAATTCAATATTTTAAAATATTAAATTATAATGCATTAAATTTTATTTTTAATAATATAGAGATCAAATATCAGACATAGAAGTGGGGCTTGCCCAGCAAGCGCACCATGCAAACAATAGATTGGAGAAATTTTGACCTTCAAGTATTTCAATATTAAATGCTATAGCGGCCAACTGTTCTGGATGTAAGACAAAATATTGCTAGGTCAAAGCAAATTGGGAAAGTGAAGTCGAAGATATTAGGAATTACTATTTCATAATATTAGAATTTTAAAATTAATTGGATATGTATCTCATACCTTGTCAATTAATTATATTTCACTCTAGTTTACTTATATAGGTGCAAAAAATAATCTCCATAAGTCTGGACTTGATCTTCATGATTGTGAACTTGAACTTGATGCATGAATTTGTTTGTAAGTCACAAGACTAAACTGTTAAAAATGGACTAATAAGGTTCCCTTGCCTTGATCCTTTGATTTTTGAATCTAATTAAGGACTGGTGATATTTAAAAACACCTTTGGGAATCTATTGAATTGCAAGGGTCATGTACCCCTTAGTCAAATCCTAGTTGGACCAATTCAACAATATTGGAATAAGGTTCTTGAAGGACAACAAGCAAGCATGCAATGGACCTAATATGATGTATGTTGATCATGTAATTCTTTGATAATTCCACTACTCAATGCTCTCATTAATGATATAGATAACAATGCTTTTGATGACTCCAAGGTTATTCTTGCACTACTTCTAGATGTTTTGAAAATGAATGAATGAATGTTTATAAGTACAACAACATAGAAAACAAATCAACAGAAACGTGTGTTTAGTTAGTTCACAATGGCTAGTAAGAGGGAAGTTAGTGAGATTGTATTTTGATTTGAATTTTTAGAAGTTCAAGGTTTAGTTTTGCAATTGCAAAAATGACATAGAATGTGTCAACATCCATAGATTTAATCTAGGGTGATGAATGGGGGGTCTAAGGATCATGACCAATCTCTAGAGAGGAGTGATTAAAGGATCGGGATAAGATAATGTTGTGAGCTAAACACATGCTAGAATATGCCACTTATAGACTAATTATTGCATTTAGACACTCTAATTGTAGCAAGACCAAAAATACAAGAGAAAAGGGCATGGGTGATACAATATTATTGTATTATAATAATTAAGAGATTTCATCTCCCTATTTAACATAGCACTTTAAGTGTCCAAATTGTAAGAACTTATTTAAACATGATATTTTAAGTACTTAACTATGACAACTTATTGTTAGGCACACATAGATTAGAGAGATAAATAATGTTATTATACCTATCAAAATTGAAAAATTATATATACAAACCCCATAAGAATGTGGAATAAAATCATGAAGCAATATATTGAAAAATGGTATATTTGTTAAATATGTAACTCTAAAATATAAAGATAAAATATTATTTTCTTATTCATGATAGTTTAGCTAAAGGACAACTTATGGTTTAAATGTATACCCTCTCATAATGTTATCATCCACTACATAAAAACAAAAATGGTGGTTACTCATAACAATTTAGCTAAAGTTTAAATATATACTCTCTCATAATATTGTAATTGACTAGAAAGATATAAATACCTATACCTATATAATCCAACTATTTCTATTTTCTATTTGTAATAACAAATGTAAAAATGTTTGTATGTATAAAATAATAATCAACTAAAATTAAAACGAAGATTTTTTTTAAATTGGTTAAAGCAATTTACAAATGAATATTCAAAACAAAGATTAGTTTGTATTTTAAAAAAATATGGAAAAAACAATGTTGTTTGTGCCCAAACAAACTTTGGGTTTTATGTTTCTCTCTTGTTTTCACCATTTTCTTAACCCATAATTTGAAATCGAATTGAATCCAACTTACATCTAAAGCCATCATAAAAGATGGGCCAAAATCTAATATAACCGTTTCCTCGTACTGCAAGAAATCGTTAGAGAGAGCCTCCTTTAGCAACGTTAGACGAAATAAAAATGATTTGCCTGATATAAACATAAATTTAGTCCGATTGAAGATGAATGATCTTCACCATTTTCTATGATGACGTAGAGATCAACGTAATAGTAAGTTAAATGGGCAGTCTTATCCCATATTTTTAATTATAAACTAGCAATTGCACTTGATGTGCAATGGGTACGTCGATAGGTATTTCTATTTAAGTGTTTTTGTTTAAAGAAAATTAGGGTTTATTAGAAGAAATACCTAAAACTATTTCATAGAAGGCACCAGTAAACTCTTGCTTTGTAGTATTAGTTGAAAATGTTTTGCCATAAACTTAAAACAAAACACAGGAAGGGAAAAGTGAATGACAACTACATCTAACTGTGCCCTATATCATTCTTCCTACCACATTCCAACAAAGAAATGTAGGAAGAATGGTATAGATCACGGTTAAAGCCATAAAACAATTCCATGAAAGCCACAATTTGAAAGCTATGTAATTGATGCAGAGACCAATTTCTATCACTGTGAATGTATATGATTTCATCTCTGGGCAAATATTATTGTTGCAACATCCATGGTATACTAGGTCAATTATGATTTCATCTGTGCATAGCAAAACTGATAAACTCTTAAAATGAAGACAGAAATTGAAAACACAAATTTGATGAAATATGTTGGGTTACCTATTTTTATGAACTATATTTTATTTTAAACTAAAAATTAAATTATATTATATTCAACTTTAAACATATTTTAATACAAAATATCTGTGTGAACACATAAAATATTTTATATATTAACAAAAAAAAATTTATGATATGATCCAAACAGAAAACCACTTCTTAATATGTTCTTCACACTTTTTCTTTGTCCATCTTCACTACTGCTACTTCAACAAGTTCTAATTTCAACCAAACATTCTTTAAAAAGCTAATTTTTATATTATACAAACACTAAATCCAATCAATTCAATATTTACTAAATGTCATTTTTCTGGTTTCAATTTTGGAAGAAACGTATTCAAATATAAATTGGCTACTGGTGAAATAAAATTGAAACCTGGACTGGGATATAGAAACGAGTGTAGGTTATTTGAATTATTTCTCAGGTTAGGTCATAAACATCTCTCAAAATTCAAATCAGTATGTTGTGGCTCAAACCAGCAAATAAGGAAGAAAAGTGAAACACCTGAAGAAGCATTTATGCCAGTTGGCTATCATTCATCCATCGCCAATGACAAATGTTAACACTTGTAGATCTTGAGTACCAAGCTATACAGCTAAACGTAAATGTAACTAATAAATCAATATCTAATGTTAGCTAGACATTTTTCCAAGCCATGGGGAAATATGCACACATAACAGAGATTTGGAAACTCTGTCCATTCTTGGCATACATCCATTTTTCAACTAAATTCTAATTGTTGAAGCTTTTGAAAAGGATTAGGTCAAACACGACAACTTTTAACACCATTAGATATGATGCACCAATTGGAGTAAAAGGGAAATCAAATCAATAGGGGCTGGAAGGATTAACTAAGGCACACAAAATAAATGTAGTTGTGTGATTCTAAATCTATCATCATTTAAAAGCAAACAATCTCAAAAGAAAGCATGCTGCTAGAAACCAATAATCATCAATCTATATTTTTGTATCAGGCAGGTAAACATTTACCAATGTCTCTCATGTTAAGTAATTCCAAACAGCTTCAATTGAAATATACAATTATGAGATCTAATAAAAAAAGAAAATCATATAAATAGATACTGTCTTCTATCCCAAAGATTTGAAATTGTTTGACATATTAGATTTACAAAAGGATACTATAAAACTTATTAGCATCAAAGCAAAGAACACTGCATGATGCAACTAGCTGAAGGTGCATTCTAGTCAGCACCGACACCCAAAACTATGGATGTGCTAATATGGGCTTAAAATTTTTTTGAGAGGCATTGAACAACTTAGCGCATTTCATATGTAGCTACTGCAGAACTGGGTCATAGTGCTAATCTCGACTATAAGCATTCAAACTGTCATCGACATTACAGTGAGGCATCATATGTGTTATCAAACTATAATTCAGTAACTTACATCAAACAGTTGGCAAAAATAGCACCAGTTCTTTTTATCATGTACAAAAGAAAACTAGCAACACCAAGAGATAGCCTCTTACTAGTTTATTGTGAATATGAAAAGTTTGATCATCTTATGCTCATCAATAAAAATGACTATTTGTGCAGCCAAACAAATCCCCACCAGCTTCAAATGCAGTTATTAACATGGAATTCAATTAGTTGTTATAAACATCTACAGTTTGTCAGTGCTCTCACAATGAAAAAGGACACTAGAAATGAAGCAAGAGGAACAATTTCTAATCAACTTAACCAGATGGCTGTAACAAATTACTGATCCTGAGAATGTTTATAAAAGTAAAGACTAATACAAATAAATTCAAATGCATGCTTACGAGGAATTCCTGAAGATTGAAACAACAGAAATGTGCCAAAAAATAAAGAATTGGTACCATAGATAATGCTTTGGGATTGCTGTGTAAGTCAGAAAATTGCATCCATCATAATTGTTAATGTTACTTGATTTCTATACATTGCTTTTCACTTCACATACATGGCAAACCAATCAAGAGTTCCTAAAGATTTCTAGGCTTGGCTTGAAATTCCCGGTCATGTAAGACAAATTGAATGGTGATCTCAAATCTCATCTAACAAATTAATGTGATTGAATACTATGCATGATACATAGATCAAAGTAGGAACTCTTTGCAAGTACAGCTGAGATGGAACAACCTGCTTACTCCGAGTCACTACCTAGACTTTGCATAGCTTTCAAACACCCTGGTCTCTGCATCAATTACATACTGATTTTGTTAGGGCAAAAAATGAAAAAGTTGTCTAACAGAGGTTTGCATCTAGAAAGCAAGAAACTACTGATACAATAACTGACAAATTACTTTTTTTGTTGATTTATTTTCCCTGACTTCATAGGCCAAAGCAGTTATGATTATCCGCATATAGAGAAGCACCTGATCCACTAGATACTATTTATCTAAATGATGTGTCATACGTCTCATCGAGGATTTCTTTTCCATTGATATTACCATTTCTTAATCACCCAAGTAGTCTGATCATTGCACTTGTAAACTCTGCCCCCTTGTCTACATCAATGTCACACTAAGAGCTTTTGGACTATTGCATAACCTGCTCTGGCTGGTTGGTTATTATATGGTTATTATATAGTTATTATACAGCATAAGTTATTGCTTCTAACAAGGGCTTTTTTGTTATTTAGAAATTGTATCAGTGTGGCTTGTGTTTCTAATATCTGAATAAAAACATTAGAAGAGCTTTACAGTAGTAATGGGCAGGGTCCAAGATTTGACCACTGATAAGCTGGGCACTAGCTCAATTAAGGTGAATATACCCAACTCGTTCACACGATTTGCAGCATTGGAAGAAGCTATAACAAAGGTAGAGTTGGTGTCATGGAGTATTTATGGCCTCTGCTCTTATTTTGCACAGACTTTTCTAATTCCAGGTCTGTTTCCGCTCCTCCTCGGCCAAACTGTCCATCTCTCAGCTAATTACGAGAATGAGTGGCATGACCCAAGAAATCTTTTTCATTTTCAGGATCAAAACCTTGAACAAAAAATCAAAAAGGTCAAAATTTCATTATGTATTGAACTACGGTCATTCAATTTTCGAACGCAAAATTTAAATTTTTAAATTCAAGAAAATTTAATAGACGCTCTATAGAAATTACAATTTCAGTAAAGGATAAAAATAAAAAACCCTTAAATTACTGTTTTCGTATATAAACAAAATTCACAACCATTTTGGCTTAATGCTGGGGTCAAAGTACAGAGCCAAATCTTGAAAAACATAGAAGGTTAAATTTTTCTTTTAGATATTAAATCCCGAGCGTTAAATTCATAAGCTTTATCATTTTCTGTCATAAATTGCAACGGCCTCGCAGACATTGGGTTGTTTCACAGCGAGGCATCAAATATGTGGCCCTTTATATGAATCGTAACATACATTTTATAGTTTTATCTAGATTTACGAAATCCCCAAGAGAGTTATCAATGGAAAATTCAATGAGAATCTTATGTTACCTAAAACATATAGCGTCTGAAGATGTTGGGGAAGAACAAGCGTTGAAACCATTTTCCTGCCCATAATTTGGTCTTTCTTTTTGTTTTTTGTTTTTGGGTTTTTCTGGGTTCTTGACCTGCAGAGGCTGCTGCTGTTAAGAACTTGGAAACAAAACCACATAAATTCATAAGAGTTTTGATCATTTTTTGAGAGTTCAACAACAAAACCCCAGAAAACTTGGGATTTCAACAGAATTTTTATAGGAAATCAAAACCAAAACCCAAGAAATTTTCTTAGTAGCTAAATGACCTGGTACAAACTTACCTGTGGAGAGTAGTTTTCATCTGAGGTCTCGGATCCCCCCATGCAAGTGGACTCCCAAATCTCATGGTTCAATATGTGGTGAAAATCTGCTGCACAAAATGGTCACTCTTGCCGTGCCTGTTGGCAAAATCATTAATGTGGAGGAGCCTTGCCATAGAAGCCATCGACCTAATGCTCTTGCATTCTTGACGCAAACAGGTTGGATCATTACAATGCGAGAACGAAGTGACTGAGACTTGCATAACAAGTTTTTGGTGATAGGACGTGAGCGGCCTGGATCTTTCTGATGGTCGTCCCTATACCCAGCTCAAAATGCCAACCATTGATCTTCAGACTGACACGGTACAGAGCTCGAGTCGGTCTGGAGTGAAACACCTATCGGCGTAAAATGTTCCTGCCAAAACATTGTTGTGGATGGTGACATGATGACGCTGAGAGCACTCATAAATGTCAAAAAGTTGCACCAACGGACAGGATGACTGCAATGGTCGTCCCTGTACCTGTTGGCTACCTTAGGCCATTGGATGGCGTACGGCCGACATAAATGAGCTCGACTCCGCCCAGAGTTAAACGCCTATCGGCGTAATAACAATTCAATTTTCAAATTTCTTACTAACTAATTTGATAAGATTGTTTTTTTTTTTTTTATTACTCAATTTAAGTAAATTGTTTTTTTCTCTAAATATATGTGAAAATAAAACTAAGATGGAATCTTTAAGAAAAACATTTCAAATACTTTTCTCAATGAAGTGGTAGTTAAAACTTGCTTTCTTCTTTGTTTTCTATTCTAAATTCGAATAAGGCAACTGCTTTAAAAAAATAAAAATAAAACTATATATTTATATCTATAATTTCTTTCTAAATGCTTAAAGCATTGTCTCAATTCTTTTTTCTTTCCGTTTTAAAACAATATTTTATACTATTTATCGTGTAACAAAGCATGGGATTTCCTTTTTTCATAAATCAAATAACTTTATGAACTAAGAATCGATGAATATATGTAAATGAGAAAACAACGAAAAGAGAAATTCTGGCCGAGCAAAAAAAACCACCTGAAAAACGACGAAAAGGAGAAAAACGGCAAAATTTTCTGGGGACAGCAAGCAGGGAGGATGACAATTCCGGCGTTCGATGATTTCGGGAGCAAAAAACTCCCACTAATAATCCTATCGGCGAAAATAATTTGTTTATATAAAAGGTGTTTAGGGTATTAGGTTAAATTGTAGTATATCGATCTCTTTTAAAGATTATTATCTTTTCTTTATAACTATCCTATGCATAAAAATCTAACGAGTTTATGTTTAATGATATGACAATTTAATATGTAGAATTATTTTAATTATATTTTAATTCATTTTTATAAAACAATTGATAATATTTTTTTTTACTAAAATTTAAATAATTATTATAATGTTTTCTCTTGTCTGAAACTAGGTCAATTGGAGGCATTAATAATAATTTGCTCCAAAATGGTAGTAGAGGAGGAGTTAGATCGTACGAAAATGAAGCAAAAAAACAAGTGGATGAGCAAATGATACATTACTTTGCAAGATTGTCCTAACACAAAAGAAGAAATAAAAAGGTTTCTATTAGAAAAAATTAGGACTACCATGTGGACAAAATAGATTGGCCAAAAAAAATTGCATTATGTCAAAGAGTTCAACCCCACTTGAGAGCATGGTGAAAAAGCCTACTTGTGTGCTGCTCTTAATAGTAAAGCTAGGCTTTTAGTTGTACAATTGACAACCAATTCACATCATCTTAGGTGTGAAATTGGTAGATTGATGGTTCGCAAGGAAGATTGGAAAGATAGAATTTACATTTCCTGCAGCAAAAGAGTGGTTGAAATTGAATGACACTTCATCATAGAGTGTGTTGCGTATGAAGATATCCGTACATAGGATGAAAACAACTTGAAGGTGGGTGGTTTTAATGAGCTCTTTGAGGAAGCACAACTTCACAAAATGGCTGGTTTCTTGGTCAAGATTCATAGTAGAAGAGTGGATATCGAAAGGATCATGAAAATGTCTTAGGGTTGTAGCTCTTGGTCCCTTAGATTGCTTGGTCTCATGGATGTCATTAAAATTCATTCATTCATTTATTGCTAGAACTACTCCTTGGCAGCTTAAAGATAAGATGAGAGAAACCAACATAAGCTATTAAATTAACTATTTACATATAATGTTGCATCCCTCTTTTTGGACAAATTTTTACTATTTACTTTTACTTGTTTCATGGATAGAATAGACATGTGAATATGTTTTAAGCTCATGGGAAACAATGTTATGATTAGAAATAATTTTATAGAATCATGATTATATATCTCTTAAATATGATTAATTCGACTAAACAAATTAAAATGTCTTTTACAACGTGGAAAAGAGAAATGTTATGATTGTATTATGCTTTGACCGGGATACCAATACATTGACCACAATTTGTATGTGAGAATGTTTTGACAGGAACAGGTGGATCAGACTCTCCTTGAATCAAAGGGGAGAGAAAGTATCTTCGGGGAAGGGGACTATAGACTCTGGATCACTAAAGCATATTTGCCACTGAGAAAGGATATCAGACACTGAAACCTAGCGTCTTGAGGTAAGATTTGATTTTGGTTAAGTCAAGTTATCGACGAGGTCGTTAGTGACTATAGAAGTAAGTCACTTCTTCATCTTGTCATTATGAAATAACAGCGTTGTCTTTCCAAATGTCAATGTCGCAATGTATATTGTCAATCAACATTTGCATCGTAATCCTCTAAGTTCATGTCGTCAAATGTGGACGATAGATATATTTTGTGTATGCGTCATATGGTATGTCTTGTTAAGGTTAGTCGACATAATACGTCGACAATATTTTGTAGAGGGGGAGATAAAATTCAACCCCGAAATGTTGACCGTAAACTTCATTGTTGTGGTTGCGTATTTGCCCCAAATCATCGTCATTGTAACAATTTATGTACGCGCAATGTAAATACATGTATTCTAGGATAACATTGAATGTAGAGTTATTCTTATTAAGTTATCATTGCTCGATAGGTTTAGATGATGTCTTAAGCCTATGTGAATGTCAAAGTGATATGCCATCGATTATAATCGTAGTGGTAATGTATAAATAAAATATATTCATGCATTAATCACTAAGAGAAAAATACAGATTATTAAGTAAGCGAGCTTTAGCTAAAAAAGGATTTGTTTTAAGTTAACATTTCATGATGCCACCTTAATCCCATAACATTGTAATGACTTGCAAGCTTCAGATTAGGTTGTTAAGACCGAACAACCAAGAGTAGAACATAAAGATCATTATGTGATATTATTAAACTGAACTCGACTCAAAAACCTTGACATAGTTAATAATTCATGATGTCGACTTAATAACCAATCCCACCACCTTGTTATTTGCCATGACGACATAACAGAATGAGTGCATGATGCTTTATCAAACGGATTGCCATGTGGTCAACTAAGAAATCAAACCATCTTAGAGGCATAAAGTAAGTGGATAAGTTTGAGAGTCAGTTAGGGCTCCGAGTTAGTTATTCTCCTCAATCGATAAAAACATCTAAAGTCTTGAGAAATGAAGGGGTGGTTACTAACAAAAGTAAAAGGAGAGTAGACTAAAATAGAGGAGCTCAAAAGGGTGATAAATAGGATGAGCTAGGAAGATAAAGAAAAAAAAATTGAGAGCTTGAAGCTCAACGACCATGTTCTCTTTTATTTCTGTATACTCATCGTCCATTCATGTGTTCATTGTATTATAAACAGGAGCCAAAAAAATGAATACTATTTGCTCCAAAAATGATGAGATTGAATTCAATAACATAGATAGATAATTATTCTAAAACGTGTTTTGAATATCATATTGTATGCTTTAAAACTATAATGCAAATCATAGCCTTTGTTTCTTTATTCGCAAGCTAGCATATATATATATATATATATGTTTGCAGTCAGAAATTATCAGAGGATAACCATATTTATTATGCAGTACTAGCACCGACAATGCAAAGGCATAAGAGACTGTAGGGCATTCTATCAAGGGTTACCATTAGTGAATACAGTTGCATGCTAGTATATGATTGCATTTAGTTTTGACCAGTGTAACTTATACTAAGTATACAGTAAAAGCAATCTATAGTTTGAGCCCATTGTAGACTAAAATGTCTTTCTCCTAGAATCAAAAACCTGAGTATATTGTCATTATGTGAGGAGAACAAGCGTATAAATCATAAGTATCTAATATGGTCAACTTTATTACTGTGCAACCATAGTCATGCCGCCAGGTTTTATGATGGTTGAAAGATTTTGTATTACCTGAGTTGCGAACAAACTTTAGAATAATGTGATATTATGCACATTCTGGTCATAAAGACTCTATGACAATAGTCTATAGTATAAATTGGTAGATGACAGAGGGTCTTCTCATTTAACTTTAATATGTTTAAGCCATATTGACCATGTGAAATAGTGATATTCTTTCATACATTTAGAACATAGTGTAAATAGTGAAATATAGAACCCTAATACCCAAAGGAAGAGATTACTCAGTATCTTAATGGGATATATACATTACCGAATGAAGAGCTTATATGAAAGACACTTGGATATGATTATTCCGATGAGAATATAACATATATGATGACCAGTAGACTCTTATTAACAAAAGTTAATGTCTAATAGAGTTATATTTATAATCTTTCTCATTTAGAATTAAATAAAGATGGGCAATGTGAAATAGATTATCCTTGACTTTATTAACTAGATAATCATAAGTTTTGATGAAAAACAACTCTTTTATGTTAAAGAAGAACTTGCATGCCTTATCTTGTATAGATCTCCTATGTCTATGGGTTTGATCTATCTTTTACATAAACCAACCAACCACATCCAAGGATCTTTTAATTTATGAATGTTTTATTAATTTTATTATCATAGAAGGAGACAAATGGAACAACCTTCAAGACAAAGGAGGGTTTATATGAGTGGTTAGTCATGCCATTTGGGCTAACCAATGCACCGAGCACATTCATGCGGCTCATGAACGAGGTACTAAAAGAATTTTTGGGAAGTTTTGTTATTGTTTATTTGGATGATATTTTGATTTTCAATAAGACTTGGGATGAGCATATGATGCATATCAGAAGAGTTTTTGAGAAGCTGAGGGAGGAAAAGTTGTTGATCAATATGAAGAAATGTATACCTAGGATTTCTTGTCTCAAAGGAAGGTCTTAAGATGGACCCAGGAAAGGTGAGAGCTATTCTTGAATGGCCTATGCCAAGGAGTGCCACAGAGGTATGATCTTTTCATGGTTTGGCAAGTTTTTACAGAAAGTTTATCAAAAATTTTAGTAGCATTTGTGCACCCCTAACAGAGACAATGAGAGGGGATAGAAAAGAGTTTAGATGGATTAAAGGAGTAGACAAAAGTTTTGACACATTAAAGTAGAAAGTTACAGAGAAACCTATTTTGGCACTTCCAAATTTTAATAAGGTATTTCAGGTAGATTGTGATGCTAGTGGTAGTACTATAGGAGCTGTTTTGAGTCAAGAAGGTAAGCCCATTGCCTATTTTAGTGAGAAGCTTAATGATGCCAAGAAAAAGTATTTTGTTTATGATCAGGGGTTTTATGCAATAGTTCAGGCTTCGAAGAAATGGAGACATTATTTGTTGCCAAAGGAGTTTGTTTTATATACTGATCATCAGGATTTCCAATATCTTAATAGTCAAGGAAAGTTAAATCAAAGGCACTTAAAATGGGCTAAGTTTTTGCAGAGTTATACTTTTGTTTTGAAGCACAGGAGTGGGAAGTCTAACATAGTTGCAGATGCCTTGAGCAGAAGGCAAATTTTTTTACAAAAATGAAGATAGAGGTTGTTGGGTTCAATGAGTTCAAAAGTTTGTATCCTGAAGATCCAGATTTTGCAAAGGCTTGGAAAGCTTGTTTGGAACCTATTACTTTGGATAGGACAAAATGGTTGGATTTCATAATACAAGATGGCATTTTGTTTAGAGGAAGCCAGTTGTGCATTCTAAAGAGTTCCATGAGAGAGAACCTGATTAAGGAGAAGCATAGTGGAGGATTGGCTGGACACTTTGGTCAAGATAAGACCATTGCTATTGTTGGTGAAAATTATTATTGGCCACAGTTGTAGCAGGATATGACAAAATTTGTGTAGAGTTGTAGAGTATGTCAGATGGTGAAAGGAGCAAGTCAGAATATAGCTATATATCAGCCACTACCTATACCAGAGAAGCCATGGGATGAAATTAGTATGGATTTTCTTCTTGGTTTGCCAAGGACATAGAGGGGACATGATTCCATTTTTGTGGTGGTGGACAGATTCTCGAAGATGGCACATTTTATTCCTTGCAAGAAGACTAATGATGTTGTTCATATTGCAAAGTTATTTTTTAAGGAGGTGGTGAGATTACAAGGTCTACCAAAGAGCATAGTTTCAGATCGAGATACCAAGTTTGTTGGTTATTTCTGGAGGACATTGTGGAAGAAGTTGAAGACACATTTAAAGTTCAATTCTGCACACCATCCATAGACTGGTGGACAGACAGAAGTGGTGAATAGGAGTTTGGGTAACCTGCTATGATGCTTAGTAGGAGATAACCCCAAGGGATGAGATTTGATTTTACCATAGGCAAAATTTGCTACAACAAATCAGTCAATAGGAGTAATGGTAAATCACCATTCCAAATTGTATATGGCAATAGCCCAAGAAATGCTTCTGAGTTAAGGAATCTAGATAAAGGAGAAAAGACAAAAACTGAAGCTGAAGACTTTGCAGAACATCTGAAGAATTTGTATGAAGAGGTGGGAAAATACATTAATAAGATGAATATTTAGTACAAGGCTAAGGCAGATCAGAAGAGGAGATATAAGGAGTTCCATGTAGGAGATGAATTCATGGTTCACTTGAGAAAAGAAAGGTTCCCAATTAGAACATACAATAAGCTGAAGATGAAGAAATTTGGACCATGCAGAATCCTAAAGAAACATGATTCAGGAAATGCATATGAGGTAGAGCTACTGAGTGGGATCAATATTTCTCATGTGTTCAACATTGATGATTTAATAGAATATCATGAGGGTGGCACAGAGGATGGACCAACATAAGAATAGTGGACCTTGTGTGTTTTATGATTTACCCTCTTCATCACTTTATCTCATTTACAAACCTTAACAATACTGTTGCTCTGTGCACCTTTGTTTGTCTTTGAATCTAGCCTTGGTGGTACTCGACTTAGAGAGCTTCATGATATAGCCCCATGGTTATCCTAGAATAATGAATTTGTAGTATAACTTTGGCTCTTTGTGTGGTTAATCATATGCATTGATGTTGTTGTTTATCATGATGTTGTAGACACTAACATGTTTCTTGCAGGGATGTGTTTATGGAAACATTTGGCGATCGTAAAGTACATGTCACCTCCGAGGGGCATGGGCTTTACGAAAGTCTGTGTTCCCTTGTGTGTTCTCTTCCTACCTTAAGGTGCTTGATATCATTGCATGATATCAACCACCTTAAGGTGGGGGCACATATAAGGTAAGTTGTCTATTATAGATGTTAGTAATGTGCTTGTCCTCAGGTGCAGACTAGTGCAATGAGTACTTCCTATATCCTGAGTTTGTTTGCAATCAACCAATCTATCTTGAAATCTATTGCATATACCTCCTTTTCACCGTAAGGTGTCTCTGTGGTGCGAGTGGGGTTGTATAATTTTGAGCTCATACCTCCTTTTCACTGTAAGGCATCTTCGTGATGCAGGTGGGGTTGTATGCCATGCTTCCTTTTCACTGTAAGGCATCTCTGTGACGCGGGTGGGGTTGCATTTTCAAAAGTCCTTTGCGGAGGTAGGTAGCAGTTCTATGACTAACTCAACCCTTAAGTGTGTCTTGGGTGATTGTTGTGACCAAGCCCAATCGTCAGTGTGTGCCTGTAATGTGCTTGAGATGGTGTTGAGCCTAGAAATAGGAACACTCCATCGCTTGTCTGTCGTGTTTTCTCCGTGCCTTCAAAGTGTGTGTGTTTAGCATGCTTGCTTTGCTTGGCATGTTTGTTGCCCCATATGCAGTCTACATTTTGGGAGGTTTTACGTGTCTTGCATGTGTGTTGCCCCATATATACAAAGACCTGTGCGATGAGTGCATCATGTATTATGGGAGGTTTGTTTACTTTCCAGTACTTGCATATGCATTTCATATATATGAGAAAAAGAAAAGAAAAGAAATCATGCCTATCTTCTATGCATTAATGTGTCTTTTATGCATTTGTTGTCTTCTTTGTGTTTTGCGTGATTGTAATTATCTTCTTTGTGTTTTGTGTGCCTATTACTATCTTCTATGTGATTGGCATGTCTTCTCCGTGCTTGGCATTTTCGTTGTGTTTGTGACCTTACTTTAATGCATGTATTGGCCTTGCGTTTATACATACATTAAAGTGGGGGCTAAATGTAACATCAGAAAATGTCCCCTTGGGGGTTTTTCCCTCATAAGGTTTAGCTCCCAGGTTTTTTGCATGCATTTAGGACATCTTACTTCATAATTTGGCATCTCGATGGAATGAGCCCTAGGGAACATGACAAATGAGACCTAGGAGGACCCCTTGAGCTTAACCTTGCCCAAAATAGGGGGAGGACTTGGGCACTCGCACCCTAGTCCTACCCTATTTTGGGGCAGTCCTAAATTTTAAGTGTCCATTTGTGACCGTTATTTGGGTCCTTTGCCGACACGGTAAGTTTGAATTTATAAAAATCTTGGCAGGAGTGTTTGTAGTTGTATATAAAAGCATGTTTAGGCATTCATTTGTAAACTAGATTTCAACTAGAGGATCATTGTGAACTTTAGACATTCTCAAGGTTATTCAAGGCTTTCATTATGTTGCAAGAGTAGAATTGTGTGGTTTATGTGTTTGTGTTTGCAGATTTGAGTTTCCATTTCATCATGGAATGAAGGGCATCTTCCTCCATGAGATCTTCACTACAAGGTGACATTCTATTGTGTTTTCATCATCATTTCCTTTAGTTTTTGCCTCTGCCTCACAAGGGCACACACTCTCTATTTGACAACAGTAAGTGTCCTCTGGGGCTTGACTGAGGCAAGCCTCTAAACACCACAACCCCCTCCCAAATTTTTCAAGGTTGCAGGTTACAGGTTGCGGAGCTGGGAAAAATGAAGTTGCAGGAAGGCATCTTGAAGTGTCAAAATTACAGAATAGAAGGGAAAATAGCACCTTGGACTTGGGCACCCGCTCATTGGTCCTCCAACTTCCATGACAAGAAAATCTCCAGAATAACAGGGAAGAGTTGCAGACTGAGTTTCTAGATCCGAACAAAAAGTAAGGCATTGGACTTGGGCGCTCGCTCTTTTGTCCCTGACTTTTCTTCCTTGTAGCCTTGAAAACAAGTACTCTATGATTTGATATTTTGCTTCCCTCTACAAGAGTTTTTTCTGTTATTCTTCTGTTTATAGTCATATTTGCAAAATTAGGGTTTTAATGGTTAATTCAGCATAGGAGAAGGAAAATTGATAATTAAACACCCTAATCCAAGCTTTCCTACATCTCACAATGACCTAGGGTATGATAGTGCGTGGCCACTTGACCCTAGATCCTTGAATATATAGGGTGAAAGGAGGATTCAAACATCAAAACTCTTAAACATTGAACAATCCCAATCTTACCCTAAACAGGGACTTTACCTCTTCTCTAACCTCCTATTGTTGACCCTCTAGAATCTTTTCCAAAATATACCCTTGCAGATCTATGCTCAGGGATAAAATCAATACCTCATAGTCAAATATTTTGTGATGTATTCATATGGTAGTAATACCAATGCTTATTGTGTCATCATGCACTTATAGAGGTTTTCTTCCACTTGGTGGTGCTAGGAGGAGAAAAAATGCCACCTTGATATTGATATAGTCTCATGGGAGATATTTCTAGAGCCATTTCATTCTTGATACCTTTCTAAGAATTTTAGGTAGCATTGTGTAGATGAGTTCCATGAGCTTTGACAGCTTGGCATAACTATGGACTACTATGTGAACCATTTCTTTGAACTTAAATAGTATGTGAGCTTAGTGGATGATGAAGGGATGTTAGTGCAAGTCTTTGTAAGAGGTTTGAATGATTGCATTAGTGGTGGTGTGTAGAAGGTTTGATGCACAAAGATGAGTACACATTTTACGAAAGTTTTCTGTGCAAGGAAAAAGGTGATTGGAATGGGCACCCATTTTAAAAATAACAGGTGCCCATTTAGGAACAGGAGCCTAAGCCTAAATGGGTGCATATTAAGGAATGGGATCCTATTTAGAATCAGATATCTGAATCCAAATGGGCGCCTATTATGAAATGGGCACATGTAAAAGGAATGGCTACCTGTTTCTAAATGGCTACCTATTTTTGAAAAGTATTTTTTTTTGAAACAGGCATGTGGCTTCAGTTTAACAGCCATAGACCACGGAATAGGACAATAAAGGATGCCAAAAATAGGTACCCACATTGCCTAACCCCCACCACTCACCTCTAGGACCTGTCCACCTATTCCATACCATCTATCAGTTGTGCCAGCTTGGTGCTCTATGGTTTTCTATTATTTTTTTTTTTTTTGTCTTATTTTTGTTAATTTTTATTGTTATTTCATTTGAAACCCTAAGTGCATTTTAGATAGATATTTAGTTATTTTTCATGATCTTAAACTATAAATGTTAAACCCTAAACTAAAAAAACTAAACCCTAATTCATAAACCGTAAACCCTATGATGAGCCAAATGATTGACTCATTTAATTATCAATATTTTCATGCTTTGATAAACTTTTAAAAACATATTGGCATATAAATACATGTTATTATAATTATATTCGTCTTAAGAATTGATTATGCTTATGTTTTGTTTCTATTACACTTTGATGAAATCTCTTTAATATTGATGCTTAAATGACATTTTCTATGTGCATATCTCATAATTTATGGTGTAAGTTGTGGATATTCAATAAAGGTTGCAGCAGTTGAACTTTAGCTAAACTCCATATAGCTCTGGAGGCTAATACTTCCTAAGCATCATCCTCCCTTGAGTCGATGATTTCTAGCAAATGCTCTTGAAGACCCTCTAAGCCCTGCAACATGCCCAATCAGCACCTCAATCCTTGCCATAGCTTTTGATTACACCACCATGTCATGGAACTTAGTGACCCATATATTCGATGGCAAACGTCAGCTCCAGCTATCGTTGTTGCCTGGGCATACCACTATTTTTGGGGAACTCATGGAGTTCACCTAGCTAATTGCTTTACTCAGATCACGGATATGGAGTTCCTTGCAACTGATTGTGTAGTTAAGCAAATAATACAGCTGGCTTTTTCAGTTCCAGTTCATAGGAATTAGTTCGTAATTAGATTTACCTTTCAATAAGCATGCAACTGGCTGTTCTAGTTCACTGTAGTTAGACTCACAATTAGCATCCTTTTTCCAATAAGGCTCTATTGTATAAGTAGAAGAGACATTGCACATTATTTTAGTTAGTTCCTATTTTTGAATCAATTAGTTGTTCATCACAGTTTGTTTTCAGTAGAAGAAAAACTTTTGAGTTTAGGCATATACATTCTTTAAATAGGAATAAAGTGCAAATGAAAGGAGATTTCTCTTGAAAGAAGTTGTTGAGCAAAGAGGATCATCTCCAGCTGGGAAAGTAGGGCCCTCTTCCCCATCTTGGAGGAGATCTCTCGGTATTATGTCTGTATCGTTTTTACTTTTGTTAATTTATTTACAACAAAGTGTTATATGTGTTGTTTTTCTGTTATGTGTTCTCACCTATAGGTTTATTCTTCTAAAAATAGAAAATCATAAAAATTAAATTTGTTATCTCCTTAAGCATTGTGATGTTCAGAGTATTGCATGTCTAAGAAGAAACAATAGGTTTTCTTTCTGTTCATCTCTTATTTTTTGTAAGTGTGTTCATTTCTAACAATTAGATTAAACTCTCATTTCAGCACGTGTGTTTGTTTCAAAGCAATTAGATTAATGTTTATTTTAGCAAACGTTAGAATAGTTTCTTTCTCAAGCAAGAGTGTTTCTTTTCAAGCAAAGTAAGGTAGTTTATTTTATGAGCAAGAAGGTCAGAACTACAACTGTGTGAGGATCCCTAAACCAATCTTTGGTCCTCAACCATTCTGTAAAGAAAACCCCCCCAACAAACAGTCTTATTGCAAATCACTGCAGACACCTCTAGATTGATAAAGAGTAAATGATGATGTATTAACAAAGCCTACTCCGACCTCATCACCCTAAATCGTAAACACTAAACCCTAAACTATACACAATAAATCCTAAACCTTAAACACTAAAAACTAAACCCTAAACCATAAACAGTAAACCATAAAACCTAAAGACTAAAGACTAAACCCAAAACACTAAACACTAAACACTAAACCCTAAATTGTAAACACTAAACCCTAAACCCTAAACACTAAACACTAAACCCCAAACCATAAACCCTTGAACAAATCAATTTTAGGAAGTAATTTGATAGCCCAATGCTTTCCTATATGTTGTTTTAAAAACAAATGGATAATTTTTTATTGTAGTGGATTATGATTAGTATAATGGATGGAAGATACATGATTAGGATAGGGTTAAATGATTAAGGGATATTTAGCTCAGATGAAAGGATTAGTTGGAATGAGATGGTTGGATGAGTATGATAAGAGCGATGAAGTGATTAGGATAAAATGGGGTGATTAGGATAGGTGAAAATGAATGATTAAAAATATCAAATGTATAAGATAAATGATTAGGATAGGTGAATAATGGATGAGTAGGATGACTAGGAATGAAATTGATTGGATGAAAAAGTGTCTTGCACAAGTGTAACGAGCCACTAATGATTTTTTTGATCATCCATTTAATCCCTTTTCTAGATTCAAGTTGTTGAGAGATTTATATGATTAAATGGTTTGGATTAGTTCCCTCTAAAATTTATAGTGATCTTCATGAAATCTTTATCCAAATTCCTAATCCCTTTTCATGAAAATCAAAATGATTCATAAGAGGTTTTTTTTCAATGATATGGGCATTGACCATCCTCTTAATCTTTCTTGAGACAACTTATGTCCTCTTAAGTTACTATCAAAGTAATATTTTCTAGTAACTTCTTCCTTAGCCAATTGTGCCTTACAAGTTCTATCCAATAGAGTTGTTTATTTCAAGGTCTGTACTTTCCCTTTAATTTCTAGGGATAATTTACTAATATATTAATTTACTTTAGTCCACCTAGGACATATATCCAACATATTTCAAGAGGCTTAAAAACTTGGAATTATATTCAAGCACCATCATGCCTTGCTACATGAGAAATTAGAATTCATTCATTTTAGTAGTATAATATTCATTCATTATATATTGGGCCTTTGAAACTACTCCTTAATTATTTCCCATATCACAATGTCACTATTGACTATGAGAATATTCAAGCCTAGTAGTACCACCATAATGTGGCTTCATCTATGAGCTAGTAAATGGTAATGTAATCTTTCTCATTGCTAGTCCTCTTTCAAAAGTCAAAACACCTCATTCTAATCAACTATCTTTTGACTTACTCCCAAAGTTTTTCGCATTGAACTTTAGTTGTGAAATATTTTTGAGTTCTTGCATGATGCATTTTGACTTTTTGATTGTCCTTTAGTTTTGGGTCCTTCCTTTTCTTGACCCTATCTTGACTACATTCAAGGTCTCTTAGCTCTTGCATGGTGTGAAGTAATTTCACTTTAATTGTTCTTTTTAGTTCTTTTTCCATTCTATTGCAATCCTCTTGGTTTGGCTATATCTACTCTTCTTCCATTTTGGGGCTTGGTAATTCAACCATTATATGTTTTCCTTCTTCCTTTGCCATCCATTTAATTGACTAGTTAAGGAGTAAAGTTGATCTCAATAAAATCAAGGCTATTGTGGAGTGACCTATTCTAAAACCCTTAAGAACTTGAGAGGATTCTTAGAACTTGAATAGGATACTATATAATATTTATAAAGAGTTATGGCCACATAGAAATAGCCCTCAAAAAACATTTGAGAAAAGATGCTTTCTAGTGGAATGAGACCTACCTAATTTGATATATGAGAGGCTAAAGGAGATTATGTGTACATATATGACTCTAACAAATAATAGCATCAAGATCCTACCTTGGCATACTGATCATAATTCATCAACATCAATATTTGGATAGATCTTCTACCTTTTTTTATATCCTTCCTTGACTACTTTCTCTTCACCTTAACTCATATTAGTTCTCACAAATTCGCAGTGAAAACACAAACCCCCTTAGCTTGGTCAACCTCTTTGCTTCATTGATTTCTTGAACACTTGGAAGATTTGTTAGGACATCATTATAAAATGATGTTAATCTAATCCATTTGAATATCATTGTAGAAATAAAAATATTTTGCCAACAAAACATGCCAACCATCTTTATTATGTAACAATGTTTATGTTAATTGTTTAATCCAAATTTTCAAACTAAAATTCTCAATTAAATGCTCATTAGTCATCTTTTTTTTATTCATAATATAGATCTATATTGAAATATCTATAAAAAAATACAAAGTTCACAGCCTATCCATGGCTGGCATATATGACAATACTTTAACCCGATACAGACTGGAAGACACTAGCTATGACCACGCAGGGTCACCACTATAACTATCCAGAAGAAATTTAACTTCCTAATATCTAGAATAGCCTTGCTTCTGCTTTACAAAAAGAAGCAAAGGGACCAGAATTAGCAATATAACATACTCAGATAGCTTCCTACTGAAGCGTTCCACTCAGTCGAGACCATCCACTGCCACCATGCCCAGGGATTTTTTGATGTAGTCTACTGCTATCTCTGCCTGCTCTTTCAACAGCACCAACTCATAGCCTCTGGTATCTAGGATGAACGGGAATAATTTTATGACCTTGCTAGAATCTTCAAGCAGGGCCCAATCTCTTGGACGGGGGATACCAACGCTAGGTCTAGCCACCTACAGAGAAAACTCCAAATCCCCTAGATGCTCATGATTTAAAATACATTTCATTATCGCCTCTGCCTCATCTTTGTCTGACCCTATTTCGAGCAGCATAGAAAGCACCTGGGAGGAGATATCTGTGTTCACCCTATACCTCTCACTATTCACCAAGAAAGCTTTCCCTAGGAGCATTTTAACAGCCCCCACCATCAATTCATTCGAACGCCAGAGCATTCTCTGCAACCTAAGGTCAATAACTACCCCAATGAAGGCCATTTGTCTTTTTTTACTGGTAAGTCTAACTGGGGTGTCCATTCCCCCACAGTGAATGGATTCTGTAAAGATTATAACAACAAAATGCAAAGGCATTTGGCAATTTGTGAGGGGAGAAAATGGGTAGAGTTTGCTACCTCCTCAAGCTGCTTATCAAAAGCCTACCGAAGCTTCTTGATTTCCAACTGGACTACCAGCCAACACATACCACTCTAACCACTTACCAAAATGAATGCGGCATCCCTTCCACTCGTGCCTTCTTTACTCCCCCTGCGGATCATCATTACCCCTACCTTGTCTTGGCCTTACCACCCATCATGAGGTGGCAAGGCTCCCTCCCAACTACACACACATCCCAATCTTAAGCTGAACTGAGTTCTTGAGTGAAGGAGATATCTCTGATAAAGATTCCATCTGCCTTGGTATTAGACAGCCTATCTACTTCTTGATTTCCTTCTCTCAATATGTGATTAATCATTACTTTCTCAAAGCTTTCCAGCAAAGAAAGGGCCTGATCCAGTTTAGCTTGCAGTTTCCAATTAACTAGCTTCCTGCTCCTTAGACCATTGATAATGATCATAGAATCTCCTTTGATTTCCAAGTTTCTAATATCCATCTCCCTTCCCAACCTTAGACCAAGAATTAAAGCCTACATTTCTGCCTCATTATTGGTTCTGATTCTGAGAGGAGCAGCTAGTTTACCCACCGTTTTCTCATCTGAGTTCCTAATAATGCACCCTGCTCTAGACTGCCCAGGGTTACCATGCGAAGCTCCATCAAAGTTTAGCTTCAACCACTCGACCTCAGGCGAGGCCCATCACACCTTTCTCCTAGCTTCCTTAGTTTGGAGGCCACCTTCTCCCACCTGAGGAACTGGTAAAAGTCCCTTCTAGATTTTAATCATCTCTGCATCCCATCCTGTGAAGATAAGATGGGTAGGGTCTCTATCTGCTAGTCTAGAGTTAACTACTTCTACTATGCTTGATTTAATTTTGCTAAAAAGTGAAGCCCAAGGCATTTCTTTCTCCTAGAAAATTCTCCTGTTGTGTTCCTTCCAAATTTCCCAGACCAAGATGGATGGAGCTGCAATCCATAAGCCACCAAACATCACTTTCTGATACAAGAGAGTCTAGGCTAGAAGCCAATCCATTAGATTTATTGAAGATGCTAAACTCCAATGAAACTTGTTACAGAGCCACTGCCACCCTCTGACTGCAAAAGGACAATGCACGAATAAATGATCTCCATCTTCTTCTGCTTCTCTACAAAGTGAGCACCTTGAGGGACCCTCAAGGCCCATCCTTCTAAGCCTATCAACTGTTAATACTTTACCTTGGGCTACCATCCACAAGAAGACCCCTGCCTTGGGTAGACATTGATTATTCCAACAAAGCCTAGTTGGAATCTTACGTGGTAGATCATTTAAGCTGACAAGAACCCTGTATCCTTCCTTAACTGAATACTCCCCTAAATTTGAAGCATTCCACCTCAGCCTATCCCTATCCCTTCTAAAGTAGATGAATCATCTAGCCATCTCCTCTTTAAATTTGTCTACCAGACCCGGGTTCAACCCCATACCCCGCACACTTTTCTAAGCCGGAGGATCTTGAATTGTTGAGGGGAGGGAGAGATAATTGTAGACCTTATCTCCCCATTCCTACTTTGTGATGTTCATTATAGGGGCCAAGTCCTCATTTCTCTCCAAAGCCTAATACCCCTCCCAGGAGTCCTCCCAGAACCTTGCTTCCTTACCTTCCTTGACCTCCCAAGTAAGGTGATTGGAGATTAAGTCCCTACTCTTGTTGATGAAGTTCCAAATCCTGGATCCGGCTGGAAGAAATCTAGAAGTGAAGATACTATAATCTCCCATATCCAGGTATTTGTTTTTTAGTAATATAACCCATTTGAGATTTGGCTTATCATGAATCATCCACACCAACTTCGCACCAAGAGCTTGATTCTACCTAAGGAGGTCCTTAACCCCAGCCCCATCCTTTTCCTTCTACTCACAAACTGTCTTCCATTTCACTAGCGCGAATTTGAACTGATCTATCAAACCTCTCCAGAAAAAATTCCACATTAGCTGGGTTAACTCATTATAAATTTTACTGGCCAAAGGTAAGCAAGACATCATATAGATAGGCATGGCTACTAGGACTGCCTTGATAAGTGTTAGTCTCCCTACCCATGACAGCCACTTACTCTTCCAAGATTCTAACCTGGACTTGATCTTTCCCAAAAGGTAATCCCAAGAGTTTCTAGGATGGATCCCTTTCACCAAGGGAAGCCCAAGATATTTACAGGGGAGTTTTCCTTTCCTGAACGATAGGATCCTTAAATTTTTTTCTTCTCTATGGGGAGGGGTGTTAAAAAAGAATACTTCTGATTTAACTTTGCTGACTTCTTGTCATGAGGCTCTCAAATACAAATCCAAGATTCTTTTAAACCTTAAAGCCTCTCCTTCCTGAGCCACCCCAAAAAGTAGTGTCATCCGCAAATTGCTAATGTGAAAATCTTGGCATGTTTCTAGTAATTTGGATACCTATGATTTGCCCCTCCTGGCACTATTTTGTAATAAATCTTCCCAAGGCATCAGCCATGATGATAAAGAGGAAGGGAGAAATAGGATCTCCCTATCTTAACCCTCTTGAGATATTAAAAAATCCCTCTGGAGAGCTATTAAGGAGAACTAAGACTCTTGGGCTCACAATCCATTCAAACATCCAATTTAACCATTCTAGTTGGAACCCAAAGGCCTCTAAGATTTTAAATAGAAATCTCCAGTTCACTTTGTCATACGCCTTCCGAATATCCAGTTTGACCAACATTGAAGGAAACTTGTTTTTAAGAACCGAGTGAATGGCTTCCTGTGCTATTATAACTCCATCCAAGATGGATCTTTCCGGGATGAATCTGGTTTGTTCCTCCACTATGATATCTGGAAGGATCCTTTTCAGTCTATTCACCATTGTTTTCACCAATATTTTGTATACTACATTGCACAAGGAGATTGGTCTGAAGTCTTCAAAAGATTCAGGCTTATCTTTCTTAGGAATTAATGCTAGAAAGGTATTACTGATTTCCTTCAGGACCTTCCCTTCTCTTCTGGATTCCTCGTAGGCCACTGTTAAATCCTTGCCCACAATGCTCCAACATTTCTGAAAGAAAGCAGCTGGGAACCCATCAGGTCCAGGGCCTTATCTGGGCCTAATTAGAAGAGGGCTTCTTTGATTTCCTCTTCTATGAAATTACTTGTCAACATGAGATTCTAATCCTCTGAAACAAGCCTCAGGATAACTCTTAGAAATTCCTATTGTGCTTGAAGATCTGAACCTTCTCCTTCATTTAAGAGATCCTAAAAATAACCAACCACTGCTTGTCCAATTTTCAACAAAATTTCAGTGATCCTTCCCTCTCTAGTCTTTATGGCTGAGATTCTATTGACCTCTCTTCAAATTTTAGTAGAATTATGAAAGAAATTAGTATTAGCATCCCCAACTTTCAACCACACCTCTCGAGATTTCTGCCTCCAATACACTTCTTTAGCCAAAATATCCTCTAATTTTCCCATTAGTTCTTTTTCCTTGATAAAAGAATTATTATTCATTCCTTCTCTTGTAACTTTTTCATTAAGGAACTGTATCTCGGCTTTGATCTACTTCGTGGTTTCGAAGATGTTCCTAAAATGATCTTTATTCCATTGTCTTAAATTTACTTTGATGAATTTCAGCTTGGTAACAATATTGAATAAACCAACTCCCCCAGGATTAGAATTTTTCCACCAATCTTCTATCAATGCTAAAAAGGAAGGATCCTTGAACCACATATTTTCAAATTTGAACGGGCATCTTACTGGTCTCCTTTCACCTTGTATTTCGAGACTAATTGGGTAGTGGTCCAAACTTGATTCCAAAATAATCTTGTTGTCCAAACTGAAAGGGAATTTACTTAAATCCCCTTTGACAAAAAACCTATCCAATTTTTTTGCAATATTGCAGAATCCCATCCTTCTATTGTTCCAAGTGTAATTCCCATTGCCCAACTAAATTTCAATTAGAGCATTCCTGTCTACAAAGTTCTCAAAATCCTTCTAAGATTGAAGTTTCCTGCCCACCCCTCCCAGTTTATCTTCAGCTCTCAAAATGGCATTGAAATCTCCCCCCAAGATAATAAAATCCCAAGCTCTATTGTCACACAATGAATCTAGTTCCGCCCATAACTCCTTTTTCTAAATTTGAGAATTAGGACCATAAACATTTACTATGAGAAAACTCAAGCTTGAAGCCAAACACCTAACCTTACTGGCTATCCATCCATTTCTAGAATCCACTTCTTCTAGCAGAACAAACTGTGGTCTCCAAAGCGTCATTAATCCTCCAGAAGGGCCTCTAGAATTTACTTTACTCATCTTCTACTGCCTTAAATTTTTTGCAAAAAGTTGATTATCATTTTCCTCTAGTTTGGTTTCCTGAACCATAAAAATATCTGGCTGAAGAGTCTTTAGCTTATGCCTGAAAAGGCTCTTCTTGTTAGGGGCATTCAAGCCCCTAACATTCTAAGACATAATCCTCATTGCTGTTCAGGAAGGGGACCCCCCTTCCCTACTTTCAACAAATCCAGCAATTTTAGCTGCCTGCTTGCCTCTCCATCCCATTTCAGTTTCTCCTTGTTAGGAATTCGTCCCCTAGATTTATGCTCTCCACAATTCGAAGAGGTTTTTTCAGAATCTTTCAGCCCAAACCCTAAAGTTTCCAAATATCTATCTGACTTACTTTCTTCTATGGGTTTGAGAGCCAAAGAATTGGTTTCCTCTTCAATCCCAAAGACTTCCAATCCATTCTCTTTATTAATCAACCAGTCCTCTTCCAAAGCATCTTCTATTGATCTTAAAGAGCCCTCCTTGATGGCCTTAGCAAGTTGAACTAACTCACTTCCTACCTCAAACAAAGAATCAAAATCTTCCTTCTGCATACTGGGCTTGATCGCCTCTATTGTTTCTGTGATCTTGTTATTGATATTTTGAGAGAGATTAACAAATTCTTCCATCCCAGAGAGAAATAGACATCCATGTTCTAGAGCCACTTCCCCTTTTTCATTTGACTTTGTTTTGTAATCTACTTTCCTACCCTCCTCACAAATTATATCAACCTCCTTTAGACTCAGGAGCTGCTTTGACTAGATAATGTCCTCCTCTTCCCTTTCACAATTCTTATTCTTTGCTTCCTTTCCTAGATCTTTCCCTACGAGTCCTCCTTGATCCATCTTTTCCCCTGAATCCATTACTTGATCCAACTCCCATTCTCTCCATCCTATCGTGCTTACCCAAATTCCTTCCTGCTTGGATTCATAGACAAGGGGTTGGCTCAATATACCCCAGTCTATAAAAATCTTGATTTCTCTCCAATGATGCTCAGGGTAGCGATTTTCAATACAGATTCTGACATGCAATCCTTCTTCCACTGAATCCTTCCACTCAGCATAGATATATTTCCCCAAGTAGTTCCCTATTCTTCTAAAATCTTTTGGTTCCAAAATTCTAATGGTAAGTTAGGCATTCTATACCAATCCTGTGTTCAATTCATTTTATGTTTGATTGGATCAAAGCCCACAAACCAATCACATAAATAGAAGCCATGCCCATTCAAAAGCTAGATCCCATCTAAGATTTCCATTTTTCTCTTCTCAGAAGGACATAACACAAAGAAAAATCCATTCGCTAGGTTTTTACAGATAGCTCTTTTCCCCACCTCTCCTGCCACCATTTTCTTAAATCTTCCAAATCCAATTTAGGGCCATACCATTTCCCTATAACTCCAAGCTTTTTGATATTATCAATAGAAGGTTTTAGTAAGTTCGATCCTAAAACCATGGTTTTTTTATTTCCATACCTGAATTCGGTCAATCTCTTACCTATGCCTCCCTCTCCAAAACAGGGTTGTCTCCAATGATCCCATCCTTGGCTTCCAAAGAATCGCCTTTGATTATTTTGGTACCCCTTATTTTCCCATCTTCTCCAGTGATGATTTGAGGGTGCCTCTTTGTCCTGAGAGTGCCAAAACAGTCGATCTTCTTTTCTTCTCCATGGTTCTTGGTCTGCACGATCCTAAACTTTGCTCATCGGTATTTCTTTTTTTGTTTCTTCGGCACATGTTCGAGACAGCCTGGACTTCTTGCCTTCCAGTGAATCCTGCCGTCCTCCGGGTCTTTCTTCTACCCTACCTGCATTCAAAATCAATTCTTCCTCCTACTTTTTTTCACTAATTCGCTCCATTATTTTGTCTATTTTATTTATAATTTAATTTAGATTTCCCATGCTCATCAGTCACCCTTAATAGCAAATCGATAATTTATTAAAATCACTATCCATTTTTAGGACTAATCCTTAAGGAAATTTACATATGACATTAATTATACAGTCTTCAAAATTCCCATCTAATAACTAGCCCTTTAAAATTTTAGGAATAAAAGGGGTATTACATTCAGCCCTTAGGGGACTTTATGCTTGAAATCTAATTATAAAAATAGGTTTGGATATAGTTAGCACATCCTTCAGTCAAGCTTCCTAGGTTGCTAAATTAGGATGATATTGATCCTATTGTACTTTAACCTATTCAATACTAGGTTGCAATCATGTATTTATTTGCAAAATGTATTTATTGAAAAGAATTTAAAATGTATTATGGAATTAAACACAAATTTTGATTTACATTTTCTAACTTTTAAATTTTCTTGGAAAAGGTCTCTTGGTTGAATGCATATATATGTACATTGTGATGTAAATTAAATGTTTTAATGTATTATTTAAACCATACAGATTTATATATTTCCAAGTTTTCAATTTATATGTATTTAAACACATGTTGTACATGCAATTTGATATATATATTTCCACTTCCTAATTCAATTTTAGTTTTTTTTGTAATTACAGCTCTACTTCTAGACCTAATTTACACATGGTTGATCCCCCCAAGACCCCCCAAAGCACCCCACCCCAACTCCCCCACCACCACCACCCAACGAGGCATGTGAGCAACCATCGATGAAAACATACACAGATTGCAAGAAAAAATATTTTTTTACAAAGCCAAATCCAAGCTCCACCACATATTTCACGGTTTGATGCAAACTATTATTAATTTAGTGAGAGCTATTCACACTAATTTAGACACATTCCACTCCTGGCAGGAGGAGAGGAGGTGGTTTTACAAGGATGGTCTCTCCTATAAAGAGATCAATGATTTACATATTACAAAAAAACATGATTGCCCCAAATATTTCATTGATTCCTCCACAGGCCAACAAATAACACCAAATAAAAAGAGAATTTCAATAAAATGGTGCAAACATCAACATATAGTTGATAACTTTTGGGAGTAGTGGTGGATGGTCTTTAAGCATCCACCACATGCTACTTATGAGGTTCCCTTTTATTTTTTGAAAAAATTATGGGCTGAGTTTGTGATGGGATTAAAGCCCAATTACTTTTATATGAGATCATTTTAGGGTGTGGGGTAAATGCAAGGAGATGGGGGACCAAAAGGTCGCCACCATCTCCAAAAATAAAGAAAAACGCTAGCACGTTATAATGCACTCGCATTTTGCTTTCAATAAAAGCAAAAAAAAACCCTGTTTTGCCCATTCAACCGTGAGCATTCCTTTGACAATAGCAAAGAAGAAAAGGAGAGACGTGAGCATGTTAAGGAAAAGCCTATTGAATCAAGTTTGATAGAGAAAACAATAAATTCACAATGCCACCTTGCTACCAAAGACATCGTCATGCAAATTTGGAGGCTCTAGCATAGGAAGAAGGTAGGGTTTGACTGATTTTGTTAGTTTGAGAACAATTTTTGAGTCTTGCAATGTTTGATTTGTTTTTATATTGCATTTACAATTATTGGAGAAAGAGAAGACCTAAATCCAGCTGAGGAGGTTGAAAATAACCCCCAAAACCCTCCAAACCCTCCAAACCCACATTCACCTCCTTTTAATGTAAGGGATAATCAAGAACATTACTTGGGGATAATAGAAGAAAACAAGAAACATCTATAGACTATTATTGAAACCCTAAACAATCCAAGTGGAACCACTGATCGTAGGAGGAGACTTGCAAAATCACTGGAGGAGATTGTTGCTCACACAGATTCGGTGACAAAATAAATCACCAAATTCCAAGACTATAGGGAGAGGTGTTAGCAATTTTATGTTGATGGATTATCATATGAACAAGTCAAGAATGAAAAAATTACAAAATCTAAATTATGTGAACACTTTACCAATCCCAAAAGCAGTCAAAGATTAGAAGAAAGTTGCAAACAATTTCCTATACATTGTTGAAGAAATATCCTAACACTTTTGGGATAGATGGTACATGGTCTTCGATGAATGCCCATGCAATAATGATGAGGTACCACAATATTTCCTAAGGAAACTCTATTGCGAGTTCGTCCTCAACAAGATTCCAAATTATTTTGACATTCGTGATTTCCATGGTAGAGGTGGTGGCTCTGCCCAAGATAGACCTGGGGCTCAGCAAGATCAAAACTATGTACCTGTACCCCAAGGGAGGCCAGATCATAGGTCACTCTCTTTGGCTTTGAAGGAGAGTGTTGAGGTGGAGAAGTTACATTCACTGACTACTCTCACCCAAACTCTATCACAACATGATGATGATCTTACCCAGGCTGATAAGGGTGTGAGTAGTAGGCATCATGTGTCCCCACATTTGTGTAGTTCATGTGGGAACCTATGTGATTATGGGACGTAGGATGCATGATAGAACTCTCCGCAGAATGCTGTGATGTAGGGTTAGGATGATGCGACACAGGGGCAGGATGATGCGACGCATGGACAACATCCATTGATGGGGGCATTTGTATTGGATGATCTTGTTCTCAGTGATGATCTCTTATAGCATACATTTGGCATTGACTCTCAGGCAATTTGTTACAAGTTTCATTATGATTTAATATATTGTTATTTGAAATTTATAATTATTTTTATATGATTATCTATATTATATGTCAAATGTATGTAATTATCTGCACAATGAATTTCCAGGGTCAAAGTCTTCATCCTACCTCCATTAGCCATCCACTGGTAGGTTATGAGAGGAGGTCAAGACATCAGGTATGTAATTTATCACATAATCATAATTTTTGTAGATATGGTAATATTATTTTGTGACAATTTGATTATTTCAACAGGCACTAGCAACTACACTATATCCTTGGTCCCTTGGACGCCAACCCACTAGTTATACAGAGGTAAATTTAACCATTTCTAATCATTATGCATTTTTAAACTAATTTTATGTATTTATTTTATCGATTAATCTTGAACTTGATTTTTAGATGCTGAATCTGGAGACTCCTCCTGATGTTTGTGATTTAGCGTAGAGAGGCATTAATGCAGCCATAATGCCTACAAATGATTTGATCGAGGTATGAGCCAATAACATGAAAATATCATAATTTTTTATTTCTTGTTTTATCTCATGTCATGTGATATACATAAATGACATTTATGTTTAGTCAATTTTGCTTCTTGATGCTTCTTACAGCAGGTCACAACTCCAGTCTGTCCAACTACTGATGAAGAGGCTAGAGAAAAGATGGTGGAGAGTGATCATCAGTTGGTGGTAAGTGATCAATTACATATGTTCAATGTTATATATTTGATACATTTTCTATACTAATGTGCATATTGTTTGTTTGTATTAACAGGTGCACCTGGATGAACTTTATTTGAAGAGGTCTACTCGATGACAAAGAGAGGATGAGTCATGGACTGGCTCTCCATCTTCACAGTCAAAGAAGCACCACCGATTATATCATAAAAGTCCATAGGAAACTAGTTTTTGGGACATTTTTTGTATGCCTAGATGGCTTTGTATACATACTTTTGTATGTTAATCTAATGTATATTTTTGAATATTTGTCTATATGGCTTTGTTTGGACATGCCTATATGGCTTTTTATATAAACTAGATGTTATGTTCATGACATTATGTATATGACAATTTATATTAAATATTTAATATGATAATCAATTATTGTTACAGGAATTTGGTTTTACACGTGCCAATTGCATTTTCTTGAAAGTTTATAAATTATTGAAGACATGATATTTCCACAGTCCATGATATGAATCTAAAAACTTCTGGTTTAAACTGTGATGCTCAAAAAAAGCTACACAGTTTAAACCAGAAGTTTTTAGATTTATAAATTATTTTCAAATAATCCATTTTGTGCATATCTTGCAATCATTGAATTATGTGGGACTGTGCATTTCTTTGAGGCATCATTTCAAATAGTTTATGTGCCTTGTCTATGCTTCCATACTTTCCATACATGTCTACAAGGGCAACTTTGCAAATACAATACATGTGACAAAATTCCTATATCATTTATGCTTTGATGGTTGTCCACACCATGTTCTCTAGATCCCATTATAGCATAGGAAAGGAGGAAGTTGGTTAATATTCTGTAATTTGGTTTTAGATGTGCCAAAATTTGCATAAATGGTTGAAATTTATTTTTGTGCATTTGCTTGAGAGTTTTTAAAGCCTTATGAAAAATCCATTTCGTGCATAGCTTGCAATCATTGTATTCCATGAGACAATATTTCTTTGAGGCATCATGTCAAACAGTTCACATTTGTTGTATATGCTTCCACACTTTGCATACATGTCTTGCAGGGTACTTACAACTATGACATTTGACAAAATTCATATATCCTTTATGCTTTGATGGATGTCTATACTGTGCTCCAAACATACCATTTCTAAGGTTGTGGAATTTTTCTTTACACCTGCCAATCACATTTGCTTGAAAGTTTCTAATGCCTTATCAAAAAATCCATTTTGTTCATATCTTGCAATCATTACATTCAATGAGGTGACATTTCTTTGGGGCATCATGCCAAATAGTTCACGTGCCTTGTCTATGCTTCCACACTTTACATACATGTCTCTGAGGGCAGTTGCAACTACAACATCTAACAAAAATCCCATATGTTTTATCCTTTTGATGGATGTCCATTTTGGCATAGGCAAGGAGGATACTGGCTAAGGTTGTGGAATTTTGCTTTACACCTGCCAATCGCATTTTCTTGAAAGTTTCTAATTTCACTATACATGTTTCTGAGGGCAATTGCAACTACAACATCTAATAGAATTTCCATATCCTTCATGCTTTGATGGATGTCCATACCATGTTCCAAAGATCCTATTTTGGTACAGGCAGGGAGGATGCTGGCAAAGGTTGTGGAATATGGCTTTACACCTACCAATTGTTTTTTCTTTAAAGTGTCTAAATCCTTTTCAACAAATCCATTTTGTCCATGTCCTACAATCAAGGCATTCCATTAGATGGCACCTCTGTGAGGTGTTCTATCGAATATTTCATGTGCCTTGTCTATGATTCCACATTTTGCATACATGTCTTTCAATGTAGTTGCAACTACAACATCTGATAAAATTCCCATATTCTTCATGCTTTGATGGATGTCCATACCATGTTCCAAAGATCCCATTTTGGCATAGGTAGGGAGGATGCTGGCAAAGGTTGTGGAATATGGCTTTACACCTACCAACTGTATTTGCTTTAAAGTGTCTAAATCCTTTTCAACAAATCCATTTTGTGCATATCCTACAATCAAGGCATTCCATTAGATGGCACCTCTATGAGGTGTTCTATCGAATAGTTCATATGCCTTGTCTATGATTCCACATTTTGCATACATGTCTCTCAATGCAAGTGCAACTACAACATCTGACAGAATTCCCATATCCTTCATGCTTTGATGGATGTCCATACCATGTTCTAAAGATCCCATTTTGGCATAGGCAAGGAGGATGCTGGCAAAGGTTGTGGAATATGGCTTTACACCTACTAACTATATTTTCTTTAAAGTGTCTAAATCCTTTTCAACAAATCCATTTTGTGCATATCCTACAATCAAGGCATTCCATTAGATGGCACCTCTATGAGGTGTTCTGTCAAATAGTTCATGTGCCTTGTCTATGATTCCACATTTTGCATACATGTCTCTCAATGCAGTTGCAACTACAACATCTGATATAATTCCCATATCCTTCATGCTTTGATGGATGTCCATACCCTATTCCAATGACTTGATTTTGGCACATGCAAAGAGGATGCTGGCAAAGGTTGTGGAATTTGGATTTACACCTGCTAATTGCATTTTCTTGAAAGTATCTAAAACCTTTTCAAAAAATCCATTGTATGCATATCCTACAATCATGGCATTACATGAGACGACATTTATTTGAGGTGTTATGTCAAACAGTTCATATTCCTTATCTATGCTTGCACATTTTGCATACATGTCTCACTGGGCAATCGCAACTACAACATCTAACAAAATTCCCATATCTTTCAAATATCTAAACCCTTTTTCAACAAATCCATTTTGTTCATATCTTGCAATCATGGCATTCCATCAGAGCACATTTCTTTAAGGTTCTATGTCAAACAGTTCATGTTCCTTGTCCATGCTTCCACATTTTGCATACATGTCTCACAGGGTAGTTGCATAAATGGGTTTGTACCACAAATTTCATTATCAATTCCCATTATAAAGTGGTAAATTCTATTGCAAGGTTTGATAGATCAAGTTCATATTATGAACTTCACAATGAATATCCTTCCTATCAGCTATAATAAGACTATTATAATAGTTGGAACAACAATTTAGAACTCCCCTGCCTTACTAAAAATCATCAACGGTATAGTCAAAATCATGTCAAATGTGTCATAAAAGTCTTCCTCCATCCTCATTGGTGCAGGAGCACCTTCACAATGTTGGTCAAATGTTGTAAATAAGAGTCTTTAGTAATTTTTGTCTATCCAAGTCATACTTTTTTTGGTTCTATAAGGTCTAATTAAGTCTGTATTGGGTGTATTTATGCCATATAGTGGTCTAGGTGTGAAATTTTGTCATGGACACTTCATAATCTAGGAAAGAACATTCTCTCATCATATTGAAAACTCCATGAAACCATGAGGAAACAATGAAGCACCATGTCGAAGGTTCATGGCTGTTGTAGGCTTGATAAAACTTGTTTTTATGATGCCTAGGTTATCCTAGATATGCATAAGGGTCATAACTTCTAAAAAATCAATCTGTAGTTCATTTTATTGACCCATGGAAAAAGTTATAACCATTGTCCCAAAGTCTAGACTATTATGTAGTAACAAAGGATAATTAGGAAAGGTGGTAGGAGTGACATTTTGCATTCCATAGCTCATGGGACTAAACAGACTTTGCCAATGAGTCAGGGTGGGTGGATAAGGGCCAGGGGAGGTCTCGTTTCATGTGCCAACTGCCACAATCGTTTGGGTCAGCAGGCTACTGACAAAGTCCCTTAAGAGCCCTAAGACGAAAAAACTGCCAAACTTTGACAGGGCAGTTCTTAGAATTTGTGGTAGTTGGGAATCTTCTATTTGGACCTACAGGTGCATGTGGAGTCCATCCACAATACCTCTCTTGGTTTTGTTCAACTCCAGTCTGTTTGACCGTGTCGAAATCAAATGCATTCTTGCAAAATGCTTTAGTTTCATGCAGTGGAAAGGTGGTAGGAGTGACATTTGCATTTCATAGCTCGTGAGACCGAACGGAATTCACCAACGCATCAGGGTGGGTGGGTAAATACCAGGGGAGGTCACCACAGTCGTTCAGAGTAGCAGGCTATTGGCAAAGTCCCTTAAGATCCTTAAGATGAAAAAATTACCAAATTTTGACGGGATAGTTCTCATAATTCGTGATAGATGGGAACATTCCATTTGGACCTATAGGTGCACGTATGGTCCCTCCATAATAACCTCTCCCAATTTCATTCAACTGTAGTCCATTTGATCGTGCCGAAATCAAACGCATTCTTGCAAAATGCTTCAGTTTCATGTTGTGGAAAGGTGCTAGGAGTTACATTTTGCATTCCATAGCTTGTGAGTCCAAATGGACTTCACCAATGTGTTAGAGTGGGTGGGTAAATACCAAGGGAGGTCTCATTTCATGTTCCAAGTATTGCATTCATTCAGAACAACAGGCTACCGACAAAGTCCCTTAAGCGCTCCCTAAGACAAAAAAATTGCCAAACTTTGACGGGATAGTTCTCAGAATTCATGGTAGCTAGGAACATTTTGTTTAGACATGCAAGTGCACATGGGGTCTGTCTACAATAACATCTCTGAGTTTCATTCCAATCCTATCCGTTTGACCGTGCTAGAATCAAACACATTCTTGTAAAATGCTTCAGTTTCATGCAGTGGAAATGTGCTAGGAGTGACATTTTACATTCCATAGCTCGTGGGTTTGAACAGACTTTCCTGACGTGTTAGGGTGGGTGGGTAAATGCCAAAGGAGGTCTCGTTTCATGTGCCAAGCGACACATTCGTTTGAGGCAATAGGCTACCGGCAAAGTCCCTTAAGCGCCCTATGATGAAAAAATTGCCAAACTTTGACGAGACATTTCTTAGAATTCATGGCAGATGGGAATGTTCATTTTGGACCTATAGGTGCACATGGGGTCTGTCCACAATAACCTCTCTTAGTTTTATTCAACTCCAGTCCGTTTGACCGTGTCGAAATCAACTGCATTCTTTCAAAATGTTTCAGTTTCATGTTGTGGAAAGGTCCTAGGAGTGATATTTTGTATTCCATAGCTCGTGGGTCCAAATGGACTTCACTGATACATCAGGGTGGGTAGGTAAATGCCAGGGGAGGTCTTGTTTCATGTGCCAAGTGTCGCATTCGTTTAGGCCAATAGGCTATCGACAAAGTCCCTTAAGTGCTCCCTAAGATGAAAAAATTACCAAACTTTGACAGGATAGTTCTCAGAATTCATGGTAGCTGGGAATGTTTCATTTGGACCTATAGGTGCATGTGGTCTCCGTCTACAACAACCTATCTTAGTTTTGTTTAACTCTTATCTGTTTGACCGTGCTAGAATCAAACGCATTCTTACAAAATGCTTCAGTTTCATGTTGTGGAAAAGTGCTAGGAGTGACATTTTGCATTCCATAGCTCATGGGTCTGAACAGACTTTGACAATGCATCGGGGTGGGTAGGTAAATGCTAGGGGAGGTCTCATTTTGTGTGCCAATCATTGCATTCATTTGGGGAAGTAGGCTACTGGCAAAGTCCCTTAACCTCCCTAAGACGAAAAACTACCAAACTTTGACTGGATAGTTCTCAAAATTCATAGTAGCTGGGAACATTCTGTTGGGACCTACAGGTTTAGGTGGAGTTTGTCCACAATAACCTCTCTCAGTTTCATTTAACTCCATTCCATTTGACCGTGCTGAAATCAAATGCATTCTTGCAAAATGCTTCAGTTTCATGCTATGGAAAGGTGCTAGGAGTGACATTTTGCATTCCATAGCTCGCGGGTCCAAACGGACTTTGCCGACGCATCAAGGTGGGTGGGTAAATACCATGGGAGGTCTTGTTTTGTGTGATAAGTGTTGGGATAAGTTGCCATTAACTTGCAATCCTAACCAATTCATGTGTCTCCAAAGTTCTTGGAATGTATTCCCCAACACATAAAGACTTTGAGAGATTAATTATTTGTTAATTATATCACTTAGACTTTTGCAATCAATTCCTAATTGATAAGTTTCAAACTTGGGCATCCATTTTTAGAGTTGGGGCCATGAAGACTTTGTTGACTTCTCATAAGTCTATTTTGAGAGTTTGATAACTTCTAGTAAGTGGGAGTTAAATTTGGGTGTCTCCTTTTGATGGGGACTTATATTTAGACTTAGAGTTGTACTTTTTTATGTACATGAGTGGATAATGTTGAGACAACTTGCATGGATATAATGTTGGAGTTAACTACAATGTTAGAGATGCATGATTTGGATACTGCTTGCATGTGGTCAGAATAGCTTGCATGGACTTGCATGTTTTATGCATGTAGCTTGCATGTACTTGCATGTTGTTGCATGTTACTTGCATGTTGTTGCATGTCACTTGCATGTCACTTGCATGTGCTTGAATGTTCTTGTATGTCACTCCTATGGACTTGTATGACCTTGCATGTTGTTGCATGTCACTTGCATATGTTTGCATGTTGTTGCATGTCACTTGCATGTACTTGCATGTGTTTGCATTTTGTTGCATGTTAGTCCTATGGACTTGTATGACCTTGCATGTTCTTACATGTCAGTTATATGACTTTGCGTGTAGTTGCATGTCAGTTTTGTGAGATTACTTGCAGAACACTCCAACTCCAGAAACTTGCAGGATGGTACATCTCAGTGATTCAGGAAATGGGTATCAGTTGCATGTTGTTGAAAATGCTTGCATGTTAGTTTTAAGATATTACTTGTAGGACACTCCAACTCCCAAAAGTTGTAGGATGGTACATCTCAGTGTTTTAGGTAATGGGTATCAATTGCATGTTAGATCTGGTGTTTGCATGTCACTTGCATGTACAGAACAAGGTAATTCAGAATAACATTGGGGACATCAATTATGCAAGTTGTTGCATGAGAATTGGTGTGTGTTGATCATTTCAGTTGACTGAAATAGATTGGGCTAACTTGAGCACCCAATCTTAGGACTTTTAGTTGTTGCTTTTATTTGGAAATATGTTTGATGTTGACAAAGCTAATTTTGGCATACTTGTGTGCACACATCATGAAGAGGTAGTTAACTCAAAGCTTGGACTTTGTTTGAGTTCAGTCTTCCCAATTTAAGTGAGCTTGATTTTTGTATGAGCTTTGGAAGTTATGTTATCAATTGTAATTTATTATAATTCAAGTTTCAAGGTTTTGAATTAAGAAGCTTTTGATTTAATTGAAAACCCCATACATTTTCTAGAGAATCATTTTGAGAAAAAAGACTTAGAAGATAAAAGTAAGAAGTTTTTTGTAAAAGACTTAGAATAAAAAAGCAAAGAGCTTTTTTGACTTAGAATAAAAAAACAAGAATCTTTTTTATTGAAGAAGCTTTTTTTTTTATTGAAGAAGCTTTTGAAGAAAAAGTAAGAAGCTTTTTTGAAGTTTTTTACAGGTTTGAAGATTAAAGAAGCTTTTGAAGTGCATCAAGGACTTAGAGGAATTTCAGTATTGAATGTAATCTTTTCCAAAGAGATTTAATACAAGTAGGAAACATCTTTGAGTGTGGAGTTTTTTCCCAAAAGGGTTTCTCCACATAAATACTATGCAAGCTTTTCTCTTCTCTTCTCTTCTCTTCTACATTGGTTTGAAAGTGCATAAGCACTTGTTCATTAATTATTATAGATTAATCTTAATTTTAGCTTTGCATACACAAAATTTCAAAGTTTATAGAAGTAGTTCTACCTTCATTTTCAACACCAAGTGTCACATTCGTTTAGGTCAGCAAGCTACCAGCAAAGTCCCTTAAGCACTCCCTAAGATGAAAAAATTGTCAAACTTTGATGCGACAGTTCTCAGAATTTGTGGTAGCTGGGAACATTTTATTTGGACCTACAGGTGCACATGGGGTCCATCTACAATAACCTCCGTTGGTTTCATTCAACTCCTATCCGCTTGATCGTGCCAGAATCAAATGCATTCTTGCAAAATGCTTCAGGTTCATGCTGTGGAAAGGTGCTAGGAGTGACATTTTGCATTCCATAGTTCATGGGTCCCAACGGAATTCTCTGATGTGTCAGGGTGGGTGGGTAAATTCTAGGGGAGGTCTCATTTCATGTGCTAAGCGTTGCATTTGTTCGGGGCATCAGGCTACCGGTAAAGTCCCTTAAGCACCCTAAGATGAAAAAATTGACAAACTTTGACGAGACAGCTCTTAGAACTCATGGTAGCTGTGAATGTTTTGTTTGGACCTATAGGTGCACATGGGGTCCATCCACAATAACCTCTTTTGGTTTTGTTCAACTCCAATCCATTTGACCGTGTCGAAATCAAATGCATTCTTGCAAAATGCTTCAGTTTCATGCTTTGGAAAGGTGGTAGAAGTGACATTTTACATTCCATAGCTTGTGGGTCAGAACGAACTTTGCTGATCTATCAGGATGGGTAGGTAAATTCTAGGGGAGGTCTTGTTTCATGTGCCAAGTGTCTCATTCATTCGGGGCAGCAGGCTAAGTGCCCTAAGATGAAAAATTTACCAAACTTTGACTGGGTTGTTCTCAAAATTCATGGTAGATGGGAATGTCATGTTTGGACCTATAGGTGCATATGGGGTCTATCCACAATAACCTCTCTCGGTTTTGTTCAACTCTAGTCCATTTGATCGTACCGAAATCAAACGCATTCTTGAAAAATGCTTTAGTTTCACGATGTGGAAAGGTGGTAGGAGTGACATTTTGCATTCCATAGCTCATGGGTTTGAACGGAATTCACCGACGCATCAGGGTGGGTAGGTAAATGCCAATGGAGGTCTCATTTTGTGTGCCAAGCATTACATTCGTTTGGGGTAGTAGGCTACTGACAAAGTCCCTTAAGCTCCTTAAGATGAAAAAATTGCCAAACTTTGATAGGACAGTTCTCAAAATTTGTGGTAGTTGAAAATGCTCCATTGGGACCTACAAGTTCACGTGGAGTCTGTCCACAATAACCTCTCCCAGTTTTGTTCAACTAATGTCTGTTTGATCATGCTGAAATCAAACGTATTCTTGCAAAATGCTTCAGTTTCATGCTATGGAAAGGTTGCTAGGTGCCATATTTTTTGTTATGCTCATCATGGGGCCCAATGGACTATGCCAACACATCAGGGTGGGTGGGTATATGCTAGAGGAGGTCTTGTTTTGTGTGCCAAGTGTCTCAGTCGTTCCAGGCTGCAAGCTACCGGTAAACTTGAAAAGTGTTAGGTCTCGGTAGCTTGCAGGCCAGAACTACTAGGATGCTTGGAACATGAAACGAGATCTCCCCTAGCATTTACCCACCCATCCTGACATGTTGGCATAATACATTCGGTGCCACGATGAGCAAAACAAAAAATATGGCACCTCGCAACCTTTCTACAACATGAAACTAAAGCATTTTGCAAGAATGTGTTTGATTTCGACACGATCAAATAGACTGGAGTTGAATGAAACCGAGAGAGGTTATTGTGGATGGACTCCACATGAACATGTAGGTCCAAACAGAATGTTCCCAGCTACCACAAATTTTGAGAATTGTCCCTTCAAAGTTTGGTAGTTTTTTCGTCTTAGGGAGCTTAAGGGACTTTGCTGGTAGCCTACTACCCCGAATGAATGCGATGCTTGGCACAAAAAAGGAGACCTCCCCTAGCATTTACCCACCCACCTTGATGTGTCAGCGAAGTCTGTTCAGACCCATGAGCTATGGAATGCAAAATGTCACTCCTAGCACCTTTCCACAGCATGAAACTGAAGCATTTTGCAAGAATGTGTTTAATTTTGGCACGGTCAAATGGACTAGAGTTGAATGAAACTAAGAGAGGTTATTGTGGATGGACCCCACATGCACCTATAGATCCAAATGGAACATTCCCAGCTGCCACGAATTCTGAGAACTATCCTGTTAAATTTTTGCAATTTTTTCATCTTAGGGCGCTTAAAGGACTTTACCGGTAGCCTGCTGCCCCGAATGAATGCGATGCTTAGGATATGAAATGGGACCTCCATTGGCATTTACCCACCCACCCTGATGCGTTGGCAAATTTCATTCGGACCCACGAGCTATGGAATGCAAAATGTCACTCCTACCACCTGTCCAAAGCATGAAACTGAAGCATTTTGCAAGAATGCATTTGATTTCAGCATGGTCAAATGGACTAGAGTTGAATGAAACTAAGAGAGGTTATTGTACATGGACCCCACATGCACCTATAGGTCTAAGTGGAATGTTGCCAACTACCACAAATTCCCAGAACTATCCCATCAAAGTTTGGCATTTTTTCATCTTAGGGCGCTTAAGGGACTTTGTCGGTAGCTTGCTGCCCCAAACGAATACAATGCTTGGCACACAAAATGAGACCTCCCCTAGAATTTACCTACCCACCCTGACACGTTAGCAAAGTCCATTCAAACCCATGAGCTATGGAATGTAAAATGTCACTCCTAGCACCTTTCCAAAGCATAAAACTGAAGCATTTTTAAAGAATGTGTTTGATTTTGGCACTGTCAAACGAACTGGAGTTGAATGAAACTGAGAGAGGTTATTGTGGAGAGACCCCACGTGCACCTATAGGTCCAAATAGAATGTTCCCAACTGCTACAAATTCTAAGAACTGTCCCATCAAAGTTTGGCAATTTTTCTTCTTAGGGCACTTAAGGGACTTTGCCGGTAGTCTGCTGCCCCGAACGAATGCAACACTTGGCACACAAAATGAGACCTCCCCTAGTATTCACCCACCCACCCCGATGTGTGGATGAAGTCTGTTTAGACCCACAAGCTATGGAATGCAAAATGTCACTCCTAGCACCTTTCCACAACATGAAACTAAAGCATTTTGGAAGAATACGTTTGATTTCCGTATGGTCAAACAGACTGGAGTTGAACGAAACAGGGAGAGGTTATTGTGGATGGACCCCACATGCACCTGTAGGTCTAAATAGAATGTTCCCAGCTACCATGAATTCTGAGAACTGTCATGTCAAAGTTTGGCAATTTTTTCTTCTTAGGGCGCTTAAGGGACTTTGTCGGTAGTCTGATGTCTCGAATGAATGCGACACTTGGCACATGAAATGAGACCGCCCCTAGTATTTACCCAACCACCTCGATGCATCAGCGAAGCCCATTTGGTCCCACGAGCTATGGAATGCAAAATGTCACCCCTAGCACCTTTCCATAGCATGAAACTGAAGCATTTTACAAGAATGCGTTTGATTTTGGCACGTCAAATGGACTAGAGTTGAACGAAACCGAGAGAGGTTATTATGGAGGGACCCCACGTGAACCTATAGGTCAAAAAAAAATGTTCCCAGCTGCTATGAATTTTGAGAACTGTCCCGTCAAAGTTTGGTAATTTTTTCTTCTTAGGGCACTTAAGGGACTTTGCCGATAGTTTGCTGCCCCGAATGAATGCGATGCTTGGCACACAAAACGAGACCTCCCCTAGCATTGTCCTACCCACCTCGATGTGTTGGCAAAGTCCATTTAGACCCATGAGGTATGGAATGCAAAATGTCACTCCTAGTACCTTTCCAAACATGAGGAAGAACCACAACCCAATCTAACTCCTAAAAGCATGAAGGCACTAAGAACACTACAGACATGGAGGACAAAGAAGCATCATGAAGACATAAACTAAATCCTATCATGAGGAAGAACCACAACACAATCTAACTCCTGAAAGCATGACATGTTATGATGAAGAAGCACAACCAAAAGCTAATGATCCAATGGCATGAACCAATGACATAAACAACTATGTCCTACTATTATAACTTGATAAACATGAATTTTATGAACTAACATCTAAACCCTTTGACATGAATCTTGATATGACATGAGTGAAACATGAGTGAATAGGATTAAGACCAATTAGGATCGACTTCATCCATTACTTAGATCTAACCTCATGAAACAAATCAAATGAAATGTACATGAAATATATAACATCACTTATGTAATCGATCACTTACCACCATCTAATGATCACTCTCCATCATATTTTCTCAAGCTTCTTTATTCGTAGTTGGACGGACTGGAGTTGTGACCTCCTGTGAGAAGCATCAAAAAGCAAAATTGACTAAACATAAATATAATGGAGGGAAGCAATTCATACTACTATTTATATATAAAACAAAGTACATGTAACCATCTAGGAAAGTTTTATGCATACTTACAAATTAATCCAACAAACCATCTAGGTCTTCTATACTCTTTATTGTGTCAAGTATGGCCTCATGGTCAGAGTCACGCACCTTCCACAAGGTCTTGTTCAAAGGTCTACCTCAATATTGTATCAAATGAACATTGGTTGCCATGACAAGGTTGGAGTAATGAAGAATCTTCTGATGCATGTCAAATTTCTCAAACATCCAAACATTAAGACTCTTATGTGGGTACCTTCTAAGCCATGTTTCGGTAACAACCACTGAGCCTGTAGGGTATTTGATGCTTTCTCCATCTGTAACGAGGGCCTCCAATTTCTTTTTGGCCTCAACACAACTGCACAAGTAATAATTTATTCCCTCTTTATTATCTTCATCTGCAATAACTGCATAAACATGCCCTACAATGATATGTGTAGTAAATTAGATGAAATTTCCACAACATTACAAAAATACTACAAAGTTTAAGATAACATTAAGAATTTCAAATTTACTTATGCAAGTAGATATATTACTTGGTTGAACTAGATCTGATATGTGGTCAAAGTTAATTGACAATTCCATCTATGTCGATCCTAGTGCCGTCGGGGGTCGATACATGTCAAGTGGGAAAAGATAACTGAACTACCATTCGTCAATGCACTCCCTTGACTTGCACTCATTCCAAGCTTGAATTGTACATGCAGAACAAAAGCACGTCATCTTCTGCATATGTATACTCCATGAACCTACAATTGAGCTTCTAATAGAGTGTAGCTCACTTGATCTTGTCAGTGTACAATAGTCCTCATATGGTGCAATGTTAGTATCATCTATCAACCAAAAAAATCTACCAACTGAAGACTTACCTTGATTACCTGGACCCATCGAAGCATTACACCACTCGATGATTGATTTTGCATCTGTTAGCTTTGCATTGTCTTTATACTTTAATTGTTCTCATGCTATGGCTCTTTTGATACATGCTCCTGCACCATCATGCTCCCCCTTTCCATGCCTAGCCTTACAAAAGTTCCACATATGTTGAACACCTATAATATTATGCCTCTTGCTCAGCCAATAGAAATTCCATGAGTTCTTGAATTGTGATGCACAGTTATCTGATCATTTGATATGCTGACTGAATGATATGCCCCTTCTATCCAGATCATTGTAGAACACTTGAAAACAACCTTGCATGAACTCCATGGAATGTGTGTGATCATCACTTATATAAAAATGACACTCCCTTATGATCTTTCTATCATCCTCTGTACTATCATTCGCATGAATGAATGCGATGTGCACAAATATAGAAACATGTGTCGAGTTATAATATTGGGATTGCACCTCACACTGTGGCTATAGACTGTAGTTCTCTACAAAGTCAACAACTGAAACAATGCTACCAACTAGAAATGTGTCCTTGCATAACTTGAATTGCAAGTTCAACCATCGAGCTCTATGGGCATGTCTTACATACTCACACTATGTTGTCACAAAATATAGGCATAAACTGATACATTAGAATCTTCTAAATAACATATTCACACCTCTTTGTTTCTTTACCATCTCTTGTATTGTATGCCACTGTTTTATACTTGCTAAACTCTACTAGTTTATTTCCAACTGCATGTGTTATTTCCATATGTTCACATATTGGCATACGTTGTAAGACAGCACAATACTGACATGTGCCATCCAAGCATAATTTCCTATAGAGAAATTGACCTTCCTCTCTATCACATAAAATCATTGATATGAAGTCTCTTGAAGTAGTTGGTGTGGCACGTATGCCACAATCCTGTAAAACATTGTTAGTATGCAAATCTAAACATATAGACCGATAAACATCAAAATGGTTAGAAAATTCAATATGTAATCTACAACAAGAAGTAGTGCATGTGTGATTTATTTTGACAAAGAAAGGTTTTAGCATTTCAAAATATCTTTGAGAAATTTTAATTTGAGGATACTTCTCTAGAAATTTACCAAAAAACTCTATTTGAGTCATATCCAAAAAATGCTTTGGATGTGGCCCACAGTTTCGACTACCGATTCTCCTTCTTACCACATCCCTTTGATTTGGAGATACCCTTGTGTAATTCTTCCAAAAGTCTTCAATTAGTGATCTCAAAGCTTCGACAACAATTTTGTCTTTTCGTGGGAGTCTCCCAGAGAATTCCCACAATTCATTAGTGCTTTGATCCTCAACTCTTTGACATCTTCCAACAGCTCTCATTAGAGTTTTTCTATTTATTTTCAATGCTTGACTTGTCTTTTTAATGAGGTGAGATTTTTTTGTTTGTTGGCTTACAATTGTCGATGTAATAACACATCGTGTGACATTACTATCCTTGGTGCGTGAGGTGGAACCCACACTCTCATACGCACTCATTAGATTCTTGACAATTAATTTTTCACTTGATGCATTAGGTGTTCTTAGGCCAAGAATCTTCATAGTGGGCCTAAATTTCATATTTCTCATCAGTCCAACAAAGAGTTGACATCTTCCGGTTTCATTTAAATTCTCAAAGAATAATTTTCATATCTTATTTGCATATCTTTGGCAAGTGCGCATGGGAATCTTATCCTGCATGGGCTCCAATACATTCTCATCAATATCACTTAGAAACTTAGGCCTCCTATGCAAAATTCTAGGAGGCATTTTATTTGGTAAAGTAAACTGAACATTAGGAATTTCTTCAATATTTACTTGAGATGGGATAGATGACATACCTTCGATTGGAGGTGAAAAGATTGAAAATGACATACCTTTAACTTGAGGTGTGAATGATGGTGTGTGACCAACTTGAGAAGAAAATGTAGATGTGCTTTCTACTTCACTTGTGAAAGATGGAGTGTCTCCAATTTGAGAAGATAATGATGGTGTTCCCTCAACTTGACCTATGGACGATGGAGTGCCTCCAACTTGGAGATTCACTTTCCTCATTGCACGTAGGTTTTTGCATTCATTCCCTTTATGCTGCCAATTCCATCTCTTTCTTAGCTTTGTTAGACATGGCACATTCCTCTTCAATTGGCAATGGTGGAATATCTTCTTGTATGGTTGACAATTTCCTACTTTCCCAAATTTGCCTCATTCTTTCTCTTTTCCTCTCATTCTCAGCTTCACGCTCTTCTAGTGTTAGAGTCTTTTCTTGTTTCCTTGACATGATGATGATTTCTACAAACATGAAGAATAAGACAATGATCATTAGAAATTTTATAATGACAATGAATAGCACAGTTAGAATGAATAACAAGGTTTTACAAACTTCTGAATAAGACACCTCATATCAAGATAACTTGAACATACATAAGTCATGAAGTATGCATTTGAACACACATATACACTTGAATCTAGTTTGAATAGAAGAGAGGAGGACAAACTTGGAGGAAGAAATAAGAAGTTATACCCTATTTTCATGCATTTTCCAAGTGGAAAGGATGGCTAAATAATGGGTCTTTGTGAATTTGAATGCAACCTACCCAAGTAAGTGTTCCTATAGCATATGCAGGCCTATTTAAAGGTGAATCAAGTGTTATTTTGTTCTGGGTTGGAGTGGATATGAGAATTTTATTCAAATCCCCCTATTTGTGAAGAAACGAAGGGTTTTCTAGTTTGCACCCTAGATGAGCATGGCTATACTAACCAATGGTGGAATTTGAAGTTTTGTGACATATAGATCTGTTGTTTTGGGGTTTGGAGTGGTTATTGAATGATCCTAGGGTACTTGCTTTGTTAATTGGACCAAATTAGGCCTATTTCTAAAGAGGGTCAGTCATAGAACTCACATTTTTCTTGAAACAAGGGCATAAAATCTTTTGATATGTTGTTCTACTCCATAATGGGTGTCTAAATACTTTATGATCCCCTTAAGCACCTAGTTGGGCCATTGTAAGATTTTGGTTTATGGTTGAGTTGATTTGTGAAATATGGAATCAATGCTTTGAATTCCTTCTTGTGTCTGCATCATAAATGATCATGCCAATTGAATGTGAGTGTGCATTTGGGAGTTTGGAATCCTAAATAAGGACTATTTACTGAGTTTAGGGGTCTGTGGAAAGTTTGAAGTAGAAAACTGAAGTAGTAAATTATAGAATGATGCACAAAGCAAACACCACTAAGGAGCATATTTTCCATAGCAAGGATGGAAAAAGAAGTAACTCTCCAAAACTAAGGGAAGAGAAAGGCCAAAACAAACTCAAAGAAGATAACAAAAAAGTTGATTTGAGTATGTACAAAGCTAACAACTATTGGTCTTATTTCAAGGTTGGAGGATATTGTTATGACAAGTGTTGGAAGCTTCATCTAGAGATTCACCCAAATGACAAACACAAGAGTAAGAAACCACAAAGGGAAAAAAAGCACACTAAAACATCAAATTCAAAGAGAGAATAGCTCTCACATGAGTCTACATCAACATTCAATGATGTTAGTATGTAATGATACTTGGATAGAATATTTACTTGATTTGCAAAGGAGATAAGTGTGAGTTGCTTTCATTTGTAGGGGCATTTGATTAGCACTCCAATTTTTTCCTATGGATTGAGTTGTGTTCAAGTTTTTCACTTGTAGAGCAAGCAAGTAGTACGTTTCACTCACTATGGGTGAGTATGAGAAGTATGGCCACTTGGAGGTCAAGAAAGGACAAGGAAAATAGCGAATGTAAGAGCTAGTGATGACATGTTTTGGGTGTTGTAAGCATGCACATTTATGTTCCATAGTAACATAAATGTTGTAGCATGTAAAATAGATGACTTGTAGCATGTTGTAGCATAATAGTGATGGTTTTCATTATTTTAATGTGTACAAACTCTTATCTCAGTTGTAGCATGTGCATAGTTGTAGGAAGAGAACTCTTTACACATTCATTGTAAACAGTGTATAAATGTATGAATTTCATTGTACATAGATGCAATAAGAAGGACCACTTTGTAATAAATTATAACTTTCATAGCATTGTAAAATGACCTTCAAATGCAAGGAGGATCATACATGGCAGCAGGGTTATATATAGACTATGATAGTGGACTATTATATAGACTTACAAGATTGTCCTACACTCATGAAAACCTCCTTTTTAGTGTTTTATCTCCTTGTAACTCCCTTTGTATCATCTTATGTCATCCTAGGGAAAAAATTAAGAGTCTTCCAAAATCAATTTTGGCTCCATGTATACACTTGAATATGAGTATGACAAACAATTGTTCATTAAAATTGTTTTATTAAGTATTTGATAATGTTTTTCTCTTGTATAGCTAAAAATAGGTGAAATAAAGGCATGAATGGTGGAAACAAGGTGGAAACATAAAGAATTTGGAGTCTCTTTGATTAAACTAACTGATATACCTAGACACATATATATGTCAAGAAGAACATAAAGAACATAAAAAACATAAAGACATTTAAAGACATAAAGAACATAAGAAAATATATATGTGAATTAAAATTGAACATACCTTAGAATTCTATATTGTAGTTGACCAATTCTCCAAAAGATGACTTCAAAATCCTCAAATTCTTGTTTTTCTCAAGTTTGATTATGAATTCTATATAATTCTAGAATACCTAGGATTAGTAAAATTTATGTAAAAAATAAACATATATCATCAAATTCAATATATATATCAATGGTAATTAGCTTTGAAACAAAATCACACATGAAACATGAAACTTTCAGTTTAAATAATCAAATTTTCTCCAAAAGCATGAAAAATCACTTGTTCTACATTGAAAAAAAAAAAAAGGTGGTGGATTCATATAAAAATGATTCTCAATTAGTCAACCACCATGAAAAGCATTTTTTTTTTCTGATATACTCATGAAAAGGAGGAATAACAGGCATGTGGGGTCTGAAACACAAATCCCACATGTTTTTTTACCGTTTTCCATGCTTCCAATAATGCGCTCACATTAAAATGCGAGCGCGTTATGGGAAGCATGATAACGTAAAGGTAACCTTGTATCTACATGAGAGTCACTCTCTCTCTCTCTCTTCATTTCTCTATCATATATATAAAGAGGGATCAAGATTCATGGAGAGATAGAGAGGGACATGGAGATAGAGAGGATAGGTGGATATAGAGATGTGGATCGAGATAGAGAAAGGGGTCTATAGAGGGAGAAAGATAGAGATACATATATAGAGAGAGGGGAGATATAGGGAGATAGATCTAACAAGGGAGAGATAGATAGGTAAATACAGAGAGAGGTAGAGAGGGGTCTATTAAGAGATGGGGTTATGAGGATAGATAGCTCGATAGGGAAAGAGATCAAGAGATGTCTAGAGACATAGGGAGAGAGATTTCAAGAGGTAGAAGGATGGGGAGAGAGATAAATAGGAGGAGAGAGAGGTAGCGAGGGATAGATTAAGAGATAGGGATCCATATGTCTAGAGAGATAGAGATAGGGATCCCTATTCTCCCTCTACCTAAACCTCTAAACCATAAACCCTAAACCCTTAATAATGCCCCTAACCCCTAACCCTAAACCCTAAATCTAGCAACCCTAAACCCCTAAACCCCTAAGGTCCCTAAACAGTAAAACTTGGAAGCAAAGGTAGGTATAGTTAGAGAGAGGGATAGAGGAGATAGAGATATCTCTCCTAGGCTTGGTCTCCTCTATATCTCCATATTCACCTCTCTACCTAAACCTCTAAACCTTAACCCCTAACTCCTAAACCATAAACCCTAAACCCTAAATAATGTCCCTAAACCCTAACCCCTAACCCCTAAACCCTAAAAATGAGCAACCCTAAACCCAAAAGCCCCTAAGGTCCCTAAACCATAAAACCTAGAAGCAACCCTAAACCTCTATCTCCCTATTGTTCCCAATCTCTATAATGTGAAAACATGAACACATTAAGCTTTCATTCCAACCAAATTCATTCCTAATCAATCCCAAAACATCCCTAATCCATTCAATTTCATCTCTAATCATCCCTAAACCACTTCTAATCAGCCCTAAACCACTTCACACCATCCCAAATCACATCCAAATCTATTTAACTTCATCCCTAATCATTTTCCAATCAACCTAGATTTCATCTCAAATACCATCCCTAAACTATTCCTAAATCATTCTAATCATTCCCTAATCAGCACTAAGCCACTTCAAACCATCCCTAAAACCATTCTAATCATTCCTAATCTAGTCCTTTTCATCTCTCATCATCCCTAAACCAATCCATTTCTTCCCAACTCCATCCCAAATCAATCTAAGCTCCATCTCAAATGATCCCAAAAAAAAATCAAAACCAAACAAATACCTCACCAGTAACCATTAGAAGATCATAGTGCCAATCTGTTAGTCATTTGCACCATTTTGTATATCGTATGTGCCAATATGCTCCTTAGTAGTACCTACCTATCAATCAGAAACATCATTCTACAAATAGCCAGTCACAGGTGTCATTTTACCCTCTGCTAGACACAGGAGCCACCAGAACATCATAAGCGCCAATATGTTAGTCATTTACACCATTCTATACATCATATATACCAACCATAAACCCTAAAGCCAATCAACCCTAAACCTAATCAACCCTAAACCCTTATCTCCTTGTCTCTATCATCCCTCTACCTCTCAATCTCTCTGCCTATGTCTTTGGCTATGTCCATCACCCTCTATCTCCCTATCTCTCCCTCTCTAAACTCCTAACCCCTAAAATCTAAACGTGATCAACCCTAAACCCATATCTCCTTATCTCTATCATCTCTTTACCTCTCAATCTCTCTGGCTATGTTTCTAGCCATGTCCCTCACCCTCTATCTCCATTCTCTCCCTCTCTAAACTCCTAACCCCTAAACCCTAAACCTGATCAACCCTAAATCCAATCAACCCTAAACCCTATCTCCTTGTCTCTATCATCCCTCTACCTATCAATGTCTCTACCTATGTCTCTAGCCATGTCCCTCACCCTCTATCTCCCTATGTCTCCCTTCAGTCTCATCTATATCTCCCTATCGGTCCTCTCTCTCTTTAAACCTTGACCTAAACCTCTAAACCTTAACCCCTAACCCATAAAACATAAACCTTAAGTTACCCTAAATAATGCCCCTAAACCCTAATCCCTAAACCCTAAACCCTAAAACTGAGAAACCCTAAACCCCAAACCTCTAAACCATAAACCCTGGAAGCAACTCTAAACCTCTATCTCCCTAGATCTCTCCCAATATCTATCAATCCCCTCACTCTGTCTAAACCCTAACCCCTATTTACCCTAAACCTGAGCAACCCTAATTCCCTAACACCTAAACCCTAAACCATAAGCCTAAGCAACCGTAAACCCCTAAACCCTATTTATAATTCCCCTAAACCCTAAACTAAAACCCTAAACCCTAAACTTGAGTAACCCTAAACTCATAAACCATAAATAATTCCCCTAAAGGTCTAAGCAACCCTAAGCTCATAAACCCTAACTAATGACCCTAAATCTGAGCAGCTCTAAACCTCTCTCTCTCTCTCCCAAAACTTGAAAACCCTAAATAATGCCCCTATATTCTAACCCTTAAACCATAAACCATAAACCTGAGCAGCCCGAAACCCCTAAACCCTAAATGATTCCCCTAAACCCTAAACTTAAGCAATCCTAAACTCATAAACCCAACCCACCCCCTCTCTCTCTCCAAAACAAGAAAACTAGGACTCTCTCTCTCTCTCTCTCCCTATCACCAGGTATCTCTCCTAGGTTTCTCTCCCCTCCATCTCCATCCTCTCTTCCTTTTCCTCCCTCTCACTCTCCCTTGTTGACAAAGAACATGGAAATGTAAGAAAAACAGTACATGTAAAGATGGATGATGATATAAATTGGGATTCAATGAAATGGAAATAAGATAATTTATGAATTTTTTTTTGGATGGGAAGAATGAGGAGGAGAGATAGAGAGGGGAGGGAAGTAGAGAGTGAGAGAGAGGATAGGAGGTAGAGATAGGATGGAAGTAGAGAGTGGGAGAGGACCGTAGGAGGTAGACAAGGAAAGGAAGAAGAGAGAGAGGGTAGGAGGTAGATAGGGGAGGGAAGCAGAGATTGAGAGATAGGGTAGGAGGTAGATAGGGGAGTGAAGTAGAAAGTGAGAGGGTAAGAGGTAAAGAGGGAGGGGTAGAAGAGAGTGAGAGAGAAGGTAGGATGTAGAGAGGCAAGGGAAGCAAAGACTTAGAAAGAGGGTAGGAGGTAGATAGTAGAGGGAAGTAGAGAGTGAGAGAGATAGTAGAAGGTAGATAGGGGAGGGAAGAAGAGAGAGAGTGAATGTGGAAGGTAGAGAGGGGAGGTAAGCAGAGACTTAGAGAAGGGGTAGGATGTAGAGAGGGGAGAGAAATAGAGAGACGATATGAAGTGCAGCTGCCCTTGTAGACATGTATGTAAACTGTGGAAGCATAGATAAGGCATGTCAATTGTAAGACGTAACACCTCAAAGAGATGTTCTATAATGGAATGCAACGATTGCAAGATATGTAAAAATTAGATTTGTTGAAAAGGCTTTGGAAACTTTCAAGCAAATGCAATTGGCATGTGTATTGCTAGTTATTCTCATCATAACACAAGTACGTTATAACACACTCATGTTATTGATTTCACATAATGCGAGTGTGTTATAATGTTCTCACATTATGATGTGCTTTGTCTGACGTGTTTTTATCAATTTTTAGCAAAATCTAGAGATAATCTGGAACGTGCTCCCCATCAGGATGGCACTTTTTTCAATGAAAACTCAAAACAATACCACCATAATCTTAAGCTCTCTATTATCTATCTAACCATATAATGTTTATCACATTTTGAGTATGTTTAGTATTTCATCTTAAATTTCTTTTGTAAGTGTGTCCAGTTTTTGTCAAAAACCAGTGTCTAGTATTTTTAACTTGTTTTTTAACTATTCATCAAAAATTGAAATAAGTTATATTTTTAGAAACTAGACTCCATTCTACATGAATTCAAAAAAAAAAGATTTTTTATTAGTTTTCAAACATTTTAGGGGGTAGCACGCTCAAATTTATGTTTTTCAAAATGTGTCCACTTTAAAAATTACTAAAAAATCAATTAGTCACTAAAAAATTATCAGAAAAATTAGGGATAAACTACATGGAGTTACCTAATTTCTCACTAGAGCGATTATTGAAATACTAAAAAAAGGTTAACATTTTAGGGGGAGCACCCTAGATGCTATGTTACATTTTTTTGAGAAAAATAGGACCAATTTGTGTGCTCCCCCTTTTTGAACCCCTTAATCTCAACCATTTTTGGAAAAAAATAGTAGTTTAGAAACTAGATTTGGAGCACTACAACTCTTGTTTTCATTCCATCTTCAAATTTTGAGTGTAGCTATCTTCAATTTCTCATCCAACATCAAAGTTTCCTGATTTCAGGAAAAAAAGTGGCAACTTAAGACCCCATTTTGGTCCCTCATGTTTGTGCACTTACCCTATGGGTGGTGGCATATCACAACATAGACTAGGGGTATGTGTCGATCCAAATTAACATTTTCCCCTATACCTATTGTTCCTTCTCTGCCCTCTATTTTTGTGCCCTTGCACTAGTGCATAGTCATCTTGGCACTCAGAGCTTTGTCATCACTCTCAGGAAACTTAACTAAAGATGAAGTTAATCCTGGAGAGCTTGGAAATCCTAGAGGAGATGATGTTGGTCCTAGCAGCTCATGGTCATTGGCACCATTGTGGTCCACACCATATTTTTTTTAGAATTGTAGTCATGCATGTTTTGGTCCTACATCTGCTTTAGAGGAGTCATCCTTTTTGGCTATATTATTCACTCCTATGGACTCAGTATGTATGCCACATTTAATAAAATTAAATTTAATATAACAATATAGATCCAATTATCAATTATCAATCTATTTAATAAATTTTATATATTACATGTTGATTGTTATAGATAACTCCATCAGCTAGTACCACTACATCGTGGTTGGACCAATTAGCGTCAATGGCTATAGAGATGGGTAGACCTTATGGTGCAGGAGCACCTAACAAAGGTTCTCAATTTAAGTTTGTCTAGGTCTTGTAAATATACATGTCAAGTGATGTTTTTGAAGTGCCATGACATATGGTGATGTAATAAGGTCTAACTAAGACCATCTTGATGTATTGATGTCATTTTGAGTCCTAGGAGTATAGTTTTGTCACATAATGCATATAAGGTGATGTCATGTGGAAGGTGAAGAGTCATGTTTTTTATTTTCAGTTGGAGACCATTGGGATTCATGAAAATCATGTTTAAAAGGCCTTGAAAACTTCAATTGAAGGTTCTTGAAGATTGCAAGAGGTGAATAAAGAACAAACACTTGATTTTTACCCTATTTTCTACTAAAAACTATATTTTCTGTAGTTTCTAACGACTATACGGCCTGGTACGACCCAATCAAGAGCTGCAACTTGCATGATTGGATTGTATGGTGAATCTAATTTTGTTTGCATTTGGTTTTGTGTGTTCTTGTCATTGTTGAAGGATTTTATTCACTTTTGACTGAAAACAACTAGAGGAGCTAGGGTTTAGGGCTTTTGTGTGGACAGATTGAATTTTCAAGCACCTCCTTCAATGAAATCCATTGAAACTAAGTAGAATGGAGATATGGAATGTATACTCAATCGTTTTTATGAATTAGCAAGTAGGGTGAGAAGCTTTAGTTGGTTTTGAACAAACCCTAGGTGTATTTCTTTATTTTTAGGCTTTTGGGTAAGGGTTTCAAGTCTGAGTTTGTAATTCAGAGCATAGAAGACTAATCTAACCCATAAAACCAACATATTCCATCTATTTGCAATGTGTTAAGATTCCTAAAATAGATTTTGGAGGTTGGAAGGTTCAAAATCATATAGTTGTTTTTGAAAAGTGGCCTAATTAGGCCTTGGAGTAGAAATACCGATGAATTTTTGAATGAATCAGTTTGAAACAACATAAGCCCCTTTCTTGGTATGTCAAACAAGGGCATAAAGGGTGTTCAAAAAGGTGGATGAGTTGTGGGTTTGAGGTAGTTTGTAAAATTTGTAGTGAAAAGACCCCAAAAAGAGGGCTAGTAGGCATAAAGGAGCAGTTGAAGGTCATTAGATGATCATAGGGTTTAGAGACTTGTAGGTTGGTTTCATTGAAAGATGAACATCTTTATACCTTGCTCTGCATCATATTGGTATTAGAGCATCAAGTTTTGATTGGAAGTGGGAAAGTGAATAAGAATTAACATAGGCAAGATGCCTCCAAAGACCAATGCAATGGCCAAAGAGATACAAGAACTAAAAGAGTAGATGCTCCATAGAGAGAGGCTCTATAAGGAGTCTCAAGAAGCAACCCTAGCTATATTAGTAGCCCTGGAGAAGAATCAGAGAAGAGGAATGGTTAGTGATGACCAAAGTGATGAGGAGGATGAGGGTAAAAGTGAGAACCCTTCAGTTGGAGTCCAAGAAGAGGAAGAAGAACTGGATCCTGATGAAGCAAGAATAATCAAGATGCTAAAGGTAGTCAAGGGTGATAATACTCCTAAGGTGAAAGTTGAAGTACCTATGTACGGTGGAAGGATGGACGGTGAAGAAGTTTTGACTTGGATTGATGCTTTGGACAATTTCTTTGAATTTGAAGACATAGAAGACAACAAGAAAGTGAAATTTGCAAAAACCAAATTAAAGGGACCATATCTAACTTGGTGGAACTTTGTTCAAGAAGAAAGAGTCAGGAAAGGAAAGCCTAAGATAAGTTCATGGGATAGGATGGTAGCCAAGGTGAAGGCCCAATTCTTACCTGTAGACTATGCCATTCAAACCATCATGAAGCTGCAAACTTTGAAGCAAAGGGAAATGGATGTGATGTCATATACTGCAGAGTTTCATAGGTTGTGCATTAGAGAAGGACACCATGAAGATGAGATAGAAAAGGTGGCTAGATACTTGAGTGGTCTGAGATTAAGTATTAGAGATGAAATCAGTCTCAACCCTCCTAGAACAATGGAAGAATGCTTCCAAATGGTAGTTAGGGTAGAGGAGAGAATTCAAAGAAAACAAGATCAGCAGGGAAGAGGTAGGAGCAAGAATTTCAGAGGTAGAGGTAATTTTGGTGGAAGAGGATAGTCATCAAAGCCACAAGGTGAAGCAAGTAACCAACAAGAACAAAATGGTGAGTCAAGTGGCAGAGGTAACTTTAGAGGAAGAAGGCCCAATAATAGAGAAAGCTTTGCTGGTCAGGGAAGAGGTTCTAATGCTTTTTCAAGAAGATGTTATAACTATAATTAGTTTGGACACCCTGCTTGGAAGTGTCTGGATAAACAAGGTGCAAGCTCTTATTGTGGTGAAATAAGAACACAAATTGTGCAAGACAAGGATAAGTAAAGTGTGAATTCACCCTCTCTACATACTATCCTAGAAGGAGGTGAAACCTTGATGCTAAGGAAGACATTGATCAAAGTACCAACCACCAAAGAACCCCGACAAAGGAAGGCATTATTTAGGACAACTTGCTTTTCACAAGGAAAGGTATGTAAAGTAGTAATACATTCTAGTTCTACTGATAATCTTGTGTCATTAGAGATGATAGAGAAACTGAAAATAAAGAGGTATCCTCACCCAACACCCTAAAATTTTCATGGCTCAATAAGGGTCAGTAAGTTCTAGTGAATGAGTAGGCTTGGATTGAATTCAACATTAGTGTCTACAAGGATAAAATATTATGTGACATCATCCCTATGGATGTGTGCCACATTCTCCTAGGAAGGCCATGGCAGTTTGATATGAAGTCCAAACATGATGGGGAGAAGAACATTTATGTGATAGAGAAGGATGGTGTGTCATATACCCTTTCACCCATACAAGAAGATAGCAATGCTTTTCATGAAGGACCAAGTGTGATGGTGGTCAAGGAGAAAGAGTTCTTGAAGAGCCTAGATGAAGAAAACATTGGTCATGCCATCATTGGGAAGCCCACATTAGCTATGACAATAGCAGATGGAGAAGAGATACCCAAAGAAGTTCAAACCCTGTTGGACAGATATAAGGATATAGTGGCAGATGAGCTCCCAGAATCTTTACCTCCTATAAGACATGTGAGTCATCATATTGACCTCATACATAGTGCAAACTGGCCAAACAAGGCTGCTATAAAATGACACCTAAGAAAAATGAGGAGATAAGAAATCAAGTTCAAGAATTGTTGGATAAAGGTCTCATAAGGGAAAGATTGAGCCCTTGTGCAGTGCCTACTATTTTTGGCACCCAAGAAGGATGGTAAGTGGAGGTTATGTACTGATTCAAGAGCCATCAACAAAATTACAATCAAATATAGGTTTCCTATACCCGAATGGAGGATTTGATGGACAGTCTAGCAGGTGCATGCTATTTCTCAAAAATTGACTTGAAAAGTGGGTATCATCAAATTAGAATAAGGGAAGGAGATGAGTGGAAAACAACATTCAAAACTAATGAAGGTCTTTATGAGTGGATTATGATGCCATTTGGCCTCTCTAATGCCCCAAGCACATTTATGAGACTGATGAATGAGGTCCTAAAAGAGTTCATAGGCAAATTTGTGGTGGTGTACTTGGATGATATCCTTGTATACAACAAGGCAAAGGAAGAACACCTGCAACACTTGGATATGGTATTGAAAAAATTGAATGAGGAGAAGCTGATGATCAACCTCAAGAAATGTGAGTTTGTGAAAGAAGAACTTGTCTACCTTGGTTTTGTGATCTCCAAAGGTACCTTAAAGATGGACCCCACCAAAGTTGAAGCCATACTCAGTTGGCCAACTCCAAAGACAACAACAGAGGTAAATAGTTTCCATGGTTTGGCTACATTCTATAGGAAATTCATTAAAAAATTTAGTCATATTTGCTTTCATATTCTTGAGATCATAAAAGGGGACAAAAGGAGGCAATTTTAGTGGACTGAGGAGGCAGAAAGGAGTTTTCAATACTTGAGAAGTAGAGTGGCCAATCAACCCATTCTTGCCCTACTTGATTTTAGCAAGGTCTTCACTATGGAGTGTGATACTAGTGGACTTGCAGTTGGAGCAGTTTTGAGTCAAGAAGGGAGACCAATGGCATTTTTCAGTGAGAAGCTAAATGGGGCTAAAAAGAAGTATTCCTCACATGACCTAGAGCTCTATGCAATGGTACAATCCATCAAGAAATGGAGGCATTACCTCTTGCCAAAGGAATTCATTATTTTTTATAGATAACCATGCCTTAATCTTTTTGAACAGTCAAGACAAATTGAATCATAGGCATATGAAATGGGTGGAGTATTTGTAGGCCTATACCTTTACAATCAAGCACAAGAAAGGTCAAGCTAACAAGGTTGCTGATGCTCTAAGCAAGAGAGCCATGATGGTGCAAGAGATCCAACTTCAAAGTGTAGGGATAGATACATTGAGAGGTATATATAAAGAAGATGATAATTTCAAAGATGCATTTGTTGTTTGAAATCAGTCTCAAGATGCCTTCCACAGTGAGTATTCTGATTTTGTGTTGCAAGATGGTTTAATGTTCAAGGGTGCTCAGTTGTGTGTTTCTAAGTTCTTTGTGAGAGCAAATCTGATAAGGGAAAAGCATTGTGGTAGTTTGGGAGGTCACTTTGGGTATGATAAGACCTTGGAGCAGATCAAGAGATTCTATCATTGGCTAAGGATGCATGTAGATGTCAAGAAGTTTGTAGAGAGTTGTGTAGTGTGCCAAAGAGCAAAAGGCTCAAGTTCCAGTGCAAGACTTTATCAGCCTCTACCAGTGCCTAACTGTCCATGGGAGTCAATCAACATGGACTTTGTATTGGGTCTATCCAAGACACAAAGAGGGTATGATAGTGTTTATGTTGTTGTGGACAGATTTAGCAAAATGGCTCACTTTATTCCTTGTGGGACAACAAATGATGCATCTCATATTGTTGGACTATTTTTTAAATAAATTGTGAGGATTCATGGACTTCCCTTAACCATTGTGTCAGATAGAGATTCTAAATTTATAGGACACTTTTGGAGGACCTTGTGGAAAAAGTTGGGCACAAATTTGACATTCAATTCTATCTACCATCCACAAACAGAAGGGAAGACAAAAGTTGTCAATAGGTCACTTGGGAACATGTTGAGGTGTCTTACTAAGGAACATGGTCATCAATGGGATTTGATACTCCCTCAAGTAGAGTATGCATATAATGGTTCTACTAATCGGAGCATAGGAAGGAGTCCATTTGAAGTAGTATATGGTATGAGCCCAAGAGGGATATATGAACTTAAAGATCTAAAAGGAATGGAGAAGAGGAGTGTAGATGGGGAAGATTTTGCAGTTGCAATGAGAGACATCCATCAACAAGTGAAAGAAAACCTCTAAAGAAGTGTGGAGAAGTATAAGAGGAATGCAGATTTGAAGAGGAAAGACATCCAATTAAAGGTTGGAGACATGGTACTTGCACACCTAAGAAAGGAGAGGTTACCCAAAGGCAAATACACCAAGCTGATGATGAAGAAGATTGGACCTTGCAAGGTGGTCCATAAGTTTGGACAAAATGCTTATGAGATTGAACTCCCTCCTGGAGTTTCTATCTCACCTATATTTAATGTTTCTGACCTCTACCCCTTCAAGAGATTTGTGGATGTAGGTATAGGTGTTGAAATTGATGATGCTGATAGTGATTGGGTTAGAGATCTACCTCCTGTTGAACCTTTGTGTAGGCTGATCTTCTATCCCACTTACACTTGGGGGCACCTTGTCTCATCATACATATTATTTTCATATCCTATCCATTACATACATATTCCTATCATATCAAACCCATCCATCCTCCCTTCCCCTTTTGATCTTGACAAAGATTGGGGGCACAATGTTGAAACATGTTTTGGATATCTCTTGACATACCCCTCATCCTTTCAAAATAATCCTATCATTATCCTCTTACCATTACCCATTTATCCATCCTATCCAAAGTCATCCTATTATCATTCATCCAAATCATAAGCTTTGTCATGTCAAAACCCTATCATTCTATTGCCTTAAGCATTGTCTTGAAAAATTCTAAGTTTACTACCTAGAATGGGGCATGTTATTCCTATGCGACATAGTCCTTGGAGATCACATCCTTGCTCTCTTACACATACATCCATTCCATTCCATAGTCTATCCTTTTATCCTATCAATTTATCATGATCCTTTCATCCATTAACTATCATCCATCCTATCCATTTATCATGATCCTTTTGTCCAATCCCATTCATTCCCTTGCACCTAGACTTGGTTTCCCCCTTGTCATTGGTTGCAAATATTTCAAAAATACAAAAAAAAATCAAAACATTTCAAAAACCCAAAAAAATCAAAACATTTCAAAAATACAAAAAAATCAAAACCTTTCAAAAAGTCAAGAAAATCAAAACATTTTCAAAAATCCAAAAAAATCAAAATACTTCAAAACACAAAAATAAAATTAAAATATGTCAAAAATCCAAAAAAAAAAAAATCCAACAAAATCCAAGCAATAAAACCATTCCACATCAAAACATCATAATCACATTCTTCCAATCAAATCAATCCCAATCTTCAAATTCATCACATCATCAAAATCAAAACAAATCCATCACATCAAATCAAAACAAGTCCAATCACATCATCAAAACAAGCCAATCTATCAACCATCCAATCTATCAATCAATCAAAATCAAATCATATCAAATCCCAAGTCATCAAACATCATTCAATCAATCCCAATCAATCCATAAGATGATATTCCTCTTTCTTATTTCATCTATCTTCATCAATTCATCAATCTTTCACAACATTTATTTCCATCAATCAATTCTTTGATCACTTCTTCCATTCATCCTTCAAATCAATCATTCAATCAATTCCAAGCAATGATTCAAATGCAAGCCATCCTTAATCCATACCAAACAAGTCAATCAATCAAGTCAAATTATCCAATTGTAATCCTTGGTTTTGATCCTAATCTTGTTGTAAGCCAAATCAATCAATCATCATCATCATCATCAATGGGATATATCATTCCCACATCCTTGTGTTGATCTAGGGATATAGCTTTACCCACCATGACAACACTCTCAACTATCATTATCATCATCATCAATCATCAATCAATCATTGGTTTATAGCTTGACAGGGGAAATACCTTGTTTGTTTTTGAATCATTTGTGCATGCTTTCTTGTGTGTTATCATTTTATCTTTCATTGGTATCACATCGTTATCAACCCAGCTAATATTCATATCTTGTATCCAGACAAGGTTGTATTGTGCTGGGGTATGAGACACATCATCACCTTGGTCCTTATACCTTGGTGCATAACGTCTAGTGCAACATCAAACATCATGGTTGCTCACTTTCATTGCAGCATAATGCATCCTTCCCTTTCTTCTATCCATTCCCTTATCTTTATTCCTTAGCCCATCCATTTCATTTTGAGAGCCTATCCGTGTTTGTCCAACTTGCCTATCCTCTCGATGGGGCATCATCATCCTATCCTTTTCTTCTATCCATACCTTAACTTCTTTGAAATGATGTTACTCGACACAAATCTTATCATCTCGCAACATCATCTCAAAGAGGGGAAAATGTAGACACTAAAAATTGTCTAGGTCTTGTTTGCGCATGACCTTGTATGTCTTTGCCCTAGGTCCTAGTCACATTGTCGACATGAACTTGTATATGTCCCCTAGGTCCTAGTTCATCCTAGTTCATCTAACCTCATCCCACTTAATCCCATTTATCCCTAGGTCCTAGTTCATCCCATCTTAATCATCTTCCTGATCAATTAAATAAACCCACTTTATTTAATTAATCCCACTTAATCACATTCCAATTAACTAAATAAATCCCATTTGTTTAGTTAATATTCCCACTTCACGTGTCTCACATAATTCAAATTGAAAATTTAAATTATTCCCTCACCTCTCATCACATTGCAACACATGTTGCATGTCTCCATCTACCACTTAATATGCCTTCACATGTCAATCTATTCCCCTTTATTCTCCATCGCACACTTGTCATGTGACTACAATCCCTCTTTGAGTGAGAAACCCTAATCCAACCCTAATCAATCTTAACCGTCCAAATCCTCCAACATAACTTGTAATCACAACCATCCATTCGATTTTTACCTTTTCTATAAAGGCAGCCTCTCTTGAGCCATTTGGATTGAATCTTCTTCTAGTATCCTTATGCTGCCAAATTTTCCTCTCAATCTCTCATCCATCTATCTTTCATTCATCCAATCTTCCATCTACCAATCCCTATCCTATTGTTATGCTGTAGAATCAAGCAATCAACATATCAATCTTTGGGTAAAGCTAGAGTGCTTCGGATGTGGCACTCTCAACCTTATCAATGGATCGTGAGTCAACATGAGGTTTGCATTTATTTGATTTGCATTTTGTTATCATTTCCTTCATGTCAATTTTTCATGATTTTATTTTGAAACTTGAAGCAATTTTGGATACTAAAGAGGTGAAGAGGACTAGACACAAAGTCTACAATGAGTATCTTGTCAAATGGCATGGTTTACCACCAAATCATGCAACATGGATGTCTGAGGAAAACATTGAAAGACATGGGACTTCAGTACAGGAGTTGATCTTAGGTGGAGCCTGAGATTTTTCTCTCTCACGATGTATGGTGCAGGAGCACCTAACAAAGGTTGTCAATTTGAGTTTGTCTAGGTCTTGTAAATATGTGTCAAGTGATGTTTTTGAAGTGTCAAGACATATGCTGATGTAATAAGGTCTAACTAAGACCGTCTTAATATATTGATGTCATTTTGAGTCCTAGGAGTAGAGTTTTGTCACATAATGCATAGTAAGGTGATCTCATGTGGAAGGTGAAGAGTCATGTTTTTTATTTTTAGTTGGAGACCATTGGGATTCATGAAAATCATGTTTAAAAGGCCTTGAAAACTTTGATTGAAGGTTGTTGAAGATTGCAAGAGGTGAATAAAGAACAAACACTTGATTTTTACCATGTTTTCTGCTAAAAAACTATGTTTTCTATAGTTTCTAATGACTGTACATCCTAGTATGGCCAAGTCAAGAGCTGCAACTTGCACGATTGGATTGTATGGTGAATCTAGTTTCGTTTGCATTTGGTTTTGTGTGTTCTTGTCATTATTGAAGGATTTTATTCACTTTTGACTAAAAACAGCTAGAGGAGCTAGGGTTTAGGGCTTTTGTGTGGACAGATTGAATTTTCAAGCACCTCCTTCAATGAAATCCCTTGAAACTGAGTAGAATGGAGATATGGAATGTATACTCAATTATTTTGATGAAATAGCGAGCAGGGTGAGAAGTTTCACTTGGTTTTGAAAAATAGTCTAGCAATATGAGATGCATCATTTGTTGTCCTACAAGGAATAAAGTGAGGCATTTTGCTAAATATGTCCACAACAACATAAACACTATCATACCTTTCTCTGCATGAAGGTATAAAAATTGCCCTTAACTATCTATCCTATTCATTAAATATAATTTGTGCATTTAAAAATTAGTCTCTAGATTAAAATTAGATATCTATTTTAAAAATTATAGAATAATATGAAAATGTGATGAACCTTTTTTAATTTAAAGAAGATGGGAGGTCCTAGCACTTTTGTTTCAAACTAATGAATCCATTCGGGACCACCACCATCATCTATGTAGGAGCCTACTTCATATTCCCTAGTGTGTAGCCTAAAATTTTATATTTTTAGTTTAAATTTGAACTTCAAGTATAATTTCATGATTTTAAATTCTTCTTGAGTTGAATTTATATATATACATGTACATATATAAGCATGATGAGAATAGAATAGGTACATGCTCAATTAATCCTACCATTGATGAGCCTGCACAGATGCATTAGTCATATGTCATATTCCAAGTCTTATAGTTAAATCCTATGCCATTTCAAAGTCTTTTATATCATGACCTTGCATTTTGTATTTATACTCTAGCTTAATTCATGTTTTATTGAAATATATAGGAATTGGTGACACAAACCTTTAGTTTGGTAGAATCAATATCTATTGCTGGTGAGCATGACATGAGACATGATGAGCCCATTGTGGTATGCTTACACATTTTCAAGTTTAGATTCAAAAATTTAATTTCATGGTTTGGTTTTAAATATTTGATTTAAATAACATGAATGCAGTTTTGACATTAAAATTGATTTGAAGCTTATTTTTTCTTGTACACAATATGAGCCACCCTTTGAGTTATGTGGAACCAAAAGGCATCTTGAAATGGATGATGATAAAAATTAGGGCACAAAATGTAATTTTTTATATTTATTTCATGTTCATACTGCACACATCTGTATTAGAGTATTTATTTCATGTGGATGTTATGACTATTTCAGTATTGATTGGACATAGACTGTGACTATTTCACTATTTTTACATGGACTGTTATTATGAGTATTTATCTCATAGACTATTTCATCTATTTCATAGACTATTTTACTATTTATTTAATGTCCACTATGCATCTATATTTAAACTTTTATTTCATATCTCATATTTAATACTAAAAAATATCATGTGTTTAATTGTAATATTGCAAACTACTAATTCTAATTAGATGAGAGGAAAATTTATATAATTACATGTCTTAATTGCAAGTCCTGATTCTAATTGCTAGTCAAAATTGTAATTGTGAGAGGAAAATACAATTACATGTACATTAAAGTATAAGGTCATATTAATGTTTATATATATATAAAAGAATGGTTAAATTTTGGTCAAACAACAATTGGTCTAATTGGTCAAGTTGAACAATTGTAAGTGGCAGAAAAAACATATAATATGAATGGAAATAACATATTGTACTAAGGAGAGTAAGAGTTCAATATACATAAAATTGCATAGACCTAGAAAATGAGATAATGTGAGTAAATAGGCATATATGTATATATATATATATATATATATATATATATATATATATATATATATATATATATATATATATATATATATATATATATATATATATATATATATATATATATATATATATATATATATAAGAATGGTTAAATTTTGGTCAAACAATAATTGGAATAATTGGTCAAGTTGAACAATTGTAAGTGGGAGAAAAAACATGTAATATGAATGGAAACAACATACTGTACTAAGGAGAGTAAGAGTTCAATATACATAAAATTGTATAGACCTAGAAAATGAGATAATGTGAGTAAATAGGCATATAACTCACTATATGGGACAATAATTTGGAAAATAGATGATATGCCAAATTTAAATCAATGAAGAAACTTGAAAGGATTAAAGAGATATGATTCCTGAAGTATGCCAAATTAATTAGGTCTTTTGGGGCTTTCTAAATACTAGTTGGTTTCCCATTGTCAAAGGGTTTGGACCCTTTCAAAAACCCACTTTTGCTATAATAGAAAAAAAAAAGGTGAAGTGAGAATGGGTTTAAATCAACTTTAGGATGGTGGAAGGACTAGTCATTTGAGACTAGTTCCTTAGATTGGAGGGAAATAGAGTAAGACATGGAAGCCTATTGAAATATATCTTTAAGTCCTTTGTTTTCCCACACCCTTTATTTGTAATTCATTGGTGACCTACTATGGCTCATCACCCAAAGCTTAAGTGGAACTTTTGTTATAACGTAGAGATTGGAACTAACTAGCAAGTTGATAATAACTAGCTCAGGTAGTGTAACTTTCTTGATGGTCTAATACATCCCACTTAAGCATTTAGCTCATTGTTGAAAATGTTGTGCATTGGGTAATCATCATCCTATAAGATATATACTATTGCATTTTGTCTAAAAATTAACTATATAGTTGTATGAGTATAATCAAAAGGTATGACATTCATGTAGTGGGTTATATTTTGACTGATTTGACTCAAAAAGTTACTTGGCAATAGGCTAAACTTATTTGTGACACATGTTGATTGCAAATTCAATGGGTATTTACTACTTTAGTTAACTAAATTGGGCATATACAACCATTGGTTGTTGATGTATGATTATGTTTGTTGAAAAATTGAAAGAAAATACAAGTTACAACCTACTTATTGACTATTTTTAATTTTATACAATTACATCCTAGTCATTCTAGCATAAGATTTCTACCAATGCATCATCCACGGTGATTACTCCAACTATTCCTCATATATGAACTTCTAACCAATGGTCAAGACCCCACAAGTAATGACTTTTCAATATATCAGTACCTATTTATCTATGAGAACACCAACCTTTTGATAAATCATACAAAACCTCTAATAAAAGTATGAAATGGACTCATTGTACAACCTTCTAATTCTAGAAAACTACAATTAAGCTTCTTATGGATCAAAATTTTTACCAAATTATCTTAAGAAATCCTTCTCTAATTCATTCCAAGAATGAAGAGAATTTAGTAGGAGATTTTCATACCATTGATATGTTGCATTGTTTAATATGTTGATAAAAAAATGGCAAGCAACATCATCCTTGTAAATCTAATATCTTGTTATCAAATCTTTGCATATTTTTACATGCATTAAGCATTTTTCTGAATATTAGGGAAGGGGAAAGGAATCCATTTTATGCATTCATATGAATCTCATGGAAACCCATAGGTATACACATAGGGCTAGCCATTAAGTAAACCACCCCTATGTCTAGGTCCTTTGAACTATGTGGGTTAACTACAAGTAATTTAATCTTCTAATCCACTTAGGCTCCCCTTATGACACTAATGTATTGATGGGTTATTTGGCACACTCATCAACTTAGTTAAATTACTAACTATACCTCACATCTCTTTAAATAAAAGCAATCTTATAGAAGGAAATCAACAATCCCTAAGGTTTATATTTCTAGGTCATGGTCATGCAAGATAACTCAATGATTGTTGTAATGTTGTTCCATTTCAATGGGCCTGTGATGTTTTAGAAGTCATGATGCAAACAAATGGTTAATTACACAAAATGATTAATGTTTTAGGTCTAATATAAATCTACAAATTTTATTTAATTCATAAATCTCCCTAATTTCATAAATCAATAATAAATTCATCCTTACAAGCATAATATTTTAGCTTCATAATAGAAATTTGCAAGTTTTTATCCTAAAATTAATCCTATGCTAAAATAAGGAAGAAATGATACATAAAACCACCACATTTCATAGATAAATATCAAAAGCAACCTCCCAAATCCCTAAATTCATATGATTTATCATTAAGAATATTTAGAATTCTATCTATCTTAGGTGAATTGTAGAAATTCTAGTTCAAAGCAACATAGCACGTTTGTTTGGAGAAGATTAAAAACTAAGAAAATAACTTGAAAACAACTTCAAAATTGAAAACATTTATACAATAGTCAACTCTCCAACCCTTGTATAAATTTTCTGTTGACTATTTAAATAGGATATATCAAAAAAGGTTTATTTTCAACCACAACAACTTGGAATAATCATTAAATCTTGAGTTAATAGTATATATCTTATAGGATGATGATATATCTTATACAATTTACTATTATAACATTCTAGATACAAGTACAAGAAAATTACAAGTATAGGAGTCATAATTCTAAGTCAAAATATATAGTCAAAATTACAATTACATGAGTCATAATTCAAGGTTTTGGACTCCTAGATTATAGTAAATTGTAAAATATAAAATTTCTTTGATTTCAAGGGATGTCAGATCTCACGTGCATAGAATGTACAAATGATGACAATTATGTCATCTAGTTGTAGGATCTACCTGAAACAAAGGTGATAAAAGGAATAGTTAATTGCATACAATTATTGCAAGTAAATAAATTAAAACTATAAATACATGAGTCGTACAACTATAAGTCAGGTGGGAAAATTATATAAAATAAAGTTGCAAATTTATGGTAGAAATTCCTTACATTAAAGTGATATGTAGCATAGGAAAATCTAATATGAATGTCAAACGTTGAATGCACCACCTTAGTGATAATCATTCCAACTAGTTGTAGGAGACTTGAAATACATTAAACTAAACCAAATCCAATAGTTATTATTAAAGTAAATTAAACTTACCTAATTTTTGAAACATAGGTAGGGGATGGCTTAAGGGGAGTTAAGAGGATGGCTTAAGGGGAGATGCAATCAATTAGTATTTTGGTAAGGGTGCATGATAGTAAATCAATTACCTATAAATATACTTAATCCTAAACTCATATTCTAAGTTACCCAATTAAACTAAATAATAGTTACCTAACTTATGGAACATAGCTAGGGGATGGCTTAAGGGGAGTTAAGAGGATGGCTTAAGGGGAGATGGAATCAACTCTAGTATTTTGGTAAGGGTGTGCTAACTTATATCAATTAACTATATTGAAGTTATTAAACTAAATCTTACTTACCTAACTTATGGAATATAGCAAGGGAATGGCTTAAGGGGAGTTAAGAGGATGGTTTAAGGGGAGATGGAATCAACTAGTATTTTGGTAAGGGCGTGTTAAGTTATATCAATTAACTATATTGAAGTTATTAAACTAAATCCTACTTACCTAACTTATGGAACATAGCTAGGGGATGGCTTAAGGGGAGTTAAGAGGATGCTTAAGAGGAGATGCGATCAATTAACTATCAATCATATTAATCCTAAACTCACATCTTAGACCAAATTCTAAAGCTATTAAACTAAATCGTAATTACTTAATTTATGAAACTTAGCTAGGGGATGGTGTAAGGGGAGTTAAAAAGATGGCTTAAGAGGACATGAAATCACTTAATAATTTTGTTAGAGAATGAAAGTAAATGAAATAGTGCTATCAAGTAAATATGTATACACCTATACATTAGTCAAAAAATAAAGATTAAAAGTTTAAAAATTTCTACATATCTTCTAACCATTTAAAAAAATTACTCCATTGTACCATTTGTGTTCTCTCTTTTTTGTAATGCATCTATGATTGCCTCATGCTCTTCCATAGAAAGTGTCCATAAATCTTTTGTGATAGGTCTCTCTATATATCTCACTAATTGTATATTTGTTGCCACAACTAGATGTGAGTAGTGAAAATTTTTCTTATGTCTTTCATAATCTTCAAATGCAAGTATATCATTCCTCCCTATTAGATATTTACGTAGCCAAGTGCCAACAACAACCACAAAACCTGTTGGATACTCAAAATTATCATCATCTACTCTAGGTTGTAACTTGTGTTTTGCCTCAACACATTGAGCCAACCAATACTTTGTTTCCTCTTAATTAGCCTCAGGTGCAGCAGCAACATACACATGTCCTGCAAAAACTTTTCAAATTCAATGTCACAAAAATATACATGCATGTATAGAATTAAATATAGATTACAAAAACATGTAATGAAACTAAATATTGAATTAATGTACCTTCTTATACACAGTCTGAAATACGATCATAGTCATTGGATGCTTGCAAATGATTATCCTCTTCAAATGCTATCTCATTTTCATCATGTGTTTGTAGAGGTCTTAGGGATATTTGTTTCCATCCTTCAACCCAATATGTATTTTCACATGCTTCCCACTCACCTCTGATACAAAACTGACAAAAACATGCAAGCTTCCTAGTACATATAGTCCATGTGCTTGCATTTGAACTCTTAAATGAAGGTAATTTTGTTGATCCACTAATTGTATCACAATCATATCGGGGAGGAATGTTTTCTTCTTCAACCAACCAAAAAAACTATTGAACTTTAGAGTTTTCACTTATCTTGTAGTCACTTTTGCATTACACAAATCCACAATTGCACACACATCTTTAAACTTTGCCGCATCATCAAATTTTAGTTTCTCACTAGCAAGAGCCCTTTTCATACATGCTCCAACTCCATCGTGTTCTCCTTTACCATGTCCAACTTCAAAAAAACTCCACATATGTTGGATATTGTTTTCATTATGGGCCCTACATAACAAATAGAACATTCAAGCATTTTTTAATTGTCATGTACAATTGTCTGACCATATGAGACATTGTGTCATCTAGATTTCTCTTTCTTTTAAGTTGTCATTAAATACTTTAAAAAAATACTACACAAACTCTAATGAATGTAACCGGTTATCACTCACATAGAAATGGTACTCCCTCAAAATTTTCTTATCATCTTCTATACTATCAATTGTGTGTTTGTATACAATATGAACAAAGATGGCCACCTATATTGAGTTATAATATTGAGACTGAATCTCCTCTTGTGGAGCAAGGGTATAGTTTTCCACAAAGTCAACCACTGAAAGTATAGTTCCAATTGGAAATGTGTTCTTACATCTGTGAAATTGTTCATCAAGCCACCGAGCATATTGAGAGTGTTTCACATATTTATACACAATCTTTTTCTTGAACTCTGTGATGAATGCATGTACACTACTTTGTTCTGTGACTAACTCACAACGCTTTCCAATTTTTCCATTCTTTAATGGATATTGAGCATTATTGAACCTTTTCACATGCACTAATTGTTGTCCAAAATCATGTGAACTAGTTTCATGCATGCATTCTCCTAACAATGAAAGGTTACGACATCTATTGCATTGTCCAAAAACACAAACTTTTGAAAAATGGAATTTCCCATTAGTTGTTTCACAAAGTAAACTTGTTATAAACTCCTTAATTGTTGTAGGTGCCTTATTAATACCACATTCCTGTATAATTTGGCTAGTATGTAAAGTACAATGTATATATCGAAAAACATCATAATAATAATGAAATTTCACATGAGTTTTGCAACGACAAGAGATTCATTGCTTATTAATCTTGAAATACCAAGGTTTACATTTCTCAAGTGACCTTTGACTTATGCTAAAATTTTCTATAACTAAATCATCTAGAAATTTTCTATATAATTCTGTTTGAGTCATGTCTAAAAGATGCTTTGGATGAGGATCATGATTTTTTGACCCCACCCTTAATTTCAAAACATCTCTAGCATTTGATGAAACCCTTGTATTATCATGCCAAAAATTTTCAATCAAAGATAGAATTTCATTATTTAGTTTCATGTTAAACCTTGGGAGTCTACCACTAAAAGTCCAACATTGGTTAATTGGATCATCTTCAATACTTACTCTTCTCTTTGCCTCTCTTCTTAAAGTTTTAGCATGCACATTTAAATATCCACTTGTCTTACTTATCATTCTTTTGCTCACAACTAATTTATTAACTAAAGCTATTGTTATTTCTTGATGTGCTACATTCTTATCATTAGATCAACTAGTTTTTCCAATAGAACCAATAGCATTAGCAACACTAGACATAACTTGTTCCATTGATTCATCCACCTTTTTGGGTTTTACAAATATGCCTTATTTATTCATTACTTTTCTCATTTTTGACATTCTCATCAATTGTAATACAACTTGACATCGAAATCCAAGAGTTTTTTCTATAAAAAAATAGTTTATACAATCTATTTGCATGGATTCAAATTTGTTTCCAAGATATCTTACCATGAAGTTCCTTCAAAACATTACTTTCAATTTAAAAAAAAACATTTTCGTTTTCACTCATACAAGGGTTTTCATTTTAATTTTTAATTGTCTTGTTTGTAATAGAAGAATTTATCTCAACAATGTTATATCCAAAGTCCTTTAAATCATTAATCTCATTATCATTCAAGGGATTTGAAGACACACATGGATTCATTTCTATATTTGCATTTTCCATATTCTTGAACTCTTCCACTTTTGCATATTCTATAGTCACTTCATCCATATTGGTCTCTTCAATGTTCTCCTCTTCAATAGTCATCAAACTAGATGGTACATCATTCTTCATTTTTTGAATCCTCTCTCCTATCTCTTTGTCATTTTGTCTCTTTCTCTCGATGTGTTTCAATTTCTTTAAGTGTCATGACCTTCCTCTTTTTTTTTTTTGACATTTATTTGATCCCATGATTACCAAAATGTGTTGATAAAATCAACAAATAATATTGTATTATACTTAGAGTTAGATCCCTTCTTAAAATATATGAAATACAAGTAGATGTAGATCTTTTGTTCAATATGATATTTTTTTGATTTCTCTAAAAAAAAATTATTTGTTTGATCTCTCTAAAAATACATCTTCTACTTCATTCCATCTGAAAATGCTCCTTACGATTGACTCCATGTAAAAAATGCATAAAATATCTCTTGTTGAGAGCTTGAATTGACACCTGCATATAAGAAAATTGTAGAATTCGTTGATGTCAGTCGTACTAGTATAAACGAATGTTACCTGGAAAATATGTCATACTATGATTTTATGGAAAAAATAAATAATAGTTAAATAAGAAATGGGCACCCATTATTTTTAAAATGGGTACCCATTTATAACAAGGACCCGTTTATAAATGGGTACCAATTTCTAATAATTTGAAATTTCAAACCTATGGATTTGCATTAGTTTCAGGATTAGAAATGTTAGAAATGAAGATCCAAACCATACAATAGAAATCTAATTCAAACTTTATTTTTTTCCTCTAAACAATGTAGAATCGATGGAGATTGCAATAGAAATAAAACCCACTACACAAAAATGACATGAATTAAGAATTGAACACATAACACAATATGTAGCGTGGAGAAAACCCTTTTGGGTAAAAAAATCCATCAAGAAAAGAGGCTCCAAGTTATATTATCTTCAAATATGAGATTAAAATACATGCACTTACTCTTCTTCTTCAGTCTTCAATCCAACGGTGCCTATTACTCTCAACTCTACTAAAAATGTAGTACAAATATCTTTATAAAAGGGGGTTTCCTTCTAGGGAAAGAAAAATAACATAATATCAACCATCAGATTTGTGACCTAATGTCAAACAGTCTAGAAAACCCCCTTGCAACCCTTTGTCGTGGACAAATTAGCATTGGCTATTGGTTATAAACATGCAGCTAAAACACGATTGTTTATGGTGAAACCTTTCATCCCTTATGGGTGATTTACAAACAATAATAGGAATAATAAATTACATAGGATTTACAAGGTTGATGGCATCTTAATCCTAATATTAAAAGGCTTGGAAACCCAAGCCTTAACCTTGGACTTGCAACTAGGAGGCCATGAAAACAACAAGAGAAAAAACTAGTTTCACCACTATGGCTAATGACTTTTTTTTCAAAATCTTTCAAAGAGATAAGTCTAGTTTTCAAATATGTAATATTTTGTACTAGTGGACATAATTTTCTATTTATTAATTATTTTTTAAATAAAGAGACTCAAAAACTTGAAATAACATACATTACTATTTTTTAATAACTTTTGATTTTGAAAGTTTGTTGAAAAAAAATTATGTCTGACCAATCTACACACCATTCTCTATGTGATGAAAAAACATTTAGTGAATCAATTAGTTTAGCTCAAATTATGTTGGTCGTACACGAGGGGTTTTAAAAAGCACTAATTAGGGCCATTAAAAAATTAATTAAAAAATATGTATCAAAAAATTACAAAAAATATCCTAACCAAAATTCAACATCCTATGCATTTTTCCACAAAAGGAATTAGAAAAATACCTTCATTTAGGTCAAATTATGTTGGTCATACACATGCATGCTTTGGAAAAAAATAGGGGACTTTTAAAAAGTCACTTTTTGTGCATCCTATAAAAAATAAACTTTCATCATCTGGGTATTAGAAAAAATTACATATTTGAAAATTAAAAACAAAATCTTACATTTCATATTTTTACAGCATCTTAATATTTTATGTGCAAGTGCTTCAAATTTTCACTCCAATTATGACAAAATTTGAAAAATAGTAAAAACACTTCCACTTTTTGGCCAAAAAATAGACTCATCTTCTTGCACTTACCTAGGTATTAGAACCAAAGACCTTATTGTTGAGGAATCTAGATTGATTGAGGATAATTTGGCTAAACATTGTGGTGGCCAGGTGGGGATTTAGGCAATGTTCCCTTATCAATTAGGTTCAAGGATGCAGGGATCTCAACCCCAAACCAAGGGATCTTTTAGCTCACTATTAGCACCACCTAGGACCTTTTAGCAACAATAATAGAAGAAGAAACCCTAGAAGGTCCCTTAGAGTGGGCAAGGTTCAAGTGGACATTCCCATGGGGGGTAGAATTTATAGCATCACAAGATCTTCTAGTCCTAATAGTAGAATTAAGGTGGCCAACCCAATTCTAGTCACTCAAACTTGCAATAGTTGAATGCATCTTACTTAGATCATAGTCAAGTTCTAGGGCCATGTTACTCTTGTGGTTAGAAGGGTCACTATATGAAAAAATACCCTTACAAATCAGTGATAGTTAGGGTTTAAAATCATATAACATTAGAGCCAACAATAAGAAATGTTGATAGGTCACACAGTTTTTGTTGTGGTAGACAACTATCAAGTAGAGCATTAGGGTACAATTATGGAGACATCAAGTTTTTGGATAGTGTTTGTGCTTCTATTTTATTTTTTTTAGGTGCCCCAAACTCTTTTATTTCCCTATCCTTGGTAGATTTTTGTAGGCTTGTGGCAGAAAGGTAGGATGATAAATGGTAGGTTGAGTTAGCTATCAATGTTAAGGTGGTTGTAGACTCAGCCTTGAGTGGTTGTGTGTTGGATCTCAAAACAGTCACTGCCACCATCAATTTCCAAATCCTACCCTTGGGATCCTATGAGATTATCCTTTGTATGGATTAGATTGAGGCTTATTAGTTAAGCATTGATTTTTTTTGTAAGTCTATTAAGTGTGTGGATGTTCTTAGTCATCTAGTTGAGCTTGAAAGGGTTCTTAGGCCCATATCTCTTTGCATGATTTCTTCTATCTAGTTAAAACAAAGAATGTAAAAGGGATGTGAAATGTTTTCTATATTAGTGAGTGAGCTTTCTAATAATGAGTGCCATGAGGCATCTCTTGATGACCATCCCCTTTAAGGGAGTTTGTAGATCTATTTCTTAGTGTTATTTTGGCTATGCCACCTGAATAGGATGTAGACTTTTGTATTGAACTTATTGTAGGAGTAGATTTCATCACACATGTGCCATACCATATGACCACTCAGGAACTTAGTGATCTTTGATTATATTTACAGGAGTTTCTTAGGAAAGGGCACATTCACCCTAGTGTATCCCCTTAGGGAATCAATTATCTTCATGAAAGAGAATGATAGATCTCTTGGTTTGTGTATCAACTCTTAGCAGTTGAATAAGGTGATGATGAATAACTGATATCCCTTACCGAGGATTGATTATTTGTTTGACCAAATGAAGGTAGATAGAGTGGTCTCTAAGATTCATAGAAAGTATAGATACCATGAGCTTTTGATCCATGAGGTAGATATTCATCAAACCACATTTTATACTTGCTATGGGAACTATGAGTTTATTGTAGTCCCATTCAAGTTGATGAGTTTTCCATCTATGTTTATGAGTTTGATGAATGGGGTATTTTATACTTATATTGACCAGTTTGTCCTTACGTTTCTTGATGATACTTTGATCTATTTGAGGATAGTAGAACATGAGGTACACTTATGCCAGGTCCTTTAGTGTTTGCATGATAACTAACTATTTGGTAACTTGGAAATGTGTAAATTATTCTAGTCAAAGGTGAGGTACTTGGGTCATCTTATCTTTGGTGAGGGTATCTCAGTTGATCCCTCAAATATTTAGGCCATCATGGACTGGTTAATGCGCACAAATGTCTCTGAGCTTCATAGTTTCATAGGATTGGTGGGTTATTATTGTTGATATGTCCTAGATTTTTCTATATTGGCATATCTAATCATTTCTATTTGTAGGAATGGGAATAAGTTTGTTTGGTTAGATCAATGTGAGAAAGCCTTATTATGTCTCAAGGAGTGGTTGACTAGTGCACTAGTCCTTGCAGTGCCTAATCTTGTAGTTGATTTTATGGTTTACACAAATGCATTGTTAGATGGTTTAGGGTGATTCTTATGTGCAAGGGTTGAGTGATTTCTTATAAGTCATGGAAACTTAAGGATCACAAGCTGAATTACCCCACCCATGATTTAGAGTTCATAGTTGTCATCCATGTGCTTGTGCGATGGAGACATTTTGTTTTGGGCCATCAGTTTGAGATTCATATTAATCATCGTAGCTTACAATATAGATTCACATAACTGAAATTGAATACTCATCAACATCAATGGGTGGAAATTTTCTATGAGTATGACTTTGGTTTTTAATACATCAAGGGAAGGAGAATGTGATCATTGATGCTTTAAGGAGGCAACATGAGGTATTGACTTTGTCCCTGAGCATGGATCTGTAGGGGTATATTTTGGAAAAGCTTCCAGAGTATCCATGACAAGGAGGTTAGAGAAGAGATAGAGTCCCAAAGGACCCTTAGGGAAAAGTTTTCTAATTATTCTTTAGAGTTTGATAGACTATTGTGATATCTTTGTTATATTTATGTCATAGTTTTAGGTGGTCTTTACCTAGTTGTGGTGACTAAGGGACATCATGCTCCTTACATGGCACATCTTGGTGTGAAGTAGATGCATGCTAACCTCTGTCAATTGTTTCATTATGTGGGGATGAAGTGTGATGTTTCTAATTTTGTTTCTAGGTGCCTTGACTGTCAGAGAATAAAGGTAGTACATCAACACCTAGAACATCTCTTATAGTCACATATTGTTCTTGAATGGAAATGGAACATGATTTTCATAGATTTTATTGTTGGTTTGCCTATGTCTTCTCATCGTGATGATTTTATCATGGTGACAATAGAAAAGTTGACAAAGGATTCCCATTTCTCACCCATGAAGGCATCCTATAGTGTTGGATCAATGCAATGTACCTTTATGGATAATATTGTATGCTTGCATGGAGTGCCTCGTATGATCATATCAAACTGTGATCCTATTTTCATGTCATTGTTGTGGACATCCTTGCAACATCCATTAGGTGCTCAACTTAATTTATATTCACCTACCTCCCAAAACTAGATGGTTAGATAGAAAGGGTGAATTAGGTGTTAGAGGATATGCTTCATATGTATGTAATGGGCTAGCAATCTTGGTGGGAGGACTATTTGTACTTTCTTATTTTTTCTTATAATAATGGGTACCATAGTTCTCTTGGTATGGCACCATTCCATGCAATGTATGGACATTTGTTTCATACTCGTTTGAGTTGGGATAGACTTAAGGATTGGGTTATTCTTGGTCTTGAGATGCTCTAGGACATGTTGTTGACTACCTGTTATTTTGTGATGCAGAGTGGAACGCAACGGAGGCAACCTAACAGGAAGGAGTTGCCAACAATAGGAACAACCTGATAAAAATGTCTATCGGCTGAACATCATCATCATATTTCCTAACAACACCAACTGCATCATCATATTTCAACAGCATCATCATATTTCGGAGGATCGCAAATATCCTCCTGTCGACTACTATTTACCTCCTTCGACTGTCGCCTGTCATCATCATCATGATAATCAACGGACGCAAACATCCTCCGGTTGTACTGTTCATCGGGTGCCAAATACAAGCGGCATCATCATGATATTCAATATCACCTTCGTCAGCAGGATATCCAAATATCCGGTTGTCCAAATATCCTGATGACGTTCCACATCAACAACTTGCCTTCGATGCTTCACTGCCCGACGATACAAGCAACAGCATCATGATATTGTTCATCCGGTTCTTCAAAACCTCCTGATGATGCTAATACAACTTCCTGCCTACGCCGATACCTTTCCACTTAGCGACAACAGGATAAACCCGCATAGAGGGATTTCTTAATATCCTGATGACGATGACGTCATATCCTGATGACGATGACGTCACACATCATCCTGATGAACTCTTCAACACTTAGCCAAAAAAAACTCAACTTTCACACCCGCATCCGTTAGCGATATGCGGATGATGACCTTCCCCGTGAGATGATCCTGACTGCGATATATACACTGAGTATATATCCAACTCAAAACATCATGATGCACCTGCAACATGCAAATTTCAACAACTTCATGACCCGATCCTGATGGCGATGGATTCGCAGATGATGTTGCGGCTCGTTCCGACTGGAAACACACATGCAGACTCCTGTGTATCCTTCCACTGCATGAAAACACTCACAACCGCATAATTTCACAAAGATCATGTGACGACCGGGCCGGATCACCTCCAAACCAAAATCTAACAGTTTATCTTCTAGACCTAGCACATGAGGATGCTAGGCTGATTTACAGCATGCTTCTAACAGACCTCCTGAACAATGCAATGCATAAACAGAAAACACAAATGCAATCTAAGCTATGATACAGGACCATTCCACCGATTTGCAGGATCAACCGGTGGAAGGGTTGAAAGTGGTCATTAGCTTGCAAAACGGAAAGGAAATCAACACAGATGCAAACAGATAATGCAAAAGACGAGATCTTATTCAATTGAAATTCAATGTCCTGAATACAGCTTCCCAATGTCTGAACTGCTCTCCTGAGTATCTACTCAACACCAGTACATCAATATCAAAACTATATCAAACTATCTGTAAACCCTACAGATCGAAGGTATATATAACAAATCCTTCGAGTACTACTAACATCACTTCCCAGCGGCTGGGAGCTTCCAAGCGGCTGGGAGAGAGGACAGCTCAGACTCTCTTATCCCGATCTCTAACTGCCTACACATACTCCTATGTTGAACTATTACATAGCATCGGTCCAGTGGACCTTATTACATGATAAGTCAAACATACTAAAAATAGATTATCCCGTCAGCATGATGATAACTATCCTACATCCTGATCATGTATGTCATCATGCGGACCTATATCCTGATCATGTATGTCATCATGCGGACCTATATCCTGATCATGTGCGGGTGCTCCTGCACCATTTTGTGTCACAAATGGAGGGTCCAATGAAGGACTATCCAACCATGCAGCCTTAACCATGCAATCTCACAATCCAAATAGAAACAAAACATGGAAACACACACATAATAGAACTACAAAACACAATATCCACAATCATAGGACACAAAAATTATCTTGGGAAAACCCTCAAATGGAAAAACCCAGCCTCCTAAAGATCACTTCTCATTATATTAGATTTCTAAATCTCATTACATATGCCTCTAGGGATTTTCATGTGCTAGGTCATAGCCCAGGCTTACAAGAGGTTTATAGAAGCACAACACAAAATTACATATGCATCATTCTTCCATGTTCTTTGTCTTCCTTCTTCTCCTTCCTCTATTCTCTACTCTGCAACTTCTTCTACTCTCCACTCTATCTTCTACTTTTACTCCCACTTTCTAGAAACAATCTCAAGTCATTCTTATATATCATTCTCAAGTCTTCCAAATCATCCATGTCAGCTTCCTAGATCATTTGTGTCAGCCACAAGGTGGCACATAACTCTATGTTACATGAAAAATGTAGTCATCCTTGTATACACAAGTCAGCTCTAAATCATATGCAGTGATGTAGGAACAAAATAACACCATGTGCTTCATATCATAATATCTACTAGACCCAATTTACCTTATCCCAAATGTTATTGTTGGTGCACACTTCCGTACACACAATGCAATCACTCAAACGCACCATGTCAGGTCCGCAGCTACTTATCCTCTCATGCTTTAGCTCCAAACCCTATGCAGTATCGGAGAAGTGAGATATCATCATGTGGATCAAGCCATGAATAGTATATGACTTGCAAAACATTCTCATGCATTCCTCTTACTAGTTCATGCTTTTGCTTGCTGGCGCAAGAAATCAAACAATGTCAGTACCCTTACACAGTCTAGTCACCCTGTCTTGACATAGAACATTGAAAAACACAATTGCGGTATTTTATATCCTTTGAAACTTCAACATGTCATTCTTCTACCTTTGCTTTACATAATCTCCAAACCACCAAGTCATACATACAACTATGGTCAAATGCAGCAACTTTGAGTTTCACACCTGATGACCTTACACTATGATAGCCCTATTTCTAGTCTTCTGACTCTGGATGTCATTCTAGTAACTCTTAGTCTCTAAAACTTGGATCATACATTCCTCATAGTTTTCTATATCTAACTCTCAATTTGCAAGGCCATATCTTCATTTGTGGTAGAATGTGGTAGGCTCTGCTGACACCCTCTCATAACTAATAGCACAACACCTAGTGACTTAGATCAATTGAAATAACTTCCAAATGCTCATGCATTAGACTCTTGGGGTCAATTAAAAAGTTATGCCCCTGCATCGGACTCATCAAATTGATAAGTTTGGCAATCTACTCCCAAATCCTTGCAACTACCTTAATTTGGTGATCTATCTACAAGATTGCAACTACCTCATAGTCTTCGCTCTTTTGACAAAACTCGTAGGCTACCTCAAGTCGGCAATCTATTCAAGTCATCTTTGTGAGTTTCCTCAATCTTCATATAGGTTTAGCGATCTGTCCATAAATCACTGCATTGCCTCACAATCAATGGTCTATATAGGACTTCTTTGTGGACTGCCTCAAGTTCTTCCTTTGCGGTGGTCTAGGTTTGGTGCTCTACTTACAAATTATTGTACTGCCTCAAGGTCGGCAGTATGAGCAAGTCTTCTTTGCAAGTTGCCTCAATTTAGTACTTGGTTAATCAAAACATCCTTCATCTCTCTCTGCATTCATAGAACTTATTTCATTCCTTCTCCGCACACATTACCCCAACACTCCTCTCCAAGTATTTTATAAATACTTCCTTTATTGTGTTGATATTTCTTCTTCTTTTACGTTAGAATTTCCATGTCGTCCCTTCTTTCACTATGGTATGAGTATCCTTTTCATTATGCTCCACACATGACCCCTCACTCCTGATTTACACAAACTTTTCCCATGCATCAATTCCTTAGGTGTTCTAGTCTACAACAAAAATCTCCTCATGATCAATGATTCACCCTCTTTTGGTTTTCTTGCCGAACTTGGTGATGCAACAGGTTCTTCTTCTGCATAAACTATTCTTGCACGATTTTCTTCCATCTTATTAACAATCCCTTGGTGACATTCAATGCTCGATGTTCTTCACCTCCACACTTGAAAACAACTTCCTTTGAATGAATTCCTATCAAATCCTCTTTTCATCCCTTCGGTATCCTTCATTATGGTAAGAATTATGACTTTCATTGTTATTGCGGTAGAAACTTATATCATCTCTCCCTCGGTGGTATGAATTGCTATCTCCTTTCTAGTAAGATATTCTCTCCTCGTTATGCTTTGCATGTGGTCTTCCTTCTCTACATCTTGATCCATGTTCTATTTCCATTGGTATCTGACTTGATTTCTCTCCCATACATGAATACCGATGTCTATACAATACTCTAGCCATTCATATAACATGTTGCCAATTTGATCCATCAACCCAACCACAATTCACTTGTATACGACCTATCATAGGTTCATCCTTCTGCATTGTATTCCAACACAACTTTTTGGAGTGGTTCTTTAACCCATAAATACTACAAGGATGTAAATCTCAACACATTTCTCTATTATGTCCTTGTCTGTTACAATATGCACACTATATACATTACCTTCTTTTAGTTGATTTGTTTGAACTTGCGACAACACCCTTATTCTCTTTACCTCTGATATATCCAAGGCCCTCATTACTTGGTCTCACTGTTGACTCAATGGGCTTTGTAATTCATTGCTCATGTTTTCTAAATCCCTTTCCTTCATATCCCATTCTTCTCATGATTTTATAACCAACATTGTTTTGAGAACTCTCTTTGTCAACACCATCACCAACAATTGCAGATTTAGTTACACTGTTATCTTCAACCTCACCCTCCTTGTCTAAATAAAATTTTGAAATATCACACAAATCCTTAGTATCACAAGAAACATTACAAAGTTTAGGCTTAGATTTTAGACATTAATTTTCCTTCCTGCATGCTACAAGTGACTGCTCTAACTGATTAAGATGTTCTTTCAATCATGATATTTCACTCTTTTGTAAACTATTTTCCTTTTTTAACTTCTCCAAATTTTCCTCTAGATCTTTGTTCCTCTTTTCAACCTTATCAAACAACTTGCATTATTCTTCCAATTCTTCAAAGCTCCTTTTGACATACTCAAACAACTTCAACTCTTCTTCTAATTCTCCATTTCTCCTTTGACATTTTCTAGTTCTTCTTCAAGAGCATCATATTTGTCTTCTCCTAGTTATCTTATCTTCTCCATCAATTCTGAGTTATACCTTCTAATTTCACACAATTCTTCTTCCAAAATTTCCTTCTCACACATTAGATTTTCATTTTCTTTTTTCACTCTTTTTCCAATCTTCCCCATTGAAATAAATTATACAAACAATTTAATGTGAAAAGCTTACCTGTGTCAAGATCTGTTATAGTGATTCCAATTCTCCTTGATTATGTGGTGACTTCTTCACTCCTTTTGCAAAATATTCAGATTATACATCAATGGTCAACTTGAACTACCAACTTATTTGGATCTTTCTTTCTCTGATCTTCCTTGCCCTAATCTTCCTTGCTCTAATCTTCCTTATGTGGTGATTCTTCTTTGTTTGTGGTGGTTTTTCTCCTTCTGCAGTGGTACTTACTGCACTTTAGGGTTCCACACATTCTTCCAGCACATTCTACCTTTCCAATAGATTTGCAACCTTCTTGGATACCACTTGGTGCAATCATGGATGGAGGGTCTTGTTGGTGCCTGCATGGACATTCAGGTTTCAAGCATTTAAATCTGCAGATACCCTCCCAAAAAATCCAAAAAATTCTAAGTCTTTGGGCCTCCTTAGTATGTCTCCAAATATCAATCATCTTGTTAAGTCATATTTCTAATATTACCTGATATTCTGAAGGGGGGTCATATTTCCAATATCAGTCATCTTGTGAAGATCACCCCAATAGTGCGGACGTCAATTTTTCATGAGGGGTAATATCTGCCTATCTGGCGACCTGATATTCCGATGGGGGTGGTGATATTTCAAGTATCATTCATATTCAAAGAATACCCCGATGTTGCGTCAATGCTACAGTCTGACCTGATATTCTTGCAGGAGGGTGATATTTCCAAACATCAGTCATATTATGAATATCACCTTATGCAACATGATGATGATGTCATCATGATCGATGGGATGCATCGTGTGGTCTTCGGCATGACAGTTACTATCGGCAGCTTTGATGAGGATCCCCCCAATCACTGATGAGGATATGAAGATAATGATGACATGAATATGATCAAGTGGATCATCAGTGAAGTATTTGACATGAATATGATGAGGATCTTCCTTCGATGCATCAGGATGCATCGTTGAGGTTGGATATAGGGGTGATATTTCTCGGGGGGGTGATGTGAAATATCAAGGTGATATTTCATATCAGGATATCATGCATGGGGATCATCCATAGGAGGTTCACCGATGGCGCGGGTCATGATGATGGGGTCTTGGCGGATGGATCATTAGTCACACAAGGTAAAATTGTACGACATCATATGTGCTCACAGCCTAGTTCATAAAGTGTTGAGGAGGTCGCTGAAAGGTGAATGTAGGATAATTAGTTCCCACATGATTTGAAAAGCATGCATCTGCATCTTGGCAGGAAAATTTCTAAAGAGCACTGTCCACTGCATTTCCTAAGGCTACGGGTTGGTATGCCATTAATGGTAGATGTTACAGGGTATGGGCAAAGGCATGGATGGATCAAGTACCTAATTGAAGTTGTACATCCCTGGGAGGTGGCGCAGGGCTCGAGACCAACCAATCCCTGTCTCCTCCTCTACCTGCTACATTCAATGTTTGAGCGCCATTTCTCATGATCCACTATATCTGGCAAATTTTGAGTTGCCATGTGATTAATGTTGAGTACCTTCTTGCTGTATATAGCAGGTTGTGTGACTCATATTCAAGGTTGTTGAAGACTTGGGCAATTTTTGTGTGAATAACAAAAGACAGAGCATTTCTTTGGCTATTCTATCTCATTTTGGAGTTTATGAGTTGTATTATGAATGTATTTTGCATATATGTTCAGTTTCATGGTTGTCTTGTATGAAAAATGCTCTTATGCATGTGTTTGGTTGCTTGTCTCCATGTGTTGTATGCATTTCCTTCTTTTGAATCTAGCTACTAAGGGTTTCTCAGATTCTAGGATATAGATGTCTGTATCACATGCTTGATCTCTAACTTCCATTCAAGGAGTGGATTAAATTATTTTAGGTTAAGTATGGAGAAGGTTGTATGTCAGCTGGGATATATGTAGGTAGAGGCAACTAAATACCCATTCCTGGGTAGTATTTGTAAGGCAAATGCCAGTTCTAACCCCTTAAAACTTGAATGCTGGTTGCAAACCATTCTTTTGTATACGTCTAGTTGACTCCTTACCCTGAGATAGGCACCGGTCTACTCCTGGGTTAGTAGTTATGATCTAAAACCCATTGTCTTGCATCCAAAACATTAAATCCATCATTTCATAATCCCAACCTATTAGTCTATAGGAGTAGGATTAGGACCCCTACATACTCTCATCCTCAACTAGTTAGATATGTCCAAGAAGGTTGCCAAACTTGTGATGTATCATGCACATCTTGGTCCACACATGAGAGTATTCTGCCTATTGTTGTCAAGCTAAATCTTCCTGTCATTAGGCTAGTCAAGGTCAAATCTTTAGCTATAGGGATACCCCCCTTGGTGCGGCAGAACTAGAAGTGAAGGGGAGGTAGCTCACACAACCTCCTATATTAGTTGGTTGAATTTGCATGTGCATTGGAATTGGCAAACCCTCTGCTGATTCAGAAAAAAAACCAACAAAATAGTGACTCTGTTGAGGAGTCATGTATGGTTCTTTCATGTGAATGATGGTGCTCTGCTGGTGGAATGAACCCAGAAAAATATTTGATGAGCTTTCAGCTGTTTGAAAATTTTATCCTCTTTGGAGAGGTGGCGACTCTACAAAAAAGTTTAAGTGCACATGAAAGGTTAATGTATGTTGTTGTGATAAAAGAATGTTTTGTTCAAGATTAGAACATCTGGATGAGAAAAGGTACCTAGCTCCTTCCCGCTTGTATTTGTTGTTTTATTGCATAAGTTAGATGCCAGGGGAATGCCTTAGGTCTTAGGTAGACAAAGGATGTCTAAGAGTGAGATTTATATGAATCCAAATATGTATTCACCCATACTCAGTCAAGAGGGGGATGAAATGTTGAGTAAAAGAATTGAAGAGATAAAGAATAGGTTGATATCCTTAGAGGCTAGGCAAGCTCAGTTAAATAGTAACCCTATTGTGTCTGCTAGTCAGAAGGCTAAACCTCTTGTCATCCCTTTTGATCCTTTGTATGATCAGTTAGATTTTTCATGGGTTGATTATAAAGTTGAAAGTATGCCTGCTAAAATTTACAGTTAGATGCCTAGATTTAGTGGTCACAGTGGGTGTGATGGGGGTGCACATATCCAAAACTTTCACAGTTTTATGAAAAAAAATTCATTTAGAGATGAGGATATGTGGATGAGGTTTTTTGTTAGATCCTTTGATGCAAAAGCTAGAGATTGGTATTTGAGCTTTCCAAGAGATCCTTTGCCTGTTGGGATGAACTTGTTGACTATTTTAGAGAAGAATTTGTAAGAGAACTTGCTGATCTTGTTATAAAGTTAATAGAAATCAGAAGATAAGATGAAGAGCCCAGTATTGATTTCAGTCATATATTTGCAGTAGCCCTTTCACAAATCCCTAAAGACTTCAGACCTGATACTTCAACCTGCATTGGCATATATTTTGAAGGTTTTGAAGAGGGCTCTAGTGCATTGTTGAGGGAATTCAATATAACAAGTATGTAGATGGCATACAATTTTTCAGAAAGTACAGAAAGAATGAGGAAAGAGCACATGCAGAATTCCCTGTCCACAGGCTTTGGTGTGAATAACAGTTGTGTAGCTGCAAATGACCAAATGATTAAGGCATCATGTGAAGATAGAAATGAAAATGAAAATATAACATTTGAGAATGCTATGTTTGAACATAATGCTAATAACAATGCTCAACTAGGTTGTTCACCAATGAAGGACGCTAGTGTAAGGATCAATGATGACTCCCATGCCAAGTTTGAGGTATCTAGTTATGAAAACAATGATGTGGTTATGGACAACAATGAATATTTGCTTGAATGGGCTTGTGGAGATAATTGTGAGTATCGTGCACAAGATAGAGAAGAAATAAGCAAACAGAGGGGCATTTCCATGTTTGAATCATTGCCTTTTATTCAGACACATGGAGATGATGAAGAGCAATCAGAGATTGAAACAAGTGCTAGTGTTGATTGTGACTGTTCTTCATTTGATTATAGTTTTGCTTATGGCACACAGACTGATACTCCTCCACACAAGGAATTCATTGGTAATGAAAATACATGTTCTTCTACCCATGAACCAGTGGCATACCATAATGAAGCTGAAACACTTGGATCAATCTCTTTTGACACATATAGTGATAAGAATCTATTTGAGTGTGGTGAAAGTCATGGCACTATTGTTGATGTGGATTCTAATTTTCATCCTAATGAAGGAGAAACCAACATACATCATGAAGGTTATTGTAGGGAGGTGCCAAGATTTGATCCTTTCCAATTTGGTTTAACTGATGATTGTGTGCATGAGGTGCACAATTATGGATTTGAAAGCTTTATCTTTGATATGCCAGCTTATGATCAAATGAGGCCTGATGCTCCTAGTGGACTTTGAGTGCTTTCAATTTTCAATCCAGCTAGGAGATCATTTTGTAATGCATATTGCTAATACAAATGATAACATGTGTTATATTTCATTTGAATATGCATTGTTTGATAAATATAACATTCACATGTTGCTTGATGTTGATGGTTGTTTGCATAAGGTTGAAAGTGACAAGCTAAATAAGAGGGTTGAATATGCAAATGACAAGGGTTGTTTGTGGGTGAATCATGGCAGCATTTTCAGGCTTGATCCAGTGATACTAGATGAAAATAGGGTATTTGACAAAGGGAGATACAAGTCTTTTCTTTCTTGGTGGCCCAGGGCCACCAAGTATGATTGGTGATGCAGATTGGTGCAGTATTTGACTCTGTGCCCAATAGATAAGGGACTGGTCTGCATCCCAGAGATCTGTGGTTCTCGCCATGCCTACAAGAGGCATGCGTCCCCAGATAGAGCCAATGTTGGTGCCTGCATGGACATTCAGGTTTCAAGCATTTAAATTTGTAGGCACCCTCCCAAAAAATCCAAAAAATTCTAAGTCTTTGGGCCTCCTCAGTATGTCTCCAAATATCAGTCATCTTGTTAAGTCATATTTCCAATATGACCTGATATTCTGAAGGGGGGGTCATATTTCCAATATTAGTCATCTTGTGAAGATCACCTCGATAGTGTGGACATCAATTTTTCATGAGGGGTGATATCTGCCTGTCTGGCGACCTGATATTCCGATGGGGGGGTGATATTTCAAGTATCAGTCATATTCAAAGATCACCCCAATGTTGCGTCAATGCTATAGTCTGACCTGATATTCCTGTGGGAGGGTGATATTTCCAAACATCAGTCATATTTTGAATATCACCCTTGCCACTGAATATCACCTTATGCAACATGATGATGATGCCATCAGGATTGGTGGGATGCATCATGTGGTCTTCGACATGACAGTTACTATCAACAGCTTTGATGAGGATCCCCCCAATCGCTGATGAGGATATGAAGATAATGATGACATGAATATGATCAGGTGGATCATCGGTGAAGTATTTGACATAAATATGATGAGGAGGATCTTCCTCCGATGCATCAGGATGCACTGTTGAGGTTGGATATCAGGGTGATATTTCCTGGGGGGTGATGTGAAATATCAAGGTGATATTTCATATCAGGATATCATGCATGAGGATCATCAGCAGGAGGTTCATCGATGGCACGGGTCATGATGATGGGGTCTTGGCAGATGGTTCATTGGTCATGCAAGGTAAAATTATGTGACATCATATGTGCTCACGGCCTAGTTCATAAAGTGTTGAGGAGGCCGCTGCGGGGTGAATGTGGGATAATTAGTTCCCACATGATTTGAAAAGCATGCATCTGCATCTTGGCAGGAAAATTTCTAAAGATCACTGTCCACTACATTTCCCAAGGCCGCGGGTTGGTATGCCATTAATGGCGGATGTTATAGGGTATGGGTGAAGGCATGGATGGATCAAGTACTTGATTGAAGTTGTACATCCTTGAGAGGCGGTGCAGGGCTCTAGACCAACCACTCCATGTCTCCTCTACCTGTTGCATTCAATGTTTGAGCACCATTTCTCATGATCTACTGTATCTGGCAAATTTTGGGTTGCCATGTGATTAATGATGAGTACCTTCCTGCTGTATATAGCAGGTTGTGTGACTCATATTCAAGGTTGTTGAAGACTTGGGCAATTTTTTTATGTGAATAATGAAAGACAAAGCATTTCTTTGGCTGTTCTATCTCATTTTAGAGTTTATGAGTTGCATTATGAATGTATTTTGCACATATGTTCAGTTTCATGGTTGTCTTGTATGAAAAATGCTCTTATGCATGTGTTTGGTTGCTTGTCTCCATGTGTTGTATACATTTCCTTCTTTTGAATTTGGCTGCTAAGGGTTTCTCACATTTTAGGATATAGATGTCTGTATCACATGCTTGATCTCTAACTTCCATTCAAGGAGTGGATTAAATTGTTTTAGGTTAAGTATGGAGAAGGTTGTATGTTAGCTGGGATATATGTAAGTAGAGGCAGCTAAATACCCATTCTTGGGTGGTATTTGTAAGGCAAATACCAATTCTAACCCCTTGAAACTTGAATGCCAGTTGCAAACCATTCTTTTATATACTTCTAGTTGACTCCTTGCCCTAAGATAGGCACTGGTCTGCTGCTGGGTTAGTAGTTATGATCTAAAACCCCTTGTCTTGCATCCAAAACATTAAATCCATCATTTCATAATCCCAACCTGTTAGTTTGTAGGAGTAGGATTAGGACCCCTACACACTCTCATCCTCAACTAGTTAGATATGTCCAAGAAGGTTGCCAAACTTGTGATGTATCATGCACATCTTGGTCCACACATGAGTATTCTGCTTGTTGTTGTCCAGCTAAATCTTCCTATCATTAGGCTAGTCAAGGTCAAATCTTTAGCTATAGGGATATCCCCTTGGTGCAGTAGAACCAGAAGTGAAGGGGAGGTAGCTCATGCAACCTCCTGTATTAGTTGGCTAAATCTGCATGTGCATTGGAACTGGCAAACCCTCTGCTGATTTAGAAAAAAAACCAACAGGTCCAATGAAGGACTATCCAACCACATAGCCTTAACTATGCAATCTCATAATCCCAATAGAAATAGAATGGAAACACACACATAATAGTTGAAAAACATAATATCCACAATCATAGGACACAAGAATTATCCTAGGAAAACCCTCAAAGGGAAAAAACTAGCCTTCCAAAGATTACTTCTCATTATATTTGATTTCAAAATCTCATTACATATGCCTCTAGGGATTTTCATGTGCTAGGCTACAACCTAGGCTTACAAGAGGTTTATAGAAACACAACACAACATCACATCTGCATCATTCTTCCATGTTCTTTGTCTTCCTTCTTCTCCTTCCTCTACTCTTTGCTCTGTATCTTCTTCTACTCTCCGCTGTCTTCTACTTCTGTTCCTCCTTTCCAGAAACAATCTCAAGTCATGCTTATATATCATTTTCAAGTCTTCCAAATCATCCATGATGGCTTCCTAGATCATTTGCGTCAGCCACAAGGTGGCATATAACTCTATGTTACACGAAACGTGTAGTCGGCCTTGTTTACACAAGTCAACCCTAAATCATATGCGGTGATGTAGGAATGAAATAACACCATGCTCTTCATATCATAAGCTCTACTAGACCCAATTTACCTTCTCCCAAATGTTCTTTTTGGCACACACTTCTGCACACACGACACAATCACTCAAACACACCATGTTATCTTTGTAGCTACTTATCCTCTCATGCTTTAGCTCTAGACCCTATGTAGTATCAGAGAAGGGAGATATCATCATGCAGATCAAGCGATGAATAGTATATGACTTGTAAAACCTTATGATGCATTCCTCTTACTAGTTCATGCTTCTTCTTTCTGGTACAAGCAATCAAACAATGATGTTGGTGCGCTTAAAAAATATAGTCACCCTATCTTGACATAGAACATTGAAAAACATACTTGTGGTACTTTATATCCTTTCAAACCTGAACATGTCTTTCTTCTACCTTTGCTTTACATAATCTCCAAATTGCCAAGTCATACATGCAACTGCAGTGAAATGTGGCAACTTTGAGTTTCACACCTGATTACCTTACACTGTGATAGCCCTGTTTCCATTCTAGTGACTTTGGATGTCCTTGTAGTAACTCTTATTCTCTGAAACTTAGATCATACATACCTCATAGCTGTCTCTATCTAACTTTCAAGTTGTGAGGCCATATCTTCATTTGTGGTAGAATGTGGTAGGCTCTGCTGACACCCTCTAGTTACTAAAGAGAAAAACCCCTAGTGACTTAGATAAACTAAAATAACTTCTAGATGCTCTTGCATCACCAATCTATTATGGAAAATTTTCTAAACTCACACTATGTTTTGTTGGACCTTTTGAGATCCTTGAGAGGATTGGTCTAGTCACTTATTAGCTTGCCTTGCTGCCTAGTCTCTCGTGGATACATGATGTATTTCATGTTTTAATTCTTAGACTGTATATTCCAAATGTGACACATGTGCTTGATTGGGGTGCCCTATAGGTTGAGAAGGGTAGATAACTTTCTTTAGAACATGTCTATATATTGTAGCATCATAGGATGACACTTTAAGGTTGAGACTTGGATTAAGTAAGGGTTGAGTAGGACCCTCTAAATAATTCCACAACTACTTGAGAGGATGTCGGATTGCTGAATATCCTTTATTCTCACCTTTTTTAAGTCTTCCATGAGGAAGCCTAGTTTTCAGGGGGATGTAGTTCCTCTAGAACTTGTGCCTTGTCACCAATTGAATTTTATTTAGATATGCTAATATTATTAGTGATGATATTATATTATTCCATCGACGTGTTTTTGATAAAGTTTTGTATTGGCATCTAGATTTCTAACTATGGATTCATATGTTATGAGCTTATTGGACTTTACACAATTACTATTCCATTGCTTTTATTATATATTATATAGATGTGGTTATTTTATTTGGTTAGTATTTTGGATTATTGTTGGCTATTGCATTGTTATGTTCATGGATAATGATTCATGTTAGATATGATGTTTAGTTGATTCATATGATATGATGTCATGTTGGGTGTTTATGATTTTATTTATCTATTTTATATGGTGTAGGTATGCCTGATGTTTGAACTGAGTGTGTAGGTTAAGGTTATTCCCCAATGGTGGTTATATAGAAGACATTCATATTGGAGAAAACTTGTTGTTAACCTTTATCTCACTTAGTTTGAGTATGAGATGGATCTTGTGTATCCCTATGTAAAATTAGATTTGAATCAATGGTGATTCTATAATCTGCATGTTGTGAAAACCCATAAAGTGTGGGTATGTCCTTTGCACATGGTTATTTTATCTTATTTAGTTGTATTTAAAATTACATTGAAATAGGTATTTTACACATTTGTAAAAAAAATATTAATTGTACTTTAGTAGAAAAGGTATATGGTATTTTATTATTCTAGGTGAAAAGAAAATTAAAGTAAATTCGATTGCTTTACAAAATTATAATAATTTGCATAAGGAAAATAGATTTTCTTTACTATTGAAAATATAAATTAATTAAAATGTTAATAGAAATAATTATTCTTAAGTCATTTGAAATGTATTAGCTTTACCCTATATAATGAGTGTGGAAAAACCTTTAGAATTATTTAATTTTTAAAAAACCAATTTTAAAATATCTAGTTTAAGTGGGAAAAGGAAGAAAAAAAGGGGAAGGGGTTTAGGGAATTTTGACAAAACGAATATAGGTTTGTATTTTCATTTTCATTTTTTCAAACTCTTTCTCAAACCCTCTTCTTGTGTCATTAGAAAATAATTTTTGAAAGATTGAAGGGAAAGTTTTAAAAATTGCTTTAAGTGGATTTTTCTTGTAGTGGAGATTGTTTGTTGTGACAAAGGATTGTTTAGTGGTGTGCTTGTTTCAAAAAAAGGAATTCTCCACCATTGTGTGAGATTTGGTTGGAAGGTATTTTCCCTCTTTGTTTATGCTTTATAATTTGAATTGAAATAGAAATTATCCATTACCATGCCTAAAATAGGTGGCTGCAAATGGCTTTTTTTGTAGGAGTTAGTTTGAATTATAATTGTATGTTGTGATCTCCATCTTTATATTTATGCTTTGAAATTGTAAATGTCCAAAATAGAGCCATTACTATTGATGTAGAGGTAAAACGCAATGGGAGCTTACAAATGGGAAGGAGGAGTCACTAACACAACCAACATGTTATAATACCTATCGGCTTATCATCATCATCATATTTCTTGCAAACAAAGACAACATCATCATATTCCGAAGAGGCATGAAATATCCTCCTGCTGACTACTGTTCACTTCCTTATCGCCTTTCGCCTTTCGCCTGTTAGCAGCATCATCATATTCGGCAAGCGCAAACATCCTCCTGATGTTCACTGTTCACTTAGCGCCAAACTCTATCTTCATCATCATGATGTTCAGCATCACCTTCATCAGCAGGATATAAAATATCCGGTTCCCTCCGATATATCCTGATGACGACAACTTCAAGCACCCTTCCTTCGATGCTTACGTCACCCCGATATCTGACTACTCCAACAACATCATCATGATATGACTTACCTGGTCATATTGAAACATCCTGATGATGTTAACCAAACTTTGTGCCGATGACTTACACCGATGCCAAAACACTTAGCGGCAGTAGGATAAACTTGCATAGGGTGATATTCGCAATATCCTGATGACGATGACGTCACATGCACCTGATGATGATGTCACGCAATATCCCGATGATGACCCCTCCGGTCCTTAGCCAAAAAAATGAACTTTCACTTCCGCATACGATAGCGATATGCGGATGATGGATACACACAAAAGATGATCCTGACGACGATATACACACTGGGTATCTATCCAACCTATATCATCCTGATGCACTTGAAACATACAATCTTCATCAGCTTCATAACCCGATCCAGATAGCGATATACTCACAGATGACGATGCGATTCACTCCGTCTGGAAAAGCACATGCAGACCCCTCTATATCCTTCAGCTGCATGCAAACTCACAGAACCGCACAATTTCACAAAGAAAACATGATGATCGGGCCAGATCACCTTCAGATCAAAACTTAACAGTTTATCTTCCTAAACCTAGCACATGAGGATGCTAGGTTGATTCACAGCATGCTACCAATCGATCTCTCAAACAGTGAAATGCATAAACAGAAAACTAAAATACAACCTAAACTAACATGCATGACCATTCCACCGATTCACAGAATCAACCGGTGGAAGGGTTGAAAGAATCCATCAACTTGTAATCAGAACAGAAATCAAAACATAAACAACTGATAACCAGATAATGCAATTGATAAGATCTTATTCAGATGAAACACAAATGTCCTGTTTCTACAATGTCTGGACTGATCTCTGGATTTCACTCAATCACCAGTACAACATAACACAACTACTACTCTCTCTGGTATGATTATGATCTATTATGATCTCAAACCCTAACTGATCTGAGTTATTTATAACAATATCCTACGAGTACTACCAACTCGATTCCCAGCGGCTGGGAGGATCCAACCGAACATACAACAGAACAGCTGTCCAAACAAACTATCTAAAAATAGAAAAGTATGGTCAACATGACCTTATTACATGCATTGGTCTTATACGACCTTCTTTGAAACATTAACAAGACTCAAAACAAACTAACTGCCTCATGGAGGCCAGCTGTCAGGTAGGTGCTCCTGCACCAACTATGGCAAACTTTGTGTAGAATTCTCTTTCCTAATTTATTTGAGAATCTTGTTGTTGTGCATGTTATGCATAAGAGGGTAGTTTCAAAGTTTGTAAATTCCTTTTTAAGTTAGAAAATGGCAAATTTTAAGGTTGCATTCAACTCCATTAATGGAGGAATGGAAAATATTATGGTTTTACAAGTCTTGGGAAATAAATGTAAAAAATTGCATTTTAGGTCTTAATTGAATGTTTTATTTTGTGAAAAGGATAGTCTCCCTTATAAATTGGAATCTTGCATCTTTCAGTGATGCGCTATAAAAATTATTTTATCAAATTCCATGCCATGCCTAAATCATGAATTTGGGGTGTTGGATTTATAGGATTGAAGTATAGAGTAGGAAAGGAGTGAACTCTCAGCATTTTCCATGATACAAAGGGATCACTAGATAGAGTCGGGGTAGATTTTTAAATCAAGTGATAATGTAATGTACATGGGTTAATAAAATGATTAATAAAGATTTGTCATGCCATGATTGAATGTCTTGTATGGGTTTGACCTTGGCTGTCAAAGTACATGTTGCATTTTGGAAGTTGGAGAATGACATGGAGTATCCTCATAGGAGGAAGACCTACTCCTAATTCACTATGGAGCCATTGTGCTACTATGATGGCAATCCTTGTCTTGTCTCTAGGTCCTCACCCTTACCTTCAATCAGATTTTGCATTCAGTGTGTTTTGATCATGTATGTGTGTTCTTATCAGATTGCTGTATTTTAGTGCATTCATGTGAATGTGGTACATTGCATATATGTTGAGTGGTGTGTGTGTTGTCATATTCCCTTGTCTTATGTTGTGTGTGTTCTTATACCCATGAAACCATCTCTCAGCTCAATGGGGTGGTCCAAAGGGTTCCATGTTGTTTGGTGGTATTATACCACCATTGGGGACCACATGGACTTTTGAGCTACTTGGAGAGTGTGCTGAGAGTATTCTCCTTTGATGGCATGGTGAGTTTCTAGAGGTAGATGTTATTTCCATTATTTCATTTTTAATTATGTAATTTCCTTAATTACTATATTGAAAACTATTCCCTTTAGGAGGCTCTCATGTGGCCAAGTCAGAGATCACAGTCCCTTAAACATGTGTCTTGAACCATATCTAAACAACACAAAAATTGAGGATGTTATGCCTTGCCAAGTACAAAAATTGTGCTTGCTATTTTTTATGCCTTAGTGTTTTAGCACTCTTTTTTGCATCTTGGACTGCATAGTTTGAAATTGCATCCAACTAGGTTTTTTGGCCCAAACTACCAATTCTAGTAGGTCCTTAAAACCTGAAGTGCAATAGGTCAAGATTTTGAAATTTCATCAGACTTTGCATAGTGCATGTTGTAGTTAGCTTCTAGATTATGAGGTTGCATGTAATCTAGAGTTTGGAGTTCATTTGCACTTTGTAGATATGGAAAATACAAATGGTTTCTAATGTTCAAGGTAATTCTGATGCAGAGAAAGTATTGGTAGATGTCGACTGATCAGGAAAGTACTGTACACTAGCCATGTATCCAATAAAAATTTTCCTGAGCTGACATAAAAAAAACCCTATTTTTGTAACCGACATAAGGCTTGATAAAAGTAGCTAAGGGTTAGGTTTTGGTTGAGATATTGTATTGTAGCATATTGCAGTGGTATTGAGTTGTAGGGATTACTAGTTGTAATCAGTTTGATTTACCAGATAATAATATTGGACTCTCTGTTGGTGGATGTAGCCCGAGTTTGGGTGAACCACGTTAAAACTTGTCTCTCGCTGTTATTATTTCTATGTATTTTTCATTCCTCTGTTTAATCTTTATTTGCATTTAATTGATAGCTTCTACCAGCTAACCCTAATAAGTGGTATTAGAGTAGGTTGTGATTATCATCTACAAGAAAGTCTCATGGTTGAGTGGGGCAATGGCAGATGAGGGTAAATTGAAGGTCGATAAATTCAATGGGCAGAACTATCAGTTATGGAAGATGTAGATGGAGGATTACCTCTATCAAAAGGATTTATGGATGTCGTTGGAAGGAGTAGCCAAGAAACCAACAATAATGACAGATGAGGATTGGAATCTTCTTGACAGAAAGGCACTAGGAACCATTTGGTTGTCCCTGGCACCATTGGTGGCATTCAATATAACGGAAGCGAAGACAATAGATGGTCTGATGAAAGCTTTGGCTAAATTGTATGAAAAACCCTAAGCCTCAAATAAGGTATTTCTCATGAAGCGTTTGTTTAATCTGAAAATGGTTGAAGGTGGATCTGTGATAGATCATTTAAATAAATTTAATACGATTGTTAGTTAATTGACTTCTGTAAATGTAAAATTTGATGAAGTTAGAGCTCTCTCGATATTATGTTCATTGCCTAAAAGCTGGAATAGTTTGGTAATGGCAGTTAGTAACTTTGATTCTAGTTCAAATAGCCTAAAATTTGATGATGTTGTTGGTGTTATTCTGAGTGAAGAAATTCATAGGAAAAGCTCAGGTGGATCCACATCAGGTAGTGTTTTGAATGCAGAAAGCAAGGGCAGATCAAACGAGAGAGGAAAAGGTTTTGGAGGTCATGGGAAGTCACGAGGAAAATCAAAGGACAAGAGATCCCAATCCAGAGGATAGAAGGATTGCTGGTACTATGGGAAACCAAGTCATCTAAAGAAAGATTGCTGGTCTCGGAAGAATAAAGAAGGAGACAAACAAGAAGGCAATAAAGAGGCAAATGTGGTAAGTAATAAGTTTGAAGATGATGCTTTGATTCTTTCCCTAGATAATGCTGATGATTCATGGGTTTTAGATTTAGGGGCCTCATTTCATGCTATGCCCCATAGAAGTTATTTTCTTGATTATGTCCAAGGGGATTGTGGGCTGGTTTATTTGGGAGATAACGAACCCTATCAGATTGTTGGAAAGGGAAGAATTAAGATTAAGTTGCAAAATGGGAATCATTGGCTACTACAAGAGGTAAGGCATGTTCCAAGGCTCAGTAGGAATTTAATTTCAGCAAGCCAGCTAGCTAAAAATGGTTGCTTTGTTACATTTACTGATAAAAATTGGAAGATTTCAAAAGGTGCCTTAATAGTAGCAAAAGGTGTGAAAGTAGGCACCTTATATCTTTGTACATGTCATACTATTCCTTCTACTCTAGCTATTGCAGAGAAAAAATAAACAGGTTTAGGAACAATTGCTGCAGGTTCGCAGGAAGAGACTGAAATAGTTGTTGTAGGTTCTGAGACAACGCTATGGCATAACAGACTTGGGCATATCAGTGAAAAAGGTATGAAGGTACTTCATTCTAAGAAAGTTTTACCAGGTCTGAAATGTATTAATATGGATTTCTGTGAAAGTTGTGTGTATGGAAAACAAAAGAGTGTCAATTTTCTCAGAGATGGGAAGCAAAAGAAAGATGAAAAGTTGGAGCTTGTGCATACAGATGTATGGGGACCAGCTCAGGTATCTTCTCTCTGTGGCTCTCAATATTATGTTACATTCATAGATGATGCAACTAGGAAGGTATGGATTTATTTCCTTAGGCAGAAATCTGATGTATTTGAAACATTTAAGAAATCGAGAAGCTTGGTTGAGAATGAGATGCGTAAAAGATTAAAATGTCTCAGATCTGATAATGGTGGTGAGTATTGTAGCAAAGAATTTGAGGATTATTGTTCCTTTAATGGAATCTGTAGGTAGAAAATGGTTCCAGGGACTCCACAGGAGAATGAAGTGGCTGAACGCATGAATAGGACAATAATGGAGTGTGCAAGGACCATGAGATTGCATGCTAGGCTGCCTTTAAACATGTGGATAGAGGTTGTCAACACTGCTGTATATTTAATTAATAGAGGTCCTTTAGTTCCTTTGGGCTGTGGTATTCCAGAGGAAGCATGGACAGATAAGAAGGTGAGTTATTCTTTTCTCAAAACCTTTGGATGTGAATCATTTGCACATATAGATTCTGAAAATAGAACCAAGCTGGATGCAAAATCAAAAAAAGATACATTCGTTGGATATGGCATTGATGAATTTGGCTATAGGCTTTGGGATTTTGAAAATCAAAAAATGTGAGAAGCAGGGATGTTATATTCAATGAGAAGGTGTTGAATAAAGATCAGTTGTAGGAGCATGATAAGAAAGAAAAGGATTATGTGGTGCTGGATGATACTCCAAATAGTGATGTTCTAGTGGTTCCTCATGCTCCACAACAGCAACAAGAAATACCACAAACTCCAGTGAATGTTAGATGGTCAACAAGGCTAAGTAGACCTTCTGAAAGGTTTTCTCCCTCTTTGTATTCTATTTTGTTAACAAATGCTGGTGAACCAGAAGGGTATGATGAAGCTATACAGGTGGATACATAGGTTTAGTGGGAGCTTGCAATGAAAGAAGAAATGGACTCCTTGCTAAAAAATTAGACTTGGAAATTATGGAAGTTGCTTATAGGTAAAAAGGCTTTACCAAACAAATGGGTTTATTCTTACTGTTTTAAGTATTGTGGCTGCTGAAGATTTGCATTTGGAATAGCTAGATGTGAAAACTACTTTTCTCCATGGTGATTTGGAGGAGGAGATATACATGGAACAGCCCCAAGGATTTGAGTTCAAAGGTAAGGAGAAACTGGTGTGTAGATTGAAGAAGAGTTTGTATGACTTGAAACAATCACCTCAGCAATGGTATTTGAAATTTGATAGTTTTATGGCTGAGCAAGGCTATAGTCGGTGTAATTTTGACCATTGTGTTTATTTTAAGAGGTTAGATAATGACAGCTACATTATTTTATGTTTATATGTTGATGACATACTTGTAGCTGGGTCTAACATGGATCACATAAGAGAGTTCAAATAGCAGTTAGCACAGTCATTTTCTATGAAGGATTTGGGGGCAATAAAACAAATCCTTGGTATGAAAATTTGTAGAGATAGGAAGAACAAAAAATTGACTCTATCTTAGGCTGATTATGTTGAAAGGTGTTGTAGAGATTCCATATGGAGAATGCAAAAGCTGTTAGCACACCTTTGCCTAGTCATTTGGAATTGACTAAGGAGATGTGTCCTAAGACACCAGAGGAGGAAGAAAAAATGTCCAAGGTACCATATGCTTCAGCTGTAGGAAGTGTAATGTACGTCATGGTATGCACGAGACCAGATGTTGCACATGTTGTAGGAATCATAAGCAGGTATATGAGTAATCCCGTATTGGAGCATTGGAATGCAGTAAAATGGATTCTCAGATATTTGAGAGGTACATCCAATAAACACTTATGTTTTGGGGGCTCTAATACTAATTTAGCAAGCTATGTAGACTCATATTTGGCAAGGGATATTGATACCAGGCAGAGTACTATAGGTTATGTCTTTATTGTAGGTGGGACAGTGGTGAGTTGGATCTCACGGTTGTAAAAGGTGGTTTCTTTATCCACCACAGAGGTAGAGTATGTAGCTACAACAGAGGCAAGCAAGGAGATGATATGGTTGCAATCTTGCATGGAAGAATTGGGCAAACAATAAGCTAATAGTTCTTTGTATATAGACAATCAGAGTGCCATACATTTTGCAAAGAAATCTTCCTTGCATTCAAAGACCAAACACATACAGTTGAGGTATCACTTTATTCGGTCAGTGTTGGATGATGGACAGTTAAGGCTGGAAAAGATACATACAGATGAAAATCTAGCAGATATGTTTACAAAGGTAGTGATAAGGGAGAAGTTGAGCTCCTCTTCAGCTTCAGTTGGTCTTCAAGACTAAAACAATAAAATCAAAACAACAAAGTCTAGGGTGCTTATTTCCAATGGGAGCTACAAGCACAGCGGTGTTGTCTAGGATTAGTCTCCAAGTGGGAGATTGTTTGGTGTGGAGCCTGATCAGTCTCCAAGTGGGAGATTGTTGGTAGGTGTCGACTAATTAGGAAAGTACTATACACTAGCTATGTATCCTAGTCAGGGTTCGGGAGCTAACATAAAAAAACCTTATTTTTGTAACTGACATAAGGCTTGATAAAAGCGGCTAAGGGTTAGGGTTTTGGTTGAGATATTGTATTGTAGAATTTTATAGCGGTATTGAGTTGCAAGGATTGCTGCTTGTAATCAGCTTGATTTACTGGATAATAATATTGGACTCTGTTGGTGGATGTAGCCCGAGTTTGGGTGAACCACATTAAAACTTGTCTCTCGCTGTTATTATTTCTGTGTATTTTTCATTCCTCTATTTAATCTTTATTTGCATTTAATTGATATCTTCTACCAACTAACCCTAATAGAAAGGGCTCAAACACAAATCACTTGACACATTTCTCACAATGACCCATTATAAGCAATGTTTGTTGCATCCTAGTACAATTTGGCACTTTGATCCTAAAACCTAATGGCACTTAACAAAGAGGAAACAACATGGAACATGATATTCTTGGATTTTCAGTCGTTTTACAACATGTATCAATGATCTACTACACATTCATAACCCAACCTTGCATAGATTTCATTAAACCCTCATGGAACTAGGGTTTTAGGATTGTTTTCTTGCAAAAGAGAGCATACTGTCATTGATTCCTCACACATGAAAACTTTTAAAGGCTTGAGCCCAAAAGGGTCTTTAGATATCTTTAAAACATAACTTTCTACCAATTTTCACAACTTTTTGATGGCGGAAAACAAAGATATGAAATTTTCTAGGTCGCTGGAAACCCTAGTCCAGGCTCAGACCTACTCTTAGTAAGAATGCCATAACTCACACAAAACTCAACATAAATGCATGAAACTAAAGGTATTTGTAAGGTAAGACACATAACTAAATTTCCAAGATGTGTTAAGGTCTATACCAGGCCATACAGATCTATACCATGCATGTGTTGATAACTGAGAGGGGGGGTGAATCAGTTATCCTAATTATTTCTTCTTTCTGAATTTTCTTATTAATCAATGCAACATTAAATCAAACAAAACATAACCATGAAAATAGAGATACACATGACACAATATTTTTGACGTGGAAACCCTATTAAGGGAGAAAACTACGAGGTGATTAACCCAAAGATTATTCTCTGTTAGAAGAATAAGGAGATACAAAATGGCACTTGCCAATTAGGGCTTACTGCCCGAGCACACTGCTCACAAGAGGCACACTGCCTACAAAAGACTCACTGTCTACAAAAAGAATGTAATACAATACTTGAACTAATTGGAAGCATCTGCAAATGCTGGAGTTCAGTTTTGGTTAAGCTCAGTACACTGATCTGCTGCACTTCATCTTTCCTCTTTTCTTTTGCTGTGTTTCTTTCACATACTAGACCTTGTTTACTACTTCTGCTCTGTACTACTTCTTTTCTTCGCATACAAAAACATACAACATTTCACCTCACAACTAAATCCATCATGTATATATATATCCGCACAAGTGGTTTCATCACCTTTCAAGTCAGCACCCAGAATAGTCAATTCTTTTCACAAACTTTGATATGTCGGCTGAATCCTTCCACACCAAGTAATGCGGATCAGAACTATGCTTGTATAAATCATTAATCATGTTGGTCAAACATGATTCATGCCTTCACAACCTTTACCACCATTAGTAATACATCCAAAAAATAGTCTGATGTTCTGTCAGTCAGTTCTTCCTCTATTCACACTATTACTCAGGAACCCGGTACTCAAGCATTCATATCTTTTACCTCATCTATCACCAAAGGCTACAACGTTGGAATCTATCACTCAAGGTAGTCCTCTTGACTTCCCTAAAACCAAACTTTACCAAGATACTTCCTCTAAGAGATCCGGACCAATCTATCAGACCTTGCCACATGCTCTGTTCTTGTTTACCAGACCATAATAATCTTCATTCTGACTTCCGGTAGAGACACACCATGTCCTACGGATGTGTGGGATGACCTTTGTTGCCATCAATGACAACAAACATGAATCCATATAGTGTCTCTTTCCAACAATCTCCCCCTTTGGCATTGATGGCAACACTTAGTGAAAAATGACTAAGTGTTTACACTATGCTCCCCCTTGGCTAATGCTCTATTTTTATATACATTTTCCGAAGCTCCCCCTTAGTTGGATTCCTCATTTTTCACTGCCCCTCACTCCCCTTTTGACATCAATGGCAAAGGGTAGGGTCCGCATATCAAAAATTACAAAATTTTAACTGTACTTAGCCGCATAAATATATATATGTGGAATACTTACATAAACTGTAGTATATCTGTAAAAGTTGTTTTTAGTTGGATGAGTTTTACAACCCAACTTTGCTTCATTCTATCTAGAATTGAGATGTGACAACTCAACAAAAATGCAAAAGCTTCTGCCCTCTTAAGATCTGTCAGATCATTGGTCTGGGCGGTAGTTTGAGCATCACTTATGGCCTCATGCATGGCCTCTAACTTAGGGATAATAATCCTTCTAAGTTCTCCCATCCAGTTAATTAAGTTCTTCCTTTCCTTCTCAAAATTCTTTATTGCATTTGTGATTGCAATAGTTTGACACTCTTGATTTATTATGGAGGAAGAGAGAGGATCAAAACTTTGAGACAAACTTAGTAGTTTATCCTCTTGCTCTTTTATCTTTTTCTCAATCTCTGCAGTTGCTTTGGACCAGGAGATACAAAATTTATAAATTTCACCGCCATCCTTAAGAGCATTTTCGAAGCTCTTTATTCCAATACTCATATTTCTCCTATCATTAGTGATTAATCCTTGTACCTCTGAGAATCTCTTATCCAAAAACTCCTTCCGAACCTTTTCTTCAGCTGATTTTTCTAGAGAATCAAAATGTGTATTAACACCGCTGACTAAGGTTTTGAGATTACTAGAAGAGGAGGCTGTGGGATCCTTCTGAAAAGATGGCATGATCTTTTCTAGCACTCTGGATGCAGCTTCTATCAACTCATAGTCTTCCATATGAGACTTTAGGAGTTTTTCATTTGCCTTAGCATTCGCAAATGAAGCTATCTTCATTGTCTGTACCGGAGAAAGAGAACCAAAATTGAATGGACCTTGTAGAAGCTCTGGTTCATCAATCTCTAATGTTTCTTTGCTCAGAAATTCTTGGACAGTTTGTGCAGTGTCTCTTTCCAGAGACAGATGTTTCTTCTCTTCTGCAGTCTTGGAGCTGTCCTTTGGAATTTTCTCTCCCTCTACATTCCCACCACTAGCAGTTGTGGTTTTCTCTGGTGAAGTCTTTTGTCCTTTTGTAATCTTTGCACTGTCACCTTCTTTTTCCTTCACCTCTGCTTCTTTCTCCTGTAACTTCTCTTCTTCTTTGGATCTAGAGACTGTAGGGGAAACCGGAGGAGAAATGTTGGTATGTTCAGGGCTCACCTCTTCTGTCACTTTCTCAGAAGTTTCTTCTGCAACACTTGTGGTTGAAGGATTAGTACCCAAGTCCTCTACAACAGGAAGATTAAATCTTTTGAAGGCCTTCCGGAGGATCTCTTCTGTATCCTTGGCCACCTTGTCAGTCTCACCAAGCATGAGCTAATTCATCCTTGCTTTTCTCCTGAACTCATCCTTGCAGTCTTTGAATATTATGTTCATTGTCTTGGGATCAATTGGAGGATATAGCTGAATAGCTATCTGTTCCCGGATCTCAAGATCTTTAGCTTGGGCAGTGTTCTTTCTTGATTCTAGTTCCTTCTCCAAGTTTTTAGGGATCAGAGATATAATTTCGATAAATGCTTTGTTGTAAATATTTAAGAACTTGACTGTGGCTTCCTCCAGAATCTTTCTATCTACTTCATTACAATCATCATAGAATTCTGTTAGGGGTTGAAGGTTGCCATCCATAGTGACTACTTTTACTACATCATCTAAGGAGAGAGTAGGTTTTTCAACAAATTTCTCTTCCTTCTCTTCTTCTCCTTGACCGTTAGAGTGTTTACCGGATGATTTCTTCTTCTATTTCTTTATCTCCTTTACCCCCTCATCTGATTTGGTTTCCTCTTCATCTTTCTGACTTGCATAAGCCCTTGTGGCTTTTATTTTAGACCTTTTCTCTCCTTTACCGGATGTTCGACCTTCCGGTTTTGATGTTTTTTAGCTTTTGGTTGTGACAGGTGTAGATCCTTTTGATGATCTGGTCCGGGTTGAGGTTTCCACTAGAGTACTTTTCTTGCTTTTCTTTTCTGCCTCTTTCTTCTCTTCCTCAGCCTTTCACCTCTTTTCCCGGTTGGCATCAAGTGCCTCCTTTGAGATGCCTAGACCTTGGGCAATACTCTCTACTTCTTTTCTTACTTTTCTCTTGATTTCTAGCTGTCTGAGTTCCACATGAATCTTTACACTCAGTTCCTCAAAGGTTCCAAACCTTTCTGCCTTTGGATCTTTAGGCTGACTCAGCATGTGTTGAACATGCAGTTCCACAATCTGTTCATCAACTTCATACCCCATGGGCATGATCCATACAGTTCTTGGTTCTACTGCCTCCATTAGGCACTGATCTGTTTCTACCATAAAGCATACTGTGTCTTTGTATTTTTCAACAAGAGACTAGGGAATTCTTTCTCTTGCTTGCATCATGCTCTGAAAGTTCTTGAAATATCCCCACAGGGCTGTATTTCTTGCTTTGGCATCCCCAAGTCCATGTAAATAATCTCTGATCTGGACTGCAACTGGTTTGTCATTCTGCCATACCCATCCACTTGATCTGGGCAGCTCATTCATGAAGTAGAAAAATAGACACAATATTAGTGTACCATACTTGAAAGAATTCTTTTTGTCCTTTTTGATCTTTTGTAAATTTTCCATTAATTGGTTTAAAAGAAGTTCACAGAGATCATAATCTGCATTCTTTCTCAGCATCTCATAGGCAGTATATACTGCAGTTCCGAATACTAAATTCTCCCTACTGGAGTGATAAATCTTGTATCCTATTATCATAGATGCAAACTTGATATCCGGGTCAGAAATATCTTCAATGGTCATTGCCCTCTTATCAAATTTTGATCCGGTAGCCTTAGTTACAATGTTATTTTTGACAGATTTGAGAATAGGTATCCCTCCGGAAGAGTATAGACCAGTTACTGCCCTAATTGCCTCTTTTGTGATCTTGCAGGGTCTATCCAGCCATAGGAAGTTGTCATGCACCCTACTCAATACGTACCGGACCCATTCATCTTCTTCAAAGCAGGGGAAATGAATGAATTGATCAAAATGTTTCTTCTGGATACCCTTATACTCTGGTTTAAGCTCAAAAGCATCATCTATCAGTTGTTTGTGATAGATATCTCTTAATTTGAATTCCCCAAATTCCTCAATATTTGCATGTATGTAAACCCTAATGTCCTCTGTGTGTAAAACGCCAAGTGGAACACTAGAGAATGCTCCTAAGGGATCTACCTCCAATGACTTGTATGGGTGTTTCTTAAATTCAGGTCGGGGCCTATCTGAGATCTTTACTATATTCGTAGTAGCCATTTTTCAAAAGATTTGCAGTGAGATATTGAAAACGGAAAATACCTTATGCGCCTTCAGTTACACGGAGTTGGTTGGATTGATTTCTGGATGTAATGACTTCTGTAAGTGATCTTAGACGAACTTGATGAATTTTGTTGTAGAGCTCCACTATTCATTTCTTCTTGAGTGCAGAATGAACAAGTGATTAACGAGAAATCCCTTATATTGCTCCGCAAACCCTAATATCTGATTGCAATAAATGCTCGACCTACATTATTCCAGTTTACCTTATTCAGATGACTTGAAGAATCGGATCAATCCTGATCTATGAACATCATGCGAATCTTCCAACCATGAACAAATTAAGATGACACATCACAAGGACATCCCAAACACTCTGTCCACTCCGCAGAATAGGACAATGCACTTCTGGATCTCACCGGACCTTTCTGTAATCCTCTGTCACTCCGGAGCATCTCTCGGAACTAGTTCTACTTGATCGATCACAACTTCACATCTTCATGTGGACCTCTGAAATCTTAACTGGATCATCTCAGGACTCATATCTACAAACCCTTTAATCCACATCCTCTTCTTGTGCCAATTCTGGCACCACTTGACTAGCTGGGGGAACAAGGTTTTCTTTGTGTCTCCCCTTGAGCCAGAGCTCACTTTTTAATTTGTAGAAGGAATATCAACACCAGAGTCTGGTGCAGATCCAACCTCTACATTCTCAGAACTTTTCTTCACCCAAATCTTGCTCATCTCACTTTTAACTTCATCCGCATTCATCTTTTATTTACCCTTGTCTTGATTCTGATTATGATATACCAGACCTCTTTTGTCCTGATTCTTGCTTCTACAGACTTTTACACTATGACCGGACCTATTGTAGATTTGGCAAACAACATTTCTTTGTATATTTGATTGATATCCACTTGATCTACATTGATTAGCCATATGACCTATTCTATTGATGTAAAGCATCTACCATTGAATGATTTGTTCATTTGCATATTTCTGCATTCATGAGACTTGTGACCATACCTTTTGTAGTTAAAACACTATCCGGAGAAGGATAAATTAGTCTGATTCACTCTCTTTCTGCATTGATTAGCTTTGTGACCAAAGTGATTGCAGCTGTGGCAGTATCCATTGAAGGATGGATATCTTTGAGCATTGGGCTATCTTACCAGAGGTCTTCTAGGCTTGTTCCTTGGATTTTCTGATTCAAAATTCTTCTGACCAGATCTGGAGCTTTCTCCTTTCTCATATCCCAAACCACACTTGTCATCTGCCCTCTTTTGACTTTCAAGAAGAACTTCAAGTTGAGCAGAACTTATCTTGAATTTCTCTTTATATTCATTTGCTGTTTGAAGATCCCTTTTGAGAGAGATAATTTGATCCTCAAGTTTTTCTTCATTATCTTTAGCATTTTCAAGATCAGATTCAAGATGTTTGATAATTCTATCCATCTGGTGGCAATCTTTTGATTTCTCCTTGAGAGATTGTCTTAGATTGTCTTCAGTTTTCCTTTTCTCTTCAATCTCTTAGGTAAACTTTATAACTCTTGATTCCATTTCATGTCTTACCATAATGATTTCTTTTGATAACTTTTCACATAACTTGGTTTTCTCATTCAGCTCTTCATTTGCATCATTTGCTTCACCTTGTCTTGCCAATTGCTGAAGTAGCTCCTTTCTCTTTTTCATAGAGAGACTTAATTTGTCTTTTAGCTCTCTCATGAATTCATCAGCTTGCTTGAGTCTTTCCTTCAATTCATTGACTTCAGAGTTTGACTGTTCAAGATCCTCAAGGGCAGTCTTGAGTTGCTCTTTTAAACCATATGTATCCATTTGGATTCCCAGATCTTCCTCGAGCTATTAGACTCTTGTTGGGAGAAATTTAGCTCTGATACCAATTGTTGATAACTGAGAGGGGGGGTGAATCAGTTATCTGTTGGTCATGATGTTAGTCATTCACAAACATAGAATAAAAGTTACACAACAACCTTTACTCATCTTGAAAGATACGATGAATTCAAAGAATTCATGATCCCAAGTCTCCGTTGATTAGGTCTTAATCTACTGACGTTACTCAGTGGTTGATGTGTGTTGCTGTTTTCCATTCAGGGGCCTTACGTGTTTCTGCACTGTTCATCATCATCATCTTCAAATATCCTGCTCTGGATGTTCGCTCTGCATAAGTCTCCAACAATTCTACCTCTGCACTGTAAATTTAGTCAAATAATGTGCATACAGGCTGATATTTGCATGATTTCTACCATTATTTATGATTCTTTGCATGATATTTTCAATACTACATGCATTTAACTCAAATATGTTAAGGATCTTCAGTTACCTACGGGATTTCAGCATATTTCAATGTTTCTGCTTGTTATTTATCATGATTTGCAGTTATGTTGATGAATTAATGAAATTAAAAAAAGGAAAAGGGTTAGAGAGTGAGATTCCTAAAATTACTGGACTTAGATCACTGATTCACATACAAGCTCCCATACTTGCAATGAAAAGAAGGAAAACTAGAAATCATACTTCACCAGGACATTCCACAAATCCGCATGATCTAGTGCAAAGCTTCAAAGGAAAGTTGACAACAACATGTAATGAAATGAAAGCGCTTCCAGTTGAACACAACATTCACCAGTACATATCCAGAAATCAACAGAAGATTACGTAAAATTTACAATCAGGATGTAATCTGGAACTTCATATTCATTCAGTATGCTCAAGAACAGGTACATTTACAGTGATCTGAAGAAAGAACCTTGACATTTCAACAATTCTATCCTCATTAGTCTCAGTAATCCGATCTCCTAACTTATTCTACAGTAATTGACTCTTTGCGCCAGATGCGTCTGTGTATTCTAATGTATTCCTCCTTTTTTTAAAATGACAAGCTCTGGATGTTATATAGAACAACTGCCAGAAAACGGTTACAATGATCCAAGGATCAGGATCCTCTCATAACAAACAACGGCCCAGATGAAAAGCACATGCTTCGTCAGTTAGCAAATGTACAGCTGGCACAGAATATTCCAGCATCTTCAACTTGATTCGGTCTCCAGCTGGCGAACAGCATATTTGACAATATCCTCCTCATGTCTGGCCTATGTTGCCTCCATGCGCAACTTTGTAATGCTCAGCTTCAGCAGCATCATCATGATTTCAACGTTCAGCTTCAGCAGCATCATCATGACTTCAATGTTCAGCTTCAGCAGCATCATCATGACTTCAATGTTCAGCTTCAGCAGCATCATCATGACTTCAACGTTCAGCTTCAGCAGCATCATCATGACTTCAATGTTCAGCTTCAGCAGCATCATCATGACTTCAATGTTCCTGCAAGTAAACAGACAAACATTAGGTTCATCATCATCATGATAAACAACAGGAAGTAAACACTTTATTAAACATACCTCCCCATGTGCAGCTGCAGGCAATCAAGCTCTACCTGTGAAAAAATATGCACTAAATGCATAAACAGCCTAAAAACAACCAGGTCAACCCCGTTGACCAAAATTCAGGCAGTCGAGCTTTCAAATTTCTATCGCTTCATGTTTTTGCCCATTTTCTTGTATATCGGGTTCGGAATATGATGATGATGATCTCAGATTATACAAGGAGATAATCGCCTTTCAACCATCCTTAAAATCCGGCCTTGCATCATCATCATATTTGCATCGGCGTGACTACATATGATCAGGGTGACAATTTTACCTTAGGCCGACGGCAACAGTTATACCGACGCCAAAAATCATGATGATGACCAACTATATACTTCAAAGTGGCCGCAGGATATCACAAAAAATGATGATCCTCCTTTCCTAATGCTCTGATGAAAAGCACATCAGGATGTTTTGTTTTTGCACATTCGGGAAAGAAAGACATCGTCATCATCATCATGATGAAGACAAACAGGAGGACTTGGAAAATGATCCTGCCGCTGAGGAAAATCATGATGACGTCATCGTCATCATCAGGCTTGGTTAAAATGCAAAGGGATGACGTCATCGTCATATTCGTTAAAATCAGGAGGTAAATGGAATATCGGGTTCCCTCTAAGGAAGATGATCAGGTCATGAAAGCAGTATGACCCTTTTCGGCCAAGGCAACCCGCTCGAAAGATCAGGATGATGATGATCATCATCATCATATTCGCACTGGGCGATCTAAAATATGATCCTGCTGAAAGTCCTGATGACGTCATCAGGATATCCGGGGCTTGTGTTAATCCTCGAAGATGACGTCATCGTCATCATCATATTGGCGAAATGGATCACGCCTTGGAAAAATATCCTGCCGAAGGAGAAGGTGATGATGACGTCATCGTCATCATCATATTTGCAAAAGGTTATATTCGTCGGCAGGATAATATTACGAACTGTTGGGAGAGACGAACAAGATCATGATGATCTTGTTCAACATGACTTAAGAAATGAAAATCACCCTCCGCTTCGAAAGATAAGGTGATCATCATGATCACGCAAAAGGAGGTCAGGAGGATATTAAGAAACGCCGGGTCTCGAAATATCATGATGATGTTGATCACCAAGACTGTCGTGCGCGCGCAAATTATGCAGATGGCAGATTTCTCTAAGTAAGATGATATTATAATATCAGCATGATATTATAATATCGGGTGATGTTGGAATATCATGATGCTCGCTTGACGGGCAAAACACACTAGCATTTAAGATTGACGTCCGAATGTTTCGGGACTGCATGATTTTCATCAGGTAATAAAGTAAGATCATGATGATGACCTTTGGCGATATAAAAGACCGCCTGACGGGAAAAGATTACTACGACTTAAACTTGACGTCCGGATGTTTCGACCTCAGGATATTATCGGGGGGGCTTTCCAAATATCATGATGATGATGTTCATATAGCAATTATCAGGTTTGACCAAAACTTTGACTGCTCACAATTCCCTCATATGGACGAATTTTCAAGTGATGCAAAAGGCAAACCTGCATGGAATTTCAAGCTCTTTCTAACCATGAAGTCATAGAAACAAAATATGAACTTTGAAAAACTAACCTCATGATGATGACCTACCTCATCCTGACCTTCATGATGATGATGCACCTGACTCATTTTTACCAAACCGCCAGAAACAGACAACACAAGCCAAAACAAAAGCTGGGTCCCTGTTTTGCCAAGTCAAAATGGGGCGTGTTGTGTAACCACACAACAACTTGCCACCAAAGAAAACAACAAAATTCAAATGATTCAAGTGATGTGATCACATTCATCTATAGTGTTCTAATTCTGTCTAAGTAAATCATCATGATCTTTGAATGATAAAATTTCATTATGGTGATAAAGCTAACAAAGGATCATGTGTGTGCAGATGATTAATTATCCTCATCTTGAAAGTAAGTTGAAAACATAAGTAACTGGTGTTAAACTACATAGTTGGAGATCATCCCTCATAGCCAACCTGGATAGAGCCTTGCTGCCAGCAGGTGTCTATAACCCCGGCAAGGTTATCTATACAATCTCCCTAAGTAGAGCCCCACTGCCAGCAGGCGTCCATAGCCCCGGTAGAGTTACTTAGATGGCCTAATTTTATTTTGTTTCTGATTTTCCTTTAAAAATTTAAATTTGATATCATCATGTCTGCTCATTTGTACAAGGTGTAGTCACTTGCAGCTTTAGGTTGGAGATTGTATTGGTAGCAAGGGAGTCCCTTTAGATTTTTCACTTAACACCTATACTCATATCTTCAGCAAACCCAAGGCTGTTAGGTGTTTCATTGTGTTTGATTCACTTTGGACAAGAAAAAGTACCCTGATGAAAAGACATCATAAACCTGATCATGAGTATTTATCAGAATGAATTACAATCTATATCTAAATCTGATCTCATCACTTGAATCCTAACAATTTAGTTATTTTCTTAGGTGATGAAGTGCATCATCTTGACTTACCAGAACAAGGTCCCAACCAACAAACAACAACAACAACAAGCAAACACTGTACAAACAACTATACAAATATACAATATGATACACAAGACTGCCATGAAGTCACTCAGGCCTGGAAATAATGTTTGAGGAATTGTCCATTGACTGGCAACGGGACATCCTCACCTGTCAGGTTCTTAAGCCTATAAGTGCTGTCTCCTAAAATTTCAGAAATCTGAAAGGGACCTATCCATAGTCTATCGAACTTACCATGATCACCTTTCCTTTCATGGGCTTTATCCCACATCAGGACTAAATCTGATATCCTGAAAGCTTTAATTCTGGCTCTCTTGTCAAACCAGCGTTTGACAACAGCCTGATGTTTTGCAAATTGGTCAATTGCTTGGCTTCGTTTTTCTTCCAGATGCATCAACTGAAGCAACCTGACTTCTTGTTTATTATCTATGCCTAGATAGTCTTGGGCAAACTGCAGAGTAGGAATTTTCAAGTTTACAGGGAGGATAGGATCTACCCCATATACTAGCTGGAAAGGTGAGTTTCCTAATGCAATTTTCATTCTAGTTCTGTCTACCCATAAGGCATACTTCAGAAATGAGTTCCATTCCCTGGGATTTTTCTCTATCAATTTTCTTATGATACTCAGTAAATTCTTATTGGTGGATTCTGCTAATCCATTTCCCTGGGGATAGTAATTGGATGAGAACTTAAGTATGATCCCATGATCAAAAGCCCAACTTGACAATTTAGTGGAAATGAAGGCAGAACCATTATCACTTACCAATGCATAAGGAGTTCCATACCTGGTGACAATGTTGCTTTCCAGAAATTTAATGACATCATCAGCAGTACAAGTTTTGCTGCTGATAGCCTCAGTCCATCTGGTACAATAATCAGTAATTGTTAGGACATACCTCTGGCCTGAAGAAGATGGAGGATTGATTGGTCCTATGAAATCCATGCCCCATTGTGCAAATGGGCGCTCTTCCATCACTGGCTGCAATGGTTGTGCAGCATATTTTTCTCTGTTGGCAGCAACCTGGCAAACATGACAACATTTAACATGATCAGCTGTGTCTTTAAAAATGGTAGGCCAGTAATATCCTGCTCTGAGGATTGCATGTGTGGTGGCCAACGCTGATCCGTGGGCAGTTCCAAACTTGTCATGTAGCTCTGTCAAAACTTTATTGGCTTCTGATTTCTCTAAGCATCTCAGGTATATCCCTTCATAATTTTTTTTAAACAGGGCTCCTCCCTTCATCATATATTTCTGGGATCTCATCTTTAAGGCTCTTCTCTGTGAAGCCTGCATCCTCAAAGGACATCTTCCAGTGATCAGGATGTGCCTGATGTCTGAATACCATTCTTTATTGTCTTTCTCATCTATCACATACTGTTGACTGATGATGTTTGGATCAGTTTCAGATATCATCTGGCTCAGAGCCTGTCCTCTTACTAGCTTCATGGGTGTGATCTCCATGTCATATTCTTGTAGTACCGTAATCCATTTGGCCCTTTTTTCACCAGGTTCACTCTGCATCAGCAGCATCTTTACTGCTGCATCTGGTACCACAGCAATCACTTTGCTCCTCAGTATATAATGTCTGAACTTTTTTACTGCTCTGACTAATGCAAGTGCCTGTCTTTCAACATCTACATATCTCAACTCAGCATCCCTGAAAGGACAGCTCATGAAGGCAATTGGCTTCTCTTCTTTATCTTCATTTCTTTGAGTTAACACTGCTGCAGAAGTATGTTCTGAAGCAAATGAGTAGATGTAGAAATCTTTTGTATAATCTGGACTAATGAGGACAGGAGCATCTGAAATGGCCTTCTTTATATCTTCAAAAGCAGCTCTGGCTTCTGGTGTCCAGTCAATTTGTGCATCTTTTTTCAACATGGCATTCAGTGGTCTGACAATCTCAGCAAAGCCAGTGATGAACTTCCTCACAAAATTTATCTTACCAAAATAAGATTTAAGCTCCTTTTTGCTTCCTGGAAGTGGTAATTTCATAATAGATTCCACCCTGTCAGGATCAATGATAATCCCATCCTCTGTGATCAGGTGGCCTAGTAACTTTCCTGTTGTGACCCCGAATATGCACTTCTTGGGATTCAAAGATATTCCATATTCTTCACACTTCTTTAGCACACTTCTGAGATCAGCAACATGATTTCCCCTTTCTTTGGAGAACACTGTCAGGTCATCCATGTAGATGACTATACATTTTCCTATTAAGCCTCTGAAGGCTATGTCCATTGCTCGCTGGAATGTAGCTCCAGCATTTATCAATCCAAACGGCATACGTCTATATGCAAATATCCCCCATTTTGTGGTGAAGGCAGTCTTTAATCTGTCAATTTTATCAACCATCACTTGGTTGTATCCTGAAAAACTGTCCAAGAAGGACATCATCTTGGCTCCATTTACCATCTGCAGAACTTCATCTAAAGAGGGCAAAGGATAGTTATCCTTTTCTGATGCTCTGTTCAGGTTCCTGAAATCCACACACAATCTGATGTCCCCATTCTTCTTCCTGACTGGTACCAGATTTGCCACCCAAGTGGAGTGCCTTACAGGAAAAATTATCCATGCATTTAACAATTTCTTGACCTCCTCAAGGATGATGGGCTCAAGCAGAGCATTGACTGGCCTCTGCTTCTGTCTGAAAGGTTTTGCATCTGGCTTGAGGGGTATAGTATGAGTTATGACAGAAGTGTCATACGTCTTCAGCTCGTCATAAGTCCATGCAATTACATGTATATAATCCTTAAGGGCTTGAGTTATTCCATCTAACTCTTCAGGTGTACAAACCTTACCCAACAAGACATTCTTCTTGTTATCAGCTTGTCCAATATTCACCTGTGAATATTGACCTCCATCTGCCTTAGGCAGATCCTTATGTTTGAGCATATTATCCAGATCAAAGGCTCTTTCTAATTCAATCATACCTTTGGGAATTGTGTTGCCAGGCAACTCTAAAATCTCATCTTCTTCCCAGACATGATCTTCCATACCATTTTCATCTATGATCTGAGCTTCAAATACATCTCTGTTTGATATGAAGTCCAGGATGTGCTGATCATCATCAAACACTTGGAGATTAGTCACATTGTCAGGTACCAAAGGTACTGACACCAATTCTACTGCAAATCTCTTCAGACCAGATATAGACAGTGGTTCCAGTGTACTGGCGGCCTGAGCAAGTGCATCTGCCCTTTGGTTCTGTTCTCTTGGCACGTGAACGATGTTGAAGGCATCAAAGTCTTCAATCAGGTCCCACACACGATGTCTGTAATTTGACAGCTTTCTGTAGTTACAAGAGTAAATTCCTCTTACTTGTCTCACAACTAGTTCTGAATCTCCAAAGACATGCAGGATCTTCACCTTCTTCTTATGGGCAAACAACAGTCCATGAATCAGAGCTTCATACTCTGTGACATTATTAGTGCAGGGGAACTATAGTCTGTAAGCTGCTAAATGGGATTTCCCTGATGGATCAGTAAGGTCAATCCCTACTCCAGAACCTTGCTTAGATTTGGATCCATCAAACCTCAGGATCCAAGGCTTATCTTCAACAGGACATTTATTTGAACTTTCCTTTTTCTTTGCAGCTCTGGCTGCTGCTCCGCCTGATATCCACCTTAACTTAGGTGTGTCATCTTCAAGCTTCCTCTTTCCTTTATCTGATGAGCCTGATGGCTTTTCTGTTTTCTCTTCCATCCTAGCAGGAGGATGATGTTCAGCACATACAACTGCATGCTTCTTCAAAATGTGCAAGCACAGTGAGCAAGTGGTTTCTGAGTGAGGCGCCTCATGCAGCCTACACCAACCTTTAATTAAAACCTCCTGGGGAGATCTACACTGTTGTGTCATTTTTTTTATTTCTTTGACCAGAAATTCTTCGAACTTCGTCAGGTCACTGCCTTTATCCTCATCAGATAACTCGTAATCCGGTTCCATGAAGCAATCACTACCAGGAGTGATCTTTTCCTTTCTCGCATCATTCGTCTGATTGGACACCAGGATCTCTTCTATTTTTCGGATATGATCCTCATCAGGATCCGTCGACTCTTCTGTTCCTGCAGAAGACAAATAAAAATTAGTATCATCATCATCATCAGATGTAGCACTCACCCCGGAATATGATGATGATGCTTCACTATACGTCCGCTCCAGCATGATCATGTCCAAGCATGGTTCGCAAGTCTTTTCCGAGTGTACCTCGCCATGTAGTCTGCACCATCCGTCAATCAAAATATCATTAGCAGGTATATTTAATAATTGACAACGTTTTATCTGAGTAGATAAATGCATCTGAAAATCCCTGAAGCGATCTATTTCGTTGTCATTATCAGGATCATTATTAAGTTCTACGACTGGCATATCCTCATGATAATCATCATCATGATGATGATGAACATCAAGCATCAGGACCTCTTCTATTTGGACAGTTTGCGGCCTGATGTGATAAACTCCAGGTTCTACGTTTACATACATGATCTCATTTGTTCTGTTATATTCCGTGATCATATGTTTCATCCTAGGCTCAGCATCAATCCTGATCTGATTAGGTATACCTTTCCATGGCAACCACATGTGACTGAAGTCTGTGGACATGTATCCGTTAAGCGTTTTAGACCAGTCCCGGCTAAGCAACATCCCATATGTATCAGGTATGTCAACTACCTGAATGTCAATGTAATACTGGATCCTAGGATCAGACGCTAGCTGCATGTGAATGTGAGTGAGTTCTCCTACGACATTCACTTCTGTCTTGTCCAGTTGAGTGACCTTCTTTAATGATTTAGCAGGATGCAGTCCTAATGCGTTGCATATTGACAAAGGCATAACATTAGTTGAGGCTCCTGAATCAACTAAACAGTTGTGCAAATTCTTACTGAACATTCTTATGGTGAGGAGAAACGGTGGTGATTCAGTTTTGTCTCTGTACAAGGTCATGTGAGAGGTTTCAGCAGCTTGGACTGTGGCTGACACTTTGGGCTTGACAGTGTTATCTTTAGCAGTATGGTCTCTGCTATTGGATTGACTCGAAAGGTGATTATCCTCTTTAGAAGCGGGATCATCCAGCGACTTCATGAATGCCCTTTTGATGGCAGGAGTTTTCAGTAACTCAGATAGGGACAGGCTGATCTTGATTTTCTTCATTTCATCAGCCAAATAGCTGACTAACCTGTCAGACTCATGAGGTGCATTTGCAACTTTTGTTACTGTGTTTTGAGGAGACAAGTACTGAGCATTCACCTTAGGGAACCCAGGGTTATTGCTAGCCTTAGGATCAGGAGGTGTGTTGAAGTTGTTTGGAGGTAGAGATGATGTCAATGGACCGGCAGGTCTGTTGGCATTACTCCTCAGGTTATAATTATGCTTACCAGGGTATTGCTGCTGGTATGCATGTACTTCCTCATGCTCTCTTGTAGGTTCATTTTCATCCTCAAAAGGGAAGACATAATTTGCTTCAAAGGTTAAGGCAGATTCTTCACAGGTCTGATTATAATCCTGATGAGGCTGATTAGTGTAGGTTTCCAGCACAAAAGCTGAGTCATATCCACAAGGAACTATTTCATTTCCTTCTGCCTGAGGTGGATTTCCAGAAGTATTAGACACTTCAGTCTGAAAGATGCTGGCAGCAATCCTAAATTGTGGACAATCTAATTCTGCATGTGCATTGGTGTTGTGAATCCTGCACCAATTGGTAAGGGCTGCCTCAGCAAGATTGACTCTAGTAGTCTGTTTGGCTTCACCAAGAGGCTGATTGTCTAGGGGTGATGGTAATGAACCATTATTTGGCCTGGAGTTCCACACTCTGGGCTGCCTAGGAGGATTATTGTTATTTGCAGCACTACTGTTGAAGTTATTGTTGTATCCTCTGTCAGGGTAATTTGGTCTGTCATTGGAATAACTCCTATTCTGACCTGACTGTGAATAAAACCCTTGATTTCTCAAGTGTGTTACTTCTGTGGTGAGCTTTCTCAACTGAGCAGACATTTCTTTGATTTCCTCTTTCTCCTCTTGAGCTTTGGCCACTACATTTTCAGGCTGAGGCTGGAAAAAGGAAGATCCATGGTTATTATGAGATAGATCTGTACCCTGAGGTGTCTGAGTATGTGCAGGATATTGTGGCAATTGGCCATTTCCATTAGGAGGAGGCATGATACTCAATGGAGGTACTTGCAAAGGTGCAGGCATGATTGCTGGGGGCATTGCTGCTCCATTTGGGTATTGTGCAGGATATTGCGAAGGATAAGCTGCAGGATACTGTGCTGGATATTGTGACTGCATGCCAGGCAAAGCAGGGAATGCTATATTTGGAGTAGGAGCCAGTATCAGCTGTTGATTTACCTTGATAGCTTCTTGAAAAGCTCCTGTCAATGTGGTGATCGCAGGATGTGTTCTCCTGATGAACATGGTGGTTAACGGATCCAGGGCTGAATAATAAATACTTCTGGCAGCATCATCAGCCACCACATATGGGGTAACTAGCTTGGACAACATTTTCTGGAACCTAGCATTGAAATTTGCAATAGGTTCATGCTCCAATCTCTTAATTGTGGCAAACAGGTGGTAATTCATGGATGGATCAATAGGGACCTTGAATCTGTCAAGAAAGGCCTTCTCTAGGACAGCCCACGAACCTACAGAAGATTGACCAAGACTGATGAACCAATTATAAGCCTCTTCCCCTAAGGAAAAAGGGAATAATCTGCACACCACATCCTGATGTTCTATTCTGGCTCTGCAGCAAGCTTCTTTAAACGTCCTGATATGATCATCCGCATCCTGATAAGGATGGTATTTTGGACAAAGCTTGTCCGGATACTTTGGTAACTCATGATATGCAGTAAAGGTCAATGGTGATTCTGCTGCAAAGAACGACATTGCAACCTGAGGGGGCTGAACTGGTGGTGCAGTTGGCTGAGGTTGGACTAAAGGTATACCCTGAGGTTGAACAGGAGGTGTCACAGGTATACCGGAAGGTATTTGCAAACCAACAGGAGTTACAGGAGGAGGTCCTGGCGAAGCTCTGGACGTACTAGACTCTGGAGTATGGTGAACGTCTACAGTCCTAGGTCTAAAACCTCTAACAGGCAATTCTTCGAAAATTTCACTATGTCTAGACCTGGTATTTATCCTGTGAGCCAGGATTTCTCAATTTGGAGGCCAATTAGCTGAAACTTTGCAAATATTGGCTGGATTCCACCGGACGAGGTGATATTTGCGGTCAACTTGCAAATCAGACTGAATATTTACGCGATATTTGCGAAGATACTGCAAATATGACAGGATATTGGGATATTTCGACCAGTAGCACCAGATCTCGCGTGTTTAAGGCTCAAATTCTCAAAGCTTGAACAAATTTATGCATCTTTGGCCAATATTTAGTGAATTTAAAGAAATCTACTGTAAAGCTTGCAATATTTATGTGAAATTTGGAAATCTTTACACAGAATGTGCAAATACAAACTTGTCGCAGCAAATATTTACGCAATTTGGTGAAATTCACAAATGATCTGAAGTTACCTTACTCTGAGCGTTATCAAACCTGAAAGTACTGATGATGAACGTGATCTTCCGGACTCAGGCCCTCCTTCTAGCGCCAATTTATGTTGGTCATGATGTTAGTCATTCACAAACATAGAATAAAAGTTACACAACAACCTTTACTCATCTTGAAAGATACGATGAATTCAAAGAATTCATGATCCCAAGTCTCCGTTGATTAGGTCTTAATCTACTGACGTTACTCAGTGGTTGATGTGTGTTGCTGTTTTCCATTCAGGGGCCTTACGTGTTTCTGCACTGTTCATCATCATCATCTTCAAATATCCTGCTCTGGATGTTCGCTCTGCATAAGTCTCCAACAATTCTACCTCTGCACTGTAAATTTAGTCAAATAATGTGCATACAGGCTGATATTTGCATGATTTCTACCATTATTTATGATTCTTTGCATGATATTTTCAATACTACATGCATTTAACTCAAATATGTTAAGGATCTTCAGTTACCTACGGGATTTCAGCATATTTCAATGTTTCTGCTTGTTATTTATCATGATTTGCAGTTATGTTGATGAATTAATGAAATTAAAAAAAGGAAAAGGGTTAGAGAGTGAGATTCCTAAAATTACTGGACTTAGATCACTGATTCACATACAAGCTCCCATACTTGCAATGAAAAGAAGGAAAACTAGAAATCATACTTCACCAGGACATTCCACAAATCCGCATGATCTAGTGCAAAGCTTCAAAGGAAAGTTGACAACAACATGTAATGAAATGAAAGCGCTTCCAGTTGAACACAGCATTCACCAGTACATATCCAGAAATCAACAGAAGATTACGTAAAATTTACAATCAGGATGTAATCTGGAACTTCATATTCATTCAGTATGCTCAAGAACAGGTACATTTACAGTGATCTGAAGAAAGAACCTTGACATTTCAACAATTCTATCCTCATTAGTCTCAGTAATCCGATCTCCTAACTTATTCTACAGTAATTGACTCTTTGCGCCAGATGCGTCTGTGTATTCTAATGTATTCCTCCTTTTTTTAAAATGACAAGCTCTGGATGTTATATAGAACAACTGCCAGAAAACGGTTACAATGATCCAAGGATCAGGATCCTCTCATAACAAACAACGGCCCAGATGAAAAGCACATGCTTCGTCAGTTAGCAAATGTACAGCTGGCACAGAATATTCCAGCATCTTCAACTTGATTCGGTCTCTAGCTGGCGAACAGCATATTTGACAATATCCTCCTCATGTCTGGCCTATGTTGCCTCCATGCGCAACTTTGTAATGCTCAGCTTCAGCAGCATCATCATGATTTCAACGTTCAGCTTCAGCAGCATCATCATGACTTCAATGTTCAGCTTCAGCAGCATCATCATGACTTCAATGTTCAGCTTCAGCAGCATCATCATGACTTCAACGTTCAGCTTCAGTAGCATCATCATGACTTCAATGTTCAGCTTCAGCAGCATCATCATGACTTCAATGTTCCTGCAAGTAAACAGACAAACATTAGGTTCATCATCATCATGATAAACAACAGGAAGTAAACACTTTATTAAACATACCTCCCCATGTGCAGCTGCAGGCAATCAAGCTCTACCTGTGAAAAAATATGCACTAAATGCATAAACAGCCTAAAAACAACCAGGTCAACCCCGTTGACCAAAATTCAGGCAGTCGGGCTTTCAAATTTCTATCGCTTCATGTTTTTGCCCATTTTCTTGTATATCAGGTTCGGAATATGATGATGATGATCTCAGATTATACAAGGAGATAATCGCCTTTCAACCATCCTTAAAATCCGGCCTTGCATCATCATCATATTTGCATCGGCGTGACTACATATGATCAGGGTGACAATTTTACCTTAGGCCGATGGCAACAGTTATACCGACGCCAAAAATCATGATGATGACCAACTATATACTTCAAAGTGGCCGCAGGATATCACAAAAAATGATGATCCTCCTTTCCTAATGCTCTGATGAAAAGCACATCAGGATGTTTTGTTTTTGCACATTCGGGAAAGAAAGACATCGTCATCATCATCATGATGAAGACAAACAGGAGGACTTGGAAAATGATCCTGCCGCTGAGGAAAATCATGATGACGTCATCGTCATCATCAGGTTGGTTAAAATGCAAAGGGATGACGTCATCGTCATATTCGTTAAAATCAGGAGGTAAATGGAATATCGGGTTCCCTCTAAGGAAGATGATCAGGTCATGAAAGCAGTATGACCCTTTTCGGCCAAGGCAACCCGCTCGAAAGATCAGGATGATGATGATCATCATCATCATATTCGCACTGGGCGATCTAAAATATGATCCTGCTGAAAGTCCTGATGACGTCATCAGAATATCCGGGGCTTGTGTTAATCCTCGAAGATGACGTCATCGTCATCATCATATTGGCGAAATGGATCACGCCTTGGAAAAATATCCTGCCGAAGGAGAAGGTGATGATGATGTCATCGTCATCATCATATTTGCAAAAGGTTATATTCGTCGGCAGGATGATATTACGAACTGTTGGGAGAGACGAACAAGATCATGATGATCTTGTTCAACATGACTTAAGAAATGAAAATCACCCTCCGCTTCGAAAGATAAGGTGATCATCATGATCACGCAAAAGGAGGTCAGGAGGATATTAAGAAACGCCGGGTCTCGAAATATCATGATGATGTTGATCACCAAGACTGTCGTGCGCGCGCAAATTATGCAGATGGCAGATTTCTCTAAGTAAGATGATATTATAATATCAGCATGATATTATAATATCGGGTGATGTTGGAATATCATGATGCTCGCTTGACGGGCAAAACACACTAGCATTTAAGATTGACGTCCGGATGTTTCGGGACTGCATGATTTTCATCAGGTAATAAAGTAAGATCATGATGATGACCTTTGGCGATATAAAAGACCGCCTGACGGGAAAAGATTACTACGACTTAAACTTGACGTCCGGATGTTTCGACCTCAGGATATTATCGGGGGGGCTTTCCAAATATCATGATGATGATGTTCATATAGCAATTATCAGGTTTGACCAAAACTTTGACTGCTCACAATTCCCTCATATGGACGAATTTTCAAGTGATGCAAAAGGCAAACCTGCATGGAATTTCAAGCTCTTTCTAACCATGAAGTCATAGAAACAAAATATGAACTTTGAAAAACTAACCTCATGATGATGACCTACCTCATCCTGACCTTCATGATGATGATGCACCTGACTCATTTTTACCAAACCGCCAGAAACAGACAACACAAGCCAAAACAAAAGCTGGGTCCCTGTTTTGCCAAGTCAAAATGGGGCGTGTTGTGTAACCACACAACATTATCCTAATTATTTCTTCTTTCTGAATTTTCTTATTAATCAATGCAGCATTAAATCAAACAAAACATAACCATGAAAATAGAGATACACATGACACCATATTTTTGATGTGGAAACCCTATTAAGGGAGAAAACCATGGGGTGATTAACCCAAAGATTATTCTTTGTTAGAAGAATAAGGAGATACAAAATGGCACTTGCCAATTAGGGCTTACTGCCCAAGCACACTGCTCACAAGAGGCACATTGCTTACAAAAGACTCACTGTCTACAAAGAGAATGTAATACAATACTTGAACTAATTGGAAGCATCTGCAAATGCTAGAGTTCAGTTCTGGTTAAGCTCAGTACACTGATCTGCTGTACTTCATCTTTCCTCTTTTCTTTTGCTGTGTTTCTTTCACATACCGGACCTTGTTTACTGCTTCTACTCTGCACTACTGCTTTTCTTCACACACAACAACATACAACATTTCACCTTACAACTAAATCCATCATGTATATATATCCACACAAGTGATTTCATCACCTTTCAAGTCGGCACCCGGAATAGTCAATTCTTTTCACAAACTTTGATTTGTCGGCTGAATCCTTCCACACCAAGTAATGTAGATCAGAACTATGCTTGTATAAATCATTAATCATGTCGGTCAAACATGATTCATGCCTTCACAACCTTTACCACCATCAGTAATACATCCAGAAAATAGTCTGATGTTCTGTCAATCAGTTCTTCCTTTGTTCACACTGTTACTCAGGAACCCGGTACTCAAGCATTCATATATTTTACCTCATCTATCACCAAAGGCTACAACCTTGGAATCTATCACTCAAGGTAGTCCTCTTGACTTCCTCAAAACTGCACTTTACCAAGATACTTCCTCTGAGAGATCTGGACCAATCTGTCGGACCTTGCCACATGCTCTATTCTTGTTTACCGGACCATAATAATCTTCATTCTAACTTCCGGTAGAGACACACCATGTCCTGAGGATGTGTGGGATGACCTTTTTTGCCATCAATGACAACAAACATGAATCCATATAGTGTCTCTTTCCAACAGCATGTTTCAGACTGCAACCTTTTAGAAAAATAAACTTACAGACCTACCCTCAATGAAATTGTCATATCTCACTCAAAACTTAATGAAATCAATTCAAACAAAAAATATTATAAACGTAAAACACATATTCAACCTTTCCAATTGATTTCATGTCCATATTGTACCATACAAGGTTGTATCTTAAAGATTACAGACTATTTCAACAGAAATATGCAAGAAAGAGTGCGAAAAATGAAGGGTTTCACATTCAAACTCTTCTCGCACCTTCTTGGGCATGTGAACATACCATTTACAATGAAATACAACCATTTCCAACTTCCCCAACTGACCATTAACTCCCTTTAACAAGTTATTCAAAATTAATGCATTATTTTTTACAATAATGATAACTTTTGCAACTTTTTGCAACTTTTGCATCATCTGACAACTTTTCATCTAGACATCCTAAAATGGTTCTAAAGGACCCCAAATGGTCTTAGATGACCTTATTTAATCAAAACACATTAAAATGACTGTAAAAAACTTAATTCAAGGTGAGGCTCCTGCATCAAATTCTAAGCTAGGAACCAGAGTTCTTTAGCAAATTGTAGACATGCAAATGCAAATGTTTTCCAAAGCTTAAAGTTGTCATAGGGTTGGAGTCTTGTCATTTTGAAGAGTGTGATATGCTAATGGAACTCGAATCTTGAGAGGGTTTAGTATGTGAATGTGACTCGAAACCTAAACTTAAGCTTGTGTGTGCAAGTTTCAAGTTACATCACATTTCTGAAACCTGACCTAAGTGCAAGTTCTTCTTGAAACTTGAACTTTGGAAATTTTGGCCTTTTATTTCCCATAACTTTGTGATATCAGAGGGGTGTCCTAGTATAGATGTTGTGAGGTTTTTTCAATGATCTTGGAAATCCTAACTCCCTCCATGCCTCATTTTATATGCCAACCATGGTGTTTAGTCCAATGGTACTGTTAAGTATTCTACTTGTGTCACCTTATATTATGCATTGGTGTGCATTCCAGGTGTCTCATTCAGGTTGTTATAACACCTTGGGCATGTAAGTGTTTTGAATGGATTCTTAATAACATTTTTGTGCTACAAAAAATTAGTTTGGTCAATGTTTAAGCATTAATGTCTTTAGCGTAAGCTTGGGAAATTACACAAAGGTTCCCCTAAATCATTACAATCTACCATGGAGACATTTAGTTTCAAATATATCCTTTCTTGAATATCCTTCCTCTAGTTTACAAACTATGTTCTTGTGAGGACCTCCCTTTTTACTACTGTTGTTATGACTATTTACATGACTGTTATTGTTACTTTTTATAATTGTGGGATAGCAGTTCTCAGAATTGTCAAACTATTAAACTTTATTATGTTTTCGGAAAAACTAATTGGGTGATGTTTGGATAAGTTTACATTTCAGAAAAATGAATTAGGTGATGATGGAAAATTGTAATATGATTTCATTTATGTTAATTAATACTATGTCATGATAATGCATGTTTTTTTTTTTAGTTGCTTCGGCTATGATGATTTTATGTGGTTACTGATCTTGTAATTTAGTGTGCAGGAATTACTAATCGAACCACAGAACTCGGAGATCATTCCGCACCTTGTTAATTGTTATTCCCTGTTAAGCCGATCGGGTTCCACGAGGAACCAAGATCTCTTTGTGTTTGATGTAATGATGTAATGTGGTCTTTCGTATGGTCGAGTGGGTTAGGTTACCCTCATGTAACATTATTTTATAATTTGTGTTGTAAAGAGATTGAATTTGAATTTCTTATTTTATTTCAATTATGAGGCCCTTTTCTTGTGCTTTCCCTTGACCAGGGGTGTCTTGTATGGGTTAAAGTTGACCCTGGGTTATACCCCATGGGTCCAGGGGCCCATTTGGCATGGGTAACCCTTGAGTAACCTCCATCTAGTCAACTTAACCTTCCCCTGAAGTTAAGTGGCGAAAATTGGAGGTAGGAGGGGACATGATGGGTTGTACCAACACCCAACCCATCCCCTCTACTTTCCCCAAGATAAGAGATGCCATCCATTATTGAAGGTCACCCTCTCCTTTAGTGAGATTCCCCCATGTGCTGTGAGGACACCCATGTGAAGAAAGGAAAAAGAGGCATGGGTCACCTGTCTTTTTCCCATTTAACTCTTTTTTTTATTTCTCCCATGAGAAAGTGGAATCACATGAGGAGAGGACTAGGAGTACCCTTGGGAATGGAGAGTGACATAAGCCATCAGGCAGAATAGTGGTTTTGGGGAAGGGTGAGGAGGTGACAAGTGTCACTTCCCCATTTCTCAAAACTAAAAAAAAAGAGAATTTGGGTTATTTATTTTCAAATTTTGGGATGGGAGGGAGTTAGTTGAATTTTGGGAAAACTTTCATTTTTGCCTTACCAAAAATAGAGAAGTTAGTTTGCAAGATAGAGAAGGGGGAGGGAGTTGGTGGCTAAGGTTGGAAGTGAACTCTGTGGACTCTGCAACAGCTTCATTCCAGGAGGGCTTTGCAAGGTTGGTCTAAATTTTACCTTTGTTTTCGTATAACTGAAATGTGTATGTAAAGTGTGTGACTTTGTGTTCGAGTTGTTTTCTGTGGGGTTATTGTCGGGTTGTTTTGACAGAGCTTCTCCCACTTGGGAGAAATGCTCATCAAGTTTGGGGTAGGGGAGGAGAGATCCTCCTCGGGTGCATACCTGTTTCCATCTTTTGGGATGTTGAAAGCCTTGAGGGCATGTATCTGTGACTGTATTTTTGACTTGAGAGTCATATACAAATTTCTTAAAAATTGTGATCACACTTGGTTTGAGACCAAGAGAAATTTATATTGGTTAACTTATCTATCAGGGTGACACTCTGGAGTCGAGTGTGTCCACTCTCCTGCCCCTTATGAAACTCACTGTAGTTGAGTTTCCGTGTTGTGTAAATTACCCACGGGTGTTTGTATGCTTTGGGATTGTTGTTGTTACTGTTGTGAAGTGGAGTGTTTGAGTACCCAGGTGTGAGTATGGTCTCCCTAGCTCGGGGGTGACCCACTTGCGGGTCTACGGAAGGGAGGAGAGCTAGATGAGTGGTGTTTTCTTCTTTGTTTGTCTTTGATACGCAGGTTTTCTCTTGGAGCTTCTGGTTGAATATTTATGAAGAAGCAGTTAACCTTCTTTGTCATGAGAATTAGGCCTGGTTCATTTCATAGAGTTGAAGAGAGAACACCTCTCTTGTTATTGTTGTAATTTATTGTTATTCTGGGAGTGAAGAAAATCACCTCCCTGATCTTGTTATTAATGGACTTTTACTTGGTTGTCATAAGCTACCAGTTGTATACTGTTTGGGAGAAGAAAGTTCATAACTGGGAAGTTAGTTGTTGTATCCATGATTTAATGTTTGTAAACCTTGTTCAATAGCAATTTATTTGTGTTTCAAGTATTACTGAAAGGAAAAGTTCAATACTGCAATCTAATCTGAGTTGTTTACATTTGAAAGTTTGGAATTGCTTAACTAGTTGAAATGTTAGTTATGGTTTATTGTTCTAAAGGAATTAATTGTTTAAGTTTATTCTTCATAATTAGTGGATTCTGTTAAGTTGGAAGGATTAGAGGAAATCTAGCATGTATATATATTTTTGTTTGTAAATTTAAGAATCTTACATGTTTATGAAAATGGAAGTGGATATATATTTACCATTTCTACCGAATAAGTGAAACTGGGATAAATATATATATATATATAAACGTTAAGAATTTATTGATACATTTTAATATATGCATTTCCTTAATTGAGGAAGTTTGTTATCTGTCTTTTTAGTTTCCTGATAGAAAGAAATTAGAGAAAACTGAGAAATGTATAGATATATATATACTTGCTCTTTTATTTATTTCTTTAATTGTTGATGTTTTTATGTGTTCATTTAAAATGAAACAAAATAAATGAAAGCATTGTTCTTTGTGATTGTTTTAGTATTATTGTGAAAATGGAATATATATATATATATATTTAATTTAAATTGTATTCAACTGAGTATTAGTGTAAAAATGACATAAATAAAGAAATATATATATATATATATATATATATATATATATATATATATATATATATATATATATTTAAGTTAAATTGCATTCAACTGAGTATTATCGTGGAAATTTGTTAATGAAATTTCAAAAATACTAAAGAATGTGATTAGAGGCTGCTGTGATTTACACACAGAGAAGGTTACAATTTGGGCGGTGGGGTTGAAACCCCACCGCGAAATTCCTTTGTTAACCAAGAGGTGTGGGGAGGGGCGGAGCCCCACCCACATCCCACGCCCCTCCCCACATCCCCGCCTCCTTTGATACGTAGGTTTTCTCTTGGAGCTTCTGGTTGAATATTTATGAAGAAGCAGTTAACCTTCTTTGTCATGAGAATTAGGCCTGGTTCATTTCATAGAGTTGAAGAGAGAACACCTCTCTTGTTATTGTTGTAATTTATTGTTATTCTGGGAGTGAATAAAATCACCTCCCTGATCTTGTTATTAATGGACTTTTACTTGGTTGTCATAAGCTACCAGTTGTATACTGTTTGGGAGAAGAAAGTTCATAACTGGGAAGTTAGTTGTTGTATCCATGATTTAATGTTTGTAAACCTTGTTCAATAGCAATTTATTTGTGTTTCAAGTATTACTGAAAGGAAAAGTTCAATACTGCAGTCTAATCTGAGTTGTTTACATTTGAAAGTTTGGAATTGCTTAACTAGTTGAAATGTTAGTTATGGTTTATTGTTCTAAAGGAATTAATTGTTTAAGTTTATTCTTCATAATTAGTGGATTCTGTTAAGTTGGAAGGATTAGAGGAAATCTAGCATGTATATATATTTTTGTTTGTAAATTTAAGAATCTTACATGTTTATGAAAATGGAAGTGGATATATATTTACCATTTCTACCGAATAAGTGAAACTGGGATAAATATATATATATATATATATATATATATATATATATATATATATATATATATATATATATATATATATATATATATATATATATATATAAACGTTAAGAATTTATTGATACATTTTAATATATGCATTTCCTTAATTGAGGAAGTTTGTTATCTGTCTTTTTAGTTTCCTGATAGAAAGAAATTAGAGAAAACTGAGAAATGTATAGATATATATATACTTGCTCTTTTATTTATTTCTTTAATTGTTGATGTTTTTATGTGTTCATTTAAAATGAAACAAAATAAATGAAAGCATTGTTCTTTGTGATTGTTTTAGTATTATTGTGAAAATGGAATATATATATATATATATATTTAATTTAAATTGTATTCAACTGAGTATTAGTGTAAAAATGACATAAATAAAGAAATATATATATATATATATATTTAAGTTAAATTGCATTCAACTGAGTATTATCGTGGAAATTTGTTAATGAAATTTCAAAAATACTAAAGAATGTGATTAGAGGCTGCGGTGATTTACACACAGAGAAGGTTACAATTTGGGCGGTGGGGTTGAAACCCCACCGCGAAATTCCTTTGTTAACCAAGAGGTGTGGGGAGGGGCGGAGCCCCACCCACATCCCACGCCCCTCCCCACATCCCCGCCTCCTATGAACCGCGGCCACATCATGGCTTAAGCCACACTCCCGTCCCCATCTGCGACCGGCTCAGGCCCCCTCCACCAAGACCCCCGCTTCCCACTCGCTGCTCAGCGCGGCCAATATTGCCGCGGCCTGTAGCTTTAACCCACATCCGCGCCTCCTCTGCTTCGGTCCTCCGCTGGCTGCGGCCACCGCAGACCCTGCTCCTCCGCTGGTTGCGGCCACCGCCGCCCATCTCCTCCGCTGACTGGAAAATAAAACAAAAAAAAAGGGTTAGGGCTTTGCGCCCTAACACATAAGTTGGATTTTTTTTGAAATAGAACACATTAAGTTGCCATATATATAGGCATATATAGATACTATATATGCCTATGTATATAGCAATATAATATGAAATAATTACTATATATATATATATTTATATATAAAAAGGATTACGTGGAGTTTATTAAATAACTAAAAGAACAATTTCGTCAATTACATGGACATTAAAATATATATATATATATATATATATATATATATATATATATATATATATATTTATGGAAATAGTTTTATGAGCCATTTTATTGGGCCCTTGTTTAAAATCTTAATAAAATGTGACACATGGATATACAAAAATAAAATAACAAATTATATTTTCACAGTTAGTTTTTATTAAGTGTTGAACACAACAACCAAAGAAGTTATATTCCCATGATCAGGGTTTTATAAAGTGGAGAGCCTCCTACATCTATTTACAATGTTATACGAGTCACAATAAGAGTATTAATAATACTGATTAGTAATAATAACAATAGTAATTATAGATAAGAGAAAATAAAATTATAATATAATGAGAACATAAAGGAATATACTGTGTTACCTGGGAAGAGTTTCTCGGAAGTTTCTCTACCAACATAATGTTAATAACCAGGGAAAATGAAGGAAAATGAAGAGGAAAATTACACGTCACCTTGCTTAAAAGATCACTGGAAATAAACTTAAGGAGCCATCACAGACATTCCATGTGGCCATTTTAATCTCAACTGTAGTTAACGTCCTCATAAGTAAACCTATAAGAGAGTCCGAAGAAGAAAAACTAACATTGGAAAACACAGAGGAGAAAATGCGCGACATTTCCCACATGGGATAAGAGAACTAAGTTGACGGACCCTTCTGCTAAATCTGCTTAGGAACAAGTTTAATAAGTACAAACGAAGAGGAGATACCGTGATCGGAGAAGACTAGGAGACCGAGTCCAGCGAAGTAGTAAACCAATCTTTGTGACCTAGACCATCCTGAAGTTAGGTTTAATATCAACAATAGCTGCAGTGATAACCCTGATTGATGTAAATCATGAAGAAAGGATCGGATACACATAAAGAAAGCATAGAAAATGAAAGAGAGAGAGACCGAAATATAAACACACTAAATTAACAGAGAAATAGTTAAGGTGAGGGCGATAAAAATACAATTAAAATTAAGAACCAGTGAAAAGGGAAGAGAGAGCAAACAAACCGCCTTGTTGAGAATGCTAAGTCGTGGGAGGAGTATGTTTCAGGAAACAAGAGAGGAGACAGACAACCGTGCCTGGCTAAAAAAATGACTAAATAGGGAGATCACTAGCCAGTTTAGTCGGAACAAGGCGTCGTGGGAAGTTGTTAGTCTATCAGCGAACCACGTACGTAAATGAGTGCAGCATAATTCCCACTAACGCCGTAAGGCGTTATGCTGCCAGAAATTGCCAAGGTTTAGATTTAGGAACTTTGGTAATCTCACTCTTGCAATGACGTTAGCGGCGTCGTAAAGACCCTCTTGTTGATCTGTATGCGTCTGGTTGCACGCAATTGTACTTATATCCTACCGAAAATTGTAGTGATTCGCCATGAGAGAACACCGTCGAGCATGCGTATGCATGCGAAGGGGGTTTTTAGGACAGTGTGAGAAAAGTTTTTCATATCTCGTGTCATAACCACATGACAGATGTGGCTATGGCACGTGCGATGTGTGTTGTGACCACACGGAAAATGTGGGCATGACATTTGGTATCAGAGCACAGTTTTAAACACTGGGCGTATTTGGGCACGTTATTATTCCGCAACTTTGGCTAATTAGTTTCTACCTTGTTTTGTAGGATGCCTCCCTGACGAGTTCGACGAGCGCGATCACGCCACACAGCGTCAGTCGAGGTGCACAGCGATTCCTCGGCCGAGGGACTGGCACCCGTAGTTACAGCAGCATCACCTGCACCACCTGTACCACAAGCACTACTAGTACCACAGGCGACACCAGTAGTTACAGCAGCACCACCTGCACCACCTGTACCACAAGCACCACTAGTACCACAGGCGACACCAGTATTGGATATAGGGCCACAGATTTTACAGGCACTACAGACTATGTTAGACAGGTTACCACCAGTGATTCCTGAGCCACGTATAGCGCCTCGTGTTGATCCGCGAGAGGAGCCACATGCCGAGTCACGTATTGAGCCACGTATGGAGCCCCGCGTTGATCCACTAGAGGTGCCACGTGTGGAGCCCTTCGTTGAGATTCCTGACACAACAGTAGAGGAGGTAGGGTCAGCCTCCCGAGCACGGAGCAGGAGTCCTCCGAGACTTTTGAGACAAGAACAGGTTCAGCATGGATTATATGAGGATGGTGTGGAAGAGCCACTTGTGAGACTTAGAGACAGAGGGGACCCTATCAGAGATCTACTGAGGCTCAACCCACCCACTTTCGCAGGTGCTACAGAGGGAGCTGTGGCCGAGGCTTGGCTGATTAGCTTAGACAGGTGTTTCGCATTGCGACCATATGGGAGCAACACGAAAGCACGAGTGGCAGTTCATCTTCTTAGGGATGCAACAGCCACCTGGTGGCGCACAGAGGAGTGCAAGTGCCGACTCTTCGTGGATACACTCACATGGGACATCTTCATTGAGCGCTTCAATGCGCGATATTTGTCTGAACATTATAGACAGCGCAGGATCGATGAGTTCCATGATTTACAGCAGAGGGGACTCACCGTTACTCAGTATGAGAGCCGATTTATAGAGCTTTCTCGTTACGCGGAATACCTCCATGACGAGAAAATCTTAATACACAAATTCATCAGAGGGCTAAATCACAGGATAGCAGGACCAGTTCGTATGGCAAATCCCCATACCATGAGCGAGGCTGTTGAAAAGGCCCTTATATCAGAGGAAATTCAGGGACGAGGACAGAATCCACGCCCGCAGTACCAGGAACGTAATCCCCAACAACAGCAAAATTTTTGAAGGCCTCAAAACACAACACAGAGAGGAGGATATAATCCTTCATCATTACCTCCTAGGCCTCCACAGCAGCATAAACCTTAGCAAAAATCCAAATTTCAACAGAGGGGACAGGGAGGACAGAACCGTGGATGGCAGCAGCAGGGTCCACGTAGAGATCAGAGACAGCAGGGTTCATCGGGAGGACCCGCAAGGTCCCAGCAGTCTTACAGAGGCTCACAGGGATCCACCGGATGGACTAGGCAACAACAATCAGGCAGAACACAGTCAGGGCAGTTACAGGTTCGAGGACCATGTTATGTGTGTGGTGGGGCAGGGCATCTGGCTAGAGAGTGCCCGCAGGGATTTACTGCAGGGGGATAGCCCCGATCAGGAGGATCTGAGCAGACCGTAGATGATGTGGGCAGAACCCACCACATGTTTGCAGCGGTTGATAACTGCCAGGCCGATTTACAGGCTTCTGTCATCGAGGCAGCAGGTACGATTAGAGACTTTCCCATCTCAATCCTTTTTGACTCAGGAGCTACTGACTCCTTTTTGTCTACATCGTTAGTGGAGCGTTGCAGGCTGGTGGCTTCTAGGCAAGACATTAGGTGGGAAGTTGAGTTGGCCTCAGGGGCTAGGATGTCAGTAGATACCTTGGTTAAAGACTGTGAGATCACATTGGGATCATTCACCACAACATGTGACCTTAGGATTATGCCATTAGGGTCTTATGGAGTAGTTCTGGGTATGGATTGGCTTGCGGCACATAGAGCCAAGCTTGATTGTCGCCAGAGGACAATTAGCTGTTTAGACGATCATGGTTCGTCGGTTGAGATAGTGGGCATTCAAAAGCCCACGGCTGTTCGTATGATATCTGCTCAGCAGCTTAAGCGCTGTATGCGGAAGGGATGTCAGATGTTTGCCATCACAGTCAGTGATAGAGCAAAGGATGAACCTGAGGCTACTTTAGATGATCACCCTATCCTTAGAGAGTTTGCCGATGTATTTCCACCAGAATTACCAGGTATGCCTCCACGCAGAGAAATGGACTTCCACATCGACTTAGTGCCAGGTGCAGAGCCGATATCCCGCGCACCCTATAGGATGACGACCCATGAACTCACTGAACTTAAGCTGCAGTTAGAGGAATTACTAGAGAAGGGGCACATCCGACCTAGCGTCTCGCCATGGGGCACACCAGTTATCTTCGTGAAGAAGAAGGATGGGTCTCTTCGTCTATGCATGGACTACAGGCAGTTGAACAAGGTGACGGTGAAGAACCGTTATCCTCTGCCTAGGATTGACGACCTTTTTTATCAGATGCAGGGAGCCAGAGTGTTCTCGAAAATCGATCTAAAATCTGGGTATCACCAATTGCGCATCACGGAGTCAGATATTCATAAAACTGCTTTTCGAACCAGATATGGCCATTATGAATTCACAGTGGTACCTTTCGGGTTGACGAACGCTCCTGCAGTATTCATGAGTCTCATGAACGGGGTGTTCCGTACATACCTAGATTGGTTCGTGATCATATTTCTAGATGACATTCTGATTTATTCACGGACTGAGGAGGAGCATGTAGAGCACTTGCGTCAAGTTTTGCAGCAATTATGAGGGCAGCAGCTTTATGGCAACTTGGCGAAGTGTGCCTTCTTCAGGACAGAGGTGCAGTATTTGGGACACATTTTATCAGGCGATGGCATCTCCGTAGATCCATCTAAAATTAGAGCAATTCAGGAGTGGCCGGCACCCACTAACGTGACAGAGGTCAGAAGCTTTATGGGGTTAGCCGGGTATTATCGTCGGTTTGTCGAAGGTTTCTCCAGGATAGCACATCCCATTACTTCCCTTCAGCGAAAAGGGAAGGGTTTCACTTGGACCGAGCAGTGTGAAAAGGCTTTTGGAGTCCTCAAGGAGCGTCTTACTAGTGCTCCTATTTTAGCAGTCCCAGATCCTACAGAGGAGTTTGTAGTTTGCACAGATGCATCATTAGAAGGTTTGGGAGCCGTGCTTATGCAGGATGGTCGAGCGATCGCATACGAATCGCAGAAACTAAAGACACATGAGTTAAACTATCCTACGCACGACTTAGAGCTCGCAGCTGTTGTTCATGCCTTGGTTCGCTGGAGACACTTTCTCTTAGGTCGACGCTTTGAACTCCATTCGGATCATCATAGTTTGCAATATATTTTTACATAGCCTAATTTGAACGCCCGCCAACGGCGTTGGATGGAATTCCTATGCGAATATGACTTCGATGTCCACTATATCAAAGGGAAGGAGAACGTGGTCGCTGATGCTTTGAGTCGAAGACGCCACGAGATCCAGACCCTGACCTTGAAGATGGACTTGAAGGATCGCATCTTACAGCATCTACCGGAGGACAAATGGTTTCTTGAAGTGCAGCAGGCATTACTAAATCAGAAGGCCCTTGAGGGCAAATTTACAGGATATACCCTTGAGTCTGATGGTATGCTTCGACATCGGCAGCGCATCTATGTACCCCATGCGGGTAATCTTCACACAGTAATCCTATCAGAGGCTCATAGAGCACCCTATGCAGCACACCCAGGAGTGAAGAAGATGCATGCTGACTTACGACAACTTTATCATTGGGCTGGGATGAGGCGTGACATTGCCGAATTTGTTGCTCGTTGCCTGGAATGTCAGAGGGTTAAGGCCGAACATCAGCATCCAGCGGGACTGTTGTACCCTCACGAAATACCTGAATGGAAATGGGACACCATTTCTATGGATTTTATCGTTGGTCTACCTATGTCATCACGTCGCCATGATGCTATTATGGTGACAGTTGACAAGCTGACCAAAGTGGCGCATTTTTCACCAATATGCACAACATACAATGTACCATCAGTGGCAAAGGTGTTTCTTGATCAGATTGTTCGACTTCATGGGGTACCTCGCCGCATTATATCTGACAGAGACTCCGTATTCACTTCATTGTTCTGGAAAGCCTTACATCAGGCGTTGGGCACACAGCTCAACTTCAGTTCAGCATATCATCCGGAAACCGACGGACTTACAGAGAGAGTTAACCAAGTGTTAGAAGACATGCTTCACATGTATGTGATGGACCACCAGTCTAGATGGGAGGAGTACCTGTATCTAGTTGAGTTCGCCTACAATAATGGGCATCATAGCTCGTTGGGTATGCCTCCTTTCCAGGCGTTATATGGCAGACCATGCAGAACACCTTTGAGTTGGGATCAGATAGAGGACAGAACATTCATCGGCCCAGAGATAGTTCAGAATATGGAACTGCAAGTCAAACAGATAAGACAGAGGCTTCAGGAAGCACAGGACAGGCAGAAAAAATATGCCGATGCTAAGAGGACAGACCGAAGCTTCTCTGTGGCGGAAAGAGTATTTTTGAGAGTGCGGCCGCATAAGAGTCCAATCTGTTACGGAAAAGGCTCTAAACTCGCACCTCGATTTGTAGGACCTTTCGAAATCTTGGAGCGGATAGGACCAGTAGCCTATTGTCTAGCCTTGCCACCTAGCATGTCACGTATCCACGATGTATTTCATATATCAGTTTTACGTCAATATATTTCTGACTTATCTCACGTGTTGGATTGGAGTGCTCTTCAGGTAGAGGTAGACGGACAGCTGGCGCTGGAGCCAATTCGCATATTGGCTCGTTGGACGCTGGCCCTTCGAGGTCGAGAGCTGGACTAGGTTAGAGTCCAGTGGGACCTATACGACGAAGTCACTGCAACATGGGAAGATGCAGAGAGACTGAAGACCCTTTATCCTCACCTTTTTGACGACTTCCAGGAGGAAGTACCATCTTAGGGGGAGAGGATGTGAGGACCGCCCTTTTTACTACTGTTGTTATGACTATTTACATGACTGTTATTGTTACTTTTTATAATTGTGGGATAGCAGTTCTCGGAATTGTCAAACTATTAATCTTTATTATGTTTTCAGAAAAACTAATTGGGTGATGTTTGGATAAGTTTACATTTCAGAAAAATGAATTAGGTGATGATGGAAAATTGTAGTATGATTTCATTTATGTTAATTAATACTATGTCATGATAATGCATGTTTTTTTTTTTAGTTGCTTCGGCTATGATGATTTTATGTGGTTACTGATCTTGTAATTTAGTGTGCAGGAATTACTAATCGAACCACAGAACTCGGAGATCATTCCGCACCTTGTTAATTGTTATTCCCTGTTAAGCTGATCGGGTTCCACAAGGAACCAAGATCTCTTTGTGTTTGATGTAATGATGTAATGCGGTCTTTCGTATGGTCGAGTGGGTTAGGTTACCCTCATGTAACATTATTTTATAATTTGTGTTGTAAAGAGATTGAATTTGAATTTCTTATTTTATTTCAATTATGAGGCCCTTTTCTTGTGCTTTCCCTTGACCAGGGGTGTCTTGTATGGGTTAAAGTTGACCCTGGGTTATACCCCATGGGTCCAGGGGCCCATTTGGCATGGGTAACCCTTGAGTAACCTCCATCTAGTCAACTTAACCTTCCCCTGAAGTTAAGTGGCGAAAATTGGAGGTAGGAGGGGACATGATGGGTTGTACCAACACCCAACCCATCCCCTCTACTTTCCCCAAGATAAGAGATGCCATCCATTATTGAAGGTCACCCTCTCCTTTAGTGAGATTCCCCCATGTGCTGTGAGGACACCCATGTGAAGAAAGGAAAAAGAGGCATGGGTCACCTGTCTTTTTCCCATTTAACTCTTTTTTTTATTTCTCCCATGAGAAAGTGGAATCACATGAGGAGAGGACTAGGAGTACCCTTGGGAATGGAGAGTGACATAAGCCATCAGGCAAAATAGTGGTTTTGGGGAAGGGTGAGGAGGTGACAAGTGTCACTTCCCCATTTCTCAAAACTAAAAAAAAAGAGAATTTGGGTTATTTATTTTCAAATTTTGGGATGGGAGGGAGTTAGTTGAATTTTGGGAAAACTTTCATTTTTGCCTTACCAAAAATAGAGAAGTTAGTTTGCAAGATAGAGAAGGGGGAGGGAGTTGGTGGCTAAGGTTGGAAGTGAACTCTGTGGACTCTGCAACAGCTTCATTCCAGGAGGGCTTTGCAAGGTTGGTCTAAATTTTACCTTTGTTTTCGTATAACTGAAATGTGTATGTAAAGTGTGTGACTTTGTGTTCGAGTTGTTTTCTATGGGGTTATTGTCGGGTTGTTTTGACAGAGCTTCTCCCACTTGGGAGAAATGCTCATCAAGTTTGGGGTAGGGGAGGAGAGATCCTCCTCGGGTGCATACCTGTTTCCATCTTTTGGGATGTTGAAAGCCTTGAGGGCATGTATCTGTGACTGTATTTTTGACTTGAGAGTCATATACAGATTTCTTAAAAATTGTGATCACACTTGGTTTGAGACCAAGAGAAATTTATATTGGTTAACTTATCTGTCAGGGTGACACTCTGGAGTCGAGTGTGTCCACTCTCCTGCCCCTTATGAAACTCACTGTAGTTGAGTTTCCGTGTTGTGTAAATTACCCACGGGTGTTTGTATGCTTTGGGATTGTTGTTGTTACTGTTGTGAAGTGGAGTGTTTGAGTACCCAGGTGTGAGTATGGTCTCCCTAGCTCGGGGGTGACCCACTTGCGGGTCTACGGAAGGGAGGAGAGCTAGATGAGTGGTGTTTTCTTCTTTGTTTGTCTTTGATACGCAGGTTTTCTCTTGGAGCTTCTGGTTGAATATTTATGAAGAAGCAGTTAACCTTCTTTGTCATGAGAATTAGGCCTGGTTCATTTCATAGAGTTGAAGAGAGAACACCTCTCTTGTTATTGTTGTAATTTATTGTTATTCTGGGAGTGAAGAAAATCACCTCCCTGATCTTGTTATTAATGGACTTTTACTTGGTTGTCATAAGCTACCAGTTGTATACTATTTGGGAGAAGAAAGTTCATAACTGGGAAGTTAGTTGTTGTATCCATGATTTAATGTTTGTAAACCTTGTTCAATAGCAATTTATTTGTGTTTCAAGTATTACTGAAAGGAAAAGTTCATTACTGCAATCTAATCTGAGTTGTTTACATTTGAAAGTTTGGAATTGCTTAAATAGTTGAAATGTTAGTTATGGTTTATTGTTCTAAAGGAATTAATTGTTTAAGTTTATTCTTCATAATTAGTGGATTCTGTTAAGTTGGAAGGATTAGAGGAAATCTAGCATGTATATATATTTCTGTTTGTAAATTTAAGAATCTTACATGTTTATGAAAATGGAAGTGGATATATATTTACCATTTCTACCGAATAAGTGAAACTGGGATAAATATATATATATATATATATATATATATATATATATATATATATATATATATATATATATATATATATATATATATATATATATATATATATATATATATATAAACGTTAAGAATTTATTGATACATTTTAATATATGCATTTCCTTAATTGAGGAAGTTTGTTATCTGTCTTTTTAGTTTCTTGATAGAAAGAAATTAGAGAAAACTGAGAAATGTATAGATATATATACTTGCTCTTTTATTTATTTCTTTAATTGTTGATGTTTTTATGTGTTCATTTAAAATGAAACAAAATAAATGAAAGCATTGTTCTTTGTGATTGTTTTAGTATTATTGTGAAAATGGAATATATATATATATATATTTAATTTAAATTGTATTCAATTGAGTATTAGTGTAAAAATGACATAAATAAAGAAATATATATATATATATATATATATATATATATATATATTTAAGTTAAATTGCATTCAACTGAGTATTATCGTGGAAATTTGTTAATGAAATTTCAAAAATACTAAAGAATGTGATTAGAGGCTGCTGTGATTTACACACAGAGAAGGTTACAATTTGGGCGGTGGGGTTGAAACCCCACCACGAAATTCCTTTGTTAACCAAGAGGTGTGGGGAGGGGCGGAGCCCCACCCACACCCCACTTCGTGGGATGTGGGTGGGGCTCCGCCCCTCCCCACATCCCCGCCTCCTATGAACCGCGGCCCCATCGTGGCTTAAGCCACACTCCCGTCCCCATCTGCGACCGGCTCAGGCCCCCTCCACCGAGACCCCCGCTTCCCACTCGCCGCTCAGCGCGGCCAATATTGCCGCGGCCTGTAGCTTTAACCCACATCCGCGCCTCCTCTGCTTCGGTCCTCCGCTGGCTGTGGCCACCGCAGACCCTGCTCCTCCGCTGGCTGCGGCCACCGCCACCCATCTCCTCTGCTGACTGGAAAATAAAACAAAAAAAAAAGGGTTAGGGCTTTGGGCCCTAACACATAAGCTGGATTTTTTTTGAAATAGAACACATTAAGTTGCCATATATATAGGCATATATAGATACTATATATGCCTATGTATATAGCAATATAATATGAAATAATTACTATATATATATATATATTTATATATAAAAAGGATTACGTGGAGTTTATTAAATAACTAAAAGAACAATTTCGTCAATTACATGGACATTAATATATATATATATATATATATATATATATATATATATATATATATATATATATATATATATTTATGGAAATAGTTTTATGAGCCATTTTATTGGGCCCTTGTTTAAAATCTTAATAAAATGTGACACATGGATATACAAAAATAAAATAACAAATTATATTTTCACAGTTAGTTTTTATTAAGTGTTGAACACAACAACCAAAGAAGTTATATTCCCATGATCAGGGTTTTATAAAGTGGAGAGCCTCCTACATCTATTTACAATGTTATACGAGTCACAATAAGAGTATTAATAATACTGATTAGTAATAATAACAATAGTAATTATAGATAAGAGAAAATAAAATTATAATATAATGAGAACATAAAGGAATATACTGTGTTACCTGGAAGAGTTTCTCGGAAGTTTCTCTACCAACATAATGTTAATAACCAGGGAAAAATGAAGGAAAATGAAGAGGAAAATTACACGTCACCTTGCTTAAAAGATCACTGGAAATAAACTTAAGGAGCCATCACAGACATTCCATGTGGCCATTTTAATCTCAACTGTAGTTAACGTCCTCATAAGTAAACTTGTAAGAGAGTCCGAAGAAGAAAAACTAACATTGGAAAACACAGAGGAGAAAATGCGTGACATTTCCCACATGGGATAAGAGAACTAAGTTGACGGACCCTTCTGCTAAATCTGCTTAGGAACAAGTTTAATAAGTACAAACGAAGAGGAGATACCGTGATCGGAGAAGACTAGGAGACCGAGTCCAGCGAAGTAGTAAACCAATCTTTGTGACCTAGACCATCCTGAAGTTAGGTTTAATATCAACAATAGCTGCAGTGATAACCCTGATTGACGTAAATCATGAAGAAAGGACCGGATATACATAAAGAAAGCATAGAAAACGAAAGAGAGAGAGACCGAAATATAAACACACTAAATTAACAGAGAAATAGTTAAGGTGAGGGCGATAAAAATACAATTAAAATTAAGAACCAGTGAAAAGGGAAGAGAGAGCAAACAAACCGCCTTGTTGAGAATGCTAAGTCGTGGGAGGAGTATGTTTCAGGAAACAAGAGAGGAGACAGACAACCGTGCCTGGCTGAAAAAATGACTAAATAGGGAGATCACTAGCCGGTTTAGTCAGAACAAGGCGTCGTGGGAAGTTGTTAGTCTATCAGCGAACCACGTGCGTAAATGAGTGCAGCGTAATTCCCACTAACGCCGTAAGGCGTTATGCTGCCGGAAATTGCCAAGGTTTAGATTTAGGAACTTTGGTAATCTCACTCTTGCAATGACGTTAGCGGCGTCGTAAAGACCCTCTTGTTGATCTGTATGCGTCTGGTTGCACGCAATTGTACTTATATCCTACCGAAAATTGTAGTGATTCACCATGAGAGAACACCGTCGAGCATGCGTACGCATGTGAAGGGGGTTTTTAGGACAGTGTGAGAAAAGTTTTTCATATCTCGTGTCATAACCACATGACAGATGTGGCTATGGCACGTGCGATGTGTGTTGTGACCACATGGAAAATGTGGGCATGACAGTTCTCAACACTTACATAACTTGACATGTGCATCACTTGATTCCCTAGACAAAGCTTATACACATATATGCTACAAAATTATCTCAAGGACCAACCCTTATCATAAATCACATCAATGCATGTATAGCATTTCAACTTACAATCATCCTCTTTGGTGTAGAATACTTGAAAAACTTGACACCTCCTTCATGAGAATAGTAATCAATAATGTAGGATAATAAACAAGGACAACCTCATAGGACCCTAAATTAGGAAATAAGCACAAGAAGATAGGAGGCCATATCTATTTTCAAATTTAATTAATTCCCAACCACCATGGATTTGTCATTTCATGCATGGGTAGGTTTGAGTTAGGCCAACTAGTGACTAATGAACCCATAAGGCATTAGCCAAAGCAACACTTGTATTACACTCGAAAGTATGTGTGACATTGGATATGACTATATAGACCAAAAATATGTTCAACCATTCCCTTTATGACCAAAATAATGTACTCACTGGTCTGAATTTTACCAAGAATTTAGAGGACAATACTTAGCGCTGAGCCTGTAGTATTGTGAAAACTTATAGGAGCTCAATGTGCAGAACTCATGGAGAGTTGTAGGCAACCGAAGAGAACTTTATTTGCATCAAAATGAGTTTATATACAATGAACCAAGAATTTGAAAAGTCGCCTTATCCATCGAATTCGAAATGGACAGTTGGAAGGTGACAAAAAGGAACTAACTAACAAAATTTCAAATTTTCAAGAAATTATGAAATTTGAAACCCCAACTTGGTAGAGTCATAACTCCTAGCTAGCTAGTTAGAATTCAAATTATGAAAAAGCAACCAATGAAAATATTGACCCCAAATTCCACTTTGAACGCCTCTAAAAATGCGATTTAGTGGGATGTAGAAAATTCTGAAAAAAATACTAAAAATATGAAAAACTTAGTTGCCTGTGTAGATGCCACCCTAGTGCTCCTAGATTCTTGTGGGATCACTCACAACCTCCTTGAAATATTTATCACTACTAGTATTTGTGATGAAATCCTAAAATTAGGCATCTAGGGCACACCATGAAGAACTAACACAAGGCCCAAAACATGCATAGTTGATCATAAAGGGTATGGTGATGATGATTGGGCACAACAATATCCTCATCCATTATAGGAGCTAGCTCATAACCCCCTAAAATAATCATCCATCATTGCAATGGGTAAAACCATAGAATATGGAATCCATAGAAGTTTATTGGGCATGACAATTATTATGTTTGAACTTCAAACACATCCCTACCATCCACATGGTAATTAGTAAAATAGAAGGGTGGGCACACAATTCTTAAAAATAGTTGCACATTAAAACAATTGGCCACCACAATCAATTTAGCCACTAGCTTGTTAAGATGTACCACATAGTTGCCTTTGACTGGAGCATGGAACCTTGTTGAAAATTCTTTGCATTGACTACATAGATGCCTTATAAAGAAAAAGGAGCTCACCATATCAACATGGCATAAAGTAATTCATTATCATAATTGTGCACAATCTACATAAATGAGATATCAGGCCCACCACCACTAAAGGTGACACATGGAAGGTTGTAATTCAATTTTGAGTCAACATAGACACCATGGAGAATATACAGTTGTAAATAAAGGTTGTTTCCCCCACATGCAAATGTCACCATAAGACATGTGCACCAATGGCACCAAGCAATTGGTGCACATGACCTCCATGTAGATCTAAGTTGAAGTGAACACATGGAGAAATGGGGATTTTCCACTCACAAGATAGACATCACATGGAAATAAGTTGGAGTGGCTATGTAAAGAGCGATAAACATTAGACGTGTTAGGTTTCTTTAAACAATAGTGGAGGGATGCTCACAAGTTGTGGGGTCAGTGCACGATGGGCAAACCATCATGTGTCTTAGGATGGATTAGTTGTTACATAGAGTGTATGAACTACTAATGTGGTAGTGACATATAGTAAGGGAAAACGGTGAGTGGAAATCTAAAAGGTAGGATTGAGGGATAGGACAATGGGGCCAACTATCAATTAGAAACTAGCAGTGAAAATGAAAAGATTGGATTGATAGGTTGCTCACTATGTGTTGGATGGGCTAAGCTAGTAGCACAAAGTTCTTTGAATTACACATGTGCTCTAAGTTGCACACCTATTGGTAGAACAAGTTAAAAGTACAAGGGTAGGATGAATATTGGTGTCATAGGGAATTAAGGCATTAGGGGCACTCAGGTTTATGTGTAGGTTTTCATTAAAGGGATTTGGAGCTAAACGAAAAAGTAAAAGAAATGATATCTAGGCTAAGTAGATACATGAAATATCATGACAACACCACCAAGGGAGAGGAGATTAGTAATGAAAGTAATTAGGCCAATCAATGATTTTATTGGATTGGCCAGTATTTAAGAAATGTGGAGTATATATAACATTCTAGACCATAATAAGTGCAAGGCAATAGGAGTAACACTTAAGGCTAATGCTTAGCACAAACCCAAACTAGACAAATAAGAAGCATAGTGCAATAAATTATGTCAAATTAGTAATATTCTTAGGGTTGGTAAGAGCACGAAGGAAAACATAAGACATGAGATTCTCCACTTATCCAATCTATATTAATTAATGATAACAAAAAAATGAAGATGAATACTAAATTCCTTCTAACTTATCCTAATAACTCTTAATAAATATTATAAGTGACTAATACATAAAAATTGCTAAATATAAATTTAAATAAAAATATATGCTATTTTATAAAAAATATTTTAATTGTTTATATTATAAAGGAAAATATACTCTTTCCCTATGGTTTAGTCTAGTAAAAAATAAATTTGAAACTCTAATAGAAAAAGGCTGATCCTTGGAGGAGAAAACCTAAGAGGTGTAAGAAAGTTTGGTTCCTAAAAATGTAACAAAATAAGCTTTCTTTACATAAAATTTCCTAGAATAAATTAATTGATCATCATTGACATCAAATATAGCCCAGGAATATGAGATGAGAATGATAAACACGTTGAAATAAAATTCTTAGATTTTAAATAATAAATAGGTAAATACTTAGCTCTTCACTTGATGTGGAATATGATTTTGTTAGGTGTCCTAAAGTGATTCATCAATGTTCACAAAAATTAGGGCCTATCAAACAAATGCATGAGAATATGTAAACTTATATTTTTCTATCAAGGTCATTTCTAGACTACAAAATTGATCCCATGAGTGAGGATCTAAGCCAAACCCATAAATCTAATCTCTACTAAAATTCCACAATTTACTTTTTACTCATCTTCAAGCTCTTAATATAATCTTCACATAAAAACTTGGTTTGTGTGCTTCGTAGTTTGCACATGACAAGGATAGTTGACTCCCTTATGTCAAAGCTAGTAAGGATGTCAAATCAACAGCTTTGAACAATATTGAGGGCATCATGTAGTTATATGATCTAGAATGCTAATGCAATGTTAATACCACTAGATGATTCTTATATGTCTCATATGTGCAAGATGTGCTCTTTCTCTTAGTCTCTAGATGTTTTAAATTAATTAGGGCTAGTCCTTTTATACAAATTGCCAAATTTAAAAGGAAATGTTTTGTGCATCAAGTTGGAATACAATAGGTAGGAGAAGGGGGAAAAATGAGTCCAATTTTAAATTTGAGTCTTAAAATCTCAAGGGATATTTCCACAAGTGTAAAAGTGATCTAGATCATTTCCACATATGCAAATCTAACCTAGGATAGGAAAATTAGAAAATCTATAGACTAGAACTCGTTCGAGGGAGTGTGAGTGAAATGAGAATAGAAAAGGCTCAAATTATGTGTCAAATCTTAGCTAAAATCATGCCACTTACACACTTGTCATAGCATACAAGGATAACATAACCAAAATAAATTGAAACAGAGGTGAAAATTTGTACCCACTTCCTAGTGTGAAATCCAATGCTACCTAACATGGATATATCACTCCATCAATGTTGAAAATTCTACCCATAGTTTTTAAATATATATTGTTCCATTACACCACTCATTTCTATGTAGATATTCAACATCACTAAGTTTAATAAATAATTATTAACTATTCTTCTTATTACAAGTAAAAAGTTTACACATTGTTATGGGATTTGAATTGAGTTATTTATAGATAAAAAATTCAAGCACCCTTATTTTTCACTTCCACTACTCATTTTTATAAAGAAATTTTATACCCCTTACTCTATATTTATGTTAAAAATTTATATACACCAATCAATTATTAGTCCCTCCATAGGCAAGGATACTATAGTAATTGATACAAACAAAGAATTGAAGTCAAAAGATTAATCACACTATTTTATGATTCCTATCTTGAAAATCTTGCCATATCTTTTCTAAATATGAAATATCTACAATTAGCAATTAGTTAGCACACAATAATTATTATGTACAATTTTCATTGTCATTGGAGGGAAGCTCTAAATATGTCAATATTTGATTAAAATATAAATAGATATCCTATTCAATCTTCAAGAAGCATTGATCAATTAGATAATTTAGTATAGTTCACATCTTTTTAAATAAATTAAAGGGTGGACTAGAGATAATGAACTATTAATAATAGTGTAAAATTAATTGAATATTTCATGATTTAGAGTGAAATTAACAAACCTAATAAATAATAATTAATGATAATAAAAATGTTGAAGATGAATATCAAATTCCTTCAAACTTATCCTAATAACTTTTAATAAATATTATATGTGACCAGTACATTAAAAAATGCTAAATATAAATTTAAACAAAAATGTATGTAAATTTAGGGCATGTCCCCATATGGCTCCTTAGCTTATTTTGGCTAGCAATCACTGCTCAATTTTTTTAGGAGATATTTGTGGAGCTAATGACCCCATGAATATTTTATTTTTTTGCTTATTTTAAGCAGTTATCTTAATTTGTATATTTTACTATATAAAAAAGCAAAAATAAATTATCTTAATTATCTTAATTTGGAAGGATTTTTTTTAAAAAAAGGGAAGGAAATAATACAGCCATATGGCATATTTTTCATTAAGCACTGGCTGTTTATTTTCATGCCCCCTTTTTTTCGAAGCCTATTTGCAATTCCTAAATAGTAGATGCTCCACAAAATTAGGGAAATATTCTACATTATCATTTTCCCCTAATTATAAATTTTCATGGGGCCACTCACATAGGAATATGGGGTTATAAAAATGATTTTGATTGTTTATATGGGAGAAAGAAATATAAGTTGTCTCTATGATTTAATTTATATGTAGAAAGAAATATAAGAAATTTGAGTTACTAAACTACCAATAGATATTTGATATTTGCTAGTTCTTTAACTAGTCACACTTGTCTTTATTTCAAAATTTAATAATGTAATGGACTACTTTTGACGATTGCACAGCTATAGAATTAGAATTAGTATTCACATCAGAAAGTGTATAGAAAACAATGACAAGTGGTAAAGATATCGTCTGTTGCGAATTATTCGGCGCATAATAAACTAAGGTATTGCGATTTGCGAGAACAGCTTCATCCCATTTTCCACAACTTTCTTCCGTTTCGTGGAATAACACCTCACCATTGTCCGGTGGACAACAAGGACATAACCACATGGTGGACAACAGAGTGTGTTGCGGCGAATTATTCGGCGCATAATTAGTCTGCCGTTGAAAAAGATAGTCCCCTGCTAGTTATTCGGGCAAAACAAAGCGCAGTCCCTTGCTAGTTATTCGGGCATAACATCAAACTCAGTTATGTGACTTTCTCATTACCTACTGGAATCTCCACCATGCTTAATTTTATCTTCACCCTTTCCCACTTTCATGCTAACTTTCCCCCCCATTTTCTCCACTTTTCTTTTGCGTGCGAGACACTCATTACCTTTCTCACCACCGTAGACTTTGCTGTGACTTCTCACCATTGCACATGGCTTCGCACCCTTTAAATAACAATTCGCTGAGCCTGCGGACAACACACAGGCTTGGAAAGCTTTATGCTTCTCACTTAGTTGTTTGTGTCAGTTCAATACAGCTGAAAATGAAGATGGCTTTAGTTTGTTTCCTACTCTTGCTTTTTTCTTCGCTACCTACTTACACTTTCCATTCTTCTCCTTATTCCGATGAAGAAGCTCTTTTGGCTTTCAAGCATTCCCTCTTTCTGGATCCTCACAATTCCTTATTCGATTGGTCTCCACATCATTCATTTTGCAATTGGACTGGTGTTGTCTGCTCTTCTCATCATCAACGTGTGGTTTCTTTGAATCTTACGGATATGTCTTTGCAAGGCCCCATTTCTCCATTCCTTGGCAATCTCTCTTTTTTTAGAGTACTTTCTCTCTTCAATAATAGTTTTGAGGGCCAAATTCCATATCAATTAGGGAGACTTTTTCGCTTAAGAATACTTCGATTGTCTATGAATGAATTGGATGGCTCCATCCCGTCCACTTTAGGAGACTACCATTCATTGCACATTCTCAAGTTGTCTTTTAACCATTTGAGCAGTAGCATTCCCTCTAAGCTTGGCCTTATTTCACACTTCGAGACCATGGCATTATGGGTGAACCAACTAACAGGTATAATTCCATCTTTCATAGCAAACATGTCCTCCTTAAGTGCATTGGATTTGGGTCGAAATAGATTCCACAGTGATATTCCTATGGAATTGGGTATGCTTACTCAACTCACATTTCTTAGTCTTGCCTTCAACAACTTCACAGGACCAATTCCCACTTCCCTTTCCAATTGTAGTCTTCTCCAAACTTTACATTTAGTAGGCAACCAATTAACTGGCCACATATCTTGGCAATTTGGAAAACTATCAGAGTTGCAAGCACTTCCATTATGGAGAAACTAGCTTACTGGAGAAATCCCAAGCTCCCTCTCTAATTGTACTCAACTTCAAAAGCTTGCATTAAGCGCCAACCAACTGAGTGGGAAGGTGCCCTTGGAGTTTGCTTATATACGCCAACTTCTATGGCTTTCTATAGCAGGTAATCTTCTTGTGAGCGAAGGTAGTGAATTGTCTATTCTAACAACCTTGATTAATTGCTCATCTTTAGAAAATCTAGATTTTTCTAATAATTATTTCACTGGCATTTTGCCCTCTTCTATTAGTCACCTATCAAGCCAACTCAACTATATAGATTTTTCCTCCAATAAATTTGAGGGAAATATACCAAGTGGCATTAGCAACATCACAATGCTGACATACTTAGACTTATCTATTAATCATTTCAATGGAACTATTCCATCCCCACTCAATCAACTTCCACATCTTGAAAGATTATTTCTCAAGAGAAATAATTTATATGGAAATATTCCAAAAAGTTTGGGTCAAGCAAAAAGTCTTGGATTGTTATCACTGAGTGAAAACATGCTTTCAGGCCAAATACCAGATAGTCTCGGTGAGCTTCCACAACTAAGAAAACTTCTTCTTCATCATAATCAGTTGTCAGGGAAAATACCAGCAAGTTTAGGGAGATGCCAAACTTTGGAGCTGGTAGACTTATCTCACAACAAGCTAAGAGGAAATATACCCCAAGAAGTAGTAGGTCTCAAAAATCTCCAGTTATATTTCAACGTTTCCAATAATTTATTACAAGGTTCTCTTTTAGAAATGAGCAACATGGTAATGGTCCAAGCTATAGACGTGTCTCTCAATAGATTCTCAGGGGAAATTCCAACTGCATTATCAAGTTGTACAAACTTAGAATATTTGAATCTTTCATAGAATTCATTTTATGGCCCAATACCAGCAGCACTCGCAAAACTCAAAAACATTCAGAACATTGATCTCTCTAGCAATAGTTTGTCAGGTGCAATCCCAATGGCTCTCCAAGAGATGAAAACACTTCAGCATATCAATCTCTCTTCAAACAGATTAACATGTGAGGATCCAAAGGGAGGAGTTTTTGCAGCAATCAATGAATCAACAATTATGGGAAATCTTGGCCTTTGTGGTGAGTGGATCAATTTGCAGCCATGCTTTGGTTCCAAATAGAAAAAGATTTTAGTCTCTAAAAATGTGATAGTACCAGTTGTGATTGGCATTGCAATCTTCATCATGTCTATTGCATTGTTGGTAATTTTCTATAGAAGCAGACATACTAATCAAACTACCCTTGACCTCAACACTAGACCTACAAGAATTTCATATGAAGAAATTCTGCATGCAACTAGTGGGTTTAGCCAGACCAATCTATTAGCAGTTGGTAGTTTTGGATCTGTCTATAGAGGGATTTTGAATAATTGTAAGGACCCACTTGATCCAAACTTGAAGTTTCAAAAAAAATTTCTCTATTACAAGTCCATTCCAATTTATGCATAAAATCATAGCTTTCTCTGTCCTCTATGCACTCTTTACAGATCTTTGGTTGTGTTCTTAGAGTATCAAAGAGGTCTCGGAAGACATCGACATATGGTAGCTCAATTAACTTGAGAGTTTTTTTTTTTTTAAATGCACAACTGTGTATCATTTTAAGATGATGGTGTGGGAGTCCCTTGGTGTAGTGAAGGAAAATCAGAAGCTTCATAAAGGTACAATGGAACAGGTCAATGAATTGGCCACTTTGAATAGTCCTTATGATAGATATCAAAACTTCCATTGAGTACTCAGGAAAACTTTCAGCCAAAACAGCCATATGTTCACACGGAACATTAATTTCGGCCAAAACGGGCCATATGTTCAAAACCGAACATTCTTAAGCCAACCCGAGCTCTTCTATCCTTTGGGCAAATAGGTTCATGCAAAACCAGGTCCAACGGACCTTATCGCTACCTGATTTGGGTAGAACAAATAATGGCCAAAAGGCCTAGTGATAAAACGGACCAATTCTCTATCCAATATGGGATAAGTAAACACAACAACCAACCGGGCTAAATAGGACAAGAATCATTATACTCTGGCCAGAGACTTCTGACTCCCTCGGAACCAATAGAGATTCAAGAGTCACTTCCTAGTGACCACAGTCTGCCCAGACACTATGCTGAGGATGTCGACCAGGGAACACATAACATCAACTTGACTCACCTCAGTTTACGGCAACGCCGGATACAAGTAATCCACCCCGGGGATTCTTCTGAGTACTAGGAGAGTTCGTAAATTACCTAGTTAACTTTTTAACTAGAGATAGAGATTATGAAGTTGATTATTAAAGAGTACCCTATATCCAAGGGACCTGAGTATTGGAGGCATCCTTCGCCGTCCAGATTGCCTACATACCCTGTATCCACGGGATCAAGGCCCTCTTCGGATGCGATCTACATGACGAATGCGAACATGTAGTTCTGTCTTACACTATGTTAATGTAGCTGTGAGTGGATACACAGTTCTTTGCCAATTGCCACCCACTCGAGTGATACAATGGATAGAATTCTTAAGGAACTATTTTGCAAACACACCTCCCGGGAGTGTTTGGCGTTTAAGTTTTTCAAGTGTGAATAATTTACCTAACACGCATATTTTCCCGATGAGATCTTCCCATTGATCGTCCTACAACAATTTTCGATAGTCTCACCTTTTCTTTTAATTAATCTTTTTAGTGAGGTATCCGAGGAGATTTTCCCTTCCTGCGGATTTAACTTTGACATGTTCCTTATTACTCCCCGATGATTTATAGGGACGGTGCCCAGATGTCGTTGATGCAGCTATGTTAGGCGTGAGGTACCTGGTTCAACGCAACGGCATTACCTGTAAACGTGACCCAGAGGTACCGTAAATACCGAACACTGCGATTTGTTCAAGTTTGGACGTTTCTTTACAAGGTTTACCTATCTAGTAAAGAGAAGAAAAACTTGCATAATCACTAACTAAGAAAATTGATAAAGGAACATAAAGATGCATGATAATTTTGCTTAGAAAATGTTTAATCCATTCTATCAATTCTCATTAGAAAGAGGTTAGATTTGGAAAAACACAAGGAATATTGAAAACCTATTTTGTCATACATCAATAGACTTTATTCCACGAGTGACTAATTGAGGCATTTTCTTGCATGATCATTATAAGTTTATTTTCAAATTAAAACTAGTCAGAATTAAAAGATGTAACAAGAGATTCAAAATAGATTTCTCAATGCTAGTAAACTTCTAGTATCAACAAACCTTTGGATATACTTGATCAAGGATAACAATGATTTTCGAATACCTAAGGAATGGTAAAGGTTTTATGACTATTTGAAAGAACTTCCCAATTCCATGCATCACTGAAGCAAGATCATACTTTATAATACGTTAACTCATCCATTTCAAAATACCTTTGTCTTCATGTTCAAGGAACCAAGTAATTTACTTACTCCATTCATTATTCATTTTCCCTAGTAGATTTTAAGGTTGGTTTCAAATTAACTTAGTGTACATAAATATTAATTTAAAATGACATTTGTGCTTGTATTTCAAATTTCAACCATTTCACATTTTGGTACTTAATCACCTAGATACTTAATCATAAAAGGTAAACATAAGTTAATTTCCACTTCATCGATAGTTGCATTTATAAAGTTGTCTATAATTTTGTATTATTGTTTGATTAGTGAGTTGTGTATGGAATCAGTGAGTGTCTAGTTAGGTTTGTGTCAACACGTATCACATGATTCCTTCCATGTCACAATTGTATCAAGAAACTTAACGAAAGTTTTTCAAATATAGTTCCATTGTCAAAATATAATGACAATATCTAATTTAATAATTATTTTTGAAATGTACATGCTATTATTGATTTTATCAATAATATTAATTAAATATGAGATCATGTCTCACAAGGTAACTAAACGAGATTGATTATTAATTTGAAGGAAGCAATCAAACCTTTCATGAATAATTACATATGAACTTCATATGATTAATAATATATTATTTATATAATTATTAGTAAACGAAATTTATTGTTTAGTTTATAAACATTAATTCTTATTTTTCATACTTAATTTATATATTATTAATTCTTATTTTTAATCTTGCAAGAGTAAAGTTACATTCCACACTAGGCAAGTGAAAAGCTTTGGCACAGGGTATGGATTTCTAACAAGGCATAATGCAAATGAATTGTTTTTTTTTTTTTTTTGTCAGATGGTGGAATTGCAACTCTACATCCTAACATTGTAAGCTTTGCTTGTGTTCTAGGTGCCTGCAGCCATGCAAATTTAGCGGATGAGAGTTAAACATACGTCAATCATATGAGTAACCCTTATTTTATTACAACTACCATTGATGGCTATGTGTGGCAGTCCTTCTTCACAGTGCTGGCTATCTTTAGGACACCCTAAACTTTATCATTTCAATGCCAATTAATCTTGTGGTAATTATGTGAACATGATTTTTTTGGTGCATCATAGTAGAAAGGAAGGTAGACAACTAGATCCGTTGAAAAAGCTTTAAAAACTTTGAAGCAAATGAAATTAGTAGGTAAATTCCACAACTATAGCTATCGTCCTTCCCTGTCGGTGCCTGGTCACAGGGTATTAAAACAGGATATTGACAGAAGGAAGAGACCAACGAGTTAGGGAAACAAATGCTATTTCCATACATCAAATCTTTCATAAAAATTTTCACATAGAGATTAAATTTCAACATATCACTAATATGAATCACAAACTAAAGCTATGAACAAAATTCAAGAACTAGATAGTTAAAAGAAACAAAACAAAATAATAGAGAGAGCTCATACAAATTTTTCCAGCATTCTCCAAACCAGAGATGAGTGTGTCTCCTTCCTCAAAATTCTAGGCATTTATAGAAAATTTCATGCATCCCCACCCTTGTTTTTTTAATGCAAATGCATCCTCCACTCCTTTAATTTATTGATCATGCATCCTCCACTCCTTTAATTTATTGATCATGCAGCCTCCACTCCTTTAGTTTAATGCTAATGCATTCTCCACACATCTTATCCATTTAAATTGTTTATAATTTATATTTTAAAAGAATATACTAATTTCCCTATTTTTTTTCTAATTTCCCAAGTAGGAATAAACAACTCAACCCCCCACTTCCCCCATTAACCTAGTGGTCATAAAACAATGTAATCCCACTCAATAGGTTCCCCATTAAACTCCACTTGAAGAATAAAATACAAATGAGAAAACTTAAAATAACATAGAGTGGGTGAGAAAACTTAAAATAATATCAAGTGGGTGACACAACACCCACATAAAAGGGAACCCCACCAAAAGGAGGCATATGGAGACAAGCCCACCATAATGAGGGGGATCATGGAGTGCTCCATGACTTGGAAGTGGGCATGAGTGTGGATTCCACTCATCCCATGTCCCCCAAGCTTCCAATTTTCGTCACTTAACCTCACCCCCAAGTTGAGGTGACCCTATGGCAGTTAACCCAAGGTTAACCTAGTCAAAAAGGTCCCTAAACCCAAGGGGTACAACCTAGGGTTGTTTTAAACCTAGTTAGGACTCCCAGAGTCAATAAAACACAAAATAAAGGGTCTAAAAGAATTACAATTTAAACAAGATTAAAAACATCATTACTTAAATAAAAGTAAATCCAAATATAATATACTTTTTATGTTAGTTTTCAAAGATTGAGTTGTGACAATAATGGAACAAATATTGCTGTTAAAGTTCTCAATTTGCAAGATGAGAATGCTCTCCAAAGTTTTCATAGAGAATGTAATGTGTTAAAAAGAGTTAGGCACCGCAATGTGATCAAAATCATTTCAACTTGTTCCAACCTTGATTTTAAATCATTGGTTCTTCCGTTCATGTCAAATGGAAGCTTGGGGAGGTGGCTATATCCTGAGGGAGGAGATGAATGCAGATTAAATTTGACTAACCGATTAAAAATAGCAAAGGAGATAGCACAAGGAATGGAATATCTACATCATCATTGCTTTGTCCAAGTCATTCATTGTGACCTAAAACCCAATAATGTTCTATTAGGGGATGATATGATTCCATATATAGCAGACTTTGGCATTACTAGACACATATTTGGGAATTCAATGAATTCATTGACTTCTACAAATGCACTAAAGGGTCTATTGGCTACACTGCACCAGGTATAAAATTGCACTATTCCAATATAAATTATTATTAGTTAACTTTTGTAGTACTTTTATGGTTTGAGAATCACTAATTATTGTATTATATTACAGAGTATGGAATGGGTGGAAAGATTTCAACAAAAGGAGATGTATACAGCTATGGAATTCTACTTTTAGAGTTGCTGACAAGGAGGAGACCTACAAATGACATGTTTGTAGAAGGAATCAATCTACCAACATGGATAGGTATGGATTTTCCAAATAAAATCATAGAAGTGGTGGACAACAACCTACTTAGAGATGTTAATGAGGCAGATTTTTCAATGGTATTGTCATGCCTTACTCAATTTATACAAGTAGGCTTGGCTTGCACAAGGGAGTTGCCACAACAATGCCCAGATATGGTGGAGATAGTTGAAAGATTAGAAAGAATATCACCTGCATTTCATGGTACTTGATCATTTCAATTGCCTATAGATATCTCACCTTTTCTTGAGAGTACAAGTGGTCAAAGAAATACTAATTCAGGGGGAGATGAAAATTGGTCTACATCTACATCTTAGCTCTTCACTAAACTTGATAGCAATTATTAACTAGTGTTGCCTTGTTTTTAATGTCCTTTCTTATAAAAGAACAATATTTTAAATTTTACTATATGGGTTTAGAATATTGGCAAGTTATGTACTTATGGCATGTGTAATGTTTGGCCAAACTCTTAAGATGTAGAGATGGGGTGTAATTTTTAGCTATTGATAAGGCAAACATAGTTATTGATTGACTACATATGTAGAGAAATAGAAAGAAAATCCAAGAAAAAAGAGTGGCTTTTTATTCTTGAAATTGTCTTCATTTTTCTTTACAAAGGATATAGATTATGTCTTTGTTAGTTCTACATATGTAAAATTTAGCTAAATATGAAAAAAATTGGGACCTTTTTTTTAGAGTGGGTTGAATTGTTTTTAAATAGGAGTAGGACTACTATTTAAATTTTGGTTTAAAGTGTGCAAGCAATATAAATATCTTAAATATCTTATTAGCATGGTCAATGTACTATGATGTCCACTCTTTTTAATGATTTTGTTATTTTTTAAAGATGATTTTTATTTATTCTTTTTTTAAATAACTTTTGAGTAAATTCAAGTTTTATTATATTAATTGATGGTTACATCAAAATTGTCTTTTTACACAAATATAAAATATTTCTTATTCTTTATTCTAAATTGAAAAACAAAATTAATAAACAATTAAAGCACTCCCAAAGTCACATACACAAAATGTCATTCTTTTTTCATTATACATAGATCTGAGAGAAAGGAAGGTGCATTACCATTTCTTGAGCCCTCTTTTATATGATGCAAAGTCATATCAATTTTAGGATTTGTTTCAAAAAGTCTTGTTGCTTAATCATTTTGAGAGTGAGATTTAAAAAATGCCATCCATCATGTTTATTCTTTTGGCTTACTATTGAACTCTTAATAGCCAAAATGGAGTTTTTTAATTTAAATCCACTTATCTCTTTTTAAGCTTGGCCCTTTGAAAGTCAAGATCAAAATATTGCAAATCCTATTTCCTATTATTTGTAGAGGAAAAGAAGCGTGATAAAACGTATACAATAGAAGTAGAATGTGTACAATTTAAAACAAAATAATCGAAAGAAAATATGATACACAATATTTTTACTTGGGAAAACCATTTTGGATTAAAAACCTAGCATAGTAAAATCTTTCACTATTACAAAATCTTAACTATTTTCCAATACAATACTGAATCCCTCTTACTTCACCCTTAAAGCATGTATAGTGTAACAAATCTCACCTTGCCATTTAATGGCTCTCGTTATTGGTTGGTGAGTTGGTTTAGGATAGAAAGAATATTTGATATGTTGGTGAGAATTTATGTCTTTTGGGGGAGTGGATCGACCCACAATAAAGAGCTAGGATGGAAATATCTTTGGGGAGCTGATCGAATTGGTTGTGGGTGGATTGTGGGATACGGTGGCGTGAAGGAAGGGGTTTCATGCTCAGTCTATCTGCTAGTAGCCGTATACATACTAAATGAGTTAGCAGATAGGACAGGAGAGATGGCGTGCAAGAAGGGAGGATGGAGTGCAATTGCAGGCAATCAAAAAATGGGAGATTTTTCATTGAGCACCTCTAGAAAGAAAGTAGTTGAGAAAACTTAATGAAACATCAATTTATATGGAATTTCATCCTCTGTATATGGATGGTTTTTACCTGGTATTCCCCTACAAGTAGGGCGTCTAGCCTAGGAGAGTACTTAGTTTTTTGTTTATTGTGTCACCATAGGAATGGGGAAGGGAAAAAAGGAATTTGAAGTTATGGAAGGTTAGAGCAGATTTTTCAGGGGAGAATAGAGGAATGGAGGCATGTGAGAGAGGAAACCTTCTTTTAGGCAGTATGGCTGAGTAAAGAGGACGTGGCAATACTTTATTAGCTGCATGGACTGACCTTAGCTGCCATATCAGGAGAGTCGATGTGATCAGGAGCGGAGCTAAGAATTATTATGCATGCCTAGTGAAGACAGAGAGGTGAATGCATAACCATCTCTCAGGAGAAATTCCAAGGCAGATAATGTCACTGCAGCATCTAAGCCAGCTCAATCTGGCCAACAACGAATTGAGTGGCACAATTCCAAAATCACTGGGCTCCTTGCTGGTGCAGGAGCACCTAGATGTCTAAGTTTTGGTTAATGTTCAAGTTGTTTGTTTGAGTCAATTGGGTCCTTGAGACCATTTTCAATGTTGTAATAAGGCTTGTAGCCATGTTGTAAATGTACTATGTCCAAATGTCTACATGAATCTACTATGGTTATGTATTAGTCTTAGGTAGGACAGTCTTGTAGTCATAGGTAGTTTGAAATAGTCTTTTATGTAAAGCCTTTGTGAGGCAGTTATAGGTAGTCATTAAGTTTCTATGTTTGTAGCCTTTAAAGGCATGTCTAAGGTTAGTGGGTGTGTTATAACCTTGTCCAAAGGTTAACTACATGTTAAAAAGCATGATTAGTCATCAAACAATCAGTGGAGTCCAAGAAAAGAGAAGTTTCTAAAAATAGTTTTATAGCTGCAGTTACAAATCTTGAAGAATTTGATGGTTTGGGTAGTTTTCTTGATTCCCAAACAAACTCATGCAAATATGGAGGCTTATTTCTAGCCTTCCAAGTTGTATTGGTAGAGGAGATTCAATTGATTGGAAAGAAATAACAAAAAAGACCCCTATTTCCTGTTTTTGTGCTTTTTTCTGATTTTTCCTCACTGTTACCAGGCCGTAGCCGCGACTGTACGACTTCATCATTGCCCAAGTTTCTAATGGATTGAAAGGGGTGTGAAGTACCTTTGATTTGAGCCTGGTTTGAAGTCTTGACAAAAAACTAGGAGAAGGAAATTGCTGTTTTTCCCAAACTACCTTAAATTTGCTGTCACAATCAAGTTATTCGCTATGTTTTCTAAGAAATCCGTACCTGTACGGAATAGCCAAGACCCAATCTTATAGTGGAATGTTAGGAGATTGAATTAACTTTGATTTAAACCTATTTTGGGCTCTTGACAGTACTCTTGGTGTGAGAGAATCACTGTTTTGTGTTAGGGTGTCTGAAAACCTAGGTTAGGGTTCTTTTGAGCAAATCGATGGATTTATTCCCATTCCACTAATCTTTTCCTATCCTTGATCAGTGGAATGGATTGTATTTTAGTTGTTTCAAGGTCTTGTGAGGATTGTGGAGGTGGGAGGATAGTGTAGACTAAGTTTATCAAGTAAATGACTCTGCATAAATCTTATATTGGAAGATTGAAGGAGGACAGCAGCAACTAGGTATGTTTGGCACATTTTTGGTTTGTCAAAGGAAGATGTTAGATGTTTGGAAAGTTAATGATTTGGATTGTTGTATAAGGTTGAGGGTGTCTTGATAGATATCACCATATGAAGGATATTGTGACTGTCAAGTCATGTTATGACTGTCTCAAGAAAGCATAGTTGTGACTGCTATCTTGCAGACCCTGCTTGGTGGGTTAGAGGGAGTCTTTTTTGGAGTTAGACATCTTGGAAGGTGTCTTGGAGTCCTCCCTCATGTTGTATGTCAAGATCAAGTTGGTTATTGTGTTGAAGCCCTTCATGGTGAGGAGTGTGAATCTCTAGAGAAAACAGTGAACTTGTGAGTTGTTGCATGTGGAGTTTGAATCATGCTTCTGCTGTCATAGATGCTCTGCATCATTTGTGGTATCAGAGCCACTAGTAGGTCCTTGAGGGGTAGAGGATCTTGTGAAGAAGATAAGAGTTTGTGAGAGTTTGTGAAGATGCCTCCTAATAATCAAATGGCTAGGGAGAACAATGAGTTGAGAGAAGCCTTAGAGGCTAGAGAAAAGGAGTTGAGGGATAGAAAAGAGCAGGATGCTGCTAGGGACAGAGAGTTGAGGCAAGTGAGAAGAGAGAATGCAACAATCTTGGCTAGATTGGAAGCATTGGAGAAGAATCCTAGAAGGGATGAACAAGAAGGTTCATAAGGAGATGAGGATGTAGATGAGAATCCTCCTGAGGATGAGTTAGATGCTGAAGAAAAGAAGTTTGTGAGATTGCTGAAGGTAGTCCAAGGAAGTGGAACAAAGGCAAACATAGAGCTACCTATCTATCATGGGAAGATGGATAGTGAAGAGGTATTAGGGTGGATAGATGCCCTGGAAATTTTTTTTGAGTATGAGGAGATGAGTGATGAGAAGAAGCTCAAGTTTACAAAAAAAAAAACTGAGAGGTACAACACTTACATGGTAGAGTAGTGTGCAGACAGAAAGAATGGCTAGAGGTGCATCAAGAATCACTTCTTGGAGTAGGATGAAGGATATGATAAAGGATCAATTCCTTCCATCTGATTACTCCATTCAGACAAAGAGGATGAGGCAGAACCTGCAATAGAAGGACATGGATATTATGTCCTATACTGAGCAATTTCATAAGCTTAGTATTAGAGGTGGATTAGAAGATGAAGAAGAGAAAGTGGTAAGGTACCTTAATGGGCTTAGGTATAACTTGCAAGATGAGATTGGTTTGGTAGTACCAAAATCACTTGGAGAATGTTTTCAGTTGGTCATCAGGGCTGAAGAGAGAGTGAAGAGGAAGCAAGAAAGACAAGGCTGTGGAAGAGGAAATAGAGGGAGGGGCAGACCTACTACTGAAGTTCAGAACAACAATGAGAAAGGTAAGGAGTCTTCTGCAGATTAGAGAGGTGGATATAGAGGTGGAGGTAGAATTGGATTAGGTAGAGGAGTGTTCACAGGCAGATGTTATCACTACAATGAGGTGGGACACACATCTTTCAACTGTCCTAAGAAGGATGGTGTTGACAAAACCAAGGATAAGAGAGTCCACTTGGCACAAGAGGAGGAGAAGCCAGAAGAACCAAAAATGTCGTCAGCCTCTCCAATGATGGATGGAGAAATGCTCATGGTGGAAAGAGGCAAAATGCAACAACCACCACAAGTATCTATTTTCAGAACTAATTGTTTAAACCATGGTAAGATATGCAAGTTGATTGTAGATTCAGGTTCTCATGATAATCTAGTTTATTGGGAAATGGTGCATAAGTTGGGATTGAAGACTTTTGATCATCCTAATCCTTACAATGTCACTTGGGTGAGTCAAGAGCAGCAGGTAATGGTTACTAAGAAGGCATATGTTGATTTTACAATTGGTCCATATCAGGACTATGTTTTGTGTGATGTTATTCCTATGACATGTGGGCATATAATCTTGGGTAGGCCATGGCAACACTTGAGGAGGACTATTCATGATGGGTATACATTTATATGTTTTATTATTTACTTTTTAGTTTTCATTTTAATCTTAACCTGTTCCTACCACTCACATGAGCTCAGTTGAAACCCTAGTGATCGCCAATCACATTTTGGGTGCATGATTTTCACATTTGAGGGTTGGCGCAAAGATCAACTTTTGTTCATTATCATTAGGTAGGTTTTTCTCTATGCTTTCATTTTGTATTCTTCTTTTCCCAAATTGTTTTTACCTTTTAAATGTTGTTTTTGTTTCCTATTGATTTCTTGTTTTCTTTTACTTCTTGGATGTCATTCTTGTTTAGGGTTTCTTTTGGTTTTTACATTAGTTGTTATGCGTCTGTGTTTAGAGATGGAATGGTAGTTTTTCATTGTCTAATATAGAAACCCTAGTGTTTTGTGTTAATTTGTCTCATCTATTTTAAAAGTGGTGTTTTTGATCGTTGGTCAGCGTTGTGTAACTTAGTTTTCTTTACTCATGTATCAACAGTAGAAATCACTGCCAACACACATGTCAAGGGTAGTGGAAAACACCACCCTTGCCTTTATTTTTGCATATGTAGTACCGATGTAAGGATGACATTTTTCACTGCCGCTACATAAAACTCGTTTAACTACATCAGATGTAAAAGTGGAAAAAATTACCGCTCGTGTCTTCCTTTTTGTGAGATCTACCCCAAGTGTAAGGGCAGAAAAATTCACCTCCCCTACACAAGTTTGATGAGTTTGGAACTTCATGCAATAGTGGTGGAAATCATCACTCCAACACAAAACCTTTGCTTAACCTCCAGATGCATTGGTGGCAAAAAATTTGTTGCACCAACATAATAACATTTTCATCCCCCAAGTATAAAAGCTATAAATTTTGCCGCTTGTACATGTACCAGAGTTTTATCTTACATGCAGGAGCAGCAATATTTGTTGCCCTGACATCAACATTTTCCCTAACATGCAAGGGTGGCAAAAATCATTGCCCATGCATCACTATACAGAATTTTTCTAACTCTAGAGAATTTTCCAAAAAGCTATCCTAAGCCTGCTTTCATCCATTTTTTTGAACCGCCTACTCTTTATCCCTTTGAAGCTCATTCCTCTAGTCATGATCGACAACATGCAGTTTCCCAAAATTATGAGTATTTCCCCTAACTGCAATATCATGACTTTTTGTTACAATTTCTCTTGCAAGCTACTGAGGTCTTCAATTCATCTGAAGGAGTCTTCTTTCTAGATGACCGATCTGTCTCCAAAGAAATCCAAACCAATGAAATACAAATATCAAGGTGTCTTTCTTGTAACTTCAGTGACATCAAATGTTGATGAAATACAGGATACAGAGATTGGCCATGTGGATATGGATGAATTTGTTGAGAGAACAAAGTTAGATAAACCCAGTCCCTATATGCAGAAGATTGTTAAAAGAAACAAATTCATCTGGCATCTTCATTCCCAATTGCTACACACAATGCGAAGTTTGTTATCCAAGTTGCTCATTTCTACAACAGAGATACTAGGGCAGTGGCAGATGCTCACGTTAATGTGATCATGAGGCTTGATGCAGAATTTATAGATAAGGTGTTCATGTGTCTGGGAGCTGAAAATATTGTAGAACTAGATTTTGGTATCACTCAATGTGAGTATGATAAAGATATAGAAAAGGCGAAAAGGGTGATAAACACTAAGTGGCTCAAGACTGCTACACCAAATTTGTCTAGATGGCCCAAGAGTTTTCCCAGGTGCCACTTTATGGAGGAAGTAACTGATCTAATAACTCCTCTCAGTAGAGTTAGAGGTTTATCTTAATCTTCAACTTTCCATGAATGCATGTACCCATACATAAAGATCATACTTCAGGGTAAGAAGAATATCTTATGGGGAGAACAAGTTAGTAATTCTCTTCATGAGTAGCTAATTAAGGTGTCAACTACTTCAAAGTTCTATGTGACTTCATATTTGGTGTATATAGCAGCTTCTATGAGAAGTTTTCCAGGCTTAACATCTGATGGAGATAGGAGAGTTATACCAGTTTATCAGTACTATCCTTAGCTCACTTTGAAAGGTTCAATTCATCATTTCAAAAGGGTGAATGATGTCTTATTAGCTATTTTCTTGAGTCTTTTTGATCCTCAGTTGGAATATAGAAGAGTCTTAGATGAAGCTTGGGCAGTGGTGAATGGTTATGGTTGCTTGTTTCTTCAATTCTCCACTTTCACATATTTAAGAGTTGGCTTTTATTAGACTTATCCTTATATGCTTCCAAAATTCCCCTCTAACAAACTTGTCCTGATGGAGTTATATTGACAGATGATTGTTGTTCATAATAAATAGATGGAGTTGAAAAAGCCTGGATTTAGGTTTCCTATTGAGGTTGGTAGATATTTTGTAGCAACTGCTACTAAGGCCAAGGCAATGGAAATAGAAATACAAATGGTCACTATGAAGATGTTAAAAAAGAGACTCTAGTTTGATTATAGGGGAGTGAAAGACAAAATAAAGAGGAAGACTCAGTTTCATGAGCCAATGGTCGAAGATATTTGGGCTGATTTAAGAACAGAAGAAGAGATTAGAAAGTTGGACTACAACAAGTTGACCTTGAATCAAATTGAATATCTAGGTTTGGCTGATATTCTAGAGGATATGGTAGATGATGAAGAAGTTATCAGTTCAAGCTATGTCAATGAAATATTGCTAACTCTCCCTTACTTGATGTACAATGGTCAAAGAAGGAGGTAACTTCTTTGAGGAAAAGGTTTGAGCCAATTCTGACTAATACAAATTTGTGGCTTCAGAGCAAAGGTGGTCCTTTGAAGGATTTCATAATTGGATCTAAGGAAGAAGTCTTAGAGAAAACAGGGAAAAAGGTTGAGTTAAGGACAAAGAATAAAAGTGATACTCCAAGCACATCTAAGGTTTCCAAACCAAGGATCAAATTTCTTTCTAAAGGAAAAAAGACCATAGTTGTAGAAGAAGAGTCTAATGTTAAGGAAATGGAAGTTGAAGAACAAGGTGTTGATGAACAATCTACTAAAGAAATGGATATTGAAGATAAGTCTTCAGGGGAGAAAAGAGATGAACATGAGAAAGAAGAAGGAGATAGTTAGGAAGATCTACAGGATACATCCATGTCTCCACAAAGGGATGTGCCACAAGGAACTAAAAACCCTTCTCCTCTACCTAATGTATTTATTTCAACTCCTTTGTCTGTTCTTCCTACTACCCTAGTTTCACCCATCAATATTCCATCTTCTGAGTCACCATCATCTTCAAGAACAATTTTTGATAATCCTCAAGCTACTTTTGATAATGTTCTTCATTCCTTAGATTCAATTCCTAGTTTGTCCTCGCCCTCTTATGACATTGGTGATTCTTCAATATTTGAACATTTTGTTTTGGGTACTGAGCAAGTTGCTAATGTGGATATACCAGGTGTAGTGTTTACTAATACTCCTCCTATTGAATTACTACCACAAGTGTGAGTACAATTCCTTCTACACCAACAATGGGTTCTGATCCAAATGTTACTACATCAGTGCTTCTTCCATGGGTTTCAGAATATACACCTAAGAGGAAGAAATAAGCCATCTCTCCAAATGACTTTGATTTTGGCAAGTTGATGCTAGTGAAGGCTAAAACTCAAAAGAAGCCCAAAACTCTTTCTCAGCTGTGTTGGTGATTGTTTTGATGCAATCATAACAGTTAAGTTAAAATTCACATAAAATGAACCAAAAGTAACTTGAAAGATATGAAGGAATCAGTTGAGATTCGCTTAATCCCAAGTTTAATATGGTCAGGTCTTGACCTGTTGGGCAAATTCAGTTGGTCAATGTGAAGCTGTAATGTTCAAGGGGCCTTACGTAATTTAGGGTTTCTTGTTGGTGTACTGGACTCGAACTATGCAAAAAGGGATTTTGAATATCAGTGTGTTGTTCATTCCTTTCTTGCATAAAAGTGTTACTGTATTTCAAAGCTTTAAATGAGCAAGTTTTCTTCTTTCTAATATTATGAAAACTATCTACTTTCAAATCAGCAATGCATACTTCTTTCAGATATGAGACAATTTCCTTTAAATTTCTATGTTTTTAGCTATGTATTTTAGATGGGTTGGGAAAAGTTAGAAAGAACTAATTTGAACTTCATTTAAATCTACCAAAGGATCTAATTGTTCTGTTATGCACTGTATAAGTATTGCAGTAAAATGATCAAATCCACAGACAAAAAACCCTAGGTGTAAGTTCTGAGCATTTTCACAAACATACACCTAAAATTGCAAGTTCTAAGAGATAATGTTTAAAACACAATGAAGAGCAAGAATACACTCAGAAGATAGATGCAGAATTCTAGATTCAATTGTATTAGAAACAGATAGTCATATAAGATTTACAATGTCTGAATGACTCTTAGCTTCAATGATCAAATTATAGAAAACTTACAAGATTTATAGATACAATAAGGAAGCAAGATGTTCCACGCGTTCCTTACTGCAGACACAAGCAACCTCCTTCTTCTACTCCTAAATTCAAAGGTCCCTCTATTCTAAAAAATCCTTGTGTAAAGTTTTACAGTGTATAGAGGCACAATATATAGACTTTGATAGTCCTCAATACAACTCAAAACCCTAGTTAAAACCCTGGTTCAAACCTGTGGTTACAGCAATAAATGCTAGAGAACTAGTCTCCCAAAATGTCTCTGAGCATACATCAAATATGGGTGAAATATGCCCTTCTAGGAACCCTAGTAGCTCAATAATAACTTCTGTGGTCTGCTGTAGTAATGCCTTCAGCTGTATTTTGTCTTCATCAATGAAGACCTTTGACTTTTCTTATCTCATCCTTATCTTCTTCTGCTCCTGAGATCGGATTTCCTCCTCCGTGATGTCACTGCCATTAAGTTGCAGCTCCTTCAACTGCAAGCCTGCAAAACAAAATCAGCAATAAGTATCATTTTACTTAATAAACAGTTAGGAAGAAAAATAGCTGCCAATTCTAGTCATGACGGTGTGAACACATCAATCGGGTCCTGAATCTGCAAAAAATGCAAGTCAAAAACACATATACAATGCTTAAACCAGTCGGGTCAACCATCGTTGACCGATAATATGCATTTGGGCTTCAAAAATGACCCAAATACCCTAACACTCTGTACTTTTCCCACCCATCAGCGTGAGATATGCCATCGGCGAGTCTAAAAAATGATGGGCCGATCGCCACTATTTCACTGACGTCTCCTTTGTCATTCGTTATGTGCTTTTTATTCATCGGCGTAGGAATGGACCATCGGTGAAGGTTTAAAATTTCATTCCAATTACCAATGTTATGCCGATTGCCTTTCATTGGCGTGAGCTTCCGCCATCGGCAAATGTTTGGAATGTTGCTCCGATCGTTTATGTTATGCCGATCGTCATTTGTATCGGCGTGAGTGCATCTATCGGCAAAGGTTTAAAGTCTTGTTCTGATTATTGATGTTATATCGATCGCCCTTCATCGACGTGAGCTCTTCTATTGGTGTGAGTTTGATGCTTTGCTCCGATCTCTGTTGTTATACCGATCGCCTTTCATCGGCGTGAGCTCTTCCATCGGCAAAGGTTTGAAATGTTGCTCTGATTATCATTGTTTCGCCGATCGCCCTTTCATCGGCATGAGTTCTTCTATCGGCAGAGGCTTGAAATTTCATTCCGATTACCATTGTTACACTGATCGCCCTATCGGCATGAGATCTTCTATCGGCAGAGGCTTGAAATGTTGCCCCGACCGTTTATGTTATGCTGATCGCCCTTTGTATCAGCGTGAGTGCATCTATCAGCAAAGGTTTGAATTTTCGTTCCAATTAACATTGTTACGCCGATCGCCCTATCGGTGTGAGATCTTCTATTGGCAGAGGCTTGAAATGTTGCTCCGACCATTTATGTTATGCCGATAAATGTGGAGCCCTATATACCGCCTTTCATTTTACCCTGATGTATAATGACTCTGTATGCACAAACATATCAACGTGAGATACAAAGCGGAATTTAAAACAACATTTTACTTCAACCTAAAAACTACTTCTGGTCCATCTTGTATGTCTAAATAAAAAATTTAACCAAATGCATACAAGGAAAAAGACATACAACTGACCATGTATTATGCAAAGCCATATACAAACCTGAATGTACATTTTACCAAAATGATCATAACTTGCAAAATATGGCAAATTTTAAGATGGTTCAAAAAGCAACCCTAGCCCATTTTTCACATTGAATCCAACCATAATATGCACTAGTACTGAAATGCATTTTTTCTCTATTTTTTTAACAAAGTTTGCAAACTTCGACTCCCCTTTTCCCTTTACCACCAAGCAAAACAACACACACAAAAGCAAAAGCAAAGCCACAGCAGGGGTCCTCATTTTGCTAAGGAGTAAAATGGGGCGTGTTGTGAACACCACAACAACTAGCAACCAAACAAAACAATTAAATTCAAAGCATTCAAGAAAACTAAATGAAATAGATTCATAACTTCCAACCATCTTCCTGCAAATTATTATTCAACTTGAGACCTAAGGTATTCAATAAGGGTGCATGAATTTTTATTTTCAGTTTAAGTGTGTGCATGTGATTAATTATCCTCATCTTGAAGATCAGTTGAACAAACTAGTGACTAACATTAGCCTACGTAGTTGAGGATATTCCCTCATAGCCAATGGGATAGAGCCTTGCTGCCAGCAAGCGTCCATAGCCCTGGTAAGGTTATCGTTACAATCCTCCTAAGTAGAGCCCCATTGCCAGCGAGCATCTATATCCCTGATAGAGTTACTTAGATGGCTTAATCTAGATTTTTAGTATAATCCGCTTTATTTGCTTATATTTTCAGTTTTATATTTTATTATTTTTGATATTTGATAGAAATTTCTCAAGATATAGCAATTTGTAACTTTATGATGCAAGGAGTGAGCACTTGCTGAAATTAAGCTGAGAATTGTAATGGTAGCAAGGGTGACCTCAGATTTTTCACCTAATATCTACATTGGTAGGTTCAACAAACCCAAGGATTTTAGGTGTGTCATCGTGAGAAACATCCTTGAACTCTCAATCACATTTATTGAATACAAAATTTCAGAAGGTAACAAATCTCTACATTCATGACAGTCACAACAAGCTATACATAAATTGCAAATGATTTAACTTGAATGTTCTAAATTCTATACTGTTTTGAATGGTTGTTAGTTTGCTCCTTAATACTCTAAAGTAAAACAAAGATCCCTGCTGAGGAGAAAAAATAACAAACCAAACAACGGACTGTACAAGAAAAAAAACAAAACAAAACAAAGAATAATGTACAAACAGAAAGAAACAGAAAACAAAACTATACAAACAACTAACCTAAAAAAAGGAAAAAAAAGTTGTACACTACTTACACCATATTACACAAAAATGGACTGCCCTTTACCTCAGGCCTGGAAGTAGTGTTTCAAATGTTGGCCATTAACTGGTAATGGCAAGTCTTCTCCAGTCAAGGTCTTAAGTCTAAATGTGTGGTCTCCTATTATTTCTGAGACTTGTAATGGGCCTAACCATAGTTTGTCAAATTTTCCATGATGCCCTTTCTTTTCATGTGCTTTATCCCAGCACAACACTAAGTCTGATATCCTAAATGTCTTGACTCTTGCTCTCTTATCAAATCACCTCTTAACAACCGCTTGGTGTTTGGCAAACTTCTCGATGCCTTGACCTCTTTTCTCATCTAATTGTAACATTTGTGCTATCCTGGCTTCCCTATGATTATCAAAGCCTAAGTATTCATTGGCAAACTTCCAGATTGGTATTCTCAGATTTATTGGAAGTATGGGATCAGTCCCATAAACTAAATGATAAGGTGTACTGCCTAAAGCTGTCTTAAATTTGGTCCTATCTACCCATAATGCATATTTTAACAATATATTCCACTCTCTAGGACTCTTTACGATTAGCTTCTTGATTATATCTAATAAAATTTTGTTCGTAGACTTAGCTAATCCATTACCTTGAGGGTAATAATTTAAAGAAAACTTTAAAACAATCCCGTATTCAAATGCCCATTTAGAAAATTTTAAAGAAGAGAAAGCAGGGCCATTATCACATACCAATGAATAGGGAGTTCCAAACCTGGTGATGATGTTTTCTTCAAGAAACTTGATAACTGCCTCAGTTGTGGAGAATTTGTAGTAGGTAGCTTCAGTCCACCTTGTATAGTAATCTGTTACCGTCAGTATGAACTTGTGTCCTGCAGAAGATGGAGGATTAATGACTCTAATGAAATCTAGGCCCCACTATGCAAATGGTCTTGATTCTATCACAGGCTGTAATGGACGGGCCTAATTTCTTCCCTTATCTACTACAGTCTGACAGGTGTGGCAACTCTTGATGTCTCTCTGTATCTCTGAACATTGTAGGCCAGTAGTAGCCTACTCTCAATATTTTGTGTGTTGTATCTAGATGGGAACCATGACCAGTTCCATACTTGTCATGCAATTCTGTCAACACCTTATCCGCTTCAGCTTTATTTAGGCATCTCAAATAAATTCCATCATGGTTCTTCTTGAATAGAAGGCCTCCTTGTATCATATACCTATGTGCTTTAATCTTCAAAGCCCTCCTATGAGAAGCTTTCATCTTGTTTGGGTACTTTCCAGATATTAGAAAAGTGTTTAAATCACCATACCAATCTAATGTGTCATGGGAATTTAGCACATACTGCTGTTTTATCAAATCTGGGTCTGTGCTTGCTATTATTTGCACCAATGCCTGCCCTCTTACTAGCTTCATGGGGATGATTTCTATATCAAACTCTTGTAGCATGGTAACCCATTTGGCCCTCTTTTCACCAGGCTCATTTTGCATCAGCAACATTTTCACTGCTGCGTCTAGTACTATGGCCTTGACCTGGCTGTGCAAGAAATAATGTCTGAATTTTTTTACGGCCTTTATTAATGCAAATGCTTGTCTTTCAGTATCTGGATATCTCAGTTGTGCATCCTTCAGGGGTGCGCTCATAAATGCGATGGGTTTTTCTTCATTGTTTGCACCCTTATGTGTCAAGGCAACCACGACTGAATGAGAGGATGTGAAGGAGTAGATGTAAAACAACTTGGTGTAGTCTGGGCTCGCCAGTACAGGAGTGTCAGAAATGGCCTGATTGATATCTTCAAATGTGGCTCTAGCCACAGGCATCCACTCCATCTGCGTATCCTTCCTTAACATGGCATTTAATGGCTGCACGATTTCTGCAAAACCTGTGATGAACTTCTGAACAAAGTTAATCTTACCAAAAAATAATTTTAATTCTTTACTACTATTTGGTATTTGTAATTTTTTTATTGATTCTATTCTATCTGGATCAATTGATATTCCACCTTTAGAAATGACATGGCCTAATAATTTACCTTCAGTTACGCCAAATGTACATTGCTTAGGGTTAAGGGAAATTCCATACCTCTCACATCGCTTAAGTATTTTCTTGAGATCTTCAGCGTAAGTGGATGCATCCTTGGAATACACAGTCAGATCGTCCATATACACAACAATACACTTACCTGATAACCCACGGAATGCAATGTCCATGGCTCTCTGAAAGGTGGCACCTGCATTGATCAGACCAAAAGGCATTCGCCTATATGCATAATTTCCCCATTTACATGTGAAGGTGGTTTTTAATCTATCTTCTCTATCTATCAAGACCTGGTTATAACCTGAAAAACCATCTAAAAAAGACATCATCTTTGCCTCGTTTACTGCTTGCAACACTTCATCCATTGGAGGCAAAGGATAATTATCATTTTCAGATGCTTTGTTTAAATTTCTAAAGTCTACACATAACCTAATGTCTCCGTTTTTCTTTCTCACTGGTACTAGGTTAGCAACCCAAGCTGAATGTCTGACTGGGAAAATTATCCTAGCAGACAACAATTTCTTTACTTCTTCAAAGATTAAAGATTCTAAAATAGCATTTACAGGCCTTTGTTTCTGCCTAAACAGTTTAACTTCTAGTCTCAAAGGTATCACGTGAGTTATGATGGACGTATCATATGTTTTCAAGTCTTCATATGTCCATGCTATGACGTGTTTGTATTCTTTTAGGACACCTAAAATTTCTTTTCTTATTGTCTCAAAGCAAGCCTTTCCAATCAGTACATTTTGTGGACTTTGCTCTGTCCCTAAGTTGTGTGAATCACACTTACCCCCCTCTGTATTAGGTAAGTCTTTCTGTCTTATTACCCCATCAAAGTCAAAAATATGCTCTAATTCAATCACTCCTTTGGGTAAGAAGTTACTCTTCAAGTTGATTACATCCTCTTCATCCCAGGCTATCTCATGCCTTTCTTGTTCATCAATGATTTGGGTCTCAAATACCTCATTACAAGTCAGAAAATCAATAATTTGCTGGTCCCCTCCAAATACCTGAAAGTGTGTAACATTGTCTGGGATACTGGGAACATTAACTAATTCAATAGCAAATCATTTCAATCCTGACAGTGCCAAGGGTTCTAATGTGCTAGCAGCAACTGCTAGTGCATCTGGCCTATGGTTCAGCTTTCTGGGGATATGCTCTAAATTGAAAGCATTAAATGAATCTATTAATCCCCACACCCTATGTCTATAACAAATCATTTTCTTGTAATTGCAAGCATATAGTTTCCTTACTTGTCTGACTACTAGTTCAGAGTCTGAAAATACCCTAATCATTTTCACCTTTTTTTAATGGCCATGACAAGTCCCAAAATTAAGGCTTCATATTCAACAATATTGTTAGTACAGGAAAACTGCAATCTATATGCTTCTAGGTATGACTTACCCTAAGGATCTATGAGTTCAATACCTACACCCGCACCCTATTTTGACTTGGACCCGTCACATCTTAGTGTCCATATGTCATGTTTACTTTTCTGACCTTTTACTTTAGCATGCTTTGTATCTTCTGTTGCTTGTGAGGTGCTGGTATATTTATTCATGGGTATTTCTATTTGGTTAACTTGCATATGTGTATTTTCAGCTTGCAAATAAAAAAGACAACTACCCCTGTCTTCTATTTCCTCTCCTAAATTTGAAATCAGAGCATCTACATCACCCTGGGTACCTCTGTGGTTGATTAGGATTCATATTTTCCTTTTGTAACCCTATCCTCTGCACGCATTTTTTGTATTCATATTCGATGATGTCTTTGCACATTCCACAACTCTCCTCAAAATGTGGCCTATCATGAACTCTACATCTGTTTTTATACAGTTTACATTGGCTAGAAGATTTTGTTTAATGCACTCTTCCACCTCTTGTCTAATGGCATGACCAAATTTGTTTATTACACTACTTTCTTCATCCGAAGAGTTTCCATCAGACTCAATGAATAATGCTATTTCTTTGCTGACATGTTTTTCTCTGAAGTTTAACATCATGATCTCTTCAATTTGTACCCCATTGTTAGTAATCTTATAAACACTAGGCTCAACAGCAGCATATAATATTTCATTAGTTCGGTTATACTCTGTTATCATATGTTTCATCTTGGGTTCTGCCTCTATTCTAATCTAGTTTGGGACACCTCTCCAAGGTAACCACATATGTGAAAAATCAATGTCCATATATCTGTTTAATGTTTTGGACCAGTCCCTACTCAGCAACATTCCATAATTCATGGGTATATCCACTATTTGAATGTCAATGAATTGGCTTACCCTAGGGTCTGAAGCTAATTGCATTTGAATGTTCATCAATTCTCCTATCACACTAACCTTAGTTTTATCTAACTGTGTGACAACCTTAGCAGATTTGTTGGCAGTTAGCCCTAAAGTTTTATATATTCCTAGGGGCATTACATTGGCTGATGCACTAGAATCTACCATGCAATTGTGTATGTTCTTCCCACACAGTCTAACTGTTAACAAGAAAGGAGGGGCATCCTTCTTATCAGCATACATTACTACATTTGTATTGGAAGGGTGCTCAACTCGCTTACTTTTCTCCTTAGGTGGTGAATCTCTATTAGGAACAGTTATATCAGTAGAGACTTCATCTGTCATGGATGTATCCAGAGATTTTATAAAAGTGTTTCTAATCCCTGGAGTTTTCAATAATTCACTCAGAGGTATATTGACCTTTATTTTCTTTATTTCTTCTGACAAGTAACTCATTAATCTTGTTGTCTCTATTGTTTCGGTTTTACTTGTTTGTACCTTTTGTACTATTGTTCCATTGTTCGTATGATGATTGGCTTTCAGTATGGCAAGATTGTTGCTAGCATTTGAATCTGGGGGTGTATTGAAGTTGTTAGGAGGAATGGAAGTGGTGAAAGGTCGTCCTGGCCTAGTGTTGTTCCTCAAATTGTAGGTGTGGTTTTATTCGTTTGTTGAAAAGCCTGCACCTCTTCTGTTTTAGTCAACACTTCATTTTTAGTTTCAAAGGGAAATTGAAAAGCATTCAACACAAAGGCTGATTCAGGATAAAGATTTTCACAATAGTATGGTTCATCCTCTAACAATTCATCTTCTTTCTCTCTTGCAGTTGCAAAGGTAAACATTTCTAAAACTAAGGCTGTATCATATCCTGAGGGTACTACCTCATTACCCTTGGGAATGAGAAATTCAGAGGTAGGAGCCTGCATGTCTATATTAAAAATGCTGGTTGCCAAGTGGAACTGTGGACAGTCAAGCTCAGCATGGGCATTGGTATTGTGAAATATCCACCAATTTTTTTTATGTTGTATTGGCCATTTGGATGTGTTGTTCTCAAAATCAGCAACGCTCGTTTTTGTAGACAACCCCACGAAACTTGTCCGTTTCGTGAACCTACACTCTAAGATTGCGAATCGAGAAAAGATGTCCTTGTTCTCATGCGAGGTTAGTTGTCATTTTGAAATTCGTTTGCGACGTTCCCTTGAACTAATTTCTCAATATTTGCGAAGAAAATTCAAGTTGTAGATTGGTTAAGATGTTATTTTTAGTCATTTTTGAGTGTTAGTAGTTTTTGACTCTTAATATGCAAAAGCGGCAAAAAATGCCGCTCTTACATATTAGTTTTAGTTGTTGTAATAGCGGTTGTATTCGCCGCCATTACATTGTTTAGAGTTTAATATGCAATAGTGATTGTATTCACCGCCATTACATATGTCTTCCGTTGCACATGCAGGAACGGCCTTTTCGGCCGACGTCGCACATTTGTTGAATGACATGCAGAGGCGGCCGAAATCGCCCCTCGACCGAGATCCTTGGGATTGTGATGTCGAGTGCCATTAATGGCCACTCGTGCTAGGCATTTAAACCCCAATCTCAACCTTTTTAATGTGTTAGCCTCCCCATTGTTGTCACTTCGCATGCTAAGCCTTTAGGTTGACGCGCCAACGTTCTCCTCAACCACTTGATTGTAAACCTGCGGAAGCCGTGACGGATCTCGTGCACAGATTGACCTAGGTTTTCAAGTGTAACGGGTAAGTTTTTTCCGTTTACCTTCCCTGTTGTTTCTTATTAGCTAGCATTGTTAATTGATGAGGTTTTTTTTTGTTAGGTTTTCTGTTGTTTGTTTTGGTATTAGGATTAGGGTTTTTGTTTTGTGACTTCCGCCGTTAAAACCTCACCACAAACTCTCCAACATTCCCTTTGTATGTCGAAGCGGCCGCATTCACTGCTAAACCAACACCTAAACCCATTCAAACCAACTTGTAGAAGCGGCCAAACTCGCCGCTTAGCCCTACATCAAAAATCTTAAACCTTTCAAATGCAATAGCGGTTGTTTTCGCCGCCTTTACACTGAAAGTGAAGTTCCTTCCCCTGCCGGAGCGGTTAAATCATCCACTCGGACATATCAACCAATGCTTACAAGTTTTCCACCTGCAGTGGCGACGTTTTCCACCGCCCCTACACCAAGAGACTACTCCACTTGCGATAGCGGCCAAATCACCCACCCGAGCAAGTTGAAATTTTCTACTCCACTTGCGATCGCGCCCAAATCACCCGCCCGAGCAAGTCAAAATTTTCAACACCACTTGCGATAGCGGCCAAATCACCCGCTCGGGCATGTCAAATTCTAAAAACTGCCAGAATACATGCAAAAGCGGCATTTTCCACCGCCCCTACACATGAAATCTCCGCCAACTTGCAAGAGCGGCGAATTTTGCGCCCGTACAAAAAATGTCCCAAATTTTCCTAACACTGGAAAATTTCCAATTTCATTTTCAAAGCCGAAAGCCCGCTTTCACCCTCGCCTCGATTTGCGCACTCAAGCCCTTTTAACGCATGCTTTCCCATCCATGATCGTCAAAACGCAGTTGACCCAGTTTATCCAATTTTCCCCTAACTGCGAGATCATGGTTTTTTGCAGTTCTTTGTCAGCATTCGTGGTGGTGTTCGAATTCACAGTTTTCTCAAGGCTCATGTCAGAATCATCTCCTTCGAAGTCCAGAGCTATGAAGTACAAATATCAGGGTGTCTTTCCAGTAATGGCAGTTCAGTCAAATGTCGATGAAATCAGAGACACTGAGATCGGACACGTAGATATGGCTGAGTTCGTAGACAGAACTAAACAAGCAAACCCCTCCCGGCATATGCAGAAAATCATTGACAGCAATATCCATTTGGTAGCATCCTTTCCTGTCAGTGCTCATAATCCAGAATTTGTCTTACAAATAGCTAACCACTACAATAGGGACACTAGAGCCGTGACAGATTCACAGGGGAATGTTGTCATGAGATTGGATGCAGAGTTCATGGACAAAATCTTCATGTGTCCACCACTTGAAAATGTGGGGCAAATTGACTTTGCTCAAGGTCAGCAAGATTATGACAATGATTTGGAATTTGCTAGAAGACACATAAACAGTAAATGGTTAAAGATTCCTAGGGCAACTTTAACCAGATGGCCAAAAGACCTTCACAGGAGTGATTTTGTGGAGGAAGTGTGTGACTTGATTACACTTTTGAGTCACGTCAGAGGACTCCCTTCTGCCTCCAAGTTCCAAGAGTGGATGTACACTTACATCAAGGTAATTCTACGAGGAAATCAGAAGATATTCTGGGGTAAGCAGATCAGTAATGCTTTGCACAAGCAACTGGTAAGGGTCAACACTACTTTCAAATTTTACATGACCTCTTACCTCGTCTACGCTGCTGCAAGTATGAGGAACTTTCCAGGTTTGACCCAGGTAGGGGACAGGAGATTGGTCCCGGTATATGAATACTACCCCCAAATCACTCTGAAGGGGTCAATTCACCATTTCAGAAGAGTCAACGATGCATTCTTCTCAGTTTTCATGTGCTTGTGGGATGGTACACTGGTTTAGAGAAGAGTTTCAGATGAAGCATGGCAAGTTGTCAATTCTTTTGGTTGTTTGTTCCTACAATTCCCCACCTTCACTTATCTTCGGGTGGGATACTATCCTAGTTATCCTTACATGCTGCCACGGTGCCCCAGTGATCACATTGTTCTTATGGAACTTTGAAGGCAACTGATTGTGGTTCATAATAAACAGATGGAGCTCAAAAAGTCAGGGATAAAGTTTCCTCTCGAAATTGGGAGGTATTCAGTTCAGTCCGCCAACAAAGCTAAGATAATCGACTCCGAGTTGCAGTTAGTCACGATGAAGACCTACAAGAAGAGAAATCATTTCGACTTCAGAAGAGTCCAAGACAAGATCAAGAGGAAGTCGAACTTTCATGAGCCGATGGTGGAAGATATATGGGCAGATCTCAGAACCCAAAATGAGATCAGAAAACTGGATTTCTGTAGGCTTCATCTGAGTCAAATTGAAGAACTGGGACTGGCTGATATTCCAGAAGGGATGGAAGACGATGGAGATGTCTTAGATCATGAATATGAGGCAAAGAATGTGGAAGCTTCACCTCTCCCAGAAGTGAAATGGTCAGTCAAGGAAGAGACATCCATCAGGAGAAGATTTCAACCTATATTGGCAAACACCAACTTGTGGTTGGAAAGTAAAGGGATCAAATTGAAAGAGTTCCTTACAGGATCCGAAGAGGGGACACAGGAGCAAACAGGTAAAAAGGTTGAGAACCGAACCAAAAATAAAAGTGATACCCCTTCTTCCTCCAAAGTACACAAACCAAAGATCAAATTCGTATCCAAGGGAGGAAAGAAGAAGGAAACCACAGAGGTTTCGGATGCCACTAAGTCAGATGCGGAAGACATCAATGATGACCATATGGAAATTGAGGATGTCGAGACTAAAGAACAAAATGTTCAAAAGTCTAAAGACAAAATTTCTGATAAAGCTGAACAAAGTGAAGATGAAGGTACAAGGGTAGAGCAACTTGATAGTTCTCCACAGACTCCTGTGAAAGATCTTCCTTCTGATACACAAGCTCTTACACCCCCTCCTCATATTTCATTTTCTGATAGTTTGCCAGTGATTTCTAATGTTCCTCTTTCTCCCATTCTTGTTGTTTCCTCTGACAATACTCCTCTATCCATGAGGGCTAGTATTGGGACCACTTTTGATTCTTCTGGTTCCATTCCGAGTTTATCTTCCCCTTCTTTTGATATCAGAGAACAGATTGTTTTGGAGAATCTTCTTGACGATTCACAAAAGGTGATTGATACAGGTGTCGTGTTCACCAACACAAGTCCAATTGTCACCATCACAGGTATAAACATGTTGTCATTTTGAAATTCGTTTGCGACGTTCCCTTGAACTAATTTCTCAATATTTGCGAAGAAAATTCAAGTCGTAGATTGGTTAAGATGTTATTTTTAGTCATTTTTGAGTGTTAGTAGTTTTTGACTCTTAATATGCAAAAGCGGCAAAAAATGCCGCTCTTACATATTAGTTTTAGTTGTTGTAATAGCGGTTGTATTCGCCGCCATTACATTGTTTAGAGTTTAATATGCAATAGCGATTGTATTCACCGCCATTACATATGTCTTCCGTTGCACATGCAGGAACAGCCTTTTCGGCCGACGTCGCACATTTGTTGAATGACATGCAGAGGCGGCCGAAATCGCCCCCCGACCGAGATCCTTGGGATTGTGATGTCGAGTGCCATTAATGGCCACTCGTGCTAGGCATTTAAACCCCAATCTCAACCTTTTTAATGTGTTAGCCTCCCCATTGTTGTCACTTCGCATGCTAAGCCTTTAGGTTGACGCGCCAACGTTCTCCTCAACCACTTGATTGTAAACCTGCGGAAGCCGTGACGGATCTCGCGCACAGATTGACCTAGGTTTTCAAGTGTAACGGGTAAGTTTTTTCCGTTTACCTTCCCTGTTGTTTCTTATTAGCTAGCATTGTTAATTGATGAGGTTTTTTTTTGTTAGGTTTTCTGTTGTTTGTTTTGGTATTAGGATTAGGGTTTTTGTTTTGTGACTTCCGCCGTTAAAACCTCACCACAAACTCTCCAACATTCCCTTTGTATGTCGAAGCGGCCGCATTCACTGCTAAACCAACACCTAAACCCATTCAAACCAACTTGTAGAAGCGGCCAAACTCGCCGCTTAGCCCTACATCAAAAATCTTAAACCTTTCAAATGCAATAGCGGTTGTTTTCGCCGCCTTTACACTGAAAGTGAAGTTCCTTCCCCTGCCGGAGCGGTTAAATCATCCACTCGGACATATCAACCAATGCTTACAAGTTTTCCACCTGCAGTGGCGACGTTTCCCACCGCCCCTACACCAAGAGACTACTCCACTTGCGATAGCGGCCAAATCACCCACCCGAGCAAGTTGAAATTTTCTACTCCACTTGCGATCGCGCCCAAATCACCCGCCCGAGCAAGTCAAAATTTTCAACACCACTTGCGATAGCGGCCAAATCACCCGCTCGGGCATGTCAAATTCTAAAAACTGCCAGAATACATGCAAAAGCGGCATTTTCCACCGCCCCTACACATGAATCTCCGCCAACTTGCAAGAGCGGCGAATTTTGCGCCCGTACAAAAAATGTCCCAAATTTTCCTAACACTGGAAAATTTCCAATTTCATTTTCAAAGCCGAAAGCCCGCTTTCACCCTCGCCTCGATTTGCGCACTCAAGCCCTTTTAACGCATGCTTTCCCATCCATGATCGTCAAAACGCAGTTGACCCAGTTTATCCAATTTTCCCCTAACTGCGAGATCATGGTTTTTTGCAGTTCTTTGTCAGCATTCGTGGTGGTGTTCGAATTCACAGTTTTCTCAAGGCTCATGTCAGAATCATCTCCTTCGAAGTCCAGAGCTATGAAGTACAAATATCAGGGTGTCTTTCCAGTAATGGCAGTTTAGTCAAATGTCGATGAAATCAGAGACACTGAGATCGGACACGTAGATATGGCTGAGTTCGTAGACAGAACTAAACAAGCAAACCCCTCCCGGCATATGCAGAAAATCATTGACAGCAATATCCATTTGGTAGCATCCTTTCCTGTCAGTGCTCATAATCCAGAATTTGTCTTACAAATAGCTAACCACTACAATAGGGACACTAGAGCCGTGACAGATTCACAGGGGAATGTTGTCATGAGATTGGATGCAGAGTTCATGGACAAAATCTTCATGTGTCCACCACTTGAAAATGTGGGGCAAATTGACTTTGCTCAAGGTCAGCAAGATTATGACAATGATTTGGAATCTGCTAGAAGACACATAAACAGTAAATGGTTAAAGATTCCTAGGGCAACTTTAACCAGATGGCCAAAAGACCTTCACAGGAGTGATTTTGTGGAGGAAGTGTGTGACTTGATTACACTTTTGAGTCACGTCAGAGGACTCCCTTCTGCCTCCAAGTTCCAAGAGTGGATGTACACTTACATCAAGGTAATTCTACGAGGAAATCAGAAGATATTCTGGGGTAAGCAGATCAGTAATGCTTTGCACAAGCAACTGGTAAGGGTCAACACTACTTTCAAATTTTACATGACCTCTTACCTCGTCTACGCTGCTGCAAGTATGAGGAACTTTCCAGGTTTGACCCAGGTAGGGGACAGGAGATTGGTCCCGGTATATGAATACTACCCCCAAATCACTCTGAAGGGGTCAATTCACCATTTCAGAAGAGTCAACGATGCATTCTTCTCAGTTTTCATGTGCTTGTGGGATGGTACACTGGTTTAGAGAAGAGTTTCAGATGAAGCATGGCAAGTTGTCAATTCTTTTGGTTGTTTGTTCCTACAATTCCCCACCTTCACTTATCTTCGGGTGGGATACTATCCTAGTTATCCTTACATGCTGCCACGGTGCCCCAGTGATCACATTGTTCTTATGGAACTTTGAAGGCAACTGATTGTGGTTCATAATAAACAGATGGAGCTCAAAAAGTCAGGGATAAAGTTTCCTCTCGAAATTGGGAGGTATTCAGTTCAGTCCGCCAACAAAGCTAAGATAATCGACTCTGAGTTGCAGTTAGTCACAATGAAGACCTACAAGAAGAGAAATCATTTCGACTTCAGAAGAGTCCAAGACAAGATCAAGAGGAAGTCGAACTTTCATGAGCCGATGGTGGAAGATATATGGGCAGATCTCAGAACCCAAAATGAGATCAGAAAACTGGATTTCTGTAGGCTTCATCTGAGTCAAATTGAAGAACTGGGACTGGCTGATATTCCAGAAGGGATGGAAGACGATGGAGATGTCTTAGATCATGAATATGAGGCAAAGAATGTGGAAGCTTCACCTCTCCCAGAAGTGAAATGGTCAATCAAGGAAGAGACATCCATCAGGAGAAGATTTCAACCTATATTGGCAAACACCAACTTGTGGTTGGAAAGTAAAGGGATCAAATTGAAAGAGTTCCTTACAGGATCCGAAGAGGGGACACAGGAGCAAACAGGTAAAAAGGTTGAGAACCGAACCAAAAATAAAAGTGATACCCCTTCTTCCTCCAAAGTACACAAACCAAAGATCAAATTCGTATCCAAGGGAGGAAAGAAGAAGGAAACCACAGAGGTTTCGGATGCCACTAAGTCAGATGCGGAAGACATCAATGATGACCATATGGAAATTGAGGATGTCGAGACTAAAGAACAAAATGTTCAAAAGTCTAAAGACAAAATTTCTGATAAAGCTGAACAAAGTGAAGATGAAGGTACAAGGGTAGAGCAACTTGATAGTTCTCCGCAGACTCCTGTGAAAGATCTTCCTTCTGATACACAAGCTCTTACACCCCCTCCTCATATTTCATTTTCTGATAGTTTGCCAGTGATTTCTAATGTTCCTCTTTCTCCCATTCTTGTTGTTTCCTCTGACAATACTCCTCTATCCATGAGGGCTAGTATTGGGACCACTTTTGATTCTTCTGGTTCCATTCCGAGTTTATCTTCCCCTTCTTTTGATATCAGAGAATAGATTGTTTTGGAGAATCTTCTTGACGATTCACAAAAGGTGATTGATACAGGTGTCGTGTTCACCAACACAAGTCCAATTGTCACCATCACAGGTATAAACACGGAGCCAACCAAGCAAGTAGTGGATCCCCCTCCAGCTGTTGATGCATCAATACTTCCTCCATGGCTATCTGCCTACACTCCAAAGAGGAAGAAACAAGCTATCTCACCTGATGAGATTGACATTGAGAAGCTGTTGCCCGTGAAAGCCAAGAATCAAAAGAAGAAGCCTAAGACTGTTTCTAGGCTAGTCACTAAAAAAGGAATCAGATATGCTGAGATTGCCAAACCCCCTGAAGGTGCCACAGTTGATACTTTTGACGTGAGCAGTTACGTCATTTCAAGGGTTGAACTTGGTAAAGTGACTCATGAAGGAGTCAAAGCAGATTTTCAAACCATGGCCATTACTCTACTAGAAAAGTATGATGAAGCCAAAAGGGAAAAAGAGCAATACAAGGTGAAAGCATAACAACTGGCTGCTGTCCTTTAGAAAATAGTGAAGTCATCAGAGATAGTGGAACCAATGGCAGTAATAGTGGAAGATCCCCTGATACAGAAGGTTGAAAAAGCACAAGCTAGAGGCAAAATAGTGGGGGATGTAGTGGAACGGTTGTTGGCCCAAGGACGAGTTCTGTTGAAAACCGCTGTAGAAAGAAAGGAGAAAATGGACAAGGCCAAAGCTGAGCTGGGTAATCTGGTAGATCTACTTTCTCAGGAGCTGCAAGATCAGGAGGAGAGTCTGGAAGAGTGGACGGATATGAAGAAGATCAAGATAAAGAATTTGATCACCATTGAGGTCGTCACCAATAGGGAATCATATCTCAAAACCAAAGAGACTCTAGCTCATCGTGTTTTCATAATAAAGAGTCTACTTGAAGATCTGTGTCAAGCCCGAGAAGCCAGCGAAGATAGTGATGTCACACTCCTACATCGGCTTGAAGAACTTCCTTGCACTTTGACAAGGGAAGATCATAGTTTCCTCACGGCGCAGGAAATGATAAATTCTTTTGAAGAAATGGTACAAAAGAAATTTGAAGAGAAAGCTCCCTCTGTGCTCTCAATGGATAACTTGTATGATCAACATACGACTCTGGAGAACCTGAAAGATAATTTATAAAAGCATGAAAAGGCAATAAAGGCAGTGAAAGATTCAATCCTCCGAGCTCGCACCATCTCTGAAAACACAGCAAAACCAGATGCATGCGAGATGTCAGTTGTTCAAACCATGTATCAGAACTTCTTAAGGAACAAGGATGGAGGAAGCTAATGCCTTAGCTTATTTTTCTTAGTTTTTATGTAAATGGAATTTTGTTTTGGACATCTGCACATGTAATTTTCCAAAATGTAATTACATGTGAAACAAGAGAAGTCATAAGTCAAATAGGACTCTCTTGTTGAATAAGTCAAATTAGTTATAGATTTCCTAGATTTTCTCAAGGTCTTTCCCTATAAATAAAGGGGACCTCTTTGGTAAATATCTATCTTTTATCTATTGCAAGAAAACTCTGGCGAATTGAGAATCAAATCAAGACTTTGTGCTTTTTGTGAAAATCAATATTCAAATATTTATCAATACAAGAAAGCAAGTTCAATTCCAATCTTTGTCTTGGAATTATTTGTGTTGTGATAGTTTTGTTCTTATGTCTTGCTATCATAATCTTATTTGATAATAATTGAAGTGTAGAGTTTGTTTCAAGTGATTGAAGAGCGCTCTTAATTTGATTCTGATAAACTTTGTGTTATCAAATTGGTTGTGGGTTATATGTTCATGTTTGTGAGAATACAACAGTTTGGGGACTTTGTGCTGCAAGTTGTTATATTTGAATTACTTTTATCATATTGAAGAGGAGCGAAGACTTTGAGCTGCATTCTACTTCAAATAGTTCCAATTACAAGTAATGAGTGAGGTAATAGAAAACTTTGTGTTTCTGTGATATTGTGATAATTTATAAGTTTTATATCAAGAGTTTGAAATATAAACATCTATTCTGAAAAAAGAGAATGAGATGAGATGGAACCACCACAAACATAGTTTTTAGTGTATATAAATTTGATAAGTGTTTGATTTACAAAAGTTAAGTAATAAGAGGGAACCTCCCCTTGCTGAGAGGAGAGACTTTGTCTCATCATAGCTGTGGCTGATATACCCATTTTACCGTTAGCGAGTTAACGACAAAATATTCACCCAATAGTTTTTTGGTGACTCTACTGGGGAAGAACGTGCAACTTGAAGCCTCACACTTCGAGTTGAAGCATTTTCAGTTCTTTTCCATTTTCTTGCAATATTGTGTTTAGTATAATACAGTCTGGCAGATTCCCGGTACACCAGAAGTAAGAGGGCTCAGGGTATTATTGATCCTGCATTTGAGTTGATGCAGCAGAATAATTTTGGATTCTTAACTCCACGGCCTCGTCTTCAGTGCACCAGGAGTTTTCCCCCTACAAACACCAGGTCCCCAATACCAGGTGAAGTTTCTATTGCTAGTGCTAATAGAGTTTTGGTTGTTCATACGCCACCAAGATTTGTTATACCACCTTTCAATCGGCGCGTCATGGCAGCCCAAGGTCCTTGGGGTAATACCTTTGGTCCTCTAAATTTGACCCCACCATTACATGAACTACCTCGTAGTTCAAGAAAGAATTTCCCCAAATTCTATGTTGACGGAAAAGTTCATCCTGATGAGCATATTGCGGCTTTCTGTATAGCTTGCGGTGTGATAGGTGTCGAGCACGAAGACATGGCTGTGCGACTCTTTGTAGAAACACTACAAGGCGCTGCCGCAGATTGGTTTTATCACCTCCAAGCCCAGACCATAACAAACTGGGCTACTCTCAAAACAAAGTTCGAAGCCAGGTTCAAACCTGTGGAAGATGCTCATGCATTGTTGGCACAGCTGACACAGATGAAAAAGGAACCTCATGAACCAATGAGAGATTTCATTGCTAAGTTCAACAAATTGAGAAACAGGATTCCCACCGCCGCTGAACCCACAGCGGAGAATCTCAAATGTTTCTTTATCAACACACAGCTTCCAGAGGTGAGTTTCCTATTGAGGCGAGATGCTCCTACTGATCTTGCTGCGGCGCAGATTCTGGCAACTGAGGTAGAAGATGATCTTATCCTGGCGGGTAAGATAAGAAGGGATACTAATAGAAACAAAAGCTCCTCTTCTACTGAGAGCCATTCCACAAGCACCACAGATCCCATGGTGCAAAAACTAGCAAATGAATTGCTAGCTCTCAAAAGACAAATGTCCCAAGGTATATCTGCACCTCCTTCTTACCGAGATATACCAAGGAGGACATTCCCAAACAATTCATATCAAGGCAATGCTGCTAGGAATCAAGGACAGCAAAACCGTCTTCCGCCTACTCAGGGGAAGCTTGCTATTGAAGCAGCGCCGGTCAACTCTGTCGTTGGATACTATGAAGGGGAAAATGAACTTTCTTTCCAACCCGAGTTGGAATATGAAAATGGCGCTAATCTCTTCACAGAAGGAGAAGAAGAGATAGCTGGCGACTCTACCATCAGCTTTCTGAACTACCAGGACAAAGCTGAAAAAGGAGAAGTGAGTGAAGGAGCATATGCTGTTTTCACTAGGTCTCAAAATCAGTCAGCTCTTCAAGCTGATAAAGGGAAAGTCAGGGAAGAATCTCAACTGGCGATTTCAATCGCTAAACGAGGGACTCCGCTACCTTTCCAGTCAAAAGACCCGGTGGTCAATAGACAGGTAAGTGCTTCCAATGAATTTGTACCTTCCACTTCTACTTCTCAGACTAGTGCTGTCACTACTAAAAATCAAAATGATGGTTTTTCTTCCTCCGTATCTAATTCTTTTCAGCAGTTCGATATAATAGACCATGCTAGGAGAACTAAGATACAAATGTCTGAAGTTGAATATTTACAGGCTAATCCTGAACAATTTGATAGATTAGCCAAATATGTCAAAAACAAGGCCGTCCCTGTAGGGCAAGAGTTTCCTAAAGCTACTCATGACTCCTCCAAAAGTAAACCTACCCAAAACAATCTTGTTACTACTCCTCCTGCAGTTTCTAGAAAAATTGACCCCTTCTATGTTTCCCTACTAGTGAATGGTCACAAGTTGAGCAATTGCGTAATAGATTCTGGAGCCTCAGACAACGTTATGCCTGCTAAGGTAGCAGATGCCCTTGGCCTCACCTTAACCAAAACTTTTGGGAGGTGTTTCTCTATGGAGAATAAGCAAGTTCCACTTTTGGGTCAAATCAAGGATGCCCAATTTGCGTTTGCAGCTTTTCTGGATAAGAGAATCAAGATGACAGTCTTGGTAGCTGATGTTCGAGCTTCATACGGCATTCTCCTTGGACGTAATTTTTGCAAGGATGTGGGTGGAGAGTTGAACATGGATTTGTCTGAAGCTAGGATACCTGTTAAAGGTGTCATGCAGAAGCTGCTTCCTAAGAAGGAGGCGAAATACATTGTTACTCAAACTTCAAACCCCAAAGCTCAAATTTTGTTTGAGTCCTCGGGAATGGGTAACTATTTTCTATCTACTGAAGATTGTTCCGATTCATCAAATGAGGCTACATCGGGTGATAGCTCCGATATGTCAGACGAAGACTCAGAAGAGTTTTCAGACGAAAGTTCAGGTAAGGGTATAGCAATTCCAGATTCTTCCCTCACCGATGAAGAGGAATCTTCTGACCTGAGAAAGTCTAAGAAACCAAATTCTGATGGAGTCTAGATTTTAGAATTTGATGGCAGCTGTTCTTCTACCTGTTCTGGAGCCGGAGTGGTTTTGATATCACCACAAGGTGATATTTTACCTTTTTCATATAAGCTACAGTTTGACAATACCAATAACACCGCTTAATACGAGTCCTTGTTGCTCGGATTGGAAGCGGCGCGTGCCAGAGGTGTTAAGATCCTGCATGCTCAAGGGGACGCTGAATTGGTAGTTTGTCAAGTAAGAAATTTGTACCAAACAAAAAATGAAAGATTGAGACACTATCGAAATCGCGTATGGGATTGCATTGAAGATTTCGATGCTTTCAATATTTCAGCTCTGCCAAGAGAGTTCAATGATCGTGTAGATTCATTGGCTGTTTCCGCCACTCTCATGGTTCCTCACAAGGATTTCAAAGGAAGCAAGTACACTATTGAGTTAGTCTTCAGACCAAGTGTACATGATAACGCTGATCATTGGCAGGTGTTCAATGGCGATAATCAAATCATTGCTTTCCTAGAAAAGATGGATAGTTTTGACGAGCTTTACTTTGAAGGAAGCGAATCACCACCTCATGAATATGTTTCTGAGGTACATTCACAGACTGGCGAAGAATTTCTACAGTTGAAAGGAAATAAAATCCCAAAAGGTTTGGTTTCCCTTGAGAGACTCTTTGATAAACATGACAGGTATATCAAGCAGCGGCAACAACAGCAGGATTTGAGTTCTTCCATGGAATTTGAGCAAGTCAATTTGGGTACAGAAACAGATCCTAAGATGGTCAACATCGAAAAATGTTGCACTACTGATGAAAGATTCAAATTCATTACCCTCCTTCGCCATTACATTGATGTTTTGGCTTACTCCTATGATGATCTGAAGTCTTTCAGGCCTAAGGAGGTTCGACACGAAATTCCCCTCAAAGCTGGATCGTTGCCTTACAAACAGAAGCAGAGGCAATACAATCCAAAGATATCAGGTACAATTCTTTCTGAAATTCAAAAGATGCTGAATGCAAGGATTATTTTTCCAATTCATCATTCCACATGGGTTTCAAACATAGTACCTGTAAGGAAGAAGAACAGAGAAATCCGTATCTGTGTTGACTTCAGAAACCTCAACCAGTCTTCCTTGAAAGATAACTACCCTTTGCCCATCATGGACCAAGTATTGCAAACAGTGACAGGTTCATAAATGCTATCTATGTTAGATGGTTTTTCAGGGTATAACCAAGTGGAGGTAAACGAAGCTGATCAGTTCAAAACTGCCTTCACCACACCACGGGGCACATTTGCATATCGCAGAATGCCTTTCGGTCTGATCAATGCTGGCGCAACATTTCAGAGAGCGATGGATCTTGCCTTTAGAGATGAAATGGGTAAGTTTATCGTGGTGTACCTTGATGATTTGACTGTTTTCTCCAAAAACCATCATGATCATGCACATCATTTGCGACAAGTGCTGGAACGCTGTCGGCAAAATGGTATTTCCCTCAATCCCAAGAAGTCAGTTTTTGGGGTGACGGAGGGTAAGCTTCTTGGGCACATTGTATCCCGGGAAGGTACTAAGATTGACCCAGAGAGGGTTAAATCTATTCAAAGTCTCACTCTGCCAGCAAGTAAGACTGCTGTTCATTCTTTCTTCGGAAAGGTGAATTTTCTGCGAAGGTTCATTCTTGAGTTTGCAGAAAAAACCCGTCACATTGTTAATATGATGAAGGGTAAGGCCGCTTTCCGTTGGACCGCGGAAGGTAAGGAAGCATTCGAGGACATCAAGAGAGCTATTGCTCGTGCTCCAGTTCTTGTTTGTCCTGATAACACTAAGGATTTTGTAGTCTATAGCTACGCTTCAGAACACACACTTTCAGCTATTCTGGTTCAGCAGAATGAAGAAGGCTTTGAATCCCCCATATCATTTATGAGTTGTCCTCTCAAAGCTCATGAATTGAATTATTCGAGTATGGAGAAGCATGCCTATGCCGTAGTCAAAGCGGTTAAGCATTTCAGGTTCTATATTCTAAACTCACACACTGTTGTCATGGTGCCTGATACAACAGTCAAATCCATCCTAACTCAACAAGAGTTCAGAACAAAGAGAGGTAATTGGATCGCTAAGATCCAAGAATTCGATCTGGATATCAAGCCTACCAAGCTTGTGCAGGGTAAAGGTTTGTGTCAATTGATCGCAGACAACGTTCCAAAAGAGATAGGGGACGAAGAAGAAGAAGTTGTGGACACGCCAACTGTCCTTTTTGTTACTACAACTGACGAGTGGTATTCCAATATCGCTCATTTCCTTACCTATGGTGAGTGCCCTTCTCACTTGTCTTATAAGGAAAGGAGAACTGTCAAGTTAAAAGCTGCTAACTACGTCCTTTGGGACAATGGTTTGTACAAGAGAAGTCTTGACGGTGTATTTCTTCGTTGCGTGGACAAAGCGCAACAAGGTAGACTTTTGGAGTCCTTCCACAATTTGGCTTGTGGAGGGCATTTTTTCAGCACCTGTAACGGCTCACAAGATTCTGCGAGCTCGATACTATTGGCCTACATTATTCCAAGATGCGTACAATTGGGTACGCAGGTGTGAGTTATGCCAGCAGTTTGTTGGGAAACCAAAATTGGCAGCCATACCTCTAAAACCAGTGGTGATTGAGGAGCCCTTTCAGCAATGGGGTATTGACTTCATTGGTGCAGTGAATCCATCATCAAGTGCAGGACATACCTATGTTCTCATTGCAACAGACTATTTTACCAAATGGGTGGAAGCTATTCCAGTCAAACACGCCACTTCTGAGGTGGTATGCAGTTTTCTTAAGGAGAACATTATTTCCAGGTTTGGAGTTCCAAACAAGATTGTAGCAGACAATGCTACATGTTTTTCCTCTTGGGAGATTACTGATTTTTGCTACGAGCATGGGATCACTCTTTCTCATTCTTCAGACTATTATCCGCAAGGGAATGGTCAAGCAGAATCAAGCAATAAGAATCTGGTCACTATCATCAGGAAGTTGGTAGAGGAGAATCAGAGAACTTGGCATAAGGCATTGTTTGATGCTTTATGGGCAGATAGGATTACACCCAAAAGGGCAATAGGCATGTCGCCATTTCAGCTCCTATATGGTCTGAATGCAGAGATACCGATTACTTTGGAATTGCCAGCATTGAAGTTGGTAAAGGCATTGGAAGATAGAACATTTGATAGTTCTATTGATAAAAGGATCATGTATTTGACTGAACTTGAGGAAAAGCGCACAATTGTGGTGGATCGTATTGCTGAACATCAAAATCAAGTAAAGAGACTCTTTGACAAGAAGGCTAAGGCTCGTGAGTTTCAGGTTGGAGATCAAGTCTTGTTGTGGGACAAGAGGAGAGAACCAAAAGGAATGCACGGAAAATTTGATTCCTTGTGGAGAGGTCCATTCACCATTCATCAGTTCTGTGGTGAAAATAGTTTCTTGCTGGAGTATCAGGATGGGACACCATTCTTGTTGCCTCACAGTGGACAGCATCTGAAGCTTTTCAATCCTTGAAGTTTCAGATAAGTCAAATTGTACATTTGTATAGTTTTGTGTTTTATTTTTATTTTTACGTTTTCGTTTAGTCTTTTGTGTCTTTTTCTTTTTAGCTTGACTCTATAGCCCAATGGCATGGATGAAGGCACTTAGAGACTGGATTCTACTCCCCTCAATCGTTTCAAAGTTCGATTGAAGGAAGTTCCCCAGTTAGAGCCAGCTGTTGTTCTCAAAATCAGCAACGCTCGTTTTTGTAGACAACCCCACGAAACTTGTCCGTTTCGTGAACCTACACTCTAAGATCGTGAATCGAGAAAAGATGTCCTTGTTCTCGTGTGAGGTCAGTTGTCATTTTGAAATTCATTTGCGACGTTCCCTTGAACTAATTTCTCAATATTTGCGAAGAAAATTCAAGTCGTAGATTGGTTAAGATGTTATTTTTAGTCATTTTTGAGTGTTAGTAGTTTTTGACTCTTAATATACAAAAGCGGCAAAAAATGCCGCTCTTACATATTAGTTTTAGTTGTTGTAATAGCAGTTGTATTCGCCGCCATTACATTGTTTAGAGTTTAATATGCAATAGCGGTTGTATTCACCGCCATTACATATGTCTTCCGTCGCACATGTAGGAACGGCCTTTTCGGCCGACGTCGCACATTTGTTGAATGACGTGCAGAGGCGGCCGAAATTGCCCCCCAACCGAGATCCTCGGGATTGTGATGTCGAGTGCCATTAATGGCCACTCGTGCCAGGCGTTTAAACCCCAATCTCAACCTTTTTAATGTGTTAGCCTCCCCATTGTTGTCACTTCGCATGCTAAGCCTTTAGGTTGACGCACCAACGTTCTCCTCAACCACTTGACTGTAAACCTGCGGAAGCCGTGACGGATCTCACGCACAGATTGACCTAGGTTTTCAAGTGTAACAGGTAAGTTTTTTCCGTTTACCTTCCTTGTTGTTTCTTATTAGCTAGCATTATTAATTGATGAGGTTTTTTTTTGTTAGGTTTTCTGTTGTTTGTTTTGGTATTAGGATTAGGGTTTTTGTTTTGTGACTTCCGCCATTAAAACCTCACCACAAACCCTCCAACATTCCCTTTGTATGTCGAAGCGGCCGCATTCGCCGCTAAACCAACACCTAAACCCATTCAAACCAACTTGTAGAAGCGGCCAAACTCGCCGCTTAGCCCTACATCAAAAATCTTAAACCTTTCAAATGCAATAGCGGTTGTTTTCACCGCCTTTACACTGAAAGTGAAGTTCCTTCCCCTGCCGGAGCGGTTAAATCATCCGCTCGGACATATCAACCAATGCTTACAAGTTTTCCACCGCCCCTACACCAAGAGACTACTCCACTTGCGATAGCGGCCAAATCACCCGCCCGAGCAAGTCAAAATTTTCTACTCCACTTGCGATAGCGGCCAAATCACCTGCCCGAGCAAGTTGAAATTTTCAACACCACTTGCGATAGCGGCCAAATCACCCGCTCGGGCATGTCAAATTCTAAAAACTACCAGAATACATGCAAAAGCGGCGTTTTCCACCGCTCCTACACATGAAATCTCTGCCAACTTGCAAGAGCGGCGAATTTTGCCGCCCGTACAAAAAATGTCCCAAATTTTCCTAACACTGGGAAATTTCCAATTTCGTTTTCAAAGCCGAAAGCCCACTTTCACCCTCACCTCGATTTGCGCACTCAAGCCCTTTTAACGCATGCTTTCCCATCCATGATCGTCAAAACACAGTTGACCCAGTTTATCCAATTTTCCCCTAACTGCGAGATCATGGCTTTTTGTAGTTCTTGGTCAGCATTCGTGGTGGTGTTCGAATTCACAGTTTTCTCAGGGCTCATGTCAGAATCATCTCCTTCAAAGTCCAGAGCTATGAAGTACAAATATCAGGGTGTCTTTCCGATAACGGCAGTTTAGTCAAATGTCGATGAAATCAGAGACACTGAGATCGGACACGTAGATATGGCTGAGTTCGTAGACAGAACTAAACAAGCGAACCCCTCTCGGCATATGCAGAAAATCATTGACAGCAATATCCATTTGGTAGCATCCTTTCCTGTCAGTGCTCATAATCCAGAATTTGTCTTACAAATAGCTAACCACTACAATAGGGACACTAGAGCCGTGACAGATTCACAGGGGAATGTTGTCATGAGATTGGATGCAGAGTTCATGGACAAAATCTTCATGTGTCCACCACTTGAAAATGTGGGGCAAATTGACTTTGCTCAAGGTCAGCAAGATTATGACAATGATTTGGAATCTGCTAGAAGACACATAAACAGTAAATGGTTAAAGATTCCTAGGGCAACTTTAACCAGATGGCCAAAAGACCTTCACAGGAGTGATTTTGTGGAGGAAGTGTGTGACTTGATTACACTTTTGAGTCGTGTCAGAGGACTCCCTTCTGCCTCCAAGTTCCAAGAGTGGATGTACACTTACATCAAGGTAATTCTACGGGGAAATCAGAAGATATTCTGGGGTGAGCAGATCAGTAATGCTTTGCACAAGCAACTGGTAAGGGTCAACACTACTTTCAAATTTTACATGACCTCTTACCTCGTCTATGCTCCTGCAAGTATGAGGAACTCTCCAGGTTTGACCCAGGTAGGGGACAGGAGATTGGTCCCGGTATATGAATACTACCCCCAAATCACTCTGAAGGGGTCAATTCACCATTTCAGAAGAGTCAATGATGCATTCTTCTCAGTTTTCATGTGCTTGTGGGATGGTACACTGGTTTAGAGAAGAGTTTCAGATGAAGCATGGCAAGTTGTCAATTCTTTTGGTTGTTTGTTCCTACAATTCCCCACCTTCACTTATCTTCGGGTGGGATACTATCCTGGTTATCCTTACATGCTGCCACGGTACCCCAGTGATCACATTGTTCTTATGGAACTTTGCAGGCAACTGATTGTGGTTCATAATAAACAGATGGAGCTCAAAAAGTCAGGGATAAAGTTTCCTATCGAAATTGGGAGGTATTCAGTTTAGTCCGCCAACAAAGCTAAGATAATCGACTCTGAGTTGCAGTTAGTCATGATGAAGACCTACAAGAAGAGAAATCATTTCGACTTCAGAAGAGTCCAAGACAAGATCAAGAGGAAGTTGAATTTTCATGAGCCGATGGTGGAAGATATATGGCAAGATCTCAGAACCCAAAATGAGATCAGAAAACTGGATTTCTGTAGGCTTCATCTGAGTCAAATTGAAGAACTGGGACTGGCTGATATTCCAGAAGGGATGGAAGACGATGGAGATGTCTTAGATCACGAATATGAGGCAAAGAATGTGGAAGCTTCACCTCTCTCAGAAGTGAAATGGTCAGTCAAGGAAGAGACATCCATCAGGAGAAGATTTCAACCTATATTGGCAAACACCAACTTGTGGTTGGAAAGTAAAGGGATCAAATTGAAAGAGTTCCTTACAGGATCTGAAGAGGGGACACAGGAGCAAACAGGTAAAAAGGTTGAGAACTGAACCAAAAATAAAAGTGATACCCCTTCTTCCTCCAAAGTACACAAACCAAAGATCAAATTCGTATCCAAGGGAGGAAAGAAGAAGGAAACCACAGAGGTTACAGATGCCACTAAGTCAGATGTGGAAGACATCAATGATGACCATATGAAAATTGAGGATGTCGAGACTGAAGAACAAAATGTTCAAAAGTCTAAAGACAAAATTTCTGATGAAGCTGAACAAAGTGAAGATGAAGGTACAAGGGTAGAGCAACTTGATAGTTCTCCGCAGACTCCTGTGAAAGATCTTCCTTCTGATACACAAGCTCTTACACCCCCCTCATATTTCATTTTCTGATAGTTTGCCAGTGATTTCTAATGTTCCTCTTTCTCCCATTCTTGTTGTTTCCTCTGACAATACTCCTCCATCCATGAGGGCTAGTATTGGGACCACTTTTGATTCTTCTGGTTCCATTCCGAGTTTATCTTCCCCTTCTTTTGATATCGGAGAACAGACTATTTTGGAGAATCTTCTTAACAATTCACAAAAGGTGATTGATACAGGTGTCATGTTCACCAACACAAGTCCAATTGTCACCATCACAGGTATAAACACGGAGCCAACCAAGCAAGTAGTGGATCCCCCTCCAGCTGTTGATGCATCAATACTTCCTCCATGGCTATCTGCCTACACTCCAAAGAGGAAGAAACAAGCTATCTCACCTGATGAGATTGACATTGAGAAGCTGTTGCCCATGAAAGCCAAGAATCAAAAGAAGAAGCCTAAGACTGTTTCTAGGCTAGTCATTGAAAAAGGAATCAGATATGCTGAGATTGCCAAACCCCCTGAAGGTGCCACAGTTGATACTTTTGACGTGAGCAGTTACGTCATTTCAAGGGTTGAACTTGGTAAAGTGACTCATGAAGGAGTCAAAGCAGATTTTCAAACCACGGCCACTACTCTACTGGAAAAGTATGATGAAGCCAAAAGGGAAAAAGAGCAATATGAGGCGAAAGCAGAACAACTGGCTGCTGTCCTTCAGAAAATAGTGAAGTCATCAGAGATAGTGGAACCAATGGCAGTAACAGTGGAAGATCCCCTGATACAGAAGGTTGAAAAAGCACAAGCTAGAGGCAAAATAGTGGGGGATGTAGTGGAACGGTTGTTGGCCCAAGGACGAGTTCTGTTGAAAACCGCTGTGGAAAGAAAGGAGAAAATGGACAAGGCCAAAGCTGAGCTGGATAATCTGGTAGATCTACTTTCTCAGGAGCTGCAAGATCAGGAGGAGAGTCTGGAAGAGTGGACGGATATGAAGAAGATCAAGATAAAGAATTTGATCACCATTGAGGTCGTCACCAACAGGGAATCATATCTCAAAACCAAAGAGACTCTAGCTCATCGTGTTTTCATAATAAAGAGTCTACTTGAAGATCTGTGTCAAGCACGAGAAGCCAGCGAAGATAGTGATGTCACACTCCTACATCGGCTGGAAGAACTTCCTTGCACTTTGACAAGGGAAGATCATAGTTTCCTCACGGCGCAGGAAATGATAAATTCTTTTGAAGAAATGGTACAAAAGAAATTTGAAGAGGAAGCTCCCTCTGTGCTCTCAATGGATAACTTGTATGATCAACATACGACTCTGGAGAACCTGAAAGATAATTTAGAAAAGCATGAAAAGGCAATAAAGGCAGTGAAAGATTCAATCCTCCGAGCTCGCACCATCTCTGAAAACACAGCAAAACCAGATGCATGCGAGATGTCAGTTGTTCAAACCATGTATCAGAACTTCTTAAGGAACAAGGATGGAGGAAGCTAATGCCTTAGCTTATTTTTCTTAGTTTTTATGTAAATGGAATTTTGTTTTGGACATCTGCACATGTAATTTTCCAAAATGTAATTACATGTGAAACAAGAGAAGTCATAAGTCAAATAGGACTCTCTTGTTGAATAAGTCAAATTAGTTATAGATTTCCTAGATTTTCTCAAGGTCTTTCCCTATAAATAAAGGGGACCTCTTTTGTAAATATCTATCTTTTATCTATTGCAAGAAAACTCTGGCGAATTGAGAATCAAATCAAGACTTTGTGCTTTTTGTGAAAATCAATATTCAAATATTTATCAATACAAGAAAGCAAGTTCAATTCCAATCTTTGTCTTGGAATTATTTGTGTTGTGATAGTTTTGTTCTTATGTCTTGCTATCACAATCTTATTTGATAATAATTGAAGTGTAGAGTTTGTTTCAAGTGATTGAAGAGGGCTCTTAATTTGATTCTGATAAACTTTGTGTTATCAAATCGGTTGTGGGTTATATGTTCATGTTTGTGAGAATACAACAGTTTGGGGACTTTGTGCTGCAAGTTGTTATATTTGAATTACTTTTATCATATTGAAGAGGAGCGAAGACTTTGAGCTGCATTCTACTTCAAATAGTTTTGGTTACAAGTAATAAGTGAGGTAACAGAAAACTTTGTGTTTCTGTGATATTGTGATAATTTATAAGTTTTATATCAAGAGTTTGAAATATAAACATCTATTCTGAAAAAAGAGAATGAGATGAGATGGAACCACCACAAACATAGTTTTTAGTGTATATAAATTTGATAAGTGTTTGATTTACAAAAGTTAAGTAATAAGAGGGAACCTCTCCTTGCTGAGAGGAGAGACTTTGTCTGATCATAGCTATGGCTGATATACCCATTTTGCCGTTAGCGAGTTAACGACAAAATATTCACCCAACAGGGTGCCAACTGTTTGTTTTGTATCATGATTATTTATGTTCTCAAAAGGAGAAGCTAGGGTACCATTGTTTGGTCTAGTGTTCCATGTTTTGGGTGGCCTAGGCTGATTCTGATTTTTGTTATTGTTGCCCTAGGCCCTATTGTCTATCACTGGCCCTCTATTTTGCATTGATGGCCCTTGGTTATGACCCTGATGCTGATTATAGTTTTAGCTCTGATTTGAACATTGGCCCTGGCTATTATTTGGGCCTTGGTTGTAATTCTGATTTTGATTGTAGTTTTAGTTGCCTCTTCCATAGAGGTTCTCATTTCTTAGTTGTGTCACTTCAGTGGTTAATCTTTTCAAATGTGTAGTGATCTCTTTGATTTCTTCTCTTTCTTCCTGTGCCTTTGCCATAGTTGTATCCTTAGGAGGTTGAAAGAAAGGCTAACCACCATTTTGACTATTATTAGAAGTGTTACCTGTGTAAGGAGCTATGGCTTGGATTGGAGTAGGACTATACACAGGTGTGTATGTTGGGACCTGATTTAATGGTGGAGCATGATGCATAGGGATTCCATTCCAAGGTTGTACCTAAATTTGCATTCCAAAATTTCCTCCACTGACAAATGGACTATAAATTGTAGGCCTCATTTCTTGGTTTACTGAGGCTACGTCTTTATAGGCTTTGGATATTGAGTCTATGTCAGGTTTTCTTTTGACAAACATGGCAGTTAAAGGATCCAAGGCTACATAGTACATAGCTAACAAGGTTTCATCAGTCACTGTGTAAGGGTCTACCAACCTAGAGTTGGCCTTTTGAAACCTATCATTGAAATTATCAATCAGCTCTCCCTCTCCTCTTTTTATGGTAGCCAACTTATGATACAAGATGCAAGGATCAATGGGTCCTCTAAATCTAGACAGAAAAGCTTCTTCCATAAGGTCCCAGGAAGAAATATAGCCATTGGGTAAATTTACATACCAGTTTGAGGCTTGTTCATTGAAGGTGTAGGGAAACAATCTACACACAACATCCTCATGTTCTAACATAGCCGTAAAACATGCCTCCATGAATATTCTAATGTGGTCTTTAGGATCTTGGTGCAACTGGTATTTTGGACATATTTTTTTAGGGTTTTTGGGCATCTCATGATAATCATTGAAGTGTATGGGAGAATTATCATTAAAGTAAGCCATCGTAGGTACTTGTGGTTGACCTGAACCTCTAGGGATACCTGGATTTACTGGTGGGATGGGATTTCTAGGAGGACTAGGACCTCTAGGAGTACCTGAATCAAGATTCAAAGATCTAAATGAAGAACAATCAGGACTCACAATGTTATGGATGCTAAAGGGTGATCTAGGGGGTGTTCCAGATGAACTCCCCACTTGCGATATCCTAGGGTTCCAAATTAAAGGACTCCTACTTTGCCTTTTATCAGGTAATTGCACGAATATATCTTCAAAACTGGATCTAGACCTAGTCACTCTCCTACTCTTATGAGCCAGCCTTACTTAAAATAAACCCTAACCAATTAGGGCCCTCCTTCTAGCGCCAGAGAAACTGTTGGCAATTGTTTTGATGCAATCATAATAGTTAAGTTAAAATTCACATAAAATGAACTAAAACTGACTTGAAAGATATGAAGGAATCGGTTGAGATTTGCTTAATCCCAAGTTTAATATGGTCAGGTCTTGACCTGTTGGGCAAATTCAGCTGGTCAATGTGAAGCTGTAATGTTCAAGGGGCCTTACGTAATTTAGGATTTCTTGTTGGTGTACTGGACTCAAACTATGCAAAAAGGGATTGTGAATATCAGTGTGTTGTTCATTCCTTTCTTGCATAAAAGTGTTACTGTATTTCAAAGCTTTAAATGAGCAAAGTTTCTTCTTTCTAATATTATGAAAACTATCTACTTTCAAATCAGCAATGCATACTTCTTTCAGATATGAGACAATTTCCTTTAAATTTCTATGTTTTTAGCTATGTATTTTAGATGGGTTGGGAAAAGTTAGAAAGAACTAATTTGAACTTCATTTAAATCTACCAAAGGATCTAATTGTTCTGTTATGCACTGTATAAGTATTGCAGTAAAATGATCAAATCCACAGACAAAAAATCCTAGGTGTAAGTTCTGAGCATTTTCACAAACATACACCTAAAATTGCAAGTTCTAAGAGATAATGTTTAAAACACAATGAAGAGCAAGAATACACTCAGAAGATAGATGCAGAATTCTAGATTCAATTGTATTAGAAACAGATAGTCATATAAGATTTACAATGTCTGAATGACTCTTAGCTTCAATGATCAAATTATAGAAAACTTACAAGCTTTACAGATACAATAAGGAAGCAGGATGTTCCACGCGTTCCTTACTGCAGACACAAGCGACCTCCTTCTTCTACTCCTAAATTCAAAGGTCCCTCTATTCTAAAAAAAAACCCTGTGTAAAGTTTTACAGTGTATAGAGGCACAATATATAGACTTTGATAGTCCTCAATACAACTCAAAACCCTAGTTAAAACCCTGGTTCAAACCTCTAGTTACAGCAATAAATGCTAGAGAACTAGTCTCCCAAAATATCTCTGAGCATACATCAAATCTGGGTGAAATATGCCCTTCTGGGAACCCTAGCAGCTTAATAATAACTTCTGTGGTCTGTTGTAGTAATGCCTTCAGCTGTATTTTGTCTTCATCAATGAAGTCCTTTGACTTTTTGTACCTCATCCTTATCTTCTTTTGCTCCTGAGATCAGATTTCCTCCTCCATGATGTCACTGCCATTAAGTTGCAGCTCCTTCTTCAACTGCAAGCCTGCAAAACAAAATCAACAATAAGTATCATTTTACTTAATAAACAGTTAGGAAGAAAAATAGCTACCAATTCGTGATGGTGTGAACACATCAATCAGGTCCTGAATCTACAAAAAATGCAAGTCAAAAACACATATACAATGCTTAAACCAGTCGGGTCAACCATCGTTGACCGATAATATGCATTCGGGCTTCAAAAATGCCCCAAAAACCCTAACACTCTGTTCTTTTCCCACCCATTGGCGTGAGATATGCCGTCGGCAAGTCCAAAAAATGATGGGCTGATCGCCACTGTTTCACCGATGTCTCCTTTGTCATTCGTTATGTGCTTTTTATTCATCAGTGTAGGAATGGACCATCGGCGAAGGTTTAAAATTTCATTCCGATTACCATTGTTACGCCGATCACCTTTCATCGGTGTGAGCTTCCTCTATCAGCAAAGGTTTGGAATGTTGCTCCGATCATTTATGTTATGTCGATCACAATTTGTATCAGTGTGAGTGCATCTATGGGCAAAGGTTTAAAGTCTTGTTCTGATTATTGATGTTATACTAGTCGCCCTTCATTGGCGTGAGCTCTTCTATTGGTGTGAGTTTGATGCTTTGCTCCAATCTCCATTGTTATACCAATCACCTTTCATCGGCGTGAGCTCTTCCATCGGCAAAGGTTTGAAATGTTGCTCCGATTATCATTGTTTCGCCGATTGCCCTTTCATCGGCATGACTTCTTCTATCGGCAGAGGCTTGAAATTTCATTCCGATTACCATTGTTACGCCGATTGCCCTACCAGCGTGAGATCTTCTATTGGCAGAGGCTTGAAATGTTGCCCTGACCGTTTATGTTATGCCGATCGCCCTTTGTATCGGCGTGAGTGCATCTATCGGCAAAGGTTTGAATTTTCATTCTGATTACCATTGTTACGCCGATCGCCCTATCGGTGTGAGATCTTCTATTGACAGAGGCTTGAAATGTTGCTCCGACCATTTATGTTATGCCGATAAACTTGGAGCCCTATATACCGCCTTTCATTTTACCCTGATGTATAATGACTCTGTATGCACAAACATATCAACGTGAGATACAAAGCGGAATTTAAAACAACATTTTACTTCAACCTAAAAACCACTTCAGGTCCATCTTGTATGTGTAAATAAAAAATTTAACCATATGCATACAAGGAAAAAGACATACAACCGACCATGTATTATGCAAAGCGATATACAAACCTGAATGTACATTTTACTAAAATGATCATAACTTACAAAATATGGCAAATTTTAAGATGGTTCAAAAAGCAACCCTAGCCCATTTTTCACACTGAATTGAACCATAATATGCACTGGTACTGAAATGCATTTTTTCTCTATTTTTTAAACAAAGTTTGCAAACTTCGACTCCCCTTTTCCCTTTACCACCAAGCAAAACAACACACACGAAAGCAAAAGCAAAGCCACAGCAGGGGTCCTCATTTTGCTAAGGAGTAAAATGGGGCCTGTTGTGAACACCACAACAAGCTGCTAGAAGATAAAGGCCACAAATATGTGGAGATTGCTCGACCACCACAGGATGTAACTATTGAAAATTTTAGTATGAATGACTACTCCATTTCTAGAATTGAACTTGGAAAGATCACACATGAAAGTGCAAAAGCTAATATGCAATCTGTACTAGATTCTTTAATTCAGGAGTTTGGTCAGGAAAAAGAAATGAAGGACCACTACAAGGCAATGGCAGAATAGCTGGCTGCGGTGGTGAGGAAAATTACTCTGACATCTAAGTCAATAACTCCTGAAGCTATTTTTGTAGAAGATCCTATAATTTAGAAGGCTAAGAAGACTCACCTAAAAGGAAAAGTGGTTGAAGAGTATTTGGAAAAGATGTAGGTGCAAGGAGTGTCTCTTCTCACATAGACAGCTGAATAGACAAGCAAGATGGAGAAGATCAGAACAAAAATTGACAGCCTGATTGATACTATTTCTCAGGATATTGAATATCTAGATGGAAGCTGTGAGAAGTGGATCAAAATGAATAAGCTCAGGGTACATACTCTGATATCAATTGGTGTTATTCTAAATCATGATTCTTATGTGGAGACTAAAGAAGCATTGGTCTATTGAAGTAACGTTTTGAAAGACTTGATCAAAGATTTGGAAAGCACTAAGGAGCTAAGTGAACAAAGTAGTGTTAGTCTCTTGCATAAATTGGATGAGCTTCCATGTAATTTGATATTAAAGGATCATCATTTCCTCCTTGCAGATGAGATGATTCAAGAATTCAAAAATATGTTCCAAAAAGAGTTTGAAGATAAAGTTTTCTCAACTTCTTCTTTGGACAACATTTTGGATAATTAGTTAACATTAGATAACCTAAAGTCTAAGCTAACTAATCATGCCAAGGCGACCACAACAGTGAAGGATACAATGATCAGGGCTTGGATGATCTTTATGAACACTGTTAGTCTAGATTGTTTGGGCATGCAAGCAACATTTACTATGTATGATGCTCATTTGAAGAAAGATGGCAATACAGGTTGATGCAACTTTTTATAACTTAGTTTATTTTAAGTTTTCACATGTCTTTTGTTTGTAGTTATGGACATATTTACATGTACTTTTCTCATATGTAATTACAATGTAAAAATATAGGAGTCCCAAGTCAATAAGGACTTCTATTTTTATATAAGTCAAAGTAGTTAGGTTTTTCCTAAATTTTCTCAAGGCCTCTCCCTATAAATAAAGAGGGCCTCTATTGTAATATTTATCTTTTGACTATTGAAGTGAAGTGCTGCCATTGTGAAGAGCAATTTGAGACTTTGAGCTTATTTTATAAATCAGTTTTCAAGCAATATTAAGAAGCAAGTTGGCATCCAATCTTTGTCTTGGAGCAATTTTGTCAATGTTATAGAATTGTTCTTATGTCCATTCTATAACATGATCTTATATGAATGTTTGAATTGTGAGCATGAATATCAAGTGTTTGGGAGGTGATTCAAATCAAAATTTGTAGACTTTGTGCTGCTATTTCATATTTGAGATTAGAGTTTAAGTTTATGAATGAAAATTAATTTGAAGACTTTGGGCTACAAATTATTTTTCGTGATCGTGTCATTTTACCTCAGCATTTAGTGAAGACTTTGAGCTGCACTCTATTCTAAAATCTTTCATTTTCAATTGGCATAAGAAGCAACAAGAATCTTTATGCTTTCATGGGTTTCTTGGTTATCAACACAAGTAGGTACTTTTTAGATAGTAAATTGTTTTGAGTTTTGCATTGAGCATTGTAAACATCATTTCTGAAAAAAGAGAAATGGATGATATGAAATCACCCCAAAGTTAGTTTTATTGTAAATAAGTTCGAAATAGTTAAAAAAGGGAACCTCCCCTTGCTGAGAGGAGAGAAATTTCTCATCATAGCTGTGGCTGATATAACCATTTTGTTGTTAGTTAGTTAACGAAAAAATATTCACCCAACATATTGTTATAGTCTTGATTGCTTTCATGCCTTGGCATGACATTAGTGGATTAACTTACAACCCCATTCTTAGAAATTGTGGAGGAAATAGTCTCCTTGGCCTTACCTTACTCAATGGGACTTGAGTGTTGACCTTGGTTGAGAGTCTTCTGTGGTTAAGAGTGATCACTCTCCCATGTTATATGTTGAGAGTAGGAATGTTCTTCCTTATGTGTTTGTGGGTTGAAGGTAACTTGGGTTGCCTAATTACACTTTCTTGGATATGCTCTTCTTGTGTCTTCCTTTATGTTTCTAGTGAATGAAATGACCTTAATTGGTCATGAATTGCTCTTGTAATTCATTCTTGTATTATAGATGTCAAGGATGGTAGGATGTAGCTATTTGCAGATGTGGACAGATTAGTTTGATTGCTCCATGCTCTGTTGTAAGTGTTGGATGATTGCTAGTTTTTTCTATAACCTCTTAATGTGCTTGAGTTGCTACCATTTATCATCCTTGATAACATATTTAAGTCATTGGAATACTAATGGTGCCTTAAACTTTCCCTTTGTAGAATTTGCATGTTTGTATAATGAATAATGGGATGGCATGTAATGTCTTGAATTGAGATGAAATCTATCTTTCTCTCCTCTTTTTAGTTGTCAATAGTTGACAAGATGTTAGAATAATGGCATATGGATTTAATTAGTATGTTAAAATTGAAATAAATAAAAGATCTAATGAGAACAGTAATTGCCTAGGGGGTATATCTTGTTGATGAAATTTGGTCTCCTTTATTGCATTGTGGTCTTAATGAGATCATATAGATGAACATTTGTACTTTAATACAAAAAAAAAAAAAACTTAATGTAGGGTAAAAGGAATGTTTCATATCTTGCTTGATGAGCAATTGCATACCATTCACATGACCATGGTTACTTAAGATAATATGTATGGATGCGAATGTAGAGGAATGATTAGAGTTCCTCAAACAAAACTCATTCCATTATGTTATTAGCATTCGATTCTCTTGTGAATGAATGATATTACTATGACTTGTGACATGATGTTGCATTATGTGTCATTATGAGACATATATCATTATGTGATTATAGAAGTGACTGTAATGATGATTGTGAAAAATATTACATATGTTTATGCATTGATGTAAAAGTGATAGTGATGATGCTATATGTGAGGCCTATTATTTCACTCCCTTATTTTTCTCATTTAATATTTACTATTGGAGACATTTTAGACATTTGGGGACTGTTGATCCTGATATGCAGATTTTCTAGACTATGTTCCTTTATTTTCGTTAGTTATGCTTAGTATGTTGTGATGAGACTAGATCCTGATTTTGATTCACTGATGATCATTAGACATGAGATATGCATTTTGATATTATTAGAGATACTAGTTGTGAGATCATATTATGGATTTACTATGCGATTTTTATCTTGAGATGGTTTATAGAAATACAATTATGAATATAATTATGATGTTTTAAATGATTATGTGATGGTGTGAGTGTATGCTTTTCCTTTCTTTGGCTATGATATACATGTTGGATTTATTTGTTGTTTAAGTGCGTAGGTGATTTTCCCAAGCCACAGAAAAATTAGAGATCATCCCACACATTTTTTGAATCCCGTGTTGAACCGATCTAGTTCCAAGAGGAAACAAGATCAACTGTGTATTGCATGATGAATTTTCGTAATGTTTGCATATGGTGTCCTTTGGGCTAGGTCTACCCTTTTTGAGTTGATTATATTATGTTGTTGTAAATGTGTAATGTTTATTTGACTCAATTTTTGTTTTAATTTTTTTGACCCCTTTTCATGTGATTTTCTACATCCTACTACTTTGACTTACTCAAAAATAGGAGTCCTTATTGACTTGGGACTTCCTATGTTTTTACATGTAATTACATATGAAAAAACTACATGTAAAAGTGTCCAAAACTGAATGAAAAATACATAAGAAAATATAGAAAATAAACTAAGGCATGACACTTTGCATCAACTTGCATCTCCATTCTTCTTTAGATGAGAATCATACATTGTGAATGCCCCTTGCATCCCACAGCTATCAGGACTAGTAGTTTTCCTAAAGATGACTCAAGCTTTGACCACTACATCTTTCACTTTTGTGGTTGCCTTGTCATGAATGGTCAACTTGGATTTCAAATTATCCAGTGTTAATTGATTATTCAGAATATTGTCTAGAGAGGTGGCTGAGAAGGCTTTGTCTTCAAACTCCCTTTGAAACATATTATTGAACTCTTGAATCATTTCATCAGCGGGGAGAAAATGATGATCCTTAGATGTCAGCATGCATGGGAGCTCCTCTAGTTTGTGCAAAAGACTAACATCACTTTCTTCGTGGAAAACCCTAGATCCAAAAATTGTGCAACAAAATTGTCCAACGGTTTCAATGAGGGTTTCAATCGAGCCAAAGCAAGTAGCAGAGATAGGTAGAAAATGAAATGAAAACAAAAAAATCAATTTAAAACATATAAATATCTTTCAACACACTCACATGGAGTGCATTTAATTCACTCAAGTAAACTTGAGATATGCAAGAGATGCTTCGGTGACATATTTTACCGCTAATACATGAAGGAAAGACATTATGCATGGGTGGCGATTTTCACCACCCCTGCACTTTGGACAATGGGCAACATGCTTGAGTGGTGATTTTCACCACCCTTGCATATTACAAAGACTCAAACATGCACTAGCAGCAAAAATGCCGCCCTTGCATGTAAACAAAAATTTTCTCTAACTCCCTAAAAATTTCTAAAATCTCCAATTTGATAACTTGTGCAAATTTCAAGAAACCAATACAAGATGATACTCAAATGGATTCTCAGGAGTGAGAGGACTACGAATGAGGGAGAAATGGTTTGCCTCAATTTGTGGGCTTAAAGTGTAGGCTACGAAACATACAAGTTTCGTAGGGGTCATCCTACAAAATGAGCACAACTGATTTTGAGGACAACAACTGGCTCTAATTGGGGAGCTTCCTTTGATAATTCTTTGAAATGATCAAAGGGAGAAGAATTTTAGTCTCTAAGTGCCTTCATCCATGCCATTGTGCCATAGAGTCAAGCGAAAAAAATGAAAAGACACAAAAAGACTAAAAATGAAAAAGAAAAACACAAACATACAAGTGAACTTCTCTGGTGCTTCATGGATTGAAAAGCTTCAGATGTTGTCTGCTATGTGGCAACAAAAATGGTGTCCCATCCTAATATTCTAGCAAGAAACTATTTTCACCATAGAACTGGTGAATGACAAATAGGCCTCTCCGTAGGGAATCAAATTTCCCATGCATTCCCTTTAGCTCTCTGCTCTTGTCCCACAAGAAGACTTGATCCCCAATCTAGAAATCTCTGGCCTTCACTTTCTTATCAAACATCTTCTTGACCTGACTTTGATGTTCATCTATATGTTCCACCACCATAACTTGTTGTTCTTCAAGTTCAGAAAGATACATTATGTGTTTATCAATAGAACTTTCAAAAGTTCCATTATCAACCACCTTTGCCAACTTCAAATCTAGCAATTCCAAGGTGATCAGTATCTCTACATTCAAATTATATAATAGCTGAAATGTTGACATACCAATAGCCCTCTTTGGTGTAATTCTATCTACCCACAAAGCATCAAACAATGCTTTATGCCCTATTCTCTGATTATCATCTACCAGCTTCCTAATAATAGTAACCAGATTCTTATTACTTGATTTTGCTTAAGCATTTCCTTGCAGATAACAATCAGATGAATATGAAAGAATAATCCCATATTCAAAACAAAAAATAGTAATCTCATTAGAGGAAAAATATGTAGTATTATCTGCTACAATCTTGTTTGGAACACCAAACTGAGATATGATATTCTCTTTGAGGAACTTACACACCACTTCAGAAGTAGCATGCTTAACTGGTATAGCTTCCACCCACTTGGTGAAATAATCAGTTGTAGTAAGAACATAACTATGTCCCATACTTGATGGTGGATTCACAGCACCAATGAAGTTGATGCCCCATGCTGAAATGGCTCCTCAATTACAACTGGTTTCAATGGTAGTACAACCAACTTGGGTTTCCCCACAAGCTCTTGACAAAGTCCACACTTACGCACCCAGTCATATGCATCTTGGAACAAGGTTGGCCAATAATACCTAGCTCTCAAAATCTTTTGAGCCATTACTGTGCTGAGAAGTGTCCTCCACATGCCAAATTATGGAAAGACTCCAATAACTTACTTTGTTGTGCCTTATTGATACAATGGAGGAAAATTCCATCAAGATTTCTCTTGTACAAACCATTATCCCATAAGACAAAGTTTGCAACCTTGAGCTTGATAGTCCATTTTTCTTTGTAGGAAAAATGAGTAGGGCACTCACCATATGTGAGAAAGTAAGCGATATTAGAATACCACTCATCAGTTGTAATAACAAAAAGGACAGTTGGAACATATTCAATCTATGTCTCTTCATCACTTGTTTCTTTTGGAACATTATCAGCAATAAGCTGACACAAACCTCTCCCACACACAAGCTTGGTGGGTTTAATATCAAGATCAAATTCCTAAATTTTGGCAACCAATTGCCTCTTTTAGTCCCAAACCCCTGTTGGGTTAAGATAGATTTTACTATTGTATCTGGTACTAAAGCAATAGTATGTGAGTTCAATATGTAAAATCTGATATATTTCATAGCCTTTACTTACAGCATAAGCATGTTTCTCCATGTTAGAATACTTGGGTTCATGAGCTTTCAATGGACAACTCATGAATGAAATTGGAGATTCTACACCTTCCTCATTCTGCTGAACCAGAATTGCTGACAATGTATGCTCTGAAGCATAACTATACATAATGAAATTTTTGTTGTAATCAAGACACACCAAAACTGGAGCATGGGCTATGGCTCTTTTTATGTCCTCAAAAGTTGCTTTACCCTCTGAGCTCTAACGGAAAGTGGTCTTACCTTTCATCATATTAACAATATGATGAGTCTTCTCTGGAATGTACCTTCGTAGGAAATTTACTTTCCCAAATAAAGAATGAACATCCATCTTACTTGCAGGAAAAGTAAGACTTGGATGGATTTGACTCTTTTGGAGTCAATCTTAGTACCTTATTTAGACACAGTGTGACCAAGAAGTTTGCCTTCTATAACCCCAAAAACTGACTTCTTCAGGTTAAGAGAAATACCATTCTGGCGACATCGTTCCAAAACTTGTCGCAAGTGGTAAGCATGATCTTTACATTTCTTGGATAAAACTGTCAAATCATTAAGGTATACCACAATTAACTTACCCATTTCATCTTTGAATGTCAAGTGCATTTCTCTTTGGAAATTAGCACTAGTGTTGATCAACCCAAATGGCATCCTACAATATGCAAAAGTGCCCCATGTAGTTGTGAAAGTGGTTTTGTATTGATCCACTTCACTGACCTTAACCTGATTGTAGCCTAAAAAACCATCCAACATAGATAGCATCTCTGAACTGGTTACTATTTGTAACACTTGATCCATTATGGGCAAAGGGTAGTTATCTTTCAATGAAAATTGATTTAGATTCCTGAAATTTACATAGATATAGATCTCTCCATTCTTCTTCCTTGCAGGAACAATGTTTACAATCCAAGTTGAATGATGAATAGGGAAAATTGTCCTAGAATTCAACATCTTTTTAGATTTTGGCAAGATTGGTACCTGATATTTTAGGATTGTTCTACCTCTACTTTTGTTTATGAGGTGATGATCCCACTTTAAGTGGAATCTCATGTTGGATCTCTTGTGGTTTGATGGACTTCAAGTCATCATATGAATATGCCATCACATCAATGTAGTGGCAGAGAAGTGTTGTGAACTTGAACTTTTCATCATTAGTGCAGCATTTCCCAATATTGACCATTTTAGGATCTACTTCTGTATTCAGGTTTACTTGTTCAAATTCCATTGATGAACTTGGGTTAAGTTGTTGCTTTTGCTTGATATAACGATCATGTTTATCAAATAGATTTTCAAGGGAAACTAAACCTTTCAGAATTTTATTTCCTTTCAATTGGAGAAACTCTTCGCCAATCTCTGAGTTTACTTCATAAACATATTCCGGAGGTGGAGAATCACTCCCCTCAAAGTAAATTTCATCAAAACTATCTATTTTCTCTAGAAAATCTATAATCTAATTATCACCATTAAAAACTTGCCAATGGTTAGCATTATCAGGTACACTTGGCTGGAAGACCAACTCAATGGTGTACTTATCACCCTTCAAATCCTTATGTGGGACCATAAGGGTAGCTGATACAGCCAAAGAGTCAGCTCTATCATTATACTCTCTAGGAACAACAGAAATATCAAATGCATCAAATTTATCAATGCATTCCCATACCTAATTTTAGTAATGCTTTAACCTTTCATTTTTTCTCTGGTACAAAATTCTTACCTAATAAACAATCAGCTCCAGATCTCCTTATGCATGAATATTTTTGATTCCCTTTGTGCAAGCAACCTCCATTCCGAGTAACAAAGACTCGTACTCAGCAGTATTGTTGGTATTGTCAAACTGTAGCTTATATGAAAAAGGGAAAATATTACCTTGAGGAGATATTAAGACTACTCCAGCCCTGGATCCTGTGGAAGAATAGCTACCATCAAATTCCAAAGTCCAAATATCATTTGAACTTTTTGGTTCGACATCTCTGTGATCAGTAGACTCTTCACCCGAAGAAGAAGAAGAATCTTCCATCACCATACTTTCATCTCAACTATCATTTGACGAACTATAATTATATTCTGTAGTCAGGAAATAGTTACCTAAACATGAAGATTCAAATAAAATTTGAGCTTTTGGGTCTTCAGATTGAGTGACAATATATTTCGCTTCCCTTTCAGGAAGCAATTTCTCCATGACACCCTTGACAGGTATCCTGGCTTCAGATAAATCCATATTAAGCTCTCCTCCTACATCTTTATAGAAATTTCATCCAAGTAAAATACCATATGAAGCTGGAACATTAGCAACTAGGACAGTCATCTTTATTCTTTTCTCTAGAAAAGTAGCGAATGTGAACTGCACATCCTTAATCTAGCCTAACAAAGGCACCTATTTGTTTTCCATTGAAAAGCACCTTCCAAAGGTCTTTGTTAGAGTCAATCCTAGAGAATTTGCTACCTTGGTAGGCATACCATTGTCAGAAGCCCCCGAATCTATGACACAATTACTAAGTTTGTGACCATTGATTAACAAAGAAACATAGAAAGGTTCAATTTTCCCTAAAGAGATAAGAGGAGTGGTAACTAGGTTATTCTGATTAGACCTAGTCTTTGAGGGGTCAAGAATAGTTTTGGAAGTATCTTGCCCTATAGAGTCAGTCTTATTTTTAACAAATTTAGCTAACCTCTCAAATTGATTGGGGTTAGCTTGCAAATATTCCACCTTAGACATTTGAATTTTGGTTTCCCTGGCATGGCCAGTTATATCAAAAAGCTGAAATGAATTGGACATAGAAGCGGGGAAACTTTCATTATGAGGTTTCATCAGGGAAGTATTGGTCTAAGGAATGGCAACAGAAAAAGTAGGAGTATTAGAAGAACTTACTTGTTTTTGACCAGCCGGATCCCTTGATTGAAAAGATAAAGGAGTTCCTCACTTAGGAATAGAAATTACAGGTTGAGGATCCTCTTTTAATTTACCTTTATCAGTCATTTGTTGGTTTGACTAATTTTGAGATCTAGTGAAAATGACATATGCTCCACTATATGCATCTTCTGCTCTTTCTGCCTTGTCCTGATAATTTAGGAACCTAATATTTGAGTCACCAACCAATTCTTCTTCTCCTTCCATAAAGAGATTGGTACTATTTTCCTGATCCAAGTCAGGTTGTGGAAAATTTTCTTTCTCAGCTTCATAATAGCCAACTGTTGAGTTAACCAGCGATGCTTATATGGCAAACCTCCCTTGTGTTGGCGAAAGCCTATTTTGACCTTGGTTCCTAGCAACATTGCCCTGATATTGAGCATTAGGAAATGTCCTCCTTGGTATATCCCTATAGGAAGGAATGGACATACTTTGAGACATCTATTTCTTTAAAGCTAACAATTCATTAGCTAATTTTTTCACCATAGGATCAATGGTGCTAGTGGAAGAATTATCAGCAAAGGGCTGCCCTCTACTTCTACTTGTATCCTTTCTAATCTTACCAGTGAGGATAAGGTCATCCTTAATATTGGTAGCTAGAGCTTGAGCTACCACCAAGTCAATTGGATTAGTTTCCTGCAAAAGAAAACTTACTTCCAGTAGTTGAGTGTTTATAAAGAAACACTTTAGATTTTTAGCTGTGGGCTGAGCAGTGGCCAGAATTCTGTGGGTCAACTTATTGAACTTAGCAATAAATTCTTGCATGGGTTCTTGCGGTTCTTTCTTCATTTGCGTAAGTTGAGTTAACAGAGCATGAGCATCTTCAACACATTTGAACCTAGCCTCAAACTTGGTCTGTAGAATGTTTCATCCATTGATGGTTTGAGAAGGGAGGTGATAGAACCAATCTGCCACAACACCTTGAAGCGTCTCAACAAAAAGTCTCATAGATACATCTTCATGTTCAACTCCAAGAACACCACATGCAATATAAAAAGCTGCAATATGTTCATCAAGGTGAACTTTCCATTGCCATAGAACTTTGGAAAATTCTTTCTTGAACTATGGGGTAGCTCATGCAATGGTGGGGTAAGATTCATAGGCCCACAAGCATTTTCCCAGGGGCCCATAGGCGGAGGATGATCTACTATGTGCTGATTAAAAGGTGGAATTACAAACCTTGAAACTTGTACAACCGACAGAGTCCTATGTACACTTGAGGCTTCATTTGGTATGGGTGACCTTGCATTGGTTGGAGGAAAAATCCTTGTACGCTGAAGTCAAGATTTCAGAGGCAAAAGACCGAAATTATTTTGTTGCATTAACTCAAACATGGGATCAATAATTCCTTGAGCTCTCTTACTTATTGTATACCTTGAGTCTGCCAGAATGTAATACACTTAACAAAGATAAAAAATTAGAAAACTTATTATAAGAAATGAGGCTGATATGCTTCAACTCAAAGCGTAAGGCTCTAAGTTGCACATTTGTTCCCTAGCATAGTCATCAAAAACTGTTGGGGGAATATTTTGCCTTTAACTCACTAAAGGAAAAATGGTTATATCAACCACAGTATGATGAGATATTATCTCTCCTCTCAACAAGGGGAGGCTCCCTTTTATTGCCAAATGCAAACTAATAACTATTACAAACTTATTTATACTAAATACTAACTTCGGGGTGATTCTATATCATCCATTTCTCTTTTTTCAAAAATGATGTTTACAATTCTCAATATGAAATTCAACACAAAAGGATGATTAAAACAATACCAGTATATTTAAACCAAGAAGAAACCCATGAAAACACAAAGTTTCTCATTGCTCCTTATGCCAATTGAAAATAAAAGATTTCAGAATAGAGTGCAGCTCAAAGTCTTCACTATATGCTAAGATAAAATAATACAGTCACAAACAATAACTTGTAGCTCAAAGTCTTCAAGTAACTTCTCATTCACAAACTTAAATGCAAATTCCAAATATGATATAGTAGTGTAAAGTCTGCGAAAATCAGATTTGAATCACCCTCTGAACCCTTGATTTCCACTCTCATAATTCAAACATTCATACAAGATAATGTAATAGAAAGGACATAAGAACAATTCTATAACATTACAAACTTGCTCCAAAACAAAGATTGGATGCCAACTTGCTTCTTTATATTGCTTGAAAAAAGATTTACAAAATAATCTCAAAGTCTCAAATTGCTCTTCAAAATGGTAGTACTTTGCTTCAATAGACAAAAGATGCAAATTACAATAGAGGCCCTCTTTATTTATAGTGAGAGGCCATGAGAAAATTTAGGAAAAATCTAACTAATTTGACTTATTCAAAAATAGGAGTCCTTATTGACTTGAGACTTCCTATGTTTTTACATGTAATTACTGTGAGGGGGAGAATGAGGTTTGTCAAATCAATGAAAACATATAAACCCAAACACCAATGGAAGTTGAAAGCAAAGAAGCATTAAACCAAAACAAGTAAGAACATACTTACAAACTCCTTTACCTGTCGTTTTCCATTGTTTGCCTATCTTTCTTTGATCTTGATTGTGAAGCCCTCAGAAGCTTTCCTTCCTTGCTTGCTTGTTTAAAGATGACAAAGGAAGAATGGCCTTTGGTATGTGTTTGTGTTGAATGTGAGCTTCAACACACAATAATGGAGGACACTTGAAAATGGAATGAATGAGAGAAATTTTGGTATAGTGATTGTGCAAGATGAAGTTCCTCTCTCCAGAGGAAATTGGGCATGGATTTGATGCAAGAATGAATGTCCCCCAATGGCTTAGAAGAGGGTTTTATTTATAGATTTTCTGAGAATAGAATGGAGGTTGAGGATCAACAGATGAGATCAATGGCTAGGAATAAAAGTGAATCTTTTATTCATACTGGATGAATTAAAAATTCTTTATTTGAGAATAGTGGATTATGACAATTGAATTAAATATTCAATTGGCAAAGGCTAGTGGGGAACATTGAATTTAAATATTCAATTGGTGAAGGCTAGTGGGGAACATTGAATTAAATATTCAATTGGTGAAGGCTAGTGGGGAACATTGAATTAAATATTCAATTGAGTGGAGGATAGTGGGGAACATTGAATTTAAATATTTAATTGGTGAAGGCTAGTGGAGAACATTGAATTAAATATTCAATTGAGTGGAGGATAATTGAATTAAATATTTATTTTGGAAAATGGAGGATATTAGCTAATTAAATATTAAGAATATTTAATTATATGTACAACATGGTGAAGTGGAATGGATGAGGTGGATTGATGAGGTGGATTTTGGACTTTAGACATTAGAAGAATTTAGTGAATTTAATTGATGTGAGACATAAGAAGAATTTAGGGAATTTAATTAAATAAAATGACTTTATTTAATTATGGGATAATGAGCCAATTAAATAAATGTATAACATTTATTTAACTGCCAGAAGAAAATAGGAATTAAGATAAATATTAAAATATTTACTTAATTTGACCCGAGCCAATTTTAGGTGTATACATTTTGCCCCTCTTTGAAGCAATGTGTTTTATCACATTGTTTCAAAGAATAAGAATAGTCTGATGTTGATACATGCCCCAGTTTGCCCCTAGTACATGTTATGATGATAGGATGCCCCCTCGGGAGATTGGATGTGAAGAAGGTAGATGGTGTGGGACAGACAATCTCACGAAGAAGAAGGTGAAAACGGGTTGGGCTGGAGAAAAATGGGCTATGGTTTGGAGAAATAGACATGGGAAGTCGTCATAGGGTCATACAGTCAGATATGTGCCACTTACTATATATAGGAGTTGGGGCCACAAGTATGATTCATTTGTACACTTGTCCATAGTTGATTTGTCCTCTGGAGAGCTTAGGAGAGCATGGCAGCCAGAGAGATGGATATTTTGTGCGAGGAGCATCGGTTTGAGCAGATTTGACGGTTCAATCGGCTAGCAGATACAGGACCCCCAGTATGTAGTTCTTCAAAACTTGTCAAAAGTCAATTTTTATGCGTATTAATGGCTAGGAAAATCATCAAGGACAAATGTGCAACAAACCTAGTTTTGCGCATATGCGCGCCTAAATTGCGCATATGTTGCGAAACGACGCATTTACGCAGTGAAACGGTGCATTTGATTATTTTGCGCATTTGTTCCATAAATGTGTGCATTTGTTCTTTTTGCGAGCGTTGAAGTGGCGCATTTGTCCTGAATTTGTGCATTTGCTATAATAGGTTGCGCATGTGCCAGAATGGCGCATACGCGTCAGGAAGTTGCGTATTCATGGTGAAGTTGCACTTTTGGTATGAAATGGCACATTTGCCACCTGGATTGGCGCATTTGCACTTTAGGCAAATCAGTTGACTTAACAAAATTAACCCAATTGGCATCCTGATCAATGCGTCAATTGATTAGCGATCTCCAAGATTGCTGAGAATCTAGTTGAGAGATGATGTGCTATTTTGATTAATTTGATATGTTGAGCTAATGATAGGATAGCTTGATTGCTTTAGGTTGCGCATGTGCCAGAATGGCACATACACGTCAAGAAGTTGCGCATTCATGGTGAAGTTGCACTTTTGGTATGAAATGGCGCATTTGCACTTTAGGCAAATCAGTTGACTTAACAAAATTAACCCAATTGGCATTCTTATCGATGCGTCAATTGATTAGCGATCTCTGAGATTGCTGAGAATCTAGTTGAGAGATGATGTGTTGTTTTGATTAATTTGATGTGTTGAGCCAATGATAGGATAGCTTGATTACTTGGAGTAGGTTTTCGATATAGATTTAGATTTCACTGACAGTATGCGTTTCTTGGTTGCAGGAGGATATTCGGGACATTCTGACATCGCGAGAGTTGTTCCCGTTGCTGTTGTTACAGTGGTATATGCTGACCAAGATGGAGTGAGAGGCTCTAGGTGGTATGGGTTTGTATCATGTGCTCTTCATGCCTGAGGTTCACATAACCGGGCGATGGTGACTGCAGCTATGGAGCGATTCCACAGTGAGGATGGGACTGTTCATCTTCTAACGGGGGAGATGGCCATTACTCTGGAGGATGTTTATCAAATTTTGCACCTCCTTATTCAGGGAGAGTTGGTTGAGTATGAGTCACAACGCGACGCTGGGCTGGAGGAGTGCAGGTGTGTTTTTGATGATCCTGAGTTGGCAGGGGAGGAGATCTCATGGCAGGATATGTATGACTACTATGACTACTTCTCGGGCATAGTGGCTGGATTGTTTGGTGGCGTAGTATGCCCTGATAGGAGAGCGCACGGCTTCCCCATTGGTTGGGGATGGGTGTTGGAGAGTATGATCACTGATGGGACCCGGTATGCGTGGGGTGTGTGTGTGCTTGCACACCTATATAGAGACATGCATCAGGTAGTGTACCACCAAGGCTCTGGTTTAGCAGCAGGCACGTCTCTCTTACAGTTTTGGTTGTGGGAGCATATCACTATCACACGGCCAATCTATGTATTTCATAGGTAGAGGGGTGAGCCTTATAGTTACGGCTATGCAGATGTGATTTCCCAGCACAGGCTGGGGAGGCTTGAGTACTGGAGGCATGCCTTTGATGGAGTGGAGGCAGTTGTCTGGCAGCCATACCTTGACTGTGAGGTATGGGAGGACAAGGCCGATGAGCTCCCTTATTGTTTCCAGATGAGGTGGTTGATTGGCCAGACTCGGTACATTTTGGAGTGATAGATTGTCAGCTGAGTGTGGAGATAGTTTTGCTGTGTACAGGGTAGACCACAGGGTGAGGCACACTTTGCCAGGACCTACGCCGAGCGGTATAGGTGGGGTCCTGTGGCCTCTTATGAGGAGGCATTGGCCAATTTTTGGTAGATTCCTTATGCAGCATGGCTGATGCAGAGAGATATAGTAGATGCTGGCATGATGCCAGACTATGAGGAGTGGTTTGCAGCACATCCATTTCCGCGCTACTCACGTCCTGGAGAGGTAGCTCCTCATATAGATGAGGGTGACTCAGATGGAGGGGGTGGAGCTGGCAGGGGGAGGGGAGGATAGAGGAGGCAGAGAGGAGATGGAGAAGAAGGTGGGGACGGAGGAGGAGGAGGCCGGCTGAGACAGCGGCAGAGGTTAGGAGAGGGCCAGGTAGGGCAGCAGGCAGCTATAGGACAGGCACAGGCTTAGGCACAGGTGTCAGTGGCAATGTCGGGATAGATGCTACCGCCTCAGCAGGTGGCATAGCTGATACAGGGACAGGTGCCAGCGCAGCAGGTGGCACAAGCTGAGTAGGCTCCACAGCCTGATGTGTAGCAACAGGTTCTGGTTTCGTTACAGACCCAGATCAGGTAGCTGAGGGCTCATCTGAGAGCGACGGAGTCACGACGGGAGGCAGATGTGACTCAGATATCTGAGTTGAGCAGGGAGAGAGAGGCAGCCTTAGCTAATGTGTGGGCTATGAGGTTAGAGCGGGATGTAGCTGTGATGGCCATGGCTACCAATGGGACCTCCAGTTTCTTGGTGGCATAGGTACAGTAGTCACAGGCCCAGGTAGTGCAGTTGCAAAGTGATCTTACTAGAGCTCAGGCGTAGACTCAATATTATCGAGGCTTATATCATGGTGCTGTGCCAGTGAGTCAAAGAGCCTCAAGCTTCTGGAGCCAGTCAAAGGCAGCGTAGAGAGCAGGTGGGTCTCGGTCTGTGGGCTCAGTGAGGGGCCCACCGCCATCAGGAGGGGATAGAGGAGCAGCTAGTGCAGGGAGCAGTATGCCCAGCAAGGTTAGACAGACCTAGATACTTGTACCAGTTTTGATCGCATTGTAGCACATTTTTGACAGATGGCTGAGATAGCTGACATATGTACTTATTATTTTTTGAGACATGTATCACCATTTTTTTTGTATACATTTATGACATGACTCTAGGATTGGATAGATTTTGTGATATATTGTACATTTGGACATGTGTTGGATGTTTATATGATGATCTACCTATTTGATGGTCTACATGTATGTGTTCTGACATTGTATATGCTATGGATGCAATTTGATTTTATGATGTGTTTGTATATGTTATGCAGACTAGATGGATGTTTTAGAATGCTTTTGAGTTATGTAAATGCTAATGTGTATGGATATGGTTATGCAGTTCGATATGTATGTGACCTATGTTTTTGATTTTCTTTTGATATGATGTATGGATGCACAATGTATGAGGATGATCTAAAATGTATGGAAATTGATCTCATGGACTTATTATGTATGCAAATGATGTAATCATGTGAATGACTATCTCATGTGATGTGTTTGATATGTCCAGATGTACTCAATCGACACAGAGATGATATAGACGAGCAAAATAGAAGAAGACATGGAGAAACACTAACTTTCATTTTGATATACTGCAGGGTTTGCATCATTGTGTGGATGATATGGAGTTGCTGGATATGAGACGGATGCAAATATGGATTTGTCATCTTTGCAAGTCTTTTGCTTTCATCATCGGGCACTTTTTGATATTTTTCATTTTTTGAAATGTGGTAAGAGAATACAAGCATCTAGGTATAGTTAGACCTAGATGTCCTGAGTATCCCTTACCTAGGTTTTGATATAGCAAGTTGATACAAGCATCTAGCCAAACTTGAATTTAGATGACCTGAGTACTTCTTGCATTTTTAATAGAGAAGGATTGCCCCTTTTCATGTTTAGACCTCGGAGTCCTCGATGATCTTTTGCCAATCACGTTGTTAGACATAAGTCGTCACATTACTAAAGTTTAATCCATAAGTAGTAGACAAAGAAAAATTATGGCCCCATCATAGCATCTCTAGCTGTTGGCATCCTTGAGTAGCATAGGAAGACATAATTGATGAAAATTCAAGACCTTGTAAGTTAAACTGTTGACAAAACATTCTTGCATTAGATGTGTCTTTTTGCCATAATTGAGATAGAATTGTTTTGAGTGTTTCGATATGGTGCTCTGCTTTGTTTTTTGTTTTGGACAGGTTGATGTTATGCGTCGAGAACTTTGTTCTAGGTGTCTAGTGAAAGTATAGCAATCCTTTATTGGTATCTCCTTTCAGAACGATGGCATTCAAGAACCCAAATCCACAACTAGGTCAAGGAGTTGCCCCCAGTTTGGACCAGGATCGACTTATTATGGGTGAGAAGACGATAGATGTGGGGAGATTAGACCCTAAGGGACTGACCTAGTGCCTCAGGGGCTCATTGCTAAATGGCCTTGCCTACGTGACGACGCAGAGGAAACACAGTTTGAGGTGAACCTTGATGGACCTAAGACCTAGGTGATGTTGGATCTGTAGAAGTGGTATGGTCTTAGATAGATAGAAAGACCAGGTATGGGACTGATGGGACAACGAAGCCTCGGGGGCACATTGATAATGGCCTTGCCTACGTGATAGCTCAGAGGCGACGTAGTTCAGGGCTTGGACCATGGATGGACTAGAGGATAGATGACATGATATGAGATGGACAGGGAAGCGGAGCCTCGGGGGTGCATTGATAATGGCCTTACCTACGTGATAGCTCAAAGGTGACGTAGTTCAGGGTGAACCCTGATGGACCTAAGATATGGATTGGATGAGACATGATATGGAATAGATATGGATCAGATATGGAACAGCCATGGATCAGATATGGAACAGACAACACTGATGATAGAGGCTATGCTAGGCTGACACTGCAGACAAGGTACTAGATCAGAATTTTGGATAGCCTTAATGCTAGATACTAATGACAAGGGAAACACCACGAATAGGCAGATGGATGGGTGATAGGGGATCAATGGTAGGGTAGGCAGAAGGAAACAAGGATGTGATCTCCAAGGACTATGTTGCATAAGAATAATGTTCCCCATTGTAGGTAGAATACGTAGGAGTTTTCATGACAATGCTTAAGACGAAGGAGGAGGATGAGAAGATAATGAAGGATTTGTGTGGTTTTGGAGGGATAAGGTATGTCAATAGAGGAAAGGAAGATTTAGGATGGATGGACTGGACAGTATAGGTATGGTAGGATAGGAAATGGTATGGAAGGAAACTGATAGGAGAAGAGTGATAGGCTGATGAGACAAGGTGCCCCCAAGTGTAGGTGATGTAGAAGATCAACTTACACATGACGCTTGTTTGCCAGGTTTTCATCATGGTACTTATCCAAGGCGCCTGTTTGCCAACTTTTCACCATTGGACGAAGGGATTTCTCTTTACTTTTTTTTTTTTGAATATTTAGATAGTAGAAGGTGGATATGGATAAGGAGAGACTTAAGTATCTAGTTCCTTGAAAGGTGATAGTCCTGCTAGATAGATGCTGTCAAATGGACCATGTCAATTGTTCTCATAGACGTTGGTAGGGGATTGCATGAAAGTGAGATATGAGTATGTAGATAGTGGATTATGGAAGGTGCAATAGTAGATGATGATGCAGAATATAGGACTTATCCAAAGATGGAAGGAAGGTTTATACAAAAGCATGGACCATAGGATGAGGAAGATATGTAGGATAGTAGTAGAAGGGAGGGGAGATGGAGTTATATGGAAGTGTTGTGGAATGGAAGGGAATCATGACCAACCCTGCACTTAGGACAATGGGCAACATTCTTGGGTGGCGATTTTCACCGCCCTTGCATATTACAAAGACTCAAACATGCACTGGAGGCAAAAAATGCCGCCCTTTCATGGAAACAAATTTTTTCTCTAACTCCTTGAAAATTGCTAAAATCTCCAGTTTGATAACTTGCACAAAGTTCAAGAAATGAATACAAGATGATACTCAAATGTATTCTCAGGAGTGAGAGGACTAAACACGAGGGTAAAATGATTTTCCTCGATTTGCAGACTTAGAGTGTAGGCTATGAAACGGACAAGTTTCGTAAGGGTCATCCTACAAAATGAGCACAACTAATTTTGAGGACAACAATATGATCTTACGACCCATACATGCATTAAAGTACGGTCGAAAATACACCAAACACGCCAGACACTTGAAGCTAAGGCATACACAAAGATTGAGGAACTATTTCTAGCCCCCAGTCTTAGGTAAGCACTAGAAGACACATTACAAACACATAAAACACAATGAAGACTGTAGGAAGCATGTAAGACATGGAGAAGATAGTATTGAAGAGATGCAAAACATGATGAATATATGAGAGCAGTCACACAAAACATAATGAATACATTGATATAGCATTTTCATAACATTTTCATATATAAAATGAAATCTAAAAAGCACATTAAACAAAACCCAAAATGTAGGAGGAGCCCATCACTACACCCTTGATACTACACCTGGGGGAAAACATGCCATACAAAACCCAAGTATGGGAGGAGCTCATTACTATACCCTTGAAACCACACACGGGGAAAACATGCCAAACAAAACCTAAGTGTGCGAGGAGCTCATCGCTAAACCCTTGAAACCACACATGGGGAAAAACACATGGAAGACACATGAAATGTACGAGCACCGTATAGGATGCCATAGATATACTATACGTCTTATAAATGGAAAACACAAGTGATGGAAGAAGCTTATTGCTAAGTCCCACCATCTCAAACACGCTACATACACACTTGATGGTTGGGCTTATGCCACAACAATCGCTAAAGACATGCTTAAGGGAGGATAGCTCAAGATCCAACCCCACCTCTCGATGAGGACTTTGTATAAAAGGATGTGCACTAGCTCAAAAGATACACCATCCTGCCTCATGATGAGGTATTTTATATAAAAGGATACGCACTAGCTCAAGAGATACGTTGTCCCACCTCACAGAGAGGGATTTTTTATTGCAATATAAATAAAGATGTGTACTCCTGCTAGAGATACAACATCCCACCTTGTGGAGAGGGCTTACAAACATGCTTCGTTAGTATCAAAATCATCAGACAGATATCATTATATATGCCCTCACCTTAAGGTAGTTGATGTCATGTACCGATATCATGCACGTTAAGGTAAAGAGAAGACACACAAGGAAACAAGAGCTTTTGAAAAGCCCATGCCCCCAAGGTGCCATGTTCTTATAATTGGCGAATGTTCCACAGACATATTGATAAGATATGCTAAGATAAATAATAAGAGATAAGGTTAGAACATATTACTCTAAGATAATAACCAAATCACATCATAAAATCTATGCATGAAAATAGTCACATCAAGGACCAAGGCTATACTCATGGGTTCGAAGCTGAGTATAACCATTGGGATATACTACATGTACCTCGAGATCGAGTGTAGCAACAAGGTGAGATACCAATCAAACTGTACAAGAGCAAATTGAGTGGATTATAAAATATTAGTCACAAGAAATGCCATAAGATGATACATCACATGGAGTGATTCTATTAGTCAAGTGTCAAATATATAAATCAACCTGTTGGTCATGATGTTAGTCATTCACAAACATAGAATAAAAGTTACACAACAACCTTTACTCATCTTGAAAGATACGATGAATTCAAAGAATTCATGATCCCAAGTCTCCGTTGATTAGGTATTAATCTACTGACGTTACTCAGTAGTTGATGTGTGTTGCTGTTTTCCATTCAGGGGCCTTACGTGTTTCTGCACTGTTCATCATCATCATCTTCAGATATCCTGCTCTGGATGTTCGCTCTGCATAAGCTCCAACAATTCTACCTCTGCACTGTAAATTTAGTCAAATAATGTGCATACAGGCCGATATTTGCATGATTTCTATCATTATCTATGATTCTTTGCATGATATTTTCAGTACTACATGCATTTAACTCAAATATGCTAAGGATCTTCAGTTACCTATGGGATTTCAGCATATTTCACTGTTTCTGCTTGTTATTTATCATGATTTGCAGTTATGGTGATGAATTAATGAAATTGAAAAAAGGAAAAGGGTTAGAGAGTGAGATTCCCAAAATTACTGGACTTAGATCACTGATTCACATACAAGCTCCCATACTTGCAATGAAAAGAAGGAAAACTAGAAATCATACTTCACCAGGACATTCCACAAATCCGCATGATCTAGTGCAAAGCTTCAAAGGAAAGTTGACAACAACATGTAATGAAATGAAAGCGCTTCCAGTTGAACACAGCATTCACCAGTACATATCTAGAAATCAACATAAAGATTACGCAAAGTTTACAATTAGGATGTAATCTGGAACTTCATATTCATTCAGTATGCTCAAGAACAGGTACATTTACAGTGATCTGAAGAAAGAACCTTGACATTTCAACAATTCTATCCTCATTAGTCTCAGTAATCTGATCTCCTAATTTATTCTACTGTAATTGACTTTTGCGCCAGATGCGTCTATGTATTCTAATGTATTCCTCCTCCTTTTTTTAATGTCTCAGGCTCTGGCCTTTATATAGAGCAAATGCCAGAAAACGGTTACAACGATCCAAGGATCAGGATCCTCCCATAACAATTAGCGGTCCAGATGAAAAGCACATGCTTCGCCAGTTAGCAAATGTACAGCTGGCACAGAATATTCCAGCATCTTCGACTTGATTCGGTCTCCAGCTGGCAAACAGCATATTTGACAATATCCTCTTCATGTCTGGTCCATGTTGACTCCATGCGTAACTTTGTAATTATCAGCTTCAGCAGCATCATCACTTCAATGTTCAGCTTCAGCAGCATCATGATCTCAATGTTCAGCTTCAGCAGCATCATGATCTCAATGTTCAGCTTCAGCAGCATCATGATCTCAATGTTCAGCTTCAGCAGCATCATGACCTTCTGCAAGTAAATAGCCAAACATTAAGTTCATCATCATCATGATAAACAACAGGAAGTAAAACGTTTTATTAAACAAACCCCAAAGTGTGTATCTGCGATTTTCAAATCACTGGAAATTTATGCACTAAATGCATAAACAACATAAAAACAATCCGGTCAACCATCGTTGACCAAACATCAGGCAGTCGGCCCTTTCAAATTTCCATCGCTTCATATTTTTGCCCATTTTCTTGTATATCGGGTTCAAATATGATCAGGATGATCACAAAATAAACAAGGAAATAATCGCCCTTCAACCATCCTTTGAAACCGGTTCGCATGCCCTGCATGTATGTTTCGGGTCATCATCATCATGTTCGCATTGGGCGAACACATATGATCAGGTTGACAAATTTACCTTAGGCCGACGGCAACAGTTATACCGACGCCAAACATCATGAGGATGACCAACTATATGCCTTCTGTCTGTCCGCAGGATATTTGAAATATGATGATCCTCGTTTCCTAATGCTCGGATGAAAAGCACATCAGGATGTTCACTTCTGCATACTGGGAAAGAAAGACATCGTCATCATCATCATGATAAACAAACAGGAGGACCCAGAAAATGATCCTGCCGCTGGAAAAAAACATGATGACGTCATCGTCATCATCAGGCTTCAATAAAATGCAAAGGGATGACGTCACCGTCATGTTTCGTTAAGATCAGGAGATAACTGGAATATCGGGTCACTTCCCAAGGAAGATGATCGGGTCATGAATGCAATATGACCCTTTTGCGAAGAAGGTAACCTGCCAAAAGATCAGGATGATGAACATCATCATCATCATATCCGCATTAGGTGATCTAAAATATGATCCTGCCGAAAGTCCTGATGACGTCATCAGGATATCCGGGGCTTGCGTTAATCTTCGAACATGACGTCATCGTCATCATCACATTGGTGAAATGGATCACACCTTGGAAAATATCCTGCCGAAGGAGAAAGGTGATGGTGACGTCATCGTCATCATCATATTTGCAAAAGGTTATACTTGTCGGCAGGATGATACTACGAACTGTCGGGAAAGACTAACAAGATCATGATGATCTTGTTCAACAAGGTTTGGGAAAGGAAAATCATCCTCCGTTTCGAAAGATAAGGTGATCATCATGATCACGCAAAAGGAGGTCAGGAGGATATTAGGAAATGTCGGGTCTCGAAATATCATGATGATGTTGATCACCAAGACTGTCGTGCGCGCGCAAATTATGCAGATGGCAGATTTCTTAAGCAATGTGACGATGATCATCAGCATGATATTATCACATCGGGTGATTTTAAATATCATGATGCTCGCAATGTTGGACAATCATGATGCTGATGATGCTAGAATATCATGATGAAGATGATGTTTCCAGGGTCGCTTGACGGGAAAAGTTCACTAGCACTTAAGATTGACGTCCGGATGTTTCGGGACTGCATGATTTTTATCAGGTGATAGAGTAAGATCATGATGATGACCTTTGGCGATACAAAAGACCGCCCGACGGGAAAGGATTATTACGACTTAAACTTGACGTCCGGATGTTTCGACCTCAGGATATTATCGGAGAGCTTTTCAAATATCATGATGATGATGTTCATACAGCAATTATCAGGTTTGACCAACACTTTGACTGCTTACAACTCCTTCATATGGACGAATTTTCAAGTGATGTAAAAGGCAAACCTGCATGGAATTTCAAGCTCATTCTAACCATGAAGTCATAGAAACAAAATATGAACTTTGACAAACTAACCTCATGATGATCTACCTCATCCTGACCTTCATGATGATGATGCACCTGACTTATTTTTACCAAACCGCCAGAAACAGACAACACAAGCCAAAACAAAAGTTGGGTCCCTGTTTTGCCAAGTCAAAATGGGGCGTGTTGTGTAACCACACAACAACTTGCCACCAAAGAAAACAATAAAATTCAAATAATTCAAGTGATATGATCATATTCATCTATAGTATTCTAATTCTGTCTAAGTAAATCATCATGATCTTTGAATGATAAAATTTCATTATGGTGATAAAGCTAACAAAGGATCAGGTGTGTGCAGATGATTAATTATCCTCATCTTGAAAGCAAGTTGAAAACATAAGTAACTGGTGTTAAACTACATAGTTGGAGATCATCCCTCATAGCCAACCTGGATAGAGCCTTGCTGCCAGCAGGTGTCCATAACCCCGGCAAGGTTATCTGTACAATCTCCCTAAGGAGAGCTCCACTGCCAGCAGGCGTCCATAGCCCCAGTAGAGTTACTTAGATGGCCTAATTTTATTTTGTTTCTGATTTTCCTTTAAAAATTTAAATTTGATATCATCATGTCTGCTCATTTGTACAAGGTGTAGTCACTTGCAGCTTTAGGTTGGAGATTGTATTGGTAGCAAGGGAGTCCCTTTAGATTTTTCACTTAACACCTATACTCATATCTTCAACAAGCCCAAGGCTGTTAGGTGTTTCATTGTGTTTGATTCACTTTGGACAAGAAAAAGTACCCTGATGAAAAGACATCATAAACCTGATCATGAGTATTTATCAGAATGAATTACAATCTGTATCTAAATCTGATCTCATCACTTGAAACCTAACAATTTAGTTATTTTCTTAGGTGATGAAGTGCATCATCTTGACTCACCAGAACAAAACTCAACCAAAACAACACAAAACAGCAGAAACACTATACAAACAACTAACCTATAAAAGGGAAACAACAGGAACAGAACAAGAAAGCAAAACAAGCAAGCAGACTGTACAAACAACTAACCTACAAAATTAAATACAAACCACTACTAGGCAAACAAAAACTAGAAAAAGACCTAAGGACACCTGCATTTGCATACTTCTTTTGATTGTGCAGGAGCATCAGGGTATTAGTTATGGTTCTCAACCTAGCAAATTTATCTTTATATTCTGAAGAATATTCTGATATTCTGAATTCACTGTATTCAACAGAACAACTCTTGATGATCAGCAACTGAGGAAGCTCACCATGTTCATGATTAATCCATATGCATGTCCTATCTTCTGAATTTCCATAATCAAAATAGTATTCAACATCATTTACTGTGGAAAGGAGAAATACAACCTGGTGTATTTCTGGCTTTGCTGGACATGCTTCTTCATTGGCAGTTGGTCTTCCATTTGTCATTATATTTTCACTGCTTGGCTCAGTGCCTGGTCCCTCTTCAAATTGAAGGATGTATGACTTTTGATGTACTAATTCTTCATCTTTATCCAGCCTTATCCCTTCATTCTGGACGTTCAGTTTATCCTCCAGTTCAGGAAACTTCTCAATATTTTCTTCAATTTCCTGATTATGCATAACAACTCCAAAGTCTTCTACATCTTCTTCTTTCAGGAATTGTTCATTGAATAATTCACATTTTCTATCTATTAGCGGATCTGGTTCCTTTAACCTGCAACATTCTTGCATTTGATCATTTAATTCAAAGAAGTCAGGTAATAAATCAGCATTTATTTTCTTCTCTATGACTCCCTGAGTTACCATCATAGGAACTTCATCATCAGGAGTGCATTTAGATTGCTCTACTATCTGTTTACACTTCTCTTTACCATAGAATGACTCCAGGAAAGATGTTTCATCTTCTTTATCAGAAGTATTAGGATCAGAAAAAATATTATCCTGATGAGTGATTTCTTCTCTACAATTTTCACAAGATTCATACCTGCATACTGACTGGTCCTTACTTGTATTAGGAAGTAGAGAACTCCTATCAATGTCACCATAAAATGAATCCAGGAAAGATGTTTCATCTTCATTACCTTCTGGAACTGACTCAGCTATTGTATTTTCTAGAATCTTTTTCAACATGACCAAGCAAGGGTAGCAATCTCTCTCTGAATGCTCTTCATCATGTAATCTGCACCAACTTTCAATCAAGACATCATCAATGGGCAAACCTAATATTTGACTACACTGTATATTTCTAGACAAGTATAATTCAAAATCTTCAGAATGATCCACTTCAGTGTCTGGACAATTAATAACTTCTGGTGCTGCATCTGCTTGTTGCTCCAGAATTTCTTCATTTTCCTGGCGGACCTCTTCATTTTCCTGGCAAACTTCTTCATTTTCTTGGCAAACTTCAACCCTGAACACATCCAGAAAGAATATTAGTCCTTTCAAGTATAAATCCAACCTTGTGAGGAAAGTTAAACAATTTATTTCACTGTGTTCTGTAGTCTGGTGTATCCTGCAACAGGTAGATAAACCAAAATTAGACAAATTGTGAGGGTAAATCTGCCCATTCAGAGTTTCCTGAAATAAAGGAATGTTAATTTGACAATTATTTTCATATACATCCATCAAAATGAGACTCTATTCTTCAATTTTTTTTTTATTTTGCAATTTTAAGGAGATCTATCACATCTCAGACTAAAACTTGAAAATCCAGAAAATCAAACAAATATTTGATGCTTTGGGCTAGATCTTTGCTAAGGTGCAACCAAAACATCTCAGGTAAGAGATATTTGCAGATATTTAGCTCAAATGCTGAAATATTTATGCAATATTTGCAGAAAATCCAAAAAAATCTTTGTTCAGGAACAGGATCTATTATTCGGCCCTCCTTCTAGCGCCAATTTATGTTGCGTTAGAAGCGAGGAGCCTGCATAAAATGAATGATGACTGAAGCAATGGTGTCTTTTCCAATTCTGCCCTCCTTCTAGCGCCAATTTATGTTGGTCATGATGTTAGTCATTCACAAACATAGAATAAAAGTTACACAACAACCTTTACTCATCTTGAAAGATACGATGAATTCAAAGAATTCATGATCCCAAGTCTCCGTTGATTAGGTCTTAATCTACTGACATTACTCAGTGGTTGATGTGTGTTGCTGTTTTCCATTCAGGGGCCTTACGTGTTTTTGCACTGTTCATCATCATCATCTTCAGATATCCTGCTCTGGATGTTCGCTCTGCATAAGCTCCAACAATTCTACCTCTGCACTGTAAATTTAGTCAAATAATGTGCATACAGGCCGATATTTGCATGATTTCTATCATTATCTATGATTCTTTGCATGATATTTTCAGTACTACATGCATTTAACTCAAATATGCTAAGGATCTTCAGTTACCTACGGGATTTTAGCATATTTCACTGTTTCTGCTTGTTATTTATCATGATTTGCAGTTATGGTGATGAATTAATGAAATTGAAAAAAGGAAAAGGGTTAGAGAGTGAGATTCCCAAAATTACTGGACTTAGATCACTGATTCACATACAAGCTCCCATACTTGCAATGAAAAGAAGGAAAACTAGAAATCATACTTCACCAGGACATTCCACAAATCCGCATGATCTAGTGCAAAGCTTCAAAGGAAAGTTGACAACAACATGTAATAAAATGAAAGCGCTTCCAGTTGAACACAGCATTCACCAGTACATATCCAGAAATCAACATAAAGATTACGCAAAGTTTACAATTAGGATGTAATCTGGAACTTCATATTCATTCAATATGCTCAAGAACAGGTACATTTACAGTGATCTGAAGAAAGAACCTTGACATTTCAACAATTCTATCCTCATTAGTCTCAGTAATCCGATCTCCTAATTTATTCTACTGTAATTGACTTTTGCGCCAGATGCGTCTATGTATTCTAATGTATTCCTCCTTTTTTTAATGTCTCAGGCTCTGGCCTTTATATAGAGCAAATGCCAGAAAACGGTTACAACGATCCAAGGATCAGGATCCTCCCATAACAATTAGCGGTCCAGATGAAAAGCACATGCTTCGCCAGTTAGCAAATGTACAGCTGGCACAGAATATTCCAGCATCTTCGACTTGATTCGGTCTCCAGCTGGCAAACAGCATATTTGACAATATCCTCTTCATGTCTGGTCCATGTTGACTCCATGCGTAACTTTGTAATTATCAGCTTCAGCAGCATCATCACTTCAATGTTTAGCTTCAGCAGCATCATGATCTCAATGTTCAACTTCAGCAGCATCATGATCTCAATGTTCAGCTTCAGCAGCATCATGATCTCAATGTTCAGCTTCAGCAGCATCATGACCTTCTGCAAGTAAACAGCCAAACATTAAGTTCATCATCATCATGATAAACAACAGGAAGTAAAACGTTTTATTAAACAAACCCCAAAGTGTGTATCTGCGATTTTCAAATCACTGGAAATTTATGCACTAAATGCATAAACAACATAAAAACAATCCGGTCAACCATCGTTGACCAAACATCAGGCAGTCGGCCCTTTCAAATTTCCATCGCTTCATGTTTTTGCCCATTTTCTTGTATATCGAGTTCAAATATGATCAGGATGATCACAAAATAAACAAGGAAATAATCGCCCTTCAACCATCCTTTGAAACCGGTTCGCATGCCCTGCATGTATGTTTCGGGTCATCATCATCATGTTCGCATTGGGCGAACACATATGATCAGGTTGACAAATTTACCTTAGGCCGACAGCAACAGTTATACCGACGCCAAACATCATGAGGATGACCAACTATATGCCTTCTGTCTGTCCGCAGGATATTTGAAATATGATGATCCTCCTTTCCTAATGCTCGGATGAAAAGCACATCAGGATGTTCACTTCTGCATACTGGTAAAGAAAGACATCGTCATCATCATCATGATAAACAAACAGGAGGACCCGGAAAATGATCCTGCCACTGGAAAAAAACATGATGACGTCATCGTCATCATCAGGCTTCAATAAAATGCAAAGGGATGACGTCACCGTCATGTTTCGTTAAGATCAGGAGATAACTGGAATATCGGGTCACTTCCCAAGGAAGATGATCGGGTCATGAATGTAATATGACCCTTTTGCGAAGAAGGTAACCTGCCAAAAGATCAGGATGATGAACATCATCATCATCATATCCGCATTAGGTGATCTAAAATATGATCCTGCCGAAAGTCCTGATGACGTCATCAGGATATCCGGGGCTTGCGTTAATCTTCGAACATGACGTCATCGTCATCATCACATTGGCGAAATGGATCACGCCTTGGAAAATATCCTGCCGAAGGAGAAAGGTGATGGTGACGTCATCGTCATCATCATATTTGCAAAAGGTTATACTTGTCGGCAGGATGATACTACGAACTGTCGGGAAAGACTAACAAGATCATGATGATCTTGTTCAACAAGGTTTGGGAAAGGAAAATCATCCTCCGTTTCGAAAGATAAGGTGATCATCATGATCACGCAAAAGGAGGTCAGGAGGATATTAGGAAATGTCGGGTCTCGAAATATCATGATGATGTTGATCACCAAGACTGTCGTGCGCGCGCAAATTATGCAGATGGCAGATTTCTTAAGCAAGGTGACGATGATCATCAGCATGATATTATCACATCGGGTGATTTTAAATATCATGATGCTCGCAATGTTGGACAATCATGATGCTGATGATGCTAGAATATCATGATGAAGATGATGTTTCCAGGGTCGCTTGACGGGAAAAGTTCACTAGCACTTAAGATTGACGTCCGGATGTTTCGGGACTGCATGATTTTTATCAGGTGATAGAGTAAGATCATGATGATGACCTTTGGCGATACAAAAGACCGCCCGACGGGAAAGGATTATTACAACTTAAACTTGACGTCCGGATGTTTCGACCTCAGGATATTATCGGAGAGCTTTTCAAATATCATGATGATGATGTTCATACAGCAATTATCAGGTTTGACCAACACTTTGACTGCTTACAACTCCTTCATATGGACGAATTTTCAAGTGATGTAAAAGGCAAACCTGCATGGAATTTCAAGCTCATTCTAACCATGAAGTCATAGAAACAAAATATGAACTTTGACAAACTAACCTCATGATGATCTACCTCATCCTGACCTTCATGATGATGATGCACCTGACTTATTTTTACCAAACCGCCAGAAACAGACAACACAAGCCAAAACAAAAGTTGGGTCCCTGTTTTGCCAAGTCAAAATGGGGCGTGTTGTGTAACCACACAACACAACCCCATCTTCATATATGGACTAGGTCCATTTTTACTTTCTCAGTGAAGGGATGCACGATCCTTATCAGTATTTATTTGTTTTCGTCATCCACCAACTAGGTAGAATCACCAAAGAAGGTAAACAATAAAAATGAGAGAGAGGAACAAGTGCCTTAGGAACACCATGTAGGAGGATGCCCCTAAAACACCCTCCACAATGCTATGCCCCTAAGGCACAACACACAACAATAAAGTAGAGGAGAGGCAAGATAGAAGAATGATGAAACAAATAGAAGAATGGTCACAACAAAGGAAGTCTCCCAGTATCCCTAACCTTACAAGAGTATCAAGAGTCATCTAGGGAGGACTAAACAACACATAGGACATCACGGGGGAACACAACACATATATATAAATACATATTTGTATTTTATCTAAGAGGATTATGAACTTGTGAACATTTTAAAAAGGTGCTCTATTAAGTTTTGTAAAAAGTGTGAGTAGTTCGTACCTTATTGATTCTTATTTCGAGAATAGTCATGCAGTGCTTGTTTCTCAAATCCTTGTATATTTGAAATCTTTTGTTGCTTGTGAGGAGGGGAATCATTGTTATTTCCCATTGATGATAGTCACCTTGTTCTTTTATGATCTTTTGCTTTCTTATTTCAATGAATAAACCTTTTGTAGTGGAATGGAATACTTTCCACCATGGCAACCTTTTCTTGTATCATAATATCTTGTCGTGCTTGTTCAATTTGCATATCCAGTATATTTTGGTTGACTCCTAATCCTTGAAGGGATAATGGTAGAGGAACCTCATCATAGATACCTTTTCCTCATGGATGAGGTGAGTCTTCTATAGTTTCCTTATCCAATTCTATCATGTTGACTATTTCATCATAATCTAGATAGTCATCTTGTTGCTTGATTGTATTTTTCTCTACCATATTGTTGTCTCTATGCTTAGGATATGGATTTGTAAAGATCTGTAAATTTTGATTGAGAGGGGCAACTAACTTATTCCCATTGTCATTCACTCCAGTTACCTATATTATATTAGAATTGATGAGGTCTTAAATTTCATGTTTTAGACACATACATCATTCAGTGTCATGTCATGTCGATTGGTGATACTGATAGAAAGCATTAGCATCAAAATTAGGTCCTTGTATCTTGTTACTATCAAGCAGTTTCATAGGAGGAAGCTTCAGAAGATTGTTGTTTATTGCTTGATTCATGATTGATTGAAGAGATTCAGATAATGGAGTAAACTGTAGATATTGTTGTTTGAATTGAAAAGGTTCCCATTTAGGATTACTAATAGTGGACACTTGTGATTGCAAATTATTTGAATGTTGTCCATTGATCTTGATGAAACTCTTGTTATTCCTCTTAAAGGTTTTTTGTGAAGGTCCAGTTCTGGATTGACCAACTTGAGCCAGTGAGTTTTGATTTTCATACTAACTAGACGAAAGCTAATAATCACGAAGGACTGTACGTAAATTTTGAAAAGAGCTATGCTTCATCAAGAGTATTTTATCACAGATGTTAGGTTGTAAATCCATAGTGAATAACTTCTGGAGATCTTCATCTTTAATTGGGTATTGTATTTGCGAGATGAGACCTTGATACTGACTAATAAATTCCATCAATTTCTCTTTCGAACCTTGTTTATAATGAACCAAGTCAATCAAAGAGACTGTAGGTCCAATGTTTTCTTGGAAATGTTGTAAGAATTGATTGACTAGTTGCGAGAAAGATTTTATTGAGTTCAGAGGTAAAGAGAAAAACCATTCTAAAGAAGTATCTTTGAGAGATAATAGGAAAAGTTTCACTAACAAGTCCTCTTCAAAGAATAAATCACTACACATCACTATGAATGCTGCCACATGAGTATCAGGATCACCTTTACCACCATACTTTTCAAAGCGGGGAGTCTTAAATTTTCCAGGCATAGGAGTTCTCAAGATTACATAAGTTAAAGGAGTATGGACATGATATGTTGGTAAATTAGGTTGGGAAGAATTAGTAAAGTTTGTCACCTTTTGTTGTAAAGAGGTCATGCTTTGTAAAAGTTGGTTTAAAAGGGCATCATTAGGAGATGCAGTTTGTTGTTGAGAAGAATTAGAAGCTATGGTCATGAAATTTTGAGGTGATTGGTTGTGAGTGATAACGAAAGGAGGTTGAGAACAATTATAGGTGAAATTTGGTTGAGAACAATTGTAGGTGAAATGTAGTTGAGAATAGGTGGAATGAAGAGGTAGTTGAGAGTGATTATTCATATAAGTAGTCACCCTAGGTGCCAAATTTTGATAGTTGAATCCCACAACTTCATAATTCTATGAATTAATGCCATTAGATACTTCAATACTAGTGATAGAATTCCTAAAAGATTGTGCATTAGTAGTAAGGATTGATTATGTAAAAGTAGACATTCCAGTAGTTGGTATAGGTGTTGATACTTGTGTATGAGTCGGTGATGACATATTGTTAATAGCATTCACACATTCAGTCACAAGAATAACATTATGATTCACTATATACACTAAGCCATAGAGCATGTGCACATCATCTTGTCCTTATTTTAACAACTCTCTTAGATTATTAACAATAGGCACAACTTCTTCCTCTATCCTTTCTTTTTCAACAAATGCTTGAAAATTAGCTAGTTCTTTATCAAGTTGTTGAATTTGCTCCCTAGGTACATGTGTTATTACTTCAATAGGATCTTCAAAATCAAGAAATGTTTGTTCTTCCATTGTAGTTGTAGGAGGTATGATATCTTGCAAAGTTTGTGTTTCTCCTTTTATAAAGTAGGTGTTCAATGGATTTTTTGATGTCGGTACACCATTGCTATCGAGACCACTAGAACCCATTAATCTAAGACTTATCCTTAGAGGGATGTTTCTATTAGGGAAGAGTTTTATATAACTCATGCAAAAGAATACAACACTCAATGTACAAACTAATAGAATAAAGCAAAGGAGCAAGACATAGTTGTTGAAATACACAATGTGTAATTTAGCAAATATGTCAATTTTCAATCTAGAGCATTAAATGATGCCAAATTTTCAAATGATAGCTGAATATATGTTTTAAAATGAATTTAATATCTGAAATTAATTATATTTATGACAAATGAAATGAAACAAATCAAAACTATGCTTGCTTATACACCTAAAATGCTCATTTTTTCACTTTTTTCAATGTAAATGCACAAAAAATGTTATAAAATTATGCACAATGATGGATGAATGAAATGTAATCTGATTTAATGTATAAATTAACTCAGATCATATCTAAAAAATGATTCCAAAATGCTACAATGATCAATGTAAAGTTAAAATTAAGACAAGATGAATGAATATGCGTGTTTTTATTGAAATACACAATGTGTAAATGCAAAATTTGGAATGTAGATGCAAAAACACACTATGATGAAACACTACAGTCCAAAAACAGATTTGAAAGAGTGTTATAATGAGTAATAAATTCTGAAATAAGATTTAATTACAAACTTTGGCTTTTGAAATTACTACGCTATATGAAAAATGTAAAATTTCAAGCAAAACCCTAGCAAATGAGATATGAAAATACAAGGTAAATGATCATGAAAATATGAAATGCTGTAATTTATCTTAGATATGATGTAAATATCAGAAAATGAAATGTTTTCAATGATATGCAAGAAAAATAATGCAAACTATGTCTTAATGCAAGCCAAAAATGGCTATTTTTTCAAATGTTTCAAATTTGTCCAAGGTTTTCAAATGTATGAAGATGAAAATGAAATGTATAAATGAAAATTTGATTTACAACACTCAACAAGGTGAAAATTCAGCAAAAAAATGGGTTCACCAAAATGTTATGTAGGAAAAGAGGGATGAAGATAATGTTTGATACTGTGATTAAATCCCCCTTTCACATATAACATTCAAGGACATTAAACTAAGTCAAGTCACAACTTTTGCAAGAGGACTCAGCTACATGTTTGGTGTCACTTGGAATGATAAGAAAATTTGGAATTTGTTGATTAATTTGTTAAACCCTAATCCAATTATGCCCTAAACCCTAATTATATGAAATTGTCAACAAATGGATGAAACACGACAAATGCTCACAAAAGAAGGCACTAAATGCAGATTAGAAACATGCCAAGATTTGGATTCAAGCGAGAAGAAACTTTTGGGACACTGGGGTGGGCACGTGTCTAATATGGCACTTTTTCTGAGGGTTTGGAACTTAAATCTACTTTAGACTGTAACCTGCTCCAAGATTCCCAATGATGCAAAACTTGAGGACACTAGGGTGGGCACCTATGTCTAAGTAGGGATATTTTCTACTCTTTTCTTCTAATCTTGAATCTTTATCCTTTGTACTGATCTCGTACAACTCCTCTTAGCAAGATCTTGCACCTGTAACCTGCAATCACAAGAGAGGGGTTGGGGGTTGTGGTGTTTAGGAGCTTGCCTCGATCAAGCCTTAGAATGGCATTCAAGCCTTCCAACACCATTGTTAGATAGAGTGTGTGTCCTTGGTGGATAGAGGTAAAATCAAATGATATGATAAATTGATTGAAACACAAAATAGATATCACCTTAGTAGGTGTAAACCCTCATGGAGATGAAATGCCTTCACATCATGAGGAAATGAGTTGATGGAGCCAAATTTGCAACAAACACATAAAAACACAATACAATACTACTCTACAACACAATGAATGCTTGGAATGCTCTTTGCTTGATAATCATAAGTTCATCTTAATCCACTAGGAGTAAAATGAAGTATTAAACATGTTTATATATGCATTCCTGCTAAACATTTGTAATTCAAATTGGAAAGGCCAACAAAGAGAAACCTTTTAACGGTCACTTTTCTGATAATTAAAATTTAGGTCTCAGCAAAATAGGTTTAGACTAGGGCATGGGCGCCCAAGTCCAGGGGCCTATTTTGGGACTTGATTAAGCTTAAGATGCACCCCTACGCCCCATTTGACATGGGTTTCAGGGGATTATGCTCTAGGATTCATTTTTAACATGCATGATTAAATCCAAGGAACCTAGGAGCTCAACTTAAAAGGTAAAATTCCTAGGGGGACATTTTATGACATAATAACAACAAGAATATTACATTTTACAAGTCAGCCAGAGATCACACAACATGAAACATGTAGAGGGCAAGCTCTAACATGAACTACACGCCACTCCAAGAAGAAACACATGCCTTGTGGACCCCAACACATGCTTGACCTGGTCCTAAGAATCCTTCACAGTAGCATCCTTCAAGGAATAACATCCACATGCTTCAAAAATTTGAATTAGGTCACCCTTAAGCAAGAAAACATGAAGCTTGTAGCACATCGATCTTCACATTCTTGGTGGTACTCATGAATGATTAAACATTACTTTTTCTTCTTCTAGATGAGTTGGCATGACCTATACACCATATATAAATGATCCTTGAACTCTGCACATCAAGAACTTGTGGCACACATCATCAACATTCCTTAGTCAGCCTCGACAACAACAACTCTTCTCAAACTGATTTGAAAACCTTGTGCGATATAGGAAACAAGAGAGATCTTCATGCTCTTCAAACCTAAAACACTTTGAGACATGTAGAATGTCCACACATACTCATATGACTGATCTATATACTCTTCCACTGGTGCAAGTACTCAAACATATATCCTAAAAACAATTAGGCATCCAGAACCATCTGTAACACTTGTCATTTGAAAATTGAGCTTGCGGACCTCCAAAACATTCAAAACTCATATGGATGCACTCATACAATGCTATGAACATATCCTCAAAATTGCATAAGCAAATCTTCACTTGTAGAGGAATGCGAAGCATTCCAATCATCCTTTATCATCACATTACACTGCTAGAGCACAAACCAGAACTTAATCACCTGTAACTTTCACTGCAAGGGAGCAAATGATCTAAAACTTTGAATTTAGCACCTTTACAGCATATTAAACTTAAATTTTTAACCACATGACCATATCTTCAAATGCAAAGGAATGTGGATCATTTTACCAAGCAGTCTTCCACTCAACTTCTTGCAACAGCAACCTTTACCAACATCCAAAGGTCAGAACCTTTTTGTAGCAACTCATACATTTTTAGGATCATCAAGAAAACAAAAAAACAAGCTTCAAGTCATCTTCTCAACCTCAACATATCCTCTAATTCCCATCTTAATATATCATCATTCATTTAAATGATTCTACTTCCCATCTTAATAAATCATCATGAATTTATCTCTGCTGACCACAAACACTCAATTCAACTTTACTTGACATTAATCAAGGCATGCCATCCAACCATGAACATTAACATCATCAATGCATCTTTGTTCCTACATTGGTATATCATCAACATGAACATTCACATCAACCACATCAGACAACCACAAACTAAGTGTTGACATCAATGACAACACATATTACCAACAAATTCCTCATCCCTTATGAATGATTTACAAACAATATTAGGAGTAATTAAATACATAGAATTTACAAGGTTGATGGCACCTTAATCCTAATGTTCTTCCACTTGACATCATACATTGTAAATACATTCATAGGAAAACATAAGTCAACTAAGCACTAGGAACAAGGCCTATGGCCTGCCTGTACCATGTAAACTTTTCTATGCTCACAGGTTTAAAAAGAGAATCTGTAACATTCTCAGGAGTGTCAATGTTTATAATTTTTTATAGAGATTATAAACAATCATCATCCTTTCTCTAACAAAACCCTAATCTAATAATGTTTATAATGTTTATAGAGATTAGGGTTTTGTTAGCGAAAGTTTGTAAGAGAATCTGCAACATTCACCTATAGATAATTCTTGAGTGAAAGGAGAATGTTTGGGATTGTGTAAGTTCCTACTAAAAGTTTGATTAGGGATTTGTTGTGTGGTTACACAACACACCCCATTTTGCCTTGACAAAATAGGGACTCAATCCTTTTCTTGTTGCTTTGGCTTGTTGTTTTCTGCTTTGGGCGGTTTGGTAAAATTAGTCATGCATGTAGCCTAGCAAGAGGGTGGATTTGTCCCCATGATGAGGTCAGTTGCCAAAGTCAGTATTTCACAATATAAACCTCATGGTCAAAAAATACGTAGAATTCCAAGCAGGTTTGCCTTTTGGATCACCCTAAAATTACCTAAGGGAAGAAAGTTATGTTGAGTCAAAGATTGGTCAAACCTAATATCCTTGATCTTAAATTCATGACCCAATATACACGTAGTCAACATTGACCACATCACCCGATTCTTTTGCATTCAGTTTTGTTGCTCAAAGACAGGGGGTCATTTTATCTGCAAGGGTCATATTTTGAATATCACTCGATCTTTCAAAGATCACCCCTTGTTTCTTGACATTAAATGCACTTAAATGCGGTAAATGGATTCCCACCACTAACGAATACAATTCAAACACTTGGCATCATCAATGAATTCCCTGCATAAGATCAATGAATTTGGTCGAGCCAATGTAGTTTTACCCTAATTTGTCCTACATATGCATTTATAGGTAATTTTTGAAGGTTATTTTCATTTACCTTGCAAAAAAATGAGAAATTACAGAGTAGAGAAGTCAAACTCTCATACAACTACCTATTAATGGATTAGATCTTCCAGCATAACGGAATGGGAGATCTTAAGCATCTACAACCCTTTTCCGTAATCACCCATCTAACCCAGGAGGAAAGAACTATCAGGTAAGTCATTGAAAAACCCTCCTATTGTTGTTTTCTACATATTCAGGTAGGGTGTATGTTCTTGCTTGTGGTTTAACTTTGTGAATATGCATATCATGATGAAGTAAAGGATAATAGATAGAATATGCATAATGTTATAGAAGTACATAATGTTGTATGAATGCATGTGGATATTGTAAGGTAAGACGGATCATGTTTGTTACAGGAATCCATGGCAGATCTTAGAAGGAATAGGTCTGACTCAGAGTTTCTCAAGCCTATGTTTGTTCATCCCGAGGGGGTACAGTTTAAGTATGGTGTCATTGGTGACACTCACCAAGGAGATATGGACCTGGTAGCATGGTCAATAAGGGTAGATCATGATAAGGATAATCCCATTCTGGATGGGGTATATGTTTCAGGAATGTGGCATGCAGCCACTTTTCCATATGCCATGGACACCCCAGAGCTGGTAGTGGAATGTGCCAGAAATTATAACCCTGAGACCAAGCAAGTGGAGAAGCATGGAAAAATTTATGCAGACTTTTCAATCAAGGGCATCATCTCTACTTTTAATTTGCCAGTTGGGAAGAAGGTCATAAGTGTAGATCTACGCAAGCTAGAAATAGAATACAATAATAATAAGAAGAATGCAAGGAAGAGGATGTATCAATGGAGGGTAAAAAGCAACACCTACACTACCTTAGCCAAATTGCCCGTACATTTATATAAGTTTGATTTTGATGAAGAGTACCAGTATATGATTGCCTTGCTGAGTAGGATCACAAGTAAACCTCATGCTGGAAATTTTGATAATTGGATGTTTGGTATCATCTAGATGGTCCTATATGTAGATAGCAGGCCATTATGGGCCAAGATCATCAGTGATGCACTAGATGGAGGGATAAGGAACCTGGGAGGCCAGACATGTTTGTTTTATATGAACTCATATGTGGTGTACTCATGCGCTTACAAGGGAACTTTTGATGCCTTGAAGACAGTGGGTAAGGTTGGAGGTGATGCAGATCATGCCCACATATGGGAGTACTATCTTTAGTTACAAAGAAAAGATTACCTCCTGGATTACAAACTGGTAAATGATGCATTCTCTATGCATCTGGTCAAAACCATGGAGGAGGACAGAACCAAGAGGCTGAGCATGGAAGCTCAGGAAGTTGTTTATAGACATGGGGCCTAGTTTATCCAATTTGCCACCTTCTCGTACATAAGGATAGAGGGATTTGAAGGACACCCCCTTATGCTGCCAAGATACCCTACTGATGGGGTTGTCTTGATGGAGTTTGTCAGGCAGGTGTCTACCATAGTTGAAGCCTACAAGGAACAAAAGAAGATACCTCTGGTGTTATTTCCAATGTCTATGGGCTGGTATATGTGCTCAGACTCAGAGAGCATAAAACATGTCATGGGAGGGTTGAAGCTGATGTATCTGCAGCTATTTCCACTAGCTAGATCTTATGATCCCTATGACAGGATGCATAAAATAGTAGGAAAACCTATACATTAGAAACATCTGGAAGATTTCTAGACCGACTATGAGGATGAAGCTAAGGTGAGAAGAAGGAAATACCAGAGACTCACCTTGAACCAAATAAAGATATTTGACTACATCCCGGTGCCAGCACAACTGAGGAAGGATGATGGAAAGATTATGTCCAATGAATATGAAGACAAGAAGGTGTATAATGACACCATATCTGCCCCTGATATTACGCAGCTAGAGGATATATCCCTTGATCAGCTGATAGGTGGGTGATACAATTAACCCAAGCTTGGGTGGATGAAGAAATAAATAGATTGAAGAAAAGGAGTGTGGCCCTTACCGTTGATGCCAAAAAGAAAAGGCAAGAGATAGCTGATGAGGAATATGATGATTTCCTCAGTGAGAAGAGAAAGTCCAATGGAGAAAGATTGCCCACACAAAAATAGAGGAAAGGTCCCCCTAGAAGTAAGAAAACTAAAGATGAACCTAAGGGGGTGACAATTGAATGGATTGCCACACCAGCTGCAGGTGCATCAACATCAGCTCAAGCATCTGCATCATCTGCACTACCTTTGATTGATAAACCAAAGACTAAAAGGATTTTGAGGCCAGTTGTTGAAACTATAGAAGTGCAGGTAGATGGCCAAGCCTCACAGCATGGAGTGGAAGAGGACATCCCTTTGGAAGAAGAGCAGGTAAACAAGCAACCTGTAGGTGATGACTTGATAATGGCCAGTAAGAAAAGGAGGGTGATGCCACTGACGTCACCACCTAAGAAGCAAAGAACATCCATGAGGGGGATATCAGGACTGACCCTATTATATTGAGAGGAGCTAGTGGTGAAGCATTTAGAAAGGAACTACAACATGATGTTCCTCTTCCCACCATAATAAAATTTAAAACTGAGAAGGCAGAGGAACAAACAAGAGAAGTGTTCAAAGTAAGTCAAGGTGGTCCTTTCTCTTTGGAGGACACCGTAGACTTATCAGATGATGAGGTAGTTCAAAGTGTGGCCTCGCAATAGATGGAGACTCTCGCTTCCAACACCTGCATGACCCCTCATGGGACCCCATTAGAAAAAATGGTAGTGTTAGAAGAAATAAAGCAAACAGACAAAGAAGTAAAATAAAGTAGCTGTAGAGAGGGTAGCCCAATAGATAGGGCTTGATAAGTTGGTTGATCAGGTGACTAGCCCTGCAGTTATAGATTTAACATACACGGGTGATGTGAGCTCTAAGGATAAGGCAGGTGCACCTGCTGATACAGAAAATATTGAAGTGGCTAGGCAAGTAAAAAGGAAAGCAATGCTCCTGATATGGGTCAGCAACAACATGAGATACCCACATAGCCAAACATAGTAGAAGTTGAACAGAAGGGCAGGGGTGATAAAGATACATCAGGTGCTGCTGCTGCTCAAACTCAGGGAGATCCAATAGAAGCCTCAGGAGAGAAAGATAAATTAGGTCATGAAGACCCCAAGACATAGGATATCGGTGCATCAGGCACAAAACAAGAAGTGACCCAAGATCAAGGTGATGCACAAGGCCAACACACATAGACATCCATAGATGTCAATATGCCTCAAGATGAGGAAAGCAATAAAGTAGATGAAAGTCAGAAGGAGGGAGTACAAGATCAAGCACAGGATCATAATGTGGACATTCCATAGGATCCTCCTTTGCAGAAGGTAGCCCCTCAACAAGAAGAAATGCAACAAGATCCCCCTCATAAGGAACTCCATGAGGAAGAAATTAAAGTGCCTTCTCCACCAAGCATAGAAGCAAATACTGGAGAACGAGCAGACGTGATGTTGACAAAGAACATCAAGGGTCTAGAGATGATGTCCCTCAATGGCTAGAAAGAGAAATAGGTGTGGAACAAGGATCTAAAATTCAAGAGTTTGATGTTTCCACCTTGTTCACTAAAATAATGATGAAGCCAAAGAGGAAGACTAGATTAACATCAGCCATAAAGAGAGATCTTGCTACAGGCAAAAGGATTGCATAGGTAGCACTTCCCACAATTGAGAAAAAGAAGGGCAAGATCACCCTAGAGGAATTCCAAATCAAAACTGTTGATTTGGGTTTTACCAATGAGGACCAGGAGGGTCAAGAAGGGAAGGACATTATTGATTCTTTGACCCAAAGGGTAAAGAATGAGAAAGAGAAAAATAAAAGGCATAAAGAGTGTTGATGATTGTTTTGATGCAATCATAACAATTAGTTAAAATTCACATAAAATGAACCAAAACTGACTTGAAAGATATGAAGGAATCAGTTAAGATTCGCTTAATCCCAAGTTTAATATGGTCAGGTCTTGACCTGTTGGGCAAATTCAGTTGGTCGATGTGAAGCTGTAATGTTCAAGGGGCCTTACGTAATTTAGGGTTTCTTGTTGGAGCACTGGACTCAAACTATGCAAAAGAGATTGTGAATATCAGTGTGTTGTTCATTCCTTCCTTGCATAAAAGTATTACTATATTTCAAAGCTTTAAAAGATTTATATTGTAGCAAGCTTTCTTCTTTCTAATATTATGAAAACTGTCTACTTTCAAATCACTAATGCATACTTCTTTCAGCTATGAGACAATTTCCTTTAAATTTCTACATTTTCAGCTAAGTATTTCAGATGGGTTGGGAAAAGTTTAGAAAGATCTAATCTAAACTTCATTTAAATCTACCAAAGGATCTAATTGTTCTGTTATGCACTGTATAAGTATTGCAGCAAATTGATCAAATCCACAGACAAAAAAAACTTTAAATGTAAGTTCTGAACATTTTCACAAACATACACTTAAAATTGCAAGCTCTAAGAGAAAATGTTTAAAACACAATGAAGAGCAAGAAAACACTCAGAAGATAGATGCAGAATTCTAGATTCAATTGTATTAGAAACAAACAGTCATATAAGATTTACAATGTCTGAATGACTCTTAGCTTCAATGATCAAATTACAGAAAACTTACAAGCTTTACAGATACAATAAGGAAGCAGGCTGTTCCACACATTCCCTACTGCAGACATAGGTGACCTCCTTCTTCTACTCCTAAATGCTATGCTAAATGCTACGCTTTATAAATCTCGACTGCTACAAATCTCTATGTAGCCCTTATGTAAAGTTTTACAGTGTATAGAGGCACAATATATAGACTTTCATAGTCCTCAATACAACTCAAAAACCTAGTTAAAAAAAATGATTCAAATCCCTGGTTACAGCAATAAATGCTAGAGAACCAGTCTCCCAAAATATCTCTGAGCATACATCAAATCTGGGTGAAATATGCCCTTCTGGGAACCCTAGCAGCTCAATAATAACTTCTATGGTCTGTTGCAGTAATGCCTTTAGCTGTATTTTGTCTTCATCAATGAAGACCTTTGACTTTTCGCACCTCATCCTTATCTTCTTCTGCTCCTAAGATCGGATTCCCTCCTCCGTGATGTCACTGCCATTAAGTTTCAGCTCCTTCAACTGCAAACCTGCAAAAAAAAAATCAGCAATAAGTATCTTTTCACTTAATAAATAGTAGGAAGAAAAATAGCTGCCAAAGCTAGTTGTGACTGTGTGAACACATCAAGCGGGTCTTGAATCTGTAAAAAAATGCGTCCAAAAAAAATGCATATTCAATGTTAAAACCAATCGAGTCAACCAATGTTGACCGAAAATATGTATTCGGGCCTCAAAATGCCCCCGAACCCTAACGATTTGTCCTTTTCCCGCCCATCGGTGTGAGATATGCCGTCGACGAGTCCAAAAAATGATTGGCTGATCGCCATTGTTACGCCAATGTTTCCTTTGTTATTTGACATGTGCTTTCTATTCATCGACGTAAGAATGGACCGTCGATGTGGGCTAGAAATCTCATTCCGATCGCTATTGTTATGCCGATCGCCTTATCGGTGTGACCCTCTTCTATCGGTGAAGGCTTACCACTTCACTCTGATTGTTGTTGTTTCGCTAATTGCCTTATCAGCATGAGTCTCTTCTATCGGCGAAGGTTTGAAGTTTTGTTTCGATCGCTATTGTTATGTCGATCGCCTTATCGGCGTGACCCTCCTCTATCAGTGAAGGCTTAACACTTCGCTCCGATCGTTGTTGTTTTGCCGATCGCCTTATTGGCATGAGTCTCTTCTATCGGCAAAGGTTTGAAGTTTTGCTCCGATCACAGTTGTTTCACCGATCACCATGGAGCCCACATACTTTCCTTTCTATGTTCTCCAGTGCAAAAGCACTTTGTATCCCTCGATATACAACTTGGACGTGAAGCCCTATACACCACATTTCAACTTACCCTGAGTTCAGCGTTGTATGCTACTCAATGTATAATGACTCTATATGCACAAATATATCAATCGTGAGATACAAAGCGGAATCCAAAATAACATTTTACTTTAACCTAAAACTACTTCAGGTCCATCCTGTATGTACTCAAAACTTAACCAAATGCATACAAGATAAAAAGAATATACAATCGGCCCATCATGCCAACAAAAAATGCATATGCAACCCAATTGCAAAATGTGATTGAGTAAAAGTGACTTTGCACATACAAAGGATTTTGTATATGCAAGGTGATACACAAACCTGAATGTACATTTTACCAAAATGATCATAACTTGCAAAATATGACAAATTTTAAGATGGTTCAAAAAGCAACCCTATCTCATTTTTCACAAGGAATCCAACCATATCATGCCCTAGTACTGAAATGCATTTTTTTCTCTATTTTTAACAAAGTTTGCAAACTTCGACTCCCTTTTCCCTTTACCACCCAGCAAAACAACAGACACAAAAGCAAAAGCAAAGCCACAGCAAGGGTCCTCATTTTGCTAAGGAGTAAAATGGGGCGTGTTGTGAACACCACAACAACTAACAACCAAACAAAACAATTAAGTTCAAAGTATTCAAGAAAACTAGATGAAATAAATTCATAACTTCCAACCATCTTCCTGCAAATTATTATTCAACTTGAGACCTAAGGTATTCAATAAGGATGCATGAATTTTCATTTTCAGTTTAAGTATGTGCAAGTGATTAATTATCCTCATCTTGAAGATCGGTTGAACAAACCAGTGATTGATATTAGCCTACGTAGTTAAGGATATTCCCTCATAGCCAACTGAATAGAGCCTTGCTGCCAGCGAGCGTCCATAGCCCCGACAAGGTTATCGTTACAATTCTCCTAAGTAGAGCCCCACTGCCAGCGAGCGTCTATAGCCCCGGTAGAGGTACTTAGATGGCTTAATCTGGATTTTCAGTATAATCCACTTTATTTACTTATATTTTCAATTTTCAATTTTATTGCTTTTGATATTTGATAGAAATTTTTCAAGATATAGCAATTTGTAACTTTATGATGCAAGGAATGAGCACTTGCTGAAATTCAGCTGAGAATTGTAATGGTAGCAAGGGTGACCTCAGATTTTTCACCTAATATCTACACTAGTAGGTTCAACAAACCCAAGGATTTTAGGTGTGTCATCGTGAGAAACCTCCTTGAATTCTCAATCACATTTATTGAATACAAAATTTTGAAAGGTAAACTCTCTACATTCATGACAGTCACAACAAGTTATGCATAAATTGCAAATGATTTAACTTGAATATTCTAAATTTTATATTGTTTCCAATGGTTGTTAGCTTGCTCCTTAATGCTCTAAAGTAAAACAAAGATCCCTACTGAGGAGACAATGAACAAAGAAACACATAGACTATACAAACAACAAAACAGAAACAAAAAAACAACAAAACAAAAACAAAGAAAACAAAACTATACAAACAACTAACCTAAAAAAGAAAAAACAAAAAAAAGAAAGTTGTACACTACTTACACCATATTACACAAAAATGGACTGCCCTTTACCTCAGGCCTAGAAGTAGTGTTTCAAATGTTGGCCATTAACTGGTAATGGCAAGTCTTCTCCAGTCAAGGTCTTAAGTCTAAATGTGTTGTCTCCTATTATTTCTGAGACTTCCAATGGACCTAACCATAGTTTGTCAAATTTTCCATGACTCCCCTTCCTTTCATGTGCTTTATCCTAGCACAACATTAAGTCTAATAGCCTAACTGTCTTGACTCTTGCTCTCTTATCAAACCACCTCTTAACAACCTCTTGGTGTTTGGCAAACTTCTTGATGGCTTGACCTCTTTTCTCATCTAATTGTAACATTTGTACTATCCTGGCTTCCCTATGATTATCAAAGCCTAAGTACTCATTGGCAAACTTCTAGATTGGTATTCTTAAGTTCACTGGAAGTATGGGATCAGTCCCATAAACTAAATGATAAGGTGTACTGCCTAAAGTTGTCTTAAATTTGGTCCTATCTACCCATAGTGCATATCATAACAGGGTATTCCACTCTCTAGGATTCTTTCCAATTAGCTTCTTGATTATATCTAATAAAATTTTGTTTGTTCATTTAGCTAATCCATTACCTTGAGGGTAATAATTTGAAGAAAACTTTAAAACAATCCCATATTCAAATGCCCATTTAGAAAAATTAAAGAAGAGAAAGCAAGGCCATTATCACATACCAATGAATAGGGAGTTCCAAACCTGGTGATGATGTTTTCTTCAAGAAACTTGATAACTACCTCAGTTGTAGAGAACTTGCAATATGCGGCTTCAGTCCACCTCATACAGTAGTCTGTTACCGTCAGTATGAACTTGTGTCTTGTAGAAGATGGAGGATTGATGACTCCAATGAAATCTAGGCCCCACTGTGTGAACGGTCTTGATTCAATCACAGGTTGTAATGGATGGGCCTGATTTCTTCCCTTATCTGCTGCAGTCTGACAGGTGTGGCCACTCTTGATGTGACTCTCTGTATCTCTAAACATTGTAGGCCAGTAGTAGCCTACTCTCAATATTTTGTGTGTTGTAGCTAGATGGGAACCATGACCAATTCCGTACTTGTCGTGCAGTTCTGTTAACACCTTATCTGCCTCAGCTCTGTCTAGACATCTCAAATAAATTCCATCATGGTTCTTCCTGAATAGAATACCTCCTTGCACCATATACTTTTGTGCTTTAATTTTCAAAGCTCTCCTCTAAGAAGCTTTCATCTTGTTTGGGTACTTTCCAAATATTAGAAAAGCATTTAAATCACCATACTAGCCTGATGTGTCATGGGAATTCAGCACATACTGTTGTTTTATCAAATATGGGTCTGTGCTCGCTATTGTTTGAACCAATGCCTGCCCTTTAACTAGCTTCATGGGAATGATTTCCATATCAAACTCTTGCAGCGTGGTAACCCATTTGAGCCTCTTTTCACCAGGCTCGTTCTGCATCAGCAACATTTTCACTGCTGCGTCTGGTCCTATGGCCTTGACCTGGCTACGCAAGATATAATGCCTGAACTTTTTCACAGCCCTCACTAGTGCGAATGCTTGTCTTTCAGTATCTAGATACCTCAGTTGTGCATCTTTCAGAGGTGCACTCATAAATGCAATGGGTTTTTCTTCATTGTCTTCGCTCTTCTACGTCAAGGCAACCACGACTGAATGTGAGGATGCAAAGGAGTATATATAAAATGGCTTGGTGTAGTCTAGGCTCGCCAGTATAGGAGCGTCAAAAATCACTTTCTTAATATCTTCAAATGTAGCCTTAGCTACAGGTGTCCATTCCATCTGCACATCCTTCTTTAACATAGCATTCAACGGTTGTACAATTTCTACAAAACCTGTGATGAACTTCCGAACAAAGTTAATCTTACCAAAAAAAGATTTTAATTCTTTTCTACTATTTGGTATTTGCAATTTTTTTATTGATTCTATTCTATCCAGATCAATTGATATTCCACCTTTAGAAATGACATGACCTAATAATTTACCTTCAGTTAAGCCAAATGTACATTTCTTAGGGTTAAGGGAAATTCCATACCTCTCACATCGCTTAAGTATTTTCCTAAGATATTCAGCGTGAGTGGATGCATCCTTGGAATACACGGTCAGATCGTCCATATACACAACAATGCACTTACATGATAACCCACGGAATGCAATGTCCATGGCTCTCTAAAAAGTGGCACCTACATTGATCAGACCAAAAGGCATTCGCCTATATGAATAATTTCCCCATTTACATGTGAAGGTGGTTTTTAATCTATCTTCTCTATCTATCAAGACTTGGTTATAACCTGAAAAACCATCTAAAAAAGACATCATTTTTGCCTCGTTTACTGCTTACAGCACTTCATCCATTGGAGGCAGAGGATAATTATCCTTTTCAGATGCTTTGTTTAAATTTCTAAAGTCTACGCATAACCTGATGTCTCTATTTTTCTTCCTCACTGGTACTAGGTTAGCAACCCAAGCTGAATGCCTGACTGGGAAAATTATCCGAGTAGACAGCAATTTCTTTACTTCTTCGAAGATTAAAGGTTCTAAAATAGCATTTACAGGCCTTTGTTTCTGCCTAAATGGTTTAACCTCTGGTCTCAAAGGTATCACGTGAGTTATGATGGACGCATCATATGTTTTCAAGTCTTCATATGTCTATGCTATGACGTGTTTGTATTCTGTTAGGACACCTAAAATTTCTTTTCTTATTTTCTCAGAGCAAGCCTTTCCAATTAGTACATTTCATGGACCTTGCTCTGTCCCTAAGTTGTGTGAATCACACTTACCCCCCTCTGTTTTGGGTAAGTCTTTCTGTCTTATTACCCCATCAAAGTCAAAAATATGCTCTAATTCAATCACTCCTTTGGGTAAGAAGTTACTCTTCAAGTTGATTATATCCTCTTCATCTCAAGTTATCTCATGCCTTTCTTGTTCATCAATGATTTGGGCCTCAAATACCTCATTACAAGTCAGAAAATCAATAATTTGCCAGTCCCCTCCAAATACCTGAAAGTGTGCAACATTGTCTGGGATACTAGGAACATTAACTAATTCAACAGCAAATCGTTTCAATCCTGATAGTGCCAAGGGTTCTAATGTGCTAGCAATAACTGCTAGTGCATCTAGCCTATAGTTCAGCTCTCTAGGGATATGCTCTAAGTTGAAAGCATTAAATGAATCTATTAAACCCCACACCCTATGTCTATAACAAATCATTTTCTTGTAATTGCAAGCATATAGTTTCCTTACTTGTCTGACTACTAGTTCAGAGTCTAAAAATACCTTAATCGTTTTCACCTTTTTCTTGATGGCCATGACAAGCCCCAAAATTAGGCCTTCATATTCAGCCATATTGTTAGTACAGGAAAACTGCAATCTGTATGCTGCTAGGTATGATTTACCTTGAGGATCTATGAGTTCAACACCGGCACCCGCACCCTATTTTGATTTGGACCCGTCACATTTTAGTGTCCACATGCCATCTTTTCTTTTATGACTTTTTATTTTAGCATGCTTTGTCCCTTCTATCAATCGTGAGGTGCTGGCCTGTTTATTCATGGGTATTTTCATTTGGTCAACTTGCATATGTGTATTTCCAGTTTGTAAATCAAAAAGACAACTACCCTTGTCTTTTATTTCCTCTCCTAAATTAGAAATTAGAGCATCTACATCACCCTGAACGTACCTCTGTGGTTGATCAGGATTCACATTTTCTCCTTGTAACCCTACCCTCTTCATGCATTTTTTGTATTCATATTCGATGATGTCTTTGCACATTCCACAAATCTCCTCAGAATGTGGCCCATCATGAACTCTACACCTGTTTTTATACAGTTTACATTGGACTGGCAGATTTTGTTTAATGCACTCTTCCACCTCTTGTTTAATGGCATGACCAAATTTGTTTATTGCACTACTTTCTTCATCTAAAGAGTTTTCCATCAGACTCAATGAATAATGTTGTTCCATTGTCGACATGTTTTTCTCTAGAGTTTAACATCATGATCTCTTCAATTTGTATCCCATTGTTAGTAATCTTATAAACACTAGGCTCAACAGTAGCATATAATATTTCATTAGTTCGGTTATACCCTGTTATCATGTGTTTCATCCTGGGTTCTGCTTCTATTCTAATCTGGTTTGGGACACCTCTCCACGGTAGCCACATATGTGAAAAATCAGTGGCCATATATCCGTTTAATGTCTTGGACCAATCCCTACTTAGCAACATCCCATAATTTATGGGTGTATCCACTATTTGAATGTCAATGAATTGGCTTACCCTAGGGTCTGAAGCTAATTGCATTTGAATGTTCATTAGTTCTCCTATCACACTAACCTCAGTTTTATCTAACTGTGTGACAACCTTAGTAGATTTGGTGGGAGTTAGCCCTAAAGTTTTACATATTCCTAAGGGCATTACGTTGGCTGATGCACCAGAGTCTACCATACAATTGTGTATATTCTTCCCACACATTCTAATAGTTAACAAGAAAGGAGGAGCATCCCTTTTATCAGCATACATTACTACATTAGTATTAGAAGCTTGCTCAACTTTCTTACTTTTCTCTTTAGGATGTGAATCTCTATTAGAAACAGCTATATCAGTAGAGACTTCATCTATCATGGATGTATCTAGAGATTTTATAAAAGCGTTTCTAATCCCTGGAGTTTTCAATAATTCACTCAGAGGTACACTATCCTTTATTTTCTTTATTTCTTCTAACAAGTAACTCATTAATCTTATTGTCTCTATTGTTTCAGTTTTACTTGTTTGTACCTTTTGTGCTATTGTTCCACTGTTCGTATGATGATTAGCTTTCAGTATGGCAGGATTGTTGCTAGCATTTGAATCTGGGGGTGTATTGAAGTTGCTAGAAGGAATGGAAGTGGTGAAAGGTCCTCTTGGCCTAGTGTTGTTCCTCAAATTATAGGTGTGGTTTTTATTCGTCTGTTGAAAGGTCTGCACATCTTCTATTTCAGTTAATACCTCATTTTCAGTTTCAAAGGGAAACTGAAAAGCATTTAACACAAAGGCTGATTCAAGATAAAGATTTTCACAACAATATGGTTCATCCTCTAACAATTCATCCTCTTTCTCTTTTGTAATTACAAAGGTAAATGTTTCTAAGACTAAGGTTGTATCATATCCTGAGGGTACTACCTCATTACCCTTGGGAATGAGAAATTCAGAGGTAGGAGACTGCACGTCTATATTAAAAATGCTGGTTGCTAAGTGGAACTGTGGACAGTCAAGCTCAGCATGGGCATTGGTATTATGAAATCTGCACCAATTTTTTGGTGTTGTATTGGCCATTTGGATGCCAGCCGTTTGTTTTGCATCATGATTATCTATATTCTTAAAAGGAGAAACTAGAGTACCATTGTTTGGTCTGGTGTTCCATGTTTTGGGTGGCCTAGGCTGATTTTGATTTCTGTTATTGTTGCCCTAGGCCCTATTGTCTACCATTGGCCCTCTATTTTGTATTGATGGCCCTTGGTTATAACCCTGATGCTGATTATAGTTTTGGCTCTGATTTGAACATTGGCTCTGGCTATTATTTTGGCCTTGGTTGTAATTCTGATTTTGATTGTAGTTTTGGTTGCCTCTTCCATAAAGATTCTCATTTCTTAGTTGTGTCACTTCAGTGGTTAATCTTTTCAAATGTGCAGTAATCTCTTTGATTTGTTCCCTTTCCTCTTGTGCTTTTGCCACAGTTGTATCTCTAGGGGGTTGGAAGAAAGGCTGACCACCATTCTGACTATTATTAGTAGTGTTACCTGTGTAAGGAGCTATGGCTTGGATTGGGGTAGGACTATACACAGGTGTGTATGTTGGAACCTGATTTAATGGTGAAGCATGATGCATAGGGATTCCATTCCAAGGTTTTACCTAATTTTGCATTCTAAAATTTCCTCCACTGACAAATGGACTATAAATTGTAGGCCTCATCTCTTGGTTTACTGAGGCTGCCTCTTTATAGGCTTTGGATATTGAGTCTATGTCGGGTTTTCTTTTGACACAAATGGCAGTTAAAGGATCCAAGGCTGCATAGTACATAGCTAACAAGGTTTCATCAGTCACTGTGTAAGGGTCTACCAACCTAGAGTAGGCCTTTTAAAACCTATCATCGAAATTATCAATTAGCTCTCCCTCTCCTCTTTTTATGGTAGCCAACTTCTGATACAAGATGCAAGGATCAATGGGTCCCCTAAATCTAGACAGAAAAGCTTCTTCCATAAGGTCCCAAGAAGAAATATAGCCATTGGGTAAATTTACATACCAGTTTGAGGCTTGTTCATTGAAGGTGTAGGGAAACAATCTACACACAACATCTTCATGTTCTAACATAGCCCTAAAATATGCCTCCTTGAACATTCTAATGTGGTCTCCAGGATCTTGGTGCAACTGGTATTTTGGACATATTTTTTCAGGGTTTTTGGGCATCTCATGATAATCATTGAAGTGTATGGGAGAATTAGCATTAAAGTAAGCCATCGTAGGTACTTGTGGTTGACCTGAACCTATAGGGATACCCGGATTTACTGGTGGGATAGGATTTCTAGGAGGACTAGGACCTCTAGGAGTACCTGAATCAAGATTCAAAGATCTAAATGAAGAATGATCAGGACTCACAATGTTATGAATGCTAAAGGGTGATCTAGGGGGTGTTCCAGATGAACCTCCTGCGTGTGTTATCTTAGGGTTCCAAATTAAAGGACTCCTACCTTGCCTTTTATCAGGTAATTGCACAAATATATCTTTTGAACTGGATCTAGACCTAGTCACTCTCCTACTGTTATGAGCCAGCCTTACTTACAACAAACCCTAACCAATCAGTGCCCTCCTTCTAGTGCCAGAGAAACTATTGATGATTGTTTTGATGCAATCATAACAATTAGTTAAAATTCACATAAAATGAACCAAAACTGACTTGAAAGATATGAAGGAATCGGTTAAGATTCGCTTAATCCCAAGTTTAATATGGTCAGGTCTTGACCTATTGGGCAAATTCAGTTGGTCGATGTGAAGCTGTAATGTTCAAGGGGCCTTACATAATTTAGGGTTTCGTGTTGGAGTACTGGACTCAAACTATGCAAAAGGGATTGTGAATGTCAGTGTGTTGTTCATTCCTACCTTGCATAAAAGTGTTACTATATTTCAAAGCTTTAAAAGATTTATATTGTAGCAAGCTTTCTTCTTTCTAATATTATGAAAACTGTCTACTTTCAAATCAGTAATGCATACACTTCTTTTAGCTATGAGACAATTTCCTTTAAATTTCTATGTTTTCAGCTAAGTATTTTAGATGGGTTGGGAAAAGTTTAGAAAGATCTAATCTAAACTTCATTTAAATCTACCAAAGGATCTAATTGTTCTGTTATGCACTATATAAGTATTGCAACAAATTGATCAAATCCACAGACAAAAAAACCTTTAAATGTAAGTTCTGAGCATTTTCACAAACATACACTTAAAATTGCAAGCTCTAAGAGAAAATGTCTAAAACACAATGAAGAGCAAGAAAACACTCAGAAGATAGATGCAAAATTCTAGATTCAATTGTATTAGAAACAGACAGTCATATAAGATTTACAATATCTGAATGACTCTTAGCTTCAATGATCAAATTACAGAAAACTTACAAGCTTTACAGATACAATAAGGAAGCAGGCTGTTCCACATGTTCCTTACTGCAGACACAAGCGACCTCCTTCTTCTACTCCTAAATGCTACACTTTACAAATCTTGGCTGCTACAAATCTCTATGTAGCCCCTGTGTAAAGTTTTACAGTGTATAGAGGCACAATATATAGACTTTCATAGTCCTCAATACAACTCAAAACCCTAGTTAAATAAATGATTCAAATCCCTGGTTACAGCAATAAATGCTAGAGAACCAGTCTCCCAAAATATCTCTGAGCATAAATCAAATCTAGGCGAAATATGCCCTTCTGGGAACCCTAGCAGCTCAATAATAACTTCTGTGGTCTACTGCAGTAATGCCTTCAGCTGTATTTTGTCTTCATCAATGAAGACCTTTGACTTTTTGCACCTCATCCTTATCTTCATCTACTCTTGAGATCAGATTCCCTCCTCTGTGATGTTACTGCCATTAAGTTTCAGCTCCTTCAACTACAAGCCTGAAAAAAAAAAAATCAACAATAAGTATCATTTCACTTAATAAATAGTAGGAAGAAAAATAGCTGCCAAATCTAGTTGTGACTGTGTGAATACATCAATCAGGCCTTGAATCTGTAAAAAAACACGTCCAAAAAAAATGTATATTCAATGTTAAAACCAGTCGGGTCAACCATCGTTGACCGAAAATATGCATTCGGGCCTCAAAATGCCCCAAAACCCTAACGCTTTGTCCTTTCCCTACCCATCGGCGTGAGATATGCCATCGGCAAGTCCAAAAAATGATTGGCCGATCACCATTGTTACGCTAATGTCTCCTTTGTTATTCGACATGTGCTTTCTATTCATCAGCGTAAGAATGGACCGTCGGCGTGCACTAGAAATCTCATTCCGATTGCTATTGTTATGCCGATCACCTTATCGGCGTGACCCTCCTCTATCGGCAAAGGCTTAACACTTCACTCTGATCATTGTTGTTTCACCGATCACCTTATCGGCGTGAGTCTCTTCTATCGGTGAAGGTTTAAAGTTTTGTTCCGATCGCTATTGTTATGCCGATCGTCTTATCGGCATGACCCTCCTCTATCGGCGAAGGCTTAACACTTCACTCTGATCGTTGTTGTTTCACTGATCGCCTTATCAGCGTGAGTCTCTTCTATCGGTGAAGGTTTGAAGTTTTGCTCCGATCACTATTGTTTCGCCGATCACCGTGGAGCCCACATACTTTCCTTTCTGTGTTCTCTGATGCAAAAGCACTTTGTATCCCTTGATATACAAAATGGATGTAAAGCCCTATACACCGCATTTCGATTTACCCTGAGTTCCGCATTGTATGCTACTCAATGTATAATGACTCTGTATGCACAAATATATCAATCATGAGATACAAGGCTAAATCCAAAATAACATTTTACTTTAACCTAAAACTACTTCGAGTCCATCCTGTATGTACTCCTCAAAACTTAACCAAATGCATACAAGATAAAAAGAATATACAATCGGCCCATCATGCCAACAAAAAATGCATATGCAACCCGATTGCAAAATGTGACTGAGTAAAAGTGACTTTGCACATACAAAGGATTTTGTATATGCAAGTTGATACACAAACCTGAATCTACATTTTACCAAAATGATCATAACTTGCAAAATATGACAAATTTTAAGATGGGTGAAAAAGCAACCCTAGCTCATTTTTCACAAGGAATCCAACCATATCATGCACTAGTACTGAAATGCATTTTTTTCTCTATTTTTAACAAAGTTTGCAAACTTTGACTCCCTTTTCCCTTTACCACCTAGCAAAACAACACACACAAAAGCAAAAGCAAAGCCACAGTAGGGGTCCTCATTTTGCTAAGGATTAAAATGGGGCGTGTTGTAAACACCACAACAAAGAGCACATTACTCAGTTACATTCTTACATAAAAGGGTTGATTAACCCTGATAATACACAGTTGATCTGGCAGTCCCATTGACTGTCATATCCTAGGAGGAGGTCACCAAGTTGGACCTCATGAAACATGAGGCCATGATCATGGAGAAATGGATGCTGTCAACCTTCACTGGAGCTGAGGATGTCTTGAGGACCTCCCTACAAAGATGGAATTCTTTAAGCAGTTTAAAGAGAAAGGTAGATAAGATGCAAAATGAAATAGGGAAATGGTCATTCCAATTGGAAAAGGACCTAATTGATTTAAGTGAAATGAAGAGGATTGATCCTCAAGTCTTGATAAATAATCAAGTGTTGAATAATAATATTGCCCTGCTGGTAGACATATGGTATGAAGATATCAGGTTCAAATGTGATATCTTGAAGAAATGCAGTGGCAACCTTAGGGATATAACTATAAAGTTGCACAACATGATGGCTTATGAAGCAGAGATCCTTAAGGCTTTAGAAAGAAAAGTAGAGGGTAAAATTGAAAATTAGGATGCAGACTTTGCTATCAAAGCTTTGCATGATAATTTCTAGCTGGTAGCAGATGACCCCTCACTCACCTTATGGAAGAAGTAATGAATAAAATCATGAGGATAAAGGTCAGGGAAGAAACTTATAATGAGACTTTAAACAGTAGAAAAGGTAAGCTGGAAGTGCTCAAAGATAAATTCCAGTCTCATGAGCATGCTGTAACAAAAGCTAGAATCCAAGATGGGGGAGAGGTAGATTAAATAGTACAGGCATATGAGCACATCAGGACAATGATGAAGGTCTATATATCATCTATCTTTGGAAATAGAGCAATATTAACCTCTCTGTGGAGTAAATTTATAGGAAACAGTGCAATACTGGTCATCTAGACAAATGTAAGGCCCCTTGAAATGGAAAATAGCATGTGACATCAACATCTGAGTAACATCAGATGATCATGACCTGATCAACAGAGACTTGGAGTCATCAGCTTATCCTAAGTTGATCATACTTTACAAGATAATAAAGGTTTGTTGTGCAAATTTTTATGCATGTTGTTATGACTAACAATCATCATCAACATAAATTGGCACTAGAAGGAGGGCCCTCATCAGTAGATTTGTCTAACTTGATGACACAGACAAAAAGGTAATACTCATGCAACTTTGTATTTCAAGACATGCAAAGATTTACAGTTTTGAGTCTGTGCATGCTTGTTTGTTGCAAAGTTTTCAAAATTGATCATAAATATTTCAATCTTTGTTCTTAATCATCATGATATTTAAAAGATAAGAGCTATTTCAAGTATTTTTACTAAAAGCTTTGAGGTAATTTGCTTAAGAGACCTGATATCCAATTGCTTGTGTCCCAAAGCCTCATATCACCTCATATTTGTATCATTTTTGCAAATATTGCATAAATATCCAGTTAGTTTCAATCTCTGATCATAAATAGAGCCTTTGCCAGGTTGTTTTAGTGGACTCTTTGAAGAATTGCCTATCTGAGGATTTAGACCTAGAACAATAGATATTAATCATTCCCTTGGTTCTAGTGTGTTAGGAGCTTCATTAGAACACACTCCAGTAACTCCTATCAGGTTGCAAACACCTACAGGACCACCTGTCACACCTCAGGTCCAACCTCCACTAGTCACAATGTCATTCTTTATTGCAGAGTCACCTCTGACTTTTACTACATATCATCCTTTACCTAAAAATCCTGACAAGATTTGTCCTAAATATCATCCATATCAGGATGCTGATGATCACATTAGAACATTCAAGGAAGCCTGTTGTAGGGCTAGAATTGAACGTCAGGACGTGGTATGCAGGTTATTTCCATTTTCCTTAGGGGAAGAGGCATATAACTGGTATATCAGTCTTGGTCAAGGTTCAGTCAGTTCATGGGCTGCCTTGGAGAAAGCCTTTAAGGATAGATTCAAAATACCTATAGATCCTTCAATGAATTATCATCTGTTTGCCACAATCAAGAGATTTGAAGGAGAACCTATTACTAATTTCAATGCAAGATTCCAAAAGATGCTCTCAAAGCTAGTTGCTCCCTATACTGTAACAGATGAAGCTGCTAGGAGCATATACTACTCAGCCTTAGATCCCTTGACTTCTATTCTTATTAGGAGAACACATCCTAGTGTCACAACCTTGACAAGAGCTTTTGAAGAAGCTGTCAAAGTCAGTCAGCAATTGATTCCTGCTCCAACACCTAATATTGCATTTCCTACACTCCCTGCTTATCCTAGATATCCTACTCAACAACAGACCAATGGACCCATGATACCTCCAGTTGTAATGCCAAGTCCTTTACAGATACCTACACTCAGTATCATGCCACCTCCAAATGGAAATGGTCAAATGTTACAACATCTAGGACATACATAGGTACCTCAGGTTGTGGAACAATCTAATAACAATAACAATGGATCTTCCTTCTTTAAGCTGCAAACAAAGAATGTAGTAGCCAAAGTTCAGGAAGAAAAGGAAGAAATTAAAGAGATATCACCACTGAGATCAGTCATTTGAGGAGTCAAAATTTCTATTCTCAACCAAATCAAAATAGAGGATATGCTAATGATAGACCTAATTATCTTGATAGGGGATACAATAACAATTACAATAACAACAATGGTAACAATAATCCCCCTAGACAGCCTAGAGTGTGGAACACTAGGCCAAACAATGGTTCTTTGCCGTCACCCCTAGATAATCAGCCTCCTAGTGAACCTAAGCAGACCACTAGAGTGAACCTGGTAGAGGTAGCTCTTACAAACTGGTGCAAGATACATAATACCAATACTCATGTAGAGCTAGATTGTCCTCAGTTCAGAATTGCTGCCAGTATATTCCAAACTGAAGTATCTAATACTACAGGTAATCCACCTTGTGTTGAAGGAAATGAAATTGTCCCCTATGGATATGATTCTACTCTTGTATTAGAAAGTTTCATCAATCATCCTCATCAACAGACAATGTCACCTCATCAGAATTATACCTTAGCATGTGAAGAGTTAGCCATGGATTTTAAAACCAATTATGTTTTTCCATTTGAAGATGAAAATGAGCCATCAGTTGAACATGAAGAAGTACATGCTTATCAACAGCAGTATTAGGGTAGACATAATTATAACCTGAGGAATAACTCCAACCGACCTACTGGTCCTTTGACTACATCCTTGCCTCCAAATAATTTCAACACTCCTCCTGATCCTAAGGCAAGCAATAACCCTAGATTTAAGTTAATGCTTAGTACTTAGCACTACAAAATATAGTACCAAAAATTGGTAATCTACCCCCTAAGTGTGATAAATTGGTCACATACTTAGCAGATGAAATGAAAAAGATCAAGATCAGTTTGTCATTATCAGAACTACTCAAAACCCCAGCTATCAAAAAAGCCTTCATGAAATCCTTAGATGATCTTGCTCCAAAAGAGGATAATCATGCCTTAGGTCAGACTGGGAATAAAGATCATGCTATTAGGGATGTTAATGTTAAACACAAAGCTCCAGCCACTATTCAAGCTACTGAGACTTCACATATGACTCCTTACAAAGATAAAACTGAGTCACCTCCATTTCTCCTCACTATAAGGATGTTCGGTAAGAATTTGCATAATTGCTTAGTAGATTCAGGAGCATCTACCAATGTGATGCCCCTATCCATATGTAATGCCTTAGGGTTGCATCCTACTAAGTAACTGAAGAAAGTAACATAGTTAGATAAAACGGAGGTAAGTGTAGTAGGAGAACTAACTCACATCCATATGTAGTTAGCATCAGATCCAAGAATCCAATACTACATTGATATTCAGGTAGTAGATATACGTAATACATATGAGATGTTGCTTAGCAGGGATTGGTAAAAAACACTTAATGGATACATGTCCACTAATTTTATTCACATGTGGTTACCTTGGAAAGGAATACCTAATCAAATAAGGATAGATGTTGAACCTCGCATGAAACATATGATCACTGAATACAATAAAACCAATGAGATCATGTATGTAGATGTTGAACCCAGAGTGTATTCCATCAGACCCCAGACAGTCAAGATAGAGGAGATCCTCATGTATGATGTTCATGTTCATAATGATAATCTTCAGGATGATAGGATAATCTCAGTGTTTGATTGTAGCTCTGAAAATGAAATAAAAGTAGATCACTTCAAGAACTTTGAGATGCACTTGTCCAAAGAAGTGCAACATTCCCAATTGTTAAAAGTACCTGTTCAAGATGTTCTAATTGAAGGATGGTACAGGTTACATGACAAGGCAGATCTGAAAAGACCTGTGATGCTTGCTTAGACATGATGGAACTGGAACAAGCATGCAGTGAGGCATCATCATCATCATTTGGGTTATGTTCTACAAATAGTGATAGTGATACTGATTTTTGTTTGTTATCTGCAGGAACAGAAGAAACCACATATCAGGATGAGGGTCCTATCCAATTGATAGAAGAGATTTTGGTGTGTAGTAAGGGTAATCTAAAGTGTAACAAGAAAATCACCCCAGGAACCAATTGCTTAGTTGAGTTAGATTATGAAATATCTGATGAAGATGGAGGCAGTAATTTGTCCAAGTTTGAGGAATTTTTATCAAAACAAATTCAAAAGATGATACAACAGCAAAGAGCTCCACATGATGTCCTAATTGAGGGGTGGTGCAGGTTACATGAAGCACCACATTCAGAAACTACTTGTTTGTTATGTTTACATATTCTAAAAAGGCAGATGTTGCCTTGTCAAAAAGATCCTCCTTCTGATGATAAAGAAGAAGAAGAAATATCAGCTTCACATCAGCCAGATAAGGTGAAGTTTGAGAATATTGAAACACCTAAATTGAAGTGGATATCAAATGGTACAACCGCCAGAGTTAAAAAGAAAAGAGAAGGCCTAGACAAGCCTTTAACTAAAGATAAGCCATGGATCCTCAAGTTTGATGGATCTAAATCAAAACAAGGGGCTAGAGTAGGAATAGATCTCATTGATCCAGCTGGTAAATCCTACTTCACAGCATATAGATTGCAATTCCCATGCACAAATAATGTGACAGAGTATGAAGCCCTGATTCATGGGATATTGTTTGCACTCAGAGAGAAAGTAAAGATTCTGCATGTCTATGGAGACTCAGAATTAGTAGTAAGGCAAGTAAGAGGTATATATTCTTGCAATTACAAGAAGTTGTCTAATTACAGACATAGGGTATGGGATCTGATAGAAGATTTTGATGCTTTTAACATCACCCATGTTCCTAGAGAACAAAATCACAGGGCAGATGCCTTGGCCCAAGCCACAAGTACTTTAGAACCATTGTCCATATCTAGTTTGAAGAGATTTTCAGTTGAATTAGTGTCAGTACCCTCTTTACCAGATAATGTAGTTAAACTTCAAGTGTTTGATGATGACCAACACATTTTAGACTTCATATCCAATAGAGATGTGTTTGATGCACAGATCGTAGATGAAAGAAATGAGGAAGATCATATCTAGGAAGAAGAAGAGATCCTAGAGTTGCCCAGTAACGAGATTCCTAAGGGAATGATAGAGTTGGAGAGAGCATTTGATTTAGATAGCATGCTGAAACAGAAAGATCTACCTAAAGCAGATGGAGGAGAGTATTCACAAGTTAACATAGGACATGATGAAAAAAGGAATGTCCTGATTGGAAAGGTATGTACATAAGAAGAAATGGAAGGAATAACCCAAGCACTTAAAGATTATATCCATGTTATTTCCTAGACATATGATGAGTTGAAAACTTATGATACATCAATCATCACTCATACTATACCGTTAAAGCCAGATGTCAAGCCTTTTAGACGGAAGCAGAGACCTGTTAATGCTTTGTTGGAACCCATCATTTTTGAAGAAGTTAAGAAATTGCTTAATGCCAGGATCATATTTCCTGTGAGACATTCCACATGGGTGGCTAACTTGGTCCCAGTAAGGAAGAAGAATGGTGACATTAGGTTGTGTGTAGACTTCAAAAATTTAAATAGAGCTTCTGAAAAGGATAACTATCCTTTGCCTTCTCTAGATGAAGTCTTACAGATTGTAAATGGTGCAAAGATGATGTCATTCTTGGATGGTTTTTCAAGTTACAACCAAGTGATGGTAGATAAGATAGATAGATTGAAGATTGCATTCACCACTAAGTGGGGAATATTCACCTATAGGCGCATGCCTTTTGGATAGATAAATGTTGGAGCCACATTTCAACATGCAATGGATATAGCCTTCAGAGGACTAATTGGTAAATGTATAGTCATATACATGGATGACTTGATAGTTTTCTCTAAAGAGAGAGGGAATCATGTGGAAGACCTCAGGAAGGTACTAAAGAAATGTGAACATTACAGAATATCCCTAAACCCTAAGAAATGCATATTTGGGGTAACTACAGGGAAGTTATTAGGTCACCTAATAACAAAGAATGGGATCATCATCGACCCTTAGAGAGTAGAATCAATCATGAAGATACAAGTTCCTGGAAGTAAGGAAGAGCTCAAGTCTTATTTTGGTAAGATCAATTTCGTTAGAAAGTTCATTATTGGTTTTGCAGAAATTGTCATACCATTGAATGCCATGCTCAAGAAGGATGCCAAGATTTAGTGGACACCTGAAGCTAGAGAAGCTTTTGAAGATATCAAGAAAGCCATATCTAATGCTCCTATTCTAATTAGTCCAAATTATGCCAAAGATTTTTACATTTACTCATTTGCTTCAGAGCATACATCTGCAACAGTACTAACACAAAGAAATGAGGCTAAAGAAAAAAAACCCATAGCCTTCATGAGTTGTCCTTTTAGGGATGCAGAACTTAGATACATGGATGGTGAAAGACAAGAAATTGCTCTGGTCCAAGCAGTCAAGAAGTTTAGACATTACATCTTAAGAAGTAAAGTGATCATTGTAGTACCAGACGCAATAATAAAGATGCTTTTAATGCAAAGTGAACCAGGTGAAAAGAGAGCCAAATGGATAACTATCCTCCAAGAGTATGATATGGACATAACATCCATGATATTAGTGAGAGGACAAGCCTTGAGTCAGATGATATCTGAAATTGATCCTAACATTGTGAGCCAGCAGTATGTCATAAATACAAAGGAAAATGGAGAATGGTATTCAGACATCTGGCATATCTTGACTACTAGAAGATGCCCTTCAAGATTGTAGGCCTCACAGAGGAGAGCCTTGAAAATAAGATCACAAAAATACATGATAAAAGGAGGAGTCCTTTTCAAGAGGAATTATGAGGGAATATACCTTTGATGCCTAGAAAGGCAAGAAGCAGACAAAGTGCTAACAGAGTTACATGACAAGTTTGGAACTGCACATGGATCATACTTAGCTACCATTCATGCTATCCTCAAGGTAGGGTATTACCGGCCCACTATTTTTAAAGATACTGTTGAACACATCAAATGTTCTCATATGTGTCAGGTTATTGCAAATAGAGAAAGGTATGCTGCTTAGCCCTTGCAACCAGTGATCGAGATGCTCCCATTTACTCAATGGGGGATGGATTTCATAGGACCTATCAACCCTCCATCATCTTCAGGCCACAGGTATGTGTTGACTATTACTGATTATTGTACTAGGTGGACTGAAGCTAATCAAATTATTGGAAAGCAACATAGTAACCAGGTATGGAGTTCCTTATGCTTTAGTATGTGACAATGTGTCTGCCTTTGCATCAATAAGATTATCAAGTTGGGCTTTTGACCATGGAATTATTTTGAAATTTTCTTTAAATTACTATCCTCAAGGGAATGGATTAGCAGAATCCACAAACAAGAATTTATTGAACATTATAAACAAATTGATAGAAAAGAACCCAAGGGAGTGGAACACCCTATTAAAGTATGCCTTGTGGGTAGATAGAACCAGGATGAAGGCTGCATTAGGAAATTCTCCTTTTCACCTAGTATATGGGGTGGATCCCATCCTCCCTATTAACCTAAAGATCCCCACCTAGCAGTTTGCACAAGAATATCTAGGCATAGATAACAAACAAGAAGTTAGGTTGCTTCAGTTGATGCGCCTAGAAGAAAAAAGGAATAGAGCAATTGATCAATTTGCTAAACATCAGGCTATTGTCAAGCATTGGTTTGACAAAAGAGCTAGAGTTAAGGCTTTTAGAATTTTAGATTTAGTCCTTATGTGGGATAAAGCACATGAAAGGAAAGGAGATCATGGTAAATTTGATAAACTTTGGATAGGTCCCTTTCAAGTTTCAGAAATCTTAGGAGACATCACCTATAGGCTTAGGACTTTAAATGGTGAGGATGTCCCATTAACAGTTAATGGACAGTTCCTCAAGCATTATTTTCAAGCCTGGAACAGTGTCATGTAAGTTATGTGTATCATAGTGTGCATATTGTATAGTTGTTTGTATAGTTTTGTTTTGTTTGTTTGTTTGATTGTTGAGTATTGTTTTGGTTAGTCAAGATGATGCAACTTATCACCCTAAGAACACAACCAAATTGTTAAGATTCAAGTGATGAGAACAAATTCCTATATAGGTTATGACTCATTTTGAGAAGTGTTGGTGAGCAGGTCTGTGATATCCTTTTCATCAGGGTGCCTTTTCTTGACCAAAGTGATTTTTCACAATGACTCACCTAACAGCCTTGGGTTTGTGGAACACATAAGTATAGGTGTTAAGTGAAAAATCTAAAGGGACTCCCTTGCTACCAATGCAAACTCCAACCTAAGTCAGCAAGTGACCATGCCTTGCACATCAAGCTTACATGATGACATAATATGAATAGAAAGAATAAATATTGAAAATCTAAAAGGAATAAAATTAGGCCATCTAAGTAACTCTATCAGGGCTATAGACACCTACTGGCAGTGGGGCTCTACTTAAGGGGATTGTATAGATAACCTTGCTGGGGATATATACATTCTATCTAGGTTGGCTATGAGGGATGCTCCCAAACTATGTAGCTTAGCATCAGTTGCTCATGTTTTTAATTGACTTTCAAGATGAGGATAATTAATCATTTGTACACACCTAATCCTTTGTTAGCATTGTTGCCATGATGAAAACCTTATCATTTAGAAAGATTATAATACTTATACTTAGAAGGAGTTAAAATATTATGTTAGAATGTAATCACATCACTTGAATCATTAGAATTTGGTTATGTTATTTGGTGGCAAGTTGTTGTGTGGTTACACAACATGCCCCATTTTGCCGTGACAAAACAGGGACCCAACCTTTATCTTGCTGATTTGGCTTGTTGTTTTCTGCTTTGGGCGGTTTGGTAAAATTAGTCATGCATGTAGCCCAGCAAGAGGGTGGATTTGTCCCCATGATGAGGTCAGTTGCCAAAGTTAGTATTTCACATTATAAACCTCATAGTCAGAAAGTACATAGAATTCCAAGCAGGTTTGCCTTTTGGATCACCCCAAAATTACCTAAGGGAAGAAAGTTAGGTTGAGTCAAAGATTGGTCAAACCTGATATCGAAGGAGGGGGTCATATTTCAAACATTAGTCATCATAGACAAGACCACCCCGATATTGTATTATCACCCGATAATCACTTGATCCATGAAGTGCGGATGTCAACTTTTTGTAAGGGCCGGTATCTACCCATCAAACAACTTCAATTATCTTGTGAAGGGGTCATATTTTTAATATCCATCATCTTACAAATATCACCCTATGCCAATATGATGGTGAAGTCATCTAAATCCAACGAACGAAGGAAATCACACTAATGATGGCATCATCATTCCATCCTACCTCACGGAGGTATATATCCGATGCCCATCATATTCCTTAACATGACATTGACGTCATTGAAACATAATGATTAAACAAAGTTGCCGACACGCTGACGTCACCCTGATCTTTTCCCAAGGGGGTCATTTTATTTGCGGGGTCATATTTTGAACATCCCCTAATCTTAAATTCATGACCCGATATACACGTGGTGAACATTGACCACATCACCTGATTCTTTTGCATTCAATTTTGTCGCTCAAAGTTAGGGGGTCATTTTATCTGCGGAGGTCATATTTTGAATATCACCTGATCTTTCGAAGATCACCTCTCCTATTTCCTGACATTAAATGCACTTAAATGCAGTAGATGGATTCCCGCCGCTTACAAATACAATTCAAACACTTGGCATCATCCATGAATTCCCTGCAGAAGATCAACGGATTTGGTCGAGCCAATGCAGTTTTACCCTAATTTGTCCTACGAATGTGTTTAAAGGTAATTTTTGAAGGTTATTTTCAGTTACCTTGTGAAAAAATGAGAAATTACAAAGCAAAGAAGTCAAACCCTCATACAGCTACCTATTAACAAATTAGATCTTCCAGCCTAACGGAACAAGTGATCTTCAACATCTATAGCCCTTTTCTGTAATCACCCATCTAACCCAGGAGGAAAGCACTATTAGGTAAGTAACTGAAAACCCTCCTATTGTTGTTTTCTACATATTTAGGTAGGGTGTATGTTCTTGCTTGTGGTTTAACTCTATGATATATATGCATATCATGATGAAGTAAAGGATAATAGATAGAGTATGCAAAATGTTATAGAAGTACATAATGTTGTATGAATGCATGTGGATATTGTAGGGTAAGACAAATCATGTTTGTTGTAGGAATCCATGGCAGATCTTAGAAGGAATAGGTCTAACTTAGAGTTTCTCAAGCCTATGTTTGTTCTGCCTGAGGGGGTACAGTTTAAGTATGGCATCATTGGTGACACGCACCAAGGAGATATGGACCTAGCAGCATGGTCGACAAGGGTAGATCTGTTAGATTTAGGGCAGACAACTGAGAGGGGGGGTGAATCAATTGTCCAAAACTTTCTTCCTTTTCAACACTTGCATCCACTTAGCATTATGACAATAAATCAAACATGAAACTTAATGCAATTAACCAAGAACAAAAACACATCAACACATGAGACACCAAGATTTTGACATGGAAAACCTGGTTAAGGGAAAAACCACGGGGTGACTAACCCAAGATATTATTCTCTGTTAGAAGAATAAAAAAGAATAAGATGACACATGCCAATTAGGGCTCACTGCCCAAGCACACTGCTCACAAGAGGCTCACTGCCTACAAGAGACACACTGTCTACAATGAATAAGTATTACATACTTGAATTGGTAAATAACATCGTCACCATGCTTGAATCAGTTCCATTGAAGCCCAAATCCTTCTGCTCTACCTTTCACTCTTCTCCTCACTACCACATACTCATCTCCACAAGTCACACACTGAAATGACTTTGCAATCACTTATTTATACATGACATCAACTTAGGAACAAACATCTAAGTCAGCAAACATCCACAAGAACATTCGCAAGATGAATAACTCATCTGATCGGCCAGCCTAAGGAAGAACACCTTCATCCGAAAGTATTTCTTCAATTCTGGGCTCCAACTCTAATGCGGACCAACAACATATACTAAACATGATCCAAGGATCTCCACAAGCTTTCCTGAATCACCAGGACCATCCGCACTTCCTCTACTTACTGAAATCTCTCTCTCCTGCTTCTGAAATCTCAAGAACACAGTCTGCCATTATTGTTACAAAGGAGTGGATGCTTCCAGACCTTTAGACCATGAACAAATAGAGATGACACATCATAAGGACTTCCCCAACACTCCTTCCAATCTGTAGAATAGGACAATGCATTTCCAGATCCCACCGGACCTTTCTGCAACACTCTATCACTCCTAAACATTTCTCGGAACCGGTTCTACTTGATCGATCATAACTTCTTCATATCTTCATGCGGACCTCTAAAATCTTAACTGGAACATCTTAAGACTCATATCCTCAAACCCTTTAATCCACATCTTCTGATCCTCAACCTGTCTTGAGCTTTTGCCTTGCTGTCATCACTGTTCTTCACTATTCCTGACTGAGACTAATTTTCTTAGTGTCCTGAACATATAACTCATCCAATCCTTATCACTAATGTAACAGAAGTATGTTGACATCAATGACAACACTAGTTAGGCCCATACTTGCAACAATCTCCCCCTTTGTCATTGATGGCAACATATGATGTGAAAAACTATTTTGACCATCAAGACAAGAACTTCTTCTCTACTGTCACAACTCCCCCTATCAACAATCACCATTCTTCACATTTCTTGTCTCTCACTACTGCTCCCCCTTTGATCAGCAACCACTTGTTTTTCACATGTCTTCTCTCCCCCTTTGACATCAATGACAAAGGGCTCATACTTGCAACTTTACCACTTCATAATCATATCTGCTACTCCCCCTGAGTAGCAGCTTCCCATCATCAGTCTGGACCACAAGATGTGACTGTGATATGCACCAGACTGATGCATCTTAGTGCATCCTAGTTCATCACCAGAGGGGCAATAACCCCTAGCTTCTCCCTTAGATACTCAAAAGAGTCCTTAGACAGAGGTTTTGTGAAGATGTTTGCAATCTGATCCTTGGATGGCGCAAACTCCAATCTGACTTCATTCTTGTTCACTTGCTCTCTCAGGAAGTGAAACTTGATGGCTATGTGTTTAGTCTTTGAATGCAACACCGGATTCTTGGATATATTTATTGCACTTGAATTATCACAGAAAATTGTGATAGGCTCCTCATACTCCACTTTGATATCCCTTAACATCTACTTCATCCATAATACTTGAGTGCAACCACTTGCTGCTGCAATATATTCTACTTTAGTTGTAGACAGGGATATTGCTTCTTGTTTCTTTCTTAGCCAAGAAACCAATCTCTTCCCCAAAAAGAATGCTCCACCACTGGTACTCGTCTGGTCATCCACATCTCCTGCCCAATCTGCATCTGTATATGCATGAAAAGAGAAGTCCTGATCTCTAGGATACCACAGACCATACTCAACTGTCCCTTTTAGATATCTAAAAATCCTTTTGATTGCCATAACATGAGATTCTCTAGGATCAGCCTGGAATCTTGCAACAAGACCAACAACCTGCATAATGTCTGGTCTAGTTTGAGTGAGATATAACAGTCCTCCAATCATTGATCAATACTTAGTCTGATCAGCTTTAGGAGAGTCATCATTTTTGCTTATCTTGCATCTGGTCACCATGGGAGTGTTTATTGGCTTTGAATCTTCTAGCCCAAACTTCTTCAACAATTCTTTTGCATATTTGGTCTGAGAAATGAAGGTACCTTTCTTTGTTTGAGTGATTTGTAGACCCAAGAAGAAATTCATTTCACCAAGCATGGACATCTCAAACTCACTTTTCATTTGATTTGCAAAAGTTTTACACAAACTATCTTTTCCTCGAAAAATGATATCATCAACAAACACTTCAACACCTAGGATGTTTTCATGATCAATTTTAAGATATAAATTACTGTCGGCAGTACCTTTGTTGAAACCAATCTTCAAAAGATGCTTATCCAATCTTTCATACCAGGCTCTTGGGGCTTGCTTTAGTCCATACAATGCCTTTTTTAGTTTGCAGACCATGTCATCATGATCAGACAATTGAAATCCATCCGGTTGCTCAATGTACACTTCTTCTTCCAAATTACCATTTAGGAATGCAGATTTGACATCCATCTTATATACCTTGAAATCCTTAAAGGCAACAAATGCAAGAAATAGTCTGACTACTTCAATTCTTGCCACCAGAGCAAAAGTCTCTTCAAAGTCAACTCCTTCAATCTAAGAGTAGCCCTTGTAGACTAATCTGGCTTTATTTCTGATTACTTCACCAGCTTCATTCAGTTTGTTCTGAAAGACCCATTTTGTTGCAATCACATTCTTGTTTCAAGGTTTGGGAACAAGATCCCAAGTGTGATTCTTCTCAATTTGCATCAGTTCTTCTTCCATTGCCTTAGTCCAATTTTCATCATTGCAGGCTTCAATTACTGTCTTAGGTTCAATCTTTGAAATTAGATAGTACTCATCTGAATCTTGAGTAGCTCTTCTTCTTGTTTGTACACCTTTGCTTTTGTCACCTATGATCTAATCTTTAGAATGGTTGAGTCTCACATACCTTGGAACTTTGGGAGTTTCTTCCACTTCTAACTCTTGATTATGCTCATTGAGTCTTATCTCTTCTTCTTGATTTACCAGATCAGTTTCAACATGTTTTTCAAGAGAGTCTTGACCACCTTGAATCAAACCATCATTCTGATCATCTTCTTCATACTCATAAAATCTTGAGGGTTTTTCAATTCCTTCATCAACCTTCACATTAGTGCTTTCTATAATCTTTCTCAATCTCTTATTATAACACCGGTATGCTTTTCTTTGAGTAGAATAACCCAAAAATATTCCTTCATCACTTCTAGCATCAAATTTGCCTAGATCTTCATCTCTCTTGATGTAACATTTACTACCAAACACTGAAATATCTTACAGTAGGTTTAATACCGAACCAAAGTTCATAGGGAGTCTTACCAGTATTGTTTCTGATTTGAACTCGATTGAGAGGATAGATTGCAGTGCTGATAGCTTCTCTCCAATAGATCTGGGGAACATTTGCTTCCATCATCATGGTCCTAGATGCTTCCTGGGTGGTCCGGTTCTTTCTTTCAACTACTCCATTTTGCTATGGAGTCCTAGGAGTAGACAACTGTCTCTTTATTCCATGTTTCTCATATAAATCTATAAAGTCACCAGATGTGAATTCTCCACCTCTATCAGACCTCAGAGATTTCATTTTCAATCCAATCTCATTTTCCACCATAGCCTTGAATATCTTGAACTTCTCAAGAGCTTCTGATTTCTCTTTCAGAAATGTTACCCACATCATCCAGGAATAGTCATCAATTAGCAACATGAAGTATCTTTCACCTTGCACACTCCTGATTCTTGCCGGACCACATAAGTTAGTGTGAACCAAGTCTAATAATCTGGTAGAAGATTGTTCCTTGCTTTTGAATGAGATTCTGCTTTGTTTTCCCAACTGACATTCTTTGCACAAACTATTTGTAAGTTTTACCAATCTTGGAAGATCTCTTACAACCTGAGTATTACTTATCTTGATGATATTATCAAAGTTCACATGACACATTCTTCTATGCCATAACCAACTCTGATCAATTTGAACAAATAAGCAACTTTTACTAGTACCAGCTAAGTGAAAGATGTTACCTTTTGTTTGGGTACCTGATGCAATCTCTGTTCCAGAACTTTTAAAAATTTTGCACTTTCCATTCTTGAATCTGAGATCATAGCCTTTGTCCACCAACTATCCAACAGTGAGAAGATTGTGTTTCAATCCTTCAACATATAATACATTATCGGTTTTGTTACCTCTGACTCTACCTGCAGAGTTATCACCAAATTTTACCACTCCTCCTTCATACCTTTCCAAATCTATGAACTTGTTTTTGTCACCTGTCATGTGGTGAGAGCAGCCACTGTTAATGACCCAATCATCCTTTTCTTCAACTTGAGCAGCTAGGGCTTTATGATTTACGGATTCAGAGGGTATTGGATCTTCTTCCTTGATAGCAATGAACACCCAGTCACTTCCAAATTTGTGTTCTTTCTCTGATTCATCATCTGTTACTCCTTCATCATCTCCTTCATAAGCATAGTAACAATTCTTCTAGAATCTTGGTCTATTACTGTTTGGCCTAGAAAATCTTTCCGGACACCTTGATGCAAAATGACCAATCTTATTGCAGTTCAAACACTTAAAAGGCAATTTTCCCTCATACTTACCAGTTCCTCTTGGTAGTCTTTTTGCAATAAGAGCTTCGAGATGAACAGTTTCAGCTTCTTCTTCCAAGTCTTTTCTTACATTTTCATACCATGATGATTTCCTTGAAGAGTTTTCTCCCAGATCAAACCTTTGTTTTCCTTTTACGAAGGCACTTGCTTTGAATGCAGATTCAGTCTTTGGAGGATCATCTCCAAACTCGGCCATTTCAAAAGCAGCTAGCTTACCAACCAATTGATCTCTTGTGACTGTTGTGTGAGCTCTGAATTCTTCAATTGCAAAAGCTTTGATTTTATAAGACTTAGGAAGGGATTTGAGAACTTTGCCAATGATCTCATCTTTACTTAGGGTTCCACCTGCATTTCTGATTCCACAAACCAACTCATTCACTCTTGGCATAAAAGAGGTAATATTTTCATCATTTCTCATTTTTAGTTTTTCAAATTTCCCTTTTAGACTCTGTAACCTTGCACATTTAACAAACTGGTCTCCTTCATGAAAAAGTTCTAGTTTCTTCCAAATCTCATAGGCAGTTGGTAGATCAATAACACTTGAGAGTTCTGAGTCAAATAATGCACTTAGAAGAGCCTCTCTGGTCCACAGATTATTTTCAGCATCTGTGATTTCATTTAGGGTTGTCGAACCACCTTGTGGAGGAACATAAGCTTTTGTAACCATGGACCAGTATGCAAATCCCATGCACTGCAAGTGACATTCCATGCGACCTTTCCAAAGAGCAAAGTTAGTTCCATCAAACTTCAGACTATCCTTCTTGTAGGATGATATCTTGGATCTCCTCAAGTGGTTAATATCCTTTCAGAGGAACTTGGCTCTGATACCAATTGTTAGATTTAGGGTAGACAACTGAGGGGGGGGTGAATCAGTTGTCCAAAAATTTCTTCCTTTTCAACACTTGCATCCACTTAGCATTATGACAATAAATGAAACATGAAACTTAATGCAATTAACCAAGAGCAGAAACACATCAACACATGAGACACCAAGATTTTGACGTGGAAAACTTGATTAAGGGAAAAACCACGGGGTGACTAACCCAAGATATTATTCTTTGTTAGAAGAATAAAAAAGAATAAGATGACACATGCCAATTAGGGCTCACTACCCGAGCACACTGCTCACAAGAGGCCCACTGCCTACAAGAGACACACTGTCTACAATGAATAAGTATTACATACTTGAACTGGTAAATAGCATCGTCACCATGCTTGAATCAGTTCCATTGAAGCCCAAATCCTTCTGCTCTACCTTTCGCTCTTCTTCTCTCTACCACATACTCATCTCCACAAGTCACACACTGAAATGACTTTGAAATCACTTATTTATACATGACATCAACTTAGGAACAAACATCTAAGTTAGCAAACATCCACAAGAACATTCGCAAGATGAATAACTCATCCAGTCTGCTAGCCTAAGGAAGAACACCTTCATCCGAAAGTGTTTCTTCAATTCCGGGCTCCAACTCTAATGTGGACTGACAACACGAACTAAACATGATCCAAGGATCTCCACAAGCTTTTTTGAATCACCAGGAACATCCGCACTTCCTCTACTTACTAAAATCTCTCTCTCCTACTTCTAGAACCTCAAGAACACGGTCTACCATTACTGTTACAAAGGAGTGGATGCTTTCGGACCTTCAGACCATGAACAAATAGAGATGACACATCATAAGGACTTCCTCAATGCTCCTTCCAATCTACAGAATAGGACAATGCATTTCTAGATCCCACCAGACCTTTCTGCAACACTCTATCACTCCTGAACATTTCCTGAAACCGGTTCTACTTGATCGATCATAACTTCTTCATATCTTCATGTAGACCTCTAAAATCTAAACTAGAACATCTTAAGACTCATATCCTCAAACTCTTTAATCTGCATCTTTTGATCCTCAACCTGTCTTGAGCTTTTGCCTTGCTGTCATCACTGTTCTTCACTGTTCCTGACTGAGACTAATTTTCTCAGTGTCCTGAACATATAACTCATCCAATCCTTATCACTGATGTAACAAAAGTATGTTGACATCAATGACAACACCAGTTAAGCCCATACTTGCAACAAGATCATGATAAGGATAATCCTATTCTAGATGGGGTATATGTTTCAGGAATGTGGCATGCATCCTATTTTCCATATGCCATGGACACCTAAGAGCTGGTAGTGGAATGTCCCAGAAATTATAACCCTAAGACCAGGCGGGTGGAGAAGCATGGAAGAATTTATGTAGACTTTTCAATCAAGGGCATCACCTCTACTTTTAATCTACTAGTTGGGAAGAAGGTGGTAAGTGTAGATCTACGCAAGCTAGAAAAAAAATACAATAATAAGAAGAAGAATGCAAGGAAGAGGATGTATCAATGGAGGTCAAAAAGTAGCACCTACACTACCTCAGCCAAATTCCCATATATTTATATAAGTTTGATTTTGATGAAGAGTACCAGTATATGATTGCCCTGTTGACTAGGATGACAGCTAAACGTCGTACTGGAAATTTTGGGAATTGGATGTTTGGGATCATCCAGATGGTCCTATATGCAGATAACATGCCATTATGGGCCAAGATCATTAGTGATGCACTAGATGGAGAGATGACGAACCTGGGAGGCTAGACATGTTTGTTTTATATGACCTCATATGTGGTGTACTCATGCTCTTACAAGGGAACTTTTGATGCCTTGAAGATAGTGGGTAAGGCTAGAGGTGATGCAGATCATGCCCACATATGGGATCACTATCCTCAATTACAAAGAAAAGATTACCTCCTAGATTACAAATTGGTAAATGATGCATTCTCTATGCATCTAGTCAGAACCATGGAGGAGGACAAAACCAAAAGGCTGAGCATGGAATCTCAGGAAGTTCTTTATAGACATGGGGCCTAGTTTATCTAGTTTTCCACCTTCTCATACATAAGGATAGAGGGATTTGAAGGACACCCCCTTATGCTGCCAAGATACCCTACTGATGGGGTTATCTTGATGGAGTTTGTCAGGCAGGTGTCTACCATAGTTGAAGCCTACAAGGAACAAAAGAAGATACCACTGGTGTTATTTCTAGTGTCTATGGGCTGGTATATGTGCTAAGACTTAGAGAGCATAAAACATGTCATGGAAGGGCTGAAGCTGATGTATCTGTAGCCATTTCCACAGGCCAGATCTTATGATCCCTATGGCAGGATGCAGAAAATAGTAGGAAAACCTATACATCACAAGCATCTGGAAGATTTCTGGACTGACTATGAGGATGAAGCTGAGGTGAGAAGAAGGAAATACTAGAGACTCACCTTGAACCAAATAAAGACATCTGACTACATTCTGGTGCTAGCACAGTTGAGGAAGGATGATGGAAAGATTATGTCCAATGAATATGAAGACAAGAAGGTGTATAATGACACCATATTTGCCCCTGATCTTACGTAGCTGGAGGATATATCCCTTGATCAGCTGACAGGTGGGTGATATAGTTAACCCAAGCTTGGGTGGATGAAGAAATAAATAGATTGAAGAGTGGCCCTTACCGTTGATGCCAAAAAGAAAAGGCAGGAGATAGTTGATGAGGAATATGATGATTTCTTGAGTGAGAAGAGAAATTCCAATGGAGAAAGATTGCCCACACAAAAATAGAGGAAAGGTCCCCCTAGAGGTAAGAAAACTGAAGATGAATCTAAGGGGATGATAATTGAATGGATTGTCACACCAGCTGTAGGTGCGTCAACATTAGCTCAAGCATCTGCATCATCTGCACTGCCTCTGATTGATAAACCAAAGAGTACGAGGATTTTGAGGCTAGCTATTGAAACTACAGAAGTGTAGGTAGAGGGCCAAGCCTCGCAGCAGGGAGTGGAAGAGGACATCCCTTTGGAAGAAGAGCAGGTAAACAAGGAACGTGTAGGTGATGACCTGATAATGGCTAGTAAGAAAAGGAGGGTGATGCCACTGATGTCACCACCCAAGAAGCAAAGAACATCCATGAGGGGGAATATCAGTGATGACCCTATTGTATTGAGAGGAGATGGTGGTGAAGCATTTAGAAAGGAACTACAACATGATGTTCCTCTTCCCACCATAATAAAATTTAAAACTGAGAAGGCAGAGGAACAAACAAGAGAAGTGTTCAAAGTAAGTCAGGGTGGTCCATTCTCTATGGAGGACACTGTAGACTTATCAGATGATGAGGTAGTTCAAAGTGTCACCTCTCAATGGATGGAAACTCTCGCTTCCAACACCCGCATGACCCCTCATGGTACCCCATTAGAAAAAATGGTGGTGTTTGAAGAAATAAAGCAAACAGAGGAAGAAGTAAAATAAAGTAGCCCAGAGAGGGTGGCCCAATAGATAGGGCTTGATAAGTTGGTTGATCAGGTGACTAGCCCTGCAGTTCTAGATTTAACATATAGGGGTGATGTGAGCCCTAAGGATAAGGTAGGTACACCTGATGACACAAAAAAGATTGAAGTGTCTAGGTAAGTAGAAAAGGAAAGCAATGCTCTTGATATTGGTCTACAACAACATGAGATACCCACGGAGCCAAAAATAGTAGAAGTTCAATAGAAGGGCAGGGGTGATAAAGATACATCAGGTGTTGTTGCTACTCAATCTTAGGGAGATCCGGTGGAAGCCTTAGGAGCAAAAGATAAATCAGGTCATGAAGACCCCAAGCCACAAGATATTAGTGCATTAGGTACAGAACAAGAAGTGACCCAAGATCAGGGTGATGCACAAGGCCAACACACACAGACATCCATAGATGTCAATATGCCTCAAGATGAGGAAAGTAATAAAGTAGATGAAAGTCAGAAGGAGGGAGTTCAAGATCAGGCACAGGATCATAATGTGGACATTCCATAGGATCCTTCTTTGCAGAAGGCAGCCCCTCAGCAAGAAGAAATGCAACAAGATCCCCCTCATGAGGAACTCCATGAGGAAGAAATTAAGAATGTGCCTTCTCCATCAAGAATAGAAGCAGATATCGGAGGACAGGGCAGACATAATGTTGACAAATAACATCAAGGGTATAGAGATGATGTGCCTCAATGGCTAGAAAGAGAAATAGGTGTGGAACAAGGATCTAAAATTCAAGAGTTTGATGTTTCCACCTTGTTCGCTGAAATAATGATGAAGCCAAAGAGGAAGGCCAGATTAACATCGGCCATAAAGAGAGATCCTACTACATGCAGAAGGACTACATAGGTAGCACTTCCCATGATTAAGAAAGAGAAGGGCAAGATCACTCTAGAGGAATTCCAAATCACAATTGTTGATTTGGGTTTTGCCAATGAGGACCAGGAGGGTCAAGAAGGGAAGGACATTATTGTTTATTTGACCTAAAGGGTAAAGAAGGAGAAAGAGAAAAATAAAAGGCATAAAGAGCACATTGCTCAGTTACATTCTTATATAAAAGGGTTGATTAACCCTGATAATACACCAGTTGATCCAGTAGTCCCATTGACTCTCATATCCTAGGAGGAGGTCACCAAGTTGGACCTCATGAAACATGAGGCCATAATCATGGAGAAATGGATGTTGTTAGCCTTCACTAGAGCTAAGGATGTCTTGAGGACCTCCCTACAAAGATGGAATTCTTTAAGCAGTTTAAAGAGAAAGGTAGATAAGATGCAAAATGAAACAGGGAAACGGTCATTCCAATTGGAAAAGGATCTAACTGCTTTAAGTGAAATGAAGAGGATTGATCCTCAAGTCTTGATAAATAATCATGTGTTGAATAATAATACTACCCTACTGGTAGACATATGGTATGAAGATATCAGGTTCAAATGTGATATCTTGAAGAAATGCAGTGGCAAGCTCAGGGATATAAGTATAAAGCTGCACAACATGATGGCTTATGAAGAAGAGATCCTTGAGGCTTTAGAAGGAAAAGTAGAGGGTAAAATTGAAAATTAGGATGCAAACTTTGCTATCAAAGCTCTGCATGATAATTTCTAGCTAGTAACAGATGACCCCCTCACCCACCTGATGGAAGAAGTAATGAATAAAATCATGAGGATAAAGGTCAAGGTAGAAACTTATAATGAGACTTTGAACAGAAGAAAAGGTAAGCTGGAAGCGCTCAAAGTTAAATTCTAGTCTCATAAGCATGCCATAACAAAAGCCAGAATCCAAGATGGGGGAGAGGTAGATAAAATAATACAGGCATATAAGTACATCAGGACAACAATGAAGGACCATATATAGGAGGATATACATCAGGGTGACAATGATGCTAGAAGCAATGAAGATGATGACCATGATGAAGAAGAAGAAAATGAAGAGGAGGAGCCTGAAGAGTGAATGAAGATGCATCACCAAGAGGACATATGCATAAGGTACTCATAAACAATGAGTCAACCAGATGGTTGCTAGCTAGCATCCTGTGCCACGAGGAAGAGTTGATTGAGTCAAAGGGATAATTATCAACCGTTGATCTTAATTGACAAATTTTGACCATTGGTCAATTGTAACTGCCTCCTCACCTTATTCTATAAAAGGTGCAAGGGTACAATATTTTGAACATTCGAAACTTAATTGAAATTTGATTGCTAAAAATTTTAGGACTCATTTCAAAGTTATTGTAAATTTACATGTTATGCATACTGAATGAAAGAGAAGCATATTTGATTACAAATCATCATAAATATTGAGTAATTTGTGTTTGAAATCTGGATACATGCATTGATCAGTTGCATCCCTTGGAGGGCTTGTCAATCTGCATGTGTTTTTTTCATTCCTAATTCCTTTGAAGTTAGCATCAACCATATCTAGCTTTGGAACATCCTAGTGACCTATTGTTTGATTTCTTCTCTTCGTGAGTGTATCTTGTATGTATGTGAGTCAATGAATAAAGATTCACTAAAGTAGAAGCATTCTTTTAAATTTATTTCAATTTCATAACAAATCATCACCATAATTGCAAATAACAGAGAATCAAAAGCAAATAACATGAAATATGCTGATATCCCATAGATAATTGAAAATATAGAGCATATTTAGAGTAAAAGAATGTCAAATTGACAAATATCATGCAAATTCATACAAATATCCATGAAATCCATGCAAACATCTACTTATAGGCACATCATTTGAATAAATATACAGTGTAGAAGAAAGAACAAGTTCATAGTGATCAATGATTAGAAGAATTGATCAAACTTTCAAATATATTAGCTATCTTTGGAAATAGAGTAGAATTAACCTCTCTGTGGAGTAAATTTATAGGAAACAATGCAATACTAGTCATCTAGACAAAAATAATACCCCTTGAAATGGAAAACAACATGTCACATCAACCTCTGAGTAATGTTAGACGATCATGACCTGATCAACGGAGACTTGGAGTCATCAACATATCCTAAGCTAATCGTACTTTACAAGATAATAAAGGTTTGTTTTGCAAATTTTTATGCATGTTGTTATGACTAACAATCATCATCAACAGGATTGAAAAATAGTGTTGGAATCTTGTGTAGTAGAATGTGATTGGATTTATAATTTGTGGTATGGCATGTAGGTGTCTTGGACCATAGTAAACCCATGATAGCAACCACATAAGGTTTGGTTGATGAATGGTTACTACGTCACAAATAGAGTACATTGTTGGAGTATGTATGGTAATGTAGGTCCACATGTGACATTATTAGTACATGAAACAAAAGTAGAGGATAGGTGGATGTTCTATGAAGTGGTCTTAATTACCATACGTTATAAGAAGCTTGTCAGTACTATCACACATTATGGTTTTGTCTTGGTGGTATTGTAGGAATACATGTTTCATTATTCAGGTATATTAGTTGAAAACTTACATCTAAGTCATGGTTAGATTATCTAGAGTAGTGAGAAGATTGTTTGTTTGAATAAGTCTCATGGGAATGACATTTGGCATGTTGATGTCATGGTAAAATCATAGTAAGGTTGTGTGAAATTTGGTATTCTACAAGTGATTATAGTGTTTAGTCAGGTGGGATTCTACAATAATGACTTGAGGTCACATCTAATCCATGGTATAGGTAAAATACATTGATGCAAAGGTGCTTGATGATGTCACAATGTTTTTAAGCATGTAGAGGTTATATACTGGAACTCTATAGATTGAGGAAGGTGAATAAGGAGACTTATTTTATTTGGATTATGTATTCATAAATTCATACAATTGTTAATTATTTGTTGCTACTAGGTTTTTTCCTAGAATGGTTTCCCAAGTTAAATCCTTGTGTCTCATGTGTATTAAGCAATGCATGATTTCATGTTCTTCCATAATGTTTTAAACTAATTGAGTTGAAATGATAACACAATTGTAACTTATTTCGGTTAATCTAAAGTTCTAGGTCAATTAGTTACTAGTCATAGTGGCTTAAATTCCCAAGCAGATTATACTTGAAGTAGACTTTGATGGTATGGAAAGAGGTAATTTGGGTTTAGTAGTGTTGATGGGTAGTTTACCATACTCACCAACTTAGGTAAATCATGGGTGCACATCACCTTTCTTAGAAGGAAATCAATCTTTTGGAAGGTAACCAAACTTCTCCAAGTTCTCTGTTACTAAGCCATGACCATGCAAGATAACTTAGTGACCATTGTATAGCTATTCCAATTCAAGAGGTTTGTAATGTCCCCTTCCTAAGCTTCATTAGTTTATTAACCATTAGCCTATTCCCTAGGGTTCCTGTGGGCTATTATGGTTTGGTTAAGGAATTTCATGGTTTGTGGAGTCTTGGTTGTCTTCTTTTGTATTGCTTATAGGTGTTGTTTGAGCTTAGTTCTTCACATGTTTCATGGTGACTCTTTCTGGGGATGTTTCACACACATGGTGTCTATTACTATTTTTAGCAGTCACCATGTTTTGACACCGACTTCAGCATTCAGTATTGGTTTCATCCTAACTTGGTCAGTTACGTCAAAAGATGCTTTGTCAATGTGTCGTCGGGATATGTTTTGATAATTTAAATAAATGCTTAAATATATTGTTATTTTATAAAATGTTTATTTAAAATAATTAAAGGGACAATTATGCTAGCAAATCAGAGGAAAAGGTGATGTATTAAATATAAGTTAAGTTATAACTTATATTAGGTGCCTAAAGTGGTATTCATGGGGAATTTTAAAATAAAACAAATTATTTTCTCCTAAATAAATCGTGGGTCTCTTGGAGGATATAAAAGGCGACTTTGAGCTTATTTGAACTTTATGCTATACTTTGATTTTGGAGAAAACTATTCATAGATTAAACATGGGTTCTTCCAAGAGCTTTGTGGAGATGGAAACCTTCACAGAGGACACCAGCTCTAGAGGTGAAAGATCTTCCAAGGTTGGTTGCTAACAGGTTCACTCAAAATATATGCTAGAGTTTAGTTTAGGAGATTACTTGATGCAGGCAAAGGGGTTTATTGTCAAATCTTTATGATTCTTTGAATAAAATTTGAGGAGAAGATTGTAGATTAGAAGGAGATCCATAAAGAAGACTTACCTTGTTGGGCTGTACTTCTTCCCTTGGCAGGTTATACCTCCTTTGGGACACAAGGGTTTATTGAATGAGATTTATTATATTTTACATGAGGGAGCTGATTGGAGTTGGAGTGCCTAGGTTGTTTGATCATTATCTAGCATGATTGGAATGAGAATACATTGTTGATGTTGTACAAACCCTTCCTTGTTGGTCATACCTGTACCAAGGGTGCGTGAGGTTTCTAGGCTAAATGCCTTAGCCTTTGTGGGATATTTCTTCACTATTGGAGGTGTCTAGGATGGAAATCACATGGGTCTCAAGAATTTGTGGTGTTTAAACATTTGTAAGGGTTTTCAAAGTCAAACAATTGTTGTTTCAATTTGTGACAGACTTGCAATATTTATATCAGCAAATGGGTATTTTCTTAATTTGATTGTTGGTGCTAGAACTTTATTTGGGTATTTCTAGTCTCCCTTGATATTATTATTGCCTTCGTATATAAGCATCTGGGTGTTGTTGAAATGCTTTATATTATTTATATATATGTCATGTGCAATGTAAAAATCATACGCAACAACAAACCATACACCAATCAACATCAAACAGAAAAACAAAAAAAATAGATCAGGGGTGTATTTTATAGTGGTATCAGACCACAAATGTGTCTTTCCATCCTATGCAGTTGAAGTGGTGTGAGCATGCAGTGATTTTCTTGAGTAATCAATCCTAGTAATCATTAGTATTATTTAAGAAGAAATAGATCAAACCTTAACCTTGAAGTCCCAACACATATTGATCCTTTTGTGGTGGTTGATAGGGTTGAGGTAAATATGGGTGACAAAGATCACACGTAATCAAACACAATGGATATCCTCAATGATCTTGCTAGATGACAATGAGATTTGTAATAGAATATGAATCAATTATGTGCCTTATTGACTCAGTAAATGATGGGTAATAATAATAACAACAATAACAATTGTGGTAATCAGGGTAATGGAAGAAATGGTGGTAATAATGGCAATGGAAGAAATGGTGGTGATAATGGAAATGGAAGAAATGATGGAAATGGGGATGGTTCAATCAATAATAGAGCTATAAATCAGTGTACTATGATTGGAACAACAAACACTAGGCCTCTTATGCCTAACTTTCCTTCACAGAATAAACCTCCAGTTGACAATGAACCAACATAGTAAGAGTTGCATGATCAAATCATGAGCGATTGGAGGGATTCAGGGGTTGAATTTTAGGTTGAGATGTCATTTCTTGACTATATGGATATTAGATTGAGACATAGATCTCATAGAGGTGGGGGTGGTAGACTACATAATTAGGAATTGCAAAAGAGCGTTAGTAAGTTATCTATTCCCTATTTTGATGGTTCTAGCAAAACTACAACTAGAGCTTGGGTGCATAGATTAGATACTTATTTTCAGCTCAATCCCATTCCTGGGGATGAATCCATTAAGTATGCATCTCTTCATTTGGATGGTAGTGCCTATGAATGGTGGCACAATGGAATGATCACACTAGGCGATGATCATATTGACTCTTATGCAGAGTTCACTCAGAGGTTGATTGATAGATTAACAAAAAAGATCCTGAATTGCAGTTTAAGGAATTGGCACATTGAAATACTGGGGTCCAATGGATACTTACATTTATGAGTTCAAGAGGTTATCTGTAGTTATGGTGACTGATATTTTTGAGAGGAGGTTGGTTGTTTTATTTATCGATGGGTTGTCTAATACTTTGAGAGGTTGGATTAAGGCCCTTAATCCACCTACTTCGTAGGATGCTCTAAAGAAAGCAAGAGACATGGAATATTCCACTACAAGGAACAAATTTCAATCCAAGGGTTTCTTGCATAAGAAAGACAAGGACAAGAAATATTTTCAAAAAGATTTCAATCAGCCCAAGAAGGTATCCTTGAGATTAGATAGTGAGCATCTCAATGAACTAAGAAGAAAGAGATTGTGTTTTAATTATAGAGAGCCTTTGGATCCAACACACAAGTGTGTTTCCCAAGCTAAGGAAAAATAGATTGAATATTTTTTAGCTGAAGAATTAGCAACTAAAGATTCAGACCAACATTTAGATTTGGAAGATATGGAGGTAGAGAGATCTTTCGATGAGTTAGAGAGTGATCTAGAAAATGAGAGCCCAGTAGCCCAACTCTGTAGAATTCAGAAAGAAGGATCATTTAGGATTCATGGAGTATTAGGAGGGTAGAGGATTGTCAGTCTCCTTGACACTTGAGCCACTCATAATTTCATTGATGAGGGGCTAGTTGCAAAATGGGGGCTTAAAACTAAAGAGTTTGAAATCTTCAAGGTGAGGATAGTAGATGGGTTCATTATTACCTATAAGAGGAATATCTCCAATTTGAGCATCTAACTAAGAAACTATGAGTTCCAAGCTGATTTTTATGTGATGAGTATGGTTGACATGGATGTGATCCTTGGTATGCAATGGCTTCATGCTATTGGTGAGTTCTATTTGAACCTATGTACTATGGAGATGAAGTTTGAGGTGGAATGAAGAAAATACATTCTCAAAGGTATGTTGAATGGTGGTTTGTGGGTGGTATCTTTTAGGAGAATGGAGAGGCTTATTAGGCATGATCAGGTTGAGTGGGCAACATAGTGTATAATCGTGCCTACGGTTTCAGAGCAGCAAAAGCAAAGTTATCACCACGACATTCAAGCTTTGTTGTCTAAGCACAACAAAGTGTTTAGTAGTATACCTCCTGAGAGGGGCATTGAGCATGTCATTGAGATGGAGGAGGGTCTTAAGCCCATGATTACAACACCATACATGCATCTAAAGAGGCATGAAGATGAGATTTAAAAAGCTATTAAGGAGTTGATTGATATGGGGCACATAAGGATGAGAAAGAGTCCTTTGCATCCTAGGTGGTGTTGGTTAAGAAAAAGGATGGGACAATGCACATGCATATTGACTATAGGACACTGGATAAGAAGACTATAAAAATAGGTATCCTATTCCATGCATAAATGAGCTTATTGATGAGTTACATGGTTCTTTCTACTTCTCCAAAATAGATTTGAGGTCAGGCTATCATCAAGTATTAGTCTAAGAGAAGGATGTGGAGAAGACAACATTAAGATGTCATTATGGGCATTTTGAGTTTCTAGTTATGTCTTTTGGATTAACCAATGCTCCTACCACTTTCTAGTCTTGTATGAATAGGGTATTCTGGAGTTAGCTCCATAAGTTTTTTCTCATAATCTTTGATGATATTTTGATATTCAGCAAGACATGGGAGGAGCACATGAGATACCTAGAGGAGGTATTGATTATCTTAGAGTGGGAATATTTATATGCCAAGGAGTCCAAGTGTGATTTTGGTATGACAAAGCTTCTCTACCTTGGCCATATCATTAGTTCTAAGGGTGTGAGAGTTGATCCTAAAAAGAGAAAATCAATTGTTGATTGGCCTCCCCCAACAAACCTTACACAACTCAAGGGGATATTTGGCCTTTGTGCCTTCTACAAGAGATTTGTTAAGGGATTTTCATAGGTGGTTGCCTCATTTACATATTTGACTAAGAAATGAGCCTTTTCTTGGTCAAATTTATCTTAGAAGTGTTTTGATTACTTGCCCAGTCCTAGCCGTACTAGATTTCTCCATACCTTTTGCATTGGAGTGTGATGCATTGGGGGAAGGGATAGGATCTATCTTGATGTAGAACAAACATCCTATTTCTTTTGAGTGAAGGAAGATAAGAGGTATTAAGAAGAGGTATTTAATTTATGACAGAGAGATGTTGGCCATTGTACATGCTTTGGCCAAGTTCAGACCATATCTTTTGGGAGGTAAATTCATTGTTAAAACCGACCACAATAGCCTCAAATACTTCATGAATCATTGGGATCTCAATGATAGGAAGAAAAAATGGGTAAGTAGATTGTAGGCTTATGACTTTGACATTGTGTATGTCAAAGGGAAGAAAAATGTGGTTGCCGATGCACTTTCTAGGAGACCTCATTTGTATGCTTTAGTGGAGATTACAATTGATTGGAGAGAGATGATTTCTGTTGAGTATGCAAAGGACTCTTGGGCATCGGGCATCATGGAGGGTACTATACAAGATGACAGGTATATTGTGATGAATGATTTGATTATTTATAAGGAGATGATTTATTTAGTACCTAACTCACAGCTTAAGGTGAATATTTTGAGGACATTCCATGATGCACCTATCGCTGGTCACCCGGGTTACTTCCAAACTTACAGGTAGTGTAGACACCTAAAATTGTCCATGTCTTGCAAGATCATCTTGTTGATACATTACTTAAGACATCTTATGGAATTTTGTCCTAGGTCCCTTACATAATCCCTCCATCACCTAATTAGTTAAATAAATTTTATTTATTTAACTAATTCCCATCGTAATCCATTTTTAATCCAATTCATCCCACTAGCCAATTAATTAAATAAATCCCATTTATTTAATTAATTTCCCACCTTTCCTCTAATTTAAATAAATAAAATATTTATTTAAATTAGCCTTCTAACATTTTCCAACTAATTTAAATAAAATATTTGAATTAGTCCTCACCTTCAACCTCATTCCAACACATGTCCCATACTACAACCATACTAAAACTTTCATTTAATGCTTTTCACCTTTCCAACTAATTTAAAAAAATTTATTATTTAAATTTGGTCAGCTCTATTCTTATCAGCACACTTGTCATTCCACTATCTTTTATTAAATGAATGGGCCTTGAAGGAATCACCTTTTAATCCTAGCCATCAATCATTATCACTCCTTTTCTATAAATCAAGCTTCACCCAAGCCATTTAGATGCATCCATCTTCAAGCAACATCATGCTGTCAAAATAACTCTAGAGCTCCATTCTTATCATCTTCTATCTATCGTTATGCTGCAGAAATCATGAGCAATCAACATATTCATCATCCATCTCTCTTCATCTAGAACATAGCTAGTAGATTAGGGTGCATCTACTCCATTCTATTGAGTGTTGAAAACTTGGTTTGAAGGTAAAAGGTATTGGGTTTATTGTATTATCATTCTATTTACCTTTCCACCATTTTTTCATTCACAAGCAAATCCAAGAAAGGTTTACTTGGAAAGGTCTCAAGAATGAAGTCCTTAAGTATGTTCATGAATGTCCCACATGCCAACTTAACAAGCATGAGCACACATATCCGGCTAGTTTGTTGCAACCCCTACATATTCCCAAGCAGAAATGGGAATGTATCTCTATGGATTTCGTTATTGGGCTTTCCAAGGTGCAGTGTGAGGATTGCATATATGTTGTTGTAGACCATTTGAAAAAGTTTGCCCATTTCTTTTCTATTTCAATAGCATATAAAGCAGCACAGGTGGCTGATTTATTTTTTAGAGAGGTATTCAGATTACATAGAATGCCCAGGAGCATAGTTAGTGATAGGGACAACAAGTTCATGAGCCTTTTCTAGTAAGAACATTTTAGATTGAGTGGGACTGAGCTCACTCCTAGTACCTCCTATCATCCACAGACAGATGGACAGACTGAGATTGTGAACAAGTGGGTGGATGGGTATTTATGTAACTACATTTCAAGGTATCAGATGACATGGGTAATATGGTTGCACCTTGGTGAGTAAATTTTTATAATTCTACTTACCATATGTCTATCAAGATGTCACCATTCATGGCATTGTACAATTATGATGGCCTTAGTTTCCTTGACTTGTTATTTAGGATAGAAGAGTGCCTAAGGCAAGGGTTTTTCTCCAAGAGAGTCAAGACATTATGAAATCACTAAAGGAGAACTTGTACCAAGCACACAATCAACAAAAGCTTTATATTGATTAGCATCATGTTGAGAAAACTTTTGAGGTTGGTGACATGGTTTATCTAAGGTTGCGGCGCTACAGATAGTCCACTCTTAAGAAGAGTATGTTGAAGAAGCTGAAGCCACTATTCTATGGTCCTTTTAGGATATCCAAGCGAGTTGGAGAGGTGGCTTATGAGCTTGAGTTGCTGGTAGATAGTAGAGTACACAATGTCTTTCATGTCTCTCACCTTAAAAAGGCACTTGGACGTAATGTGGTTCCCTCTCCTGAGTTTCCACCATTGGACGAGGAGGGGAAACTCATCTTAGTTCTAGAGGCTATCATTGACACTAGGGAGCATAAACTACGAAGGACTTGTTGATGATTGTTTTTACACACTCATAACAAAAGTTAAAATTCATAAATGAACGTAACTATCTTGAAAGATACGAAGAAATCAACTAAGATTACTTGATCCCAAGTTTCCTTATTGGTCAAGTCTTGACCTGTTGGACCATTCAATAGGTTATTATGAAGCTGTAATATGCAAGGGGCCTTACGTGATTTAAAGTGGGTTTGTGACTTATTGGACTCCTATTATGCAAACTAATACAAATATCAACTTTCTAATCATTCATTTGCATAAAATCATTACTGTACCTCAAAGCCTTATATGGTTTATATTCAAATGTGCTTTGCTTTTCAACTATTTATGAAGATTATCAAATATCAACTTATTGCTCTTAAACTCCCTCAAATGTCAGATAATCTCCTTTGGATTTCAACATTTAAGCTAAGTATTTCAGAATTGTTGGGAAAAGTTAGAGAAATTTAAATCTACCATCATTCACTATAGGATCTAAACATTTTGTTATGCACATAGTAAGAAATACAGTGAATTTAATTAACTCAGCAGATCCAATTATTAAATGCAAATGTTCTAAATATTTTCACAAACAAGCATTCAAGATTACAAGCTTTTAGAGAAACTATTTCAAATATAACGAAGAGCTAGAAGACACTCAGAAAATAGATGCAGACTTCTAGATTCATTTATGTTTAAAACACATAGTCATGTATGGTTTACAATGTATGTATGACTCCTAGCTTTATTAATCAAAATTCACAAAAACTCACAATGCTTTATAGATACAGTAAGAAAGCTGGTTGTTTCCACGCATTCCTTAATGTAGACATAGGCGACCTCCTCTAAGCTAAAATACTTCTTCTATTCAATGTTTCAGGCCAATTATAATTGCTATGCTATTTTCTATAAATCCCTGTGTAAAATAATATACAAGTAGCATGCTCCTTATATAGAATTTGAATTTTTCCCATGCTGCGGTTACAACTTCCATTCCATGGTTACAACCTCCACTCCATGGTTAAGGTCCTTTTATTATTGACCATGTTGATAACTGAGAGGGGGGGGTGAATTAGTTATCCTAATTATTTCCCTTTTTGAACTTTATTGTTAATTAATGCAGCATTGAATCAAACACAAAAACATTGCCATGAAATAAGAAACACATGACACAGTATTTTTGACGTGGAAACCCTGTTAAGGGAGAAAACCACGGGGTGATTAACCCAAAAATTATTCTCTGTTAGAAGAATAGGAAATTACAAAAATGGCACTTGCCAATTAGGGCTCACTGCCTGAGCACACTGCTCACAAAGAGGCCCACTACCTACAAGGAGACACACTGTCTACAAAGTGATAAGAATCACAGTCTTGAACTGATTGGAAGCATCTGCATATGCTGGAGTTTAGTTCCGGTTAGGCTCAGTACACTGATCTGCTGCACTTCATCTTTCCTCTGTTCTTTATTCTGCTATCCTTTCACATACCGGATCTTTCTTGCTACTTCTGCTCTGTTCTGCACTTATTCGCATATACCTTCACACAATCACACACTTCACAACTAAATCCATCCTCTATATATATCCGCACAAGTAATTTCATCACCTTTCTAGTCGGCATCCGGAACAGTCTAGTTTCTTACAAACTCTGTTCTGTCGGCTGAATCCTTGCTCACCAAGCAATGCGGATCAAGCATATACTTGTAGATATCATTAATCATGTCAGCCAAACATGATTCATACCTTCACAACCTTTATCATCAACAGTAACACATCCGGAAAGTAGTCTGATACTCTGTCAGTCAGTTCTTCCTCTGTTTTCACTGTCTCTCAGGAATCCGGTACTCAACTATTCATATCTTTTTCCTTGTCCATCACCGGAGGCTAAATCCTTGGAATATACCACTCAAGGTAGTCCTCTTGACTTCCCCAAATCCGCACTGCACCAAGACACTTCCTCTGAGAGATCCGGACCAATCTGTCGGACCTTGCCACATGCTCTGTTCTTGTTCACCGGACCACAACAATCTTTATTCTGACTTCCGGTAGAGACACACCATGACTTGTGGATATGTGGGATGACCTTTGTTGCCATCAATGACAACAACCATGAATCCATATAGTGTCTCTTGCCAACAGACCAATGGTGTGCCTCTATTTCATAACCGTGTGCCAATCCACTACTTGGCATCTTTTCCTCTCAAAGGATGCTCTTAGAATCTTTGACAAATAAGATTCCCCCTTTTAGGCGACCTTTTCCCACCAAGGCTCTTTATTAGGTTTCCTCTCAAGATTCTTTGCTCCTACCTTTTCACTTTTTCATATATTTCTTGAAATTGCCAATCACACCCTCCACAAAGGTGCAGTCCCCTCCTGGACTTTTTGCTAAAATGTATTCTTGCATCATCACCTTTTCTTTCAATTCCTTTTCTTCATTATCCAAGTTTTCTCTTCTTTTCTTGTACTTCTTTATTTTAGCCTTCTCTTCCATCAATGTATCCATCATTTGCTTGCTGAGGATTGCATCAGGATTTTCTATACAGGGTGTGAATATGGCCCTGAACTCTGTCAAGGCTCTATCTAAATCATAGGCCGGTACCTCTGCACATTCATGTTACAAGAGCCTTTCTATGATTCTCCTGTGCATTTTTATCGTTTCTCCTGCTCCTTTTACCAGTTCCTACATGACTATTGCATTTCTTTTGAGGTTATCCTCTTCAAATTTGATCTCCAAAATTGTCCTTAGCACTTGATTTGCTAATGTGACACTGAGTGCCCCTTTGTTTATCAATTCCTCTGCCCTTCTGTCAATTTCAGTCAATTGTTCAATTTCAGATCTGCACTTTTCTGCCCTTGTTTGACAATTATTTATTAACACCATACACTTGTCCTTCTCTTCTGTGGCCACTTTCTAGCTCTTCACAGCTTGCCTTATGGTTTGTTCGCCTTCTTGCAAAAAATCATGAAACCATTCATCAAAAATATTGGCCTTAAACCTTTTATTTTCCATGTCCTGCACTTCCTCTTTAGATACTATGTTAGCAGGTAAGTCAGGTACTGTGGCGCTGGGGTCAAATATCCCCTTAATGAATTGCTGGAGTTGGACAATGTGTCCTTTCAATATCTCCGTCTTATTTTTGTCTTTCCTCAGCATTTTTGCTGTCACCTGGTTCATATCTGCACAGTTTCTACAGCAGCAGATTTGGCTTTACTAACTTCTGATTCCTGCAACCTCTCTCCAGCCAATTCTCTTTTTACTCTGATAAAGGTTTGTCATGGTTCTACTGATGTGGAGGCACTGGCTATATTTCCTAGCTTTTCTTTTACCTCCTGTGCTCCAATCACATCAACCAGTTTAGAAGTTTCCCTTTTTGACAAACCTATGGGAATTGCCCTCATGATTGATGGTCCTGCTGCCTCTTTTGCAGCCTATGCTTCCTCTGCACTAATCTCATGGCTCATACACTTTGCATCAACAAAAGTTTGAGATGCCACTGCTACTGTTATGCCTAAAGCATATGGATCCATCAGTGTAGCATTTTTGTTCTTTTCCATAATCCTTGCCTCTACAACTTTCCTCTTCTTCTCATAGAAACATTGCAAGTCCTCATTGGGCTCTGCTTTTCTCTTCCTTCCCTTCTTTGGGAATGTAACCTCTTTTCCTTCAGCCTTGAGTTCTTCTATCCTATCCTTAAGCCATGTTTTTGAAAAAAGTATCACAGGCTTTGTCAAAATATCCAATGATGTGTTCCAAGGCTTTGACTAATCAGGCTCTGTAATGGGAGCCAGCCTAGCCTGTGCATAACTCTGGTGCAACAATTTGTCATCCTCATGAACCTCTGGGGGAACATAGATATTACCAATAGACTTCATTTGTTCAATAGTCAATCTCTTATGAGCTCTCTTTCTTACTTCCAAGTCACTCTTGCAGTCAGCCCAGAAATCATCAATATGCACTTGGTGTTTGTACTTCTTGTCAACAAAGTTTAGAATTCTGTGAAATGGATCAAACTTTCTAGCCAAATCAAATTCCTAGAACCCATAATACCTTAGCTCTTGTTCTAAACAAGTTGCAGCATCCTCACTGATATAGGAATACCTGCCAATGGCCCAAGGTAATCTTACATTTCCCCTGCCATTAAACTTCCTTTTGTACATCCTGAAAGCATTTAAATTCTATCTTGAAAACTCCAAGACAATCAGTTTGTCAGAAGGGTATCTTAGGAGCATAAATGGCCTCCCCTCAAGTCCTTCAGTTCTTATGTATGAAAATTGTTCAAACTGTATAAACTACAAACAATGCAATCTAATTATGCATTCAACCTCTTTAGACAACCTTTTTATCTAGTTCCTCATTTAGTACTCTCAACATGTAGGTATAGAAAACATCATTAACCAGAGCAAATTTCCTCAAGGCATTCTCTTCTTGTAATTCTGGGTAGTGTTCATACACCAACCTCTGCTCAGGACCATTCCCTAGAACACCAACTCTTTCTAGTCCATGTATGTGTGGTCTAATCTCTCTAGCACCAGAGTATAATATATAGGAAGACATAAAAAAGGGTAAGCCTTTCTGCTGTCTCATCATAGCCTGCCTCCATATGGTTGTACTTATGTCTTTGACCCAATGAATTGGTCCTTGTTTCTTCTCCCCTGTTCTCAGGTATTCTATGACAGTGAACATCCAAGGCTCACATTTGGTGCCATCCCTCAACGCAACCACTCTGCTCAGCATAGTAATCATCAAATATATCTCCTCCCTAAAATGTATCCTCAGTAGATTTTTAGGAATTCTAGCCACTGCCTTTGGTTTGTTCTCTGGACTATACTAGTGGCAAAATATTTTACCCTTACAGTCTCCATCATTTGTGTAGAAACTCTTGTTATACTGATCAATATCAATATTTGTCATCTTATCAGTGATCTCCAATCCAAAAGTCCTTGCAATCCCCTCAGCAGTCAGATTAGTAATTAATCTGTCATGTAGCATTACCTTCCTTGTATTAGGGTCATACAAGATTACACAGTCTAGGCATAGATCTTTTGCCTCCATAGCCAGAGGAAACCCTGCAGCTCTATATAGTTCACTATCCCAGATACATTTCATATCTGGTGAGGCATCTGCAGCAGTGATTTTCTTCAGTACACCCTCTGCATCATAAGTTCCTATGTTTGTATCAATACCCATTCCGCTTGTACCAATCAGGGTTGGACAACCTCTGTATATCAGCAATTCCTCTTTTTTCTACTTCCTTCCTTGGTTTTCTCTCTTTCTTTACTTCGTCCCTAGAGTCTTTCTTCTATTTAGGGACCATCCTGTAGAAGTATACATGTCTCAATTTTCATTTCTATTTCATATCTAGGGTTTTACTTTGAATATCCATTTTCTACCATTAACCCTAACTTGTTTGTTTTTTTCTGTTATTTTACCCTTAAATGGACTAAGCTCTGTTTAGCTAATTAGTAGTTAAAACAGTAATTTCAACAAATGCATGCATTTGGAAAGTGAAATTACTGGAATTAACAATTGTGCTTTACCATTCAAAAATTAAATGGGGTTCCAAGATAAATACCTGTTTTTGTGACCGTTTAACCCTTGATGTTGACTTACTTTACCTTTCGCTTTCACCCAGCAACTGTAACCCTATTAATCCGGTAAATTATGTTCAATTTTACCGTGACAACACCTTTTCTCCAAATTTCAATGTTAATAATATATCTCGACAGCAAAATAACAACAATTCTGCCCTAACCCTCATTAAATTCCACTTGATTGAGTATTGAACTCACATTATTTACAGTAATTAATGCGTTGCGACCTTCGGCTTTCCTTTTTTAGTGTTTGAGTTTTTTAAACTTTTGACCATTAGCTTATTTAAACATGCACTTTCTTTTGTATATCTCGTTGTATGTTTTCCTTGTATCTCTTCATTGTATCTTCGAACATACAATCATTTTGTGTAAAGAACCAACTAACGCTTTTGCCTTTTCCGCTTTCCGTACCTTTTTGTATCTTTTGGTTTGTATAACTTGTTTGTATATTTTGTTGTATAAGCGCATATACAAACACCCTATACATTTATTTCCTTACCTTTTCTCCTCTGGGGTGTGTATGATCCTTTGTATATCAATATGGTACATTTAAATGTACAAATGCCAAATATACAGACTTTTTGTTATTAAATTCTTTTTGACATCCGGAGCATGCATATTAGTTTGTATATCAGATATACATTGTAAACATACAAAACTAACATACAACTGGTGGGGCCCACTTTACCTTTCAAACTTATGCCTTCCCGCGATGCATATAACTCAATGTATCCCTTCATATATAATTCAGACGCAATGCATTGAATTAACTATATTTTAATCTCTTTGAGTTCTGGTTTGTATAAAGTGCAATGTACATCAGAGTTGTATATAAGGAATGTACAACCCGTATACATTAACTTCATTATCTTTGATAACTTTTCATGTTCGTGCTTTGTATAAATCAATGCATCATGAAATATATTTTAAGTCCAAATACATCATTTATACCATATTTCAATTTACTTTCAATTCTACTTTGTATATAAACAACAATGTATATAACCGAACATACATATACATTGCGCGAAATATACAACAAATATGCCAACTTTAACATCTTTCTCAATTCCATGCTATGTATGTCTTGTTGTATATTTACCTTGTACATTTTTCATTTGGTGAATATACAAACCAAAATATACATAGCGGACTTCAATTGTTTATTTGTCTCAACCTTAACTTTTCGGGTCTGACCTGTATGTATGTAGAAAAAGCATTATCACAGGATGTATATAAGTATAAAATTATATAAGACCCGATTACCTTCTTGTTTTGTGACTAACACAAAACCCGATAAACAAACATACTTGTATTTTTTAATAACATTTCAACTCCGCGATGTATATTACTTTTTGTATATCATGATTGTATATTTTGTATCCGCCAAATATACAAGTGCCAAACATACATCTATTATACCAACTTTAATACCCTTTTCAATTCCGTGATGTCTACAATCCCTTGTATATTTACTTGTATGTCTTCCATTTGCTAAATATACAAGCTAGAATATACACAGTGGAATTCAACGTGTATACACTCTAACCTAACTTCCTTCAGGTCCACCTTGTATGTATGTATAAAACATTTCTTAAATGCATGCAAGGAAAAAGCAACAAACAAAGGAAACCCGACGACCTCCACAAAAGCATGATATACAAATGTATTTGTATATGAAACGACCTTGCATATACAAAAGAACTTTGTATATACAAGGCGCAAACCCACTAATTGTACATTTACCAAAACAACAATAACTTGCAAAATACAGTGAATTTCAAAAAAATTCAAAAAGCAACCCTTGTTTATTTTCAACAAGGAATTCACCTGTACTCTGTCCTGGTACTCAAATGCAAATTTTCCACTATTTCTAACAAGGCCTGAATTTCCAGCCCCTCTTTCCCTTTACCGCCAAGCAAACCACACCAACAAGCAAAGCAAACCAACATCAGCATGGGTCCTCATTTTGCTAAGGAGTAAAATGGGGCATGTTGTGAACATCACAACAGGACTATCAGGGAGTATCTAGTTAAGTGGAAGAATTTACCGGTTGAGGATGCTAATTGGGAGAATGAGCAAATTTTACAGCATACAGATTTGCAATTACTTGAGGACAAGCAATTTTGGGGAGGAGGGACTGTAATGTCCCCTTCCTAAGCTTTGTTAGTTTATTGACTATTAGCCTATTCCCTGGGGTTCCCGTAGGCTATTACGGTTTGGTTAAGGAATTCCATGGTTTGTCGAGGCTTGATTATATTATTTTGGATTTCTTTCAAGTATTGTTTGAGCTCAATTCTTCAGATGTTCCGTGGTGACTCTTTCTAGGGATGTTTCAGAGACATGGTTCATGTTTACTATTTTTTAGTAGTCACTGTGTTCTGATATTGACTTTAGCATTGAGTATCGATTTCACCCTGGCTTGGTCAGTTATGTCAGAAGTTGCTTCATTAGTGTGTCTTTAGGATATGTTTTGATAATTTAAATAAATGCTTAAATATAATGTTATTTTATAAAGTATTTTATTTAAAATAATTAAAGGGATTGTTGTGCTAGCTCTTAGGAGAAATAAGGTGATGTATCAAATATAAGTTAAGTTATAACTTATATTGGGTGCCTAAAGTGGTATTCATGGGGAAATACAAAAATAAAACAAATTCTTTTCCCCTAAAGAAATCATGGGTCTCTTGGAGGATATAAAAGGTGACTATGAGATCATTTGAACTTTATGCTATACTTTGATTTTGGAGCAAATTATTCATAGATTGAATAGGTTCTTCCAACAACTTTGTGGAGATGAAAACCTTCACAGAGGACACCAACTGTAGAGGTGAAAGATCTTCCAAGGTTGGTTGTTGATAGGTTCAGTCAAAATATGTGTTGGAGTTTGTTGTAGGAGATTACTTGATGTAGGCAAAGGGGTTTATTGTTAAATTCTTTGTGATTCTTTGAATAAAGATTTGAAGAGAAGATTGTAGATTCAAAGGGGAGTGGTGAAGAAGACTTACCTTGTTAGGCCGTACTTCTTCCCTTGGCAAGTCGTACCTCCTTTGGGATGCAAGGGTTTATTGAATGAGATTTATTGCATTTTAGATGAGGGAGATGATTGCAGTTAGGGTGCCTAGTTTGTTTAATCATTCTTTGGCATGATTGAAAAGAGAATACGTTGTTGTAAAAACCCTTCCTTGCTATCATACTTGTACCAGGGGTGCGTGAGGTTTCTAGGCTAAGTGTCTTAGCCTTTTTGGGATATTTATTCACTAATGGAGGACTCTAGGATGGATTTGAAATGGGTCTAAAAAATTTGTGGTGTTTAGACATTTGTAAGTGTTCTCAAAGTCAAAAAATTGTTGTTTCAATTTGTAACAGACCTACAATATTTATATCAGCAAATGGGTACATGTTCTTAATTTGATGTTTGAGCCAAAACTTTATTTGGGTATTGCTAGTCTCCCTTGCTATTGTTATTTCCTTCATATCTAAGCATCTAAGTGTTGTTGAAATACTTTATGTTATTTATATATGTCATGTGCAATGAAAACTCATACGCAACAACAAACCATAAACCATTCAACATCAAACAAAAAAATAGAAAAAATAGAACAGGGGTGTATGTAACAAGGTTTATGGTGTTTCTAAGTACATCAATAAAAACATGTAGTTAATTGCACAAATGATTAGCAATTTTATAAATAGTATTGTTGTCTCTCAGAATTGCACCCTTGCTGAGTTATAGAACTTGGCAATCTGGAGAAACATGGGATCTTTCCAGCCCTGTGGGTCACCTATGATGGAAAGAACCTCCGGAGAAGGCCAACTTCCTAGATAGTTATCACCTAGAAACTACTAGACTAATGTCTTTGCAGGGAAAAGAGTAATAAGGATTACAAGAAAATGAAACATATTATCTAAGGTGATGCACAAAAATGGTTATCAGAGACTACACAAGTGACTAACATGCTATAGAACCAATAATAATAAGGTTCTCATACACAACCCAGTAAATCATAATATTTGTATCATCAATTTATAAGAAGGATAAATAACAACAGTTCTGTGGAGGAGAAAGATGTTTTCTCAGTACTCAAAAACTGATTCTTATCATAGCACATCTCACAACTTGCAAAAATATATGTATCCCTGCATAAAGGCACCAACATGAAATACAATCCCAAGGACAAAGAACATCACAAGGATCTATACTAACACTAAGGACACACAATACCAGAAGAAATGGGAAGGTATAAACTATTTATTACTGCTAAAAAGGTGTTACAATGTTGTATTACTCTGAAAATGGATTACAAAACTATTCACTTCTACAAAAGAACTCAAAAATTACAAAATACAGTGTAGTGAATAGACATAACTACTAAATAATGAACAAGGAAGAAGACTATATACTTCCAAAACAACTTGTAACAAGATAAGCATGAGCAACATCCATTTTCGTGCATCTCATAAATGCCCTCAAAATATCTATCTAAAGTCCTCTAAAGTGGGGCTCTTAATGAGGAAAAAGTTAGGGCATGTCATCACTAATCATAAAAGCACCTAAAAATGCCTTTAAATGCTCTTTAAGGCTACTGAAAACAAGTAAAATATCTCAATAACTCCCCAACCTATTTGTCAACCTCCCCTGTAGCATCATAAATGTCTGATATTTTCACAATAAATGACAAATACACATTATTTTCTGCATCTAATTAACATTGACCAAGTGGTTTATAATTACACGACTTAGTTAATGTTTTACAATCCAAATTTATTACAAACCTATGTAAAAATAATGGCATTTAGGACATAACATTAATTTCCCAATTTTGCATAGTTTGGGGACAAATTAAATGTTGTGAAAGAATGACAAAGTAATCGACGAGACTTACTTTACAATGTGTGATAAATCTGCCTATTATTTCCCTTTTGCATTTTTATTACAAATGATAAAGTAATTCATAATTTATTACTTTATCGTTCATTTACAACATCTAATCTATCCCTAGATTATGCAAAAATGACATAAAAACACCTTGATAGCACCTAGGCAAAAACAACATGACTCTCCATACATGAAAAAAGATTGCCTCCTCATACACTTGCATCATCATGATGCATCTCATGGCTACATCAAAACACCTTACATCATTACTCACATCTCTATCCATGGTCTTGATACAAACACCATGACATGTTACATTAGTCATTCATCATATTTTACAAGGCATCCAAATGACTCCATATGCAATATTTACAATTCCTTATAAACATCATCATACTCACCATGAAAACATACCAACACATACCTTTTATAGAATATAAGGCATTTGACCCCCTTAGATTCATAATATTTTTTGACTTTAGCAAAAATTAAAGGGACTATCATTAGGTTTTAAGATATTAGCAAGTCTTGACCACATCCTTTGGATGGTTGTAATGATTTTAATTTGTAAGTCAAAAAGCAAAATGATGAAGACTCACCCTAATCCATCGATCAAAAATAAGGAAAGAACCCTAATTTTTCATTTTACACATTTTACCTTGATTTCATTTTGGACGACTTCCTCCCTAGCCACCTTCTTCTGCTAGGGTTTGGACGCCCAATTTGCATTGTTTTTGGTCAATTCTAGGTTGATTTTGGCCAATTTTTTGAGTAACATGCAAGGTAAGTTCCCTCTGAGACTTTGACCTTTGGTAGTCGATTCTGGGCTAATTTTGGGCTTCCATGATCGCATTTTAGACTATTTTCTCATGCATCTTTTGAGGATTTATGTGGCCGACCATTCTACATTGTGTTTTGACTATTGTGGCTATCTGAGGAGTCACCTTCAGGGAAAATTTGAGAGTTTCAAAACTAGAATCGACAGAAAAAGAGAGGTAAATCGTTTATACTCTTGACCTCTCCTCATTTTCTGAGTTTTCACCTTTGCATTTCGCTGCCAAAGGCAGTGATTTTGAGGCATTTCTAAGTATTTTATTTGAAATGAGTTTGAAAAAAAAATTCACTTTCTCTATAGCTTGCTATTAGCTGAACTCCGTCTATGTAAGGCGTTTGCTTGAAAGGATTATATACTCTATTTTCTCCACAAACCCCTAACACTATCACAGTCCATCATGATAACAAAAGTCAAAACTACATTCATAGTGTAGAACCCTCATTATTGATTGTGACTAATGCATCAGACCTTGTGAATATTGATACAAAAACCTATGGCACTATTTATGTTATAGATATCTCTAGATTTAACAACCTGAGATAACAACCTTTATTACATTCTATATGATACTGAGTAGAGATTGTTACCATACTTCTATCTTGCAAGAAAAACATAGCTACCTCTACATTCTATGATGACTGTTGTCTGATATGGGTGTTTTATGTTGTCTTTCATGGCTTCCAAGACTCTGTTTCCATTCTTATTCATGTGAATCTCTGGAGGATCTTCATGTATTTTTCTTCCTTCTATAGTGTTTATCCTCCTAAACTGAGGTTTCATTATCTCCTTTAATGTAGACAGATTTATAAAAATTATACCCATTTCTTTGAATTATCACCTCCTCCCTTGTCAAGGATTATACATATTCCTTCAACTATAACAAGGATACAAATTTTACAACGCTCCTAAGGAATGTAGCAGTAAATAGAGAATTGAAAAGGATAGGTCACGAGGTGTTTAAGACTTTAGGAAGGAGTGCTACCCTCATGAACTGTATACTTCTATGGCATGCTAACTATCATCTTCATAACAATCCTTCATTGTTCATACAGTCTTTGTGACTATTTTTATTTTTTGCTGTTCTGTTTCCCCAAAGCTCTGATATCTTCTCAACTTCTTATGTCTTCCCTATACTACATCACTTACTGAGATTTACTATCTCCTGGCTACAATAAGAACAATGCACAAGCTACTTGATTGTTGATAGATAGTAGAGGATTGTCCTCTAACCTATCCTCTAACTATTCTTTACGACCCTTATGATTGTTATAGTCATTTACTTAATAGTCATCTTGTGCTCAATCTTTAAAACTGCCTTCATTGTCTTTGCACATTTGTTACTGTGCTGGTCATCTCAAAGGCTCCTAGGGTGTGTGACAACTTTTCAAGACTCTCCATACCTTTCATAGACTGCTCTTAATCATAGATGAGTGTTTGGTGCTCCACTATTTATCTCTAAGGCACATGACTATATCTTCACTTGTTGAAATGTGATTTCATTTATGCATAGAGAGCATGATGTCTTTAAGATAAAATGATGTATTGTTCTTTCAATTCTGTAGTGGAATTTACTCTATTTTAATGCTGCTCCAATCTATGATGTCTTTTCAAGCATATTGTTGTTCCAAATGGATTTACACATGATGTTCATCCACTCAAATCTTATGCAGATCACTGTGTCTTCTCTGCTTGAGATTGAAATGTTGTTCTTTCTTTTAAGTCTATTGACTATTTCTTTTAACATTCTACTACATATATGAAGTACCAATTATTTTTTCTATAGTAGATGTATTCATGGCTCATACTTGTACAATTAATCATGAGTTCATGTACCTTTCATTTGTTGCTCTCTCTTAATAGTTGACTGTTCTTAGCATGCAATCATTCTGAGCACAAGATGTCGTTTCTAGTTTATCTCTGACAGATGGATTTCTTGGACAATCATTTAACTATTCTGAACTATCTGATGCTACAGTTAATGATATGACCATCCCTATTCCTTATTGCATATACCACTATCTTTTTGTTGTAGCATTCATGCACTTCCTGTGACTTTACATCTTTGGCACATGCTATGATTACTCAGATTCTTATGATATTTGTATCTTTAACATTTCAATATGAATCTATATACATTTTTCTATTATACATACATACCCTATAGTATCTTTTAAAATAGACAAAACTATATAGATTAGACTATCCTTTGACTGTTGATACTACATGACTATTAGCTTGTTTGTGAGAAAAGACTACTATTCTATCCTTTATCTATTGTTTCTTTTTGAAACACTATGACTACCCTTATCTCTTCCTAGTGCCTTTCATTTTGTCTAGACAATTCTCTTATGACTATTCCTCATCTCCCTGGTAGTCTGTCTTGCATTTGTATATTGCATATGAAATGTTCTATAAGGACTATGAGTTGGGCTCAACCCTTGTGGGAGCCACATTTCCTCCACTCATAATATAACTTGATGAATCAAATGGAAACATAATTACGCCTGTATCTGCACATGAAGCAAACTTGTTAGAAAATAAATGCATATTTTGGATGTGTTTGATGGCTTGATTGTTCTCTCGGACATCCAAGGTATACATTTCTTGTTTAATGCATTTGATAATTAGTCTATACATGCATAGGTATCTTGTTCATGTATGGTTTGGGACCATTCATTGCTTAGAGCATTGCTCTAACACCATTGTTTTTTGCCAGATGCAGGAACTAGAGATGACATGAAACTAGGAAGGACAAAGGCAACTTGGGGCAACAGGACAACATACCAGAACCAGAACCAGTCATTCTCAGGCAATGACTAGCCTCTAAGCTTACATGCACATTTATTTACATTTACTTATTCATGTATAGAATGTTTCTTCAATTTCATTGAATAAGAAGGTTAATCTCACGGCTTGTGTGAGATAATGTACATTTTACATTCAAAAAAGATTATTTATTCTTCAAAAAAGATTTGGATAAATCTTTCTTATGTTACATGGACTTGGATAAATGCAGTAAACTAATAATCATAATCTCTTGAATTATTTCATTTATGCACTTGAATGTAATGTATGAAGGATTAGATGAAATGTACCTTTTAAGTTTTGAATCAAAACTCTACCTGAATGAGCTACAGTGAATTTAGGTAACATTTTTGGTGATATCTGCTATATTTTTGCCTGCTAAACATTAGACTGGTTGACTAAAGCTTATCCATTGGGCATAGAGTCACTCATACTTGACAAAAACTAAAAACATTTATTTCCATTGTTGCAACTCACTTTAAACTGCAATCTGTTCTAATCCATCAAATGCATGGGTATGGTTGGTGATAGTGAACCAACAAAAATCACTGTAATTAATGATATGCATCTACTTGATGAGTTAGAAGGGGATGACGAACAAGAACACCTCTTTAGCAAACTGTCATGATTTATTACAGGTCTATGAGGGGGACATGTATGATGTGTGACAATAAATCCATGTATTCACTATTTCATATGATGGTTGTCTATACATATAGTTGTAGTACATTACAATAGTTTCACCTCTTGCACATAACCAAACCTAGGAACAACTAACAACTATGTAGAAACATACTTAGGGAAATGAAAACTACATCCACTCTACTATGCAACATCACTTATTTAACAACAAAAACTTCATGAAATATGTACAAACATGAAAGATCCTACCTCAGAAGCAGTGTTTGAAGTGAATCCCATTGACTAGGATTGGCTCAATGTCACCATCCAGCCTAGACAACTAGAAGGCATTATGCTGTTTGCATTATGAAACAATATAGGGTCCACTCCAAAAAGCATCAAACTTAGAGTGGTTTCCAGGTTTTCTTTTCAACACATCCCATTTCAGCACTATTTCACCCTCTTGGAATATTCTTAGAGATGCTTTTTTGTGAAATGACCTCTTCATTTGAGCTTGATGATGCTCTATGTTCCTCATGGCATCATTCCTAGTCTCTTTAAGCTCAACTAGTTGAGCTAGCCTTACTATCATAGGGCCTTCTTCTAGCATGTCCAGCTGATTCACCAAATCAAGTGCTAGTAAATCAAGTATGATAGGAAGCCTTGCTTCCTTGCCATACACCAACATGAAAAGTGAATGCCTTGTTGACCATTTTGTGGTAATTCTGTCAGCCCATAATGGTGACTTTAACTGTGTATGTCAGGCTCTCTGGTTACCCTCCATGGTCTTCTTGATAATTCTGATCAAGTTCTTATTGGTGGATTTTGCTTGGTGATTGCCTTGAGGATAGTAATTAGAGGATGTATTGAGATAAATACCATTTTTTATAGCCCAATCAGAGATTCTAAAACTAACAAAGGCAAGGGCATTTTCTAAAATAATGGACTTAGGTGCTCCAAATCTGATGACCAGCTCTTCATAAAAATTTAGAACAACAAACTCATTAGCTTCCTTAAGTGCGACTACTTCAGTCCACTTAGTGAAATAATCAGTGGTTGTAAGAACCCACTTATGGCCAGCACTGGATGAAGGGTTTATAACCCCAATAAAATCTAATCCCCACCTCATAAAGGGTTGTTCAACCTGAATTGGCTGCAAAGGTAAGGCTACTAACTTCTCTTTTTTGGAAAACAGAGCACATTCTTTTCATTTTCTAACCCATAAGTGTGCATCTTTAAACAAACTAGGCCAATAATAGCCACCTTTCATCACCTTAAGAGCTATTGCTCTAGGTGAAAAATGGCCTCTAGCTGACCCTTCATAAAATTCATGCAACACTTTTTCAACTTGGTTAGGTTCAATACATCTCACAATACTCCATTGAAATCTTTCCTAAAAAGCAAGCCATTAATGAACACATAAGGTATGGACTACAATCTGAAATACCTTTGTTTGGCTCTATCCAAGCTCTGAGGACACTCATAGGTCTATAGGAAATGAACCATTCCTTGTACCCAATCAGTAACAGGAACTAACACAACTGCTTGCTCTTGACCTTGTAATGATAGAACAACTTCTTGTTCACATTCTTCTTTGTTGATAACACCATCAGCAAGCTATTCGCACAACCCTTTACCCATGACTATCTAGGTAACCTTAATGTCCATGTCATATTCGATTACCTTAGTCACCCAACCAGCTCTCTTATCACTGAGATATTTACTTAACAGAAATTCCTTCACGCTCGGATGAGCAACCATTAGATTAATCTTATTACTTGATAACATGTGTTTAATTTTTTTTAAACTCCTTATTAAAAAAAGCACATGTTTCTCAATGAAGGTGTAGCTTAGCTCATAATCCTTCAATGCTTGACTGAAAAAAGCTAAAGGCTGCTCCATTTCTAAATCATTCTTCTATACCAACATAGAAGAAGTAGAATCAACATTACCATAAGCATACAAAGTGAAATCTTTAGAAAAATTAGGATTGAGAAGCGTAGGTGCAGCTACCAATGCCTCTTTAATAAGCTCAAAGCTTCATTTTCCTTCTCTAGTCCAGCTGAAAGACACATTCTTTCTCAACATAGCAGTTAGTGCATTTAACAAATCAGCAATAACAGGGATAAATCTCCTAATGAAGTTGATCCTACCAATGAAACTCTATATGCATTTCTTGTGTGCTAGTAAGGGGAGAGCCAAAATTGCACTTATTCTTTTAGGGTCAATGGTGATACCTTGTTTTGACACCATGTAGCCAAGAAACCTACCCTCATGGATAGAAAACACACACTTTTTGGGATTAAGTAATATCCCAAACTCCCTACATCTCTAAAAAATCTGCCTTAAGTGGTTTAGATGATTCTCAGCCTCTTTGGAGAAAACAGCAATGTCATCAAGGTAGACTAGGATGGTCTTGTACATTAGGCCTTGAAAGGCCATATCCATAGCCTTTTGAAAGGTTGCTCTAGCATTGGACAGCTGAAAGGCATCTTCTTGTAAGCCATAGTCCCCCATTTTGTGGTGAAGGCTATTTTATATTGATCTTCCTCTTTCACTAATATCTGATTGAATCAGAATAACCATCTAGTAAGGAAAACTTCTTTGATCTTGAGACTACTTGGAGTATCTATTCCATGGAAGGCAAATGATGATGGTCTTTCAAGGAAGGTCTATTCAAGTCATGAAAGTCTACACACAACCTTATCTCCTCATTTTTCTTCCTAGCTTGCACAAGGTTGGAAACCCATGAGGTGTGCTTAATAGGAAATATTATGCTACTCTCAATCAACTTGTTCAGTTCCTTTTTCATAAGAGGCTCTAATTTAGGATTCAAGGGCCTCTATTTCTGCCTAACAGGCTTGGCATTAGGCTCAAGTTCAATAGTATGTTGAGCAAGATGGGGGTCAAATCCTTTTAAATCACTATACTCCCATGCAAAGATGTCACTAAATTCTTGGAAAAATTGAATAAATGCATGCTTTTCTTTTGATGTACATACCTTGCCTAGTTTAAGCAGCTTACCCTTGAAGATCTCAAACTCTTCATAGTGATCTTGTTGAACTTGTATGCTGGACTTGGGTTTTGTAGCTTCATCATCAGTATTAAAAATGGACTCTAGGGTGACCAAACCCTTCGGCATCTTGTTATTCTTTAGTTGAATGATCTGGTCACTGTACTAGTGATGTAGCTTCTCTTGGTTGGTATGAGAGAATTCAGCTTCTTCTCTCAAGAAGTTTACAATCTGCTGATCACTTTCAAACACTTGCTAATGTGTGTTGTTATCTAGTACAGTAGGCCTAACAACAACCTTACTATGCCAATTAGTCTTACCACTACTAATCTCTTTGGGAATGTCATATTCAACCCCTACAGCAGCCAACCTATCAGCATGTTTATTCTGATTTCTAGGTATGGATATCAAATTAAATGCATCAAATCCCTCCAAGAGGTCCCATACTCTATGCTTGTAAGACTTAAGTAGATCATTTTTGTAACATTGAGTTTTCTCACCTGATTTACAACCAATTTGTTGTCCCCATAAAATTTTAGACAGCCAATACCCTTCTGTCTTGCCCATTCCAAACCTTGAATAAGAGCTTTGTATTTAGCCATGTTGTTACTATAGCTGAAATAGAATCTAAAAGATGCATAGTGCCTCTGACCCCTTGGGGAAACAAGCATGCATCCACCACTGTCACCCATTCTACTCCTTGACCCATAAAAAAATAGCTCCAAGACCTCATTATCTTGCTGCCCATCTTGCTGTTTTGCACTTTTTTCAATGTTAGGCAGAAATAAATCAGCTTCATGCATCATATACACACCCAAACTAGCCTCTTCTAGGTGCTCACATGGATCAACCACTTGAGTCTGATATGCCCATTCATCAAGAACTTCTGGTATACCTTTAATTTGTGTACTACCTTCTTGAACAGCAGACTGCTCCTCTTGTTCACTTACAACCAAGTTGACATTGATGGGACATGGAGTGTAAGGCTCAATATGGTCTTTGGCAATGGATTCTAACTTGATAGTCACCTTAGTACCATACCTAGTTCTAAAGAGCATATGAGACCAATCTGAGGACAAGTAACCTCCTATCTTTGTAGTAAAATCCCTTGACAAACAAATAGCAAAATAAGGAGGTAACTTGATGACATAGGTGTCCTATGGGATAGAGAAATTTGGACAGGCATGAAGAGTTAAACTCAGTCCCTTTATGACACTCACTGTATTAACAGTAGTTCCATTGAGCTGAACAACTCCCTTCTCTAATGGCTCATATTCAATTCCTAACTTGTCAACAATTTGTTTGGGCATGACGAAACTACTAGCACCTAAGTCAATCATGCAATTATGGAATAAATGGCCACCTATGATCAAGGACACATAAAATGGTGGGGTTTTAACCTTTGAAGCTTGTTGTTCTTTCTCATTTCTAGCCATATTTGTCAACACAGCCTTAGACTTATCTTAATTAGGCTCTTGAGACAAATTTAAATTTGATAAAGCTGATTGAAGCAAGTCCTTTTGGCTAGGGATACTTAGGGAATCCCACATAGACATAGATACATTCACTTTTTTCATATGCTCAAGGATATTGAAAGTAGATGTACCTGATTTAACTTAGCTTTTGGGGGTAGCCACATTACCTTGAGTACAAGCTGGCTGAACTGGTGGATTAAGATGCTCCTTGCCTACCAAAGGTTGACTTTTTGATAAAACTTGAATTTTCTCAGCATTTGATGGGTAAGAAACACCTTGTCCCACATTTGGCACTTGATGCTCATGAGTTTGAACCTTACTAGATTGTTGCCCTTCATCAATAGCCCTTTTCTTGCTACATGTATTAGCTGCAATTGAAGAACCAACTTGGTTCATACCACAGAATTTCTCTCCTTGCCAGTTTAGTAGTGTTGTCTCATGTACTTGTTTTTCTTGCTGCTAAACATGAGGTTCTACAGGCACATTAGACTGCACTACTAGACTATTTTGAACCATCAAAGCTTGGTTAATCACCCCATTGGCATAGGCATTTTGGTTACGGGGCTGGTTACAAGGAAAGCACCAGTCATAGTCCCGAGCCAAATTTTTTTGCATGGGTACAATTTCCTTTGAGGAACTAGCAACATTTGGATTGTAGGCCTGATAAGGCCTAGATTTAAAGGCTTGCCTTGGACCTTGATTATTTGGCTAATAAGGTGGCCTACTTGACTGATTTTACTGGTAATTAGACTGAAATGGGAGCTAATAAGGTCTAAAATTTTGACCCTGCTGCCTCTTGAGGTTCACTATCTCATTACCAAAAGATTGTACAATCCTTTGATCTCTTGTAACTCAAAAGATTGAGTTTAAACTGCATTCTCTTAGTTATGAGGCTAAGTATGAGGTGCTAGTAATGCTGGTGTAGCTTGTATAATAGCTATAGGAGGCACATGCATTAGTATTGGTGGTTGAATAGTAGGGAATATTAGCAAAGGAGGTCTAGGGGCAATTTTACCAGCCTGTATGAGGTTGTTCTCAACTTTTATGGCTATAGCATAAGCTTGTGGTAAGGAGTCTCCTCCCATAGATTGAATCATAACAGAAATATCGCTGTTCAAAGCTCTCAAATAATATAAGAAAGCATGATCAGAAGTAGGCCTTACTGTTGGTGGGATTCTATCCCACATCTTCTAGAAACGGTGGTTGAAGTCTGACATAACTTCGTGAGGAGTCCTCTTAATCATAGACAACTACTCCACCAATGACAAATGGTCTGATTTGTCTTCAAAGAAGCTACACAGCTTCTCCTCTAAATGATCCCATGAATCTATGGAGTTGACTGGCAGGCTTCTAAACCACTGCAAAGCCTTCCCTTTGAGGGAAGTTGCTAACAACCTGATTGCAACATTCTCTTGTGTCACATGATCGACAGCACACAGGTTTGCAACATCTTTTATATGCTTAGCCAGAGTAGTCTCATCTTCACCATTAAAAAATGGTAAAATTTTCAAGGCAGCTATAGGAATGTCATCATGCTGAACCAAATTCAGTGGGTTGCCTTGGTTGAATGCAACAAATGGCTAAATTATGGCTACAGGAATCATTCTAACTAGGATTCTTGGGGCAGTATGAATCCTAATAGTAGGAGGAGTAGACTTGGCTCTCCTAGAATAGACACAAATTTTCTTGGGTTTCTTAGCTATTATCCCTCTTCTCCTAGGTGGGGATAATTCTAAATACTCAAAAGACAAAGAACTACTTCTGGTTTGTATCCTTTTCATAAGCTGAAATACACTGATTTTGCTAAATCAAGGCTTAAAGTTGCTAGATATGTAGATTTTAACCTCTTATAGGTCTAAAAATTACTGGTTGCACATCAAAACTAGCAATAAAATGTAATATTTGAACTTTTTTTAATTCCACAATCCCACTGAGCATGCCAAAAACTATTGTTTCTCATATTTGCACCCTTGCTGAGTTGTAGAACTTGGAAATCTAGAGAAACATGGGATCTTTCCAAGCTTGTGGATCACTTGTGATGGAAAGAAACTCTAGAGAAGGCCAGCTTCCTAGTTGGTTATCACCTAGAAACTACTGGACTAATGTCTTTGCAGGGAAAAGAGTAAGAAGGATTACAAGAAAATGAAACATACTATCTAAGATGATGCACCAAAATGGTTATCAGAGACTACATAAGTGACTAACACACTATAGAACCAGTAATAATAAGGTTCTCATACACAACCCAATAAATCATAATCTTTGCATCATCAATTTATAAGAAGGCTAAATAACAATAGTTTTGTGGAGGAGAAAGATGTTTTCTCACTACTCAAAAATTCATTCTTATTCCTAGCACATCTCACAATTTGGAAAAATATATGTATCCCTACATAAAGGCACCAACATGAAATATAGTCCCAAGGACAAAGAGCATCACAAGGATCTGTACTAACACTAAGGACACACAATACCAGAAGAAATGGGAAGGTATAAACTATTTATTATTGCTAAAAAGGTGTTACAATGTTGTATTACTCTAAAAATGGATTATAAAACTATTCACTTCTACAAAAGAACTCAAAAATTACAAAATACAGTGTAGTGAATAGACATAACTACTAAATAATGAACAAGGAAGAAGACTATATACTTCCCAAACAAATTGTAACAAGATAAGCATGAGCAACCTCCATTTTCGTGCATCTCATAAATGCCCTCTAAATATCTGTCCAAAGTCCTCTAAAGTGGGCTCTTAATAAGGAAAAAGTTAGGGCATGTCATCACTAATCATAAAAGCACCTGAAAATGCCTTCAAATGCTCTTTAAGGCTACTAAAAACAATTCAAATATCTCAATAACTCCCCAACTTGTTTGTCAACCTCACCTGCAACATCATAAATGTTTGATATTTGCACAATAAATGACATAAATACACATTATTTTCTGCATCTAATTAACATTGACCAAGTGGTTTATAATTACACCACTTAGTTAATGTTTTACAATCCAAATTAATTACAAACCTATGCAGAAAATAATGACATTTAGGACATAACATTAATTTCCTGTTTTTGCATAGTTTGGGGACAAATTAAATGTTGTGAAAGAACATCAAAGTAATCAATGAGACTTACTTTACCATGTCTAATAAATCTCCCTATTATTGCCCTTCTGCATTTTTATTACAAATGATAAAGTAATTCATAATTTATTACTTTATCATTCGTTTACAACATCTAATCTATCTCCAGATTATGTAAAAATGACATAAAAAAACCTTGATAGCACCTAGGCAAAAACAACATGACTCTCCATACATGAGAAAAGATCGCCTCCTTATACACTTGCATCATCACGATGCATCTCATGGCTACATCGAAACACCTTACATCATTACTCACATCTCTCTCCATGGTCTTGATACAAACACCATGTCGTGTTACATTAGTCATTCATCATATTTTACAAGGCATCCAAATGACTCCATATGCAATATTTACAATTCCTTATACACATCATCATACTCACCATGAAAACATACCAACACATACCTTTTATAGAATATAAGGCATTCGACCCCCTTAGCTTCATAATGTTTTCTAACTTTAGCAAAAATTAAAGGGACTACAATTAGGTTTTAAGATATTAGCAAGTCTTGACCACATCCTTTGGATGGTTGTAATGATTTTAATTTGTAAGTCAAAAAACAAAATGATGAAGACACCCTAATCCATTGATCAAAAATAAGAAAAGAACCCTAATTTTTCATTTTGCACATTTTACCTTGGTTTCATTTTGGACAACTTCCTCTCTAGCCGCCTTCTTCTGCTACAGTTTGGACGCCCAATCTGCATCATTTTTGGTCAATTCTGGGTCGATTTTGGCCAATTTTCTGAGCAACATGCAAGGTAAGTTGTTCCCTCTGAGACTTTGACCATTGGTAGTCAATTCTGGGCTGATTTTGGGCTTCCATGGCCGCGTTTCAGACTATTTTCTCATGCATCTTTTGTGGCTTTCTGTGGCCAACCATTCTGCATTTTTGTTTTGACTGTTGAGGCTGTCTGGGGAGTCGCCTTGAGGGAAAAACTGAGAGTTTCAAAACTAGAATCGGTAGAAAAAGAGAGGTAAGTCATTTATACTGTCAACCTCTCCTCCTTTTTTGAGTTTTCACCTTTGCTTTTCACTGCCAGAGGCTGTGATTTTGAGGCATTTTGAGTATTTTGTTTGAAATGAGTTTGAAAAAAAAATGTCACTTCCTCTATAGCTTTCTATTAGCTGAACTCTGTTTGTGTAAGGCATTCATTTGAAAGGATTATATACTCTATTTTCTCCACAAACCCCTAACACTGTCACAATCCATCATGATAACTGAAGTCAAAACTACATTCGTAGTGTAGAACCCTCATTATTGATAGTGACTAATGCATTAGACCTTGTGAATATTGATACAAAAACCTATGCCACTATTTATGTTATAGATATCTCTAGATTAAACGACATAAGATAACAACCTTTATTACATTCCAGATGATGATGATCAGAGATTGTTTCCATACTTCTATCTTGCAACAAAAACATAGCTGCCTCTACATTCTATGATGACTGTTGTCTCATATGGGTGTTTTATGTTGTCTTTCATGGCTTCCAAGACTCTGTTTGCATCCTTATTCATGTGAATCTCTCAAGGATCTTCATGTATTTTTCTTCCTTTTGTAGTGTTTATCCTACTAAACTAAGGTTTCATTGTCTCCTTTAATGTAGATAGACTTATACATTCACTGTCTAGGTCTTCTACAGGCTCTTGTCCATATAAAAATTATACCCATTTCTTTGAATTATCACCTCCTCCCTTGTCAAGGATTATACATATTCCTTCAACTATAACAATGATACAAATTTTACAAGGCTCGTAAGGAATGTAGCAATAAATAGAGAATTGAAAAGGATAGCTGACAAGGTGTTTAAGACTTTAGGAAGGAGTGCTACCCTCATGAACTATATACTTCTATGGCATGCTAACTATCATCTTCATAATAGTCCTTCATTGTTCATACAATCTTTGTGACTACTTTTATTTTTTGTTGTTATGTTTCTCCGAAGCTCTGATATCTTCTCAACTTCTTGTGTCTTCCCTATACTACATCACTTACAGAGATTTCCTATCTCTTGGCTACAATGGGAACAATGCACAAGCTACTTTATTTTTGATAGATAGTAGAGGATTGTCCTGTAACCCATTCTCTAACTATTTTTTGCTGACCCTTATGATTGTTATAGTCATTTACTTAATAGTCATCTTGTGCTCAATCTTTAGGACTGTTTTCATTGTCTTTGCATATTTGTTACTATGCTGGTCATCTCAAAGGCTCCTAGGGTATGTGACAACTTTTCAAGACTCTCCATACCTTTCATAGACTTCTCTTAATCATAGATGAGCATTTGTTGCTCCACTATTCATCTCTAACACATATGATTGTATCTTCACTTGTTGAGATGTGATTTCATTTATGCATAGAGAGCATGATGGCTTTAAGATAAAATGATACATTGTTCTTTTAATTCTGTAGTGGCATTTTCTCTATTTTAATGTTCCTCCAATCTATGATGTCTTTTCAAGCATATTGTTGTTCCAAATGGCTTTACACATGATGTTCATCCACTCAACTCTTATGCAAATCACTGTGTCTTTTCTACTTGAGATTGAAATGTTGTTCTTTCTTTTAAGTCTATTGACTATTTCTTTTAACATTCTACTGCATATATGAAGTACCAATTATGTTTTCTACAGTAGATGTATTCATGGCTCATACTTGTACAATTAATCATGAGTTCATGCACCTTTCATTTGTTTCTCTCTCTTGATAGTTGACTGTTGTTAGCATGCAATCATTCTGAGCACAAGATGTTGTTGCTAGTTTATCTGACAGATGGATTTCTTAGACAATCATTTAACTATTCTAAACTATCTGATGCTATAGTTAATGATATGACCATCCCTATTCCTTATTGCATATACCACTGTCTTTTTGTTGTAGCATTCATGCACTTCCTATGACTTTACATCTTTGGCACATGCTATGATTACTCAGATTCTTATGATATTTGTATCTTTAACATTTCAATATGAATCTATATACTTTTGTCTATTATACATACATATCTTGTAGTATCTTTTAAAATAGACAAAACTATATAGATTAGACTATCCTTTGACTGTTGATGCTACATGACTATTAGCTTGTTTGTGAGAAAAGACTACTATTCTATCCTTTATCTATTGTTTCTTTCGAAAACACTATGACTACCCTTATCTCTTCCTAGTGCCTTTCATTTTGTCTAGACAATTCTCTTATGAATGTTCCTCATCTCCCTGGTAGTCTATCTTGCATTTGTATATTGCATATGAAATGTTCTATAAGGACTATGAGCTGGGCTCAACCCTTTTGGGAGCCACATTTCCTCCACTCATAACATAACTTGATGAATCAAATGGAAACATAATTACACCTGTATCTACACATGAAGCAAACTCGTTAGAAAATAAATGCATATTTTAGATGTGTTTGATGACTTGATTGTTCTCTAGGACATCCAAGGTATACATTTATTGTTTAATGAATTTGACAATTAGTCTATACATGCATAGGTATCTTGTTCATGTATGGTTTGGGACCATTCATTGCTTAGACCATTTCTCTAACACCACTATTTTTTTCTAGATGCAGGAACTAGAGACGACATGAAACTAGGAAGGACAAAGGCAACTTGGGGTAACAGACAACATACCAGAACTAGAACTAGTCATTCTCAGGCAATGACTGGCCTCTAACCTTACATGCACATTTATTTACATTTACTTATTCATGTATAGAATGTTTCTTCAATTTCATTGAATAGGAAGGTTAATCTCACAGCTTGTGTGAGATAATGTACATTTTACATTCAATAAAGATTATTTATTCTTTGAAAAATATTTGGATAAATCTTTCTTATGTTACATGCACTTGGATAAATGTAGTAATCTAATAAACATAATCTCTTGAATTATTTCATTTATGCACTTGAATGTAATGTATGAAGGATTAGATGAAATGTACCTTTTAAGTTTTGAATCAAAACTCTACCTGAATGAGCTGCAGTGAATTTAGGTAACAAGTATTCATTCATAAACTAATCCAAAACATTCATTACATTAAGATATATCCTTAGGTTCAAAAATTAAGAATGAACACACACTTGCAAGAATATGATTCAAATTTACATCAACTTGCAATTTTCAATCCTTAATCTAGTCTTACTCTAACCAAATTTATGAAAAATTATAAACGATATAAGAGTTTAAGAGGAAGAATTAGCCTATTATGTGGAGATAGAAAATATAACTCTTTTGAGGAGATAAATCTATTGTATAAAACTAATCTTTCTTAGCTAGTATTTATTGCAAGTATGTGATAATCGGTGTTGTCATTGATGTCAGTAAGCTTGTGTTGTCACTGGTGTCAATTGTGTCTTTTATTATTGATGTTGTTTGTTTGAGTTGCTATGTTGAGGATATTGTGATTGCCTTGAAGAAGTGCTGAAGATGTTAGGAATATGTCTCTGATGGTTGGTTTCCAAATGCTTTTGAGAAAAAATGATTAATAAAGGAAACAATGTACTGAAGAAGTCTTCTAGCTTATAAAGTGTTGTTCAAGTTTTTTCTCTGTATTTCTTTTGTGTTGGAGATTTGAGTGTGCAATTTGGATATGTTGTTTAGAAGTGTTTGAAGATACTAAATCAATAATTTGGTGCTCCAGATCGTTGCGTGTTGAAAGTTGTGTTCGCTAGTTTGAGAACAGTGTTTGACAGTGTTTGGAGTGTGTCTAGGAGAAAGTGTTTTGGTCTGCATTTCTCCACAAAGTGGTTTCAGGTGTTATGGTTATGGATGTGTGCTTATAAGTTTGTTATCTATCTTCAATTCAGATGGTTTGTGATTTGATGCTCTAGAAAATGATTTCTTGTGTAGAAGAGTTCGACAGTGTTGTTTTTAAGCAAATTGTGAAGTTTCTTCAAGTGAAAGTTGTTGTGGTTAAATTTGTTGGTTTTCAGGTGACTTCAAGATGTTCATGGATATTTCTAGATTGTGTTAAAACTTTGTGTAAGATCTGCAAGGTGTGTTTACCATTGAGGAAGCGTGTGCTTAAAAGTTCATAGTGTTAACTCAAGTTTGGCTGAATTGGTTATTTGCACTAATTTCGGTTATGGTTTGTTGATTAAGGAAGCATGGAGTAACATGTAAGAGTGAATTTAGGTTCATGCTAAGATGTGGCATGGTCTACATTCATTCCTCTCCTCTGCAAGATTGTTTAGGTCCAGACCTAATTTGAAATTTATGAATTAAGTTGTGTTGCTGACCTTGGAGAAAGCTTTTCATGATTGATGTGTTGGAATTAGGGCAGACAACTAAGAGGGGGTGAATTAGTTGTCTCAAACTTTAACACTTGTTGCAATTAATTATTTTCTAATAGTTATTAACTGATCATTATTATAACAATGAAAGCATGAATCAATAACATCGGAGCAAAAACACAAATAACACACTGGACACCAAGATTTTTGACGTGGAAACCTGGTTAAGGGAAAAACAATGGTGGGGGTTAACCCATAAAGATTATACTCTATTAAAAGTATTACAGAGGAGAATGCACATGCATTCAGGCTCACTGCCCAAAGCTCATTTCTCAAAGGAAGGCTCACTGCCTACAGGAAGAAGATTACAAGGTGATTAAATTGATAATTAGCATCTACCAATGCAAAGATTCAGTTCCAGTTAAGCACAAAATACCAACTTGATACACTTCATCTTTATTTTTCCCTATTTCACTCTTCTATCATAATCCGAGCTTAGATCTTCACCTTTGCACTTATCTCTACCTTTGCTTGCACTTATTCCATCATCACATCACTACAACACCCAAATCAATCTAATCCATCAGCTATATATATCCGTATCATGAATTTCAATTATTTTTCTGTCGACATCAAGAACACTTAGAACTTTTATTGAAGACTCTACTCTGTCAACCAAATCCATGCATCACTTGTAACACAGACTAAAAACTTGTATTCACAAATCATCAATCATGTCGGCCACTATCGTTCATCATCACAAATTGCCCAACTAGCAGCTTTCATATATCTAGAACCAAGATCAATTACAAAGTTGGCCTATTCTTCTTTTGTCTGCACTGACAAATTGGAACCCGATACTTAGATGCTAATAACTTTAGAATCCTTCATCACCAGAGGCTAAAATTCTAGATTTAGATTGTTTTGACAAACCTTGTGACTCCCTCAGATCCGCAGCACACTATGATTTACTACCAAAGAGATCTGGACCAAGATACCAGACCTTGTCAGATGCCCTATTTCTAGCTACTCAGACTTAGATAAATTCTTATTCTGACTTCTGGTATGAACAAATTATGTTATACAGATGTGTGGAATAGTCTTAGTTGCCATCAATGACAATACCTATCATATATAGCAGTGTCTCTTTCCAACAATCTCCCCCTTTAGCATTGATGGCAACACTTAGTGAAAAATGACTAAGTGTAGAAGCTACTCCCCCTTACTCTGTACACTTGTTCTCTCCACTATTTCCAAAACTCCCCCTTTGTTGGATTCTTCATTTTTAACTACTCTTCACTCCCCCTTTGACATCAATGGCAAAGGTTGGAATCTACAAACCAAAATTCACCCAAAAATTATGTATACAATGTCGCATATGTACAACCAATCCTTAAGTTATATTTACATATACTTAAGTACATCTCCAAAAATATTCTTCAGCAGGGCCAACTTTGCATCCCAACTCTTCTTCATACTATTCAAAGTTGAAATGTGGCCATTGAATAAAAATGGTTGTGCTTCAGCCTTCTGGAGGTCAGTGGGATCACTTGTTTGTGCAGTAGTTTGGGCTTCTGTCATAGCATTGAATATTGCTTCTATCTTAGGGGAAATTAGTCCCCGGAGCTCACCCATTCTTGCTTTAATGTTCTCCTTTTCTCTTGCCAACTTATTTATTTCTTCTAACAGGCTAATTGCTTGACACTCCTTACTTGCCATTGATATTGTCAACGGATCAAAAGCTTGGGACATACTTGACAATTTCTATTTTGAGTCCTTTATTTTATTTTCTATGTCCTCTATGACTTTAGGAGTAGATAAACAAAACTTATATATACTGCCTCCTTCTGAAAGAGCATTTTGAATACTCTTTATATTGTTATCTAGTACCAATCTATCTAACCCAATCATGCCTTTAAGTGCATCAAATCTTTTGCTATTAAATTTATTCTGACTTTTAACTTCTGTAGATTTTTCAAAGGACTCAAAGTGCGTACTTACATAATTTACAAGGCTCTTTAGATTTCTAGAGGGAGAATTAGATGGATTCTTCTAGAATGTTGGCATTATCTTCTCCAATATACTAGATGCAAGGCCTAAGAGCTCAATATCCTCTATGTGAGATTTCAATATCTTTTCTCTTGCCTTGGCTTGTGTGAAAGATGTTATCTTCATCATTTGGACCAGAGAGATAGTATCCAAGTTGAGTGGTCCTTGAATCAGTTCTGGTTCATCAAACTCTAGCATCTCTTTGATCAGAAAACTCTTCACTACATCTCCAGTGTCTCTTGCCACAATTTCTAGACCACCTTCCTTTCCTTGAGTTTTCTTAGTACCAGGAATATTTTGTTTGGGTGCATCGACATTTGCACCATCTTCTTCTGCTTTATCTTCCTTACCTTTGACTTCTTTTTCTTTCTCTGCTTCACCCTTCTCTATGTCATCTGCAGGGGGATTCTTTCCTTTGTCCTCGCCATTTGCAATCTATTCCAGAGGATCTTGTGTACCAACAGTATTCTCAATTGTCTTCATTTCTGGATTGATCAGGAAGAGTTAGAGCATCTCCTACATCATCAGGTTTATCCACCATCTATGTATCTTCCTTGTTTATTTTCTACTTCCGGAATAGAGGAGTCATCAACCTTGGTTTGCTACTCATCAGTTTTTCATTTCTTCAATATCTAGGATTGAATCAATCCCAATATCAGTCTCCTCAAAATATGGAAGATTGTGTCTCTTCAATGCACTTAGAAGTATTTCCCATGCTTCTTTAACTATTTTGTCTAATTCTCCAAGCATCAGTGTGTTTGTTCTCTTCTTGCTCCTAAATTCATCCTTCACTTCTTTGAATAGCATATTCATTTGAACTTGAGTGATATGAGGGCATATTTTTATCAATACATGTTCTCTAAGCTCTATATCCTTGCTTTTTGCATTTTCTTTCCTCAACTCCAAAATGTCTACAAGACTTTGAGGGATCTCAAAAATTATTTCAATCAGGGCCTTATTATAGATATTCAGATATCTAACAGTTGCTTCCTCTAACACCCTCTTATCTATATCACTATATTCATCATAAAATTTAGTCATGGGTTTCAAATATCCATCCATGGTGACTAATTTTATTACATCTTCCACAGAAAGTGTGGGCTTCCCAACATATGTATCTGTCTTCTGCCTTTTTCTTGCCCTTTTTCTTCTGGAGGGTTTTTCCTTAGTTACCTTGGCTGTATTTATACTTGAGGCCTTCAAATCTTTGATCTCAATATCAGAATCAATTTCTTCCTCATCATTTTCTATGCTTTTATATGTCTGGGTGGCCTTGGTTTTCACTCTTTTCCCTTCTTTTCTAGATGATTTTCCTTCCGATTTCTCAAGATTTGCAGGTTTTGGGAAAACAGAGGCAGCAGTAGAGATTCTAGTAGTCCTTGAAGTGGAGGAGGATTCTACCAAAGCACTTCCTTATTTCTTATCCTACTTCTCCTTCTCTACCTTTTTAGTTCTTTCTCTGAATTGACTCACAACTTCCTTTGTGAGGCCTAGATTTTCAGCCAACTGCTCAACTTCTTTTCTTACTTTCCTTTTGGTTTCAGGTTTTCTGATCTCATCATGTAGTTTTACACTTAGCTCCTCATATGTCCCAAATCATTCAACTGTTGTGTCTTTTGGCTTGCTCAAGAGATGTTGAGCATACATATTCAAGATTTTTCCATCTACCTCATATCCCATTGGCATGATCCAAATAGTTCTGGGTTCTACTGTTTCCATTAAGCACTGATCAGTGTCCACCATGAAACAAATATCCTCCTTGTATTTTTCAACAATAGTTTTAGGGATTCTTTCCCTAGAATGCATCATACCCTAAAAATTCTTGAAGTATCCCCAGATTGCAATTTTCTGTGCTTTATAGTCACCAATGCTGCCTAGATGATCTCTAATCTGAATAACAACTAGTTCGTCATTAGTCCAGTGTACACCTTTTACTCCAGGTACCTCATTCATAAAGTAGAAAAATAAAAATAGAACCAATGTACCATATTTAAAGGTGTTTTTCTTATCTTTCTTGATTTTGTTCAAGTTCTCAATTAGTTGGTTCTGCAATAATTCACACAAGTCATAATCTATTTTTTCCTTTAACATTGTGTATGCAGCATATATGGTTGTTCCTAAGACAGAGTTCTCCCTGCTAGAATGATAATTTTTGTAGCCAATTACCATTGAAGAAAACTTGACATCCGGATCAATAATATCATTGATAGTCATTGCCCTTTTGTCAAATTTGGCTCTAGTTGCATTAGTTATAGTCTGGTTCTTCACAGATTTTAGCATGGGTAAACCATCGATTGAAATCAACCCTGTCACAATCCTAATAGCATCCTTTGTAATTTTGAATGGTTTCAACAACCACAAAAATTCATCATGCATTCTGCTTAAAACATACCGAACCCACTCATCTTCCTTGAATGTTGGAAACCCCATAATCTGAATGAAATGTTTATCATGTAGTGCCTTATATTCAAGTTTAAGGTCATGATTTTCATCCCTGAGATAACTCTCAAACAAATCTACATATCTTGAGTCCCCAAATTCATCTATGTTCGCATGAATATAGACCCTAATATCTTCAACATGCAGCACACCATACGGAACAATTGAAAAAACACCTAATGGGTCAACTTCTATTGATTTGTGTGGATGCCTTTTAAATTTGGGTCGAGGCCTTTCAGTAATATCAACAACCAAAGATATATCCATTGCAAAAGATTTCAGGTTCAAAGCTTCACAGATAAATACCTTTTTCATGAAATTAGGGTTGACAGCAAAATTCATGGGTCACACTTCAAATCCTTGAAATCTCTGCTCAGATGCTATTCTTCCTGCTATCTTTGTATGCAAAGTGATTCAAATGAAGAGTGAATGACATTTTTATACTCTGCAAAACCTAATTTGCTATTGTAATAAATGCTCTACCCTAACACATCCGGTAACACTATTTTTGCATATAGTCGATCTTCAATTGCTCCACAAATTGTCATAGTCAATTTTTTATTGCAGCTCCCCCTAAGCCAGACCTTCTAGTTTAATTATCGGAAGGATTATCAACACCTGATTCTGGTGCGAACCCATCACCACTATTCATTACACCTTTCTTTACCCAAATATTGTTCATTTCATTCTAAATCTCATTCGCATCCACTTTTCCCTTTCGTTTGTCTTGTTTCTGATTTCTATTTACCGGACCTTTTCCATCATTGTTTCTGCTTCTGTAGAATCTTGCAATATGAACAAATCTATTGCAATTAAAGCATACAACATTTCTTTGCTTATTTACTTGATTCATTCTTGATCTACATTGATTAGCCATGTGTCCAAATCCATTGCATGAAAAGTAGTAGCCATAAAAAGAATTGTCATTTCTTTTATTGTTAGGGTTATTTATTATCATACTTCTACATTCATTGAATCTATGACCATACCTCTTACAATTGAAACATTGACTAGAGAAGGATGGACTACTTTGATTTACTCTGCTTCTGTACTGAGTAGCACTATGACCAAATTTATTGCAATTGAAACAATTTCCATTGAAATATGGATATCTTTGAGCATTTGTCTATCTTACCAAAGATCTTCTAGATCTGTTTCTCCTATTTCTTGATTGAAAATTTCTTTGTCCAGATCCAGAGCTTTCACCTTTTTCATACCCAAGACCATTCTTATCATCAACCTTCTTCTGAGTTTCAAGCATTGCTTCAAGTTTAGCTAAGCTTATCTTGAACTTCTCTTTATATAAATTACACCTTCTAGTTCATGTCTGAGAATGACAATTTGCCTTTCAAGAGCTCTCTCATTGTTTTTACTTTCTTGTAGATCAGATTCTAGATGGCCAGCTATTCCATCTAGTTTGCAGCATCTTCTGTTCTTTCTTTCAAAGTTTGTTTCAGGTCTTCTTTAGTCTTCTTCCTTTCCTCAATCTCTTTGGTTAATCTCATCACCACAAATTCCATTTCATATTTTAGAACATAAACTTCTTTGGTTAGCTTCTCACATTCCTTTGTCTTCTTCTTTAGAGCCTCATCCATTTCATTGTCTACATTTTGATTTCCTGGTTGAAGAGGTAGCTCCTTTCTCTTTTCATTAGATTTACTCAATTTTTCTTTAAGATCTCAATGAAGTCTTCAGCATTTGTAAGGTTTTCTTGCAGTATTTTGACATCTGCTTTGGACTGATCAAGATCTTCTAGAGCAAGTTTAAGTTGATCCTGAAGATTGTATGAATCCATTTTTATACCTTCCCAGATCTTCCTTAAGCTGTTAAACTTCTTTCAAGGAACCTTTCTCTGATACCAATTGTTGGAATTAGGGCAGACAACTGAGAGGGGGGTGAATCATTTGTCTCAAACTTTAACACTTGCTGCAATTAATTCTTTTCTAATAGTTATTAACTAATCATTATTATAACCATGAAAGTATGAATCAATAACATAGGAGCAAAAACATAGATAGCACACTGGACACCAAGATTTTTGATGTGGAAACCCAGTTAAGGGAAAAACTACAATGGGGGTTAACCCATAAATATTATACTCTGTTAAAAGTATTACAAAGGATAATGCACATGCATTCAGGCTCACTACCTAGAGCTCACTTCCTATAGGAAGAAGATTACAATGTGTTTGAACTGATAATTAGCATCTACCAATGCAAAGATTTAGTTTTGGTTAAGCACAGAATACCGACTAGATACACTTCATCTTTATTTTGCCTTGTTTCACTCCTTTGTCATAATTTGAGCTTAGATCTTCACCTTAGTACTTATCTCTACCTTTGCTTGCACTTATTCCATCATCTCATCACTACAACATACAAATCACTCTAATCCATTGGCTATATATATCTACATCATGAATTTCAATGATTTTTCTGTCAGCATCAAGAACACTTAGAACTTTTATTGAAGACTCTACTCTATCGGCCAAATCCATGCACCACTTGTAACGCGGACCAAAAACTTGTATTCACAAATCATCAATCATGTTGGCCACTATTGCTGATAATCACAAATTGCCCAACCAGTAGCTTTCATATATCTAGAACCAAGATCAATTACAAAGTCAGCCTATTATTCTTTTGTCTACACTGACAAAATGGAACTTGATACTCAGATGCTAATAAATTTAGAATCCTTCATCACTGAAGGATAAAATTATGGATTTAGATTGTCCTAACAATCCTTGTGACTCTCTCAGATCCGCAACACACTATGATTTACCACCGGAGAGATCCAAACCAAGATACCAGACCTTATTAGATGCCCTGTTTCTGGCTACCCAGATGTAGATAAATTCTTATTCTGACTTCTGGTATGAACAAATTATTTTATGTGGATGTGTGGAATAGTCTTAGTTGCCATCAGTGAAAACACTTGTCATGCGTAGCAGTGTCTCTTGCCAACATGATGATGGTATAAATAAGTGTCAAAAATTCATGTGTGTGAGTGGGCATGAGGAAGATGATGTTTGTAATGTGAATTTGATTAGGATAGTAAGAGCTTTCATGTGTTATGCTACTGGATGTAGTGAGACAAATGTGTCTACTATTTTCAGTAATGTTGTGAAGGTGATGTTTGTGATGTGGTGAATATTGAGCTTCATTAGAACTGAACTCCATGCATTTGTTAGATACAATTATATCAGTTCATCCCTGGTACTGAGCCTTCTCTTCTATATCTTTTTGTTAGTGGGTAGTTGATGCAGAGCATCTAGGACAGCAATAGCATGATCATAACTTCACATGCAAAGGTCTCTCAAGACAGCCTTCAACACCATCTCCAACTTACTCTTAACACACACACAATATGAAGGAGGACTCCAAGACACCTTCCAAGATGTCAACTCCATCTAACATCCCTTCAACTCCTCTATACAGGACTGCAGGACAGCAATCTCACAGACTAACATGGCATTGCTATTCCATTGGAATAACAGTCACACAACCACCTTGGGATGGCCTCCCTCAACACAAACACATTCTCATTGCCATTTATCAATCCTACAACATGCATTCAACATAATGCCTTCCTTTGCAAAGTAATGACATGTCAAAAATACCTCGTTGCTGCTGTCCTCTACTAGTTTCAGAAAAAATAGTTACAAAGCAGTTTTTGGGAAAACATGCATATCTTCCTTATTATCCATTGCCAAGACTTCCAACCACTTGCAGATGAAAGTTAACTCTCCACTCTAAACATGCATTATAAACATCAACTACTCCTCAGCCATACTAGTACGGATCAAGGCAGAAAACAGCAAATTTTTAACTGTGACAGCAATTCTGGAAAAAAAACAGTTTTTGGGAAATCGACCATATCTCCCACCTAGATCATCATCAAGATCCCAAACTAGTCTCAAATTAAAGGTACTTCAAAGTACTTTCCATCCATCACAAGTTTTTGCAATAACAAATCCGTACAATCGCGGGTACTGTAGCAAAACAGTGAAGAAAACAGAAAAAAGCAGAAAAAAATAGTTTTTGGTAAAACAGAGATTCCTCCCTTCAAATTCAACATTAAGACCTCCAATAAGCTTTGAATAAAAGCTGCTTCAGTCCCCTTTCATCCCATTCTAAATTCATGCCAAGACTCTTCCGTACAGGTACGGATTTTTGAGGAACAGTGACGAAAAAAACAGAAAAAACAGAAAAAAACATAAAACAACAATCTTTTTTGATATTTCTCTCTATTCCCTCTAAAATCTCTCTACAATACAACTTGGTAGGCTTGAAATAAGCCTCAACATTAGCATGAGGACGTTTGGAGTCCCAAAAAAAACTGCCCCATCATAGAATTCTTTCTAATTTTTAACTGCAGCACAAAGACTGTTTTGTTGTAACTGTCCATTCTTGGCTGCCCTTTCCGTTTTTGAGGTTTTAAATGCTTTTTGACACTTGGATTAACCTTTGGTATGGTTATATCACACCCACTAACCTAAGACATGCTTTTTAAAGGCTTACAATAGGAAATTTAAATGACTATCTTATAAAAACATTAAAATTTAAAGTCATCTTGCAAACTACCTATGACTACAAGACTGTCCTACCTAGGACTAATAACATAACCAAAATATTATTTTCGACATTTGGACATAGTCCAACTAAAACATGGCATTAAGCCTTATTACAACATGAAAAAGATCTTATTGAACAAAATAATACAACTTGAAAATCAAGTAGAATCTCCACATCTTGGTGCTCCTGCACCAGTAGTGAGTCCACTTGGGTAGTGAACCCTCTGACAGTGAGCCTATCTTTCTTTTGGGCAATGAGCCTTTTGTAATTCAGTATTTCTACTTCTTTATATTGTGAGTTATTCCTCACGGTGGTTTTTCCCTTTTAGGGTTTTCCACATAAAATCTAGTGTTCTCTTATGTGTTGTGTTGTTATGATTCAGTTTCTACTATCTGCTTTTCATGGTTAAATATCATAACATAATTAAAGGTTAATGTGGATCTAAATAATTGTGAGGATTTAAAGCTTCTGATATAACTAATTCACCCCCCCTCTCAGTTGTCTTGTGCATTCAACAATTGGTATTAGAGAAAGGTTCATTGGAAGAGAGATTAATAGCTTGAGGTAGATCTAGATGGTGCACAAGAAGAATGTTCTTCTCTTTGATGGATCTTTAGAAGATGAATGCATGTCTATCAATAGTGAAGAACTCAAGGTTGCTCTTGAAGACCTAGAGAGGACTGAAGAAGAAATCAAAGATCTAAAGGAGAATGTTAAAGATGTATTAGAAAATTAAGAGAGCAAGTCAAAAAGTTCAAAGAGAGAAACAAGGTCACTGAACAATTAAGGCTAGTAAATAAATCCATGAATTGTCTAAAAGTGCAAGTTGAAGAAAAGGCAAGAGCTAAGGAATATCTAAACTCAATGGTGAAACGAAAATCTAAACAATGTATAGGGCTTGAACAAGAAGTTGTGAAACTAAAATCAAATCCAGAGAAGGCAAAGAGTTATGAAGAAAAATTCAAGATAAGTTCTGTAAGGCTTGATGAGAAGATTGCAAGTCAGAAAGATCCCAATGACAAAGGAGGCTTAGGGTTTGAAAAAGGTGAATTTTCAAAATCCGAACAAGCATTAGAAGCTAAAATCAAGAAGAACAATGGAAAGCAAATCTAGGATCAAAAGAATAAAGCTAGAAGGCCTCCATTCAGACAACCAAATGCTCAAAGGTATCCATCTTTCAATTGTTTGTCATTTATGCAATAATTATGGACATAAAGTAATAGAATGTAGAAGTAGGAGTCAAAATGTTTGATCCTTCTCTGGTCAATGCTTCACATGCAATAAAATTGGTCATAGAGTTCTTGTATGCAGAAGTAAAGTGAGTCAAAATTCTACTAGGTGTTTTGCATGCAATAAGATAGAACATAGAGCTCTAATGAGTGTAGAAGTCAAATGAGAAATGGCTATGGAAATAATAGAATAGTTAAATCTTTCAGTGGCTATTGTGATACATGCAAGAAATTTGGGCATAAAGCTAACCAATGTAGATCCAAAATGAATGGAAGGAATATTGGTCAAAGAAGTGTTGTGTGCTACAATTGCAATAGATCTGGACATACCTCTAAGTTCTATAGAAACAAAAGCATGAAGAAGGGTAATCTAGCAGAGAAGAACAAACTAGTCCAAAAGGTTGATCCGGCAGAGACTAAGAAGGAGATGATTGAGATTTGGGTTAAGAAGGATGTAACAGAGGTTAAGAATGAGCCTATACCAGCAACCGGTGTAGATGTTCCCTTCGGGACTAAGATTAGAACTTTGTCTCAAGCGGAGCCTTATTGAAAATCTTATCTCTCCCACCAAAGGAATGGTGTTGATGCCTCATCACGAAGAGATAAGGTTAAGGATTAGCAACAGAGGTTTAAGTCAGGACAGAGACTATGATTGCAAAGGATAAAGGTAGAGTTGTGTAGAATAGTTTGGTTGGTAATTTTGCAAGAGGATCTTATCCTCCACAAGAAGTCTGTTGTGAAAGAAAATTTGATCAGGTAAGAAGACATGTTATGAATTTTGGCTAAGTGTCTATCTGGTAAGATCAAGCTACGGTGTTTTAGTAATTTGGTCTACATTGGTCCATTATTGAAGATATTACTTTGCAGTTCTGGCATATGATTATTGATCATTGGATACATCTGCATCTAGAATTTTATCCAATTTTGATGATTGTCTTGAAAGTAATGTGTAACAGAAGTTCAGCTTGACAGAACACAGTTGTTTCCAGTATAGAGTAGTTTTCATGTTATTTGGAGGTGTTTGGGATCTATAGATGAACTCCTAGAGGTTAATGGATATGAATCAGATGAGTCTTCTTGTTGAGAAGAAGAGACTAGAGAAAAGTAAGTGCAAGTTGAAGAACAAGAAGCTCTAGAAAGGATCCCTGAAACTCCAAAGTATATGTAGAGGCATCACACTGAAGACCAAATCATTGGTGATAAGAGCAAAGGTGTATTGACAAGAAGCAGAGTTGTTGATGATAATAAAGTTCTATCAACCAAATTTTCATTTAGGAAACAAAATCAGGTAGCATTCAATCTAATAATTAATGTAAATTAAATAGCCCTGTTTCAGTGTAGTCTTGCTTTCAAATAATAGCCAACCCCAAATTTTCATGTCAATCATCGATAAGAGTCTTATGGTAAAGAGATCACAATGTCTTTATGCCATGTTCCTCTATCTCTGGTATTGAGATTTAGATTTCAAATGATATTTCCATATCTATGGGCATTGTGCAAACCATACAAATCCCTGTATATCGTACTGATTTCCCTCTCAAATTTGATGACATGACCGAATTACAAGTTTCAATGTCTATTTCTAGTGATGAATTAGGTAAACAAATAAAGTTTGGGACTACGGAGTTTATTATTTAGTCATTTTGGTGTATTCCATGCATCTGTTCAAAGATGTAGGTAAATAACAAATCAAATTAGATACAAAATTACTAGGTATTTAGACGTCAATCTCTAACTAGGTTTTCAAATTATTACTTCCTAGAGAAGGTTTACAACCATGCCCTAAAGTTAACCATCGAGCAAGTCCCACTCAATCAAGGTATAGAGTTTGAGTATGAAAGGGATCCATCAGAGAGTGTATTGCGGGAAGTTTTAAAATGTGCAAAGTTTAACATCTTATAATGTGAAAAAAGAGGGGTTTTCAATTCAATGCATGGTTAGGTTAGATCCTCCTTTCACTACATACATTCAAGGATATTCAATTGAGTAGAATCACTTCTCTTGCAAGAGGATTCAGCTATAGATTGGTTGTCACTTGGAATGAAGAGAAAATTTGGAATTTGCTAATTAAATATGTTAACTTAAGCTAGATTATGCTCAAAACCCTAATTATGCAAAATCGTCAGTAAACAGACAAATCCTGACAAATACTCACACACAGAGATGTTATATTTAGAGTAAATACATACTAGATTTCAAGATTCAGGATGCAAAAAAGTTGGGGGCTAAAGAGTAGGTGCCCAAGCCCAAGGTAGTGTTTTCTTCAGGGATTTCTAGAAGTTGTCTGCTATTGTTCACCATTGTCTTAGAGACTTTCAGGCTTGTAAATCCAGAGGGCTTCGGGGTGGGTACCCAAGCCCTTGCAGTACTTTTCTTTTCAGATTTGTAATCTACACACTCTATTATAGCCTTCTGCAACTCCACTCTGCAAGATATGACACTTGTCACTTGCAATCACAAGGAATGGGGTTGGGGGTTGTGGTCTTTAGGAGCTTGCCTCATTCAAGTCCTAGAATGGCATTAAAGCCTTCTAACACTATTGTTAGATAGAGAGTACATGTCCTTATAGTATAGAGACAAAAATCAAATGATAAATGATTGATTCAAACACAAATAGATATCACCTCAAAGGTGTAGCTCTCACATAGATGAAGATCCTTCAACACATGAGAAGATGAAGCCAAATCTGCAATCACAAACACAACAACAATATTCTTCTCTATAGTTGACACAATGAATATCTTGACTACTCTAAAATCATAAGTTCACCAAAAGTTCATATTCATCTCCTAGTTTACAAATGAAACCCTAAACATGCTTATATGTGCATTCCTACTTTAATTTCGTAATTCAAACTTGAAATGTCGATAAGGAACACCTCTAATGGTAACATTGTCATCATTGAAATTTGGGACCTTTCCAAAATAGGGCAAGACTAGGGTATAAGTACCCAAGCCCTGGGTCTTATTTTTAGCAAGGGTTAAGTTCAACAATGCCCCCTAGGTCCCATTTGACATGGGTTTTCAGGAATTCTTCATCGGGAGATAAAATGAATATGCATGATTACATCTAAGGGACTTGGGAGCTAAACCTTGTTACAAGTATGGGCCTAACTGGTGTTGTCATTGATGTCAACATCCTCCTATTACATTCATGATAAGGATTGGATGAGCTGTATGCTGAGGATATTGAGAAAATTAGTCCTATCAAGAACAGAGAAGAACAATGAAGACAGTGAGGTAAAGATCCTAGCTAAGATGAAGATTAGAGGACGTGCATCAAAGGGTTTATAGATATGTGTCTTAAGATGATCCAATAAAGATTTAGAGGTCCACATGAAGATCTGAAGAAGTTATGACCACTTAAGTAAAACTGGTTCTGGTAGATGTTCAAAGGTGACAGAGTGACACAGATAGGTCCGGTGAGATCCGGAAATGCAATATCTTGTTCTGTGGATTTGGTGGAGTGTTTAGGAAGTCAATATGAATTGACAACTCAATTGGTTCATGCTCTAGAGGTCCGCAAGCATCTATTCCAATATGATAGTGATGATAGACTGTGTTCTTGAGGTTCTGGATGAAGGAGAAAATGATTTCAGTAAGTAGAAATCATGTGGATGTTCTTGGTGATTCAGGCAAACTTGTGGAGGTCTTTGGATTGTGTCCAGTTCATGTTGGTGGTCTGCATTAAAGATTGAGCTCATAATTGAAGAATTACTTCTGGATGATGATGTTCTTCCTAAGTCTAGCCGACCGGATGAGTTACACATCCTGCGGATGATCTTGAAGATGTTCTATGAAGAATGGCATGTTCCTAAAGGAAGATTGAAGTCTTAGATCTGTGTGGCTGACAGTGTGTTGATCCATGTGAAGTCTTTTTGTAATTAGTCATGTTGTATTTATGTATTTTCTCTGTAATGTATGCTGACTTGGATGATTATCCCTAAGTCGATGTCTTGTATAAATAAGGAGTTGTAAAGTCAATTCAAAAGTATCATATGGAGATGAGAGTGTGGTAGAGAGGAGCAGAGTGAAAGGCAGAGAAAAAGTATTGGGCTTAAATGGAACTAAATCAAGCATGGTGAAGATGCTATTCTTCAGTTCAAGTATGTAATACTTATAATTCTGTAGACAGTGTGTCTCTTGTAGGTAGTGGGCCTCTTGTGAGCAGTGTGCTCGGATAGTGAGCCCTAATTGGCATGTGCCATTTTGTTCTTCCTATTCTTGTAATAGAGAATACAATCTTGGGTTAGGCACCCTGTGGTTTTTCCCTTAACTAGGTTTTCCACGTTAAAATCTTGGTGTCTTATGTGTTGATGTGTTTCTGCTCTTGATTTAATGCATTATGTTTCCATGATTGATTTATTATTAGGCTGCTGAATTACAAAGTGGATTTAAGTGGTTAATTGGAAGAAAGTTTTGGACAACTGATTCACCCCCCCTCTCAATTGTCTATCCTGAATCTAACAAACCTTAGGAGGTAAAAGTCTTAGGGGGACATTTTACGACATAACATGTCTACTAGGGCCAATTTGGCCAATGTAATATTGAAGATATGTGTGGAAATTAGTGACTGGTGGTTTGTGCTTAGTCACTCATTCTATTCACTCATGTTTAATTCTTATTGGTTGAGGTTTTATCTATATGCCCATGCATCATGCTTAGTATACTTAGAGTTCAAGTTTTTAGTAGTGCACAAACTAAAATGAGTGTCACATTCTAATTTTGCTATATTTCACATGTTCAAGCTCATAAGATGTCTCGTCTCTCGTGTATGAATCTTATCAATCTTATCAAGACTAATTAGGAATACAAGCCTCTCGTGCATGCTCTCATGTCTTGCCTGATAAGTGAAAACACCTCTTGACCTAGAGGACCTTTCTAAAAAGTTAAGTCTTCAAATTGGTTATGTTCACACATTTAAATCAGAATTTTTTGGTCAAAAGAGCCATCCAAGGCCATTTCCAACTTAAAGATTTGCAAAAATAATTTAACTAAATAATGTAAATCTAATAAACAGTGTATTCTAGAAATCTGTTTGAAGAGCACCAATAGAACTTTTATCAACTGAAGTTAGTATAAAGTATACATAAATTAGGACTCTATGACTCTACCAAGAAGTATACACAAGCCCCAAACATTTGTTCTAATGTGTAATAAACAAAGCAATGCAAATGAAACAATGGAATTGGTGAAACCAACTAGACTATAGAAACCAAATAGGTTACAAGAACCAAGTGTTATTGAACCTTTAATGAAATCACCTAATCTATTGCTCAATACTAAGATTAACTAATAATAGCAAGGGAATATACAAAGACCAAGATCAAGGGGATCAAAACAAAGAAGGGGTTCCTTTTTTTTTGCAAAGAAAAGAGGGCATGTTGTTCATGCAACAAGTAGGTATAGGGGAAGTGCTTAGATCATATAGTGTTACGTATATTAAAGGTGGTTCCTATTTTCTTGGAGTCAATTATAATAATGAAGTTCAAGTAGTGGTGCTTTTGGAAGGCATGAAATTATCCAAACTGGTTAATTGTCAGCAACTGGAGATCGAGGGAGATTCATATCATCGTTAATGGGTACTTAGATAGTCAGACTAGGATTAAAACCATAAGACTATTTTAGAAGTAAATATCATTGCGAGCAAGTTCTAGAAGGTAATTTTCAAGCACTTCTTTAGGGAAAAGAATAAGCTAGCAAATAGGTTAGTAAACCTCGCTATTGAACAATTTGATTTTTAAACCAAATGTATTGTTGATTCTAAAGAATGGCCTTTAGATGATATTGTTTAAAATGATTATTGTTAGTAGTAGGTTGTGTGAGGATGCAATGTAAGAGTAGTACAAAATTTGTGTAGGATTTGTCAAGATGTTGCATCTAAGGAGTAGTGTCTAATACTCATTTGAAGAGTCTTTCATAATGCAAATGAACATACATTGTAGTATGTATGGATGTGATTGGTGACAATGGCCTTGTTTTGTTAGGGGTTTTTCATTCTCGAGAATCATTTTTTGTTGACTTTGAGTCAAAACTCAAAGCTAGGATGGAGGATCCTTTATTCTATGCTTGGTTTCCTCACTCTCAACCCCTCTCTTTGCATGTCTTGTAGGCCAACAAAAGCTCATATGGTGAACTTTCTAGTCCCAACTTGGGTGAGTAAGTTTTAAATAAATAGGTCATTAACATTAAGGATGGGTATGATTTTGTTTCCTATTGTGTGGCTAATGTGGAAATCTTTTGTATGGATACAACCCTTGTGGTGGATAATCTAAGGGTGATACTGTGTGATAATAATTTGAATATTTCTAGTTCTTGGGATGGGGTTTTCATATTCAACAAAGAATTTCTTGAGTTGGGTGTTAAGATAGTTGACACAAACCAAATGGTTACAACTTTAGCTCTATTTTAAAATTAGCTACCCATGTTATATCCTCTTTTTGTATGTAATGTTTAGTATCCCTAGCTTTGATCCATAATGCAATCATGTTATTTTGGGTGTAGGCTCCTATAGAATCCACAACTATATTATCTATAGAAAGCAATAAAGTAATGTAAGATCACTCACCAAAGGGAGGTCAAGAACAAGGATGCTTTGTATTTCATTCCCATTAGAGAAGAGTGCCTTAAAGAATCCAATGCTTACAAAAAGAGCACCCTCAAATATTATAGAACATGGAAAGAGAAACATATGTATCATATAATGACCTATCATGTTCTTATCCTAAATGTTTTTTAGTATTATATACAACATAACATATTAGGATTATAGAAATCCATCTTCCATATTACAACTACCAACAATAATTCATCTAATTTTTAATTAGATTGGGAATTTAACCAAATCTAATGAACTTGCAAATCCAATGATGTTAATAGATTCCACCTTATGTGTTCCATTTGACTTCAAAGGCAATCTTCATCTAGATAACTAGAAATGCTTCCCCTTAAACCACTCTTACCTTAAAACTTGCAAATATACAAAACTTATTGTTAGGTTCTTCCCTATATATTTTCAAGAAAAGCATTTTGAAATGATCAAAACAACTTAGAAGCAAAGGTCATTTTGTAATATACTCCACACTTTGGAGAATCTATCTTATATTGATAAATATAAATCTTATCTTCTAATTATAGTCATAAATAAGGCATCAAAAAATTCCCTTAAGTCCTTTCATTGGCACTTGGAGAATCAGTTTTATATTACTAAAAGTAAGGTTTATAAGTTAATTGTAGCCATAAACAAGATAAAAGAAATTTCTCTTTGTTCCTCTCTAAGTTTATATAGACTTCGAATAACTATCAAAGTCTTCTCTAAGATGTGTCACATCTTGATCTCTCTTCACTATGTAATTTAACAATTTTCAGAATTATGCCATTTCGTCTCAGAACTTCAATACGAAACTGGTATACAACTGGAATACCAGGGCCAGAAAATTGACTTCTACCACCTACTAAAAAGCTGAAACTAGAAAAAGACTTTTCAAATCTTAGATCCCACGACCTATCTATCAACTCAGAACCCAATTCACCCTAAGCTGCCATTCTTCATAAATCTAGAATTTCTTGTTTTTCCTTGCCAAATCACTTTGAACCCATAAATGGGTTTCTGCAGGATCATGATGGGCCAAACAATACCTCTTAGTGGCAATGAAAATGCTAAAAAAATAGACTTAGGTAACTTCACGAGAAAATTTGAATGGGTTACCTACATAATTTGAAAAAGATGTAATAAAATTTGTAGGAAATTGAATGTAGTTTATGGGCTACTATTTTTTTTTTTTTTTTAAATTATTTGGTGAAAATTGGATAATTCAATGAGGCACTACTTAAATTTTTGAAAAAAAATAAAAAATAGGTGTCGTTCCAGCCAACCTAAGTATGAGAATTTTTTTTTTTTTAAATTTTAGATACAAGTAGAGGACAAATGCCCGGATGTGACACATATTTTTATGAATTTTTTTTATAAGTAAATAATTAGTTATGAATTTTTTACTACAAATTTTTAAAAAATACTAAAAGTAATTCTCTAGCCAGCCTAACTTGGTCAAAGAAATATGAGATTCAATTTTTTTTTCAGACCTATAGCTAATGAAGTGAAGAGTGTGACGCAACTTTCAAATTTGAAAAATGTCAAACAGTTTGAATGTTATGGATGTTTTTCAATAAGTGTGTCTCTCAGGAATTCAGACATAGTGTAGGTAGAAATTTATTAATAATTACCTATTAAAATTATAATCAGGCATATATTATATTTTTAGAATCTTGACAGTGTTCTGAATATACGCTTTTGATTTTATCAAATTTGGATTAAAAAAAGTCCGTCAGCATCAAGGGTGAAGTCGAGGAAAATCTATAAAAACATATGAATTCTTCATTCATGTTGAAAAGCCAGGTTTGGATTCCCAAGCCTAAATTTTGGGGGGGAAACTTTTTAAATCAAAATTGAAGAAACGGATATCTATTTTTGAGAAATGGATATCCGTTTTCAAGAAACAGATATCCATTTTTAAGAAATGGATATTCGTTATGGAAAAATGCTTTAAAAAGCATTTTTTTCATAACAGATATCTGTTTTGGAGAAACAAATATCCATTTTCAAAACGAATATCCGTTTTGAAAAAATATTTTTAAAATGCATTTTTTCAAAATGGATATCCATTTTGAGAAAACTTTCCAAGCCTAAAAAAGTGTTTCACGAATTTGGCTAACACTTTCACATGATTTTTTCTCCATTGTCACTGTTTGGCCCATCATGATCCTGCACATACCCATATAGAACAAGATTTTCTAAACAAAAGGTGCTAACCGCCAGTGAGATTCACATGTGCAGAAACCATCATTTTTTGAGGAAAAAATGCCAGGCCATTTTTTGGGGGCTCATCAGACCACTAATCTGACAGTGATTAACCTTCACACATTGTTCCTAAAATTAGGTGATGTGCAATTTTGCCCACTAGAAGCATTTATCCACTATTATCTGCCCTTTTAAAATGCCAACCCAAAACTACCAGCAGTTACTTCATTCCATGTTAAAATAGAAAAGTTGCGAGTTGCCCTCTTCACTCCATGCCAAGCTACCTAAATAAAGAAAAGTCAGTCAAGCTGTTACTTACAAATAAGACACTTTACTTAAACATCATCTAGTTGAATGGTCAAATAGTCAATAACAATTTTACACTTATCCACATTAAAATATAGTAAATATTTGTTCTATTTTTATTGGTCAAAATTAATCTTGATTGTTGAATTGGATGATGTTTAAGAATAATGAAAATAGGATGCCAACTATCATTAACCTCCTCAAACTTCAATTAATCAAACCGCCACAATTCAGATACAAGTCCTCTCTGTGGAGAAAGAAATGCTAATATTAAGTGGAAATTAATCACCCAATTTATCACATCAGTCCCAACAAGGAACGATGCTAGATGCTCTTGCATCAACAGTATCTTATCTGTTAGAAACTAAAAAGATTATTAACCTAGAAAACTGATGCAAATGAATAGATATCTAAAATATGAATGCAAATGATATGAAATCAAAATAGCAACACAGAGTTAGTCTCTAAAAGAGTAATGCAAATGCTAGAAGCAAAATAGCATTAAGAGAATGCAATAGCAAAAGATACAAAATACAAGCCACCTGGTAGCATGCTTATATAGACTAGGGAGAGGGAGGAGGTAGCAACATCGACCAATGAGAAGTAACCATCTATTAGACTAAAGATAGAAAAGTATCTTCCCAAGATAGCTAATGGATGCTCACATGGAGGAAGGTGACACCTCGTAACCACTCACCTAATTAAGTAGCCTTATTAACCTAATCAAGATTAATAGAAGTGTAGGAAAAAGCTAGGAATAATGGGGAAAATAAATAACCCATCTAGGAAATAAAAACCTACACTAACACTGCCCTTAAGTGAAGCTTAGGTGGATGTAGAAGTGGGTCCCGACAAATTAAAATAAATTAAATAATCTGAAGTTGTTAGGGTCTTATTCCTTCCCATATCTTGATATTGGCTTACTTAAATAACCTAGGGTTAGAAAGAGTTACATTCATAAATGAATACTGAACTTCTATTTTCTTTCATCAATGAGGTTGAAAGAATAATTTTTTAAACAAAACTAAATCTTGTTTCAATACCGCCAAAGATTCAATTCTTAGTCCTTAACAAACTATAATTTTCTTTCCATAATAACTTGATATCATAGATCTTAAATCCAAGACATCTATTCGAGAAATTAACTTAAACATTCATAAAGATTACACCAGCCCATGCAATATCATTTCCACTCAGGGAACAATTCATGGCTTTAACAGTACTAGTTTAACTATAACCATAAGCTGAGGCTTACTATTCCATGGGTCCAAACCAATTCTTTTCTTACCCAACGACATGCAGGAGTTTTAAAAGAAGCTCACGAGATTATGTGAATAGAGATATATATTACGTTGTGAGGACCTATGGTTGTCTATTACTTACAACGTTGATCTCATAGCTAAATCTTGCCTATTATGTAGACACAATTATCATATACTGTGCACATAAAGGCACCGTATTCTTTCTGACTAACACATAATACTAAAACAAAGATCTTTTTTTATAGTATCAATAGAGACACCTCTTATAACATCGTAAGAATGAAAGGAAAGAAGGTAATCTAACAGTATGCACCTATTTACACTTGTTGCATATGAAGTGAAGGTTCTCCTATCTCAATTTGGAGCTCACGCCACCACCCTAGTCGTTATTCCTCATGCTCTGCTTAGATATCTTATAGTTGAAGAGTATGTATTTTCTTTTTCTTCCATTCCCAAAACCAACGAGCCCTTCCCGTTTATAAACATTTCTTCTATCTTTCTTGTCTCCTCAATTAGAGGATAACCGTTTTTATCCAAAACAATGCACATGTGATAGGTTTCTTTAGATCTTTATCTCTTTCCATCCAAATTCATTAATCGATACCTTACTGTTATAGTTGTAACGAACTCCCATATTTGAGGGTGACTCATCTTTGAAATGCACGTGAAAGTTTCTCATGTAATCATGGAATATATGTGTATGCAACTAACCATCTCATCATGAGATTGATCTTGTATGAGCTAATGCCAACTTCTTAGTTTAAAAACAAAGTTACTAAATAATCAAAATATATAAATATAGGTCATGGGGCTTCACTAAGTCACTAAGTCTTATGCCATGCGAATCATGATTTGATAACAATCACTACACCCACCACCCCAGCTCTTATAGGGTGATGATAAAATAGATTAACATTAGTTTAAGAGACACAATAGTTGATCTTTTAAACTGTTAGTTATCCTTTTGAAACAAAATAATAATAATGGTATTATTAATAGTCTTAAATTATATATACAACATTATTTATGACAAATAAGATAAATAAGTTGAAGGACTTATGTAAAATGTGATATGGTCAAGTTTATCTCTTCTTCATGAAACACAATAATTCACGTCGATTTGACTTGCCTTAAATGTGCATTCGATGCTAGATGATAACAATTTATCCATCTATGTTTTGATGATGCACAAACAACCATTTACAACATAAACATCAAAAAAGTTGTGTTAGTCATAAACGGTTGACGCTCTAATCCGACAATGTCATTTTTTGCAAAAGGCGATGTTGATACACAACTAACTCAAAAGATAGAATCTAAAAGACGTCGACAATCCTATCGATTCAATCCTGGGTTTGACCAAAAATGAGACTTACCTCAACTAACTTGAGTCCACTATTTGATTCTCACTGTACTCAATTGGCAAATACTAGTCGGTAACCCAAGGTATATGTTCTTCTCCCCTGAAGATACTTTTTGTCTCTATTTCTCAGAGAGGTCCCAGATACCTACTTTCCTACTTAAAACTTTCACATATAGATCATGATCAGTGTACCAGTGTCCCAATCATGAAACATAAAAATAACAATTCATTACATAAAATGCTATTACCTTTAATCATTGGAAATAAACATAATTACATAAACTATTTTTCCATAAAATTAATGTCTCTAGAACATTGTATTAAGTCTCATTAACAAAGCATCTTATCCCATGTACAATAATACTTGTTCATAGATTTACTTGTGTCCATGTAAAAGTGAAAAGTAAAAGCATGTCGAAAAGGGGATGTAACATATCTCTCCCCTAAAGATTCATCATCCCTAATGATTAGTGTATCAAAATATAGTTTTAAAAACAAGTTTTTAGTTTAATTGTTAAAGGCATGAACAAGATATGGAAAATTCTAATAAATTTCATAGTAATCCTCCCATGTGGCACTATCTTGCACATATTGGTCCCATTGCACTTTACATTGCATAACTTCTCTGTTATACAAGTAGAGCTTTCGTGTTTCGAGCACTCTGAGAGGCTTGATCATAATCACCCATGGTTCCTACATCTGTAATGCATTCCAATTTAGAATATGATTATCTCCTAAAAAATATTTCTTTAAATATGAAACATGAAAGACATTGTGTATTTTAGACAAGGTTGCCAGTAGAGCAATCTTGTAGGCAACTGGATTGATAATTTCAAGAACTTCAAAGGGTCCCATGTAGCAATGAGCTAATTTAGAAGATTTCCCAAATTTGATAGAGCTTTTCTATGGTTTAACTCTTAAAAGAACTTTCTCTCCAATGGAGAAATGTTTAGGTGTCTGCTTACTATCAGCATAACTTTTTATCCTATCATTGGCTTCTGCCAATCTTTTCCTGATCATTTTAACTTTTTCTTCCATTTCAGCTAGCATCTCTAGACCAATGCTAATCCTATCTTCCAGCTTATCCCAGCTTATAGGAGTTCAATATTTTCTTCCATACAACACTTCAAATGGTGCCATCTTAACAACAGAATGATAGGAATTATTATAAGCAAATTCCAACAGTGGTAAATATTCTTCCCACCTATATTGCTGATCCATGCAATACATTCATAACAAATATTCTAAAAGTTGGTTAACTCTCTCAGTTTGACCATCTATTTTAGGATGATATGTTGTACTTATATTAAGTTTGGTTTCTAGCAATAAAAATAAGGTTTTCCAAAACCTTGATGTTATCCACGCATCTCTATCTGAGATAATCTTTTCAAGAACTCCATGTAATCTAAACACCTCCTAAACAATTTTACGAGCCAATACTAGTGCTCCATCAATAAGATTTCTTGGTATGAAATGTGCAACCTTTGTGATTTTATCAACCACAAGTAGAATGGCATCATGTATGTTCCTAGACATTGGCAGACCCTAAACAAAGTCCATGCTTAGAACTTGCCATTTCCACTCAGGTATATCATGTGGATACAATAATCCTATGGGATGTTGATGTTCTACTTTCACTCTCTGACACTCCAGGCAACTTTCTACAAATCTTGCAGCATTACCCTTCATTCCTTTCTAGAAGTAAAGATGTTTTACATCTGTTAGAAGTTTACTGACTCCTGGATGTTCAGAATATGGCACGCAATGGACTTCTTTCCACACAAGATTTCTTAATTCAGCTAAATTTGAAATGTAAATTATTCCTTTGTATCTCAATAATCCATTGGACTCAAAATGAAATCCATCATACCTTGAGTCTTTAGGATTGTTTCTAAGAGCTTGTTTGACTTGTTCATAATATTCATCCCCTAACAATTTTTGTAGTACTAAGTCTTTAAAATTTGCATGAATAGAAATAATTGAAGCAATATTCCTTCTTCGGCTCAAGGCATTAGCTACCCTATTTACTTGCCTTTAATATACCTTATCTCAAAATCATAATCAAATATCAATTCTAACCATCTTCTTTGCCTCACATTGAGATGTGGTTGAGAAAATATTTATCTAAGACTTTGATGATTTGATTTAAGTATAAATGTTTTTCCCAACAAATAATGACGCCACATTTGCAAAGCATGGATTACTACTGCTAGCTCTAAATCATGCAGGGCATAATTTTGCTCATAAGTTTTTAACTTCCTTGATTCATAGGCTATCACCCGTCTGTCTTGCATAAGTACACCCCCTAATCCCTCCCCTGAGGCATCAGTTACCCTATTTTCTGGGCTTTCACTAGCCATACTATGGTCTTGTTGTTTTCCCCTACTCACATCATGAGAAAATTCATTTTCCCTTCTGTGTTACCTTGCTCATTCACTCTCTTTTCCAAATTACCTAGCCTTTCTTTTATTTCATCAAGCATGGCTAAAATTTGATCCAATTTATCTGTGAAGTTTACTTGTGAGTTGTTATCCTCTTGATTCTCTCCCTAATTTATTCTTGTTCACACCATGTTTGTATATTTTTCTCACACCTGAGAATATTGATTTATCTATTAGTTTCCTAATTTTAATACATCTCATAAAATCATAACGTAATTAACTCACATAAACAATGGTTGATACAAAAACAAACTCATCTTTATTATGGTTTTTTTAAGAGTATATACATTCTTCATTGATACATACATATCATGATTCATATATCATTTTACAAGGGGAGTATATCCCTCTAAATCATTGTCAGACACATACTCAAGGGGTGTATAACCCTCAAACTCACTACTAGACATAAGTACAATGATCTCAGTATTTGAAGGTATAAGAGGATCTCTCATAATCATATGTGTGTTATCTGGACATGAATCAGCCATATTCCTAACTTCCATCTTAGTTGTCTCTACGATTTCCTTTTTCACTTGTTTGATTCAAGTCATGGCATTTGTGAGGGTTTCAGTGTCACTTAACCATATATAATTTTCATCATTAGTTCCTTCAATGGTTTTTGCTATGGACTCACACTCTCTTTTAGCTTGCAAGTAACATTCTTTCCCAATAAATGACTTTCTAGCAATCATTTTAAGACATACCATCCTGGCACAAGAAATCAAATCATTAGCAACTTGGTTAATGTTGATTCTAGGTTAGCATAATGGACTCATAAGCCGTAGTGCCGAACCCGATCGCTCTGATACCATATGTAATACCCTTACTTCACACAACTTAAAATCCTAATAATTACTATAAAGTAAAAATATTCTTGAGGTAAAATAGAAATAAAATTTACTATTCATATTAAATTGAAAACAAAGTGTATTAATTTGTACCAATTTTCTTCTCTGAAGGGTAAATAACTTTAACAAGACATAAACTTGTCTTTCCAATTGCAAGTAATTGAAATATATTAAGTTATACAAAACATTAGAACTTATAAATCATCTTACCAAGGGTTTGTTGCATCACGATTGCTGACATCCTTATCACAAGCCTTAGTATACCTCATGTTGAAGAGAGAGAAAGCATCTTCGAAGTGCTTTACCTCCAACCACAAACTGACAGTCTCCCACACATATTTCATTCCAGAAGTGGCCCTACCCTTCATGAAGAGTATAGACTTAGGGTGACCTACGGTATTTTCCATCTAAGTACTAGTGTTGTATCCTACGTAACAATATTGATCATACAACCCTAGATACCCTCTAGCTAAGTATGATCATCCCAATAGGTTACATAATCCTAGATATGGTGAACCGATAATACACTTAGAGGCATGTGCATTACTTTGGCCAAAGTTTCAATATGAAAGGCATTTTGCAATAAACACAATCAATTTGTTCACCCACCCCAACTTGACTTGGACAATATCACAATCCTATAGTTGACTTGGTCAAATGAATTTATCCAATCATAAATTGGTTTAGTCTCCCAAACTAGACAGGTTATCCAAATAATCAATGGGCTTTGTTCCTTAGATTTCTAGGGTATTCTTTTTATATGAGGTTACTTAATAATGATATCCAAAAACTTACTTTGAATTCTAACAACTTATCCTACCCCATCATGGTAGAATAATAGAGTGATAACTTGATAAGGAGAATATTTTGAAAAAGATAAATTAAAATAATCGGAAGTTGCTAGGGTCTTATTCCTTCCCATATCTTGATATCAGTTTACTTAAATAACCTAGGGTTAGAAAGAGTTACATTCATAAATGAATACCGAACTTCTATTTTCTTTCATCAATGAGGTCAAAGGAATAATTTTTTAAACAAAACTAAATCTTGTTTCAATACCGCCAAAGATTCAATTCTTGGTCCTTAACAAACTATAATTTTATTTCCATAATAACTTGATATCACATATCTTAAATCCAAGACTACTATTCAAGGAATTAACTTAAATATTCATAAAGATTACACTAGCCCACGCAATATCATTTCCACTTAGGGAACAAAAACTCACGGCTTTAACAGTACCAGTTTAACTATAACCATAAGTTGAGGCTTACTATTCCATGGGTCCAAACCCATTCTTTTCTTACCCAACGACATGCAAGAATTTTAAAAGAAGCTCATGAGATAATGTGAGTAGAGATATGTATTAACTTGTGAGGACCTACGGTTGTCTATTACTTACAACATTGATCTCACAGCTAAATCTTGCCTATTTTGTAGACAAAGTTATCATATATTGTGCACATAAAGGTGCCATATTCTTTCTGACTAACACATAATACTAAAACAAAGATCTTTGTCTATAGTATCAACAAAGACACCTCTTATAACATCGTAAGAATGAAAGGAACGTAAGCTAAAGTATACAACTATTTACAGTTGTTGCGTACGAAGTGAAGGTTCTCCTATCTCAATTTGGAGCTCACGCTGCCACCCTAGACACTATCCCTCGTGCTCTTCTTACATATCTTCCAGTTGAAGAGTATGTATTTTTTTTTGCTTCCATTCCCAAAACCAATGAGCCCTTCCCATTTATAAACGTTTCTTCTATCTTTCTTGTCTCCTCAATTTGAGGATAACCACTTTTATCCAAAACAATGCATGCGGCAGGTTTCTTTAGATCTTTATCTCTTGCCATCGATACCTTACTATTATAGTTGTAACCACCTCCCATATTCGAGTGTGACTCAACTTTAAAATAGACATGAAAGTTGCTCATGTAATCATGAAATATACATGTATGCAACCCACCATCTCATCATGAGAACGATCTTCTAATGAGCTAATGCCAACTTCTTAGTTTAAAAACAAAATTACTGAATAATCAAAATATATAAATATAGGTCACGGGGCTTCACTAAGCCACTAAGTCTTATGCCACACGAATCATGATTTGATAACAATCACTACACCCAACACCCCGACTCTTATAGGGTGACGATAAAATAGATTAACATTAGTATAATAGACACAATAGTTCATCTTTTAAATCATTAGTTATCCTTTTGAAACAAAATAATAATAATAGTATTATTAATAGTCTTAAACTATATATACAACTTCGTTTATGATAAATAAGATAAATAGGTTGAAAGACTTACGTAAAACGTGATAGGGTCAAATTTATCTCCCCTTCACAAAACACAATAATTCATGTTGATTTGACTTGCCTTAAATGTACATTCAATGCTAGATGATAATAATTTATACGTTTTGACAATGCACACGCAACTATTTATGACGTAAACGTCAAAAAGTTGCGTTAGTCATAAATAGTTGACACTCTAATTTGACGTCATTTTTTACAAAAGACAATGTTGATACACAACTAACTCAAAAGATAGAATCTAAAAGACGTCGACAATCCTGTCGAGTCAATCTTGGGTTTGACCAAAAATGAGACTTAACTTGACTAACTTGAGTCCACTATTTGATTGTCACTATACTCAATTGGCAAATACCAATTGGTAACCCAAGGTCTATGTTCTTCTCCCCCAAAGATACTTTCTCTCTTTATTTCTTAGAGAGTCCTAGATACCTTCTTTCTTGCTTAAAACTTTCACATATAGCTCATGATTAGTGTACCAGTGCCCCAATCATAAAACATAAAAATAACAATTCATTACATAAAATGTTATTAACTTTAATCATTGGAAATAAACATAATTACATAAACTATTTTTCCATAAAATTAATGTCTCTAGAACATTGTATTAAGTCTCATTAACAAAGCATCTTATCCCATGTACAAAAATACTTGTTCATAGATTTACTTCTATCCATGTAAAAGTGAAAAGTAAAAGCATGCCAAAATGGGGATGTAACAGATGGCCATCTGATCTGGATACCAAACTCAGTGAGGAGATTCTTAAGCCAGATGGCATCAGTGGCGGCATTCACAACCCCCCGATACTCAGCCTGAGTAGAAGATAGAGAAACAATAGACTGCGTCTTGCTTGACCAACAAACAAGACCTAAACCAACTGAGCAGTTGTAAGCTGAAGTAAACTTGCAATCCTGAGAATTGCTTTCCCAATCTAAATATGTGTAGCCCACCAAGTCAAGATCAATGCCTACTGCGTAGTGAATCCAAAAACTATGAGTACCTTGAATGTAGTGAAGGATCCACTTGGTTGCTTTCCAATGCAGCTCATGAGGCTCCTGCATGAATCGAGAGACCACACCTACATCATATGAAATGTTGGGTCTCATATGAGTCAGATAAATGAGACTCCCAGCAAGTTGTCGGTACAAAGTGCCATCAACAAAAGGAGAAGAAAATTGAGTCTCAAGTTTGACTCCAGAAAGGAAGGGAGTCAGAGCAGGCTTACAATTAGCCATATGAAACCTCGAGAGAAAATCTAGATCATACTTGTATTGTGTGAGTGTGATCTCAGAAGAAGACTAGTAGATCTCAATCCTGAGAAAGTAATGCAACAAGCCCAAGACAGTCATCAAAAACCTATCATGAATGGCAGTATTGATAGCCCCAATGGTGGATGAAGAACTCCCTATGATTAGTAAGTCATCAACATACATAACTAGAAATAGGAGTGAATCATCCTACAATAGAGTGTAGACATTGGGATCTGAATGGAACCGAGTGAACCCAACTGTCAGAAGGAAGGAGTCCATCTTGGCATACCAAGCCCGAGGAGCACGTTTGAGGCCATAGAGAGACTTCCGAAGATGGCACACAAGTGAAGAATTTTGAATGAACCCTTGTGGTTGCTCCATGTAGATCTCCTACTAAAGGTCACCGTGAAGAAAGGCACTCTTCACATCCATCTAGTGTATGTGGTTACTCCATGTAGATCTCCTCCTGAAGGTCACCGTGAAGAAAGCTACTCTTCACATCCATTTGGTGTACTTCCAAATGGTTGACTACAATAATGGCAAGAACAAGTCGGATGGAGTTCTTTCTGGCAGCTGGTGTAAAAGTCTCAGAGTAGTCAACCCTAGAAACATGGGAGAATCCTTTGGCAACCAAGCGAGCCTTATGCTTGTCAACCGATCCATCTACTACAAATTTTGTCTGATAGATCCACTTACATCGAACAAGTTTTCTTCCCATAGGAAGAGGGATAAGATCCCAAGTGTGGTTCCTCATCAAGGAACTATACTCCTCCTACATAGCTGTATCCCACTCAGGAATACCTGAAGCCTCGTGAAAAGACTATGGATTTGAGGCACTAGCAATGAAAACATGTCAAGCATCCTGGAACTTTGAACGAGTTTGCCTAGTGTCTGATGGATCCCCAACCCAATCACCTTCAGATTGCAGTCTATCTAGCCCAAAGTGGACCAGAAGTGGGAGAATGTGGAGGAGAATCATCACCCTCTAAATGATGACTAGGAGAGGAAGGAGGTGAATCCTCTAAATCATTCTCGACATCGAAAGTGGAGGTAGAAGACTGCTCAGGTGAATCTGACTCATTAGAAGATCTATTATGTATCCCAAGTGACTGCAATATCAATGTAGAAGCAGGTGGAGACGTGATAGAAAGGGAGCTCGAAGAGCCCTCCTCAAAATGAACACTCCTCTCAATGAACATCTCATGTGTAGTAGGGTGGAGCAATCAATAACCCTTCACACCATCAGGATAGCCTACAAATATGCATGGTCTGCTCTGTGGATCCAAGGCCTTGCATTTGTCTGCAAAATGTGGGCCCATGCTAGAGAACCAAAAACTTGAAAGTGCTTAACTGATGGTTTCTGACTGCTCCAAGCTTCAAAAGGAGTGACTCCCTTCAAGGCTCAATGAGGAACACAGTTCTAGATATAACAAGCATAGTTAATGGCCTCTTCCCAATACTATCATGCAAGAGATCTAGAGTGAATCATGTAGTTTTTCATTTTCTTCAAGGACCTATTCTTACATTCTGCAACACCGTTCTACTGAGGATTGTATGGAACTAAATGCTGCAAATCAATCCCCTCTAAAGTGCAAAACTGCTCAAAATGATGGTTGACATACTCACCACCATTATTAGTGCATAAAACTTTGATGGCTTTCCCAGATTGCTTCTCTACAAAAGTTTTGAAGTCCTGAAAATGATCAATTACCTCTGACTAATGTTTGAGAAAGTACACCCAAGTATAGTGAGAAAAGTCATCAATGAATGTTAAGACATATCTAGTCGTGCTAAAAGAAGGGTGCTGAAATAGACCAGCCAAATCACTGTGAACTAACTCCAGTATCTGTGAAGCTCTCCATGCCTTACTGTTGTCAAACTTTTCCTTGGAATGCTTACCAAGAATGCAACCTTGGAAAACACCACCTGAAAACTAAATTCAAGGCAACCCTATGACTATACTCTATTGGTTGAGTTGCTACAAGTAGCGGTAGTTAAGATGGCCAAACCACTCATGCCATAATCTACTCACATCATCAGAATGAGTGAGCAAAATAATCGAAGGAGGATTAGGAACAAAGTGAGAAAATAGATAGAGCCATGACTGATGATCTGCTCTCCCAACTATGACTGTAAAACCACTATACAACTCACGAATCTCCATTGAATCAGGAGTGAACTCAACCCACTTGCCTAAACCTATGTGAGTGATCTAGTATACATATAGGAGATTAGTTGATAATGAGGGCACACAAAGAACATCATGGAATGTGCCATCCCCCACATCAATAGATCCTCTCCCACACACTTCAATAGGAGTTTCATCACCCATCAAAATAGAAGGCATAGTACACGGCTCCAAAGATGCAAGTTCTTCCTTAGATGAAGCCATGTGGTGTGAAGCGTCCGAATCAGGAACCCAAGTGGATGGTGAAGAGGCAACTGCTACAAGGGCCTTGCCCTTTCCTTTCCCCTTGTTTTCTTTTTCCTTGTTAGACCCCTCATTTGAACTCGGTTTTATGGACTCAGGAACACTGATATTATTCTTCTCAAGAATGTGTGTCAAGTGATCAATTTGTTTCTTCAAACACTTATATTCATCATGACCAGGTCTTTTATAGTAGGCACATTGGACCTTCTTTTTCTTAGGCTTGTCACCCTTGGAAGATTGGGTCTCATTAGTTGCTTTTGAAGCAATTGGTATCTGATCCTTCTTCTCCTTGCTATTCTTTTGTTTATTATCCTTACTCTTGTTGTTACTACTTTGTCCTTTCTGATCTTTTGTGCCTTGGTTGGCAGTAAGGCCATGTGACTTAGAGGACTTAACAGTGCCCATATAGATTAGCTTATCCTATTCTCATGTGAGAGAGATAGCAAAATCATCTAAAGATTGCATGGTGAATTAAGGACCAAGTGCACCCTTAGTAGCATAGAAGGTAGAAACAAACACAGAATATTCTAAACTTAGCTTAGAGAGAATACTGAGAATCAATTGTTCATCTTTCTTTTCAATTCCACATTGTTTTAATTGCAGCCTTAGTGACTTCAATTTGGTGAAGAAATCTGGAATTGTGTTGAAATTGCTTGGACTTAAACTAATTAGTTTATTTTCTAACATATGACCCCTCATTGAATCTTGTGTGCCAAATAATGCTTCTAGCTTTGTCCAGATTTCATTTGGTGAATTCAAAGACTCAATGTGAAATAGAAAATTAGGAGAAATAGAACAACATAATGTTCCATAGGCCTCATCACATTTGTTAAACCACTTAGGCTTATCTTCATCTTTAACAGGTTAAGTTTCAGGTCCCATTGTTATCCTATGTAATCCATCTTTCCTTAAGTAGATTGTCATGAGTGATTTCCACTCAAAGTAGATGTATGGAGTTAGGATGGGCACAGTTGTTTGATCCATGATGAAGAAATGATGAAAAGAAATGTTGAAAAGAAGAGAACACACACAGGACAACCCCCCCTTTTCACTCAATCAAAGAACACCCCCCCCCCACCAAAAAATAAAAATGATATTAGCACTTTATAATTAGTGTGTTTACAACTACCACTAGCAAGAAATACTTAGTGGTCTTGATCTCAATGCATTACAAAACCCTCACAAATTGGGTGTATGCTGAAAGTAAAATACTAGAACTCTACCAAGCAAAACTAACACCACTACGATCTACTTGAAAAATATGCACTTTCAAAAAGAATCACCTCGATACAAGGTCGTATGTGAAAGATATGATCTCCGAAGTTCCAAAAAATGGGAACTCATCAGCGCCACCTATGAGAATCTACAATTTTTGGGAAAACCATGTGCCAAAATCAAGAATCGTCTACACCACTATGAAGAGTACAGAAAAATAGCCAAAGTCAAAAAAAGAAGCTCAAGAAACGGAGGTCGTGAGTTCAAGTTATCAGTCTTCAAAGTTTGTCTTCAAAAATGAAAATGCCAATGGAGAGGGATCTGTGGGAAAAAATAGCTGTCCGCCAAAAATGCCGCCAAAGTTATTGGTCCCGCTAAATGTAGAAGTCTCTGTAAAAATAATGATTCCTCCAGCCAAGTGTAAAAACATAGCTAAAAATAGTCAAGCCTAAAGATAGGAAAATCTGCCAACTATAGCAACATGCCAAAATTACATGCCAAAAAGGCAATACTAGCACACAGGCCAATGTAATGAGTAGATAGAAAAAAATGACCTCTAGGCACGGAGGTTGAGGTAGGTTCAAAGGCAGAGCCGAATACAGATTTTAATGGCGGAAAAAAAATTTATTTTAAAAAACTGGCCACAAAGGGCTGAAGGCATAGTTTGTAATGGCGAGAGGGGGGCTAATGCCACTCCCCAAGCCACGCCTAGGACTGCGGATGGGTTGCGTCCTTTAAAGGCACGAGGACCAAGGGTGGGTATCGTTCCCTTAAGGGAGGTCGACCCCTCCTTAAACACAATGAAGTGATTTTAAAGTGCTTGGAACAATGTTGTATAGCGCTTAGTACAACGCATAATTTTTTTTTTTTAAATAAAAAATGTAGGAGAATTACAAATTTTTACACAGAAATGCGTGTTAGGGGGCCAAAACTACCTCTGGCAAAAAAAAATCTTTTCAAACTCCTGACACCGAAACTGGGCAAATTATATATGAAAATTCATCTGTGAGGCCTCCCGGATGCAATGGCAAGGTCCTTTTGGCCTGAAAATACTCTAATTGAAAGTTGATTTTCAGATCTGAGCACAAAACCCCGGTTCTACAATTATGTCAAATGATCTCTGATTTTGGTGAAATAAAAGCCAATCTTGACTTTCTCGAACCTTCTGGATGCGTTGGAACAACCAGAAATGCCTTCAAATATAACCAGAAACACTACAATCACTCATATTTCATACAAAACATGTGCAAACCCCCGAGATTAAAATGTTTCCTTCAAACTCTTTTGATTCTCCAGATCATCTGAAGATGCAAGAGAAGAGCATACTGGGTTTTTTGAAAACTTGCAATAAGCTTTATTAGCTCACCCCCCTAAATCTCTCGAATAAGGAAACTAAAATATAATCTTGCACATAGAATAGCTCTAATACCATGTTAGAATTTGAAAAGATTATTAACTCAGAAAACCAGTGCAAATGAATAGATATCTACACTATGAATGCAAATACTATCAAATCAAAATAACATAGAGTTAGTCTCCAAGAGAGTAATGCAAATGTTAGAAGCAAAATAGCATTTAGAGGATGCAAAAGAAAAAGATACAAAATACAAGCCATGTAGTATTCTTATATAGCCTAGGGAGAGGGAGGTGGTGGCAACACCGTCCAATGAGGAGCAACCATCTATCGGAGTAAAGATAGCAAAGTATCTTCCCAAGATAGCTAATGGATGCTCACATGTAGGAAGGTGACACCTTGTAACCACTCACCTAATTAAGCATGCTTTATTAACCTAAGTGAAATTAATACAAGTGCAGGAAAAACCTAGGAATAATAGGGAAAATAAATAACCCATCTAGGAAATAAAAAACTACACTAACATTATCTGTAAACTGTTAATTTAATAGCATGTGTTGGTTGCTCCCATTTTATCTTGAAGCTACCAAAGAGTAAGACTAGTAATAAATGAAGACGAGAAAACATTATAATAACTATAGACATGATATTTCCACAATCCATGATATAAGAATGTATAGAGCTTCTGGAAGAGACTGTGTTGCTTTTTTGGATCGACATTTCGGATCACAGAGTGTGATCTAAAACGTCGATCCAAAAAAGCAACACATGTTCTCTTCTAGAAGCTCTATACATTCTAATTATTTCAATTTTAGTAAAAGAAAAAAAAATACAATAAGTTGTTTTATAATAATGAATTAAAATTTAATTAAAATAATTCTACATATTAAATTGTCATATCATTAAACATAAACTGATTAGATTTTTATGTATATGATAGTTATAAAGTATAGATAATAATCAAAGTATATGTATTGTATTAGTTGATATTCTTCCTGGTGATGGATCACGAGTGTGATATGAAACGTTGATCCAAAAAAGCAACACAGAGTCTCTTCGAGAAGCTCTATTCATTCTTATTATAATAATTATTTAAATTTTAGTAAAGAAAAAAAATACTATAAGTTGTTTTATAATAATGAATTAAAATTTAATTAAAATAATTCTACATATTAAATTGTCATATCATTAAGCCGATGTTGGTTAACAGATTTATCCTTACTCTGAAAATAATTTATTTTGACTCTATACCCCTCCTTTGAAGAACAAATGAGTTAAGCAACAAATGGGTGAACCTTTTAAATTAGTTCCCCTCTGAATTTAGGTACAGCTCCCTTAAGGTTTTCAATGAATTTAATTAATTTTACTATCCACATGCATTTTTAACCAGAAAATGCTTAAGGCAAACTAACATTCATACATAACCATGTTATGAATGCGATAGATTTATACAGTACTAATGAGCAATAGAATGCATAGATCCTATTTTTTGATACATTCAGATATATGGATACATTCACACGAACTTACTGAACTAATAAATAATAAAACACATATGACGAGCTGTCCAAATAAAGAACAATTACCAGATGAAAGGAGATTTCACACAGAAAATCTGATTCCACACATTCAGATGCACAGATCCAAATAAACAGTAACTGTTTCTTTTTCTCATTCACAGATGAAAATTACTCAGACAATCATCGCGTAATGTAAAACTATAAAAATAGTTTAGCAAGAAATTTTCTTTCTTCTTCTCTTTTCTAGACTTCTATATCCTCCAAGATTTTTTAAAAACCTATAAATACCAATGTCTTAATCATGTCCATGAGTAAATCAAACCCAGAGTTAACAGAACTCTGACTTGTACGGGATTTAGTTTTTTTTAACAACTGATCTTTGAAAATCAAGATTGCTGAAAATAACATAACAGAGGAAGTGGAATAAAGAAAACGGGCCCATGAAGTCATGACTAGGACGATGGGTTTGTATCTCTGGATTTGTTGTCAGTGGCCTAGGAAGCACGTTGGGTCTTCCATTCCTGAAAAGTAGCAACGAACTCCTAAATTTTTGGGAAGTTAGGAATGCCTATATGCTTCATTATTGATTTCCAAACCTCCTTTTCCCTTCGCATTTTATCAAATTTTTGTTTGTATTCTAGAAGTGCGTTGATGCAGAGGTAAAGTAGTGATTCAACTTTAGAAATTCTGGAGAAGTCCTCAATTAAAACATTGTCATTTTCCCTGATGAAGCTGATTTTTTCCTTGAAAGATCGAACCACTGCATCGATGTCTTCCACTGGCCTTCCATCATCTTTAATGTATTTAATATCAATACATTGCAAGTCATGTTGCAGTGATTGAGTAAATTCTGTTATTTCTTTAATTAACTTTGAAAGTTCAAACCGACCTTGCCGAGATATGGAGTTCCTCCATTCAATATTCCTTTTGTTCACATACAACAAATCCTCATCCAAACCAGTCATGCTTTTCTCTGTTAAAAACTTAGCCAACCCATATTTTTGGACTTCATCTATTTGATTTATCACATTCATCCACTTGCCATCGTCTTTCGTCCAGACAACAACCTGTGCTTTAAGATCCTCGATTGTGGTGGCAGTCAAATCGTATATGGTCTTGAGCTCATGAATGTACTCAGTCCCTTTTTGTTCAATGTTATTCAACCAGCTGTCAAATGTTTTTGTCACCATTTTGCTTCTATGAACCTGGTCTAACATCCTTTGATTGACAGGTGATGTTGGGTCAAAAGACAGGGGAAGCTGTGAAATCGGCTGTGGGTTAGGATTGTTAATAGCTTCAATGTACTCTTCCATTGAGCGCAAAGTTTGTTTCAACTCCCTCTTGTCCTTTTCATCCTTCATTGTTCGACTGACCATCCTTTTAGTAGAAGCTTCAAGGTGGTGGACATCTGCAGCTCTGGAGGTAGCGCCGAGATCCACTCTCTCCACAGTGAAATCATGCACTGTTGGGTTCTGCACCTCTTCTTCAGTCACTGGCTTAGCAATTTCAGCACTCCAATTACCAGTGTTTGGGTCAATATCTATTCTGGATGTCATCTTGAGTCTCTTGGACTTGGGGGTTTTCCCCAAACATTTACTTACCATGTCCTCTAAAGGGACAACAAAAGGAATCACCTTTTTCTTATTAGAGATAGAGCTCTCTAGCCACTTTGGTGCAGAGGCTGAGGTTGTCTTTTTGAGGTTCACTGCATCAGTGGGTACATTTGAAATCATTAATCTTTCAGGGCTCTCCAGAACGACCCCTGACTATGACCCGGTGTCAATCTCCTCTGTTCTCTGTGGGCTCAGCTCCTTATCACCCATAGGTTCTTCTGGTTCTTCCTCTGAATTTAAATCAACAATTATTGTCTCAGAGACCTGTTTCTTTCTTTTCCCTTTAGTTCTTAGCCTAGTAACACGAGATGGCAGAATATCTGTGAGGACACTTCTGGATCTCTTAGTGGCAGGGCTTCTCTTGGTTGATGGCTTGGAAGCACCTACACCACAGATAGCAATAGGTTGATTAGAAGAGTCTATGGGTGGTGAGGATTCAACCATTGAAGAGAATTGTTGAACATTTTTATCCTGCAGCCCTTCCTGTCTCTTTTCTCTCAACCATTTTTCAGTTCTTCTTATTACTGGAAGAGCTTTAACTTCAATTCTGTCCTCTTCCTTTTTGCTCCAGTCCACCTCTGGAATGGGTAAGTGTTCTACTCTTTCAAATTGTGGGTCAACCAATTGCTCGCCATCATCAGAAATACCAGAAATATCCATGTTTAGATTGAGTGTAATTATTTGCCCCAAAGAAAACCTACACCACAGCCTTCTTCTGACTTCAAATTCATCTGGACAGTCTTCCCAGTAATCCTTCAGTTTAGGAAGGTGTGAATGCCCTGTTCCAGAATCTAGGTTCTCTCTAACAAATCTTTTACTGTCAAATTGAGACTTGGCAGCGAAGGACTAAAAATTGGACCTTTTGAGGTTCACCTCCAAATTCAAGGCATTAGATTTTGAATGGCATGAATAATGCCCAAGTTCAACAGGAAAAGAAATACCACAACCCCTTTTTGATGGAAATTTCTTATCAACATGTGCCAGTTGCCTACATACCTCCATCAGCACAAAACGATCAAACACATATCTAGGTAACTTTACAGGTTCACCATCAAATCCTCCAACTCTGATATAAGTGAACTCAAAAAATTGGATGAAGAAGCTACCATAGATACTGATCAGTTGCATTGCTTCACTGGACATTCTCTTACCTGGGTTCCCTGCCAATTCATAAGTCATTTTCCCAGTGAAGACATCATCAACCCTTTTGTAATTTTCATAGCAATTTTTCCTTTGCAACTGTGAATAATATTCATAGACTTTACTATTCTCAGACAAGGGTGCATGGGGTAGGTCAAACCAATCTCTTGTAGAAGCTAGACAATAGAACAGGTAAGAAGACATATAGAAATCTTTGTCACCCAGACAATTACTTAAAGGGCTGATGTAGACAGTCAGCTATTATTTCGGCCCAATCCAAATATTGTTCCTCTTGAAGGATGACTTGTATAAAAAAGTACATCCAGTCCTCCCAATAATAGGCATGCTGGCTGCCCTTCAGTCTGTGTAGCAATACCACAATATCCCTTACTTCTATTATAAAATGATCTCTGGTAAGTGGCCTGGGTAACCTTGAACCACCCTTCTGGAACTTGAGTAGCCAGTTCCTCGCTATCACACTTTTATAAGTCGCTTTCTTTTCTAAGAAATACCCATAGGAGGAGGTAATGTCAAGGCTGGAATACGCCTCCTTAGGGGGTATCTTCATCACAGACATGAGGGTTTGTCTGTTGACATAAAATAACACATCGCCATTTACATTTCTGACACATCTGGCCTGGGGGTCGTACCTGTTTATACATTCTTGAACCAATTCTGGGCACAGTATAGCCTGAGGAAAAGCTACGGCCTCAACTAAGCCGCTTTCCACAATTTTCTTCATTCTAGGGGTTTGAACAGGGTTTCTAACTCTTTCTTTGAATTCCTCTAAATCATATTGAACCAATGCAGTATCTCCAAATTCCGAGTGAGAATAAGTAAGGCCAGGACCATGTTCATCCCCCAAACACGTAGATTTCAAAGACATAGTTGGAGGTTTACAGTAAAACACTTGGAATTTTGAAAACAACAGAAATTCCAGAGATTCTTCTTTCCAGCATAAGAATTAGGAATAGCATATGGGAAACAGAACTCACCTTCAGGATATCTGAATTCACTGCGAAAACTTGAATAAAAGGAGCCTTACACTTCCGGCGCTATCCCCTTCCGCGTTGCACAGTATGTTTACTTGCTAAACTTGGCTTGTTTTTGGTTAATAATGGCACTAACCAGAATGAATAATTATTGCTCGGAACAAAACGTGCCAAAAATATCTGAAAAGACATGAACTCTGATTTCTTCATTAATAGCAAGTAGTATTCACGCGCCATCATGAAGTATAATGATTATCCGTAGCCTCCGCTAAATTTGACTTCTCGGTCTCATAATGAGTTTCTGACATAATTTCCTCCAACTTTCCCGCTAAGTTTGACTTAGGAAGCCGCGGGAACAAACGGGACCAAACTCAACAAATCTTTGAACTATTGAACCATTGAACCTTTAGGGCGTGGTTCAATGCGTTGGTTCAATATAGTGGTTCAAACGTCCCAATCAGACCATATGGGTAAGCAAAGGATTGACTTACTGAAATAGGGACTCAACTCATGAACCGTTGAACTTGTAAAGACATGGTTCAATACGAAGGTTCAAAGACGCAAGTGTTATGTAGACCAACAAAAGTTGCGTGGCTTTGGTAAAGGCTTTGACTATGAAACAGTGACTATTGAACCTTGAACCAACGAACCTTGAACATTGAACCCCGCTAAAGAGTACGAGCGGAAGGTTCAAGTTCAATAATTACACAAGGTAACTAAGTGACCCGACTTATAAGAAGGCAGTGAGTGTTGCACTTTAAGACCATCGAACCTTGAACCTTGAACCCCGCTACTGAGTACAAGCGGAAGGTTCAAGTTCAACCTGAAAGTTCAAAGACGCATAAGACAGAGAAAACGACAATTTGCTTTATGAGACACTTTCGACATGTTGAACCCTTTGAACTTTGAACTTTGAGAATGGTTCGGGTTCAAAGGTTCAAACCTTAAGTAACTTTGTCTATAAAGACAACACACGGATAAAAATTGAAGGACCAAGGGTCGATTTACAAAACAAAGGCATGACCAAAAATATAACACAGTAAACTGGCTCTTGTTCAGGAAACATTACCAATGAATGAATAAATAAGGGCGACTCAAAAGGTAACAGCCGATAAGGGTGTGGTTCAGTGGTTAAGTCGCTCGGTTGTAGTGGTGGCCACCAGAGTTCAAACCCCGCTGGGCCAATGAGATCGCAGCCTTTACGCATTCGCTGGGCCAACGAGCTCGCGGGTTTGAAGTGTTCTTGCTAGGGGAAGAGGTCCCCTGTATTGTGGCCTCACCGGTTCATTGCTCCCGGAGGGAAGTGTTCTTGCTAGGAGAAGAGGTCCCCCGTATTGTGGCCTCACCGGTTCATTGTTCCAGGCAAAAGCGTTCGTGTGGAGCCAGAGGGTGTGTCGCGGTCACGTTTAAAAAATAAATAAATTTGTCATATCATTAAACATAAGCTAATTAGATTTTTGTGTATATGATAGTTATAAAGTATAGATATTAGTTGATATTCTTAAGAAAACCAAAGTAATATTTGAACTCATTTCCCCGTGAATTCCTTCCATTGAGCAGAACAAAGTGCCACCCTACATGCGGAGCAGTCTTCACGAAAATGGATAGTCATGCTGAGATCTGAAAGAAATGTAGAGGAGAAAAATACACACAGAGCTACTACTCTTTTAAAATTTTATATGCAGCAGACATAAAACAGAGCATTTCATTTTATGAGTCTGCACATACAGAGGGGCTGTCTATTCTACAATAATATTAAACAACTTACAAAGGAATAAACACCTGCAGGCATGCAGGTCTTTACACAGAAGAAAAAGAAATAAAATATATATTTTTTCTGTTTAAGCTCTTCCATACACTAACTCAGAGAAACAGAGCAGCTTCTTCATACAGAACAAAAACAGAGCAGACTGACTTTTTGTTCCTACTACGTCTTGTATCATAAATTTTGGTAGAAAAATCTTCCTTTTTCCATACATTGTAGAAGAAAGCCATGCTTACAAGACAGCATCCCTGTAGAAGTTAATGAAGACAAGACAGACAAACAAAAGCAAAGAAAGTAAAAAAAGAGTTTAAGTTCATTAAATGAAGAGGTGGTTGGGAGTATATTTCCAACAAGACCTTCTGGCTAAGAAATGTAACCATTGGGACTGCCGTGATCGGTTTCTATGAAGTTCTCTGAAAAAATTCAGATACAAGTCCTCTATGGAGAGAGAAATACTAATATTAAGTGGAAATTAAGTCCTGGCCTCAATTAATCAAACCGCCACGATTCAATACAAGTCCTCTATAGAGAAAGAAATGCTAATATTAAGTGGAAATTAATCACCCAATTTATCATGGGTCCCAACAAAGAACTGTGCTAGATGCTCCTGCATCAATAGTATCTTATCTGTAAATTGTTAATTTAATAGCATGTGTTGATTGGTCGCATCTTATCTTGAAGCTGCCAAAGAGTTTATTTGGAGTTCTCTGAAAAAAATTCGAAGACAATGAGGCCGAATGCCACTGCAACTAAGGCAACCTTTAATATTTCCTTCTGGTTCTCCCACCCCAATCATTTTACTGCTCCTTACCAGAGATATGATGAATATTTTGCATTCCTCTCCCTCATAACTATCCGGGGAACAAACTCGAGGAGTCTTTGTCAGGCTTGAATTGATAGATGCAGACCTTTTCTATAAATGTGTGATGTGAGGACTTCTCACAAGAGCATCCAAAGTTGCCTTGATCCAAATATCCATTGTCTCTATGATGTAATCTCTATGACCTTGTTATAAAAAAATGTGCAGGCTAAGATGTAGCCTTTATGAGTTGAACCTGGCTTCTTAGTTAAATAACTTACAAAATCATCAATAAGTAAGGACAAACATAAGATGCACATGCATATACAACTGCAAATATTGCATTTAGAGCCACTTTTTTCCAGATAAACAAGAAAACAATTTTTTTTTGGTATGGATGGTGTTTTTGAAGGATCCTTTTGCTTTAGCATATCTAGTTTTTTCACTAAAACAACTGTAAACATCATCAGTAGAATCTTTTTTTGCAATATTGGGTATGTCATGAAATTCTAGAGGTTTCTTAATGCCAATAGCAAGTAGGGGATAGAGCAAAAAAAAAAAAAATGGCAGGCTCAAATAAACTGGCTTTGGATATATTGATTTCTTTCTTGTAGTAGCATATTTAACTAGATTGGAACCCAAAAATTATTCTCCAGTCTTCTTTGGGTTATTCTTAAATATTATTTACTTCAACAGTTAAAGTTCAATTTTAACCAATAAACATAGGACAAATGTTTACCACTTTTGTTGTGAATGAGGTGTAAAATCGCTATTGATTGTTTGACCATTGAAGTGGATGATATTTATGTAGGGTGTCTCCTTTGTGAACGTATATATTCTTGTGTTCCCTAAGGATGGTAGTGCATAAAAGAAATATGCTCAAGAGTGAAGTGAAAAAAACCATGTACAAGTCATTATATGTTGAAATTGTAGAGCTTGAATAGATTTTCTCAATTATTAAATTTATGGATCCATATATCTTTAAATAGATAATATACAAGGACAGATGTGTCTCTTACATGAGACATGACTCTATATGACAAATGAGTTGGGATGTGTGATTAAATATAGTTTATATTTTTAACACCCCCCATAAATATTATTTTATCACAGAACTTAACTAGATGATGTACTTCAGCATGCTTTATGCAAGCAGAAACACTCAATTGTTGAACATTTTGATTATGTTTGTAGCTTGTTACTATTGGTCTTTCTTTGTGCTTGTCAATTTAGCCATAAGATTTAAACCTTGTTTTGAACACTTTTGATTACCTTTGTTCATATGTTTCTTCCTTTTAAAGCATTATCTCTCAAAATGACCAAAACAATTGCAATACTAGAAAACCTTTATTTTCCTCTACTCATCATTACCCATAACAAGATGTCTTTCGTAGTTCTATCAATAAAGGAGGTGAAGTATGACAAGAGAAAAATAGTTCTCATCTAATGCTAGCATTCTTCAAAGTTGTCACCACCACTCAACTTTATAGAGATAATACTCAATATATTATTTACCATTTGTAATTATCTTTACGATCCAAACCTTCATAGATTTATCAATAGTCTTTACAATCAACGCTACAACTTTTTAGATTTAGCAATGAGCTCTACAATCAATGCTACAATTTATTTTAAAATTTAGCAAGATCTCTATAATCAATGCTAAAACTTTGCTATATTGAATAAGCCCCAAATACATTTCATGGCTGACATCCTCTTTTAGGAGTAATATTGCCAGACTTTACATGCTTCTTGTTCTACATATATAAGCGCTCAAACTGCAAATCTCACACCTCTACAGGAGGTGTAGCCAACAAGTTGTTTTTGCTGAATAATATATACTATAGGTAATTATTTCTTATTGCTAATAGTGGTTTTCCAAATCTTCATAGCTCTTTGAGGCTGAGCTTGGGTTGATCATGAATGCTTTATATTACAACCTCTCTCATACAAAAAAATCGAGATAGTCTTTTCAAATTCTTACAACTCTATATAATTATCAAATGTGATCCACAATTCAATGTGTTTACCCTCTTTATTTATTTACGGTGGCAATTATTTGATTGTCAGTGGGAGAAATAAATAGTTTATTCCAACAATCCCCCTTAATTTCTACCACTAGATGCTTTAGCATCCCAAAATCTATCTTAGATGTTCAAATTTTTCCTTTGCTAAAGTCTTTGTGAATATGTCTGCCAAATAATTTTTGAACTACAAAACTTGAAGTAGGTTTCTTCATTGTTCACTAGTTCTCTAATGAAATAGTACTTGGTATCAATATGATTGTTTCACAATCATCAGTGAGTTCCTTCGAGTCATAAAAAACAACCATCAGTCACCCAACTCAAACATTCAAACCTTGTTTGATTGCTATTTTGTTTGATATGTGATTATTTATACTTGTACAACATTTTGAACATATTTGTGACCTTTCACCAATTAAATACACCTTGATCTATCCACAATTCATTTGTATATAATCTTTCATAGATTGTTTCTTCCACTCTCTATTCCAACACAATTTTTCAAAATGATTTTTCAATGCACAAATAGTACAGGATGAAGATCCCAACATGTTTATTTTTATGTCTTTTCCTATTACAATGAGAACATTAAATTTCTTGAACTGACTTGTTTGTAACTATATTACCCATTTTACATCATTTATCTTTTCTTCACCTCTAACATATCCAAGGCCTTTATTCTTTGGCCTCACACTTGGTTCAATGGGATCTCTAATTCCTTGCGCATACTTTCCCAAACCTTTTCCATCATAACCCATTCTTTTCATAATCTTAAAACCAACATTCTTTGTAAAACATCCTCTGTTATTATCATCACAACTAGCAAGATTTGTAGATTCAAAAACATTGTTATCTCTAACCTTACACTCTTTATCTAAAGAAGCTTTACTTATATCAAATGATTCATCAAATGAATAACACAAATAATTTGTATCACATGAGACATTACATAATGTATTCTTAGACCTTATACACATATTTTCCTTTAGGTATGTTGCACTTTTAATCTTTTTAAATTGTTTGTAAAGGTGTATGGAAGTTGAATGTAAGGCGCTTTTGTTTTTGCTGAAGCTTCCTTTCATTGGCTACAGGAGTTTTTGAAGGCTTTGAATGTGGTTTTTTGTTCCCTTGCTAAGGCACGTGGAAATGTTGTATGAGGTGCTAGCGGGTGTGAGATGGCATGTTACAAGCCCTTTGGATGCGCTTTTGCATTCTTTGTCTTTCTGTTGTTTGATTTGGCACGTATGAAGCGCTTTTGAGGTGCTTATGGTCTCTGATTTTTTTTATTTATTGCTTTTTATTTTTAGATTTTGATTTTTTACTTATTATTTTTAGTAACTATTATAATAATAATAATTATTAAGAAACAAATATAAATCTCATTTTTACAAGACAACATAATATACAGTAAAATAATAGCTTCAACCAACTTTGTGTTGAGCGAAGAAAGAACAGTACAAACCAAACATAAAATATTAAATCAAAATGCATAAGCAAAACACACAGAACAAATCAAGAAGACAAAGAAAGTTTTTTAACATGGTTCACCAATTGGCTACGTCCACTCTGAGCAGGGGATTGCTCTATGTATTATCAGAATAAAAATTCTCATTACATTACAAATTGCATCTCTGCAAAACCATATATACTTCTACTTCCTATAGCCAAAATACTCTCAACACACAATGATTAACAATAGCCCAATGCAAATACCTCTGAAGGTAAACTAAATACAGCCTCATTGTGGGAGAAAACATGCAGTGGTTGATACAATAAAGGCAATGTAGTGAGAGGCATTACATTATGCAAGGATTGGACTATATTTATAATACTTTATACCAAAAATCTCCCACTTGAAGTCCAATCCAGGCTGTAGGAGAGCTACACAGAGAAATCCCCTAATCTAGGCTTATTGTCAGAACTTGACAATGCCAAGAGAAGTCTAACAAAACTTGAATTTCTCCCTTGGAACAATCTTCGTCAAAGCATCAACAATATCCTCAAGTTGTCTGTGAAAACTCTTCATTGCCCTATGTTGTAAGTGAACTTCCGTCATGACAACCAATGCCTCTTGAATTGATGCTGCTTCAGCATACACACTAAGTAAGATATCAAGCTCATTCAAGAAACTTACAATCTCCTCGTGTGTCACCTTCATCGTGTATTTTGAGGGAAATTATTGATTTGTAGTTTAGCTTCATAGTGTTCTGGCATAGCATCTATCTGTATCTTTACAAGATTATGTTGTAGATTAAGAGCTACAGCTAAGGCTTGTGCTCTTGCAGCTGCATCATTAGGAATAGGGAAGGCACCTTCTAGACTAGATATAGGTAATGTTGTTCCAGGAAGGCTAGACATAGTTGGTGTCCCTCCTACCCAAGTTTCTCTAGGGAGAGCCACAGTTGATAATCCCGCAGTTGCAAGTGCTCCCAAGTTTGGTAGTGACATCGACATTGAAGTAATGCTTTCTTTTGTTGCTACAGCCAATGCTATAGCTTGAGCAAGAGTTGTAGCATGTTCAAGGTCACCTTGTGCCTTGTGTATTCCATCATCTTCAAAGACAAAATGAGACTTGTAATATTGTTCAAATCCATACGGTCTTGCTTGGGCTTTCTTTTCAACTTTTCTGGCTTCCTCCTCCTCATTGAACTTAAATCCACTACCACCATAACCAGTGCTCACCTTAGCCATAAACCCACTCGCAAGATTTTTTAGGTCATCAGGTATAGCTCTTGCTGAGATAACACCAGTTCTTTAACAAGGTCAGGAGCATAGCTATCCTCTTCTTCAGAAATGAAGGTAATAGCAACACCCTTGCGACCTGCTCTTCCAGTTCTCTTCACCCTATGAACATAATCTTCATAATGATTTGGAGCATCAAAGTTTACTACAAGATTGAGCTCTTTAACATCTAAATCTCTTGCTGTAATCAAAACATCCACAACCTTCCCACTAAAGCCACACAGTGGCTTCTTAGGGGTCACTTTCATAAGCAACATGATAGGTTTGGAGTTCACAAGTTGTTGCAGTGTGTTATCTAGACTTAATCACTATAATTGATTTTGAACATCATCTATATCAAACTGGAAATTTCATCCAATGCCCTGCCTCTTAGCTCTAATCGTCTATGGCAACAAATTGCCCTGTATTTGCCCAATGCTCTGTTCCTATAAAGTACCATCTGTCACTGAACTTCCCTTATTTTCCTATGCCAAATTTTACACAACTTTGATATCTGATTGTATTGAAACTACAAATTGGGAAGGACTTTTTAAAGACTATGAGTCTATTTAAAATAGATGCGTTGGAGGCTGATAAGGAAGCAGTGAATTGGGTATGATAGGCAAATGACTTTGAACTAGTAGTGAATGAATAAATAAGGGCTACATGGTGTTGGTGTTGGAAATAAGCCACACCCAGACCGACGATGGACTGGTCCAAGAGGGGCCAGTAGCTCAATGGTAGAGCACTCTAGCAGCATATGGAAGGTCCTAGGTTTGAGTCCTAGCTAGTCCATGTCTCAACTTGGTATCAGAGCCAGGCCCAGGCTAGGAGCCCCAAGCACACGAGAGGTGTGGCTTAAGGGGGGGTGTTGGTGTTGGAAATAAGCCACACCCGGACCGACGATGGACTGGTCCAAGAGGGGCTAGTAGCTCAGTGGTAGAGCACTCCAGCAACATATGGAAGGTCCTAGGTTCGAGTCCTAGCTGGTCCATGTCTCAACACATGGAATTCTCTAAAGGTAGCATGGAAGTGTTTAAAGGGTGCGAAAACTTTTTTGTATGTTGTGCTTCATACAAAGTTTATTTCTCATTCCTAATAGGTAATGTTAAGACTCCAATAGGCATCACAGGACTTTGTAATTGCTACATTTTACTTGGTAGCATTGAAACATTATTGACTATCTGCGTGGAAGTACCACCAAGCTGCGTTGAACATTATTTATGTTGTGTATGACTCCCAACATGCATCATATGGAATGAGACTTGTTACATTTGGACTGATGAAGGCTACGTATTATCTCTAAAAAATTGTGTTTGACCCTTAATTGACTATGTTGAAGTTTGTGGTAATTGCATTTGACTTTGATCTGGCAGCATGATCTTTCTAAGAGGTAGGGAATGCCTAGAATATGATGAGATATTAGTGGGTTGCGTTGAATCTTTATCAGCTAGTGAAGGCAGTGATTCACTAGACATAGGCTATGATTGGTCTTCAATAGGTAGCATAGGAATGGGAGGGTGCATGGGCACGAATGTTTTACTATTTACAAAAACTTGCATTGACCTAGTGCCAGGCAGCATAGCAGAGGTGGAATGTGAACCAGACAATGTAGAAGATAATGAATTACCTGGCACTAGACTTGACGCTCTCATATTAGTGTCATTTTCAAACATATCCACTTCTACATATTGATTTGATGAAGTCCCCTGTTATTGCAATGCTAGGAAAACTTTTTCATTAAACACAACATCCCTGCTCCAAACGAGTTGTTTGTCAATAGGATCCCACAAACAAAACCCAAACTGATCTTCACTATAGCTAACAAATATACAGCGCTGTGACTTAGAATCTAGCTTTGAGCACTTTTCCTTGGGGACATGCGTGAAGGCGTCACAACTGAAAACTTGAAGATGAGAATATCATATCTATTTGCCCAACCAAACTTCTTCAGGGATATCAAAATCTAATCTAGATGAGGGGTTTCTATTGATAAGATAAACAATTGTGTTAACCACCTTTGTCCAAAACTCCTTGCTTAGGCTTGCATTGGAAAACATGCATCGAGCCCTTTCAAGAATGGTTTTATTCATCCTCTCGGCTATGCCATCTCCTTGAGGAGCGAATGGGACTACTTTAATGCCATTATCTGCACAAAAACTATCAAACTCCAAAGAACAATACTCTCCCTCATTTTTAGTTTGCAAACATTTTATTTTAGTCCCTATTTGATTCTCTACCAGTGCTTTGAAAATTTTAAATTTTGAAAAAACTTCTGATTTCCTACTCAACCTGTATACCCATACTTTATGAGTGCAATCATCAATAAAAGATACAAAATAGTTTGCACCTCCAAAATATGTTACCTCAGTAGGTCCAAACACATTAGAATGGCTGAGCTCTAAAGGTGTCCGCATGTCATTACCAGTCATCAAGAAACTGATTCGCCTTTGTTTTCCATGGAGACAATGCTCACAAAACTCCAAATCCACATATTTTAGTCCTGGTAGTTGATCCCTTTGAAGCATGACTTCAAGTCCCTTTAGGCTCATATGTCTAAGCCTCTTATGCCAAAGGTCTAAGCTGTTGTCCACTATTGCCATTGCAGCTCCCACTTCACCAAGACACTCTAACACATAAAGACTACCCAATTTGCAGCCTTTTGCAAGTACCAAAACACCATTGGTAACTTTCCAAGTGTCTAAAGAAAATTTGACATCACACTATTGAGCATAAAGTTGACTTACAAAAATGAGATTTCGTTTGTGTGTGGGAACATGTCTCATGTCTTTCAAGATCCATTGGTTTTATTTTTTAATGTCAAAACCACATCACCTTTTCCTACGATTTCACATTCTTTATTATCACCCAGAAAAACTTTTCTGAACATGCCTTCTTGATAATTTGTGAAAGCACCTCAACATGGACTAGCATGGAAGGATGCACCAGAATCAAGCACCCACGAATCTATAGTAGTATTGTTGGAATAAGGTGCCATTAACCTTATAAATTCCAATATTGTATTTTATTCCATTAATTATTTGTTATTTGTAATTACCCATAAGGGAATAAGGTAGTCTCATTGACAGTTGTAATTTCAGAGTTATCGGCAGCAGTTACGGAGTGACATTTACGGTTGGCAAATGTTAAAAACTCAAAGTAAATGAGGGTAGGTGTGCTCCCTTGAGGAATATACTATTTTTGACATGTATGACAATTGTCATAATGTTTGGTGAGTGAATCTATGATAGCTGCAAGTTGTCATAAGATTCTACGATTCCATGACGCATATGACGGATATGTTAGTTGTATATTTGCTATATTTAGTCCAAGGTTCCTATCTTAGAAAGATACTCTTTTTCTGGAATCTATGATGGTTATGACATGTCATAAGATTTAAATTTATTTAATTTGTTTTCTTATCTTCTAAATTAAATAAATTTATTTATTTATTTGCTTTCTTATCTTCTAAATCTTTTAAAAATGAATTAAATAAATTTATTTATTTAATTTGTTTTCTTATCTTCTAAATTAAATAAATTCATTTATTTAATTCTTTTTCTTATCTTCAATATCTTCTAAAAATAAATTCCTCTTGTCATACAAAAGTAAAAGCTGAGTTAAAGCAACTTTGCTCTTAAATTAGAAAAATAAATTCTAATTTAAAGAAAATGAAAATTCATCAAGAAAGCTTTTAACTCAACAAAGCTTCTTTTAGAATGACACATGTCTTTCTTCCATTTGTTGCATGTTCCTCAACAAGCCTCCTCCATTGATCTCTTCTTTTCTTCTCAACCATTGATCTTCCCTCACTCTCTTCTATAAATATAACCTTCTTCTCTTCATTTCAGAATCCATCGTTTGAGTAAACTTATGTTGCAGGAAATCTAGCACGCCATTGGCACTTCTTAGCACTTCTTAACACTTCATAGCACTTCATAGCCTCCATTGTTAGTGTTTTTGAAGTTCATCTTCAAATACACAAGTATCTCAGCCATTCCATCTTTGCCATCTTTAACAAGCAAGGGAGCAAAAGCTTCTGAGGGCTTCATCATCAAGATCAAAGAGAGATTGGCGAACTACGGAAGATGCAAGGTAAAGGTGAAGGTATTATTATTTTATTTGTTTTAATCTCCTTTTATCTTCAGATTCTGTAGGTGTTTGGGATTATGTTTCATTAATTTGAATAACTTGATTTCCCCCTCACACTACTGAATGTCATAAAGGAAGAGACCGCATACAAATTGTGGAATCGGTTGGGTGAGATCTATCAATCCAAGAGTATGGTAAATAAACTTTATTTAAAAAGGAAGTTATTTTCTTTGAAAATGAAAGAGGGTGAGTCAGTTGCAGAGAATTTAAATTCTTTTAATTTTTTTGTGAGTCAGCTTGATTCAGTAGATATTGAGGTGAGTGAGGAAGATAAATTTATCTTACTTCTTTCTTCTTTACCTGAGTCTTGGGAGAATGTTATCCTTGCTATCACTGCTAACCTTGCAGATGTGAAGTTGGATGCTCTTGTTTTAGTGGTACTGTCACAGGAAGTGAGGAAGAAGAGTTTAGATAGTTAAGGGGATGCTCTCAGTGTCAGAGGCAGGTCTAAGGAAAGGGGACCTAAAGGAGATCATAAATGGGCTAAGGACAAGTCCAAGGGCCGGTCTAAGACTCTTGGTAAAAAAAATAGAGTTAATTGTTGGAACTACAGTAAAGGGGACATGTGAAGAAGGAGTGCAGAAATCCAAAGAAATAGTGGGAGAGTGCTTCAGATAAGTCCTCAAATGTAGGTGAAGAAGTTTTACTTTTTGCATGTAATCTTATTTCTAATGATCACTGGTTGGTTGACTCAGGGTGCTCGTTTCATATGACCCCGCATAAAGAATGGTTCTCCACATATGAAGAATATGATGGAGATAATATCTACCTTGGTGACAACTCTACATATTTGATTGTCGGGAAAGGAAAGGTATTGTTGTGTTTTAGTGATGGAAGGATTAAAACTCTCCCTAGTGTTTTGCATGTTCTTTGATTAGCTAGAAATCTGATTTCAATTTCGAAGTTGAATGATTTGGGAATGCATGTGACATTTGACAAGCATGGTTGCAGATTGGTTAGAGGGAACTTGGTGGTAGCGAAGGGGAAGAGATTGGGAAACTTGTTCAAGCTTGAAGCCACTATAGTTTGTAATGCCTCCTATGTATCTGAGGCTACTACTGAAAATACATGTATGTTGTGGCACCGTAGATTGGGCCACACAAGAAATAATGTACTGAAAACTATTAAGAATAAAAATTTGTTGGATGATTTCTCCTATTCTGAAGAGCACTTTGATTTCTGTGAGCATTGTGTGTTTCGTAAACAAAATAGAAAATTATTTCCTTCAGGAAGCAATAGAGCAAAAGAGAAGTTAGAAATTATTCATACGAATTTGTTTGGACCTGTGGATAATGAATCTATCAGAAAATCTCGTTATTTTGTAACCTTCATTGATGATGTATCTAGATTTAAATGGATGTATTTTATGAAACATAAATCTGAAGTATTCACTAAGTTTAAGGAATTCAAAGTCTTAGTAGAGAACCAATAAGGTTTAAAGATAAAAATATTAAGATCTAACAATAGAGGGGAATATTGCTCTAAGGAATTTGATGAGTTTTGTAAGCATGCAGGTATAATAAGACAAAGGACAACTCTATATACACCACAACAAAATGGTGTTGTAGAAAGGATGAACTGATTAGTTATGGAAAGGGCCAGAAGTATGCTTAGTGATGCACAGTTGGATAAATGCTTTTGGGCAGAGGCTGTGTGTACTGCTTGTTACTTGATAAATAGACCTACTTGGAAGGCTCTTGATTCGACACCTTATGAAGTGTGGATAGGTAAGAAACCTTTTGTTTCACATTTAAGGGTTTTTGGTTGTGAGACTTTTGTTCATGTGCCTAAGGAAAAGTGATCTAAGTTGGATCCAAAGGCTAAAAAGTGTACATTCATTAGATATGGTGATAATGTGAAAGGTTATAAGCTTTGGAATCCACTAACCCGTAGGATTATCTTTTCTAGAGATGCTATTTTCAGGGAACTTAGAGATATTTCTGAACTTGAGGAGCCAAAAGAGAAAGAAGAAAAGGTAAAGAAGGTGCACTTTGATTTAAAGTAGCAAGATGCACCTTAGGAAGAACAGAATGATGGATTAGGGGGTGAAGAAGAAGAAGAAGATTTGAGTAGTTCTGATGAAGATGAATCTATTGTGACAGAAGAAGTTGGTACAGAAGATCATGTAGAACAATGAGTAGAGTCTCTTACTCCACCCTTGAGGAGATCCACAAGACAATAGAATCCAATTGACAAGGATAGCCCACTAGATTTTTGTTGTGTATATGCTTTATTGAGTACTAATGATGAACCTAGATCCTACAGGGAAGCTATTTCTGCAGATGATAGTTAGTCTTGGTAGCTAGCCATGCAGGAGGAGATGATGGCTTTAGACTCTTGTAACACCTAGGATCTTGTTCGTTTTCCCAAAGGAAGAAAGGCCATAGGTTGTAAGTGGGTCTTCAAGAAGAAGTTTGGAGCAGATGGGTCATTGGAGAAGTACAAGGCTAGACTAGTAGTCATGGGCTACTCCCAGAGAGAGGGATTTGATTTTGGTGAGATATTCTCTCTTGTTGCTAAATTGACTTCTACTAGATTTCTCTTATCCATTGCTGCAGCTTATGATTGGGAGATTGAACAAATGGATGTTAAGACTGCTTTCTTGCATGGAGATCTTGAAGAAGAAATTTATATGCAACAGCCTTCAGGTTTTGAGGTAAAAGGAAAAGAACATTGGGTTTACAAGTTAAAGAGGTCTCTCTATGGTTTGAAACAGTCCCCCAGAATGTGGTATCAAAAGTGTGATTCATTTGTTTTGAAATTGGGTTTTGTTAGAAGTGAGGAGGATCATTGTGTTTACATTCATTGTGTTGATGATTCTATACTGTTATTACTTTGTATGTTGATGACATGTTTTTCAGCAATACTAAGGGTATGGTCAGTGAGCTTAAAGCCCAACTTTTAGGTGCATTTGAGATGAATGATCTTTGTACTACAAGGTATATTTTGGGAATGGAGATTAGGAGGGATAGAGTTAACAGAAAGCTTTGGTTGTCACAAAGTAAGTATGTGAATACTATTTTGCAAAGGTTTAGTTTGTAGGATTGTAACCCAGTTAGAGTTCCTTTACCCATTGGTACTAAGCTTTAATTAGATATGTGTCCAAAGACTGAGGATGATCTTCAAGATATGTCTAATGTGCCATATGCTAGTGTTATAGGGAGTTTGATGTATGCAATGGTTTGCACTAGACCAAATATTTCCCAAGCAGTGGGAGTTTTGAGCAGATTTATGTATAACCCTGGTAGACAGCATTGGAACTATGCGAAGAGGGTGTTAAATATCTTGCAGGTACTCCTAATCATTGTTTGGTTTATTCTGGTACTGATAGTGCTAATAAATCTTTGGACATACGGGGTTTTGTTGATGCAGATTGGGCAGGTGACTTGAATGGTCGAAGGTCCACTAGTGGCTATGTGTTTACTCTATTTGGAGGTGCAGTGAGTTGGATGAGTAAGAGGCACCCCACAATTGCTTTGTTCACCATAGAAGAAAAGTATATGGCTGTAACTCATGTCTCTAAGGAGGCAATTTGGTTGAGGAGACTATGTACAGGTACTGGTTTTGATTGCAGGAACATTTAGATTGGTTGTGATAGCCAGAGTGCTATCTGTTTGTCTAAGAATCCCATGTATCATGCTTGGACTAAGCATGTTGATGTTCAGTATCACTTTGTTCGAGAGTTGGTTGCAAATGGAGAGATAAAGGTGAAGATTGAGCATAGAGAAGTTTGTATGATGTAGAGAGGCCATGGGCCTTGTTTCTAGTCCTTGATTATTTTTTATTTGTTTTCCTATGGGTTGATTTACAATGTATAATGTCAAGTGGGAGAGTGTTGGAATAAGGTGCCATTAACCTTGTAAATTTGTATATTATATTTTATTCCAATTATTATTTGTTATTTGTAATTACCCATAAGGGAATGAGGTAGTCTCATTGACAGTTGTAATTTCAGAGTTACCGATGGCAGTTATGGAGTGACATTTACAATTGGCAAATGTAAAAAACTTAAAGTAAATGAGGGTAGGTGTACTCCCTTGAGGAATATACTATTTTTGACATGTATGACAATTGTCATAATGTTTGGTGAGTGAATCTATGATAGCTGCAAGTTGTCATAAGATTCTATGATTCTATGATGCATATGACAGATATGTTAGTTGTATATTTGCTATATTTAGCCCAAGTTTCCTATCTTAGAAAGATACTCTTTTGCTAGAATCTATGATGGTTATGATGCGTCATAAGATGCTTTAAGAGGCTAGATTTAGTCTTGGGCACCCAACCTTTGCATGGTTATTTTTGGACAAGTGGAAGGTGCTTGTAAGGTGGCATTTATTATTTGTATGTTGGGGAATCTCATGAGAGAGAAGGTGAACACCTAAGATGAGTTAGAAAATGTTTCTATAAGTATTTTCCATGTATTAGTTGCTACAATACAGGTTTTAGGTACTCGGGTGCTACCAGAATGCTGTTAGATTGAAGACTGGTGGAGAGAGTTGAAGTGTTGTTGTATTATCAATCATTTTCAGATTAATACAAACATTGGGCCTCTTTCCTGTGTGGAGTTTTTTACCTGAAAGGGTTTTCTCCATGTTAAACATTGTGTTATGTGTTCATATTTTTGATTTTACATTTTTGTGAAGCATAGTTTTGTTTCTGTGTTACAATTTCCATTAATAACACATAGTTAAAGATTGCATAAATTTATATTGAATCAGATTTCCATTGAAGTAGTGTTGCTTTCATTTCTAACAAGTATCACTTGCTGATAAGACTAAACCACCATCACATGTAGTGTTTGCTTCATTATTATTGATCACCTTCTCTTGTTCCATTTTGTAGTCCAAAAATTCTTCTTTGTGTGACCAGCTTTGCCACAAAACCAACATTCACCATTTTGGCCTCTGGACTTTGATCATGGTGCAGATTTGGACCTTCTTCTATGATTAGTTCTACCTTTGTCTTGACTCCTTTTTCTATTGCTAGTACTTATAGCAGTCAAGGCATCACCAGATGAGGGTTCCTGATTTTTTTCTGCATGTCTTCACTGAGAAGAGTAGCTACAACATCATCAAAATTGAGTTTACTCTTGGTAGCCACCAAAGTGCTCACTACCATCACCACTCCTTCCTAGCTGATGTGTAGAGAACATAATAACAAGATTGCTTTGATTTCATCATCTAACTTTATACCCAACAAAGTTAATTGGGTGACCAAGGTATTGAATTCATTGAGATGGTTCAACATAATCCCTCCTCTCATTTTCAAATTATATAACTTTTTCATGATAAATACCTTGTTTGATGTCGATGCCATCTCATACATTGAAGAAAGTTTATCCCATAGCTCTTGCATTGTCTTCTCAGCTGAAACATTGAATAACATGTTGTTGGATAGGGAAAGAAAAATAGTTGCCTGGTTTTCATATCCATTTTCTCCCAATCTTCATCTGACATTGAACCTTTTCCTTTGGTTTTTCCAAGCAATGTAGGTGAGAGATCCTACTTGATCAGCAGTGATTCCATCTAAACCTTCCATAGCCTAAAATTCTGCCCTGAGAACTTCTCAATTTTCCATTTGTCTGCTTCGTCCATTGTTTTGGGAAATCTTCAAGATTCCCAACTAGTTTCACCACTGAGTTGCTTCATCGAGCTTCGTCACTAGAGCTCTGATACCAATTGCTGAGTGAAGAAGGAATAGTATAGACCAAATAGAAAATATTAAATCAAAATGCATAAGAAAAACACACAAAATAGATCAAGAAGAAAATGAAAGTTTTTTAACGTGGTTCACCAATTGGCTACATTCACACTGAGCAGGGGATTGCTCTCTGTATTATCAGAATAAAAATTTTCATTACATTATAAACTGTAGCTCTGCAAAATCATAGATACTTCTACTTCCTACAACCAAAATACTCTCAATGCACAATGACTAACAATAGCCCAGTGCAATAACCTCCAAAGGAAAACTAAATACAACCTCATCGTGGGAGCAAACATGCAGTGGCTTATACAATAAAGGCAACGTAGTGGGAGGTGTTACATTATACAAGGATTGGACTACATTTATGATACGTTATACAAACTCTTTGCAAACCATCCTACCACTGAAAGGTAGAGGGCCACCGCCAACAAAGCTGACACATACCTAATAAACTAATAAACATTTAAACTCATAAATAAATATTTAAATAATAACTAATAAACATTCATTCAATCAGTTATGTTTTGGCCATAACTTTAGTAGTGAAGAGATGTAGTATACTAGTCAAAGATATATAGAAAGGCCAGCTTATGAGTTATTACAAAGCTAATTTATTTATCGTTTGCATTTTTTGTTGATTAACATTGTAAAATGATGCAAATCATAGACCAAGAACCCCAAATGGAGTTGTCAATCTTTGCAACTGAATACACAAATTCAAACACACTCAATAGAAACAAATAACTTGCCAATAAAAATCAAGGAATATTTATTGATTTCATATCAAACTGATTACAATCACAACACTTCTTCATACATTTAATTATACCTCAGATTCACTCTAATTTTCTATAGGAAAATGAATAAAAACTGATCAGTTCTGGAGTCACAACACTTAGAAATCTTATAATCACTCTCTCCTCTACACTTTGGCGCTCCCTCTCTTCCTCTCTGGCTATGGTGCTCTCCTTACTCCTATGCTTTTCTTCTAGTAACTACTATTAACTCTTATTGAGGCCAATTGCCCTACCTTTACTCTACATTTCCTTGGCTATTCTCTATTGTGTTTTTCCTTCCAAACTCCAAACTCCAAAATCTTCCTCTATGGTACTATTTCTGCCACTACTGATGTCTTGTGTCGCCCTTTTCTCTCTTATTTGCAAGCTGAACCTTTCCTTACCAACACAAAACTACTCTTAATTACTCTATTCACTTGTCTTCCATCATACTGAAATCTCTCCACTGTTTTGGTTAGTTTTTCAATTGAAAGAAGTAATAAAGGTCATTGAATGGGCGCCAGGTAGATGAAGTGATGTTTAAGCAGATGTGTGGTGATAGAAATTTCCCAATGCCCAATCATGGGCTTTTATCTCAACAAATTTATATTTCTAAGTTCCTTTGTGGCATTGAGTTCCTTATCCAACCACCCCAATTCTATTATTGACTTCCACAAATTTGGAAAATATGAGTAGTATGCTAAACATGGCTTTTAAATTCTCAAAGAATGAGGCATCGCTCCTCTTTATCCAATGATTTCATTAATATTGTAACAAATTTTATTTTTGGGCGACTGTGTATGGTCCCACGCCATATTCAAGAACAAGAAACGGTCTCCAAGGAAATATAATATGCTACGCCTCCATTAATCGACTTGACATAGCTCAAAAGAAACTTTTTTTTAAAAGGTGGGGAAACCACCCATACAATTATAATGATATAGCCATAAAAATGTATAGAAGTTCATACATACAAAAGACTAGGAAGTATCATCTGGCTATGATGGAGAGATATTTACAATAAGGGCCCAAAAAAACTAAAACAGATATAAACACTACACTAAATCCATCCATACACTAACTCGAATTTGAATCGTGTTCTTCCACCGGTGGGGGAAGAGGAATGGGTAGAGCATGAATGGGTGTTCATGGCACATGGGGTGGACCTGGGGCTCTATCCAGTGCATGTAAATGGAGAAAATGAATAGAATTGAACATCTCTTTAGCCCTCTGAGCCACTCCACCTGCCAACTGAACCCTGTGAGCATTCAGATGAGTATTGAATTTATTGTAGCAATCAAGTCTAAGACCTCGTTGGAGCCCTGCATAAACACAAGCTACATGATTGGAGGCATGGAGGTACTCCCTGTCAAAAACCCCTCTGATGAGGGCATCACCTTCATCAAAATCATATACAGCAACCGCTCTCCTCCACTTCGAGGAACTGCGACAAGGGGGCTTGATGAAGGAAACACCTACTGTAAAGGTGTACTCTTGCTCCTGCGTTAAATCAAAGATATTAGACATGAAGGTCACCACCAAATCTGACGCTTTGACCTATAGATTGGCCGGCTAAAATAAATAGTAGCCCAGCACGCAGCGAATCACAAATTCAATCGTGTTGCAATCCAGCTGAAAGAACTGTGCTAAGTGGATAGGATTCACAGTGCCATGGAAAGTGGGTTCCCCTTCCACTCAAGGAAGGAAAATTCTCTGATTTAGAATCCACATCGACATCCCAGTCAATGAGCTACACAAAAGAAAAGTTGTCTACAACACCTCCACAGGAATACCTACATGCAACAAACATGAACACCAAAAGGAATAAAAAAGAGAGAGTTGTATTCGATAATAAGAGAGGGGAATGTGAATCCCAAGGTTGCCAAACTATGTGAATCACAACTATCATCAGTGGGTTTCATGCATGTTGCCAGCCCATCTCACATAATCGAGATAAAACCACAGATCAAGCTATGTATGGTTCTCTACAAAGGAATTAATATTGACTCTACATAAGAGATTGAGATCTACATTCATGTAGTAGTGTATTTAAACTGACTGGGAGCACCACCCTATGGAGAGTATGAGGTGACTAAATCTATCTCATCATTCCCTAATTGCCAAGTATACTTCTGAGTTGACAGGATAATTACAATGGTTAACTAGCTTAAATGTCTGCTTAGGGGAGTGTTCCTAACATCATTATTAGGGATGTGAGTAAAACCTCAATTGTTTTTTGAAGCTTGCCAAATATTGAAAAAACAACACACAATTGAGACTTGGTTTTAACCACTTGGGATTTGCATAGAAAAGCTAGTTCCTTGCTTGGTAGACTGATAGACTAACCCACCACCCAACCATGTCTCTTAAGACACACCAATCATGACAAAAACCTAATCCCAAGCTACAGCTCTCTAAACCTCAAATGCAAGTAGAAAAATAAAAGTTTGCACAACTCATCTAATCAATAGAGGAAATCCTTATCTTTCTCAACTAAAGCTAACAATCATTGAGGCCAATGAGTCTGGGCATCTAAAAAAAATGCTACTTGCTCATCTTGATCAATTGCTCGACTTGCTAGACAATCTGCCACTTTGTTAGCCTCCCAGTAGCAATGAGAGACTTTAACTGAGTCAAATTTATCTAGAAGTAACCAAACTTGGTTTAAAATGTACGAAAGATGCCAACTCTCTAATTTTTTCACCTAAGCTACTGAGATAATACGTTGGGAATCCTCTTCAACCCAAATATATCTAGACCCATAATCTAAGGCTAATTGAAGACCATGCAACATTGTGAAAGCTTCCGCTATATTATTTGAGCCTTGAGGAAGCTTTGTGCTCTTAGCAACCATTAAGTTCCCAACAGAGTCTCTTAGAACACACCCTATCCTTGATGGTCCTGGGTTACCCCGATTAGCACCATCGAATCAATCTTTGTAGAAGTGCAATTTGGCAAACACCATTTGACCCCAACTCTATCTACCTTAGGCACATACTTCTAAACTAAAGATCTCGGAGAAGATCTTTCTATACCACACCAGTTTTGAGCTATATAATCATCCCAAGAAGTCCAAAAACTTTCCCTATAGCTAGATCTTCTGAGCTTCGCATTCATCACTTCTACAATGGCTACCTACAATCCTTCTAGGAATAGCTGTAGGGGCTCTGATTTATGTCTAAAAATCTTGAAATTTCATTCTTTCCATATGTGCCAAATCAATAATGAAGGCAATGTTATCCAGATCCTATGAAAAGTTGACTCTTGGAAGAGATGGGGCCATCCTTTGAAAAGTTGTAAAAGTGTTTTTGGAAGAGCCCAACACCAATTTAATTTGTTAAACAACTAACTCGAAACTTCTTTACTGTAGTTGCAATGCATAAGGAGATGGTCAACAGTCTCTTCCTCTTCCCCACATAGGACACATTTGAAGCTCTTACCTATGGCCAATCTTTGAATCCTGTCACCCGTAAGAATTTTATTATTGAGTGCAAGCCATGCAAAGGCTCCCACTTTAGGAAGAAGGGCATCCAACCAATAGAGATGGACTAGCCAATTTGCTGTTCCTTTTGAAGAGATCCACTTCTAGCCTTGCTTAACTTTGTATTTTCCTGATCCATCACCCAACCATATTAGCTCATTCTCCTTGGGAGATGGATGAATGATCCTCCCTTCTAAGATGGTTTTTAGAATAATTTTTTGTTTTTCTGGAATATCATACTTAGAAAAATCTCTCCAACTTGCTTTTTGTGGAGTGCAGTTCCAATCCACCAAAAAAAAAATTGAAACCTTATCCCCCCATCTTCTCTTAATAATCAATTCCGCTTCTGTTAGGTTATCTCTCTTTATAAGAATAGGACAGCCATTCTACGAGTCATTCCATAAATTGGCTTTTCCACCATTATGAATTACCCATGAGAGCTTGGGAAATATAACCTCTCTACTTTTTACGATAAAATTCCACATGGAGGAGCCCTTCGGAGGATTGGCAACCATGAAAATTCTCTCTAGCAATTCACTATCTAGGTATTTTCCCTACATCAACCTGGCCCATTTAGAATGAGGCTTCTTATAAATTTTCCAGGCTAGATTCGCTCCCAACACCATGTTTTGAAGCTCTTGATTGATGATACCTACACCTCCAAGGGGAGTGGGTTTACAAACTTTGTCCCATGAAATTAGATGTATCTTCCTTTCCTCCATTGACCCTTGCCAGAGGAAGCGTTTACAATTTTTTCCTATTTGATTAGAGATCCCTTTGGGCATTGTAAAGAGGACATCATATAAATAGGTATAGCTGATAAAATAGCCTTGACTAGAGTAATTCTACCTGCTAGCGATAATCACCTTCCCTTCCAAGTTCCAATCATGTGCTCCACACTATCCACCACCCCTTTCCATAGAACTTTATTGTGTCTGCCATTAAACAAAGGAATGCCTAGGTATTTACTCAACAAAGATTCTAAGATGAAGTTTCAAACTTTTGAAATGTCATATCTGGATTCCTCGCTAGCAAAGAAAAGGTATATTTTTTTATTTATCTTCATTTACTTTCTGCCTCGAGGCTTCGCAGTAGCTCTCTAAGACATTCTTTATAGCTAGAGCTTCTCTTTTATTAGCCTTACCGAAGAGTATCATGTCATCTGCAAATAAAGCGTGTGAGAAAGGTACTAAGACTTGTGACATCCTTAAAACTCTCCATATGAGACGACTACCTGCCTATTTAATGGACCAAGACAATGCTTCAGACATAATGATGAGTAGGTAAGGAGAAATGGGGTCTCCTTGTCTTAGGCCTCTTGAGAACTCAAAAGGGGTTGTCTCTAAACCATTGACAAGCATTGAAAAACCAACCCCTAAAATACATGCAGTTAACCACATAATCCATTGTCTACAGAAGCCCATCTTTGAAAGAATACTGATCAGAAAATCCTAGTTTACTTGGTCATATGCCTTTGCCATGTCTAACTTAATAACCATGTTGGGTTCCTTTCTTAATTTTATGGAATGAAGGATTTTGTGTGCACCAAGATTACCCCCTCAGCTATCTCTTTCTCTGGAACAAAACCTCCTTGTTCCTCTGAAATAATGTTTGCTAGGATAGGAGCAAGACAAATAGCAATACCTTCAGAGATAATTGTTGACCCATTTTTTTTCCTCTGGCCAGAGCCAAACAGTCAACCTGGTGTTTTCCTTGAAAAGCCTTTGGAAAATGTTGCCTAAAAATGAAAAATGCCAAATCGCCTTAAAAAACCTTACCAGTGGAAAGAACTTGAAAAAATAGGTAGGTTTGCTTTTTATAGTACCCTGAAATTCGGCCAAATGAAGAAGTTATCCATGGTCAAAGTTTGGTCAAACATACAGTTCAAATATGCATTTGGCAGGCTTGAAAATCTCCATCGGCCTTAGGAAATAATGAAAAAATTAAGTTATATACATTTTTTGAATATATATCGGGCCAGGGAAATGCATATACATTCTGGAAATCTTTCATAGATTCACGGGAATTTTCTGGAATTGTATATCGGCTATATACAAATGGAAGATATGCATCGCGGGTATATTCCATCAAAGATACCCTATTTGTATGTAAGGGAGTTTGTATATTTGAGTTTGTATATTCGCATATACAAGGGTGCAAATGTACATTTGCTACAGTGCCGATAGGACATACAAATGGTGGGGCCCGTGAATATACATACAAAGGTTTAAATGCTATAGTGGAATGTATATCGACTTGTATGTTCGCACATACAAGCCGATATACAAGGAAACATATACAATCCGGACCTGAAGAGAAGTTTCAATCTATTCTATGTTGTTCTCAGGTCCGCCCTGTATAAAAGGTGTTTGTATGTCTTGACATACATCATATACATACAAGCTGGATTTCAAGACAGGTACAGTTTGGCGGAATGCAGCACTAAGTCTGTGGCTTGTATGTATATGGCAATTGTATGTTTGTGATATACAAGCCAAAGATGCAAAAGAGGTATACAAGATGGATCTAATGTGAAAATCAATTCTGGTACATTCAGGCTTCAGGTCCGGTTTGTATATATGGGTGTTTGTATATTTGCATATACAAAGAAATGTACAAGGAAAAGTGATACAAGTCGGACCCGACAGAAGAATGAAACACAACTCAGTGGTGTTTTGAGGTCTGCGGCTTGTATATTCAGACATACAAAGGTGTTATAGAATGAGTTTTTGAATGCCAATTCAGGTGCCAACCTGCATCGATATACACAGAAATGCAAAAGTGATATATAGGTAGTTGACTGAAAGTTTGACCGCCTATATCTCCTCCATTTTGGCAAATTTTGGCATGCTCCAAGAGGCAAAGTTGCATATTTTGGTCCCCTCTTTTATTTGGCAGGGTTTTTCAGGAGCTTTGTCATTTTTTCAATTTTTAGATCTGGAGTTGCATATTTTCGATGACTGGATGTTTCAGTAATGACTTTCAGTAGATGAAGATATTTTTGGGGCATTCATTGCTGCACAAAGATGAAGCAGCTCGCATTGATGGTCAGAAATATCTTCCCACCTTCCTCTTCCAGATATTTTCATCTTTTCTACTGCAGATCAATGAGTAAGCTGCTGGCATTCAAGACTCTAAATATCTCCCCCATCCACCCCGTTCCATATTTTGACGCCATAACTAATGCAGCTAGACAGTCATCGATGGAGATATTTTTCTATGACAGCTCTTTGAGTGAATTTTTGTAACCGACTTAGGATAGTTTTGGAATGCTATATATATGCATTCAAATGTTGTAAATAAGGTTGAAAATTTTTTGGCATTAAGGCTTTTCTATTTCCAAACAGGGTTTTCATATGCTGTAACCGTGCCTTTCTGTCAAATATATGCAAGTTAATGTTACCTCTTTACTGATTTTTCTGGTTTTGTGTGAATCTGCATATGGTTTGTCTATGAATGTTTTATTCCTCACAATCATATTGCTTCTCACCTCAGCTAGAGTCATCTAACCTGTGTATGCCTACTTGCCATATTCTGATTGTATTGTGCATCCTTCAGTTCTGTGGAAGTTTCTTTAAATCTATTTGGTGTATCACCCTTTTATGTTTTCAATCTTTTATTCATTTTCATTACAAGCATTCTCTCTCCCTTTTCCTTCAAAATTTAGTAGTTTCAAGTGATAGCTAGACAAGGAAGCTGGCCTTCTTTGGAGGTCTAATCTCAGTTAGCAAAGTCCCACACTTTGAGATTAGTCCCATGTTACTCCAGTTTGCAGAGGTTTCACAACTGTATGCAAGGGTGCAAAATTGGGTGATAACAACTTTGGCATGCCCAGTGGGACTCAAGAGGTGAGAGTAACAATCAAATTAACAGCCATAATTACTAGTTTTGATGTGTAACCAGTAATTGTAGACCTTTAAGAGGTTAAAATTTACACATCTGGCGACTCAGACTAAGGAAAGACAAATATACCAGTTTTGCTGATACATTCTTTATGAGAAAGATAGCAACTAGGAGTTCAAGTTTAAGTCCATTCGAATATTTGCAGCTCTCTCCACCTAGAGGACAGAGCAGGGCAGTAGCAAGGACTCCAGTTTGAAAAAGAGTACAGTCGACTCCACCAAGTTTCAGACCAGTTGCTTCTGTAGTCCCCACAGTAACTCAAGAGAATCTACCTATAGCTCTTCAGATGGCAAGAAATCAACCATTCGTGACTTTTGATGGGGGTAGCCCTTTAGATCTAACTGTACATGATGTCAAACCAATGGCAGCTTTGAAGAATCTACCCTATTTCACAGGGGAATATCAAACTACTCCAATCGAGCACATTAGAGACATAGCATCTCTGTGTGGGGTTCATCACGTCACTCAAGAGAATGTAGCCATCAGATTGTTGGCTGCCTCTTTCAAGGGGAAGGCATTGCAGTGGTTTAGGAGTCTACCAGTGCAAACTATTACAACTTGGGATGATCTAGGAGAGAAATTAAATAGACAACTTCAAGACAAATCAGATAATCTATTATTGGTTAAACAGATGACCACTATAAAAAGAGCTCCTCAGGAGAAAATGATGGATTTTAACTTTAGATTTCAAAAGACATGGGATAGAATCCCTGCCATGGTAAGACCTCCAGCTGAATATGCATTTCTATATTTTTTGAAAGCCCTAAATAGTGATATTTCAGTAATGATTCAATCACTAGGAGGTAATAGTTTACCAGATGTGTATGAATTAGCAATTAGGGTAGAGAATAATCTCATTCAGGCCAGAAAAATAGTACCTAGACTACCAATGCCTATCTTTCCTGAGATTCAGGCTTCTATGCCTTTGCCAATTCCATGTTTTCCCCCTGTGCCTACTATCGCAGCATTACCAAATATTGCTAATTCTAAACTTGCTATCCCTAGTTCATCTCAAGAGTTAAAAGAGATTAAAATAGTCAACAAAAGATTGAGGGTATCCTTCAGACTTTTGGAAATGAACTGGTAAACATAAAGAAGCAACAGTCCCAGAGGCCTTTTCAGCCTTATCAGCAATCTAGCCAGGGGCAGAATCAACCATTTCAAGGCCAAAATCATTTGTATCAAGCTAACAGACCACCATATCAAGGTAATTATTAGGGTCCCAGGCAAAATGTCAATCAAAGGCCTTTTCAGCCTTATAATCTAGTGCCCATCAATACAGTAAGGGACCTTGTCCCTGCTCAGAACAACCTGGCTACTGAATATGAGTGGTGCTACCCATGCAATCAGCCACACAGTCAAGCAGCCTGCTCAAATGGAGTCATAAATCAGGCTTTAATGGTACAAAATGTGTCAGCCTCATAGCCAAGTACACCAAATGATGGGGCTATGCAACAATAGGAGAAACCTCAGAGTGATTCTGCTTTCATGAATTGGTAGTAGGGTGAATTTTATGGCATAAACAATGATAACACCTCAGTTGCAGCAAATACAAGAGCAAAGAAAAGGGGTTATGAGGTAGAATAAGCAGCAAATAAAGGAAAAACATCTGCTGACATTCTTGCACCCCAAATTCCCCATATTCTACAAAGAAATGACCCAACAAAAGCAAGGGAGATGCCTCATTTGCAACCAGATGTCGCTGCTACAAAATCAAATCAGAAAGTGAGTGCCATTCCACCTTTCAATATTATTGAAAATATGAAAAAGATGAATATGACAATGTCTATGTGGGATTCGTTAGCCATCTTGAGCTAAAAAGACATATTGCAATCTACCTTGTCTGATTTGAAGGAGTCCAAGGATACAATTGTTGACGCAAATAGGGTTGTCCTTACTAATTCCTCCGAGGAGAACAACAAACAGCCTAAAAAAAGTACTAAGCCAACCCAATTCTATATATCATTGATAATTGGAGATAAATTAGTTCATAATTGCATGGTGGATAGTGGAGCAAGCAGTTCTGTGATGCCTAAACAAATCGCAGACCAATTAGGGCTCAAGTACCAACCTCTTGAGAAGGGTGTACTCCAATTAGATGGCACAGCTGTTAGTACTGTGGGTGTAATAAAAGACCTAGGTCTTACTCTACATACCTGTCCCAATATTTCCATCTTCCAAGAGGTCTTCATTATTGATTTACCTCCCTATTTTGCCATGTGCCTATCAAGAGAATTCATAGCCAAAATAGGAGGATACCTATCCTCTGATTGGTCCCATATGTTTTTTAGGAGTAGATATCGCACTAAGGTGACCCTAAGATCTGAATTGCTTTCAAACCATCACATAGAGCCCTATACACCAAGTGTGGTTAATGCAAATCACATTATTTCTGATGATCCTAAACTTGTGGTGGCTCAAGAGTTACAAGCTGAAAGTATACCAGAAATGCTATTAAGGGAATGGTCCTCAGAAGATGTTGTTGATGATCTTGAAGCACATATTCAAGAAAATGGTATGGGGGTCTATATACTTCATGAGCCTGAGGCAACAATTCCAAGTATGGTAAAGGATGCAGAACAACAAATAGAGCAGTGAGGAGAAGTATGGAAAATGTACTTTGATGGCTTAAGGAGTAGAAATGGATCCGGTGGTGGTGCAATGCTGGTGTCACCACAGGGTGAAAAATATTATGCTACTTTCTGTTTTGCCTTCTCATGCACCAATAACACTACTGAATATGAGGGGCTAATCCAGGGATTGCAATGGGCAAGAAGGAAGAAAATTGGCTGTTTGCAAGTATTTGGGGACAGTGAACTAATTGTAAATCAGGTAAGAGGACTACACCTTACCAAAAATGATACCTTGAAGTGCTATAAGCATAGAGTGTGGAACATGATTGAGGAGTTTGATGCTTTTAATCTGATTTCCATTCCAAGAAATCAAAACTCCCATGCTGATAGATTGGCTGCAATTAGGGCACAGTTTGACATCCCTAGTGACATTCAAAAGGAGAAAATGCAGCCTCATGTAAAAATAGTTGACAGACCCTCTATCCCCGACAATAATGTTCATTGGTAGGTCTTTGAAAGTGATGAACAGATTCTGAGATTCCTATTAGAGGAAGATGAGTTTTCCATGATGAATCAGGATAAACTCAAACAACAGTATGGCAATGATCAAATTATTCAGCTGAAGACAAACAAGCTGCCCAAGGGATTGGTGACTTTGGAGTCTATTTTTGGCACTGATGATTAGATGAAGAAAACTAAGACCGGTATGCAAATAAAAGAGGAACATTATGAGGAGTTAGAAATTTTTAAGGGAAAACTCCTCAAAATAGGTAAAATCTGTTTAGCTGAGGACAGGAGAGCTTTTATTGCTCTTTGTCAGGAATTTAAGGAGGTATTTGCTTGGGATTATTCAGACCTAAAGGGATTTGATCCTCATATTGCCCAGCACACCATAGAATTGGAACTAGGTGCAAAGCCTGTAAGGCAGAGGCAGAGGCCCCTAAATCCAAAGCTAGAGGCCCTGATGATTAAAGAATTGACTAAGCTAATTGAGGGAAAGATCATTTTTCCCATCAAGCATACTTCTTGGGTCTCAAACCTTGTCCCTGTGAGGAAGAAGAATGGAGAAATCAGGATGTGCGTTGATTTCAGGGACCTAAACAGAGCCTCCCTAAAAGACCACTACCCACTTCCATCAATGGAGCAGATTTTATAGGTAGTGGCTGGCTCAGAGAGAGTTTCTTTGCTTGATGCATTTTCTGGTTACAATTAGGTGTTAGTCAAGGAGGAGGATCAGTTTAAAACTACTTTCACTACCAAGTGGGGCACCATGGCCTACAAGAGGATGCCTTTTGGTCTCTCCAACGCTGGCTCAACCTTTCAAAGAGCCATGGATATGGTGTTTAAGGGTTTGCTGTACAAACTAGTGCTGGTGTACTTAGACGATATAACAATTTTTTTCAAGAATGCATCTGAGCATTTATCCCACTTAAGGCAAGTTTTTGAGAGATGCTGAGAGTTTGGGATATCCCTTAATCCAAACAAATGCATTTTTATTGTCCATGAAGGCAAGCTGTTAGGGCACGTTGCCTCAAAAGAAGGCATTACTATTGATGCTGAAAGAGTAAGGGCCATTTTGGAGTTGCCTTTACCAAATCATAAGAAGGGATTACAAAGTTTTATTGGCAGAATTAATTTTCTACGAAGGTTCATCCCTGATATCGCAAACCTTTTGAAACCTTTGACATCCATGTTGAAAAAGAATATAATCTTTAATTGTATAAAAGAGGCCAAACTCAGTTTTGAGTCTATAAAAGAAGCATTGTTAGTTGTGCCAACTTTGGTACATCCTGACTTTTCCAAAGATTTTATCCTATATGCTTATGGCGGCCTAGATACAATCTCTGCGATTTTAGTGCAGAAGCAGAGTAGCGGCTTTGAGCAGCCAATTGCTTTTTTCAATCAGGGGCTGGAAGAATATGAACAAAAGTATAGCTTTGTTGAGAAGCACGTCCTTGCAGTGATAAGGAGCCTCAAGAAATTTCAGCATCTTGTTTCCAATAACAAGATACATTTAATGGTGGCTCATCCCAGTGTGAAAGAGTTCCTGTTGAGTAAAGATGTTAATGAGAAGAGAGCGGGTTGGATCACCAAGGTCATGGAATATGACATGGATATCCAAGTAACCAAGCTTGTCAGAGGTAGAGGACTCAGCAAGCAGCTCGCTACCAGTTCTAACAAGGAGGATGAGATGCTTTTGACCATTGAGGATGCACCTCAAGATAATGCAGCAGTAGCAAACACAGGCTGGGTTACTGATATGACTAAATTTTTGCAAACTGGTAAATGTCCAGCAGGTCTAGATAGAACTAAAAGAAGATATTATAGACTACAATCAGTTCCATATGTTTTAATAAATGGCATCCTTTTCAGAAAGGACTTTAATGGTGTATTGTTAAGATGAATTGATAAAGATCAGACTGACAAGGTACTACATGAATTTCATGATGGAGCAGCGGGGGGTCATTTTGCCCCTAAGACTACCACTTGGAAAGTAATGAGAGCTAGCTATTACTAGCCCAACTTATTTAGGGATGCCCATGCATGGGCTAGGAAGTGTATAAAATGTGCCATTTTTGCAGGAAAAGAAAGGCTGCCAGCCTTACCTTTACGGCCAATTCAAATAGAGCAACCCTTCATGAGATGGGGTGTGGACTTCATAGGTCCTATTAATCCACCATCAAGTACAGGCCACAAGTGGATTCTTACAGCCACAGATTTTTTCACAAGATGGACTGAAGCAATAGCTCTAAAGGAATCAAATGAAAATGTTGTTTTAAATTTTTATCATGACTTGATTTCTAGATTTGGAGTGCCTGAGTCAATAATTTCTGAAAATGCTTTATCCTTTGTTGGCCTAAAGATAACTAATTGGGCTGTCAAAAATGGGATCTATCTGAATACTTCTTCTAATTATTACCCACAGGGTAATGGTTTGGCGGAGTCTACCAACAAAAATCTCATAAGGATTATTAAAAGATCAATGGAGGACAACCAGAGGACCTGGTATACTAATTTGAAGTATGCCTTATGGGAAGATAGAATAACTCCTAAGAGGTCCATTGGAAATTCTCCATATATGTTAGTATATGGAAAGGAAGCAAGATTGCCTATCTTTGTAGAACTGCCAGCACTAGACATCATGAATTAGCTAGAAATGTTTGAAGAAGAAGATCCCATGGCTGTCAGATATGCTCAGCTTATGGAGCTTGAAGAAATCAGAGACAAGGCTATGAAGACTATAGAAATCATCAGCTACAGACCAAAAGAAGTTTTGATCAAAAGGCCACTCCTAGGATCTTTAGAGAAGGTGATATGGTGCTCAAATGGGACGAATTGAAGAGCAGGCCTGGGAAGCACTCCAAATGTGACAACATGTGGAGTGGTCCATTTCTCATTATTGAATGCAAGGAGCATAATGCATTTCAGTTATCAAATATGGATGGACAAAATCTGCCTATCCCAGTCAATGGGATACACCTAAAGAGGTGTTTTGAGGTATGAGTGCCTTGTAAATCAGTAAATTAGGTCTCTATGCTTTCAATAAGTGCTATTGCACATTAGTTTAGATCTGCTTTTGCTTTCCCAAAATGTTGTCTAGCATAGTTGAAAGAGTTTGCTTCCAACATTTTGTCTTGGTTTGGCCTTCCAAGTGTTCTTCATTGCTTCTATCTTTTTTTGCTAAGGCCAGAAATATCTATATTTAGTCTCTGTGTGACTCTATGCCCAATAGATGTATAGGCCACTGATCTAACTATTTAGCAGGCAAACATCCCATAGAGGTCGCCAAATTGTTGACCCATTTTTTTTCCTCTGACCAGAGCCAAACAGTCAACCTGGTGTTTTCCTTGAAAAGCCTTTGGAAAATGTTGCCTAAAAATGAAAAGTGCCAAATTACCTAAAAAAAACCTTACCATTGGAAAGAACTTGAAAAAATAGGCAGGTTTGCTTTTTACAGTACCCTGAAATTCAGCCAAATGAAGAAGTTATTCATGGTCAAAGTTTGGTCAAACATACAGTTCAAATATGCATTTGGCGGGCTTGAAAATCTCCATTGGCCTTAGGAAATAATGAAAAAATTAAGTTATATACATTTTTTGAATATATATCGGGCCAGGGAATTGCATATACATTCCAGGAATCTTTCGCAGATTCACAGGAATTTTTCGGAATTGTATATCGGCTATATACAAATGGAAGATATGCATCATGGGTATATTCCATCAAAGATACCCTGTTTGTATGTAAGGGAGTTTGTATATTTGAGTTTGTATATTTGCATATACAAGGGTGCAAATGTACATTTGCTACAATGCCGGCAGGACATACAAATGGTGGGGCCCGTGAATATACATACAAAGGTTTAAATGCTACAGTGGAATGTATATCAACTTGTATGTTTGCACATACAAGCCGATATACAAGGAAACAAATACAATCCAGACCCGAATAGAAGTTTCAATCTATTCTATGTTGTTCTTGGGTCTACCTTGTATAAAAGGTGTTTGTATGTCTTGACATACATCATATACATACAAGCCAGATTTCAAGATAGGTATAGTTTGGTGGAATGCAGCGCTAAGTCCGTGGCTTGTATGTATATGGCAATTGTATATTTGCGATATACAAGCCAAAGATGCAAAAGAGGTATAGAAGACGGATCTGATGTGAAAACCAATTCTGGCACATTCAGGCTTCAGGTCCGGTTTGTATATATGGGTGTTTGTATATTTGCATATACAAAGAAATGTACAAGGAAAAGTCATACAAGTCAGACCCGACAGAACAATGAAACACAACTCAGAGGTGTTTTGAGGTCTGCGGCTTGTATATTCAGACATACAAAGGTGTTGCAGAATGAGTTTTTGAATGCTGATTCAGGCGCTAAGATGCAGCGATATACACAGAAATGCAAAAGCGATATATATATATATATATATATATATATATATATATAGGCAGTTGACTGAAAGTTTGACCACCTATATCTCCTCCATTTTGGAGAAATTCGGCATGCTCCAAGAGGCAAAGTTGCATATTTTGGTCCCCTCTTTTATTTGGCAGGGTTTTTCAAGAGCTTTGTCATTTTTTCAATTTTCAGATCTGGAGTTGCATATTTTGGGTGACTGGACGTTTCAGCAACGACTTTCAACAGATGAAGATATTTTTGGGGCATTCATTGCTGCACAAAGATGAAGCAGCTCGCATTGATGGTCAGAAATATCTTCCCACCTTCCTCTTCCAAATATTTTCATCTTTTCTACTGCAGATCAATGAGTAAGCTGCTGGCATTCGAGACTCTAAATATCTCCCCCATTTGCCCAGTTCCAGATTTCGACGCCATAACTGATGCAGCTGGACAGTCATCGATGGAGATATTTTTCTATGACAGCTCTTTGAGCGAATTTTTGTAACTGACTTAGGATAGTTTTGGAATGCTATATATATGCATTCAAATGTTGTAAATAAGGTTGGAAATTTTTTGGCATTAAGGCTTTTCTGTTTCCAGGCAGGGTTTTCATATGCTGTAACCGTGCCTTTCTGTCAAATATATGCAAGTTAATGTTACCTCTTTACTAATTTTTCTGGTTCTATGTGAATTTGCATATGGTTTGTCTGTGAATGTTTTATTCCTCACAATCATATTGCTTCTCACCTCGGCTAGAGTCATCTAACATGTGTATGCCTACTTGCCATATTCTGATTGTATTGTGCATCCTTCAATTCTGTGGAAGTTTCTTTAAATCTATTTGGTGTATCACCCTTTTATGTTTTCAATCTTTTATTCATTTTCATTACAAGCATTCTCTCTCCGTTTTCCTTCAAAATTTAGTAGTTTCAAGTGATAGCTAGACAAGGAAGCCGTCCTTCTCCGGAGGTCTAATCTCACTTAGCAAAGTCCCACACTTTGAGATCAGTCCCATGTTACTCTAGTTTGCAAAGGTTTCACAACTGTATGCAAGGGTGCAAAACTGGGTGATAACAATAATCTTGTATACAAAGTTACAAAGGGATATGGGCCTCAAATCTTGAAAGGAGGAAGGTGCTTTACCTTTTGGGATGAGCATTGGATTTGTCCATTTTAGTTCCTTGAGCACATTCTTGAATTTTCTCAACTCCACCGCAAGAAAGACATCTCTACCTACTACATCCCAGGAATTTTGAAAAAATATCCCCGTCCACCCATCCGGCCCCAGGGCTTTATCTCCTAGCATTGAGAACACCACATCTTTAATCTCTTCCACTATAAATTCCTTCATTAGTTCCTCATTCTGTTCTCTTGTAATGAGAGAAGGAAAATTTTCAATGTTTTGATATCCTCGACTTCTGTAAGAAGATGTTCTTGAAGTGACATCTATTCTATCCTTGAATCTTTTTCTTTACAAAGTTTAGTTTGCTCACCAGTTGAAACATTCTTGTACCTTTAACAAAAGGAGTCGATTACCACCACACTCCAATATTTGGAAGAAAATTTGGATCTCTCAGCCACATTTCTTGGAACTTGAAGTAGGTTCTACAATTCTTTTGAGCATCTCCCATGGATAAAAAATTGGGTAATGGTCAGATCCTAAAAAAGGGAGAATAGATGTAGACATCAAGACGTTACCTTGCAAGTATTGTTGCAAAATTAGAAACCTATCCAGCTATTCTACTATTCTCCATTTGTCTTTCCTCATGTTAGACCAAGTAAAATAGCCATTAGAAGGCTTACAATCTAGCAAATTGTTACCTGACACAAAGGCCTTGAAGTCCATCTGCACCCGCTACTGACCTAAGTTTCCTTCTAATTTTTCAAAATTCTTGAGCACTACATTGAAATCACCTCCTAGAATCACATATTCCATATTGATGAATCATAATAGAGAATTCAAATGTTCCTAGAGGTTTAATTTTTGAACAGCTCCTGACGGGCCATATATGCATAAAACCCACAAATCTTTCCCATTAATCACACCAGAAAATCTACCCAAAATCCAGTTCTCTCTATTTCCAATCACTTCCATCTTTGGTAGATGTTTTTTCCATAGAACTAGCAATCCACTAGAGGATCCATCTGCTGGTTGAAAAACTACTTCCCAATTTGTCCACTTTTAAAAAATAAAAGAGCCTTGTTTAGCGGCCAGCTTGGTTTCCTGTAGAAAAACAATGTATGCTCCTACCCCATTAATTTGAGATTTGATGAGGTAGTTTTTGCTAGGGGCATTAATGCCCCTAACATTCCATGTAAGGAACCTTATGGCTCCCAAGGAGAGCCATTAGCTCTCCTCTTCTTAAGTGCTTTGTCGATGGTAGTCTAGATTCTAGCTTCGATCTCTTTTTGGATTTTTATCTTTTTTTGTCTTGAGCTTCTCCTTGGTGGGGTCAAGGAGTCAAAATTCCATCTCTGTCCAAGAGGGATTTGAAGAATTCCCAAATCTTAACTGCATACCTCAGTCATTTTCTTGCAGTACTTACTCCGTTATCTCATCAAAGATGGAATTTGTGACTTTACATATAGCTTCTTCCAGAAGAGTCTAAAGTTTGACATCTCCTAAGTCCTCCTTATTTTTGGATTCATCATTTTGAACAATATCACCTTCTAACTGGGATCCTTTTACTTTTTTCTAGACTCAAGTACTATTTGGGACTCTTCTGTCTCATCCTCATCGATATTATTTGAATTTATTTCAATGGCTGAGGATGACTCCAAATTACTCTGAGGAGACAGAAGGATGTTTTTTCTGAAAGGTCTCCGTCATCTCTACAACACTTTCATTTGGGACCTCCTTTTCCTCTTCTTCTCTCAAGACCTTAAAACCTTCAAACTAGGCTTCTAGGGAGCCAGAGTTGACTTCCTCTAGATTTCCTGACACAACCACCTCATAGATTTCCAAGCCTATGGAAATATCTCTATCTTGAAGACCAACAAATTTTTGCAAAGACAAGAATGATTCTACCAAATTCATTTGATGTTGTTTGGAAATAAAAATGACTCCCTCAAATGCTTTTCCGACAATGTTGCAATATTTTTAAAACACTTCAACAAGCATATGGCACATGAACATTGAACGCAGACACTCAGCCATGGCACACCATCAAACCCAAACTACCACAATGCATATGAAGTGGAAATGCGACAAAGGACCCAAGACTCTACCAAGATAGTCACAGTAGACAAAAGCGAATAGAAATCAATGAATTGAATTGACAAAACATGACAAAAATCAAACAAAATTGAAATGTTTTTTTGGGTTGATATAGGATTGTGCCTAGGTGCTCTTGCATCATAAACGTTGAAAACCTATCTTTTTTCTTTAAATACATTGATTATTAACAATCAAGTTATGTGGGTAAGCTTGTAAGATGTGGTTTTTATCAAATATTATAATGGTCAAGCAGCCAATGACAATTTTACCCCTCATATGCAATATTGTCCTATTTTTATTGGCCAAATTTTATCTTTAAATTGTTTGATATTCAAGAATAGTCATAAAATATAAGTTTTTCTGATATTTTTCTTAAAAGTTTATAAACATTTGCTTATTTTTATACTTTTTTCTAAAATATTTCAATACACTTGTGCAAGAAATTTTTCACTTAGCAGTCAATAAATCATGTTTAAATAACAATGCATATTATTGTGACCTAATTAGTCCATAGGCTTTTTCTTGTGAGTTTTAAAACCCAAACAAATCAATTCCAAAAATGATGTTTCAAGCCAAAAAATATTATTCACTCAAATTGCTTCACTATATAGGAAAAACCATTTACCTAAGTACAACAAAACACTTTCAATTAATACACATTCATATTCTCTATCTAGAAACTCACTGCACCTCTTAATAGTGCAAGGCTGCTAGTTTATAGAAGTTAGAACTTACTCATTGTTGTACTATACATACTTTGATGTCTAATTAAATCATAATGGTGTGTTAATTATAAGTTTTTTATATTAATAAAAGTGGGTTTTTGAAAGGATCTAGACCCTTTTCAACAAAGTAGCCAAAAGGTAGACGTTATGAGTACCATGAGATATGAGACAAACAACATAGCACATAAACAACCACACTGTTACACAACAAAAACACAACATCCAAGGATCAAAGACAACACTATGCTTTATTCCAGTCTAGCAAACCCAACTCCCTTGATCTAAGGGATTAGAGACTACACTATGCCTTATCTTGATCTAGCAAACCTAACTCCCTTGACCTGAGGGTGGGAGACAAAAATAAACTTTGGGAGGCCTTTCTTTCTTCTTTGAACAACTATCTAAGATAGCACTGAAACCAAATTATTAAAACAAGGAGAGAGGAGGGAATCCTAAACAAACATCTCCACTGTAGACATCTCACGAAAAGAGGGGGATGGTCCAATCCTGGAAGCTGGAATAAAAATTGGAGCTCGAATCTCCACACCACTTGCCATGAGGGGGAAAAAGCCAATGAAGGGGCAATCGGGGCCTGATCTAATGAGGAGGACTTGGGAGGTGTGACAAACCTATTTCGTATCTATAAACATTAATCTAAAAACCACCATAATTTATTTTTTAAAATATAATTTGAAATACAACAAGTACAAATACATCATAATGGTTCATGCATAGTTTTCAAGGACAATTTTTCTTTACAAAAGATTCAAATACAATCTACATTTTTCCACAATACATAATTTATCAACAACTATTTATTTTACAACAATTTGTATAATTTACTTTTACATCAGATCTATCTCAAATATTTAATAAGTACAATGCATTGTATAATTTGCAAATCATAAATACAATGATCCAATATGTATAAATGTGTCTCCAAGTACCAAGTATGTGGCAACCTATACAGTTGCATGGAGGAGGAGCATCATCGAGGTGCTTTACCTCCATCCATAGACTAGTGGTCCCCCACACACCTTCCTGATGTAAGTGGCCCTACCCTTTGCAAGGGTGGCAGATAGAGATAACTGTGAATGTACCATGCCAACCAAGAACTAGTTTGAAGTATTAACTCTATCACATGTAATATTCCATACAACCCTAGATGACCTCTAGCTAAGTATGACAATTGATTAAACATACAACCTTATCAAATACCATGGATCGACAATGCACATAGCAAAATGCATTACTTTCGTGAAAGAATTTCACTACAATATCATATTCTGAAGTGGAAATATGGGTCAGTTGTTCACACACCCTATCTCAACTTGACTCGACACCAAACAAGTTGCAATCGACTCTTCTTGCACAAAAATTAGACAACTAGATTGATTGGATATCATGACTGTTGTGCCTTGCACACACGCCCCATTTTGCCAAATGGAGACCCCCTCTTTTGCTTTGGCTTGGAGTCTCGACCTCTCTTGCTTATGATGATGAGAAGGTGAATTTGTGCTTAGAATGTATGACTTGTTACAGATTTGGGTATTTCGCATGTGTGGAGTCAGTTGATGTTTTTCATGATTGATTTGGAAGTGTCTTGAGTGGTCTTGTGCTTAAAAAATAGCCATTTGTTGCCTTCTACATTGGGATTGGGTGTTACTGTACTTTGCTCTAAAAACTTATGTCACGGGATGTTGCCCTTGAAAGTGCTTCTGCAGGATGTTTCATGTTGAAATTCATAGTTTCCAGATCTTATAGTTGCAAAATCATGTCAAATTCCATTAGATTTCACCAAGGGATCCATGAGCTTTCACCCTGATACATGTTCCTGAAGCCCTGATTTGGCTAAGTTTGAAATCCTGAAAATCCTGAAAAATGGCTAAGTCTGAAATCTGGTAGAACCTCAAAATTCTAGAATCTGCATATGAAATCCTATGGATCTGGAACCTATCTCAAACATCCTGAAAGTATATTTAAAAATATTTAAAGTATAAGAAACTTAAATATATTTTTAAATATACTTTCACGCTGACCAATTCAAAATCTGGCGCTAAAAACACCTCCTACTGCAAAAAGCGCTAAAACAGCCTCCAACCGACCTTTGCGCTAAATTTGCCTCCGACCAACCTCCTTCCAAGCCACCGCTAAGTCAGTCGGACCAAAATCCGCGCTAAGGTCGGACAACACCAAAATCCGCGCTAAGGTCAGATGGACCCAAAATCCGCGCTAAGGTCGGACAACCCCAAAATCCGCGCTAAGGTCGGATGGACCCAAAATCCGCGCTAAGGTCGGACAACACCAAAATCCGTGCTAAGGTCGGATGGACCCAAAATCCGCGCTAAGGTCGGACAACCCCAAAATCCGCGCTAAGGTCGGATGGACCCAAAATCCGCGCTAAGGTCGGACAACCCCAAAAATCCCGTTTTTTGCAGAAAATGCTAGAAAAACATGAAATTAAAGTCTACAAATGGATCCTAATGACTGCAAAAACTTCCTAGATCAATATATTGGCCAAATGGGTACTCAAAAATGATGAAAAATACAGAAAATCATGCAAAAATCACTAGATTTAAGAGGTTGTTTACAAGAAGGTGACATTGACAATGAGTTGTTTTTGACTGATTCGTGACTGCAAATGGACATGTTTTGATCCAAATTGATGAAAAATGACTTGTTAAGATGAAATTGATGCTTTGTATTGTGAATTGTAGGTCTTGGAGAGCACAAAGGAGCCAACTGGAGCCGTCTTGGAAGGATGTACACACAGATATGCAGTACTGATCGAGAGATAAAGAATCGACATTCTATCAACCAAATTGCTGCTACACATGCAAAAGGAAGTCAGTATAATGTCCAAGATGATAAAGATGAGTCTCAGGAGCTAAAAGACATAGAAGATCATGCCAAATCACTATTGTTCCTGCAGATCCAGTCCAATGTCCTAGTGATCCAGTCCGAGGGTCATAACTCCTAGCTATTTTATCAGAATTTAAACTTCTTGGACTCATTGGAAAGATAAACCGGTTGTCTAGTTTGAACTGCCCAGCTACTTAGGCTTAATGCCAGGCTGCCGATAGGTTTCGAGCTCCCATTCCGCTCTTAAGGCCTCTGAAAATGCAATTTACTACGATGTAGAAAATACCAAAAATTATATTTTTGATATTTTCCGCAAAATGCCACTCAAATAACCTTGGATCGGATCACTAAGATATGCATACAGCTGTCCCAATAGGCCAGTCATCAAGAATCAGTCCAGAAAGCATCCAATTGGATATATCTTCACTAATAAAGTGTCGAATACTCCTTTTTGATCCAGTCAGCACTTGGAATCCCGTGGATCCACATCAGCTCAAGTTTTCAAGTGTCATGTGACTCTATTTTGGCTTTATTAGGCCTTGAAAATTGACTTTTCATCATGTATAACCAAATGGGTATCTATTTTGTTCAGATTCAATGTATTTACAACCTATATTTTGTCTTTATCCTACAAGACAAAGGCAAATCTAAAAATGTAACAAACTGATGTATCTTATTAAATGCCATGTAATCTGGACCGTCGGTGTTGAGTTAATCTCCACCGTTCATTAGAAGGCTAGGGTATGCTGCTTTCTATATAAAGGGCTGCCATTTCCACTTTTTGTAAGAGAGATTTTGATGCCAAATTGTTGACTCTGTGCCATTTGAATTAAATACAAAGCAAGTTTCTGCAGTATTTCTGAGAATTTGCATCTTGTTTCGATTCATTGTGGTCTTCATGGTTTGCTTCTTGCTCTCCCATAATTAGATTAGTTGTGCTTTTATGATGTTAATGGTTTACTACAGTATTTGATGAATGTTCCAAGTCCATACTTTTAGTTATTTGCTGATGGTAAATAACTGTGTAAAGTTAGCCTGGGCTTATTATTTGTGCTAAAGTTCAACTTCATTTTATGAGTTAAGTTGCGCCATTTATTGGGTATTTAACGAATGAATGTGGTCTGAAAATCTTTCGACTTCCATTGAAGATAGCACCGTTTTCTGCAGCACTGTAACACCCATTTCAGTTTGGTAACTCAGAAAACTGGTTTAAAGTCTGGAATATTTGTCTACTAAAGATAACCCTTGCATTGTGAATGTCACTTAGGATTCCTTCTAAACCCTAAATCTTTTGCATTTTCTTTAAACCCACTATTTAGTTGTTAGAATAGAAAGTTTCAGTAGCATCTTACCTTGTCTATCAGCTGAAAATCATAATAGGGTTTATGTGTATTTGTTGTCTCAACCTTGAAGATTTGCAGACTGCATGTAAGACCCCTTGTAGGTACAGCTAGAACATAACCATTGAGAAATTTCAAGCAAGCTAAGACCTAGCTGTATTATCCTTGGAGTAGTCTTGCCTAGGGTGAGATACTTTTCAAGAGAGGTGTGAAACCAGCAATCACACCTGCGTTGTTGCGTGCTAAAACCACCATCAACAGAATTGGCGCTAGAAGGAGGGCGGACAAAGATTTTTATGCAGGCTTTCATTTTTTTTTGGTTCATTGCACATGTTGAAATGAAATGAATGTACAGAAAATTTTGATCCAATGGGTACACATCAGGGTTTCAGTCATGAAATCCCTTCATTCTTCAGAGGACCGTCTCAGATGTCATATCATGAAGAAAACTTCCAAGTAGATATCCCACTTTTCAAAGAAGTGTTAGATAGGCAGATCAGAGTGAAGTATCCTGCACTAACACTGCTCAATTTTAGTTCACCTCAGATTTGCACTGTACATCCTGGAGAACTACATGACAAAATTGACTGTTTGACTTTTCTCCAAAGATTGGATCTACATTTAAAGGGATTACTTCCTATTTTTGAAGTTTATAAACCTGAAGTAGGATATGGATATGACAGACATATACAGAGCAAGAGCATGCAAGGAGCTGCAAATCTTCCATCCATAAATGATCGCGGTCAACAAGGCAATCTGCACATTGGAGAAATTGAAGTCCCTCAAGTTGTTCATCAAAATACATGTCAAGATGATGAGAGCAAGCAATGCATGTGGTCTGTAGGTCGCCCAACTAATGAAGATGAGGTCCCTGCCTGGATAAAGCTTGGTTTTCAACCATTGGATCCAGACTATTCAGTCACAGAATATGCTATCCCAGCATGGCAAAAATCTAATTTCAGTCACAAGGCAGTGAACAGAGCAATGCACAAGATCAGATTTTTGCTGCAAAGAATGTGGACAATGCAGATGATAAAATAGACTTGATGAATAGGCATGTTGGAGATGCAGATCAGAAATCAAATGTTTCACAGACATCAAATCCTAAGATTGAATTTGCTACTACAGAGGTACAAAACATCTGTCCCTTGCAGGTGGATGATAATTCTGAGTTGGAACAGCAGTTAGATCAGATCAGATGCGTGCAAGAACAAGAAGAAATTAGTCCTCCAAATGAAGAACAGTCATGGACAGCAATGCAGAAAATTATTCCAATTGACACACTTGAGCCACAATCTGATTGTTGGATAAAAAATGATCAAGCTACTGAGTATATCAGCACGGTGAACTACAAAGATCAGTCATATCAGATCACTGTGGTTACTCCCACAGAGTTCTCAACTGAGTCAAATGAAGAAGAAGAATATGATGCATCACTTCAAGGCAACACTAACATCATAAATCCAACTATGCAAGAAGAAAGAGACCTTGTTGTTATTGCAGACAGTGAATTGCCAACCCTATGCCAGCCCTTAATTCAAACACGAAGATTGCTGATTGGTGCAGAGGAAGTTTTATCAGAGCATGTGACTGATTTTGATGAAGTAGATTCAACTATAACACATGTTCCCCATGTTGCTCATGTTTACACATGCAATGAAGAAGATCTCCACATGGTTGATGCTAATCCAATGATAAGAAATGAAAGTATAAGTCTGCAATCCGAGAATAAAAATCAAACAGTCACACAAAGTGATGGCTTGGAATCTTTTTCATGTTAGTCACTTGATCACATCATTGAGTTGATATCAACAATGAGCAAGGATATGCTGCTGCATGGGAACTCACCGCACATGACATATTTTGCTTTAGCCACTTCATGTAGAGTTCATCCAGATGATCCACATTTTGAAGACGGTTGCTCAGATTTTCTGTTTGCTTGGGAGGTTGCTGCAGCATTCAGTGCTCCAGATGTATTTAATGAACAGGATATGGCCAACCACAAGCTAAAAACCCCTGAAGATGAGAAGGTATTCAGTGCAATGCAACACGGAGATGAACTTACAACTCTAACTGACAGTACTATAAATCAGGTTATATCTTCCCTTTCTCTACTTAGTTCTAATTATCAATTTGATTATGGTGATTTAGGTAAGACAACTTGCATTTGGATTGATCATGGCCCTAATGAATTACCCCAATTGCTGATTTTATGCGACTGGCACCTTGAAGATGAGCCTAGCTTGCCCATACCCTACTATTCAGAGTATAAAGATGAATTTGCCAAGCTTAGGACACTGAGCCGCACCTTGTTACTCCTGCATGTCCTAAGAAATCAGTCACGAGGGAGTGTTAATACTTGTTGTCCAAAGCTTTTGTACATAGTCTTGCTTGTTTTTAATTAGGGTTTGGTAGTTTCTTATTGTTCTAGTTTAGGTTCTACTTTCTACTTTTGCTTTTCCTTGGCTGTAGGTAGTAGTTGTTAGTTATTGCTTTCTGCATGTTTTGCTTGGGTTAGAGTAGTTTGCTTTGCTTTTCGGTCCTGTGCTTGCTTTGCTTGGGTTCTCCATTTATCGAATGTGGTGGCAATTGTGCAGACCTGCAGATGCTTCCTTATTGGGCAAATAGTCTGCAGTCTTTCTTTGAGAAGCCAAAGTTTCACTTAGGCCTTGCTGTGGGATCCGCTGTTATACCAGGAAATATGATGTTTGTTCATTGGAAATGAGTCGTTAGTTGGTGCACCTGAAGTATTTTCTAACCATATATCTCTCACACTTTAAATAACCCTGAAGTAGCTAAGTGAGTCTGGGTGATCTTGTGTAAGTGAAGAGTTTGGGCCCCAAATTTTACCACCAACACTAATTCTGCAGATCCAGATGAGAGTGGCAGGCGATACTAAGTACTGCTAGCCTACTGGGTAAAAATAAAAGGTGTTTTTCAACACCAGACCCACTACAAAGTATCAATATAAAGATTATCATTTAAATACTCTCACATGAAGACTGTTATCTAAAGATTATTAGCATCAGAAATCATCAAAGGCATTATCAAGAAAGAATATCATTGCAGAAGAATTGTTACTGGAAGAATCATCATTCGCTTCTATCAAGACTCATCACGTCTCAACATTAGAAGCATTCTCTTGGTGGTAAAATAATCCCAACTTCATAGCTTAGCATGAAGGATCTTTGATGAACTTAGTTGCCAAGGGATGGGAATGAATGCAATTACACACACTCAGGTTTTCAGGATATGGATGGTTGCACTAGTTAGTGGTCTTTGATTCTTTGATAGGGTATCATGCTTTCTCATCTAATGTGTGGGAAACACAGAGATTCTGGGTTTGAACTAACGTTTATCTTAGAAATGCTCTGGAGCATTTCCCAGCAGAGTCGCCATTTGTTGTGCCTTGCACACATGCCCCATTTTGCCAAATGGAGACCCCCTCTTTTGCTTTGGCTTGGAGTCTCGACCTCTCTTGCTTATGATGATGAGAAGGTGAATTTGTGCTTAGAATGTATGACTTGTTACAGATTTGGGTATTTCGCATGTGTGGAGTCAGTTGATGTTTTTCATGATTGATTTGGAAGTGTCTTGAGTGGTCTTGTGCTTAAAAAATAGCCATTTGTTGCCTTCTGCATTGGGATTGGGTGTTACTGTACTTTGCTCTAAAAACCTATGTCACGGGATGTTGCCCTTGAAAGTGCTTCTGCAGGATGTTTCATGTTGAAATTCATAGTTTCCAGATCTTATAGTTGCAAAATCATGTCAAATTCCATTAGATTTCACCAAGGGATCCATGAGCTTTCACCCTGATACATGTTCCTGAAGCCCTGATTTGGCTAAGTCTGAAATCCTGAAAATCCTGAAAAATGGCTAAGTCTGAAATCTGGTAGAACCTCAAAATTCTAGAATCTGCATATGAAATCCTATGGATCTGGAACCTATCTCAAACATCCTGAAAGTATATTTAAAAATATTTAAAGTATAAGAAACTTAAATATATTTTTAAATATACTTTCACCCTGACCAATTCAAAATCTGGCGCTAAAAACACCTCCTACTGCAAAAAGCGCTAAAATAGCCTCCAACCGACCTTTGCGCTAAATTTGCCTCCGACCGACCTCCTTCCAAGCCACCGCTAAGTCAGTCGGACCAAAATCCGTGCTAAGGTCGGACAACACCAAAATCCGCGCTAAGGTCGGATGGACCCAAAATCCGCGCTAAGGTCGGACAACCCCAAAATCCGCGCTAAGGTCAGATGGACCCAAAATCCGCGCTAAGGTCGGACAACACCAAAATCCGCGCTAAGGTCGGATGGACCCAAAATCCGCGCTAAGGTCGGACAACCCCAAAATCCGCGCTAAGGTCGGATGGACCCAAAATCTGCGCTAAGGTCAGACAACCCCAAAAGTCCCGCTTTTTGCAGAAAATACTAGAAAAACATGAAATTAAAGTCTACAAATGGATCCTAATGACTGCAAAAACTTCCTAGATCAATATATTGGCCAAATGGGTACTCAAAAATGATGAAAAATGCAGAAAATCATGCAAAAATCACTAGATTTAAGAGGTTGTTTACAAGAAGGTGACATTGACAATGAGTTGTTTTTGACTGATTCGTGACTGCAAATGGACATGTTTTGATCCAAATTGATGAAAAATGACTTGTTAAGATGAAATTGATGCTTTGTATTGTGAATTGTAGGTCTTGGAGAGCACAAAGGAGCCAACTGGAGCCGTCTTGGAAGGATGTACACACAGATATGTAGTACTGATCGAGAGATGCAGAATCGACATTCTATCAACCAAATTGCTGCTGCACATGCAAAAGGAAGTCAATATAATGTCCAAGATGATAAAGATGAGTCTCAGGAGCTAAAAGACATAGAAGATCATGCCAAATCACTATTGTTCTTGCAGATCTAGTCCAATGTCCTAGTGATCCAGTCCGAGGGTCATAACTCCTAGCTATTTTATCAGAATTTAAACTTCTTGGACTCATTGGAAAGATAAACCGGTTGTCTAGTTTGAACTGCCCAGCTACTTAGGCTTAATGCCAGGCTGCCGATAGGTTTTGAGCTCCCATTCCGCTCTGAAGGCCTCTGAAAATGCAATTTACTACGATGTAGAAAATACCAAAAATTATATTTTTGATATTTTCCGCAAAATGCCACTCAAATAACCTTGGATCGGATCACTAAGATATGCATACAGCTATCCCAATAGGCCAGTCATCAAGAATCAGTCCAGAAAGCATCCAATTGGATATATCTTCACTAATAAAGTGTCGAATACTCCTTTTTGATCCAGTCAACACTTGGAATCCCGTGGATCCACATCAGCTCAAGTTTTCAAGTGTCATGTGACTCTATTTTGGCTTTATTAGGCCTTGAAAATTGACTTTTCATCATGTATAACCAAATGGGTATCTATTTTGTTCAGATTCAATGTATTTGCAACCTATATTTTGTCTTTTTCCTACAAGACAAAGGCAAATCCGAAAATGTAACAAACTGATGTATCTTATTAAATGCCATGTAATCTGGACCGTCGGTGTTGAGTTAATCTCCACCATTCATTAGAAGGCTAGGGTATGCTGCTTTCTATATAAAGGGCTGCCATTTCCACTTTTTGTAAGAGAGATTTTGATGCCAAATTGTTGACTCTGTGCCATTTGAATTAAATACAAAGCAAGTTTCTGCAGTATTTCTGAGAATTTGCATCTTGTTTCGATTCATTGTGGTCTTCATGGTTTGCTTCTTGCTCTCCCATAATTAGATTAGTTGTGCTTTTATGATGTTAATGGTTTACTACAGTATTTGATGAATGTTCCAAGTCCATACTTTTAGTTATTTGCTGATGGTAAATAACTGTGTAAAGTTAGCCTGGGCTTATTATTTGTGCTAAAGTTCAACTTCATTTTATGAGTTAAGTTGCGCCATTTATTGGGTATTTAACGAATGAATGTGGTCTGAAAATCTTTCGACTTCCATTGAAGATAGCACCGTTTTCTGCAGCACTGTAACACCCATTTCAGTTTGGTAACTCAGAAAACTGGTTTAAAGTCTAGAATATTTGTCTACTAAAGATAACCCTTGCATTGTGAATGTCACTTAGGATTCCTTCTAAACCCTAAATCTTTTGTATTTTCTTTAAACCCACTGTTTAGCTGTTAGAATAGAAAGTTTCAGCAGCATCTTACCTTGTCTATCAGCTGAAAATCATAATAGGGTTTATGTGTATTTGTTGTCTCAACCTTGAAGATTTGCAGACTGCATGTAAGACCCCTTGTAGGTACAACTAGAACATAACCATTGAGAAATTCCAAGCAAGCTAAGACCTAGCTGTATTATCCTTGGAGTAGTCTTGCCTAGGGTGAGATACTTTTCAAGAGAGGTGTGAAACCAGCAATCACACCTGCGTTGTTGCGTGCTAAAACCACCATCAACAATGACCATCCAAATAGGTTTAACCAAGTTGATAAAAATAAAGGTTTACCTTAACTAATCACCAAACCAATCATATATAAACCAAGAAGAAATAAAATCAACATGCATCTTTTTTGTACTTTGAAAATGATAGACAGGACAATAAATTTTAGTCTCTTACTTGAGAAAATCCAAGTTATTATAATTCAGACCTTACAAACTTCTATATTTTGCCTCAACTAAGAATATCTCAGGGTTCTGCCTATTGTTTTCCAAACTCATACATGCAAATATCTATATAGGTATGTACATAGAAATTCACATGTACACCCCTATATAAATATTTATATGCTTATAAAATCACTAAATCTGAATTAGCTATTGTTATATATCAAATCTAATTGTGCTTAATTTATCACATATGAATATTAACAAGGTATCATGGGAATCACAAATAACTTACAAAGTACGTTTACTTGGTTGTTCTGAATCTCTCATATATGTTATAAGTTAAGACAAACAACACTCTAAATCTCATAGTAACCTTTAGTTATTGTAGATGATACACATGCTTATGAGTACATTTATGAGTTGAGAAACTCGTTTCCAACTCATAACTATGCATTCATAAGACTATTTTATGTTCTATCCCAAACTACAACAATTCATTCATTTTTTACATGTACAAAATGACTGAATCATTTTTCATGCTTCCAAAATATAAGGTTGATTAACATGATTGAGTTTATAATCTTTTTGCAATCTTACAAACTAGCTTCCAAAAATACTATTATTTTCTAATAAACTTTCAATTATCACTACTCTATTTCAGCATAGAGACTATTTCCAGTTTTTTGCAAAGTGTGAAATCATAATCACTTTATAGCTGGTTGGATATTGATTTCATACTAACATTTAATTTATAATGAGAATTGAACTTCTAAATTTTGGTTTTTCTATATGCAAGATAACTATGGAAAAATCTCTTTAATTGTTTATAAAATAAAATGCTACTCTACCTCTAAAGGTATGCCAATTTAGCAGAAATTATTTGTTGTTTAACAAATACTTATATGGCTGCCCATATGTGACCAAATCAACTCAAAAACATGTCTTATTTTTATTGTTCCAGAACTAGTTTATGGCCTACTATGAATTGGCCCAGTATATGCATTTATTCTTGAGTATTTACTATGGTTTTGGACTGCATATCTGCTATCTTAGAAAATATTATTTTCTACCCAAAATGACAATGATTATTTTAAGTTCTTCACCAAAGAAAATGCATTCTAAACTCATATTTATCCATACATGTGTATACATATACACAATATACATATACACATACATGAGTAAATATATACTCATATTTTGCCAAATACAAATAGCCAATACTCAAGGAAACTGCCTATTCAAACAAATCAATTCAAATTATACCCATTGTCTATAACATTTATACATTCAAAAAAAAAGTTTTGGAGCAACAAAGAGCTGCTCCTTTGCCCTCTGCACTACTCCCCCGATTGTGGTGTGCTGGCACAAGATTCTTGAGAATGAGGATTTTTATAAGCATCATGGGGTTGTTTGTAGATTCAACAACTTGTGGTCATCCCTACTAGACCTTCACAAGTGGGTCTTGGAGTTTTGGAAGCCCTCATTGGAGGGAAAGATAGAGTTGTTTTCATGCTCTAGGGGTTTCTTTGTGCTGATCTTCAATTCTCCAGAGGAGCAAGATATCAACATAACTTTTTTTCCTGTCATTGGCTTCTGCCAATCTTTTCCTAATCATTTTAACTTTTTCTTCCATTTCAGCTAGCATCTCTGGACCAATGCTAATCCTATCTTCTATCTTATCCCAGCTTATAGGAGTTCAACATTTTCTTCCATACAATGCTTCAAATGGTGCCATCTTAATAGCAAAATGATAGGAATTGTTATAAGCAAATTCCACCAGTGGTAAATATTCTTCCCACCTATATTGTCGATTCATGCAATACATTCATAACAAATCTTGTAAAACTTGGTTAACTCTCTCAGTTTGACCATTTGTTTTAGGATGATATGTTGTACTTATATTAAGTTTGGTTTCTAGCGCCGAAAATAAGGTTTTCCAAAACCTTGATCTTATCTGCGCATCTCTATCTGAGATAATCTTTTGAGGAACTCCATGTAATCTAAACACCTCCTGAACAATTTTACGAGCCAATACTGGTGCTCCATCAATCAGATTTCCTGGTATGAAATGTGCAACCTTTGTGATTTTATCAACCACAACCAGAATGGCATCATGTATGTTCCTAGACATTGGCAAACCCTAAACAAAGTCCATGCTTATAACTTGCCATTTCCACTCGGGTATATCATGTGGATACAATAATCCTATGGGATGTTGATGTTCTGCTTTCACTCTCTAACACTCCAGGCAACTTGCTACAAATCTTGCAACATCAGCCTTCATTCCTTTCTAGAAGTAAAGATGTTTTACATCTGCTAGAAGTTTAGTTACTCGTAGATGTCCAGAATATGGCACGCAATGGACTTCTTTCCACACAAGATTTCTTAATTCAACTGAATTTGGAATGTAAATTATTCCTTTGTATCTCAATAATCCATTGGACTCAAAATGAAATCCATCATACCTTAAGTCTTTAGGATTGTTTCTAAGAGATTGCTTGACTTGTTCATAATATTCATCCCCTAACAATTTTTTCAGTACTAAGTCTTTAAAATTTGCATGAATAGAAACAATTGAAGCAATATTCCTTCTTCGGCTCAAGGCATTAGCTACCCTGTTTTCCTTACCCTTAATATACCTTATCTCAAAATCATAATCAAATATCAATTCTAACCATCTTCTTTGCCACACATTGAGATGTGGTTGAGAAAATATTTATCTAAGACTTTGATGATCTGATTTAAGTATAAATGTTTTTCCCAACAAATAATGATGCCACATTTGCAAAGCATGAATTACTACTGCTAGCTCTAAATCATGCGGGGCATAATTTTGCTCATAAGTTTTTAACTTCCTTGATTCATAGGCTATCACTCACCCATCTTGCATAAGTACACCCCCTAATCCCTCCCCTGAGGCGTTAGTTACCCTATTTTTTAGGCTTTCACTAGCCATACTATGGTCTTGTTGTTTTCCCCTACTCACATCATGAGAAAATTCATTTTACCCTTCTGCGTTACCTTGCTCATTCAATCTCTTTTCCAAATTACCCAGCCTTTCTTCTATTTCATCAAGCATGGCTAAAATTTGATCCAGTTTATTTGCGGAGTTTACTTGTGAGTTGTTATCCTCTTGATTCTCTCCCTAATTTGTTCTTGTTCGCACCATGTTTGTAGATTTTTCTCACACCTAAGAATATTGATTTATCTATTAGTTTCCTAATTTTAATACATCTCATAAAATCATAATGTAATTAACTCACATAAACAATGGTTGATACAAAAACAAACTCATCTTTATTATGGTTTATTTAAGAGTATATACATTCTTCATTGATACATACATATCATGATTCATCTATCATTTTACAAGGGGAGTATATCCCTCTGAATCATTGTCAGACACATACTCAAGGGGTGTATAACCCTTAGACTCACTACTAGACGTAAGTACAATGATCTCAGTATTTGACGGTATATGAGGATCTCTCATAATCATAGATGTGTTTTCTGGACATGAATTAGCCATATTCCTAACTGCCATCTTAGCTATCTCTAGGATTTCCTTTTTCACTCCTTTGATTCGAGTCATGGCATTTGCAAGGGTTTCAGTGTCACTTAACCATATATAATTTTCATCATTAGTTCCTTCAATGGTTTTTTCTATGGACTCATGCTCTCTTTTAGCCCGCAAGTAATGTTCTTTCCCAATAAATGACATTCTAGCAGTCATTTTAAGATGTACCATCCTGGCACAAGAAATCAAATCATTAGCAACCTGGTTAATGTTGATTCTAGGTTAGCATAATGGACTCATAAGCCCTAGTGTCAAACCCGATTGGTCTGATACCATATGTAATATCCTTACTTCACACAACTTAAAATCCTAATAATTACTATAAAGTAAAAATATTCTTGAGGTAAAAAAGAAATAAAATTTACTATTCATATTAAATTGAAAACAAAGTGTATTAATTTGTACCAATTTTCTTCTCAGAAGGGTAAATAACTTTAACAAGATATAAACTTGTCTTTCCAATTCCAAGTAATTGAAATATATTAAGTTATACAAAACATTAGAACTTATAAATCATCTTACCAAGGGTTTGTTGCATCACGATTGCTGACATCCTTATCACAAGCCTCATCATGCCTCATGTTGAAGAGAGAGAAAGCATCTTTGGAGTGCTTTACCTCCAACCACAGACCGACGGTCTCCCACACATATTTCATTCCAGAAGTGGTCCTACCCTTCACGAAGAGTATAGACTTAGGGTGACCTACAGTATTTGCCATCTAAGTACTAGTGTCATATCCTACGTAACACTATTGATCATACAACCCTAGATACCCTCTAGCTAAGTACGATCATCCCAATAGGTTACGTAATCCTGGATATGGTGAACCAACAATGCACTTAGAGGCATGTGCATTACTTTGGCCAAAGTTTTAATATGAAAGGAATTTTGCAATAAACATAGTCAATTTGTTCACCCACCCCAACTTGACTCGGACAATATCACAATCCTATAGTTGACATGGTCAAATGAATTTATCCAATAATAAATTGGTTTAGTCCCCTCGACTAGACAGGTTATCCAAATAATCAATGGGCTTTGTTCCTTAGATTTCTAGGGTATTCTTTTTATATGAAATTACTTAATAATGATATCCAAAAACTTACTTTGAATTCTAACAACTTATCCTACCCCATCATGGTAGAATAATAGAGTGATAACTTGATAAGGAGAATATTTTGAAAAAGATAAATTAAAATAATCTGAAGTTGCTAGGGTCTTATTCCTTTCCATATCTTGATATTGGTTTACTTAAATAACCTAGGGTTAGAAAGAGTTACATTCATAAATGAATACCGAACTTCTATTTTCTTTCATCAATGAGGTCAAAGGAATAATTTTTTAAACAAAACTAAATCTTGTTTGAATACTGCCAAAGATTCAATTCTTGGTCCTTAACAAACTATAATTTTCTTTGCATAATAACTTGATATCACATATCTCAAATCCAAGATTGCTATTCAAGGAATTAACTTAAACATTCATAAAGATTACACTAGCCCACGCAATATCATTTCCAATCAGGGAACAAAAACTCACAGCTTTAATAGTACCAGTTTAACTATAACCATAAACTGAGGCTTACTATTCCATGGGTCCAAACCCATTCTTTTCTTACCCAATGACATGCAGGAATTTTAAAAGAAGCTCATGAGATAATGTGAACAGAGATATATATTAACTTGTGAGGACCTACAGTTGTCTATTACTTACAACATTGATCTCCCAACTAAATCTTGCCTATTTTGTAGACAAAGTTATCATATATTATGCACATAAAGGTGTCGTATTCTTTCTGACTAACATGTAATACTAAAACAAAGATATTTGTCTATAGTATCAACAAAGACACCTCTTATAACATCGTAAGAATGAAAAGAAGGTAAGCTAAAGTATACACCTATTTACAGTTGTTGCGTATGAAGTGAAGGTTCTCCTATCTCAATTTGGAGCTCACACCTCCACCCTAGCCACTATTCCTCATGCTCTTCTTAGATATCTTCTAGTTGAAGAGTATGTACTTTTTTTTGCTGCCATTCCCAAAACCAATGAGCCCTTCCCATTTATAAATGTTTCTTCTATCTTTCTTGTCTCCTCGATTCAAGGATAACCACTTTTATCCAAAAAAATCCATGTGACAGGTTTCTTTAGATCTTTATCTCTTGCCAGCCAAATTTGTTAATCGATACCTTACTATTATAGTTGTAACTGCCTTCCATATTCGAGTGTGACTCAGCTTTAAAATTGACATGAAAGTTGGTCATGTAATCATGGAATATACGTGTATGCAACCCACCATCTCATCATGAGAACGATCTTCTAATGAGCTAATGCCAACTTCTTAGTTTAAAAACAAAGTTACTGAATAATCAAAATATATAAATATAGGTCGTGGGGCTTCACTAAGTCACTAAGTCTTATGCCACATGAATCATGATTTGATAACAATCAATACACCCACCACCCCGGCTCTTATAGGGTGACGATAAAATAGATTAACATTAGTATAATAGACACAATAGTTAATCTTTTAAATCGTTAGATATCCTTTTGAAACAAAATAATAATAATGGTATTATTAATAGTCTTAAACTATATATACAACTTCGTTTATGATAAATAAGATAAATGGGTTGAAGGACTTATGTAAAACGTGATAGGGTTGAGTTTATCTCCCCTTCACGAAACACAATAATTCATGTCGATTTGACTTGCCTTAAATGTGCATTCAATGCTAGATGATAATAATTTATACATTTTGACGAAGCATATGCAACTATTTATGATGTAAACGTCAAAAAGTTACATTAGTCATAAATAGTTGACACTCTAATCTGATGTCATTTTTTGCAAAAGACAATGTTGATACACAACTAACTTAAAAGATAGAATCTAAAAGACATCAACAATCTTGTCGAGTCAATCTTGGGTTTGACCAAAAAGAGACCTACCTTGACTAACTTGAGTCCAGTATTTGATTGTCACTATACTCAATTGGCAAATACCAATCAGTAATCCAAGGTCTATGTTCTTCTCCCCCAAAGATACTTTCTCTCTCTATTTCTTAGAGAGTCCTAGATACCTACTTTCTTGCTTAAAACTTTCACATATAGCTCATGATCAGTGTACCAGTGTCCCAATCATAAAACATAAAAATAACAATTCATTACATAAAATGCTATTAACTTTAATCATTGGAAATAAACATAATTACATAAACTATTTTTCGATAAAATTAATGTCTCCAAAACATTGTATTAAGTCTCATTAACAAAGCATCTTATCCCATGTACAAAAATACTTGTCCATAGATTTACTTTTATCCATGTAAAAGTGAAAAGTAAAAGCATGCCAAAATGGGGATGTAATAGATGGCCATCTGATCTGGATACCAAACTTAGTGAGGAGATTCTGAAGCCAGATGGCGTCAGTGGTGGCATTCACAACCCTCAATACTGGTACACTGATCAACCCTAGGAACACTGATCAGTGTACCAGTACACTGGTATACTGGTGTAAAAGTCTTAGAGCAGTCAACCCCAGGAACCTAGGAGAATCCTTTGGCAACCAAGCAAGCCTTATGCTTGTCAACCGACCCATCTGTTGCAAATTTTGTCTGATAGATCCACTTACACTGAACAAGTTTTCTTCCCTTAGGAAGAGGGACAAGATCCCAAGTGTGGTTCCTCATCAAGGAACTATACTCCTCATACATAGCTGTATCCCACTCAGGAATACTTGAAGCCTTGTGAAAAGACTATAGATTTGAGGCACTAGCAATGAAAACATGTCAAGCATCCTAGAACTATGAATGAGTCTGCTTAGTGTCTGATGGATCCCCAACCCAATCGCCTATAGATTACAGAGTCTATCTAGCCCAAAGTGGACCAGAAGTGGGAGAATGTGGAGGAGAATCATCACCCTCTGAATGATGACTAGGAGAGGAAGGAGGTGAATCCTCTAAATCACTCTCGACATCGAAAGTGGAGGTAGAAGACTGCTCAGGTGAATCTCACTCATCAGAAGATCTATCATGTATCCCAAGTGACTGCAATGTCAATGTAGAAGAAGGTGGAGAAGTGATAGAAAGTGAGTTTGAAGAGCCCTCCTCAAACCGAACACTCCTCTCAATGAACATCTCACGTGTAGTAGGGTGGACCAATCGTTAACCCTTCACACCATCAGGATAGCCTACAAACATGCATGGTCTGCTCTGTGGATCCAAGGCCTTGCATTTCTCTGCAAGAATGTGGGCCCATGTTGGAGAACCAAGAACTCGAAAGTGATTAACTGATGGTTTCCGACCACTCCAAGCTTCAAAAGGAGTGACTCCCTTCAAGGCTCAATGAGGAACACAATTCTGGATATAACAAGCACAGTTAATGGCCTCTTCCCAATACTATCGTGGAAGAGATCTAGAGTGAATCATGCAGTTTGTCATTTCCTTCAAGGACCTATTCTTACATTCTGCAACAACGTACTACTGAGGGTTGTATGGAACTAAATGCTGCAAATCAATCCCCTTTGAAGTGCAAAACTGCTCAAAATGATGGTTGACATACTCACCACCATTATTAATCCATAAAACTTTGATGGCTTTCACGGATTGCTTCTCTACAAAATTTTTGAAGTCTAGGAAATGATCTGACTTATGTTTGAGAAAGTACACCCAAGTATAGTGAGAAAAGTCATCAATGAATGTTAAAACATATCTAGCCATGCTGAAAGAAGGATGCTGAAATGGACCAGCCAAATCACTGTGAACTAACTCCAGTATCTGTGAAGCTCTCCATGCCTTACCTTTGTCAAACTTTTCCTTAGAATGCTTACCAAGAATGCAACCTTGGAAAACACCACCTAAAAATTGAATTGAAGGCAACCCTGTGACCATGCTTTGTTGGTTGAGTTGCTGCAAGTAGTGGTAGTTAAGATGGCCAAACCACTGATGCCATAATCTACTCACATCATCAAAATGAGAGAAAAATAATTGAAGGAGGATTAGGAAAAAAGTGAGAAAACAGATAGAGCCATGATTGATGATTTGCTCTCCCAACTGTGACTATAAAACCACTGTGCAACTCACAAATTTCCACTAAATCAGGAGTGAACTCAACCCACTTGCCTAAACCTGTGTGAGTGATCTAGTATACATATAGGAGATTAGTTGATAATGAGGGCACACAAAGAACATCATGGAATGTACCATCCCCCACATCAATAGACCCTCTCCCACACACCTCAATAGGAGTTTCATCGCCCATAAAAATAGAAGGCATAGTACACGGCTCCAAAGATGCAAGTTCTTCCTTAGATGAAGCCATGTGGTGTGAAGCACCAGAATCAAGAGCCCAAGTGGATGGTGAAGAGGCAACTGCTACAATGGCCTTGCCTTTTCCTTTCCCCTTGTTGTTTTCTTTTGCCTTGTTAGACCCCTCATTTGAACTCGGTTTGATGGACTCAGGAACACTGATATTATTCTTCTCAAGAATGTGTGTCAAGTGATCAATTTGTTTCTTCAAACACTTATGTTCATCATGACCAGGTCTTTTACAGTAGGCACATTGGAATTTCTTTTTCTTAGGCTTGTCACCCTTGGAAGATTGGGTCTCATTAGTTGCTTTTGAAGCAACTGGTATCTGATCCTTCTTCTCTTTGCTATTCTTTTGTTTCTTATCCTTACTCTTGTTGTTACTACTTTGTCCTTTCTATTCTTTTGTGCCTTGGTTGGTAGTAAGGGCATGTGACTTAGAGGACTTAAGAGTGCCCATCTAGATTAGCTTATCCTATTCTCATGTGAGAGAGATAGCAAAATCATCTAAAGATGGCATGGTGAATTGAGGACCAAGTGCACCCTTAGTAGCATAGAAGGTAGAAACAAATACAGAATATTTTGAACTTAGCTTAGAGAGAATACTGAGAATCAATTGTTCATCTTTCTTTTCAATTCCACATTGTTTTAATTGTAGCCTTAGTGACTTCAATTTGGTGAAGAAATCTTGGATTGTGTTAAAATTGCTTGGACTTAAACTAATTAGTTCATTTTCCAACATATGACCCCTCATTGAATCTTGTGTGCCAAATAATGTTTCTAGCTTTGTCCAGATTTCATTTGGTGAATTCAAAGACTCAATGTGAAAGAGCAAATTAGGAGAAACAGAACAACACAATGTTCCATAGGCCTCATCACATTTGTTAAACCACTTAGGCTTATCTTCATCTTTAGCAGGTTAAGTTTCAGGTCCCATTGTTATCCTATGTAATCCATCTTTCCTTAAGTAGATTGTCATGCGTGATTTCCACTCAAAGTAGATGTATGAAGTTAGGATGGGCATAGTTGTTTGATCCATGATGAAGAAATGCTGAAAAGAAATGTTGAAAAGAAGAGAACACACATAGGACAACCCCCCCTTTTCACTCAATCAAAGAACCCCCCCCCCAAAAAAAAATAAAAAAATAAAAATGATATTAGCACTTTATAATTAGTGTGTTTACAACTGCCACTAGCAAGAAATACTTAGTGGTCTTGATCTCAATGTATTACAAAACCCTCACAAATTGGGTGTATGTTGAAAGTAAAATACTGGAACTCTACCAAGCAAAACTAACACCACTACAATCTACTTGAAAAATCATGCACTTTCAAAAAAGAATCACCTCGATATGAGGTAGTATGTGAAAGATATGATCCTCCGAAGTTCCAAAAAATGGGAACTCATCAGCGTCACCTGTGAGAATCTACAATTTTTAAGAAAACCATGTGCCAAAATTAAGAATTGTCTACACCACTACGAAGAGTGCAGAAAAATAGCCAAAGTCAAAAAAAGAAGCTCAAGAAACGGAGGTCGTGAGTTCAAGTTATCAGTCTTCAAAGTTTGTCTTCAAAAACAAAAATGCCAATGGAGAGGGATTTATGGACAAAAGCCCTCTGCCAAAAATGCCGCCAAAGTTAGCGATCTCACCAAATGTAGATGTCTTTGCCAAAATAATGATTCCTCCAACCAAGTGTAAAAACATAGCTAAAAATAGTCAAGGCTAAAGATAGCAAAATCTACCAACTATAGCAATATGCCAAAATTAAATGCCAAAAAGGCAATACTAGCACGCAGGCCAATGTAACGAGCAGAGAGAAAAAAATGACCTCCAGGCACGAAGGCCGAGGCAGGCTCAAAGGTAAAGCCGAATACAGATTTTAATGGCGCAATTTTTTTTATTTTAAAAAACAGGCCACAAAGGGCTGAAGGCATAGTTTGTAATGGTGAGAGGGGGGCTAACGCCACTCCCCAAGCCACGCCTAGGACTGTGGATGGGTTGCATCCTTTAAAGGCGCGATGACCAAGAGAATTACAAATTTTTGGACAGAAATGCGTGCTAGGGGGCCAAAACGGCCTCTGGCAAAAAAAAATCTTTTCGAACTCCTGACACTGAAACTGGGCAAATTATATATGAAAATTAATCTTTGAGGCCTCCCAGACGCAATGGTAGGGTCCTTTTGGCCTAAAAATACTCTAATTGAAAGTTGATTTTCAGATCTGAGCTCAAAACCCCGGTTCTACAACTGTGTCAAATGATCTTCGATTTTGGTGAAACAAAAGCCAATCTTGACTTTCTCGAGCTTCTTGGATGCATTGGAACAACCAGAAATGCCTTCAAATATAACCAAAAACACTACAATCACTCAGATTTCATACAACACATTTGCAAACCCCCAAGATTAAAATGTTTCCTTCAAACTTTTTTGATTCTCCAAATCATCTAAAGATGCAAGAGAAGAGCATACTAGGTTTTTTGAAAAGTTGCAATAAGCTTTATTAGCCTGCCTCCCTAAATCTCTCAAATAAGGAAACTAAAATCTACTCTTGCACATAGAATAGCTCTGATACCATGTTAGAATTTGAAAAGATTATTAACCCAGAAAACTAGTGCAAATGAATAGATATCTAAACTATGAATGCAAATGATACAAAATAAAAATAACAACATAGAGTTAGTCTCCAAGAGAGTAATGCAAATGCTAAAAGCAAAATAGCATTAAGAGGATGCAAAAGCAAAAGATACAAAATACAAGCCAGGTAGCATGCTTATATAGCCTAGGGAGAGGGAGAAGGTGGCAACACTGATCGATGAGGAGCAACCATCTCTCGGACTAAAGATAGCAAAGTATCTTCCCAAGATAGCTAATGGATGCTCACATGTAGGGAGGTGACACCTCGTAACCACTCACCTAATTAAGCATGCTTTATTAACCTAAGTGAGATTAATAGAAGTGTAGGAAAAACCTAGGAATAATAGGAAAAATAAATAACCCATTTACGAAATAAAAAACTATACTAACATTATCTATAAACTGTTAATTTAATAGCATGTGTTGGTTGCTCCCATCTTATCTTAACGCTGCCAAAGAGTAAGACTAGTAATAAACGAAGACGAGAAAACATTATAATAACTATAGACATGATATTTCCACAGCCCATGATATAAGAATGTATAGAGCTTCTAGAAGAGACCGTGTGTTGCTTTTTTGTAGAGTGTGATCTGAACGTCGATCCAAAAAAGCAACACACAGTCTCTTCCAGAAGCTCTATACATTCTGATTATAATAACTATTTCAATTTTAGTAAAAGAAAAAAAAATACAATAAGTTGTTTTATAATAATGAATTAAAATTTAATTAAAATAATTCTACATATTAAATTGTCATATCATTAAACATAAACTAATTAGACTTTTATGTATATGATAGTTATAAATTATAGATAATAATCAAAGTATATGTATTGTATTAGTTGATATTCTTCCTGGTGATGGATCACGAGTGTGATATGAAACGTCGATCCAAAAAAGCAACACAGAGTCTCTTCGAGAAGGTCTATACATTCCTATTATAATAACTATTTAAGTTTTAGTAAAAGAAAAGAAAATACTATAAGTTGTTTTATAATAATGATTTAAAAATTAATTAAAATAATTCTACATATTAAATTGTCATATCATTAATATCATTAAGCCGATAAGGGTGTGGTTCGGTGGTTAAGTCGCTCAGTTGTACTGGCGGTCACCAGAGTTCAAACCCCAGTGAGCCAATGAGATCGCAGGCTTTACGCGTTCATTAGGCCAACGAGCTCGCGGGTTTGAAGTGTTCTTGCTAAGGGAAGAGGTCCCTCGTATTGTGGCCTCACCGGTTCATTGCTCCGAGCAAAAGCGTTCGCATGGAGCCGGAGGGCGTGTCACACTAGCGTCGCCGTTCACGTTTAAAAAAAAAAAAATTGTCATATCATTAAACATAAGCTAATTAGATTTTTGTGTATATGATAGTTATAAAATATAGATATTAGTTGATATTCTTAAGAAAACCAAAGTAATATTTGAACTCATTTCCCTATGAATTCCTTCCATTGAGCAAAAGATGCAGGAAAATCTTCACAGTGCCACCCTACATGCGGAGCAGTCTTCACGAAAATGGATAGTCATGCTGAGATCTGAAGGAAAGGTAGAGGAGAAAAATATACACACAGAGCTACTGCTCTTTTAAAATTTTATATGCAGCAGACATAAAACAGAGCATTTCATTTTATGAGTCTGCACATACAGAGGGGCTGTCTATTCTACAATAATATTATACAACTTACAAAGGAATAAACACCTGCAGGCATGCAGGTCTTTACACAGAAGAAAAAGAAATAAAATATATATTTTTTCTGTTTAAGCTCTACCATACACTAACTCAGAGAAACAGAGCAGCTTCTTCATACAGAACAAAAATAGAGCAGACTGACTTTTTGTTCCTACTACGTCTTGTATCATAAATTTTGGCACAGAAAAATCTTCCTTTTTCCATACATTTTAGAAGAAAGCCATGCTTACAAGACAGGCAAACGAAAGCAAAAGAAAGTCAAAAAAGAGTTAAGTTCATTAAATGAAGTGGTACTTGGGAGTATATTTCCAACAAGACCTTCTGGCTAAGAAATGTAACCATTGCGACTACCGTGATCGGTTTCTATGGAGTTCTCTGAAAAAATTCAGATACAAGTCCTCTATGGAGAAAGAAATACTAATATTAAGTGGAAATTAAGTCCTGGCCTCAATTAATCAAACCGCCACGATTCAGATACAAGTCCTCCATAGAGAAAGAAATGCTAATATTAAGTGGCAATTAATCACCCAATTTATCATGGGTCCCAACAAAGAACTGTGCTAGATGCTCCTGCATCAATAGTATCTTATCTATAAATTGTTAATATAATAGCATGTGTTGATTGCTCGCATCTTATCTTCTCTGAAAAAAATTCGAAGACAATGAGGCCGAATGCCACTGCAACTAAGGCAACCTTTAATATTTCCTTCTGATTCTCCCACCCAATCATTTTACTGCTCCTTACCAGAGATATGATGAATATTTTGCATTCCTCTCCCTCATAACTATCCCGGGAACAAACTCGAGGAGTCTTTGTCACGCTTGAATTGATAGATGCAGACCTTTTCTATAAATGTGTGATGTGAGGACTGCTCACAAGAGCATCCAAAGTTGCCTTGATCCAAATATCCATTGTCTCTATGATGTAATCTCTATGACCTTGTTATAAAAAAATGTACAGGCTAAGATGTAGCCTTTATGAGTTGAAACTGGCTTCTTAGTTAAAGAACTTACAAAATCATCAATAAGTAAGGACAGACATAAGACGCACATGCATATACAACTGCAAATATTGCATTTAGAGCCACTTTTTTCCAGAGAAACAAGAAAACAATTTTTTTTTTATGGATGGTGTTTTTTAAGGGTCCTTTTGCTTTAGCATATCTAGTTTTTTCACTAAAACAACTGTAAACATCATTAGTAGAATCATTTTTTGCAATATTGGGTATGTCATGAAATTCTAGAGGTTTCTTAATGCCAATAGCAAGCAGGGGATAGAGCAAAAAAAAAAAATGGCAGGCTCAAATGAACTAGCTTTGGATATGTTGATTTCTTTCTTGTAGCAGCATATTTAACCAGATTGGAACCCAAAAACTATTCTCCAGTCTTCTTTGGGCTATTCTTAAATATTATTTACTTCAACAGTTAAAGTTCAATTTTAGCCAATAAAAAATAGGACAAATATTTACCACTTTTGTTGTGAATGAGGTGTAAAATCTCTATTGATTGTTTGACCATTGAAGTGGATGATATTTATGTAGGGTGTCTCCTTTGTGAACGTATATATTCTTGTGTTCCCTAAGGATGGCAGTGCATAAAAGAAATATGCTCAAGAGTGAAGTGAAAAAAACCATGTACAAGTCATAATATGTTGAAATTGGAGAGCTTAAATAGATTTTCTCAATTATTAAATTTATGGATCCAAATATCTTTAAATAGATAATATACAAGGACAGATGTGTCTCTTACATGAGACATGACTCTATATGACAAATGAGTTGGGGTGTGTGATTAAATATAGTTTATATTTTTAACACCCCCCCATAAATATTATTTTATTACACAACTTAACTAGATGATGTACTTCATCATGCTTTATGCAAGCATGAAACACTCAATTGTTGAACATTTTGATTATGTTTGTAGCTTGTTACTATTGGTCTTTCTTTGTGCTTGTCAATTTAGCCATAAGATTTAAACCTTGTTTTGAACACTTTTGATTACCTTTGTTCATATGTTTCTTCCTTTTAAAGCATTATCTCTCAAAATGACCAAAACAATTGCAATACTAGCAAACCTTTCTTTTCCTCTACTCATCATTACCCATAACAAGATGTCTTTCGTAGTTCTATCAATAAAGAAGGTGAAGTATGACAAGAGAAAAATAGTTCTCATCTAATGCTAGCATTCTTCAAAGTTGTCACCACCACTCAACTTTATAGAGATAATACTCAATCTATTATTTACCATTTGCAATTATCTTTTCGATCCAAACCTTCATAGATTTATCAATAATCTTTACAATCAACGCTACAACTTTTTAGATTTAGCAATGAGCTCTATGATCAATGCTACAATTTATTTTAAGATTTAGCAAGATCTCTATAATCAATGCTAAAACTTTGCTATATTGAATAAGCCCCAAATACATTTCATGGCTGACATCCTCTTTTAGGAGTAATACTGCTGGACTTTACATGCTTCATGTTCTACATATATAAGTGCTCCAACTGCAAATCTCACACCTCTATAGGAGGTGTAGCCAACAAGTTGTTTTTGCTGAATAATATATACTATAGGTAATTATTTCTTATTGCTAATAGTGGTTTTCCAAATCTTCATAGCTCTTTGAGGCTGAGCTTGGGTTGATCACGAATGCTTTATATTACAACCTCTCTCATACAAAAAAATTGAGATAGTCTTTTCAAATTCTTACAACTCTATAGAATTATCAAATGTGATCCACAATTCAATGTGTTTACCCTCTTTATTTATTTATGGTGGCAATTATTTGATTGTCAGTGGGAGAAATAAATAGTTTATTCCAACAATCCCCCTTAATTTCTACCACTAGATGCTTTAGCATCCCAAAATCTATCTTAGATGTTCAAATTTTTCCTTTGCTAAGTCTTTGTGAATATGTCTGCCAACTAATTTTTGATCTACAAAACTTGAAGTAGGTTTCTTCATTGTTCACTAGTTCTCTAATGAAATAGTACTTGGTATCAATATGATTGTTTCACAATCATTAGTGAGTTCCTTTGAGTCATAAAAAAAAACCATCAGTCACCCAACTCAAGCATTCAAACCTTGTTTGATTTCTATTTTGTTTGATATGTGATTATTTATGCTTGTACAACATTTTGAACATATTTGTGACCTTTCACCAATTAAATACAAATTGATCTATCCACAATTCATCTGTATATAATCTTTCATAGATTGTTTCTTCCACTCTCTATTCCAACACAATTTTTCAGAATGATTTTTCAATCCACAAATAGTACAGGATGAAGATCCCAACATGTTTATTTTATGTCTTTGCCTATTACAATGAGAACATTACATTTCTTGAATTGACTTGTTTGTAACTATATTACCTATTTTACATCATTTATCTTTTCTTCACCTCTAACATATCCAAGGCCTTTATTCTTTGGCCTCACACTTGGTTCAATGGGCTCTCTAATTCCTTGCCCATACTTTCCCAAACCATTTCCATCATAACCCATTCTTTTCATAATCTTAAAACCAACATTCTTTGTAAAACATCCTCTGTTATTATCATCACAACTAGCAAGATTTGTAGATTCAAAAACATTGTTATCTCTAACCTTACACTCTTTATCTAAAGAAGCTTTACTTATATCAAATGATTCATGAAATGAATAACACAAATCATTTGTATCACATGAGACATTACATAATGTAGGCTTAGACCTTAGACACATATTTTCCTTTAGGTATGTTGCACTTTTAATCTTTTTAAATTCTTTGTAAAGGTGTATGAAAGTTGAATGTAAGGCACTTTTGTCTTTGCTGAAGCTTCCTTTCATTGGCTACAGGAGTTTTTGAAGGCTTTGAATGTGTTTTTTTGTTCCCTTGCTAAGGCACATGGAAATGTTGTATGAGGTGCTAGCGGGTGTGAGATGGCATGTGGCAAGCCCTTTGGATGCACTTTTGCATTCTTTGTCTTTCTTTTGTTTGACTTGGGACATATGAAGCATTTTTGAGGTGCTTATGGTCTTTGATTTTATTTATTTATTGCTTTTTATTTTTAGATTTTGTTTTTTTACTTATTATTTTTAGTAACTATTATAATAATAATAATTATTATTAAGAAACAAGAACAAGAACACATAATGTTAATTTTAATTCTAATAATATTAATAAATAATTAATGAAAATTATTAATTATAAATTAATATATTAGAATTAAAATTTTACAGACAAATAACATATATGCGGAAATTTGACATTTTCGGACAGTTTTAACATTTAACAATTCAACATTTAGACTCCACCATTTCGGACCTTTGATGACATGGCCTGAACATTCGATTTGAACAAAACATTTATTGGATGTAGACAAGACCACATACATTTATTATGTATTTATTAGTATTTTATATTTAAACAATAATCACAATATGTTCTATTAATAGATCATTTTACAAGGAATACTCTCACAACTATTGAGACACTATTGGATCCTCTTCCCTAAAAATGTAATTAAAATGAAAACACATTGTAGCCATAATTATGTGGAAGTGCAGCAGATTTGGTCCATTGTATTACATACACTTTTGTAATGTCTAATAATAGAGAAGTAGCTTCCCATTCTAAGGGAAAATTAGGGGAAGATCATAGACTGACCTGTGAAACTAAATTAATCCGCCCATTATTTCGTAGCATTAATCAAATATAAATCTTATTTTTACAAGACAACATAATATACAGTAAAATAATAGCTTCAACCAACTTTATGTTGAGCGAAGAAAGAACAGTACAGACCAAACATAAAATATTAAATCAAAATGCATAGCCAAAACACACAGAATAGATCAAGAAGACAAAGAAAGTTTTTTAATGTGGTTCATCAATTGGCTACGTCTACTCTGAGCAGGGTATTGCTCTATGTATTATCAGAATAAAAATTCTCATTACATTACAAACTATAACTCTGTAAAACCATATATACTTCTACCTCCTACAGCCAAAATACTCTCAACGTATAATGACTAACAATAGCAAAATGCAAATACCTCTTAAGGTAAACTAAATACAACCTCATTGTGGGAGAAAACATGCAGTGGTTGATACAATAAAGGCAACGTAGTGAGAGGCATTACATTATGCAAGGATTAGACTATATTTATGATAAGTTACACCAACAATCTCCCACTTGAAGTCCAATCCAGGCTGCAAGAGAGATGCACAAAGAAATCCCCTAATCTAGGCTTATTGTCAGAACTTGACAATGCCAAGAGAAGTCTAATAGAACTTGAATTTCTCACTTGGAACAATCTTCGTCAAAGCATCAACAATATCCTCAAGTTGTATGTGAAAACTCTTCATTGCCCTATGTTGTAAGTGAACTTCCGTCACGACAACCAATGCCTCTTGAATTGATGTTGCTTCAGCATACACACTAAATAAGATATCAAGCTCATTCAAGAAACTTACAATCTCCTCGTGTGTCACCTTTCATCATGTATTTTGAGGGAAATTATTGATTTGTAGTTCAGCTTCATAGTGTTCTGGCATAGCATCTATCTGTATCTTTGCAAGATTATGTTGTAGATTAAGAGCTACAACTAAGGCTTGTGCTCTTGCAGCTGCATCATTAGGAATAGTGAAGGCACCTTCCAGACTAGATACAAGTAATGTTGTTCCAAGAAGGCCAGACACAGTTGGTGTCCCTCCTACCCAAGTTTCTCTAGGGAGAGCCACAGTTGATTATCCTACAGTTGCAAGTGCTCCCAAGTTTGGCAGTGACATCGGCATTGAATTAATGCTTTCTTTTGTTGCTACAGACAATGCTACAGCTTGAGCAAGAGTTATAGCATGTTCAAGGTCACCTTGTGCCTTGTGTATTCCATTATCTTCAGAGTCAGAATGAGACTTGTAATATTGTTCAAATCCATACTCTCTTGTTTGGGCTTTCTTTTCAACTTTTCTGGCTTCCTCCTCCTCATTGAACTTAAATCCACTACCACCATAACCAGTGCCATGAGCATGTTCAGTGCCTTGGCTCACCTTAGCCATAAACCCACTCGCAAGATTTTTGAGGTTGACAGGTATAGCTCTTGCTGAGATAACTCCAGTTCTTTAACAAGGTCAGGAGCATAGCTTTCCTCTTCTTTAGAAATGAAGGTAACAACAACACCCTTGCAGCCTGCTCTTCCAGTTCTCTTCACCCTATGAACATAATCTTCATAATGATTTGGAGCATCAAAGTTTACTACAAGATTGAGCTCTTTAACATCTAAACTTCTTGCTCTAATAAGAACATCCACAACCTTCCCACTAAAGCCACACAGTGGCTTCTCAGGGGTCACTTTCATAAGCAACATGATAGGTTTGGAGTTCACAAGTTGTTGTAGTGTGTTATCCAGACTTAATCATTGTAATTGATTTTGAACATCATCTATATCAGACTGGAAATTTCCTCCAATGCCCTGCCTCTCAGCTCCAATCGTCTATGGCAACAAATTGCCCTGTATTTGCCCAATGCTTTGTGCCAATAAAGTACCATCTATCACTAAACTTCCCTTATTTTCCTATGCCAAAATTGACACAACTCTGATATCTGACTGTATTGAAACTACAGATTGGGAAGGACTTTTTAAAGACTGTGAGTCTATTTAAAATAGATGCGTTGGAGGCTGATAAGGAAGAAGTGAATTGGGTATGATTGGCAAATGACTTTGAGCTGGCAACGAATGAATAAATAATGGCTACATGGAATTCTCTAAAGGCAGCATGGAAGTGTTTAAAGGGTGCGAAAACTTTTTTGTATGTTGTACTTCATACAAATTTTATTGCTCATTCCTAACAGGTAATGTTAAGACTCCAATAGGCATCATAATTGCTACGTTTTACTTGGCAGCATTGAAACATCATTGACTATCTGCGTGGAAGTACCACCAAGCTGCATTGAACATTGTTTATGTTGTGTATGACTCCCAACAGGAAGCATATGGAATGATACTTGCTGCATTTGGACTGATGAAGGCTACATATTATCTCTGAAAAATTGTGTTTGACCCTTAATTGAAGTTTGTGGTAATTGCATTTGACTTTGATTTGGCAGTGTGGTCTTTGTAAGAGGTAGGGAATGCCTAGAATGCATATCAATATTTGAAACCTATGTTTGATTTGGAGTCCCCTGAATACTTTGCAAAGGCAACGATGAGATATTAGTGGGATGCATTGAATCTTTATCAGCTAGTGAAGGCGGTGATTCACTAGACATAGGCTGTGATTGGTCTTCAATAGATAGCATAGGAATGGGAGGGTGCATGGGCACCAATGTTTGATTGTTTACAAAAACTTGTATTGACCTAGTGCCAGATGGCATAGCAGAGGTGGAATGTGAACCAGATAATGTAGAAGATAATGAATTACCTAGCACCAGACTTGACACTCTCATATTAGTGTCATTTTCAAACATATCCGCTTCTACATATTGATTTGATGAAGTCCCCTGTTGTTGCAATGCTAGGAAAACTTTTTTCATTAAACACAACATCCCTACTCCAAACGAGCTGTTTGGTTATAGGATCCCACAAACGAAACCCAAATTGATCTTCACTATAGCTGACAAATAAATAGCGTTGTGACTTAGAATCCATCTTCGAGCACTTTTCCTTGGGGACATGCGTGAAGGCGTCACAATTGAAAACTTGAAGATGAGAATATGAGATCCATTTGCCCAACCAAACTTCTTCGAGGATATCAAAATCTAATCTAGATGAGGGGCTTCTATTGATAAGATAAATAACTGTGTTAACCACCTCTGCCCAAAACTCCTTGCTTAGGCTTGCATTGGAAAACATGCATCGAGCCCTCTCAAGAATGGTTTTATTCAGCCTCTTGGCTATTCCATTGCCTTGAGGAGTGAATGGGACTACTTTAATGCCATTATCTGCACAAAAACCATCAAACTCCAAAGAATAATACTCTCCTTCATTGTCAGTTTGTAAATTTTTATTTTATTCCCTATTTGATTCTCTACCAGTGCTTTAAAAATTTTAAATTTTGAAAAAACTTCTGATTTCCTATTTAGCATGTATACCCATACTTTATGAGTGCAATCATCAATAAAAGATACAAAATAGTTTGCACCTCCAAAAGATGTTACCTCAGTAGGTCCAAACACATAGGAATGGCTGAGCTCTAAAGGTGCCCGCATGTCATTACCAGTCATCAGGAAACTGATTCACCTTTGTTTTCTATGGAGACAATGCTCACAAAACTCCAAATCTACATATTTTAGTCCTAGTAGTTGATCCCTTTGAACCATGACTTCAAGTCCCTTTAGGCTCATATGTCTGAGCCTCCTATGCCAAAGGTCTAAACTGTTGTCCACTATTGCCATTGTAGCTCCCACTTCACCATGACACTCTAACACATAAAGACTACCCAATTTGCAACCATTTGCAAGTACCAAAACACGCATGGTAACTTTCCAAGTGTCTAAAGAAAATTTGACATCACACCCTTGAGCATAAAGTTGACTTACAATAATGAGATTTCGTTTGAGTGTGGGAACATGTCTCATGTCTTTCAAGATACATTTGTTTTAGTTTTTTAATGTCAAAACCACATCACCTTTTCCTACGATTTAACATTCTTTATTATCACCCATAAAAACTTTTCTGAACATACTTTCTTTATAATTTGTGAAAGCACCTCAACATGGACTAGCATGGAAGGATGCACTACAATCAAGCACCCACGAATCTATAGTAGTATTGTTGGAATAAGGTGCCATTAACCTTGTAAATTCTAATATTGTATTTTTTTCCATTTATTATTTGTTATTTGTAATTACCCATAAGGGAATGAGGTAGTCTCATTGACAGTTGTAATTTTAGAGTTACCGGCGGTAGTTACAGAGTGACATTTACGATTGGAAAATGTTAAAAACTCAATGTAAATGAGGGTAGGAGTGCTCCCTTGAGGAATATACTATTTTTGACATGTATGACAATTGTCATAATGTTTGGTGAGTGAATCTATGACAGCTGCAAGTTTTCATAAGATTCTATGATTCTATGAAGCATATGACAAATATGTTAGTTGCATATTTCCTATACTTATCCCAATGTTCCTATCTTTGAAAGATACTCTTTTGCTAGAATCTATGACGGTTATGACACATCATAAGATGCTGTAAGAGGCTAGATTTACTCTTGGGCACCCAACCTTTGCATGGCTATTTTTGGACAAGTGGAAGGTGCTTGTAAGATGGCATTTAATATTTGTATGTTGGGGAATCTCATGAGAGAGAAGGTGAACGCCTAAGATGAGTTAGAAAATGTTTCTATAAGTATTTTCCATGTATTAGTTGCTACAATACAGATTTTAGGTACTCAGGTGTTGTCGGAATGCTGTCAGATTGAAGACTGGTGGAGAGAGTTCAAGTGTTGTTGTATTGTCAATCATTTTCAGATTAATACAAACATTGGGCCTTTTTCCTGTGTGGAGTTTTTTAACCAAAAGGGTTTTCTCCACCTTAAACATTGTGTTATGTGTTCATATTTCTAATTTTGCATTTTTGTGAAGCATAGTTTTGTTTATGTGTTACAATCTCCATTAATAACACATAGTTAAAGATTGTGGAAATTTATATTGAATCAAATTTCCATTGAAGTAGTGTTGCTTTCATTTCTAACATTTGGTATCAGAGCTTGGCCAGCTTTGACTCTTGGGTGGTAGTGTGGAAGTTGTAGCTACAATGGGAGATTTGGATGTGTTTGTTTTGCAGATCTTGTGTTATTATTATGGCTGCATCCATCATTGCATCAACCTCTCGAATGGACATTGAGAAGTTCAACGGAATGGGGTATGAGTTGTGGAACCTAAAAATGGAAGGTTTGTTGGAAGAAAGAAACCAGTGTTTGGCTATCCAAAAAGAGAAGGAACTTGGCGATGTCTCTTAAGATGAGTGGGATAGACTAGATAAGAAGGCCCGGGGAACCATCTGATTGTGTCTTTTAGATTCTGTTCTACTGAATGTCGTAAAGGAAGAGACCACATACAAATTGTGGAATTGGTTGGGTGAGATCTATCAAGCCAAGATTATGGTAAATAAACTTTATTTAAAAAGGAAGTTGTTTTCTTTGAAAATGAAAGAGGGTGAGTCAGTTGCAGAACATTTAAATTCTTTTAATTTTTTGGTGAGTCAGCTTGATTCAGTAGATGTTGAGGTGAGTGAGGAAGATAAATGTATCTTACTTCTTTGTTTTTTACCTAAGTCTTGGGAGAATGTTATCCTTGATATCATTGCTAACCTTGCAGATCCAAAGTTGTATGCTCTTGTTTTAGTGGTAATATCATAGGAATTGAGGAAGAAGAGTTCAGATAGTTAAGGGGATGCTCTCAGTGTCAGGGGAAGGTCTAAGGAAAAGGGACGTAAAGGAGATCATATAGGGGCTAAGGACAAGTCCAAGGGCCAGTCTAAGACTCTTGGTAAAAAGAATAGAGTTAAGTGTTGGAACTACGGTAAAATGAGACATGTGAAGAAGGAGTGCAGAAATCGAAAGAAATAGTGGGAGAGTGCTTCAAATAAGTCGTCAAATGTAGGTGAAGAAGTTTTAATTTCTGCATGTAATCTTATTTCTAATGATCACTGGTTGGTTGACTCAAGGTTCTCATTTCATATGATCCCACATAAAGAATGTTTCTCCACATATGAAGAATATGATGGAGGTAATATCTACCTTGGCGACAACTCTACATATTTGATTATCAGGAAAGGAAAGGTATTGTTGTGTTTCAGTGATGGAAGGATTAAAACTCTCCTTGGTGTTTTGCATGTTCTTTGATTAGCTAGAAATTTGATTTCAATTTTGAAGTTGAATAATTTGGGAATGCATGTGACATTTGACAAGCATGGTTGTAGATTGGTTAGAGGGAACTTGGTGGTTGTGAAGGGGAAGAGATTGGGAAATTTGTTCAAGCTTGAAGCCACTACAGTTTGTAATGCCTCCTATGTATCTGAGGCTACTACTGAAAATACATGTATGTTGTGGCACCGTAGATTGGGCCACACAAGCAATAATGTATTGAAAACTATTAAGAATAAAAATTTGTTGGATGATTTCTCCTATTCTGATGAGCACTTTGATTTCTGTGAGCATTGTGTGTTTCGTAAACAAAATAGAAAATCATTTCCTTTAGGAAGCAATAGAGCAAAAGAGAAGTTAGAAATTATTCATACGAATGTGTTTGGACCTGTGGATAATGAATCTATTAGAAAATCTCGTTATTTTGTAACCTTCATTGATGATGTATCTAGATTTAAATGGATGTATTTTATGAAACATAAATCTGAAGTTTTCATGAAGTTTAAGGAATTCAAAGTCTTAGTAGAGAACCAATCAGGTTTAAAGATAAAAATATTAAGATCTGACAATAGAGGGGAATATTGCTCTAAGGAATTTAATGGGTTTTGCAAGCATGTAGGTATAATCAGACAAAAGACAACTCTGTATACACCACAACAAAATGGTGTTGTAGAAAGGATGAATCGATTAGTTATGGAAAGGGCCAAAAGTATGCTTAGTGATGCATAGTTGGATAAATGCTTTTGGGCAGAGGCTGTGTGTACTGCTTTCTACTTGATAAATAGATCTCCTTGTAAGGCTCTTGATTCGACATCTTATGAAGTGTGGACAAAGAAACCTTCTGTTTCACATTTAAGTGTTTTTGGTTGTGAGGCTTTTGTTCATGTGCCTAAGGAAAAGCGATCTAAGTTGGATCCAAAGGCTGAAAAGTGTACATTCATTAGATATGGTGATAATGTGAAAGGTTATAAGCTTTGGAATCCACTAACCTGTAGGATTATCTTTTCTAGAGATGTTATTTTCAGGGAACTTAGAGATATTTCTGAACCTAAGCAGCCAAAAGAGAAAGAAGAAAAGGTAAAGAAGGCACACTTGATTTAGAGCAGCAAGATACACCTCAGGAAGAATAGAATGATGGATTAGGGGGTGAAGAAGAAGAAGAAGATTTGAGTAGTTCTGATGAAGATGAATCTTTTTTGACAGAAGAAGTTGGTACATATGATCATGCAGAAGAACAAGTAGAGTCTCTTATTCCACCCTTGAGGAGATCCACAAGACAATGGAATCCAATTGATAGGTATAGCCCACTAGATTTTCATTGTGTATATGCTTTATTGAGTACTAATGATGAACCTAGATCCTATAGGGAAGCTATTTCTATAGATGATAGTGAGTCTTGGTAGCTAGCCATGCAGGAGGAGATGATGGCTTTAGACTCTTGTAACACCTGGGACCTTGTTCATTTGCCCAAAGGAAGAAAGGCCATAGGTTGTAAGTGGGTCTTCAAGAAGAAGTTTGGAGTAGACGGTTCATTGGAGAAGTAGAAGGCTAGACTGGTAGCCACGGGCTACTTCCAAAGAGAGGGAGTTGATTTTGGTGAGATATTCTCTCTTGTTGCTAAATTGACTTCTATTAGATTTCTCTTATCCATTGCTGCAGCTTATGATTGGGAGATTGAACAAATGGATGTTAAGACTACTTTCTTGCATGGAGATCTTGAAGAAGAAATTTATATGCAATAGCCTTCAGGTTTTGAGGTAAAAGGAAAAGAACATTGGGTTTACAGGTTAAAGAGGTCTCTCTATGGTTTGAAATAGTCCCCCAGAATGTGGTATCAAAAGTGTGATTCATTTGTTTTGAAATTGGGTTTTGTTAGAAGGGAGGATGATCATTGTGTTTACATTCATTGTGTTGATGATTCTATACTGGTTATTGCTTTGTATGTTGATGACATGTTTTTCAACAATACTAAGGGTATGGTCAGTGAGCTTAAAGCCAAACTTTCAAGTGCATTTGAGATGAAGGATCTTCGTACTGCAAGGTATATTTTGGGAATGGAGATTAGAAGGGACAGAGTTAATAGAAAGCTTTGGTTGTCACAAAGTATGTGAATACTATTTTGCAAATGTTTAGTTTGTAGGACTGTAACCTAGTTAGAGTTCCTTTACCCATTGGTACTAGGCTTTAATTAGATGTATGCAATGGTTTGCACTAGACCAAATATTGCCCAAGCAATGGGAGTTTTGAGCAGATTTATGTCTAACCTTGGTAGACAACATTGGAACTATGCGAAGAGGGTGTTTAAATATCTTGCAGGTACTCCTGATAATTGTTTGGTTTATTCTAGTACTGATATTGCTAATAAATCTTTAGACATACAGGGTTTTGTTGATGCAGATTGTGTAGGTGACTTGAATAGTCGAAGGTCCACTAGTGGCTATGTGTTTACTCTATTTGGAGGTGCAGTGAATTGGATGAGTAAGAGGCAGCCCACCGTTGCTTTGTCCACCATAGAAGCAAAGTATATGGCTGCAACTCATGTCTCTAAAGAGGCAGTTTGGTTGAAGAGGCTGTGTACAGGTATTGGTTTTGATTGTAGGAACATTTAGATTGGTTGTGATAGCCAGAGTGCTATCTGTTTGGCCAAGAATCCCACGTATCATGCTTGGACTAAGCATGTTGATGTTCAGTATCACTTTGTTCGAGAGTTGGTTGCAAATGGAGAGATTGAGGTGAAGAAGATAGACACTCAAGAGAATGTTGTAGATTCATTGACCAAACCTGTGAGCATAGAGAAGTTCGTATGATGCAGAGAGGCCATGGGCCTTATTTCTAGTGCTTGATTATTTTTCATTTGTTTTCCTATGGGTTGATTTACAATGTATAATGGCAAGTGGGAGAATGTTGGAATAAGGTTCCATTAACCTTGTAAATTCTAATATTGTATTTTATTCCATTTATTATTTGTTATTTGTAATTACCCATAAGGGAATGAGTTGGTCTCATTGACAATTGTAATTTCAGAGTTACCGATGGCAGTTACGGAGTGACATTTACAGTTGGCAAATGTAAAAAACTTAAAGTAAATGAGGGTAGGTGTGCTCCCTTGAGGAATATACTATTTTTGACATGTATGACAACTATCATAATGTTTGGTGAGTGAATCTATGATAGCTGCAAGTTTTCATAAGATTCTATGATTCTATGACACATATGACGGATATGTTAGTTGTATATTTGTTATATTTAGCCCAAGGTTCCTATCTTGGAAAGATTCTCTTTTTCTAGAATCTATGATGGTTATGATGTGTCATAAGATGCTTTAAGAGGCCAGATTTAGTCTTGGGCACCCAACCTTTGCATGGTTATTTTTGAACAAGTGGAAGGTGCTTGTAAGGTGGCATTTATTATTTGTATGTTGAGGAATCTCATGAGAGAGAAGGTGAACACCTAAGATGAGTTAGAAAATGTTTCTATAAGTATTTTCCATGTATTAGTTTCTACAATACAGATTTTAGGTACTCAAGTGCTGCCAGAATGTTGTTAGATTGAAGACTAGTGGAGAGAGTTGAAGTGTTGTATTGTCAATCATTTTTAGATTACTACAAACATTGGGCCTCTTTCTTGTGTGGAGTTTTTTACCTGAAAGGGTTTTCTCCATGTTAAACATTGTGTTATGTGTTCATATTTCTAATTTTACATATTTGTGAAGCATAGTTTTGTTTCTGCATTACAATCTCCATTAATAACACACAGTTAAAGATTGTAGAAATTTATATTGAATCAGATTTCCATTGAAGTAGTGTTGCTTTCATTTCTAACAAGTATCACTCACTGATAAGACTAAAACACCATCACATGTAGTGTTTGCTTCATTATTATTGATCACCTTCTCTTGTGCCATTTTGTAGTTCCAACAATTCTTCTTTGTGTGACCAGCTTTGCCACAAAACTAGCTTTTGCCATTTTGGCCTCTAGAATTTGATCATGGTGCAGATTTGGACCTTCTTCTGTGATTAGTTCTGCCTTTGTCTTGACCCCTTCCTCTATTGCTAGTACTTACAGCAATCAAGGCTTCACTAGATGAGGGTTCCTGATTTTTTTTCTGCATGTCTTCACTGAGAAGAGTAGCTACAACATCATCAAAATTGAGTTTACTCTTGGTAGCCACCGAAGTGCTCACTACCATCACCACTCCTTCCTAGTTGTTGTGTAGAGAACATAATAACAAGATTTCTTTGATTTCATCATCTAACTTTATACCCAACGAAGTTAATTGGGTGACCAAGGTATTGAATTCATTGAGATGGTTGGACATAATCCCTCCTCTCATTTTCAAATTATATAACTTTTTCATGATAAATACCTTGTTTGATGTCGACACCATCTCATACATTGAAGAAAGTTTATCCCATAGCTCTTGCATTGTCTTGTCAGCTAAAACATTGAATAACATGTTGTTGGATAGGGAAAGAAAAATAGTTGCCCTAGCTTTCATATCCATTTTCTCCCAATCTTCATCTGACATTGAACCTTTTCCTTTAGTTTTTCCAAGCAATGCAGGTGAGAGATCCTTCTTGATCAATAGTGATTCCATTTAAACCTTCCATAGCCTAAAATTCTGCCCTAAAAACTTCTCAATTTTCCATTTGTCTACTTCATCCATTGTTTTGGGAAATCTTCAATATTCCCAACCAGCTTCACCACTGAGCTGCTTCACCGAGCTTTGTCACTAGAGATCTAATATCAATTGTTGAGTGAAGAAAGAATAGTACAGACCAAATAGAAAATATTAAATCAAAATGCATAAGAAAAACACACAGAACAAATCAAGAAGACAAAGAAAGTTTTTTAATGTGGTTCACCAATTGGCTACATCCACATTGAGCAGGGGATTGCTCTCTGTATTATTAGAATAAAAATTCTCATTACATTATAAATTGTAGCTCTGCAAAATCATAGATACTTCTACTTCCTACAACCAAAATACTCTCAATGCACAATGACTAACAATAGCCTAGTGCAATAACTTCCAAAGGAAAACTAAATACATCATCATCATGGGAGCAAACATGCAGTGGCTTATACAATAAAGGCAACGTAGTGGGAGGTGTTACATTATGCAAGGATTGGACTACATTTCTGATACATTACACAAACTCTTTGCAAACCATCCTACCACTGAAGGGTAGAGGGTTGCCGCCAACAAAGCTGACACATAGCCTAATAAACTAATAAACATTTAAACTCATAAAGAAATATTTAACTAATAACTAATAAACATTCATTCAATCAGGTATGTTTTGGCCATAACTTTAGCAGTGAAGAGACATAGCTATACTAGTCAAAGATATACAGAAAGGCCAGCTTATGAGTTATTACAAAGGTAATTTATTTACCATTTGCATTTTCTGTTGATTAACATTGTAAAATGATCCAAATCAGAGACCAAGAACCCTAAATGGAGTGGTCAGTCTTTGCAACTAAATACACAAATTCAAACACACTCAATAGAAACAAATAACTTGCAAATAAAAATCAAGGAATATTTATTGATTTCATATCAAACTGATTACAATCACAACACTTCTTCATACATTTAATTATACCTCAGATTCACTCTAATTTTCTATAGGAAAATGAATAAAAACTGATCAGTTCTGGAGTCACAGCACTTAGAAATCTTATCACTCTCTCCTCTACACTTTGGTGCGCCCTCTCTTCCTCTCTGGCTATGGTGCTCTCCTCACTCCTATGCTTTTCTTCTAGTAACTGCTATTAACTCTTATTGAGGCTAATTGCCCTACCTTTACTCTACATTTCCTTGGCTATTCTCTATTGTGTTTTTCCTTCCAAACCTTCCACCCTAACTCCAAAATCTTCCTCTGTGGTACTATTTTTGCCACTACTGATGTCTTGTATCACCCTTTTCTCTCTTATTTGTAGGCCAAACCTTTCGTTACCAACACAAAACTACTCTTAATTACTCTATTCACTTGTCTTCCATCATACTGAAATCTCTCCTCTATTTTGGTTAGTTTTTCAATTGAAAGAAGTGTTAGATTCAGGGCATACAACTGAGAGGGGGGGTGAATCAGTTGTCCAAAAATTTCTTCTATTTAAACACTTGCAATCACTTAGTAGTATAATAATAAATCAATCATGAAACATAATGCATTTAACTCAAGAGCAGAAACACATCAATACAAGAGACACCAAGATTTTAATGTGGAAAACCTGGTTAAGGGAAAAACCATGGGGTGACTAACCCAAGATTGTATTCTTTATTAGAAGAATAGAAAGAACAAAATGGTACATGCCAATTAGGGCTCACTGCCCGAGCACACTGCTCACAAGAGGCTCACTTCCTATAAGAGACACACTATCTACAAAAGAATAAGTATCACATACTTGAACTGGTAAATAGCATCTTCACCATGCTTGAGTTAGTTCCATTTAAGCCCAAAACTTTTGCTCTACCTTTTACTCTTTTCCTCGCTACCACACACTCATCTTCACAAGGACACCTTTAAAATGACTTCACAATCCCTTATTTATACACAACATCAACTTAGGAATAAACATCTAAGTCGACTAACAACCATAAGAACATTTGCAAGTCATAGAAAGAACACCATCATCCAAAAGTTATTCTTCAATTGCAAGCTCCAACTCCAATGCGGACCACCAACATGAACTGGACATGAACCACCACAAGCTTGCCTGAATCACCAAGAACATCCACACTTCATCTACTTACTAAAATCCTTCTCTCCTTCATCCGGAACCTCAAGAACACAGTCTGTCATCACTGTCACAAAAGAATAAATGCTTGCAGACCTTCAAACCATGAACCAATTGAGCTGACACTCCACAAAGACTTCCTCAACACATCCTTAAATCTGCAGAATAGGATAATGCATTTCTGGATCTCACCGGACCTATCTGTATCACTCTACCACCACTGAACATCTGCCGGAACTAGTTGTACTTGAGCGACCACAACTTCTTCAGATCTTCATGCAGACCTCTGAAATCTTTGCTGGATCACCTTAAGACACATATCTATAAACCCTTTAATCCGTATCCTCTGATCCTCAACCTATCTTGGACTTTTACCTTGCTGTCATCACCGTTCTTCACCGTTCCTGATTGAGACTAGTTTTCTCAATATCCTCAGCACACAATTCATCCAATCCTTATCATTAATGCAACAGGAGTATGTTGACATCAATGACAACACCAGTTAGGCCCATACTTGCAACAATCTCCCCCTTTGTCATTGATGGCAACATATGATGTGAAAAAATGTTTTAACCATCAAGACAAGAACTTCTTCTCACTGTCACAACTCCCCCTATCAGTAACAACCATTCATGTCTTCTCTCCCTTTACTACTCCCCCTTTGATCAGCAACCACTTGTTTTTCACATGTCTTCTCTCCCCCTTTGACATCAATGGCAAAGGGTACATACTTGCAATTCTACCACTTCATAATCATATCTGTTGCTCCCCCTGAGTAGCAGCTCCCCATCATTAGTCTGGACCACAAGATGTGACTGAGATATCCACTGGACTGATGCACTCAGTGCACCTTAGTTCATCATCGGAGGGGCAATAACCCCTAACTTCTCCCTTAGATACTCAAAAGAGTCCTTAGGTAGAGGTTTAGTAAGGATGTCTGCAATCTGATCCTTGGAAGGCACAAACTCCAATCTGACTTCATTCTTGTTTACTTGCTCTGTCAAAAAGTGAAACTTGATGGATATGTGTTTGGTCTTTGAATGTAACACCAGATTCTTAGATATATTTATTGCACTTGAATTATCACAGAAGATTGTGATAGGTTTCTCATACTCTACTTTAATATCTCTTAGCATCTGCTTCATCCATAAGACTTGAGTGCAACTATCTACTGCTGCAATATATTCTGCTTCTATAGTGGATAGAGATATTACCTCTTGTTTCTTGCTTAGCCAAGAAACCAATCTCTTCCCCAAAAATAATGCTCCACCACTGGTACTCTTCTGATCATCCACATCTCCTGCCCAATCTGCATCAATATATGCATGAAGAGAGAAATCATGATCTCTAGGATACCATAGACCATACTCAACTATCCCTTTTAGATATCTAAAAATCCTCTTGATTGCCATGACATGAGATTCTCTAGGATTAGCTTGGAATCTAGTGATAAGACCAATAGCTTGCATAATGTCTGGTCTAGTTTGAGTGAGATACAACAATCCTCCAATCATTGACCTGTACTTTGTCTGATCTGTCTTAGGAGAGTCATCATCTTTGTTCAACTTACATCCTGTTGTCATGGGAGTATTCATTGGCTTTGAATCTTCCATCCCAAATTTCTTTAACAATTCTTTTACATATTTGGTCTGAGAAATGAAGATACCTTTCTTTGTTTGAGTGATTTGTAGAACCAAGAAGAAATTCATTTCACCAAGCATGGACATCTCAAACTCACTTTTCATTTGATTCGCAAAAGTTTTACACATACTATCTCTTCCTCCAAAAATGATATCATCAATAAACACTTCAACACTTAAGATGTTTTCATGATCAATTTTAAAATATAAGTTACTATCAGTAGTACCTTTGTTGAAACCAATCTTCAAAAGATGCTTGTCCAATCTTTCATACCAGGCTCTTGGGGCTTGCTTCAAATCATATAGTGCCTTCTTCAACTTGCAGACCATATCACCATGATCAGATAATTGAAATCCATCTGGTTGCTCAATGTACACCTCTTCTTCCAAGTCACCATTCAGGAAGGCAGACTTGACATCCATCTGATATACCTTGAAATCCTTGAAGGTAGCAAATGCAAGAAATAATCTAACTGCTTCAATTCTTGCCACTAGAGCAAAAGTTTCTTCAAAATCAACTCCTATTTGAGAGTAGCCCTTGCAAACCAATCTGGCTTTATTTCTGATTACTTCACCAACTTCATTTAGTTTGTTTCGGAAGACCCATTTGGTTCCAATTACATTCTTGTTTCTAGGTCTGGGAACAAGATCCCAAGTGTGATTTTTCTCAATTTGCATCAGTTCTTCCTCCATTGCCTTAGTCCAGTTTTCATCATTGCAGGCTTCATTCATTGTCTTAGGTTCAATCTTTGAAATCAGACAATATTCTTGTGAATCCTGAGCAATCCTTTTTCTTGTTTGAACACCTTTTCTTTTATCACCTATGATCTGATCTTCAAAGTGGTTCAGTCTTACATACCTTGGAACTTTAGGGGTTTCTTGCACTTCTAATTCTTGATTAGGCTCTTTAAAACTTCTTTCTTCTTCCTAGTTTACTAGATCAGTTTCAATCTGAATTTCAGAGGAGACTTGGGCTCCTTGAGTCAAAACACCATTCTGATCATCTTCATCATATTCATAAAACCTTGAGGGTTTTTCAATTCCTTCATCAACCTTCACATTAGTACTTTCTATAATCTTTCTCAATCTCTTATTATAACACTGGTATGCTTTGCTTTGAGTAGAATAACCCAAAAATATTCCTTCATCACTTCTAGCATTAAACTTGCCTAGATCTTTATCTCTCTCAATGTAACATTTGCTACCAAACACTCTGAAATACCTTACAGTAGGTGTAATACCAAACCAAAGTTCATAAGGAGTCTTACTGGTATTGCTTCTGATTTGAACTTGATTAAGAGTATAGACTGCAGTGCTCACAGCTTCTCTCCAATAGATCTGAGAAACATTTGCTTCCATCATCATGGTCCTAGAAGCTTCCTAGATGGTCCGGTTCTTTCTTTCAACTACTCCATTCTGCTGTGGGGTCCTAGGAGTAGACAACTGTCTCTTTATACCATGTTTCTCATAGAAATCTATGAACTCACCGAATGTAAATTCTCCACCTCTATCAGACCTCAGACATTTCAGTTTTGATCTAGTTTTATTCTCTACCATAACCTTGAATATTTTGAACTTCTCAGGGGCTTCTGATTTCTCTTTTAGAGAGGTTACCCACATCATCCTAGAATAGTCATCAATTAACAACATGAAGTATCTATCACCTTGCACAGTTCTGATTCTTGCCGGACCACAAAAATTAGTATGAACTAAGTCTAATAATCCAATAGAAGATTGTTCCTTGCTTTTAAATGAGACTCTGCTTTGTTTTCCCAACTGACATTCTTTGCATAAGCTATTTGTAGGTTTCACTAGTTTTGGAAGATCTTTAACAGCCTGAGTATTACTTATCTTGATGATATTAGCAAAATTCACATGACACATTCTCCTATGCCATAACCAACTCTGATCAACTTGCACAAATAGACAACTTTTACCAGTACCAACTAAATGGAAGATATTACCTTTTGTTTGGGTACCAGATGCAATCTCTGTTCTGGAATCCTCAAAGATCTTACATTTTCCATTCTTGAATCTAAGATCATAGCCTTTGTCCACCAATTGTCCAACACTGAGAAGATTGTGCTTCAATCCTTCAACATATAGTACATTATCAGTTTTGTTCTTTCCATCAAAAGAAATAGTTCCTCTACCTCTAATTCTACTAGCAGAGTTATCACCAAAATTTACCACTCCACCTTGATACCTTTCCAAATCTATGAACTTGTTTTTGTCACCGGTCATATGGTGAGAGCAACCATTGTCAATGACCCAATCATCCTTCTCTTCAACTTGAGCAACCAGAGCTCTTTCCACAACTTTATGATTGGCAAATTCAGAGGGCATTGGATCTTCTTCCTTGATGGCAATAAACACCCAGTCACTTCTAGATTTGTTACTTATCTCTAATTCATCATCTATTACTCCTTCATCATCATCTTCATGAACATAATAGCAATTCTTTTGGGATCTTGATCTATTAGGTTTTGGCCTTGAAAATCTTTCCAGACACTTTGAGGCAAAATGACCAATCTTATTGCAGTTAAAACAATTAAAAGGCAGCTTTCCTTCATACTTACCGGATCCTCTAGCCAATCTTTTTGCAATAAGGGATTCAAGGTGAGCAGTTTCATCTTCTTCTTCTTCCAGGCATTTTCTTGCTTTTTCATACATGAAAGTTTCCTTGAGAAGTTTTCTCCCGGATCAATCCTTTGTTTACCTTTTACAGATGCACTGGCTTTGAATGTAGATTTAGTCTTCGGGGGTTCATCTCCAAACTTGGCCATTTCGAATGCAGCTAATTTACCAACCAGTTGATCTCTTGTGATGGTTGTGTGAGCTCTAAACTCTTCAATTATAGTAACCTTGATTTTATAAGAAGCAGGAAGGGATCTAAGAATTTTGCCAACAATCTCATCTTCATTCAAAACTCCACCAGCATTTCTAATTCCATAAACAATCTCATTTACTCTTGGCATAAAAGTTGTGATATTTTCATCTTCTCTCATCTTCAGATTTTCAAATTTCCCTTTCAGACTTTGTAGCCTTGCACTCTTAACATACCTGTCTCCTTCATGCAAAAGTTCCAGTTTATGCCAAATCTCAAAAGCAGTTGGTAGGTCAATAACATTAGAGAGCTCTAAATTAGATAATGCGCTTAGAAGAGCCTCTATAGTCTGCAGATTGTTTTCAGCATCAATGATTTTAGTTTGGGTTTTTGGATCACCCTGTGGGGGTACATACTGTGTTGTAGCCATGGTCCAATACGCCATTCCCATACATTCCAAGTGACATTTCATGCGACCTTTCCAAAGATTAAAATTGGTTCCATCAAATTTTGGACTATCCTTCTTGTAGGATGACATCCCAGATCTCCTCAAGCAGTTAAGCTCATTTTAGAGGAAATTGTCTCTGATACCAATTGTTAGATTCAGGGCATACAACTGAGAGGGGGGGTGAATCAGTTGTCTAAAATTTTCCTCTATTTAAACACTTGCAATCACTTAGTAGTATAACAATAAATCAATCATGAAACATAATGCATTTAACTCAAGAGCAGAAACACATCAACACAAGAGACACCAAGATTTTAACGTGGAAAACCTGGTTAAGGGAAAAACCACGGGGTGACTAACCCAAGATTGTATTCTCTGTTAGAAGAATAGAAAGAACAAAATGGCACATGCCAATTAGGGCTCACTGCTCACAAGAGGCTCACTACCTACAAGAGACACACTATCTACAAAAGAATAAGTATCACATACTTGAACTGGTAAATAGCATCTTCACCATGCTTGAGTTAGTTCCATTTAAGCCCAAAACTTTTGCTCTGCCTTTTGCTCTTTTCCTCGCTACAACACACTCATCTTCACAAGGACATCTTTGAAATGACTTTGTAATCCCTTATTTATACACAACATCAACTTAGGAATAAACATCTAAGTCAGCTAACAACCATAAGAACATTCGCAAGATGTATAACTCATCCAGTCAGCCTGTCACATAAATAACACCATCATCTGGAAGTTATTCTTAATTGCGAGTTCCAACTCTAATGCAGACCACCAACATGAACTGGACATGATCCAAAGACCACCACAAGCTTGCCTGAATCACCAAGAACATCCACACTTCATCTAATTACTAAAATCCTTCTCTCCTTCATCCAGAACCTCAAGAACATAGTCTGTCATCACTGTCACAAAAGAATAGATGCTTGCAGACCTTCAAACCATGAACCAATCAAGCTGACACTCCACAAAGAATTCCTCAACATATCCTTAAATCCACAGAATAGGATAATGCATTTCTGAATCTCACCAGACCTATCTGTATCACTCTGCCACCACTGAACATCTGCCGGAACCGGTTTTACTTGAGTGGCCACAACTTCTTCAGATCTTCATGCGAACCTCTGAAATATTTATTGGATCACCTTAAGACACATATCTATAAACCCTTTAATCTACATCCTCTGATCCTCAACCTATCTTGGACTTTTACCTTGTTGTCATCACTGTTCCTGATTGAGACTAATTTTCTCAATATTCTCAACACACAATTCATCCAATCCTTATCATTAATGCAATAGGAGTATGTTGACATCAATGACAACACCAGTTAGGCCCATACTTGCAACAATAAGTAATTAAGTTCATTGAATGGGTGCCAGGTAGATGAAGTGAGTTATAAGTAGATGTGTGGTGCTTGAAATTTCCCAATGCCCAATCATGGGCTTTTATCTCAACAAATTTATATTTCTAAGTTCCTTTGTGGTGCTGAGTTCCTTATCCAATCGCCCCAATTCTATTATTGACTACCACAGATTTGGAAAATATGAGTAGTATGCCAAACATGGCTTTTAAATTCTCAAACAATGAGGCATCGCTCCTCTTTATCCAATGATTTCATTAATATTCTAACAAATTTTATTTTTGGGCAACTGTGTATGGTCCCACACCATCATTCAAGAACAAGAAATGGTCTCCAAGGAAATATAATATGCTACAACTCCATTAATCGATTTGACACAGCTCAAAAGAAACTTTTTTTTAAAAGGTGGGGAAACCACCCATAAAATTATATTGACATAGCCATAAAAATGTATAGAAGTTCATACATACAAAAGACCAGGAAGTATTATCTGGCTATGATAGAGAGATATTTACAATAAGGGCCCAAAAAAACTAAAATAGATATAAACACTACACTAAATCCACCCATACACTAACTCGAATTTGAATCGTGTTCTTCCTCCGGTGGGGGAAGAGGAATGGGCAGAGCATGAATGGGCGTTCATGGCACATGGGGTGGACCTAGGGCTCTATTCGATGCCTGTAAAAAGAGGAAATGAATAGCATTGAACATCTCTTTAGCCCTCTGAGCCACTCCACCTGCCAACTGAAACCTGTGAGCATTCAGATGAATATTGAATTTATTGTAGCAATCCAGTCTAAGACCTCGTTGGAGCCCTGCATAAACACAAGCTACATGATTGGAGGCATGGAGGCACTCCCTATCAAAAACCCCTCTGATGAGGGCATCACCTTCATCAAAATCATATACAGCAACCGCTCTCCTCCACTTCGAGGAACTGCGACAAGGGGGCTTGATGAAGGCAACACTTATTGTAAAGGTGTACTCTTGCTCCTGCGTTAAATTGAATATATTAGACATGAAGGTCACCACCAAATCTGATGCTTTGACCTATAGATTGGCTAGCTAAAACAAATAGTAGCCCAACATGCAGCAAATCACAAATTCAATTGTGTTGCAATCCAGCTAAAAGAACTGTGCTAAGTGGATAGGATTCACAGTGCCATGGAAAGTGGGTTCCCCTTCCACTCGAGGAAGGAAAATTCTCTAATTCAGAATCTACATTGACATCCCAATCAACAAGCCACACAAAAGGAAAGTTGTCTGCAACACCAGCAAAGAGAGGAGACATCTGCAACACCTCCACAGGAATACCTACATGTAACAAACATGAACACGAAAAGGAATAAAAGAGAGAGAGTTGTATTCGATAATAAGGAGGGGAATCTGAATCCCAAGGTTGCCAAACTATGTGAATCACAACCATCATCAGTGGGTTTCATACATGTTGCCAGCCCATCTCACATAATTGAGATAAAACCACAGATCAAGCTATGTACGGTTCTCTACAAAGGAATTAATATTGACTTTGCAGAAGAGATTGAGATCTACATTCACGTAGTAGTGTATTTAAACTGACTGGGAGCACCACCCTATGGAGAGTATGAGGTGACTAAATCTATCTCATCATTCCCCAAATGCCAAGTATACTTCTAAGTTGACAGGATAATTACAATGGTTAACTAGCTTAAATGTCTGCTCAGGGGAGTGTTCTTGACATCATTATTAGGGATGTGAGTAAAACCTCAACTATTCTTTGAAGCTTGCCAAATATCAAAAAAACAACACACAATTGAGACTTCATTTTAACCACTTGGGATTCGCATAGAAAATCTAGTTCCTTGCTTGGTAGACTGATAGGTTGACCCACCACCCAACCGTGTCTCTTAAGACTCACCAATCATGACAAAAACCTGATCCCAAGCTACAACTCTCCAAAACTCAAATGCTGGTAGCAAAATAAAAGTCTAGACAACTCATCTAATCAATAGAGGAAATCCTTATCTTTCTCAACTAAAGCTAACAATCCTTGAGGCCAATAAATCTGGGCATCTGAAAAAAATGCTACTTGCTCGTCTTGATCAATTGCTGTACTTGCTAGACAATCTGCCACTTTGTTAGCCTCCCAGTAGGAATGAGAGATTTTAACTCAGTCAAATTTATCTAGAAGTAACCAGAGCTAGTTTAAAATGTACAAAAGATGCCAACTCTCTAATTTTTTCACCTAAGCTATTGAGATAATACCTTGGGAATCCCCTTCAACCCAAATATGTCAAGACCCATAATCTAAGGCTAACTGAACACCATGCAGCATTGTGAAAGCTTCTGCTATATTATTTGAGCCTTAATGAAGATTTGTACTCTTAGCAACCATTAAGTTCCCAACAGAGTCTCTTAGAACACAACCTGTCCCTGATGGTCCTGGGTTACCCTGACTAGCACCATCGAATTAATCTTTGTAGAAGGGCAATTTGGCAGGCACCATTTGACCCCAACTCTATCTACCTTAGGCACATACTTCTAAACTAAAGATCCCAGAGAAGGTCTTTCTATACCACACCAGTTTTGAGCTATTTAATCATCCCAGGAAGTCCAAACACTTTCCCTATAGCTAGACCTTCTGAGCTTCGTATTCATCACTTCCACAATGGCTACCTACAATCCTTCTAGGAATAGTTGTAGGGGCTCTGATTTATGTCTAAAAATCTTGAAATTTCATTCTTTCCATATGTGCCAAATCAAGAATGAAGGCAATGTTATCCAGATGCTATGAAAAGTTGACTCTTGGAAGAGATGGGGCCATCCTTTGAAAAGTTGTAAAAGTGTTTTTGGAAGAGCCGAACACCAATTTAATTTGTTAAACAACCAACTCCAAACTTCTTTACTATAGTTGCAATGCATAAGGAGATGGTCAATAGTCTCTTCCTCTTCCCCACATAGGACACATTTGAAGCTCTTACCTATGGCCAATCTTTGAATCCTGTCACCCATAGGAATTTTATTATTGAGTGCAAGCCATGCAAAGGCTCCTGCTTTAGGAAGAAGGGCATCCAACCAACAGAGATGGACTGGCCAATCTGCTGTTCCTTTTGAAGAGAGCCAATTCTAGGCTTGCTTAACCTTGTATTTGCCTGATCTATCACCTAACCATATTAGCTCATTCTCCTTGGGAGATGGATGAATGATCCTCCCTTCTAAGATGGTTTTTAGAATAATTTTCTATTTTTCTATAATATCATACTTAGAAAAATCTCTCCAACTTGCTTTTGGTGGAGTACAGTTCCAATCCACCAAAAAAAATTTGAAACCTTATCCCCCCATCTTCTCTTAATAATCAATTCTGCTTCTTTTAGGTTATCTCTCTTTATAAGAATGGGACAACCATTCCACGAGTCATTCTAGAAATTGGCTTTTCTACCATTATGAATTACCCATGAGAGCTTGGGCAATATAACCTCTCTACTTTTTACGATAAAATTCCACATGGAGGAGCCCTTCTGAGGATTGACAACCATGAAAATTCTCTCCAACAAGTCACTATCTAGGTATTTTCCCTACATCAACCTGGCCCATTTAGAGTGAGGCTTCTTATACATTTTCCAGGCTAGCTTGGCTCCCAACACCATGTTTTGAAGCTCTTGATTGATGATACCTGCACCTCCAAGGGGAGTGGGTTTACAAACTTTGTCCCATGAAATTAGATGTATCTTCCTTTCCTCTGTTGACACTTTCCAGAGGAAGCGTTTACAAATTTTTCCTATTTGATTAGAGATCCCTTTGGGCATTGTAAAGAGGACATCATATAAATAGGTATAGCCAATAAAATAGCCCTGACTAGAGTAATTCTACCTGCCAGCAATAACCACCTTCCCTTCCAAGTTCCAATCCTGTGCTCCACACTATCCACCACCCCTTTCCATAGAACTTTATTGTGTCTACCATTAAACAAAGGAATTCCTAGGTATTTACTCAACAAAGATTCTAAGCTAAAGTTTCAAACTTTTGAAATGTCATGTCTGGATTCCTCTCTAGCCAAAAAAAGGTATATTTTTTAATTTATCTTCATTTACTTTCTGCCTCGAGGCTTCGCAGTAGCTCTCTAAGACATTCTTTATAGCTAGAGCTTCTCTTTTATTAGCCTTACCAAAGAGAATTGTGTCATCCACAAACAAAGTCTTTTAGAAAGGCGCTAAGACTTGTGACATCCTTAAAGCTCTCCATATGAGACAACTACCTGCCTATTTAATGGACCAAGACAATGCTTTAGACATAATGATGAGTAGGTAAGGAGAAATGGGGTCTCCTTCTCTTAGGCCTCTTGAGAACTCAAAAGGGGTTGTCTCTAAACTATTGACAAGCATTGAAAAACCAACCCCTAAAATACACATAGTTAACCACATAATCCATTGTCTACAGAAGCCCATCTTTGAAAGAATATTGATTAGAAAATCCTAGTTTACTTGGTCATATGCCTTCGCCATGTCTAACTTAATAACCATGCTAGGTTCCTTTCTCAATTTTATGGAATGAAGGATTTTATCTACACCAAGATTGCCCCCTCGGCTATCTCTTTCTCTGGAACAAAACCTCCTTGTTCCTCTGAAATAATGTTTGGTAGGATAGGAGCAAGATGGATAGAAATACCTTGGGAGATAATCTTGTATACAAAGTTACAAAGGGATATGGGCCTAAAATCTTGAAAGGAGGAAGGTGCTTTACCTTTTGGGATGAGCATTAGATTTGTCCATTTTAGTTCCTTGAGCACATTCTTGAATTTTCTTGACTCCTCCACCGCAATAAAGACATCTCTACCTACTACATCCCAGGACTTTTGAAAAAACATCTCCATCCACCCATCCGGCCCTGGGGCTTTATCTCCTAGCATTGAGAACACCACATATTTAATCTCTTCCACTATAAATTCCTTCATTAGTTCCTCATTCTATTCCCTTGTAATGATAGAAGGAAAATTTTCAATGTTGAATAGGAGCTTGTATAAGAGAGCCATCAACTGAGAGCAAATTTTTGAAAAAAGATCTTTCTTCCAACTGGATTTCTTCAACATTTCTTGTGTAGGATCCATCTGCCCTTTTTATGGTGGTTATTGCATTAGAGTGATTGCAAATGTTTGTTGAAAGATGGAAGAATTTTGTATTTCAGTCACCTTCTTTAAGCCATTATTCTCTAGACTTCTGACACCAAAAGACCTCCTCCCTTAGTAGAACTTCTTCTAAATCCACTCTCGGAGCTTTTTCCAGGCAATATTTTGACTTGTCCATGCCATGATTAAGGATATCCAGGTCAACATATTCTAAATGTTTTGATATCCTTGACTTCTCTAAGAAGATGTTCTTGAAGTGACATCTATTCTATCCTTGAATCTTTTTCTTTACAAAGTTTAGTTTGCTCACCAGTTGAAACATTGTTGAACCTTTAACAAAAGGAGCCGATTGCCACCACACGCCAATATTTGGAAGAAAATTTGGATCTCTCAACCACATTTCTTGGAACTTGAAGTAGGTTCTACAATTCTTTTTAGCATCTCCCATGGATAAAAAATTGGGTAATGGTTAGATCCTGAAAAAGGGAGAATAGATGTAGACATCAAGATGTTACCTTGCAAGTATTGTGGCAAAATCAGAAACCTATCCAACTATTCTACTATTCTCCATTTGTCTTTCCTCATGTTAGACCAGGTAAAATAGCCATTAGAAGGCTTACAATCTACCAAATTGTTACCTGACACAAAGGCCTTGAAGTCCATCTGCACCTGCTACTGACCTAAGTTTCCTTCTGATTTTTTAGAAACCTCGAGCACTGCATTGAAATCACCTCCCATAATCACATATTCCATATTGATGAATCATAATAGAGAGTTCAAATGTTCTCAGAGGTTTAATTTTTTAACAGATCCTGATGGGCCATATATGCACAAAACCCACAAATCTTTCCCATTAATCACACCAAAAAATCTACCCAAAATCTAGTTCTCTCTATTTCCAATCACTTCCATCTTTGGCAGATGTTTTTTCCATAGAACTAGCAATCCACCTGAGGATCCATCTGCCGGTTGAAAAACTACTTCCCAATTTGTCCACTTTTAAAAAATAAAAGAGCCTTGTTTAGCGGCCAGCTTGGTTTCTTGTAGAAAAATAATGTCTACTCCTGCCCCATTAATTTGAGATTTGATGAGGCAGATTTTGTTAGGGGCATTAATGTCCCTAACATTCCATGTAAGGAGCCTTATGGCTCCCGAGGAGAGCTATTAGCTCTCCTCTTCTTAAGTGCTTTGTTGATGGTAGTTTGGATTCTAGCTTTGATCTCTTTTTAGATTTTTATATTTTTTGCCTTGAGCTTTTCCTTGGTGGGGTCAAGGAATCAGAATTCCATCTTTGTCCAAGAGGGATTTGAAGAATTCCTAAATCTTTACTCCATACCTCAGTCATTTTCTTGCAGTACTTCCTCTACTATCTCATCAAAGATGGAATTTGTGACTTTACATATAGCTTCTTCCAGAAGAGTCTAAAGTTTGACATCTCCTAAGTCTTGTTTATCTTTGGATTCATCATGTTGAACAATATCACCATCTAATTGGGATCCTTTTACTTGTTTTCTAGACTCAAGTACTATTTGGGACTCTTCTATATCATCCTCATCGATATGATTTGAATTTATTTCAATGGCCAAGGATGACTCCAAATTACTCTGAGGAGACAGAAAGATGTCTTTATGAAAGGTCTCCATCATCTCTACAACACTTTCATTTGGGACCTCCTTTTCCTCTTCTTCTCTCAAGACCTTAAAACCTTCAAACAAGGCTTCTGGGGAGCCAAAGTTGACTTCCTCTAGATTTCCTAACACAACTACCTCACAGATTTTTGATCCTATAGAAATCTCTCTATCTTGAAGACCAAATTTTTTTTGCAAAGACAAGAATGATTATACCAAATTCATTTGATGTTGTTTGGAAATAAAAATGACTCCCTGAAATGCTTTTCTAGAAATGTCGCAATATTTTTAAAACACTTCAACAAGCATATGGCACATGAACATTGAATGCAGACACTCAGCCATGGCACACCATCAAACCCAAACTACCACAATGCATACGAAGTGGAAATGTGACAAATGACCCAAGACTCTACCAAGATAGTCACAACAGACAAAAGCAAATAGAAATCAACGAATTGAATTGACAAAACATGACAAAAAACAAACAAAATTGAAATGTTGTTTTTGGTTGATGCAGGATTGTGCCTAGGTGCTCCTACATCATAAACATTGAAAACTTATCTTTTTTCTTTAAATACATTGATTATTAACAATTAGGTTATGTGGGTAAGCTTGTTCCAAATATAGCATGCATGTAAAGGCTCTCTAGCATGAGCATTGGCTTATATACAAAGTTGTTCATTGCATATACCGTGTTCACAATTTCTGAAGAATATTGAGAAATAAATAGAAATTTAAAAAAATTATGTTTTTTTATAAAAGGCAACTTGGTGTATAGGGACAATAGTTAAACAGTCAATGACAATTTTTAAGTAGTAGATTGAGTGGATTTATTTTAAGTAGGAAGCTTGTAAGATGTGGTTTTTATCAAATATTATAACGGTCAAGCAGTCAATGACAATTTTACCCCTCATCTGCAATATTGTCCTATTTTTATTGGCCAAATTTTATCTTTAAATTGTTTGATATTCAAGAATAGTCATAAAATATAAGTTTTTCTGATATTTTTCTTAAAAGTTTATAAACATTTGCTTATTTTTATACTTTTTTCTAAAATATTTCAATACACTAGTGCAAGAATTGTTTCACTTAGCAGTCAATAAATCATGTTTAAATAAAAATGCATATTATTTTGACCTAATTAGTCCATAGGCTTTTTCTTTTGAGTTTTAAAACCCAAAAAAATCAATTCCAAAAATGATGTTTCAAGCCAAAAAATATTATTCGCTCAAATTGCTTCACTATATAGGAAAAACCATTTACCTGAGTACAACAAAACACTTTCAATTAATACACATTCATATTCTCTATTTGGAAACTCACTGCACCTCTTAATAGTGCAAGGCTGCTAGTTTATAGAAGTTAGAACTTACTCATTATTGTATTATACATAATTTGATGTGTAATTAAATCATAATGGTGTGTTAATTATAAGTTTTTTATATTAATAAAAGTGGGTTTTTGAAAGGATCTAGACCCTTTTCAACAAAGTAGCCAAAAGGTAGACGTAATGAGTACCATGAGATATGGGACAAACAAGATAGCACATAAACAACCACACTGTTACACAACAAAAACACAACATCCAAGGATCAAAGACAACACTATGCTTTATTCCAGTCTAGCAAACCCAACTCCCTTGATCTAAGGGATTAGAGACTACACTATGCCTTATCTTGATCTAGCAAACCTAACTCCCTTGACCTGAGGGTGGGAGACAAAAATAGACTTTGGGTTGCCTTTCTTCCTTCTTTGAACAACTATCTAAGATAGCACCGAAACCAAATTATTAGAACAAGGAGAGAGGAGGGAATCCTAAACAAAGACCTCCACCATAGACATCTCGCACAAAGAGGGGGATGGTCCAATCCTAGAAGCTGGAATAAAAATTGGAGCCTGAATCTCCACACCACCTACCATGAGGGGGACAAAGCCAATGAAGGGGCAATCGGGGCCCGATCTAATGAGGAGGACTTGGGAGGTGTGACAAACCTATTTCGTATCTATAAACATTGATCTAAAAACCACCATAATTTATTTTATAAAATATAATTTGAAATACAACAAGTACAAATACATCATAATGGTTCATGCATAGTTTTCAAGGACATTTTTTCTTTACAAAAGATTCAAATACAATCTACATTTTTCCACAATACATAATTTATCAACAACTATTTATTTTACAACAATTTGTATAATTCACTTTTACATCGGATCTATCTCAAATATTTAATAAGTACAATGCATTGTATAATTTGAAAATCATAAATACAATGATCCAATGTGTATAAATGTGTCTCCAAGTACCAAGTATGTGGCAAACTATACAGTTGCATGGAGGAAGAGCATCATCGAGGTGCTTTACCTCCATCCACAGACTAGTGGTCCCACACACACCTTCCTACTGTAAGTGGCCCTACCCTTCGCAAGGGTGGCAGATAAAGATAACTGTGAATGTACCATGCCAACCAAGAACTAGTTTGAAGTATTAACTCTGTCACATGTAATATTCCATACAACCCTAGATGACCTCTAGCTAAGTATGACAATTGATTAAACATACAACCTTATCAAATACCATGGATCGACAATGCACATAGCAAAATGTATTACTTTGGTGAAATAATTTCACTACAATATCATATTCTGAAGTGGAAATATGGGTCAGTTGTTCACACACCCTATCTCAACTTGACTCAACACCAAACAAGTTGCAATCGACTCTTCTTGCACAAAAATTAGACAACTAGATTGATTGGATATCATGACCATCTAAATAGGTTTAACCAAGTTGATAAAAATAAAGGTCTACCTTAACTAATCACCAAACAAATCATATATAAACCGAGAAGAAATAAAATCAACATGCATCTTTTTTGAACTTTGAAAATGATAGACAGGACAATAAATTTTAGTCTCTTACTTGAGAAAATCCAAGGCATTATAATTCAAACCTTACAAAATTCTATATTTTGCCTCAACTAAGAATATCTCAAGGTTTTGCCTATTGTTTTCCAAACTCATACATGTAAATATCTATATAGGTATGTACATAGAAATTCGCATGTGCACCCCTATATAAATATTTATATGCTTATAAAATCACTAAATCTAAATTAGCTATTGTTATATATAAAATCTAATTTTGCTCAATTTATCACATATGAATATTAACAAGGTATCATCGGAATCACAAATAACTTACAAAGTACGTTTACTTGGTTGTTCTAAATCTCTCATATATGTTATAAGTTAAGACAAGCAACACTCTAAATCTCATAGTAACCTTTAGTTATTGCAGATAATACACATGCTTATGAGTACATTTATGAGTTGAGAAACTCTTGTTTCCAACTCATAACTGTGCATTCATAAGACTATTTTATGTTCTATCCCAAACTACAACAATTCATTCATTTTTTGCATGTACAAAATGACTGAATCATTTTTCATGCTTCCAAAATATAAGGTTGATTAACATGATTGAGTTTATAATCTTTTGCAATCTTACAAACTAGCTTCCAAAAATACTATTATGTTCTAATAAACTTTCAATTATCACTACTCTATTTTAGCATAGAGACTATTTCTAGTTTTATGCAAAGTGTGAAGTCATAATCACTTTATAGCTTGTTGGATATTGATTTCATACTAACAGTTAATTTATAATGAGAATTGAACTTCTAAATTTTGGTTTTTCTGTATGCAAGATAACTATGGAAAAATCTCTTTAATTGTTTATAAAATAAAATGCTACTCTACCTCTAAAGGTATGCCAATTTAGCAGAAATTATTTGTTGTTTAACAAATACTAATATGGCTGCCCATATGTGACCAAATCATCTCAAAAACATGTCTTATTTTTATTGTTCCAAAACTAGTGTATGGCCTGCTATGAATTGGCCCAGCATATGCATTTATTCTTGAGTATTTACTATGGTTTTGGATTGCATATCTACTATCCTAGAAAATATTATTTTCTACCCAAAATGAAAATGATTATTTTAAGTTCTTCACCAAAGAAAATGTATTCTAAACTCATATTTATCCATACATGTGTATACGTATACACAATATACATATACACATATATGAGTAAATATATACTCATATTTTGTCAAATACAAATAGCCAATACTCAAGGAAACTGCCTATTCAAACAAATCAATTCAAATTATACCCATTGTCTATAACATTTATACATTCAAAAAAAAAGTTTTGAGCAACAAAGAGCTGCTCCTTTGCCCTCTGCACTACTCCCCCGATTGTGGTGTGTTGGCATGAGATTCTTGAGAATGAAAATTTTTATAAGCATCATGGGGTTGTTTGTAGATTCAACAATGTGTGGTCGTCCCTACTAGACCTTCACAAGTGGGTCTTGGAGTCTTGGAAACCCTCATTGGAGGGAAAGATAGAGTTATTTTCGTGCTCTAGGGATTTCTTTGTGGTGACCTTCAATTCTCTAGAGGAGCAAGATATTGTCCTGAACGGTTGGGTTTGGATGTGGGGAGTGCATTCTGTCTTCATTAAACCTTGTTCTTGCTCCTTCAACCATCTTACCGAGCCCCTCAACATTAGGCCAACTTGGGTTAGGCTCATGAGTCTCCCACTCTAGTTTTTGAAATATTTCTGCTATGAGGACATTGAAAATCCTATAGTTCTCTTCCTGATGGTGGATTCTACAACCTCTTACATGGGACACTCCACGCTAGCCCACATTTTGGTCGACGTTGACATCTCCAAACCCCTTCATGGGGAGGTGGTTCTATAGGTTGGGGATAGGTTGTGGTCACAACTGCTTGATTATGAGGACCTCCCATTAAGATGTAGACAATGCTTTTCCACAGGCGACCTAGCCTTCGTTTGTCCCCACTCTTATTGCAAGGATGCGGCCAACTGGTGGAATAATGCTTCAGACAATCACTTGACCATTAGTGCTTCTAATTCTCTAGAGGATGCTCCCTCATCAGTTGGTGGGCCCTCTCTAGTTGTTGTTTCTCCCACTTCATGTCCTGTGGGAACTTTGGTGGTTGAGGTTGTCGCGTGTCCCCCACTTCCTCTTGTGACTTCTGATCAGCCATTGGTTGCCTCTTCTCTTGTGTAGGAAGAGGAGCTCCCCACTCATGTTCAATCATTGAGTACCCCAACTTCTTGCGCTAGGGCATTCCCCTCTTCTCAAGTTCCATCTTTATTAGTGGAATCTAATGAGTATTCCCCTCTCTCTCCTTGTTCTATGGACTTAGACTCTATGTGTTCATGGACCGTTGTTCAGAGAAGGAAGAAAGGTTTTCCTAAGTTTGTTTCTACTTTGCACCCTTAGGTCAAAGGCATTCATTTTTCTAGGTTGGGTTCTGGTGTCATCTAGTCCTTGATGTTTTGTCCTTGTTTTTTGAAGTAGGACTGTCTTTTATTGTTTAAGGGTTCAGGCCCTATCAAAATCCTGTTTCTCTATTTCACTTCTTGTGAAACTTGCTTTATTTACCTTTTTGGCTTCTGTGTATGGGTTCGGTCCCTTCCTGGTTATCTAATTCAAAAAAAAAGAATTGACCTAATGTTGGGTGTTATTCAATGTCAAAAGATTAAATTGAAAACCAAAAACCCCTACACATGATTGATGCTAGGGTATTACATGGAGAATGCTACCAAACATTCTTATTTCTACATTTAAAATAAACCAAAAATGATTATCATTCAAGAACATACCAATACATGGATTTCTTCTCAATGTTCAACTACAAATCTCCCTTCTTGGTGCTCACCCTACCTCCTCTCTCATTTTTCTTCTTTTTTTTCCTTGCAAAACTAGCGCCCAAATTGAATACAGACACCTCTTTTCTTCCCCCAGTTCAGCACCCTTCCATTTCTCTTTTCTTTCCAACACATGGCATGCAAAAACCTTCATTATTTCCCTCTCTAGTTTGTTGGAGACTACTCAAGAAAAAAGGTAAGAGTGGCATCCATTTTGGCTAGCAGACTCTCTATTTTAGATTTCCACTATCTCCACCAAAACTTCTTCATGAAATTTGCCACAACTTTCTCTCCCTATTTACTCCCTTTTGAAAACAAAGCACAACATAATAATTCTTTTTATTATTTATATTACTAGATTTGTATACCTTGTATTAAAATCACCATCTTGAACCTCAACATTATTAATATATCAACCAAACAAGCACAAGATGATAATGGTTCCTATGACACTTGTGTAAGGGAGAGATAGACCTTTAAACTGATGTTGAAACCATTCAAGGATTAGTGTTATTTTGGGGTGATGGTAAAGCAACTCGACACTGACAAAAAGGAAATCATAAGAATTAAGAAAATACCTATTAATGCATTGTGACAGTGCGACCAAACTCTTACAACTAATCAACACAAGGCATAAAAATCAAACCAATGGTGTGTGTGTGTGTGTAACAAGTTCTCAGTATCATGGTACAAAAGGTTGATTCATCTCAATATGCAATCCTCTCCCTAATGATACTCTCCCTCCACAACTAGGAGAGGAAATAAACTTTAACCTACATTGACTTCATTTTAATCAACAAGGTAGTTAGTTTGATATGTTATATCAATAAATCATAAATAATATATCTACACATCATTAATAAAATTAATGAATAAATTTAAGCAACACAAATATAATGAAATTTAATAACCTTTCCATAATGTCATGCAAACATGTTTCAAGAAAGAGGTTAAAAATCACACTTATACTTGTCGATCAACAGATATTTAAATTTTTTCAAATACAAGAATATTAAATTTTTCAAAGCATCTTTTTGTCAAGACAAATTGTTGGCTTTCATAAAATAAAGTAGTCTAAATATTATCAAACATTATCTAATTATTTAGGTTTTATGCAAATATTTTAGCAAAAATTGAAATGAATTCAAACATGTACAAAGTTCAAAAAATGGGGTGTGATAGGAGACGTAGAGGGTCTCATTGAAACCACACCCACCCCAATGGAAATCCCCTCAAAATCATGTCTCACCCCAAGGGGATGGGAGGAGAGGACTCAATATACTAGGAAGGTGTAGGAGTACAATCAACACTAAGAGGGGGGGTGAATAAGTGTTGTATCTAAAACAAGATTTTAGAACTTATCAAACTTGACAATGAACTTTATCAAAAAAGTAATTTAAATACTGAACAAATAAAACTAAATGTTCAAACATATAGGACAAATGAATTCGCACAAGACATGAGACCATGACACAAAAAAAATTTATGAGTGGAAAACCCTCCTGGGGTAGAAAAACCACTCAAAATTGCCTCCCTGGCTTAAGCATGAAAATATCACCATTTACAAAGTCTCACTAACAATAGAAAGTCTTACTAACTTGATGAAAACACCTTGAATACAAAGCAAAATAGCTTTGGGGGTTACCCTATTTCAATCTATCACAAAACCTTATTCCTCCTTTAACCTTCACTTGACAACCTTTCTTCAATTTCTCATTTGTCAAATTACAATCTTTGAAGCACCACATTTACTATTCTAGCACAAATCTCTAAACAACAAATTCGGTCTTCAATAAACCTCTGCAATTGATTCTCTGTCACTCTGTATATTGTATTTACCATTCATATTTCACACCTGCACATTACAATCAACATATTCTTCAAAAATTGTGTTAATTGTCATCTCTACATGTCGACATAGGCTTAAAAAACACAAAGAAACAATCAAAAACTAATAACACATCAAATACTTTTCACCATAAAAACTCTGGCCCTTTGTCAATTAATAGAGTCACAAAAAAATAGACTTTCTGTCTTAAATAGAATAAAGCCCGTCAAATTTAGAAAAAGCAAGTGTTCATTGGGCTCCCAAAAGGCAATTAAAAGACAATCACCTGATCTCATTTTCACGTCAGTGTGCTTTTAATCTTAGACTGCTTGATGAAAGCTTCCACTAATGTTATTAAAAAGACTTTGATCCACCAGAGACCTCAGGAGGTTGGGGACGGTCTCCCCATGAGCCAACAACCCTTAAGATGTAACTTAAGTTACATTTAACCTGCTTAGCTGGTCACTATAAAAATAGAAATAAAGTAAGTGACGTTCAACTTAGGGATTTTTAGCATGGCTTTAGGAGCTATAAACTAGGGTTTTGTATGTGTTTTCAAACCTTGAATGATTTTCAACTTGCCATATGTGCAAGGACTGAGACATTAAAGATAACTCTACATATGAGCTTGGAGCTAATAAAATATAAGTTTGATCAGAAATGAACCCTACATAGACTGAGTGAACTTGTTGCAGAGACACCACAAATCTTTAATGAATGAATGTTATCTCAACCATAATGCATGAAGCTTGAAGACATAGAACTATTCTGTGAAGCATGAACAAGATCCTGCATAATGATAAAATACAATAACTTCCTGATAGAACATATCATGTCAAGAATCTAATATTACCATGCCATGAACATCATCACCATGATCATTACCATGTTTATGTTGCAAGTATGAAGATAACTAGTGTTGTAATTGATGTCAACATACTCATATTGCATTAATGAGAAGAATTGGATGAGCTGTGTGCTAAGGATATTGAGGAAATTAGTCTGAACTAGGAACATTGAAGAACAGTGATGACATTAAGGTAAAAGTTCAAGATAAGATGAATATCAGAGGATGCGGTTTAAAGGGTTTGTAGATATGAGTCTTGAAATGATCCAGTCAAGTTTTCAGAGGTCCGCATAATGATCTAAAGAAGTTATGACTGCTCTAGTAGAACTGGTTCTGACAGATGTTCAGTGGTGACAAAGTGTCACAGATTGGTCCGGTGAGCTCCGGAATTGCATTATCTCATCCTGCGGATTAGAGAGAGTGTTGAAGAAGTTCATGTGAAGTGAAAAATAGATTTTTTCATGGGTTGGAGGTCCAGAAGCACCTTTTTCATTATGACAGTGATGACAGACTATGTTCTTGAAGTTCTGGATGAAAAAGAAAAGAATTCCAGTAAGCTGATAAAGTACGGATGTTCTTGATGACTCAGGAAAGGTTTTGGTGATCTTTGGATTATGTACAATTCTTATTGGCGGTTCGTATTGAAGTTTGAGTTTGCATTTGAAGAATAACCATGGATATTGGTGTTCTTCCTAAGACAGGCTGACTGGATGTATTACACGTCTTGCGAATGATCTTATAGGTGTTTGCCGACTTAGATGATTGTTCCTAAGTCGATGCCTTGTATAAATAAGGGATTGTGAATTCATTTTGAAGTGTGTCTTGGAGTAGATGAGTGTGGTATAGTGAAAGAGCGAAAGGCAAAGTAGAGGTCTTCGAGCTTAAATGGAACTGATCCAAGCATGGTAAAGATGTCAATCTCCAGTTCAAGTTTGTGATACTTGTTACTTTGTAGACAGTGTGTCTCTTGTAGGCAGTGTGCCTCTTGTGAGCAGTGAGCTCGGGCAGTGAGCCCTAATTGGCATGTGCCATCTATTTTTCTTATTCTTCTAACAAAGAATAATCATTGGGTTAATCACCTCATGGTTTTTCCCTTGACTGGGTTTTCCACGTCAAAATCTTGGTGTCTCATGTGTTGATGTGTATCTGCTCTGGTGTTTATGCTTTATTCTTTCATGAGTGATTAATTGACATGCTATTAAATAACAAAGAGGATTTAAGTGTTTGAATTAGAAGCAAGTTTTGGATAACTGATTCACCCCTCCTCTCAGTTGTCTGTCTTGAATCCAACAATTGGTATCAGAGCCAAGTTCTTCTAAACGGAGCTTAACCACTTGAGGAGATCCAGGATGTCGTCATACAAGAAGGATAGTCCGAAGTTTGATGGAACCAACTTCTCTCTTTGGAAAGGTCACATGAAATGTCACTTGCAGTGTATGAGAAAGGTGTACTGGTCCATGGTGACTAAAGCATATGTACCTCCATAGGGTGGTCTGACAACTCTAAATGAAATCACAGATGCTGAAAATAATCTGCGGACCAAAGAGGCTCTTCTAAGTGCATTAACTAACTCAGAGCTCTCAAATGTTATTGACCTACCAACTGCCTATGAGATCTAGATTAAACTGGAACTTCTACATGAAGGAGATGAGTATGTTAAGAGTGCAAGGTTGCAGAGTCTCAAAGGGAAATTTGAAAGACTCAAGATGAGAGATGATGAAAATATTACCACCTTTATGCCAAGAGTAAATGAGCTGGTGTGTGGAATTAGGAATGCTGGTGGAGTTTTGGATGAAAATGAGATTGTTGGCAAAATTCTTAAATCCATTCCTGCTGTCTACAAAATCAAGGTTGTTGCCATTGATGAATTCAGAGCCCATACAACTATCACAAGAGACCAATTGGCTGGCAAACTGGCTGCATTTGAAATGACCGAGTTTGGAGATGATCCCCCCAAAACTAAATCTGCATTCAAAGCCAGTGCCTCAATGAAAGGTAAACAAAGATTTGATCTGGGAGAAAACTCTTCAAGGAAGCTATCATGGTATGACCAAGCAAGAAGAGACATGGAAGAGGAAGAAGCAGAAACAACTCAACTTGAAGCCCTCATTGCAAAGAGACTGCCAAGAGGATCCGATAAGTATGAAGGAAAATTACGCTTTAAGTGCTTCAACTGTAATAAGATTGGTCATTTTGCTTCAAGATGTCCGGAAAGATCTACAAGGTCAAATTCTAACAGACAAAGGTTCCAAAAGAATTGTTATTATGTTGATGAAGAAGATGATAATGAAGGAGTAACAGATGATGAATCGGAAATAGGAAACAAATCCAGAAATGAATGGGTGTTTATTGCCATCAAGGAAGAAGATCCAATATCCTCTGAATCTGTCAATCATAAGGTTGTAGAAAGAGCTTTGGCTGCCCAAGTTGAAGAAAAGGATGATTGGGTTATTGACAGTGGATGCTCTCACCATATGACAGGTGACAAAAACAAGTTCCTAGACTTGGAAAGGTGTGAAGGAGGAATGGTAAAGTTTGGTGATAATTCTGCTGGTAGAATCAGAGGTAGGGGAACTATTTCTTTTGATGGAAAGAGAAAAACTGGTAATGTACTGTATGTTAAAGGATTGAAGCACAATCTTCTCAGTGTTGGACAGTTGGTGGACAAAGGTTATGATCTCCAGTTCAAGAATGGAAGATGCAGGATCTTTGAAAGCTCCGGAAGTGAGATTGCATCCAGTACTCAAACAAAAGGTAATATCTTCCATCTAGTTGGTTCTAATAAAAGTTATTTGTTTGTTCAAGTTGATTAGAGTTGGTTATGGCATAGAAGGATGTGTCATGTAAATTTTGATAACATTATCAAGATAAGCAAAACTCTGGCTGTAAGAGATCTTCCAAAATTTATAAAACCTAAAAATAGGTTGTACAAAGAATGTCAACTGGGTAAACAGAGTAGAGTCTCATTCAAAAGCAAGGATCATTCCTCTACTAGATTATTGGAATTAATTCATACTAATCTATGTGGTCCGACAAGAATCAAGAGTATGCAAGGTGATAGATATTTCATGTTACTGATTGATGACCATTCCCAGATGATGTGGGTTACCTTTCTGAAAGAGAAATCAGAAGCTTTTGAGAAGTTCAAAATCTTCAAGGCTATGGTGGAAAATCAAACCAGACTAAAACTGAAATGTCTGAGGTCTGATAGAGGTGGTGAATTCACATTCGGTGAATTCATAGACTTTTGCGAGAAGCATGGTATAAAGAGATAGTTATCTGCTCCTAGGACTCCACAGCAGAATGGAGTAGTAGAGAGAAAGAACCGGACCATCTAGGAAGCATCCAGGACAATGATGATGGAAGAAAATGTTCCCCAGATGTTTTGGAGAGAAGCTGTCAGCACTGCAGTCTATACTCTCAATCCAGTTCAAATTAGAAGCAATACCGGTAAGACTCCTTATGAAATTTGGTTTGGTATCACTCCTACTCTGAGATATTTCAGAGTATTTGGTAGCAAATGTTACATTAAAAGAGATGAAGATCTAGGAAAGTTTGATGCTAGAAGTGATGAAGGAATTTTCTTGGGTTACTCCACTCAAAGCAAAACATACCGGTGTTACAATAAGAGACTAAGAAAGATGATAGAAAGTACAAATGTGAAGGTTGATGAAGGAATTGAGAAGCCCTCAAGGTTTTATGAATATGATGAAGATGATTAGAATGGTTCTCTGGTTCAAGGAGCTCAATCCTCCTCTGAAAGTCAGATTCAGACTAATCCGGTAAATCAGGAAGAAGAGGTTGTTCTGAATGAGCCTAATCAAGAAACAGTAGTGCAAGAAACTCCCAAAGTTCCAAGGTATGTAAGACTGAAGCACTCTAAAGATCATATCATAGGTGACAAAAGCAAAGGTGTGCAAACTAGAAGGAAATTTGCTCAAAATTCAGATGAATGTTGTCTGATTTCAAAGATTGAACCTAAGACAATAAATGAAGCCTGCAATGATGAAAATTGGACCAAAGCAATGGAGGAAGCAAATTGAGAAAAATCACACTTGGGATCTTGTTTCTAGACCTAGAAACAAGAATGTGATTGGAACCAAATGGGTCTTCTGGAACAAACTAAATGAAGTTGGTGAAGTAATCAGAAATAAAGCTAGATTAGTCTGCAAAGGTTACTCTCAAATAGAAGGGATTGATTTTGAGGAAACCTTTGCTCTGGTGGCAAGAATTGAAGCAGTCAGACTATTTCTTGCATTTGCTGCCTTTAAATATTTCAAAGTGTATTAGATGGATGTCAAATCTGCTTTCCTAAATGGTGACTTAGAAGAAGAAGTGTACATTGAACAACCGGATGGATTTCAGTTATCTAAGCATGGTGATATGGTCTGCAAATTAAAGAAGGCACTGTATGGTCTAAAGAAAGCCCTAAGAGCATGGTATGAGAGGCTGGACAAACATCTTTTGAAGATTGGTTTCAACAAAGGTACTACTGATAGTAACCTATATTTCAAAATTGATCATGAAAACATCTTGATTGTTGAAGTATTTGTTGATGATATCATCTTTGGAGGAAGAGACAGTATGTGTAAAACCTTTGCAAATCAAATGAAAAGTGAGTTTGAAATATCAATGCTTGGTGAAATGCATTTCTTTTTGGGTCTACAAATTACTCAAACAAAGAAAGGAATCTTTATCTCTCAGTCAAAATATGTGAAAGAATTATTGAGGAAATTTGGGATGGAAGACTCAAAACCAATGAACACTCCAATGGCAACTAGATGCAAGTTGAGCAAAGATGATGACTCTCCCAAGGTGGATCAGACAAAATGTAGGTCAATGATTGGAGGACTGTTGTATCTCACTCAAACTAGACCAGATATTATGCAGGTTGTTGGTCTTGTTGCTAGATTCCAAACTGATCCTAGAGAATCTCATGTTATGGCAATCAAGAGGATTTTTAGATATCTAAAGGGGACAGTTGAGTATGGTCTATGGTACCCTAGAGATCATGATTTCTCTCTTCATGCATATACAGATGTAGATTGGGCAGGAGATGTGGATGACCGGAAGAGTACCAGTGGTGGAGCATTCTTTTTTGGGAAAAAGATTAGTTTCTTGGCTAAGAAAGAAACAAGAGGCAATATCTCTGTCTACAACTGAAGCAGAATACATTGTAGCAGGAGGTAGTTGCACTCAAATCTTATGGATGAAGAAGATGCTAAGAGACATTAAAGTAGAATATGAGGAGCCTATCATAATTTTCTATGATAATTCAAGTGCAATAAATATTTCTAAGAATCTGATGTTGCATTCTAAGACCAAGTACATATCTATCAAGTTTCACTTTCTGAGAGAGCAAGTGAACAAGGATGAAGTTAGATTGGAGTATGTGCCCTCCAAGGATCAGATTGCAGATATCTTTACTAAACCTCTTCCCAAGGACTCTTTTGAGTATCTCAGGGAGAAGTTAGGGGTCATTGCTCCTCTGGTGATGAACTAGGATGCACTGATGTGCATCAGTCTGGTGGATATCACAGTCATATCTTGTGATTTGGATTTGTGATGGGGAGATGCTACTCAGGGGGAGCAGCTGGTATGATTCTGATGTGTTAAAGTTGCAAGTATGAGCCATTTGCCATTGATGTCAAAGGGGGAGAGAAGACATGTGAAAAATAAGTGGTTGATCAAAGGGAAGCAGTAAAGAAAGAGAAGACATGTGAAGAGTTGTTGCTGATAGGGGGAGCTGTGATAGAAAGGAGAAGTTCTTGTCTTGATGGTTTTTCACATCATATGTTGCCATCAATGACAAAGGGGTAGATTGTTGCAAGTATGAGGATAATCAGTGTTGTCATTGATGTCAACATACTCATATTGCATTAATGAGAAGGATTGGATGAGCTATGTGCTGAGGATATTGAGGAAATTAGTCTAAATCAGGAACAGTGAATAACAGTGATGACATTAAGGTAAAATTTCAAGATAAGATGAATATCAGAGGATGTGGTTTAAAGGGTTTGCAGATATGAGTCTTGAAATGATCCAGTCAAGTATTCAGAGGTCTGCATAACGATCTGAAGAAGTTATGACTGCTCTAGTAGAACTGGTTCCGACAGATGTTCAGTGGTGACAGAGTGTCACAGATTGGTCTGGTGAGCTCCACAATTGCATTATATCATTCTACGGATTGGAGAGAGTGTTGAAGAAGTCCATGTGAAGTGACAACTAGATTTGTTCATGGGTTGGAGGTCCATAAGCACCTTTTTCATAATGACAGTGAGGACAGACTATGTTCTTGAAGTTCTGGATGAAGAAGAAATTAATTCTAGTAAGCTGATAAAGTGCGGATGTTCTTGATGACTTAGGAAAGGTTTTGGTGATCTTTGGATCATGTACAATTCTTATTGGCAGTCCACATTGAAGTTTGAGTTTGCATTTGAAGAATAACCACGGATATTGGTGTTCTTCCTAAGACAGGCCGACCGGATGTATTACACGTCTTGCGAATGATCTTATAGGTGTTTGCCGACTTAGATGATTGTTCCTAAGTTGATGCCTTGTATAAATAAGGGATTGTGAATTCATTTTGAAGTGTGTCTTTGAGCGGATGAGTGTGGTATAGCGAAAGAGCGAAAGGCAGAGCAGAGGTCTTCAGGCTTACATGGAACTGATCCAGGCATGGTAAAGATGTCAATCTCCAGTTCAAGTTTGTGATACTTGTTACTTTGTAGATAGTGTGTCTCTTGTAGGTAGTGTGCCTCTTGTGAGCAGTGAGCTCAGGTAGTGAGCCCTAATTGGCATGTGCCATCTATTTTTCTTATTCTTCTAATAGAGAATAATCCTTGGGTTAATCACCCCGTGGTTTTTCCCTTGACCGGGTTTTCCACGTCAAAATCTTGGTGTCTCATGTGTTGATGTGTATTTGTTTTGGTGTTTATGCTTTATGCTTTCATGAGTGAATAATTGACATGCTATTAAATAACAAAGAGGATTTAAGTGTTTGAATTAGAGGCAAGTTTTGGACAACTGATTCACCCCCCCTCTCAGTTATCTGTCCTGAATCCAACAGTTTATACTAAGGTCCTATTCCAATATAATGAGGTCCTGTTCAAAATACCAAACAATATTGTCTTTGACTAAGATCTTATTTTACCAAAACAATTAAGGACACACAACTAGCACATTGAAACACTTCTTGGCATGCACCAACCATTGAATATTACAAAATAAAATAAGATGAATCCATGCAATGGACAAAGAAGCAACTTTACATCAGACTAATCTCCCAACAAGATCATCATCAACCATTTCTTGTGCAGTACCAACATGAGTTTACCATGACTAAATATGTCTTGTGCAGTATCAACATTTACACCTTTGCATATGTCATTGCTCTTACACTTTGTCATTGGTGATAACTCTTGAAACTTGATCTCCTATCACTATCCTGATGCACAATAAACATCATATATCTTTAGATATAAATAACCATTCAACCTCTGTCATAATGGCACCTACTTGACAATATGATCAACTTCTTTGGACATTCTTGACAATATTCATAACCTACCTCTTTTGACATTAATGACAACACTTGAGATAGGGGAACCATAAGGCTCATCATCTTGGGAAGAACCATCCACCAAAGATTATGAAGTGTTGATGGTCAAGTGATCATCGAGGGCATTCTTCCACCATGTAGCCATACCCTTGTGACTACGAGAATGAGGATAATCAAAGGCCAAGTGATCAATAGAGAAACATCTTCTACATTTCAAGAAGAGGCCCTCATAATCTAGTTGTTGCATCTAAGGCTTTTACCCCACCATCAGTATTATATATCTGTGTAGAGTTTTAGAGATATCAATATCCACCAAAATATGGGCAAACATAGAGTGTCCCTTGAACGAAGTAGTGGAGTCAACCTTCAAGTACTGACCAATTGCATTATCAATGGCCTCATAGTAGGAATATTTCCAAAAATGGAGAGGAATATTTGGGAGCCTAATCCATATTGGTCTGATGTTGAGAGGTTTAGTGAGTGGATGGAAGGAGATAGACCATGGTTTGATCAAGAGGGAGTGCACTCCCCACAACCAAACCTTGTCATCTAGCACTGAGCCCCTCTTCTTAGAGGTTGCAAAAGTAGCAATGGAGAAGCCCCTTGCACAAGGGAAGAGGTTGATCTTTCCCTCCATGAGGGGCTTCCAAGATTCTAAGACCCATTTGTGTAGGTAGGGAGAAGGCCACAAATTGTTGAATCTAAAAATCACCCCATGGTGAAGATTAAATTCTTCATTATCAATAATGTCCTAACCACACCACAACTGAGGATGATTATACATAGGGCAAGGGCCAAAGTTTCTCCCAAAGAGGGGAGAGCTTGAGCCCTCAAACCAATAATAGCCATGTAGGACTGAGGGGAGCTCTTCATGCCACCAACACCATCGCGCCCAAGAGAAGCTATAGACGCATTCACACCACCAACACCACCACACCCAAGAGAAGCTATACATGTACTCATGCCACCAACACCATTGCACCCAAGAGAGGTTGTAGGCACATTCACCATCCCCTTCACCACCATCACTAGTGAATTAGAACCAAGTTCAACGCCTCTAACACCAAGAAAGAGTGCACACAAATAAGGCAAAACTACAAGTTACTTGTGCATTCAAATTTTGTTTCCTTAATACCTAACATCCACAATGGGATTATGTTTCATTTACCTTACATATTTTTCAATGAGGGATATGACTCTAAACTCAAAAATTCAAAATCATAACCTCCATTTTAGAATATAAAATCCTTCACCATTAAGTCAACTCAAGTGGTATAGTATAATTGTAACTCAAAACGTAATCTATTACAAGTCTATTAAATATTAAGGTACATTAATACCCACCATACATCTCATATTGTATGATCCTAGCTATAGTTTTGCACATTTTCTATTATGAAATATTTGAATCTTGACATATTAATACCCACCATACATCTCGTATTGCTTGGTATTTCCTCACAAATATAATGAAATTTAAGCAACACAAATATAATGAAATTTAATAACCTTTCCATAATGTCATCCAAACATGTTTCAAGAAAGAGGTTAAGAATCACACTTATACTTGTCGATCAACAGATATTTAAATTTTTACGAATACAAGAATATTAAAATTTCCAAAGCATCACCCCAACAAACCAATTGGCAAAGCCTCAATACCATGAAGAAATGTGAAATTTGTCAGGGGAAAACTTGTAAAGATTATTGACCATTGGCATAACTAATATTGATGCATACACCATATTCTACTTCAACTTCCATAATTATTACAATGTAATTCTAATGAGTCTGCAAAAATGATAAAAAAAATAAGATAATTTTAACATCTATCACATAGCTGTAGAGTAAATAGCTTCTATCATTAATCAATGCATTTACTATAAATCCAACTTTCTTGTTTCATAGAAATATTGTGTGGCATAAAGGACGTATCAATCTGGACTACAACAATGAATGATGCAAGCAAAGTGGTTATAGCCACAATGCAAGAATGATCCTCTCACCCTACCCAATTGGTTCTATTAGCAATTAGCCTTATGCATAAGATTCAAAAAAAAAGTTTAAATAAATTTTTGGTAGTTTTCCCTTGGTCATCTATGCTATCAGAATATTTCTAGAGACGTGAAAAGTCTATGAGAGCTCTTATTACAAGATGTGTCTTATCTCTTATTATTCTTAGATAGTCCTACAAAGTGAACACTAAATATAGCACCTTTAGAAAGATCTTGATGCAGGAGTATCCTTGGTTCAAGATTAATCTTGCATCAACCAAAAACATTTCCATTTTAGTTTGTTTGCACTTCAATTCTTTCATTTTCTAGTTCAGTTCAGTTAGTAGCAGTTTTTAGCTTGTGGTCTGGTTTTGGCATTTCACATCTTGTGGATATAGACTTAGCATCTCCATTCATTCATCTACATCATATCAAGAATTCAAAGCATTTAGATCAGTTATCGAAAAGATATCGCTATCAGAAGATCAACTGTTTTCTCAGTGTAGAGCATTCTAGCAGTTCCTGATAACCAGCTGAAGGAGAAGGCTTCCAGATCATTCCTTTACTTGTGGATCTCAATGACACATCATTCAATGTCTTTTGGTTTGTGGTCAACCTTCCCTGAGGTTCCGCACATCATTCCATTCATTTGAGGAAGTGTTCTATGCATTTAAGTCTGACCTAATTGTGAACATGTTACATCTCTTCATTGGAGTTTGTGACCTTCCTTGGCCGACGTGGAGGAATCTATTGGTCTGGAAAAGATATATAAAGATGTAATAGATCCTTAGGAAAGTAGTTATCAAGTAATTCACATAAGAAAGATCAAATAGTTTAGATTTGTGCGAGGGAGCTTCAAAGCCTTATCTTGTGCATGCATGTAATCAGGCCTGTGAGCCCTAGCTGTAAGCCTGCATCTTGATGGAGGATCTCTATTTAGAATTATTTGATATACTAAATGACTAAAGCTACATTTGTTCCATTTCCTTGAGTTGTTTTTGTTGTGTTACTCTTGCTGCATGGTCCAGATAGTTCATTTTGTGAACCCTCCTACCGTGACTGCACCAAGTGGTATCAGAGAGAGTTTGATTCTTTAGAGTGAATTGGTGAAGGGAATTCCATAAGATCTTGTTGTAAGTAGATCGCTGATCAGAGGTAGGTTACTGGTGCACAGCTGATCACCGATTGAGAGGCAGTTGTCACTTGTAGCTCGATCACCAACCTGAGGCAGTTTACACTTGATCCTAGGAAGATGCTGCCGCGAAGAGTTCCTTCTGTTGGTCAATGGCTAATAGAATGGATGAGATGATGGAATTGATGAGAACAATGTGAATTCAATTGGATGCTATTGAGGAAGATAGGTAAAGAGGATTGACACCTAGACCTAATGTTGATAGTGATGATGAAGAAGAATTTCAATCAACTGAACAAAATAGCAAAACCCTAGAAGGTAATGAAGAAGAAGAATTAGATCAAATAAAGATGTTGCGAGCTATTTCAAAGCTTGGGAAAAGACCTAGAGTTGATGTGCCGAACTATACTGGTAATTTGAATCTGGAACAGTTGATTGACTAGATAAATGACATGGAAGAATATTTTGAATATGAAGAAATTAAAGATCCAGAAAAGGTGAAATTTGCAAAGACAAAATTGAAAGGACATGCTACTATATGGTGGAAAGAAGTTCAATTGGAAGGAAATAGGAGAGGGAAGGAAAAGATTACAAAGTGGGACCGGATGGTGAGAAAGTTGAAGAATCAATTCATACCTGCTGACTATGAGTTGGATCTGTTGAAGAGATTGCAAAACCTAAGGCAGAAGGAGAAATCTATGAAAGAGTACACTTAAGAATTTCATAAGATGATCATAAGGACATGACATAGTGAAGCAAGCAAAGAGAAAGTGGCTAGATACATCAATGGACTGAGATTGAACATTCAAGAACTAAGCTTGGTAAGGATGATATCTTTAGAGAAAGCATATCAATTTTCCATGAAAGTTGAAGAGAAGCTGAATAAGAGACATGATCAGAGACAGAGAGGCAGAGGAGGTAAATTTCAGAGAGGTAGAACATTTCCTAGAGCAGATAGACCATTTATGGAGCCAAACAAGTTTGACAGCCCTTTTAAGAAGGATGATAGAGATAACAATGCTTATCGGATAGATGAATTTTTACTGGAGAGGAAACCCCAGTGTATACTAGAATGAAGGATATAGAAGAGAAGGAAGAGGATTTGATAAGAAGATGTTTAGAGGTACTTGTTTCAAATGTGGAGATGAAGGACTGATGCAGAGTGCATAGTGCAAGCATTTAACTTATCAAAAAAAAATTGATCAGTGAGAGAGTGGCTTATGTCTTGGCGATCTATTCTTATCGGCCAAACATACCCCGTCGGCCACCTTGCAACTTCTCTATCTGATCCCTCAACTCTCCCCGATAGCCCAACTCCACTTTGTCTTCGGAGAGACTTCTTCTATCAGTGGCATCTTCTAACCTCCTACCGATACCTCGATGGCAGTTACGTTCCCACTCGCCTTAACTGTGGCCATTAGTCATGACCTTGTCGGCAAGACCTTGATCATTGGTGACCACTCATGAATATTGGCTAATATGCCAATACCTTTGACTTTGCTAGGCTATCCCTCATCACTTCAGTGAGACTTCCTTCGTCGGCAAACTCCTTTCTTGTTCTCTCGATACACCGATATATGTTCTTCGGTGAGACTTCCTTTGTTCTTCATTGATACACCTCCTATCAGTCGAACACCTTGATTGGTATAACTTCCACAAGTTTCCCTGAGGGTTGTGTTATGTTGATGACAACTTCTATACCTCTGCAACTACGTAGACACCAAACAAGTATGTAGAAGCAAAACTCAACAGAATGGAAGGGGTCTATAATCCTTAGCAAACACTTGATCACCCATCAATTTGGCCACTCCACTCATAGCATTTTTCCTATTGTTTCAACGACTAGTCACATAGAGATGCCTAGTCAAACTCATGACAAACTCCTTGGATCCTTGGGTGTTTGACCCAAAACTACAGCAAACACAGAATAGACACTGTATTCCTCCATCACACTGAAAATGAGAATCTTGCTTTCAGTGGATAGAGGAATAACAGTCCATTTGTTCATAAAAACCCTAGTTTCTAGGTTTTCAGACCAGTCTGTACAAAAGGAACAATATCTCACAACCTACAACATTTTAAGACACTAGACTACATCCAAATGAAAGCTACCTCAATGCATCAACATATCCAATTAGTTTCAGGCAATCTACTATCTGTACAGGCCGTATAGAAAGACTGTTACAGAGAATTACTCAGAAAGAAACAATGTTTCAACACACCCAAAACTCCAAATCTTCATTCATGCATGCTTCCCTGTCATTACATCCTGCTTCTTCACCTATAGAAGGCTTGAAACATTGGTTAACATCCCTCCCAACTGTACAAACTGATTTTGAAAGTCAGTTAGCCATTGGGTTACACCTATCACAAGAAAACTACAAGTTTTCATTGTGTTATTACATGAAACTTGACCAAAACATGGTCTACATAGGTCTAGTGACCAAATTGACATGAAATCCTTATTACAAACATGATTTGGCTTAAAAAGCCTTATTGAAAACAAAAACAAAACATGACTCCTACACCATAGAGAAGGTGCTCCTGCACCATACTCCCCCTGCAAGAAAAACTCAAGTCCCTTGAGTTGCTAACTGTTGGAGTGTCTTCCCATTTTTCAAAATGTCTGCCTCACTCATCCATGTAGCCTCTAAATTAGGAAGATCCTACCACTTGACCAAGTACTCCTTGTACACACCCTTCCTTGTCTTTTTGACAACTTTGGAATCTAAGATGCATTCCAATTGTAAAGGCTTACTTGGAGGTAGATCTCTGATCCAATCTTCATCTTCAATCACAACATCTGATCCATCTTCAGTATTCAATGGAGGTCTCAATGGAAAGAGGTCTAAAACAATGAATATGGGAGAAATACCAAGACTAGATGGCAATTCTATTTCATAAGCATTTGGACCAAACTTATGGACTACCTTGTATGGTCCTATTTTCTTCATCAGAAGCTTGGTTGGCTATCCTTTAGGCAGCCTTTCCTTCCTTAGATAGGCCATCACCAAATCTCTCACCTTGAATTGTATGTCTCTTCTTTTGAGATCTACCCTATCCTTGTATTTTGAGACTATTTTTTCCAACTAAACTTTGACTTGATCATGAACTACCTTCATGGTAGCAGCAAAATCTTCTCCTAGAGTAATCCTCTTATCCCAACCTTGTAGGTCTTTGAGTTCAAGTGGTCCTCTTGGATGGAAACCATAAACAATTTCAAATGGACTCTTCCCCGTGCTTCTATTCACTGAATCATTGTTAGCATACTTAGCTTGACTGATCACCAAGTCCCATGCCAACCCATACTGCTTGGTAAGGTATTGTAGAAGGTTTCCTAGGGACCTATTAACAACCTCAGTCTGACCATCAGTTTAGGGATGGTAGGCTGATGAGAAAGACAATTGTGTTCCCAATTTTCTCCATAAGGTCCTCCAAAAATGACCAACAAACTTGGAGTCTCTATCAGTGACAATTGAAAGGGGAAAACCATGGATTCTAACCACTTCTCTAAAAAAGAGACCATCAATGTGAAATGCATCATTTGTGCATTTACATGGCACAAAATGAGCCATCTTACTAATCTGTCCACAATGACAAAAACACTGTCCACACCCCTTGCTATCTTAGGGAGACCAAGTACAAAATCCATACTAATGCTCTCCCAAGGCCTTTTGGGAATAGGAAGGGGTTGGTACAAACTAGCATTAGAAGACATACCTTTGGCCTTTTGACATATGGTACAACTTGCAACATATCTCCTTACATCTGATTGTACTTTTGGCCAATAGTAGAATCTAGTGACTTGTTCCAAAGTCTTGTCCAACCCAAAGTGTCCTCCTAAGGTTCCATTGTGCTTCTCTTTGAAGATGTTATCCCTCATTGAACACTTAGGAACACATAGCAAACTACCCTTGAATAAGAGACCTTCCTACAACACAAAATCTGAATATTCACCATGAAAAGTGTTAGCCAAACTAGCACAAACTTCATAAGCAACTTTGAAATCTACATCCTCCTTGTATAACCCTTTCAAACAATCTATCCCCATGCTTTCCATTTGTACTTCCTGTATGACAAGCATCCTTCTACTTAAAGCATCAGCCACTTTGTTGGCAACACCATTTGTATGCTTAATAGTGAAGGTATAGGCCTGCAATTGTTCCATCCACTTAACATGCATATGATTCAACTTTTCTTGACTATTTAGGAAGCTAAGAGCATGGTTATCAGTAAAAATAATGAATTTTTTGGGTAGTAAATAGTGTCTCCACTTTTTGAGAGCTTGCACCATTGCATAAAGCTCTAGTCCATAGGTAGAGTACCTTTGTTTAGCCTCATTCAACTTCTTTGAAAAAAAGGCCACTGGATGTCCATCTTGACTAAGAATAGCACCTATTGCTTTCTGACTTGCATCACATTCCACTACAAAAACTTTGTTACAATCAGGGAGCACCAATGTAGGTAATTCAGCCACTTTCTTCTTTAACAATTCAAAGCTATCATCTGCTTGCCTTGTCCATTGAAATTTGCACTTTATGCCACCCTTGATGGTGTTAAGAATAGGAGCACTTATGTGACTAAATCCTCTAATGAACTTCCTATAAAAAGTTGCCAAGCCATGGAGGCTTCTAAAATCTCCCACTGTCCTAGGAGTAGGCCAATTGAGAATGGCCTCAACCTTTGTGGGGTCCATCTTCAAACAACCATTAGAAATCACAAAACCTAGGTACACAAGTTTAGTTTTCATGAACTCACACTTATCCAAGTTGATCATCAACTTATTCTCATGCAACTTCCTCATCACTTGTTGAAGATGCTTCACATGTTCTTCTTTTGTCCTACTAAAAACAAGTATGTCATCAAGATAAATAATTACAAATTTACCAATGATATCAACAAGTACCTCATTCATCAAACGCATGAATGTGCTTGGGGCATTGCTAAGGCTGAATGGCATGACAAGCCACTCATAGAGACCTTCATTTGTCTTGAAGGCAATCTTCCATTCATCTCCTTGCCTAATTCTGATTTGATGATAACCAGATTTCAAATCAATCTTTGAATAATAACATGACCCTCCAAGATAGTCCAAAAGATCCTCAATCCTTGGCATAGGGAATCTATACCTTATTGTGATCTTATTTATGGCCCTTGAATCCGTACATAGTCTCCACTTCCCATTTTTTTTGGAGCAAGTACACTAGGGACTGCACATGGACTAAGACTCTTTCTGATCAGTCCTTTCTCTAAGAGTTCTTGAATTTGTCTACTCACCTCTTCATTCTACTATGGTGTCAATTTATAGGCAGCCTTATTGGGCAATGTGGCACCTGGGATCAAGTCAATTTGATTACCTATATCTCTCATGGGTGGTAAGGAGTTAGGAGTATCCTCTACCACAAGATCTTGGTACTTATCCAACAATTGTTGTACTTCTAGTGGAATCTCTTTCTGCTTTTTGTCTTGCTGACCTGATTCATCTTTAGGCTTCATTACCAAGGCATACCCTTGGGTATTCTTCTTCTTCATGAGGTGTAAGAACTCTTTGCCACTAACCATAATGACATTGGTATCATTACTCTTCTCTCCAATCTGCTCTTGCATAGGATCCATCCTAAACTTTCTTCCATTCTTGGTGATGAGGTATGTGTTCTTCTCACCATCATGTTGTGCCTTCACATCATACTGCCATGGATGTCCAAGAAGAAGGTGACAAGCATCCATAGGAATAATCTCACTTAGTACCTTTTCCTTATAATCACCTATCTCAAACTTAACCCAGGTTTGTTATTCTACCATGTAGTTTTGATTCTTATTCAACCAAGAGATCTTATGAGGACTAACATGGGGCAGCCTTTTTAATTTACACTTCTCTACCATTTTAGTAGACACTACATTCTTAGTAGAACTTGAATCAACAATGATTTTACAAAGTTTACCATATGCTATACCTTGGGTTCTGAAGAGAGTCTTCATTTGTGGGGGCTCTTGCCTCAATGGCATCTTCATCAAGGTCCTCTTCATCATCATGTTCTCTCCTTCAAGGACTGTTATAGCACTACCAATGGGTGAATTCACACTTTGGAAATCATCATCTTTCAACAACTGATTCCTTCTTCCATCATCATGGGAACTTGCCTTCTCAGGGCATTTGCTCATAGTATGGCCTACTTGATTGTAGCCATAGCATCTACCAGTGAAAAATCTGGGTCCTCTGCCTACACCACCACTTCTACCTCTGCCATTTGGTCTTCTCTAACCTCTAAAACCACCACCTCTATGGTCTACATCAGAATGAGACTCTTGTTGACTTGGGTTTTCATTTCTACTTGACTGTCCTCTACCAAAACTACCTCTTCCCCTATTATTTCTGCCACCTCTTCCTCTGGTGTTTTGATCACTCTTTCTTTCAACTTCTCTTCCACCCTAGAGGCCAATTGAAAACACTCATCCATTGTTTTAGGAACCACCATATTGAATTCATCTTGTATATTATACCTCAAGCCATCGAGATATCTGGCCACCATCTCTTTCTCCTCCTCCTTGTGATTGACTCTCATGCTCAATCTATGAAATTCTTCAGTATATGTAGCCACATCCATATCCTTTTGTCTGAGATGATTAGACTTCCTAATGGTCTACAACTCATAATCAGATGGCATGAACTTGTCTCTTAATATGGCCACTATTCTACTCCATTTTGTGGTAGGGTTCTTTCCAACTTTCTCCCTTTCACCTTGCATATAGTTCCACCAAACTAGGGCATAACCTCTCAGTCTTTTCTTAGCAAACTTGACTTCCTTGCTATCACTATACTCCTTGAAGTCAAAATAGTTGCACATGGCTTCAATCCAATCCATGAGGGAATCTCCATCTAGTTTCCCACTGAATGTAGGAACATCCATCTTTGGATCGCCACTATCGCCCTGAGCACCTTTGAGTGCATTCAAGAATGCCTTTTGATCTGCAGACATATCTTGTTCTTGAGGGATCTCCTTTGCCTCTTCTTCTTCTTCTACATCAGAAGCACTTCCATCCTCTTTACTCTTACCCTTGGGCCTCTCTTCTTTCAACCTTGCTTCAAGCATCTCCTCTACCAACTTCTTGATGGCTTCTTTGCTCATAGACTTGGGAGGCATTGTGCTAGCCTCAGTTTCTATCTCCTCGTCTGACATACACTGCTCCAATTCAAATATTGGCTCTGATACCAATATGATGTAGAGCACACAGTGGAAATGTAGAGCACACAGTGGAAGTGTTTAACTTATCAAAAAAACTGATCGGTGAGAGAGTGGCTTATGTCTTGGCAATCTATTCTTATCGGCCAAACATACCCCGCGACCACCTTGCAACTTCTCTGTCCGATCCCTCAACTCTCCTCGACAGCCCAACTCCACTTTGACTTTAGTGAGACTTCCTTCGTCGGTGAACTCCTTGCTTGTTCTCTTGATACACTGATATATGTTCTTCGGTGAGACTTCCTTCATTCTTCACCAATACACCTCCTATCGTTCCAACACCTTGATCGGTATAACTTCCACAAGATTCCCCGAGGGTTGTGTTACGCTGATGACAACTTCTATACCTCTACAACTACGTAGACACCAAACAAGTATGTAGAAACAAAACTCAATAGAATAGAAGGGGTCTATAATCCTCAGTAAACACTTGATCACCCATCAATTTGGCCACTCCACTCACAACACTTTTCCTATTGTTTCAACGACTAGGCACATAGAGATGCCTAGTCAAACTCATGCCAAACTCCTTGGATCCTTGGGTGTTTGACCCAAAACTATAGAAAACACAAAATACACATTATATTCCTCCATCACACTAAAAATAAGAATATTGCTTTTAGTGGACAGAGGAATAACAGTCCATTTGTTCACAAAAACCCTAGTTTCTAGGTTTTCAGACCAGTCTATGCAAAAGGAACAATATCTCACAACCTACAACACTTTAAGACACTAGACTACTTGCAAATGAAAGCTACCTAAATGCATCAACATCTCCAATCAGTTTTAGGTAATCCACTATCCGTACAGGCCATACAAAAAGACTATTACATAGAATTACTTAGAAAGAAACAATGTTTCAACACACCCAAAACTCCAAATCTTCATTCATGCATGCTTCCCTGTCATTACATCCTGCTTCTTTGATTATAGAAGGCTTGAAACATTGGTTAACATCCCTCCCAACTGTACAAACTAATTTTGAAAGTCAGTTAGCCATTGGGTTACACCTATCACATGAAAACTGCATGTTTTCATTGTGTTATTACATCAAACGTGACCAAAACATGGTCTACATAGGTCTAGTGACCAAATTGACATGAAATCCTTATTACAAACATGATGTGGCTTAAAAAGCCTTATTCAAAACAAAAACTAAACATGACTCCTATACCATAGAGAAGGTGCTCCTGCACCAAGGACATAGAGCATTTGAGTATAATCAAGGTAGTACAAGTAAGAAAATAGAAAACAGTGGAAGAGTAGCCTATGTTGAAGAAGAACCTGTTGAATGACCTTGTTCAGTTGGCAATCTAAAGAAGGGAGAATTGGTGATGAGGACAACACTATTTAAAGTAGAGACAAATGAGGAACCATCACAGAGGAAAAGTCTGTTCAGAACTAGATGCAAATCTAGAGGTAAGTGTTGTAAATTTGTAATTGATAGTGGTAGTTTAGATAACCTAGTTTCAGAGGAGATGGTGACTAAGTTGAAGTTGGAAATATTGAAATACCCTAAGCCTTATCAGATAGTATGGATTCAAGATGATCATATGGTATTGGTGAGTGAACAATGTTTGGTGAAATTTCATATTGGATCTTATCATGATGAAGTCTTGTGTGATATTATGCCTATGGATGTCTGTCATATCTTGTTGGGTAGACCTTGGTAGTATGATAGAAAAGCAATAAATGATGGAAGAAAGAATACATATACTATAACAACAAATGGAAAGAGAATTACTTCGATTCCTTTGGAGAATGATCCTAAGAGTGAAGTATGTGGGAATGCTAGAATCTGTTTGGTAGATTGAAGGAAATTTTTTGATGGTTTGAGACAAGAGAATATGTGTTTTGCCTTGATCCCTAAGAAGCCTAAAGCATTGAAGATAGAGACTGAAGAACAACTAGAAGAGATAAAAGAGTTGCTTATTGAGTATGAATATGTCATATCAGATAATGTGCCTAAAGGATTACCACCTATAAGAAGCATCAGTCATCACGTGGATCTTATATTGGGAGAAAGTTTGCTTAACAAAGTAGAACATAGGATGACATCGGAAGAAAATGAAGAATTGAATAGATAGATACAAGAGTTGTTGAGAAATGGTTTGATCAGGGAAAGCTTGAGTCCTTGTGCAGTACCTACAGTTTTGGAACCTAAGAAGGATGGGGAATTGAGAATGTGTACTGATTCTAGAGCAATAAACAAGATCACAGTTAAGTATAGATTTACTTTACCTAGGATGGATGATATCATGGATTGTTTGAGTGGAGCAAGATATTTCACAAAGATAGACTTGAAGAGTGGATACCATCAAATTAGAATCAGAGAAGGTGATGAATGGAATATTTCTTTTAGGACAAATGAAGGATTGTATGAGTGGTTAGTGATGCCTTTTGGAATGACAAATGCACCAAGTACTTTCATGAGGCTGATGAATGAAGTCTTAAAGAAATTCTTGGGTAAGTTTGTGATTGTATACTTGGATGATATTTTGATTTTTAGTAAGACAAAAGAAGAACATTTGTGGCATATTAGACAAGTTTTACAAAGACTAAGAGAAGAGAAGTTGCTAATAAACATCAAGAAGTGTAGTTTCATGAGAGAAGAGTTGATATATTTGGGATTTCTAATTTATGTGGAAGGATTAAAGATGGACCTTGAGAAAGTGAGAGCAATTGTTGAATGGCAAACACCAGAGAGCACTAGAGAGGTTAGATCATTTCATGGTTTGCCTAATTTCTACTGGAAGTTCATCAAAAATTTTAGTTTAGTTTCTAACCCTATGACAGAGACAATGAGAGGTGACATAAAAGATTTCAAGTGGACATTGGCAGCAAACAAAAGTTTCGAGTGGTTGAAATAGAAAGTGACAAAGCAACCTGTTGGGTTTTTTCTTCTGAATTAGCATTAGGGTTTGTTAGTTCCAATGCACAGGTAGATTCAGCCAACTAATATAGGAGGTTGTGTGAGCTGCCTCCCCTTCACTTCTGGTTCTGCCACACCAAGGGGGGTATCCCTATCGCTAAAGATGTAACCTTGACTAGACCAATGACAGAAAGATTTAGCTTTACAATAGCAGGCAGAATACTCTCATGTATGGACCAAGATGTACATGATACATCACAAGGTTGGCAACATTATTGGCATATTTGTCTGGTTGAGGATGAGAGTATGCAGGGGTCCTAATCCTACTCCTACAACTAACAGGTGGAAGTTATGAAATGGTTGAAAGTGATGTTTTGGATGCAAGACAAGGGGTTTTGGATCATAACTACTGACCCAGGTGCAAATCGATGCCTATCTAAGGGCAAGGTGGTGCAGGGCACCTAGGAGCAGTCTAACACCTCAAGCATTTTGATGCATTTTGTTAAGCTATGTTTTGTTTTGTTCTGTATGTGTTGTAATAAGGCTTTAGCCATGGATGTAAGGTCCTTCTTGTGTGGTCAAGATGATTGGGGTAATCATATAAACCTCAATCATGCTTAGTCCATCTGGACCCTTGTTGAGTCACTTAGGCCTAGTAGGTCTAAGGATGATTTCTTGAGTTTATTTGTTAGTTTTGTGTTTTAACATGTTTTAGGGAGTATGATGGTGTTTTGATTCCATTGGAAAAGCAAAACAAATCACCATCCTTGTGTAAATGCAAAAATATCATAGTGTCCAATGTTGTCAATAGTGTCAATGACACATTGACTGGTTGCAACTTGGTTTTAGATAGTTGAAACTATTTGTAGAAGTTATATATTGACTTGGAGCGGTGGATATGATGGCTCTCTTACTCCATGACAGAGGAGAAGGTTTTGTATGGTGGTTTGAGCAAAGAAATAGAGATTTTAGACTATTTTCCCCTGTTGTACAGATGGTATGGATTGGTAGAGAAGATCAATGTACTTTTTCTAAAAGAAGGTTGAGTCAGGGTTCAAATGCATTTGGTTTGAGGTTTTGAAGTGATTCCAGTAGGGAGATATTACAATTTTAGTACAGATTGCCCTAAAACCCTGTCTTCTAGGGTTTGGCATATAAAACTCACTCTAGAATGCATTCCCACCAGTGAAAATTTAGGAAAACTGGTGAAATGCAGGCTAGGGATGTGTATTCTAGGATTCCAAAAGCATTTTCTTGGGAGAGACAGTCTTCAAATTTTAGGGTGATGCCCTAGGTCAAGTATAACCATGTATTTGGCCTGTTTTATGCTATTTGTTGTTGTAGGTGACAGAATCCAGACAAGGTGAATGGGTGGATGGTGTTTTTGAGTTGTTTGGGTATGGTAGAAGTAATACAAGTTCCTATCCCTAATCTAGGAACCCAACCTAAACTCTTTGCTTTGTAACCTAGACCTAAAATGATCAATTAGGCCTAGAGACCTAGTAGGAGTTTTGAGTTGCAGGAATAGAGTAGGGATTGGAGATTTGGAAGTTTGTTAGAGTCCCATAGAGGGTACTCAAATCCACCATTGGTTTGTCTGATCATTTGGGATTTTGTCAAATTGTGTGAAGAAAACTAGTTTAGGAGGGCTAGTAGCCTCACTAGGCTTAGTCAAGGTTAGAGAGTTGTGTGAAGTTGGGAACCAAACCAACTGTCAAAAAGGTGTTTACAAACTTGCATGAAGGTGTAGACATAGTCTTGAGAGTTGGACAAGAGCCTAGGTAACAAATCCTCCATATGCCCTTAAATATGACTTGTGTTGGATTGGAGAAGTGAGGTGGGTGAGTGGGCTAAGGAGAATACACTTACCTTGTCTTGTTGCTTCCCTTGTGCCACTCTGCATTAGGTGGTATCAGAGCCATCAAAGAGATGGGAAATAGAGAAGAAGAGGAGGAAGTTCCTACAAGGGTGACTAATGTCGAATTGGCAAAGATAGTGAGAGAGCAAGCAGTCAAGAACAAAAGGATGGAGGCTGAGATAGAAAAGTTGAAGAAAGACAAGGACAAAAAGAAGAAGCCAAAAGTCATCTTGGATTCAGATGAAGAGGATCAAGATGAAGAAAAAGAAGTGCCAATGGAAGAGCCACAAGGAGGCATGTCAGAGAGACAATTCCTAGATGCACTTGGAAAGTTGAGTAGGAAGGACACTAAGGCAGACTTACCTATGTTTCCTGGTAAGATGAACCCAGAGGAGTGCCTTGATTGGATTGAGGCAATGGAGAACTATTTTGAATGTGAAGAAGTGGCAAAAAATCATAAAGTGAAGATTTCCAAATCAAGAATGAAAGGGCCAGCCTTGAGTTGGTGGAAATTTATTCAAAATGAGAGGATAGAGGATGATAGGAATCCTATCTCTACATGGAGGAAGATGGTACTTGAAAGCAAGAAGCAATTTGTCCCTGAGGATTACGAAGTCAACTTGAACAAGAAGTTGCACAACTTGAGATAGAAGGACATGGATGTGAGCACCTACACAGAGGAGTTTCACTAGATGACATTGAAAGCCAAGATGCCTGAGAATGAAAAATAGAAGCTTGCAAGGTATCTCAATGGCCTTAAGTTCTCCATTCAAGATGAAATAACCCCTTTAACCTGGAGATAGTCATGGCACTAAGGATTGGGGATAAGTAAAGGAGAAAAAGTGATTCAAACAGCAGTAGCAGAGGTAGAAGAAATCTGAACTTCAGGGGTAGAGGCAGATTTCAAAACAGAGATAATTTCTCTAGACCCCAAGACAGCAGATCACAAGAAGGCAGCCAAGGGCAGGCTGTTAAAAACAGTGCTAATCAGGGTCCTTTTAGAGGGAGAGGGAATCGCAGAGGAAGGAGTGGGGGCAGAGGTCCCAATGTGTTTATTGGAAGGTGTTTCTCTTGCAATCAGATAGGACATTAGTCCTTTAGGTGCCCAGAGAAGATGGGAAACACTGCTGCAAATCAAAAAGATAGAAGGGTGCAACTCCTTCAAGAAGAGTACTGTCAAAGCACCACAAGTTATCAAATAGCCTCTTCCAAGTCTATAGCACCTGAGAGTGGAGAGTGTATCATGTTTAACATATCCCTCATCATGCTAGCTACCAAGGAGCAGCCCCAAAGGAACAACTTGTTCAGAACCACTTGCAAGGTGAAAGGAAAAGTTTGCAAGGTAATAGTTGATTTAGGTTCTTCTAAAAATTTGGCTTCTAATGAAATGGTGACTAAGTTAGGATTGGAAAGGATACCCCATCCTAACCCCTATAGAGTCTTTTGGCTAACCAAGGAACAACAAATTGTGGTGAAAGAGCAATGTTGGGTTGAATTCAAGATAGGTGAATATCATGATAGGATTCTTTGTGAGATAGTAGATATGGATGCATGTCACCTTCTTCTTGGAAGGCCTTGGCAACATGACACAAGTGCCCAACATGATGTTAAGCAAAATGTGATTCATTTGTCCAAAAATGGTGAAAATTTCACAATGACTCCTTTGATTGATGATTGCAAAGAGAAGGTCATTTCTAGTTCAATTATGTTGGTAGGTGAAAAAGAGTTTTTGGCTAACCTCAAGGAAGAGAAAGTGCCATGTTTTGCAGTAGTCATCAAGCCCAAGGATGTAAATTCCAAGGAGGTCAAAGTGCAGCAACCTCTTAGGAGGATTGGACCAAAGGAAGTGGAAGAACTATTGGAAAGGTTCCATGATGTGATAGTCGATGAGAGTAAGGATGCCCTTCCACTAAAGAGGGAGATTAGTCATTGCATTGATCTCATCCCTGGATCCACCCTACCAAACCAAGCAGCCTACAAATTGACCCCAGAGCAAAATGCTGAAGTGGCAAGACAAATCCAAGACTTGTTGGATAGAGGGCTTATCAGGAGGAGTATTAGTCCATGTGTAGTACCTACAATACTTGCACCCAAGAAGGAAGGAACATGGAGACTATGCACTGATTCCAGGGCCATCAACAAGATCACTATCAGGTATAGATTTCCAATGCCTAGAATAGAAGATTTAATGGATTGCTTGGGTAGGGCTAAGTATTATACCAAGATAGATCTAAAAAGTGGTTATCACCAAATTAGGATAAGGGAGGGGGATGAGTGGAAAACTGCCTTCAAAACCAATGAAGGACTATTTGAATGGGTTGTCATGCCTTTTGGCTTATCAAATGCACCGAGCACCTTCATGAGATTGATGAATGAGGTGCTGAAACCTTTCCTTAACAAATTTATTATTGTGTATCTGGACGATATATTGGTTTTTAGTGACAACAAGGAAGATCACCTAAGACATATCCATCAAGTGCTCATGAGGCTTCAAGAGGAGAAGTTGAGAATCAACATTGACAAATGTGTCTTCCTACAAGAAGAGTTGATATTCTTGGGGTTTGTCATCTCTAAGGGCAGCCTAAAAATGGATCCAAGCAAGGTGGAAGCCATTCTTCATTGGCCCACACCTACAACAGCCTTTGAGGTAAGGAGTTTCCATGGTTTGAGTAGCTTTTATAGAAAGTTCATTAGAGGGTTTAGTGGTATTTGTGCTCCACTTGTTGACACCATAAAAGGGGGCAAGAAATGTGTATTTGTGTGGACAAATGAGGCCAATCAAGCCTTTAAACTATTAAAGAAAAAAATATCAAAACAACTGGTCCTTGTCCTTCCTGATTTTGACAAGGTCTTTGTGGTAGAGTCTGATGCAAGTAAGAGGGCTGTTGGGGGAGTCCTAAGTCAAGATGGGAGGCCTGTAGCCTTCTTTAGTGAGAAGTTAAATGAGGCAAAATAGAACTACTCCACCTATGATATAGAATTATATGCCATGGTTCAATCATTGAGGAAGTGGAGACACTATTTATTGCCTAAGGACTTTATAGTTTTTACTGATAACCATGCATTGAGCTTCTTGAACAGGTAGCAGAAGTTGAATCACAGACATGTCAAGTGGATGGAGTACATCCAAGCATACACCTTCTCAATAAAACACAAGAAAGGAGTGGCCAATGAGGTAGCTGATGCCTTAAGCAAGAGAAATCTTGTTGTGCAGACTATTCAGTTGGAAAGTATAGGTATTCATGCCATCAAAGATCAGTATGCGGCAGATGAAGACTTCAAAGAACCATACTTATCTTGCAAGGCCATGACAAGAAGGTATAACACTGATTTTTCTAATTTTTTGATACAAGATGGATATCTTTTCAAGGGTAGCATGTTGTGTATCCCAAGATGGTCTATTAGAGAGAACATTATCAAGGAAAAGCACTGTGGCAGCATGTCAGGCCACTTTAGCATTGATAAGACCCTAGAGTTGGTTAGGAGATACTATTTTTGGCCAAAGTTGCAAATCGATGTAAGGAAGTTTGTTGAAACTTGTCAAATTTGCCAAAGAGCCAAGGGGCATACATCAAATGCAGGTTTATACACTCCACTACCTATCCCTTCAAAGCCTTGGGATTCCATTAGCATGGACTTTGTACTTGTTTGCCTAGGACCAAGAATGGACATGATAGCATCTTTGTGGTTGTTGATAGGTTCTCAAAAATGGCTCACTTCACCCCATGTAAAACCACACATGATGCCTTACATATAGAAGGTCTCTTCTTCAAGGAAATAGTTAGGTTACATGGTTTACCTTTGTCCATAATCTTTGACAGAGACCCCAAGTTCATAGGACACTTCTGGAGGACACATTGGAAGAGACTAGGTACAAACTTTTCATTATCATCTGCCTATCACCCTCAGTCTGATGGACAAATAGAGGTGATTAATAGGTCACTTGGCAACCTCCTAAGATGCCTAACAAAGGAGCAGGGTGCTAGTTGGGATTCAGTTTTGGCACAGGCGGAGTACTCATACAATGACACTGTCAACAGAAGCACCGGCCTGTCTCCTTTCCAAATTGTTTATGGCACTCACCCAAGGGGTATTTTGGAACTTAGGGAGGTTAGAGGACTGGAAAACAACAATGCCTTGGCTGAAGACTTTGTTCAAGTGATGAAAGATGTCCATGAACAAGTACAACAAAAATTACAGTCCACTTCTCAGAAATATAAATAGTTTGTTGACAGAAAGAGAAGGGATCTGTAGTTTAAAGAAGGGGATTTGGTCATGGTCCACCTTAAGAAGGAGAGACTCCCTGTAGGTAAATACACTAAGTTACTCATGAAGAAGATTGGGCCTTGTGAAGTGCTCAAGAAATGTGGAGAAAATGCATATAAAATCAGACTTCCAGATGCAATTGCTTTATCTCCAATTTTTAATGTTTCAGACCTTTATCCCTATAAAGGATTTGATCCTCAGGTTGTTGATGAAGAAAACCAAACTGATCAAACACTCCAAGAACTGATTCCTTCATCTCCTGATCAGATTGAGTGCATTTTGGATAAGAGGATTGCAAAACAGACTAGGAGGCACACATACTATGAGTACTTGGTGAAGTGGCTCAATAAACCTTAGGAGGATACCACTTGGATGAGCAGAGTAGACATTGAGAAGGTAGGTTTCACATTTGATACCATTCCTAATTCAAGAGACTTGAGTTCTGTTTGATAGTGGGTGTATGGTGCAGGGCACCTAGGAGCAGTCTAACACGTCAAGCATTTTGATGCATTTTGTTAAGCTATGTTTTGTTTTGTTCTGTATGTGTTGTAATAAGGCTTTAGCCATGGATGTAAGGTCCTTCTTGTGTGGTCAAGATGATTGGGGTAATCATATAAACCTCAATCATGCTTAGTCCATCTGGACCCTTGTTGAGTCACTTAGGCCTAGTAGGTCTAAGGATGATTTCTTGAGTTTATTTGTTTGTTTTGTGTTTTAACATGTTTTAGGGAGTATGATGGTGTTTTGATTCCATTGGAAAAGCAAAACAAATCACCATCCTTGTGTAAATGCAAAAATATCATAGTGTCCAATGTTGTCAATAGTGTCAATGACACATTGACCGGTTGCAACTTGGTTTTAGATAGTTGAAACTATTTGTAGAAGTTGTATATCAACTTGGAGCTGTGGATATGATGGCTCTCTTACTCCATGACAGAGGAGAAGGTTTTGTACGGTGGTTTGAGCAAAGAAATAAAGATTTTAGACTATTTTTCCCTATTTTTCTCCTGTTGTATGGACGGTACGGATTGATAGAGCAAATCAATGTACTTTTTCTAAAAGAAGGTCAAGTCAGGGTTCAAATGCATTTGGTTTGAGGTTTTGAAGTGATTCCAGTAGGGAGATATTGCAATTTTAGTGCAGACTGCCCTAAAACCCTGTCTTCTAGGGTTTGGCATATAAAACTCGCCCTAGAATGCATTCCCACTGGTGAAAATTTAGGAAAACTGGTGAAATGTAGGCTAGGGATGTGTATTCTAGGATTCCAAAAGCATTTTCTTGGGAGAGACAGTCTTCAAATTTTAGGGTGATGCCCTAGGTCAAGTATAACCATGTATTTGGCCTGTTTTATGCTATTTGCTGTTGTAGGTGACAGAATCTAGACAAGGTGAATGGGTGGATGGTGTTTTTGAATTTTTTGGGTATGATAGAAGTAATACGAGTTCTTGTCCCTAATCTAGGAACCCAACCTAAACCCTTTTCTTTGTAACCTAGACCTAAAATGATCAATTAGGCCTAGAGACCTAGTAGGAGTTTTGAGTTGCAAGAATAGAGTAGGGATTAGAGATTTGGAAGTTTGTTAGAGTCCCATAGAGGGTACTCAAATCCACCATTGGTTTGTCTGATCATTTGGGATTTTGCCAAATTGTGTGAAGAAAACTAGTTTAGGAAAGCTAGTAGCCTCACTAGGCCTAGTCAAGGTTAGAGAGTTGTGTGAAGTTGGGAACCAAACCAACTATCAAAAAGGTGTTTACAGACCTGCATGAAGGTGTAGACATAGTCTTGAGAGTTGGACAAGAGCCTAGGTAACAAATCCTCCATATGCCCTTGAATATGACTTGTGTTGGATTGGAGAAGTGAAGTGGGTGAGTGGGCTAAGGAGAATACACTTACCTTGTCTTGTTGCTTCCCTTGTTCCACTCTGCATCACAAGGAGTCAACTAGACGTATACAAAAGATGGTTTGCAACTGACATTCAAGTTTCAAGGGGTTGGATTTGATGCATGCCTTACAAATATCACCCAAGGATGGGTATTTAGCTGCCTCTACTTACAGAAAGCCCTGCTGACATACAACCTTCTCCATGCTCAACCTAAAATAGTTTAATCCACTCCTTGAATGGAAGTTAGAGATGAAGCATGCAATACATAAATTTGTATTCTAGAATTTGAGGAACCCTTAGCAACCAAATTTAGAAGAAGAAATGCATGCAACAAATGGAGAGTGATAGCTAGACACATGCAATAAGCATTTTTTATCTATATCAACATGAAACTAAACATATGAGCAAAATACATTACAGATGCAACTCATAAACTCCAAAATGAGATACAACAACAAGGAGATGCCCTGTTCTTCATTATTTACACAAAAATGCCCAGGTCTTAAACAACCTACAAATGAGCAACATAGCGTGCTATATATAGCAAGAAGGTACTCAGCATTAATCATTGGGTCACTCAAAATTCACCAGATACATCACATCCTGAGAAATTGGCGCTCAAACATTGAATGCAGAAGGTGGAGGAAGAGATAGGAAGTGGTTCTTGAGCCCCGTGCCGCCGCCTGGGGAGTCACAACTTCAATCGGGTACCTGATCCATCCACATCTTCACCCATACCCTATAACATCCGCCATTAATGGCGTACCAACCCGTGGCCTTGGGAAATACAGTAGATCATGCCTTTTGAAACTTTCTTGCCAAGAAATATGACCCTGATATTTCAAATCTATGAGAACTAATTATCCCACATGCACCTCGCGGCAACCTCCTCAATACATTATATACTAGGCCATGAGCATATATGATGTCGGTGATTTTGCTCCCGACAGCACTAGTATAAACCTCATCATCATCCTCCCGCATGATATCCCATCGGCCAAACCCCTGATATCGGTGAGCCACCTACATGTTTGCCTGATATGAAATATCACCCCACAGGAAATATCACCCTATGGGAAAGTATAACCTGATATAAAATATCACCCTGATATTTGAAAACCAGCTTGATGACCAACCTTACCTTCATGTGAAATATCACCACGATATTCACCCTCATCGGCATAACCTGATGCATTGGAAGAAAATCCTCCTGCCTTGCCAATACCAAACGTCTCACTGATGATCCACTTGATCATATCCACTAATATCCTGATGACGTCACCGTCACATTACAATATCAAGGTGATCCTCGAAGGATAACTGATGTTAGAAATATGACCCCCCTCAGACCTAGATGATGTCATCATCATGCTTGCATAAGGTGATATTCGGCAAGGTGATATTCATAAGATCACCTGATATTTGAAATATCACCCCCCACAAGAATATTACGCTACACTGTAGCACTGCTGTAACATCGGGTTGATGTTTGAATATGACTAATATTAGAAATATCACCTCCGCTTCAGAAAATCAGGTTGGTATGAAAAATGACCCTTGCAAGAAATATCAGGATGATAACTGGAAACATGATGATGACCTCCTCCGAAGAAAGTATGATGCTGACTTTGAAAAAATGCCGAGGAGGTCCAAAGACTTAGAACTTTTTTTAGACTTTTTGGGAGGGTGCCTGCAGAAATGTTTGCTTGAAACCTAACTGCTCATGCAGGCACCAACAGTGGCTTTGTCTGGGGATGCATCTGGTGAGAACCATAGATCTCTGGGATCAAACCAGTCCCCTATCCATTGGGCACAGAGTCATGAAGTTACACTGACCTGCATCACAAAACACATTTATTAAAATTTACTTGGTGGTCCAGGGCCACCAAAAAGGAAAAACCAAAGTTTTCCTTTGTCAAACACTTGATTCTATTTTGATTTCTTCAAATGAAGCCTGAAAGCATTTAACCACTTGCAGCACCCAGCATTGCAATTGTTTGTGTTGTTGTTCCTTTCTCCTTCAACAAGTCTACAGCAAAATTCATAAGCATCTACCATTTTCAGCAGTAGACTGTCATCATCATATGAGTCACTGATGTTGCTTGGAAAACTAACAGACTCATATGAAACAAATGAATCCACACCAGCATTTTGCCTTTCTTCAAAAAGTAAGAGCTCCTCTATATCAAACATGCAATATTCAGGCACAAGCAACATCTCATAATCAAATTTATCTTTATAAACATTTATATATTCATCATCATTGTGCTCAGTAGTCTTATCATTAATGTCCACATGGAATGTCTCAAAAGAAGGCAGAAAAAGCTCAGAAAGTAACCCTATGTCAAAAACTTTGTAGTCACCCCTACAATCAACACTATCCCCAACTGTAGGAGCACACACATCTGCAACTTTCCCATTCACATCTGAATAGTGACCCTAGTTTTCCTCTTCACCAATGCATTGATAATCAAAAGCAAATTTTTCAACCTCTGCACTGTGAAGGTGGTCAGAATCTTCAAAGAAACACTCATATTCAACATCCAAATATATTTCATCATCTGAAAGGCTCATACATGCATTTGAATGCTGGCAATCACTAGCATATTCACTACCATCCCTTGAATCAATGTTTTCTATATTCAAAGTGAAGCTTTGCATATCTACCTCATATAAATAATCAGGAATAACTGGGATATGCCTATCACTGCAGGATGCAACTTCATGTATATCTTTCATTTCATCATTTGAAGAGCATTTTGCATCTGCAGGCTTTTCTTCTAGAGGCAGACAACAATCTTTGTCCACATCATTATAGGATGTGCCTACATTTTCTACAACATTTTCTTCATGTCTATGCATCACATCATGACTACACACATTGTTTTGAAACATCTTTCCCTCTACAAAATCATCTTTCAATGAACACACTGGGAGAGCTGAAATATATTCACTTTGATAACTATTTTGACAACTTGCAGCCATGAAACCTACTGGCATTCCATATTTCTGATTATTTTCAATATCCATAGCAAATCTGAAAGCCTGGTGAAGTGTGACTGGTTCTTTATCTCTCAATAAATAACCCATTTCTTCATCAAATGTAGCCAAATAAATTGCCAAGCATAATGCATTATTAGGTCTCATATATTCAGGATCTTCTTGAGCAACTTAATAAATCTAAGATTAAAGGCTGGAACCAGTTCCTCATCTTCCTTTTGGATATTCATAAAATGTATGATCAATGAGGCCACATCAAATCTTTCACCAAACTACTCTAGGAATGCAATTTCTAAATCTATCCATGAAGAAACTAAACATACAGACAGGTCTGAGAACCAAACCCTAGCATCATCTTCTAATGACTGAACAAAGAGTCTCATTACTACATCTTCATCCTCTACCTCATAATCTTCTATTAAATTACAAAATTTTTGTAGATGTTTGTTTGCCAATTCATAATCTGATCGACTATATTTTGGCAAAGATTTTCAAATCTTATTAGGAATAGCATTTGGGTAACCATTTATTCCTTTAAAATTTAGGGCTTTATACCTTTGAATAACAAATGGCTTTCTTTGAGAGCACAACCAAGTTTGCTGTTTTAAACTCATCATTTTAAATCAAAATGAATACTTGGAAAAATGTTGTAGCATTTGATAGGTTCATTCAACAGAGTCGCCACCTCTCACAGAGAGGACAGAAATTCAACAAGGCACATTTATTTTCTGGATTCATCACACCAGCAGAGCACCACATGGTTCTTCTTGGTATTGCTGCAACAACTTCACTGGAAACTAAATTTTCCAGCCTTCAAATCAATTGACTCTTTCTCTCCCCAGTAGAGTCACCATTTCTGTTGGTGACTCAAATGGGTAAAACTTCACCAGTGATTATAGGATAACACTTTCATAGTGATCCCCAATAGAGTTGCCATCTTGTTGGGTTTTTTCTTTTGAATCAGCATTAGGGTTTGCCAGTTCCAATGCACAGGTAGATTCAGCCAACTAATACAAGAGGTTGCATGAGCTGCCTCCCCTTCACTTCTGGTTCTGCCGCACCAAGGGGGGTATCCCTATCACTAAAGATGTTACCTTGACTAGACCAATGACAGACAGATTTAGCTTTACAATAGCAGGTAGAATACTCTCATGTATGGACCAAGATGTACATGATACATCACAAGGTTGGCAATATTCTTGGACATATTTGTCTAGTTGAGGATGAGAGTATGCAGGGGTCCTAATCCTACTCCTACAACTAACAAGTGGAAGTTATGAAATGGTTGGAAGTGATGTTTTTGATGCAAGACAAGGGGTTTTGGATCATAACTACTGACCCAAGCATAAACCAATGCCTATCTCAGGGCAAGGAGTCAACTAGACATATAGAAAAGATGGTTTGCAACTGACATTCAAGTTTTAAGGGGTTGGATTTGACGCTTGCCTTACAAACATCACCCAAGGATGGGTATTTAGCTGCCTCTACTTACAGATATCCCTGCTGACATACAACCTTCTCCATGCTCAACCTAAAACAGTTTAATCCACTCCTTGAATGGAAGTTAGAGATGAAGCATGCAATACATAAATCTGTATTCTAGAATTTGAGGAACCCTTAGCAACCAAATTCAGAAGAAGAAATGCATGTAACAAATGGAGAGTGACAGCTAGACACATGCAATAAGCATTTTTCATCTATATCAACATGAAACTGAACATATGTGCAAAATACATTATAGATGCAACTCATAAACTCCAAAATGAGATACAGCAGCAAGGAGATGCCCTGTTCTTCATTATTTACACAAAAATGTCTAGGTCTTTAACAACCTACAAATGAACAACACAGCCTACTATATACAGCAAGAAGGTACTCAGTATTAATCACTGGGTAACTCAAAATTCACCAGATACATCGTATCTTGAGAAATTGGCACTCAAATATTGAATGCAGTAGGTGGAGGAAGAGACAAGAAGTGGTTCTCGAGCCCCGTGCCGCCGCCTGGGGACTCACAACTTCAATCGGGTACCTGATCCGTCCACATCTTCGCCCATACCCTATAACATCTGCCATTAATGGCGTACCAACCCACGACCTTGGGAAATATAGTAGATCGTGCCTTTTGAAACTTTTCCACCAAGAAATATGACCCTAATATTTCAAATTTGTGAGAACTAATTATCCCACATGCACCCTGCGGCGACCTCCTCAATACCTTATATATATGATGGTGGTGATTTTGCTCCCAATGGCACCAGTATAAACCTCATTATCATCCTCTCATATGATATCCCATCAGCCAAGCCCTTGATATCGGTGAGCCACCTGCATGTTTGCCTGATATGAAATATCACCCTGATATTTCACATCACCCTGATGTGAAATATCACCCCGCAGGAAATATCACCCCGCGGGAAAGTATAACCTGATATAAAATATCACCCTGATATTTAAAAACAAGCATGATGACCAACCTTACCTTCATGTGAAATATCACCTTGATATTCACCCTCATCGGCACAACCTGATGCATTGAAAGAAAATCCTCCTGCCTTGTCGATACCAAACGTCTCACCGATGATCCACCTGATCATATCCACTAATATCCTGATGACGTCATCATCACATTGCAATATCAGGGTGATCCTTGAAGGATAACTGATGTTAGAAATATGACCCCCCTCGGACCTAGATGACATCATCGTCATGTCTGCATAAGGTGATATTCAGCGGGGTGATATTTGTAAGATCACCTGATATTTGAAATATCACCCCCCACAAGAATATTGGGCTGCACTGTAGCACTGCTGTAACATCGGGGTGATGTTTGAATATGATTGATATTAGAAATATCACCCCTACTTCGGAAAATCAGGTTGGTATGAAAAATGACCCTCACAAGAAATATCAGGATGATAACTAGAAACATGATGATGACCTCCTCCAAAGAAAGTATAATGTTGACTTTGAAAAAATGCCGAGGAGGTCCAAAGACTTAGAACTTTTTTTGGACTTTTTGGGAGGGTGCCTGCAAAAATATTTTCTTGAAACCTAACTGCTCATGTAGGCACCAACACAACCTATTTTGGCATTATCAGATTTCAATAAGGTATTCCAAGTTGATTGTGATGCTAGTGGAAATGCAATTGGAGCAGTGTTAAGTCAAGAAGGTAGACTAGTAGCTTATTTTAGTGAGAGGTTGAATGATGCAAGGAGAAGATATTTAGTTTATGATCAGGAGTTCTATGCCATAATTCAGGCCTTGAAGAAGTGGAGACATTATTTGTTACCTAAAGAGTTTGTATTATAAATAGATCATCAATCTTTGCAATATCTGAATAGTCAATGTAAGTTGAATTAGAGACATATGAGATGGGTAGAGTTCATGCAGAGTTATACTTTTGTGTTGAAGCATAGGAGTGGCAAATCAAACAAAGTCACTGATGCCTTGAGTAGAAGAAGAAACTTGTTGACAGAAATGAGAGTTGAAGTGTTGGGTTTTGATGAATTGAAGAATATGTATGAGGGAGACACTAATTTTGTAGAACCTTGGAAAGCATGTAAGGAACCTGTTGTGATAGATAGAAGTAAATGGTTGGACTATTTCATTCAAGAAGATATGTTGTTTAGAGGAAGTCAGTTGTGCATACCTAGAAGTTCAATGAGAGATAACTTAATCAAGGAGAAGCATAGTGGTAGATTGGCAGGACACTTTGGCATTGACAAGATAGTGGCTTTGGTAAGTGAAAATTACTTTTAGCCTTAGATACATAAGGATGTTCACAGATTTGTGCAGAGTTGTAGAGTTAGTCAAGTTACAAAAGGGAGTAGTCAGAACACTAGATTGTATAAGCCTTTGACAATATTAGACAGACCTTGGGAAGACATAAGCATAGATTTTGTAATGGGATTACCTAAGACATAGAGAGGACATGATTCAATATTTGTATTGGTTGAAAGATTTTTGAAGATGGCTCATTTCATAGCTTGTAAGAAGACAACTAATACAATACATGTGGCTACCTATTTTTCAAGGAAACTGTGAGATTGCATGAATTACCTAGAAGCATAGTTTCAGACAGAGACACAAAGTTTGTTGGATACTTTTGGAGAACACTTTGGAAGAAGATGAAGATAGATTTGAAGTTCATCTCAACTTTTAATCCACAAACAGATGGACAGACAAAGGTAGTGAATAGGAATTTGGGAAACTTGTTGAGATGTTTGGTTGGAGAGAAGACAGGAAATTGGGATATGATTCTTTCACAAGTAGAGTTTGCATACAATAATTCAGTCAATAGGAGTATCGAAAAAAATGCCTTTTGAGATTGTTACCAGAGTGAATCCTAGAGGAGTTTTAGAATTAAGAGACATTACCATGGAAGAAAAGAGAAGTGCAGAAGCAGAGGAATTTGTAGATCATATGAAGATAGTGCATCATCAGAAAAAGGCAGATGAGAAAAGAAGACACAAAGAATTTGAAGTTTGAGATGAAGTGATGGTATGTCTAAGAAAAGAAATATTTCCATTTGGGACATATAGCAAGTTGAAGATGAAGAAGTTTGGACCTTGTAAGATACTTAGGAAATTTGATTTAGGAAATGCATATGAAGCGGAATTACTAGAGACATTGGGTATATCACCTATTTTCAATATTACAGATCTTTATAAGTATCATGAAGTAGAATTTAGTGACAACATGGAAGAAGATTTGAAGAAATAGTTACCACAACAAGCATTGGAATAGATTGAAGACATTTTGGATAGTAGAGTTGGACACAGCACTAGAGGAAGTCAATACAAAGAATATCTTGTGAAGTGGAAAGGCAGACCGGAAGAAGATTCATCATGGATTTCTCAGGCTGAGGTGGACCGTCTTGGTTCTCCCCTAGCCCCAACAAAGTGAGGGACTCACTTTTTCAATAACCCCAGATGTCTAATGTAGGAGCATCCCTGTTTCAAGAGTAATCTTGCATCAACCAAAAATATTTGCATTTCAGTTCTTTCATTTTCCAGTTCAGTTCAATTAGTAGCAGTTTTCATCTTGTGGTCTAGTTTTGGCATTTCACATCTTACAAGTCTAGACTTAGCATCTACATTCATTCATCTAAATCATATCAAGAATTCAAAGCATTTGGATTAGTTACTGAAATGATATCAGTATTAGAAGATCAATTATTTTCTTAGTGCAGAGCATTCTAGCAGTTCCTCATAACCAACTAAAGGAGAAGGCTTGCAGACCATTCCTTGACTTATGGATCTCAATGACACATCATTCAATGTCTTGTGGTTTGTGGCTGACCTTCCCTGAGGGTTCGCACATCATTCCATTCAATTGAGGAAGTGTTCCATGCATTTAGGTCTGACCTATCTGTGAACACGTTACATCTCTTCATTGGAGTTTGTGACCTTCCTTGGCTGACGTGGAGGAATCTATTGGTTCAGAAAAGATATATAAAGATGTAATAGATCCTTAGGAAAGTAGTTATTAAGAAATTCACATAAGAAAGATTAGATACTTTAGATTTGTGCGAGGGAGCTTCAAAGCCTTATCTTGCACATGTATGTAATTAGGCTTGTGAGCCCTAGCTGTAAGCCCACATCTTGCCAGCGGATCTCTATTTAGAATTCTTTGATATATTGAATGACTAAATCTGCATTTGTTCCATTTCCTTGAGTTGTTTCTGTTGTGTTTACTCTTGCCATACGGTTCGGATAGTTCATTCTGTGAACCCTCCTACCATGACTGCACCAGATCCACTTTGCTATAGCATCTTTTTAACTATGGAGCTATATGGCTAAATGTTTTAGGACATTGAAAATCCTATCACAAGTAACTTAGAAAAGTATGTTTGGGAACACGTTTTCTATAATTGCTAGTATCATATTGTTCAAGATTTTCATACAAAAAATATAAGTACCTTTAATATGTTCACATACATGTGTTACAGATTACTTTGCCCACATAAACTTGAAACCATAAAATAGTTATATTGCAATGCAAATTAAGCAGAAACTAATACTATGTGAATAAGTAACCACACACTCAGTTAATGCACATTGAACTTCCAACATACTTTGTCAAACTCCTCTAACAATTTAGCATAAACTTAAAACTTTGATGGAGCAACAAAAAAGAACCTATGTAGTGTTCAAAGCTAAATGCGTACAGAAATCAACCTAGAAAAAGATACATCAGAAAAATTTATTTATCCTTATGACAACACATTCATTCAAATGGAAAGAATTATTCTAATATAAGTCATTGGAACACCCAACACACAGATCTTAATCCTAGAATGTTTTAGGTGCCCTGTAGATTATAGATTACCCTACTGATTCTTCACATTCTACATAGTCCTATCTTTCCACACTTGAGGGTTTTTGTCCCCAAGGTTGTAAACAAGTGCAAACTTGAAGGGGTTCATCCTCAAGCTTCCAAGGTGTTGTAGCATCCTCAATCTTCTTGAAGCTGTAGTTTAAGTTCATTTGTTAATTTTTAAAAGATGATTCTCCTTTGCCTTGAGCACTCCCTATACCCCCAACTTTCATGATCCCTAATCAATGGAAACCAATTCCATAATTAGTGGTAGTTAACTGCCAATTCACTCCTCAATCATGGGTATTAATTAGACAACTTCCTTATTTTTCTATGAAAACTGAGTGCTAACTAGGAACTTAATTTCATTATTCAAGCTAAAGACTTAATTGTCCTATTCAAGCTGAGGACTCAGTCCTAACTAACTATAGACAAAATCATTACTTCCTAATTAACTGCCAACATAGCTCCCATTCAGAGCTCAGATTAAAAAGGGGGCATTACAATTCCAACCTCTGTGAATTTGCTTACCCTCAAGCAAGACAAGGATAGGTTATACAAGATATTGACTGACTCGCAAGTAGCATCCTCCCTAGGAAACCCTTTCCATTGCACCAATAATTCAGTCCATACACAACTTTGCAATTGCTTCTCTCTAGTTCCAAGTATCTTGTTAGGCACTAAGATTAACTTTCCTTCATCATCAAGAAGTGGAGGTTCAGCTAAAGCTGACTATTTGTTATCCCACCACCCTTTTTAAATTAGTTTTTTTAAGAATGACAATATATTAATTTCTAATTTCTAGGGTTACTCTTGGAAAAAAATAGAAAAGTGGATTTTGATAAGAATCTCACATGAAAACTAGAGGTGTGGCTTTAATGATCGCATGCTTACTAAACATTTAGAAGCACAACAAAAAAACTACCAAACTAGTTGGTAATATGACTCTTCACATGCAAGACCAAAGCCTTCATTAGTTCTCAAAAGGAAAGATCATAGTGTTCAATACCCTATTTCTCTAGAGACAAAGAAAAGCCTTAAATGAAAAAGGTACATCCAAGTCATCTTTATAAATAGACTAGATACAACCTCCATTATATTACATAGAGTTGTTGAAAGTTTACATTTTAAACATTTAAAAGTATGAGCTATTGTAGTTAACATAATCATTTTTTTAATATATGTTTCATTATGAAATATCAAAAAGTGTCAACTATTACAAATCATGGAAAGAGAAATATATGTATCATGTAATGAACTATGAATGTTATTATCTTAAATGTTTTTCAATATTATATACAATTCAATATATGAGAATTACATTTCCACTTTCCATATTGCAACTAGTAATAATAATTCACCTAATTTTGAATTAGATTAGGAATAACCAAACCTAATAAACTTGCAAATTGAATCATATTGATATATTCCACCTAATGTATTCCATTGATTTCAAAAGCAATCTGCATTTGAATAACTACAAATACTTCCCCTGAAATCACTTTTACCTTAAATACATGAGGTTTATTGTTAAGCTTCTTCCCTATTATTTTTCAAGAAAAAGTTTTTTTATTAATGGTAAAATTGAGTTTTTAAAGGGTCTAATCCCTTTTACATAGTGAAACAATCTCCAAAAAGCATATATATAACAACAAAACTACAACAAGAGATGTATAGAAATAAGGTTGTACCCCAAAAGTAAACTAGCAACATCACACTATAAGGCATAATATAATTAGTACAACCACCTAAAAATAATAAAAAATAACCAACTTAAGGGGGCATTAAGTCAAACTACTCCATTGAGTTTGGAATATGAACACCATCCCTTCCCATCACCCCATTAACACAACAATCCCATCTAGTGAAACTCCCAAGATTAGAAGCCAAGAATAAATTAGAAGGGGGCAAGGGGTAAGAGGAAAGGATTTACTCATCCCTTGGCATCCTTCTCAAACCAAGGTAGGCCATGTTTGAATCCTTACAAACCTCTACTTGACCACTCACTTTGGGTTGAGGCCTACCTCCTAAGGATAGGTGACTTATGCCATCTAAAAGAGCTAAAACTGATGAAGGGGAAACTTTCGTGACACAACACTGTACAGATTGAACATGACATCGGACTAAAGTTGAGAAAACACAAACTGGACCTTCTCCCCTCAAATAATTTGTTTCCTTAGATTATTCATCCAATTCATAGAAACATGTCATGGGTATTTTGTTACAATTTGAGCACATCATTAAGGAGTCTTCATAAGAAAATTACTAAACCCATGTACCCAATTTCAAAGATAACATGATCAAAGAAGGAAGCTTCTTGCCAATGTCCATATTGAGACAAAATCTCATAAAAGGTACTTTCTTGATTTGATCACTAAATCAATAAAGTTGAGTTGCACAATTGAGTTAGTAATGCCCACAAACACTTCCTCATCTCAATATTCCAAGGGTAATCTTGTAAGCCTAACCCAAATAGGGACCTACTTAATGAATTCCCTCCTTGGATCAAATCTTGAAAACCACCATTTGAGGCATAACCCTTCACTATCAAGGAACCATGTCCCACCTGAGAGAACCAAGAAGAAACCTAAAGGTAAGGCCGAGATGACAATCTAGCCACAAATCCTCTATATTATCTAGGACTAAACTTTGAAATCATCAATATTAGGTAAATGGTACTAAAAGACTTCCCAAATAGAGAATTCTTCTACCTATTAGAAGCCCTATCAACTATGTTTTTAGTCATATTGAGAAATATAGAGGTGATAGGTATCTTCACACAAACCTTCCCAAAATTCACATCTCAATCAAAAAACATGACTAGAATAGGCCCCTTATCTTGTAGAGTAGAAACATAAGTTGAGGGCATCATAGACCTTGTAGATGCACCAACGTCAAGCACATCATCAAACTACACGAGATAAGCTCCTCCCTCAACAAAGCACAACCCTACACTTTGTTTTCCACTATAAATATTCACCTTAGACACATCTAGGTTGGCATGGCACATACAAACATGCCCAAACAACTCTGGAATAGATGCCTTCACAAGAGGAAGACCTTGCATAGAGGATGATACTACAAGGCAACTAGTCACAACAAAGGAAAGGAGAAATCTCTTATGAAGATGCCCCACCTAGATAGAGGAGGACAACACTCTAAAAGGATTTTGTTGATCAGACACTGATGAAATGTCCCACATAGACTCATGGAAAGAAAGAGAAGCAAACCACTCTTCCATAATTCATTGAGATTTTGCCCAAATATCCTAGAGGATTTTGTCCTCCTCATCCAAACGACAATTCCATTCATCCTCAAAAGTGCATCATTTTTCTCTATCTACATCCTTATCATCCTCTTCCTCACCTATAGCTTCCTACAACTTCCTACAACTTCCTACTCCTCCCCCATTCAAAACTTGGTTTCCCACTTGATGCCATATTTTGCAATAACTTTGAGTAATTCAAGAAAAATATTTTAATGGAATAATCGAAGCAACTTAACAAGTTGGGATTCTTTTGTAATATACTTCAAACTTTAGAGAACCTACTCTATATTGATAAGAGGAAATCTTATCTTCTAATGGTAATCAATGCAAGAAAAAATTCTCTTAGACTTTCATAATATACTTCACACTTGGAGAATTAGTTTTATATTGCTAATTTATTAAGGTTTATATTTTAAGTGTAGCTGTAAACAAGATAAGAAAAATTTCTATGCCCTCTTCCCTCTCAAGTTTATAGACATTCCATAATTATCATAGGCTTCTCCAATATGTCTCCCATCTTGATCTCTCTTCACTCCAGATAGAGCTATAAGGACTCTTATCCAGGTTGTTTTCTCTCTTTGTCTCCAAAACTCAATTTCAATCCATTATTTGTAACCACAATTGGGTGATAAATCTCTATACTTATTTGAGGAATGTGAATTGATTGATTGTAGAAGTTGCCTAGCATAGAATGCCTAGAGGAATTAGAAGCAAATGCAAAGCACAAAACTCCCTCATCAGTATGATAAAGTATATTTATAGGAGTTGAGAGTGCTTTTATATAAAACTATGTTGTGGATTTTAACATTAATATTTTTGATCATATTTTGTGATCCATCATCAAGATGATGAAAAACTCACATGAAAACATTGATGTTAAAAGATATTAAATACTCTTATCCACAAGCACTCTCAAACACTATTACACTCTGTCGAACTATGATATCTCTTACATTTATAGAAGTCAAGTCTGTACCAAAAGGATAAACAAAGGAAGATATTTGCAATTTGGACATGTTTTGGTTGAAGGTATCCCTTAATTTACGAAAACAGCTATCCAGCACCACAAATCGCATGCGGCATGGATAGCCACTTCCCATCCATGACCATTCCCTTAATAAATGACCCTTATTTTCTCAATCAAAACTTAAAGTGGGGCACTATGTTGATCTATGAAATGGGCTTTAAGCCTTTACTTAATTTGACTTATTATTACGCCATTGTTTTTTTACTGAAGTCAAAAGAATAAACAAAAATAATTTCTTTGACAGGTCAATGGAGAACTAGAAAGTAGAGGATATAAAAAAGATTTAAAAGAAAGATATTTACTATAAAATGTTCACAAAGATGAAAATAACTTCATAAGAAGTGAAAATTAAACAAAATAATATTAAATCAATATTAAATTAAATATATATAAATATTATAACTATTATATTATTTATATATGAATATTAAATTTAAATACTATATATTAAATACATATAAATACTAAATATCAAATACATAATAATATTTAAATTTTATAATTTATATTATATAGAAAACAATATATTTAATAATAAATATAATTATAACATAGATTTTATATAAAATAGAATTATAATTAAATAATAAATGTATATAAATATTATATATAATATAAGGAATTTAAGAAAAGAATTTTGTAGGGTGAGTTTAACATTTCCAAATAATGAGTTAGGTCTAAATAAATTTGGATAGTTTTTAATTATTGTATTTTTTTTAAAATGGACTTTATTGAATATAAATAATTATAAATCATATGTTTTAAAATTAAATAACTATTATATTAAATATTATAATTGTACATAAATATTAAATATTTATTATACATAAACATGTAAATTAAATATTATATTAAATTAAATAACAAATATATATAAATATTATATATAAAATATTTAACTAATTATAATATACAATATATCATGTATATATATATATTGAAATTAAAAAATAAATATTATATATATATATATATATATATATATATATATATATATATATATATATATATATCTATGTGTGTGTGTCATTCTATGTTTATTAGAGAGAGAGAGGTGATGTTCCCATCATCCTCTTGCAGTTGTGTTAGAACTGGGATGTAGTCCAATGTATGGACCTGTTTCAAAGTAAGCCTATGGTAGCTTCTCCTTCTCACTTCCATTTCATCATCACAATCTGCCCAATAGTCCTCAAGATGCATCCGATGCATTGGTTTCTTGTGTAGTGCCTGCATCCTACCATATGGGTCATATTACCTTGATATTGAAAAAGGCTATAAAGACATCAACTGCAATCCCCCTATTGCCTCCTTGGCACTTTCCTTGTCAGGGCACATATGCTACCCAATCATGATTGGGAACATGACATTAGGTATCTTGCCTTTCTTAATATAAGCCTCAAATGAAGGCAATATCTGCCTAGCCATCTCCATCAGGATGACCTTATCAATTGGGTATCTTGTCAACATGAGAGGTTGCCCAGTGAAACCTTCTATTCTTTTATATGTGAATGTGGGGAATTGGATGAACCAAGCCGCATGCTTGTATATTATGGCTTGAGCTTCCATGCTCAGCCTCTTTGCTCTGTCTTCTTCCATAGTCCTTACTAGATGCATGGAAAATGAATCATTCACTATCTAGTAATGTTGGAGAGACTCTCTTTGTTTCAATTGTGGGTAGTGATCCCATATGTTTACATCTCCAAAGTTACTGCCAACCCTTCCTACTATCTGCAAACCACTGAATGTCCCCCCAAATGCACATGCATAAACAACATACAAGGTCATATGGAACATATGGTCTTTCCTCCCAGATTTCTCATTCCTTCATCCAGACTGTCACTTATGATCTTGGCTCACTGGGGTTTTTCGTTAGTATTTACCACCATTCTTATTAGACCATACATCCAACATTTGGTTTTCATGTCATGCAGCGAAGCATAAATGGTCTACACTACAAGCACAATTAAAGTCACAAGAACATGAAGTCACTAAGGCCAAAGTCTAAGATGGAGGTGAAGTTGAAAGGTTAGTACAAGCATATGAGCCCATCAGGGGAGTGATAAGTGTGCTTGCAGATGAAGAGGACCTGTCCACTAATGAGGAAGATGAAGAATAAGCATGATGCAAAAGACATGATCATGTGCATGATATGCTACCAGAGGGTTGCCAACTAGCAACCTGTGCCACGTGTATACACGTTGACTTGGTCAAGGAGTAATATAGACCATTGATTTTAATTGATAAATCTTGATCCTAGGATCATTTTCTAATTACCTCATCCTCTTGTTCTATAAAAGGGAGATGGAGTGCATTTTGTATTCATTCGAAACAAAATTGAGATTAGATTGTTGAAGCATCAAGACTAATTCTCAAAGCTAATTGTAAATGTGCATCTCTTTCGTATACTTAATGAAGAAGAAGCTCTAGATTATAGACAATCTTAAACTTTGAGTAGTCTATGAATTAATTCTTGACTTGTGCTTTGATTTGTTGCATCCCTTGGAGTGCATTTCATGTTGTACATGTTGCTTTCATTCCTTTTCCATCGAAGTTAGCATCAATCATATCAAGATGTGGAACATCCTAGTGAACATATGGTTTGATTTCCTTCTCTTCATGACAGTATTAGGAATGTATATGGATCAATAGCTAAAGATTCACTCATTTTAGTAAAGATTTAGCAAGCATTCATTCAAATTTGTTTGATTTCATTTAAAATCACTATCACAATTGCAAATTCATTAAGAATCCTAAGCAAATACAGTAAAATATGTTGATATCCTGTAGGTAATTGAAAATTCATAGCATATTTGAGTCAAATAGCATGTTGAAATGATAAATCTCATGAAAGCAAACATAAATAATGATAATAATCATGTAAATATGTGCTAACAAGGAGATCATTTAAGTGAATTTATAGTGAAGAGGTAAAATCTAGCTTATGCCAGTTGTTGAATAGAAGAATTAATCAAACTTAGAAAATATCCTCATCTATTTAAGTACAGTAATCTTACCCTTGTTTCTTGAAAGATTTATAGAAAACAAGGAAAATTTAGGATGTCCAGACATGAGTTCTTGGAATTACAAATGTAAAGCCCTTTAAATGGAAAACAACAAGGCACATCAAACTAGTGAGCAACATCAGTAGATTATGAACTAATCCACAGAGACTTGGGATCATGAATTCTTTGAATTCATCACATATTTCAAGATGATAAAGGTTTGATTTGCATTTCTTTATCTATGTTTGTTTATGCCTAACATCATAACCAACATAAATAGAGCATCATGACTGGGTGGTTTATGTGCCCTAACAAGGAAAGTGCCAAGGAGGCAATAGGGGGATTGCAGTTGATGTCTTTACAACCTTTTTCACTATCTAGGAAATATGATCCATATGGTAGGATGCAGGCACTACACAAGAAACCAATGCATCATATGCATCTTGAGGACTATTGGGCAGATTGTGATGATGAAATGGAAGTGAGAAGGAGAAGCTACCAAAGGCTTACTCTGAAATAGATCCATACATTGGATTACATCCCAATTCTAACACAATTACATGAGGATGATGGGAACATCATGTCTCAGCAATATGAGAACAAGAAGATATACAATGAAACAATATCATCCCCTGACTGGAATCACCTAGAAGAGAAATCATTAGAGCAGATAACATAGAAGGTTATGCTATTAAACAAAGACTGGGTAGATGCCAAAGTTACAAAAATGAAGAAAAGGGGGGTAGCTCTCACTATTGATAAGAAGAGGAAGAGATAAGAATTGATAGATGAAGAATATGATGATCTCCTTAAGGAAAAGAGGGCATCTAAAGGTGACAGGGAACAATAAAAATCCAAGAAGGGAAACCAAGTGGTTGGTGTAAGAATCATTCACAATCCTCAACCTAAGGAGGATCTAGCCTCAACTTTTGTTGTCACCACATCTCATGCACCCACAGAGCAGCAAAAGCCAATTTGAAAACCTGGTCCTACTTATGAGTTTGAAGAGGAAAGCACAAATGATGATGACCTCTTGATAAGTAGAAAGAAAAAGAAAACCCAGGAGACACCTCAAAAGAAGCAAACATTTGCAATGAGGGGGACAATAGAAAAGAATCCCACCATCATACTGAAAGGAAAGGGTGGTGAAGGTATTAAGAGAACTTTGCAGCATGAGGTGCCTATTCCTGCCATAGTACATTTTAAGACTGAACTAGCAGAAGAGCAAAGGAAGGAGACACATAATAAAGGAAGTGATCAGTCTTTTCCATTGGATAACACTGTGGATTTATCAGGTGATGATGTAGTAAATGAAATGTCTACTAGGTCTATGGAGACACTAGTAAAGAACACAAAGATGACCCCTCACGGCAACTTCATAGTGCAAAAGGAGGTTGAAGAAGAAGAGATAATAGAGGGTAATCCTAAAATTGTAGCTCAACAAATTGATTTAGTAGGATTAGTGGATCAAATTACCAGCCCAACAACCATAGACTTGACATATTAGAGTGAGGAGGACCAAAGTAAGGAAAAGGACCTACCTCTGAAACAAAGGAAACTATAAGTCAAAGTACAGATGGAGGAAGAAGAGATGCCTAATTAGAATGATGGTTAGGATGATGAACAATTACCTTAGAGGGAAGTAGATAGAGTAAAGATAAATGAACCCCAAGATGCTAGAAAGGTAGATATATCAAAAGATGGGGAACAAGGCCCTCAGGTAAGTGATGATCAAGAAAAGAAAGAAAATGTGAATAAAGAAAGTCAGAAAGATCATCAAGGTATGATAGAGTAGAACAATCCTAGTCCTCATGAAGATCCACCACCACCACAGGATGAGCAGGAGAAGAATGAAGAGGTAATATCAGATGTCCCTACACTTGAGGATGAGCATGATGAGGAGGTGCTCAATGAACAAGAAAAGGAGCAATCACCACTAAGGGTGGAATAAAACGCAGAATCACAAGATGTTCACATTGAACATACAAACCAACAAGAGTCTATAGATGAGGTGCTATATTGGCTGCAACAAGAGGTACAAGCACATTCCCCTAGTGTTGCATCAGATTTTGATATTGCTTCATTATTTTCGGCCAATAGAGCTAAGCCAAGGAGAAGGGTTAGGGCCACATTAGCAATAAAGAGAGATCAGACAACAGGTAGGAGGACAACTGAAGTAGCTATACCTGTGGTAGACAAAGCCAAAGGAGAGATAAGTTTTGGTGAGTTTCAAATGACCACTATTGACTTGGGCTTTGCTATAGAGCAACAAGAAGGCCAAGAGGCCAAAGATATAATTGATTCTTTATTAAAAAGTGTAGTGAGGGAGAAGAATAAAAAAAAGGTGCACAAAGAGCACATTGCTCAATTGTATACATTCATAAAGGGATTGATAGATCCAACTAATATGGTAGTTAGCACATCCGTCCCACTAACTATCATATCACAAGATGAAGTGACAGGACTGGATATTATGAAACACAAAGTACATATGATGGACAATTGGTTCATTCAATTCATCATGGAGGCAGAGAGAGTAATAAAGACCTCTCTCAATAATTGGTACTTGCTCAGCACATTGAAGAGCAAGGTGGATAAACTATAAAAAGAAGTAGGGTAGAGATCAATGAAGATAGAGAAACATCTAACTGACTTATCAGAAATGAAGTGCATAGATGCCAATGTCCTGGTATATAACAAGGTGTTGAATAACTAGACATCAAACATGTTAGGCATTTGGTATGAAGATACAATATTTGAGAGTGATATCCTTAGGAAGTGCAATGCAAAGCTTAGGGATATTAGTGTTAGATTGCACAAGCTCTTATCTAATGAAGTAGAAATCTTAGAGGCTCTTGAAGAAAAGGTGGAAGGAAAGATTGAAAATCAAGATGTAGACTTTACAGTTAAGGCCTTTCAAGACAATTTCAAGCTTGCTGGAGATGACCCCCTAAATCATTTATCAGAAGATATGGTCAACAAGGCCATGAGGATGAAGGCAAAAGTGGAAAAATATAATGAAATGTTGAATAGTAGAAAGAATAAATGGTCTGCATTACAAGCACAATTAAAGTCACAAGAACGTGCAGTCACTAAGGCCAAAGTCCAAGATGGAGGTGAAGTTGAAAGGATAGTACAAGCATATGAACCCATCAGGGGAGTGATAAATGTGCCTGCAGATGAAGAGGATCTGTCCACTGATGATGAAGATGAAGAATAAGCATGATGCAAAAGACATGATCATGTGCATGATATGCTACCAAAGGGTTGCCAACTGGCAACTTGTGCCACATGTATGCCCGTTGACTTGGTCAAGGAGTAATATAGACCATTGATCTTAATTGATAAATCTTGATCCTAGGATCATTTTGTAACCACCTCCTCCTCTTGTTCTATAAAAGGGAGATGAAGTGAATTTTGTAATCATTTGAAACTTAATTGAGATTAGATTGTTGAAGCATCAGGACTAATTCTCAAAGCTAATTGTAAATTTACATCTCTTTCATATACTTAATGAAGAAGAAGCTCTAGATTACATACAATCGTAAACTTTGAGTAGTTTGTGAATGGATTCTTGACTTGTACTTTGATTTGTTTCTTCCCTTGGAGTGTTCATGTTGTGCATGTTGCTTTCATTCCTTTTCCATCAAAGTTAGCATCAGTCATATCAAGTTGTGGAACATCTTGGTGAACATATGGTTTGATTTCCTTCTCTTCATGACAGTATCAGGAATGTATATGGATCAATAGCTAAAGATTCACTCATTTTAGTAAAGATTTAGCAAAGATTCATTCAAATTTATTTGATTTCATTTAAAATCACTATCACAATTACAAATTCACTGAAAATCCTAAGCAAATATAGTAAAATATGATGATATCCCATAGGTAATTGAATAATCATAGCATATTTGAGTCAAATAGCATGTTGAAATGATAAATATCATGCAAGCAAACATAAATAATGATAATAATCATGTAAATATCTGCCTATAAGCACATCATTTAAGTGAATTTATAGTGCAGAGGTAAAATCAAGCTTATGCCAGTTGTTGAACAGAAGAATTGATCAAACTTAGAAAATATCCTCATCATCTATTTAAGTACAGTAACCTTAACCTTGTTTGTTGAAAGACTTACAGAAAGCAGGTAAAATTCAGGATGTCCAAACATCAGTTCTTGGAATTACAAATGTAAGGCCCCTTAAATGGAAATCAACAAGGCACATCAAACCAGTGAGCAACAATAGTAGATTATGAACTAATCCATGGAGACTTGGGATCATGAATTCTTTAAATTCATCATATCTTTCAAGATGATAAGGTTTGATTTGTATTTCTTTATCTATGTTTGTTTATGCCTAACATCATAACCAACATAAATTGGCACTAGAAGGAGGGCCTGACAGTTTTCTAGTCCCTGAATCAGTCGCTTGGACATCATCTCTATGTTTACACAAGGTGATCTTGTCAAAATTCATAAGAATTGGTTAAAATTTAGGTATTTGTACAAAGTTTCACTTGTTTCAGGTTGATTTAAGAATTCTGATCATAAATATCTTAGTCTTGTGCATGAACACTTTGATCTTTGTAGTCAACTGTTTAAGTTTCTCAAATATCCTGTAGTATTCTATCCTCATGAATAGATGACCTGATATTTGCAATCAGAAATTCAAGTCTGTGTTCTTATTTGCATTTTGTGCAAATATTGTGCAAATATCTAGTTACTATAGATTTTTGATCCTAAATATCCACCTTAGAGGATCACATCCCTTGATATTTGCAAAGATCAAACCAAAATATTCACATTCTATCTTAAGTTGTAGAATCCTGGATCACAGGCCTAATACCAGGTCCAGATCTCTTAGACTCTTTGAAGAATTACCTATTTGTGGACTTAGACCCTATACAACTGATATTCATCATACTCCTATGTCTAGTGCATTGGCATCTTCATCCAGACATACTGTAACACTTCTAGTGTCCCCAGCTATATCTCAGAAACCTCCAGGATCTCCAATTATACCTCAAGTGCATCAAGCACTAGCCACCATGTCTTTCTTTGCAACTTAGTCACCACTTCAATTTATGACATACCATCCTATACCTAAAAACCCTGACAAAATATGTCCAAAGTATCACCCTTATCATGATGCAGAAGATCATATTAGAACCTATAAGGAAGCCTACTTTAGAGAAAGAATAGAGTATGAGGATGTTGTGTGCAGACTGTTTCCTTACTCCTTGGGAGAAGAAGCTTACAGTTGGTACATCAGTCTCACTGAATCAACCATCTGTACCTGGGATGCCTTAGAGAAAGCCTTCATATGAAGATTTAAAATACTAGTAGATCCAACCATCACTTATCACATGTTTGCCACAATCAAGAGAGGTGAAGGAGAAATGATATCTAAGTTCAATGTTAGGTTTCAGAAAATGTATTCCAAGCTAGTTGCTCCATATAATGTAGCTGATGAGGTAGCCAAATCCATATACTATTTATCTTTAGATCCCTTGACATCCATGTACATTAGAAGAACACATCCATCTATCACTTCACTAGCAGGTACTTTTGAAGAAGCCATTAAAGTCAATCAACAGTTAACACCAGGCTTTACACCTAATGTTGGATATCTTGCATATCCAATGCAACCACTAGGTAATGGAGTCATGATACCTCTAGCCATCATGCCTAGTCACTTGTAGGTACCTCCACTTAGTATTATGCCTCCTCCAAATGGAAATGGCCAGATGATACCTCATCCTAGACAAATTGGTGCAGGAGCACCAAGACATCAGGGTTTTATTTGATCTTCAAGTTGTTTATTTTGTTTAATGAGGTCCTTGAGACCATTCAATGTTGTAATTAGGCTTGGAAGCCATGTTTGTAATGGACTATGTCCAAATAACTAGAGTCTACTATGGTTATGTTATTAGTCCTAGGTAGGACAATCTTGTAGTTATAGGTTAGTCATTTATGCTTTAATGTTTGTCATAGGTAGTCATTTAAAGTCTTCATGTTGCAAGCCTTTTAAGGCATGTCTTGGATTTGGAGGTTTGTTAGGAACCTTGCCAAAGGATAACCAAGTGTCAAAAGAGCATTTGAAACCATGAAAAATAGTGATTACAGTCCAAAATAGAAGGTGGACAGTTACTAAAATAATAGTTTTATAGAACAACAGTTAGAAAGCAAGAAGCTCGATGATGGGGTAGTTATCTTGGACCCCCAATGAATCCAAGAATTGTAGAAGGCTATTTGAAGCCAAAGATGATTCATTGTATGCAGACCATTCAGAGGATTAGGAAAAAATGATAAAAAGAAGACTATTTTTTCTATTTTTCTGCTTTTCTAGTTTTTAGTCGCTATTTTCTATTGTACTGTACTCCTGTATAGAATAGTCATGGTCTCAATTCATGTTGTATGTGTAGAGGGGGGAGATGACTCTCAAATACAATTAGTTTGAAGTCTTGATAGTAGATAATAGTAGAGATATTCATGTTTTCCCAAAATTGCTTTGTGGTGACTATTTTCTGAATTTGCACATTGCAACAGTCCGTACCTTTCAGTTGTACGACACTGTCATGAAACCTAAGTGGTTTGGAAATAAAGTGCAGTGAAGTATCTTTCATTTGAGATTAGTTTTAGCCTATGATACTGAAGGGGATGCAAAGTATAAGTGTTTGACCTGAGACTGCCCATTGTGAAATTCTGATTTTTTGAAGAGGAAGACCATTACAGGCCGTATAGTACAAAGGTACAGGACTGTCATTAATCTCTCATGTTGTGATCAATAAGATTGAGATGTTAGCTTTCTTTTGAAGTTGTTTTGAGGCTTTGAAACTCATATAGGAGGAAGTAATAAGGATTTCCTTAGAATTTGGCTTGATAAAACCCTAGCTTAGGTTTTGGTTGAACTCCTCACTTTTACCATCATTTTATTGACACAAGACCTCACCAGTCAATGGAAGGGGATGTGAAATAGTTTGTCCATAGCCTTGTGAAGGTTGCAGGGGTAGGAGATTGGGTATGGTGAGTGTGGGCATGTGAAAAGACCCCTGTAGAATCATGGTTAGGAGTTGAGAGGAGGACAATAGTAAATAGGTAAGTTGATGAGTTATTGCTTTGTCTATGAAGGCATTAGAGTGAATGCATGTTATAGGTTTGGAATATTACAATGAGATTGGGTTGGTGTAGAGGGAGATAATCCCTAGGAGGACATGGTGACTATTTTTACAAGGGTGCAATGGTGTGGTGACAGTTTAGGAGACTGCTGTCCTGTAGACCCTATATAATGGGTTGAATAGAAGTTTAGATGAAGTCTTGGTTGGTGAGAGGAATCCTAAGGTCCCTCACTTTGGTTTATGAACAAGTGTAGTTATGAATAAGAATCTTGCCTTATGTGAAGGTTGATCTCGGTCAAAAAGGAAAACTGTGAACTTTGAGAGAATGGTTCCATTGAAGTTCTGAATCATGAAATTGCTGACCTAGATGCTCTGCATCATTTTTGGTATTTGAAGTTATGAATCATGAAATTGCTGACCTAGATGCTCTTTCTACTCCCATCAATGGAGTACTCTTTAGGCTGCAACATCAAGTGCTTCTTCAGTCAGGTCTCCATCTCTCCCACTGCTTCACAACAAACCAACTCACCAAACCATTCATCTCACCCAACAACAGATCTTGGTGATGCACCTACCACTCTCTCCTCAGTGGTTTCTCTTTGCATCCTTCTCTAGCCAAATCTCTATTGGAGAATGGTCATGACAGACCTCATCTTGTCTGCCCACACATACAATCTCAGGAAACATCCTTCTACAGCTAGATGGATAAGCACCTGCAACCAAACAACTTAGCAACAAAAACAAAGGTCACCAACAAACTCTTCATCTTTACCTGCCTTCTCAGTGACAAAAAAAAATACAACATTTCCTCCCAGAGCTTTTGCTAGCTCTGATACCAAAAATGATGCAGAGCATCTAGGTCAGCAATTTCATGATTCAGAACTTTAATGGAACCATTCTCTCAAAGTTCACAATTTTCCTTTTTGACAGAGATCAACCTTCACATAAGGCAGGATTCTTATTCATAACTACACTTGTTCATAAATCAAAGTGAGGGACTTCATGATTCCTCTCACCAACCAAGACTTCATCTAAACTTCTATTCAACCCACTATATAGGGTCTGCAAGACAGTAGTCTTCTAGACTATCACCACACCATTGCACCCTTGTAAAAATAGTCACCATGTCCTCCTAGGGATGATCTCCCTCTACAACAACCCAATCTCATTGTAATATTCCAAACCTATAACATGCATTCACTCTAATGCCTTCATAGACAAAGCAATAACTCATCAACTTACCTATTTGCTATTGTCCTCCTCTCAACTCCTAACCATGATTTTGTAGGGGTCTTGTCACATGCCCACACTCACCATACCCAATCTCCTGCCCTTGAAACCTTCACAAGGCTATGGAAAAACTATTTCACATCCCCTTCCATTGACTGGTGAGGTCTTATGTCAATAAAATGATGGTAAAAGTGAGGAGTTCAACCAAAACCTAAGCTAGGGTTTTATCAAGCCAAATTCTAAGGAAATCCTTATTACTTCCTCCTATATGAGTTTCCAAGCCTTAAAAAAACTTCAAAATAAAGCTCTCAATCTTATTGATCACAACATGAGAGATTAATGACAGTCCCATACCTTTGTACTGTACGGCCTGTAATGGTGTTCCTCTTCAGAAAATCATAATTTCACAATGGGCAGTCTCAGGTCAAACACTTATAATTTACATCCCCTTCAGTATCATAGGCTAAAACTAATCTCAAATGAAAGATAATTCACTGCACTTTATTTCCAAACCACTTAGGTTTCATGACAGTGCCGTACAACTAAAAGGTACAGACTGTTGTAATGTGCAAATTCAGAAAACAGTCACCACAAAGTAGTTTTGGGAAAACATGAATATCTCTACTATTATCTACTATCAAGACTTCAAACTAATTGTATTTGAGAGTCATCTCCCCCCTCTACACATGCAACATGAATTGAGACCATGACTATTCCTACAGAAGTACAGTACGGTAGAAAATAGTGACTAAAAACTGGAAAAGTAGAAAAACAGAAAAAATAGTCTTCTTTTTATCATTTTTTACTAATCCTCCGAATGGTCTGCATACAATGAATCATCTTTGGCTTCAAATAGTCTTCTACAATGCTTGGAGTCATTGGGGGTCCAAGATAACTACCCCATCATCGGGCTTCTTCTTGCTTTCTAACTACTGTTCTATAAAACTGTTATTGTAGTAACTGTCCACCTTCTATTTTGGACTGTAATCACTATTTTTCATGGTTTCAAATGCTCTTTTGACACTTGGTTATCCTTTGGAAAGGTTCCTAACAAACCTCCAAATCCAATACATGCCTTAAAAGTCTTGCAACATGAAGACTTTAAATGACTACCTATGACAAACATTAAAACATAAATGACTAACCTATAACTACAAGACTGTCCTACCTAGGACTAATAACATAACCATAGTAGACTCTAGTTATTTGGACATAGTCTGTTACAAACATGGCTTCCAAGCCTCATTACAACATTGAATGGTCTCAAGGACCTCATTAAACAAAATAAACAACTTGAAGATCAAATAAAACCTTGATGTCTTGGTGCTCCTGCACCACAAATAGCTCAGGATGCAAGGCAAAACAATAATGGTAGTTCCTTCTTCAAACCTTAGCAAGAAAATGTAGTAGCTAAGGTTCAGGAAGAAAACAATGACATTAAAGAAATATCTGTACAATTAAGAAAGTTGACCACTGAGATTACACACATGAGAAGCCAAAACTTCTATTCTCAACCAAATCAGAACAGAGGATATCCTGATAGAGGATATGGAAACAATAATGATAGATCTGGATATCCTGACAAAGGATATAACAATGAAAGAAATTTCAACAATACTACTCCCAGGCCACCTAGAACATGGAACACTAGGCCAAACAATGGTTCATTACCATAACCATTGGATAATCTGCCTCCTAATGAACCTAAACAAACAATAGGGTGAACCTAGCAGAAATTGCACTCACTAATTGGTGCAGGATGTACAATACTAACACACATGCAGAGCTAGATTGTCCCCAATTTAAAATAACAGCTAGTATCTTCTAGGCTAAAGTGTATAATATTGTAGGAGATCTTCCTCATCCTGAAGGGAATGAGATTGTTCCTTTAGGATATGACTCTACCCTAATGTTAGAAAGTTCAACAAGTCATCAGCATCATCACATGATTTCCATTCATGAGAATTACACATTACCATGTGAGGAGTCTGCCTTAGCATTTGAGACAAATTATGTGTTTCCCTTTGAGGATGAAAATGAACTAGAGCCAAAACATGAAAAATTTTGTGTTTATCAACAACAATATTAGGGTAGACATAATTACAATCTCAGGAGTAATCCTAATAGACCATCTGGTCCTTTGACCACTGTCATCAATTCATCCCAACAATTTTAACACTCCACTGGATCCCAAAGCTAGTAATAATCATGGTCCTCTCAAGGTTAGTACTTAGTACTTTATACCCTAGAATACAGTGTCAAAAGCCATCAGTCAGTTGCCTGAATCTAACAAACTAGTCACCTAGGGATGCTCTTTGGACATTGAAGACTCCACTATACATGCTTCAGTGGCTTTCCATAACTTGATCAACATCCTAAGAACCTCATATCACGACAAATCACATTGAGATATCTCCAAACCTATCATGACTTATACCATCATTCTGAGGCACTAGAAATTGTTCCTCTTAAGATAAACCTCTTGTGAAAATGCCTTTCTCCATGCCATAACCTGGAACAACATGAAAACCCTAGAGGAGACATGAAAACCCTAAAGAGAAGGACTCAAAACAAGAGAAGACCTAACCATAGACCTAAACCTCTACTCAAGACTCAATCTCTCTCTGAAAACCACCATCAAGAACATGGTTTAGGTTTTAAAAAATATTCCCTGCAGCATGTATGTGCCTTTTGACAATATTAAGGAAATCTTTGCACCTTTTCTTCATTTGACCTTCTAAAACATGCATGACTACATAGAAAAATGAGAGTTATTTGATATTTGAATACGTTAGAAATATGAGTTTTTTTATTGTTAAAGGTGTAATAGAAAATTGGATTATTTTATATCGATGAAATGATTCAATGAAGGATAAATTACCTTATAAACCAACTTTGAAACCTCAAAATAGGACATTGAAATGAGAGGCACTCCTAAAAAACCTATTTTTTCTTATTTGGACTACAAAATACAAATGAGTAACACCTCCATCAGATACCCAAGGTTTCTTGAAAAGTGAGTCCCTCACTTTCCTAGGGCTAGAGAAAAACCAATGTGGTCTACCTCATCCTAAGAAATCCATGATGAACCCTCCACATGTCTTCCTTTCCACTTAACCCGATACTCCTTGTACTGACTGTTTCTAGTGCTATGCCCAACTTTACTATCTAAAATCTACTCTATCTTCTCATATTGTTGATGCAACATCTGATCCTTCTAGAAAACTTCCATGGTATCATCACTAGGTTGGCCTTCATGATACTGATAAAGATCTACAATATTGAATATGGGTGATATGCCAAGTGCTTCTAGAAATTCCACTTCATATACATTTCCTGAATCAAACTTCTTGAGAATCTTACATGGTCTAAACTTTGTCATCTTCAACTTGTTATATGTTCCTACTAGAAATCTTTCCTTTTTGAGCTATACCATGACTTCATCCCCAACAACAAATTCCTTATGTCTCTACTTCTCATCTACTCGCTCTTTATACTTGTTGTTCATCTCTTCCAAATGATTTTGGACCTAAATGTGTACTACTCCCATGTATTTTGGAAACGCTTCTACTTCCACACTCCTTTTGTTCTCCCTGCTTATGTCTCTAAGTTCTACAACTCCTCTGGGTTGTAATCTAGTCACAATTCCAAATGGTGTCTTCCCTATGCTTCTATTTACTAAGATTTTGTATGCAAACTCTAATTGTAGTAGAATTATGTCCCAATTTCCTACCTTGTCTCCTACCAAACATATTAACAAGTTACCCAAACTCCTATTTACCACTTCTATTTGTCCATTTGTCTATGGGTGATATTCTAAACTAAATTTTAGGTTTGTCTTCATCTTCTTGCATAATGTCCTCCAGAAATATCCTATGAAGTTCATATCCCTATTTGAAACTATACTTCATATCAATCCATGCAATCTCATAATCTCCCTAAAAAATAGGTCAGCAACATTCACAACATCATGTATCTTCTTACAAGGAATGAAATGCGCCATCTTGGAAAATCTGTCCACTACTACAAATATTGAATCATGTCCCCTTTGTGTTCTTGGTAACCCTCTATGAAATCCATGCTGATATCTTCCCAAGGTCTCTCTAGTACTGTCAAAGGTTTATACAATCTAGTATTATGACTACTCCCTTTTGCAACCTGACAAATTCTACAACCATGAACAAACTTCCTTACATCCTTATAAATATGTGGCCAAAAGTAATGTTCATTTAACAAAGCCACTATCTTATCAATACCAAAATGTCCTGCTAATCCACCACTATGTTTCTTCTTGATCAAGTTCTCCCTCATTGAACTTTGTGGAATGCACAGCTAACTCCCTTTGAACAACATATCCTACTAAATGAAGTAATCCAACCAATTTCTTCTATTTTCTACAACTAGTTCTCTACATGCTTTCCAAGCTTCAACAAAATCTAAGTCATCATCATACAAGTGTTTCAACTCTTCAAATCCCATTACTTCTATCTGCATTTCTGTCAACAAGTTTCTTCTTCTACTCAATTCATCTACAACTTTGTTTGACTTTCCACTTCAGTGCTTCAACACAAATCTATAACTATACATGAACTCAACCCATCTAATGTGTCTCTAATTCAACTTACCCTGATTGTTCAAATACTACAAAGCTTGATGGTCAGTGTACAATACAAACTCCTTTGGAAAAAAATAATGTCTCCACTTTTTCAAGGCTCAAATTATGGCATAGAACTTCTGATCATATACTGAATATCTCTTCCTTGAATCATTCAACTTCTCATTGGAATATGTTAATGGCCTCCCTTCTTGGCTTAACATTGCTCCTATTGCATTCCCACTAGCATCACAATCAACCTAAAATACTTTCTCAAAATTAGGTAACGCTAACACTGGCTACTCTATTACTTTTTGTGCTCCTGATGTCCACTTATATTCCTTCCAGTCTCCTCTCATTGCCTCTGTCATTGGTGTGCAAATGGTACTAAAATTCATGATGAACTTCATATAGAAACTTGCCAATCCATGAAAAGATCTTACCTCCCCAATATTCATAGGTGTTGGCCATTCTACAATTGCTCTTACCTTTTTTGGATCCATCTTCAATCCTTCTGTAGAAATGACAAATCCCAAATATACTATTTCTATCTTCATGAAACTACATTTCTTGATGTTTATCAGCAATTTCTCTTCTCTCATCCTCTGAAATACTTGTCTGATATGTAGCAAATGTTCTTCTTTGGTCCTACTAAAAATTAAAATATCATCCAGGTAGACAATAACAAACCTACCAAAAAATTCTTTAGTACCTCATTAATCAGTCTCATGAATGGGCTTTGGTCAATTAGTTAATCCAAAAGGCATGACTAACCACTCATACAATCCTTCATTTGCCTTGAATGTGGTTTTCTATTCATCCCCTTCTCTAATTCTGATTTGATGGTATCCACTCTTTAGGTCAATCTTTGTGAAATATTTTGCTCTTCTCAAAAAATCCATAATGTCTCCATCCTTAGCAATGGAAATCTATACTTAACTGTGATCTCATTGATATCTCTAGAGTCTATACACATCCTCCATTCTCCATATTTCTTTGGTACTGGTATTACAAGTACCACACATGGTCTTAAGCTTTCTCTAATCAACCCTTTCATCAACAGCTCCTATATCTATCAATTTAACTCTACATTTTCTATTGGTGTCATCCTATGCATTGCTTTGTTTGGTAAACTAGCTCCAGGTATGAGATCCATATGATGACTGATACTCTAGACTAGTGGTAGTCCTTCTAGCACATTTTTTGATACAATATCTTTGTTGCAAGTATGAGGATAACCAGTGTTGTCATTGATGTCAACATACTCATATTGCATTAACGAGAAAGATTGGATGAGCTATGTGCTGAGGATATTGAGAAAATTAGCCTCAATTAGGAACAGTGAAGAACAGTGATGACATTAAGGTAAAAGTCCAAGATAAGACGAATATTAGAGGATGCAGTTTAAAGGGTTTTCAAATATGAGTCTTGAGATGCTCCAATCTAGTAGAACCGGTTCCAGCAGATGTTCAGTGGTGACAGAGTGCCACAGATTGGTTCGGTGAGCTCCGGAATTACGTTATCTCATTCTGCGGATTGGAGGGAGTGTTGTAGAAAGTAGTATGAAGTGACAACTAGATTTATTCATGGTCTGGAGGTCCAAAAGCACCTTTTTTAGTGCAACAGTGGTGATAGACTATGTTCTTGAAGTTTCGAATGAAGAAGAGAAGAATTCCAGTAAGCTGATAAAGTGCGGATGTTATTGGTGACTCAGGAAAGGTTTTGGTGATCTATGGATCATGTACAATTCTTATTGGCGGTCCACATTGAAGTTGGAGTTTGTATTTGAAGAATTACCACCAGGTATTGGTGTTCTTCTTGAGACTGGCCGACTGGATGTGTTACACGTCTTGCGAATGATCTTATAGGTGTTTGCCGACTTAGATGATTGTTCCTAAGTCGATGCCTTGTATAAATAAGGGATTGTGAATTCATTTTTAAGTGTGTCTTGGAGCAAATGAGTGGGGTATAGCGAAGAGAAGTGCAAAAGGCAAAGCAGGAGTTTTTGGGCTTAAATGGAACTGATCCAGGCATGGTAAAGATGTCAATCTCCAATTCAAGTTTGTAATACTTGTTACTTTGTAGACAATGTGTCTCTTGTAGGCAGTGTGCCTCTTGTGAGCAGTGTGCTCAGGCAGTGAGCCCTAATTGGCATGTGCCATCTATTTTTCTTATTCTTTTAACAGAGAATAATCCTTGGGTTAATCACCTGTGGTTTTTCCCTTGACCGGGTTTCCACGTCAAAATCTTGGTGTCTCATGTGTTGATGTGTATCTGCTCTGGTGTTTATGCTTTATGCTTTCATGAATGATTAATTGATATACTATTAAATAACAAAGAGGATTTAAGTGTTTGAATTACAAGCAAGTTTTGGACAACTCATTCACCCCCCCTCTCAATTATCTATCCTGAATCCAACAACTGGTATCAGAGCCAAGTTCCTCTGAAGGAGCTTAACCGCTTGAGGTGATCCAGGATGTCGTCATACAAGAAGGGTAGTCTAAAGTTTGATGAAACCAACTTCTCTCTTTGGAAAGGTCACATGAAATGTCACTTGGAGTGTATGGGAAAGGCGTACTTGTCCATGGTCACAAAAGCATATGTACCTCCATAGGGTGGTCCAACAACTCTAAATAAAATCACAGATGCTGAAAACAATCTGTGGACCAAAGAGGCTCTTCTAAGCACATTGACTGACTTAGAACTCTCAAATATTATTGACCTACCAACTGCCTATGAGATCTAGATTAAACTGGAACTTCTACATGAAGGAGATGAGTATGTTAAGAGTGCAAGGTTGCAGAGTCTCAAAGGGAAATTTGAAAGACTCAAGATGAGAGATGATGAAAATATTACTACCTTTATGCCAAGAGTAAATGAGCTGGTGTGTGGAATTAGGAATGCTGGTGGTGTTTTGGATGAAAATGAGATTGTTGGCAAAATTCTCAGATCCCTTCCTGCTGTCTACAAAATCAAGGTTGCTGCCATTGATGAATTCAAAGCCCATACAACTATCACAAGAGACCAATTGGCTGGCAAACTGGCTACATTTGAAATGATCGAGTTTGGAGATGACCCCCCCAAAATTGAATCTGCTTTCAAAGCCAATGCCTTTGTGAAAGGTAAACAAAGATTTGATCTGGGAGAAAACTCTTCAAGGAAGCTATCATGGTATGATCAAGCAAGAAGAAACTTAGAAGAGGAAGAAGGAGAAACAGCTCAACTTGAAGCCCTCATTGCAAAGAGACTACCAAGAGGATCTAGTAAGTATGAAGGAAAATTACCCTTTAAGTGCTTCAACTGCAATAAGATCGGTCATTTTGCCTCAAGACGTCTGGAAAGATCTACAAGGTCAAATTCTAATAGACAAAGGTTCCAAAAGAATTGTTATTATGTTCATGAAGATGATGATAATGAAGGAGTAATAGATGATGAATCAGAAATAGGAAACAAATCTAGAAATGAATGGGTGTTTATTGCCATCAAGGAAGAAGATCCAATATCCTCTGAATCTGTCAATCATAAGGTTGTAGAAAGAGCTTTGGCTGCCCAAGTTAAAGAAAAAGATTATTGGGTTATTGACAGTGGATGCTCTCACCATATGACAGGTGACAAAAACAAGTTCCTAGACTTGGAAAGGTATGAAAGAGGAATGGTAAAGTTTGGTGATAATTCTGCTGGTAGAATCAGAGGAAGGGGAACTATTTCTTTTGATGGAAAAAGCAAAACTAGTAACGTACTATATGTTGAAGGATTGAAGCACAATCTTCTCAGTGTTGGATAGTTGGTGGACAAAGGTTATGATCTCCAGTTCAAGAATGAAAGATGCAGGATCTTTGAGAGCTCCGAAACTGAGATTACATCTGGTACTCAAAAAAAAGGTAATATATTCCATCTAGTTGCGTCTAATAAAAGTTGTCTATTTGTTCAAGTTGATCAGAGTTGGTTATGGCATAGAAGGTTGTGTCATGTAAATTTTGATAACATCATCAAGATAAGCAATACTCAGGCTGTAAGAGATCTTCCAAAATTGGTGAAACCTACAAATAGTTTGTGTAAAGAATGTCAGCTAGGTAAACAGAGCAAAGTCTCATTCAAAAGCAAGGATCAGTCCTCTACCAGATTATTGGAATTAATTCATACTTATCTATGTGGTCCAACGAGAATCAAGCGTATGTAAGGTGATAGATATTTCATGTTATTGATTGATGACCATTCCTGGATCATGTGGGTTACCTTTCTGAAAGAGAAATCAGAAGCTTTTGAGAAGTTCAAAATCTTCAAGGCTATGGTAGAGAATCAAACCGGATTAAAACTGAAATGTCTGAGGTCTGACAAAGGTGGTGAATTCACATCTGGTGAATTCATAGACTTTTTTGAGAAGCATGGCATAAAGAGACAGTTATCTGCTCCTAGGACTCCACAACAGAATGGAGTAGTAGAGAGAAAGAACCGGACCATCCAGGAAGCATCCAGGACAATGATGATGGAAGCAAATGTTCCCTAGATGTTTTGGAGAGAAGTTGTTAGCACTGCAGTCTATACTCTCAATCGAGTTCAAATCAGAAGCAATATCGGTAAACTCCTTATGAACTTTGGTTTGGTATAACTCCTACTGTGAGATATTTTAGAGTATTTGGTAGAAAATGTTACATTAAAAGAGATGAAGATCTAGGAAAGTTTGATGCTAGAAGTGATGAAGGAATTTTCTTGGGTTACTCCACTCAAAGCAAAGCATACCGATGTTACAATAAGAGATTGAGAAAGATGATAGAAAGTACAAATGTGAAGGTTGATGAAGGAATTGAGAAGCCCTCAAGGTCTTATGAATATGATGAAGATGATCAAAATGATTCTTCGGTTCAAGGAGCTCAATCCTCCTCTGAAAGTCAGATTTAGACTAATCCAGTAAATCAGGAAGAAGAGGTTGGTCTGAATGAGCCTGATCAAGAAATAGAATTGCAAAAGACTCCCAAAGTTCCAAGGTATGTAAGACTGAACCACTCTGAAGATCAGATCATAGGTGACAAAAGCAAAGGTGTGCAAACTAGAAGGAAATTTGCTCAAAATTCAGATGAATGTTGTTTGATTTCAAAGATTGAACCTAAGACAATAAATGATGCCTGCAATGATGAAAATTGGACCAAAGCAATGGAGAAAGAGTTGATGCAAATTGAGAAAAATCACACTTGGGATCTTATTTCTAGACCTAGAAAAAAGAATGTGATTGGAACCACATGGGTCTTCTGGAACAAACTAAATGAAGTTGGTGAAGTAATCAGAAACAAAGCCAGAGTAGTCTGCAAAGGCTACTCTCAAATAGAAGGGATTGATTTTGAGGAAACCTTTGCTCCAGTGGAAAGAATTGAAGTAGTCAGACTATTTCTTGCATTTGCTGTCTTCAAAGATTTCAAAATGTATCAAATGGATGTCAAATCTACCTTCCTGAATGGTGACTTAGAAGAAGAAGTGTACATTGAACAACTGGATGCATTTCAGTTATCTGAGCATGGTGATATGGTCTGGAAATTAAAGAAGGCACTGTATGGTCTAAAGCAAGCCCCAAGAGCTTGGTATGAGAGGCTGGACAAACATTGTTTGAAGATTGGTTTCAACAAAGGTACTACTGATAGTAACCTATATTTCAAAATTGATCATGAAAACATTTTGATTGTTGAAGTATTTTTTGATGATATCATCTTTGGAGGAAGAGACAGTATGTGTAAAACCTTTGCAAATCAAATGAAAAGTGAGTTTGAAATGTCAATGCTTGGTGAAATGAATTTCTTCTTGGGTCTGCAAATTACTCAGACAAAGAAAGGAATCTTTATCTCTCAGACCAAATATGTGAAAGAATTGTTGAGGAAATTCAAAACGGAAGATTCAAAGCCAATGAACACTCCCATGGCAACCAGATGTAAGTTGAGCAAAGATGATGACTCTCCTAAGACAGATCAGACCAAGTATAGATTAATGATTGGAGGATTATTGTATCTCACTCAGAATAGACCAGATATAATGCAGGCTATTGGTCTTGTGGCAAGATTCTAGGCTGATCCCAGAGAATCTCATGTCATGGCAATCAAGATAATTTTTAGGTACTTAAAAGGAACAATTGAGTATGGCCTATGGTATCCTAGAGATCAAGATTTTTCTCTTCATGCATATATAGATGCAGATTGGGCAGGAGATGTGGATGATAGGAAGAGTACAAGTGGAGGAGCATTCTTGAAAAAGGTTGGTTTCTTGGCTAAGCAAGAAACAAGAGGCAATATCCCTGTCTACAACTGAAGCAGAATACATTGCAACAGCAGGAAGTTGCACTCAACTTTTGTGGATGAAGCAGATGCTAAGAGATATTCAAGTAGAATATGAGGGGCCCATCACAATTTTCTGTGATAATTCAAGTGCAATAAATATTTCTAAGAATCGAGTGTTGCATTCTAAGACCAAGCATATATCTATCAAATTTCACTTTCTGAGAGAGCAAGTGAACAAGGGTGAAGTCAGATTGGAGTATGTGCCCTCCAAGGATCAGCTTGCAGATATTTTTACTAAACCTCTTCCAAAGGACTCTTTTGAGTATCTCAGGGAGAAGTTAGGGGTCATTGCCCCTCCGGTGATGAACTAGGATGCACTGATGTGCATTAGTCCGGTGGATATCATAGTCATATCTTGTGATCCGGATTGGTGATGGGGAGCTGCTACTCAGGGGGAGCAGCTGGTATGATTCTGATGTGTTAAAGTTGCAAGTATGAGCCCTTTGCCATTGATGTCAAAGGGGGAGAGAAGACATGTGAAAAACAAGTGGTTGATCAAAGGGGGGCAGTAAAGAAAGAAAAGACGTGAAGAGTTGTTGCTGATAGGGGGAGCTATGACAGAAAGGAGAAGTTCTTGTCTTGATGGTTTTTCACATCATATGTTGCCATCAATGACAAAGGGGGAGATTGTTGCAAGTATGAGGATAACCAGTGTTGTCATTGATGTCAACATACTCATATTGCATTAATGAGAAAGATTGGATGAGCTGTGTGCTAAGGATATTGAGAAAATTAGCCTCAATCAGGAATAGTGAAGAACAGTGATGACATTAAGGTAAAAGTCCAAGATAAGATGAATATCAAAGGATACAGTTTAAAGGGTTTTTAGATATGAGTCTTGAGATGCTTCAGTCAAGATTTTAGAGGTCCAAATGAAGATAGGAAGAAGTTATGGTTGCTCTAGTAGAACTGGTTCTGGCAGATGTTCAGTGGTGACAGAGTGTCACAGATTGGTCTGGTGAGCTCCGGAATTGTGTTATCTCATTCTGTAGATTAGAGGGAGTGTTACAGAAAGAAGTGTGAAGTGACAAATAGATTTGTTCATGGTTTGGAGGTCTAGAAGCACCTTTTTCAGTGTGATAGTGGCGATAGACTGTGTTCTTGAAGTTTTGGATGAAGAAGAGAAGAATTCCAGTAAGCTGATAAAGTACGGATGTTATTGGTGACTCAAGAAAGGTTTTGGTGATTTATGGATCATGTACAATTCTTATTGGTGGTCCACATTGAAGTTGGAGTTTGCATTTGAAGAATTACCACCAGGTATTGGTGTTCTTCTTGAGACTAGCCGACTGGATGTGTTACACGTCTTGCTAATGATCTTATAGGTGTTTGCCAACTTAGATGATTGTTCCTAAGTCGATGCCTTGTATAAATAAGGGATTGTAAATTCATTTTTAAGTGTGTCTTGGAGCGGATGAGTGGGGTATAGCAAAGAGAAGTGTGAAAGGTAGAGCAGGAGTTTTTGGGCTTAAATGGAACTGATCCAGGCATGGTAAAGATGCCAATCTCCAGTTCAAGTTTGTAATACTTGTTACTTTGTAGACAGTGTGTCTCTTGTAGGCAGTGTGCCTCTTGTGAGCAGTGTTCTCAGACAGTGAGCCCTAATTGGCATGTGCCATCTATTTTTCTTATTCTTCTAATAGAGAATAATCCTTGGGTTAATCACCTCGTGGTTTTTCCCTTGACCGGATTTGTACGTCAAAATCTTGGTGTCTCATGTGTTGATGTGTATCTGCTCTGGTGTTTATGCTTTATGCTTTCATGAATGATTAATTGATATACTATTAAATAACAAAGAGGATTTAAGTGTTTGAATTACAAGCAAGTTTTGGACAACTGATTCACCCCCCCTCTCAGTTGTCTGTCCTGAATCCAACAATCTTGGTATTCTGTTAGTAATTCTACTATTTCCTTTTGTTGTGGTTCTTTTCCTTTTGTAGTGATATTTTTTGCACCTTGGCTATTGTACTTCCTTGGAATCAATGAAAAATACATGTTCTCATGTCTCAACCCATCCAAAAATTTCCTTCCATCTACTAAACAGATTCTAGTGCTGTCGCATACTTCACTCTTGTTTTCTTCCTCCAAAGGTATCAAGGTATGTCTTTTTTCCATTTGAGGTCACAGTATATGTATTCTTTCTTCCATTATGAATTTCCTTTCTATCATATTGCTGTGGTCTTCCCAAAAATTAAATGATATACATTCATTGACATGATATCACATAATACTTCATCATTGCATGATCCTATATGAAATTTCACCAAACATTGCTCACATACTAGTATCTTGTGTTTGTCTTGGATCCACACAAACTTGTAGTGTTTTGGATGTTCCAACCTCTTTAGATGTAGCTTCCTTACCATCTATTTTGAAACCAAATTGTCTATACTACCACAATCAATGATAACTTTGCAACACTTACCTCCTAATTTGCACTTTGTTTTGAACAAACTTTTCCTTTGCAGTGGCTCCTCAGATGTTTCTATTTGCAACAAAGCTCTCCTCATTACCAATGATTCACCCTTTTCTAGTTTTCCTACTAAACTTTGTGATCTAATAGGTTCTACATCTACATATGTTGTCCTCACATCATTCTCAGTCCTCTTACTAGCACTCCCCTGGTAACATTCAAATGCTCGATGTCCTTCTCCCCCACACTTGAAACAGGTTTCTTTGAATGATCTCTTATCAAATCGCTTCTCTCCTCTCTGGTATCCTTCCTTGCAATAAGTATTATGGCTTTCCCTATCATTACGGTGGAAATTTTTGTCATTCCTACCTTGGTGATAAGAATTAGTGCCTCTGTCTTCATTGCAGTATGAGTTATCCACCTTATTATGTTCTGCATATGGTTTTGTTTCACTGTCTTATTGTCTACTCTTTTGGAATCTACCTCCTCTACCTCTCTGTCTATGTTCAAATTTCTTGTTCAACTTATCTTCCACTTTCAACATAAATTGATATGCTTCTTCAATAGTTGTGAATCTTACAAGGCTCAACTCCTCTTGAATGCTTATTCTTAGTCCATTTACGTACCACACAACTTTCTCCTTACTAGCTTCACTATGCCTAGTCATAATAATCATCTTATGAGGTTCTTCAATGTACTCCATCACTTTTTTCTCCTTTTGCCTTAGGTTTTGCAATGTCTTTAGTAATTCTAGTTCATAATCAACAAGTATGAATCAATTCTTCAATTTTATCACCATCCTATCCCATTTGATGATTCTTTCCTTTTCTCCCTAATTTATTTCCAATTGAACTTCTTTCCACCAAATAGTAGCATGTCCTTTCAATTTGGTTTTTACAAATCTCACTCTTTCCAAATCTTCAATTTCTTCATACTCCAAGTATTCTTCCATATCATTTATCTAGTTGATCAACTCCTCAGGGTTCAAATTACCTTCATAGTTTGAAATTTCAATTCTAGGTCTCTTACCAATCTTAGAAATAGCCTTCAACATCTTGATCTAATATGATTCTTCCTATTGTAGGGTTTCCTCATTTGGATCTACATTTTGCGCTCCTAACTCTTCATCATCACTCTTATCCTTATGTCTAAGGTTTAGACCTTTTCTTCTATCTTCTTCTATAGCATCCAATCAAACTTTCATTGCCTTCATCATGTCTAAAATTTCTTCAATTCTTCTAGGAACATTGGCCATACTAGGCATTCTCCTTGGTGGCATCTTTTCCTCATATTTGGTGCAACTACCTTAATTTAGTGATCTGACTACAAGGTTACAATTGCCTCACAATTAGCACTCTATTGAAAAATACTTGCAGGCTGCCTCAAGTCAGTGATCTATTCACCCTAGGATCTGTTGAAATTCCTTCTCTCCCAAAGGACTCATAAACTTTCTTTGATACCAATTGATGCGGTCATGGATGGAGGGTCCAGAGAAAGGACTATCCAACTGTGTAGCCTTAGAGAAAACACAACAAAATAAACATAATGTTTGAAATAGTAAAATGGAATTTCATTGATTAAACATGAAAAATTATTACAATTGGCTTACAAGCCAGTTACATGCTCATTACAATCCAACATGCGAAAGATATGACAATTGGGCACATTTAGCTTCTATGCCACTTTCCCCTCCAAAAATGTCAATCAATTCTATCTAACTTAACTATCAGAATTGTCTTCCAATGGATATAGGAGATGTTTATATAGCATTCTCTAGCTTATGGAGTGATCCATGTCAACCACAAGGGCTCCCACATTCCAATTCCTTAAGAAATATGTAGGTTGACCAAGATCATATGATGATGCTATCAATGTTGGTAAAACACGTTGTAGTTCTTGATGAAGGTGTTTCAGGTCCCATAATGTCTTGTGAGATGTTTCATTAGGTGTTGTAAGTCATGGGAAGGTGTCACAACCCCATATGCCAAACTAAGTACTAGATTCTCTAAACTGTGATTCCTGATGATGATTTTGATAGTGTCAACTTCTTGTAGACAACTGTAAATCTGTTGAAATTTGGAGATGATGTGCATGAGCTATTATAGAGTGTTGATCTTGCACTGTGAGTTGTGAAGTGGTCATGCAGTGAAATGCGGTGACATATTCTAAAACTGCAACTAATTGAAATGCAAGAAAAAAATTATTTTGGATGATGCAAGATTGCCTTTCAACCTGGGATGCTCCTACATCATCCTTGATCCAAGGACCATCTTTATCCTCCAATCTTATCATGCCACTTGGTGGCCTCTCATCAATCCAATCCTTAAGCCTTGATCTTACAAATTAATCCTATCCATCCAATCCCCATCCCAAAAATCTATAAATATCCATCAACCTAAGCCATTTTAAAGGTTCCATGTTATGCAAAGTTATGTTGTCATTTTGAGGAGAAATCAACATATATCCAACATCAAGGAGCACATCCAAAGATCAAGGTTTGTATACTAGTTAGTTTGTTAACTTTACTTTTTGTTTACATTCCTTTAGCTCAATCATGAGGTTGCATTAGTTAATGAATGAAATAGGTTTGTATCATTCTATCTTGTCTCTTATGTTCATTTTCTATATGTACACAAGATCAAAAATTTCCTACATCAAAAAAAATGAAAATTTTATCAAGCATCATTGATGCACATTAATTGTATCTCTCACCATTGTTAGATCCTCATTCCATTGTCCTATCATTACCTTCACTGGATATATTACTCCATTGTCAAGTGCTATAACAAATCTATGTTGCTTGCCTCAATTAAACATATACCTGCATCCACCACAACATAATCATTATAAAATCCATAATCATTATCCAATCCACATCCTATACATCTACATCTAATCAAATCATTATATTATTTTATCTTTTATTAACATCATTTTCTAACTAACATTCTATTATCTAGTTTTTTGTCAATTTCTAAATCCACATTTGTCATAAATCCAAATCATGTAATTCAACAACATACATTCATAATCATTTATCCATACACATTATAACCATGTATCAGAAGACACAGATCATCCAGTACTACATCCATCAAATCCATATCCATAAATCATACATCATATATCGAAAACATGCATGAAAATAATTGATCAATATTTATACATCTCAAAAAATCATATATGTACATGTATCAAATGTATGTATATCTCAATATAAACCATATATACATCATATGGCACATGGCCTCATCAAAATACATCATCATTTCCCACAATCACTCATTCCCTCATGTCTAACTACCACTATCTCATGTACCATGTTAGGGAGGTGGTCCTAGTGGTGGTGTGAATTGCCCCTATCTAGTTGGACCCATCAGCATAGATCTAGGTATTGATACCCCAAATTGAGCACTCAAGTACTCTAAAAAAGAGGCCTCCCTCTACTCTATTGGTATTATCCACTCATACAATGATCGATAGTACTACACCTCCCATATTTCCCATTGTGTGTCCTAGGAAGATTTAGCCATATTTAGAAATGTCTACACCAGCCCCTACTACCTAGTAATCCCTTAGCAATATCTTACTCCATCAGTCTCTGCACATCTGTTTTCACCCTACCACATGCTACCTAAGTAGCATCTAGTCTAAAGATTGTCCCTCTCTACTTGGAGGCTATCCCTCTTAATCACAAGGCTATCCATTTCTTCTATGAGGTTGTCCCTCTCCCTATAGAACATCATGCTTTTCTTCCACCTCATCATGGTCTAACTAGAATCTCTCCAGCTCTGGCTAAGTAGTGGCTCGCTCTATCTCCTAAGCATGTCTCTCTGATGTTGGACTCGAAATAGCTCCTAATGTAGGTTCTCTATAGTGTCCCCTATCTATGATGACCTAGATGGCCTTTCTCTAGTTGACCCTATCCACATTACATCCTACATATGTATTCCATCTCCCTTGTCTCTTACATCAACTCCCTTCTTGGTGCTACCACTACTACTAGAAACATGGGTATTGCCAACAATCTCCCTCTCCCTCCCTCCTCTGCCATTGGTATTATGTCCTTAACACTAGCTCTATGGTACCTTGCAAGCCTCTATCTTGCTACCATACCTGCTACATTGATATGGTCATATGCTCCAGCCTAGCCCATATCCACTAGTCATCATACCCCACCACTATCCCTACATCTACCACATCAGTCCTCTCAACCCAATGGACTTGGACTAGAAGGCTAGCCAACTTCTGCCACATGTATATCCACTCGTGGCCTCCAAATCCTGATCTCATGTCAATCATGCCCAAGTATGTGGTCTTGCTATGATATCCTATTTCTAACCAAACTACCTTAGCACCTTGTCAAGCATGTACATCTCAATGATATAATCATGTCATTCAATGATATAACATGACATTTGCACAAATTAGACATGTAAAATGTGTTAACCACCCCCATGAATATCTAGCCCTATACAACCTCCATTTAACATATATTATTTTGAGCTCATCTATATCCCTCCTATAGTACCTAATCTCCCCTAGGTGTCTTTGTCGACCACCTTGCACAATTTTCTACCCATACACCATTGGATCCTCTACATCATGCACTCCCCTAGGTGAGCCAATAGCTATGTGCTCCCAAGCCTATACATTTAGTAATGTCAAAGATTGAATACTTTGTGTGATGGGTAAAATGGGATAATAAAATGAATTATAAAAACCCAAAAACATCAATGAAATGTGCAAGCTAAAAGGATTTAAAATAAGAAAGTGATACTCACAACCTTCTTACCTTGCGATTTCCATTGTTCACCTATTCTCTTTTGATCTTTTGGTGATGAATGTAGCCCTCAGGAAGCTTGCTTCCTTGCTTCGATTCCTCAAGATGACAAGGAGAAATGGCTCGGATACTTGTTGTGTGGAAGATGAGCTTCAAACACAATATGAAATGGATGATAAATGGTATGAGAGTGGGGGTGCCAATGGCGCGCTATGGATTCTGTAGCATAAGTTTACTTGAAAGCTTGATGATATGAAATGGAAGGATATAGGGGTATTTATAGGATTGTGTGAGAGAAGATCAATGGTGTAGAAGAAATAAGCAGATCAATGGTAAAGGATGTTCGAGAGAACGTGTGCGAATAGAAGAAGGACATGTGTCATTCAAAAAGATGCTTTGTTGAATTAACTGCTTTCTTGATGAGGATGAGTTTTTGTTTCTTATATTAGAATATATTTTTTTAATTTAAGAGTTTGTTGATAAAAATAAAGTTGCTTTAAATCAGTTAACTCAGCCTTTGCTTTTGTATGACAAGAAGAATTTATTTTTAGAAGAAAATGATATAGATAAGAGTGGATGAAATACAAATTAAATAAATAAAATTTATTTAATTTATGTGCGTCATGAATAAATAAATAAACTATTTAATTTTATTTATTTTTAGAAGAAGGATGCAATAATTAAATTATTTAAAATTATTTAATCATTTGATGGAAAATAGAAGAGTAAGGACATTAATTAAATAAATAGAATTTATTTAATTGATTATGGAGAGGGAAGAAGATTTGATTTGATTTTTTCTTTAAAGGAAATAAATCCTAAAAAGATGAGAGGAATAATAGATGAAATATCTAATTAAATAAATTAATTAGATATGCATGAGTTGCAATTTTAGAAAGAAAGCAAGAAGATATTTTTAGAAGAAAGCAAATTAAATAAACAAATTTATTTAATTTATCTTGTGCAAGATAGAAGAATAAAATAAAATATTTAATTATATTTTATTTTAGAGACTAAGAGGATTTAAATAAATTTAAATGATTTATTTAAATTTGGAAGAATGCATGACTTAATTAAATAATTAGAAATTATTTAATTGTTTGGAAGAAATAAATTAAATAAAGGATTTTATTTAATTTTGACTTTAGAAGAAGTAATTAAATATTCTTGATATTTAATTAACTTAGAGAAATATGAATTGAATAAATAAATTTAATTATTTATTTATTGGTAGAGGAAATAGACTTAAATAAATATTGAAAATATTTATTTGGACAGAGTCATGTCATTTTTAGGTGTATACATTTTGCCCCTCTTTGATGCAATGTGTTTTATCATGTTGTTTCAAAGAATAAGAGTGTCTGATAATGATACATGCCCTAGTTTGCCCCTGGTACAAGTTTCACGAAAGGATGCCCCCTCGAGAGATTTGGACAGGGAGAAGGTAGAAGGCGTGAGACGAACAATCTCACGATGAGATAGTTGACAAGAGAAGAAATGGTTGGATGCAGAAGAAAGAGGTGAATGATATGCAATGCAAGATAAAATGATAACACACACAAGCAAGTAAGCAAGTATGCACAAATGATACAAGAACAAACAACGTATTGCCCCTGTCAAGCGGTAAACTAATGATATACTGATAACGATATACAACAGTGTTGTCATGGCGGAGAACGATAGATCCCTAGAGCAACACGATAGGATAGTGTCTGGTTTTAGGAATTGAAACATGTTGTGTAAGATGTGTGTGTTGGTCTGATTTTGACAATGCAACATCCTATATAAGACAATTGATTGATTATAACTGATTGAGTTGGTTTACAACCAGACAAGGATCATGACCACTGATTGTGATTGGATCATTTGATGAGATTGACTTGACTGGATTGGTATGGATTAAGGATAGAATTGCATTTGGACCATTGCTCAGATTGACTGGACAAGGATGAAAAATATGATGATTTTGAATGATAGAAGACTAGCGATAAAAGGACTCACAAGCTTTTGTAAATACTGATACTCTGCATAGAATCTTTATTGCATGGGATATGGATATGGATAAGGAATGCATTCTGGATATGTTATGGATATGGATATTTGCCATCTTGATATTGCAAGTATTTTGAAGTGCTTATTTCATCATTGGGCTTTTAAAATGTTGTAAGAAAGTACAAGCATCTAGGTATAATTAAACCAAGATGAACTAAGTATCGCTTACATGGATTTTGATTTAGCAAGTTAGTACAAGCATCTAGGTATAATTGAACCGAGATGACCTGAGTATTTCTTGCATATCAATAGACAAGGATTGCCCCTTTTCATGTTTAGATCTCTGAAGTCCTCGATGATCTTTTGTCGATCATGTCGTTAGACAAAAGTCGTCCCATTACTAAAGATTGATCCACAAACAACAGACAAAGAAAAATGATTATGCCCCCATCATAGCTTCTCTAGTTTTTGACATCCTCAAGTAGCATAGAAAGACATAATAACAAAAATCAAGACTCTTGTAAGTTAACCTATTCACAAAACATTGTTGCATTAGATATATCTTCTTTCCATGATTGAGATAAAATCATTTAGAGTGTTTTAGATACTTTCTTTCTTTGCTTTGGATAGGTTGATGTTTTACATCAAGATTTTTGTTTGGAAGCATGTTTTGCTACGTGTGCTTGCATCTGGTGAAAGGTGCGAACATGGACGGACCAGACGACAGGTGATAAGGTAGGGAATGAATGGGTAGTGGAGCCTTGAGGGTGCATTGATAATGGCCTTGCTTACATGATGATGTAGAACCCTATGATACTTTGATATGGACTGGATGAGAGATGATAGGGAACAGATATGGATCAAGTATGGAACAGATATGGACCAGATATGGATTAGATGATATTGATGACAAGGAAACACCATGGATAGGGAGATGCATGGGTGATAGGGGATCAATGGCAGGGTAGGTAGAAGGAAACAAGGATGTGATCTCCAAGGACTATGTCACATAGGAAAAATGTGCTCCATTGTAGGTAGAGTACTTAGGATTTTTCATGACAATGCTTAAGACGAAGGAGGAGGATGAGAGGATAATGAAGGATTTGTGTGGTTTGGAGGGATAAGGTATGTCAAGAGACATCTAAAACATTTGTCAACATTGTGCCCCCAATCTCTTTCAAGATTAAAAATAGAGGAAAGGAAGATCAGGATGGATAGACTCGACAGTATAGGTATGTAATGGATAGAGGAATAGGATAGGAAATGGTATGGAAGGAAACTGGTAGGAGAAAAGTGATATGTTGATGAGACAAGGTGCCCCCAAGTGTAGATGACATAAGAGATCAACTTACACATGACACCTATTTGCTAGGTTTTCATCATGGTACTTATCCAAGGTGCCTGTTTGCCAGATTTTCACCATTGGATGAAAGGATTTTTCTTTATTCTTTTTTTTTTTTTTTGAATATTTAGATAAGAGAAGGTGGATATGATAAGGAGAGACTCAAGTATCTAGTTCCTTGAAAGGTGATAGTCCCGCTAGATGGATGTTGTTGCACGGACTATGTCTAGTGTGCTCATAGATGTTGGTAGGGGATTGCATGAAAGTGAGATATGGAGAAGGTAGATATTGGATAATGGAAGGTGCGATAGTGGATGATGATGTAGATATACATAAGGACTTAAGCAAGGATGGAAGGAAGATTTATGTAAAAGCATGGACCATAGGATAAGGAAGATATGTAGGATAGTAGTGGAAGGGAGGGGAGATGGAGTTATACTGAAGTGTTGTGGAATGGAAGGGAGCCATGACCAATAGTTGCACATACCGTGATAAACATTGAAGCTTATGATAGGCAGGTGGTGTGGGAAGGAATGGAGATTTTTGCTTGGTAGATGAATGATATAGGCCTTTAGGGACCCACATAGACTTAGTATTTTTCTTATTTTTGTTTGTCCTGTGGAATGGAAGGATTTGATACTTTTGGATAGAAAAGGAGAAAGGGGATGGTCAGGACTCTTGATAGGTGGATGCCTCCTTTAACTTGATGGATTTTTGCTTGGGTACCCAAACCATTTTGCTTGTAGATTGTACTTGTGAAGGTATGGGCTTGGGTATATGCAGCTTTTGTGTAGCTTCTGAGATAATTATTTGTTGCTTGGGGAGCCACACCTTTTTCAGTTTGGCATTGAGGTGTATGGGTGTATGTAGCTTTTTATATGGATAATTCTTTGATTCTTGGCTTTTGTATCCTAGGTCATGAGGACGCTTAGTATTTTTGACTTGAGAGGTAGAGGCATCCAAGTTTTTGTTGTTGAATTCTCTTGGGATGGGGGAAGTGAGGTTGGTGAAAGCTCCTTATTTAGACAACATGTGCATTTGTTGGCCATGATTGGGATATTTAGAGGATGATGAATAAGGTGTTGGAAGAAGTGGTGGTAAAATACGTGGAGGGGTAGTAGGAGTTGAAAGTAGTGGAGGTAGATTGGATGGTGGAAGGTGTATGGTCACATGCTTTTGACAAGTGTAGGATGATGGAGGTGGAATGGCAACATATGTTTTGGGGATATGATAGGGTTTGCGATGGAAAGTGGTGGACTTAGGAGGAGTGGAGGAAGTACCAACATCTTGGGATGGTTCACCTTGGGGTGTGTATCCAAAGTCATATGAAGATGGAGGAACTTTGACATGGATGGGTTCCAAAATACCTTGTTCATGAAGGCCTAAGCCTTTACCTTGATAGTTCATATGTTGGAGTATGCGGTGGATAGTGGGATTATGTATGGGTGGAACACTAGACATGAGTTCCTTATTGGATGGAGAAGGTGAGATAGAGGATAATGGTTGTTCGTGTTCTAAGGAAGAACATTCATGCACGAAGGTAGTAAGCCCAAGGATATAGGATGACGGATTTGTAGCTTGGTCAATAATGGATGGTGAAGGATCACTAGAATCTTGATCATCATTATGCTCTTTAGGATCTAAGTTATTGGGTTGATCATTCATGTGCACTTGGGAGGAAAGTGCCTCATCAAAGGAAGCGGAAGTTGTTGGATCATGGATGGGATTAGATGGAAGAGGGATAGAAGTAATGGAGGTTTCTTGCTCACGGATGGGTATGGGATCAAGTTGTTCAAGGACATCTTCTTCATAGGAAATATCTTGATCATAGAACAGATAAAGGTTATGGATGGGTTGGAGTTGGATTTCCTTCTCATGTATAGGATCAAGTTGCTCATGGATAGCTTCTTCATCAAAGATAGTATCTTGATCATAGATAAAGGTTATGCATGGGTTGGAATTGGATCTCTTGCTCATGTATAGTTGTTGGGAGATGGATAGGATCAAGTGGCTCATGGAGAGGTTCATTATTATGGATATCATCTTGATCATGGAAAAGATACATGTTATGGATAGATTGCATGAAAGTGATTTGATCTTGACTTAGACTAGGGCTTAATGTTTCCACATGCTCTAAGGTGTGCTCTTGACATAACTCTTGGGTTGTTTGAATGAAAGTGGATAGATTTTGACTTGGGTTCATGGTAGGAGACTCTTCGATAAGCTCAAGGGGTTGAGGATCACATGAAGGGGTTGTAGGATTTAACATGTTATTGGAAGAATCTTTTGTAAGGTCAAGGACTAGATTTTGGGGACATGGTTGACTCTCTATTGGTAGTCCTTCGATTACATCCTTCATAGGTGTATGGTTAGATGAATGAGGTAATGGATGAGTTGATTTGGCTTTCTCCATAGCTTTTCTTTTGCTATATAAATTTGGAAAACATTTTTCCCACCACTCATTTGATTCTTTTTTGGTTGTCCATTTAGAGTTTGAGGAACTAGATTGCGGCGTTGGTGTAAAACTGGTATGCTTTGGGATATGTGTCTTAGAAGATGATGAAGGAGGACTAGTAGACAGAGTGGTATACGAGTTCCAAATTAGTGTGGTGCTTGCCTTGTCACGAGTATGGGAAAAGGATATATGATTTTGGGGCAAGGCGTAGCTGGTACTGGCACATTCAGCTTGCAAGATTGCTATTTCTTGTTGTAAGACTTAGATCTGTGGAGAAATTGCTATGCAATCTTGGGGTGAGGGACCTAAGTTTATTTGCAATTGCAGATATTGGAGTGTTTGAGGAATATAGTCCAATTGGTTTGCTATCTCTACAGAAATTGACACAAGACTAGAAAAACTTACTATGATAGATGTGTAGCTACAAATGCACAGTTTTAGAAGGTAAATGTGTTGCAGGTCGAAGCAAATGTGCCAATCTGGTAATTTTTAAATGTACTGCAACAGGTATCAAATGCATAGTAGGTCTAAGCATAAGCGCTACAGGTCACAGCAAATGCACCATTCTAGTTTTTAGTTTGGTTTTGTAGAGTTTTGGCACATTTTAAAAAAAAGTCTATTTTTTTTGGTTGAAAACTTGGTCTTTTTGAGAATTTTGACTTTCAAATTATGGAAAAAGACAGCAAGCACATAGAAGTTTTCATGATTTTTATCTTTTGTTATGATTTTTTTTGGACTTTTTGACACAAGAATAATTACAACCTAGGTTGGAAAGGACAGTATTTGTTGAGTCCCCTAGTTGTGCATATTCAAAGCGTGTAGCTCCAGGATCTGGTAGCACCCGCTCCCCTCAATGGCACTCACTTCTCACGCATACCAGATCTAGGTTTCCTTAGGCTCGTACCCCCACCGAACCTTAGGATTTCCCTACTACCTCTACTATGAATCACATGAATTGAGGCTGCTTCAAAGGTTCCACCTTTTGCGCTAACAAATAGGGGATTTTGGTATACTAAACAATGGCTAAGTAGTCAAGGCAACCGTTCGAGTGGTTACACGTGCAGCAGCACTACTCTTCATTATGGAGTCTCCCAGCCTCCAAGGGTTACACCTTGGAGGGTTTTGGGGGAGGTTGGATGTCGGTGTAACACAATGGCACTCGTTGCAGGAAGCTTTTACCTCAAGCACAATTTATTTAAAGTGGATCGGTAGGGCTTGGCTTTAGCCTATTTCCACTTAGGGTCGTTCCCACTTGGATAGGTAGGCATCCAAGGGCAGGCCCCTCTAAAGGTTATACACAAGGAATAACAAGTCTGGTGTTCTAGTCACCCAGTAAATGGGAGAGCATAAGCCTATTGTCATTCAATAGACATAGAAGACACTGATTAATCCAATCCTAATTAAAAGGAAAAAAATAAATGTGTTATCTACTTGGGCACTCACGCATTTGTTAACTTTGAATTGTTTTTAAAGATAGCAATAGTTCATTTTCCCTTTGTGAGATAGCAATGTTCTAAACTAGAAAGATAGCAATTATGCAAAGATAACAGTAATGCAAAAGATAGCAGAGAAGTTCATTACTATCCCCCTAGTTAAGGACTATGTGAGATTTGCATGCATTTTTTTTTTTACTTTTTCCCCTAATTAATCTAAGATGAACTAATTAGTGCAGCTGAATGATCTATCCAGTGCCTAATCCTGCAAGACAAACGTTAGCATCAATCAGAAAGTCAGAAGAAATCCTAAAACTATAGTGAGAAATTAGAAGTGCCACTTGACAGTCTGTATGCGCAGAAATAGAGAGTGCAAGTGTCATTTTACAGATGCACTAAGACAGATGTCAAAAGCGTAGGAAGAATAGATAGAAGTGTCGTTTCTACATATGCGCCGTGAAAGTGTGTGTAAGCGTCATAACTTAGGGTATATGTGCTAGGATGATGCAGGCATTGGAATAGGTAATGTATGCACCAGATAATGATATGTATGTGCCAAACTTCTGTATGCGTCGAGACAGGAGGTAAACATGCTGAATCAGAGGATGTATGCGCCAAATGAACCTGTCAGAAGTCTATACGAAAATCTGTATGGAACCTATCACTTGGAAACTCAAATTTTTGGTTAGATTAGGGGTAAAGGCCCCACGGTGGGCGCCAGAAATATGATGGGTAAAATGGGATAATAAAATGAATTATAAAAACCCAAAAACATCAATGAAATGTGCAAGCTAAAAGGATTTAAAATAAGAAAGTGATACTCACAACCTTTTTACCTTGTGATTTCCATTGTTCGCCTATTCTTTTTTGACCTTTTGGTGATGAATGTAGCCCTCAGGAAGCTTGCTTCCTTGCTTCGATTCCTCAAGATGACAAGGAGAAATGGCTTGGATACTTGTTGTGTGGAACATGAGCTTCAAACACAATATGAAATGGATGATAAATGGTATGAGGGTGGGGTGCCAATGGCGCGCTATGGATTATGTAGCATAAGTTTACTTGAAAGCTTGTTGATATGAAATGGAAGGATATAGTGGTATTTATAGGATTGTGTGAGAGAAGATCAATGGTGTAGAAGAAATAAGAAGATCAATGGTAAAGGATGTTTGAGAGAATGTGTACGAATAGAAGAAGGACATGTGTCATTCAAAAAGATGCTTTGTTGAATTAACCGCTTTCTTGATGAGGATGAGCTTTTGTTTCTTATATTAGAATATATTTTTTTAATTTAAGAGTTTGTTGATAAAAATAAAGTTGCTTTAAATCAGTTAACTCAACCCTTGCTTTTGTATGACAAGAAGAATTAATTTTTAGAAGAAAAAGATATAGATAAGAGTGGATGAAATACAAATTAAATAAATAAAATTTATTTAATTTATGTGCATCATGAATAAATAAATAAAATATTTAATTTTATTTATTTTTAGAAGAAGGATGCAATAATTAAATTATTTAAAATTATTTAATCATTTGATGGAAAATAGAAGAATAAGGACATTAATTAAATAAACAAAATTTATTTAATTGATTATGGAGAGGGAAGAAGATTTGATTTGATTTTTTTGCTTTAAAGGAAATAAATCCTAAAAAGATGAGAGGAATAATAGATGAAATATCTAATTAAATAAATTAATTAGATATGCATGAGTTGCAATTTTAGAAAGAAAGCAAGAAGATATTTTTAGAAGAAAGCAAATTAAATAAATAAATTTATTTAATTTATCTTGTGCAAGATAGAAGAATAAAATAAAATATTTAATTATATTTTATTTTAGAGACTAAGAGAATTTAAATAAATTTAAATGATTTATTTAAATTTAGAAGAATGCATGACTTAATTAAATAATTAGAAATTATTTAATTGTTTGGAAGAAATAAATTAAATAAAGGATTTTATTTAATTTTGACTTTAGAAGAAGTAATTAAATATTCTTGATATTTAATTAACTTAGAGAAATATGAATTGAATAAATAAATTTAATTATTTATTTATTGGTAGAGGAAATAGACTTAAATAAATATTAAAAATATTTATTTGGACAGAGTCGTGTCATTTTTAGGTGTATACACTTTGAACCCTCTTGGAGACAACCAAGTATAGATCCTTGTACAAGTGTGCTAACACACACTTCCCCTAGGTAAAATCTACCATCAAGTCTACCATTTCTAATGCCATATTCATGAAGCCCATCACATTAACAACTACCATCAAGACTAGGTGCAATTGGTGCACTAGACCCTGGCATGCATCCATATCTGAGCACATGCATTATAGAGGTATGTCCCCTCTCCCTGTCAACCTTTGTAGTGGCACCTATATTGTCATCTCCCTTTGGTATACCCACTATCTATGGATAGGGATCAACAAAATCCTCCATACATCCTCTAAGTTCATCACCATCTCCCTTGTTGGGATCTAGAAGGTGGACATCTCTAAGTACCATCTCTCAGTGAGAGTTGTCAATATAGCCCTATCTACATGGATCTCAAGCATCCATGCCACATATCTTAAGCCCATGACCTCCAATAGACTTGACTTGCCCTCAACAAATCTTACCATCACCATCAAGCACCTCTCTCAAACCACCAACATGGGTAATCTTTCCACATACAAAGCCACACATATCAGTCTTCTATTACCCATTTCTTTACCAAATCAAGTCTTGCATACACCTTCTATGCACATGCATCATTCAGTAGCATATGATACGACAAGCCACACATGTGCTATTTAATGCATATGCCACCACCACTCACATATACACCATTTTAGTGCATATGACACCCTCAAACGTGCCTATGTAATTTTGGTAGATATGACACACTTAGTCATGTATTTTCTATTTGTGTGCATACACTACCTTATCTCATGTATGTTCTATTTTGGGGCATACAAAACATACCCTTGTGGATAAACCATTTGTGTGAATGGATATGCCAAAACATGCAAAACATGCCCTAGCATATTTGCTTGGCATAACTTTTTCCCATATTAACTAACAATAAATAGCTACACAACTTTGAAAAATGTGAACTCACTAGGGGATGACTGATGTCTCATCACCTATACTCTTGAACTAACTCATTGTGTTGCTTAGTAACTAGTGCACACTCCATTTTTCTCAATTTATCTCTCTAAAAACAAGAGAACTTTTCTCTTCTTAGGTAAGGTGTAAATGGAATTTTTACCTCCCAACTCCTATTTATAGGATTTTCCACCAAATTTTTATTTTTTATCCTAATGTTTCAGCCCCTAGCCCTAATTTTCAACCAAGGCCTTGATTCTCTTATCGAGAGACCATCCAAGCCTTGTGAACTTTCCTACTCTCTCAAGGAGACACCCCTACCTCATTCCATTCTACCATTCCTTTTCCAAGTGACTGAGGCATTTGTGGCATCGATGTGTAATACACTGTCGGCCAAAGTGTATCAGGTTTAGCTGATAAGTTGAGTCGGGTTGAAACCCTTTGGTTGAACGGATTTCAAAAGGTTCAAAGGCTCATCGATTCAAAGGAAGCAAGCCAAGAGATCAGCATGTTTATGTTCAGTGAAGTAGCTCTTTGGTTGAACCTTTGAACCGGTTCAACGGTTCAAAGGATTCAAAAGTTCAACCATTGCAAGTCTTTCGGCGTGGCAGAAAAGAAGTCTTTGGTTGAACCTTTGAACCTGTTCAACGATTCAATGAAGGCCGTGGTTCGACGGTTCAATATGTTTGCCGACAGCATTAAATCAAAACAATAAAATATTAAGTTCAGTGGTACGAATGGTTCAGAGGTTCAACCATTGCGACAGTTCCGTGTTTTGAGCAGTTTCACCAATACGTTGCCCGCTCTGCATCACACTAGTAGGGCACTAGTGAAGGGAGTTAAAATTTTAATGAGAGCTATATAATAAAAGATTTTTTTAATTTGCAAATAAATAAAGAAGATTTGAATAAAACTAATTGTTCCATCATCATGTGACTGCAAATTTTAGTGAATATAGATACCATATTGTCAAAGGTTTATCAAAAAAACCATTGAAGCATTTTGCATACATACTATCATTGTCTCCACAGTTGGCAATCCATTAGATCTATTTAGAAGCCTTTGGTTACAATAAGATGGTGAATGAATACATATTCTCCTATTAAAAAAGGTTAAAATAGAGGATTGCCTCATACCCCCATTTCCTTAGTATAAAATAGGATTTAATCTTTATCTTCGAAGAAAGATGAGACCACTTACATGTTACAATAAGATGGTGAATGAATACATATTCTCCTATTAAAAAATGTTAAAATAGAGGATTGCCTCATATCCCCATTTCCTTAGTATAAAATAGGATTTAATTTTTATCTTCGAAGAAAGATTAGACCACTTACATAGTTTCATTTAGGAATTAAAAAATTCTCATCAATAATGGGAAATATGGTTTGCAATGTTTTGATTTTGACTTTGAAAAGATCAAGCTTAAAAAGAGATAAATTTGATTTAAATTGTGAAAATCCATAGCAAATTAATATACAAATATCTGGAATTCTCTCAGTTAATAAGTGTTTAAGAGTAAGTCAATAAATATAATACAGAATGAAACAAATCCTAAATTTGATATGACTTTGCATCATATAAATCTGATATGACTTTGCATCATATAAATCTTCAATATACAATAAAAGAAGGCTAGGAAAATGGTAATACACCTTCCTTTCCCTCAGCTCTACCCCTATTGTTTTTTCCATCTATGTGAGTACATATAATGAGAAGAAAATGATGTTTTGGGTAGAAGTAATCTGTGTACATGTGAATTTGGCAGGGTTTTATCCATTTATTAGTTTTGTTTTTCAATTTAAAATAAAGAACAAGAAATATTTTATATTATGTAGAAGACAATTTTGATGTAACCACCAATTGATAATAAAAATTGAAACTCAAAGTTATTAGAAAGAGTAAATAATAGTTATCCTAAAAAAATAACAATATTGTTAAAAAGAGTGGATGCTATAGTACACTATCCATACTAATTAAACCAAATTTTAAATAATTATCCTATTTTAAAACAATTCCACCCACTCTAAAAATGGACCTAAATTTTTTCCATATTTAACTAAGTTTTGCAAATGTTAAATTAACAAAGATACAATCTCCATCCTTTTTATAAAAGAATAAAGACGATGTCATGAATAAAAACTCAACACTCAATTTGTTTGGATTTTCTTTCTATTTCTCTAGTTATATAGTCAATCAATAACTATGTTTTCCTTATAAATGACTAAAAATTACATCCCATCTCTACATCTCTAGAGTTTGGCCAAACATTGCACATGCCATAAGTAGAAAACCTAGAACTATTCTAAACCAACAATAATTAGTAGTTTCTATCAAGTTGAGTGAAGAGCTAAGATGTAGATGTAGACCAATTTTCATCCCTCCCTGCATTAGTATTTTTTGGACCACTTGTACTCTCAAGAAAAGGCAAGATATATATAGGCAATTGAAAAGATTGAGTACCAAGAAATGTTGCTGTTATTTTTTCTAATCTTTTGACTATCTCCATCATATCTGGCCATTGTTGTGGCAGCTTCCTTGTGCAAGCCAACCCTACTTGCATAAATTGAGTAAGGCATGACAATACCATTGATAAATTTGATTCATTAACATCTCTAAGTAGGTAGTTGTCCACCATTTCTATTATTTTATTTGGAAAATCCATACCTACCCATTTTGGTAGATTGATTCCTTCTACAAATATGTCATATGTAGGTCTCCTCCTTGTCAATAACTCTAAAATTAGAATTCCATAGCTATATACATCTCCTTTTGTTGAAATCATTCCACCCACTCCATATTCTGTAATAAGATAAAATAATTTGTGATTCTCAAACCATATAAAGAATCATATACTTTTTAAAAAATCTTAAGAATAATTTATATTGGAATAATGCCAATTTTTATACTTGGTGCAATGTAGCCAATAGATCCCTTTAATGCATTTGTAGAAGTCAATGAATTCATTGAATTCCCAAATAGGAGTTTGCTGATGCCAAAATCTACTATATATGGAGTTATATCATCCCCTAACAACACATTATTGGGTTTTAGGTCACAATGAATGACTTGTACAAAGCAATGATGATGTAGATATTCCATTCCTTCTGCTATCTCCTTTGCTATTCTTAATCATTGAGTCAAATTTAATCTACATTCATCTCCTCCCTCGGGATATAGCCATCTCCCCAAACTTCCATTTGACATGAATGGAAGAATCAATGCTTTAAAATCAAGGTTGGAACAAGCTGAAATGATTTTAATCACATTGCGATGCCTAACTCTTTTTAACGCATTGCATTCTGTATTGAAAGTATGGAGGGCATTTTCATCTTGCAAATTGATAACTTTAACAGCAATATTTGTACCATTGTTTAGAATCCCTTTATAAACAGATCCAAAACTACCAATTCCTATTAGATTTGCCTCACTAAAGTGACCAGTTGTGTCTACAAGTTCTTCATATGAAATTTTTGGGGGCCACACATTGAGAGCAAGGGTCTTTCTATGTCTCCATCTATAGGAAAATGCAAACAATAGAAAAGACATAATGAAAATTGCAATGCCAACCACAATAGGAATTATCACCTTCTTGGTGACTGATGGTTTTTTGTGATTAGAATGAGAGCATGGTGACAATTTTATCCATGTGCCACAAAGGCCAAGATTTCCCATAATTGCTGATTCATCTATTGTTGCAAAAACTCCTTCCTTTGGAACCTCTCCTATTAATCTATTTGAAGAGAGATTGATATGTTGAAGTGTTTTCATCTCTTGGAAAGTCATTGGGATTGCACCTGACAAGTTGTTGCTAGAGAGATCAATGTCTTGAAGATTTTTGAGATTTGTGAGTGACACTGGAATTGGACCATCTAATGAATTCCATGAAAGATTCAAATATTGCAATTCCATACAGCATGACAATGCAATTGGAATTTCACCTAAGAAGTTGTTGAGAGACACATCTATTGCTTGGACCAATACCATTTTGGTAATTTCTAAAAGAAAGCCTTGTAGGAAATTGTTGGAAATGTTGAAATAAAATTGGAGATTTTTAAGACTTGCTAATTCTGGGGGTATATTTCCACTTAGCTTATTGTGAGACAAGTCCACTAGCTCCAAAGTGTAGCATCTCCCTAAACTAGAAGGTTTTTTCCCTGACAATTGATTTTGATGGAGATAAAGTCTTCTTAATTGTGGAAGATTTCCAAGACTATATGGAATTTTTCCTAAAAGCATGTTTTCAGCCAATGCTAATAACCCAAGACTTTTTGCGTAACCCAAACTTTTTGGAATTCTTCCATATAAATTGTTGTTGTTCAAATGTAATTGTTCAAGATGTGGAAGTTGACCAAGTCGGGATGGAATAGTTCCGTTAAAATGATTGCAAGATAAGTCTAAGTTTGTCAACATTGTGAGGTTGCTAATACCACTTGGTATATTTCCCTCAATTTCATTGAAGGACAAATCCAAATAGGAGAGTTGGCTTGATAGATGGCTAATAGAAGAGGGCAAAATGCCATTGAGATAATTGAAAGACAAGATTAGATATTCTAAAGAGGAGCAATTAGTTACGACTGTTAGAATAAACAAATTGCTACTTCCACTTACAAGATGATTATCCCATAAAGTAAGTGATAGAAGTTGGTGTAAATTACCAAACTCCAAAGGCACCTGGCCACTTAGTTGGTTATTATCTAAGTCAAGAATTTGAAGTCGAGTACAATTAGAGAGGGAGCTTGGGATTTCTCCAATAAGTTGGTTTTCCTCTAACAACAGTTGTTGCAATTCTGATAGTTTGCCAAAATGCCAAGGAATGTGGCCAGTTAAATGGTTATACAATAGTATCAAATTTTTGAGAAGAGTGCAGTTGAAAAGAGAAACAACTAAGTGAGAAATATAAAGATTTCCAAGCCTCTGTGTTGTCCGCAGGCTCACCGAACTCTTATTTAAAAGCTGCCAAACCATGTGCAATGGTCAGAAGTCATAGCAAAGTCTACGCTGGTCAGAAACGTTATGAAAATGGGGGGAAAGTTAGACTGCAAGTGGGAAAGGGGGAAGATTAAAGTAATCATGGTGGAGATTCCAGTAATGACAAACAGCAGGCAGAGAAGGCATCCCAGATAGCTGAATAATTAGCAAGGGACTATGTTTTGTTATGCCCCCACGAATAAGCTGGGACTGTGTTTTCCTGTCTACCACTTTAAACGGCAGCCTAATTGTGCGATAATTAGCAACAGACTGGGGGATAGCTCAGTTTGGTTTAATGCACGAATAACTAATCATCAATATTATTTTTTTGTATTTATTCAAATCGGTTCTCCTTTTATTCAAGGCAATACATTTAATGCCAATCTACCATAAAATAGATTGTGTTTTGAGCTTAATATCAAAGATTAAATTTACAAAAAAAATTGAAAGATATTATATGGGAAAGTAAGAGTGGAGGAATTTTTGTATTTAAAATAATTGTTAAATGAAGTCTATTATCAAAAGGTTAAAGTTCAATTGGTTGAGTATAAATGGTGAGGATGATGGTATGTTCCTTAATTATGCCATCCACCAAGTTCAAATCTTCCAAAGGTACTATATTTATGAGATGAGGCTAAGATCGGGCCCTAAACGGTTTTGATGGAATGGATACCTTCAGTCCTTGGCTCTTAGCCAAAGATGTATCAGTATAGGCCCATGCTCCCATATTAGGGAGCAAAAATAATCTTGTGGGTGATATAAAACCCTCCAACCAAAAAAAAAAAAGAAGTCTACCATAAATAAGTGTTACATTTTAGACTTTAATTTCAATATTAATATGGAGAGAAAGTTACTAGAGGCAACATATGGCCTGTCGAAGAAAAATGTGATTACCAGCTTAAATTTAAATTCATTGGCTTATGAGACTTATGAGACTATTAATATTAATATGGAGAGAAAGTTACTAGACACAAGATATGGCTTCTCGAAGAAAAATGTGACTAACAGCTTAAAGATCGTTATAGAAGTTGTGATGATCCATGAATAACTTCAAGCTATGGTAACCTATATCAACCATGCATCTACTACCAACTAAATATGGTATAAATTTTGCCAAAACATGCATGATGGAAAACATCTTCTCATCATACATAGAGAAACCCATTTCTAAATCTTTGAGCTTCATGATCTCAATGTTTAGGTAGTGCCCCTTTATAATGTTGTTAGTCACATTTTTCTTCGACAGGCCATATATTGTTAGAAGATTGTGGCATTTAATTAAACAATTTTACCCAAGGTTGTTTGGTTAGATCACAAATACATCTAATCAATATTAATATGGCGAGAAATTAATGTGCAATATTAGTGAGGAATTATAGATTGGATGTATTGATGTGCAATTGAGTGTACAGATACATATTATATAATCAAAGAGCAAGAGATCAAATAAGAATCCCAATTTATGTTACCTTTAATGGATCATCACAACTTGGAGCATGGATCATCACAACTTTAATATTACTAGATGCAAGATTTAGAAAAAGGGTTTCTCTATGTATGATCTGAGAAGATGTTTGCCATCATGCATCTTTTGGCAAAATTTAGACCATATCTAGTTGGTAGTAGATGCATGGTTGATATAGGTTACCATAGCTTGAAGTTATTCATGGATCATCACAACTTGGAGCATGGTTGATATATATGACATGTAGTAGCATGGAGATATCTTTTATTATCTCCATGTTAGCTTAATTTCAATATTAAAATGGGTGGTGTTTTGTTTCATATATATGAAGTGGTGTGGTGTGAATTTTTTTTTACATAGAAATGAGTTAATGTAATTTCTACATAAAAATGGAGTAAGAGGTGTAAATTTTCTATATAAAAATTAGTGGTGGGGGTGTCTAGTACTGTAAAGGAAAATAAACTTTCCCTAAAATTAATCTAAGTTAATCAAATATAATGCATACACATAAACATGAATAACCTAAATTAATTATTTTGATAGTTGCAGGAGTTGATAATTGGGAATTAAATGCTAAACTAAGAAATTAAATGCCATGGATAATGATATATTTGGGCTTGATGAAGGAGAATTAAATTGATGTGGAACTAGAATTTTTTGTTCTCAAGATTGAAGTTAGATCTCTATCTATATGTTCCTCAAATTCTATGTAAAATTTGTGCCCTTTTTAGGTCAAGTTTGTAGGTTTGGATTACTTTTATAGGCATAGATATGCCCTTTGATGCATAGATTTGATCCTACAACTTGTACATTTTTTCTTCTTGGTTCACATTCACCACTCTCTAGTCTACTGTGAGGACTAGATAGAGGGATATTGATTGCTATGATAGAAGTTCTCCTAAGTCAACCCTAAAAAATGGACCGGCTTTATAGTGATTCCAATAAGTGAGGACAACAAGTTTTAGACATGTAAATGCTCTATAGTGCTGTAATATAGTTCACTAGGTTCTTTATAGGTGCTCCAACTAAATTATTCCTATCATGCTCTTGTTGAACACACCAGGATATTGAGAGGGGGGTGAATCAGTATCCAAACAAACTTCAAATCCTCCACATTAGATTAAAACTTGAACTTTATAGCATTAACACAAACAAGAAAGATCAACACAATACATAACAACACAAAACAACACATAACACCAGATATACATGGAAAACCGCAAAAGGGGAAAAACCACGGTGAGGATTAACTCACAATATATGAAGCTCAAAATTACAATTTTGTTTTAGGGCTACAACCCAAGGAAGCTACTACTACTAGAAGAAAGGTTTTTGGGTCACTCCCAAGGAATCTACAACTCCCTGTAGACTTTGTTTTAGGGCTACAATCCAAGGAAGCAACTGCTCCCTGAATTGAGAACAAACTTAGAAATGATTACAGCATGACAATTCCTCTTACTGTCTAAAACTGACAATGAAGCTCACTCCATTAATGATTGTGATTCTCCTTCTTTTGATGATTGATTCAGTTAGGCACACTCTTCACTTCCTTTCTATCTCAAAAATGTTTTCAAGATGATTCCAGACTGTATCTATCACTTCTGCTCCTTCTCTTTTAGTCAGACATCATAATGCATTACATACTCATATTCTGCTCCTCACATATTCATCTTCACAATCATGCCTCACCTAGATCAACTAGGTTTACAATATATACATGAGATTACATTGATTACATTACAAGTCAGTCAATACAATAAGAATATTACAATAACAGGTCAGCCAAAGAACAAACATCATGAAACTTGTAGAGAACAGGCCTTAAAGATGAACTCCATGCAACACTAGGAAAAGGAACATGCCTTGCAGATTCCACCACATGCTTAACCTGGTCCTAAACATTAGTCACAGCATTAACCTTCAAAGAATAACATCTTCACATCACGGTCATTTGAAATAGGTCGCCCTTAAGCAAGAAAACATGAAGCTTGTATCATATCGGCCATAACAACTTGGTGGTACTCATGAAAGATTGAACATTGCTTGCACTTCTCTCAGATGAGTTGGTAGGACCCATACAACATCTCCAAATAGTTCTTGAACTTCGCACAGCAATAGCTTTGTGGCGCACATCTCCAACATTCCCAAGTCAGCCTTAATAACATCAACACTGCCCACTGTTTACCTTCACACCACCAAGGATAGACCAAAAAATATCATGCAGACCTCCAAATAACCTGATATTGCAAAGTATCATGTATTAACCATCTTTGAGCATGTCCTCAAAACCGCATGAGCAAACCTTCACTTGCAGAGGAATGCATAACATTCCAATCAGCCTTCCTCATCACATTATGCTACCAGAACACAGACCAGAACTGTCACTTGTAACTTCCTTTGCAGAGGAGAAAATGATCTAAAACTTTGGATTTAGCACCTTTACAACATACTAAACTTAACTTCTGAACCGCATAACCATATCTTCAAATGTGGAGGAATGCAGAGCATTTTACTAAACAATCTTCCAGGCAGCTTCCCACAACAGTAACTTGCAACAAGTTCCTTTGAATGGTCTCTTGTCAAATCCCTTCTCTCTTCTCTGGTATCCTTCCTTGCGGTAAGTATTATGGCTTTCCCTATCATTGCGGTGGAAATTTTTGTCATTCCTACCTTGGTGATAAGAATTAGTGCCTCTGTCTTCATTGTAGTATGAGTTATCCACATTATTATGTTCCGCATATGGTTTTCTTTCACTGTCTTGTTGTCTACTCTTCTAGAATCTACCTCCTCTACCTCTCTATCTATTTTCAAATTTCTTGTTCAACTTATCTTCCACTTTCAACGTAAATTGATATGCTTCTTCAATAGTTGTCAATCTTACCAGGCTCAACTCCTCTTGAATGCTTATTCTCAGTCCATTTATGTACCGCACAACTTTCTCCTTACTAGCTTCGCTATGCCTAGTCATAATAATCATCTTATGAGGTTCTTCAATGTACTCCATCACTTTTTTCTCCTTTTGCCTTAGGTTTTGCAATCTCTTCAGTAATTCCAGTTCATAATCAGCAAGTATGAATTGATTCTTCAATTTTATCACCATCCTATCCCATTTGATGATTCTTTCCTTTTCTCCCTAATTTCTTTCCAATTAAACTTCTTTCCACCAAATAGTAGCATGTCCTTTCAATTTAGTTTTTACAAATCTCACTCTTTCTAGATCTTCAATTTCTTCATACTCCAAGTATTCTTCCATATCAATTATCTAGTCGATCAAATCCTCAGGGTTCAAATTACCTTCAGAGTTTGAAATTTCAATTCTAGGTCTCTTACCAATCTTAGAAATAGCCTTCAACATCTTGATCTAATATGATTCTTCCTCTTGCAGGGTTTCCTCATTTGGATCTACATTTTAGGCTCCTAAATCTTCATCATCACTCTCATCCTTATTTCTAGGGTTTAGACCTTTCCTTCTATCTTCTTCTACAACATCTAATCAAACTTTCATTGCCTTCATCATGTCTAAAATTTCTTCCATTCTTCCAGCAACATTGGCCATACCAGGCATTCTCCTTGGTGGCATATTTTCCTCGGATCTAGTGCAACTGCCTCAATTTAGCAATTTGAGTACAAGGTTGCAATTGCCTCACAATCAACACTCTATTGACAAATACTTATAGGTTGCCTCAAGTCACCGATCTGTTCACCCTAGGATTCATTGGAATTCCTTCTCTTCCAAAGGACTCGTAAACTTTGTTTGATACCACTTGGTGCAGTCATGGATGGAGGGTCAAGAGAAAGGACTATCCAACTGTGTAGCCTTAGAGTTAACACAGCAGAATAAACATAATGGTTGAAATAGTAAAATGGAATTTCATTGATTATACATGGAAAATTATTACAATTGGCTTACAAGCCAGTTACATGCTCATTACAATCCAACATGCAAAAGATATGACAATTGGGCACATTCGCCTTCTATGTCACTTTCCCCTCAAAAAACTTTAATCAATTCTATCTAACTAACTTAACTATCATAATTGTCTTCCAATGGATATAGGAGATTTTTATATAGTATCGTCTAGCTCATGGAGTGATCCGCGTCAGCCGCAAGGGCTCCCACATTCCAATTCCTTAGGAAATATGTCACAGGTTGACCAAGATCATATGATGATGCTATCAATGTCGGTAAAATACATTGCAGTTCTAGATGAAGGTGTTTTGGGTCCCATAATGCCTTGTGAGATGTTTCATTAGGTGTTGTAAGTCATGGGAAGGTGTCACAAACACCATATGCCAAACTGAGTGCTAGATTCTCTAAACTGTGATTCCTGATGATGCTTCTGACAGTGTTAACTTCTCTGTAGACAACTGTAAATCTCTTTAAATCTGGAGATGATGTGCATGAGCCATTGTAGAGTGCTAATCTTGCACTGTGAGTTTTGAAGTGGTCATGCAGTAAATGCGGTGACTTATTCTGAAACTTCAACTAATTGAAATGCAAGAAAATAAATTATTTTGGATGATGCAAGATTGGCTTTCAACCTGGGATGCTCCTGCATCATCCTTGATCCAAGGACCATCTTTATCCTCCAATCTTATCATGCCACTTGGTGGCCTCTCATCAATCTAATCCTCAAGCCTTGATCTTACAAATTAATCCTATCCATCCAATCCCCATCCTAAAAATCTATAAATAGCCATCAACCCAAGCCATTTTCAAGGTTCCATGTTATGCAGAGTTATGCTATCATTTCGAGGAGAAATCAATATACATCCAACATCAAGGAGCACATCCAAGGATCAAGGTTTGTATATTTAGTTATTTTGTTAACTTTATTTTTTGTTTACATTCATTTAGGTCAATCATGAGGTTGCATTAGTTAATGAATGAAATAGGTTTGTATCATTCTATCTTGTCTCTTATGTTCATTTTCTAAATGTACAAAAGATCAAAATCTACCTACATAAAAAAAGTGAAAATTTTATCAAGCATCATTGATGCACATTAATTGTATCTCTCACCATTGTTAGATCCTCATTCCATTGTCCTATCATTACCTTCACTGGATATATTATTCCATTGTCAAGTGCTATAACAAATCTATGTTGCTTGCCTCAATTAAACATATACCTGCATCCACCACAACATAATAATCATAAAATCCATAATCATTATCCAATCCACATCCTATCCATCTACATCTAATCAAATCATTCTATTATTTTATCTTTTACTAACATCATTTTCTAACTAACATTTTGTTATCTAGTTTTTTGTCAATTTCTAAATCCACATTTGTCATAAATCCAAATCATGTAAATCAACAACAACATTCATAATCATTTATACACATTATAACCATGTATCAGAAGGCATGCATCATCTAGTACTACATCCATCAAATTCATATCCATAAATCATACATCATATATCCAAAACATGCATGAAAATAATCGATCAATATTTATACATCTCAAAAAATCATATATATACATGTATCAAATGTATGTATATCTTAATATAAACCATATATACATCATATGGCACATGGCCTCCTCAAAATACATCATCATCTCCCACAATCACTCATTCCCTCATGTCTAACTACCACTATCTCATGTACCATCTTAGGAAGGTGGTCCTAGTGGTGGTGTGAATCACCCCTATCTAGTTGGACCCATCAGTACAGACCTAGCTATTGATGCCCCAAATTGAGCACTCAAGTACTCTAAAAAAGAGGGATCCTTCTGGTCTGTTGGTATTATCCACTCATACAATGATCGATAGTACTACACCTCCCATATTTCCCATTGTGTGTCCTAGGAAGATCTGGCCATATTTAGAAATGTCTACACCAGCCCCTACTATCCCAATAATCTCCTAGCAATATATTACTCCTTCATCAGTCTCTGCACATTTGTTTGCACCCTACCACATCCTACCTAAGTAGCATCTAGTCTAAAGATTGTCCCTCTCTACTTGGAGGCTATCCCTCTTAACCTCAATGCTATCCCTTTCTACTATGAGGTTGTCCCTCTCCCTATAGAACATCATGCTTTTCTTCCACCTCATCATGGTCTAACTAGAATCTCTCTAGGTCTAGCTAAGTAGTGGCTTTCTCTATCTCCTAAGCATGTCTCTTTGATGACGGACTCGAAATAGCTTCCAATGTCGATTCTCTATAGTGTCCCCTATCTATGATGACCTAGATGGCCTTTCTCTAGTTGATCCTATCCACATTACATCCTACATATGGATGCCATCTCCCTTGTCTCCTACATCAACTCCCTTCTTGGTGCCACCACTACTACTAGAAACATGGGTATTGCCAACAATTGCCCTCTCCCTCCCTCCTCTACTATTGGTATTATGTCCTTAACACTAGCTCTATGGTACCTTCTAAGCCTCTATCCTGCTACCCTACCTACTACATTGGTATGGTCATATGCTCCAGCCTAGCCCATATCCACTAGTCATCATACCCCACCACTATCCCTACATCTGCCACATCACTCCTCTCAACCTAATGGACTTAGACTAGAAGGTCCTATCCAACTTCTACCACATGTATATCCACTTGTGGCCTTCAAATCCTAATCTCATGTCAATCATGTCCAAGTATGTGGTCTTTCTATTATATCCTATTTCTAACCAAACTCCCTTAGCACCTTGTGAAGCTTGTACATCTAAATGATATAATCATGTCATTCAATGACACAGCATGACATTTGCACAAATCAGGCATGTAAAATTTGCTAACCACCCCCATACATATCTAGCCCTATACAACCTCCATTTAACATATCTTATTTTGAGCTCATCTATATCCCTCCTATAGTACCCAATCTCCCGTAGGTGTCTTTGTCAATCACCTTGCACAATTTTCTACCCATACACCATTAGATCCTCTACATCATGCACTCCCCTAGGTGGGGCAATAGCTATGTGCTCCCAAGCCTATACATGTAGTAATGTCAAAGCTTGAATACTTTGAACCCTCTTGTAGAGAAGCAAGTATAGCTCCTTGTACAAGTGTGCTAACACATGCTTCCGCTAGGTAAAATCTACCATCAACTCTACTATTTCTAATGCCATATTCGTGAAGCCCATCTTAAAGCATCATTTGGTCTTGTCAAACAAAAATATGCCATTAACAACTACCATCAAGATTAGGTGCAATTGGTGCACTAGACCCTAGCATGCATCCATATCTGAGCACATGCATTATAGAGGTATGTCCCCTCTCCTTGTCAACCTTTGTAGCGGCACCTATATTGTCATCTCCCTTTAGTATACCCACTATTTATGGATATGGATCCGCAAAATCCTCCATACAACCTTTAAGTTCATCACCATCTACCTTGTTGGGATCTAGAAGGTGGACATCTCTAAGTAGCATCTCTCAGCTAGTGTTGTCAATATAGCCCTATCTACATGGATCTCAAGCATCCATGCCACATATCTCAAGCCCATGACCTCCAATAGACCTGACTTTCCCTCATCAAATATTACCATCACCATCAAGCACCTCTCTCGAACCACCAACATGAGTAATCTTTTCACACACAAAGCCACACATATCAGTCTTCTATTACCCATTTCTTTACCAAGTCAAGTCTTGCATGCACATTATATGCACATGCATCATTCAGTAGCATATGATATGATAGGCTAGACATGTGTTATTTAATGCATATGCCACCACCACTAACATATGCACCATTTTAGTGCATATAACACCCTCAAATGTGCCTATGTAATTTTGATAGATATGACACACCTAGTCATGTATGTGCTATTTGTGTGCATACAATACCTTATCTCATGTATGTTCTATTTTGGGGCATACAAAATCTACCCTTGCAGATACACCATTTGTGTGAACGGATATGCCAAAACATGCAAAACATGCCCTAGCATATTTGCTTGGTATAACATTTTCCCATATTAACTAACAATAATTAGCTACACAACTTTGAAAAATGTGAACTCAGTAGGGGTTGAATGATGTCTCATCACCTATACTCTTGAACTAACTCATTGTGTTTCTCAATAACTAGTACACACTCCATTTTTCTCAATTTATCTCTCTAAAAACAAGAGAAATTTTCTCTTCTTAGGTAAGGTGTAAATGGAATTTTTACCTCCCAATTCCTATTTATAGGATTTTCCACCAAATTTTCATTTTTTATCCTTATGTTTTAGCCCCTAGCCCTAATTTTCACCCAAGGCCTTGATTCTCTTATCGAGAGACCATCCAAGCCTTGTGAACTTTCCTACTCTCTCAATGAGACACCCCTACCTCATTCCATTTGACCATTCCTTCTCCAAGTGACTGAGGCATCTTCTTTCCCAAATCCCTATATTTTATTTTTCTTTAAAACAACGTTACACAATATTGTCTCAAAGAGGGACAAAATGTAGACACTTAAAATAAATTCTTGCATTTATCCTAATGATGTCATACTTCTATCATCAAATTATTTAAACTATTCTTCCAACGTTAATTAAATAAGTCACACTTATTTAATTAAACTAACTATTCATCAAATGATTAATTAAATATATTGTAATTAATTAATTAATTTGACCTTTCTTCTAATGTTAATTAGATAAATTATATTTATTTAATTAATCAATTGAAACTTTTGTTGAATGTTTCAACACTAACTAAATAAATCATATTTAATTAATTAAATAAATTTATCTCCTAACATTCCTACATGGATTAAATAAATACATAATATGTATTTAATCAATCCAAATCCCCCCTCATTGTCCCCATTAGTTAATTAAACAAACCAGGTTGATTTAACTAATTAATCTTTGCACATTTCTCCACTACATTATTTGAAAATAGATAAATTCAACTTACACAAGCCTCCAAAAAGTATATTCTTAATCTCTACCCTTCACTCAAAACAAGGTAATCTCCACCCTTCATCTTCCTTAATTCTTGTATTATTCATTTGCACCTATCCTAGGCCCCCATTTGTGAGCATCTCACTTTCCCACACAAATGGGTCAATCTTAACCCTTCATCATTATCTTCCCTTGAAAGGTAATAAATCCTCACCATTCAATCTAAGATCAAATCCAAATCATCCATGATATCCATAAGAATCTATAAAATCATCATCTCACAAGCACTTATCATGAAAAAAAGTGGAAGCAAAGCAAGGTTATACTACAAGATTCTTGAGCAACCACATTCCTCTTCTCAATAACAATAAATATTGAGCACATCCAGGACATCAAGGGGTTTTGGTGAGAAGTTTTTATTGTCATTTCATTATTATTTTCCACTCTTTTGTGTAATTATAGGTGTAGCTTAGGTTTGAGATAGATTCTTTATTTTCATTGCATTGTTCCTTGTTTGTCTCATATCTTGGTATACACACTATGAATTTATACCATTTGGACAAATTAAATCAATAGTAAGTTGCATAATAGTACCCAAGATACATAATCACAATCATATCATGTCATGAGATGGAAACTCAAGACATATATTAGACCAAATCAGCATGGTAACACTCATTAGATGTGCATCATCATCTTGATATCATAAGGAAATTATAATTACGTGGTTAACATACTTCTAATTTAATAATGTTTAGCTTACTTTGGAACTACAATTAAGACCTCCACCATTTACACCTTGCACTTTGTGAATCAATTAATGCACCTATCCACGATAGGTTAAAAAGAGGTGTGTTTGGAGAATGTGACAAATCCCAAGTAATCACAAGTGTAGAAGTTATGCAAGAGCTAGTTCTACTAAACACATGAGTTAAAAATTTTGAACATAGAATTGCAAGTTTAATATAGAAATATTCACATTTCAATGGTGGTTTGATTACTCTTTGGAATGTAATTATATTTGTATAATAATGACAATATATAAATTTTCAAATTATACGTTGCTCTTGGAAAAAAATAAAAAATTGAGTTTGGTTAGACACTTACATGAAAACTATGGGGTGCGGCTTTAATGATCACATGCTTATTAAACATCTATAAGTGCAATAGAAAAATACCAAAATAGTTGATAATCTAATTCTTCGCATGCAAGAAAAAATTCTTCATTAGTTCTTAAAAGTCAAAATCATAGTGGCAAGTTCTCAAGTTCTCTACAAACAAAAAAAAAACTTAAATAAATAGGGTACATCCAATTCATCATTCCAAATGGACTAGATACAACCTCATACTATATTATGTAGAGTTGTTGGAAGTCCACAATTTAAACATTAAAAAGTACAAGTTCATGTAGCGAACACAATCGCTCGTTTATCTATGTTTCAATATAAATGTCAAAAGAGTATCCTCAATATTACAAACCATGGAAAGAGTAGTTACAAATGTATCATATAATGAATTATGAATGTTGTTATTCTAATTTATTTTTTAGCATTATATACATGAAAATATATGAGGATTACATTTCCATCTTCCATATTGCAACAAGCAACAATAATTCATGTAATTTTTAATCCAAATATCTAAACCCAATAAACTTGCAAATCTAACAATATTAATATATGCTACCTAATATATTCCATTTGACTTCAAAAGAAATCTTCTTCTAGTTAACTAGAAATGCTTCCCCATAAATCATTCTTATCTTAAAATTTGCAAATACATGAAGCTAACTATTAGGCTTCTTCCCTATATTTTTAAGAAAAATATTTTGATGGAATTTAAGTAGCTTAACAAGACAACCTCCTTTTGTAATACACTCCAAACTTTAGAGAATGTATTTTATATTGATAAGTATAAATGGTATCTTCTAACTGTAATCCTTAACAAAGAAAGAACTATTTTTTCTTTAGGTGCTTTCATAATATACTTCATACTTGAAGAATCAATTTTATATTGCTAAAAGTAAGGCTTATATTTAAATTGTAGCTGTAAACAAGATAAGATAATTTTCTATTCCCTCTTCACTCGCAAGTTTATAGACTTTTCATAACTATCATAGGCTCCTCTAATATGTCTCACATCTTGATCTCTCTTTGTGCCAAATAGTGCTATAATGACTCTTATCCAAGAAGTTTGCTTTCATTGTCTCCAAAACCATATTTCAATCCATTTTTGTAACCGTAATTGGATAATAAATATGTGTACTTATTTGAGAAACGTGAACATACTGATTGTAGAAATTGCCTAGCATAGAGAATCTAGAGGAACTAGAAGCAAATGTAAAGGACATAACTCCCTCATTAATAGGTTAAAATATACCTATAGGATTTGAGAGAGGTTTTAAATAAAACTATGTCAACTTTTAACATTAATATTTTAGATCATATCATATAATCGATCATCAAAATGAGAAAAAAATTAATATCATCCTTCATCGGGATGAGGGAAAATTTAATATGATCCATCATCAAAATGAGGGAAAGCTTACATAAATATATTGTTATTAAAAACTATAACATAGTTTTATTCAGAAACACTCTCAAACACTGTCATGAACTATGGAAATATAATGTCTCTTATATTTATAGGAGTCAAATATGTACTAAAGAAAGAAACTAAATAAGGTGTTTACAGTTTTGGTTAAAGGAATCCTCAATTTACCATATACAAACTACTCAAACTGAGAAATTACTATACCTGTATCAACCATAATTGCCACAAATATGATAAGTTAGGTACAAATACACCAATACATCACATATTTATAATTACTGAGAAGAAATGGATTTACAACTTTAAAAAAAGGGTAGACTACATGTCATAGTCTAATATGGTTTTATATCCAAAGTGCAAGGCAATACAAAAATAATTCCCAAAAGTTTAATGAGATCTAAGATGGTAACCCAATGGAGCTTTCACCCAAACCCAACCACCCTGCAATCCCACTAAATAATTCTTTATTGGCAATACCCACATCCAAATGCAAAATTTGGGATTGAAACAAGGATTATATCGCAAGAAGTCAATGTTAAAGTATCAAGGGAAAATGTCCCCTTTCTTTTTGAACTATTTTTTGTTGAAATTTCTGTAATTGCAAGAGGAATTCAGGCACACCTTTGCAATGTTCTGAAGATGCTAACATGTAGAGTTGTAGGGCAAGGTCTTGTAGGAGGTGGATCCCATGGACTCGAAGAGACCATCCTGCTACTTGTGACATTGATAGTAGGGATCAGACTGGATCCATGTAATGTCACTACCTGTGTCAATTAGCATTGAAGCATTTTACAGATTCCACCACATACTTAACCTGGTCCTAAACATCCCTCACAGCATCAACCTTCAAAGAATAACATCCGCACATCACAGTCATTTGAAATAGGTCACCCTTAAGCAAGAAAACATGAAACTTGTATCATATCGGCCATAACAATTTGGTGGTACTCATGAAAGATTGAACATTGCTTGCACTTCTCCCATATGAGTCAGTAGGACCCATACAACATCTCCAAACACTTCTTGAACTTTGCATAGCAACAACTTTGTGGCGCACATCTCCAACATTCCCAAGTCAGCCTCAATGGTGCAGGGGCACCCTAGTAAAATCTTCTATGTTGAAATAAGGCCTATTTGGCCATGTCATTTTGTTCATGTTTTGTTTTCTAAAAAACCTAGAAGTCTTTGTATTCCATTTGGTAAATAATGGACACATTTTGTAGAATCTGAAAAGATCAACATGAGTCAGTTGGGATTCAGAGCAGTTGGCCTTCCCTAACCATTGAGCAACCATTGATCTTCTAACTCTAGCTTAATAAAAGCACAAAGGAGCAACCGAGAAGGAGTTCTATAGATTGAGGATTGTGATTTGGAAATCATCTAAGAAATAATAACTTCTATCTGTCATTCCCTATGTTTGATCTGTGTCATAAATATTTCCTAATTGTTCATAATAGTTTTCTGTTCTATGAATTGAAATAGTTAGTCTAAATTGTCAAAGATGAGTAGATAACCATTCCACTGGTTGATTTCCAAAAGAAATCAGTGCAATGATATCAGTCTATACATATTTTTGTTTGTGTTTCTTTTCATTTACTTGTTTGGAGGGGTAGATGTTCCAGACTGAGGAGTGTGCACCGTAACACACCCTAGCATCTCTATGTGCTAGGCGTAGAGTGTAGATCAGACTATGTGAGATTGACAACCCTATCAGCGTGTCACTGGGAGTCAGAACTAAGTTTCCACCAAAGTCAAATGGAGTCGAGAGTATCAGTGCATCAGGTAGATAACTTGCTGTTGGACCGACAGTGTTGGTCTTACCGATTGAGCGTATCGGGGTGATAAGGGATAACTTACACCGACAGAGGTCCATTAGGAGCAATCAGCGTATTAGTAAATCTAGAGTAAGTCCCACCGAAGGTTGAATTCATGCCGATGAGTGGTTGGTCCATTGGCGCATTGGCTAGAGGTTGTAAGTTCTTGCTGATGATAAGGGTCATGACGATGAGATATTTTTTACTGTGGAACTAACTGTCGGCCAAATGAAGAAGTCTCACCGATATGAGGTATTAGACAGACTGGGTGTTCGGTAAGACAATTCCAAAAATCATTGATAGCACTTTTCTTGCCGATAGGAAAAAGCATGGAGCCACCCATTGGTGAGAGTCGCGATGTCAGAGTGACATGTTCAAGGAAGACCAATGGTTATTTTCTAGCCGATAGGCAAAGACTATTAAACCTCATTTTGTTCACTCCTCATCATATTGGTATCAGAGCCATAAAAGGTTTTGTGGTTGATCTGGTATATGCCTCTAACGTATCTAGTCGCAGAGGAGAGTGAAGGAGAGGCTGGCAATATGCCTCCAAAGGGGATGACCACTGAAGTGGTCAAGAAATTTAAAGAGATGGAAGAGATGATCAAAACTGGAGTCAGGGAAGCACTCCAAGTAGAATTGAAGGCACTGAAGATAGGAAAAAGGATAGAGGAAGGTTTAGATGGAGAGGAAGAGAACACGGAAGAAGAAGAGGAACAAGAAGAGGCAGAGATATCGACTGAGCAAAAGCAATTCCTAGAAGCCATTAAGGCTATTGGCAAGGACTCTTTGGAGACTTGGATAGATATTCCCATGTTAAGTGGGAAGATGAATGCTGATGAAGTCATGGAATGGATTGAGGCTCTGAACAACTACTTCGAATACATGGAAGTTCCTGAAAGTAAGAGAGTTAAGTTTGCAAAAACTAAACTCAAAGGTGCTACCCTTACATGGTGGAATTACACCCAACGAGAGAGGGTAAAGAATGGGAAGAGTATGATCTCTTCGTGGAGCAGAATTCTAGAGAAGATCAAGTCCCAGTTCCTTCCATCTGACTACGAGGTGCAGATTTACAGGAAAATGCAGAACCTCAAGCAAAAAGATATGGATGTGGCTACTTACACTGAGGAGTTTCACAAATACACTCTTCATTGTGGGTACATGGAGGATGAAAAAACCAAGGTAGCAAGGTATCTAAATGGTTTGAGGTTCAATATTCAGGATGAGATAAGTTTATTGACCCCTGAAACCGTGGAAAAATGCTTTCAAGTAGCATTAAGAGATGAAGAGAAGCTGCAGAGGAAACGTGAGCAATAAGGTAGAGGAAGAGGTGGTAGAAATTTTAGAGGCAGAGGTAGTTTTGGAGGAAGAAGTCCTAACCAAAGGCCTAATGGTGAGTCTAGCCAAGAAGAGCAAGTTGGGGACTCAAGTAGCAGAGGAGGCTACTGAGGAAGAAGGCCTAATGGAAGAGGTGGGACAAATGGATCAGGTAGAGGATCCAAGTTCTCTAATATGAGATGTTATAACTGCAATCAGATAGGGCACTCAACCTACAAGTGTCCAGAGAAGGCCTCAACTTCTCATGGTAATGAGAGCAGAACCACATTGACTCAAGAGAATACCGGGAGTGTGACATCTCCTAAAGTGAATCTAACATCAGAGATGGGAGAAAATCTAATGATCAAGAGGACCCTACTCAAAGAACTAGTGTAGACTGAACTATCACAAAGAAGAGCTTTGTTTAGAGTCAACTACAAGATCCAAGGTAAGGTTTGTAAATTTATTATTGACTCTAGTTCTACTGACAATATTATATCTTTGGAAGTAGTAGATAAATTGAAATTAGAAAAGATACCCCATAGATGTCCATATAGGGTCAGTTGGTTAAACAAGGGACATCATATAGTCATTAATGAATAAGCATGGGTAGAATTCAGTATTGGGGGGTATAGAGAAAAAAATTTGTGTCACATCCTTCCAATGGATGCTTGCCATCTTCTGCTAGGCAGACCATGGCAGTTTGACAGAAAGGCTCATCATGATGGGGAAAAGAATGATTACTCATTCCAAAAGGAATGTGTAAATTATAGGATACAGCCATTAGTAGAAGGGGATCCACAGCCTGTAGGATCTTGTGTAATGCTGGTAGGAGAAAAGGAATTCCTTGAAACACTAGAAGAATCAGGTGGAGTAGGTTTTGCTCTGGTTGTGAAACCTAAGGAGAAGAAAAGAGAAAATATGAGAGAGGTAGGGCCTAGAGAGGTCAGAGAACTACTTGAGAGTTATAAGGAAGTAATTGCAGTAGATATACTAGACTCACTACCTCATATTAGAGATATCATCCATCAGATTGATCTCATACTGGGAGCTATACTTCCCAATAAGGCAGCCTATAAGATAACTCCTCAGTAGAATGAGGAGATAACTAGGTAGGTTCAAGAACTTTTAGACAAGGGGTTAATAAGAAAGAGTTTGAGTCCATGTGCAGTCCCCACTATTTTAGCACCAAAGAAAGATGGGAAATGGAGACTATGTATTGATTCCAGGGAAATAAGGATAAGAGAGGGGGATGAGTGGAAGATAGCATTCATAACTAATGAAGGGTTGTATGAGTGGCTTGCAATGCCTTTTGGTCTTTCAAACGCCCCTAGAACCTTTATGAGGCTGATGAATGAGGTGTTGCAGGAGTTCATAGGGAAATTTGTGGTAGCTTACCTTGATGATATCTTGATGTTTAGTAAGAGCAAGGAAGAATACTTGAAGCATTTGGAGATAGTATTGAAGAGGCTACAAGATTAGAAGTTACTGATAAACTTGGAAAAGTGTGACTTCATGAAACAAGAGTTGATCTACTTGGGTTTTATCATTTCCAAAGGTGATCTGAAGATGGATCCTTCAAAGGTGGAGGCTATTTTGAATTGGCCCACACCTAAGACAACAGGGGAGGTAAGGAGTTTCCATGGTTTGGCCACATTCTATAGGAAATTCATTAAGAATTACAGTGACATCTGTGCACTTGTTGGTGCCTACATAAACATTCAGGTTTCAAGTATTTAAATTTGTAGGCACCTTTCATAAAAAATCCAAAAAATCCTAAGTCTTTTGGCCTTTGCAGTTGAAAAGTGCAAAAAATAGTTTTTTGCATGTGCCTTTGTATATAGAAGGTCACTTGTATATACATGCAAGTTCAATGTACATTCGGGCATGCAGGGTGATTTGTATGTTCAATCGGTCTTCAAAAAATGAAAAAAAATGTTTATATGCATCTTTGTATGCATATCAAGCTTGTATATGCATTTCTAGGTATACAAAGGAGATTGTATGTGTTTGACATACAATGTGAGCATACAAGTGAAAATGTATATCACAGATTCTTGGAATATTCCCTGCTTGTATGTGGCAGCTTGCATGTATATTTTGTTTGTATGTTCGAATATACATTCGTCACATACAAAGGAACATACAAAGCATATTGTATGTTAAAAGATGCATATAGATGTACAAGTGCAAATGTACATTGGCGGCAAATATACAAGTCAACATCCAAGTGCACAGATGCAAAGGCAAAGATACAAGCCAGATTTCAAAGGTTCTTCCAATCTGACTCATAAAAATGTGGAGTCTGTGCCTTGTATGTATATCCGCGTTGTATGTTTGCACATACAAGTTGATATACAAAGAAAAAATATACAATCCAGACTCGAAGGAGGAGTCAAATGCAGTGAATAAAATTTGGGGTCCATAGCTTGTATGTATGTGTGCATTATATATGCAATATACAAAGAAAAGATACAATGAGAAAGTTACAATGCAGATTCCAAAGGATGTCCCAATTTAGCAGATAAAGTGTTGAAGTCCACAACTTGTATGTATATGGCATTGTATATCCTGATATGCAAGAGAATGAAGATACAAGGCCTAGATTTCAAATTTCTCCAATCCGATTGATAAATGACTGGGGTCCGCAGAATGCATATTGCATTTGTATATGCAATTTACAAAGTGAAGATATAAAGGCTTAGGATACAAGTTGGAATTCAAAGCAATTGCGATATGCTTCATCATAATTTGAAGTCCGTGGCTTGTATGTAAGGTGTGTTGTATATGCCGATGTGCAAAGGGAGATACATACAAGGCCCAGACCTGAATGTAGGTTCAAATTTGTTTCATAATGTCTTGGGGTCCACCTTGTATGCAAATGATTGTATGTATATACAATCTCATTTTCAGCTGCATATGCAAGGATTTTGAGGGGAAAATAGGTGGCAGAAAAGTCAGCGATGGAAGCCCAGGGTGCCTACGTGGCACGTTGTAGCTAGTGAATGACTTTTTAAGTGTTTTGAGGCCATAGATCTTAGCGAAGGGAGGAAGATCGACGACCATCTTTTAAACTCTTAGCGGTGAAGGTTTTCTTTGTATCTATGGTTATTTTCAGGTGGGAAAGCTTCAGTAGCACGCAGCTGCTACATTTCAAATAGCTGTTAGTTGGTAAGCCATTAATGGTAGGTTCGTAGTGGTATGGGTCAATGGAGTTGATGGGCTAACTACTAGATTTATGAGGAAAATTTGTGAGCAGTGACACATCTCCCAAACTCACCTATTTCTTCTTCTTGTTCTGCTTACGCTTTTAATGTTTTGGGTGCCATTTTTGGGTGTAGTGTATCTGGTAGAATTTTTGAATTACCATGTAATTATTGCTTAGTACATAGTTTTGCTATAAAATGTAAACTATGTCACTCATTTTAAGTTGTTGAAAACTGGGCAAATTTTGGTGTTGTAATAAGATATAACTGTTCTAGTGGCTCTGTTGTGGTGCTTTGTGAGTTTATGAGTTGTATGTTGAATGTTTTATGTATAGAATTCATCAGTTTCATGTTGATTTAAATGAGTAATGCTTCATTGCATGTATTATGTTATTTGTCTCCAAGTTGAATGTGTTCTTCTTCTGAATATGAATAGCTAAGGGGTGTTTAAAATTCTAGGATATGGGTTTGCTATAATGAATGCTTGATCTTTTACTTCTAGTCAAGGAGTAGATTAAATGTTTTTGGTTAAGTGTTAGGAAGAATATATTGCAGTACGGATGTTTGTAAGAAGAAATAACTGAATACTTATTCTTGGGCAGTATATGTAAGGCAGACACTACAAAGCCCCCATTGAAATCTGATTACTGTTTTAAGTCTATGGTAAACATTCACATATATATGTCTATTGACTCCGATCCCTGGATAGGCACTAGTCTGGTCATGTATTGAGGTGACACCCAACATCCCAGTCTTGCATCCAAATACAAAAAACCAATTCAAAACTTCAAATACAAACCATTAGGACATTAGAAGTAGTTTTAGGAACAAATTCTCTATCTCACAACTGAACATAGGCCCAAAGCTAGCCCCTTTGCACTTATTTCATAGTTTTGGTCTACAAAAAAGAGGATTTATCTGCTTTGTATCAACATCCTACCAAGTTCACAAGCATATTTCATAAATGTTGAATAGGGAATACCCGCCTTGGTTCTGTAGAGATTAAAGAAGAAGAGGAGATATTTATATAGTCTATCTCCTGTACTGTTGGCCCCTGGCCTAGAAATCCTATTGATCAATGATGGCTACCTTGTAGGGATAACTGGGGAGTATCTAGTTTGGGAAAAATCTAATAGATTTGGTGACTCTGCTGGGGATCTTGAATTGAAAGTGTTATCTTGCAATCTCTGGTGAAATTTTTGGCCCATCCGAGTCACCAACAAAATGGTGACTCTGCTGGGGAAAACCTAATGTCATATCCATAAAAGTATGAGTCTAAAAGATTGAAGAATCATACTTGGAAGTGCTTTGTTGCAGCAAAAGAAAAGATTTATGTGTGGCTTTGCTGTTGGAAAACCTAGAAAGAAAAGAAATCAACCTTCAACTTCAACTGGTTTGAATCTCATTCCTCAGTGTTGGCTAACAGATTTGTCCTTATTCTAAAAATATTTTATTCTGACTCTATACCCTTCTTTTGAAGAACAAATGAGTTAAGCAACAAATGGGTGAACATTTTAAATTAGTTCCCCTCTGAATTTAGGTACAGCTCCCTTTAAGATTTTCAATGAATTTAATTTATTCAACTATCCAAATGCAATTTTAACTAGAAAATGCTTAAGGCAAATTGACACTCATACATAACCATGTTATGAATGCGGTAAATTTATGCAGTAACAGTGAGTAATAGAATGCACAGATTCTACTTTTGATACATTCAAATACATGAACACATACATATGAATTTACTGAACCAATAAATAATAGAACACATATGATAAGTTGTCCAATAAAAGAGCAATTACCAGATGAAAGGAGATTTCACACAGAAAATCTAATTCCAAACACTCAGATGCACAGATCTAAGTAAGCAGTAATTGTTTCTTCTTCTCATTCACAGATGAAAAATTTCTTAGACAATCATCACATAATGTAAAACCATAAAACGATTTAGCTAAAATTCTTCTTTTCTTTTCTTTTCCTAACTTTCTATATATCCTTTCGAAGGTTTAAAAACCTATATATATGAATGTCTTAATCCTGTCTTTGAGTAAATCAAACCCAAAGTTAACATAACTCTGACCCGTATGGGATTTAGTTTATAACAACTAATTTTAAAGATCAAGATTGTGGAAAATAACATAAAAGAGGAACTGAAATAAAGAAAGTGAGCCAATAAGATCATGACTGAGACAACGGATTTGCATCTCTAGATTTGTCGTCGATGGCTTGGGAAGCACATTGAGTCTTCCACTCCTGAAAAGCTGCAACGAACTCCTGAATCTTCAAGAAGTTGGGAATACCTATATGTTTCATTCTTGACCTCCAAACTTCTTTTTCCCTTCGCATTTTCCCAAATTTTTCTTTGTGTTCTGGAAGTGCGTCTATACAGAGATAAAGTAATGACTCAACTTTAGAAATCCGGGAGAAATCCTCAATTAAAATATTGTCATTTTCTCTGACAAAGCCGATTTTATCTTTGAAAGATTGGACCACTGCGTCAACATCTTCCACTGGTTTTCCATCATCTTTTATGTATTTAACATCAATGCATTGCAAGTCACGTTGCAACAATTGAGTGAATTCTGTTATCTCCTTAATTAACTTTGTAAGTTCAAAGCGTCCTTGCCGTGATATGGAATTCCTCCATTCAATATTTTTCTTATTCACATATAATAAATCTTCGTCCAAACCAGTTAGGCTCTTTTCTGTCAAAAACTTCGTCGGGCCATATTTCTGAACTTCATCTATTTGGTTTATTACATTCACCCACTTACCTTCATCTTTCACCCAAACAACAACCTATGCTTTAAGGTCCTCAATGGTGGCAGCAGTCAGATCATATATGCTCTTGAGTTCACGAATGTATTCAGTTCCTTTCTGCTCAATGCTATCCAACCAACTATCAAATGTCTTCACCACCATATTGTTTCTGTGAACTTGATCTAGCATCTTTTGGTTGACTAGTGATTTAGGGTCAAAAGACATGGAGAATTGTGAAACTGGCTGCGGGTTGGGATTATGTATAGCATTGATGTACTCTGCCATTGAACGCAGAGTCTGCTTCAATTCCCTCTTGTCCTTTTCATCTTTCCAACTCTAACTAACTATCCTTTTGGTTGATGCCTCGAGGTGATGAACATCTGTAACTCTTGATGCAGCACCGAGATCCACTCTCTCAATAGTGAAATCCTGCACTGTTGGATCTTGCACTTCTTCCTCAGTCACTAGTTTGGCTATCTTAGTACTCCAATTTCCAGTACTTGGATTGATGTCCACTCTGGATGTCACCTTTAGCTTCTTAGGCTCAGGTGTTTTCCCTAAGCATTTGCTAACCATGTCCACTAAGGGACAACAAAAGGAATTACTTTTTTCTTGTCAAAGATAGAACTCTCTAGCCACTTTGGTGCAGGGGCTAAGGTTGTCTTCTCAGGGTTCAATCCATCAGAGGATACATTTGAAATCATTAATATTTCAGGGGTCTCTAGAATGGCCCTTGACTGTGGCCCGGTGTCAACTTCCTCTATTCTGTGTGGACTTAGTTCCTTGTCACCCATAGGTTCTTCTAAATCTTCCTCTGAATTCAGATCAACAACTATTGTTTCAGAAACCTGTTTCTTTCTTCTACCTCTGGTCCTCAACCTGGTAACATGAGAGGGTAGAATATATGTGAGGACTCTTTTGGACCTCTTAGTGGTAGGGCTTCTTTCAGTTGATGGCTTGGAAGCACCTGCACCACAGATAGCAATAGGTTGATTAGAAGAGTTTATGGGAAGTGATGATCCAATCATTAAGGAGAATTGTTGGGCATTTTTATCGTGAAGCCCTTCCTGTCTCTTTTCCCTCAACCATTTCTTGGTTCTCCTTATCACTGGAAGAGTTTTAACTTCAATTCTATCTTCCTCCTTTTTTCTCTAGTCAACTTCTGGAATAGGTAATTGTTCTAATCTCTCAAACTATGGGTCAACCACCTGTTCCTCATCATCAAAAATTCTAGAAATATCCATGTTTAAATTGAGAGTAATTATCTGCCCCAAAGAAAACCTACACCACAGCCTTCTCCTAACCTCAAATTCATGTGGACAGTCTTCCTAGTAATCTTCTAGCTTAGGAATGTGTGAAATCCCTGTTCCAGGATCTAGGTTATCTCTAACAAATCCTTTACTGTCAAATTGAGACTTGGCAGTGAAGAACTAAAAATTGAACCTTTTAAGGTTCACCTCCAAATTCAAAGCATTAGATTTTGACTGGCATGAATAATGCCCAAGTAAAATGGGAAAAGAAATACCAAAACCCTTTTTTGTTGAGAATTTCTTATCTACATGTGCTAGTTGTCTACATACCTCCATCAGCACGAAACGGTCAAACACATATTTAGGTAACTTAATGTTGGTCATGATGTTAGTCATTCACAAACATAGAATAAAAGTTACACAACAACCTTTACTCATCTTGAAAGATACGATGAATTCAAAGAATTCATGATCCCAAGTCTCCGTTGATTAGGTCTTAATCTACTGACGTTACTCAGTGGTTGATGTGTGTTGCTGTTTTCCATTCAGGGGCCTTACGTGTTTCTGCACTGTTCATCATCATCATCTTCAAATATCCTGCTCTGGATGTTCGCTCTGCATAAGTCTCCAACAATTCTACCTCTGCACTGTAAATTTAGTCAAATAATGTGCATACAGGCCGATATTTGCATGATTTCTATCATTATTCATGATTCTTTGCATGATATTTTCAATACTACATGCATTTAACTCAAATATGCTAAGGATCTTCAGTTACCTACGGGATTTCAGCATATTTCACTATTTCTGCTTGTTATTTATCATGATTTGCAGTTATGGTGATGAATTAATGAAATTGAAAAAAGGAAAAGGGTTAGAGAGTGAGATTCCTAAAATTACTGGACTTAGATCACTGATTCACATACAAGCTCCCATACTTGCAATGAAAAGAAGGAAAACTAGAAATCATACTTCACCAGGACATTCCACAAATCCGCATGATCTAGTGCAAAGCTTCAAAGGAAAGTTGACAACAACATGTAATGAAATGAAAGCGCTTCCAGTTGAACACAGCATTCACCAGTACATATCCAGAAATCAACAGAAAGATTACGTAAAATTTACAATCAGGATGTAATCTGGAACTTCATATTCATTCAATATGCTCAAGAACAGGTACATTTACAGTGATCTGAAGAAAGAACCTTGACATTTCAACAATTCTATCCTCATTAGTCTCAGTAATCCGATCTCCTAACTTATTCTACAGTAATTGACTTTTTGCGCCAGATGCGTCTGTGTATTCTAATGTATTCCTCCCCTAAAATGACAAGCTCTGGCTCTTATATAGAACAACTGCCAGAAAATGGTTACAATGATCCAAGGATCAGGATCCTCTCACAACAAACAACGGTCCAGATGAAAAGCACATGCTTCGCCAGTTAGCAAATGTACAGCTGGCACAGAATATTCCAGCATCTTCAACTTGATTCGGTCTCCAGCTGGCGAACAGCATATTTGACAATATCCTCCTCATTTCTGGCTCATGTTGCCTCCATGCGCAACTTTGTAATGCTCAGCCTCAGCAGCATCATCATGATTTCCACGCTCAGCTTCAGCAGCATCATGACTTCAATGTTCAGCTTCAGCAGCATCATGATGATTTCCTGCAAGTAAACAGACAAACATTAAGTTCATCATCATCATGATAAACAACAGGAAGTAAACACTTATTAAACATACCTCCCCATGTGCAGCCACAGGCAATCAGGCTTTGCCTGTGAAAAATATGCACTAAATGCATAAACGGCATAAAAACAACCAGGTCAACCCTCGTTGACCAAAATCAGGTAGTCGGGCTTTCAAATTTCTATCGCTTCATGTTTTTGCCCATTTTCTTGTATATCGGGTTCGAAATATGATGATGATGATCTTAGATTATACAAAGAAATAATCGCCTTTCAACCATCCTTAGAATCCGGCTTTGCATCATCATCATATTTGCATCGGCGTGACTACATACGATCAGGGTGACAATTTTACCTTAGGCCGACGGCAACAGTTATACCGACGCCAAAAATCATGATGATGACCAACTATATATCTTCAAAGTGGCCGCAGGATATCACAAAATATGATGATCCTCCTTTCCTAATGCTCTGATGAAAAGCACATCAGGATGTTTTGTTCTTGCACATTCGGGAAAGAAAGACAACGTCATCATCATCATGATGAAGACAAACAGGAGGACTTGGAAAATGATCCTGCCGCTGAGGAAAATCATGATGACGTCATTGTCATCATCAGGCTTGGTTAAAATGCAAAGGGATGACGTCACCGTCATGTTTCGTTACGATCAGGAGGTAAATGGAATATCGGGTTCCCTCTAAGGAAGATGATCAGGTCATGAAAGCAGTATGACCCTTTTTTCGGCCAAGGCAATCCGCTCGAAAGATCAGGATGATGAACATCATCACCATCATATTCGCATTGGGTGACTTAAAATATGATCCTGCTGAAAGTCCTGATGACGTCATCAGGATATCCGGGGCTTGTGTTAATCCTCGAAGATGACGTCATCGTCATCATCATATTGGCGAAATGGATCACGCCTTGGAAAATATCCTGCCGAAGGACAAAGGTGATGGTGACGTCATCGTCATCATCATATTTGCAAAAGGTTATACTCGTCGGCAGGATGATATCACGAACTGTCGGGAAAGACTAACAAGATCATGATGATCTTGTTCAACACGACTTAAGAAATGAAAATCACCCTCCGCTTCGAAAGATAAGATGATCATCATGATCACGCAAAAGGAGGTCAGGAGGATATTAGGAAATGTCGGGTCTCGAAATATCATGATGATGCTGATCACCAAGACTGTCGTGCGCGCGCAAATTATGCAGATGGCAGATTTCTCTAAGTAAGGTGATATTATAATATCAGCATGATATTATAATATCGGGTGATGTTGGAATATCATGATGCTCGCAATGTTTCTAAGGTTACTCGACGGGTAAAACACACTAGCACTTAAGATTGACGTCCGGATATTTCGGGACTGCATGATATTCACTGGGTGATAGAGTAAGATCATGATGATGACCTTTGGTGACACAAAAGAGCGCCCGACGGGAAAGGATTAATACGACTTAAACTTGACGTCCGGATGTTTCGACCTCAGGATATTATCGGGGGGCTTTTCAAATATCATGATGATGATGTTCATATAGCAATTATCAGGTTTGACCAAAACTTTGACTGCTCACAACTCCCTCATATGGACGAATTTTCAAGTGATGCAAAAGGCAAACCTGCATGAAATTTCAAGCTCTTTCCAACCATGAAGTCATAGAAACAAAATATGAACTTTGACAAACTAACCTCATGATGATGACCTTATCTCATCCTGACCTTCATGATGATGATGCACCTGACTTAATTTTTACCAAAACCGCCAGAAACAGACAACACAAGCCAAAACAAAAGCTGGGTCCCTGTTTTGCCAAGTCAAAATGGGGCGTGTTGTGTAACCACACAACAACTTGCCACTAAAGAAAACAACAAAATTCAAATAATTCAAGTGATGTAATCACATTTATCTATAGTGTTCTAATTCTGTCTAAGTAAAATCATCATGATCTTTGAATGATAAAATTTCATTATGGTGATAAAGCTAACAAAAGATCAGGTGTGTGCAGATGATTAATTATCCTCATCTTGAAAGTAAGTTGAAAACATAAGTAACTGGTGTTAAACTACATAGTTGGAGATCATCCCTCATAGCCAACCTGGATAGAGCCTTGCTGCCAGCAGGTGTCTATAACCCCGGCAAGGTTATCTATACAATCTCCCTAAGTAGAGCCCCACTGCCAGCAGGCGTCCATAGCCCCGGTAGAGTTACTTAGATGGCCTAATTTTATTTTGTTTCTGATTTTCCTTTAAAAATTTAAATTTGATATCATCATGTCTGCTCATTTGTACAAGGTGTAGTCACTTGCAGCTTTAGGTTGGAGATTGTACTGGTAGCAAGGGAGTCCCTTTAGATTTTTCACTTAACACCTATACTCATATCTTCAACAAACCCAAGGCTGTTAGGTGTTTCATTGTGTTTGATTCACTTTGGACAAGAAAAAGTACCCTGATGAAAAGACATCATAAACCTGATCATGAGTATTTATCAGAATGAATTACAATCTATATCTAAATCTGATCTCATCACTTGAATCCTAACAATTTAGTTATTTTCTTAGGTGATGAAGTGCATCATCCTGACTTACCAGAACAAGGTCCCAACCAACAAAACAACAACAACAACAAGCAAACACTGTACAAACAACTATACAAATATACAATATGATACACAAGACTGTCATGAAGTCACTCAGGCCTGGAAATAATGTTTGAGGAATTGTCCATTGACTGGCAACGGGACATCCTCACCTGTCAGGTTCTTAAGCCTATAAGTGCTGTCTCCTAAAATTTCAGAAATCTGAAAGGGACCTATCCATAGTCTGTCAAACTTACCATGATCACCTTTCCTTTCATGGGCTTTATCCCACATCAGGACTAAATCTGATATCCTGAAAGCTTTAATTCTGGCTCTCTTGTCAAACCAGCGTTTGACAACAGCCTGATGTTTTGCAAATTGGTCAATTGCTTGGCTTCATTTTTCTTCCAGATGCATCAACTGAAGCAACCTGACTTCCTGTTTATTATCTATGCCTAGATAGTCTTGGGCAAACTGCAGAGTAGGAATTTTCAAGTTTACAGGGAGGATAGGATCTACCCCATATACTAGCTGGAAAGGTGAGTTTCCTAATGCAATTTTCATTCTAGTTCTGTCTACCCATAAGGCATATTTCAGAAATGAATTCCATTCCCTGGGATTTTTCTCTATCAATTTTCTTATGATACTCAGTAAATTCTTATTGGTGGATTCTGCTAATCCATTTCCCTGGGGATAGTAATTGGATGAGAACTTAAGTATGATCCCATGATCAAAAGCCCAACTTGACAATTTAGTGGAAATGAAGGCAGAACCATTATCACTTACCAATGCATAAGGAGTTCCATACCTGGTGACAATGTTGCTTTCCAGAAATTTAATGACATCATCAGCAGTACAAGTTTTGCTGCTGATAGCCTCAGTCCATCTGGTACAATAATTAGTAATTGTTAGGACATACCTCTGGCCTAAAGAAGACGGAGGATTGATTGGTCCTATGAAATCCATGCCCCATTGTGCAAATGGGCGCTCTTCCATCACTGGCTGCAATGGTTGTGCAGCATATTTTTCTCTGTTGGCAGCAACCTGGCAAACATGACAACATTTAACATGATCAGCTGTGTCTTTAAAAATTGTAGGCCAGTAATATCCTGCTCTGAGGATTGCATGTGTTGTGGCCAACGCTAATCCGTGGGCAGTTCCAAACTTGTCATGTAACTCTGTCAAGACTTTATTAGCTTCTGGTTTCTCTAAGCATCTCAGGTATATCCCTTCATAATTCTTTTTAAACAGGGCTCCTCCCTTCATCATATATTTCTGGGATCTCATCTTTAAGGCTCTTCTCTGTGAAGCCTGCATCCTCAAAGGACATCTTCCAGTGATCAGGATGTGCCTGATGTCTGAATACCATTCTTTATTGTCTTTCTCATCTATCACATACTGTTGACTGATGATGTTTGGATCAGTTTCAGATATCATCTGGCTCAGAGCCTGTCCTCTTACTAGCTTCATGGGTGTGATCTCCATGTCATATTCTTGTAGTACCGTAATCCATTTGGCCCTTTTTTCACCAGGTTCACTCTGCATAAGCAGCATCTTTACTGCTGCATCTGGTACCACAGCAATCACTTTGCTCCTCAGTATATAATGTCTGAACTTTTTTACTGCTCTGACTAATGCAAGAGCCTGTCTTTCAACATCTACATATCTCAACTCAGCATCCCTGAAAGGACAGCTCATGAAGGCAATTGGTTTCTCTTCTTTATCTTCATTTCTTTGAGTTAACACTGCTGCAGAAGTATGTTCTGAAGCAAATGAGTAGATGTAGAAATCTTTTGTATAATCTGGACTAATGAGGACAGGAGCATCTGAAATGGCCTTCTTTATATCTTCAAAAGCAGCTCTGGCTTCTGGTGTCCAGTCAATTTGTGCATCTTTTTTCAACATGGCATTCAGTGGTCTGACAATCTCAGCAAAGCCAGTGATGAACTTCCTCACAAAATTTATCTTACCAAAATAAGATTTAAGCTCCTTTTTGCTTCCTGGAAGTGGTAATTTCATAATAGATTCCACCCTGTCAGGATCAATGATAATCCCATCCTCTGTGATTAGGTGGCCTAGTAACTTTCCTGTTGTGACCCCGAATATGCACTTCTTGGGATTCAAAGATATTCCATATTCTTCACACTTCTTCAGTACACTTCTGAGATCAGCAACATGATTTCCCCTTTCTTTGGAGAACACTGTCAGGTCATCCATGTAGATGACTATACATTTTCCTATTAAGCCTCTGAAGGCTATGTCCATTGCTCGCTGGAATGTAGCTCCAGCATTTATCAATCCAAACGGCATACGTCTATATGCAAATATCCCCCATTTTGTGGTGAAGGCAGTCTTTAATCTGTCAATTTTGTCAACCATCACTTGGTTGTATCCTGAAAAACCGTCCAAGAAGGACATCATCTTGGCTCCATTTACCATCTGCAGAACTTCATCCAAAGAGGGCAAAGGATAGTTATCCTTTTTTGATGCTCTGTTCAGGTTCCTGAAATCCACACACAATCTGATGTCTCCATTCTTCTTCCTGACTGGTACCAGATTTGCCACCCAAGTGGAGTGCCTTACCGGAAATATTATCCGGGCATTTAACAATTTCTTGACCTCCTCAAGGATGATGGGCTCAAGCAGAGCATTGACTGGCCTCTGCTTCTATCTGAAAGGTTTTGCATCTGGCTTGAGGGGTATAGTATGAGTTATGACAGAAGTGTCATACGTCTTCAGCTCGTCATAAGTCCATGCAATTACATGTATATAATCCTTAAGGGCTTGAGTTATTCCATCTAACTCTTCAGGTGTACAAACCTTACCCAACAAGACATTCTTCTTGTCATCAGCTTGTCCAATATTCACCTGTGAATATTGACCTCCATCTGCCTTAGGCAGATCCTTATGTTTGAGCATATTATCCAGATCAAAGGCTCTTTCTAATTCAATCATACCTTTGGGAATTGTGTTGCCAGGCAACTCTAAAATCTCATCTTCTTCCCAGACATGATCTTCCATACCATTTTCATCTATGATCTGAGCTTCAAATACATCTCTGTTTGATATGAAGTCCAGGATGTGCTGATCATCATCAAACACTTGGAGATTAGTCACATTGTCAGGTACCGAAGGTACTGACACCAATTCTACTGAAAATCTCTTCAGACCAGATATAGACAGTGGTTCCAGCGTACTGGCGGCCTGAGCAAGTGCATCTGCCCTTTGGTTCTGTTCTCTTGGCACGTGAACGATGTTGAAGGCATCAAAGTCTTCAATCAGGTCCCACACACGATGTCTGTAATTTGACAGCTTTCTGTAGTTACAAGAGTAAATTCCTCTTACTTGTCTCACAACTAGTTCTGAATCTCCAAAGACATGCAGGATCTTCACCTTCTTCTTATGGGCAAACAACAGTCCATGAATCAGAGCTTCATACTCTGTGACATTATTAGTGCAGGGGAACTGTAATCTGTAAGCTGCTAAATGGGATTTCCCTGATGGATCAGTAAGGTCAATCCCTACTCCAGAACCTTGCTTAGATTTGGATCCATCAAACCTCAGGATCCAAGGCTTATCTTCAGCAGGACATTTATTTGAACTTTCCTTTTTCTTTGCAGCTCTGGCTGCTGCTCCGCCTGATATCCACCTTAACTTAGGTGTGTCATCTTCGAGCTTCCTCTTTCCTTTATCTGATGAGCCTGATGGCTTTTCTGTTTTCTCTTCCATCCTAGCAGGAGGATGATGTTCAGCACCTACAACTGCATGCTTCTTCAAAATGTGTAAGCACAGTGAGCAAGTGGTTTCTGAGTGAGGCGCCTCATGTAGCCTACACCAACCTTTAATTAAAACCTCCTGGGGAGATCTACACTGTTGTGTCATTTTTTCTATTTCTTTAACCAGAAATTCTTCGAACTTCGTCAGGTCACTGCCTTTATCCTCATCAGACAACTCGTAATCCGGTTCCATGAAGCAATCACTACCAGGAGTGATCTTTTCCTTTCTCGCATCATTTGTCTGGTTGGACACCAGGATCTCTTCTGTTTTTTGGATATGATCCTCATCAGGATCCGTCGACTCTTCTGTTCCTGCAGAAGAAAAATAAAAATTAGTATCATCATCATCATCAGATGTAGCACTCACCTCGGAATATGATGATGATGCTTCACTATACGTCTGCTCCAGCATGATCATGTCCAAGCATGGCTCGCAAGTCTTTTCCGAGTGTACCTCGCCATGTAGTCTGCACCATCCGTCAATCAAGATATCATTAGCAGGTATATTTAATAATTGACAACGTTTTATCTGAGTAGATAAATGCATCTGAAAATCCCTGAAGCGATCTATTTCATTCTCATTATCAGGATCATTATTAAGTTCTACGACTGGCATATCCTCATGATAATCATCATCATGATGATGGTGAACATCAAGCATCAGGACCTCTTCTATTTGGACAGTTTGCGGCCTGATGTGATAAACTCCAGGTTCTACGTTTACATACATGATCTCATTTGTTCTGTTATATTCGGTGATCATATGTTTCATCCTAGGCTCAACATCAATCCTGATCTGATTAGGTATACCTTTCCATGGCAACCACATGTGACTGAAGTCTGTGGACATGTATCCGTTAAGCGTTTTAGACCAGTCCCGGCTAAGCAACATCCCGTATGTATCAGGTATGTCAACTACCTGAATGTCAATGTAATACTGGATCCTAGGATCAGACGCTAGCTGCATGTGAATATGAGTGAGTTCTCCTACGACACTTACTTCTGTCTTGTCCAGTTGAGTGACCTTCTTTAATGATTTAGCAGGATGCAGTCCTAATGCGTTGCATATTGACAAAGGCATAACATTAGTTGAGGCTCCTGAATCAACTAAGCAGTTGTGCAAATTCTTACTGAACATTCTTATGGTGAGGAGAAACGGAGGTGATTCAGTTTTATCTCTGTACAAGGTCATGTGAGAGGTTTCAGCAGCTTGGACTGTGGCTGACACTTTGGGCTTGACAGTGTTATCTTTAGCAGTATGGTCTCTGCTATTGGATTGACTCGAAAGGTGATTATCCTCTTTAGAAGCAGGATCATCCAGCGACTTCATGAATGCCCTTTTGATGGCAGGAGTTTTCAGTAACTCAGATAGGGACAGGCTGATCTTGATTTTCTTCATTTCATCAGCCAAATAACTGACTAACTTGTCAGACTCATGAGGTGCATTTGCGACTTTTGTTACTGTGTTTTGAGGAGACAAGTATTGAGCATTCACCTTAGGGAACCTAGGGTTATTGCTAGCCTTAGGATCAGGAGGTGTGTTGAAGTTGTTTGGAGGTAGAGATGATGTCAATGGACCAGCAGGTCTGTTGGCATTACTCCTCAGGTTATAATTATGCTTACCAGGGTATTGCTGCTGGTATGCATGTACTTCCTCATGCTCTCTTGTAGGTTCATTTTCATCCTCAAAAGGGAAGACATAATTTGCTTCAAAGGTTAAGGCAGATTCTTCACAGGTCTGATTATAATCCTGATGAGGCTGATTAGTGTAGGTTTCCAGCACAAAAGCTGAATCATATCCACAAGGAACTATTTCATTTCCTTCTGCCTGAGGTGGATTTCCAGAAGTATTAGACACTTCAGTCTGAAAGATGCTGGCAGCAATCCTAAATTATGGACAATCTAATTCTGCATGTGCATTGGTATTGTGAATCCTGCACCAATTGGTAAGGGCTGCTTCAGCAAGATTGACTCTAGTAGTTTGTTTGGCTTCACCAGGAGGCTGATTGTCTAGGGGTGATGGTAATGAACCATTATTTGGCCTGGAGTTCCACACTCTGGGCTGCCTAGGAGGATTATTGTTATTTGCAGCACTACCGTTGAAGTTATTGTTGTATCCTCTGTCAGGGTAATTTGGTCTGTCATTGGAATAACTCCTATTCTGACCTGACTGTGAATAAAACCCTTGATTTCTCAAGTGTGTTACTTCTGTGGTGAGCTTTCTCAACTGAGCAGACATTTCTTTGATTTCCTCTTTCTCCTCTTGAGCTTTGGCCACTACATTTTCAGTCTGAGGCTGGAAAAAGGAAGATCCATGGTTATTGTGGGATAGGTCTGTACCCTGAGGTGTCTGAGTATGTGCAGGATATTGTGGCAATTGGCCATTTCCATTAGGAGGAGGCATGATACTCAATGGAGGTACTTGCAAAGGTGCAGGCATGATTGCTGGGGGCATCACTGCTCCATTTGGATATTGTGCAGGATATTGCGAAGGATAAGCTGCAGGATACTGTGCTGGATATTGTGACTGCATGCCGGGCAAAGCAGGGAATGCTATATTTGGAGTAGGAGCAGGTATCAGCTGTTGATTTACCTTGATAGCTTCTTGAAAAGCTCCTGTCAATGTGGTGATCGCAGGATGTGTTCTCCTGATGAACATGGCAGTTAACGGATCCAGGGCTGAATAATAAATACTTCTAGCAGCATCATCAGCCACCACATATGGGGTAACTAGCTTGGACAACATTTTCTGGAACCTAGCATTGAAATTTGCAATAGGTTCATGCTCCAATCTCTTAATTGTGGCAAACAGGTGGTAATTCATGGATGGATCAATAGGGACCTTGAATCTGTCAAGAAAAGCCTTCTCTAAGACAGCCCACGAACCTACAGAAGATTGACCAAGACTGATGAACCAATTATAAGCCTCTTCCCCTAAGGCAAAAGGGAATAATCTGCACACCACATCCTGATGCTCAATTCTGGCTCTACAGCAAGCTTCTTTAAACGTCCTGATATGATCATCCGCATCCTGATAAGGATGGTATTTTGGACAAAGCTTGTCCGGATACTTTGGTAACTCATGATACGCAGTAAAGGTCAATGGTGATTCGGCTGCAAAGAACGACATTGCAACCTGAAGGGGCTGAACTGGTGGTGCAGTTGGCTGAGGTTGGACTAAAGGTATACCCTGAGGTTGAACAGGAGGTGTCACTGGTATACCTGAAGGTATTTGCAAACCACCAGGAGTTACAGGAGGAGGTCCTGGTGAAGTTCTGGACGCACTAGACTCTGGAGTATGGTGAACGTCTACAGTCCTAGGTCTAAAACCTCTGACAGGCAATTCTTCGAAAATTTCACTATGTCTAGACCTGGTATTTATCCTGTGAGCCAGGATTTCTCGATTTGGAGGCCAATTAGCTGAAACTTTGCAAATATTGGCTGGATTCCACCGGACGAGGTGATATATGCGGTCAACTTGCAAATCAGACTGAATATTTACGCGATATTTGCGAAGATACTGCAAATATGACAGGATATTGGGATATTTCGACCAGTAGCACCAGATCTCACATGTTTAAGGCTTAAATTCTCAAAGCTTGAACAAATTTATGCATCTTTGGCCAATATTTAGTGAATTTAAAGAAATCTACTGTAAAGCTTGCAATATTTATGTGAAATTTGGAAATCTTTACACAGAATGTGCAAATACAAACTTGTCGCAGCAAATATTTACGCAATTTGGTGAAATTCACAAATGATCTGAAGTTACCTTACTCTGAGCGTCATCAAACCTGAAAGTACTGATGATGAACGTGATCTTCCGGGTTCAGGCCCTCCTTCTAGCGCCAATTTATGTTGGTCATGATGTTAGTCATTCACAAACATAGAATAAAAGTTACACAACAACCTTTACTCATCTTGAAAGATACGATGAATTCAAAGAATTCATGATCCCAAGTCTCCGTTGATTAGGTCTTAATCTACTGACGTTACTCAGTGGTTGATGTGTGTTGCTGTTTTCCATTCAGGGGCCTTACGTGTTTCTGCACTGTTCATCATCATCATCTTCAAATATCCTGCTCTGGATGTTCGCTCTGCATAAGTCTCCAACAATTCTACCTCTGCACTGTAAATTTAGTCAAATAATGTGCATACAGGCCGATATTTGCATGATTTCTATCATTATTCATGATTCTTTGCATGATATTTTCAATACTACATGCATTTAACTCAAATATGCTAAGGATCTTCAGTTACCTACGGGATTTCAGCATATTTCACTGTTTCTGCTTGTTATTTATCATGATTTGCAGTTATGGTGATGAATTAATGAAATTAAAAAAAGGAAAAGGGTTAGAGAGTGAGATTCCTAAAATTACTGGACTTAGATCACTGATTCACATACAAGCTCCCATACTTGCAATGAAAAGAAGGAAAACTAGAAATCATACTTCACCAGGACATTCCACAAATCCGCATGATCTAGTGCAAAGCTTCAAAGGAAAGTTGACAACAACATGTAATGAAATGAAAGCGCTTCCAGTTGAACACAGCATTCACCAGTACATATCCAGAAATCAACAGAAAGATTACGTAAAATTTACAATCAGGATGTAATCTGGAACTTCATATTCATTCAGTATGCTCAAGAACAGGTACATTTACAGTGATCTGAAGAAAGAACCTTGACATTTCAACAATTCTATCCTCATTAGTCTCAGTAATCCGATCTCCTAACTTATTCTACAGTAATTGACTTTTTGCGCCAGATGCGTCTGTGTATTCTAATGTATTCCTCCCCTAAAATGACAAGCTCTGGCTCTTATATAGAACAACTGCCAGAAAATGGTTACAATGATCCAAGGATCAGGATCCTCTCACAACAAACAACAGTCCAGATGAAAAGCACATGCTTCGCCAGTTAGCAAATGTACAGCTGGCACAGAATATTCCAGCATCTTCAACTTGATTCGGTCTCCAGCTGGCGAACAGCATATTTGACAATATCCTCCTCATTTCTGGCTCATGTTGCCTCCATGCGCAACTTTGTAATGCTCAGCCTCAGCAGCATCATCATGATTTCCACGCTCAGCTTCAGCAGCATCATGACTTCAATGTTCAGCTTCAGCAGCATCATGATGATTTCCTGCAAGTAAACAGACAAACATTAAGTTCATCATCATCATGATAAACAACAGGAAGTAAACACTTATTAAACATACCTCCCCATGTGCAGCCACAGGCAATCAGGCTTTACCTGTGAAAAATATGCACTAAATGCATAAACGGCATAAAAACAACCAGGTCAACCCTCGTTGACCCAAATCAGGCAGTCGGGCTTTCAAATTTCTATCGCTTCATGTTTTTGCCCATTTTCTTGTATATCGGGTTCGAAATATGATGATGATGATCTCAGATTATACAAAGAAATAATCGCCTTTCAACCATCCTTAGAATCCGGCTTTGCATCATCATCATATTTGCATCGGCGTGACTACATATGATCAGGGTGACAATTTTACCTTAGGCCGACGGCAACAGTTATACCGACGCCAAAAATCATGATGATGACCAACTATATATCTTCAAAGTGGCCGCAGGATATCACAAAATATGATGATCCTCCTTTCCTAATGCTCTGATGAAAAGCACATCAGGATGTTTTGTTCTTGCACATTCGGGAAAGAAAGACAACGTCATCATCATCATGATGAAGACAAACAGGAGGACTTGGAAAATGATCCTGCCGCTGAGGAAAATCATGATGACGTCATCGTCATCATGAGGCTTGGTTAAAATGCAAAGGGATGACGTCACCGTCATGTTTCGTTACGATCAGGAGGTAAATGGAATATCGGGTTCCCTCTAAGGAAGATGATCAGGTCATGAAAGCAGTATGACCCTTTTTTCGGCCAAGGCAATCCGCTCGAAAGATCAGGATGATGAACATCATCACCATCATATTCGCATTGGGTGACTTAAAATATGATCCTGCTGAAAGTCCTAATGACGTCATCAGGATATCCGGGGCTTGTGTTAATCCTCGAAGATGACGTCATCGTCATCATCATATTGGCGAAATGGATCACGCCTTGGAAAATATCCTGCCGAAGGACAAAGGTGATGGTGACATCATCGTCATCATCATATTTGCAAAAGGTTATACTCGTCGGCAGGATGATATCACGAACTGTCGGGAAAGACTAACAAGATCATGATGATCTTGTTCAACACGACTTAAGAAATGAAAATCACCCTCCGCTTCGAAAGATAAGATGATCATCATGATCACGCAAAAGGAGGTCAGGAGGATATTAGGAAATGTCAGGTCTCGAAATATCATGATGATGCTGATCACCAAGACTGTCGTGCGCGCGCAAATTATGCAGATGGCAGATTTCTCTAAGTAAGGTGATATTATAATATCAGCATGATATTATAATATCGGGTGATGTTGGAATATCATGATGCTCGCAATGTTTCTAAGGTTACTCGACGGGTAAAAAACACTAGCACTTAAGATTGACGTCCGGATATTTCGGGACTGCATGATATTCACTGGGTGATAGAGTAAGATCATGATGATGACCTTTGGCGACACAAAAGACCGCCCGACGGGAAAGGATTAATACGACTTAAACTTGACGTCCGGATGTTTCGACCTCAGGATATTATCGGGGGGCTTTTCAAATATCATGATGATGATGTTCATATAGCAATTATCAGGTTTGACCAAAACTTTGACTGCTCACAACTCCCTCATATGGACGAATTTTCAAGTGATGCAAAAGGCAAACCTGCATGAAATTTCAAGCTCTTTCCAACCATGAAGTCATAGAAACAAAATATGAACTTTGACAAACTAACCTCATGATGATGACCTTATCTCATCCTGACCTTCATGATGATGATGCACCTGACTTAATTTTTACCAAAACCGCCAGAAACAGACAACACAAGCCAAAACAAAAGCTGGGTCCCTGTTTTGCCAAGTCAAAATGGGGCGTGTTGTGTAACCACACAACACTTAATAGGTTCACCGTCAAATCCTCCAACTCTTATGTAAGTGAACTCAGAGAATTGAATGAAGAAGCTACCATAGATGCTAATCAGTTGCATTGCTTCACTAGACATTCTTTTACCCAGATTACCTGCCAGTTCATAGGTCATTTTCCCAGTGAAGACATCATTAACCCTTTTATAATTTTTGTAGCAATTCCTTCTCTGTAACTGTGAATAATATTCATAAATCTTACTATTCTTAGCTAAGGGTGCATGAGGTAGGTCAAACCATTCTCTTGTAGATGCTAGACAATAGAACAGGTACGAAGACATATAAAAATCTCTGTCACCCAGACAATTACTCAAACCCTGATGTAGACAATCGGCCACTATTTCTACCCAATCTAAATATTGTTCCCCTTGAAGGATAACTTGTATGAAGAAGTACATCCAATCTTCCCAATAACACGCATGCTGACTGCCCTTCAGTCTGTGTAACAATACCACAATATCCCCCACTTCTTTAATCAAATGATGCCTAGTAAGTGGCCTGGGCAACCTTGAACCGCCCTTCTAAAATTTTTGCAGCCAGTTTCTCACTATTACAGTTTTGTAAGTTGATTTCTTCTCTGAGAAATGCCCATAGGAGGAAGTAATATCAAGGCTGGAATACGCCTCTTTAGGTAGTATCTTCATCACAGACATGAGGGTTTGTCTGTTGACATGAAATAACACATCACTGTTTGCATTTCTGATGCATCTGTCCTGGGGGTCATACCTTTTCATACACTCCTAAACCAATTCTGGGCATTGCATGGCCTGGGGAAAAGCTGCAGCTTCAACTAAACCGCTGTCTACTATTTTCTTCATTGTAGGGGTTTGAACAGGGTTTCTAGTTCTTTCTTTAAATTCTTCTAAATCATATTGTACCAGCACAGTATCTCCAAATTCTGAGTGAGAATAGTTAAGACCAGGACCATGTTCATTCCCCAAACACATAGATTTCAAAGCCATACTTGGAGGATTACAACAAAAACACTTCAAATTTTGAAAACAACAGAAATTCAAGAGATTCTTCTTTCCAGCATAAGAACTAGGAATAGCACATGGGAAAAATAGAACTCACCTTCAAGATATCTGAATTCACTGTGAAAACTTAAATAACAAGAATCTTACACTTCCGGTGCTATTCTCCTCCACGTTGCACAGTATGTTTACTTGCTAAACTTGGCTTGTTCTTAGTTGATAATGGCACTAACTAGATTGAATAATTATCACTCGGAACAATAAGTGCCAAAAATATTTGAAAAGACATGAATTCTGACTTCTTCATTAATAGCAAGTATTATTCACACGCCATCATGATGTATAATGATTATCTGTAGCCTCTGCCAAATTAGAACTCTCAGTTTCATAATGAGTTTCTGACATATTTTCCTCCAACTTTCCCTCTAAATTTAACTTAGAAAGGTGTGGGAATAAATGAGACCAAAATCACCAACTCTTTGAGCTATTGAACCATTGAACCTTTAGGACGTGGTTCAATGCGGTGTTTCGACCATATCAATTGAACTATATAGATGAGCAAAGGATTTACTTACGAAAATATGGAACTTAAGCTCACGAACCGTTGAACTTGTAAAGATGTGGTTCAATACGAAGGTTCAAAGACGCAAGGGTTATGTAGACCAACAGACAATTACGCAGCTTTTGTAAAAGGGCATCCAACCATGAGACAGTGAACCGTTGAACCTTGAACCATTGAACTTCGCTATAGAGTATGAGCAGAGGGTTCAACGATACATTAATTACACAAGGTAACTACATGACCTGACTTATTAGAAGGCAATGAGTGTTGAACCTTAGACTGTTGAACCATTGAACTATTGAGGAAAGGGTTCAAGTTCAAACTAAAAGTTCAAAGACGTTTAAGACATATAGAACAACAGCTTGCTTTATTAGACACTTTTAGACATATCAAACCATTTGAACTTTGAACTTTGAGAATGGTTCGGGTTCAAAGGTTCAAACCCTAAGTAACCTTGTCTACAAAGATGATAAACGGGTAAAATTTGAAGGATCAAGAGTCGATTTAAGAAACAAATGTATGACCCAAAATACAACACAGCAAACCGGCTCTTGTTTAGGAAATATTACTAATAAATAAATAAATAAGGGCAACTCAAAAGGTAACATTAGCTCTGACTGGGGACTACATTTTATGGCAAAATGCAGAGAACTCAGAAGCTCTGGTTTTGCAGAAAAAAGGAAAATAGACAAGAAAGGAAACAAAACGGGACAAAACAAAAATGGGAAAGGAAAACACTAAACCAAACAAAAGGGAAGACTAAGTACAAAATAGGGGACCCTGTTTATAGACGATATAACTTGAGATCCTGTCCATTATAGGATAGGGGTAAAACAGTTCCATCGGGATATTCCAATTTAAAAGAATTTGGACCCAATACCTGGTGAATCTTGAAAGGTCCTTTCCAAAGCGAGTCAAATTTGCTATGTGCACCTTTTGGTTCTCTTCTTCTATCCCACAATAATACTTCATCTCCTTCCATAAACTTCCTGGGTCTTGTTTTCCTATCAAAAATTTCTTTAACTCTAGCCTGATGTACAGTAATCCGGTCAACCAACTCATTTCTCTCTTCTTCAATTTTAGTTAAATAAATAATCCTCTTCTCCAAGGAATCTTGGAAGTATTGGTCCTCGATTACACTCTGTAGCTTAGCTGTAGATAGCTCCAGAGGTAAAGATAATTGGGCACCTATTCCATAAACTAATTCAAAAGGTGCCATCCCGATTGCTCTTTCCGGAGTTATTCTATCGGCCCAGAGTGCTTCATACAGTCGCTTATGCCAATCTTTAGGATTGTCACTCACCAATTTCTTCATGATAGCAATCAGTTCTTGTTACTAGACTCAGCTTGCCCATTCCCTTGGGGATAGTAATCTGATGAATGGGAAAGAGATATACTATGTTCGTAACAAAAAGAAGTCATTTCAACTGAAGAGAAACTGGTAGCATTATCTGCTACAATTTTTTGGGGAACACCAAATCGTACCAAAATATTTTCTTTGAGAAAATTACAAACCACCTCTAAAGTTGTTCTTTTTACAGGGGCTGCCTCAACCCATTTTGTGAAATAATCTGTTATTGTTAAGATGTGGGTATGCCCTACACTTGAGGGGGGTGAGATAGGCCCAATAAAATCCAATCCCCATTGTTTAAAGGGTTCTTCAATAACAACGGGCCTCAAAGGTAGAGCTGCAAGTTGTGGCCTTCCTGAGAACATTTTACATTTTTCACAGTTAGTTGCCCATCTATATGCATCCTTAAACATCCCTGGCCAGTAGTAACAATTTTTGAGGATTTTGAAAGCTGTAACTGAAGAAGAAAAATGTCCACCACAAGCTTCATTATGGAAAACTTCCAAGAGCTTATCCTGTCGCTCTTTATCTACACACCTCAGGAAAGTTCCATCTAATCCTTTCTTGTAAAGGACATCCCCCCAAATAACATATTTCGCCACTTTTAGCTTCAAGGTTCTTTTCTCTTTAGGAGTTAAGTGATTAGGACAATCCCCAGATGTAAGATAGTGTGCTACATCTAGAAACCATGGGTCCTGCAAGCTTACCAATAAGACTGTGGGGAGTCCTTCTCCTTCTTGTTCTTTGTTCTCAGCAATCAACTTACATAAGCCTTGACCCCTGATTAGTTTAGTAGGCTTAACTTCTAGATCATATTCTTGAATTTTAGCAGCCCACGTTGCTCTATTGTTTAATCCCACTTCTTGCTAAGACAAAATACTTTTCACGACTAAATTTGGAACAAATACAACTGAATGAGAATGAAGTATATAATATCTGAATTGTTTAACAGCCTTAACCACAGCGAAAGCTTGTTTTTCAACCAAAGAATATTTCAGCTCATGCTTTTTAAGGGGAACACTCATAAAAGCTATGGGAACCTCTTCATCCAATTCATTTTTCTGTAACAAAATACCTAACATGGTGTGTTCCGAAGCATAACAGTAAATAATAAAATCTTTTTGAAAATTAGGATTTACCAAAGTGGGAGTGTTTGCAATCGCTTCCTTGATATCCTCAAATGCCTTCTTAGCAACTTCATTCCACTTAAATGGTTGTTTCTCACTCATCATTCCAATGATGTGTTTTGTAATCTCAGCAAAGTCAGGAATGAACCTTCTGAGAAAATTGATTTGACCAAAGAAGGACTTGACTCCAGTCCTATTTGAAGGGAGACTAAGCTATTGAATCGCCCTGACCCTTTCTGGATCAATTCTGATTCCGTCTTTTGAGACTAGGTGTCCCAACAATTTTCCCTCAGTAACACAGAAAACTGACTTCTTGGGATTGAGTGAGATGCCATGGCTTCGACACCTTTGCAAAATAGTCTCCAGATCTCTCAGGTGATCTCCTCTATTTCTGGAAAAAATAGTCAGATCATCAAGATAAATAACAATAATTCTATTCTTCAGATCTCTAAAAGATGAATCCATTGCCCGCTGAAAAGTTGCTCCCACATTAATCAAGCCAAAGGGCATTCGGTTATAGGCAAAAGTTCCCTAAGGCGTAGTGAAAGCAGTCTTATGTTGATCATTTGCAACCACACCTATCTGATTGTAACCTGAGAAACCATCTAGCATAGACATCATTTCAGACCCGGCAACTATCTGTAAGATGTGGTCCATCACAGGTAATGGATAGTTATCTTTCAGGCTGGCTTGGTTTAATTTCCTAAAGTCAACACAGATTCTTATTTCTCCATTCTTCTTTCATACTGGAACAATATTTTCCACCCAAGTGGAGTGATAGATTGGATAAATAATTCTAGCTTTCAACATCTTATCAATCTCCTTAAAAATGACTTCAGCAACTTTCAGATTATAATTCCTCAGCTTCTGTCTAAATGGAGCTGCATTTGCTTTCAAAGGAATATGGTGTTGAAATTGTCCATGTCTAAAATTTTTAAGATCATTATAGCACCAGGTGAAAACATCCTTATACTTGATTAACAATTTAATCAATTTGTTTTTCTCCTCTTAAGAACAACACTTACCAATGGATATCCATTTAGGATCAACTTCATCTCCAATGTTTATTTTCTCATAATCTTCTACTTTATCAGTATTACAAGAAGGTTTGCCTCTAATATATTCATCTCTTCAAGAAAACAGATGTTCTAAAGAGACCAGCCCTTTAGGGATTTTGTTTCCCTTTAACTGAATCATGTCATCTTTTGGATTAATCCCAGGGTCAGGACTGAATTCTTTACACTCTGTTTCGGAACCTTCAAAATAGGTCCCTAGGAACATTTCAGCATTTTCTAAAAACTTTCTGATTTGATTATCACTCTCAAAAACTTGCCAGCTCTCAGCATTGTCGAGGACATTAGGACGATATACCATTTCTATTCTATAAGAATCTTTTTTGAAATCTAGATGTGGCAAAAGGAGAGAAGCTGATACTGCTAAAGAATCTACTAAGGAGTTTTGATCTCTGGGAATTGTTTCGATAGAGAAGGCATCAAAATATTTGATCTCATCCCATACCCTATTTCTGTAATGGTTTAGTCTTTCATTCTTAATAGAAAAGATCCCCCTTACCTATTTCACAATTAATTCAGCATCACCCTTCACCTTAAGTACCTTCACACCCCTTCCTTTAGCTTCAAATAGTCCAAGCAGTAAAGCTTCATATTCTACAGTATTGTTGGTGTTTTTGAACTCTAGCTTAAAAGAATAAGAAAAAATTTCACCTTCAGGTGAGATCAACACAACCCCAGCCCCTGAACCAATAGTAGCACAACTACCATCAAATTCCATAACCCATAGGTTATTAGAATGTACAGATCTTTGCGTTAATTCTTTTTTGGGGTCTAGCTCACAACTTTGTTCAGAGGAGAGAAAATAGTTGCCAAATTCACATTCCTCAAATAAAATCTGGGCCTTGGGATCATCAGAGGGGTAGACAGTGAACTTGCACTTGGGCTCAAGTTCCAGATTCACTTTCTGCTTCCCCACTAGGATTGTGGCCTCTGACCAATCTAGTTTGATTTGTCCACCCAAATCCTTACAAAATGTCCTGCTCAAAAGCATTCCATAACTAGCAGGAATGTCTGCTACCAAAATAGTCAATTTCACCTTTTGTCAAGGTAAGCTGCAAGAGCGATTCGGGCATCCTTAATTTGCCCAAGCAAGGAAACCTATTTTCCATCCATAGAATAACATCTACCAAATGTTTTTGTGAGTGATAACCCTAGGGCTTTAGCCACAGAGGAGGGCATAATGTTATCAGAGGCTCCTGAATCTATAATATAGTTACTAAGTTTATGACCATTGATAAACAAGGACACATAGAAAGGATTGGGTTTCAAATCAGTATAACGAGCATTGGTTGATGAATTGGGAGTCATTTTAGGGGCAGCCAAGGATGACTCAGATGAGGAAGCAAATAGTCGAGCAATGGGGGATTCAGTATCAACCTCTAATTGATTCTTGGTTTTAGTTTGTGCAAGACTACCCTTAACATGTTTAACCAGTTTGTCAAGCTCATTAGGCTTCAACTTGAGATACTCAATAGGAGAAATTTGAATTTTTGCAGACTTACAGAAATCTAAAATATCAAAAGAAGCATCTGGATCATTTCTATGTAACAATCTATTTTCCTGAGCTTTCACATTAGCATCATGAGTTCTAGTTAAAGGCTCCTTACCTTTGCCAGGTACTTCTTGAGTATTAGAGGGTCTCATATTCCTCTGACTCCTAGTGAGCACGGTGCATGAAGGATCTTCAAGGGTTACCAATATTTCACCTCTCCTTTCTGAATCAGACTCATATTCAAGGAAGTGTATTTCAGAGCCGCCAGGTTGCTCAAAGTTCCTTTCTTCTTCGGTGGATTCCCCTAGAATATCTTGAGTAGCAGTCATCTAGGCATACCTGAGCATTTCTGGGCAAGAGTTTCCATCATGGTCGGTAGTCAAATGAAAAATACACATATTTCCCCTCCCAGGAGGAGCTTCAATAGCCAGTCTTGGCTGTGCTGATGTTAGGGGTAAAGCTCTACCAGTATTTGCTTGTTGATTCAAATTCCTTCTGCTTATATCTTGATATGGTTGTTGGAAGTGAGCACCAGTTTTAGGTAGTTGCCTCTTTAAGGCAATCATATCATTCACCAACCTTTGCACTATAGGATCTGTAGATGATGAAGGCAGGGCATTTGGCATCTGGACCTCTTTCTTCCATTTACCGGCCATAATGAGATCATCCTCTAACCCGACTGCTAAGGCTTGTGCAGCTGGTAAATCAGTAATTACGCCCCTCCTGAGATGGAAGCTAATATCAGGAGGCATGGAATTAATAAAAAAACATTTTTGATTTTCGCCAGATGGTCTTTTAGTAGCAGGGATTTTATTCACAATTCTGTTAAATTTAGCCATGAATTCCCTCATAGGTTCATGAATCTCTTTCTTAAGCTAAGTCAGCTATGCAAGGAGGTAATGCTCGTCCTCTGCACTTTTGAACCTATTTTCAAAAGTAGTCTTCATGTCATTCCAATTTGAAATTGAGGAATTAGTTAGGTGGTAGAACCATTGTGCTGTAGTGTCAGTCAAAGTTTGCACAAAGAGCTTTATGGCAACATCTTGGTGTTGCACACCTAACACACTACATGTTGCCGCAAAGGCACACAAATGTTCTTCTGGTGATTGTTTGCCGTCTCCATTGAATTTGGGCAAATTTTCTCTTGCATTTTTAGGTAAAGGATTTAGGTTAGCCCCTAGGTTTAGAGGCCCTATCGCTGCTCCCCAAGGTTGGGCCATGGGTAGAAAATTTATAGTTGAGGGGATAACGGTGCCAGAAAGAGTTAAAGATTGACAGACAGGGGAAGTAGAAGATTTAGGGGGGCTAGGGGGTCTACTTCTAGCTCTTCTTGCACGAGTAGGGATATAAGGAAAATTAAGGCTTTATAGTGCTTCAAAGGTAGAATCTTCAACTCCCTCTCTCCTCAAAGACCTGGTATACAGTCTAGAATCCAGCTTAAAATATTATGGCTGAATAGGCAGTTATTAATTTCTATGTTGTTCTTGATTTCTTTGCGCTTCAAGGACTTGATTTCTTGCTGCATTTCGTGCCTGCCTTCTTCTCTCCCTAAGTAACAGCAATCTCAAGTAATCGGCCAATTCCTCTTCTTGTTCTAATACTCTGCTTGCTCTTCTATAATCTTCACTATTCCAACGAGTATGCCAAGCAAGGGTATTCAACTGGCCAATAATGTCTTCCTGCTCGTCTTGAAATCCAATATTGGGTTGTAGAACAAGAATTATGTTTTCATGTGGAAGCACCATTGTTGCTTCATATTCAGGTGACCAATCTTTTAATTAATGATTTTTCTATTCCCCAGTAGAGTAACCAAAAACTGTTGGCTAACAGATTTGTCCTTATTCTGAAAATATTTTATTATGACTCTATACCCTTCTTTTGAAGAACAAATGAGTTAAGCAACAAATGGGTGAACGTTTTAAATTAGTTCCCCTCTGAATTTAGGTACAGCTCCCTTTAAGATTTTCAATGAATTTAATCTATTCAACTATCTAAATGCACTTTTAACCAGAAAATGCTTAAGGCAAATTGACACTCATACATAACCATGTTATGAATGCTGTAAATTTATGCAATAACAATGAGTAATAGAATGCACAGATTCTACTTTTAATACATTCAAATACATGAACACATACATATGAATTTGCTGAACCAATAAATAATATAACACATATGACGAGTTGTCTAGTAAAAGAGCAATTACCAGATGAAAGGAGATTTCACATAGAAAATCTAATTCCAAACACTCAGACGCATAGATCTAAGTAAGCAGTAATTGTTTATTCTTCTCATTCACAGATGAAAAATTTCTCAGACAATCATCACATAATGTAAAACCATAAAACGGTTTAGCTAAAATTCTTGTTTTCTTTTCTTTTCCTAACTTTCTATATATCCTTTCGAAGGTTTAAAAACCTATATATATGAATGTCTTGATCCTGTCTTTGAGTAAATCAAACCCAGAGTTAACATAACTCTGACCCATACGGGATTTAGTTTATAACAACTAATTTTAAAGATCAAGATTGCAGAAAATAACATAAAAGAGGAACTGAAATAAAGAAAGTGAGGCAATAAGATCATGACTGGGACAACAGATTTGCATCTCCAAATTTGTTGTCGGTGACTTGGGAAGCACGTTGAGTCTTCCACTCTTGAAAAGCTGCAACGAACTCCTAAATCTTCGGGAAGTTGGGAATACCTATATGTTTCATTCTTGACCTCCAAACTTCTTTTTCCCTTCGCATTTTCCCAAATTTTTCTTTGTGTTCTGGAAGCGCGTCTATACAGAGATAAAGTAATGACTCAACTTTAGAAATCTGGGAGAAAACCTCAATTAAATTATTGTCATTTTCTCTGACAAAGCCGATTTTATCTTTGAAAGATTGGACCACTGTGTCGACATCTTCCACTGGTTTTCCATAATCTTTTATGTATTTAACATCAATGCATTGCAAGTCACGTTGCAGCGATTGAGTGAATTCTGTTATCTCCTTAATTAACTTTGTAAGTTTAAAGCGTCCTTGCCGTGATATGGAATTCCTCCATTCAATATTTTTCTTATTCACATATAATAAATCTTCGTCCAAACCAGTCAAGCTCTTTTCTATCAAAAACTTCACCAGGCCATATTTCTGAACTTCATCTATTTAGTTTATTACATTCACCCACTTACCTTCATCTTTCACCGAAACAACAACCTGTGCTTTAAGGTCCTCAATGGTGGCAGCAGTCAGATCATATATGCTCTTGAGTTCACGAATGTATTCAGTTCCTTTCTGCTCAATGCTATCCAACCAACTGTCAAATGTCTTCGCCACCATATTGTTTCTGTAAACTTGATCTAGCATCTTTTGGTTGACTGGTGATTTAGGGTCGAAAGACATGGAGAATTGTGAAACCAGCTGTGGGTTGGGATTATGTATAGCATTGATGTACTCTGCCATTGAACGCAGAGTCTGCTTCAATTCCCTCTTGTCCTTTTCATCTTTCCAACTCTCACTAACTATCCTTTTGGTTGATGCTTCGAGGTGATGAACATCTGCAGCTCTTGACGCAGCACCGAGATCCACTCTCTCAAAAGTGAAATCCTACACTGTTGGATCCTGCACTTCTTCCTCAGTCACTGGTTTGGCTATCTTAGCACTCCAGTTTCCAGTACTTGGATCGATGTCCACTCTGGATGTCACCTTTAGCTTCTTAGGCTTAGGTGTTTTCCCTAAGCTTTTGCTAACCATATCCTCTAAAGGGACAACAAAAGGAATTACTGTTTTCTTGTCAGAGATAGAACACTCTAGCCACTTTGGTGTAGGGGCTAAGGTTGTCTTCTCAGGGTTCAATCCATCAGAGGATACATTTGAAATCATTAATATTTTAGGGGTCTCTAGAATGGCCCCTGACTGTGGCCCAGTGTCAACTTCCTCTGTTCTGTGTGGACTTAGTTCCTTGTCACCCATAGGTTCTTCTGAATCTTCCTCTGAATTCAGATCAACAACTATTGTTTCAGAAACCTATTTCTTTCTTTTACCTCTGGTCCTCAACCTGGTAACACGAGAGGGTAGAATATATGTGAGGACTCTTCTGGACCTCTTAGTGGTAGGGCTTCTTTCAGTTGATGGCTTGGAAGCCCCTGCATCACAGATAGCAATAGGTTGATTAGAAGAGTTTATGGAAAGTGATGATCCAATCATTGAGGAGAATTGTTGGGCATTTTTATCGTGAAGCCCTTCCTGTCTCTTTTCCCTCAACCATTTCTCGGTTCTCCTTATCACTGGAAGAGTTTTAACTTCAATTCTATCTTCCTCCTTTTTTCTCCAGTCAACTTCTGGAATAGGTAATTGTTCTAATCTCTCAAACTATGGGTCAACCACCTGTTCCTCATCATCAGAAATTCTAGAAATATCCATGTTTAAATTGAGAGTAATTATCTGCCCCAAAGAAAACCTACACCACAGCCTTCTCCTGACCTCAAATTCATCTGGATAGTCTTCCCAGTAATCTTCTAGCTTAGGAATGTGTGAAATCCCTGTTCCAGGATCTAGGTTATCTCTGACAAATCCTTTACTGTCAAATTGAGACTTGGCAGTGAAGAACTAAAAATTAAACCTTTTAAGGTTCACCTCCAAATTGAAAGCATCAGATTTTGACTGGCATGAATAATGCCCAAGTAAAATGGGAAAAGAAATACCAAAACCCTTTTTTGTTGAGAATTTCTTATCTACATGTGCTAGTTGTCTACATACCTCCATCAGCACGAAACGGTCAAACACATATTTAGGTAACTTAACAGGTTCACCGTCAAATCCTCCAACTCTGATGTAAGTGAACTCAGAGAATTGAATGAAGAAGCTACCATAGATGCTAATCAGTTGCATTGCTTCACTGGACATTCTTTTACCTAGATTACCTGCCAGTTCATAGGTCATTTTCCCAGTGAAGACATCATTAACCCTTTTATAATTTTTGTAGCAATTCCTTCTCTGTAACTGTGAATAATATTCATAAATCTTACTATTCTCAGCTAAGGGTGCATGAGGTAGGTCAAACCATTCTCTTGTAGATGCTAGACAATAGAATAGGTACAAAAACATATAAAAATCTTTGTCACCCAAACAATTACTCAAACCCTGATGTAGACAATCGGCCACTATTTCTACCCAATCTAAATATTGTTCCCCTTGAAGGATAACTTGTATGAAGAAGTACATCCAATCTTCCCAATAACACGCATGCTGACTGCCCTTCAGTCTGTGTAACAATACCACAATATCCCTCACTTCTTTAATCAAATGATCCCTAGTAAGTGGCCTGGGCAACCTTGAACCGCCCTTCTAAAATTTTAGCAGCCAGTTTCTCACTATTACACTTTTGTAAGTTGATTTCTTCTCTAAGAAATGCCCATAGGAGGAAGTAATATCAAGGCTGGAATATGCCTCTTTAGGCGGTATCTTCATCACAGACATGAGGATTTGTCTGTTGACATGAAATAACACATCACCGTTTGCATTTTTTATGCATCTGTCCTGGGGGTCATACCTATTCATACACTCCTAAACCAATTATAGGCACTGTATGGCCTGGGGAAACACTGCAGCTTCAACTAAACCGTTGTCTACTATTTTCTTCATCATAGGGGTTTGAACAGGGTTTCTAGTTCTTTCTTTAAATTCTTCTAAATCATATTGTACCAGCGCAGTATCTCCAAATTTTGAGTGAGAATAGGTAAGACCAAGACCATGTTCATTCCCCAAACACGTAGATTTCAAAGCCATACTTGGAGGATTACAACAAAAACACTTCGAATTTTGAAAACAACAGAAATTCAAGAGATTCTTCTTTCCAGCATAAGAACTAGGAATAGCACATGGGAAAAATAGAACTCACCTTCAAGATATCTGAATTCACTGTGAAAACTTAAATAACAAGAATCTTACACTTCCGGCGCTATTCTCCTCTGCGTTTCATAGTATGTTTACTTCCTAAACTTGGCTTGTTCTTAGTTGATAATGGCACTAACTAGATTGAATAATTATCGCTCGGAACAATACGTGTCAAAAATATTTGAAAAGACATGAATTCTGACTTCTTCATTAATAGCAAGTATTATTCATGCACCATCATGATGTATAATGATTATCCGTAGCCTCCGCCAAATTAGAACTCTCGGTTTCATAATGAGTTTCTGACATATTTTCCTCCAACTTTCCCGCTAAATTTGACTTAGAAAGCCATGGGAATAAATGAGACCAAAATCACCAACTCTTTGAACTATTGAACCATTGAACCTTTAGGACGTGGTTCATGTGGTGGTTCGACCATATCAATTGAACCATATAGATGAGCAAAGGATTTACTTACATAAATATGGAACTTAAGCTCCCGAACCGTTGAACTTGTAAAGATGTGGTTCAATACGAAGGTTCAAAGACGCAAGGGTTATGTAGACCAACAGACAATTACACGGCTTTTGTAAAAGGGCATCCAACCGTGAGACAGTGAACCGTTGAACCTTGAACCATTGAACTTCGCTATAGAGTACGAGCGGGGGGTTCAATGATACATTAATTACACAAGGTAACTGCGTGACCCGACTTATTAGAAGACAATGAGTGTTGAACCTTAGACCATTGAACCATTGAACTATTGAGGAAAGGGTTCAAGTTCAAACTGAAAGTTCAAAGATGTTTAAGACATACAGAACAATAGCTTGCTTTATGAGACACTTTTAGACATATCTAACCATTTGAACTTTGAACTTTGAGAATGGTTCGGGTTCAAAGGTTCAAACCCTAAGTAACCTTATCTACAAAGATGAAAACGGGTAAAATTTGAAGGATCAAGAGTCGATTTAAGGAACAAAGGTATGACCCAAAATACAACACAGCAAACTGGCTCTTGTTCAGGAAATATTACTAATAAATAAATAAATAAGGGCGACTCAAAAGGTAACACTCAGTCAAGGAGGTGGCAACTCTGCACAAAAAGAACCTGATACAAGACACAAAAGGTGTTAGATTTTTAGATAAAGTAATCAGGGAAAGGAATTTTCAGTTGCTGCAACGTATCTAGGTATTTTTTTATAAGTTTTAAAGGGTTCCCTATTTGGTGAAGTAGCACTGGTTAAAAGGGAAATGTTGGTGATGAGCTTGCATGCATTTGTAAGAACTTAGTTTGTATTTTCGAAAGAAGTATGCAATGTTATTGAAGTACTCATATAGAGGACTTTAGGAAATTTGAAATAGCAGTTTGCATTTTAAAGGCCTAAAGTCATTGTTGATTGAAAATCTAAGTTGAGAAGAGGGTTGCAAAAACACATAAAGATGTATTGTCAGCCCATGCACCCTTGTGAGGTGTCAAATGCAATAATGTAAAGTGATCTGTCCCAACCATATAATAAAAGAAGTTTCAGCATTGATAGATATAAGCCCATCAATTTCAATGGCATTTGTGGTTATCCAAATGCTTTTCCATCTAAAATTAGAAAGTATTTGCCCAAATTCAATGGTATAAAGGATGAATCAGCTGAGAGACACTTGCAGCAGTTTATGAATGTGATAGATGACTTTGAGATTGACCATGAAGATGTAGTTATGAGATTATTTGTTCAATCTCTGGATGAAGATGCAAGGGACTGGTTCTCCTACCTTCTGGCCTACTCTGTCAGCTCTTGGCAAGAATTAAAATCTGCATTTCTAGAACAATATGGTGAAAGAACTTCTGAATATGTAGTTACTAGTGATTTTATGTATATTCATATTGAAAAAGATGAGTTACTTCTAGCCTTTAACCTTAGATTTATGAAGGCATTGAAAAGAATTCCAGAATGCATGAAACCTAGTGATGCATTGTGCTTAGTGGTCTATTTGGGAGCATTTGATAATAAAATGAGTTATTATTAAGAGATAAGGAACCCACCACATTGCATCAGGCACATCAGTTTGCAATGTACATTGAAAATAATTGGAGGCATGGAATTCAAAAGGTTATTTCTCTACAAATTTCTACTGCCCTATGGTCCCCAATGTTTGTGAAAGATATAATTTATGTGTTGAAAATGAATGTCAAAGTACTCACACCCCTGCTATCCCTATTTATGCATCATTCCAAGTTAATGATAACTCTACCATAGAGGAGGATGTCTTGATTTGCCCACCAAATAAAGCTAACTATGATAATTTTTTAAGTAACATTTACATGCCAGTCCTCAGCACAGTGCATTCATGTTTAAATGATCCAAATGTGCAAAGTTGTGATCATATGGATCAAGAATCAATATCAGTTTCATCAGGAAGTATTAGAGGGTTGGAGAATGATATAGATAGTTCAGCTTCAGAGTGCATTGAAGTTGTCAAAATCTTGTATGTGGGGCAATCAGATGATAAAGATGATATCCATGATTAGTTCATGGATCAGGTCTACTCTTCTTATGACTCTAGATTTGATAATGACAAAGAAGAGTTGGATTGTCATCAAGAAGAAGCAGAGACCTTTGCAATGAGTGTGAATCCCATTTATGATGAGCCTTTTGATGCATTGAACATTATGAGTCATGGCCTTCATTGGTGCAGAATTAACCCTCTATTTGAAGATGATGATGAATATGAGGAGACAGTTAGCCTAGGTGTTGCATCAGTTTGTGAAGAAAGGACATATGAATCAAACTTAGAGGTAGAGATCTTCAGTTTTTGTGAAGATAATATGGATAGGCAAACTATGGATAATGAATGTTCAGCATTAGTTATGGATCAAGTTTTGTTTTCAATGTCAATAAGTGATATAAATGACATTGAGGGTTTCATATTTTCTGAGTGTTTTGAGTTTTTGGATCAGCTGGATGAGTGCTTGGTAATGTGCAACAGCCAGAGTGACAGAGGTAACAATGACAGTGGTAAGTTTTCAAAAATGGAGTATGTAATTGAGAAGATCAGTAAGTGGGTAGATTATGTTGATGTTTCCAGTTATGGTTGGGATCATTCATATCAGAATCAAGCATTTGACAGAGGACAATTTTGGTTTTTCCTTTTTGGCTACCCACGGCCACCAAAATAATCTTTAAAAATGTATTTGCGATGCAGGTTGGTGCAGTGTCTAACTTTGTGCCTAATGGATAAGGGACTAGTCTGCATCCCAGAGATCTATGGTTCTCGCCATGCCTGCAAGAGGCATGCATCCCCAGATAGAGCCAGTGTTGGTGCCTGCATAAACATTCAGGTTTCAAGTATTTAAATTCATAGGCACCTTTCATAAAAAATCCAAAAAATTCTAAGTCTTTCGGCCTTTGCAGTTGAAAAGTACAAAAAATAGTTTTTTGCATGTGCCTTTGTATATACAAGGTCACTTATATATACATGCAAGTTCAATGTACATTCGGGCATACAGCGCAGTTTGTATGTTCAATCGGCCTTCAAAAAATAGAAAAAAATGGTTATATGCATCTTTGTATGCATATCAGGCTTGTATATGCATTTCCAGGTATATAAAGGAGATTGTATGTGTTCGACATACAATGTGAGCATACAAGTGAAAATGTATATCACAAATTCCTAGAATATTCCTTGCTTGTATGTGGTGGCTTACATGTATATTTTGTTTGTATGTTCGAATATACATTCGTCACATACAAACGAACATACAAAGCAAATTGTATGTTAGAAGATGCATACAGATGTACAAGTGCAAATGTACATTGGCAGAAAATATACAAGTCAACATGCAACCACACAGATGCAAAGGCAAAGATACAAGCTGGATTTCAAAGGTTCTTCCAATCTGACTCATAAAAATGTGAAGTCCATACCTTGTATGTATATCCACGTTGTATGCTTGCACATACAAGCTGATATACAAAGAAAAAATATACAGTCTGGACCTGAAGGAGGAGTCAAATGCAGCGAATAAAATTTGGGGCCCATAGCTTGTATGTATGTGTGCATTATATATACGATATACAACGAAAAGATACAATGAGAAAGTTACAATGCGGATTCCAAAGGATGTCCCAATTTAGCAGATAAAGTGTTGAAGTCTGTAGCTTGTATGTATATGGCATTGTATATCCCGATATGTAAGAGAATGAAGATATAAGGCCTAGATTTCAAATTTCTCCAATCTGATTGATAAATGACTGGGGTCCGCAGAATGTATATTGTGTTTGTATATGCAATATACAAAGTGAAGATGCAAAGGCTTAGGATACAAGTTGGACTTCAAAGTGATTGTGATATGCTTCATCATAATTTGATGTCTGTGGCTTGTATGTAAGATGTGTAATATATGCCGATGTGCAAAGGGAGATACATACAAGGCCCAGACCCGAATGCAGGTTCAAATTTGTTTCATAATGTCTTGGGGTCTACCTTGTATGCAAATGATTGTATGTGTATACAATCTCATTTTCACCTGCATATGTGAGGATTTTGAGGGGAAAGTAGGTGGTGGAAAAGTTAGTGATGGAAGCCCAGGGTGCCTACGTGGCATGTTCTAGCTAGTGAATGGCTTTTCAAGTGTTTTGAGGTTGTAGATCTCAGCGAAGGGAGGAAGATCGACGGCAATATTTTAAACTCTCAGAGGTGAAGGTTTTCTTTGTAGCTATGGCTGTTTTCAGGCAGGAAAGCTTTAGTAGCACGTAGCTGCCACATTTCAAATGGCAGGTTTGCAGTGGTATGGGTCAATGGAGTTGATGGGCTAACTACTAGATTTATGATGAAAATCTGCGAGCGGCGGCACATCTCTCAAACTCACCTATTTCTCTTTCCTGTTCTACCTATGCTTTTAATGTTTTGGGCCCATTTTTGGGTGCAGTGTATCTGGCAGAATTTTTGAATTACCATGTAATTATTGCTAAGTACACAGTTTTGCTATAAAATACAAACTGTGTCACTCATTTTAAGTTGTTGAAAACTAGACAAATTTTGGTGCTGTAATAAGATACAACTATGTTGGTGGCTCTGTTGTGGTGCTTTGTGAGTTTATGAGTTGTATGTTGAATGTTTTATGCATAGAATTCATCAGTTTCATGTTGATTTAAATGAGTAATGCTTCATTACATGTATTCTATTATTTGTGTCCAAGTTGAATGTGTTCTTCTGAATCTGAATAGCTAAGGGGTGTTTAAGATTCTAGGATATGGGTTTGCTATGTTGAATGCTTGATCTTTTACTTCTGCTCAAGGAGTAGATTAAATGTTTTGGGTTAAGTGTTGGGAAGAATATATTGCAGTAAGGATGTTTGTAAGCAGAAATAATTGAATACTTATTCTTGGGCAGTATCTGTAAGGCAGACACTACAAAGCCTCCATTGAAATCTAATTATTGTTTTAAGTCTATGGTAAACATTCACATATATATGTCTATTGACTCCGAGCCCTGGATAGGCACCAGTCTGGTCATGTATTGAGGTTACACCCAAGGTCCCAATCTTGCATCCAAATACAAAAAACCAATTCAAAACTTCAAATACAAACCATTAGGACATTAGAAGTAGTTTTAGGACCAAAATCCTCTGTCTCACAACTGAACATAGGCCCAAAGCTAGCCCCTTTGCACTTATTTCACAGTTTTGGTCTGTAAAAAGGAGGATTTATCTGCTTTGTATCAACATCCTACCAAGTTCACAAGCATATTTCATATATGTTGAATAGGGAATACCCCCTTGGTTCTGTAGAGTCTAAAGAAGAAGAGGAGATATTTATAGAGTATATCTCCTATACTGTTGGCCCCTAGCCCTGAAATCCTATTGATCAATGATGGCTACCTTGTAGGGATAATTGGGGAGTATCTAGTTTGGGAAAAATCTAACAGCACCTATGTTGGAAACCATCAAGGGTGGTTGCAAGGTGAAGTTTGTGTGGACAAGAGAAATAGATAGGAGTTTTGAGAGTCTGAAACAAAAAGTTGCTAAATTCCCTATTTTAGTGTTACCTAATTTCAATAAGATTTTCACAATTGAATGTGATGCAAGTGGGCTAGCCATTAGAGCAGTGTTGAGTCAAGAAGGCAAACCAGTAGCATTTTTTAGTGAGAAATTGAATGAAGCTAAGAGGAAGTACTCCTCTTATGACTTAGAGTTGTATGCTATGGTACAAGCTCTAAAAAAGTGGAGGCATTATTTGCTTCCCAAAGAATTCATTGTGTACACTGACAATCATGCTCTTAGTTTTCTGAATGGGCGGGATAAACTCAGCCACAGACATATGAAATGGGTGGAAAGTCTGTAATCATACACTTCCACCATTAAGCATAAGAAAGGAGCTACAAAAAAAGTGGCAGATGCTCTCAGCAGGAGGGTGTTGACAGTCCAAGAAGTGCAGTTGCAAAGTATGGGTGTTGAGTCACTCAAGGAATTGTATGAAGAAGATCAGGATTTTAGAGAAATCTAGAAGGTATGCAATGAATTTTTTAATACTTTTCATAGTGATTTTTTAGATTTTACATTGCAAAATGGACTATTGTTCAAAGGATGTCAGTTGTGTATCCCTAAATGCTTAATGAGGGATAATATTGTGAAGGAAAAACATAGTGGTGGTTTGGGAGGACATTTTGGGTTGAATAAGACTTTAGATCTAGTAAGGAGATTTTATTTCTGGCCAAGAATGCAGTCTGACATCAAAAAATTTGTTGAAAGTTGCATAGTATGCCAAAGAGCAAAAGGTGTCTCAACCAATGCAGGATTGTATCAACCTTTGCCAATACCCAACAAGCCTTGGGAATGTCTGAGTATGGATTTTGTGATGGAGTTACCCAAGACAAGGGCAAGTTGTGATAGTGTGTTTGTAGTGGTAGACTGATTCAACAAGATGGCTCATTTCATTCCTTGCAAGACCACTAATGATGCTAGCTACATTGCAGGCTTGTTCTTTAAAGAAATTGTCAGGATTCATGGGCTACCCTTCAGTATTGTGTCTGATAGGGATAGCAAATTTGTAGGACATTTTTGGAGGACTTTGTGGAAAAGATTGGGAACCAATTTGTCTTTCAGTTCAGCCTATCATCCTCAGACTAATGGACAAACTGAGGTGGTCAATAGATCTTTGGGCAATCTCTTTAGATGCTTAACAAAAGAATATGGTAGCAGTTGGGATGTGATACTCCCACAAGCAGAATATGCTTATAATGACTCGACAAACAAGAGCATAGGTCTGAGTCCCTTTGAAATTGTATATGGTAGTCACCCCAGGGGTATTTTTGAATTGAGAGACATCCAGGGGTTGGACAAAAGGAGTGATCATGCTGATGCATTTGCAGAAGCCATGAAAGAAATACACCAACAAGTCAGAGATACTTTACACCAAAATAGTTAGAAGACGAAGGCTCAAATGGATCAATGAAGGAGGGATGTGCAATATCAAGTAGGCAACTTGGTCATGGTTCATTTGAACAAAAATAGGTTGCCAAAAGGAGGCCACAGCAAACTGATGATGAGGAAGATTGGACCCTGTTAGATTCTAGAGAAGTACGGTCTAAATGCTTACAAGATGGATCTTCCTGATGATATTGCCATTTCACCCATATGCAACGTTGCTAATTTGACATTGTACAGGAGTCCTAATACAGGGGAGAATGCATAAGATCCTATTTAGGAAAATGAAGACTGGTTGAAGCACTTACCTTCTAGGGAGCCACCAAAAATGGAGTACATTTTGGAAAGCAGAGAAGCCAGGAAGACAAGGCACAAAACATACTTTGAACATCTGGTTAAGTGGCAAGGGCTTCTAGATTTAGAAGCTACATGGATGCTGTAGGAAGACATTCTAAAGCAAGGCGGAGATGTACAAGAATTGGTCTCTAAGAGGACTTGAGACATTTTTCTTCTGGGGAGTATGGTGCAGGGGCACCCTAGTAAAATCTTCTATGTTAAAATAAGTCCTATTTGGTCATGTCATTTTGTTCATGTTTTGTTTTCTAAAAAACCTAGAAGTCCTTGTATTCCATTTGGCAAATAATGGACAAATTTTGTAGAATCTGAAAAGATCAACAGTAGTCGGTTGGGATTCAGGGCAGTTGGCCTTCCCTAACCATTGAGCAACCATTGATCTTCTAACTCTGGCTTAATAAAAGCACAGAGGAACAACTGAGAAGAAGTTTCGTATTTGAGGATTGTGATTTGGAAATCATCTGAGAAATAATAACTTATGTCCATCATTTCCTATGTTTGATCTGTGTGATAAATATTTCCTAACTATTCATAATAGTTTTCTGTTCTCTGAATTGAAATAGTTAGTCTAAATTATTGATGACGAGTAGATAACCATTCCACTGGTTGATTTCCAAAAGAAATCAGTGGAATGGTATTGGTCTGTACATAATTTTGTTTGTTTTTCTTTTCATTTACTTGTTTGGAGGGGCAAATGTTCCAGACTGAGGAGTGTGCACTGTAGCATGCCCTAGCATCTCTATTTGCTAGGCATAGAGTGTAGATCAGATTGTGTGAGAGTGACAACCCTATTGGCATGTCGCTAGGACTCAAAACCAAGTTTCCATTGAAGTCAAACAGAGTCAAGAGTATCGGCGCATCAGGTAGATAACATGGCATTGGACCGACAGTGTTGGTCTTACCGATCAAGCGTATCGAGGTGATAAGGGATAACTTACACCAACAGAAGTCCATTGGGAGCAATCAGCGTATCAACAACTCTGGAGTAAGTCCCACTGAAGGCTAAAGTCACACTGATGAGTGGTTGGTCCATCGGCGCATCGGCCAGAGGTTGTAACTGCTTGCTGATGATAATGTTCACAACGATGAGAGATTTGTTACTATGGAACTAACTGTTGGCCAAACGAAAAAGAAGTCTCGTTGATAGGAGGTATTAGATAGACTGGGTGTCCGGTAAGACAGTTCCAAAAGTCGCCGATAGCACTTTTCTTGCCGATAGGAAAAAGCGTGGGGCCACCCATTGGCAAGAGTTGCGATGTCAGAGTGACATGTTCAAGGAAGACCGATGCTATTTTTCCGGCTGATAGGCAAAGTCTGTTGAACCTCATTTTGTTCGCTCCTCATCACTCAACAACATCAACACTCCCCACTATTTATCTTCACACCACCAGGGATAAACCAAAAAACATCATGCAGACCTCCAAATAACCTGATATTACAACGTATCATGTATTAACCATCTTTGAGCATGTCCTCAAAACTGCATGAGCAAACCTTCACTTGCGGAGGAATGCAGAACATTCCAATTAGTCTTCATCATCACATTATGCTACTAGAGCATAGACTAGACTGTCACTTGTAACTTCCATTGCGGAGGAGAAAATGATCTGAAACTTTTGATTTAGTACCTTTACAACATACTGAACTTAACTTTTGAACCGCATAACCATATCTTCAAATTTGGAGGAATGCAGAGCATTTTACTAAGCAATCTTCCAAGCAGCTTCCTGCAACAGTAACTTGAAATAGGTTCCTTTGAATGGTCTCATGTCAAATCCCTTCTCGCCTCTTTGGTATCCTTCCTTGCGGTAATTATTATGGCTTTCCCTATCATTGCGGTGGAAATTTTTTTCATTCCTACCTTGGTGATAAGAATTAGTGCCTCTATCTTCATTACAGTATGAGTTATCCACATTATTATGTTCTGCATATGGTTTTCTTTCATTGTCTTGTTCTCTAATCTTTTGGAATCTACCTACTCTACCTCTCTGTCTATGTTCAAATTTCTTGATCAAATTATCTTCCACTTTCAACGTAAATTGATATGCCTCTTCAATAGTTGTCAATCTTACTAGGCTCAACTCCTCTTGAATGCTTCTTCTCAGTCCATTTATGTACCACACAACTTTCTCCTTACTAGCTCCACTATGCATAGTCATAATAATCATCTTATGAGGTTCTTCAATGTACTCAATCACTTTTTTATCCTTTTGCCTTAGGTTTTGCAATCTCTTCAGTAATTCCAGTTCATAATCAGCAAGTATGAATTGATTCTTCAATTTTATCACCATCCTATCGCATTTGATGATTCTTTCCTTTTCTCCCTGATTTATTTCCAATTGAACTTCTTTCCACCAAATAGTAGCATGTCCTTTCAATTTGGTTTTTACAAATCTCACTCTTTCCAGATCTTCAATTTCTTCATACTCCAAGTATTCTTCCATATCATTTATCTAGTCGATCAACTCCTCAGGGTTCAAATTACCTTTATAGTTTGAAATTTTAATTCTAGGTCTCTTACCAATCTTAGAAATAGCCTTCAACATCTTGATCTGATATGATTCTTCCTCTTGTAGGGTTTCCTCATTTGGATCTACATTTTATGCTCCTAACTCTTCATCATCACTCTCATCCTTATGTCTAGGGTTTAGACCTTTCCTTCTATCTTCTTCTACAACATCCAATCAAACTTTCATTGCCTTCATCTTGTCTAAAATTTCTTCCATTCTTCCAGCAACATTAGCCACACCAGGCATTCTCCTTGGTGGCATCTTTTCCTCGGATCTAGTGCAACTGCCTCAATTTAGTGATCTAACTACAAGGTTGCAATTGCCTCACAATCAACACTCTATTAACAAATACTTAATGGCTACATCAAGTCAGCGATCTGTTCACCCTAGGATCTGTTGGAATTCCTTCTCTTCCAAAGGACTCATAAACTTTCTTTGATACCAATTGATGCAGTCATGGATGGAGAGTCGAGAGAAAGGACTATCCAACTATGTAGCCTTAGAGTCAACACAGCAAAATAAACATAATGGTTAAAATAATAAAATGGAATTTCATTGATTAAACATGGGAAATTATTACAATTGGCTTATAAGCTAGTTACATGCTCAGTACAATCCAACATGCAAAAGATATGACAATTGGGCACATTCGCCTTCTATGTCACTTTCACCTCCAAAAACTTCAATCAATTCTATCTAACTAACTTAACTATCATAATTGTCTTCCAATGGATATAGGAGATGTTTATATATCATTCTCTAGCTCATGGAGTGATCTGCATCGGCCACAAGGGCTCCCACATTCCAATTCCTTAGGAAATATGTTACAGGTTGACCAAGATCATATGATAAAGATATCAATTGTAAATCTCTTGGAATCTGGAGATGATGTGCATGATCCATTGTAGAGTGCTGATCTTGCACTGTGAGTTTTGAAGTAGTCATGTAGTGAAATGTGGTGACTTATTCTGAAACTACAACTAATTGAAATGCAAGAAAATAAATTGTTTTGGATGATGCAAGATTGGCTTCCAACCTAGGATGCTCCTGCATCATCCTTGATTCAAGGACCATCTTTATCCTCCAATCTTATCATGCCACTTGGTGGCCTCTCATTAATCCAATCTTCAAGCCTTGATCTTACAAATTAATCCTATCCATCCAATCCCCATCCCAAATATCTATAAATAGCCATCAACCCAAGCCATTTTCAATGTTCCATGTTATGTAGAGTTATGTTGTCATTTTGAGGAGAAATCAACATCAATCCAACATTAAGGAGCACATCCAAAGATCAAGGTTTGTATATTTAGTTAGTTTGTTAACTTTATTTTTTCTTTACATTCCTTTAGCTCAACTATGAGGTTGCATTAGTTAATGAATGAAATAGGTTTGTATCATTCTATCTTGTCTCTTCTGTTAATTTTCTAAATGTACACAAGATCAAAATTTTCCTACATAAAAAAAGTGAAAATTTTATCAAGCATCATTGATACACATTAATTGTATCTCTCACCATTGTTAGATCCTCATTCCATTGTCCTATTATTACCTTCACTAGATATATTATTCCATTGTCAAGTGCTATAACAAATTTATGTTGCTTACCTCAATTAAACATATACCTGCATCCACCACAACATAATCATCATAAAATTGATAATCATTATCCAATCCACATCCTATCCATCTACATCTAATCAAATCATTCTATTATTTTATCTTTTACTAATATCATTTTCTAACTAACATTCGATTATCTAGTTTTCGGTCAATTTCTAAATCCACGTGTCATAAATCCAAATCATGTAAATCAACAACATACATTCATAATCATTTATACACATTATAACCATGTATCAGAAGACATACATAATCTAGTACTACATCCATCAAATCCATATCCATAAATCATACATCATATATCCAAAACATGCATGAAAATAATCGATCAATATTTATACATATCAAAAAATCATATATGTACATGTATCAAATGTATGTATATCTCAATATAAACCATATATACATCATATGGCACATGGCCTCATCAAAATACATCATCATGTCCCACAATCACTCATTCCCTCATGTCTAACTACCACTATCTCATGTACCATCTTAGGAAGGTGGTCCTAGTGGTTGTGTGAATCACCCCTATCTAGTTGGACCCATTAGCATAGACCCAGATATTGATGCCCTAAATCAAGCACTCAAGTACTCTAAAAAATAGGGCTCCCTCTGATCTATTGGTATTATCCACACATACAATGATCGATAGTACTACACCTCCCATATTTCCCATTATTTGTCTAAGGAAGATTTGGCCATATTTAGAAATGTCTACACCAGCCCCTACTATCCCAGTAATCCCCTAGCAATATCTTACTTCATCAGTCTTTGCACATATGTTTGCACCCTACCACATCCTACCTAAGTAGCATCTAGTCTAAAGATTGTCCCTCTCTACTTGGAGGCTATCCCGCTTAACCACAAGGCTATCCCTTTCTGCTATGAGGTTGTCCCTCTCCCTATAGAACATCCTACTTTTCTTCCACCTCAGCATGGTCTAGCTAGAATCTCTCCAGCTCTAGCTAAGTAGTGGTTCACTCTATCTCCTAAGCATGTCTCTTTGATGTTGGACTCGAAATAGCTCCCAATGTTGGTTCTCTATAGTGTCCCCTGTCTATGATGACCTAGATGGCCTTTCTCTAGTTGACCCTATCCACATTACATCCTACATATGGATGCCATCTCCCTTGTCTCCTACATCAACTCCCTTCTTAGTGCCAACACTACTACTAGAAACATGGGTATTTCCAACAATCTCCCTCTCCCTCCCTCCTCTACTATTGGTATTATGTCCTTAACACTAGCTCTATGGTACCTTGCAAGCCTCTATCCTGCTACCCTACCTGCTACATTGGTATGGTCACATGCTCCAGCCTAGCCCATATCCACTAGTCATCATACATCACCACTATCCCTACATCTGCCACATCACTCCTCTCAACCCAATGGACTTGGACTAGAAGGTCCTAGCCAACTTCTGCCACATGTATATCCACTCGTGGCCTCAAAATCCTGATCTCATGTCAATCATGTCCAAGTATGTGGTCTTGCTATGATATCCTATTTCTAACCAAACTACCTTAGCACCTTGTCAAGCCTGTACATCTAAATTGAATAATCATGTCATTCAATGATACAACATGATATTTGTACAAATCAGGCATGTAAAATTTGCTAACCACCCCCATGCATATCTAGCCCTATACAACCTCCATTTAACATATATTATTTTGAGCTCATCTATATCCCTCCTATAGTACCCAATCTCCCCTAGGTGTCATTGTCGAACACCTTGCACAATTTTCTACCCATACACCATTAGTTCCTCTACATCATGCACTCCCCTAGGTGGGCCAATAGCTATGTGCTCCCAAGCCTATACATGTAGTAATGTCAAAGCTCGAATACTTTGAACCCTCTTGTAGACAACCAAGTATAGATCCGTGTACAAGTGTGCTAACACACACTTGCCCTAGGTAAAATCTACCATCAACACTACCATTTCTAATGCCATATTCATGAAGCCCACCTTAAAGCATCTTTTGGTCTTGTCAAACAAGAATATGCCATTAACAACTACCATCAAGACTAGGTGCAATTGATGCACTAGACCCTAGCATGCATCCATATCTGAGCACATGCATTATAGAGATATGTCCCCTCTCCCTATCAACCTTTGTAGTGGAACCTACATTTTCATCTCCCTTTAGTATACCCACTATCTATGGATATGGATCCACAAAATCCTCCATACATCCTCTAAGTTCATCACCATATCCCTTATTGTGATCTAGAAGGTGGACATCTCTAAGTACCATCTCTCAGCTAGAGTTGTCAATATAGCCCTATATACATGGATCTCAAGCATCCATGCCACATATCTCAAGCCCATGACCTCCAATAGACCTGACTTGCCCTCATCAAATCTTACCATCACCATCAAGCACCTCTCTCGAACCACCAACACGGGTAATCTCTGCACACACAAAGCCACACATATCAGTCTCCTATTACTCATTTCTTTACCAAATCAAGTCTTGCATGGACCTTCTGTTCACATGCATCATTCAGTAGCATATGATATGACAAGCCACACATGTGTTATTTAATGCATATGCCACCACCACTCACATATGCACCATTTTAGTGCATATGACACCCTTGAACGTGCCTACGTACTTTTGGTAGATATGACACACTTAGTCATGTATGTACTATTTGTGTGCATACACTACCTTATCTCATGTATGTTCTATTTTGGGGCATACAAAACCTACCCTTGTGGATACACCATTTGTGTGAACGGATATGCCAAAACATGCAAAACATGCCCTAGCATATTTGCTTGGCATAACTTTTTCCCATATGAACTCACAATAATTAGCTACACAACTTTGAAAAATGTGAACTCACTAGGGGATGAATGATGTCTCATCACCTATACTCTTGAACTAACTCATTGTGTTGCTCAGTAACTAGTACACACTCAATTTTTCTCAATTTATCTCTCTAAAAACAAGAGAACTTTTCTCTTCTTAGGTAAGGTGTAAATGGAATTTTTACCTCCCAATTCTTATTTATAGGATTTTCTACCAAATTTTTTTTTTTATCCTAATGTTTCAGCCCCTAGCCCTAATTTTCACCCAAGGCCTTGATTCTCTTATCGAGAGACCATCCAAGCCTTGTGAACTTTCCTACCCTCTCAAGGAGACACCCCTACCTCATTCCATTCTACCATTCCTTCTCCAAGTGACTGAGGCATCTTCTTTCCCAAATCCCTATATTTTATTTTTCTTTAAAACAACGTTACACAATATTGTCTCAAAGAGGGACAAAATGTAGACACTTAAAATGAATTCTTGCATTTTTCCCAATAATGTCATACTTCTATCATCAAATTATTTAAACTATTCTTCCAATGTTAATTAAATAAGTCACATTTATTTAATTAAACTAACTATTCATCCAATGATTAATTAAATATATTTTAATTAATTAATTAATTAGACCTTTCTTCTAATGTTAATTAGATAAATTATATTTATTTAATTAATCAATTCAAACTTTTTGTTGAATGTTTCAACACTAACTAAATAAATCATATTTAATTAATTAAATAAATTTATCTCCTAACATTCCTCCATGGATTAGATAAATACATAATATGTATTTAATCAATCCAAATCCCCCATCCTTGTCCCCATTAGTTAATTAAACAAAACAGGTTTATTTAACTAATTAATCTTTGCACATTTCTCCACCACTTTATTTAAAAATAGATAAATTCAACTTCCACAAGCCTCCAAAAAGTATATTCTTAATCTCTACTCTTCACTCAAAACAAGGTAATCTCCACCCTTCATCTTCCTCAATTCTTGTATTATTCATTTGCACCTATCCTAGGCCCCCATTTGTGAGCATCTCACTTTCCCACACAGATGGGTCAATCTTAACCCTTCATCATTAGCTTCCCTCAAAAGATAATCAATCCTCACCATTCAATCTAAGATCAAATCCAAATCATCCATGATATCCATAAGAATCTATGAAACCATCATCTCCCAAGCACTTATCATAAAAAACGGTGGAAGCAAAGCAAGGTTATACTACAAGATTCTTGAGTAACCACATTCCTCTTCTCAATAACAATAAATCTTGAGCACATCTTGGATATCGAGGGGTTTTGGTGAGAAGTTTTTATTGTCATTTCATTATTATTTTCCACTCTTTTGTGTAATTAGAGGTGTAACTTAGGTTTGATATAGATTCTTTATTTTCATTGCATCGTTCCTTGTTTGTCTCATATCTTGGTATACACACTAAGAATTTATACCAATAGGACCTACAAAATCTAACCATTTGGACAAATTAAATCAATACTAAGTGGCATAATAGTAAACAAGATACATAATCACAATCATATTATGTCATGAGATGGAAACTCAAGACATATATTAGACCAAATCAGCATGGGAACACTCATTAGATGTGCATCATCCTCTTGATATCATAAGGAAATTATAATTGTGTGGTTAACATACTTCTAATTTAATAATGTTTAGTTTACTTTGGAACTACAATTAAGACCTCCATCATTTACACCTTGCCCTTTGTGAATCAATTAATGCACCTATCCATGATAGGTTAAAAACAGGTGTGTTTGGAGAATGTGACAAATCCCAAGTAATCACAAGTGTAGAAGTTATGCAAGAGCTAGTTGTGCTGAACACATGAGTTAAAAATTTTGAACATAGAATTGCAAGTTTAATATAGAAATATTCACATTTCAATGGTCGTTTGATTACTCTTTGCAATGTAATTAGATTTGAATAATAATGACAATATATAAATTTTCCTCTTGGAAAAAAATAAAAAATAGAGTTTGGTTAGAAACTTGCATGAAAACTATGGGGTGTAGCTTTAATGATCACATGCTTATTAAACATCTATAAGTGCTATAGAAAAATACCAAAATAGTTGATAATCCAATTCTTTGCATGCAAGACAAAATTCTTGATTAGTTCTTAAAAGGCAAAATCATAGTGTCAAGTTCTCGAGTTCTCTACAAAGAAAAAAAAAACTTAAATAAATAGTGTACATCCAATTCATCTTTCCAAATGGACTGGATACAACATCGTATTATATTATGTAGAGTTGTTGGAAGTCCACAATTTAAATATTAAAAAGTACAAGTTCATGTAGTAAACACAATCACTCTTTTATCTATGTTTCTATATAAATGTCAAAAGAGTATCCTCAATATTACAAACCATGGAAAGAGCAGTTACAAATGTATCATATAATGAATTATGAATGTTGTTATTCTAATTTTTTTTTAGCATTATATACAAGAAAATATATGAAGATTACATTTCCATCTTCCATATTGCAACAAGTAACAATAATTCATCTAATTTTTAATCCGAATATCCAAACCCCAATAAACTTGCAAATCTAACGATATTAATATATTCTACCTAATATATTCATTTGACTTCAAAAGAAATCTTCTTCTAGTTAACTAGAAATGCTTCCCCTTAAATCATTCTTACCTTAAAATTTGAAAATACATGAAGCTAACTATTAGGCTTCTTCCCTATATTTTTAAGAAAAATATTTTGATGGAATTTAAGTAGCTTAACAAGCCTCCTTTTGTAATACACTCCAAACTTAAGAGAATGCATTTTATATTGATAAGTATAAATGGTATCTTCTAACTGTAATCCTTAACAAAGCAAGAACTATTTTTTCTTTAGGTCCTTTCATAATATACTTCATACTTGAAGAATCAATTTTATACTGCTAAAAGTAAGGCTTATATTTAAATTGTAGCTGTAAACAAGATAAGATAATTTTCTATTCCCTCTTCACTCTCAAGTTTACAGACTTTTCATAACTATCATAGGCTCCTCTAATATGTCTCACATCTTGATCTCTCTTTGTGCCAAATAGTGCTACAATGACTCTTATCCAAGAAGTTTGCTTTCATTGTCTCCAAAACCATATTTCAATCCATTTTTGTAACCGTAATTGGATAATAAATATGTGTACTTATTTGAGAAACGTGAACATATTGATTGTAGAAATTGCCTAACACAGAGAATCTAAAGGAACTAGAAGCAAATGTAAAGGACATAACTCCCTCATTAATAGGTTAAAATATACCTATAGGATTTGAGAGAGGCTTTAAATAAAACTATGTCAACTTTTAACATTAATATTTTAGATCATATTATATAATCCATCATCATAATGAGAAAAAAATTAATATCATCCATCATCAGGATGAGGGAAAATTTAATACGATCTATCATCAAAATGAGCGAAAACTTACATAAATACATTGATATTAAAAACTATAACATAGTTTTATTCAGAAACACTCTCAAACACTATGATGAACTATGGAAATATAATGTCTCTTACATTTATAGGAGTCAAATATGTACTAAATAAAGAAACTAAATAAGGTGTTTACAGTTTTAGTTAAAGGAATCCTCAGTTTACCATATACAAACTACTCAAACTGAGAAATTACTATACCTGTATCAACCATAGTTGCCACAAATATGACAACTTAGTTACAAATACACCAATTCATAACATATTTATAATTACTGAGAAGAAATGGATTTACAACTTTAAAAAAAGGGTAGACTACATGTCATAGTCTAATATGGTTTTATATCCAAAGTGCAAGGCAATACAAAAATACTTCCCAAAAGGTTAATGAGATCTAAAATTGTAACCCAATGGAGCTTTGACCCAAACCCAACCACCCTGCAATCCCACTAAACAATTCTTTATTGGCAATGCCCACATCCAAATGCAAAATCTGGGATTGAAACAAGGATTATATCGCAAGAAGTCAATGTTAAAGTATCAAGGGAAAATGTCCCCTTTCTTTTCGAACTATTTTTTGTTGAAAATTCTATAATTGCAAGAGGAATTCAAGCACACCTTTGCAAAGTTCTGAAGTTGCTAACATGTTGTAGAGTTGCAGGACAAGGTCCTGTAGGAGGTGGATCCCATGGGCTCGAAGAGACCATCCTGCTACTTGTGACATTGATAGCAGGGATCAGACTGGATCCATGTAATGTCACTACCTGTGTCAATTAACATGTATATTCCAAAAGAAGGTATGCCAAATCCTACTCTCACAATATAGTTTCTTGTACATATATTTTGACCTGATGCAACTCAACTCTTCAGATCCCCACTTGAACCAACAACACAAGCATTCTCTCATTTAACACTGTTTCCAAATCCCAAGAGCCACCATAACCAATGACATGAACTATAAACTACAAACTTGATGTATTTGCAAACAAAACTTGTTTCCATGTCATTGCTCAAAACTCACATTATTGGGTCCAATTGGGAAACAACCAAGGATCAGGACGCAATCCAACATTGTAAAACATTTGTTCCACAAGAATGAATAAAACGTACAAGGAAAAAAAGATATAGATGTGATGCCACTGACCTAGAAGACAATTGGATCTATAAACCACTTCACGTTCAAACACGGTACTGTCACATTGATTTGGAGAATAGACGGTCATCCATTTTGAATAGATATGTAAGCCCAATTCTCAAAAGAAGACTGGAAAGTAATGGCAAGCATCCCATATTGTAATTGCAAAAATACTCATTAAATCTGTTGTAAGCTGATTGATAAGCAATCTTCCAAATGAAAAAATTCCCTGCAAATGCTAAATCATTTTGGTTCAAAAATCTTAAAACATATACATTCATTCAAAAATAAATAAATAAGTGTGATTATCCATCATACTTGGTAGTTTCTTTGTTTAAGAAGATAATTATTGTATTCATTTCCTACAACAAAAAATAGAACAAAGATAATAGCTATTGTGGAGTGTATCAGCCTTATTTAACAAATTGTTAGAGAAGGGTTATTTGGGCAGTGGCACCGGGAAGACCATTTAAGGTATCAAACATATTGGTCTCTCTGTATACAAAATCTATGCCTTTGTTGTTAGCCAAGTATGTCTGAATTTCTCCACTGGTAGGGCACTAGTGAAGGGAGTTAAAACTTTAATGAGAGCTATATAATAAAAGATTTTTTTAATTTACCAATAAATAAAGAAGATTTGAATAAAACTAATTGTTCCATCATCATGTGACTACAAATTTTAGTGAATATAGATAGCATATTGTCAAATGTTTATAAAAAAACTATTGAAGCATTTTGCATAAATACTATCATTGTCTCCGTGGTTGGCAATCCATTAGATCTATTTAGAAGCCTTTCGTTACAATAAGATGGTGGATGAATACAGATTCTCCTATTAAAAAAATTAAAATAGAGGATTGCCTCATATCCCCATTTCCTTCCTATAAAATAGGATTTAATCTTTATCTTCGAAGAAAGATCAGACCACTTACATAATTACATTTAGGAATTAAAAAATTCCCATCAATAATGGGAAATATGGTTTGCAATGTTTTGATTTTGGCTTTGAAAAGATCAAGCTTAAAAAGAGATAAAGTTGATTTAAATTATGAAAATCCATAGCAAATTAATATACAAATATCTGGAATTCTCTCAGCTAATAAGTGTTTAAGAGTAAGTCAATAAATATAATATAGAATGAAACAAATCCTAAATTTTATATGACTTTGCATCATATAAATCTTCAATATACAATAAAAGAAGGCTGGGAAAATGGTAATACACCTTCCTTTCCCTCAGCTCTGCCCCTATTGTTTTTTACATCTATGTGAGTACATATAATGAGAAGAAAATGATGTTTTGGGTAGAAGGAATCTGTGTACATGTGAATTTGGCAAGGTTTTATCTGTTTATTAGTTTTATTTTTCAATTAAAAATAAAGATTAAGAAATATTTTATATTATGTAGAAGAGAATTTTGATGTAACCACCAAATGATAATAAAAATTGGAACTCAAAAGTTATTAGAAAGAGTAAATAATAGTTATCCTAAAAAAATAACAATATTGTTAAGAAGAGTGGATGCTATAGTACACTATCCATACTAATTAAACCAAATTTTAAATAATTATCCTATTTTAAAACAATTCCACCCACTCTAAAAATGGACCTAAATTTTTTCCATATTTAACTAAGTTTTGCAAATGTTAAATTAACAAAGATACAATCTCCATCATTTTTATAAAAGAATAAAGACGATGTCAAGAATAAAAACTCAACACTCAATTTGTTTGGATTTTCTTTCTATTTCTCTACTTATATAGTCAATCAATAACTATGTTTGCCTTATAAATGGCTAAAAATTACATGCCATCTCTACATCTCTAGAGTTTGGCCAAACATTGCACATGCCATAAGTAGAAAACCTAGCAATATTCTAAACCAACAATAATTAGTAGTTGTTATCAAGTTGAGTGAAGAGCTAAGATGTAGATGTAGACCAATTTTCATCCCTCCCTGCATTAGTATTTTTTGGACCACTTGTACTCTCAAGAAAAGGCGAGATATCTATGGGCAATTGAAAAGATTGAGTACCAAGAAATGTTGCTGTTATTTTTTCTAATCTTTTGACTATCTCCATCATATCTGGCCGTTGTTGTGGTAGCTCCCTTGTGCAAGCCAACCCTACTTGCATAAATTGAGTAAGGCATGACAATACCATTGATAAATTTGATTCATTAACATCTCTAAGTAGGTAGTTGTCCACCATTTCTGTTATTTTATTTGGAAAATCCATACCTACCCATTTTGTTAGATTGATTCCTTCTACAAATATGTCATTTGTAGGTCTCCTCCTTGTCAACAACTCTAAAATTAGAATTCCATAGCTATATACATCTCCTTTTGTTGAAACCATTCCACCCACTCCATATTCTGTAATAAGATAAAATAATTTGTGATTCTCAAACCATATAAAGAATCATATACTTTTTTTAAAAAAATTAAGAATAATTTATATTGGACTAATGCAAATTTTTATACCTGGTGCAATGTAGCCAATAGATCCCTTCAATGCATTTGTAGAAGTCAATGAATTCATTGAATTCCCAAATAGGAGTTTGGTGATGCCAAAATCTGCTATATATGGAGTCATATCATCCCCTAACAACACATTATTGGGTTTTAAGTCACAATGAATGACTTGCACAAAGCAATGATGATGTAGATATTCCATTCCTTCTGCTATCTCCTTTGCTATTCTTAATCGTTGAGTCAAATTTAATCTACATTCATCTCCTCCCTCTGGATATAGCCATCTCCCCAAACTTCCATTTGACATGAATGGAAGAATCAATGCTTTAAAATCAAGGTTGGAACAAGCTGAAATGATTTTAATCACATTGCGATGCCTAACTCTTTTTAATGCATTGCATTCTCTATTGAAAGTATGGAGGGCATTTTCATCTTGCAAATTGATAACTTTAACAGCAATATTTGTACCATTGTTTAGAATCCCTTTATAAACAGATCCAAAACTACCAATTCCTATCAGATTTGCCTCACTAAAGTGACCAGTTGCATCTACAAGTTCTTCATACGAAATTTTTGGGGGCCACACATTGAGAGCAAGGGTCTTTCTATGTCTCCGTCTATAGGAAAATGCAAACAATAGAAAAGACATAATGAAAATTGCAATGCCAACCACAATAGGAATTATCACCTTCTTGGTGACTGATGGTTTTTTGTGATTAGAATGAGAGCATGGTGACAATTTTATCCATGTGCCACAAAGGCCAAGATTTCCCATAATTGCTGATTCATCTATTGTTGCAAAAACTCCTTCCTTTGGAACCTCTCCTATTAATCTATTTGAAGAGAGATTGATATGTTGAAGTGTTTTCATCTCTTGGAAAGTCATTGGGATTGCACCTGACAAGTTGTTGCTAGAGAGATCAATGTCCTGAAGATTTTTGAGATTTGTGAGTGACACTGGAATTGGACCATCTAATGAATTCCATGAAAGATTCAAATATTGCAATTCTATACAGCTTGACAATGCAACTGGAATTTCACCTGAGAAGTTGTTGAGAGACACATCTATTGCCTGGACCAATACCATTTTGGTAATTTCTAAAAGAAGGCCTTGTAAGAAATTGTTGGAAATGTTGAAATAAAATTGGAGATTTTTAAGACTTGCTAATTCTGGGGGTATATTTCCACTTAGATTATTGTGAGACAAGTCCACTAGCTCCAAAGTGTAGCATCTCCCTAAACTAGAAGGTATTTTCCCTGACAATTGATTTTGATGGAGATAAAGTCTTCTTAATTGTGGAAGATTGCCAAGACTATATGGAATTATTCCTAAAAGCATGTTTTCAGCCAATGCTAATAACCCAAGACTTTTTGCGTAACCCAAACTTTTTGGAATTCTTCCATATAAATTGTTGTTGTTCAAATGCAATTGTTCAAGATGTGGAAGTTGACCAAGTGGGGATGGAATAGTTCCATTGAAATAATTGCAAGATAAATCTAAGTTTGTCAACATTGTGAGGTTGCTAATACCACTTGGTATATTTCCCTCAATTTCATTGAAGGACAAATCCAAATAGGAGAGTTGGCTTGATAGATGGCTAATAGAAGAGGGCAAAATGCCATTGAGATAATTGAAAGACAAGATTAGATATTCTAAAGAGGAGCAATTAGTTAAGACTGTTAGAATAAACAAATTGCTACTTCCACTTACAAGACGATTATCCCATAAAGTAAGCGATAGAAGTTGGTGTAAATTACCAAACTCCAAAGGCACCTGGCCACTTAGTTGGTTATTATCTAAGTCAAGAATTTGAAGTTGAGTACAATTAGAGAGGGAGCTTGGGATTTCTCCAGTAAGTTGGTTTTCCTCTAACAACAATTGTTGCAATTATGATAGTTTGCCAAAATGCCAAGGAATGTGGCCAGTTAAATGGTTATACAATAGAATCAAATTTTGGAGAAGAGTGCAGTTGAAAATAGCAATGGGAATCACTCCTGTCAAGTTGTTTTCACCAAGATCAAGCACTATGAGTTGAGTAAGCATACCCAATTCTATGGGAACATCACCATGGAGTCTATTATGTCCCAATTGCAAGTCAATTAAAGAGGACAGGTTTCCTAGGGAAGATGGGATCATCCCTGTTAGTTGGTTTACTCCTAAATTAAGGTGTTCTAAATGTGAAAGAAAGCCAAGCTCGGAGGGAATGCTGCCACTCAAATTGTTGTAAGATAGTATGAGTTTTTGCAAAGAATGGCAGCCTGTTATAGTGGAGGGAATGGAGCCTTCCAATTTATTTCTAGACAATCTAAATATTCTTAGGTGAAACAAGCTTCCTAGTTGAGGAGGAATCTGGCCTTGGAACCAGTTATGACTAAGAGAAAGTACTCTAAGAAAAGAGAGATTGCCAAGGAAAGGAGAGATCGGGCCTTGCAAAGACATACCCGTGAGATTCAAGGAAACCACACGTTGATGACGAGAAGAGCAAACAATGCCGGTCCAGTTGCAGAAGGAGTGATGTGGAGACCAATCGAGCAAGGCATTGTAGGGGTCAAGAGAGAGAGAACGCTTAAAGGACAGAAGAGCTTCTCCATCAAAATGAGGATGAGAAGAAGAATGGGAGGTGTAAGGATGTAGTGCAGAGAAAAACAAGAGTAGGAGACAAACTAAAGCCATCTGTATTTTCATCTGTATTGAACTGAGAAACAACTAAGTGAGAAATATGAAGATTTCCAAGCCTCTGTGTTGTCCGCAGGCTCACCGAACTCTTATTTAAAAGCTGCCAAGCCATGTGCAATGGTCAGAAGTCATAGCAAAGTCTACGCTGGTCAAAAAGGTCTATGAAAATGGGGGGAAAGTTAGACTGCAAGTGGGAAAGGGGGAAGATTAAAGTAATCATGGTGGAGATTCCAGTAATGACAAACAGCAGGCAGAAAAGGCATCCCAAGTTGTGGAAAATGGGAAGAAACCGTTCTCCCAGATAGCTGAATAATTAGCAAGCGACTATGTTTTGTTATGCCCCCACGAATAAGCTGGGACTGTCTTTTCCTGTCTACCACTTTAAACGGCAGCCTAATTTTGCGCTGATAATTAGCAACAGACTGTGGGATAGCTCAGTTTGGTTTAATGCCCGAATAACTAATCATCAATATTATTATTTTTATTTATTCAAATCGGTTCTCCTTGAATACATTTAATGCAAATTTACCATAAAATAGATTGTGTTTTGAGCTTAATATCAAAGATTAAATTTACAAAAAAAATTGAAAGATATTATATGGGAAAGTAAGAGTGGAGGAATTTTTGTATTTAAAATAATTGTTAAATGAAGTCTATTATAAAAAGGTTAAAGTTCAATTGATTGAGTATAAATGGTGAGGATGATGGTATGTTCCTTAATTATGCCATCCACCAATTTCAAATCTTCAAAAGGTACTATATTTATGAGATGAGGCTAAGATCATGCCCTAAACGGCTTTGATGGAATGGATACCTTCAGTCCTTGTCTCTTAGCCAAAGATGTATCAGCATAGGCCCATGCTCCCATATCAGGCATATCACCCACAACCAAAAAAAAAGAAGTCTGTACCATAAATAAGTGTTACATTTTAGACTTTAATTTCAATATTAATATGGAGAGAAAGTTACTAGAGGCAAGATATGGCCTGTCGAAGAAAAATGTGATTACCAACTTAAATTTAAATTCATTGGCTTATGAGACTTATGAGACTATTAATATTAATATGGAGAGAAAGTTACTAGACACAAGATATGGCCTGTCAAAGAAAAATGTGACTAACAGCTTAAAGATCGTTATAGAAGTTGTGATGATCCATGAATAACTTTAAGCTATGGTAACCTATATCAACCATGCATCTACTACCAACTAGATATGGTATAAATTTTACTAAAACATGCACGATGGAAAACATCTTCTCATCATACATAGAGAAACCCATTTCTAAATCTTTGAGCTTCATGATCTCAATGTTTAGGGAGTGCCCCTTTATAATGTTGTTAGTCACATTTTTCCTCAACAGGCCATATATTGTTAGAACATTGTCGCATTTAATTAAACAATTTTATCCAAGGTTGTTTGGTTAGATCACAAATACATCTAATCAATATTAATATGGCAAGAAATTAATGTGCAATATTAATGAGGAATTAGAGATTGGATGTATTGATGTGCAATTGAGTGTACAGATACATATTATATAATCAAAGAGCAAGAGATCAAATAAGAAATTTATGTTACCTTTAATGGATCATCACAACTTTAATATTACTAGACGCAAGACTTCGAAAAAGGGTTTCTCTATGTATGATCTGAGAAGATGTTTACCATCATGCATGTTTTGGTGAAATTTAGACCATATCTAGTTGGTAGTAGATGCATGGTTGATATAGGTTACCATACCTTATATATATATATATATATATATATATATATATATATATATATATATATATATATATATATATATATATATATATATATATATATGACATGTAGTAGCATGGAGATATCTTTTATTATCTCCATGTTAGCTTAATTTCAATATTAAAATGGGTGGTGTTTTGTTTCATATATATGAAGTGGCGTGGTGTGAATTTTTTTTACATAGAAATGAGTTAATGTAATTTCTACACAAAAATGGAGCAAGAGGTGTAAATTTTCTATATAAAAATTAGTGGTGGGGGTGTCTAGTACTGTAAAGGAAAATAAACTTTCCCTAAAATTAATCTAAGTTAATCAAATATAATGCATACGCACCTAAATTAATTATTTGATAGTTGCAGGAGTTGATAATTGGGAATTAAATGCTAAACTAAGAAATTAAATGCCATGGATAATGATATCTTTGGGCTTGATGAAGGAGAATTAAATTGATGTGGAACTAGAATTTTTTGTTCTCAAGATTGAAGTTAGATCTCTATCTATATGTTCCTCAAATTCTATACAACATTTGTGCCCTTTTTAGGTCAAGTTCGTAGGTTTGGATTACTTTTATAGGCATAGATATGCCCTTTGATGCATAGATTTGATCCTACAACTTGTACATTTTTTCTTCTTGGTTCACATTCACCACTCTCTAGTCTACTCTGAGGACTAGATAGAGGGATATTGATTGCTATGATACAATTTCTCCTAAGTCAACCCTAAAAAATGGACCAGCTTTATAGTGATGCCAATAAGTGAGGACAACAAGTTTTAGACATGTAGATGCTCTATAGTGCTGTAATATAGTTCACTAGGTTCTTTATAGGTGCTCCACCTAAATTATTCCTATCATGCTCTTGTTGAACACACCAGGATGCTAAGAGGGGGGTGAATCAGTATCCAAACAAACTTCAAATCCTCCACATTAGATTAAAACTTAAACTTTATAGCATTAACACAAAAAAGAAAGATCAACACAATACATAACAACACATAACACCAGATATACGTGGAAAACCCCAAAAGGGGAAAACCCACAGTGAGGATTAACTCACAATATATGAAGCTCAAAATTACAACTTTGTTTTAGGGCTACAACCCAAGGAAGCTAATACTCTCTGTAGACTTTGTTTTAGGGCTACAACCCAAGGAAGCTACTACTCCTAGAAGAAAGGTTTTAGGGTCACTCCCAAGGAAGCTACAACTCCCTATAGACTTTGTTTTAGGGCTACAATCCAAGGAAGCAACTGTTCCCCGAAATGATAACAAACTTAGAAATGATTGTAGCACATTTCACAGTTGAGCATATTATCTTTTCATTGATGTCAAAATGATGGTGGTTTTCATTGAAGTTAAAATGATGGTAGTAATATCTTAGGTTCTTCAGTGACATATTTTTTAGTGATATGGTTTTCAAGTCTTCAGTGATATGGTGGAGGTCTCTTCTCTCAGATCAGGGACATTTGATTTTTTAGTGATATGGTTTTCAAGGCTTCAATGACATGTTTTACAGTGAAATGGTGTGAATATGTGACATGCTCTAGTTTATGTCATATAATTATCAATTGTGTATGTGGTCTCATCTATAGTCATCTGTAGTCAGTATATGTGGTCAGATTAAGCACATGGTGAAAAAGTTAATTCATATGGTTTAAAGCTCAAATTGTCACATTTGATTATTACATGGTATAAAGCTTTACAAAATCCAAACTTAAGAGTGAAAAATCAAAGATCTAAACGTCAATGCTTTTTTTGTTTTAATCTCCTGTTGACTTGTTCAAGTGGTAAATGTCACTTAAGTGACAACTTAAGGGTAACATGGTTGTGGTTTTTACCGGCCCCATTGCCTAGGGTGCCCGGTCACCAGTTACTATTCCTTGAGCTCCGCGGGAAAAGGTTGATCAACGATCAACATTTAATTTGCCGTTGGCAGGATTACCACATCCGGTGGTGGAGTTTTAAACTATGCAGTAGATTGGGGAGTTTAAAGTTGACAGTTTCTGTGCTATGAAAGGCAGAAAGTAAACTTATTTCTATTTTGAAGTGACAGCGAAAGTTGAAGTTGGAAGGTTAGAAGATTTTGTTTATAGAAAGACTCATAAAAGAGATTTTTTTATGATGGAATGTGGATCGACAAGAAGATATAGGAAATGGAAACTTGGATGAGAAAAAGTTGAGTTTATGTTGAAGATTTTTTTTGAAGAGAGTTTTTGTGAAAGAGAGAGTGTTTTTTAGAATGTTTCTAAATGAGAAGAATATGAAAAGGCTGAGTTCTTCGAAGGAGTTTTATTTTTTCTTGTTTTGTTATTTTTGATTTTTTTTTAAGAGAATAGGATATGATTGAGATAAAAATATGATGTTGGAAGTTGAACCATTTTTGAAGATAATTGTATGATGGAATTTCATTTTTGTATAAAGAGAGATTTGAATGGTAGGTGTTGGTGTTGCAGAGAAGAGATGATCTTGAAGGTCGTGAGAAGTTTTGAGAGTGGTATTTTTGCAGGTATGAAGAAATATTTTTTTGACAGGGAATTATATTGAGGTCTTGAAAGAATGTTGGTGCAATAAATGAATGGAGTTTATTCAATGATCAAGATGGATCAATCTTTGCACAGAGAAGGTGAAAGTGTTGAAAGACAATAATTTCTCAGAGAGGGTCAATTGTTCAGTTTTGCACAGTGAGAAAGTTCATGAAATGGTGAATTAGATTTTAAGATTGTTTTGCAGAGGTATGAAGTATTTTGAAGATCAAAATTGATTGATTGTAGATAATGATGACAGTTGAAGGTTGATTGCAAAGAATATATTTTTATTTGTTTTAAAAGGGAGAAATAAGGTTTAGTTTTTATTGAAACAGGGAAATCCCCTGAGTTATATTTTCATTGAATGTTGATGTTGTAATGTTAGTGAGACATGCAGAGAAGTACAATATGCCAGTGAGGTAGAATTGTAATGTCAGTGAGACAGTTGTAATCTAAAATTTGTGTTAAGCCAGTGAGGCAATTGAGTGGTTTTTATACCCTAGGAGGGTTTTCCACTCAGGAAATTTCTTGTGTCAAGTTTTGTGTTGATACTCTGCATATTTTCTTTGTTCTATTTGAAGAATTCTATAATTGTGAAATTAAATTTAGAAAAGGAGTAAAAAGTGTTAAAATTGTTAACAACACTGATTCACCCCCCCTCTCAGTGTTGTGTGTATTCCTACAATTGGTATCAGAGCTTGGTACCCTGTCAAAGCTTAATAAGCTTGGGTAGATCATATTTTTGGAATACTTATCATGGCAAGTCAAGAAGGTTACTCAAATTATAAAGCACCTGTGTTTGATGGTTCTAACTATGCTTTTTGGAAATTCAAGATGGAGTCATATTTGTCATCTCTGGGGTATGATGTGTATGTTGCCATTGTTACTGCATATACTGCTACAAATCCTCCTAGCACAGCTAATGAGAAAAGGGCATATGAAAATAATGCTAAGTCTAAAAATGCATTATGTTGTGGTCTTACCAATGGCATACTTGTCAAAATCATGGAGTGTAAAATAGCCAAGGAAATATGGGACAAACTATCTAATATTTATCAAGGAGATGATAAAATCAAAGAAGCAAAACTGCAATCCTATAGAGCTAAATTTGAAAGTCTCAGAATGAGTGATGATGAGAAAGTGGCAGAATATCTTCTAAGGGTCCAAGAAATTGTAAATGCTATTAGAGGACTTAGTGATACACTAGAAGAGAAGATAGTTGTTACAAAAGTCTTAAGGACTTTAAATCCAAAATATGAATCCAAAGTGTCTGCAGTTGAAGAAAGAGACTTAAGCAAAGTTACCTTTGATGAACTTCATGGCACTTTCACAGCTTATGAGATGAGAATTAGTAATGACATACCTTCAAGAAAAGAAGCTGCTTTCAAATCAGTCAGAAAAGAAAAGGAGATTTCTGATTCAGAAGAATTGGATGATGATCAAGAAATATCTCTTGCAAACAAGTTGAAGAAGGGATCTGTTGGTAAGTACAAAGGTAAGCTTCCATTCAAATGTTTTGAGTGTGGAAAGATTGGACACTATGCAGCTCAGTGTCCTTACAAAGACCTAGACAGTGATGAAGATGAAAACAAGAAGCAGTTTAAAAAGAAATAGTTTGTTTCTAGAAGGAAAAATAATTTCAGAAAGAAAAGAAGTTTGTTCATCAAAAATGTTGATATGACTGAAAGTGATTCAAATGATTTTCTTGATGAAAATGCACAGACTTTATTTATGGCTATTCTAAATGAAGTTCAAAATGAAAAATGTGAGGAACAATCAAACAGTTGTGAAGCTGTTATTGACTTTGAAGGAGAATTGATGTGTGCATTAAGTCAAGTCAAGAAACATAAAAAGGAAATCATTCAACAAAGAAGTCAGTTTCAAAAAGAAAATGATATCATGAATAATAAGTTAACTTGTTATGAGAAACAGATTACTGATCTAATTCTTTCTCTTGAAAGTAAGAAAATTATTGATGATAAAGACAAAGAGTTGAATAACAAGGACAAGGAATGTCATACACTTGAAGCTGAAATTGTTGATCTGAGAAGAAGACTTGATATGTGCAGAAGTAGTGATAAACTTGATGATCTTCTTGATAGACAAAAAGGATTCAAAGATAAATTAGGTCTTGGATTTGAAGAGGGACAATGTTCTCAAAAGGCTAGTACAAAAGGCAAATCAATCATAAGGACAACAAACTACAACAGAAGTGATACTTTCAGGTATAATGCTCACTTTACTGGATATTGTTTTTGTTGCAACAGGTTTGGACATAAAGCCAGTGAATGCAGATTTGGAGTTAGAAGAGAAATGCATTTATTTCCAAGGAATCCATTCATGTTTTTAATAAGTTTGAAGTGTCACAATTGTAAAAATTTTGGGCATGTTGCCAAATTCTGTAGACCTTCTTTGCAAATACAGCAAACAACAAGGAATACTGTTTCAGGTTTGTCTTCTTTGAGTTTTGAAAAGAAGTTGCTTGTTTGGAAACCTAAGGTAATCAATAAGAGCTTTGATGTTATGATTGCACAAGCTGCTTTTCATGCCAAAAAGAAGGAATAGTGGGTGATTGACAGTGGTTGCTCCAACCACATGACAGGGGACAAAGATAAGTTTGTTAAATTTGAAGACATTAATGAAGGTTCTGTTATGTTTGGAAATAATGATTGCATTATGATCAGAGGCAAAGGTACAATTCTTCTTGATGATGAAACACCACTACATGATGTGTATTTTGTAGAAGGACTGAAGCACAACCTATTAAGTGTCAGTCAAATATGTGACAATGGTTTTAATGTAGTTTTTGATGCACATGGATGTGAGATCAAAAAGAAATCAGGTAAAATTATTGCAGCAGGTCTAAGGACTAGTGGTAACATCTATAATCTTCATAACTCAGAAACTAAAAGTGTTGATAGCCATATCTGTTTCATGGGTCAAATTGAGGAAAGCTGGTTGTGGCATAGAAGACTTGGTCATGTGAATTTTGACAATCTTGTGAGAATCAACAGGAATCACAATGTCAGAAATATGCCTCATATTTCAAAACCAAGTAATACTATATGCAAAGAGTGTCAGCTGGGTAAGCAAACCAAAGTTAGTTTCAAACCTAAGGAGTATTTTACTTCAAAACCTCTGCAGCTGGTACATTCAAATTTGTGTGGTCCTACAAGGACTAAAGCTCTGGGAGGAGAAAAATATTTTATGCTTTTCATTGATGATTTTTCAAGAATGACATGGGTAACATTCTTAAGGCATAAATTAGAGGCATTTGATAGATTCAAAATCTTCAAGAAGATGGTTGAAAAGGAATCTAATTTCAAGCTAAAATTTTTAAGGTCAGACAATGGAGGAGAGTACACTTCAAAGGAATTTGAGGAGTATTGTGAAAAACATGGGATAAGAAGGCAATTCTCCACTCCTAGAACTCCACAGCAAAATGGAGTAGCTGAAAGGAAAAACAGGACTGTAAAAGAGATGGCAAGAACCTTACTACATGATGCAAATCTGCCTAATGTCTATTGGAGAGAAGCTGTTCATACAGCTGCATATACTTTGAACAGAGTTCAATTAAGGGTAAAGTCAAATTATACTCCTTATGAACTTTGGTATGATAAGTTAGCTAATGTTGGGTATTTTAAAATTTTTGGAAGTAAATGTTACATCAAGAAAGATAATGATAGCTTATGTGGTTTTGAGTCTAGATGTGATGAAGGCATATTTCTTGGTTATTCTACACATAGCAAGGCATATAAGTGTTTTAACAATAGGCTCAAAAGAATAATTGAAAGTACTAATGTTAAGGTGGATGAGGATTTGCAGCCCTGTATGCAGTTGATACATGACAATGAAGTTGATCATCATTCACAAAAGGAAGAAGAAATTCAGGTAGAGGAAGAAGATCCTGAAATATCTATTGAAGTTAAGACAAAGACTCCTTCAAAGGCATATCAAAGAGATCATCCTCATGAGTTGATCATTGGGGACAAGGACAGTGGTGTGGTAACTAGAAGAAAGCTTGCTACTACACATAATCAAGCACATGTGTGTTTGATATCTGAAATGGAACCTAAAAGTTATGTTGAGGCTAGCAAAGATGAAGCCTGGATTAAAGCCATGGAAGAGGAGTTAAGCCAAATAGAAAAGAACAAAACATGGGAACTTGTTCCAAGACCAGAAGGTAAGAATGTCATTGGATCAAAATGGGTGTTTAGGAATAAGCTTGATGATAAAGGTAAAGTTGTTAGAAACAAAGCCAGATTGGTTTGCAAAGGGTATTCACAAATTGAAGATATTGACTTTGAAGAAACATTTGCTCTTGTTGCTAGATTAGAAGCTATAAGAATGTTTTTAGCTTTTTCAGTTTATAAAAATTTCAAAGTTTACCAAATGGATGTAAAATCAGCATTTCTAAATGGAGATCTTGAAGAAGTCTACATGGAACAACCAGAAGGTTTTGTGAATAAAGATAATTCAGATCATGTTTATAGGTTGAAAAAGGCTTTATATGGTTTAAAGCAAGCTCCAAGAGCTTGGTATTATAGACTGGATAAGTTTCTGTAGGAACAGGGGTTCACAAAAGGAGGTGTGGACAGTAATTTGTACTATTTAATCAAAGGTGAGGATATTCTAGTTGTTGAAATTTATGTTGATGATATCATTTTTGGTAGTAACAATGATGATATGAGTCATTCATTTCCTAACATTATGAAGTCAGAATTTGAAATGTCTATATTGGGAGAATTGTCTTTCTTTCTTGGTCTTCAGGTATCTCAGCTTGAAAAAGGAATATTTATCTCACAAAATAAATATGCCAAAGAGATGTTAAAGAGATTTCAAATGGATGATTACAAACCTTTGGGTACTCCTATGGAGATAGGGCATAAGCTAAGTAAAAATGATGAATCACCTTAAGTAGAACAGTCTCTATATAGATCTATGATTGGGAGTCTTTTATATCTCACTGCTTCTAGGCCTGATATTATGCAGGCTGTTTGTTTGGTTGCAAGATTTCAAGCTTGTCCTAAACAATCACATTTGAATGCTATTAAGATAATCTTTAGATATATTAAGGGTACACTTGATTTTGGTTTATGGTATCCTAGACACAATGATTTTACACTTCTTGCCTATATAGATACAGATTGGGCTGGATGTCTTGATGACAGAAAAAGTACAAGTGGGGCAGCTTTCCTTCTGGGAGGCAGATTGGTTGCATGGCATAGTAAGAAACAAGATTGTGTTTCTCTATCCACAGCTGAAGCTGAGTACATTACTGCTTCTTCATGTTGTACACAGGTACTTTGGATGGTACAATCACTTCTTGATATTAAGGTTGAGGTTAAAAAGCCTGTGTCTATTCTTTGTGATAACACAAGTTCTATCAATATGTCAAAGAATCCTATAATGCATTCAAGAACTAAGCACATTGCTATCAGATATCATTTTCTAAGGGAAAAGGTGATTGAAAATGAAGTTGCTTTGGAATATGTGCATACAAGTGATCAATTGGCTGACATCTTCACAAAGCCTTTACCAAAGGAGACATTTGAAACTCTGAGATAGAGATTAGGAGTTTTGTCTCTTGTCTCTCTTCAGTAAGTTACAGAGATATTAGATTCAGGGGGAGTTGTTCTCTAGATCATTTTTGATGTACTGAATCTCATCTGTACATAGTATGTATATAGTTTTTGTACATATTTTTTGGTGGTTGGTAGTATTACAGTATTGTGCATTTGATCAGTATGAAGTAAAGTGTTGGTTTTGACAAATTTTTTTCAGAGGATTGCATTTACAAGAATAGGAATCTATTGGTTGTGGTATTTTTTTTTGCCTTTGACATTTTTATGTCAAAAAGGGGGAGAAATGAGTTATGGTTTTGCCATCAATGTCAAAGACAAAGGGGGAGTTTTGTAGCACATTTCACAGTTGAGCATATTGTTTTTTCATTGATGTCAAAATGATGGTGGTTTTCATTGAAGTTAAAATGATGGTAGTAATATCTCAGGTTCTTCAGTGACATATTTTTCAGTGATATGGTTTTCAGGTCTTCAGTGATATGGTGGAGGTCTCTTCTCTCAGATCAGGGACATTTGATTTTTCAGTGATATGGTTTTCAAGGCTTCAGTGACATGTTTTACAGTGAAATGGTGTGAATATGTGACATGTTCTATGTTATGTCATATAATTATCAATTGTGTATGTGGTCTCATCTATAGTCATCTGTAGTCAGTATATGTGGTCAGATTAAGCACATGGTGAGAAAGTTAATTCATATGGTGTAAAGCTCAAATTGTCACATTTGATTATTACATGGTATAAAGCTTTACAAAATCCAAACTTAAGAGTGAAAAATCAAAAATCTAAACGTCAATGCTTTTTTGTTTTAATCTCCTGTTGACTTGTTCAAGCGGTAAATGTCACTTAAGTGACAACTTAAGGGTAACATGGTCATGGTTTGTACCGGCCCCATTGCCTAGGGTGCCCGATCACCGGTTACTATTCCTTGAGCTCCGTGGGAAAAGGTTGATCAACGATCAACATTTAATTTGCTGTTGGCGGGATTACCACATCCGGTGGTGGAGTTTTAAACTATGTCGTAGATTGGGGAGTTTAAAGTTGATGGTTTCTGTGCTATGAAAGGCAGAAAGTAAACTTGTTTCTATTTTGAAGTGACAGCGAAAGTTGAAGTTGGAAGGTTAGAAGATTTCGTTTATAGAAAGACTCATAAAAAATATTTTTTTATGATGGAATGTGGATTGACAAGAAGATATAGGAAATGGAAACTTGGATGAGAAAAAGTTGAGTTTATGTTGAAGAGTTTTTTTGAAGAGAGTTTTTGTGAAAGAGAAAGTGTTTTTTAGAATGTTTCTAAATGAGAAGAATATGAAAAGGCTGAGTTCTTCGAAGGAGTTTTATTTTTTCTTGTTTTCTTATTTTTGATTTTTTTTAAGAGAACAGGATATGATTGAGATAAAAATATGATGTTGGAAGTTGAACCATTTTTGAAGATAATTGTATGATGGAATTTCATTTTTGTATAAAGAGAGATTTTGAATGGCAGGTGTTGGTGTTGCAGAGAAGAGATGATCTTGAAGGTCGTGAGAAGTTTTGAGAGTGGTATTTTTGCAGGTATGAAGAAATATTTTTTTGACAGGGAATTATATTGAGGTCTTGAAAGAATGTTGGTGCAATAAATGAATGGAGTTTATTCAATGATCAAGATGGATCAATCTTTGCACAGAGAAGGTGAAAGTGTTGAAAGACAATAATTTCTCAGAGAGGGTCAATTGTTCAGTTTTGCACAGTGAGAAAGTTCATGAAATAGTGAATTAGATTTTAAGATTGTTTTGCAGAGGTATGAAGTATTTTGAAGATCAAAATTGATTGATTGTAGATAGTGATGACAGTTGAAGGTTGATTGCAAAGAATATATTTTTGTTTGTTTTAAAAGGGAGAAATAAGGTTTAGTTTTTATTGAAACAGGGAAATCCCCTGAGTTATATTTTCATTGAATGTTGATGTTGTAATGTCAGTGAGACATGCAGAGAAGTACAATATGCCAGTGAGGTAGAATTGTAATGTCAGTGAGATAGTTGTAATCTGAAATTTGTGTTAAGCCAGTGAGGCAGTTGAGTGGTTTTTATACCCCAAGAGGATTTTCCACTCGGGAAATTTCTTGTGTCAAGTTTTGTGTTGATACTCTGCATATTTTCTTTGTTCTATTTAAAGAATTCTATAATTGTGAAATTAAATTTAGAAAAGGAGTAAAAAGTGTTAAAATTGTTAACAACACTGATTCACCCCCCCTCTCAGTATTGTGTGTATTCCTACAATGATTACATCATGACAATCCTCTTACTGTCTAAAACTGACAATGAAGCTCACTCCATTGATGATTACGATTCTCCTTCTTTTGATGATTGATTCAGGTAGGCACACTCTTCACTTCCTTTCTACCAAAAAAATTTCTTCAAGATGAATCTAGATAGTATCTATCTCTTTTGCTTCTTCTCTTTTAGTCATATATCATAATGCATTACATACTCATATTCTGCTCCTCACATATTCATCTTCACAGTCATGCCTCACCTAGATCAACTAGGTTTATAATATATACATGAGATTACATTGATTACATTACAAGTTGGCCAATACAATAAGAATATTACAATAACAGGTCACCAAAGAACAAACATCATGAAACTTGTAGAGAGAAGGCCTTAAAGATGAACTCCATGCAACACAAGGAAAAGGAACACGCCTTGCAGATTCCACCACATGCTTAACCTAGTCCTAAACATCCCTCATAGCATCAACCTTCAAAGAATAACATCCGCACATCATAGTCATTTGAAATAGGTCACCCTTAAGCAAGAAAACATGAAACTTGTAGCATATCGGCCATAACAACTTGGCAGTACTCATGAAAGATTGAACATTGCTTGCACTTCTCTCAGATGAGTCGGCAGGACCCATACAACATCTCCAAACACTTCTTGAACTTCATACAGCAACAACTTTGTGGCACACATCTCCAACATTCCCAAGTCAGCCTCAACAACATCAACACTACCCACTATTACCTTCACACCACCAGGGATAGACCAAAAAACATCATGCAGACCTCCAAATAACCTGATATTGCAAAGTATCATGTATTAACCATCTTTGAGCATATCCTCAAAATCACATGAGCAAACCTTCACTTGCAGAGGAATGCAGAACATTCCAATCAGCCTTCATCATCACATTATGCTACCAGAGCATAGACCGGAACTGTCACTTGTAACTTCCATTGTGGAGGAGAAAATGATCTGAAACTTTGGATTTAGCACCTTTACAACATACTGAACTTAATTTTTGAACTGCATAACCATATCTTCAAATGTGGAGGAATGTAGAGCATTTTACTAAGCAATCTTCTAGGAAACTTCCCACAATAGTAACTTGAAACAGGTTCCTTTGAATGGTCTCTTTTCAAATCCCTTCTCTCCTCTCTAGTATCCTTCCTTGTGGTAAGTATTATGGCTTTCCCTATCATAGCGGTGGAAATTTTTCTCATTCCTACCTTGGTGATAAGAATTAATGCCTTTGTCTTCATTGCAGTATGAGTTATCCACATTATCATGTTCTGTATATGGTTTTCTTTCACTGTCTTGTTGTCTACTCTTCTGGAATCTACCTCCTCTACCTCTTTATCTATGTTCAAATTTCTTGTTCAACTTATCTTCCACTTTCAACATAAATTGATATGCTTCTTCAATAGTTGTCAATCTTACCAAACTCAAGTCATCTTGAATGCTTATTCTAAGTCCATTTATGTACCACACAACTTTCTCCTTACTAGCTTCACTATGCCTAGTCATAATAATCATCTTATGAGGTTCTTCAATGTACTCCATCACTTTTTTCTCCTTTTGCGTTAGGTTTTGCAATCTCTTCAGTAATTCCAATTCATAATCAACAAGTATGAATTGATTCTTCAATTTTATCACCATCCTATCCCATTTGATGATTCTTTATTTTTCTCCCTGATTTCCTTCCAATTGAACTTCTTTCCACCAAATATCAGCATGTCCTTTCAATTTGGTTTTTACAAATCTCACTCTTTCCAGATCTTCAATTTCTTCATACTCCAAGTATTCTTCCATATCATTTATCTAGTTGATCAACTCCTCAGGGTTCAAATTACCTTCATAGTTTGAAATTTCAATTCTAGGTATCGTACGAATCTTGGAAATAGCCTTCAACATCTTGATCTAATATGATTCTTCCTCTTGTAGGGTTTCCTCATTTGGATCTACATTTTACACTCCTAACTCTTCATCATCACTCTCATCCTTATGTCTAGGGTTTAGACCTTTCATTCTATCTTCTTCTACAACATCCAATCAAACTTTCATTGCCTTCATCATGTCTAAAATTTCTTCCATTCTTCCAGCAACATTGACCATACCAGGCATTCTCCTTAGTGGCATCTTTTCCTCAGATCTAGTGCAATTGCCTCAATTTAGCGATCTAACTACAAGGTTGCAATTGCCTCACAATCAACGCTCTATTGACAAATACTTGCAGGCTACCTCAAGTTAGTGATCTGTTCACCCTAGGATCTGTTGGAATTCCTTCTCTCCCAAAGGACTCGTAAACTTTCTTTGATACCACTTGATGTAGTGACAGATGGAGGATCAAGAGAAAGGACTATCCAATTGTGTAACCTTAGAGTCAACACAGCAGAATAAACATAATGGTTGAAATAGTAAAATGGAATTTCATTGATTAAACATGGAAAATTATTACAATTGGGCTCATTCATAGTCTATGTCACTTTGCCCTCCAAAAACTTCAATCAATTCTATCTAACTAACTTAACTATCATAATTATCTTCCAATGGATATACGAGATGTTTATATAGCATTCTCTAGCTCATGGAGTGATCCGCATCAGCCGCAAGGGCTCCCACATTCCAATTCCTTAGTAAATATGTTACAGGTTGACCAAGATCATATGATGATTCTATCAATGTTGGTAAAACACGTTGCAGTTCTAGATGAAGGTGTTTTGGGTCCCATAATGCCTTGTGAAATGTTTCATTAGGTGTCGTAAGTCATGGGAAGGTGTCACAAACCCCATATACCAAACTGAGTGCTAGATTCTCTAAACTGTGATTCCTGATGATGCTTTTGACACTGTTAACTTCTTGTAGACAAGTGTACATCTCTTGAAATCTGGAGATGATGTGCATGAGCCATTGTAGAGTGCTAATCTTGCACTATGAGTTGTGAAGTGGTCATGCAGTGACTTATTCTAAAACTGCAACTAATTGAAATGCAAGAAAATAAATTGTTTTGGATGATGCAAGATTGGCTTTCAACCTGGGATGCTCCTACATCAACCTTGATCCAAGGACGATCTTTATCCTCCATTCTTATCATACCACTTGGTGGCCTCTCATCAATCCAATCCTCAAGCCTTGATCTTACAAATTAATCCTATCCATCCAATCCCCATCCCAAAAATCTATAAATAGCCATCAACCCAAGCCATTTTCAAGGTTCCATGTTATGCAGAGTTATGTTGTCATTTTGAGGAGAAATCAACATACATCCAACATCAAGGAGCACATCCAAAGATCAAGGTTTGTATATTTAGTTATTTTGTTAACTTTATTTTTGTCTACATTCCTTTAGCTCAATCATGAGGTTGCATTAGTTAATGAATGAAATAGGTTTGTATCATTCTATCTTGTCTCTTCTGTTAATTTTCTAAATCTACACAAGATCAAAATTTTCCTAGATAAAAAAGAGTGAAAATTTTATCAAGCATCATTGATGCACATTAATTGTATCTCTCACCATTGTTAGATCCTCATTCCATTGTCCTATCATTACCTTCACTGGATATATTATTCCATTGTCAAGTGCTATAACAAATCTATGTTGCTTGCCTCAATTAAACATATACCTGCATCCACCACACAATAATCATCATAAAATCCATAATCATTATCCAATCCACATCCTATCCATCTACATCTAATCAAATCATTTTATTATTTTATCTTTTACTAACATAATTTTCTAACTAACATTTTGTTATCTAGTTTTCTGTCAATTTCTAAATCCACATGTGTCATAAATCCAAATCATTTAAATTAACAACATACATTCATAATCATTTATACACATTATAACCATGTATCAGAAGACATGTATCATCTAGTAGTACATCCATCAAATCCATATCCATAAATCATACATCATATATCCAAAACATGCATGAAAATAATCAATCAATATTTATACATCTCAAAAAATCATATATGTACATGTGTCAAATGTATGTATATCTCAATATAAACCATATATACATCATATGGCACATGGCCTCATCAAAATACATCATCATATCCCACAATCACTCATTCCCTCATGTCTAACTACCACTATCTCATGTACCATCTTAGGAAGGTGGTCCTAGTGGTAGTGTGAATCACCCCTATCTAGTTGGACCCATTAGTACAGACCTAGATATTGATGCCCCAAATCGAGCACTCAAGTACTCTAAAAAAGAGGGTTCCCTCTGCTCTGTTGGTATTATCCACTCATACAATGATCGATAGTACTACACCTCCCATATTTCCCATTGTGTGTCCTAGGAGGATTTGGCCATATTTAGAATTATCTACACTAGCCCCTACTATCCTAGTAATCCCCTAGCAATATCTTACTCCATCAGTCTCTACACATCTATTTGCACCCTACCACATCCTACCTTAGTAGCATCTAGTCTAAAGATTGTCCCTCTCTACTTGGAGGCTATCCCTCTTAACCACGGCACTATCCCTTTTTGCTATGAGGTTGTCCCTCCCTATAGAACATCATGCTTTTCTTCCACCTCATCATGATCTAACTAGAATCTCTCCAGCTCTAGCTAAGTAGTGGCTCGCTCTATCTCCTAACATGTCTCTCTGATGCTGGACTCAAAATAGATCCCAATGTTGGTTATCTATAGTGTCCCCTATCTATGATGACCTAGATGGCCTTTCCCTAGTTGACCCTATGCACATTACATCCTACATATGGATGCCATTTCCCTTGTCTCCTACATCAACTCCCTTCTTGGTGCCACCACTACTACTAGAAACATGGGTATCAATCTCCCTCTCCCTCACTCCTCTACTATTGGTATTATGTCCTTAACACTAGCTCTATTGTACCTAGCAAGCCTCTATCCTGCTACCCTACCTGCTACATTGGTATGGTCATATGCTCGCATATCCACTAGTCATCATACCCCACCACTATCCCTACATCTGCCACATCACTCCTCTCAACCCAATGGAATTAGACTAGAAGGTCCTAGCCAACTTCTACCACCTGTATATCCAATCGTGGCCTCCAAATCTCAATCTCATGTCAATCATGTCCAAGTATGTGGTCTTGCAATGATATCCTATTTCTAACCAAACTACCTTAGCACCTTGTCAAGCTTGTACATCTCAATGATATAATCATGTCATTCAATGATATAACATGACATTTGCACAAATCAGGCATGTTAAATTTGTTAACCACCCCCATGCATATCTAGAGCTATACAACCTCCATTTAGCATATATTATTTTGAGCTCATCTATATCCCTCCTATAGTACCCAATCTCCCCTAGGTGTCTTTGTTGAGCACCTTGCACAATTTTCTACCCATACACCATTGGATCCTCTACATCATGCACTCCCCTAGGTGCGCCAATAGCTATGTGCTCCCAAGCCTATACATGTAGTAATTTCAAAGCTTGAATACTTTGAACCCTCTTGTAGACAACCAACTATAGATCCTTGTACAAGTGTGCTAACACACACTTCCCCTAGGTAAAATCTACCATCAACTCTACGATTTCTAAAGCCATATTCATGAAGACCATGTTAAAGCATGATTCGGTCTTGTCAAACAAGAATATGCCATTAACAACTACCATTAAGACTAGGTGCAATTGGTGCACTGGACCTTGGCATGCATCCATATCTGAGCACATGCATTATAGAGGTATGTCCCCTCTCCCTGTCAACCTTTGTAGTTGCACCTATATTGTCATCTCCCTTTAGTATACCCACTATCTATGTATAGGGATCCACAAAATCCTCCACACATCCTCTAAGTTCATCACCATCTCCCTTGTTGGGATCTAGAAGGTGGACATCTCTAAGTACCATCTCTCAGCTAGAGTTGTCAATATAGCCCTATCTACATGGATCTCAAGCATCCATGCCACATATCTCAAGCACATGACCTTCCAATAGACCTAACTTGCCCTCATCAAATCTTACCATCACCATCAAGCACCTCTCTCGAACCACCAACATAGGTAATCTGTACACACACAAAGCCATGCATATCAGTCTTCTATTACCCATTTCTTTACCAAATCAAGTCTTGTATGCACCTTCTGTGCACATGCATCATTCAGTAGCATATGATACAACAAGCCACACATGTGCTATTTAATGCATATGCCACCACCACTCACATATGCACTATTTTAGTGCATATGATACCCTCGAATGTGCCTATGTAATTTTGGTAGATATGAGACACTTAGTCATGTATGTTCTATTTGTGTGCATACACTACCTTATCTCATGTATGTTCTATTTTGGGGCATAGAAAACCTACCATTGTGGATACACCATTTGTGTGAATGGATATGCCAAGACATGCAAAAGATGTCCTAGCATATTTGCTTGGCATAACTTTTTCCCATATTAACTAACACTAAATAGCTACACAACTTTGAAAAATGTGAATTCACTAGGGGATGAATGATGTCTCATCATCTATACTCTTGAACTAACTCATCGTGTTGCTCAGTAACTAGTACACACTCCATTTTTCTCAATTTATCTCTCTAAAAACAAGAGAACTTTTCTCTTCTTAGGTAAGGTGTAAATGGAATTTTTATCCCCCAACTCCTATTTATACGATTTTCCACCTTATCCTAATGTTTCAGCCCCTAGCCCTAATTTTCACCCAAGGCCTTGATTCTCTTATCGAGAGACCATCCAAGCCTTGTGAACTTTCCTACTCTCTCAAGGAGACACCCCTACCTCATTCCATTCTACCATTCCTTCTCCAAGTGACTGAAGCATGTTCTTTCCCAAATCCCTATATTTTATTTTTCTTTAAAACAATGTTACATAATATTGTCTCAAAGAGGGACAAAATGTAGACACTTAAAATAAATTCTTGCATTTATCCTAATGATGTCATACTTCTATCATCAAATTATTTAAACTATTCTTCCAACGTTAATTAAATAAGTCACATTTATTTAATTAAACTAACTATTCATCCAATGATTATTTAAATATATTGTAATTAATTAATTAATTTGACCTTTCTTCTAATGTTAATTAGATAAATTATACTTATTTAATTAATCAATTCAAACTTTTGTTGAATGTTTCAACACTAACTAAATAAATCATATTTAATTAATTAAATAAATTTATCTCCTAACATTCCTCCATGGATTAAATAAATACATAATATGTATTTAATCAATCCAAATCCCCGCTCATTGTCCCCATTAGTTAATTAAACAAATCAGGCTTATTTAACTAATTAATCTTTGTACATTTCTCCACCACTTTATTTAAAAATAGATAAATTCAACTTACACAAGCCTCCAAAAAGTATATTCTTAATCTCTACCCTTCACTCAAAACAAGGTAATCTCCACCCTTCATCTTCCTCAATTCTTGTATTATTCATTTGCACCTATCCTAGGCCCCCATTTGTGAGCATCTCACTTTCCCACACAAATGGGTCAATCTTAACCCTTCATCATTAGCTTCCCTCGAAAGATAATCAATCTTCACCATTCAATCTAAGATCAAATCCAAATCATCCATGATATCCATAAGAATCTATAAAACCATCATCTCCCAAGCAGTTATCATGAAAAAAGGTGGAAGCAAAGCAAGGTTATACTACAAGATTCTTGAGCAACCAATTCCTCTTCTCAATAACAATAAATCTTGAGCACATCCAGGACATTGAGGGGTTTTGGTGAGAAGTTTTTATTATCATTTCATTCTTATTTTTCACTCTTTTGTGTAATCAGAGGCGTAACTTAGGTTTGAGATAGATTCTTTATTTTAATTGCATTGTTCCTTGTTTGTCTCATATCTTGGTATACACACTAATAATTTATACCGCATAATAGTACCCAAGATACATAATCACAATCATATCATGTCATGAGATGGAAACTCAAGACATATATTAGACAAATCAGCATGGGAACACTCATTAGATGTGCATCATCATCTTGATATCGTAAGGAAATTATAATTGCATGGTTAACATACTTCTAATTTAATAATGTTTAGGTTACTTTGGAACTACAATTAAGACCTCCATCATTTACACCTTGCCCTTTGTGAATCAATTAATGCACCTGTCCATGATAGGTTAAAAAGAGGTGTGTTTGGAGAATGTGACGAATCCCAAGTAATCACAAGTGTAGAAGTTATGCAAGAGCTAGTTGTGCTAAACACATGAGTTAAAAATTTTGAACATAGAATTACAAGTTTAATATAGAAATATTCACATTTCAATGGTGGTTTGATTACTCTTTGCAATGTAATTATATTTGTATAATAATGACAATATATAAATTTTCAAATTATAGGTTGCTCTTGGAAAATAATAAAAAATAGAGTTTGGTTAGAAACTTGCATGAAAACTATGGGGTGCAGCTTTAATGATCACATGCTTATTAAACATCTATAAGTGCAATAAAAAATACCAAAATAGTTGATAATCTAATTCTTCGCATGCAAGACAAAAGTCTTGATTAGTTCTTAAAAGGCAAAATCATAGTGTCAAATCTTGAGTTCTCTACAAACAAAAAAAATTTAAATAAATAGGGTACATCCAATTCATCTTTCCAAATGGACTGGATACAACCTCATATTATATTATGTAGAGTTGTTGGAAGTCCACAATTTAAACATTAAAAAGTACAAGTTCATGTAGTAAACACAGTCACTCTTTTATCTATGTTTCAATATAAATGTCAAAAGACTATCCTCAATATTACAAACCATGGAAAAAGTAGTTACATATGTATCATATAATGAATTATGAATGTTGTTATTCTAATTTATTTTTTAGCATTATATACAAGAAAATATATGAGGATTACATTTCCATCTTCCATATTGCAACAAGTAACAATAATTCATCTAATTTTTAATCCAAATATCGAAACCCAATAAATCAACACAACTTCTCCAACATTCCCAAGTCAGCCTCAACAACATCAACACTGCCACTATTTACCTTCACACCACTAGGGAGAGACCAAAAACCATCATGCAGATCTCCAAATGATCAAATATTGCAAAGTATCATGTATTAACCATCTTTGAGCATGTCCTCAGAACCGCATGAGAAAACCTTCACTTGTGGAGGAATACATAACATTCCAATCAGCCTTCATCATGACATTATGCTGCTAGAGCACAGATGAAACTATCACTTGTAACTTCCATTGCAGAGGAGAAAATGATTTGAAACTTTGGATTTAGCACCTTTACAACATACTAAACTTAACTTCTGAACCGTATAACCATATCTTCAAATGTGGAGGAATGCAGAGCATTTTACTAAGCAATCTTCCAGGCAACTTCCTACAATAGTAACCTAAACCAACATCCAGAGACCAGAGTCTTCTTGCATCAACACATACTTCCTTAGGAACAATAGGAAGGATCATACAACATGCTTTAGGTCATTGGCAACATATTCTCAACCTTAGCATAGCTTATAATTCTCATCTTAAAATATCATCATTCATCTTAATTCTTCTAATTCCCATCTTAATATATCATCATGAAATCATCTTTGCTGACCACAAGCATGCTCAATACAACTTTACTTGACATTTAATCAAGGCATGACATCCAACCATGAACATTAGTAACCAACCATAAACATCAGTAACCACTTCTAGCACACCATCAACATAGTATATCATCATCATAAGCATCCAAGCATAGTGTTGGCATCAAAGACAACCACATCAATGACAAACTTAGGTAACATATGTGCAATGCTCATTAGTGTTGACATCAATGACAACCACACAACCACATTAGTGACAACCTTAGGTAACATATGTGCAACAATCTCCCCCTTTGGCATTGATGGCAACACACACCTGCTCATTCTCCCCCTTTGGCATCAAGGACAAAGGGCAACTTCTTCTTGTCCTTAGGTTACGAACTCTCCTTTTCAACCTTTTTCCCCTGTCAGCAACAACCACTACCTACTCCCCCTGAGAGGTAGCCACCATTAGTCTAGGAAAAGGATATAGCATGTACTCCCCCTAGACAGATGCACCAATTATGTATCTAGCAAGAAGAAGGAGGGGCAATTACCCCTAACTTCTGCTGGAGATGCTCAAAAGTATCCTTTGCAAGAGCCTTTGTGAAAATGTCTGCAATTTGATCCTTTGTTGGAACATATTCCAATTTCACTTCTTTCTATGCAACCTTCTCTCTCAAAAAGTGATACATGATTGATATATGCTTGGTTCTAGAATGCATCACTAGATTCTTGGAAATATTGATAGCACTAGTATTGTCACACAAGATAGGAATAGGCTCATCATAAAGTACCTTGATATCCTTCAAAGTTTGCTTCATCCACAACACTTGTGTGCAACAAGATGCTACTGCAATATACTCTACCTTTGTAGTTGATAAGGATACTAAATCTTGTTTCTCACTATGCCATGAAACCAATTTGCTTCCTAAAAAGAAAGCACCACCACTTGTACTTCTTCTATCATTAATACAACCAGCCCAATCAGCATCAGTGTAAGCACTTAGATTAAAGTCATTACCTCTTGGATACCATAAGCCATAATCTAGAGCTCCCTTCAAGTATCTAAATATTATTTTCACTGCCTTCTCATGAGTTTTCTTAGGATTAGCTTGATATCTAGCAACCACACAAACTACATGCATAATTTCAAGTCTAGAAGCAGTCAACTACAATAATCCTCCAATCATAGATCTATAAAGAGTCTGATCAACCTCTGGTGACTCATCATTCTTGCTCATCTAGTTGAAGAATTTGAAGCCCAAGGAAGAAATACATCTCATCAATCATAGACATCTCAAACTCTTTCTGCATCTCTTCTACAAACCTCTTACACATATCATCATCTCCACCAAAGATAATGTCATCAACATATACTGTAACTATCAAAATCATGTCTCCTTCTTCCTTAATGTAAAAATTACTATCTGTGATACGTTTCTTGAAGCCTTGTAGAAGTAAGTATTTATCCAACCTAGCATACCAAGCTCTAGGAGCTTGCTTGAGTCCATACAAAGCCTTTTTGAGTCTGGACACCATGTCTGGATCTTTTGACAACTAAAAACCATCCGGTTGCTTAATGTAGACCTCTTCTTCTAGATCACCATTCAAAAATGTTGACTTGACATCCATCTGATAAACCTTGGATTTCTTGTGAGAAGCAAGGTCAAGAAACATCCTGATTGCCTCCATCTTGGCTACTAGAGTATAAATCTCCTCAAAATCAATGCCTTCAACTTGTGAGTAACCCTTAAACACCAATCTTTCTTTGTTCCTCACAACTTCACCATCTTCATTCAGTTTGTTCCAAAATACCCATTTTGTTCTTATAACATTCTTATTGGTTGGTCTAGGAACCAATTCCCATGTCTGATTCTTCTCTATCTGATTCAATTCTTCTTCCATTGCCTTCAACCATCCATCATATTTGCTAGCATCAGAAAAGGTTTTGGGCTCTATCTCTGATAGTAAACACAAATTCACTTGCTTTTGCAAACCTTCTCCTAGTCTGCACACCTTCATTCTTATCTCCAATGACCTAATTTTCTGAATGGTTACTTTAAACATACTTTGTCAAAGTCTTAGGAATCTGCTCTGATTCTTGTTCCTTTCTTCCTTCTCTTCTTCTTTTTCTTCAATGCAGGGAGGTATATCAAATCTGCAATCCTCTGGTTCTTGTGAGATTTGATGCAAGTCTTCATCTACCTTGATATTTGTGCTTTAAGTCATCTTTCCCAATCTCTTGTTGTAGCATCTATATGCCTTACTTCTGGTTGAGTAACCAAGAAAGATCTGTTCATCACTTCTTGAATCAAACTTCCCAAGGTCTTCTTCATCTCTCCTGATGTAACATTTTCTACCAAAGATCCTGAAGTATCTGACAGTGGGAGGTCTTCCATACCATAGCTCATAAGGGGTGTTAGTTCTATTGACCCTCAATTGTACTCTATTGAGTAGATAGAAAATAGTGTGAACTGCTTCCTTTCAATACATATCAGGTAGATCTGCATCTTTCAACATTGCCCTAGCCATCTCTTGCATAGTCCTATCCTTCCTCTCCACTACCCCATTCTGCTGAGGGGTCCAAGGAGCAGACATATGTCTCCTACTACCATGATCTTCACAAAACTTTTCAAATTCATTTGAAGTAAACTCACCTCCTCTATCAGATCTTAAACATTTGATCTTAGCATCCTTTTCATTCTCAACTATTGCTTTGAAAACCTTAAACTTATCAAAGGCTTCTACTTTTTCTCTTAAGAAAGTAACCCAAGTCATTCTAGAGTAATCATCAATAAGCAACATGGAATACCTTTCACCTTGTTGACTCTTTGTTCTTGTAGGGCCACATAGGTTAGTATGAATCAACTCCAAAGGCATTGTAGAAGAATACTCCTTTCTCTTGAAATTTGTCTTTGTTTGCTTTCCCATTTGTCAATCCTTGCATAATGTGTTTGTAGGCTTGGTTATCTTAGCCATATCTCTCACCGCATGAATAGAGGTGATCTTTACCATATTATCAAAGTTGATGTGTCCCATTTGTTTGTACCATAGCCAACAATCACTGGATTAAGCCAGTAAGCAGGTTCTTCCATTTACCTCCTTTAGATGATAGATATCTCCATATGTCTTGATACCTTCTTCAATTAATTTTCCAAACCCTGCCTTCCTGATTTCACAACATTTGGCATGAAAGGTAAGATTGTATCCTTTACTACACATCTGACTAACACTAAGAAGATTATGCTTTAGCCCTTTGACATAGAGGACATCCTCAGTCTTGTTCTTCCCATCAATAGTTATATCACCCTTTCCACAGATTTGTGTTGACTCATCACCACCAAACTTAACAACTCCACCATTCCATTTCTTAAGGTTGATAAACTTCTCCTTGTCACCAGTCATGTGGTTAGAGAAACCACTATCAACTACCTAATCCTTGGCTTCTTCTTTTGCATGAAAAGCGGTCCAAACTACCATTTATTTTTCATTATCTTGGTCAGCTTGCAAGGTATCAAACTTTTCACATTTTTCAATATCATCCTTTTTTTCACCAACATTCAAGGTCATGAAAAGTGTTTCATCATTTGAATCATCATGATCCTCATCTTCTGAAGAACAATTGCTCTCCATGGAATACAAACTTCTTTTGTGCTTCTCTCTTTCGTTAGTACCTTTTATTCCTTAAAAGGACATTTAGAAACAAAATGACCAATTTTCCCACAATTGAAACATTTGAAAGGTAACTTACCTTTATATTTTCCTATGCCCTTCTTCAATCTTATTACAAAGTTTGCCTCTACCTCATCAAGGTCGTCATCTTGATCAACTACTTCATCTTTTGTCTTCTTACTTGATTTGAATGTTTCTTCCTTCTTTGGAGCACCTTTGTGAAATTCTCTCATTTCAAAGGCCGTGAGAGAGCCAAAAAATTGATCTACTATATATTTATTTAAATCCTGAGTTTCCTCAATAGCAGAAACCTTATGACTATAGGATTTAGGGAGAGATCTTAGAACCTTCTTCACAATCTCATCTTTCACCTCTCCACCAAGACATCTGATACCATTAACTACTTCATCCACCTAGAGCATATAAACAACAATATCTTCATCCTCTACCATCATCAGGGTCTCAAATTTGCTCTTGAAGATTTGTATCTTGGCTTTCTTTACTTTACTATCTCCTTCATAAATACTACTAAGTTTATCCCAAACATCCCGAGCAGAAGTGTAATTCATCACCTTCAAAAGTTCTGAATTAGCTAGCCCACTCATGATAGCACTCTTTGCCTTGGCATTGTTCTCATATAGCTTAATCTCATCTGCATCTACAGGATCACTAGCAGGAGCAGTGTAACCCTTCTTGATAGATTTCCAAATACCAAACCCTAGAGAAGATAGATAGTTTTCCATCCTTAGCTTCCAAAAGGAATAATTTGTTCCATCAAACATAGATGCCTTGTGAGATCCATTATGAGCCATCCTGGACCTTCCTCAAGTGGTTAATCTTCTTGTAATGAACTTAGCTCTAATACCAACTATTGAACACACCAGGATACTGAGAGGGGGGGTGAATCAATATCCAAACAAAATTCAAATCCTCTGGAGCAAATTAAAACTTAAAGTTTATAGGATTAACATAAACAATAAAGATTAACACAATGCATAGAAACACATAACACCAAATATACATGGAAAACCCCAAATGGGGAAAAACTATGGTGAGGATTAACTCACAATATATGAAGCTCAAAATTACAACTTTGTTTTAGGGCTACAACCCAAGGAAGCTATTACTCTCTATATACTTTGTTTTAGGGCTACAAACCAAGGAAGCTATTACTCCCAGAAGAAAGGTTTTAGGGTGACTCCCAAGGAAGCTACAACTCCCTACATAATTTTTTTTAGGGCCACAACCCAAGGAAGCAACTACTCCCTAAACTGAGAACAAACTTAAAAATGATTACAGCATGACAGTCCTCCTACTGTCTAAAACTAACAATGAAGCTCACTCTTTTGATGATTGGGATTCTCCTTCTTTTGATGATTGATTCAGTTAGGTACACTCTTCACTTCCTTTCTGTCACAAAAATGTCTTCAAGATGAATCAAGATAGTATCTATCACTTTTGCTCCTTCTCTTTCAGTCGCACATCATAATCCATTACATACTCATATTCTCCCTCACATATTCATCTTTGCAATCATGCCTCACCTAGATCAACTAGGTTTAAAATATATACATAATATTACATTGATTACATTACAAGTCGGCCAATACAATAAGAATATTACAATAACAGGTTGGCCAAAGAACAAACATCAAGAAACTTGTAGAGAGCAAGACTTAAAGATGAACTCCATGGAACACTAGGAAAAGGAACATGCCTTGCAGATTCCACCACATGCTTAACCTGGTCCTAAACATCCCTCATAGCATCAACCTTCAAAGAATAACATCCGCATGTCATGCTCATTTGAAATAGGTCACCCCTAAGCAAGAAAACATGAAACTTGTAGCATATCGGCCATAACAACTTGGTGGTACTCATGAAATATTGAACATTGCTTGCACTTCTCCCAGATGAGTTGGCATGACCCATACAACATCTCCAAACACTTCTTGAACTATGCACAACAACAACTTTGTGGCACACATCTCCAACATTCCTAAGTCAGCCTCAACAACATCAACACTGCCCACTATTTATCTTCACACCATTGGGTAGGGACCAAAAAACATCATGCGGACCTTCAAATCACCTGATATTGCAAAATATCATGTATTAACCATCTTAGAGCATTTCCTCAAATCCACATGAGCAAACCTTCATTTGCAAAGAAATTCAAAGCATTCCAATTAGCCTTCATCATCACATTATGCTACCAGAGCACAAACCAGAACTTTGTCACTTGTAACTTCCATTGCAGAGGAGTAAATGATCTGAAACTTTGGATTTAGCACATTTACAACATACTAAACTTAAATTTTGAACTGCATAACCATATCTTCAAATGCGGAGGAATGTGGAGTATTTTACTAAGAAATCTTCCTGGCAACTTCCTGCAACAGTAAACTTTACCAACATCCAGAGACCAGAGTCTTCTTGTATCAACACATACTTCCTTAGGATCAAGAGGAAGGATCATATAACATGCTTCAGGTCATTAGAAACATCTTCTCAACCTTATCATAGCTTCTAATTCCCATCTTAATATATCATCATGAAATCATCTCTGCTGACCACAAGCATGCTCAATACAACTTTACTTGACATTAATCAAGGCATGACATCCAACCATGAACATCAACAACCAACCATGAACATCAGTAACCACTTCTAGCACACCATCAACATAGTCTATCATCTTCATAAGCATCCAAGCATAGTGTTGACATCAAAGATAACCACACAACCACTTCAGTGACAAACTTAGGCAACATATGTGCAATGCTTATTAGTGTTGACATTAATGACAACCACACAACCACATTAGTGACAACCTTAGGTAACATATGTGAAACAACTCTTTCCTTTAATGTGAATGATATTTAATGCCTTTTTTATGTCCTAGATCAATGCAATTGAATTCTTTTATATACAAGTACATAGAAATAAATCACCTAAATGTGTGTTTAGTTGACTCATAATTGTTAGTGAAATCAACAAGTGTTTGCCAAATTTGAATTTAAATATTTGACTTTTAGGGGTCAAATCCACAAGTGTGGGATCAATCATGTGACTATAAGGTGATCCCACAATAATGTGTCCCACTTGTGGGACATCTTAATTTTTCCTAAAATCATGTATTTTTTTAGAAAAATGCATTATTTAGTACTAGAGGGGTTCCATATAAGGAAGCTCAATTGAAGGGGGTTAGGTCAAACCCCCTTAGATCAAAACCCTTGGATAGAACCCCATAGGCTCAAATCAAACCATCGATAGAGTCTCCTCCACGCCTATCAAAATGTTGACAAAAAGTAATTATGCTTCACCTTTTGGGAGATCAAATGAAGTCACTTAGAAATGTCATTTGTAATTATATATCCCTTAGTGTAAGCTTTGAAAAATTTATAAAATGTATTATATTTTATAATATTACATATATTTTTAATTTTATAATGAATGTAGGTCTATTACTAAAAATTAAAGATATTTTATTCAAGACAGTATGAAAAACAATAAATATTATAGAAAAATCTCAAAAAAATGTACCGCACTCCACATGGATGTTCTTATTTCAATGAAAAAATAAAAAATCAATTTTAATAAATGTGCTAAGAGAAATGTGTTATGAAATTTATGTTGGTACTAATTCAAAAATTAATAATAAATAAAATATTTAATAAAAAATTACCAAAAAATATCTTTGCACTAGACATTGGAGTTAATGTTCTAATTCCAAGAAATCATGGATAGTTTTTATTTGTAGTGAAAGATATACAATATAAAAAATGTCACTCAATAAAAAATAATAGAAAAATAAAATTGAAAGAAATAATTCTTTATAAGAGTCAAAAAAATTATGGCTTGAATCTACATAGAAAATTCTATAACTCATTAGTTTATATCATCATTAAATTCTTGACCATTTGTTTGATATAATTGACATGGATTGAAAAATAATAAAAATTGTTGATTTTGAGTGTCCCACTTAGGCCAAAGAGTAGGACACACTACATTAGGATCACTTCATGGGGCTGGTCCAAGACATGTAAACAATGATGCCTGTCTGAAGAGTGAACATCTAGATATGTGTGGTGCAAACTCATAGAATGATGTACAAAAATGAATAAGATATGGATAAATGTGTGCAAAAGTGTGTAGATGGATAAAAGTGATAGATAAGGAAATGAGCCCAACTTCACACAAGATTGGCCATTTATTGATATGTAATTACCTTAAGACATTATCTCAAAATGGGCACAAAATAAATGGAAATTGGCATGGGTATGCAAATTTGTTGAAAACTAGGTGTAACTAAACAATGAGATATGTTGAAACTTAATGCAAAAAATTTAATAACAATGATAGATAATAATGGAAATTGAAACAACCATAAAGATATGCAAACTATAACATGAGATATACATGCCAAAACCGTTGTAGGAAAAAACTCCACATCAAAAGAGACCCAAAGCTTGTATTAATAATAAATAATGTTACAACACAAAAACTTATCTCTAAATTTTGGCAGCACTTTGGTATTTGTATATCTTACAAAATAGCCTATGCAACCTCCTACTCAAAGCTCCAAATTATAGGTAAATAACAAACCACTAACCAAGAGTGGTTTTCTAATACAATGGACCCAAACCACAAGCCAAGTAGTTGACAAGAAAAAGATTCCTCATGACATTTATCTAGGAGTTACAAACATCTTTCTGGAAGCTTCAAAACTTTTCTCATGAACTTGGGCAACCAACTTCACAAGAGGATAAAAACAACCCACTAGAAGACAAAATAACAACTCCTTAAGTCCAAAAAAGGCTACCAACTTCTTACACATAGTCAAAGATTCTTTCTTACACCTCTTATAATGTCATAGATACTTCTTACACCACTATAAATAGTTAGATTCCCTTCCACTTCATGCCAAGTGTCCAAAGTTGTTGTCAGAGGCCAAATTAAGCTTCCCTACTCAAATCCACCTTATAAAGAATATTCCAAGTGCCTAGAAAATAATATTTAATAAAAAAAATTATTCCTCCTCATGTGTGATGTCCAAGTTCCCCCTTTAATGATTCTTGGAGTCACATGAAATAATAATTGACTTTTAAAATATTAAAATTAAGGTACATAGTCCTTGGATTGTAAGGTTAATATCACCAATCCTAAAATTCTCCCACTTGATATTCACATTGCAATGGCATAATAGGGAATAAAATAAATTGAATCAAGTCCTAGGTGAGGCAAGGCCCATGGTGCTCACTAGTTTAGTAAGTGAATCTACAACATTCTCTAAAGTGTCCACTTTCTGTAACATGACTCTACCACCCTCAACCATTTCCTATATAAAGTAATACTAAACATCAATGTGCATTGTGAAAGCATGATACATAGATATTTTAGCCAAACAAATGAGACTCTGATTATCATATCTAATTCTAACCTATTTACACTAAAAGCCAATGCCTAAACATAATCTCTCAAACCACATTGCCTCCTTAATAACATATGGCTCATCCATGTACTCTGCTTTTGTAAGGGACAATGTGATTGTAGGTTGTCATTTTCTCATCCAACTAATTGAACCTCCAAAAAAAGTAAAAAAATAGCCACTTGTAGACCTCCCGCAATCTAGATGACCAACCTAATCAGAATCAACAAAGCCTTGTAATTTAACCATCCTACCCACATCATTAGTCCCATGATAAAAAAAGGCAATGGGTAGATTTTTGCCATAAATATCTAAAAACACTTTTAACTTAAGTTTGGTGTTCTTTACAAAGGTTCAACATAAACCTACTTAGAACTCCCACTACTTGGGCAATATCGGGTCTTGTCTAGACCATGGCATACATGAGGCTTCCCACAACATTGGAATACATAATATTTTGCATCTCTTCTAGATCATCATCTATTTTAGGACATTGTTCAAAAGATATCCTACTGCTAACTAGAAAATGAATAATAACTGGTTTGTAATCTTGCATGGCAAAACCTTGCAAAATAGTTTCAACATACTTCTTTTGATTTAACCATAATTTTTTGCTAACCCAATCCCTAGAAATTTCTATACCCAAAATTTATTTTACAACCCCTAAATATTTCATGTCAAAAGTACCAGATAACTAACACTTAAGTTCCCTAATCATTCCCTTCATTTCTAATAAATTACATTTATGTAAGTCATTGATTGACTCAAGTTGCTATGATCACCTACAAAACCTAGGATTGCCTTATATAAGAGAAAAAAAGCATAGAGGATAAATTTGTACAATAGTGGATGCAATAATGAAATTTGATTAATAATTACATATGACATTTTGATTTTATAATTGCAAGATAAGAAAACCCTAGGCAACTTTAAAAAATCCCTAAGTAAACTTAATAAAGTGTAATTACATATTTAATTACGCCAACAACCCCCCTTAAGTGAAACATAGGGAGAATGAAAAACATGAAAATGATGCAAATATGGGTTCCAACTACAAGGTCATATTAGGTACCCATGTAGAAATAGTCTCTCACAAACAGAGGAAAGGAGAAACACCTAGTGGGAGAAAATTCCTCTCCAAAAAAGAGAAAACATAAAATAAGTGATGAAATAAGGACTTAACACAAGACCCTGAGGACTAAATTCATCATGAAGATACAATCAATAAATATATACAACCCCCCATAAGAGAGGATGTAGAGAGGTCTGGGGACCCCCTTAGAAATGAGAAGGATGGAACCCAATGCACGGAAATACTCCATCACAAAATAGAAATGAGAAGAAAGACCATGCAACCACTCCTCAAGATGACTCCTATAGTGTTAATAGATGCTCAACAAAGGATGAAAATGAAGATCCATGAACATCGAACATCATTCCTCCCCTTGGGAAGAAATATAACTACAAATGTGTGCATAATGTCTTCCCATTCTAGATAGGAATATGAAGGAAGAAGGATGAATGCATTTAAACTCTACACATAATCCAAAGACAACAATGAATCTCCTGAAAACTACTCAAATGTCTCCAATCCACCATCAAACTATACTGACAAAGAGGAGGATGAAGAACAATCTCTGAAGAATAAGATGGTGATGCAACTCCATCAAAGTTGTCATCAAAGAGGAATTGAATACCCTCCAAAGTATCTCCCAAATCTACAATGTGGGACTCTACAAACAATGATGAGATATCTGGTAGAAATGCATCCCAATGAGCTATCTCTAGAAGACTAATAATGTCTTGCTACAAGAAATCACTAGAAGCTCTTTATGAAGAAACCCTAGGCTCAGATGGAGAAATAAGTGATGATGAAATGTCTGCATATGCTGGGTTAGAAGAATCTGACAAATTGATGCCATTGGCATTACACAAATATCTCAATTGATGAAGCTCAATTAACAATTTTAAATCATCAATTTTCTTTTGCATGCATTCATCTATTGTATGCCTTTATATCCCACAATAATCACATTTTAATTTCTAAAAACTAAGAGACATGATTACACCAGTAAACTAAAGTGTATACATTTTGAAGCCCACAAAAAAAGAACTTCTCCTAGTGTTAGTATGTCCAAGTATCAACTAGAATACGTAAAACTAACAAATTGAATAAAAGATAGCTAGGGCTAAATCTAGATAAAGTGCCTAGATTTCTAGGTAGAGCTCCTCAATACCTTTCTAATGCCACAAGAATCACAAAAATCAAAGATTGTGGAAAAAATTTAGGAGCTCAGAAGCCAAAAAGGTGATTTGGACTTCAAACAACAATAAATTGCACCAACAACAAAGTTTAGAAAAAATATTAGCACCACTAGATTATGCTCAGAATCAGCTTTTTGACGCCTATTTGTTTGTGAAAATATGACTCCATTTGTCCAATTTATGCTAAAAAGAATAGAAAAACCCTCCTTTAGGGCAAAAAACAAAATTTTGGCCCTTAGGAAAAAAGTACGTAGTCTTATGGCAACTAGGGCTAGGTACTTTAAGGATTGGGTGGAGTGCCTAGACCTCAATAGGACCACAGCTAATGAATACGGCGCTAGAGATTGTTGATGGTGTTTTTAGTACACAACAACGCAAATGAAATACATGGTATTTCACCTCTCTTCATAAGGAATCTTATCCTAGATAAGACTTCCCCAAGGTTTATACAACTAGGTCTTAGCTTGTAGGAATGACTTCAGTGGATATATTTTAGCTATACCAATAAAGGGGACTTACATGCAATGTAAACAAATTTTGGGGTATTAGGGTTTGATTGTACATGATCTTGATCAGCTTTCTGATTTGGCAGTGCATAAACAAACTGATGTAAACTCAGATTGCTATAAGATATGTAATTTCATAATATAACCAACAATCTACTAACTCGCACTCATCAAGTATGAATTCTGTAGAATCACTATGCAAGTTTATGAAACCTAATCTAATAGGATCTGATAAAGAAAATACAAAAGGAAAGGGAGAGAGAAGGGATAGAGATCCTATAGATAATTGCAGAAATGATCAACAAAAAGATAGATAGATTCCCAACAATAAACAAATCTCTACTTAAATAGGTAGCCCACAATGCTACAGAGATTGTGCAATCTTCTAAGGAAACACAAGGGTTTTCAAACTGTGGAGGATTCATCCAACACCCAACTCCTGGTGTAGTTCAATGAACTCACACAATCGAACTTAGTTCGTAAACATATGCCCAAACTAACCATGCATAATGACATACAATTAGCAAACCATCAATGGTATGGACAAGAAATCCATCAAATATCTGAATAATTAACCACAAATGCAAATGAATAATTACTTGGAAAGATGAAGAGGAACCATGATCGAGCCATATCTAATCAACAAAATGAACTCATATGGCTGAGGCAAATGAAATTCTGTTTACATTGATTCAAAAAAATGGCAGTTTCAACAATCATTTCTTCAGTGCTTCCCTATGTTTTATAATGAGAGAGGCTGCCTTTATATAGAGAAGCAACCATACTAAGTTTTTCAATGGACGGTGAGGATTAAACCAACACCAATGGTCCAGATTACATGGCATTAAATGAGATACAACAGTTTGTTACATTTTTAGATTTGCATTTGTCCTTTAGGAAAAAGACAAAATACAACTTGCAAATACATTGAATCTAGACAAAATGCATACGCATTTGGTTGTACATGATAAAGAGCCAATTTTCAAGACAAAAGGAAGTCAAAAGGAAGTCATATCACATGTGAAAATTTGAGTTGATGTGGCTTGACAGGATTCCAAGTGCTGACTGGATCAAGAGGAGTATGTGGCACATTTTTGGTGAAAGCATGTTCAACTGGATGCTTGTTGGACTATCATTGCATGACTAGATGACTGGGACAACTATGCACATGTCTTGGACATTAGACTGGATCTGCAGGAATAGTAGTGATTTAGACATGATCTTCAGTGTCTTCTAGCTCCTGGGGCTTATCTTCATCATCTGGGACATCATACTGAATTCCTCTTGTAGGTATGGCAGTGGTTTGGTGGATAGAATGATGATTCTACATTTCTAGGTTAACATTGTATCTCTGTGTGTTCATCGTTCCAAGACAGATCTAGCTAGCTCCTTTGTCCGCTCAGCTTCTCAAACCTGCAATTGACAATGCCAAGCACCAATTTCATCTTAACAAATCATTTTCCATCAAGACAAATCAAAATATATCCATTTGCATCCTTGGATTCATCTAGAACAACTCAAACTCAATGTTGCTTCCTTATGACCATCTTCAAAAATCTAGTGGTTTTCACATGATTTTCTAAGTTTTTCACCATTTTCAAGTACCCATTTGGCCTATATAGTGATCTGGGAGATTTTGTGGCCATTTGGATCCATTTGGAGGCTTTTATTTCATGTTTTTAGACCCTTTCTCGTAAAAAGCGGGATTTTTGGGGGTCATTGGATATTCATGTGTAGTGACATTAATTGATGCAAAACATGCCCAAAATCCACATAAACCTAATAAAAATGCTTATCATGATGTAGTAGATTGATATGTAATTCAAATTCATCAATAAAATCCAAGTTTACACCCTTCAAAAAATGAGTTTTTTAGCCCAAAATGTCAAAAAGTGGGGTTTTTGGCTATGACAGGATATATCATGTGAAGGCCATTTTCAACACTGGCTTTCTTTATATCTCCAGTGGGGCTTTCATGTGTCACTAGATTTGTGCTGATTTTTGTCATGACTGGATATGTCTAGTGAGGCTTAGTTTTAGCACAGACCTTTCAGCGAGGATTTTCCAGTCAATCGGATGGTAGAGTTTTTGGGCACCATCGGACATGTGCAGTGAAGGCACTATTTAGCGCAAATCCTGTGATGTCAAATTTTAGCACTAAGCACTTCTAATACTCTCAACGTGAGTTTTATGTGACATAGGATGGTAGATATTTCGATGCTCACTAGATACATCTAGTGAAGGTAAGTTTTAGCACCAATCCAGTGATGAAGACTTTTAGCGCTAGCCTATGAATGTCTTAGTTTTGTGGGGCTTCAAGGATCAATAGGATTAGCAGAGGTTTTAGACCTCATAGGATATGTCCAGTGAAGGCAAATTTTAGTGCTAGTCAGGTGATAGCATTCTTTAGCACTAAGCGGAGAAAGAGGGTCCAGTGTTGATATCCAGTGACACAGGATATCAGTGCAATATGTAGTTGGGGTGATTTTTTTTTCCAGATTTTGAAATACCTTAGCTGATAGTATATTTAAAAATATATTTAAGTATATGTTGAGATATTACTTTAAATATTTTGAAATATATTGTCGGGATGTTTGAGATAGGTCCCAGATCTGTGGGATTTAACATGCAAATTCTAGATTTTTGAGGATCCACCAGATTTCAGACTTAGTCAATTTTTCAAGGTTTCAAAACATCAAACTTAGCCAATTTAGGGTTTCAAGGCTATTCGTTAGGATGAAGGCATATGGACCCCTTAGTGAAATGTTGTGAAATTTAACATGATTTTGTAACTCTAAGACATGGAAACTAGGAATTTCAACATGACACACCCTGTAGTAGTAGTTTTAAGGACTATATCCAATGACAAGATTCTAGTACAAACTGCAGTAACACCCAATTTCAACACAAAAGGCAACAAATGTCTATTTCTTAACCATAAACCCAATCAAGAATCCTCCAAATCAATCATGAAAGGCATCAAACAACTTCAAACATGCCAAATACTCAAATCTAGAACAAATCCTACATTCTAAGCACTATTTTACTTTCTCATCATCATAAGGAGGAAAGGTTGAGACTCCAAGCCAAAGCAAAAAGAGGGAGTCTCCATTTGGCAAAATGGGGCATGTGTGTAGGGCACAATAAATGGCAACTCCGCTGGACAAAATGCTCTAGAGCATTTCAAAGATAAATGACAATTTTGAACCTAGAATCTCTGTGTTTCCTACTTATTAAACTAGACAACATGATACAAGATCAAAGAAGCAGAGATCACTAACTCAGCACAACTATCCATATCCTGAAAGTCTAAGTGTGTACAATTGCATTCATTCCCATCCTTCTGCAACTAAGATCGTCAAGGCTTACTTGCATTAAGCTATGTAAAGATACACAGCTTTTGAACTACCTTGGACATTGCCTCGCTGCCAGCAGGTGTCTATAGCCCCAATGAGGTTGTCTCTATGATTTCGCTTAGGCATTGCTCTACTGCCCGTTAGGCATCCATAGCCCCTAATAGAGTTACTTGAATCCTCCAGCTAATTGAACATTTTTATAGGGAAATTAGGAAGTATTGATTTAGTAGATTATTTATTTGATAATGGATTGAGCTTAGCTCTTGATATGAGTAATAGAGAGCCCCGCATACCCTTGCAACACATGATAAATATCACATGGGCTGCGAATTGGTTCAACTTCGTTGGGATGGGAATCATAGTGGCGGAAAAGGTGAGCCTATAGATTTTTCACTTAACCCAAGATCACCAAGATTCCTTTAGAATCTTTAGGATTATTTAAAGATGTGAGAGATATTGGACTAGAAAATACTTCAAGTGAACCAAACTAATGACTCATTTCCCATGAACAAGCATCATACCATCTAAGACTAACAATAGAACCCACAAATAGACCTAAGTGGAAAACCAAGGTTTCTCAAGGAAATCCCCAGATTATTTACCTAAAGAATACCATTTGTAGGACTGCACAACTACCACCACATTCAAGAAATGGAGAACCCCAACAAAACAAGTGCAGGAAGTAAAAGCAAAGAAAGCAAAGCAACTAACCTAGACAAAGCAAACTAACAACCTAAAGCAAGAGAGCATAATGAAAGCAACAACTAACAACTAACAACTAAGGAAAAGTAAAAATAGAAAGTAGAAACTTAAGCTCAAACAACAAAGAACTAACTAAAACCTAACTAAAAACAATAAAAACTATGTATAAAGGCCCTAGACATCAAGTATTTACACTTCCTTGTGATTTATTTCTCAGGACATTCAGGAGTAACAAGGTGCAGGTTAATGTCCTAAGTCGAGAAAATTGTTCATGTTTAGGGTACTAGTCACATAAGATCAACAATTGGGGTAGTTCATTAGGGCCATGATTAATACAAATGCAAATTGTCTTACCCAAGTTACCATAATCAAATTGATAATTAGAACTAAGTGGAAAGAGGAAAGATACAACATAATTTGCAGTACCATCGATCAGACATGCAAGTTCATCAGCTTGTTGCATCGTGTCACCTACTTTCACACCTTTGAGAGATTTCAACTTGTGTTGGGTCATATCATGTGCATCAGATACCTCTGGATCACTAAATGCTACAGCAACTTCCCAAGCAAATAGAAAATCTGGACAACTCTCTTCAGAATGTGGATCATTTGGATGAATTCTGCATGAATCATCTAAAGCAAAGTCTAACATATGCAGTGAATTCCCATGTAGTAGCATATCCTTGCTCATTGTTGATACCAACATGATGATGTGATCAAGTGACTAACATGAAAAAGCTTCCAAGCCATTACTCCGCATGACTATTTCATTTCCATTCTCAGATTGCTTACTTATGCTTTATTTTGTCATTACTAGATTAGCATTAGTCATGTGGGGATCTTCTTTATTGCAGGTGTAAACATGATCAACTTGATGAATATATGATATACTTGAATTTACTTCACCAAAATCAATCATATGGCTTGAAAAATCTTCCCCTGCATCGATTGACAACCTTTGTGTTTCAATTAAGGGCTGGCATTGGGTTGGCAATTTATTGTCTGTAGTAAGAACATAGCCTCTTTCTTCCTCTATGACTGGATCCTTAAGATCAATGTCATCTTGGAATGATGTATCATTTGGATTTTGTCCATTTGACTGAACTGGGGACTCTGCTGGAGTTACTGCATCAACATGATATGGCTGATCATGATGATATATTGGGCTGATACAGTCAAGAACTTGACCATTTTTCACTAGACAATCTGATTGTAACTCTTCCTGCATTGTTGTCCATGACTTTTCTTCATCTAAAGGACCGATTTATTCTTGTTCTTGAACATATATGATTTGATCAAGATGTTGTTCACACTTGATTTTAGACTTAGAATTGTAAACAAACTAGAATGAACTATTGTCCTCCACCTCTGTAGTAACAAACTCAAGTTTAGAACTTGACATATGTGAAGCATTTGATTATTGATCTGCATTTTCAACATGACTATTCATCAACTCTAATTCCTTATCTATCTTATCGATATCCTCAGTAGTAGAAATTTAACTCTATTTATTGCTTTTTTTATTGTCATGTGACTAAAAATTAGTTTTAAACCATGCTGGGACAACATATCCTATGATTGGCTTGTCCAGATCCAGTGGTTGAAAACCAAGCTTTAACTAGGCAGGGATCTCATATTCATTAGTTGGGTGACCCGCAGACCACATGCATTATCTAGCATCATCATCTAGATATGTATTTTGATGAACAACTTGAGGAACTTTAGCTTCTTCCATATGTAGATTACCCTTTTGACTGTGATCAATTATGAAGGGATTACAGCTCTCACAACCTCAATTCCTTGTATGCTCTCAACTAGGACATGCTTGTAACAATATGTATCCATCCATGCTGCAACTCCTTGTGTTGTCTTTCTCTGAATATGTCTATTGTAGTGCCCCTCCATTTTCACCTTGGATGTGTAGGTGGTCGGGCAAAGGAGCATGAAGATGAAGGTAAAATACTTGAAATACTTAGGGTATGTTAGACAGTTGATGTTGTACATTATATGATGTTGGTAGATGCTACATTCATATTGGTGATGTTCTTGATTATCCTCATGTGGTTTCATATAACAGTTAGTATGTTTTATCAGTTATCTTTGTTGCAACACTGACATTTACTTGAGTTATGCATATGTTATGATAGCTTTATGGACTTAATTGATTAAGGGGATCAATCTTATTATGTGCATCACACGATTATCTGATGATGTTTCTTATCTAGTTGATCAACTACTGATTATTATGCGTGATGTAGTTACTTGTTTGATGTGTTTATGTGAATAGAATAGTGTCACATTACTCATGCGTGAGTACCCTGCTACACTACGACTTCCGTTCACTGTGTGTATGACTGCATGTTTACATATATACATGTTCAACTCTATTGTTTGCTGCAGGATATAGGTACCAGGCATCAACTCCATCTGAATTAATAGGTCTGAGCATGCCTTAAACCAATAGAAATCATTGATCCAGAGTTAACATAAGGTCCCCTTGTCATCCATAATCCTTGAAGAGGATGAGTCTTCAATTTTGCATTCAGTCATGTCATCAGTTTGGGAATGACAGTCTGTCTCTGTTGTCATGGTCATGCTTGTCAATTATGCAAAATGGTTAGGTATCATTCAACATTTGGATTAATTGGTTGATTTTGGTTATTACAGCATTAAAATAAATTTAAATGCAAAACTAAAGTTGAAAAAATATAGTAATAACAAGGAGATAAATTAATATTATATGGTGGAATTATGAGTTGGTTATTAATTTAATTGGTTGTAAATTGATAAAATTAATATGAAAATGAAATAAATAAATAAATATATGTTTTGACTCACATGTTATAAAAAAATAAGGTTATAGATAAATTATAATATATAATAAAATAAATATATATTTAGTAAATATTAAAATAAATAAAGATAAAAATTATATTGAAACTTATAAATGGTTGTCACTTAGTTGGGCTTTGGATCATGTGTCATGCCTCCTAAAAAGGTGGAGGAAGGTTCTGGAAGAAATTGGGGGGGATTTCCCTCTCTAAAAAAAATGGACAGGATGGGTTTTGGGGGGAGGCTGGAGCAGGAGGATGGGAGGCTGGAGGTGGAGGATTGGAGCTAGAAGCAACATCAACCCCATAGCCAGTCAAGCAATTGGAGTCTAGGTCCCATTGTCTTCTAATCTCTCTCTCTCTCTTAAGAATTTGATTAATTTTCCTATCTATAGATTGTAATTGCTTTCTATTCACCACATCCGTGCATCCAACACAGTTTTAATTGGTGTCTCAATGTCAAAGTTTAGAGTACCCCAAGATAGCCTACACTATCATAAAGGTTGCAGATTTTGGCCTTACTCCTACCTTTTTGCATTTGTTTAAATGCTTCTAAGGTTTTACTTACAAATCTATCTTGTGTGTTCCATGCAGTCATTTTATCTATAATTGTTTGTAACACCCCACCAAGGAACCCAGAGGATAACACAACTAAGCTTACAAAAATGTCAAATATTTTTTTTAAACGAAATAAATAACAACAATCATATATTTATTCATAACATTTAAATTAAACTTTATCCTCTAGGGTTTCATGGTTGCATTACTAACGAACTAAAATGTCATGCCCACATTTCCCATGCAGTCACAACACGCAAACACACGTGTCATGTCCACATGCGACATGTGGTCATGATACGAACTATCAAAAATTTTCCCTTACTACTCTGAATTTCCCCCTCGCACGCGTAAGCGTGCTCGGTTGCATATGTTTAAGTCGTCAATGATACTGTTGTTAACAGAATATTTTACACACGTGTGCATTCTCTATTTTGATGTCGTTCACTACGTTTATGTCGGTTTTAATTTCAACGTTTAAGATTTACTTGATAATTAGTTGGTTTCAAATTAGTTTTCTTAGTCTATTTCAATATTGACTTGCATTTTCTCCTTTTTATTATATTCCTTCATTTATTTATTTAATTATCTATTTATTTAAATAAATTTTGTCTTATATTTGTAGTATACCATTTGGTAATAATTTAACTCTGAAATCACAATTTCTTTTACAGATCGAAGTATTGAATTTATATATTTAAATCTCAAACATAATTGTCTCATCATTTATTTTGATAAAAAAAATATTTTAATATATATATATTTTTAAATCTCCCTCTCACAATGTGTAAACGATTAATTATATATTTACATTTTTAAATACATTACATTTATTTATTTATATACATACATATATATATATATATATATATATATATATATATATATATATATAAACATTCTCATTTAAGTGTATAAACAATACATACATTTATGTATATATATATAAACATCACTAATTAAATAAATTTTCTTATTTAATTGAAACCCCACATTTATTAACAATTAGTATATATAAATATATACATATACACACCTATATGTATATATATATATACATTTATATATATTATTGTGTATATAACATTTTAGGTTATGCTCCACTCATATAACAAAGTGTATTGTTATATAATAAACCTCATGTTATTGAGCAAAGAGCAACCCTAACTTCTTATGTCTCTTTTGATATGTTGCAGGGTAGGGTGGAGTGGCGGTGGCGATGGAGGTATGGTGATGGGGAAGGGGTCGTAAAACAGGCGTAGGGCGAGAGTATGGAGGTGGCTGCAGTGGCCAGTGGTGAGGGGGTATGAGGATGGTGGGGGAGAGGCATGAGGTGGCCGCAAGGAGCGGTGAATGGAGGCACAGTGGAGGATGCGCGATGGATCATGGTGAGTGGCCTGTGTATAGCCGCGGCGGATGAACAAGGCGGGGGTGTGGGGAGGGGTGGACCCCCACCCATGTCCCACTTCGTGGGGTGTGGGTGGGGTTTCGCCCCTCCCCACACCCTCTTGTAATAAGGTTTCGGGGGGGGTTTAAACCCCCACCATTATACATTCAAGTTTCGACTATGTATTCCATGATCACTGCAAATTTTTTTTTACAACTTATTTGCTATTTCATTAATGTTAAATAATATATATATATATATATATATATATATATATATATATATATATATAATAGAATCAACACAAATTCATAATTTCTTCCAAATCTCAATTTATCTATTAAACATATTCTTGTATAAAACAGAATATATATATATATATATATATATATATATATATATATATATATATATATATATATATATATATATATTTCAATTATAATTTATCCTTTCACAAATTCTTTCCAATGTAATATAAAGTTTAAGATTATGGTTAAGAGTAATACAGGATATTTAACAAATCTATCACTTCAAAAATTCAATATAACAAATCATTTTTTTTTTTTTTGAAATTCTATTGCACAATTAAATCAAATCTGAATTCTTTTCCAAAAGACAAATTCACATCCTGTATAATCTATTAAATGAAACATTTCCACTAAACAATACAAGAGACAAATTTTGACAGCTTTGTTTAAACCAACAACTAATTTCACAACTTTACAAGTTTGTTATACAAGTATAAAACAACTATAAAAATTCACAACTCTCAAACACTTTAAGGGAGGAATTACTCTCTTCTCCCAAATAACAATTTTTACAAATTCAGAGGGAGAAAATCTCTCCTCTAAAAACTTATCTAGGATGAAACTTTAAGAGACCAAGCTCTCTTTACAAGTAGGGGAAATAGAACATTTTCTCTAAACAAGTAAAACTCCTCCAATCCTTTCAACATGCTCCAAGAGAAACCTGCATGACAAACAAGGAAGGAATACACCACATAACTAGCTCTCCTCCCTACCGTAGACCCGCAAGAGGGTCACCCCCAAGCTAGGGAGATCATCCACACACCTAGGAAGAATAGTCTAGTAACACTTCACAACATTCAATAACAACATTAAAAGCAAACAACACACAAACACCCATGGTTTTACTCACAACACAAAAAATCAACTAAGGTGAGTTTAAAGAGGGTAGGGGAGTAGACTTATTCAACTCAAGAGTGTCATACTTCTCAACATTTTATCATAGCTCTTCTCATGGCCTCAAGCCAACCAAATAATCAAAATCCCAGGGATATCACAATTAGGCTCTCAAGCCTCATTACCTTTTTGCTCTAAATCACAAACATGCCCTCAAGGCTTCCATAGTCCAATAACAAGAATGAACCCGAGGAGGTTCACACCTCCCCTACCCCATACATGATGAGCATTGTCTTCCAAGTGGAAGAAGCTCTTTCAACACCCAAACAACTTCCCCACAATAACAGATATACAACAAGACAACATATACATAACAACATTCATCAACAAGTAACAAAAGATACAAGGGTGAGAAACTTGCTTACTAACCTTAACAAGCCCTATTATGGATGTAGTTGATGAAGAGCTCCACACTAAGTCTCCTCTCCCCTTCTTTCTACTCCCAAATATAATCCAACCCCTTTACACTCTCCCTCCTCCCCTTTTTAAAACTAATTCCACAATTTTTCTTATCCCCAAGTGGCATTAAAAAACTAACCCCACTCCTTATCCACTATCCCTAGTGGAATTAAAACAAATAACCCCACTCATGAGGTCCCCCACCATAGTCCTTTTCCAACACATGGAGGAATAAAATAAAATAAGTAAAATAAAATTAAAGAGGGAGTGGATGACACACCACATCTCTTTATGGGGGACTCCCACCAAAAGTGAGGGACAAAAAGACAAACCACTCCATTATTGGTGGATCATGGTGTCATTCAATGACTTGGAAATGGGCCTGAGTGTTGACTCCACTCATCCTATTTTCCCCATACCTCCAAATTCATCACTTAACTTCACTGTGAAGTTAAAGTGACCATATGGAGGTCATCCCAAGGTTATCCCAGTCAAAAGGGTCCCTAGACCCATGGGGTATAACCCAGGGTTGATTTTAACCTAGCTAGGACTCCCAGGGTCAAGTTAAAGCACAAGTAAAGGGTCTCAAAAATTTAAAATTCAAAAATGAAATTCCAAACAACAAATCTTACAACACATATCATAGTTCACTTTTACAAGAGGGTAGGCCTAATTCCCTTGACCTCATGCAACGTTACAACATTACAACATTTCACCAAACACGGAGTTGATCTTAGTTCCTCATGGAACTAGATCGGCTTCACAAGGGATACAACATAGGGTGTGGAATGATCTCTTGTATTTGTGGTTTCATTAGCAATACCTACACACTGAATCTTGAAGTTAATACCACATATAAATATCATAGCTGAAGCAAATTAAATACATGCATTCCTAAACATTCTACCATATAAACATACTGAAATCACATTAAAGTTCCCTTTCTAATATTATCCACTCATTATTCTCTTAAAAACAAACATCTATCTATCATTGCACAATTTCCTCCTTAAAAATAATTAGGTTTAATAATCAAGATACTGGGATCAACAGCCCCCCAACATAAAAGTATAAGCAATAGTATGGTAAATAATCTCATGAACAGAAAAGAAAAAGGTAGGCCTCACATCCTCCCCTCCTAAAACTATACTTCCTCCTGGAAGTTGTCAAAGAGGTGAGGGTAAAGGGTCTTTAGTCTCGTTGCATCTTCCCATGTTGCAGTGACCTCGTCATACATATCCCACTGGACCCTAACTTGGTCCAGCTCTCGACCTCGAAGGCCCAATGTCTAATGAGCCAATATGTGTATTGGCTCCAAAGCCAGCTGTCTGTCTACCTCTACCTGAAGAGCACTCCAATCCAATACATGAGATAAGTTAGATATAGAATGATGTAAAACTGATACATGAAAGACATCGTGGATATGCGACAGGCTAGGTGGCAAGGCTAAACGATAGGCTACAGGTCCTATCCTCTCCCAAATATTAAAAGGTCCTACAAACCGGGGTGCGAGCTTAGAGCCTTTTCCGTAATGGATTAGACTCTTGTGTGGTCGCACTCTCAAGAATACCCTGTCACCCATTGAGAAGCTTCGATCTGTTCTTTTCACATCAGCATACTTCTTCTGTCTATCCTGAGCTTCTTGAAGTCTTTGTCTAATCAATGTGACATGTTGCTCCATATCTTGAATTATTTCAGGACCAATGGCAACTCAGTCCTCTAACCGATCCCAACTCAAAGGCATCCTGCATGGTCTACCATATAAAGCCTGGTAAGGAGGCATACCCAACGAGCTGTGATGCCCATTATTGTAGGTGAACTCAACCAGATACAGGTACTCCTCCCATCTAGACTGATGGTCCATAACATACATACGAAGCATGTCTTCTAACACCTGATTTACTCTTTCTATTTGTCCGTCAGTCTCAGGATGGTAAGCAGAACTGAATTTGAGCTGTGTGCCCAACGCCTGATGTAAGTCTCTCCAAAATGATGAGGTGAATACGGAGTCTCTATCAGATATGATGCGGTGAGGTACTCCATGAAGTCTGACAATTTGATCTAAAAACACTCTCGCCACTGATGGTGTATTGTACGTAGTGCGTATTGGTGAAAAATGTGCCACCTTGGTCAATTTGTCAACTGTCACCATGATGGCATCATGGTGTCACAATGACATAGGTAGACCAATGATAAAGTCCATGGAAATGGTGTCCCATTTCCACTTAGGTATCTCGTGGGGGTACAAAAGTCCTGCTGGATGCTGATGCTCAGCCTTGACCCTCTGACACTCAAGGCATCGAGCAACATACTCTGCAATGTTGCATCTCATCCCAGCCCAATGATATAACTGCCACAAATCCGCATGCATCTTCTTCACTCCTGGATGAGCTGCATAGGGTGCTCTATGAGTCTCACAAAGTATCACTGTACGTAGATCACCCACACGGGGTACATAGATGTGTTGCCTATGTCTAAGAAAACCATCTGACTCAAGGGAATATCCTATGAATTTGCCTTTCAGGACCCTCTAATTCTAGATTTCCTATTGCGCCTCAAGAAACCACTCATCCTTAGGCAGATGCTGTAGAATATGCTCTCTCAAATCCACCTTCAATGTCAGGGTCAAGATTTCGTGGCGCCTTCGACTCAAAGCGTCAGCAACCATGTTCTCCTTTCCTTTGATGTAGTGGACATCAAAGTCATACTCGCATATGAACTCCATCCAACGCCACTGGTGGGCATTCAAATTAGGCTGAGTGAAAATGTACTGTAAGCTATGATGATCTGAATGGAGCTCAAAAAGTCAACCTAAGAGAAAGTGTCTCCAACGAACAAGAGCATGAATAATGACTGCGAGCTCTAAATCATGACTAGGGTAGTTTAGCTCATGTGTTTTAAGTTTACGTGATTCATAAGTAATCGCTCTACCACCCTACATAAGCATAGCTCCCAATCCCTCTAATGATGCATCCGTGCAAACAACAAAATCTTCTGTCGGATCAGGAACAACTAATATGGGAGTGCTGGTAAGACGTTCCTTAAGGATCCCAAAGGCCTTCTCACACTGCTTGGTCCAAGTGAAACCTTTCCCTTTTCACTGAAGGGAAGTGATAGGATGTGCTATCCTGGAGAAACCTTCAATGAACCTACAGTAATAACCAGCTAACCCCATAAAGCTCCTAACTTCTGTTACACTGGTGGGTGCTGGCCATTCCTGAATTGCTCTGATCTTCGATAGATCTACGGAGATGCCATCGCTAGATAAAATGTGCCCCAAATACTGCACCTCTATCTTGAAAAAGCCACACTTTGCTAGGTTGCCATAAAGCTGATGCTCACGTAAACACTGCAATACCTGACATAAATGGTCCACATGTTCCTCCACGGTCTGCGAATAGATCAGAATATCATCTAGAAATATGATCACAAACTGATCTAGGTAAGTATGGAACACCCCATTCATGAGGCTCATGAACACTGTAGGGGCATTCGTCAAACTGAAAGGTACCACTATAAACTCATAATGGCCATATCTGGTTTGAAAGGTAGTCTTGTGAATATCTGCCTCTATGATTTGTAATTGGTGATACCCAGATTTTAGATCAATTTTTGAAAACACTCTGGCTCCCTGCATTTGGTCAAAGAGATTGTCAATCTTAGGTAGAGGATATCGGTTCCTCACCGTCACTTTGTTCAACTGTCTGTAGTCCATGCATAGCCGAAGAGACCCATCCTTCTTCTTTACGAAGATAACTGGTGCGCCCCATGGTGAAATGCTTGGTCAGATGTGTCCCTTCTCTAATAACTCCTCTAACTACAGTTTAAGCTCTGTAAGCTCATGTGTAGTCATTCTATAAGGTGCACGAGACACTAGTTCTGCCTCTGGTACTAAGTCGATGTGGAAATCAACTTCTCTATGTGGAGGCATACTTGGTAACTCTGGTGGAAATACATTGGCAAAGTCTCTCAGGATAGGGTGATCATCTAAGGTAGCCTTAGGTTCATCCTCTAATCTATCACTAACTATGATAGCAAACATCTGACAACCCTTCCGCATGCAGCACTTAAGTTGCTGAGTGAATATTGTACGAGCAGTCATGGGCTTCTGTATGCCCACTATCTTGACTGGTGTGCCATGATCGTCTATGCAACTAATCATCCTCTGGTGACAATCTAGCTTGGCTCTATGAGCCGCAAGCCAGTCCATACCTAGAACTACGTCGTAGGATCCTAATGGCATAACCCTAAGATCACATGTTGTAATGAAAGAACCCAAGGAAATCTTGCAATTTCTAACAACGGTATCAACTGACATCCTAGCCCTAGAGGCCAACTCAACCTCCCACCTAATGTCCTACCTAGAAGCCACTAGCCTGCAATGTTCCACTAACGATGTAGACATAAAAGAGTCGGTAGCTCTGGAGTCAAAAAAATAGAGATGGGAAAATCTCCAATCATACCTGCCATCTCAATAACTGAAGCCTAAAAATTGGCTTGGCGGTTGTCAACCACTGCAAACATACGGTGGGATTTACCCACATCACCCACAGTCTACTCAGAACCTCCTGCACGATGCTGTCCCCTTGCTGTAAAACCCTGTGGACACTCTCTACCTAGGTGTCCAGCTTCACCACAAACATAACAAGGGCCCCTAACCTGTACCTGTACAGTCTGAGTCCTACTCGACTGCTACTGTCCTGATCTACCAATAGACCCCTGTGAGCCCCTATATGATTGTTGCGGCCTCACGGGTCCTGTAGGTGGTCCATGCTATCTCTGATCTCTGCGTGGACCCTACTGCTGCCAACCTCTATTATGTCTCCCATGTGACCTTGGTTGTGTTCTAGCTCTCTGCTGCTGCTGTGACTACTGTTGCTATGGGGGCCTAGGAGGTAATGATGTTGAACTGAATCCTCCTCTAGGAGGTGGCTGTGTTGGCCTACAGAAACTTTGTTGATGTTGTTGCTATCCCTGATCCTAAAAATGAGGGCAAAAACTCTGCTCCCATCCCTGAATCTCCTCAGTGATATATGCCTTCTCGGCAGCATCACTCAAAGTCTGGGGATCTGCCATCTGAATAGGCCCTGCTATACTGTGGTTCAGTCCTCTAATGAACTTATGCACCAGGAGTTTCTCGTCATGGAGATACTTTGCATATCTAGATAAATCTATAAACCTACTCTCATACTGTGCCACTGAGAGTCCCCTCTGCTGTAGGTCATGGAACTCATCCATACGACGCTGTCTGTAATGGTCTAATAGGTATCACGCATTGAATTACTCAATAAAGGTCTCCCATGAGAGGGTGTCTAAGGAAAGGTGACACTTGCACTCCTCAGTGTGCCACCAGGTAGCTACTACATCTCGTAATAAGTGTACTACCACACGGGCCTTTGTATTGCCTGCGTAAGGATGTAACGCGAAGCACCTATCTAAACTGATAAGCCAGGCCTCTACCTCAGATCCCTCTGTGGTTCCGATGAAAGTAGGAGGGTTCAACCTCAATATGTCCCTAATGGAATCTCCTCTATCTCTGCGCCCCCTGATAGACTCATCTGCATGATAATCATAAGGCCCAGGACCCAATTGCTCTACTCGCACTGCCTCGTCATGCCTCGCATGATATGTGGGGCTCCTGCTACGGGCCCTATCGGCTGAACCAACCTCCTCTGTCTCTAGCAACTTGACATAAGGTTCCACACGTGGTATCCCTCGCAGCTCTTTGTGGGGATACACACGTGGCTCAACATGAGACTCAGCTTGTGGCTCTACGCGTGGCTCCTCTCATGGAACATCGTGGGGCTCGACACATGGCTCTACACGTAGCTCAGCTATAGCCGATGGAAGCCTATCCAAGATAACTTGTAAGGCCTATAATATCTGTGGTCCCATATCTGGTGGGGCTGGTGGTGCCTACGGTACCTGAGGAATTGGTTGTGCCTATAGAACTAGTTGAACCTGTGGATCTGGCTGAACCTATGGAACTGGCTGATCTGGTCCCACAGCTAAAGAATCAGTGCGCACCTTAGTGGGTGGAGTGTGACGGGGCTGTGCTCACCGAACTTGTCTGGGAGGCATCCTACAAAATGAGGTAACCACCGAATCAGTAAAATTGCGAAAGTGAAAATGTGCCTAAACAAGCCCAGTGTTTAAAACAATGGCTCTGATACCAAATGTCATGCCCACATTTCCCATGCAGTCACAACATGCAAACACATGTGTCATGTCCACATGCGACATGTGGTCATGATATGAACTATCAAAAATTTTCCCTTACTACTCTGAATTTCCCCCTCGCACGCGTAAGCGTGCTTGGTTGTGTATGTTTAAGTCATCAATGATACTGTTGTTAACGAAATATTTTACACACATGTGTATTCTCTATTTTGATGTCATTCACTACGTTTACGTTGGTTTTAATTTCAGTGTTTAAGATTTACTTGATAATTAGTTGGCTTCAAATTGGTTTTCTCAGTCTATTTCAATATTGACTCTCATTTTCTCCTTTTTATTATATTCCTTCATTTATTTATTTAGTTATCTATTTATTTAAATAAATTTTGTCTTATATTCGTAGTATACCATTTGGTAATAATTTAACTCTGAAATCACAATTTCTTTTACAGATCGAACTATTGGATTTATATATTTAAATGTCAAATATAATTGTCTCATCATTTCTTTTGATAAAAAAAATATTTTAATATATATATATATATATATATATTTTAAATCTCCCTCTCACAATGTGTAAACGATTAATTATATATTTACATTTTTAAATACATTATATATATATATATATATATATATATATATATATATAAACATTCTCATTTAAGTGTATAAACAATACATACATTTATGTATATATATATATATATAAACATATATAAACATCACTAATTAAATAAATTTTCTTATTTAATTGAAACCCCACATTTATTAACAATTAGTATATATAAATATATATATATACACACCTATATGTATATATATATACATTTATATATATATTATTTTGTATATAACATTTTAGGTTATGCTCCACTCATATAACAGAGTGTATTGTTATATAATAAAGCTCATGTTATTGAGGCAACAGCAACCCTAACTTCTTATGTCTCTTTTGATATGTTGCAGGGTAGGGTGGAGCGGCAGCGGCAATGGAGGTATGGCGATGGGGAAGGGGTCGTAGAACTAGTGTAGGGTGAGGGTATGGAGGTGGCCACAGTAGCCAGTGGTGAGGGGGTATGAGGACAGTGGGGGAGAGGCATGAGGTGGCCGCAAGGAGTGGCGAACAGAGGCACAGCGGAGGATGCGCGATGGATCACGGTGAGCGGCCTATGTATAGCCGAGGCAGATGAACAAGGCGGGGGTGTGGGGAGGGGCGGACCCCCACCCACGTCCCACTTTGTGGGGTGTGGGTGGGGCTCCGCCACTCCCCACACCCTCTTGTAATAAGGTTTCAGTGGGGGTTTAAACCCCCACCATTATGCATTCAAGTTTCGACTGTGTATTCCATGATCACTACAAAAAATTTTTACAACTTATTTGCTATTTCATTAATGTTAAATAAAATAAATATCTATATATATATATATATATTTATATCATAAATCAACACAAATCTTAGAAATTCTTCAGAATCTCAATTTATTCATATATATATATATATATATATATATATATATAATAGAATCAACACAAATTCATAATTTCTTCCAAATCTCAGTTTATCTATTAAACATATTCTTGTATAAAACAGAAAATAAATATATAGTTTTATATATATATATATATATATATATTTCAATTATAATTTATCCTTTCACAAATTCTTTCCAATGCAATATAAAGTTTAAGATTATGGTTAAGAGTAATACAGGATATTTAACAAATCTATCACTTCAAAAATTCAATATAACAAATCATTTTAAAAAAAAAAAAATTCTATTGCACAATTAAATCAAATCTGAATTCTTTTCCAAAAGACAAATTCACATCCTGTATAATCTATTAAGTGAAACATTTACACTAAACAATACAAGAGATAAATTTTGACAGCTTTGTTTAAACCAACAACTAATTTCACAACTTTACAAGTTTGTTATACAAGTATAAAACAACTATAAAAATTCACAACTCTCAAACACTTTAAGGGAGGAATTACTCTCTTCTCCCAAATAACAATTTTTACAAATTCAGAGGGAGTAAATCTCTCCTCTAAAAACTTATCCAGGATGAAACTTTAAGAGACCAAGCTCTCTTTACAAGTAGGGGAAATAGAACATTTTCTCTAAACAAGTAAAACTCCTCCAATCCTTTCAACATGCTCCAAGAGAAACCTGCATGACAAAAAAGGAAGGAATACACTACACAACTATCTCTCCTCCCTACCATAGACCCGCAAGAGGGTCACCCCCAAGCTAGGGAGATCATCCACACACCCAGGAATAATAGTCTAGTAACACTTCACAACATTGAATAACAACATTAAAAGCAAACAACACACAAACACCCATGGTTTTACTCACAACATGAAAACTCAACTAAGGTGAGTTTAAAGAGGGTAGGGGAGTAGACTCACTCAACTCAAGAGTGTCATACTTCTCAACATTTTATCACAGCTCTTCTCATGGCCTCAAGCCAACAAAAATAACTTTTCTCATGGCCTCAAGCCAATCAAATAATCAAAATCCCAGGGATATCACAATTAGGCTCTCAAGCCTTATAAACTTTTTGCTCTAAATCACAAACATGCCCTCAAGGCTTCCATAGTCCAAGAACAAGAATGAACCCGAGGAGGTTCACACCTCCCCTACCCCATACATGATGAGCATTGTCTTCCAAGTGGAAGAAGCTCTTTCAACACCCAAACAACTTCCCCACAATAACAAATATACAAGACAACATATACATAACAACATTCATCAACAAGTAACAAAAGATACAAGGGTGAGAAACTTGCTTACTAACTTTAACAAACCTATTATGAATGTAGTTGATGAAGAGCTCCACACTTAGTCTCCTCTCCCCTTCTTTCTTCTCCCAAAAATAATCCAACCCCTTTACACTCTCCCTCCTCCCCTTTTTAAAACTAATTCCACAATTTTTCTTATCCCCAAGTGGCATTAAAAAACTAACCCCACTCCTTATCCACTATCCCTAGTCAAATTAAAACAAATAACCCCACTCATGAGGTCCCCCACCATAGTCCTTTTCTAACACATGGAGGAATAAAATAAAATAAGTAAAATAAAATTAAAGAGGGAGTGGATGACACACCACACCTCTTTATGGGGGACTCCCACCAAAAGTGAGGGACAAAAAGACAAACCACTCCATTATTGGTGGATCATGGTGTCATTCCATGACTTAGAAATGGGCCTGAGTGTTGACTCCACTCATCCTATTTTCTCCATACCTCCAAATTCGTCACTTAACTTCACTGTGAAGTTAAAGTGACCATATGGAGGTCATCCCAAGGTTATCCTAGTCTAAAGGGTTCCTAGACCCATGGGGTATAACCCAGGGTTGATTTTAACCTAGTTAGGACTCCCGGGGTTAAGTTAAAGCACAAGTAAAGGGTCTCAAAAATTTAAAATTCAAAAATGAAATTCCAAACAACAAATCTTACAACACATATCATAGTTCACTTTTACAAGAGGGTAGGCCTAATTCCCTTCACCTCATGCAACATTACAACATTATAACATTTCACCAAACACGGAGTTGATCTTAGTTCCTCATGGAACTAGATTGGCTTCACAAGGGATACAACATAGGGTGTGGAATGATCTCCTGTATTTGTGGTTTCGTTAGCAATACCTGCACACTCAATCTCAAAGTTAATACCACATATAAATATCATAGCTGAAGCAAATTAAATACATGCATTCCTAAACATTCTACCATATAAACATACTGAAATCACATTAAAGTTCCCTTTCTAATATTATCCACTCATTATTCTCTTAAAAGCAAACATCTATCTATCATTGCACAATTTCCTTCTTAAAAATGATTAGGTTTAATAATCAAGATTCTGGGATCAACAGTCCCCCAACATAAAAGTATAAGCAATAGTACGGTAAATAATCTCATGAACAAAAAAGAAAAAGGTAGGCCTCACATAAAACAAGATCTAACCAACATTATGAATTAACTAACTAACATAGTTCATTCTAAGTCTAATTGTATTAGATATAATAAACACATACAATTCCATATTATATCATTAGATAAGTAACATCGGGATCTTGCACATAGGATCACAAGTACATTTAAACAAGTTCTTTTACAAGAGAGTACAACATTACAATTTTTAAAATATCGCTATCCAAATTACATTGGAGTACATACATCAAGATAATACTACATGATTCAACTGATATACAAGACTAGAACATGATCATAAGTATCTGTCTCCTTAGCTAGATCAAGATCTGAATCTATTACACAAGGTACATCCTTCTTGTGCATGAACAACAACAGGGGAAACCAATGGAGATAAAAGCACAACCACCTGACCATGTGGAACCCTAAGGTCCACCACCCATGCTAGGAGATAACAATAAGGTCCCCCTAAGAAAACAATCAAGAAGGATAGTAGACTAATAGGTGCAAGGACTAGACAAGACTTCAATACAACATGGGTCAAAAAGAACATCACAAGTAAATCAAACAACACTTCCAAAGGCATTGAAAAAACAAAAGGGAGAACACAACTAGAGAATGCTAGACTGCAGTATGGATGAGTGTCATCACATGGTCCTGGCATGGGTTACCCTGACAGTCTCTAGCTAGACGTCGGCCCCCATCCATGGGTTACCCTGACAATCTCTCGCTAGGTGTTGGCCCCCATCTATGGTTACCCTGACAGTCTATCAGTAGACGCTGGCCCCATAGGGTGATACATGCAGAACCAGCATTCCTTTCGTGAGGACAAGGAAGTTGGTTTTTCCAACCACGGCCTTCTCATCTCATCCTCAACCTAAATGAGCACTACAGGCATGAGTGAGACATCCAATTATCTTGATTAGTGTGAAAGCTACCTGATCCTGTAAATTTATTATTAAGTTATCATTGGATTAAAAACTTCCAATGGGTTACCCTGACAAGCCACTTTGGGCGCCGGCCCCACATTGAAAGCCACTCCCCCTTTACTACATCTAGATTCTCAAAGCCCAAAACAAAACCCAAGCATGAACTGTCACATTTCTCATCATGATATATTTACAACACAAAATATACATTATTTCACATTACACAGAGCAAGGCATTACCCATCTTGCATAGTTATCATAACCACATGAATAGGTACACTGAGCAAGGCATTATCCATCTTGTACAGTCATCATAACCATATAAATAAGTACACTGAGCATGGCATTATCCATCTTGCACAGTCATCACCTAATAGACCAAACTAAGATCCTTCATCAATAATTCAAATACAACACCACAATTGTGACATATGACATAATGCACTAATTATGGGTCTTGAAGAATGTAACATTAATTGAATCATGATCAATCATCTAACAATCATAAAGTGAATCTATCTCAACAATACAAAATTGTAACCTTCTACTCACTAGTAGCAGTTACAATATGATCATAAGATATAAGTGTCAACAAGCAACAATATTTTAACCAATAGATCCCAAGACTTATTTTAGTTTTGTTTAATTAAAAATGATTGTAATCAATATGCAAATAACCCTAAGGCATACATATTAAAACACAACAATTATTTAAATGCAATTCTTATCACAGTCAGGGACTATCACCACAATTAAAATCATACAATGGAGTATTAATAACCATAACACATGAATGCTATACCAATGGCTACAAAATTCACTAAACCACTATTTACACTAATGTAGATTTTATTAATAAACTAGAAAATTTTGTAAATACTATTACATATCACTGTATAAGCAAGACTAAAAGCCTATAATATTATAATGCTATAAATATCTTACACTAGTTAGAATCACAAGTTACAAAACCCGAAGTTACAATGAAAGAACCTTGTTCTAAGGTTAGCTTGAGAGGAAAGGAATACAAAACAACAAAACATTCTTATAGATCTAACATCTTCATCAAATATACTACACTTTTAACCACATGCATATGATAGGATCAGCACAAAAATGAATTTGTTGAGAAGGCTTTAGAAGCTACCAACAATTCAAAATGTGAAAGCATAGACAGGGCACGCAAACTGATTGGTAGAATGCCTCAAAGAGAGTCATATGATGAAAATAAATGATCGTCGAATATGCACAAAATGAATTTGTTGAAAAGTCTCAGAGAAACACAGTTCAAAAATATAGAGTTATTGGTGACGCAACTAACTGTTTTAACAGAGACAAAATGGGTGAGAGATAGACAATCACAAAATATTCATATCTCAAAAATGACAAACTGGGTAAGGATGATTTTTGTATATGATTTAGAAAACTAGGTCATCCACTATATCTAAAATTTAGAGGAACCCAGTTTGAAAAACGAAAGTTATGGCTATTGCAACAGACTGCTAAAATAAAGATGAAATGGGTGAGAGGTAGACAGTCACAAAATATTCATATCTCCAAAATGACAAACTGGGTAAGGCTGATTTTTAAATATGATTTAGATATCTAGGCCGTGCACCATATATAAAAAAATTAGAGAAATCTAGTTCATAAAAATAAAGTTATGGCTAACACAATAGACTAGGTTCAAAAAATGTAGAAGATAATTCATAGAATATTTTACTAAATCTAATGCAACAATAAATTAGATTCATATCTTAGTCCATACCTAGCATATTGCTTTTATCACATCTTCACAAAATTTTCCATCTTGCATCCATTTTCCCCAAGTCTTTTCTTCTGGAAGCTATGGTTTATGGTGCCAAAAGAAAAATGAAAACTTCCTGAGAGAGAGAGATCCCCAAAACATAAAACACATTCTGCTATTTGAAATGCACGCTTCTTTCCCCCAATTATGTCTTGAGATTTCAAAATAAAGTTGAGCATGCATAACCACCCCCATAATTTCTTCCAGAAGATTCTCTTTAATTACTTTCTTACAATTTTCTATTTTTAACCAAACAATAATTTCTCTCTGATTTTTTTTATTTTAAAATTTGCTATTTATTTCATTTACAACCAAACAAAAATAGTTTCTTTCTACTTTTCTAAAATTAGTCTCTTACACAAAAGAAACAAGTATTTCTAAGATTCCCTCTTGAGGTACATAACTGCCACTTCTTTCAAGTGGCCAAAATGGAAAATTACTCAAGGCAATAATAATAAAGAAAGAATCTTTTTCAGACATAATAATACATATTTCCACACAACTATAATTTACATAAAACCATCTATATTTATTTATCAAAGTGCCCTCTTGACTTAATTATTTTATTTTAATGAAGCAATTAACCAAAACATCAATCAAACAATTCCAAACAAAATAACCCAAATGCCAAACAATACCTGACACTATGCACGATTGAAAAGCATGACCACAATGACAATGACTGACTATCATGCCCATACAGACAACACTGATTGGGTGTAAAATTGGATACTCATTCTTTTCAAGGATGATGGCTAACTAGGGGACCATATGTCATGTCCATTCAACAATTTTCATTAGGTTTAAGGCACGCTCAGACCTATCAATTCAGGTGGAGTCATTGCCTGGTACCTGCATCCTGCAGCAACCAAATAGTTGAACAAATAGACATATATATATATACATAATCGTATAGTCAAATACACCATGAAAGGGAATTGTAGTGTAGCAGGGAACTCACGCATGAGTAATGTGACACTATCCCTTTCACCATCACATCAAATACATAATCACAACATACATAGTAATCAGTTACTAAATGACTAAATAAGAAGCATCATTAGATAATCGCATGATACACATAATAAGATTAATCCACACAAAACATCACAACATAACATCCTACGATACAAAATTAGTCACATAAAAATCAATTCTAACATATGACAATCATAGTAAGATCAACATCATAATCACATGAATGTAAAACAATGTCAATGCATATAAATTATCAGTGTCATAACAAAGATTATCAATAAAACATAGTAACTGTCATATGAAACCACACATGAACATAATCAGGAATGTCATCAACATGAATGTAGCATCTACCAACATCATATAATGTACAACATCAACTATCTAACATACCCTAAATATTCTTATTATTTTACCTTCATCTTCATGCTCCTTAGCCAGACCATCTGCACATCCAAGATGAGAAATGGAGGGGCATTACATTGTTTGTGTACATCCCACAATCATAACATCTGGAATTATTTTGTGCTATCCTGTAATCATTATTTTTGTGCATCCTGTAATCATCTGTACATATCCTGCAATCATTCTTTTGGTGTTGGGGGTAGATATAATTACAGCATCTAATTTTTTTCCCCTATCGATTATGCTTGGCTGATGTCCATATCCTGTATCTTTCATCAATCTCCTTAACCATTCAAACCTCACCATACTTGCCCACTTCTGATTAGATGTTGTTTGTGCAATCAAAAGGGCAGAGTTGCTATAGATACTCCTAAGCCTATGTTCATATGTGATCTACAGTCAATAAGAAAGCACATTGATACTACCAGCACAAATTTCACAGGCATTTCAATGATAAAGGACGATTGCAAGAGAGATAAAATGATTATGCTTTGATGGATGATCTTACCAGTTTCAGATATCCCAAATGCTATGTTCATCCCTTAAATATCCTATCATGAGAATGCAATTTTGGTGAGAGTTAATGATAAAGATAGTTGAGTTTTGGTATATGCTTATAGCCATTGTCTCTGACCAAACTTCCCTACCGTTATGTTGTGTTATTTTTTTGGTGTTAGTGGATCTTAATGAAATTTGAGATTGGGAAATTTCTTTTAGCAATGAAGTTCTTGTTTTAGACTGTGAAGTGCATATCGACTTTACTCTTACCATTGTATTTGCTTCTTGGTCTTCCATTTTGAGTTTATCTTGCCTCCTCAGGCTGTTTTCTTTGAGAGCCGGCATGGGCTAGAAGGTCAGCGAAGCACACATAATGATCGTTGTAGTTGTAAAGCAATAAGGGTATCAAATGTGGTTGAAAAATGTATAGCTTCCAGCCAATAAATCTACCTGGCCACGTACCCCCCCAGCTGGACAAATCTAATGTAGTTGTAGAGTATAAAATGTGCAAACTATGTAGCCCAGGTTATATCATGCATTTTTGTCCCTGCATGGTAAATAATATATAATTCCACCACCGCCAATTTTGTAGAAAATAGAACATAGTTCTAAGAGTCCCAAAATCATTTCTAAGTAACCATAGTTTTCTTCTCAAGTTTAGTTAGCAATGCATTTTTATAATGTTGAAATAATGAAAGAACCATGTGGATTAAGTTAATGTTTGATGGAACACATCATCTGATTGTGATTATGGAGTTAAATAGAATGGTATGGAGGAAGAGTAGTTCTGTTATCTTGATATGAGGTGAATCTCAGTGTTTCAAAAATCAAATGACACAAGAGACTGGAACAACTAGAAAACTTCTACATGAAGATATTAAACACATGATCTGATCATGATTATGAAGTAAATAGAATGCAATGGAAGAATAGGACATTCACATTTCTGAATTTGATTTTGTATGAATTTATTAGTATCAATGTTTTGTATCACAAATATTTGTGATTTGTCATTAGGATGTAGAGAGGCTATTGGAACATTCTCTTGATGGATCACACTATCATTAGGATGTAAAGGAAGCTGGTTAAATAGAACTTCATATGAAGCTTCTTGATATTTGGAGATGGTCCCTATATGTGTTTTTGAGATGGTTTTTTTATGTGTCTTGAGATGGGGACACATTTTTGATACAGGAGACAAGGACTAGGAGTTAGGTGCGAATATCCAAGAAACTATGTGATATAGTAACCAACCAAGACAGTTTCATTCCTTGTACATTACAAAAGGAAAAAGATGTTACAAAAATTCACTGTGCAGTTTCTTCTTCAGATTGGCATGCCCAAACTCACTATAGGTAATACAAGCTCCAAGTTCCTAGGGAGCTTTAGGGAAGACTTCATGAAGTATTATAGTAATTAATTAAACTTTAGTAAGATAGACCATCCATAAGCAAATGATGAAATTGAAAGGGTAAATAAATAACGAAAGATATGTTGAGGTTCAATGTGGAATCAATACAATCATCCATTATGTTTCAAATGTTTTAAATAGTTAAGATAGATAATTCACATGATACTCAGCTGCTTTGGAATCATAAATTTACCAAGTCCCTTTAGGTTGAGCTTTAACCAATGATTTATAAACTACATATATGATAACAGCTATGCACGCATTTAACAGACTATAAAAGGCAAGGTAACTTAATGAAATGTGAGTAGAAATGAAATGGAAAATATTATTTACCATTGTTGATTTTGTGTGCAGACTTGTGGATAGAAAAACTAGTTTCTTCTTGTCTCGTGGCCTTAATGTCTGCAGCTGATTTTCTTTTAATAAATATTTCTACTCTTTCATTCTTTCCATAATTTAGAATAGCCTTACTTGATACCTCAAAGGATTTTTTTCTCCACTATTGAATAGTTGTCACTTAAATAGAATTCAATGCTATATAGTGTTTACACATTTGCATATATATAGAATTGGATTTCGCATAAACTAGAGAGAGATATGAATAATAAATATGTGTTATCATATATACAACTACCACCATCACTAAGATCACACAAAATCTGTGTTGCACAATCATTTAACCAACTTGCTATAAAAATTGTCAAAGTTGCTCTCACCCGTAGTTTTTAATTTGATATTTGTTTTTAGCTACCATTACATGATAGTTCTCGATGTTTATAGTTGTAGTAGGAATGCTTATAATGGTAGTATTATAAGCTATTTTAGTAATTCTATTTGAGAAATTATCAAACTACCTTTCTTATAATTTGCTTGTTGATGGACAATGTCATATCAACTTAAAAAGATTGAATATAAATTTGAGTCTAACTCTATCACGCGCTAAGAATATCGCTGATGTTATGCGTTGAAAAGATTAAATCTATGAAGATTTCTTTCTATTCTTATCACAGCCAAAAATCTTCTCTATACCCGCCTTGTGCCATAATTAAACATAGCTAAATAATATCCTAGATGATTTTGTTAGTAGTGGAACATGATATCATTTCTAGTCAAATTACATAGTTGATTATTAGCATAGCATAATATAAGGTTTTATTAGATTTCTTAATGTATGATAAAATTTAAACCTTCCTCTATTAAACAAATTGAATCAATATGTTTTAGGGAAGGAAATAACTAGTTGTAAGAGGGGTTTTCTTTTCATTCCTGAAAAGTCTAAGTAAACCATTATCCTATACTCTTAAATCCATGCAAGGTTTCAATATAAGATAGTGATGTTGGGATGTATTGATATCATATGTCAATCTAGCTTCAGTCATTCTCGATAATGATTGCATGAGATAACCAAGATAGAGATATAGTTTTTTTTTCTCTTAACGAGAATATATTGAGAAGATTAACTCATATTTAGTATCTCCTAAATTATCAATATTATAGGTCTTTTTATATGAAAGCCATTTTTATAATTGGATGGAAGTATATTCATTAGTTAATCATTATTTAAGTAAAAGGTTAGAGTTACTAATGTTTAAACATAAAATATGTGTAAGGGTGAACTATCGCATCTAAGCTTGATTGTTAACTAATTTTGCATGGAATTATTGAATTATTTACTTATAGTGATTATTGTGTATTGTTCAAATGACACATATGTCCTTGTCTAGATCTTATATATAATATTTCTCCAATGATAATCTTTATCACTTTTTTAACCTAATTGGGTAAAGATTAGTTAGTCAAGATTCATAATTAGTGCTTTATATCATATGTTGCAATTGAGGTGTTGTAATTTAATTATTGATGAAGGATCTTAGTGTGGTCTATTAGATGATGATGTGCATTTGAGAGTGAATGTTGATGTGATATTATTGTGTTATGGTGATTGCAAGTGTCTATGTCATTGGGAAAGTTAATTCCAGAGGCCAAGAGGGGTAGTTGTGAGTATGACTTGTGAATATGTAACCTTGCTAATGGTTGAATTTGTATTGGTTATATGTAATGTTGTCTCTCCTCTATTTATGAATTCATGTGGTTATGACGACTATGCAAGATGTATAATACCTTGCTCAGTGTACCTATTCATGTTGGTATGATACATGTGCAAGGTGGATAATGCCTTGCTCAGTGTACCTATTCATGTGGTTATGATTTGTATGCAAGAAGGTAAATGCCTTGCGTGGTATATGTGTACTTATCATTATGATGGTAATTTTATTGCTTGATGGATAGGGTCTTCTAGATGCAGTGAAGGGGGAGTGGATTTCAATGTGGGGCCAATGCCCAAAGTGGCTTGTCAGGATAACCCATTGAAAGTTGTAATCAAGTGATAACCTAATAATAAATTTAGGGGTTGGGTAGTTTTCACACTAATAAAGATAATTGGATGCCTCACCCATGCCTGTAGTGCTCATTCAGGCTAAGGATGGGATGAGAAGGCCATGGTTGGCAAATCAACTTCCTTGTCCTCACAAAAGGAATGCTGGTTCCTCATGTGTCACCCTATGGGGCCAACGTCTAGTGAGAGACTATTAGGATAACCATAGATGGGGACCAATGCCTAGTGAGAGACTATTAGGATAACCCATGGATGGGGGCTGACATCTAGCTAGAGACTATCAGGATAACCCATGTTAGAACCATGTGATGACACTCACCCCTACTGCAGCCTAACATTCCCTAGTTGAGATCTTCCCATTCGTGTGTGGTTGCCTCTATAAGCAATGTTTGAGTTACTTGTGATGTCCTTATTGACCTGTGCTATTGTTGTCATGTATAGTCCTTGCTCCTTATAGTCTACTATCTACCTAACTATTTGTTGTAGTGGGACCTTATGTTATCTCCTAACATGGGGGGTGGACCTCAAGGTTCCACATGGTCGAGTGGATGTGCTTATTCTCCATTGATTTTTCCCTTTCCATTGTTCATGTGCGAGGAGGATGTATCTGTTGTACCAGATTCCAGATCTTGTTCTAGTTATGGAGGTAGTGATTTATGCTCATGTACTAGCCTTGTGTATCAGTCAAATCATAATGTATGTATTCTAATGTATTCAGAAAGGTGAAAATGTAAATAATGTAATGATGTACTCATGTGTAAGGAGAAATTGTATATGTACTTTATCCTAATGATTGATTATCTGATGTTATGATGTATATGTTGATCCATTTAATGCAATAGATTTAGAATAAATTATTGTTATTAGTTAATGCACAATGTATGTTAGATCTTGTTGATAGTTTTGTTAGTAATGAAACCATGGAACCTTAGAGGACAAGTTGTTAGTTTATTGATATGTATTAGACATGTTAAATATTACTATGCTATCTTATTCATTTAAAAAAAAAGTCATGTTTGTATAGTATAATTGTGTTGTTCTCTTAAGTTCCTAGGCGGGCATTACATCTATCATGCATATATCCCACTTTAGGTTTGTACACCTCAAAAATAGGAAGCAATCCTTTTAAATGCAGATCCAATCTTTGGAGAAAGGTTAAACAATCAATCTTGTCATGTGGCTCTCCAAGATGTATAGTGTAGACCTGAGGTGAACTAAAATCAAGCAATGTTAATGGAGGGTACTTCACCCTAATCTATCTATCTAACACTTCTTTGAAAAGTGGGATGTCTATTTGGAAATTCTCTTCATGATATGATTGTTGTGATAGTCCTCTGAAGAATGAAGGGGTCTCATGAATGAAACCCTTATGTGTATCCATTGGAGTTGAATCTCTTGAATTTCAATTCATTTCAATATGTGTAACAAACCAACAAAACTGAAAGTTTACATCAAATTCTCAGTCCAACCCTCCTTCTAGCACCAATTTTGTTGATGGTGCTTTTAGCACACAAAAATGTAGATGAAATACAGGGTATTTCACCTCTCTTCATAAGGAATCTTATCCTAGATAAGACTTCCCCAAGGTTTATACACCTAGGTCTTAGCTTGTAGGAATGACTTTAGTGGATATGTTTCAGCTGTACCAACAAAGTGGACTTACATGCAATGCAAACAAACTTTGAGGCATTAGGGTTTGATTGTACATGACCTTGATCAGTTTTCTAATTTAACAATGCATAAACAAACTGATGTAAACTCAGATTGCTACAAGATATGTAATTTCAGCATACAGCGAGCAATCTGCTAACTTGTACTCATCAAGTATGAATTCTGTGACAACACTATAGAAGTTTATGAAACCTAATCTAATAGGATCTGATAAAGAAAATACAAAAGGAAAGGGAGAAAGAAGATGTTATGAGAAAATGTGGATATAATATCAATGATTACTAATAACCCAATAACTCAATAGAAATTACAATAATCAAGATTCAACATAAAGAAAATACCTTGCAAACCTTATTACTTCGCAACTTCCATTGTTCACCTAATCTCAAATGGATCTTTCGTTTGAATGAAGCCCTCAGAAGGTGCACTTCCTTGCTTTGTTCTTCTAGATGACAATAGAGAAATGACTATGATACTTCTTGTAATGAAGAGGATCTTCTATACAATAAAAATGGTGATCGTAAGCTATGGATATGGTTTTGGTGCCAAAGGCACGCTGTTAATTCTGCCTAGTAAGTTTACTAAAAGCTTGGATGATTGAAATGGAGGAAAAGGGGTTGTACTTATAGACTCGTGAGAGAGAAGACCAACGGTATAAAATGAACAAGAGGATCGATGGTTGAGAAGAATTGAGAGGATGTGCACAAATAGGGAGAGGACAAGTGTCCTATTCCTTCATGCAACATGGGAGTTAACATAAATGGATTGAAGAGTTAACTGAATTGATTGTCCAGTTAACATAATTGACTAACTAGTTAACTAATTTGATTTATGAGTTACCTAATTGGAACTGGAGGATAAATAAGACATGTGGGTGAGGGAACAAATAATTAAATATTAAAATATTTAATTAAGTGTGCACATGGATTAGCATGGATTAATTTTGGTGTTAATCCATTTTTAAGAGGAAATAGATAATCTAAATAAATGTTTTGATTTATTTAAATATAAAGGATGTTAAGTTTAGAAGAACTAATTAAATAATTGGACATTATTTAATTTAGAATGACTTTAGAATTTAGAAGAGGTAATTAAATAATTTCACATTATTTAATTTAGAGGAATTTTGGAAGAATTAATTAAATAATTTGGTATTATTTAATTTAGAAGAACTTGGAGGATTTTAATTAAATAATTTGAATTTATTTAATTTGGAGGAATATGAAGGATTTAATTAAATAAATTATTTTATTTTATTTTGTGGAGGAATGCGAATCAGATAAATAAATTGATTTGTTTATTTATTGATAGAGGAATTAAACTGAAATAAATATTAAGAATATTTATTTAGACATAGTCGTGTCATTTTTAGTTGTATACATTTTGCCCCTCTTTGATGCACTGTGGTTTATCACATTGTTTCAAAGAATAGGATTTCTTAATAATGATACATGCCCCAGTTTGCCCCTGGTATAGGTTTACGATGATAGGATGCCCTCTCGGGAGATTAGACGGGAAGGAAAGGTCGAGGGCATGAGACAGACAATCTCACAATGAAGAAGGTTGAATAGTTAGGTTAGGGTGAAGAAAATAGGTTACAGTTTGAGAAAATGGCGGAGAAAGGGCGTAGAGAGCAGTTGGGTCATCACACAGCTAGGTAGGTTGGCATGTCTATATATAGAAGCAGGGTCCACAATCCTAGTCATTTGCACACTTGTCATTTGGTGAGAGCTTCTAGGAGAGTTTACAGAGCGTAGGAGCTAGAGTAGTTAGCACAGTGATGGATCTTCCACATGAGGAGCACCAGTCTGAGAGGGTCTGATAGTTTGGATGGCCAATAGAGGCAGGACCCCTGGTACGTACTTCAAAAATTTTAGCCTAGGGTCAATTATTAGGGCAATAAATGCTAGCAAAAATTCCCTGAATGAATGCGCAGAACTATGTTTCAGCACATATGTTATGCGAAAGGATGCTTTTATCTTAGATCTATGCATCTATGTCATGATTCGGTGCATTTATCTATTCTGTACATTTGTTATCTGATTCTGCATATCTATTTAGAAGTGGCACATGCATGATGTCAGGCTACGCATATGTTTAATATGCACATACATTAGTTTCTTCTGCGTATTTGTTCTAGAGCTACGCATATGGTCAAAGAGTCAGCACATATGTCCTGAAGCAGCGCATTTGCTCTGAAAAGGCACATTTACCACTTGTAATGGTACATTTGCCTTAGGATAGTCAGTTACTTAGAGAAATTGACTCGATTGGCATCTTGATCGATGCGACAATCTACAAGCGATCTTTGAGATTGATAGAATCTAGACAAGAGATGATATGCTTGTTTTGATCAATTTCATATGCTAAGTAAGTGAGTTTGATAGTGTGAGCAGGTTTACTTTGATACAGTTATGGTTGATGCTTTGCTTTGCTGATTGCAGGAGGATATTTCAGATATGTTGATGTCATGGGACTAGTTTCCCTTGCCGATGTTGCGGCGATACATGCTTACAGAGATTGACTGGTTGGTGCTCAGTTCTATGGGTTTGGAGTACATTTGCTTCATGCCTGAGGTTTGTGAGAACCTTGATTTACTGACTACTATGGTGGAGCGCTTCCATAGTGAGGATGGGACGTTCCATCTTCCCACTAGTGAGATCACCATTACATTAGAGGATGTCTACCAGATGCTACACCTACCTATAGTAGGTGAGCTAGTGGAGGACGAGTCGCAGCATGACGCTAGACTAGAGGAGTGTCGGCGGGTCTTCGATGATCCCAGGCTTTAGGAGCTAGTGATCTCTTGGCAGGACATGCATGACTGTTATGACTACTTTCTAGCGATTGTGGCTGGGTTGATTAGGGGTGTTGTATGCCCCGATAGGTGATCTCATGGGTTCTCGATTGGTTGGGGTAGGACACTAGAGAGGATGGTGACTGAGGGCACCTGCTTTGCCTGGGGTATCTATGAGTTAGCTCATCTGTATCTTGACATGCATCAGGTAGTGTATCATGGAGGAGCCAACTTGTCGGTAGACATTTCATTGCTTTAGTTCTAGGCATGGTAGCATATTGCGGTTACATGGCCCATTTGTGTGTTTTCTAGATAGCCAGGAGAGCCCTACTCTTATGGATATGTAGGTGGAGTTTCCCACCACATGTTGGGGAAGCTAGAGTACTAGCGACATCAACTGGATAATGTGAATGGAGTGGTATGGCGAGCTTACATAGATTGTGAGGTCTAGGACAATGAGGATGATGAGCTCCCATATGTGTTTTAGATGCAGTAGCTGATTGGCAGGACACCACACATACTGGAACGACAGATAGTCAGTCAAGTTCTGAGGTAGTTCGGGAGGACTCAGGGTGAACCACAGGGGAAGGCCTTGTTTGTGAGGACCTATGTAGAGTGGCAGTGGTGGGGTCCTATGGCTTCCTATGAGGAGGCCAAGATAGACTTTTTGCAGATAACTTATCAGGCATGGCTGATGAGGTGAGAGGTTGTCGATGTAGGCATGACTTGATACTATGAGGATTGGTTCATAGCCCACCCATTCCCTAGATACTCAGGACCGGGAGAGTTAGCTCCTCACCTAGAGGAGGTGGAGTCAGAGGAGGAGGGTGATGGAGGTAGACAGAGGGGGAGGAGGAGGAGGAGGAGATGGCAGAGGCTGAGGAGATGAAGGAGATGGTGGAGGAGGGGGCCAAGGAGGGGATAATAGAGGAGATGGGAGGCCAAGGTAGTGATAGAGAGTGGGGCAAGGCCCCTCTCACTAGGGATTATAGTAGTAGGTGGCACAGTAATAGGTGCTACAATAGGCACAGGTTCCACCATAGCAGGTGGCTCCTCAGGTACAGGTTCAACAGGTGGCAGCCCCACAGGGACCGCAAGTTCATGTGCAGTTTGACCCACACCAGCAGGTATAGGGAGATGGAGTGAGCATGCTTTGAGGGTAGGTGAGATAGCTTACAGCACAGTTGAGAGTGGTATAGGCCTGAAGAGATGGAGATGCAGGAGTTATTTTTGGCATCACCACAGAGCAAGATGCTACCTTGGCTAGGCTATAGGGATTGACAGGGAAGAGAGATGCAGCACTAGCTAGGGTGCAGGCCTTGACAATAGAGAGGGATGTGGTGATAGATGCCTTAGGTACAGATGTAGCCACAACTTTTTTAGTTGCACAGGTGACATAGGCCTAGGCCCAAGTTACACAAGTGTCAGGAAAGCTAGCCAGAGCTCAAGCACAGACCTAGTATTACAGAGGTTTGTATCATGGGGCGGTGCCGACTGACCAGAGGGCACCTAGTTACAGGAGCCAGTCAGTGGCCTCACAGAGGGCAGGTGGATCATGCTCAGGAGCATCAATGATGGGCCCACAGTAGTTTGGGTCAGGCTGCAGTGGAGGAGGAGGAGGGGACAGTACTGGGAGTAGTGCCCTGCGACAGCAGGGGTAGCTACATTTTGGATAGATTTTACACTTGTACATACGTGTTTTGATGGCTCATTGATAGCCTACTATATGTATATATCACTTGTATTTTGCATGGCGACCGAGACATGCCTCATTATCATTTTGTATGTATACACCATTTTGTGATTAGACTGATGGATGATATATTGATATTGTACACTTGGACACTTTTATTGTTTATATGATGATGCAGCTTATGATTGACCTACATGTATGTTTCTTATGTTATGATTCATGTATGCATTTTACTTGTTATGTTTATATACGATGCACATGTTTATGACATTTTAGATGCAGTTATTATGGCCTATATGTATGATGTTTATGCGATGATTCTGAATGCAGTTTTTTTGTTATGTTTTTGATATTTTTTGATGGGATATTATGTATGTATTTATGCAAGGATGACACAACGTAGATGGATGATTTAAATGCACCTATATGTATGCATCTATATGCTCACATTCTATGATAATCTAATGTAGACATTATGATTATAGCTATGTTTTTTATGTTTTCTGATTAAATGCAAAGATATGGTGACTTATGTAGCTATATGTATGCAAATGAATTAATCAAGTAAATGACTATTTCACTTAATGCAAGATGATAACAAACTAATGACTTAATGCACTTATCTAAATGCACATGATCTAATCAATTAATGACTATCTCACTTAATGCAAAATGATTACAAATGGATGACTTAATGCACTTACATGAATGCTAATGAACTAATCAAATAATGACTATTTCACTTAATGCAAAATGATTTACATGTTTTTTATATGTCCAAGTGTATGCAATCAAAGTAGAAAAGACTCAATAGGAGACACAAAGAGAGACAGAAAGAGAACTGTGACAGAAGAATGACTCGACAGAAGGACTCACAAGATTTTTTAAACACTGACACTGCGAACCGAACCTTTATTGGTGGATGGTATACAAAATGTAAATGGATGTATTTATGGATACAGATATATGCCATCTTGATATTGCAAGTATTTTGAAGTGCTTGTTTCATCATTGGGCAATTTTTGGTATTTTTGTGTTTTAAAATGTTGTAAGAAAATACAAGCATCTAGGTATAATTAAAATGAGATGACCTGAGTAATACAAGCATCTAGTCAAAATTGAATCTAGATGACCTGAGTATTTATTGCATTTCAATAGACAAGGATTACCCCTTTTCATGTTTAGAGCTCTGAAGTCCACGATGATCTTTTGTCGATCATGTTGTTAGACAAAAGTTGTTACATTACTAAAGATTGATCCACAAACAACAGACAAAGAAAATGATTATACCCCCATCATAGCATCTCTAGTTTTTGACATCCTCGAGTAGCATAGAAAGACATAGTAACAAAAATCAAGACTCGGTAACTTAACCTACTCACAAAACATTCTTGCATTAGATGTGTCTTCTTGCCATAATTGAGAGAAAATCATTTGGATCGTTTAGGTACTTTGTTTGTTTTACCTTGAGAGAAAATCCTTTGGATCATTTAGGTACTTTGTCTGTTTTGCCTTGGAATAGGTTCATGTCTTACATCAAGATTTATCTTTGGAAGCATTCTTTGTTGTGCATGCATGTCTAGTGAAAGGTATCACAATCCTTATTGGTGTCCTCTAAGAACATGTGGCATTCAAGAATCCAATTACGTAACCAGGTTGAGGACTTGCCCCCAGTCTGATAAAAGATCAACTTATTATGGATGAACTGACAAATAGATATGAAGAAATGGGCCCTAAGGGACTGACCTAGTGCCTTGGGGGCAAATTGATAGATGGCCTTGCCTACGTGACGACATAGAGGCAACGTAGTTCAAAGTGATGGACTTTTGTGAACCTAGGACCTAGGCGATGGGAATTGGTGTGGATGCAGATGGATTAGTCAATGGGTGAAAAAGGTATGGAATGGATGGGTAGCCTTGAGGGTGCATCGATACAAGATGGCCTTGCCTACATTCTAGCTCAGAGGTGATGTAGTTTGACAAATAGTACTAATGGATTGGGGTCGTAGATGATTTGCTATTTTTGGGATTTTCTAGATTTGCTAATGTTTCGATGTTTGTGGGATTTTTTGGATGGCAATTTGGATAGATTAAATGCTAAATACCAATGACAAGGGAACACCATAGAAAGGTAAATGGATGGCTGATAATGGATAATGGATGGGTAGGTAGAAGGAAATAAGGATGTGATCTCCAAGGACTACATCACATAGGAATAAATCAGGCATTGACATGACAAAGCTTATGATGATGGAGGATGAGAGGATTGGATTGTTTTGAAAAATACAAGGTATATCAAGAGGTTTTCCAAAGCATGTTTTGCCCCCATATCTCTATCAAGATCAAAAGAGGAATGGAGGCTGAATGGACTCAATATGATAGGTATATGCAGGATACAGATGTAGGAGGGTATGGTAAGATAGGATGGAAAAGGATAGGGTCGATGAGACAATGTGCTCCCAAGGGTAAATGACATAGAAGATCAACCTACACATGATGCCTATTTCCCAGGTTTTCATCATGGTACTTATCCAAGGTGCCTATTCGCTAGGTTTTCACTGTTGGACGAAGGGATTTCTCTTTACTTTTTCATGACTTTTTTTTCTTTTTTTTTGACTTTTTGAATGGGATAGGTGGATATGGATGAAAGGGACTCAAGTGTATAGTGCCATGAAGGTGATAGTCCTGCTAGATGGATGATGTTGCATGGACCATGTCAAGTGTTGCTCACAGATGTTGGTAGGGGATTGCCTGAAAGTGAGATGGAGAAGGTAGACAACATATTATGGAAGGTGTGATAGTGGATTATGATGCAGATTATGTAAGACTTATGCAAGGATGGAGGGAAGGCTTATACAAAAGCATGAACCATAGGAATAGGATGGGGAAGATATGTAGGATAATAGTGGAAGGAAGGAGATGGAGGTATATGGAAGTGTCATGGGATGGAAGGGAACCATGACAAACTATTTCACATACCATGATAAACATTTAAGCTTATGATGGGAAGGTGGGGTAGGAAGAAATGAAGATTTTTGCTTGGTGGATGAGTGATTTAGGCATTTAGGGACCCACATAGACTGAGTATTTTTCTAATTTTTTATTGTCATGTGGGATGGAAGAATTGGAGACTTTTGGATGGAATGGGATTTTTTGATGGATAAGGAGAAAGTGGATGGTTGGAATGCCTCATTGAACTTGATGGCTTTTTGCTTAGGTACCCAAATCATTTTGTTTGTAGACTTTACCTGTGAAGGTATGGGCTTGGGTATATGCAGATTTTGTGCAGCTTCTAAGGTAATTACTTGTTGCTTGGGGACCCACACCTTTTTTAGTTTGGCTTTGAGGTGTGTGGGTGTATGCAACTTTTGAGATGGGTTTTTCTTTGATTCTTTGGATTGATTTCCTAAGGTATTAGGACCCTAAGGATTTTTGACTTTATGAAAGGATGCATCCCAATGTTTATTTTTGAATCCCATAGGTTTGGTGGAATGAGTGGGAGCTTCATGTTTAGACAATATGTGCATTCGTCGGTCATGACTCAAAATGTGAGGGAATGTGTAGATGGATGAATTTGGCATTGGGAGAAGTGGAAGCAAAGTGGATGGAGGGATAGTAGGAGTTGGAAGGAGTGGAGGTAATGTGCATGGAGGGATGGTAGGTGTTGGAAGTAGCAGAGGTAGATTTGATGGTGGAAGGTGTATGGTCACATGCTTTTGGGTGTATATGATAAGGGGGGTGGAATGGCGAAATATGTTTTGGGTATATGATAGGATTTGTGATGGAAAGTGGTGGACTTAGGAGGAATGGAGGAAGTACCAACATCTTTGGATTGTTCACCTTGGGGTATGTATCTAAGGCCATACGAGCGAGGAGGGACATTGACATGGACGGGCTCCAAAATACCTTGTTCATGAAGGCCTAAGCCTTTACCTTGATAGTTAATTTTTTGGAGTATGAGGTGGACAATGGGATTATGGGTGATTTGGGCATTAGATGCAAGCTCATTATTTGATGGGGAAGGTGAAGTGGTAGATAACAGTTGTTGTTTTCCTAAGGAAGAACATTCATGCATGAAGATGGTATGACCAAGGGGATAGGATAATGGATCCACAACATGGTCGGTAATGGATGGTGGAGGATCATTAGGATCTTGATTATCATTATGCTCACTAAGATCCAAGTTATTGGTTTGATCATCTATGTACACTTGGGAGGCAAGTGTCTCATCAAGGAAAGTGTGTGTTGTTGGGTCATAGATAGGATTAAGCATGATGGGATCAATGTGTTTGTGTATAAGTTTTTCATCAACGATAATATCTTGATCATATAAAAGATATAGGCTATGGGTGGGTTGGATTTGGATTTCTTTCTCATGTATGGGTATAGGATCAAGTCGCTCCTGGATAGCTTCTTCATAGGTAATATCTTGATCATGGAAAAGATAAATGTTATGGATGGGTTGGATGGGGGTGCTTTGATCTTGATTTAGATAAAGGGTTAATGTTTCCACATGCTCTAGAGTGTACTCTTGACATAACTCATGATTTTCTTGAATTGAAGTGGAGGAATGTGAATCAGATAAATAAATTGATTTGTTTATTTATTGATAGAGGAATTAAACTAAAATAAATATTAAGAATATTTATTTATATAGAGTCATGTCATTTTTAGGTGTATACAGAAGGGACAGAGATCCTATAGACAATTGTAGAAATGATCAACAAAAACATAGATAGATTCCCAACAATAAATAAATCTTTGCTTAACTAGGCAGCCCACAATGCTACTGAGATTGTGCAATCTTCTAAGGAAACACAAGGGTTTTCAAACTATGGAGGATTCATCCAACACCCAATTCCTAGTGTAGTTCAATAAACTCACACAATCAAACTCAGCTCATAAACATATGCCTAGATTAACCATGCACAATGACATACAATCAACAAGCCATCAATGGTATGGACAGGAAATCCATCAAATAAGTAAATAATTAACCACAAATGCAACTGAATAACTACTTGGAAAGATGAAGAGAAACCCTGAGAACCATATCCAATCGACAAAATGAACTCATATGGAAGAGGCCAATGAAAGTTTGTTTACATTGATTCAAAAAAATGGCAGAGTTTCAACAATCATTTCTTCAGTGCTTCCCTATGTTTTATAATGAGAGAGGTTGCCTTTATATAGAGAAGCAACCATACCGAGTTTTTCAATTGACAGTGAGGATTAAACCAACACCAATGGTCTAGATTACATGGCATTAAATGAGATACAATAGTTTGTTACATTTTTGGATTTGTATTTGTGCTTTAGGAAAAAGATAAAATACATCTTGCAAATACATTAAATCTAGACAAAATGGATACCCATTTGGTTGTACATGATAAAGAGCTAATTTTCAAGGCAAAAGGAAGTCAAAAGGAAGTAATATGACATGTGAAAATTTGAGCTGATGTGGCTTGACGGGATTCTAAGTGTTGATTGGATCAAGAGGAGTATGTGGCACATTTTTGGTGAAAGAATGTCCAACTAGACGCTTGTTGGACTATTATTGCATGACTGGATGACTAGGATAGCTATGCACATGTCTTGGATACTAGATCTGCAAGAACAACAGTGATGTAGGCATGATCTTAAGTGTCTTCTAGCTCTTGGGGCTTATCTTCATCATCTGGGACATCATACTAACTTCCTCTTGCAGGTATGGTAGTGGTTTGGTGGATATAATGATGATTCTACATTTCTAGGTTAGCATTGTATCTCTGTGTGTTTATCCTTCCAAGATAGATCCAGCTAGCTCCTTTGTCCTCTCAGCTTCTCAAACCTACAATTAACAATGTCAAGAATCAATTTCATCTTAACAAATCATTTTCCATCAAGACAAATCAAAATATATCCATTTGTAGCCTTGGATTCATCTAGAACAACTGAAATTCAATGTTCCTTCCTTATGACTGTCTTTAGAAATCCAGTGGTTTTCAGATGAATTTCTAAGTTTTTCACCATTTTCAAGTGCCCATTTGGCCTATATAGTGATTTGGGAGGTTTTTGTGGCCATTTGGATCCATTTGGAGGCTTTTATTTCACATTTTTAGACACGTTTTTTGCAAAAAGCAAGATTTTTGGGGGTCACTGGATATTCATGTATAGTGACATTAATTGATGCTAAACATGCCAAAAATCCACATAAACCTAATAAAAATGCTGATCATGATGTAGTAGATTGATATGCAATTCAAATCCATCAATAAAATCCAAGCTTGCACCTTCAAAAAATGAGTTTTTTAGCCCAAAATGTCAAAAACTGGGGTTTTTGGTTATGATGGGATATATCCTCTGAAGTCCATTTTTAGTGTTGGCTTTCTTTATACCTCTGATGGGGATTTCATGTGTCACTAGATTTGCATTGATTTTGGTCATGACTGGATATGTCTAGTGAGGCTTGGTTTTAGTGGAAACCCTCCAGCGGGAATTTTTTGGTCAACCAGATGGCAGGGTTTTTGGGCGCCACCAGACATGTGCAGTGAAGGCACTATTTAGCGTAGATCCTATGATGCTAAATTTTAGTGCTAAGCGCTTCTAATACTCTCAGCATGGGTTTAATGTGACATAGGATGGCGGAGATTTTGACGCTCACCAGATATGTTCAGTGAAGGTAAGTTTTAGCACCGATCTAGTGATGAAGACTTTTAGCGCTAGCCTATGAATGTCTTAGTTTTGTAGGGCTTCAAGGGTTGATAGGATTAGTTTAGGTTTTAGCCTTCATAAGATATGTCCAGTGAAGGTGAATTTTAGTGCCAGTCAGGTGATAGCATTTTTTAGCACTAAGTGGAGAAAGAGGGTTCAGCACTGATATCCAGTGACACATGATATCAACGCAATATGCAGTTGGGGTGATTTTTTCTACCAGATCTTGAAATACCCTGGCTGATAGTATATTTGAAAATATATTTAAGTATCAGTTGAGATAATTTTGAAATATACTGTAAGGATGTTTGAGGTAGTTCCCAGTTCCATGGGATTTAATATGTAGATTCTAGATTTTTGAGGATCCACCTAACAAGGTGTCATTGTACCTCATCATTTAATCTGTTTTCAGATGTTAATAATCTAGGGGTTGTGTCCTCAACTGTCTACAACTAGGGATTCTACAGTTACCAGTTTTCCTAGCTAATCTTAACAACTTCTACTAATTTGAAAAGATTAATCTGCCTACTTACCAAATGAATTGAAGGAATGCTGAAAATAGAATTAAACAAGAAATTTACTCAAAGAAATCTTAAAAACAATAACATGCATCTATCAATCAAAATTAGTAAATATTTTTCATAGCAAAATCTAAAGTAATAAAATAGTGGTACTAGCCTTCTGCCGTGGTGGTGAGAGTGGGCCCTGTTGGCAAGAGACACTATATGGATTCATGATTGTTGTCATTGATGGCAACAAAGTTCATCCCACACATCTGCAGGACATGGTGTGTCTCTACCGGAAGTCAGAATGAAGATTGTTGAGGTCCGGTAAACAAGAATAGAGCTTGTGGCAAGGTCCGACAGACAGGTCTAGATCTCTTAGAGGAAGTATCTTGGTGAAGTGCAGATTTGGGAAAGTCAAGAGGACTACCTTGAGTAGTAGATTCCAAGGACTTAGCCTCCAGTGATGGACAAGGAAAAAGATATGAATAGTTGAGTACCGGATTCCTGAGTGACAGTGTGAATAGAGGAAGAACTGACTGACAGAACATCAGACTACTTTCTAGATGTGTTACTGATGATGGTAAAGGTTATGAAGGCATGAATCATGTTTGGCAGACATGATTAATGATTTCTACAAGCATATACTTGATCCGCATTACTTGATGTGCAAGGATTCAACCGACAGAACAGAGTTTGTGAGAAGATTGACTATTCTGGGTGCCGACTAGAAAGATAATGAAATCACTTGTGCGGATATATATAGGATGGATTTAGTTGTGAGAAGTGGTGTGGTGACATGTGATGTGAATAAAAGCAGAGCAGAGCAGAAGTAGTAAGGAAGGTCCAGTATGTGAAAGGAAAGTAGCATAAGAGAAGAGGAAAGATGAAGTGCAGCAGATCAGTATACTGAGCCTAACCGGAACTAAACTCCAGCATATGTGGATGCCTCCAATCAGTTCAAGTATTGTATAACACTCTTTTGTAGATAGTGCGTCTCTTGTAGGCAGTGTGCCTCCTTGTGAGCAGTGTGCTCGGGCAGTGAGCCCTAATTGGCAAGTGCCATTTTTGTATTTCCTTATTCTTCTAACAGAGAATAATCTTTTGGTTAATCACCCCGTGGTTTTCTCCCTTAACAAGGTTTCCACGTCAAAAATACTATGTCATGTGTTTTTCCATTTCATGGTAATGTTTGCTTGTTTGAATTAATGCTGCATTAATTAATAAGAAAGTTCAGAAAGAAGAAATAATTAGGATAACTGATTCACCCCCCCTCTCAGTTATCAACAATTGGTATCAGAGCTAATTTCCTCCTAACAGAGCCTAACAGCTTGAGGAAGATCTGGGATTTCAAATGGATGCATATGGTTTAAGGGAGCAACTCAAGACTGCCCTTGATGATCTTGAACAGTCAAACTCTGAAGTCAATGAATTAAAAGAACGACTCAAACAGGCTGATGATCTCATGAGAGAACTAAAAGACAAATTAAGTCTCTCTATGAAAAAAAGAAAGGAGTTGCTTCAGTAATTAGCAAGACAAGGTGAAGCAAATAATGCAAATGAAGAGCTGAAAGAAAAAACTGAGTTGTGTGAAAAGTTATCAAAAGAAATCATTATGGTAAGACATGAAATGGAATTAGGAGTCATGAAGTTTACCCAAGAAGTTGAAGAGAAAAGAAAAACTGAAGATAATCTAAGACAATCTCTCAAGGAGAAATTAGAAGATTGCCACCAGATGAATAGAATTATCAGACATCTTGAATCTGATCTTGAAGATGCTAAAGATAATGAATAAAAACTTGAGGATCAAATTGTCTCTCTAAAAAGGGATCTTCAAACAGCAAATGAGTATAAAGAGAAATTCAAGATAAGTTCAGCTCAACTTGAAGTTCTTCTTGGAAGTCAAAAGAAGGTAGATGACAAGTGTGGTTTGGGATATGAGAAAGGAGAAAGCTCTGGATCTGGTCAGAAGAATTTTGGATCAGAAAATCCAAGGATCAGGCCTAGAAGACCTCCAGTAAGAAAACCTAATGCTCAAAGATATCCATCCTTCAATGGATACTGCCATAACTACAATCACTTTGGTCACAAAGCTAATCAGTGTAGAAAGAGAATGAATCAGACTAATTCATCGTTCTCCGGATAGTGTTTTAACTGCAAAAGGTATGGTCACAAGTCTCATGAATGTAAAAATATGCAAATGAATAAATCATTCAATGGTAGATGCTTTGCATGCAATAGAGTAGGTCATATGGCTAATCAATGTAGATCAAGAAGATATCAATCAAATATGCAAAGAAATGTTGTTTGCCAAATCTGTAATAGGTCTGGTCATAATGCAAAAGTTTGCAGAAGCAAGAATCAGGACAAAAGAGGTCTAGTATATCATAATCAGAATCAAGATAAGGGTAAACAAAAGATGAATGTGGATGAAGTTAAAAATGAGATGAGCAAGATTTGGGTGAAGAAAAGCACTAAGAATGTAGAGGTTGGATCCGCACCAGACTCTGGTGCTGATATTCCTTCCGGAGTCTGAAAAGTGAGCTCTGGCTCAGGGGGAGACACAAAGAAAACCTTGTTCCCCCAGCCAGTCAATTGGTGCCAGAACTGGCACAAGAAGAGTTGCGGATTGAAGGAGTCATAAGGCATATATTCAAACAAACTGTGGTTAAGATTTGGAAGATCCGCAAGATGTTTAAAGATCAGGGTTGATCCAATTCTTCAAATCACCCGAACAAGGCAAACTGGAATAATGTAGGTCAAGCATTTATTGCAATCTGATATTAGGGCTTGTGGAGCAATATAAGGGTTTTTCATTAATCACTCATTCATTCTGCACTCAAGAAGAAACGAAAAGCGGAGCTCTGTAATGAAATTCCTCAAGTTCATCGAAGATCACTTGCAGAAGTCATCACTTCCAAAGATCAATCCAACCAACTCTGTGAAACTGATAGGCGCAAAAGGTATTTTCCGTTTTCAAATATCTCACTGCAAATCTCTTGATAATGGGTACTCCGAATATTGTAAAGATTTCTGATAGACCTCGCCCTACATTTAAGAAACATCCATACAAATCCTTGGAGGTAGACCCCCTAGGTGCATTTTCTAGCGTTCCACATGGTGTTTTGCACACCAAAGATATTAGGGTTTATATACATGCAAATGTTGAAAAGTTTGGGGAATTCAAACTAAGAGATATCTATCACAAACAACTGTTAGATGATTCATTTGAGCTCAAACCCCAATACATAGGCCTCCAGAACAAGCACTTTGCACAATACATACATTTCCCCTATTTTACAGAGGATGAATGGTTAGGTACATTTTGAGAAGAATACATGACAATTTCATGTGGTTAAATGGACCATTCAAGATCACTAAAGATGCCATTAGGGTAGTTACCAGACTACACTCATCCGGTGGGATTCCTGTTCTTAAATCTATAAAGAACCAAACTGTGAGTGAGGCTACCAGATCTAAGTTTGACAAAAGAGCAATGACAGTAGATGACATCACTGATCTGGATGTCAAGTTCACTTTTATGATCATTGGATATAAGATATATCATTCTAGCAGAGAGAATTTTGTACCTAGAACTGCCATCTACACAGCTTATGAAATGTTGAGAAAGGATGCAGACTATGATCTTTGTCAGCTTCTCCTGAACCAACTCTTGGAGAATCTGTAGAAAATCAAGAAAGACAAAAAGAATTCATTCAAGTATGGTGGATTAATATTGTGCTTATTCTTCTACTTTATGAATGAGCTTCCTGGATCTAGTGGCTGGGTGTGGGAGAGTGATAGGCCAGTAGCTATCCAAATCAGAGATTATTTGCATGGACTTGGTGACAACAAAGCACAAAATACAACTCTGTGGGGATACTTCAAGAACTTTCAAAACATGATGCAAGCAAGAGAAAGGATTCCCTAGTCTGTTTTATGGTAGAAACTGATCAGTGCCTAATGGAGGCAGTAGAACCAAGGACAGTCTGGATCATGCCCATGGGGTATGAAGTTGATGAATAGATTGTGGAGCTGCATGTTCAACACATGCTAAGCCAGCCTAAAGATCCAAAGGCAAAGAGGTTTGGAACCTTTGAGGAGCTGAGTGTAAAAATTCATGTGGAACTCAGAGAACTAGAGATGAAAAGAAAGGTGAGAAAAGAAGTAGAACATATTTTTCAAGGTCTTGGCATCTCAAAGGAGGCACTTGATGCCAATCGAGAAAAGAGACAAAAAGCTGAGGAAGAGAAGAAAGAGGCAAAAAAGGGAAGCAAGAAAAGTGCTCCGATAGAAACTTCAACCCGGACCAGATCATGAAAAAGATCTGCACCTGTCACAGCCAAAAGCTCAAAACTAGAAGTCCAGGCATTCGGCAAAAGAGAGAAAAGATCCAAGACAAAAGCCACAAGGGCTTATGCAAGTCAAAGAGATGAAGAGGAAACTGAATCAGATGAGGGGGTAAAGGAAATAAAGAAGTAGAAGAAGAAAGGATCCGGTAAACCCTCCATAGGCCAAGACAAGGAAGAAATGGTAGAGGAATTTGTTGAAAAGCCCACCCTGTCTCTAAAAAGTGTAATCAAATCAGTCACTATGGATGGAAATCTTCAACCAATGGCTGAATTCTATGATGATTATAATGAGGCCTGACCAAAAGATCCTGCAGGAAGCTACAATTAGGTATCTAAACATATACAATAAGGCTTTCATTGAGATTATATCTCTAATTCCTAAAAGCCTAGAAAAGGAGTTAGAAATAAGAAAGAACAATGCCATGGCAAAAGACATTGAGATTCGGGAACAGATAGCTATTCAGCTATATCCTTCAATTGATCCCAAGACAATGAACATGGTATTCAAAGACTACAAGGATGAATTCAGAAGCAAAGCAAGGATGAATCAGCTTATGCTTGGTGAGACTGACAAGGTAGCCAAGGACACTGAAGAGATTCTCTAGAAAACCTTCAAAAGATTTAATCTTCCTATCATAGAGGACTTGGGTACTGACCCCTCCACCACAAATGTTGTAGAAGAAACTCTTGAGAAAATGTCAGAAGAGGTGGGCCCCAAACAGACTAACATTTCTCCTTTGGTTTCCCCTATAGTCTCTAGATCTAAAGGAGAAGAAAAATCATAGGAGAAAGAAGCAGAGGTAAAAGAAAAAAGAAGATGACAGTACAAAGACCTCAGCAGAAAAGACCACAACTGCTAGTGATGAGAATGTAGGAGGAAAGAAAACTCCAAAGGACAGCTCCAAGGTTGCAGAAGAGAAGAAACACCTGTCTTTGGCAAGAGACACTGCACAAACTCTTCAAGAATTCTTGACAAAAGCCACTATAGAAATTGATGAACCGGACCTACTAAAAAGACCATTAGATTTTGACTCTTTGTCACTGGTGCAAACAATGAAAATAGCCTCATTTGCAAATGAGAAAGTAAAAAAGAAACTACTAAAATCTCACATGGAAGACTGTGAGCTTATGGAGGTAGCATCCGGAGTGCTAGAAAAGATCATGCCATCTTTTCAGAAGGATCCCACAGCCTCCTCTTCCAGTAATCTCAAAACCTTAGTTAGCAGTGTTAGTACACATTTTGATTCTCTAGAAAAATCAGCTGAAGAAAAGGTCCGGAAGGAGTTTTTGGATAAAAGGTTCTCCGAGGTATAGGGTTTGATCATTAATGATAGGAGAAACATGAACATTGGGATAAAGAGCTTAGAAAATGCTCTTAAGGATGGCGGTGAAATATACAAATTTTGTATCTCCTAGTCTAAGGTAACAGTGGAGATTGAGAAGAAAATAAAAGAGCAAGAGGACAAACTACTAAGCTTGTCTCAAAGTTTTGATCCTCTTTCATCCTCCATAATAAATCAAGAATGTCAGACTATTGCAATCACAAATGCAATAAAGAATTTTGAGAAGGAAAGAAAGAACATAATTAACCGGATGAGTGAACTTAGAAGGATTATTATCCCTAAGTTAGAGGCTATGCATGAGGCCATAAGTGAAGCTCAAATCATAGCCCAGACAAATGATCCAACAGATCTAAAAAGGGATGATGCATTTGCATTCTTGTTGAGTGGGCATATCTCAATTTTGGATAGGATGAAGCTGAGTTGGGTGACAGAAGTTGTACAGTTGAAGAACACTTTTTCAGACATACTTAAGTATATGTAAGTACAACTTGTATATATCTACTTATGCGGCTAAATATAGTTAAATTTTTGAAAATTTTGGTATATGGACCCTACCCTTTGCCATTGATGTCAAAGGGGGAGTGAGGAGCAGTGAAAAATGAGGAATCCAACTAAGGGGGAGCTCCAAAAAATGTATATAAAGACAGAGCATCAGCCAAGGGGGAGCATAGTGTAAACACTTAGTCATTTTTCACTAAGTGTTGCCCTCAATGCCAAAGGGGGAGATTGTTGGCAAGAGACACTATATGGATTCATGATTGTTGTCATTGATGGCAACAAAGTTCATCCCACACATCCGCAGGACATGGTGTGTCTCTACTGGAAGTCAGAATGAAGATTGTTGAGGTCCGGTAAACAAGAACAGAGCTTGTGGCAAGGTTCGACAGACAGGTCTGGATCTCTCAGAGGAAGTATCTTGGTGAAGTACGGATTTGGGAAAGTCAAGAGGACTACCTTGAGTAATAGATTCCAAGGACTTAGCCTTCGGTGATGGACAAGGAAAAAGATATGAATAGTTGAGTACCGGATTCCTGAGTGATAGTGTGAACAGAGGAAGAACTAATTGACAGAACATTAGACTACTTTCTGGATGTGTTACTGATGGTGGTAAAGGTTATGAAGGCATGAATCATGTTTGGCCGACATGATTAATGATTTCTACAAGCATATACTTTATCTACATTACTTGATGTGCAAGGATTCAGCCGACACAATAGAGTTTGTGAGAAGATTGACTATTCTGGGTGCCAACTAGAAAGATAATGAAATCACTTATGCAGATATATATAGGATGGATTTAGTTGTGAGAAGTGGTGTGGTGACATGTGATATGTGAATAAAAGCAGAGCAGAGCAGAAGCAGTAAGGAAGGTCTAGTATGTGAAAGGAAAGCAGCATAAGAGAAGAGGAAAGATGAAGTGCAGCAGATCAATATACTGAGCCTAACCAGAACTAAACTCCAGCATATGTGGATGCCTCCAATCAGTTCAAGTATTGTATAACACTCTTTCATAGATAGTGTGTCTCTTGTAGGTAGTGTGCCTCGTTGTGAGCAGTGTGCTTGGGCAGTGAGCCCTAATTGGCAAGTGCCATTTTTGTATTTCCTTATTTTTCTAATAGAGAATAATCTTTGGGTTAATCACCCTGTGGTTTTCTCCCTTAACAGGGTTTCCACATCAAAAATACTATGTCATGTGTTTTTCCATTTCATGGTAATGTTTGCTTGTTTGAATTAATGCTACATTAATTAATAAGAAAGTTCAGAAAGAAGAAATAATTAGGATAACTAATTCACCCCCCCCTCTCAGTTATCAATAGGCCCTTGCTCCACACCCTTGGGGCTGAAGGCTACAGTAGGGAATCAACACAAAAGAATATCACAACTAAATTTAATCCAATTCCATATGCTTTGCATTCATGAAAAATATTCATATCATAGAACTAAGATTATTGAGAATCAGAATAAGTTAATCATTGTGTATTTCTTCTACTGTCTCTACAAGTATATATGAAAATTAGTGATGACATATCACTTATCTTATCTACCAGCTCTTCTATGAGATGACATCCATCTCTTTATTATACTAACTATCTAACTATGGAAAATAATCATGCAATAAAAGTAGACTGAGTGGAATAGAAGTCCACTCAGAATTCTAAGTTTGAGTCTTAATACATTTGGGCAGCGAGGCCTTAAAAATATGGATATTGAATCAGTTCCATCCGTAACTCACGCAAAAATTTTGAAAAGATAAAAACTCCAGTAGTTTAACTAAAGATGACCCTTCACCACTTAGGTGATGATTTGAGTGAAATGAGGGGTATTATGATTACTGCTAAGAGTGCCTGATTGACAGCTTATGCTAGAAATATGCCCTACTCTCAAAAGGAACTGGAGACAACTGTCCCTATTTGTAGTTCTGAAGATATGTCTATAGCTCCAGAGATGTCTGTAGCTTCCTTTGTTCAGCTCCAGAGAGGCTTTTCTCTTTCCTCCAAAACTTCTGGTGTTGTGGTATTCCTATATTGTCTTCAGAGATGCATAAAATTGTTGTTCATGGCATCTACACCTATTGATTCAAAAAGAGAGAAGTTTCTGTATTTTTCCTTCAATTCCATGCACATTAGTCACTCAATCAGAAATTATGATCTTAAGCAATCTATCTCAACTAATCATTAACTAGAACAATCTTGCTAGCTTATTTGGCTGTAGACATTAGGAAAGATGGAATCAGTAAGGAGAAAAAGAGAGGTAAAAAGATGTTTTCTGTGGGTGCAACTTGGCACTCATCATCCCCCCATACCTAATGTTTGGCAAGTCCTTGTGCTTCTCACAATCTAGATTTATTTTGGTGAAGTAGCTTGTCAATCAAGCTATAATCCTATGCATAGGTGGTCCAAGTTGTGTGATTGGTATTACCATTGCCTCTGTATTCATCAACCTACTTCAACCAATCCTGCAATTTCTCATCTTTTATCTGCTCAGCCTAGACAGGGAGTGGTTCAATTATTAGAGGGGGCCTAAACCATCCACCTATCTATTCCTGCTTATGGTTATTCATTAGTTTGGCTATCAACTTTGCTTTTCTCATAAATAGTCTTAAGTTTGCAGGGGTGACCACCTCTCTCATTTTCTGCTCTAGGGTCAAAATATTCCATCTTTTCTTTGCTATGGCTAGTACTAAATTTTCTGAAATGATCATGAATAGACCAAAATCGATGGAGCACTCTTGCAAACTTTTTAGGTATAATGGAAAAATTTTGTTCTTATTCTCAAGATGATAGATAAGGGACCTAAATTAAATCTTAAAAGCATTTGGATTGGGACATTCCTTCTTGATGAAGAAATCTATTTTTAAATCTTTCTTGAGATGATCTTCCATCCTTTCATTCCATATCTGATGATTCCTCATTAGGGACATAAATGCTTTAAGCTGGCATTCCCCCACAAAATGATTAAGAATGAAAGTTATATCATCAACACAGAACCCATGTAGGTATAATTCACATAGAAAAATCTTTTCCTCATCATTACTCCTTCTATATGCTGTCATTAATCCTTCTGCTGTCTCTATATCCTCAACCGGGTCAGACAAGACTAAAGAGAATTTCCTCTGCAGTACTCTTTCTTTTAATAACATAGAATAGCTAGCACTTGAAGGCCTACAGGATTGAATTTCTAAAGAAAGGGGGGCCATTTCAATGATTTTACCTTCCAGAGTTGTTATTCTTTTTGTTTTGGTAGTGACTGCCCTTTGTAATTGCAACATAGACTTGGAAGCCTCATATTATCTACACTTCTTCTCCTAATGGAATAGGGATTCAGGAATGTCAATGGGGATTGGACCCACATATGCATCTATTTGGATTTCCTATTCATTGGTTGCCCTTAGGCCAGCCAATTCTTGAACATATTCATCATGGTCATCCAATTTGTTGTTGGCCCAAGTTAACTGTCTATCCTGGCTCTGTATTTTCTCAATCAATGCTGCTATTATTGTGAGGCTATTGTCTCTAGCCATGGTGAGCTCAGAAACACTCTGTGCTGCTACTCTCTCTTTTTCTTCCAATAGTTTGGCTGCCTCAATTTTTTGTGCCTCCAACTTTACTTCTTTCTCAATTTTCTGGGCCTCTAACTCTGCTTCTTTCTCTTGGATGATCTTGTTTTTTCTTTGGAGTTCTGTTTGTAGATTTTCAATGACTTGTTTTTGCTCCATTTCTACCTCTATTCTGACCTTCTTGAGGTCAATAATAATCAGATTCTTCCCCTAGAGTAGTCTCTTTAGGTTTTCAATTTCTTCTAACAATGTCTGTTCTTTTGGAATTTCAACATCCTCTTAATCAAAGGGATGAGAGAAGGTTTCTGTTTCTACTTCTGCTTCCTTGTTGTTTGCTGATCATTAGGGTTTTCCATGGTCATCTGCCCTGCACTATTAATTGTACTCATTTGCCTTGTTTCCTCTTTGAATAGCTATGGAGGAGGTTGAAGGCTTAGTTTCCTCTTCTTGGTGAGTAGGAGAACTCTCACCTCCTAGCTGTGCCATCTCTAGTTCTCTGTCCTAGGAATTCTACTCAAGAAAGTTTTTCCATAATTCTTCCCCATTGGCCTAAGTTAGGAAGTGGTGTTTGACTAATAGAAAAATGAGGCCATGATGTTTCATGGGACCATTATTTTGCTGATATCTTTCTGCAGTTGCCCTGATGGTAGAATACAGGAAATTAGGAATGCTTATGCTAAACTCAGGGTGTGCATTCCCATGCCTTAGAAAAATCAGCATTTTCATGATTGGTCCTAAAACTAGAGAGAATTGACCATCACAAGTAAAATATTTCATTAGCCAGGTGGCAACAGATTGCCAAGGGTTTGGAAGGGTGGACCTAAGAATTCCTTTTACTTCATTTTTATTTGAATACAGTTGAATTGCAGGTTCACCTTGAATAGAGAAATTCTTAATTAAATCAGTGTATAAGGTTTTCAAGTGATAAAACCTCTCACCTTGTTTAGGAAGTCCAGAAATGTGGTTGATAGTGGTTGAGGAGAAATTGATTCAGACTCCTCTGACAGCTATTGGATTGCCCCTTAGATTTCTAAGGAATTCATCCATGACATTCTCCTGAAACCCTTCAAATTTTTCTAGAAAGTTCAGCCATCCTACAGTTCTTAGAATGTTTGATGCATCTTCATCTTGTAGAAGACCAGTAGTACTTTCTGGTTCAGACTTCTTCTTTACCCCCATTGCCAAATTGGTTCCACCTTTTGTGCTTAATTCCTCACCCTCCTCAATCTATAGTTTATCCTTTCCTCTTAACTGTGTAGTCTTCAAAGGACTGTTCAATTTGCTCTATTCTTCAAGGTACTTCGGAGGTTGGAATGAGGATTGTGATGTTTCTTAGCTTAGGCTTATGGAAGATTTGCAAATTAGTTAGAGTACCTTGGCAGTCATAAATGCGACAGAGTGATAGGACACTCCAGAGGCAAGGTGGCAGTACAGTATAGATGGCAGCTTGTGTGAATTTAGGAAAGAAAATGATGGTAGGAGGACATGTCATAGTGACGACACCCAAAAATAGAAAGACAAGACAGTTGCTATTAATGATTAATTAAAGATAGAATTACCTAGATTATTTTTAATGATGAGGGTGATGTACACGACAGAGATGCTACGTCATGTTATGAGATTACATGTGTCATGGCACATGGGCAGCTTTTGGTGGCTTGAGATGATGCCCACTACTCCATTGGTACGTGATTTGCAATCATTGCACTGAGTGGTTTGAGAATCCACGTTCTTTGGGTGACATCAGTGTCATCTTGAATACCCCTACAAATGATATGTGTGCTAATTTAATTTATTCTTGTGATAAAGTAGAGGATGAGTCATGATGACCTCATCATGTGATGTGTCCACTTTATTGCCTGAAGAGGTGGGTCCTCTCCCTTATTATTGAATTGACTTCTTTATTGATAGAGCGCCGGAGGTGCTCCTAGTTTGGGAAGTGCCAGAGGTGCTCCTAGTTTGGGAAGCACCAGAGGTACATTTGACTAACTCCCAACACGTGATCACCTCTATAGCTTGATTGTTTTCAACTATCCTGAAGAAGGGAACCACCATTTGCTGGTTTTCAACTCCCTTGGTCGAGAAAGACAGCCATTTACTGGTTTTCCATCTTTCTCTATTTTTTTAGAAGGCAGCCATTTGCTGGTTTTCAACCTTCCTTATTTTTTTCTCTTTCTCTTTTTTTTTAATCCAACACTGTGACAGAGGAGGTATCCCCTGTATCAAAACACAAATCATTAAGAAACTCCTCTTTAGTAGATGGTCTTTTATAGAGTCTGATTCGGTGACCATTTACAAAGAATGTGTTTGTGCTTCCATCAATAGGTTCCAATAATACAGTTCCATTTTCAAAAACTTTCTTGATTTAATAAGGACCCATCCAATGAGTTTGTAATTTCCCCTTAAACTCTTTGAATTTAGAATCATAAAGAATAACCCAATCACCTTGTTGAAATGTCCTCCTTTTTATGTGTTGGTCATGCCATTGCTTCCTCTGATACTAAACTAGTTCTATTTGCTGAATGGCCTCTGTCTAAATTTCATCCAACTCATTAAGCTAAAGAATTCTATTTTGTTGAGCTATAGACAATGGTAGACCAATGTCCAATACAGTTTTAAGTGTCTGGAGTTCAAATTCTATAGACAAAATAGACTTTTTCCCATAAACCAATTCATATGGTGAGAACTTTATTGTGGACTTCCAAGAGGTATTGTAAGCCCAAACTGCTTCATGTAATCTGCTAGCCCAATCTTTTCTATTCATTGCTACTGTCCTTATCAGAATATTTTCAAGTTCCCTATTAGTTACTTCTACCTGCCCATTCGCTTGAGTATGGTAAGGTGAAGATTTTCTGTGTTTGACTTGATATAAATCTGTGAATGCTTTGATTACATGTGAAGTAAACTGAGGTCCTCTATCTGAAACTATTGATCTTGGGGCTCCAAACCTTAAGAAAATCTTATTATTAAGGAAATCAACAACTTTTTCTTCTCTTACAAATTGCAATGCTTGAACCTCAACCCACCTGGTAACATAATCTGTGCATACTAGAATGTACTCCTTGCCTAATGATGGTGGAGAAATTGGTCCCACAAAGTCTAGACCCCACTGCTCAAATGGTTCCATAATGACTTGAGGATGTAGTAACATCTACTGGGTAAAGGTTGGTTGTCCCATCCTTTGGCACTAGTCACAGTGCTGCACATACTTCTTTGTATCTTTATGAAGAGAGGCCCAGTAGTAACCAGTTCCAAGGATCTTGTGGACTGTCCGGTGGAAGGAGTAATGGCCACCAGATGGTTCATCATGACATGCTCTCAACACATCAAAAATCTCATCAGCTTTTAAACACCTGCGTAGAATGAAATCAAGACCACATTTAAATAGTAAACCATTCAACCATTTGTAAGATAAACTTTCTTTAATTAAATGTTTTCTTTGTTTTGAGGTAAAATGAGATGGATACAAGCCTGTAGCTAAAAGATTAGCTATGTCAACAAACCAAGGTGCAGTAGAGGAGATAGCAAAAAGATGTTCATCTGGGAACTTGTCCTCCACTGGTTTGTTTTCTCCTCCTGTATGCAATCTTGACAGAAAATCAGCAACCAAATTATACTTTCCTAGATTATCAACTATGGTAATATCAAATTCCTGCAATAGCAATAACCACCTGATGATCCTTGCACTCACTACTGGTTTATTCATTAGGTACTTGATGGCTGCATGATCAGTGTGTACAAATATCTTATATCTAGTGATATAATGCCTAAATTTGTTTATAGCATAGATGACTGCCAAGAATTCTTTTTCAGTTGTGGTGTAATTTCTTTTTGCAGAGGTAAGGTTTTTGCTGATGTAATAAATGGCATGCATACTTTCTCCTTCCTCCTTTTGTCCTAAAATTGCCCCAATGGACTCATTTGAAGCATCAGTCTGTATGTGAAATGGCAAAGCCCAATTAGGTCCTCTTAAAATTGGTGTGACAGTAAGCTTCTCTTTCAAGGTTTTAACTGTTGATTGACATTCTTATGTCCATAGAAATTATGTGTCTTTGTTAAGCAGGGTAAACAGGGGGCAGCTATTCTGCTGAAATTTTCTATGAACCTCCTATAGTAGCCTACATGACTCAGAAAACTTCTAACATCTATCTGATTTTTGGGTGAAGGCAACTATGTGATCACTTCTATCTTATTTTCATCCACTTTGATTCCCTTTGATGAAATGTGGTGTCCCAAAACAATTCCTTCCTCCACCATCATAAAGCAGTTTTCATGGCTAAGGGACAATTGATTTTTCTCATAGCATTTCAGTACTTTCTCAAGGTTTGTGAGACCTTCTTTAAAATTATCCCCACACATAGTAAAGTCATCCATATAGACCTCCATGCATTCATTAGCTAGTTCAGCAAAAATAGCTAAAACAAGTCTCTGAAATGTAGTTGGGGCATTGCATAGTCCAAACGGAAGAACTTTGTAAGCAAAAGTTCCCCAAGAGTATGTGAAGGTGGTTTTGTCCTGGTCTTCAAGTGCTACTTGAATTTGATTATACCCACTGAATCCATCCAGAAAAGAAAAATACTTTCTCCTAGCAAGGTTGTCTAGAACTTAGTCAATGAATGGTAAGGGACAGTAGTCTTTTTTTGTGGCCTTGTTGAGTTCTCTATAATCAATACACACCCTCCATTTCTCATTCTTCTTAGGCACTATAACAAGGGGTGAGACCCATTGGCTATTTGAGATTGGATATATAAACCCTACTTGAAGTAATTTTTCTTTTTTAGTTTTGACAATGTCCTTTAAAGCAGGATTCAATCTTCTCTAGGGCTGTCTGACAGGTTTAATATCCTCAGTGTATATATGATGGGTACAGATCTCAAGAGGTATGCCTTTCATATCTTGGTATTCCCAAGCAAAAGATGCTGAATGGGAAATCAGAAGTTGGATAAGTTTTTCTTCCTGATTTGGTGTTAACTGAGTATTGATATTAAGTGTTTTCCCTGGTAAAATCGTGACTTGTTTTGTGATTTGATCCATAGATGTGGTTAATCTGTACATTAGAGTCATGGTATTGAGAGGACAAGAATGTGGAAGCAACATATGGAAAGTGGCTAAGTCTCTGTAAAAGGTTTCCCCACAAGGAATGATGTTGGCGAGGGTATAATGAGAAGAAGTAAGAAGTTCTCTTGTAGAGTCTTGGGTGAGTTCCATCACATCCTTATTGATTAAGATGTGAGTGATGTCTTCTATTGTATCATAGTATATTTCTTCTTCTAATTCTCCTAGATGTTCCTTGATGGTTACCATAGCTAGTAAGGTACTGTTGTCATTGTTCTCTGGTTCATCCACCCATACTCTTCCTGTATAATGTATTGATGGTTTAGCTGGAGGGTACAAAGATATTTTCTTCAAATCTATCCCATTAGAAATGACCATATCTCCAGTTTGACAATCAATAGATGCTGCTGTTGTAGCCAGCCATGGTCTTCCTAAAATTAGTGGATAAGCACTTCTCTAGTTTCTAGGTTCTAATATCGGGAAGTCCACTGTAAATTCCCATGAATCTATCATAACTGGTACATCAATGATTACTCCTTTTGGAATAGCTACTGACTGGTCAACAAGTTGAAGAATTGTAGTTGTGGATTGGATACCTGATAGAGCTAATTTGTTCATTGTGTGAATTGTCATCACATTAATTCCTGCTCCCAGATCAACTAGAACATTTGAAATTTCTACCCCTGATATGAAAACAATTATGACAGGATTTCTAGGGTCTCCATATTTTGGGAGGAGAATTTCTCCCATAAATAGATCTACTACTTTTCCTTCCACCTATATTGTGGAGAGAAAGTTTTTCTTCCTGCCCTACATTTTGATACAATATTATTTAATGAACTAATTTAGTTCTGGTACATCTCTGATTTCCTAGAGGAGAGGAATTTTGATGTTTAGTTGCTTGATCTCTTATAAAAGTTCTGATTCTAGGTTGGTTTGGATTTGTTTTTGTAACATCTTTTTCTAGGGAACATACTGTTTAAGCCGTTCTGGGTATGGTGCTAGTTTTCCCATCTTCGGAGCATCTTGGGAGCTCTTGTTAGAATTGTGTTTAGGAATGTTCTCCAGAGTCGGTCTTTTAGGAGAAACTCCAGAGTTGTCCAAGGATGATTCTCCTAGCACTTTTTCGTTAGTAATCTCCTCCGAGGGTTGAGTGGATGGATTTTCAATTTCCTAATCATTGGTTACTTCAACTATAGTTGGAGGAGATGGTCTTGGGAATGCTTTCCTAGAGCACAGTTGGAGATTATTTGAATATATAGAATTAATTCTAGCCAAATTTTCTTGCTCTGTCATGTAAACAACTACTCCCTGTTTATTCTGTGGGTTTGGTATAGGCTGAGCTGGTAAAGGTGCTTGGCTAACTGGTTCATTTTGTGATTGACCTTGTGTGTTGGAGGGTCCATTAGTAAAGCTTGTTGTTGAGCTTGGAAATGTCTAGGTTGTCCCTGGTATTGTTAATTATATCCATGCTGATAACCCCATTAAGGTTGCATGTTTTGTGATCCAAATTGTGGTGGCCACTGTTGATTTCCCCAAGGCTGGTTTTGCCAATTTTGGTTTTGCCAATGTTGACTTGGCCAATCCTGTTGTCCCCAAGGAGGATTATTTTGAGGCCCATGCCAAGTTGGATTCCACTGATTATTTCCCCAATTAGAAGGACCCCTATAAGAAGGCTAGTTTGGATACTGATTATAAGGGAAATTCCCAACTCATTTTTGTCCCACATAGTTCAATTCCTCTTCTATTACATCATTCTTCTTCCTTAATCTTTTCAAGGTTGGAAGTTGACTACATTGACTGGTAGGATGTTCCCTATCATAGATCTGACAAATCTCTGATTTGTCTGAAGGGCATTCTCTCAACAGATGTTTGTTTCTACACCTAGGACAATAGATGGAGAGTGGTTCAGTTGCTCTGTTTTGATCAATTGTTCTATTTTTTACTTGAATTCCATCTAATGTGGTATTTAATTGGACTAGAATATCTGTTTTTAGATTTGCAATCTCTTCCATCAACTATCCTATTTCATTTTTCCCTTTAAAAGTTTTGGATGACCTCACTCCATCTTGGGTTCTAGAATAGTTCCTGTAGAGTTCTTCTATAGCAGGTATTTCCATTTTGTTGATATTCCCTTTTCCCATTAGATCCAGTGCCTATTTTGATTCTTTATCCAATCCTTTTACAAACAGGGTTCTGGCCAAGGAGTGATCTATTGGGTTGCCATACCTTCTCAAGGCAAAATTAAACCTATCCACATAGTCCTCTAAGGTCTCTTCCTTCCCCTACCTAATTTTAAACAATTCTTCATTTTTATTACTAGATCTATAGTAATCTTGGTATTTTTCTAAAAACTCTATTTCAATCTAATCCCAAGAATGGATAGAATTTTGGGGTAAACCCATAAACCATCTCATCACAGAATCTTTCAGGGTTGAAGGGAAAAGTTTGAGTTTCTGGTTATCTGATCCATAATCATAAGTTTGGTAGACTACTTTGAATTCAAACAAAAACTAATCTAGATCCTCAGAAGAAAGTCCTCTAAAATTTGGCAGGTGTGTTGGTGAGATATTTTTCATAGGAGCATTGTCTCCAGCAGCCAAAACAATAAGATATGAGAAGGTTCTTGGAGCCTGATTTTCCTCTTCCTCATGATTATCATTTTCCATGTTTAGTACTGGTTCTTCTCCCTGAGGTTCTAGGAAATTAGGTTCTATTAAAGGATCTGCCTGGAACTTTTGTTGTAATTCCTAGATATAATTGGTAAGTGGAAGATTTGGAGGATCTGAGGGATTATTGTTCTGAGGTGCAGCTTCCAAAGTAGGCTCTAGGTTTCTCTCTTCAACAAGATCTTATGACACCCCACTGCTTTCCCCTATGGCTTATTGTTGGAGTCTCTGCTTGATATATCTTCCTTTTAAATCTCTAGCTCTAACCATACAGATCTATCCTAAAAATTGTTTTAACTAAGTTTCCCTAATTAACACAAGATTTCCTCGGCAACGGTGCCAAAAATGACAAGGTATCATTGAACCTCATCATTTAATCTATTTTCATATGTCAATAATCCAGGGGCTATGTCCTTGGCTATTTGCAACTAGGAATTCTACAATAACTAGTTTTCCTAGCTAATCTTAACAGCTTCTACTAATTTGAAAAGATTAATCTGCCTACTTACTAAATGAATTTAAGGAATGCTGAAAATGGAATTAAACATGAAATTTACTCAAAGCAATCTTAAAAATAGTAACATGCATCTATCTATCAAAATCAGTAAATTCTTTTCATAGCAAAATCTGAAGTAATAAAACAGTGGTAGTAGCCTTCTGCCTTGGTGGTGAGAGTGGGCCCTTGCTCCACACCCTTGGGGCTGAAGGCTACAGTAGGGAATCAACACAAAAGAAGATCACAACTAAATTTAATCCAATTCCATACGCTTTGCATTCACGAAAAATATTGATATCACATAATTGAGATTACTGAGAATCAAAACAAGTCAATCATTGTATATTTCTTCTGTTGTTTCTACATGTATATATGAAAATGAGTGATGACATATCACTTATCTTATCTACTAGTTCTTCTATGAGATGACATCCATCTCTTTATTATACTAACTGTCTAACTATGGAAAATAATCATGCAATAAAAGTAGACTGAGTGGAACATAAGTCCACTCAGAATTCTAAGTTTGAGTCTTAATACATTTGGGTAGCGAGGCCCTGAAAATATGGATATTGAATTAGTTCCATCTGTAACTCATGTAAAAACTTTGAAAAGATAAAAACTCCAGCAGTTTAACTAAAGATGACCCTTCACCACTTAGGTGATGATTTGAATGAAATGAGGGGTATTATAATTACTGTTGAGAGTGCTTGATTGACAGCTTATGTTGGAAATATGCCCTACTCTCAGGAGGCACTGGAGACAACTGTCCCTGTCTGTAGCTCCGGAGATATGTCTGTAGCTCTGGAGATGTCTATAGCTCCAGAGATTTCTATAGCTTCCTTTGTTCAGCTCCGGAGAGTCTTTTCTCTTTCCTCCAAAACTTCTGGTATTGTGGTATTGTCTCCAGAGATCATTGAAGACTATCTCCAGAGATGCACAAAATTGTTGTTCCTGGCATCTACACCTGTTGATTCAAAAAGAGAGAAGTTTCTGCATTTTTCCATCAATTCCATGCACATTAGTCACTCAATCAGAAATTATGATCTTAAATAATCTATCTCAATTAATCATTAACTAGAACGATCTTGCTAGCTTATTTGGGTGCAGACATTAGGAAAGATGGAATCAGGAAGGAGAAAAAGAGAGGTAAAAAGATGTATTCCATGGGTGCAACTTGGCACTCATCACCACCAGATTTCAAAATTAATTTTTTAAGGTTTTAGGACATCAAACTTAGCAAATTTTAGGGTTTCAAGACTATTTATCAGGATGAAGGCATATGGACCCCTTAGTGAAATGTTGTAAAATTTGACATGATTTTGTAATTCTAAGGCATGGAAACTAGGAATTTCAACATGATAGACCCTGCAGTAGCAGTTTTAAGGACTATATCTAGTGACAGGATTTTAGCACCCAATTTCAGCACAAAAGACAACAAATGTCTATTTCTTAAACACAAACCCAACCAAGACTCCTCCAAATAAATCATGAAAGGCATCAAACTATTGGAAGTATGTGCCTAATCGGTGTTGTCATTGATGTCAACATATCAGTGTGGTCATTAGTGTCAATTGTGCTCTTGACTTTGATGCTTGCTTGGTTTCCTATGTATTCTGTAGGTGATCTTGATATTGAGTTTCCAAGTGCTTTTGAGAAAATTTGCTCCTCTGGTGGAAACAGTGTAGAAGAGAGTATATTTGCTTACAACAGAGCAATCAAATAGTTTGCTCTACATTTCCTATAGAATGAATATCTCTGCCTATGGATTGGAAGTTGTTTAGAGGCATGTTTGAATATGCTATGTTCCAAGCTTGAGCCTCTGGTATGAATATTTGAGAGAGTTATGTTCACCAGAGTAAAAACTACATTTTCTATGCATTTAGTGGTGACAGGGAGAAAGTATTTTGCTCTGCATTCCTCTACATTAAAGTTCCATAGTCTACGGTTCTAGAGTTAAGTCTGAAATGATGATAAGTGCCTTCAACTCCAATGATTCATGATTTGGTCATTCACAAGCGACCTTTTCTTTGTGACAGTAGATGGCAGTGTTGTTTATGTGCTCCTGTTTGAAAAATCTTCTTAACAGAGTGGTTAGAGATGGTGCAGTTGTCCCTGGTGATTACAATGTGCTTGTGGAGGTCTCCTAACCATGTTCCTACCTTTGGATTGGTCCACAAAGAGAAATTTGGATCATAGATAAAGACTTCTCTTAGAAGACTTAGTGTTAACACCAGTCTTGGCTGACTTGGTTGTTTTCACTTCTTGTAGAGTTACATCAAATATTGTGGAAGCATTTTGTGGTGTGGAAGATTGCATTTGAGTCCCAGCTAAGGTATAACATGATCCTCATGCATCTTTCCCTTAGCTAATTTTTTTTAGGTCAAGACCTATTTCTATGTATGTTTGTAAATACCGACCTTGATGTACATTCCAAGGTTGATGAAGTGTATAAAAACATGTAATGAAATTACAAAAAAGATGTCTAGGTGTGAAAATGTGAAGATAAGTAAAAAGTTGTAAGAAGAGTAGAGCAGAGGAGTTATACTATGCTTCAATAGAACTAAACCTAGGCATGGATTAGATGCTATCAAATCAGTTCACCAACCTTTGGCAATGAGTCGATCTTGGCAGTGAGCCCTAATTTTTGTAGTGAGCATTTTGGGCAGTGAGCCTCTATTTTTTGATATTGATATAACATATTTATCCTTGTGGGCTAACACCCACCATGGTTTTTCCCTTATAGGGTTTTCCACGTAAAAAATCTGGTGTCTCATATGTTGATTATCTTGTTGTGTTGAAGTTTCTTGTTTCATGCTTTCATGATTAATCTAATTAATAGTAATCAAGTGTTTGATGTGTTAATGCTCATAAGTGGTTAAAGTTTTGGAGACAACTGATTCACCCCTCCTCTTAGTTGTCTGGTGCATTTCAACAATTGGTATTAGAGAAAGGTTTCTTGGAAGAAAGCCTAACATCTTGAAGAAGATCCAGGATGTCTTATTACAAGAAGGAAGCTCCATAGTTTGATGGAACAAATTATGCTCTCTGGAAGGTGTAAATGAAAATCCATCTCCTTTGTCTTGGCTATAGAGTCTAGCAAGTGACAGAGACAAAGTATACCATGCCTCAGAATGGTCTAACAACAGAAGATGAAATCAAAGAATATGAGTTAAACATAAGAGCGAGAGATTCTTTGTTAAGTGATTTATCGAACACCGAGTTGGTAAAGGTCATGGATCTAGAAACTGCTCATGAAGTTTGGGATAAGCTAAAAAATCTATATGAAGGAGATGCATCTATGAAAAGTGCCAAATTGCAGGGTCTGAAAGTGAAATATGAGGGTTTAAAAATGAGTGAAGATGAGAACATAACAAACTTCATGCAAAAGGTTGATGAACTTGTGAATGGAATAAAAGGTATGGGAGCAACTGTTGATGAGAAGGAAGTTGTGATGAAAATTCTTAGGTCATTACCGAAGTCCTACAGTCACAAGGTAGCTACAATTGAAGAAGTAATGACTGTACAAGATGTCACTAAGGATCAATTGCTAGGAAAGCTTATAGCTTTTGAGATGAGAGAGTTTGGTGATGCTCTAATGAAGGTTGAAACTACTTTCAAAGCTAGTATTTTAGAGAAGATCTCCAGAACTAAAAAGTACAAAGTGGAGCCTATTAATGACCTTGATGAAATTGAAGCAAATTTTGTTAATAGACTACAAAGAGGTGCCAGTAAGTTCAAAGGCAAATTACCTTTCAGATGTTTTACATGTGGTAAAGTAGATCACTATGCCTCTAGGTGTCCAGAGAGAATTGAAAGGAATAGAAAGAAATTTGAAAATAGACCTAAAGTTCAAATAAATGCTATTATGTTAGAGATCTAGATGATGAAGGTGTGATAGATGATGAATCTGATGATGCTAGTACTAGTGCAAATGAGTGCTTGTTTATTGCAATTAAAGAACCTGTGTCTACTAATCCTACTAGCTGTGTGAAGGAAGAAAAACCAGTGGAAGAAAGTGCTTTGGCTATTCAAGTTGAAAAAAGATAAGGATGAATGGGTTATTGATAGTGGATGCTCACATCACATGACTGGTGACAAAATTAAGTTTGTAAGTTTAGAAAAGCATGATGGTGGACTGGTTAGGTTTGGAGATGATACAGTTGGTAAGATTTATGGAAGAGGATCTATTTCTTTTGATGGGAAGCACAATACTGATGATCTTATGTATGTGAAGGGTTTAAAGCACAATCTTTTGAGTGTTGGTCAGATGTGTGACAAAGGTTATGATCTGAGATTCAAGGACAATGGATGCAAGATCGTGGAAAGCTTTGGAACAGTGATTGCTAATGGTAAGAAGACTAAAGGTAATGTTTATCATTTGAAAGGAACTAGTGACTACTATTTGTTGGCTCAGACTGATGAGAGTTGGCTATGGCATAGAAGAATGTGTCATATCAATTTTGACAATTTGGTGAAGATGAGCTCTGCACAAGCTATTAGAGATCTACCCAAGCATGTGGAGCCTACTAATACCATTTGCAAGGAATGTCAATTTGGAAAACAAACAAGAACAAGTTTCAAAAGAAAAGAACAATTCTCTACTGGATTGCTGGAGTTGGTACATATAGATCTTTGTGGCCCCACAAGAATAAGAAGTCTGCAAGGAGATAGGTACTTTATGTTACTTATAGATGACTATTCTAGAATGACTTAGGTAACTTTTGTCATGCCCACATTTGCCATGTGGTCATGACATGAAAACCACATGCAATGCCTACATTTGTCATGTGGTCATGACACAAAAAATAAAAAAAATTCACTCGACCCTAAAACCCCCTCACACACAATATGCATGCTCGGTGGCACATGTACATAACATGGTTGTATTTGCAACACATGTTAGGCACGTCACACAAAGACGAAAAAGTCACACATGGCACAGGGTGATGCAAACTCCTTTCGCCAACCCTACGCTAATGATAGCTACCAAGGGGCATGCATCGCAGAAGCGTCACTAAGAGAGGTGGTCTCCATCAAGGAACCATCCCTAGGGTTTCTCGAGTGAAGGTGACACACGGTTCCGACCTAAGTCGAAACCTAACTTAAGAAATTAAACTATCAAAATTAATAAAAGTAAAATGTGGAAAATAAACATGCTATAAATCTATTTTAACTTTTAAAAACCAACCAAGATAATAGTTAAAGTCTAAAGCCTTTATAAAAACATCTATCTACACAAATTTAAAATGAGAAGCTTAACAACTAAGTAAATTAATTAATAACTAATGCTCGAGACAAAATGACAAAAAGACCATACAGACTACAAGAGGAGACAACTACGAAACCTTGCAAGGGAGGAGCATACAAAGGGAATCCAAATAGATAGCATCGAAAAATTACCCATGAATCAACATGCTAACTAACCCAAAGTATGAGATCAATTCAAATAAAGGTAATATACAATAGTTCAAAATAACATACATGTCAGATATGAGAAATATCACATAGAATGATGTGCCCATTTGACACCAACATCGAGAGGGGCTAAAAGCAATAATGGGAAACTCAACAATAATGTGGGAACATTACAATCCAAATCATAAACATAGTCATAAACATAGTATAAGATATCATTACAACAATTAACAAAGGACACCAACATCTACATTTAACCATTTCCATCAAAATAAACTATGCTAAAGCAAGATAAATTCCTTTCTAAACAAGGTTCATTTTCTAACCAAATGAACTCATAATACAATTACATGATAGAGGCTACTTCCCAAACATGAAAGGATCACACTCCATTAATTAAATTACATAAATGATAATATTACAACATTAATAAATCACCTCCAAAGTGCTCCAATAGGCATGAGATACAACATGATCACAAAGTAAACAATACACCAGGATCTCTTCCAACTCCAAAGAGATCTTCTTGTAGGACCAATGGGGAAATGTTAACCACCACCCTACCATATTGCCATCATCGAGTGCAATAGATGTCTATGCTACTCTAGGCAAACCCCAGAGCTACGGAGAAGAAGATCATGACAACACCTCTATCAAGCCATCTCACACAAATAAGGGTTTCAACAAGACTCCAAGGTAATTCACACAAGGTTGAACATGGGTTCCACACACACCCAAAACAACACCATGGGGATAAAATAACTAGTAGAATTCAATGCACACCCACACATGAGTATACACATCTCACAATCCAATGCATGATTCACCTAGGGTCACTCATGACCCAACCAAGCAATAGAAAGAAAAGAGATTAACAAAAGAGCATCAATACTTTTAAATTCATACACATCCTTCTTTAATACATCATCACTAACATGTACCATTTCAATGCAGTGGAGAAGAGAAGGGAAACTACTTCAAATCCATAATACAATTCATTCAATAAGGCATACTAAACATCATTTTCTCAAAATGGAAATAACACACAAAACAAGGTATAACATCGTCACGTTAATAACCATACATATAATCATCAAGATCAAACAATGATGCAAGGGTATTATGGCCTTCTCCAGGCAACCCATAAGAAGACTAAATATCCATTCCTAGGTTTAAAAGTCAACTTTGACCAAAAAGTCAACTATGACCCAAAAGGTCAAAACATGGAGAAATGAAGTCAAAACACATACACTCATATCCACATGGTCAGAATTATACAATTCCAACACAAGGCCAATACAATGGTCAACTTTGATCAAAAGTCAACTTTGACCAAAAAGTCAACTATGATATAAAAAAGTCAAAACATAGGGAAATAAGGTCAAAACACATAACAACCATATCCATGTGGCCATAAGTATACAATTCAAACATAAGGCCTATAAAAAGGTTAATTTTGACCAAAAAGTCAAAGCATGGAAAACGAGATCAAAACATGCGACACTCATATCCAATAAGTAGGAATCCTATTTCCCTCATAAGACTTTTTGTATCACAAAATAATACTAAAAATTGAGTTTTAAAACATAATTTTCATTTTTCAATAAGAGGGAAAAAACCATAAAACCCCCAAATTCACCATTTGGAGACCTCCCTCAAGAACACCCAAATTTATAACTCCCATAATGCTTAAAAATTCAAAAATCTGAAAGTGCCTTTTTAGTTCTAATATGCATGACAACATTCTTTTCAACTCAAATAAATTCTTTCATACTCACAACCCATTCTAGAAAATTTTTGCCATAACTTGCTCTCTTTTCATGCATTTGCAAAAACAATATTTAAATGCAATTCTAAAACAACTATATCTAATTCTTAGTTGCATTATTGAACTCTATTCATTGCTACAATGAAGAGATCATAAACATCCACCTATTTTGGGCATGGCAAATGCAAAATTTAAATTTAAAAAGAATCAAACCACAACAAAAATACCTCTTTCCAAGCAAGCTTTCAAATAGAAAAATCTCTTCTTGAGAGGCATGAATCCAATCTATATTTCTTCCTACACTGAAGCAATCCCAAGACCATTCCAATGCACTCCCACCCACAAGCAAAATCCAATTGTAGCCACCTCTATGAATTTTTCTTTCAACAGAGAAGAAGGAGAGAGGGAGAAAAATACAATAAAACACATAAAAAAGAAAATAGAACTCTATTTTCCTTATATGCTCTCATAACCCTTTTTTTATTTTCTCATTTCTTTTATTTTCTTTATTTCCCATTCCCAAATATCTATTCCAAAATACATTTGAAATAATAGGAAAGTAACTAATTAAATTAATGCAATTATTTCTACAAGGTAATTGCAATATAATTTAACCGCATTCTATAAAATCCAAGCACTCACATAATTAAATTTAATTTTTGTTATAAAATGATTTTATGTAAGACAAAGGTATAGAGATAGATAATTCTAATAAATAAAAATTAATCTATTTCCCAAGCACATAAAATGAAATATAATGCATTTTCTGTCATTTTAATATTTCTAACTTAGGGAAATAACTATAATAATTAAATTAAAATGCATTTCACTTGAAAGCATAATTTCTGAAACATAAATAAATAAAATACAAAGCATTCCCTAAGACACACAATAATTACATATAATTGCTATTCCACAATTAAAACTATTAACTCAAATTAGATAATCCATTTTCTTGTTTCTAACCATTTAAATATTTCAAAACATGGAAAACACAGTTTTATGAAATAAATTAAAATATAATACAAAAACCTAGAAAAAACACACACAAAGAGCTCACTCACATTTTACAGGTTTAATCACAAGACAAGGGTCCAGAATCACAACAGATTCGTATGAGAGTCAAATTGTATAGACACCAAAAACATCCTTTAATTCACAATTGAATAAGATGGGTTAAGCAACCAACCTACCACAAGAACATAGGGTCAACAACTTGACCACTAGGGTTAGGTAAGGAGAGATGACTAAGCGTCCCATGTCAACTTCTCCACATCTCACTCATTGGTCAAGCACCTATAAAAATATATCCTGCACACTCAAGGTAAAACATCAAATCCAACAATGGAGATCATAGCCGAAGCAACATATAATGACAAATGAGGATGCATAATCTAGCAAGACACATATCAATCTTGTAATTACATCATATAATAATTAACTCAATATATCATTTAATCGAACCATATAAATTATAGGACACAATAAGAGATGCACATGGGTGGGCACTACATCCTCTCCCCCTAGGGATTGACTTACTACTAGAAGTCATGAAGATAAGGATAGAAGCACCACACCAAAACTAATTCACACCAAACAAGGGAAGCAACATGACAAGTTACAACCATAAGATGGAAAATATCACATGCAATATAGAGCTCCTCACAAGAATATAAAGCATGGTAAACTAAATGCCATAAAAGCATAATTATTTTCACAAAACAACATTCTATTAATTGAAACTCAACACAAAGAATTTCATGATCATCAATCATTTTCACACATGCATAGAGGAATTCACACATCGTAAAACATGTTTATATAGAAAACATCAACTCATATGCAGATACATCAAATACAGATCTTACATCTAAACACATATTTTCATTCATCCACATTACAGGGATAACTTCACAAGGTTCACATAAAGGTTTAAAGGGATGTCATAGTCTCATCATAGAACCAAGTAACTAATAACTAGTACCAAGTAACCAAAATCTAAGAATCGAGTGGAATGATGGTCTCGAGGCCACACGCCTAGGGGCCTCTCCATACATTTCCACAAGTGACCTACCTCTTGTTTGTATAAGGGGATTAGCCTCCAAGAGGTAGTCAGCACAAGAACATATCTCACTAGGAAGGTAAGTAGATGATGTCTATCCCATACTAGCCCACACTTACCCCCATCCTCAAAAGTTTCCCACATTTGCTTCCTTATATACACTCGACCAGAGGTCGTTCCATCGACATGGCGAGAAGAACAACACAACACAAGACCATCATTTAAAAATAGAAAGAACCTAGCTTAGCCAACACACATTTTCAAAAATACCAAAAGAAGAAGTTTTCCAAAATCAACAATAAAATAAATAAATGCACATAATTTCAACAATAAAGCAACATAACCACAAGAGTCACATGAAAAGGAAGATTCACATATTTGTGGCTAAGCTACTTATAGTCAAGATAAAATAATGTCGTTGGCCATCACAAGCAAGATAAATAAAGTCACCAATAATCAAAAGAAGATCACAAACCATTAAATTGCACATTACGTCACAATGTGACTAACATTAAGTCATCAATAAGGAAGGAGAGAAATCATGGTCACTACATGTGCTATGCAAACACAACCAATGCAATAGCATCATGTAGGTAGGTAGTATCAAATGCGCCTTCATGTATGACTACATGGAATCGTGTCCTTCTCAAAGGTAACACGTCATCATCACCAACACTATGCTGGAACAATAGTGTGGTATGGCATCAGCACTATTCGTATCATGTCAACCAAGTGTCAATGCACGTAAATACCATAACATAGCATAAGTCCAAAGAAACTCAATTAAACTCTGATATAATCAAAATTAAACATATATTCCTTTTGTATAAATGCCAACTCTATCATAGGGCCAATGTTTCCAAGTTACTACACATCCAACTCAAAATAAAATACCAAAGGTAAGAGAAAACCTAACCAAGTAACACGGCCTCGAGAAAATCACATGACCATACCAAACCATAACCAAGATTCCCAAGTCAAATGCCAATAGTATCATCAAGGAAACAAAAGCATGATAGGATAGCACTATGAACCTCTCAAAGGTCCATTCACTAAGGAGAAGTAGGGGGTACTCTTGCATGGGAAGGTATGGTTAGTTGGGTTACCCCAAACCAATGTCACAACATGTCGCCATAGCTTCCTAAGTTCTTCCACTCCACTGCTTAACTCCACACATGGAAGGTCTCCAACTCCAAGGCTGGACCTTAGAGGGTGTACAAACAAGCAACCACACAAGCATGATTCCACCATACTTGTAGCTATACACTCAACCCATGGATGGATAACTAGTATCGTAAGCTCATGAGTACACAAATCATGTACGGGATATTCACAACACATAGCAAGTACTCTCATAACAGGTATTCACATCCACAAGGTAACACATAACACAATTTCCTTTACCATTCATTACTTAGTGAAGAAGAACAACTTTCATACCCAAAGTCACATAATAATTACCATAAAGGTTTCTAAGAAGTCTAACAAACATCAATTCAAATTAATCTTTCTAAGGCATAAATGGAATTCTACCCATACTTCACGTTTAGAGGCAATACAATACACCCCAAACAAATACACCAACATGTTAGCATTTGCATACTAGGTCATAATTGAATCAAAACAACATTATTTCAACATGCAAGATGGTGTCCCACAACACATCACCCATCATGGATCTATTGATAAACCATATTACACTACATATGTACTATGAACAAACACATATTTATCTAACACAAGTTCATAAGATATAGTCCTACCATAAGGATAATCCAATTAAAAGCTTAAGTCCCTAATTTAGTATTTTACCCTATGATGCTAAACATCTTATCCACACAAAGGAAAGCATACCTTGATATCAAATTTACACAAGGCAAAATTATAAAATGCATAATTTACATTATGGAAGTACTTTACAAAAAGGTCACCAAGCACACAAATGCATCATTGTAGCATTTTGAACATACATTATTTCTTAGCAACACCAAGTGTAAGACTCCTTTAAACCTCTTTCTTTCTTAACCTTTTATAATCAAATGTAATGCAAACATACACCAAAATGTTTCATGCAAGCATTTTTAACTACCCAACCTAAAGAAGACAATGCCAATTTCCAAATGATAATAAGGGTTAGGAATTCAAGAAGGTATGCAATTCTTACAGTATGGTATATGCATGCAAAGTACACAAAGAAGGAATTTAATCAAACAAGCATTAAGACTACATTATTCTTCCAAAGAACAACACATCATCACATTCACAACCAAAAGCATAACACACAACAAGGTGCAACGCAAGCCTAACTATTCCCATGATGCTAACCTCTAATCCCAACCACGTAGAGTGCATACTAGGGGACAACACCACATTCCAAAAAATACACAAGGGTAAGAAAGGGCCCAACACAACCTTCATGATCTAGACCAACCTACTCAAGAGGAGAGTCAACAAGGAGGAACACAACCACCACAAAAACACAAGAGGAAGACTTCAATAATCATGTGACAAAGCCACCACGATGACAAAACAAGAGGATGGATATTCCTCAAAGATGAAGGTTGGTTGTTAGTCCACAACCTCGCTCTCTCACAACTACATGAAGTAGGACAAGGGTCAAAACCACCCTCAATCCACACCATGTCGGCCCAATCAAACACACATTACTCCAGAGCTCCCTATGTTGAAACATGGGCTCTGATACCAATTGTCATGCCCACATTTGCCATATGGTCATGACATGAAAAATCAAAAATTTGAAAGTGCCCTTTTGGTTCTAATATGCACGACAACATTCTTTTCAACTTAAATAAATTCTTCCATACTCACATCCCATTCTAGAAAAAATTTGCCATAACTTGGCCTCTTTTCATGCATTTTCAAAATAAAATTTAAATGTAATTCTAAAACAACTATATCTAATTCTTATTTGCATCATTGAACTCTATTCATTGCTACAATGAAGAGATCATAAACATCCACCTATTTTGGGAATGACAAATGCAAAATTTAAATTAAAAAAGAATCAAACCACAACAAAAATACCTCTTTCCAAGCAAGCTTTCAAATAGAAAAATCTCTTCTTGAGAGGAATGAATTCAATATGAATTTCTTCCTACACTGAAGTAATCCCAAGACCATTCCAATGCACTCCCACCCACAAGCAAAATCCAATTGTAGCCACCTCTATGAATTTTTCTTTCAAAGGAGAAGAAGGAGAGAGGGAGAAAAATACAATAAAACACATAAACAAGAAAATAGAACTCTATTTTCCTTATATGCTCTCATAACCCCTTTTTTTAATTTTCTCATTTCTTTTATTTTCTTTATTTCCCATTCCCAAATATCTATTCCAAAATACATTTGAAATAATAGGAAAGTAACTAATTAAATTAATGCAATTATTTCTACAAGGTAATTGCAATATAATTTAACCACATTCTATAAAATCCAAGCACTCACATAATTAAATTTAGTTTTCTTTATAAAATGATTTTACATAAGAAAAAGGTATAGAGATAGGTAATTCTAATAAATAGAAATTAATCTATTTCCCAAGCACATAATAATGAAATATAATGCATTTTCCACAATTTTAATATTCCTAACTTAGGGAAATAACTATAATAATTAAATTAAATTGCATTTCACTTGAAAGCATAATTTCTAAAACATAAATAAATAAAATACAAAGCATTCCCTAAGGCACACAATAATTACATATAATTACTATTCCACAATTAAAACTATTAACTCAAATTAGATAATCCATTTTCTTATTTCTAACCATTTAAATATTTCAAAACATGGAAAACACATTTTTTTGAAATAAATTAAAATATAATGTGAAAAGATAGAATAAAAACACACAAAGTGCTCACTCACATTTTACAGGTTTAATCACAAGACAAGGGTCCAGAATCACAACAGACTCATATGAGAGGCAAACTTCATAGACACCAAAAACATCCTTTAATTCACAACTAAATAGGATGGGTTAAGCAACCAACCTACCACAAGAACATAGGGTCAACAACTTGACCACTAGGGCTAGGTAAGGAGAGATGACTAAGCGTCCCATGTCAACTTCTCCACATTCCACTCATTGGTCAAGCACCTATAAAAATATATCCTTCACACTCAAGGTAAAACATCAAATCCAACAATGGAGATCACAGCCGAAGCAACATACAATGACGAATGAGGATGCATAATCTAGCAAGACACATATCCCTCGTATAATTATGTCATATAATAATCAACTCAATATATCGTTTAATCTAACCATAGAAATAATAGGACACAATAAGAGATGCACATGGGTGGGCACTACAACTTTCCTAAGAAAAAAATTAGAAGCCCTAGACAAGTTCAAAGCTTTCAAGGTAATGGTTGAGAATGAGTTGGAATTGAGAATCAAATGCTTAAGATTTGATAAAGGAGGTGAGTTCACATCAAATGAATTCAATATTTTCTATGAAGAACAAGGAATAAAGAGATAGTTGTCTGCACTTAGAAATCCTCAGTAGAATGGAGTTGTTGAAAGGAAGAACAAGATAGTTCAAGAAGCTTCCAGGACCATGTTAAAGGAAGCTGACCTACCAGAAGTATACTAGAGAGAAGCCATACATACTATTGTATACATCCTAAACAAAGTTCAAGTCAAAGGTAGTATCTCTAAAACTCCTTATGGATTATGGTATGGAAGAATTCCTACAGTGAAGTATTTCAATGTATTTGGTAGAAAATGTTATATCAGAAGAGAAGAACTAGGAAAATTTGATGCTAGATGTGATGAAGGAATCTTCCTTGGGTATTCTACTAAGAGTAAGGCCTACCGGTGCTACAACAAGTGACTAAAAAAGATCAATGAAAGTGCTAATGTAAAGGTTGATGAAGAAAAGGAAAGAATATCATAATTGAGTGGATATGAATCAAATGAACCTACTGCTATAGTAAATGAAGAAAATGTTGAACAAGAAAATAGTCAAGATGAAGAAGAAGAGGCTCCAGAAAGTTTTGTTAAAACTCCTAGGTATGTAAGGATCAATCATTCTGAAGATCAGATTATAGGTGACAAGAACAAAGGGGTACTGACAAGGAAAATAGCACTAGTAGAATTTTGGCAAATAAATGACTACGTGACTAAAACTTTTAGTCACAACAACTAAAAATGATTAAATTCTAGTCATTGTTTGCAACATAGCTATAAATGACTAAATAAATGACTAATTTGATGGTGGGTAAAAAACACAACTATAAATGACTAAATAATTACTCACACAATTAAAAATTAGAAAGAGAGGGAAATTAAAAAAATATTTCGAATTGGAAAGAGGGAAATTTAGAGAGGGAAATTTTTTCCATGAAAAATAATTCAAACAAAAGAAACCTGACCGCTTGTATTCTCAAGACATTGTTCATGCATTGGACACGTTGTACAGGGGTTGAATTCATGCTCAAAAATAGGTAAGGCTCATTGATGTCCCTCTTTTTACATTGATGAATTGGAACATAATTGCTTGCGAATGTTAATTTTATTGTATTTTGTTAAATTCTGTATTAGGCAGACCCATTTCAGGGGGATTTCCTTGAAGTGATAGAAGAGTTTATAGAGAAGGGCATGGCTAGATGCATTGCATTCAATCCTTGAGGAACCTTACTAGTAGGTCTGGTATTCATGCATTTTTTAAACTATAATTTTTTATTGTGTTTGGTACTTTGTTTCAGTTATGCCAATTTGCCAGATGCTATAAATATTGACACCAAAATCTAATTCAATTTGTTAACTGTTAATACTCAAACAATACCCCACTCTTATTAGGGATGCACGAAGTTCAAATCTCAGTTGTGAAGGATTAGGGTTTCACCTTATTATAGAAGAGCTGGCTTAACCTTGCAAACTTTTTAAAGGAAAATAACAAATAATCTTATATTGCTGAATACCCATTTCAGTTTTTGCCAGCCCTATCGTAGTTTAGTCCCCTTAATAGTCATTAATGTGTTGAAGTATAGTTATTAATAGTAGTGTTGGTGTGTTATGAAGAGTATTCAATATGCTCCATTGTTAAAATGGGGTTTGATTTTTTTTAATTGGAGTCATCTTAGGTGGTTCAACTTGGCTTAAAATGCCCAAGTGATAAGCTTGCAGATGAATCTAGGGTTTCTAGCTTTTTTTTTCGTGATATGGAAGTCACACTTTCAGATGTTTCTCTCCCTGATGATCGTCTGACTAAAATTTCCTTTTAGCATCCTCTCATGGATGGATATGGAATCTATGAGGCTAGATACAGAGTTAAATTCTTCCTTTTAAGGATTTCTTTCTTCTTTAAGTCTACCGAGGATAGAGAGTTTTCTCAAACAAGGGTTGTGATATTTTTAGCAAATCTGGATTGTTTTTATGTCCTCTGGCAACCATTTTTAGACCTAGAACATCTCTTTTTCAAAGGTTCCCTTTTGGATCCACTTCTACAACCTCCCTCTTGTTTGTAGACTAGTGAAGACAGTTCAGTTGCTTGCAAAGATCTATACCTCTTGACCAATGCTAGTCACAAGTTGCATAGTGCATCATAATGATTGCCTTACACCTTATGTAGCTGTTAGTAGCTAGATGGCACAACTAGTTTTAATCATCAATATCAACACTATAAAATTATATGCTTCTGTGCACCATGCAAATGATACTCATGCTTCCTAGCACTCAAAAGCACTCATTTCCACATGTTTACTTGCATTCAGCACATCTAAAAAACTATACACAAAATAAAGGGAACTTGATAGCAAGGTTTCCCTTCAAATTTAACTCCAAAACCCAACATACAATTCAGCAAAATTACCCCTCAGATTTTAGCTCTATTATCCAATTAATTTACCCTCAAAATTATCAACCCTAACAATTCATAAATATGACCTCTCAAATTTCAACTCTAAAATCTATCAATTTACTACAAAAGATAACAATTCTTTGGGTCCTCAAGTCTTTATCTTTCTACTTCCTTTCATTTAGAATCATACGGTCATTGGCTTCTCAAGTCTTTATCTTTCTACTTCATCACATACTTGCATTATCATGTTATAAATCTCTAACACAATACCATGGAAGCCTCAATGCATCTCATATAAATCCAAATAGTTAAAAAAAAACAAAGTAAGAAACATACTTAGCAAAAGTGATGACAAATTGGCACATCATCTTCTCATTTTTTGTAGATTTGAGAACATTCCAAATGTTTTCAAATGTCAAATTCTTTGATACATCAAATGACTCCTCCAAATTATTACTTTTTTTAAAAATAAAAAGTTCATAGTTTATAATACTAAGAAATCATCAATCTTTTTGCCATTTCTATGACCTGAAAGCAAATAAGAAGCACTCAAGAAAGAATCAAAAATAACAAAGTCAATTAATATAGCATCCTAAAATAAGCCTCAAACAATACAAGACAATAAAGATTACAACCTAGTTTGAAGTCTTTCCAAAAATTTTGAATCAAGAGTAAACCACTAATGATAAGAAACAATAATAGGAAACATGGTTTACAACCCGGTCCCCATAAATTGTTGACACAAACCAACCTAAACAAAAAAGAAACTAAAAGATGACATTTTTAAATAATCAGAGCTCTATAATTGTTTAATTATGATTAAGTATGTGTACATGCTAAGCTTTCTCTGTACGATGCATAGTACTAGAATGCTCAATGTGTTGATGATTACCACCACCATGAGGATGCTCAACAGGATTCATTGCCACACCACAAACCTTGGGCCAACAGTTTCTTTTGACCCTATATTTGTGATATGCATTGCCAGCTTTGAGTATTGGCTTTTCTGTTCTTCCACCACCAGTAACTTGACCAATCATGGATCTACAACTACTTGGCACAATCTTCTTATCTCTACCTTGTAAATTGAAACCAATTTCCAAGACTCGTAAAACAAGGCTATTAAAAATTTGTAAAATAAAAAATTACACAAATCTGAACAATAAGAGAGAACTTAGATAATTGGTCCAAAATTATTTCCACTACCTTTGGAATAATTGCATTTATTAGCTCACTGTAACCTTGGAAAAAAAATTAAGCATAGAACTATGCCATAAGTCTCCACAAGGTGTACACCTAGAACTCAAAATAGTTTGAAAATAATTTGGAAAAAGCCACCATCCATAGGACATCACAACAGATGCATCACATGTTTGTTGCTAAACAAAAAGCAAGATGATAAACAAAAATGATAATGAGTCAAGGGGAAAATCAAGAAGCAATACATTCAAATTAAATTTCAACCAGCTGCTAAATGAGCACAACCCACTTTGACTTGTCATAAGTTCAAAATATTAGAATAGGTACATTTTTATGTCTGTAAAGGTGACAATAATCCAACAATGGATCAAACATTTCAGATTGAAATGCAATAGAAATGCATTGCAAATGACAACAATCAAATTTGAAATTACTTAGCTCATACAAAATAGTGGAGAAAAGGCAGAAATTTTTTTCTTTGATTTGATCGAGCCAATGAGAAATATTGTCTCAAAAATTCAACTCTATCACATGTCTTTGGTAACTTCATTACCAATACCTTGGCCAACATTATTACACAAATGAAGAGCATTATGGACAAAAATACAAACTGATTTGAGGCTTCACTAAGATAGCTTGACAAAGAGAAATGATATATCTTACTAAGAGAGGCATATGACCCTGGAGATGGGATAATACCAAAAACTAAAACAGATCATACATCTAGACACAATCCACAAAATGCTATTAATGGTGATATCATCTAGGATACCAATAGGCATTGAAAAAATGAGATTAGCAGTGATTGTCTGTTGTTTTGACTTATTTTAACAAATGAGTTTCCAATGTGAAGTGTCAACCAAGGATTTTATTACCATTCTATTGACTGTCATTTTCTAAGTCATGACTATCAATTTTGAACCAAATGAGGCCTTCCAAAGCTTTGGCTTTGGGGGCTCATGATTTTATTGATTGCCTGTGATGGAGTTGCCTATCATGTCTACTTTTATGACTCTGAGGAACACATAGAATCAACAATAGAAACAAGATAGGATGGCAACTATTGGAGCCAATGGGCCATAGATGCAAAATTAAAGTGAATGTCTAAGCATGGTTAATGATCTTTTATTTTGTTTCTTCTAATTATATTTATTTAGTTGTCAAGGGGGTGTAAGTCATGGCATAGCTCTATATCTCTTTATTTCCTTAAGGTAGATCCTCACATGATTCTTATCTTGGTAACAGGGGTATCTCAACACCAAAAATTATTTAGAATCCCACTCCTTCATGAAATGTAATGACTGCAAACTACTATCCCTTGACTTATCTCTACCATAAAGACAACTCTATGGAACATGTAGAGGGTGTAAGTCATGGTTTGGCTATCTAAGAAAGTTCATAGTTTGTTCTATCTCCATTTCAGAAATATTATCTCAAAAATTCAACTATATCACCATGACTTGTTTCCTGCCGTAGTACTACAAACTCTTTCTTTGACCATCGTAGGACCCCGATATACTAAACATCACTTGAAGCCTTTCACCACACTACTACACTCCATTGAAACTATCACAGGGCTATAGTATTCAACACTTACATAACTTAAACTCCTTATACCACCATACTGCAAGCCTCACTTGAGGCCACCACAGGGGCATGGTGTACCATTTTCCTCTACTCCTTCTTACCACCATACTATAAACCTCACTTGAGGCTACCGTGGGGGTGCGGTGTATTATTTTCTTCTGCTCCTTCTTACTACGATACCACAAGCCTCACTTGAGGCTGTTGCGGGGGCATGGTGTACTATTTTCCTCTGCTCCTTCTTACTACCATACCACAAGCCTCACTTGAGGATATTGTGGGGGTGCGGTGTATTGTTTTCCTCTTCTCCTTACCACTTTACCATCAGTTATTCTCTTGACTGCTGCAGGACTGCGGTGAAGTATCATATGACACTTAAATTTATACCACCAGCCCACCACTTCATTTTGAGACCGCTGCGGGGCTGCAGTAATCAATCTCTGCATACTGCAATGCCACAAGTGCAATCTCTTCATGCTATGGGATAGTGATAATTGCTCCCTTGGTTCCCACACACCCACTAAGACCTTTTGAGTGACCTACGAGACTACGGTGAGAGACAAAAACACATCAATGGTAAAAAATACAAATATCTTTCACATGGACTTGGTATGGGGTGCTTATGAATGACTCCTGGAATAATTTTAAATGAAATATGGATCCCTAAGATGGATTTATGGAAGGAAATTTGCATGGATTTATGGATTTATCAAATTTTCTTTTATCAAATGTATGAAGGTATCTTTATTGTAGGTTATTTTCCCTTTATTATTTATTCTTGGTTTGAACTCCTTGGTTTTGTGGTTTTTTGTTAGGACCCAAAGCTTTCATATGTAGGACCACCTAAAAGGTGCCAAAGGAGTCATCTGGATCATGACTTAGTGTAAGCCTATTTTTCAGATTGTTTCATTTAGCATCACCAATATTCTCCACAAGAACATTGTCCCTGTTTAAAATGATGGAAATGGTTCACATCTCTCAAAACAATTTCTCTTGCAACAATCTTGGAGATGAATTTAGATGCAATGTGAAATCAGGACATACTTGAAGGTTCTTAACAACTCTAATGGTTGTACCAGGGACCATGTTTAACAAACCAAATATGCAATTGCTAGCTTTTCACTATGGTGGCAGATAAATGATTTTTTTTTCTTCTATTCCACAACATTAAGTAAAAGTTTTTGAATTTGGAAATACTCTACTGCCTTCATTTGCCAGGCCAATTTCTCCAATTTTGCATAGCTCTCCCATGCTTGTGGATGTGATCTTTCTCCTACACAAAAAAGAATGTACCATTTTATGCCCTTCAATCCAACTACATGCAAGTATCTTTTTGATTCCTCTATCTTTCATCAATCTCCTTACTATTTAAACCTCACCACACCTGCCCACTTTTGCACAAATGTTTTAGAGAAGAACATAAGTTGCAGCATTTTTAGGATCGAACTAAAAAAGTAGGTTTGCTAGAATACTAAATCTACATTCAAATTCTGAATTCTGGGAAATTATATACAATAAATAGATTGATGGTTGTTTGGATAGTGAAATTATTAGCTTTCTTAGAAATTAACTAAAATACCTTGTCTTGAAATATCTAGAAGGATTATTTTAATTAAAGAGCATTTTTTGGTTATTTTTGTAACAATAATTTTACAGTGCAACTAGCTTGTTATTTTCACTCAAGATACAAGTCATCAAATTCAAGCACATACCAAGAAGATGGTACTCTACTTCAAACCCTTAACCTCGCATAGTTTAGTATGCTTACATGGGGATATTAAGGAAGTTGCTAAACAATTAATATATATCATTTGTTGTTTGTGAAGGAGAATCCTGTGAGATCCAATATGGCAGTAGATCAATATCCATTTTCTTAAGTAAAAATGATGTTATAGTTGGGAAACTTGTTGTGAAACATCAGGTTAGTAATTTTTGGATTTTAAGGCTTCCCAGTTGGATATCAAAGATCTTTTCTCATCAACTTAATTTGGAATTTATGTATAATTAATGGATTCTTTCATGGTGCAGGTCTTTACTGAGACAACACATGAACCAGGGTTGACATTTTTTTGAATCGGTAAGGATGCTTAGAGCATCATAATATATTAGTATTAATAAAAATGTTTTTACAGATTACAAAAAAGGCCCTTCCTAGCCAAAAAGAGAACATAACAGAGCATTTTAACTAAGAGCCCTGAATAGAACTATAGATCAAAAATAGAAAGAGTGGTTCACATGCTATCCGTATTTAAATCTGCAACCCTAAAACCATGAACCCCCAGTTGGATTCTCTATAGAAAGGACCATGTCATCATTGGTGAAGGGAACTACCAATGGTTGGAAATTTTAAAAGAAGCTCCATGCATTGAATACTTCCTCTATCCTTTCCCTCTTGGACCTTCCAAATGTAGAATTGTGAACCTGCAGTGAATTATCAAAGAGCTCTTTGTTACCTGATTGCAAACTTGAAATCATTGCTTGATAAACACAATTAAAACTAGGTTTATTAATGATATCTTCATGGAGGGAGAGTCCCCCTACCAAGGCTAATCCATCATGGAGATTATAAGTAGCAAAAGCTTCAAATAGCTTGACATATGGGACTAGATAGTCATGAACAAACATTGATGCTATCCTTTTAACCTTATCAACCTGATGAAATAAGTACATCACATTTGAGAGAAAATGAGATACCAGATGCGAAGCATAACATACCCTAGATTGTAACAGAAAATCTCTATCACATACATCTAGCAAAGCATCATCCACCAGCTCTTCATCAAGCATTTTGAAGACCCTGGCCATGAAATCTGAGTTGATGCTTCTGTGCATTGGTTGTTCCCATGGTTGAATAGGCAAATGAAGTCAAAAATTGTGGGGATAGATAGACATTGTAGATACACAACAAGAGGAAAATGAAGAGGCAAGAATGAAATAATGACACAGATACCATGGTCTCTTGCATAAAAAGAGGATCGCATGAGCCAACATAATGAATTGAAGTCATTCAAGCTAGCGGGGAAATAAAACCAAGGCAGATGAGATCCAAATGTGGAATATATTGCTTAGCTCACAACACTCCTCTTATAGAGCATTCAATGAATATAATCAAAGAGACATGTACGAAGCAAACATTAATGGTAGATGGAAATCTATATAGATTGCAATCTTCAAAATGACTAAATATACTACTAATTGACGTCAATTAATAATTAAATTGACTAAATATACTACTGATTGATAGAAATCAGTAAATAGTGAATAAATATGGCTAAATATATGAGCACTATTAAATTAGTGAATAAAAATGACTAAATATACTACCAAATTGATCAAAATGATGATTAAAATTAATGACTAAATACACTACTAATGGACAAAAATTAGTGAATAAAAATGACTAGATAAGTGACCAAATATATTAATGAAAAAAAAATGACTAAATAAGTGACCAGATTACATCAATCAATGACTAAATCAATGAATAAATATACTACCAAATCGATCAATCAAAACAACCAATAAATGACTAAAAATGGTTTAGTCATCAATTTGGTCCTATTATAAATGATTGGCAATAAACTACTAATGGTCATGTGACCAAGTTTGGTCATTTATAAGTAGTTTTTAGTAGTTTTTTCAGTCACATATTGTTGTTTTTGTACTAGTGGAGCTACTGAAGAACAAGTAAACTACCATGTTCTTTCCAAAGTTGAACCCAAAACTGTGAATGAAGCTTGCAATGATGAAAATTAGGTAAAAGCTATGGAAGAAGAACTGATGCACATAGAAAAGAATCAAACTTGGGAATTGGTTCCTAGACCTGCTGATAAGAATGTGATTGGAACTAAATAGGGTTTTAGGAATAAGCTGAATGAGAATGGAGAAGTAGTTAGGAAAAAAAAGGCTAGTATGCAAAGGATATTCTCAGGTTAAAGGGATAGATTTTGAGGAGACCTATGCTTCTGTGGAAAGAATTGAAGCAATCAAATTTTTTTTGGCATTTGCAGCATTCAAAGATTTCAAAGTGTATCAGATGGATGTTAAGTCTGCATTCTTGAATGGTGAGTTGGAAGAAGAAGTCTACATTGAACAACTAGAAGGATTCAAGCTATCACACCAAGTTGATATGGTGTGCAGATTGAAGAAGGCCTTGTATGGACTGAAACAAGCCCTCAGAGCTTGGTATGCAAGGTTAGACAAATGTTTGTTGCAATTAGGGTTTAGTAAAGGCATTGTAGACAACAATCTATATTTCAAAATAAATGATAATCAGATCCTAATTGTTGTAGTCTTTGTTGATGACATTATCTTTGGAGGAAATGAAGTTATGTGCATGAAGTTTGTGTTGCAAGGTGTGGCCCTTGGTCTCCTTGTTCAGTGTTGTGCTGCGGTGGTTTGCGACAAGGGCTTAATGGCCTCCCATGCTTCCTAAGTCAAGTGGTTGTATAGGGCATTAAAAGGTCGATCTTTTGGTGCAACAAAAACTAACAATTGGTATCAGATCCGAGGTCACGGGTTCAAACCCCGCGCTTGTGCTGGGGAGGGATTGTTGCAAGGTGTGGCCCTTGGTCTCCTTGTTTAGCACTACGCTGCAGTGGTTTGCGACAAGGGCCTAACCACCTCCCGTGCTTGCTAAGTCAAGTGGTTGTATCAGGCATTAAAAGGTCGATCTTTTGGTGCAACGGTAACTAACAGTTTGAAGGGGAAATGAAAAATGAGTTTGAGATGTCTATGTTTGGTGAAATGAATTTCTTTTTGGGTCTGCAAATTAATCAATCAAATAAAGGAATCTTCATATCTCAGTCTAAGTATGTGAAAGAGTTGTTGAAGAAGTTTAGGATGGAGGACTCTAAACTAGTATGTACTCCCATGGTAACTGGCTACAAGTTGAGAAAAACTGATGAATCACCCAAGACTGATCAAAAAAGGTATAGATCCATGATTGGAGGATTACTTTATCTAACTCAAACCATTCCTAATATAATGTATGCAGTGTGTCTTGTGGCAAGGTTTCAGGAAGATCTAAGAGAATCACATGTGATGGTAGTTAAGAGAATCCTAAGGTACTTGAAAGGCACATCAGATCATGGATTATGGTATCCAAAAGATAATGATTTCATTCTCAGTGCCTATACAGATGCAGATTGGGCTGGAGATGTTGATGATAGGAAAAGTACAAGTGGAGGTGCTTTCTTTTTGGGCAATAGATTGGTTTCATGGTTGAGCAAGAAGCAAGATTCAATTTCCTTATCCACTGCAGAAGTAGAGTATATTGCAGCAGCATGTTGTTGCACTCAAGTGTTATGGATGAAGTAGACATTGAAGGACATAAGAGTTGTGTATGAAGATCCAATTGCAATCTTTTGTGACAATACAAGTTCTATAAACATTTCAAAGAATCTAGTGATGCACTTAAGAACAAATCATATATCTATAAGGTATCACTTTTTGAGAGAGATGGTGATAGAAAATGAAGTTAAGATGGAATATGTGTCTACAAAGGATCAGATTGTAGATATTTTCACTAAACCTCTGCCTAAGGATACCTTTGAGTATTTCAGAGAAAAGTTAGGGGTTATTACCCACCTTCTCTGAACTAAGATGCATAGGAATGCATCAATCCAATGGTACTTAGAGCTTCATTCATTAATTTGGGTTGATGTTTTGAGAGCTACCTCTTAGGGGGACTAGCTAGAGTTCTTGATAATAAGCAGTGATTATTGATATCAGAGAAGTTTTAGTTTGATCAAAGTAGTAGAGTGCAAGTATGTGCCCTTTGCCATTGATGTCAAAGGGGGAGAGAAATCATGTGAAAAACTTAGGGGGAGAAAGAGTGCAGATGTATAAAGAGAAAGGGAGAGAATCTTGTCTTGATGGTCTTTACAGTTTTTCACATCATATGTTTCCATCAATGACAAAGGGGGAGATTGTTGCAAGTATGTGCCTAACCGGTGTTATCATTGATGTCAACATATTAGTGTTGTCATTGGTTTCAATTGTGCTCTTGACTTTGATGCTTTCTTGGTTGCCTATGTAATGTGTAAGTGATCCTGATATTGAGTTTCCAAGTGCTTGTGAGAAAATTTTCTCCTCCAGTGGAAACAGTGTAGAAGAGAGTATCTTTGCTTATAGCAGAGTAGTTAAATAGTTTGCTCTACATTTCCTGTAGAATGAATATCTCTACTTGCATATTGGAAGTTATTTAGAGGCATGTCTGAAGATGCTATGTTCCAAGTTTGAGCCTTCGGTATGAAGATTTGAGAGAGTTATATTCACCACAGTAAACACTACTTTTTCTATGCATTTAGTGGTGATAGGGAGAAAGTATTTTGCTTCGCATTCCTCCGCATTAAAGTTTCACAGTCTACAGTTCTAGAGTTAAGTCTGAAATGATGATAAGTGCCTTCAACTCTAATGGTTCATGATTTGGTGGTCAGCAAGTGGCCTTTTCTTTATGATAGTAGATGACAGTGTTGTTTATGTGCTCCAGTTTGAAGAATCTTCTTGACAGAGTGGTTAGAAATGGTGTGGTTGTTCCTGGTGATTACAATGTGCTTGTGGATGTCTCCTGATCATTTTCCTACCTTTGGATTGGTCTGCAAAGAGAAATTTGGATCATAGATGAAGACTTCTCTTAGAAGACTTAATGTTAACACCAGTCTTGGCTGTTTTCACTTCTTGCAGAGTTACATTGAAGATTGTGGAAGCCTGTTATGGCGTGGAAGATTGAATTTGAGTCCCAGCTAAGGCATAACACGATCCGCATACATCTTTCCCTTAGCTAATTTTGTTTAGGTCTAGACCTATTTATATGTATGTTTGTAAATGCTGACATTGGAGAATGTTCCAATGGTTGATGAATGTAATGCCTACTTTGATGTACGTTCCAAGGTTGATGAAGTGTATAAAAACATGTAATGAAGTTGTGAAAAAGATGTCCAGGTATGAAAATCCAAAGATAAGTAAAAAGTTGTAAGAAGAGCAGAGCAGAGGAGTTATACTGTGCTTCAATGGAACTAAACCCAGGCATGGAGTAGATGTTATCAAATTAGTTTACCAACCTTTGACAGTGAGCCGATCTTGGTGGTGAGCCCTAATTTTTGTAGTGAGCATTTTGGGCAGTGACCCTCTATTTTTTGGTATTGCTATAACATATTTATCCTTGTGGACTAACACCCACCATAGTTTTTCCCTTATAGGGTTTTCCAAGTAAAAAATCTAGTGTCTCATGTGTTGATTTCCTTGTTGTGTTGAAGTTTCTTATTTCATGCTTTAATGATTAATCTAAGTAATAGTAAACAAGTGTTTGATGTGTTAATGCTCATAAGTGGTTAAAGTTATGGAGACAACTGATTCACCCCCCCTCTTAGTTGTCTATTGCATTTCAACACAAACAACTTCAAACATGCCAAATACTCAAATCTAGAACAAGTCCTGCATTCTAAGCACTGTTTCACTTTCTCATCATCCAAAGGAGGAAAGGTTGAGACTCCAAACCAAAGAAAAAAGAGGGGGTCTCCATTTGGCAAAATGGGGCATGTGTGTAGGGCACAATAGAGATGTGGCAAGTGATGGCGGGGTTATTTTTTTGGTGGCAAGCTACGTGTATGAGGCAGCACCGCAAAGAGCTAGTGATGCCTGCTTTAGTGTCTACGATGCCACTTTTTGGTCCTAGGTGGACGAAAAGGGGGCCCGATGGGCCTGGATACCCACCTTTGGGGATGACCTGACCTAAATTTGGGCCTACGTGTTTGAATGGGCTACTGACACTAAAAATTTATTTTTAAAATTTTGTATGAACTAGGTCGTACAGGTGTTATATGGACTTGGGAATAAAAAAATTGTTCCAAATGCTCCTAGGCTAGATTTTGGCAATTTGACAATTGTTCTTAGGGTTTTTGGGCCTTTTGAATGTGATGGTAGGGTTACATTTGACCCAAAATTCTCTGAAATTCAACTTTCCTCTAGATCCCCAAAAAACACCCACTTCAAACCCTTGCAGATTTGGCCTTCGAAGCTCAAATTGAGCCAAATAAGAGGAAAATATGACTATTTTGACTACTCTAAATCTAATAAAAGGCTTTGTTTTACACAGAAATACACCTAGCAAATGGCTCTCTCATGATTTTTCTCTAGATTTGAGAAGGGGCTTGCAGATCTAGAGCTCTGATACCACATAAGAGTCACTAGTTGACTCAAGCTACTAGGATCACCTACAAAACCTAGGATTATCTTCTATAAGAGGAAAAAATAATAAAGGATAAATTTGCACAATATTGGATGCAATAATGAAATTAGATTAATAAATTATATATAATATCTTGCTTTTATAATTGCAAGATAAGAAAATTTTAGGTGACTAAAAAAAGCCCTAAGTAAACTTAATAAAGTGTAATTAAATATTTAATTACACCAACAATTTCATCAACATATAGGACAACATAATAAAATAGAATATTTAAATATGTTTAATTCCTATTTGTGATTTAAGATAAATATTTCACTAACATTTGTTTGTAAATAGACTTTATATTTAAATAAATTGAAAAGTTGACATTTTAATAATAGATATTTTAATAGAGGGATGTGCATGAAAAGTGTTAAGAGAAACTTGGATTCAAATGAATAATCAATAATAATCAATATCAAGTTACCCAAAACTCAATGAAATGGTGAACTAAGAAGATTTAATCAAATAAAGCAATGAACAACAAAGCAAACCTCCTCAATTCGAAGCTTCCATTGATTGCCTATCACAATCAATCTTGCATGTATGAAATAGGGCCCTCAGAGAGTGTACTTCCTTGCTATGCTTCAAGAATGTCAATTAGGAATGGCTATGATATTACCGCAATGAAGTGGAGCTTCACAGTGATGATAATAATGCGTAGTGCGTAGTAGCGAATGTGATCACAAGCAATGAATGAATTGGCACCAAAGGCGCATTGTAATTTCTGTAGAGTAATCATACTTAAAGCTTGGATGAATGAAATGGAAGAATGAGGTTGTACTTATAGACTTGTGAAAGAGAAGATCAACGGTATGGAAAGAATGAGAAGATCAACGATTGAGAACAGTTGAGGAACGTGCAATGAATAAGAAAAAGACATGTGTCTTACTTTTTTTTGCATGAGAGGATTTGCTAAGAATAGAAGAATGAGTTAAAGCAATTAAAAGAATATAATAATCAGTTAAGTGATTTAAAACAAGAAGAAGGGATTTGCATAAGAATAAGAAGATATTCTTCTTTATTAAATATTAGGAATATTTAATTACATGTGTACAAGGATTGAATTATATTTAGAGATAACTCAATTTAGAAGAAAAAGACAACTTAAATAAATATTTGATTTATTTAAATTTAGAGAAGATGTTATTGGAAGAAACAATTAAATAATTGAAATTATTTAATTTAGAAGATTTTTGAAGAATAAATAAAATATTTTATTGTATTTTATTTTTAGAGATTGAAAGGATTTAAATAAATTTGATTGATTTATTTAAATTTGGAAGAATCGTTTGATTTAATTAAATAATGAAGAATTATTTAATTGTTTGGAAGAATTTAATTAAATAAAGGAATTTATTTAATTGTTGGAAGATTATGAATCAAATAAATAAATTTGTTTATTTATTTATTGATAGGAGAATTAAAAGGGAATAAATATGAAGAATATTTATTTAGACTGAATCGTGTCATTTTTAGGTGAATACATTTTGCCCCTCTTTGATGCATTGCAGTATACGGCGTTGCTTCAAAGAAATTGATTATTGAATAATGATACATGCCCCAGTTTGCCCCTGGTACAGGTTTAACGACAATAGGATGCCCCCTCGGGAGGTTAGATGGGAATAAGGTAGAAGGATGTGAGATGGACAATCTCATGATGAAGAAGGTGAAAAATAGGTTAGGTTTGAAGAAAATAGGATGTGAGATAAAATGATAACACACAAGCAAGTAAGCAAGTATGCACAAATGATACAAGAACAAACAAGGTATTGCTCCTATCAAGCGGTAAACCAATGATATATTGATAACGATATCCAATAGTGTCGTCATGGCAGGGAATGATATATCCCTAGACCAACACGACAGGCATGTTGTCATAGTAGGGAACGATAGATCCCTAGAGCAACATGAAGGATAGTGTCTGGTTTCAAGAAATAAAACATGTCATCTAAGACATGTGTGTTGGTCTGATTTTGACAATGTTATATCCTATATAAGACAATTGATTGATTAACTAATCGAGTTAGTTTACGACCAGACAAGGATCAAGACCACTGATTGTGATTGGATCATTTGACAAGATTGACATGACTTGATTATTATGGATTAAGGATGAACTTGCATTTGGATCATTTCTCAGGTTGACTAAATTGAGAAGAATGGACCATAATGATAGATAGAATACTGATTGATAGAAGAACGACTCGATAGAAGGAATCAAAAGCTTTGATTTTGTACTGTTACTCTACATTGTTTGGATCATTTATTGCATGGGATATGGATGCATGGATGTATAATGGATGTATGATGGATGTTTTTCTTTTGACATCTTGATGGTACAAGTATTTTGAAGTGCCTATTTCATCATTGGGCTTTTTTTTGGGTACTTTTTTTGTATGTTGTAAGTTAATACAAGCATCTAGGTATAATTGAACTGAGATGACCTGAGCATTGCTTACATGGATTTTGATTTAGCAAGTTAATACAAGCATCTAGGTATAATTGAACCAAGATGACCTGAGTATTTCTTACGTATCAACAGACAAGGATTGCCCCCTTTCATGTTAGACCTTTGATGTCCTTGATGATCTTTTGCCGATCATGTCTTTAGACAAGGCATCACATTACTAAAGTTGAATCCACAAACAACAAACAAAGAAAATAATCATGCCCCCGTCATAGCATCTCTACCGTTTTGCATCCTCGAGTAGCATAGAAAGGCATGATAGAAAAAATCAAGACTCTATATTTTAACCCGATCACAAACACAAAACATTCTTGTGTTTAAATGTGTTTTTCTTGCCATAATTTAGATAGAATTAGTTAGAGTGCATGGGTACTTATTTGCTTTGTGTTGGATAGGTTGATGTCCTACGTTAGGATTTTTTCTTGAAAGAAGGTTTTGCTTGCGCTTGCTTGCCTGGTGAGAAAATTCCACAATCTTTATTGGTGAGACGGACCCTAAGGGATTGACCTAGTGCCTTGGGTGCTCGTTGCTAAATGGCCTTGCCTACGTGATGATGCAGAGGCAATGTAGTTTGGGGTAAACCCTAATAGACCTAAGACCTAGGTGATAGAAAGTGGTACCAACTCAAATAGATTGAAGGACTAAACATGTGATGGATGGGACAGTGGAGCCTCGGGGATGATTTAAGAAATGGCCTTGCCTACGTGACAACACAGAGGCAACGTAGTTCATGGATTGACTTCGATGGACCTAGGATATGGATCAGATGAGACACGATATGGAACAGATATGGATCAAACATGGAACAGATATGGATCGGATAAGACACGATATGGATTTGACATGGAACAAATATGGATTAGACAAGACACGACATGCAATAGATATGGATCGGACAAGACACGATACAAAATAGACATGGATGAGATATGGAACAGATATGGATCAGACAAAACATGATATGGAATAGATATGGATCAGATAAGACATGATATGGAATAGATATGGATCAAATAAGACACGATATGGAATAGATATGGTGTTGCAAGTATGAGGTGAACCAGTGTTGTCATTGATGTCAACATACTCATATTGCATTAACAAGAGGGATTCGATGAGCAGTGTGCTGAGGATATTGAGAAAATTAGCCTCAGTCAGGAACAGTGAAGAACAGTGATGAGAAGAAGGCAAATATATTGTATAGGATGCGGATTAAAGGGTTTGTATATATGAGTCTTGAGATGCTTCAATTAAGTTTTCAGAGGTCCGCATGAAGATCTGAAGGAGTTGTGGCTGTCGGTGTGGAACCGGTTCTAGCAAGTGTTCAGAGGTGATAGAGGATTACAGAAAGGTCCGGTGAGGTCCGGAATTGTATAATCCTAATCTGCAGATTGGAAGGAGTGTTTGGGATGTCCTTGTGATGTGTCATCTCAAGTTGTGTATGATTTGGAGGTTTGGAAGTACCTTTTGCATTATGACAGTGGCGACGTACTGTGTTCTTGAAGTTTCAGATAAGGAAGAGAAGATATTCCAGTAAGTAGAGGAAGTGCGGATGTACCTGGTCATTTAGGCAGGCTTGGAAATGTCCGTGGATCATGTTTAGGTTGTGTTGTTGGTCCACATTGATGGTAGAGCCTGGAATTGAAGATAATCTTCCGGATGAAGTTCTTGCTCTCTTTAGCTGACCGGATGAGTTATTCATCCTGCGAATGTTCTTGTGGTGGCCGACCAGATGTGTTATTCATCTTGCAGATATTCTTATGGTTGATTGCTGACTTAGATGATTGTTCCTAAGTTGATGTCTTGTATAAATAAAGGTTTGTGAGTTCATTTTGTAGTGTGGATTGTGTGGATGAGAGTGGTGTAGCGAAGAGAAGTGCGGAAGGCAGAGCAGAGGTTTTTGGGCTTAAATGGAACTGATCCAGACATGGTAAAGATGTCATTCTCCAGTTCAAGACCGTGTTTCTTATCACTTTGTAGATAGTGTATCTCCTTGTAGGCAGTGTGCCTCTTTGTGAGCAGTGTGCTCGAGCAGTGAGCCCTAATTGGCAAGTGCCATTCTTTTTCTTATTCTTTTAACAGAGAATAATCCTTGGGTTAATCACCCCGTGGTTTTTCCCTTAACTAGGTTTTCCACGTTAAAATCTTGGTGTTCATTGTGTTGATGTTTATCTGCTCTTGTGTTTGTGTGTTTTACTTTCATGGATGATTAATTGATATGCTATTAACTAACAAGATGAATCAAGTGTTTGAAATAGAAAGCAAGTTTGTATACAACTGATTCACCCCCCCTCTCAGTTGTATGCCCTAGATCCAACAATTGGTATCAGAGCCAAGTTCCTTTGAAAGGAGCTTAACCACTTGAGGAGATCCAGGATGTCGTCATACAAAAAGGATAGTCCGAAGTTCGATGGAACTAATTTCACTCTCTGGAAGGGTCGCATGAAATGTCACTTGGAATGTATGGGAAAAGCATACTTGGCCATGGTTTCAAAACCATATGTACCTCCACAAGGTGGTCCGACAACTCTAAATGAAATCACAGATGCTGAAAACAATCTGCAGACCAAGGAAGCTCTTCTAAGCGGATTGAATGACTTAGATCTCTTAAATGTTATTGACCTACCAACTGCATATGAGATCCTGACTAAACTGGAACTTCTGTATGAAGGAGATGAGTTTGTCAAGAGTGCAAGGTTGCAAAGTCTGAAAGGGAAATTTGAAAGATTGAAGATGAGAGATGATGAAAACATCACTACTTTTATGCCAAGAGTGAATGAACTAGTGTGTGGAATTAGAAATGCTAGTGAAACTCTGGATGAAAATGAGATTGTTTGCAAAATCCTCAGATCCCTTCCTGCTGCCTACAAAATCAAGGTTGCTGCAATTGATGAATTCAGAGCCCACACAACTGTCACAAGAGAACAATTGGCTAGCAAGCTAGCTGCTTTTGAAATGACCGAGTTTGGAGATGATCCTCCCAAGACTGAATCTGCTTTCAAAGCCAGTGCCTATGTGAAAGGCAAATAGAGATTTGATCCGGGAGAAAACTCTTCAAGGAAGATGTCATGGTATGATCAAGCAAGAAGAGACATGGAAGAAGAAGAAGCAGAAATAGCTCAACTTGAAGCCCTCGTTGCAAAAAGACTACCAAGAGGATCTGGTAAGTACGAAGGAAAACTACCCTTTAAGTGCTTCAACTGCAATAAGATTGGTCATTTTGCTTCAAGATGTCTGGAAAGATCTGCAAGGTCTAATACTAACAGACAAAGGTTTCAAAAGAACTGCTATTATGTTCATGAAGAAGATGACAATGAAGGAGTAACAGATGATGAATCAGAACTAGGAAGCAAATCCAGAAATGAATGGGTGTTTATTGCCATCAAGGAAGAAGATCCAATACTCTCTGAATCTATCAATCACAAGGTTGTGGAAAAAGCTTTGGCTGCTCAAGTGGAAGAAAAGGATGATTGGGTTATTGACAGTGGATGTTCTCACCATATGACTGGTGACAAGGATAAGTTCTTGAATTTGGAAAGGTATGAAGGAGGAATGGTAAAGTTTGGTGACAATTCTGCTGGAAGAATCAGAGGTAGGGGAACTATTTCCTTTGATGGAAAGAGCAAAATAGGTAATGTACTATATGTTGAAGGATTGAAGCACAATCTTCTCAGTGTTGGTCAGTTAGTAGACAAAGGCTATGATCTCTGGTTTAAGAATGGAAAATGCAGAATCTTTACAAGCTCCAGAACTGAAATTGCATCCGGTACTCAGACAAAAGGTAATATCTTTCATCTGGTTGGTTCAAATAAAAGTTGTCTGTTTGTTCAAGTTGATCAGAGTTGGTTATGGCATAGAAGAATGTGTCATGTAAATTTAGATAACATCATCAAGATAAGCAATACTCAGGCTGTAAGAGATCTTCCAAAATTGATGAAACCTACAAATAGTTTGTGCAAAGAATGTCAGCTAGGCAAACAGAGCAGAGTCTCTTTCAAAAGCAAAGATCAGTCCTCTACCGGATTGTTGGAATTAGTACATACTGATCGCTGTGGTCTGACAAGAATCAAGAGTCTGCAAGGTGATAGATATTTCATGTTGTTAATTGATGACCATTCCCGGATGATGTGGGTTACCTTCCTAAAAGAAAAATCAGAAGCATTTGAGAAGTTCAAAATCTTCAAAGCTATGGTAGAGAATCAAACCGGATTGAAACTAAAGTGTCTAAGGTCTGATAGAGGTGGTGAATTTACATCTGGTGAGTTCATTGACTTTTGTGAGAAGTAGGGTATAAGGAGACAATTGTCTACTCCTAGGACTCCACAGCAGAATGGAGTAGTTGAAAGAAAGAACCGGACCATCCAAGAAGCTGCCAGGACAATGATGTTGGAAGCAAATGTTCCTCAGATGTTCTAGAAAGAAAATATCAACACTGCAGTCTACACTCTAATTCAAGTTCAAATCAGAAACAATACCAGTAAGACCCCCTATGAACTCTGGTTTGGCATCACTCCTACTATGAAATATTTCAGAGTATTTGGTAGCAAGTGTTATATTAAAAGAGATGAAGATCTAGGAAAGTTTGATGCTAGAAGTGATGAAGGAATTTTCTTGGGTTACTCCACTCAAAGCAAAGCATACCGGTGTTACAATAAGAGACTGAGGAAGATGATAGAAAGCACTAATGTGAAAGTTGATGAAGGAATTGAGAAGCCCTCAAGATTTTATGAGTTTGATGAAGATGACCAAGACGGTGTTCAGGTTCAAGGAACTCAATCCTCTCCGGTAAGTCAGAGTCAGCCTGATCCGGTAAATCAGGAAGAAGAGATAGGTTTGAATGAACCTGGTCAAGAAGCAGCAGTGCAGGATACTCCCAAAATTCCAAGGTATGTAACACTGAACCACTCTAAAAATCAGATCATAGGTGACAGAAGTAAAGGTGTGCAAACTAGAAGGAATGTTGCTCAAAATCAGAATGAATGCTGTCTGATTTCAAAGATTGAACCTAAAACAGTAAATGAAGCCTGCAATGATGAAAACTAGACCAAAGCAATGAAAGATGAATTAATGCAAATTGAGAAAAATCATACTTGGGATCTTGTTCCCAGACCTAGAGACAGGAATGTGATTGGAACCAAATGGGTCTTCTGGAACAAATTAAATGAAGCTGGTGAAGTAATCAGAAACAAAGCTAGATTGGTCTGCAAAGGCTACTCTCAAATAGAAGGAATTGATTTTGAAGAGACCTTTGCTCCGGTGGCAAGAATTGAAGCAGTCGGATTATTTCTTGTATTTGCTGCCTTTAAAGACTTCAAGGTATATCAGATGGATGTCAAGTCTGCCTTCCTAAATGGTGATCTGGAAGAAGAAGTTTACATTGAACAACCGGATGGATTTCAATTATCTAACAATGATGATATGGTCTGCAAGTTGAAGAAAGCATTGTATGGATTAAAACAAGCCCCAAGAGCATGGTATGAAAGGTTGGATAATCATCTTGTGCAGATTAGATTCAGCAAAGGTACTGCTGACAGTAACTTATATTTCAAAATTGATCATGAAAACATTTTGATTGTTGAAATGTTTGTGGATGATATCATTTTTGGAGGAAGAGATAGTATGTGCAAAACTTTTGCAAATCAGATGAAATGTGAGTTTGAAATGTCTATGCTTGGTGAAATGAATTTCTTCTTGGGTCTGCAAATTACTCAAACAAAGAAAGGGATCTTCATTTCTCAGACCAAATATGTGAAAGAATTGTTAAGGAAATTTGGTATGGAAGATTCAAAGCCAATGAACACTCCCATGGCAACCGGATGTAAGTTGAGCAAAGATAATGACTCACCAAAGGCAGATCAGACAAAGTATAGATCAATGATTGGTGGATTGTTGTATCTCACTCAGACCAGACCAGATATAATGCAGGCTGTTGGTCTTGTAGCAAGATTCTAGGATGATCCTAAAGAATCTCATGTTATGGCAATCAAAAGAATTTTTAGATACTTGAAAGGAATAGCTGAGTATGGTCTATGGTACCCTAGAGATCTGGATTTCTCTCTTCATGCTTACACAGATGCAAATTGGGCAGGAGATGTGGATGACCGGAAGAGCACCAGTGGTGGAGCATTCTTTTTGGGGAAGAGATTGGTTTCTTGGCTAAGCAAGAAACAAGATGCAATATCTCTGTCTACAACTGAAGCAGAATACATTGCAGCAGCAGGTAGTTGCACTCAAATCTTATGGATGAAGCAAATGCTAAGAGACATTAAAGTTGAATATGAGGAGCCTATCATAATTTTCTGTGATAATTCAAGTGAAATTAATATTTCTAAGAATCCGGTATTGCACTCTAAGACTAAGCACATATCTATCAAGTTTCACTTTTTGAGAGAACAAGTGAACAAGGAAGAAGTCAGGTTGGAGTATGTTCCCTCCAAGGATTAGATTGCAGATATCTTTACTAAACCTCTTCCCAAGGACTCTTTTGAATATCTCCGGGAGAAGTTAGGGGTCATGGCCCCTCCGGTGATGAACTAGGATGCACTAATGTGCATCAGTCTGATGGATATCATAGTCATATCTTGTGATCCGGATTGATGATGGGGAGCTGCTACTAAGGGGGAGTAGCTGGTATGATTCTGATGTATTAAAATTGCAAGTATGAGCCCTTTGCCATTGATGTCAAAGGGGGAGAGAAGACATGTGAAAAACAAGTAGCTGATGATCAAAGGGGGAGCAGTAAATGAGGAGAAGACATGTTGCTAATAGGGGGAGCAGTGACAGAAAGGAGAAGTTCTTGTCTTGATGGTTTTTCACATCATATGTTGCCATCAATGACAAAGGGGGAGATTGTTGCAAGTATGAGGTGAACCAGTGTTGTCATTGATGTCAACATACTCATATTGCATTGACAAGAGGGATTCGATGAGCAGTGTGCTGAGGATATTGAGAAAATTAGCCTCAGTCAGGAACAGTGAAGAATAGTGATGAGAAGAAGGCAAATGTATTGTATAGGATACGAACCGGAGGATGCGGATTAAAGGGTTTCTATATATGAGTCTTGAGATGCTTCAGTTAAGATTTTAGAGGTCCACATGAAGATCTGAAGGAGTTGTGGCTGTCGGTGTGGAACCGGTTCCAGCAAGTGTTCAGAGGTGACAGAGGATCACAGAAAGGTCTGGTGAGGTCCAGAATTGTATAATCCTAATCTACAGATTGGAAGGAGTGTTTGGGATGTCCTTTTGATGTGTCATCTCAAGTTGTGTATGATTTAGAGGTCCAGAAGTACCTTTTGCATTGTGACAGTGGCGACAGACTATGTTCTTGAAGTTCCAGATAAGGAAGAGAAGAGATTCCAGTAAGTAGAGGAAGTGCGGATGTACCTGGTCATTTAGGCAGGCTTGGAAATGTCTGTGGATCATGTTTAGGTTGTGTTGTTGGTCTGCATTGATGGTAGAGCCTAGAATTGAAGATAATCTTCCGGATGAAGTTCTTGCTCTGTTTAGCTGACCGGATGAGTTGTTCATCCTGCGAATGTTCTTGTGGTGGCCGACCGGATGTGTTATTCATCTTGCGGATATTCTTATGGTTGATTGCTGACTTAGATGATTGTTCCTAAGTCGATGTCTTGTATAAATAAAGGTTTGTGAGTTCATTTTGTATTGTGGATTGTGTGGATGAGAGTGGTGTAGCAAAGAGAAGTGTGGAAGGCAGAGCAAAGGTTTTTGGGCTTAAATGGAACTGATCCAGACATGGTAAAGATGTCGTTCTCCAGTTCAAGATCATGATTCTTATCACTTTGTAGACAGTGTATCTCCTTGTAGGTAGTGTGCCTCTTTGTGAGCAGTGTGCTCGGGCAGTGAGCCCTAATTGGCAAGTGCCATTCTTTTTCTTATTTTTTTAACAGAGAATAATCCTTGGGTTAATCGCCCCATGGTTTTTCCCTTAACCGGGTTTTCCACGTCAAAATCTTGGTGTTCATTGTGTTGATGTTTATCTACTCTTGTGTTTGTGCGTTTTACTTTCATGGATGATTAATTGATATGCTGTTAACTAACAAGACGAATCAAGTGTTTGAAATAGAAAGCAAGTTTGTATACAACTGATTCACCCCCCCTCTCAGTTGTATGCCCTAGATCCAACATATGGATCAAATATGGATCAAATATGGATCAGGTGATACTTATGACAAGGAAACACCACGGATAGGTAGATGTATGGATGATAAAGAATAGGTAGAAGGAATCAAGGACGTGATCTCCAAGGATATGTCGCATAGGAATAACGTGCCCCATTGTAGGTAAATAATTAGGACTTTTCATGGCAACGCTTATGACAATAGAAGGATAAGAGGATAATGAAGGATTTGCTTGGTTTGGTAGGGATAAGGTATGTCAAGATACATCTAAAACATTTGTCAACCTTGTGCCCCCAATCTTTATCAAAGACCAAAGAAATAGAGGAAAGGAAGATTAAGATGGATATACTGGATAGTATAGGTAGGATAGGTTAGGAAATGGTATGGAAGGAAACTGATAGGAGAAGAGTGATAGGCTAATGAGACAAGGTGCCCCCAAGTGTAGGTGATGTAGAAGATCAACTTACACGATGCCTATTTGCCAGGTTTTCATCATGGTACTTATCCAAGGTGCCTGTTTGCCAGATTTTCACCATTGGATGAAGGGATTTTTCTTTAATTTTTTTAGTTTTTTATTTTATTTTTTAACATTTGGATAGGATAGGTAGAATGGATGAGAGGGCCTCAATGGCCAGGTTCCACGAAAGGTGATAGTCCCACTAGATGGATGTTGTCGTATGGACTAGGTCAAGTGTTCTCATAGATGTTGGTAGGGGATTGCATGAAAGTGAGATGGAGAAGGTAGAGATTGGATTATGAAGGGTGTGATAGTGGATGATGATGCGGAATATGGAGGGAAGGCTTATGCAAAAGCATGGACCATAGGAATAGGATGAAGAAGACATGTAGGATAATAGTGGAAGGAAGGGCAGAATGGAGGTATATGAAAATGTTTGTGGGATGGAAGGGAATCATGACCAATGGTTGTACATACCATGATAAACATTGAAGCTAGTGATGGGAAAGTAGTGTAGGAAGGAACAAAGACTTTTGCTTGTCGATGAATGACTTAGGCATGTAGGGATCCACATAGACTGAGTATTTTTCTGAGCTTTGCTTGTCATTTGGGATGGAAGAATTTGAGACTTTTGGATGGAATGGGAGAAAGTGGAGGGTTGGGATTCTTGAGAGGTGGATGCCTCATTTGGCTTGATGGCTTTTTGCTTAGGTACCCAAGCCATTTTGTTTTTAGATAGTACCTGTGAAGGTATGGGTTTGGGTGTATGCAGCTTTTGTGCATCTTTTGGAGTAATCATTTGTTGGATGCAGACCCACACCTTTTTCAGCTTGGCGTATAAGTGTGTGGGTGTATACAGCTCTTGAGAAGGATGTTTCTTTGATTCTTGGTTTTTGTATCCTAGATCATGAGGACTCTTAGGATTTTTGACTTTAGGGGTAGAGGTATCTAGAATTTTGCTGGTGAATTCTCTTGAGATGGTGGAAGTGGAGTTGGAGGAAGTTCTTTGTTTAGACAACATGTGCATTTGTTGGCCATGATTGGGATTGTTAGAAGATTCATAGATGGATGGATAAGGTATTGGAAGAAGTGGTGGTAAAAGGTATGGAGGGATATTAGGGAAGTAGCGGAGGTAGATTGGATGGTGGAAGGTGTATGGTCACATGCTTTAGACAATTGTAGGATGATGGAGGTGGAATGGCGACATATGTTTTGGGAATATGATAAGATGTATGATGGAAAGTGGTGGACTTAGGAGGAGTGGAAGAAGTACCAACATCTTGAGATTGTTCACCTTGGGGTATATATCCAAGGCCATATGAAGGAGGAACATTGACATGGACGGGCTCCAAAATACCTTGTTCACAAAGACCCAAGCCTTTACCTTGATAGTTCATATGTTGGAGTATGTGGTGGATAGTGGGATTATGTGTAGGTGGAACATTTGACATGGGTTCCATATTGGATGGAGAAGGTGAGATAGAGGATAATAGTTGTTGGTGTTCTAAAGAGGAACACTCATGAATGAAGGCGGTAAGACTAAGGATATACGATGGGGGATTTGCAACATGGTCGATAATGGATGATGGAGTATTAGTGGTTTAATCTTCTACGCTTGTTTGGGAGGTAAGTGTCTCATCATGGGAAATGGAAGTTGTTGAATGTTGGATAGGACTAGATGGGGTTATAGGCTCAGGACCATGGAATGGATAAAGTGGGTTAAGAGGATCGTCATGGTCTACTTGATCATAGATAGGCTCTTCATCATAGACGGGATCTTGATCATAGATAGGCTTTAGCGTGATGGAATTAAGGTGCTCTTGTATAGGTTCATCATCAATGATAATATCCTGATCATAGAAAGGATAGAGCTTATGGAGGGGCTGAAATTGGATCTCTAGCTCATGTATAGGATCAAGTTGCTCATGGATAGCTTCTTCATCAAAGGTAGTATCTTGATCATGGAAAAGATATAGGTTATGGATGGTATGAAATTGGACTTCTTGCTCATGTATAGGTATAGGCTCATTGAAAGATAAAGGTTATGTAAGGGTCGGATGGGGGTGATTTGATCTTGATTTAGACAAGGGGTTGATGTTTCCAAATGTTCTAAAGTGTACTCTTGACATGACTCTTCAGGTGCTTGAATTGAAGTTGAGGTAGAAGACTCTTCAATAGGATCTTAGTCAACAACATGAAGGTGCGACGGACCTTGACTTTGGTGCATGGTAGGAGGTTCTACAATATGCTCAAAGGGTTGTAGGTTACATGAAGGGGTTGTAGGATTTGACATGTTTGGAAACTTTTTGATAAGGTCAAGGACCATAATTTGGGGACATGGTTGACTTTTTGCTAGTAACCCTTGGATCACATCATTGGTAGGTACATAGGTAGAGGAGTGAGGTAATGGATGAGTAGATTTGGAGTTCTCCATGGTAGGATTAGTATGCTTTGGGTCATGTGTTCTAGGAGATGGTGAAGGCAGACTACTAGATGGAGTGGTATATGTTTTCCAACTTGAGGTGGTGCTTGCCTTGTCAAGAGTATCATGAAGATGAGAAAAGGATATATGCTTTTGGGGTGAGGTGTAGCTAGTACTGACATGTTTAGCTTGTAAGATTGCCATTTCTTATTGTATCACTTGGAGTTCTTGGGAAATTGCTATATGATCTTTGGGTGCGATATCGAAGTTTAATTGTTCTTACAGGTATTGGAGTTCTTGAGCAATTACTTCTAATTGGTACATCATCTTTACAAAAACTGACATAAGACTGAAATGGGTATCTAGAAAACCTAAAAATTTTCTCTGAAAAGTTGTGTAAATGCTCACTATCACACATGCACCAGAACAGATGCGCTACAAAAATTGGTAAATGCGCCACAAGTCGAAACAAATGCGCTACACTCGTAAAAGGTAAATGTGTTGTAATAGGTATCAAAAGCACTGTAGGTTAGTACATATGCACCATAGGTTGGCACAAATGCATAGCAACAGAGGACGGATGTGCCGCTCTGGCTTTTCTCAGTATTTTTTGTAATTTTTTGGAATTTTCCTGATGTTTTTGGTACTTTGGTTGTAAGAAGGTCTTCTTGATCTGATTTTCTGAAATTATGGCAAGAAGACACAACAAACACAAAGAATGTTTTTATGGTTTTTTTTTTTTTGTGATTTTTTTGACTCTTTTTGGACCAAAAAGGAAAAACAAGTACAACCCTAGGCTTCAAATGGATAACAAGGGTTTTTGGCCACTAGAACAAAGGTGTTTAATGAAGGTAACCATTCAAGTGGTTATACATGTGGCAGCACTACTCTCCGTTATGGAGTCTCCCGGCATGCAAGGGTTGCACCTTGGAGGGTTTTGGGGGAGGTTGGTTGTTAGTATAACACAACTTCACTCATTGTTTGAAGCTTTCTCTCCAAACACAATTTATTTATAGTGGCTTGGAAGGGCTTGGTGTCTAGCATGTTACCACTTAGGGTCGTTCCTACTTGGATGAATGGTATCCAAGAGCAGGCCCCTCTAAAAGAAAAACACATGCAAAAATGATATGTTTGGCATTTTGATCACCTAAGATAGGGGAGAGCATAGGCTTGGTATCATTCCCAAAAACATAGTATACAGTGGTTCTTTTCCCCTAGTTATAATGAAAAAAACTAGATGAGCTATCTACTTGGGCAAGCACAGAACTTTGAAGTGATTAGCAAGATAGCAATGGTCCAATTTTAACCAAGATAGCAATGATGAGTTCAATTTTATCCACATAGTATGAATTTGTTAACTTTGAAGTGATGGTCGATCGAGATTGCAATGGTTCAATTTTAACCAAGATAGCAATGATGAGTTCAATTTTGACCACGTAGCACGAATTGTTAACTTTGAAATGATGGTCAATCGAGATAGAAATGGTTTAGTTTTACCTAGATAGCAATGATGAGTTTAGTTTTATCCAGATAGAAATAACTTTGAAAAGATAGCAATAGCGATGATTCAATGATATGCAAGATAGCAATGATTCAATTACCATTTTCCTAGTTAAACTATGTGAGATTTGCATGAGCATCCATTTTACTTTCCCATTTAGAAATCGAAGTGTGAGCTAACAAGTGCAACTATATGAATCTAAACCAGTACCTAGCCTACAAAACAAATCAAGAGAGTTCCTGCAAAGACATCAGCATTAGAAAAAATCTTCTAGAAAACCCTAAAATCACTACCTAAAATAGATGTGCCGCTTTAGAGACTGAATGCACGAAAATAGTGAACAGAAGTGCCGTATTACATATGTGATAGAACATAGGAAAAAAGTGCCAAAATATAGTGTATATGTGGCGAAGTAGCAGATGCACCGTTTCATATGGTAAAAGGGTTGTAACAGAGTATATACGCACTGCAGTAACAAATGTGCCATAACAGGTAATAGATGCATGTTAGGAAGTGATGGATGCACTGTTTCCTCCTGTGTATGGCTTTCTAAAACACAAAAACTCAGTTTTTGGGTTAAATTTGGGGCTAGGCCCCACGGTAGGTGCCAAAAATGTTAAGGGAAAATTGGATTCAAATGAATAATCAATAATAATCAATATCAAGTTACCCAAAGCTCAATGAAATGGTGAACTAAGAAGATTTAATCAAATAAAGCAATGAACAACAAAGCAAACCTCCTCAATTTGAAGCTTCCATTGATTGCCTATCACAATCCATCTTGCATGTATGAAATAGGGCCCTCAGAGAGTGCACTTCCTTGCTATGCTTCAAGAATGTCAATTGGGAATGGCTATGATAATACCGCAATGAAGTGGAGCTTCACAATGATGATAATAGTGTGTAGTGCGTAGTAGCAAATGTGCTCACAAGCAATGAAGGAATTGGTGCCAAAGGTGAGCTATAATTCCTGCAGAGTAACGATACTTAAAGATTGGATGAATGAAATGGAAGAATGAGGTTGTACTTATAGATTTGTGAAAGAGAAGATCAATGATTGAGAATAGTTGAGGAACGTGCAATGAATAAGAAAAAGACATGTGTCTTGCTTTCTTTTGCATGAGAGGATTTACTAAGAATAGAAGAATGAGTTAAAGCAATTAAAAGAATATAATAATCAGTTAAGTGATTTAAAACAAGAAGAAGGGATTTGCATGAGAATAAGAAGATATTTTTCTTTATTAAATATTAGGAATATTTAATTGCATGTGCACAAGGATTGAATTATATTTAGAGATAACTCAATTTAGAAGAAAAAGACAACTTAAATAAATATTTGATTTATTTAAATTTAGAGAAGATATTATTGGAAGAAACAATTAAATAATTGAAATTATTTAATTTAGAAGATTTTGGAAGAATAAATAAAATATTTGATTGTATTTTATTTTTAGAGATTGAAAGGATTTAAATAAATTTGATTGATTTATTTAAATTTGGAAGAATGATTTGATTTAATTAAATAATTAAGAATTATTTAATTGTTTGGAAGAATTTAATTAAATAAAGGAATTTATTTAATTGTTGGAAGAATATGAATCAAATAAATAAATAAATTTGTTTATTTATTTATTGATAGGAGAATTAGAAGGGAATAAATATAAAGAATATTTATTTAGACCGAATCGTGTCATTTTTAGGCATATACAAAAAGAAGATAAGTACTTTAATTAGATTTTCTATTGATAGTTTTCTTTTAATTAAGGGTAAAGAGGAGATTTTGAAAGGGGTCCTATCCCTTTTACAACAAGTGAACATATGGAACCAAACCCCTAACTCAGGGAGAACCAAATAGGAGAAGAGGCTACAAAAACAACAAAGCATCAATAATGCTACAAAAAGACAACAATATAATAGCAAAGAGAAAAAAACAATGAATAGTAAAACTATAGGGAATTTAAGGAAACCACCACTTTCTATTATTCCTTGGGGAACTCTAGGAAATCATCCATGAATTTTGTAGTTGGCTCCATAATTTTGAAACCTATAGCCAACTTCTAGTTGTGGGTACTTATAGTAGTGCCTTCTAGAGAAGGAATGTTATGATTCTTCAAATTGGCCTAAAGCATCTAAATTCTTGTGGCATAATTACAAATGGTAGTTCTATTGAACTCAACCACTCTTTTGAGACTCTCCTTAATGACTTCCAACTCTCCTTCCAACTTTTCAATTATTTCCTCTTGTTTAAGCTTATCCTCTTTAAGTTTGCTAATCCTTAACTTTTGATAGCCCCCTACCTATTACATGCAAATAATTAACTTTTGACTTAACTACATTCATTACCCCATATGAGTAAATGCAATTATAGAAAAAAAAAATGAAACTAAGGAATTATAATATCATCATTAATTAGTTTTATAACTCTTTTAGTTAGATGGTTAATCTCTAACCACTTAGCACATCCAACTATAGAAACCCTCTCATTAGCAAAGCAATTTACCACATTGTTCTATTCTTTATGGATGTGTCCAATTTTAATTTCCTTGAAGGATTTGATAAAACTTAGAGCATCCATGATAATATTCTTAATCACCTAACTTGGACAGAACTATTCAAAAATACACTTAGTAAATTTCAAGGATTCTCCCTCAATAACCAACTTAGGGATCTCTAGCTCTTTGGCTAAGAGGATTCCTAATAAGTAGTTGATACCTTATCAAAATGATTCATTGGTAGCCAAGGTTGATAGAGAAAGCTCTAACAAGGAGGCCTTTGTGGTCTTTTATGACACACCCACATGATCGGGGTTACCCTTTAAGGCATCATTAAAATTAAACTCACATCATTGGGAGGGTGGATAGGACCATTTAACTTTAATGTTGATCAATTTCTTCTTTTCATGACTATCCTCAAAAGTAATATCTAATTTCTAGCTTTTATCCATGTGCTTAACAATAAATGAAATGGACTCATTCTCATTGCTATTAGATTGTCATAGCTTAGAAGCCATAAAGTTTTCCTTAATATTCAAAATGATTTTGGCCTCCACTCTAGAAGGGCTATCTTTTCTATCCTTAAAGATCCTAGCATTATGCTGCATCCATAACCCTCAAAGGATATGAGGAAGAGTAAATTTCCATAGGGTTTTTGTAATGATTGTTTGTCCGCTAACTTTAACAAAACAAACTAAATCTAAAACATAACCATAAACACATTAATTTTTTTTGACAATAATGTACAATTAAAATTATTTCACAATAATGAATTTAATAAAGAACTATTCCAATTCCACAAATCATAAATAATGAATGAACAATCTTACATTCATAAAGTACTTATTACATGATTGTATCATCATCTTGTTGCTATGAAGTACAATTTCTCAAATAAACATTATTACAATATTCCCAATGGAATACAATAGATATAATTGTATAATCAAGTCTTTCTATGTATATAACCAAGTCTTCAGCATAATTCATCTACATAAGGAGGAACATCACCAGAGTGCTTTACCTCCAACCACAGACTAGTGGTCCCTTGCACACCTTCCACCTGGAAGTGGCCCTACCCTTCACGAGGGAAGTGGATTAGGAAATCAATAAGATCCAACATACCTTCTGAGAACTAGTGTTGTGTCTATTACATACAATCAATTATACAACTCTAGAATCCTTCTCTCTAAGTATAACTTAGACTGATTATTATGCAATACTAGAGAGACACCATGAACTAACAATGCAAGTAGTGATTTCATATTATTTTGGCCAAAGATACAAGAAATCAAACACATTCCTAAATGGATATGTGTGTCATATGTTCACACACCTCTATCTCAAATTGGTTAACACATAACATTATTTCACAAAATACATACTCAAGAGTGTAATTTCCAATCACAAGCATATCATCTTAAACAATTGTTGAACCTATTTTAGGCTTGGCTAGGTTAAATGATAAGTATATCTCAATACAACTTCAACTAGTCAAGTATAGAATAGAGAACAAAGTAAATAATTTAATATGATTATCAATATTGTTGTGCAGCCTTGCATTCTCAGCCACATGCCCAAAATGTAGTCTCATCATAGGAAGAATCTCAAGATTTCAGTAATTATATATAAAAGAAATTTTCTCTCTCTAGACTTTATAAGTTACCTTTAATTACATACTTATCTTCCATACTATCTCATAGAGAATATCAATAAAATATAGAGTTAAATACTCTTTACTGACCTTATCTCTGAGTAGATATTAATTTGGAAAATTTTATTCACTTAATACCAACAAAGCTTTGGCTTATACAAAATAGCTTCTTATCAAACTTGATAATACTTCAACAATATAATACAATATCTCTAAATAAATAGAACTCATAATTCTATACCACACTATCATGAGCATGACTATTTTTATTCAAAGAAAATGATTTCTTTACTTTGAAAATGATTCTATATTGATAAATGCATATATGTACCTTACATATATACATTTATAAATATACCCAAGTTAGAAGAACACTATCTCCTCAATACTAATAATAGTTTTCAAATAAAAGTCATATCAATAACTCTTCTCTCAGTTAACCCTATTTTGGTATGACCTAGTTCAATGATAGCAGATTCCTTCCAAGAATCATTAAAATTCACATATCTACAAACACACACACACACACACACACACACACACACACACATACATAGAACTAGGTTATGAGGGAAAAATAAACAATTATGTTTTTCTTCTTGAATAAATGAAATTGAGGATAACTTTTAAGGTAACACTAAAATATCAATTAAACATAATTGTGATGTTCACTATAACATTCACAAAGACCAGATATAAACATATTTGTGAAGATCAATATTGTATTCATAGTGATTCTCATAGGAGTAAAACTTCATCAGATAAGAGTAATCAAAACAAATATCTATAACACAAATCGACCTGTAGGTCGCATTCATTTGAAATTTAATCTCTAAGTTCACAAACCTTAAATATGGTTGATCATAATTGAACCATAGTGCCATGTCATGGATTGTGATAAAATTTCAACTCATTGGAAGGCACATACTTACTCAGTTGAGGACCAAATTCCTCACTGACAAAACATTCTAGTAATTCTTAGACAGAGATGGGAATAAAACATACCATTTATAATACTTTCCTATGACTGTGATTTAATTCAACATAGTTGACACACCTTATATTCATAATGACAAGAATAGGGTTTAAAATAGTCAAGTTAGAATAACAATAGAATGGCTATGAAGATACTTACACAATCAAGCCACGATAAACACACATTGGCTATGAAGTAAATACCATAGCCAAGTCATACAACATTATCATAATGGCTATGTAATAGATAATATAGTCAAACCACACCTAAATATCACAATGAATATGTAATGGACAATACAGTTGAGCCACTCATTATTATATCAATGGCTATAAAATAGACATATAGTTGAGCCATTAAGTCTTCAAAGACTGTGGTTAAGATAAACACAGAAGGAGCACAATATAAATGTTTCAAGGTGTGCACCCTTGGTCTCCTTGTGTTGTGCAACACAACACTTGGGTTTGTGAAAAGGCTTAACCACCTCCCATGGATTCATTAACTCTGGCAGTTGTATCAAGCATTAATAGGTCGATCTTTTGGTGCAATGTCAACCATCTTTCTAACAATTAGTATTAGAGCCTAGGTCATGGATTAGAACCCCTCACTTGTGCTGGGGGGATTATTGCAAATTGTGTTCCCTTAGTCTCTTTGTGTTGTGTAGCACATCGCTTGGGTTTGTGACAAGGCTTAACCACCTCCCGTGGATTCATTAACTATGGCAGTTGTATTGGAGATTGACATGTTGATCTTTTGGTGCAACAACAACTATCTTTCTAACAATAAATATATTTCATGTTGATTGAGAAAGAATAAAACTCAAACTGAGGCTCATTTCTTCCCAATGACTGTGAAGGGTTTAACAAATAGCTAAGGGTCATATTAACACAATGTTTTCACAAAAGAAACCCGTGTTTGTTTAAAAATAAAACAACACTAGTTTATTAACAAAACCCTTGATATATCCAACAGAGAAAACAAATAAACATTTAAATCTCTTCTATATGCTACAACATATGTAGTTACATCTCTATATTGGCATATAAACTAAACAAATATATCTCTGATAAAAAACATTGTGAAAACATACTATTTCATAGTTAGTCTTTCTTCAAACTTGCAGAGCTCTTGCTTCACTCTTGCCTCCTTTCCTTTCAATACCCTAGTTGTCCCTTCTTATTTCTCACCATCCTCCCATTATGGATTTGAATTCCATAACTAACTAAAAATCCCTCAAAACAATCACTAGATTCTTGCCTAAAATCCATCCACTCTTCCCTCTCCTTTTCCCATGAATTGGAGTAAAGTGAGCATTAAGGAAGATGTGATAGGGATCATTCTGCTCACCCTTTGTAGTACTCCTACAATAATTACATTAAATACCTTCCTATAGCTCACTAACTCCACTTCGTGGAGCTTAGTCAAGCTCAAAGATTTGAAAATTCAAATCTTTTAAAAATAATAATTATAAATACAATATATATATATATATATATCCACATTTATATATGTATATGTATATAAATATATATTCTAATATGGTTTAAATATCTATATTTCTATGAAGAGAAGATAAATCACTTATAGGATGAATTGTATATGTTCCCTCGACAATTCACAAGTGATAAAATAATAGTTGAACTGTTAGAGAAAGGAAACAATCAAAATCTCATTAACGCAACCTGAATGAGATAAACCACATTGATTTAGAGATGAACCAAAGAAACATATCAACTGTGACGTGGATCAAAACATGAAACTGACTACTTCATCATATAATGACAACACTACTATGCAAAGTATTGACATACATTGACATAAAAAAGGTATCTAAAATAAAGACAACATATTACTTGTGTGTGTGTGTGAGTTGTCTAGGCATGTTGTCTCATCCATTTACCTGATCCAAATCCCTCTCTCTAGTGATACTCTCCCTCCTCATCCACGAGGGAAAAAAAACTATTTTCCTGCATCCACCTCATTAGCAGTTATAGTAGAATAGTCCATTAACCACATTGTGTACAACATGAAATAACTATTTTAACAACATTAAACATGAAGAAAATCCTTTATCTTCAATAGAAAATTATATCCATATCTGCACATCATAAATTAATGTAAATCTATCTCTTCAAAATTATCTTCTAAACACAACATGATAATCATATTCTAAAATGCATAATTAAAGCATCTATCTAATAATTAGTTTAACATGACATAATTAAGTTGTCCAAAAATAGGGTGAGACATTTTTAGCTTGGGATTAGTGGAGGAATTACATTGAAGAGAAAGATCAAAAATGGAAGCAAGCTACGCCAATTTAACACTAAACAAAGAAAGAAAAAAGAACCGTATGCTCTAGGAAAAGGGGCATCAATATCAATCTCAAATGGTTGTTGGAGATTTGGTAGTGCAATTTTTAGTGTGGGACAAAGTTTGCATTTCAATTTTTTGATTTCTTTCTATTATGAAACTATCTAGATGAACCTTGCTTGGGCACCACCTTTGTTAAGTACAAATCTCTCATAGAAACTTGCCAATCCCAAGAAGTTATGGAGCTATGTGAGATTCTTTGATTGTGGCCAATCTTGGATGACTTGAATCTTGGCTAAGTCCATATACATTCCTTGTGCATCTAGAATGTATCTTAGATAGTATATATTTTTCTTAGAAAATGTTTATTTCTCCATGTTTGCATACGAGTTATGCTTCTACAAAGTGTCAAGCACTTGTTCAATATGACACAGACAATCATCCCAAGTTTTGTTGAAGACCAAGATATCATCAAGGTAGATAACAATAAACAAAGTAGTGAATGACCTCAAATATTATTCATCATCCATATGAATGTGGCTATAGAATTGGTTAAGTTGAACCTACATTGACTAACCACTCAAAAAAACATTCTCTTACCTTCATGGTTGTCTTCTAGATGTCTATGGGATCAATAGGAAATTGATAGAACCTTAGACCTAAGATTAATTTTGGTGAAGAATTGTAAATCATATATCTGGTCTACCAACTCCTCAATCCTTGGATGAGGATAACAATTCTTCATGCATTGATATTTTTGAGAGCTCTATAGTCAATACACAACCTCATGTGTTGTATTTATTTTTTGCAAGCACAAGTGGGCTACCACAAGCTAATGAGATAAGCCTAATATGTCTTTTATTTATGAGTTCATGGGCTTGTTGCTTAATATCCTTATTCTCTAGAAATGATATATGGTACAAAGAAGCATTAGGTAGAGGTAGTCTAGGAATCAAATCAATATAATGCCAGACCGCATAGTGTGTAGGCACTCCTTTTAGTAGCTAAAAGATATCCTTGTACTCTACTAGCTTGTAGTTCAACTCTAAATTCTCTACTGATGTTGTTGGATGAATTGTAGTATGTTTTTTTAGGACAAGGATGTTCTTATGTTTAAGTCTTTCCATGAAAAACATAACTTATTACTAGAAGGAGCTATATTTTTACACTACTTGGCACTAATGAGTGAAATTTTAGGTATTTCTTGATGTAGGAGCATCCGGGTACATGTGCAATCCTCATCAACTAAAAAGATTTATTTTCTTTCTTGCTTGTTTGTTTTCCTTCTTGTTTTGTTGCAGTGGTTGATGATCAAATTTCTAGAGAATTTCCTATGGATTCATGGCCAATTGTTGAATTAATCTTGAAGAACATCCAAATGGGTGCTCACATTTCAAACTTGGTGAAGATCAAAGCTAAATTGGACAAGTTATGTAAATGCAAAACTTTCCCTGCCATTGGGATATATGCAGATGACCCTTGAAATCCCGTATATCCAAGTGATGACTTCATCTTGTTAAGGAGCCAAATGGGAGTCCAAAATTTCAAGTTTGGCAAGATTCTAAGAAAAATTGAGCAAGTTATGCAAATGTGAAACTTTGAGTGTCAACAGGATATGCAGAACTTTCCCTACCATCAGGATATATGTAGTAGACCCCTAAATTCCTACAATATGCAGTAGACCCCTGAATTCCCATAATATGTAGTAGACCCCCAAATTCTTGCAATATGCAGTAGACCCCTGAATTCTCATAATATGTAGTAGACCCCTGAATTACCACAATATGCAGTAGACCCCTGAAATTTGACAATATGTAGTAGACCCCCGAAATCCCACAATATCCTGATGGGTCATTTTTTCTGTTGCACCACCAGAAAGTGCCCAAAAAGTGACAAAAATAGTTTTTGATTGACTGTATGGTTGATCCAAAAGCTAATTAATGATTGACATGTGTCCCATTCACAAGATGAATGTGGTGGCTACCTCAAATGCTTATAAGTAGATGATTTTCACACTAAAATAGGTTGACTTCTCCACAGTGAGTTTATGCTTTTGCTATAGCTTCTTCTATAGATTTCAGATTTGGAAAGCAATCTTTATGGGTTTTCAGATGTTAATCTGAATCATTGATTGGATGATTGTAAGGCTTAGGCCAAGGCATGTTGAATGCATATAGGAAGATCATTGTACTCCTATTGTAATGGTTTTTGTTGCATATGAATAAAGGGTTTTCTGTTTCATTGTTGTGTGTTGTTCATTTTGCTGCCTAGTTCAATAGCTTGTCAAAGCCCCTGCATCTTGATCTGCATCAAGTGGTATCAGAGTGCTTAGGTTTGCAATTCCTTGAGGTTGTGGGATTATTGTGCAAGGGACCCTAAGGAGATCATTGTAGGTAGAGTGAAGAGGGAAACCTACAACTACAGAGGATTTGTAGACATGGCACACCGAGCAAGAGGAAAAAGAGGAGTTGTTCCAAGAGCTAGAGATGTGGTATTGGTAGAGATACTGAGAGGCATAACAACTAGGTTAAATGTAATCGAGAGAGTACAACATAGAGGAGTACATGTAGAGGATGTGAGTGATAATGAGGAAGAAGTCAGCGAAGAAGTAATAGAAGAAGGAGAAGATGGATATGAGAGGAGGTTTTCGTGTGCAATGACAAAGATTGCCAGTAAACCCCATGTAGAGTTACCTAGTTACAGTGGTAGTCTAAAACTAGATGAGTTGATAGATTGGATTTTAGAGATGGAAAATTATTTTGAGTTGGAATCTATTGAAGACCCTAAGAGGGTAAAACTTGCAGTTTCAAAGCTGAAGGGACATGCATCTTTGTGGTGGGATCATGTCCAAGTTAAGAGATAGTGAAAAAGAAAGGAAAAGATTAAAACCTAGGAGAGGATGTTAACTAAGTTAAAGGAAAAAATTATTCCTATAGACCATCGGATCACCATGTTTAAGATGCTACAAAACCTCAAGCAAAGGAAGAAAAGTGTTCAATACTACACCAAAGAGTTTTATAGTTTGAACATTAAGGCTGGTCACATTGAAGATGATGTTGAGAAGGGCTCTAGGTATGTAAATGGTTTGCATTATTCTATCCAAGATGAAATTAGCATGGTTAGAATTACTATCATGGAAGAACCCTATCAATTTGCATTCAATGTAGAAGAAAAAATCTCTAGAAGGCATAATAGTTCTAGGGGAAGAGGTAAATCCTTCAAAGGAAGAGGGTAGTCAAATCCTAGATGTGGTTTCCAGGATAAGCAAGGAGAAACAAGTTCTTCTCAGACCAATACCCAAGGAGGTAGAGGAAGGGATGATTACTCCTGAGGTAGAGGAAATTCTGGAAGAGGAAGAGGATTTAGTGAAACATGTTTTTAGTGTAGATAGGCTGGACATAGAGCATTTGAATGTCCTCAAGTACAATAGAGCAATGTCAAAGGAAAAGAGACTAGAGTCCATAGAGTACAAGTTGAGGAGGAGAGTGTCACAAGTGTAGCTTAACAAAAATTTGGAGAAGAACCCAAGGATGGAGAAGTCATGATGCTAAGGAAAGTTCTAATACCAAAGAAGGTACAAGAGGAACCAAAATAACAAAGAAATCTATTTAGAACGAGATGTAAATCTAGAGGAAAATGATTCAAAGTCATTGTGGATAGTGGAAACACTGACAACTTGGTGTTAGAAGAAATGGTGGAGAAGATGAAACTGAAGAGGCTACAACACCCAACACCCTATAAGGTTTCTTGGCTATAAAAGGGACAACAATTATTGGTAAGTGAACAATGCCTTGTCTTCATATCAGGAGTTACAAAGATGAGATACTATGTGATGTTATGCCAATGGATGCATGCCATATTCTGTTAGGCAGACCTTGCCAATATGATAGATAGGTCATTCATGATGGCAAGGGTAATTGAATTAAAATCAAGAAGGATGGGGGTGAGTATGTGTTGAATACTTTGAAGGATAAGGATGAGGAGGTTGAGAAAACTAATAGGACTTGTCTAGTGACTAGAAAATAGTTCCTAAAGGAAATCATAAAGGAATGTATGTTATGCCTTCCTACCTTAGGTTGTAGAAATTATGACAGCAGAGAAAGGGACATAAGTTCCCATAGAAGTCCAAGAAATTATGACTGAATTCAGTGACATTCTAATGAACGATTTGCCAGATGGATTACCTCCAACTAGAAGCATAAGTCACTACATGTACTTGATACTAGGTGTGATCCTACCAAATAAGGAACCATATAGAATGACACCCATGGAAAATGAAGAGGTGAATAAACACCTTAGTCCATTTGTTGTACCTACTATACTAGCACCTAAGAAAGATGGGAAATGGCAAATGTGCACTGATTCAAGGGCTACAAACAAGATAACCATTAAGTATTGGTTTCCATTGCCTCATATGAATGACTTGATGGACTGTTTGAGTGGAGAAAAGTACTTCAACAAGATTGATTTGAAGAGTGGATACCACCAAATTAGAATTAGAGAAGGGTATGAATGGAAGAAAACATTCAAGACCAAGGATGGACTATATGAGTGGCTAGTGATGCCATTTGGGTTGACAAATGCACCTAGCACTTTTATGAGACTGATGAATGAGGTAATGAAGCCTTTCCTTGGTAAATTTGTTATTTTTTATTTGGATGACATTTTAATTTGAAGTATAACAAAAGAGGAACATATGTTACACCTTAAGGTAGTTTTACAGAGGTTAAAAGAAGAAAATTTGCTTGTAAACTTGGATAAATGCAATTTTATACATAGGGAACTAGTATATCTAAGTTTTGTAGTGTTTGAAGAAGGGTTGAAGATGGATCTTGAGAAGGTTAAGACAATAATGGATTGGCCTTCATTCAGAAACATGTTTGAGGCCAAAAGTTTTCATGGATTGGTGAGCTTCTATAGGAAGTTCATCAAAAAATCTAGTGGAATATGTACACCAATCACCAAGACAATGAACGGTTCTAGGAAAGAGTTCTAGAGGACAACTGTAGCAAAAAAGAGCTTTCATTTGTTGAAGAAGAAGGTTGCATAACAGCTAGTGTTGGCATTGCCAAACTTTGGCAAAGTGTTTCAAGTGGATTGTTATGTGAGTTATAGTACAATTGAGGGAGTCTTGAGTCAAGAAGGTAGACCCATTGCCTACTTTAGTGAAACTAAATGAAGCAAAGAGGAAATACTCAGTTAATGACCAAGAATTCTATGCTATAATGCAGGCCTTGAATAAGTGGAGGCATTACTTGTTGTCGAATGAGTTTGTACTCTACATAGACCACCGTGCCTTGTAGTATATCAATAGTCAAGGTATGTTAAACCAAAGACATATGAAAAGGGTGGAGTTCTTGCAAAGTTATTCTTTTTTCTTAAAACATAGGAGTGGTAAGTCGAATAGGATAGTAGATGCACTTAGTAGAAGATGTTTGTTGATAAATGAGTTAAGGGTCAGTGTTGTTAGCTTTGATGCAATGAAGGAGTTGTATCCTGATGATCCTGATTTTAAGGAAGCATGGAAAACTAGTAGAAGTCCACTGGAAGGAGATAGAATGCCATGATTGGAGTATTTCATTCAAGATGGCTTGATGTTAAAAGGACATAAACTGTGTGTACCCACAGGTTCAATGAGAGAGAATCTAATAAGATAAAAGCATAGTGGAGGCTTGAGTGGACATTTTGGAATAGATAAGACATTGGCACAGTTGAGTGAAGGTTATTTTTGGCTTGGAATGAGTGTAGATGTGAAGATATTAGTACAATGTTGCAGAATTTGCTAGCATGCTAAAGGAGCACAAAAAAACATAAGACTATATCAGCCATTGCCTATACTAGAGAGACTATGGGAGCACCTAAGGATGGATTTTGTTTTGGGACTGTCTTGAACACAGAGAGGTAATGACTCAATTTTTTTTGTAGTGGACATATTTTTAAAGATGGTTCATTTCATACAATGTTAGAAAACTAGTGATGTATCCCACATAGTTGCATTGTTCTTGAAAGACATTGTCAGGCTACATGGACTGCCTAAGAGCATAGTTTTTGATAGAGACACAATGTTTGTTGTCCATTTTTGGCATACATTATGGAAGAAGATGGGCATAGAATTAGGATTCAGTTCATCCTATTATCCCTAGACCGATGGATAGACCAAAGTTGTGAACAGAAGTTGGGAAACTTACTAAGAGGTTTAGTGGGAGACAAACCACATCAATGAGATCTTACCTTGGCACAAGTAGAATTTTCCTACAATAATTCAGTGAATAGAAGTGTAGGAAAGAGCCTATTTCAAATAGTCTATGGGTATAGCCGAAGAGGTGTTGATGAGCTAAGAGATAGTGCAGATTTGAATAGGAAGAGTGTTGTAGTAGAAGATATTGTAGAATGCATTCATGAGGTTCACAAGGAGGTGAGGGAAAAGTTGGAAAAAAATGCAAGCAAATACAAAGAATATGCTGATGTGCATAGGAGGGAACATGAGTTCCAAGTAGGTGACTTAGTTTTGGCACATTTGATGAAAGAAAGGTACCCACATGGAACATACAATAAGTTGAAATTTAAGAAAATAGGCCCATGCAATGTGTTGAGGAAGTTCTCATCCAATGCCTATGAGATTGCGCTACTAGTAGGGATAGACATATCTCCTATTTTTAATGTTGCTGATCTATACAAGTTGCATGAAGGAGAGACACGTTTACAAGGGGGTACACACTCATGTTTGGCTAATGCACAAGGATGGTTAGATCACTTCCTTGAAAATAAGATGGAAGAAGTAGATAGAGTGATTAACTCCTGAGCAGCTAAGAAGACCAAAGTAAAGGACTACATGGAATACCTTGTCTGATGGAAGAACATAGCTACAAATGAAGCTTCCTAGTTGAGTGTTGCAGAGCTAGTCAAGTATGAAATTCCAGTTCCAAACTTGCCAAAATGTTCATGAGTTTTCAATTCATGAAATATTTTAGTTACCCAACATGTCTAATGTAGGACCATCGGAGTCCATGTGCAATCCCCATCAACCAAAAAAATTTCTTTTTCTTTTTGGCTTGTTTGTTTTCCTTCTTGTTTTATTGTAGGAGTTGATGATCAGATATCTAGAGAATTTCCTAAGGATTCATGGCCAAGTGTTGACTTCATCTTGAAGAAGATCCAAATGAGTGCTAACATTTCAAATTTGGTGAAGATCTGAGCTAAATTGGATAAGTTATGCAATTGCAGAATTTTGAGTGTCAACAAGATATCTGGAACTTTCCCTGCCATTGGGATATATGTAGATGACCCTTGAAATCTTGCATATCTAAGTGATGACTTCATCTTGTTAAGGAACCAAATAGGAGTCCAAAATTTCAAGTTTGGCGAGTTTCTTAGCAAAATTGAGCAAGTTATGTAAATGTGAAACTTTGAGTGTCAACAGGATATGTAGAACTTTCCCTACCATTGGGATATATGTAGTAGACCCCTAAATTCCTACAATATGTAGTAGACCCCTAAATTCCCACAATATGCAGTAGACCCCTGAATTCCTGCAATATGCAATAAACCCACAAATTCCCACAATATGCAGTAGACCCCTAAATTCCCACAATGTGCAGTAGATCCCCGAAATCCCACAATATCTCGATGGGTCATTTTTTCTGCTACACCACCAGAAAGTGCCCAGAAAGTGACAAAAACAATTTTTGACCACCTGTACGGCTGATCCAAAAGCTAATTGATGATTGACACATGTCCCATTCATGGGATGAATGTGGTGGCCACCTCAAATGCCTATAAGTAGAGGATTTTCACACTAAAATAGGTTGACTTCTCCATAGTGAGTTTATGCTTCCGTTGTAGCTTCTTTTGTAGATTTTAGATTTGGAAAGTAGACTGTCTAGGTTTTTAGATGTTGGTCTAAATCATTGATTGGATGATTGTAAGGATTGGACCAAGGCATGCTGAATGCATATAGGAAGATCATTGTACTCCTACTGTAATGTTTTCAATTGCATATAAATAATTGGTTTTCTATTTCATTGTTGTGTGTTGTTCATTTTTCTACCTAGTTCAGTAGCTTGTCAAAGCCCCAAGACCTTGATCTGCATCATTGCCTTTCATATGTAATATCTTTTATCACCAACGTCTATGACTATATTTCATGGATTCACTTCATATACTACCCATGACAAAGGTATGGTTTCTCAATTAAGACCTCACATACCTTTAATGGTGTGACATTAAAAATAACTATATCTTGAAAAGACTTGATGTTATACACTAGTTGACATTGTTGAGTGACGTGTTTCTTAGAGACCACACTAAACCATCCAATGGAGTATGGTTGTGGGTGAGGTATTAATAGAAATTTCAATCTCTAAACTACTTCAAGATATATTAGGTTCTTCTAACTTCTATTGCCAACAATGAAGTGCACTAGCTATCTATTGATCCACATGTGAGAGAAAAACAATCTTTTTGCCTTAGCGTCTACAAGGGAAGTAGAGATGTTTGTGGTACCCATCATGGCACTAGAATCAATCTTCATGATTTTTGTCATGACCTCCTATACACACGTGTACAAATGGGCATGTAGACGAAACAATTTTTTTAAAGAAAGATTAATAACTAGAGTAATAATGTTAAGCTAGCTAATAATGCTATGTTACCTATCTATTGACAATAGAGTTTGGTGAGCGAGGTCACTATTGATTTTGAGTTTCCATAGGTTTACGTAATTAATGCAACCTGAAATGTTACTCATCCATTTTGTCAATATTAATGGCTTTTATTAACTAATCCTAGATTTTATTTTCAATGTGTCCCAAGTAATCTAACCATAAAAGGGAAGTTATTAAAATCCTAAATTTTATCAATTTATTATAAATTTTATGGTTTAATTTATTCTATTAATTTAAAAAGGAAATTAATCAAGGTACAATTAACTTAATTTAAATAACTAAATAACTTAATTAAATAATATTTAAAAAAGTAATTTATCTTTCTATCAATTTTATTATTAACTATTGATATAAATACTATTTCAAAAAAGATAAATATTTATTTCATAAAATTTTCCCAATAAAGAAATCCACAATTTGATTTAAAAATAATTAAAGCAAGTAAAGTAAATAAAGCTATTGTTTTGTTTTCAAAGCAATACTTTATGTTTTATTTAGGCTTTTATCTATTATTTACAATGTTACAATAGTAAGATATTTTAATCTATTAAGTTTTTAACTCTCTCTCTCTATATATATATACACTTATATACACATACTATTTATTTTTGTTTGTAATAGTGAAGTTTCGGTGTGCAGGTCCAAAGAGGAAACAAAGTTCTACAATAGGTAATAAATAATGTTTAGATCTGATTATAAGTGGTTGCATAGTATATATTTATATATATACATACATATATATACTTATATATAATTTAACTCCCAAAATATATACATTTAAAGTTGCTGGCACATATCGAGTCCCAGATGTTACAAGAAATAATAGTGAGTAGAGACTAAAAGATAGTTATGAAATTTACTATATGTAGATTTGTTTAAGGCCTTCATGGCCTATGGAGGGCCGAGGGTCACCTCGTGGGGAGTCCATACCTTCCCCACAACCGCAGCTATGGGAAAGCCATGGACTTCCCACAGCGTGGGCCGTAACCTATTAAGGCAACACCTAACACCTCTAAAAACATTACATTACATTTCTTTCTTGTTTGATCTAGAATGATAACACACACACACATAATTTCATTCACAATTTTAGTAGGAACAATTTAATGATAAATATAGTAATATTTATATAATCACATCAATCATAATATATAAATTAACATACATGCATATATATATATATAATTTCTTTTTCATTTTCACATATATATAAATGAATGTAGATACATGGAAAGTAAAAATGCCACACACAACCCCAAAATGTAGGAGGGGCATTTCTCCATGCTCTTTGGAGTACATATGGGGGAGAAGACATGCAATACAAATCTCAGAGTGTAGGAGGGGCATTTTGCCACGCTCTTTATACTACACTTGAGAACAAGCATGCCATACAAAACCCAAGGTGTAGGGGGGGGCTCATTGCCACACAACTTTAGACTACACTAGGAAAAACATGCCATACAAAAACCAAGTGTAGGGAGGGACTCATTGCCACACATCTTTAGACTACACAAGGGAGAAAACACACAGAAGACACATGGAATACACAAGCACCATATATTATGCCAAAGACATACTATACGTCTTAAACATGGAAAACAAGGTGATGGAAAGAACTTATTGCTAAGCCCCCACCATCTCAAGCATGCTACAGGCACACTTGATGGTTGTGTTTATGCCACAATAACTGCCAAAGACACGCTTAATGGAGGATACACCAACCTTGCCTACTCAGAGGACTTTTGAAATAAGAAGGATGTGCACTAGCTCAAGAGATACACCATCTCTGCCTTCTCAGAAGGCTTTGAATCAAAGGATATGCATTATATCCCACCTCCACAGAGAGCTTAATGATTGCAATATAGAATAAATATGTACACTCGCGCCAAAGATACAACATTTTGCCTCCACATAGGGCTTACAAACACACTTCGTTAGTACCAAAATCATCAAACAACTTACCTTTATATGCTCCCATCTTAAGGTGGTTGATATCATGTGTCGATATCAAGTATTTTAAGGTAGGGAGAAAACACACAAGGGAACAAGTGCTTTGGCAAAGCCCATGCCCCCAAAGGTGACATGTGATCACGATCACCAAATGTTCCCACAAACACACACTTTTTATTCTAAGCAATGCATGAAAACAAAGAAGTTGAGGCTACACAGATAGGTTTAAGTCCGAGTATAGCTGTGGGGCTTAAACTGTAGGCATCTCAAAACCAAGTGTAACAACAAGGCGAAACACCCAATACAATCAAAGTGCATGAAGGAGATGTATTGTTATGATTTGTTAGCAAAGATAACACAACATGAAATATCACACAGAGTGATTCTACTAGCCAATCATTTACCTTTGCTTGCTGAAGGGACACATGGTCCATATCAATATATGTTTGTTTTTCATCATCCACCGACTAGATAGAATCACTAGAAAAAGGTAAACAATAAAAAGAGAGGGGAGAACAAGTGTCTTAGAAACAATCACATAGGAGGATGCCCCCCAGTCATCAACCACAATGCTATGCACCTAAGACAACACACAACAATAAAAATAGAGGAGAAGCAAGATAGAAGAATGATCATACAAATAGAAGAAGGGTCACAATAGAGGAAGTCTCCTGGTATCCTTGACCTTACAAGAGTATCAAGGGTCATTCAAGGAGGCCTAAACAACACATAACACATCATGGGAAAACAAAACACAAGAGGGGAGGTCACATAAATGGGAAAATAATGCTACGACATAAGTGACCACCACGGTTAGAAATACTTACCTATTGCATAACTAAACTAGCAGTTGTCAACAAGCAAATCATCATCTTCCCAATCTCGAATGTGAGAGGAGAGAGGTACATAAGGTACAATAGCCTAATGTTTGTCATTATTCTTAATCTCTTTCTCTTTAAGGTTTTCTTTGTCTGGTTTAATGTTAGGTGGAATTTTTTCTTGTTGAAGTACATTTCATTGGGAAAAATCTTGTCTTCTCTTCCTTCTTTCTCTTGCTTGTCTATTTCTTCTTGTCTTATTGCTTATGTCTTCAAAAGTAGTTTCATGTTTTTCCATAGGTTTTCTTATTTCAGAGGAGGAATCTTGTTCAAATCAAATTTGGCTTGATAAAGTGATTTGTTTTCCACGAGTCACTCCCGATCCTTGTAAGGATGATGAAGGGGGAACCTTAGCATAGAGTCCTTTACCTTTATATCTAGGAAGTTTAGCATTGAGTCAACATCTAGTGGAAATGCAAGGATTTAAAAACCTAATTATGAAATTAAAGCATGAAACTATGTAAAAAGATGTATGAATGAAGTTTAATCAGATTTATGATGTGAAATGGCTTAGTTCAGATCTCAACATTATTTTAAAGACCTACAATGCTCAATTCAAGTGCAATTTCAAGGAAAAATGAGTGAATATGCTACTTTTTGTTGAAATTGATTATGTGAAAATGCAAAATTTAAGATGTAAATGCAAAAACACACTATGATGAAACAATAAAATCAGAAATAATTCCTAAAAGAGTGTTTAAAGGAGTAGTAAAATCTGAAACAAGATTTTAACCACAAACCCTAGCTTTTGGAAAAACTAGGTTATATGAAAAATTCATAATTTCAAGCAAAATCTAACAATTTAAGCATGAAAATGTAATGAAAATGATTATAGAATGATGTACTACTGTAATTTATATCATATCTGATTCAAAAATCATAAATTAGATGAAATTTAATGAAATTAATACAAACTATGCAAAAATTAAAGCCTAAGATGCTAATTTTTTTCAAAATTTTCAATTTTTTTGTAAATTTTCAAATGTAATAAGGTGATATTGAAATGAATAAATGTAAATCTGAAGTAAAACACTCAGCAAGGTGCAAAATTCAATTAAAATGTAGTTTCACTAAAATTTTATGTAGGAAAAAGGGGATGATGGGATTGATTTGATGATATGCCTGGATCCTCCTTTCACTCCACACATTCAAGGACATTTAACTAAGTTGAATCTCAAATTTTGCAAGAGGATTCACCTACAGGTTGGTTGTCACTTGTAATTATAGGGGAATTTGGAATTTACTGATTACTATATTAATTTAATGCCCAATTACACTTAAAACCCTAATTATGCAAAATTGTAAATAAATGGACGAATCTCGACAAATGCTCTCACACAGAGATATTAAATGACAATTAGATACATACCAAATTTTAGAATTAAAGATGCAAAAAAGTTAGGGGCTAAAGATCAAGCACCGAAGCCCAAGGCAGGAACTTCTTCAGGGATTTCCAGAGGTTGTCTGCTACTATTCACCACTGTCCTGGGGGTTTTCAACTCAGAAGATCCAAAGGGCTTCGAGGTAGGTGCCCAAGCCCTTGTAGTACTTTTCTTATTAGATCTGAAACCTACACACTCTATGACAACCTTTTATAACTCCACTCTGTAAGATACGACACCTGTCACCTTAAATCACAAGGAATGGGGTTAGGGGTTGTGGTGTTTAGGTACTTGCCTCAGTCAAGCCCCGAAATGGCATTCAAACCTTCCAACACCGTTGTTTGATAAAGAGTGGGTATCCCTATGGGATAGAGACAAAAAAAATTGATAAATTGATAAATGATTGATTCAACACAAATAGATATCACCTTGGAGGTGTAACTCACATGTAGATGAAAATCTTTTAACACATGAGAAGATGAAGCCAAATCTACATAACAAACACAATAACCATATTCTGCTCTACAACAATGAATGCTTTGAATGCTCTACAATCATAAGTTCAACAAAAGTTCATAATCATCTTCTAGTTTACAAATGAAGTCCTAAACATGCTTATATATGCATTCCTGCTACAAATTTCATAATTCAAACTTAAGATGTTGGCAACAGAGCCTTTTAATGGTCACATAACTGACATTCAAATTTGGGACCTACCTAAAATAGGACAGGACTAGGGCATTAGCACCCAATCCCCTGGGTCCTATTTTAAGGTAGGGTCAAACTCAACAATGTCCCTCAAGCCCCATTTGACATGGGTTTCAGGCCATTTTGTCTTAGGAGTTAAGTATAACATGTATGATGCAAAATAAGGGACCCGGGACCTAAACTTAGGAGGTAAAAGTCCTAGGGGGACATTTTACAACATAACAAAAGGTAGGTGTAAAGTCTAACAAACCCCAATCATCATCGAGAAGTGTATTCAAAGGTGAATTAGATTCTTCTACAATAACCTCCACAAGGAGAGATGATTTAACTATAGAAAAATAATGAATTAGAGTATTGAGAGGTTTAAAATATTGTTGATTTTTAGCTTCAGTTTGTAGACAAATTTCTAAAACTGGATCAACTTCAATTGTTTAGAGCTTATTGTCATAAACGAACATGATTGATCGATGAAGGGTAGATAGAACTGCCCCCATGGCATGAATCCAGGGTCTACCAATAAGAAGATTATATGAAAGAGAATTAGGCATGACATGTATAAGGATAGGTAAAGTCATGGGACCAGCCTTAATAGGTAAGGTGATAGTACCCAATGATTGCCTACCAACATTATCAAATCCATGAAGATTAAGTTTATCTGGTTGAATGAGAGATGTATCAACATTGATTTTATGTAACAAGTCTATGCCACAAACATTAAGACCAGATCTACCATCAATCATAGTGCATCTTACTCTCATTTTATTAATGATGATGAATATCATATGAGGCTCATATTGGTCTTGAACTTCTATGGGAGGTAATTCATGTTGTTGAAAAAGGATGTCCATTTTTGTCACATGCATACAATCTAACATGGCTGCTACATCATTCAACTTAACCACAGGTGGGAAAATCACCTTTTGTAAAGCTTCTTGGTGCATTCTGTGGTATGTAGGTGATATTTGTATCAATTCCCATAGAGAGATCCTTGTAGGAGTGGCTTGAAGATGCTCAACAATATCATAATCTCTACTAGTATGCTGATTAAGATGAGGTGCTTGAGGAAGAATAGGTTGAGAAGGTGGAAGAGAAGCTAGAAAAAATGTTATTTGTTTCTTTTGTTTATTGTTTCTTGTGTTATATGTGTGAGCAATCTCATGATGTATGGGTTGTTGTGACACATTGTTATTATGTTGATTATTTCCAATGATTGATTTTGCATAGTTTAAGTTATAACTAGGAGGTCTAGAAGTTTTTGGAGTACTTCCTATTGTGAGAATCAATTTGGATTGTGATTGAGAAGCATCATTATGAAGATGCACAACAATTTTGGGTTTCTCAGGTTCTTCTTGGGAACCAGAAACATAAATTGTATTTATGAGTCTTTGTAATAAAGATGGTTTAGGAGTCTATAGGATGATTCTATAGAGATGAAATCATCTAAGGCTTCATCTAACATGTCAAAATCATCACTACTAAATGGCTCATCAAAAGCACTAAAGTCTTGAAGAAAGAGGTATGACATTGTCGCATACTCTACTTTTTCAAGCCTTATGAAAATGATATAAAGGAGATGAATGAAATGAAGTTTGTTTAAATTTCACAATAAACTAACTAAGTTGTGAACAACAATGCCTTAATTATGTTATCCAATGAATAGCTAAAACATAATCAAGATTTTACAAATTTTCAAGCTAGAATCATCAACAAAATGAGATTTTGATAACCCTAATCAATTTAAATGCATGAATGCAAGATGTATAATTGAGAAATGCTTACTAAAATTAATAATAATCTGATCTAATGCACAAAATCAGAAATTTATATCATGCTATAATGATCTAAACTAGTGAAATGTAGACAATGTGATAACTATACTTCCTTACACTAAAAATGCTTGATTTTTGTAATTTCAAATGCAAAGATGCAAGAATGCTAGTATGTAAATAATGAAAAAATTCAATCCTAATCAAATCTAGGATAGTAAATAACTTATATTTAAAATGGAAAATGATGCAAGAGTGCAAGATATGTCGGGTTCACCAAAATGTTAGATGGAAAAGGGAGACTAACTTAAGAGGTTAAACTAGACCAAACCCTCTTCTATTAACATTGGAACACAAACCGAGTTTAGCTTCTACCTTTTAAGAGAGCCAAACTATAGGGGTTTTGTCCCTTTGTTGTATAAAAGAGTGTCAACCAAATTCAACCAACCAAACTAAGGAGAAAACATGAAACCCTAATTGAGCATGATTTACCAATAAACGACAGTCGAAAACATAAACACAAATTCTAAAAGGATAGCAGGGATTAGGAGATAGTGCAAAATAAAAATTTGGGCCTAAAAACAAGGAGGTACTAGGGTTTTGAGTGCCCTAGACCCTAATTAGGGTTTTGCAGAAACTTAGAGCTTTGCCCAACCTATAACTAGAAAGTTAGTCTTCTCTCCAACTGGTGTATTCTGAAACCTACTATATCAACCTGCACACATAAAACAAGGGGAAAAAGTGTTGTGGCTATATAGGAGCTTGCCTCAGACAAATCCCTTTTTTGGTATTTTTGTTGAATGCACAAGACCACTGAGAGGGAGGTAGTGAATCAGTTGTAAGTTAAAATTCTAAAACCCTCACACACATTCAGATCCATAATAATTCAATTAACCCTTAAACTGTTATGATGATTTTGCATAAAAAACAAATAATAGAAATAGAATCACAACACCATACACAAGAGAACACCAGATTTATGTGGAAAACCCAAGAAGGGAAAAACCATGGCGAGGATTAGGTCACAATATAAAGTAGTAACAACTTGAATTACAATAGGTTCACTGTGAGAGGGCTCACTGCCCAGAGAATAGACTCACTGCCAAAAAGAAAGGCTCACTACCAAGTTTTGAACTGTTATAGTTGTATCTAACATATGCATGAAATATAGTTCCAATAAAGCACAATCCACAACATTAACAACATCCTTGCAACATCACTAAAGAATTGTAGACACCTTCTACTCACTGCATCCAGTAATCTAACACAAGAAAGCTTGTATTGCACCATACATTCAACAACTCTACTATTCACATCACATCCATTGTTCTTACACCCTTTCACAATTCCTTGACACTTATTTATACCATCATCTTGAAAACATTCTTTAAGGTTAGCACAATACCTTGCTCATGCAAATTCAAATTAGGTTTAGACCTAAACATTCCCATGGTTGAAAGGAGTGAAGGCAAACCACAACACATCTTATCTTGGACCCAAATTCACTCAAGCACGCCACTCTATGCTTCCACAATCAACAAAGCAACTCCACAATTAGTGCAAACACACAAGGTCGGTCAAACCTGTGTAATACAATAAACTTTTAATTACACGGTTCCTCAAGGATAGATACAACTCACAGACCACACATAATGTTTGAACACAATCTAGAATCTTCCACAAACATCTTGAAACAACTAGAAGACCACAAAACTCCTCTGCAACAACTTTCACTTGAAGAAAGTTCAAACTGGAGCACTAAACCAATTCTGTCATACACTGTAACTCAAGAAATCAACTTGCAGAGCACCAAACCATGAACAAATTTGACTAAAGAAAGATATAAACCTTATAAGCATCAATCTAGAACCACAAGACTTGAAACCACTTTGTAGAGAAATGCGGAGCAAAGACATTTCTCCCAGACACCTTTGCACAATTCAGAAACATAGTCCATACATTAGTGAACACAACTTTCCTTGCACAACGAACCAAAGCACCAAATTTGGAATATAAAAACTCTTAACTCCTATGAACAACATATCCAAACCACAAAGATAGATCTTCAACATAGAGGAAATGTGGAGCAAAACTAGAACACTACTCTATAAACCAAAATGCCACTTCCACACACTGTTTCCTTTATTAATCAAATTTTCTCAAAAGCACTTAGAAACCAACCAACATAAACATATTCTCAACATCTTCAGCACCTCTTCAAAGCAAACACATCATCTTTAGCAAAGAAACTCAACCAAATAGCTCATACCATTGCAACAACCTCATCTTAGAGACAATATCCACTCAACACTAACTACTCATACTCTTGTACCATAAGAAACTCACACAAATGACATAGTTGACACCAATGACAACACAAGCTTGTTGACATCAATGATAACACTGATTATACATACTTGTAACAATCTCCTCCTTTGTCATTGATGGCAACATATAATGTGAAAAACTATTAAGACACAACTCTGCACCAAACTTCTTTTCTTTCTTACTCTCCCCCTTTCTCTCTTTCTTTTACAACTCTTACTCTGTCTCCCTGACCACTGACCCTTTTCTTTTCCACATTGCTCTCTCTTCCCCTTTGATATCAATGGAAAAGAGTTACACATTTCTCTTTCAATCTTACTTTTGGACAACTGCTCAAAATTATACCTGCTTACTACTTCTCTGCAACATCATTTCTTTTACTACTCTACATGCTCCCCCTTAGAAGCAACCAACATTAGAACTTACTCCCCCTAACTGCAACAACCAACCCGACCACTACCTGCTCCCCTTGAGAGGTAACCTCCAACATTAGTCCAAAATAAGGAATGAAACTTGAACTCCATTGGACTAATGCATTTCCTTATGCATCTAGTTCAAAGAAGGAGGGGCAATAACCCCTAACTTCTCCTAGAGATACACAAATGTATCCTTAGGAAGAGCCTTGGTGAATAAATCAGAAACCTAATCCTTTGTAGGCACATATTCAAGCTTCACTTCATTCTCTGCAATCTTCTCTCTCAAAAAGTGATATTGGATTGATATAAGTTTTGTCCTTTAATGCATCACTGGATTCTTTGAAATGTTAATAGCACTTGTATTATCACAAAAGATAGGAATAGGTTCATCATATACAACTTTGATATCCTTCAATGTTTGCTTCATCGACAATACCTGAGTGCAGCAAGATGCTGCTACAATGTATTCTGCCTCTGCAATAGACAGAGATACTAAATCTTGCTTCTTACTTAACCATGACACCAATCTACATCTTAGGAAGAATGCACCACCACTTGACTTTTCCTGTCATCCACACAACCAGCCCAATCTGCATATGCATAAACACTTAGAGAAAAGTCAGTATCTTTTGGATACCACAAGCCATGATCTAAAGTGCCCTTTAAATATTTGAATATCCTATTTACTGCTGCAACATGTGACTCTCTAGGGTCTACTTCAAATATGGCCACAAGATAGACTGCATGCAGGATATTTGGTCTAGTAGCAGTCCTCCAATCATTGATCTATACTTGCTTTGATCAGCCTTAGGAGATTCATCATTTTTGCTCAACTTACAACCAGTAGACATGGGGGTATGAACGGGTTTAGAGTCTTCCATTCCAAATTTCTTCAACAATTCCTTGACATACTTAGATTGAGAAATGAAGATACATTTATCTATCTAATTGATCTGTAACCCTAGGAAGAAGTTAATTTCCCCACACATTGACATTTCAAATTCCTTCTACATTTCATTTGCAAAACTCTTACACATTCCTTCATTTCCACCAAAGATTATATCATCTACATAAACTTCCACAATCAAGGTTTGATCTTCTTCAACTTTAATGTACAAATTGCTATCCATGGTACCTTTTATTGAAATCTTGTTGTAATAAATACTTGTCTAATCTTGCATCAAACTTTCCTAGGTTTTCTTCATCCCTTCTGATATAGCATTTGCTTCCAAACACTCTAAAGTATTTGAGAGTAGGAATTATTCCATACCATAGCTCATAAGGAGTCTTTGCACTATTTTCCCTTGCCTACACTATGTTTAGTATGTAGACAACAGTATGAATTGCTTCTCTCCAATAGACTTCCAGAAGATTTTCTTCTCTTATCATTGTCCTTGTAGCTTCTTGAACAGTCATGTTCTTCCTTTCAACCACTCCATTCTGCTGAGGAGTTCTAGGAGCAGATAAATGCCTCTTTATTCCATGATTCTCACAAAACATGTCAATCTCATTGGAGGTGAACTCTCCACCTCTGTTAGACCTCAAACATTTAATTCTCATATCCATTTCATTCTCAACCATGACTTTGAAATCTTTAAACCTACCTAGGGCTTCAGATTTTTCTTTGAGAAAAGTAACTCATGTCATTCTAGAATAATCATTAATTAGTAGCATGAAATACCTCTCACCTTGGAAACTCCTTACTCTAGTAGGACCACAAAGATCTATGTGCACTAATTTGAGTAGTCCATTAGAAGATTTACCTTTGACTTTGAAACTTCTTCCTTGCTTTCCAACTTGACACTCCTTGCAAATAGCATTGTTAGGTTTTGTAATCTTGGGTAAATCTCTCACAGCTTGAACTGAACTTATTCTCACTAGGCTATCAAAATTAATGTGACACAATCTTCTATACCATAGCCAACTCTCATTGATCTAAGTCATGAAGCAATAACCATCACCACCTTTGAGTTGATTGACATTTCCTTCTATCCTCTTTCCAGCAGCTATCGTAGATCTAGATTCTTTTATGATCTCACAACTTCCATCCTAAAAGACAAGATTGTATCCTTTGCTACACATTTGTCCAACACTCAAGAGGTTATGTTTTAAACCCTTAGCATATAGAACATCATTAGTATTATGCTTGCCATCAAAACTAATTGAGCCTTTTCCACAAATCTTAGCAGTTGTATCATCACCAAATCTAACTAATCCTCCATCATAATTCTCAAGTTTAACAAACTTACTCTTATCACTGGTCATATGATTTGAGCATCCACTATCAATGACTTAGTAGTTTTTTTCATGTTTAGCATGGAAGGTAGATATCAAGGTAGATATCAAGGTGCCCATAGCGTTAGCACTTACCTCTGGAGCCTTTTCCTTCACATATTCCTTAGAGTTAGTAGAAACAGTATCCTCTTTTAAAGCTATGAATAGACATTCACTATCTTCTTCATTCTCATAGTTAGATTCATCATTAGATATACTTGCATCTTCTCTAACATAATAAATTTTCTTAAACATCTTACTTTTGCTTTCCTTGTTTTTGTTTTTCAACATTGTTTTTGGACATCTTGAAGCGTAATGACCTATCTTGCTACAACTGAAACACTTGAAAGGCAACTTACCACTGTACTTACCACTAGCCTTTCACATTCTTCTTACAAAGTTAGATTCCATTTCATCATAATCTTCCTGATATGATTCCATAGTCTTCTCTTTCTCTGACTTTCTAGCCTTAAAGGCAGTCTCAACCTTTGCACTACTTGCACTACTTGTACCAAATTCTCTCATTTCAAAAGTAGTTAGGGTGTCATATAACTGATCTTTGGTAAATTTATCTAGATCTTACAATTCTTCAATAGCAGAAACTTTATGACTATAAGTTTTATGAAGAGTTCTGAGTACCTTCAAAACCACTTCTTTTTCTACAAGTTTTCCACCAAGACCTTTGATGCCATTGACAACTTCATCCATCTTCTACAAGTAGCTTGTGATGTTTTCATCTTCAGACATTCACATGGTCTCAAACATGGTCTTTAGATTCTACATTTTAGCTTGCTTGACCTTGTCATCTCCTTCGTAAATACTTTTCAACTTATCCCAAATTTCATTAGCAGTTTTTAGATGCATCACTTTCACTAATTTAGAATTAGTAAGACCACTTAAAAGAGCATACCTTGCTTTACCATTGCTTTCATAGGCCCTGATCTCACTTCCAGTACTTGAACCATTTTTTGGTATAGTATATTCAGTATAAACAGACTTCCAGATGTCATATCGAAGATAAATTAGATAACCTTCCATCCTTATCTTCTATGATGCATAATTAGTTCCATCAAACTAGGGATCATCCTTCTTGTGCACCATCCTAGATCTACCTCAAGCAGTTAAGCTTACTTCCAAGGAACCTTGCTCTGATACAAATTGTTGAATGCACAAGACAACTCAGAGGGTGGGTGAATTAGTTGTAACTTAAAATTCCAAAACCCTCTCACACATTCAGATCCACAATAATTCACTTAACCCTTAAACTCTTATGATGATTAAGCATGAAAAGTAAATAATAGAAATATAATCCCAACAACGCCATACACAAGAGAACACCATATTTACGTGGAAAATCTAAGAAGGGAAAAACCATGGTGAGGATTAGCTCACAATAAATAGTAGTAACAACACTGAATTACAATAGGCTCACTGTTGGAGGGCTCACTACCCAGAGAATAGGCTCACTACCAAAAGGAAAGGCTCACTGCCAAGTTTTGAACTGTTACAATTGCATCTAACATATGCATGAAATATAGTTCCAATGAAGCACAATCCACAGCATCAACAACATCCTTGCAGCATCACTAAAGAATTGTAGACACCTTCTACTCATTGCATCTAGTAATCTAACACAAGAAATATTATACTGCACCACACATTCAACTACTCTGCTATTCACATCACATCCATTGTTCACACACCCTTTCATGATTCCTTGACGCTTATTTATACCATCATCAACCTTGAAAACATTCTTCAAGGTCGACACAATACCTTGCTCATGCAAATTCAAATTAGGTCTAGACCTAAACATTCCCACAGTGGAAAGGAATGAAGGTGGACCACAACACATCTTAGTTTGGACCCAAATTCATCCAAACATGCCACTCTGCACTTCCACAATCAACAAAGCAACTCTGTGATTAATGCAAACACACAAGGTCAACCAAACCTCTGTAATACAATAAACTTTTAAGTACATGCTTCCTCAAGGCTATATACAACTCACGGACCACACACAATGCTTGAACACACTCTAAAATGTTCCACAAACATCTCAAAACAACCTGAAGACCAACAAACTCCTCCACAACAACTTTCACCTGAAGAAAGTTCAAACTGGAGAACTCAACCAACTCTGTCATACATTACAACTCAAGAAATCAACTTGTGGAGCACCAAACCATGAACAACTTTGACTGAAGAAACATATAAACCTTATAAGCACAAATCCAGAACTACAAAACCTGAAACCACTTTGTAGAGAAATGTGGAGCAAAGAAATTTCTCCCAGACACCTCTACACAACTCAGAAACACAGTCCACACACTAGTGAACACAACTTCTCTACACAATGAACTGGAGCACCAAATTTGGAATATAACAACTCTTAACTCCTTTGAAAAACATATTGAAACCACAAAGACAAATCTTCAACATAGAGGAAATACGGAGCAAAACTAGAATACCACTCTGTAAACCAAAATGCCACTTCCACACACTATTTCTTTTATTAATCAAATTTTCTCAAAAGTACTTGGAAACCAACAAATAGAAACATATTCTCAATATCTTCAGCACCTCTTCAAAGCAACCACATAATCTTCAGCAAAAAAATCAACCAAATAGCTCATACCATTGCAATAACCTCATCTCAGAGACAATGTCCACTCAACACTAACTACTCATACTCTTGCACCATAAGCAACTCACACCAATGACACAATTGACACCAATGACATCACAAGCTTGTTGACATCCATGACAACACCAATTATACATACTTGCAACAATTTCTACCTCACAAATAGCCAATATTAGAACAAGATGTTGTGTGTGCTCAAAAACCCTAAGTGTGAGTAGTAACATGCAAGATCTAATCATAAATATCAAACCCTAACCCTAGATGACTCAAGAAAATAGGATAGGATGATCAAAAAGATTCTTCACTCAAGGAAACATAGAACTTCACCTCAAGGATGAGGATTAGTGTAGTCACGGTAGGAGGGTTCACAGAATGAACTATCCAGACCGTGCAGCAAGAGTAAAAACAACAAAAACAACTCAACAAAATAGAACAAATGTAGATTCATCCTTTTAGTATATCATAGAATTCAAATACAATCTAGCTAACAAATTGCGAGCTTACAATTAGGGCTCATAGGCCTAATTACATACATGCACAAGATAAAGCTTTGAAGTCCTCTTGCGAAGGAGCCAACTATCTATCTTCTAAATCATGAGAACTATTAGAACTACATTCCTAAGGATCTATTACATCGTTATATATCATCTCCAGACCCATAGATTCCTTTGCATCGGCTAAGGAAGATCACAAACTCTAATGAAGACTTGTAACATGTTCATAGATAGGTCAGACCTAAATGCATAGAAAACTTCCAGAAAATGAATGGAACAATGTGTAGACCTCTAGGAAGGATCGGCCATGAACCAAGGATCATTGATTATTGTGTCATTAGGATCCGCAAGTCAAGGAATGATCTGCAAGGCTTCTCCTTTAGCTGATTATCATGAACTATTAGAATGCTCTTCTCTAAGAAAACAATTGATCTTTTGATAGCAATATCTTTCTGGTAACTGATCCAAATGCTCTAGATTCTTGATATGATGTAGATGAATGAATTTAGATGCTAAGTCTAGATCCACAAGATGTGAAATGTTGAAACTAGACCACAAGCTGAAACTTCTTTTGACTCAACTACCTAAATTGAATTGAAAAGAAACAAACTGCAAACAAACTTAAATGCAAATGTTTTTGGTTGATGCAAGATTTCTCTTGAACCAGGGATGATCCTGCATCAAACATTTGGGGTTATTGAAAAAGTGAGTCCCTCACTTTGCTGGGGATAAGCAAGAACCAAGATGGTCCACCTTAGCCTAAGAAATCCATGATGAATCTTCTTCTGGTCTACCTTTCTAGTTCACAAGGTATTATTTGTATTGTCTTCCTCTAGTGCTATGTCCAACTCTACTATCCAAAATGTCTTCAATCTATTCCAATGCTTGTTGTGGTAACTATTTCTTCAAATCTTCTTCCATGCTATTACTAAACTCTACTTCATGATACTAATAAAGATCTACAATGTTGAAAATAGGTGATATACCCAATGTCTCCGGTAACTCCATTGCATATGCATTTCCTGAATCAAATTTTCTGAGTATCTTACAATGTCCAAACTTCTTTATCTTCAACTTGTTAAATGTCCCAACTAGAAATCTTTCTTTTCTCAAGTACATAACTTCATCTCCAATGTCAAATTCGTTATGTCTTCTCTTCTCATCAGCCGTCTCTTTGTACTTACTATTCATATCCTCCAAATGCTTCTTCACCTGATTATGCACTATCTTCATATGATCTACAAATGCTTCTGCTTCTGTACTCCTCTTTTCTTCCATGCTAATACCTCTCAACTCTACATCTCCTCTAGGATTCACTCCGGTAACAATCTCAAAAGGTGTCTTTCCAGTACTCCTATTTACTGAATTATTGTATGTAAACTCAGCTTGTGAAAGAATCAAATCCCAACTTCCTGTCTTCTCTCCAACCAAACATCTCAACAAGTTTCCCAAACTCCTATTTACTACCTCTATCTGTACATCTATGTGTGGATGAAAAGTTGAACTTAACTTCAAATATGTCTTCATCTTCTTCCAAAGTGTCTTCCAAAAGTATCCAACAAATTTTGTGTCTCTGTTTGAAACTATACTCTTAGGTAATCCATACAATCTTACAATCTCCTTGAAAAATAGGTTAGTTACATGCACTGCATCAGTTGTCTTCTTACAAGGTATGAAATGAGCCATCTTTGAAAAGTTGCCAACCACTACAAATATTGAATCATGTCCTCTCTCTGTCTTTGGTATGAATCCCATTACAAAGTCCATGCTTATGTCTTCCCAAGGTCTCTCCGGTACTATCAAAGGTGTATACAATCTAGTGTTCTAACTACTCCCTTTTGCAACTTGACAAACTCCACAACTCTGCACAAATCTCTAAACATCCTTTTGTATTTGAGGCCAAAAGTAATTTTTACTTATCAAAGCCACTATCTTATCAATGCCAAAATGTCCTACTAATCCACCACTATGCTTCTCCTTGACCAAATTATCTCTCATGAAACTTCTAGGTATGCACAATTGACTTCCCTTGAACAACATATCTTCTTGAATGAAATAATCCAACCACTTTCTCCTATCTGCCACAATAGGTTCCTTACATGCTTTCCAAGGTTCTGCAAAATCACTGTCTCCCTCATACATGTTCTTCAATTCATCAAAACCCAACACTTCAATTCTCATCTATGTCAACAAGTTTCTTCTCTTAGTCAAGGCATCAGCAACTTTGTTTGATTTTCCACTCCTATGCTTCAACACAAAAGTATAACTCTGCATGAACTCTACCCATCTCACATGTCTCTAATTTAACTTACCTTGATTGTTCAAATATTGCAAAGCTTGATGATCTATATACAACACAAACTCCTTAGGTAACAAATAATATCTCCACTTCTTCAAGGCTTGAATTATGACATAGAACTCTTGATCATAAACTGAATATCTTCTCCTTGCATCATTCAACTTCTCACTAAAATATGCTACAGGTCTACCTTCTTGACTTAATACTGCTCCAATTGCATCACCACTTGCATCACAATCAACTTGAAATACCTTATTGAAATCTGCTAATGCCAAAATAGGTTGCTATGTCACTTTCTACTTCAACAACTCACAACTTTTATCTGCTCCAGATGTCCACTTGAAATCATTTCTGTCACCTCTCATTGTCTCTGTCATAGGGTTACAAACTGAACTAAAATTTCTGATGAACTTTCAATAGAAACTAGCCAATCCATGAAATGATCTAACATGTCCAATGCTCTCCAGTGTAGGCCATTCAACAATTGCTTTCACTTTCTCAGGGTCCATCTTCAATCCTTTTGTAGAAATCACAAATCCCAAATATAATAGTTCTTCCTTCATGGAACTACACTTCTTGATGTTTATCAGTAATTTCTCTTCTCTCAACCTCTGTAAAACTTATCTGATATGCAACAAATGTTCCTCTTTTGTCCTACTGAAAATCAAAATATCATCGAAGTAACAATCACAAACTTATTGAAGAATTTATTCAAGACTTCATTCATCAATCTCATGAAAGTGTTAGATTTAGAGTAGACAACTGAGAGGGGGGGCGAATTAGTTGTACAAAACTTTCTTCCAATTAAACACTTAACTTCACTTTGTAATTCAGCAGCATAATAATAAATCAATCATGGAAACATAATGCAATGAATTAAGAGTAGAAACACATTAACACATGAGACACCAAGATTTTGACATGGAAAACCTAGTTAAGGGAAAAGCCATGGGGTGATTAACCCAAGATTGTATTCTCTGTTAGAAGAATAGAAAGAACAAATGGTACATGCCAATTAGGGCTCACTGCCCAAGCACACTCTCACAAGAGGCCAACTGCCTACAAGAGACACACTGTCTACAAAGAATTAAGTATCACATACTTGAACTAGAGAATAGCATCTTCACCATGCTTGAATCAGTTCCATTTAAGCTCAATACTTCTGCTCTACCTTTCGCTCTCCTCCTTGCTACCACACACTTATCTTCACAAGGACACCTTTGAAATGACTTCACAATCCCTTATTTATACAAGACATCAACTTAGGAATGATCATCTAAGTTGGTAAACATCAACAAGAACATCCGCAGGATGTGTAACTCATCCGGTCAACCAATCTCAAGAACACCATCATCTTGAAGTTATTCCTCAATTGCGAGCTCCAACTTTAATGTGGACCACCAACACAAACTGGACATGATACAAGGACCTCCACAAGCTTTCCTGAATCACCAAGAACATCCAAACTTCATCTCCTTACTGAATTCCTTCTCTCCTTCATCCAAAACCTCAAGAACATAGTCTATCATTACTATCATAAATGAATAGATGCTTGTGGTCCTTCAAACCATGAAACAATCAAGTTGATACTTCACAAAGACTTCCTCAACACTCCTTCAAATCTACAAAATAGGATACTGCATTTTCGGATCTCACCGGACCTATCTGTATCACTCTATCACCACTGAACATCTGCCGAAACCAGTTTTACTTGAGCAGCCACAACTTCTTCTAATCTTCATGCAGACCTCTGAAATCTTTGCTAGACCACCTCAAGACACATATCTATAAACCCTTTAAACCACATCCTCTGAACCTCATCCTATTTTGGACTTTTACCTTACTGTCATCACTGTTCCTGACTGAGACTAATTTTCTCAATATCCAAAGCACACAGCTCATCCAATCCTTATCATTAATGCAACAGGAGTATGTTGACATCAATGAAAACACTGGTTAGGCACATACTTGCAACAATCTCCCCCTTTGTCATTGATGGTAACATATGATGTGAAAAATTGTTTTAACCATCAAGACAAGAACTTCTCCTCACTATCGCAACTCCCCCTATCAGCAACAACCATTCACATGTCTTCTCTCCCTTTACTGCTCCCCTTTGATCAGTAACCACTTGTTTTTCACATGTCTTCTCTCCCCCTTTGACATCAATGGCAAAAGGCACATACTTGCAATTCCACCACTTCAGAATCATACTTGCTGCTCCCCCTAAGTAGTAGCTCCCCATCATCAATCCAGACCACAAGATGTGACTATGATATCCACCAGACTAATGCACATCAGTGCACCTTAGTTCATCACTGGAGGGAATATAACCCCTAACTTCTCCTTGCGATACTCAAAAGAGTCCTTAGGTAGAGGTTTCATAAAGATGTCTGCAATCTGATCCTTAGAAGGCACAAACTCCAATCTGACTTCATTCTTGTTCACTTGCTCTTTCAAAAAGTGAAACTTGATGGATATGTGTTTAGTCTTTGAATGCAACACTGGATTCTTAGATATATTTATTGTACTTGAATTATCACAGAGGATTGTGATAGGTTCCTCATACTCCACTTTGATATCTCTTAATATCTGCTTCATCCACAAAACTTGAGTGCAACTACCTGCTACTGCAATATATTCTGCTTCAGTTGTAGACAGAGATATTGCCTCTTGTTTCTTGCTTAGCCAAGAAACCAATCTCTTCCCCAAAAAGAATGCTCCACCACTGGTACTCTTCTGATCATCCACATCTCCTACCCAATCTGCATCTGTATAGGCATGAAGAGAGAAATCATGATCTCTAGGATACCACATACCATACTCAACTATCCCTTTTAGATATCTAAAAATCCTCTTGATTGCCATGACATGAGATTCTCTAGGATCAGCCTAGAATCTAGCAACAAGACCAATAGCCTGCATAATGTCTGGTCTAGTTTGAGTGAGATACAACAGTCCTCCAATCATTGACACATACTTTGTCTGATCAGCCTTAGGAGAGTCATCATTTTTTCTCAATTTACATCCGGTTGCCATGGGAGTATTCATTGGTTTTGAGTCTTCCATCCAAAAATTTTTCAACAATTCTTTCACATATTTGGTCTAAGAAATGAAGATTCCTTTCTTTGTTTGAGTGATTTGTAGACCCAAGAAAAAATTCATTTCACCAAGCATGGACATCTCAAACTCACTTTCCATTTGATTTGCAAAAGTTTTACATATACTATCTCTTCCTCTAAAAATGATATCATCAACAAACACTTCAATAATCAAGATGTTTTCATGATCAAATTTGAAATATAAATTACTATCAGCAGTACCTTTGTTGAAACCAATCTTCAAAAGATGCTTATCCAATCTTTCATACTAGGCTCTTGGGGCTTGCTTCAGTGCATATAGTGCTTTCTTCAACTTACAGACCATATCACCATGATCAGACAATTGAAATCCATCTGGTTGCTCTATGTACACTTCTTCTTCCAAGTCACCATTCAGGAAGGCAGACTTGACATCCATCTGATATACCTTGAAATCCTTGAAGGCAGAAAAGGCAAGAAATAATCTGACTACTTCAATTCTTGCCACCAGAGCAAAATTTTCTTCAAAATCAACTCTTTCTATTTAAGAGTAACCCTTGCAGACCAATCTGGCTTTATTTCTGATTACTTCACCAACTTCATTTAGTTTGTTCCAGAAGACCCATTTTGTTCCAATCGCATTCTTGGTTCTAGGTCTGTGAACAAGATCCCAAGTGTGATTTTTCTCAATTTGCATCAGCTCTTCCTCCATTGCTTTAGTCTAGTTTTCATCATTGCGAGATTCATTCATTGTCTTAGGTTTAATTTTTGAAATCAGATAATACTCTTCTGAATCTTGAGCAATTCTCCTTCTTGTTTGTACTCCTTTGCTTTTATCACCTATGATTTGATCTTTAGAGTGATTCAGTCTTACATACCTAGGAACTTTGGGAAATTCTTACACTTTTGATTCTTGATCAGGCTCATTGAAACTCATCTCTTCTTCCTAATTTACTGAATTAGTTTAGATCTAACTTACAGAGGAGACTTGGGCTCCTTGAATCAGAACACCATTCTGATCATCTTCATCATATTCATAAAACCTTGAGGGTTTTTCAATTCCTTCATCAACCTTCACATTTGTACTTTCAATCATTTTTCTCAGTCTCTTGTTATAACACCAGTATGCTTTGCTATGAGTAGAGTAACCCAAGAATATTCTTTCATCACTTCTAGCATCAAACTTTCCTAGATCTTCATCTCTTTTAATGTAACACTTGCTACCAAAGACTCTGAAATACCTCACAGTAGGAGTGATGCCAAACCAAAGTTCATAAAGAGTCTTACCAGTATTGCATCTGATTTGTAATTGATTGAGAGTATAGACTGTAGTGCTGATAGCTTCTCTCCAATAGACCTAAGGAACATTTGCTTCCATCATCATGGTCCTAGATGCTTCCTGGATGGTCCGGTTCTTTCTCTCAACTACTCCATTTTGCTATGGAGTCCTAGGAATAGACAACTATCTCTTAATTCCATGTTTTTGACAAAAATCTTTGAACTCACTAGATGTGAATTCTCCACCTCTATCAGACCTCAGACATTTCAATTTTAATCCAGTTTCATTCTCTACCATAGCCTTGAATATTTTTAATTTCTCAAGAGCTTTTGATTTCTCTTTTAGAAAGGTTACCCACATCATCCAAGAATAGTCATCAATTAGTAACATGAAGTATCTATCACCTTGTACACTCCTGATTCTTGCCAGACCACAAAGATTAGTATTAACTAAGTCCAATAATCTGGAGGAAGATTGTTCCTTGCTTTTGAATGAGACTCTACTTTGTTTTCCCAACTGACATTCCTTGCACAAACTATTTGTAGGCTTCACCAATTTTGGAAGATCTCTTACAGCCTGAGTATTGCTTATCTTGATGATATTATCAAAATTCACATGACACATTCTCCAATGCCATAACCAACTCTGATCAACTTGAACAAATAAACAACTTTTACCAGTACCAAGTAAATGGAAGATGTTACATTTTGTTTGGGTACCAGATGCAATCTTTGTTCTAGAACTCTCAAAGATCTTGCATTTCCCATTCTTGAATCTGAGATCATAGCCTTTGTTCACTAATTGTCCAACACTGAGAAGATTGTGCTTCAATCGTTCAACATATAGTACATTACTGGTTTTGTTCCTTCCATCAAAAGAAATAGTTCCTCTACCTCTGATTCTACCAGCAGAATTATCACCAAATTTTACCACTCCTCCTTCATACCTTTCCAAATCTATGAACTTACTTTTGTCACCTGTCATATGGTGAGAGCATCCACTATCAATGACCCAATCATCCTTTTCTTCAACTTGGGCAGCCAGAGCTCTTTCTACAACTTTATGATTAACAGATTTAGAGGGCATTGGATCTTCTTCCTTGATGGCAATGAACACCCAGTCACTTCCAAATTTGTCTCTTGTCTCTGATTCATCATCTGTTGCTCCTTCATTATCATCTTCCTCATGAACATAGTAACAGTTCTTTTGGAACCTTGATCTGTTAGGATTTGGCCTTGAAAATCTTTCTAGACACTTTGAGGCAAAATGACCAATCTTATTGTAGTTAAAACACTTAAAAGGCAATTTTCCTTCATACTTACTGGATCCTCTTAGCAGTCTTTTTGCAATAAGGGCTTCAAGTTGAGCAGTTTTTGCTTCCTCTTCTTCTAGGTCTTTTCTTGCTTTTTCATACCATGAGAGTTTCCTTGAAGAGTTCTCTCCCAGATCAAACCTTTGTTTACCTTTCACAGAGGCACTAGCTTCGAATGTAGATTCAGTCTTAGGAGGGGCATCTCTAAACTCAGTCATTTCAAATGTAGCCAATTTACTAGCCAATTGATCTCTTGTGAAAGTTTTATGGGCTCTGAATTCTTCAATGGCAGAAACCTTAATTTTGTAAGAAGCAGGAAGGGATCTGAGAATTTTGCCAACAATCTCATTTTCATCCAAGACTCCACCAGCATTTCTAATTCCACAAACAAGCTCATTTACTCTTGGCATAAAAGTAGTGATATTTTCATCTTCTCTCATCTTTAGATTTTTGAATTTTCCTTTAAGACTTTGTAACCTTGCACATTTAACATACTTGTCTACTTCATGTAGAAGTTCTAGTTTTTCCCAAATCTCAAAAGAAGTTGGTAGGTCGATAACATTTGAAAGCTCTAAATCTGATAATGCGCTTAGAAGAGCTTCTATAGTCCACAGATTGTTTTCAGCATCTGTGATTTCATTCGGGGTTTTTAGACCACCCTGTGGAGGTGTATACTTTGTTGTAACCATGGTCCAGTACGCCATTCCCATACATTAAAAGTGACATTTCATGCAACCTTTCCAAAGATTAAAATTGGTTCCATCAAACTTCAGACTATCCTTCTTGTAAGATGTCATTTTGGATCTCCTCAAGCAATTAAGCTCTTTTTAGAGGAACTTGGTTCTGATACCAATTGTTAGATTTAGAGTAGACAACTGAGAGGGGGGTGAATCAGTTGTACAAAACTTTCTTCCAATTAAACACTTAACTTCACTTTGTAATTCAGTAGCATAATAATAAATCAATCATGGAAACATAATGCAATGAATTAAGAGCATAAACACATTAACACATGAGACACCAAGATTTTGATGTCAAAAACCTGGTTAAGGGAAAAAACATGGGGTGATTAACCCAAGATTGTATTCTCTGTTAGAAGAATAGAAAGAACAAATGGCACATGCCAATTAGGGCTCATTGCCTGAGCACACTGCTCATAAGAGGCCCATTGCCTACAAGAGACACATTGTCTACAAAGAAATAAGTATCACATACTTGAACTAGAGAATAGCATCTTCACCATGCTTGAATCAGTTCCATGTAAGCCCAATACTTTTGCTCTACCTTTCTCTCTCCTCCTTGCTGCCACACACTCATCTTAACAAGGATACCATTGAAATGACTTCACAATCCCTTATTTATACAAGACATCAACTTAGGAATGATCATCTAAGCCAGAAAACATCAACAAGAACATCCACAAGATGTGTAACTCATCCGATCAGCCAATCTCAAGAAGAACACCATCATCTGGAAGTTATTCCTCAATTGTGAGCTCCAACTTTAATGTGAACCACCAACATGAACTGGACATGATACAAGGACCTCCACAAGCTTGCCTGAATCGCCAAGAACATCCAAACTTCATCTTCTTAATGAATTCCTTCTCTCCTTCATCCGAAACCTCAAGAACACAATCTGTCATTACTGTCATAAAGGAATAGATGCTTGTGGTCCTTCAAACCATGAACCAATTGAGTTGATACTTCACAAAGACTTCCTCAACACTCCCTCAAATTTGCAGAACATGATACTACATTTCTGGATCTCACTGGACCTATCTGTATGACTCTGTCACCACTGAACATCTACCAGAACTAGTTTTACTTGAGCAGCCACAACTTCTTCTGATCTTCATGCAAACCTCTAAAATCTCTACTGGACCACCCTAAGACACATATCTACAAACCCTTTAAACTGTATCCTCTGATCCTCATACTATCTTGGACTTTTACCTTACTGTCATCACTGTTCTTCACTATTCCTGATTGAGACTAATTTTCTCAATATCCACAGCACACAGCTCATCCAATCCTTATCATTGATGCAACAGGAATATGTTGACATCAATGACAACATTGGTTAGGCCCATACTTGTAACAAAAAGTACTCGGTGCATTTGTCAATCCAAAAGGCATCACTAACCACTCATACAACCCTTCATTTGTCTTAAAAGAAGTTTTCCATTCATCACCTTATCTGATTCTGATATGATGGTATCCACTCTTCAAATCTATCTTTATGAAATATCTTGCTCCACTCAAACAATCCATGATATCATTCATCCTAGGTAAAGGAAATCTATACTTAACTATGATCTTGTTTATTGCTCTAGAATCAGTACACAGTCTCCATTCTCCATCTTTCTTCAGTGCCAAAACTACAAGTAGTGTACAAGGACTCAAGCTTTCTCTGATCAAACCTTTCTTCAGCAATTATTGTATCTATCTATTTGATTCTTCGTTCTCTTCCGATGTCATTCTATGTGCTGCTTTGTTAGGCAAACTTGCTCCCGGTATAAGATCCATGTGATGACTGATACTCCTTATAGGTGGTAATCCTTTAGGTACGTTATTTGATATGATGTATTCATATTCTATCAAAAACTCTCTTATCTCCTTTGGTTGTTCTTCTTTAGTCTCTTTCTTCAATGTTTTAGGCTTCTTAGGAATCAAGGCATAACACATATTCTCATGTCTCAAACCATCCAGAAATTTTCTTCCATATACCAAACAGCTTCTAGCATTCCCACATACTTCACTCTTAGGGTCATCCTCCAAAGGAATCAAAGTAATTCTCTTTCCATTTTTTGTTATAGTATATGTATTCTTTCTTCCATCATGTATATCTTTTCTATCATACTGCCAAGGTCTACCCAACAAAATATGACAAACATCCATAGGTATAATATCACACAATACTTCATCATGATAAGATCCAATATGAAATTTCACCAAACATTGTTCACTCACCAGTACCTTATGATAATCATGAATCCATGCTATCTAATAGGGCTTAGGGTGTTTCAATCTTTCCAACTTCAATTTAGTCGCCATCTCCTCTGAAACTAGGTTATATGAACTACCACTATCAATCACAACTTTACAAGACTTACCTCTAGATTTGCATCTAGTTCTAAATAGACTTTTCCTCTATGATGGTTCCTCATTTGTCTCTATTTGAAATAGTTCTCTCCTCATCACCAATGATTCTCCTTTCTCTGGATTGCCAACTAAACAAGGTGATTTAACAGGTTCTTCTTCAACATAGGCTGCTCTTCCACTATTTTTTGTTTTCTTGCTTGTACTACCTTAATTACATTCAAATGCTCTATATCCTTCACCTCCACACTTGAAACAAGTACCTCTGAATGTTCTCTTATCAAATACTCTTCCTTCTCTTATGTATCCTTCATTCTGGTATGCATTATGGTTTCCTCTCCAGTAAAACTTTTTGTTATCTCTCTAGTAAGCATTGTTATCTCTGTCATCCTTCTTCAATGGTTTGTCAAACTTGTTCTTCTCCACAAATGATCTGTCTCCTCTGGAATAAGTCCTACCTCTCTAAAATTTACCTCCTCTACCTCTATGTCTCTGATCATGTCTCTTATTTAGTTTCTCTTCAACTTTCAGGGCAAATTGGTATGCTTCTTCCAAAGATGTCATCCTTAACAAGCTTATCTCTTCTTGAATATTCAATCTCAATCCATTGATGTATCTAGCCACCCTCTCCTTACTTGCTTCACTATATCCTATTCTTATGATCATTTTATGAAATTCTTCAGTGTACTATTTCACAGATTTCTCCTTCTATCTTAGGTTTTGCAATCTTTTCAATAGCTCCAACTCATAGTCAGTAGGTATAAACTATTTTTTCAACTTTTCACCATCTGGTCCCACTTTGTAATCTTTTCCTTTCCCCTTCAGTTTCTTTCCAACTGAACTTCTTTCCACCATATAGCAACATGTCCATTCAATTTTGTCTTTGTAAATTTTACCTTCTTTGGATCTTCAATTTCTTCATATTCAAAGTATTCTTCCATGTCATTTATCTAATCAATCAACTCTTCTAGATTCAAATTACTAGTATAGTTTGGCACATCAACTCTAGGTCTCTTTCCAATCTTTGAAATAGCTCGCAACATCTTTACTTGATCTGATTCTTCTTCTTCATGACCTTCTAGGGTTTCACCAATTTGTTCAACAGATTGAAATTTTTCTTCATCATCACTTTCAACATTAGGTCTCGGTGTCAATCCTCTTTGCCTATCCTCTTCAACAACATCCAGTCAAATTTGTATTATTCTCATCAATTCCATCATCTCATCCATTCTATTAGCCATTGTACCAACAGGAGGAACTCTTTGCGGTGGCATCTTCCTAGGATCAAGTACAAACTACCTCAAATTTAGTGATCGAGCTACAAGCAACAACTGCCTCTCAGTCAATGATCGGTTGTGCATAAGTAACCTACCTCAGATTGGTGATCTGCTCACAATAAGATTTTATGAAATCCCCTTCACCAATTCACTCCAAATAATAAAACTTTCACTCTAGTACCACATGGTGCAATCATGGTAGGAGGGTTCACAAAATGAACTATGCAGTCATGGTAGGAAGGTTCACAGAATGAACTATCCAAACCATGCAACAAGGGTAAATACAATGAAAACAACTCAAGGAAATAGTACAAATGCATATTCATCCTTTCAGTATATCATAGAATTCAAATACAATCTAGCTAGCAAGTTGTGGGCTTACAATTAGGGCTCACAGGCCTAATTACATACATGCACAAGATAAAGCTTTGAAGTCCTCTTGCGAAGGAGCCAACTATCTATCTTCTAAATCATGAGAACTATCATAACTACTTTCCTAAGGATCTATTACATCATTATATATCATCTTCGGACCCATAGATTCCTCTACATTAGCTAAGGAAGATTACAAACTCCAATGAAGAGTTGTAACGTGTTCATAGATAGGTCAGACCTAAATGCATAGAACACTTCAAGAAAATGAATGGAACAATGTGCAGACCTCCAAGAAGGGTTGACCACGAATCAAGGATCATTGAATATTGTGTCATTAGGATCTGCAAGTGAAGGAATGATCCGCAAGCCTTCTCCTTTAGGTAATTATTAGGAACTATTAGAATGCTCTGCTCTGAGAAAATAGTTGATCTTCTAATAGCGGTATCTTTCCGGTAATTGATCCAAATGCTTTGAATTCTTGATATGATGTAGATGCTAAGTCCAAATCTACAAGATGTGAAATGTCAAAACCGGACCACAAGTTGAAACTACTTCTGAATAAACTGCTTGAAGTAAACTAAAAAGAAGCAAATTACAAACAAATTGAAATGCAAATGTTTTTGGTTGATGCAAGATTTCTCTTGAACTAGGGATGCTCTTGCATCAAGGATTCACTGATGTTTTGCTGAATAAGAAGGTGATGCAACCATACCCTAAGAGGGTACTCAAGACAAGCTCTAGTTGATGGTTCCAACCCTTCTCCCAATCATGTAAAGTGCTTCAACCTTGGAATAGTGAGATAGACTCAAGATCTCACTTCCTAGCCTTCACAAAATCCTTCCAAGAGAGCAAAGTTCTTTCAACTTGAACAATGGCAACCTGTAATAAACCAAGAGCATAATATTACATAGAGAAATTGTATTCCAATATCAAATCTAGATCTAGTTTCAAATGAAGAGGTCACTTCCTTACATACAAGGCCCTAGAAATGAATAATTCAAATTAAAGAGCTAACAACACGTGCCAAATACCAAATTTGAGTTTACAGCCACCTTAACCAACATAAAGGCCAACCTGTGGACTTAATTTGTCTCCCTAAATACACAAGAGGGACTAGGGTGCTAGGTAACCTAGGCCCTTTGGGAAAATTAAGTTACAAGCCCGCATTTGAGGTGTAGCTAACTCTTAATTTCAAATTAATTTTTAGGTCATAGCCAAACTTTAATCAGAATTGTGACATTTCATAAAATCAGGGCCTAATTAGGACTTTAGGGTAGACCTAAAAATGGACTAGGCTTAAGATCACTAAAGGATTGGTGCTAAACATAGTGAAATTGTGCTTGCACAACCAAGGAGCACAATTTACAACATCACACCTATAGGGCCTCCTGTACAAAGCTTCATAAGAGATTGTATCTAAGCAGCTATGATAGCTATTGTTGTAGGAAAACTCTACCAAGAATAAATAGTCCTCCCAATTAGATTTTTGATCCATGATGTACATCCTGAGCATGTCTTCCAACACTTGGTTCACCCTTTCAGTTTGTCCATCAGTCTCGAGGTGATATACTATGCTAAATATAAACTTCGTACCTAAAGCCTACTATAAAGAAGTTCAAAAAGAAGATGTGAACATGAGGTCTGTATTAGAAATAATCTTACAAGGTATGCCATGGAGCCTAAATATGTCATTCAAGAAAACCCTCACCATAGAAGGTGCATTGTACAAAGTTCTCATAGGAGAGAAGTGAGCCACTTTTGTTAGCTTTTCCACTGTAACCATAATTGCATCATGTCACTGAGCTATCAAAGAAAGACCTACGATGAGGTCCATAGAAATAAAATCCCACTTCCATTATGGGATTCCATGAGGATACAACAATCCTACTAGATGTTGATGTTCTACCTTCACTCTTTAACATTCGAGGCATTGTGCTACAAATTATGCTATGTCATGCCACATTCCAGCCCAAAAGTACAATTTCCTAAGGTTTACATGAATCTTCTTAACCCCTGGGTGTGAAACATAAGGTTCCCTATGTGCCTCTTCTAGAATAAAAGATCTGATATCTCCCAAAGGTAGAACATAAATGTATCCCTCATGCCTTAACAATCCATCTGAATCTAATGAATACCCTTGAAATTTGCCCTTTAGGGTCCCCTAAAGTCAGCTTTCTTGTAAATCTGCATTATACCACTAGTCTTGGGGTAATTGCTCTAAAATGTGTCTTGGTGCAGTCACAGTTAGGAGGGTCCTCGAAGAGAACAATCCAGACAGTATAGAAAGAGTAAACACAATGGAAACAACTTAAAGATATGAAACAAATGTAGATTTAGTCATTCAATATATCATAGAATTCAAATACAGATCGGCTGGCATCATGCAGGCTTACAATTAGGGCTCACAGGCCTAATTATAGAATATGTGCAAGACAAAGCTTTGAAGCTCCTTCACAAGAATTCAAACTATGAAATTATGGTAATGATCCTAACTACTTTCCTAGGCATCTATTACATTAATATATATCATCTCTGAAACATTAGATTCCTCCACATTGTCCAAGGAAGATCACACACTACAATGAAGAGCCATAACATGTGTACATGGATAGGTCAGACCTTAAATGAATAGAATTCCTTCATGAATGAATGGAATTGCATGCAGATCCCACGGAAGGCTAGCCACAAACCCAAACCACATCACAAGATATGTTAGGTAGCTCTACATGTTGTGAAATGCTCTGCAAGTCTTCTCCTTCAACTTATTATCTGAGACTGTCAAGATGCTTTGTTCTAAGAAAATAGCCAATCTTCTAATAGTGATATCTTTCTGGTAACTAATCCAAATTCTCTAAAAATTGGATATGATGTAGATGAGTCTATCTAGATGCTAAGTCTAGCTCTACAAGGTCTAAAATGCAACTAAGAATGCAGACCAAAAGACTGAAACTTCTTCTGACTGAACTGACTGAAATGAACTGGAAACTGAAAAGAAACAAATTGAAAGGCAAATAAATTGAAAAGAAAATGTTTTTGGGTGATGCAAGATTGCTCTTAAACCAGGATGTTCCTACATGAGACATCCGGGGTTATTGAAAAAGTGAGTCCCTCACTTTGTTAGGGCTAGAGGAAAACCAATACGGTCCACCTCAGCCTGAGAAATCCATGATGAATCTTCTTCCGGCCTACCTTTCCAATTCACAAGATATTCTTTGTATCCAAAATATCCTTAATCTGCTCCAGTGGTTGCTATGGTAACTACTTCAATTCTTCTTCTGTATTGCCACTGAACTCTGCTTCATGATACTAATATAGATTTGAAATCTTGAAAATAGGTGATATACCCAATCTCTCTAGTAACTCTATTTCATATGTATTTCCTGAATCAAATATTATGAGTATCTTACAAGGTCCAAACTTCTTCATCTTCAACTTGTTATATGTCCCAACTAGAAATCTTTCTTTTCTCAGATATACCATCACTTCATCTCCAACTTCAAATTCCTTATGTCTTCTCTTCTCATCTGCCTTTTCCTTATACTTACTATTCATCTTCTCTAAATTCTCCTTAACCTGATTGTGCACTGTCTTCATGTGATCTGCAAATTCTTCTACTTCTACACTTCTCTTTTCTTCCATGTTGATATCTCTCAACTCTACAACTCCTCTAGGGTTTACTTCGGTAACAATCTCAAAAGGTGTTCTACTAGTACTCCTATTTACTGAATTGTTGTATGCAAACTTTGCTTGTGAAAGAATCAAATCCCATCTTCCTATCTTTTCTCTAACCAAACATCTCAACAAGTTTCCAAAACTCCTATTCTCTACCTCTATCTATCCATCGGTCTGTGGATGAAATGCTAAACTGAATTTCAAATCTGTCTTCATCTTCTTCCAAAGTGTCTTCCAAAAGTATCCCACTAATTTTGTATCTCTATTTGAAGTTATGCTCTTAGGTACTCCATGCAATGTCACAATCTCTTTGAAAAATAGGTCTGCTACATGCACTGCATCAGTTGTCTTCTTACAAGGTATGAAATGTACCATCTTTGAAAATCTATCCACCACTACAAATATTGAATCATGTCCTCTCTATGTCTTAGGCAATCCCATTACAAAATCCATACTTATGTCTTCCCAAGGTCTCTTTGGTACTGTCAAAGGTTTATACAATCCAGTGTTCCAACTACTACCTTTTGCAACTTGACAAACCCTGCAACTCTAAATAAATTTCCTAACATCCTTATGTATCTGAGGCCAAAAATAGTTTTCACTCACCAAGGCTACTATCTTATCAATGCCAAAATGTCCTTCCAATCCACCACTATGTTTCTCCTTTATCAAATTGTCTCTCATTGAACTCCTAGGTATGCATAATTGACTTCCTTTGAACAACATATCTTTTTGAATGAAATAGTCTAACCACTTACTCCTATCAATCACAACGAGTTCCTTACATGCTTTCCAAGATTCTACAAAATTAGTGTCTCCCTCATACATATGCTTCAATTCATCAAAACCTTAACATTTCAACTCTCATCTCTGTCAGCAAGTTTCTTCTTATGCTTAATGCATCAACAACTTTGTTTAATTTACCACTCCTATGCTTCAACACAAAAGTATAACTTTGCATGAACTATACCCATCTCATATGTCTCTGATTCAACTTACCTTGATTGTTCAAATATTGTAAATCTTGATGATTTGTATACAACCCAAACTCCTTAGGCAACAAGTAATGTCTCCACTTCTTCAGGGCTTGAATTATAGCATAGAACTCCTAATCATAAACTGAATATCTTCTCCTTGTATCATCCAACTTCTCACTGAAATATGCTACAGGTCTACCTTCTTGACTTAACACTGCTCCAATTACATTCCCACTTGTGTCACAATCCACTTGAAATACCTTATTGAAATCAAGTAATGCCAAAACAAGTTGCTCTGTCACTTTCTGCTTCAACAACTCAAAATTTTTATCTGCTCCTGATGTCAACATAAAATCTTTTCTGTCACCTCTCATTATCTCTGTCATAGGGTTACAAACTGAACTAAAATTTATGATGAACTTCCGGTACAAACTAGCCAATCCATGAAATGATCTGACTTCTCCAATACTCTTTGGTGTAGGCCATTCAACAATTGCTCTCACTTTCTCAGGGACCATCTTCAATCCTTCTGTAGAAATCACAAATCCCAAGTACACTAGTTCTTCCTTCATGAAACTACACTTCTTCATGTTTATCAACAATTTTTCTTCTCTCAGTCTCTGCAATACTTGTCTAAGGTGCTGCAAATGTTCCTCTTTTGTCTTACTAAAAATCAGAATGTCATCCAAATATACAATAACAAACTTACCCAAGAATCTCTTCAAAACTTCACTCATCAATCTCATGAAAGTACTAGGTGGATTTGTTAATCCAAAAGGCATCACTAACCACTCATACAATCCTTCATTTGTCTTAAAGGAAGTCTTCCATTCATCTCCCTCTAATTCTGATCTGATGGTATCCACTCTTCAAATCTATCTTTGTGAAATATTTTGCTCCACTCACACAATCCATGATATCATCCATCCTAGGTAAAGGAAATCTATACTTAACTGTGATCTTGTTTATTGCTCTAGAGTCTGTACACATTCTCCATTCTCCATCTTTCTTTGGTGCTAACACTGCAGGTACTACACAAGGACTCAAACTTTCTCTTATCAAACCTTTCCTCAACAACTCTTGTATCTATCTATTCAATTCTTCATTCTCTTCTGGTGTCATTCTGTGTGTTGCTTTATTAGGCAAACTAGCTCTAGGTATAAGCTCCATATGATGACCGATACTCCTAATTGGTGGTAATCCTTTAGGTACATTATCTAATATGATGTCTTCATACTCTATCAGTAACTCAGTTATCTCCTTCGGTTGTGATTTTTTAGTCTCCTTTAATGTTTCAGGCCTCCTAGGAACCAAGGCATAACACATGTTCTCATGTCTCAAACCATCTAGAAATTTTCTACCATTTACCAAACAGATTCTAGCATTCCCACATACTTCACTCTTAGGATCATCTTCCAAAGGAATCAAAGTAATTCTCTTTCCATTTGTTGTGATAGTGTATGTATTCTTTCTCCCATCATGTATAGCTTTTCTATCATACTGCCAAGGTCTACCCAACAAGATATGACAAGCATCCATAGGCATAATATCACACAATATCTCATCATGATAAGATACAACATGAAATTTTACCAAACATTGTTCACTCATCAGTACCTTATGATCATCTTGAATCTAAGATATCTTATAGGGCTTAGGGTTTTTCAATCTTTACAACTTCATTTTAGTCACCATCTCCTCTGAAACTAGATTATCTGAACTACCACTATCAATTACAACTTTACAACATTTACCTCCTGATTTGCATCTGGTTCTGGACAAACTCTTCCTTTGCAGTGATTCTTCATTTGTTTCTACTTGAAATAGAGCTCTCCTTATCACAAGTGATTCTCCTTTCTCAGGTTTACCAACTGACCTAGGTGATCGAACAAGTTCTTCTTCAACATAGTTTGGTCTTCCATTGTTCTCCATTATTTTGCTTGTGCTACCCTGATTATATTCAAATGCTCTATGTCCTTCACCTCCATGCTTAAAACAAGTTCCTCTAAATGTTCTCTTATAAGGTCCTCTTCCTTCTCTTTTATGTCCTTCATTCCAGTATGCATTAGGGTTTCCTCTATGGTAGAAATTGCTGTCATCTCTCCTATATGCACTATTATCTCTATCCTCCTTGAATGCATTCTCTTATCTGTTTTGCTCTACATAAGATCTATCTCCTCTGGAAAATGTTTCGCCTCTTTGAAATTTACCTCCTCTACCTCTCTATCTTTGATCATTCCTCTTATTTAATTTCTCTTCAACTTTTAGGGCAAAATGATATGCTTCTTCCAATGTTGTCATCTTCACCAAACTCAATTCTTGTTGAATGTTTAATCTCAGTCCATTGATGTATCTAGCCACTTTCTCCTTGCTTGCTTCACTATGTCCTATTCTTATGATCATCTTATGAAATTCTTTAGTGTATTCCTTCACAGATTTCTCCTTTTGTCTCAGGTTGTGCAATCTCTTCAATAGTTCCAACTCATAGTCAGCAGGTATGAATTGATTCTTCAATTTTTTCTCCATTCTATCCCATTTTGTAATATTTTCTTTTCCTCTTCTGTTTCTATCCAACTAAACTTCTTTCCACCATATCGTAACATGTCCTTTCAACTTTGTCTTTGGAAATTTCACCTTCTATGGATCTTCAACTTCTTCATATTCAAAGTACTCTTCTATGTCATTTATCTAGTCAATCAACTCTTCAGGGTTCAAATTGCCAGTGTAATTAGGTACATCCACTCTAGGTCTCTTCCCAATCTTTGAAATAGCTCACAACATTTTTGCTTGATTTGATTCCTCTTCTTCTTCACCTCCTAGGGTTTCACCAATTTGATCAACAGATTAAAATTCCTCTTCATCATCACTTTCCACATTAGGTCTAGGTGTCAATCCTCTTTGCCTATCTTCCTCAACAAAATCCAATTGAATTCTCACTATTTTCATTATTTCCATCATCTCATCCATCCTACCAGCCATTGTTCCAATAGCAGGGATCCTCCTCAGTGGCATCTTCCTAGGATCAAGTGCAAATTGCCTCAATTTTGGCGATCGGGCTATAAGGTGACAACTGCCTCACAATCGACGATCGGTTGCAACACAAGTAACCTACCTCAGATTCAGCAATCTACTCACAACAAGATCTTATGGAATTCCTTCTCCAAATTTGCTCAATTCACTCCCAAAGATTTGAACTTTCACTCTAATACCACTTGGTGCATTCACGGTTAGGAGGGTCCTCAAAGAGAACAATCCAAATCATGCAACAAGAGTAAACATAATGGAAGAAACTTAAAGATATGAAGCAAATGTAGATTCAATCATTCAATATATCATAGAATTCAAATACAAATTAGTTGGCATCATGCAGGCTTACAATTAGGGCTCACAGGCTTGATTACAAAACATGCACAAGATAAAGCTTTGAAGCTCCTTCGCAAGAATTCAAACTATGAATTTATGATAATGATCCTAACTACTTTCGTAGGCATCTATTAGATCAATATATATCATCTCTGAAACATTAGATTCCTTCGCGTCAACCAAGGAGAATAACACACTCCAATGAAGAGCTATAACATGTGTACATGGATAGGTCAGACCTAAATGAATAGAATTCCTTCACAAATGAATGGAATTGTGTGTGGATCATAGGGAAGGTCAGCCACAAACCCAAACAATATCACAAGATATGTTGGCTAGCTTCGCATGTTGTGAAATGCTCTGCAAGTCTTCTCCTTTAGCTGATTGTATGAGACTGTCAGGATGCTCTGTTATGAGAAAATAGTCAATCTTCTAATAGCGATATATTTCCGGTAACTGATCCAAATGCTCTAAAAATTGGATATGATGTAGATGAGCCTATCTAAGTTCTAAGTCCATCTCTGCAAGGTCTAAAATACAACTTCGGTAGAATGCATACCAAAAGACTAAAACTACTTCTGACTAAACTGATTGAACTAAACTGGAAACTAAAAAGAAACAAACTGAAAAGAAAATGTTTTTGGGTGATGCAAGATTGCTCTTGAACCAGGATGCTCTTGCATCATGTCCTCTCAAATCAGCCTTCAATATTAAGGAGGATATTTTTGTGTGTTGCACACATGCCCCATTTTTCTAAAATGTGGACCCCCTCTTTTTTGTGTCATTTGGTCAAGGTTTCCAATTTTCAGTCCTTGAGCATTTGAGACTGGTTTATTGTTTCATAAGGAACTATTTTGAGAGAAGTCTTGAGCACTATTGTGGGCTATTTTTCAAGTGGACTAATGTTTATTTTGAGATAAGTCAATAGGTCTAGGGGAATTAGTTGTAGAAGTGACTTTGATTGAGGCTTGATTCACATTTCAAAAACTTGTAGGATTTTCATCCTGATTTGTACGCAAAAATTCTAAAGGCATAAGGATAAAATATGCTTTGTTTAAAAAATTGTGGAGATTTTCAATCCTTAGGGATATTACAGGGATCCATCAAGCTTTGAGATATATCTATTTTTTCCCAAAAGTCCCACCTCCTATAAGAACCTGCAAAGTATGTTTCAAGTCTAAAGGGGTTTAAATGCAAGTTTTCTTCGTTAAAAGGATAAGAAGGGAAATAGTACCTAACAAGATAAATTCATTTACAAACTGTATCCTCATGAACATCCCAATCATCATCATTATTCCTCAAGGAATAAGTTGAAGTTTTAAAAGTATAATGCATGATCCTAATCAGAATGTGGATATATCTTAATGACTCAAAATGTCCCGTAATCCTCATATCTCTGCTTCTGAGTATGGTGCCATCCACCTAGTCATACGAATGAGCATTTATTATAGATTTGGGAAGTATATTATCTTCACAATGAATTTAGTATCTCATGTTATGCTAATTTGAATTTGTGGAGACCTAATGGTACCCCCATCGAGCTCGCAGAGAAGCGGGCCAGGTTGTGAGCCAACAGGAGCCCTCTTCTTGAGTACACTCCATGGATAGGGTAGTGGATTAGTTTTCCTTTTTTTATAGATTTTCATGAATGGTTGAATGATTTAAAGGATGGTTGAAGGATCTTACCAAAATGTGCTCTCATATTGAAACTAGGGTTTTCTCTATTTGTGTGTATTTTGAGCTATACATTTAAACCCTAAGGTTAACTATACAAAATTATAAAATCAAATCCCTGCAACCACCGAAGGATTGAGTTGGTGTTTGATGTGTTGGGGTTTAGGGTTTTAATCTAGAAGAGTCCTATCATTCATGAAAGATCTTGGCACTCTCCATCTGACTTAGCCATTGAAAATGTCATTGCAAAAATTACGCTCATAAGGGTTTATCCAAATGAAACCAAAAGACTCGCAAAATTCTACTATTTTATACACAACCCTTTGAACAAATTGACAAAGGCCAAACTTTTCTCCTTGCAGGAATTTGATAGAAACAGAGATATATCCTATCCCAAGTAAAATCCATGTGAGCCATTGATCCCCACAAAATCATTTGGTTGAATCATTAATGTGGCTTTGCAAAAGTTTAGAAGGTATCAGGATATATGCAAATGACCCCCAAAGCTCCACAAGTTTAAAATTGAACTTCACATGTTATCTTTGCAGAATTTCATGTGGTATTAGGATATACCATGTAGGACTCAAAAGTCCCACATGACTCAAAGTCCTGCATATCCTGATGATGACCAAACTTCTGCAAAATCCTGAAAGTCTCTGAATTCCTACTATATGAAGATTGTGGAAGAATGATGCATATTAATATTTATCTATTCCCTTCCTAGATTCCCCCAATATCCTATTGACATCATATCCCCCATGTATCCTATTGATGCCAATGCTCCTGCAAACCCATTTAGGTCTTGTGAACTTTCTTTTATCTAGATGAGGCTAGAACCTCTGCATATCCTGTAGTGCACTAAAGGTCCACGACATCCTAAATACCCATGTTCTTCTGCAAATCTATTTGGGGCTCTTGAACCCACTTTATTCAATAGGAGCTTGAGCTTACGCATTATCCTATAGGCCCCTAGAATCTTGCAATTGAGAAAGAACTAAGTGAAGGATTTAGAAATAATTCAGTAGTGGTTCTATTTACATTCATAAGGATTTGTAAGTATGATTTAAATGGTGATATATGATTTTGTAGATACATTGAATGTGTTGTAAATCCTTAAAGTCCTACAAATTAAAGGAAATGCACTCTGATGATTTGGTGATGGTATGTATAAGGTTTATAGGTTTAGATATAATGGTGATATCCTGTTAAGATGTATTGGTCATGATTTTAAATAGATTATTTCATAAGTACATTGATTCAAGTATGGATATCCCTATGTATGCAAAATGCTTGCACAAGCCTTAAATTCAATTAAAAGACTATTTTATCCAATTAAGCATTAGGACCCAATGGATTTTTCACAATGTATGATTGATTAAAATCAATATGCTAACCTTGAAATGACTTGATCAAAATTAAAGAGTTATTCATTATAATCATCTCTATAGGATAAATTATGTCTACTAGGCTTGCTAACATGAAGTACAAGTTTAAAGGAGTCACTCCTACCTCAAAGATCACCTCTAATTGGAATGAATTGTTAGACATAGACTTGGGACATGTAGATTTGGAAGACTTCAAGCAAATGATATATGGACCCACCCCCATTGAATGGGCAAGGAAGTTAGTGAGTAATGGTATTGCACAAGATGTCGGGTTTCCTACTTCGGTACAATGTGCAGAGTTGATCATGGAATGTAGGGGGCATTATGATGTGGAATCAAGGAAAATTATAGCACAAGATGGTAGAGTTATAGCTGATCTTACTCATGAAGCCATAGCAAAGGCATTTGACATTCTTTCCTATCAAAAAGTGTTAGACTTAACAAAAGATCAAGGACAAGATCTGTATGATCAATCTCCTAACAAATGTAGGAAAGTGATTAATGATCATTGGATGAAGTCAAGGCCTACCCTAGCTAAGCTATCTAGAAAATTGTTCCAAAGTGACTTCAAGATAAAAATCAATGATATAGTAACTTTATTGAGTAGGGTAATGGGACTTGCAAACGTTTCCTCTTTTGAAGGATGGATGTTCTCATTTGTTGAGGAGGTGATAAATGGAAGCTACAAGATCTACTGGGCAAAATTGATCAATCATAATCTTCATGTACAGTTTAGGGATTTTATTGAGATAAGGGCCTTCTATATGACCTCTTATATAGTCTATATGCTAGCCTAAAATTTCCCTTATCTTGGGTTGACTAAGCTTATAGAGGTTGGGAATGCAACTAATGAATATAAGGTTTATGATTTCTATCCCCAATTACAAAAGGACAATTCCCTAGACCATGATAAGAGGGCAAATGATGCATTCAACATGTATATTAAAAGGATGTTGTAGGGATATTTTAGCAAAATATTATCAATTCAAGCTATGACCATGGTTGGGAAGTATGGGTATTAGTTCATCTAATTCCCTAAATTCACATATTTGAGGATTGAGGGCTTCACAGTGTGCCTTATAGGCTGCCTAAATACCCTACAGATAAGATGATCTTATTAGAACAAACAAGACAAATATTCACAGTACACAATTTGCCAAAAGGGTTGCACAAAGTTATAGTACCATTCCCTCTCATTGTTGGTGTTATGGAGTAAAATGTTTACCCTTGCCATTTTACACCTAGTTTAGCACCTGGGTGGACCTAAAACAATTAATTCTTGATCCCGATGAATGAATCTTGACAAATGGATTTACGGATAGACTAAGCACACTTAATGAGGCTTATCCTAGAGTTTTTGGGGCTAAAGGACAAGAGCGCCTAGCACCTTGGGCCCTCCTTTAACTCAAACCTAATTTAAGGTGATGTCAGCTTCAGACATCTCTAATGCTTCCTCATGTCAACCTCATTTGGTTTTAATCTATGAAAATAAATGGGAATGCATATATAAGCAAGTTAGTTTATTTATTTGAACATCTAAGCAATCTAAGCATACTTGCACTCTCTCTGTCTCTCTTTCATACTCTCTATTCTTCTCTAGAAGCTCTCTATGGTAGATTATTCTTGTTGTATTAACTTCTTATAGGTCTTTTGAAGATCACTCTACTTCTTTGGGCTATACCAACTTCTTGAGTCATGTTGTGACGCCGCATCAAGCAAGATAGGGTTTCCATGCTCATGGTGGCTCCTTCCCTTCATGCTTTGTTATAGCATTCCATTCTACTTTAGATTTGCCTCTGCCCTCCTAGGGAACACACTCTTTATCTCTCATCATTGCTATTGTGGAGGTGGAAACACCATTCATGGAGCTTGACTTAGGCAAGCTCCTAAATAGCACCAACCCTTTTCCCTTCTTGTTTGTGTGTAGGTCACATCTAGAAGAATATGAAGATAACAAGTTGTCAAAGATAAGAGTACAGGAAGATGAAGACTCCCAAATCATGACATTATGCAAAACCCTAATTTGGGTCTAGGGCATCTAGTACCCTAGTACCTCTCTGCTCTCAAACTTAGATCTAGGTTCTCCTCTATTGTTTCATCCCTGGTATGGTGTTAGATTTCCTGTATCTATTTTTGACAATCGTTTATTGGTTAATCTTGCTCAATTAGGGTTTCATGCTTTGCGCTAGTTTGGTTGGTTGAATTTGGTTGACACTCCTTTATATAATAAAGGGACAAAACCCCTATAGTTTGGATCTCCTCACAAGGTAGAAGCTAGACTCGGTTTGTGTTCCAATGTTGATAGAAGAGGGTTTGATCTAGTTTAACCTTTTAGGCTAAGTCTCCCTTTTCCATCTAACATTTTGGTGAACCTGACGTGTCTTGCACTTTTACATCCTTCTTGCTTCAGATCTAAGTTGTTTGTTGCCCTAGATCTGATTAGGTAAAATTCATTCATCATTTTACATAGTTGCATAGCTTACTTTTACATAATTTCATTATTAGGGTTTACAAAAACATTGCATTATGAGAAAACCTAATTGGTCTTGAGCCTAGGGTTTGTAGACTAGTGTGTGATGGCTTTAGTTGGATGATTAAATTGATTTCATTTTTTGTAGCATATCATCTTTGTGTTTAAGAAAAGAACATTCTTGCATCTTTGCATTTGAAATTAGAAAATGAAGCATTTGATTTATATTTGGAAAAAAAACATATTTGTCACATTATCTATATTTCGTAAGTTTAGATCATTATTGCATGATATAAATTTCTGATTTTTACATCGGATCTGATTGGTATTGTATTAGTTAATCATTTTCTAGTGGTATATTTGGCATTCTCACTTATTCATTATTAGGGTTTTCAAAAATATTGCATTTTTGGAAAACTTGGCTAGTCTTGCACCTAGGGTGTGTTGATTAGAGCCCTTGTTCCAAATTTTTTCTGATGTTAATTAGTGGTCAAATCTAATTTTTCATTGTTGTAGTACATCATAAATATCATTTGTGTTTAAATTATGAAAGAAAAATCATTCTGGTATCAAAAAATTGTGGTTTAAGGAATAAGCATTTAAGATCTAGGATTTGATGGTAAAACCCTATCTACTCTTGCATTTAGTGGTTATATTTGAAATCTTATTTTCAGATCTTTAATATATTGGATAATTTCTAAATCTAATTTTAATTTGTTGTACTTCATCATATTTGTCATATTTGTTTAATTTAGAAAGAAAGAACATTCATGCATTCATTTTCTCTTTGAAATTTGAAAGTAAAAACATAAACAAAACTATCTAAATGCGACTATGGATTTTCTTTCATCATTTTTCAACTTTACTTGAAAGGTTTGTGAAATTGATGTTCCATTCCTTAAATATGGTAAAAATAGAGCATTTCCTATTCCCTTGTATTCTTTTGATCCCTCTCCAAAGATTCCTCTTACTTATGAAGAGATCTTGGCGCAAGAGGATGAAATCATTAATAATTTTCTTAACATCACTCTACATTCCCTTCATTCCAATTCTCTCCCTTCAAAAGATGATGCATTAGTGAATGAAGAACCTTCCCTCATATTAAATCTCTCAGGGATGGATGTTGAGTGTAATAAAAAAGATAACAATGTAAATTCCATCATCATTAATAGACTTATTTTGCGCACTAAGGAGATAGTGAATAAGTACATCAATGTCCAAAATATTCCTAAAATCATTGTGCATGAGGCATCTAATCCACCTCCTTTCTCTAAACCTATGGTTATAGTTCGAGGTGTTCCAAAACCATCTCGACCTCATGGTTACATCTTCAACTTTGCAAAGAAAATTACTCAAAAGAATCAAGGTGTTCAAAATGTGTCACAACAACCTCATTAGCATGTGGTTGCTCACACACACAACACTTATATTAACAAGAAAAATAAGCAGACACCGAGTGTTCCCACTTCTCTTCCACCTTCTCAAACTCTTCTTCCCCCTCCTCCTTGTCTTTCTCAACATGTTGGTAGAGAATACGGTCTTGTCGAGAAGCTCCGCGCTACTCCAGCTAAGATCTCTCTATGGAATTTAATACAAATATCACCTACATAGCATGGAATGCTCCAAGAGGCTCTACAAATGGTAGTTGTTCCACCTTATGTTAGACTGAATGATGTAGCATCTCTGTTTAGTTATATGCATGCGACAACATCAGATATCTTATTTCAACAACATGAATTACCTCCCATAGAAGTTCAAGACCAATATGAGCCTCTTATGACATTTATCAGCAGTAATAAAATGAGGGTAAGATGCACTATGATTTATGGTGGATTAGGTTTTAATGTTTCTCACATAGACTTGTTACAGAAACTCAATGTTGATATGTCTCATTAAACTAGATAAACTCAATATTTGTGGCTTTGATAATGTTGGTAGACAATCATTAGGTACTATCACCTTAAATGTTAAGGCTAGACCTATGACATTGCCTACTCTTATCCATGTCATGCCTAATTCTCTTGCATACAATCTTCTTCTTGGTAGACCATGGATTCATGCCATGGAGGCAGTCCTGTCTAGTCTTTGTCATTCAATAAAGTTTTTTATGACAATAAATTCGATACAATTGAAGTTCATCTAGTTCTGGAAAGTTTCTTGCAAACAAAAATGAGACATCAACTTCCTCTTTCAAAATATCTCAATAATTTAATTCCTTCTTTAACAAAAACCAACCCACTACCCTCCACTACTAACAATAGTGATGCTCAGGATAGTGTTGGTCCTTCGAATGCATTTTTTGATGATGATTGGGGTTCGTTAAAATTTACACCCACTTTCATGGGTGAATATAAAGTCTCACCCTCAAACCATAGAACCTTGAAGGTAAATGCAATTTCTTCTTCAACATATAATCACACTTCTAAAATCAACAAAGCTAGTCATATGACCTCTCCTCTTCCCTTGGACTTGGAGATGCATTATGAGCATGGATTCAAAATTATTTCTAAACTTGGATAGAATGGAAATGGGTGAGGATGTAAAGGACAAGGCATTATAGAACCCATGGAACCAAAACCAGACTTGTCTAAAGTAGCCATAGGTTTCCAACCTTCTCCTACATTCTCTCCATCATGTTCACAACAAAAAGGGTTACTTCCTACTCCAATTGATTCTCCACTTCAATCTCAACATGAGAGTATTTTGAAGAGTCTACTCAAAGACCGCTTAATCACTCTCCCTAATCCATCACACAAAAAGTCTCAACAAAATAATCAATCATCAATTCATCATTGTGCATATCATCAAGTGCTTGGCCATTCCAATAATAGATGCCAAGCCTTGTGTGAGAAAATTCAACAAATTCAAGACACTTTGGTATAATAATATTATGGTTTAATCTATGTGACTCCTTATTGCAATGATCGACATCATACCATGACTACACAAGCCATTGTGTATCATGCCTACAAGCATCACCTTGGTTTGCTCATGCTAAGGCAACCCCTTGTTGTGATGTAACTTGTGAGAACACATATCAATTGGGCATGTACTTTTAGAAATCTCTCGTGCCTATTTTATACTTCTTCCTTATTCTACCTTAAAGGTAATTGCTCCCTGAAGGAGTAAGCAATTGCTTTAAGGTGGGGGCATATATCGTGCTATGAGTCTTACACTCATCTTTCTCTCAAAGCACTTGTTGATTATCTTTGTTGTTGCACCCTCTTGGAAAGGATTGTGGCAAGCTTGGAAGCAATATCTTGAGTCTGTCTTGTTCTCCTAGGTTGAAGCCACTTGCATGTTTGGGAGAATGGTTGGAACCACCTCTTGGAACCTTAAAATTTTGGCATCACCATTGAAAATGAGTTAGGGTTGCTTTTTGAATTTCCTGAAAATTCCTTGTTTTTCAAAAGTTATGACCAACTCAACAAGAGTCAAACTGTACATTGGTCAAAAATGTATCTCATATACATTTTTGTTTGCATTCTTATTGTATGCAATATCTTTCATGTCTGTCAGGAGATAATATTCATCAGGTTTAATTCTCACCTTTATGCTTGTACCTCAAGTTGTCAAAACAAACATACAAATCTTGACCTGATGGCTTTCATATGTGTGCTTCATGATGTTTGAAATCCGCATTTGTATGTCATAACACATGTATATCTTATAGAAATCCAAACGTGCATTCATATATGTCAAGAGATATTCAAAAGTGGTGTATAATTCCTCAACCCTATCACTTGTATACATCGCCAATAATATACACTTTTATACACATACATGAGTAGACCCGAAAATGAAATTCAACAGTTTGAGAAATATTTGTAAGTGTAAACATTTGTATCTAATATACATATACGAAATTGGATGTGATTAGAAAGTTAAAATTTTATAAACTTCAGGTGAGGTATGAGTATTGTACATTTGAGATGTATGTATCCGATATACAAAAAAGTGATATGCACTTACAGATGTGAAATCAGAATAAACTGTGAAATAAAGTGCATTTGTTCATTGTGAAGGATAGAAAAGTAAACATTGCTAGATCAAATAAAGTGCATGTATACTAGATACAACTGGGAGTGCATAAAAAACTTTGTATATTTGAGCATGTATATAAGATACAAAAGTGAACGGTCAAAAATATTTGTTTGTATGTATACAAGATGCAAAAGGCATAAAGCACATAGATACAAATATGAAAATCATCAAGATACGGACCCGAAAACCTTTTGATGATGTGTTTTATAATAATTGAAGTCTGCACTTGTATATGAAAGATATGTATTTGATATACAAGAAACAAAGATGCAGCTACGGACCTGAGCTCGGGATCAAATTATGACTAAAGCACAACAAAAGAGGAAAAGACAATAGCATGTTTGTGTATATAAGGTATATGTATGAGATATACAAAGAGAGGATATAGGAAAAGTATACATGAACGAATTTGTAATTAATTCCAGTTTTTTTAATAGACGCGATGGAGTCTACATTTGTATATATGTTCCAAATGCATAAAATATACAAAATATAAATGCAAAAATTGATACAAAGGAATTTTCAACAAAATGAAGAACTTAACCATATATGCATATCATGAAGAGGTTAGATAAAATGAGAATGACATTTTGTCGATCGATGTATTGCTTTCAGCAATGAGAACAAGCGAAGTATATTCGATAGAAATTGCAACATGGAGAGGAGTATCTTGGCAGGCCTATGGTTGCAAGTGCTCTATAAAGATTAATAAATCTAGATCTTGATCAAACTCACTTATGCTCATAGTCTCTATTCCTTAATTACGCTTCGTTACAAAAAGATGCAATATTTGAATAGTCATGTCAATTCAGGCCTAAAGCTTGTTAGCTTCTCATATTTATAAGGTGAACCAAGGCCTGGTCAAGAGGAAAGAAGGCAATTATATAATTTATAATATTATTCTCTCCAATCATATTTCAAGTTCAAGGTATTACACTTATATGATATTTTAATATTCTAATGGGCAAGAATGGTTAAAATTGTGGATATATCTATGGTGTTTTGATATTTTGTTGATATTCAAGTTTATCAGTTGCCTGACTGTCTCCTTCTTGATTATTTCCAATTATTTAAATCATTGAATTTATCAAGGCACATTTGTTGTCTCTATGTGGTATATTGTGATTGTTTTCTAACAAAATTTGATTTTAGTCCTTCTAAATGATTTATATTTATAGGTCTTTGCCCTGAGTTAAAATCCTTTAAGTCAAATCAATTTAGTTGGATTCCTTCAAAATAGAATTAAAGCATTTTTAAATAACCACAGTAACTTGGAAAACATCAACTAGATCTTAAAGAAGAGTCTGACAATCAACAATCTTGCACATTCACATAAGGTGTGAATAATTAATAGGTGCCAAATATTCAAAGTTAAGCCAAGTAGATTTGCAAACCACATAAATCTTGACCCCATTACCCAATTGCAATCAGGCACTGGTCACAACCCTATTATAACAATCCTTTTATATTTCACAACCTTATACACATATTTGAAAATTTACACATTAGCCTTAAAAAAATTTTTCAAAATCTTACATCTACTTCACACCCATTTGTCACTATGAAGGTTATACAAGTCTACACTAATAGTCAAGGTATACCCACCTAGGTTTGGCAGAGCCTGAAGTGAAGGGGGTTTTAGCCGTATCTACCCCATGTCGTTAGCCAAAAATGTCAAGAGAGCTTGGCAACCTCTTAGGGTTAACAACCTACATTTTTGTGACTTAATAGAATTGGTGACTCTACTGGGGACAATTCCTAAAAAATTTTCTTTTAGCCTACCCATTCACAGAGTCAAGAATTAAAAAATATATATATAACTCTATTAGCAAGGGGACCCAGAAAGATGAAACCATTCCTCTTTTGACAAGAGGTGGGGACTCTAAAAAGAAAATTGATGAAAAATGCAAAGGACATCTTGAAGCGACAATATTTCCAAGTTGATGCATGCATAACAATTTTTCATTTCCTTATGCACATTATGTTGGCAATAAAAGCAGTGCACATCATACACAACAAGACATTTGTACACCACAAGCCTCAAATCAAATAAATGCTTATCCAGTCCCACCTGGCCAAAGAATAGTAGGATACCAAGATCATGAATATAGTCAGTATCTCAAACATTATACCAAATTCCATGTGCAACACAATGTCATCCCTCTTGAAAGTGTTAATCAAAATTTATAGCAAGGAGTACATCAGTAGCAGTTATGCAATTAGAGGAAGACAATGAAATATTTTGTCATAAAATGTACAAACCACTTGATTTTAGAAACATTCATGATTATCCACATCCCGTCCCTCTAGATGTAAAAAGGATTTTGCCAAAATTTAAGGGATATGAATCAAGAATCCTGCACTTACAACAATTCATTGATTTAATGAATCAAATAAGTGAAGAAGATGTTATCATGAAGATTTTGTGAGAACATTAGAAGATATTTCTGAATATTGGTTTTCCAACTTTCCTATATATTCTATAGCTTCATGGGATGAACTTGCAAGTAGATTCATGCAGCAGCTTAAGGACAAAGATGATGAGCATTTACATATTCAAGAAATATGTCAAGATATTTTAGATACATTTTTTTGCATAAGCAGACATAAAGGAGAATGTACACACTCCCTACTCAACAGAATGATGGATATCTATTGGAAGATACCTTTCAATCTTCAGCCTGATGAGTCCATGTTCATTGAGCAATTCATGAGAATATATGACTCTAATTTAGTTCACTAGCCTGAGTCATCAAAGCCAACTACTCTTGGCTAGCTATGGTTATGGATTTGTAATATAGGGGTATTCAAACATAATGATGCTATTCATGGTGAATCTAATAATGATATCAGTGATGAATATGGAGGGAGTGAACAAATAATACATCTAGTTGCAGTCGAGTACTATAGTGACATGAATTATAGATGCTCATATTGTCTTCAAAATGTAAATGTTCTTGTTACCCCAGCCCACCCACCTCAATACCTAAATCAACAGGTTGAGGAAGAAGAAGTGTGTACATCTGAAAATGATTTTTAGATTTATTCAAACCCATTATATGATCAAATAACAGAAGAAAAAAAATGACATTTTCCCAAGACATACTAGAATGAAAATTTAATGTGTTCTCAAATCCATGCTATGATGAGGATGAAGTGTTTTTAGATAATTAGGGTGATATGTCAGTTTGTGAAGGAAATGATTATGCTAATGAAATGGTTATATATGATTGTAATGAACTTGAGTATTGTCATAATAATGAAAAAGATGAAGAAAGTGTCAGCAGTGTGGTGGATGAAGAAAAATGTTCACTCAGTAGTGAGAAAACTTCACAAATACAGTTTCATTTGCTCTATTTTCTAGCTCAAATGGAGAGCAATCATTTGGTGGATGATAGAAAATTTAATAAAGTAAAATATCTCATAGAGATTTAGTCTGGCTTGTCATTGTTGAAATTAGGGCAGACAACTAAGAGGTGGGGATGAATCAGCTGTCACAAAACTTTTATCTTTTGTTGCATTTAATCTTCTTTACTACTTATTAACAAATTAATGATATAACCATGAAAGCATGAGTCAACAACACATGAGCAGAAACACAATCAACACACATAACACTAGAATTTTTATGTGGAAACCTAGTTAAGGGAAAAACCATGGTGGGGGTTAACCCACAAGATTTATTCTCTATTAAAAGAATAGAAAATGGGAAGGCACTTGCCTTCGGGTGCACTGCCATGAAAAATAAGAAAGAATGCATTGGCATGAAAAATAATCACATCCTCCAACTAGATTCTAGTGATATTTCCAAATTGGATTCAATACAGTCAAATGAAAATAAGGTGTATGATAGAGGTAAATAAATGTTTTTCTTTTCTGGTGGCCTTGTGCCAAGGGTAGAAATAACATTTGGACTCTATTACCTAATCGAGTTGGCACTTGGTCTGCTCCCTAGAGATCTGGAATCTTGTTATGCCTTCAAGGGGCATACATCCCTAGTTAGAGCCACTGTTGGAACCTTAAAATTTTGGCCTCACCATTGAAAATGAGTTAGGGTTGCTTTTTGAATTTCTTGAAAATTCCTTGTTTTTCAAAAGTTATGACCAAGTCAACAAGAGTCAAACTGTACATTGGTCAAAAATGTATCTCATATACATTTTTGTTTACATACATATTGCATGCAATATATTTCATGTCCATCGGGAGATAATATTCATTAGGTTTAATTCTCACTTTTATGCTTGTATCTCAAGTTGTCAAAACAAACATACAAATCCGGACCCGATGGCTTTCATAGGTGTGCTTCATGATGTTTGAAATCTGCATTTGTATGTCATAACGCATGTATGTCTTTTACAAATCCAAATGTGCATTCATGGATGTCAAGAGATATTCAAAATTGGTGTATAAGTCCACAACTCTATCACTTGTATACTTTGCCAATAATATACACTTTATACACATACATGAGTAGACCTAGAAATGAAAATCAATAGAGTTTGAGAAACATTTGTATCTAATATACATATACAAGATTGGATGCGATTGGTAAGTTAAAATTTTATAAACTTCAGGGGAGGTCTGAGTATTGTACATTTGAGATGTATGTATCTGATATACAAAAAAGCAATATGCACTTACGGATGTGAAATCAGATTAAACTATGAAGGATAGAAAAGTCAACATCGCTAGGTCAAAGAAAGTGCATGTATACTAGATACAATTGGGAGCGCACAAAAAACTTTGTATATTCGAGCATGTATATAAGATACAAAAGTGAACGATCGAAAAATATTTGTTTGTATGTATACAAGATGCAAAAGGCATAAAGCATGCAGATACAAATATGCAAATATATGAAGATACAGACCCGAAAACCTTTTGATGATGTGTTTTATAATAGTTGAAGTCCGCGCTTGTATATGAAAGATATGTATTTGATATACAAGAAAGAAAGATGTAGCTACGGACCTGAGCTCTAGATCAAATTATGACTAAAGCACAACAAAAGAGGAAAAGACAACAACATGTTTGTGTATATAAAGTATATGTATGCGATATACAAAGGGAGGATATAGGAAAAAGTATACATGACCAGATTTGTAATTAATTCCAATTTGTTTTATAGACCCGATGGAGTCCGCATTTGTATATATGTTCCAAATGCATAGAATATACAAAATATAAATGTAAAAAATTGATAGAAAGGAATTTTCAACAAAATGAAGAACTTAACCACATATGCATATCATGAAGGGTTTAGATAAAATTAGAATGACATTTTGTCAATCGATGTATTGCTTTTAGCAATGAGAATAGGTGAAGCATATTCGATAGAAACTACAACATGGAGAGGAGTATCTTGCCAGGCCTATGGTAGCGGGTGCTCTATAAAGATTAATGAATCAAGATCTTAATCAAATTTGCTTATGCCCATAGTCTATGTTCCTTAATTACGCTTAGTTATAAAAAGATGCAATATTTGAATAGTCATGTCGATTCAGGCATGAAGTTTGTTAGCTTCTCATATTTATAAGGGGAACCAAGGCTTGGTAAAGAGGAAAGAAGACAATTATATAATTCATAATATTATTCTCTCTAGTCATATTTCAAGTTCAAGGTATTACACTTATATGATATTTTAATATTCTAATGGGAAAGAATGGTTAAAATTGTGGATATATCTATGGTGTTCTGATATTTTGTTAATATTCAAGTTTATGAGTTGCTTGATTGTCTCCATCCTGATTATTTCCAGTTATTTAAATCATTCATTTTATCAAGGCACATTTGTTGTCTCTAAGTGGTATATTGTGATTAGTTTCTAATAGAAGTTGATTTAAGTCCTTCTAAATGATTTATAGTTATAGGTCTCTTCCCTGAGTTAAAATCCTTTAAGTAAAATCAATTTAGTTGGTTTCCTTCAAAATAGATTTAAACCCTTTTTAAATAACCACAGTGACTTGGAAAACATCAACTAGATCTTAAAGAAGAGTGACAATCAACAATCTTACACATTCACATAAGGTGTGAACAATTAATAGGTGCCAAATATTCAGAGTTAAGCCAAGTAGATATGCAAACCACATAAATCTTGACCCCATTACCTAATAGCAATTAGGCCCTAGTCACAACCCTTTTATAACAATCCTTTTATATTCCACAACCTTATACACATATTTGAAAACTTACACATTAGCCTTAGAAATATTTTCAAAATCTTACATCTACCTCACACCCATTTGCCACTATGAAGGTTATACAAGTTTGCACTAATAGTCAAGGTATACCCACCTAGGTCTGGAAAAGCCTGAAGTGAAGGGGGGTTTAGCCATATCTACCCCAAGTCATTAGCCAAAAACCTCAAGAGAGCTTGACAACCTTTTATGGTTAACAACCTGCATTTTTGTGACCTAACAAAATTGGCGACTCTACTAGGGACAATTCTAGAAAAGTTTCTTTGAGTCTACCCATTCACAGAGTCAAGAATTAAAAAAAATATAACTCTACTAGCAAGAAGGACTCGGAAAGATGAAATCATTCCTCTTTTGACAAGAGGTGGTGACTCTGAAAATAAAATTGATGAAAAATGCAAAGGACATCTTGAAGCTACAATATTTCTAGGCTGAAGCATGCATAACAATTTTTCTTTGCCTTATGCACATTATGGGACATTTGGGAATCTTGGTAATAAAAGCAGTTCACATCATACACAATAGGACATTTGTACACCACAAGCCTCAAATCAAATAAATGCTTATCCAGTCCCACCTAGCCAAAGAATAGTAGGCTACCAAGATGATGAATACAGTTAGTATCATGAACATTAGACCAAATTCCATGTGCAGGACAATGTCATCCCTCTTGAAAGTATCAATCAAAATTTACAGCAAGGAGTACATCAACAGAAGTTATGCGATAAAAGGAAGATGAGGGAAATATTTTGTCATAAAATATACAAACCACTTGATTTTAGAAACATTCATGGTTATCCACATCCCATCCCTCTGGATGTAAAAAAGATTTTGCCAAAATTTAAGGGATATGAATCAACAGTCCTACACTTACAGAAATTCACTAATTTAATGATGAATTATCAAATAAGAGAAGAATTTGTTATCATGAAGCTCTTTGTGAGAACATTAGAAGATATTACTAAATATTGGTTTTCCAACTTGCCTATATTTTATATAGCTTCATGGGATGAACTTGCAAGTAGATTCATGCAATAGTTTGAGGACAAAGATGATGAGCATTTACATATTCAAGAAAGATGTCAAGATATTTTAGATACATTTTTTGGCATGAGGAGACATAAAGGAGAATCTGCACACTCCCTACTCAACAGAATGATGGATATCTATTGGAAGATACCTTTCAATCTTCAACCTGATGAGTCCATGTTAATTAAGCAATTCATAAGAATATATGACTCTGATTCAGTTCACTGGCCTGAGTCATCAAAGCCAACTACTCTTGGGTAGCTGTGGTTATGGATTTGTAATATAGGGGTATTTAGGCATAAGGATGCTATTCATCCCGAATCTAATAATGATATTAGTGAAGAATATGAAGAGAGTGAACAAATAATACATCCAGTTGTAGCCGAGTACTATAGTGACATGAATTATAAATGCTCCTATTGTCCTCAAAATATAAATGCTCCTGTTGCCCCAGCCCACCCACCTCAATACTTGAATCAGCAATTTGAGGAAGAAGAAGTGTGCACATCTAAAAATGATTTTTAGATTTATTCAAAACCATTATATGATCAAATAACAGAAGAAAAATAAATGACATTTTTCCAAGACATACCAAAACAAGAATTTCATGTGTTCTCAAATCCATGCTATGATGAGGATGAAGTGTTTTCAGATAATCAGGGTGATATGTCAGTTTGTGAAAGAAATGATTATGCTAATGACATGGTTATATCTGATTGTAATGAAGTTGAGTATTGTGGTAATAACGAAAAAGATGAAGAAAGTGTCAGCAATGTGGTGGATGAAGAAACATGTTCACTCAACAGTGAGGAGACTTCACAAATATAGTTTGATTTGCTTTGTTTTCCAGCTCAAATAGAGAGCAATCATTTGGTGGATGATAGCAAATTTAATAAAGTAGAATATCTCATAGAGATTTAGTTTGGCTTGTCACTGTTGAAATTAGGACAAACAACTGAGAGGGGGGGTGAATCAATTGTCACAAAATTTTTATCTTTTGCTACATTTAATCTTCTTTACTACTCATTAACAGATTAATGATATAACCATGAAAGCATGAGTCAACAATACATGAGCAGAAACATAATCAACACACATAACATCCAAATTTTTACGTGGAGCCCCGGTTAAGGGAAAAACCATGGTGGGGGTTAACCCACAAGATTTATTCTTTGTTAAAAGAATAGAAAATGGGAAGGCACTTTCCTTCGGGCACACTGCACAAAGCTCACTACTTAAAGAGGCTCACTGCCTACAGAAACATTCACAGGTTTAACACAGAAAGATTGAACTGAGAAACAACATCTTCTTCATGCAAAGTTCAATTCCATTGAAGTGCACAATACTTCTACTCTGCCCCCAAACACTTCTTCACTATTTGCTCATCCTTTACTACTCTTCCTCTTATGCTCTTCTTCTTCTCTGCTCTACCTTTCTTCCTTTCTTAGGATCTTATCATTTTCACACAAGGATGATTTTCCACAACTCAACCACACATATTTATAAGCTTCATCAACCTTGGAATAAACATCAAGGTCGACACTAATAACATCTGACTTAATGTGAATCACTCTACTATTAGCCAAAATAGCTGGGATCCAAATCTTCTTCAAAAAACATGCCACACTTCATAGAACCTCTCTTAGATCATCCACAACATGCACAAAGCATATGGTCGGCCAAGACTAGAAATAACAGCAACACCCAAGGACAAATCTTCAACCACAAGCTCAACCTTCAATGAGGACCACCAACATAGTAGGCAAATGATCCAGAGATCACCACAAGCACAATGAAATCAATGGGAACAACCGCACTGCCTTAGATCACTAGAAACACTTGCACCTTCATCCAGGAACTCAAGAACACTAACTGTTATGACTGTCATACTAGAAAGATTGCTTACAGACCTCCAAACCATGAACCACTTGAGTTGAGGATACACACTGACATTCCAAACACTCCTCTAGATCTACAGATCATAATATTTCAATGTAGATCAATCCGGACCAAATTCATGTCACCTAGTCACCTTTGAACAACTGTAAAACCTAGTTCTACTCAGATGGCCATAACTTCACAAATTCTTCATGTGGATCCCTCAAATCTTAACTAGAGCAACTTCAGACAATCCTTTACATCACCCTTTGGTCTATAGACTCTAAACTTCATCTCAGTGGGAATGCGAAGCAATCTACTTCACTGAATTACATGTCTTCATTGTCTCTTATAGAGAGATATGTAACTCACTTGTTTCTTCTGGAGAGGCTAATTTTCTCAATATCCTCAACATACACATCTTCTAGAATGGGATACAGTTGACACTAATGACAACAAGGATATGTTGACATCAAGACAAGAACTTCTCCCCCTTTCTCTTATCACACCTGCAACCATTTTCTTTATTGCTCCCCCTTTCACCATCAACTGCTTACTCCCAAGTTTTTCACATGACTTCTCTCCCCCTTTGACGTCAATGGAAAATGGCACATATTTGCAATCATCTCTGATCCCTTTTGTTTCTTAGACAAAATCAAACTGAGATTAGAACATAGTGACTACTCCCCTTGAATAGCGTCCCCTTAACACCAATCTGGGTCACAAGATATGACTGTGAGTTCCACCAGACTGATACACATTAGTGCACCTTAGTTCTGAACAGGAGGGGTAATGACCCCTAGCTTCCCTCTGAGATACTCAAAAGTATCCTTAGGTAGAGGCTTAGTGAAGATATCCACAATTTGATCCTTTGAAGGAACAAACTCCAATCTGATTTCATTCTCTTTTACCTTCTCTCTCAAAAAGTGAAACTTGATGGATATGTGCTTTGTCTTTAAATGCAACGCTAGATTCTTTGAGATGTTTATTGCACTTGAATTATCACAGAAGATTGTAACAGGCTCTTCAAACATAATTCTGATATCCTTCAACATTTGTTTCCCCACAAAACTTGAGTATAATTACTCATTGTTGCTATATACTCTGCCTCTGTAGTAGACATGAATATTGCCTCTTTCTTTTTCCTCAACCAAGAAACCAATCTCTTACCCAAGAAAAATGACCACCACTAGTACTCTACCTTTCATCCACATCTCCTACCTAATCAGCATCTGTATATGCTTGAAGAGTGAAATCATCATCCTTAGGATACCATAAGCCATAATCAGTTGTCCCCTTCAAATATCTAAAAATTCTTTTGACTGCTACAACATGAGATTCTCTAGGATCAGCTTGAAATCTAGCAACAAGTCCAACTGCATTCATAATATCAGGTCTAGTTTGAGTCAAATAAAGCAGTCCTCCAATCATTGATCTATACCTTTTCTGATCTGTCTTAGGGGAATCATCATCTTTACTCAACTTGCATCTGATTATCATAACTCACTTGTTTTGAATCTTCTATTCCAAACTTTTTCAACAACTCTTTCACATACTTAGACTGAGATATGAAGATGCCCTTATCTAACTGACTGATTTGTAGACCCAAGAAGAAATTTATTTCACCAAACATGGACATCTCAAATTCACCTTGCATCTAATTAACAATTTTTTTACACATGCTCTCATTTCCACCAAAGATGATATCATCAACAAATACCTGAACAATCAATATGTGTTCATGATCAATTTTGATATAAAGATTACTGTCAGTTGCGCCTTTGTTAAAACCTAACTTTAGCAGATACTTATCTAATCTTGCATACCGGGCTCTTGGGGCTTGTTTAACTCCATACAATGCTTTCCTCAATCTGCAAACTATATCTCCTTGATCAAACAATTGGAATCCTTCTGGTTTCTCAATGTACACCTCTTCTTCCAACTCTCCATTGTGGAATGCTGACTTGACATCCATCTTGTAAACTTTGAAATCTTTGTAAGAAGGAAAGGCAAGAAATAATCTAACTACTTCAATTCTTGCCACCGGAGCAAACATTTCTTCAAAATTAATTCCCTCTACTTGAGAATATCCTTTGCACACCAATCTTGCTTTGTTTCTCACAACTTCACCATTTTCATTCAGTTTATTCTGGAAGACCCATTTAGTTTCAGTTACATTTTTGTTTTTCAAGTCTAGAAACAAGATCCCAAGTATGATTCTTCTCAATTTGCATTAATTCTTCTTCCATTGCCTTTACCCAACTTTCATCATTACAATCTTCATTTACTGATTTTGGTTCAATCTTTGAAATTAAACAATACTCTTCTTGTTCTTCAGCAATGCTTCTTCTAGTTTGAACAACTTTATTTCTGTCTCCTATAATTTGGTCTTCAGAATGATTCAACCTTACATACCTAGGAGTTTTGGTATTTTCTTGAACTTCTAATTCTTGAACATGTTCCTCAACATTTGCACTAGCTTCTTGAGTCACTGGATTCTCTGAAGCAATCTGAATCTGAGTTTGAGTTTGAACTTGGTTTCATTCATTTGGACTTTCATCTAGATCATCTGATTCATATCCAAAGAACTTGGGAGATCTCTCCTTACTTTCATCAACCTTGACATTAGCACTTTCAACAATCTTTTTCAATATCTTGTTAAAGCACTGGTATGCCTTGCTTTGATTAGAATAACTCAAAAATATTCCTTCATCACATCTTACATCAAACTTGCCTAGATCTTCATCTCTTTTGATATAGCATTTACTACCAAAAACTTTGAAGTATTTCACAGTAGGAGCATTACCAAACCACAATTCATAAGGTGTTTTACCAGTATTACCTTTGATGTACACCCAGTTAAGAGTGTAGACAATAGTACTCACAGCCTCTCTCCAATAGACATGTGGAACATTTGCCTCCATCATCATGGTTCTAGCAGCCTCTTGAATGGTTTGGTTCTTCCTTTCCACAACTCCATTCTACTAAGGAGTTCTAGGAGTAGATAATTGTCTTCTTATTCCATACTTTTCACAAAATGTATTAAACTCACCGGAGGTAAACTCTCCACCTCTGTCAGATCTCAAACATTTTATTTTCACACCAATCTCATTCTCCACCCTAGCCCTAAGCACCTTGAATCTGTCAAGAGCCTCTTATTTCTCTCTAAAGAAAATGACCCACATCATCTAAGAGTAATCATCAATCAGCAACATAAAGTATCTATCTCCTTGCAAACTCCTAACTCTGGTAGGACCACACAAGTCAGTGTGTACAAGTTCCAACAATCCATTTGAAAATTGTTCTTTACTTTTGAATGTAGTTCTATTCTATTTTCCCAACTAACACTCCTTACACATGTTGTTAGCAAGTTTCACAAGCTTTCAAAGATCTCTCACAGCCTGAGTAGTACTTATCTTGACAATGTTATCAAAGTTTACATGACACAATCTCCTATGCCATAACCAACTCTAATCAATCTGAGCAATCAAACAACTTTTACCAGTATCACTTAAATGAAAGAGATTACCTCTAGTTTGTATGCAATCACAATTCTGGAGCTTCCCAAAATTTTGCATTTTCCATCCTTGAACTGGAGGTCATACCCTTTGTCAACCAACTGTCCAACACTAAGAAGATTATGCTTCAATCCTTCTACATACAAGACATCATTAGTGTTATTCTTACCATCAAGAGAGATGGATCCTCTACCACGGATTCTACCAGCTGAATTGTCTCCAAACTTCACAATTCCACCTTCATATCTGTCCAAACTTACAAATTAACTTTTATCACCAGTCATATGATGAGAGCATCCACTGTCAATCACCCATTCATTCTATTCTTCATCTTGAGTAGCCAAAGCACTTTCCACATTCACATAGCTAGCAAATTCAAAAGACACTAGATCTTCTTCTTTAATAGCAATGAACACCCATTCATTTCCATAAGTACTTCCCTTATTAGATTCATCATTTGTGACTCCTTCAGCAGCTTCTTGAACATAGTAGCATTTCTTTTGGACCCTAGGCCTGTTAGGGTTTGGCTTTGAAATCCTCTCCAGACAACTTGAAGCAAAATGACCAATCTTATTGCAAGCAAAACATTTGAAAGGCAATTTTCCTTCATACTTACTGGATCCTCTTAGTAATCTTTTGGCAAACAAGGCTTCAAGTTCTTTAAACTCTGATTCATCTTCTTCAAGTTCCTTCCTTGCCTTCTCATATCTGGTTAGTCATCTTGAAGAGCTTTCACCTAGATCAAATCTTTGGTTTCCAAAAATACTGGCCTTAAAAGCAAATTCTGATATAGGAAGGGAATCACCAAACTCACTCATTTCAAATGATGAAAGCTTGCCAACCAACTGATCCCTTGTAACATTTGTCACAGTCCTAATCTCCTCAATAGTAGCAACTCTATTCTTGTATGAGGCAGGTAAGGATCTAAGCACCTTGCCAACAATCTCTCATTCTTCCAGTTTTCCACCAGCACAGCTGATACTACACACAAGTTCATTTACCTTCTGCATGTAGGAAGTGATGTTTTCATCTTCACTCATCCTCAAACTTTTGTATCTACCCTTCAAGCTTTATAATTTAGCACATTTGACATATGCATCACCTTCATATAGAGTTTCCAACTTCTTCTAGATTTCATGAGCAGTTTTCAATTCCAGGACATTTGTCATCTCTGTATCAGTCAAGGCACTTAATAATGCTTCTTTAGCTTTATTATTGTTTTCAACATCTTTGAGTTCATCTAGAGTTGAAGGACCTTTCTCTAGAGGCTTATATTCATCCTTTGTTATCAACCAATAAGAATCACCCATGCATTGTAAATGACACTCCATGCGACTCTTCCAAAGAATTTGTTCCATCAAATCTCAAACTATCTTTCTTGTAAGTTGACATCCTAGATCTCTTCAAGTGGTCAAGCTTCTTTTAGAGGAACCGGCTCTTATACCAATTGTTGAAATTAGGGCAGACAACTGAGAGGGGGGGTGAATCAGTTGTCACAAAAATTTTATCTTTTGTTGCATTTAATCTTCTTTACCACTCATTAACATATTAATGATATAACCATGAAAGCATGAATCAACAACACATGAGAAGAAACATAATCAACACACATAACACCAAAATTTTTATGTGGAAACCCAGTTAAGGGAAAAACCATGGTGGGGATTAACCCACAAGATTTATTCTCTATTAAAAGAATAGAAAATGTGAAGGCACTTTCCTTCGGGCGCACTTCCCAGAGCTCACTGCTCCAAGAGGCTCACTGCCTACAGAAACATTCAAAAGTTTAACACAGAAAGATTGAACTGAGAAACATCATCTTCTTCATGCAAAGTTTAGTTCCATTGAAGCGTACAATACTTCTTCTCTACCCCCAAACACTTCTTCGCTATCTCCTCATCCTTTACTTCTGTTCCTCTTCTACTCTTCTTCTTCTCTACTATGCCTTTCTTCCTTTCTTAGGATCTTATCATTTTCATAGAAGGATGATTTTCCACAACTCAACCACACATATTTATATGCTTCATCAACCTTGGAATAAACATCAAGGTCGGCACTACAAACATCTAACTTGCGAATCACTAAACTATTGGCCAAACATAGCTAGGATCCAAATCTTCTTTGAACAACATGCCACACTTCATAGAACCTCTCTTATATCATCTGTGACATGCACAAAGCATCCAGTCGGCCAAGATTGGAAAGAATAGCAACACCCAAGGAAAAATCTTCAACCATGAGCTCAACCTTCAATGTGGACCACCAAAATAGTAGGCACACAATCAAGAGACCACCACAAGCACAATGAAATCAACAGGAACAACCGCACCCCCTTAGATCACCAGAAACACTTGCACCTTCATCTAAGAACTCAAGAACACCAACTATTATCACTGTCATACTATAAAGATTGGTTGTGGACCTCCAAACCATGAACCACTTGAGTTGAGGATACACACCGACATTCCAAACACTCCTCTAGATCCACAGATCATAATATTTCAATGCAGATCAATCTAGACCAAATTCCTATCACCCAGTCACCTCTGAACAACTGCAAAACCTAGTTCTACTCAGATGGCCATAACTTCACAAATTCTTCATGCAGATCCCTCAAATCTTAACTAGAGCAACTTCAGACAATCCTTTATAGCACTCTTTGGTCCATAAACTTTGATCTTCATCTCACTAGGAATGCGGGCAATTTACTTCACTAAACTGCACTGTCTTCACCGTCTCTTATAGAGAGATATGTAACTCACTTATTTCTTCTGGAGAGGCTAATTTTCTCAATATCCTCAACATACAAGTCTTCTAGAATGGGATACAGTTGACACTAATGACAACAAGGATATGTTGACATCAATGACAACACTGATTAGGCACATATTTGCAATAGTCACATGATGAAACCTTTTAGATTATGCCCAATTTTTAGATACAAAACAAGAAAGAATGGACTAGCATGAAAAATAATCACATCCTCCAACTAGATTCTAGTGATATTTCCAAATTGGATTCAATATAGTCAAATGAAAATAATGTGTATGATAGAGGTAAATAAAGGTTTTTCTTTTCTGGTGGCCTTATGCCAAGGGTAGAAATAACATTTGGACTCTATTGCCCAATGGAGTTGGCACTTGGTTTGCTCCCCAAATATCTGGGATCTTGCTATGCCCGCAACGAGCATACATCCCTAGTTAGAGCCACTATTAGAACCTTAAAATTTTGGCATCACCATTAAAAATGAGTTAGGGTTGCTTTTTGAATTTCCTGAGAATTCCTTGGTTTTCAAAAGTTATGACCAACTCAACAAGAGTCAAACTATACATTGGTCAAAAATGTATCTCATATACATTTTTGTTTGCATGCATATTGTATACAATATCTTTCATGTCCGTCAGGAGATACTATTCATCAGGTTTAGTTCTCACTTTTATATTTGTATCTCAAGTTGTCAAAACATACACATCCAGACCTGATGGCTTTCATAGGTGTGCTTCATGATGTTTGAAATCCACATTTGTATGTCATAACACATGTATATCTTATACAAATCCAAATGTCCATTCATGAATGTCAAGAGATATTCAAAACAGGTGTATAAGTCCACAACCCTATCACTTGTATACATTGCCAATAATATACACTTTTATACACATAGATGAGCAGACCTAAAAATGAAATTGAATAGCGTTTGAGACACATTTGTATCTAATATACATATACTAAACCGGATGTGATTAGAAAGTTAAAATTTTATAAACTTCAGGTGAGGTCTAAGTATTGTACATTTGAGATGTATGTATTTGATATACAAAAAAATGATATGCACTTATAGATGTGAAATCAAATTAAATTGTGAAATAAAGTGCATTGTTCGTTGCAAAGGATAGAAAAGTCAACATTGCCAGGTCAAAGAAAGTGCATGTATACCAAATACAAGTGCGAGCGCATAAAAAACTTTGTATATTCGAGCATGTATATAAGATACAAAAGTGAGCAATCGAAAATACTTGTTTGTATGTATACAAGATGCAAAAGGCATAAAGCACGTAGATACAAATATGCAAATGCACGAAGATATGGACCTGAAAACCTTTTGATGATGTGTTTTATAATAGTTGAAGTCTGCACTTGTATTTGAAAGATATGTATTCGATATACAAGAAATAAATATGCAACTATGGACCTGAGCTCGGTATCAAATTATGACTAAAGCACAACAAAAGAGGAAAAGACAACATCACATTTGTCTATATAAGGTATATGTATGTGATATACAAAGGGAGGATACAGGCAAAATTATACATGACCAGATTTGTAATTAATTCCAATTTGTTTTATAGACCCGATGGAGTCTGCATTTGTATATATGTTCCAAATGCATAAAATATACAAAATATAAATGCAAAAATCAATACAAGGGAATTTTCAAAAAAATGAAGAACTTAACCACATATGCATATCATGAAGGGGTCAGATAAAATGAGAATGATATTTTGTCGATCGATGTATTGCTTTCAACAATGAGAATAGGCAAAGCATATTCGATAGAAACTACAACATGGAGAGGAGTATCTTGCCAGACCTATGGTCACGGGTGCTCTATAAAGATTAATGAATCAAGATCTTAATCAAATTCACTTATGCCCATAGTCTTTATTCATTAATTATGCTTAGTTATAAAAAGCTGCAATATTTGAATAGTCATGTCGATTCATGCTTGAAGTTTGTTAGCTTCTCATATTTATAAGGGGAACCAAGGCCTGGTCAAGAGGAAAGAAGACAATTATATAATTCATAATATTATTCTCTCCAATCATATTTCAACTTCAAGGTATTACACTTATATGATATTTTAATATTCTAATAGGCAAGAATGGTTAAAATTGTGGATATATCTATGGTGTTCTGATATTTTGTTGGTATTCAAGTTTATGAGTTGCCTGACTATCTCCATCTTGATTATTTCTAGTTATTTAAATCATTGAATTTATCAAGGCACATTTGTTGTCTCTGTGTGGTATATTGTGATTGGTTTCTAACAGAAGTTGATTTAAGTCCTTCTAAATGATTTATAGTTATAGGTATCTATCCTGAGTTAAAATCCTTTAAGTAAAATCAATTTAGTTGTCTTCCTTCAAAATAGAATTAAACCCTTTTTACATAACCACAATAACTTGGAAAACATCAATTGGATCTTAAAGAAGAGTCTGACAATCAACAATCTTGCGCATTCACATAAAGTGTGAATAATTAATAGGTGCCAAATATTCAAAGTTAAGCAAAGTAGATCTGCAAACCACATAAATCTTGACCCCATTACCTAATAGCAATTAGGCACTGGTCACAACCCTTTTATAACAATCCTTTTATATTCCACAACCTTATACATGTATTTGAAAACTTATACATTAGCCTTAGAAATATTTTCAAAATCTTACATCTATTTCACACCCATTTGCCACTATGAAGGTTATACAAGTCTGCACTAATAGTCAAGGTATACCCACCTAGGTCTGGTAGAGCCTGAAGTGAAGGGGGTTTTAGCCATATCTGCCCCGTGTCATTAGCCAAAAATGTCAAGAGAGCTTGGCAACCTCTTAGGGTTAACAACCTGCATTTTTGTGACCTAACACCACCATCTTGAGTTTGGCTAGAGTATCTTTGGGTATGGTTGCAATGCCTTCTTATACTACAATACTTCATGCAAATCCTCTTGTGGGAGGTGGGTTGTGTGGAAACACTTTTCTTGATTATGTGTATGATGTGTTTGTGTCCTCTTGTTCTTATCATTTCTAACTAACCCCTTCTTAGCATTCTTCTTATTGCATCTTGATGAAAGATGCAAGGTAATTGAGACAACCCTTTAGATTGAGGTCTCTTTTGTCATGCTAACTCATGGTCTTCCGTTGTGTGCTATTTGTGATTGTTCTATGATGCGGGTATTCCCCTCATACATTCTTATTCTCTATGTATTCTTTATGCCTCGTGTGTGCTTCACGTGTATTCTCTATGTATTCCGTATGTATTCGTCTTGAGTGCTTTGCATGTATTCCATATGTGTTTCATGTGTATTCTATGTATACTTTGTGTATGGCATGTATACTTTGTGTATTGCATGTATACCTTGTGTATGGCATCTATGCTTTGTGTATTGTGTGTATACATTGTGATTTCTCAAGTGCATGCCTTGTGTATGTCTCATCTTGTCTCATGTTTCTAAATGATTAATGTATGTAGAAATTATTCCTTGTGTCTTATGTGTATACAACTCTTACTAACCATCATAGATTCCTAGAATCCTAAACTTGGGGGCTTGATCACCCCTTAATTTTAGTGACATTCTATGGCTTCTATGTTTGTTATGATTGAATTCCATTCTCTTCATACTTTAGTGTGAGTATGAGCGTAAGATCATACCCACACTAAAGTGGGGGCTAAATGTTATGGAGTAAAATGTTTACCCTTTCAATTTTACACCTAGTTTAGCACCCAGGTGGACCTAAAATAGTTGATTTTTGATCCCGATGAATGAATCCCAACAAATGGCTTTAGGGATGTTCGAAGAAACTTAATGAGGCTTATCCTGTAGTTTTTGGGGCTAAAAGACAATGGCAACTAGCACCCTGGTCCCTCCTTTCACTCAGAGCTAATTTAAGATAATGTCAGCTTAGTACATCTCTAATGATTCTTTATGCCAGCCTCATTTGGTTTTATTCTCCAAAAATCAACAGGAATGCATATGTAAGAAAGTTAGTTTATTCATTTGAACATCTAAGAAGTCTAGGCACACTTGCACTCTCTCTATCTCTCTTTCATGCTCTCTATTCTTCTCTAAAATCTCTCTATGGTGGATTATTGTTGTTGCACAAACTTCTTGTAGGTCTTGTGAAGATCTCTCTACTTCTTTGGGCTACACAAACTTCTTGAGTCAAGTTGTGATGTTGCTTCAAGAAAGATAGGGTTTCCATGCTCATGGTGACTCCTTCCCTTCATGCTTTGTTATAGTATTCCATTCTACTTCAGATTTGCCTCTGCCCTCCTAGGGCATGCACTCTTTATCTCTCATCATTGCTATTGTGGAGGTGGAAACAACATTCATGAAGCTTGACTTAGGCAAGATCCTAAATAGCACTAACCCTTTTCCCTTCTTGTTTGTGTGTAGGTCTCATCTAGAAGAATCTGAAGATAATAAGTGGCAAGAGATAGGAGTACAACAAGATGAAGACTCCCAAATTCTGACATTTTGCAAAACCCTAATTTGGGTCTAGGATGCGTAGCACCCTAGTACCTCTCTACTCTTAAACTTAGATCTAGGTTCTCCTCTATTCTTTGATCCCTATTGTGGTGTTAGATTTCCTATATTTGTTTCTGACATTTGTTTATTCATTAATCTTGCTCAATTAGGGTTTCATGCTTTGCCCTAGTTTGGTTGGTTGAATTTGGTTGACACTCCTTTATACAACAAAGGGACAAAACCCCTGTAGTTTGGCTCTCCTCACAAGGTAGAAGCTAGACTTGGTTTGTGTTCCAATGTTGATAGAAGAGGGTTTGATCTAGTTTAACCTTTTAGGCTAAGTCTCCCTTTTCCATCTAATAGTTGGAAAGGGTTTATTCACTTATACCACCCCCATTACTACTGAAGCATCAGATATAGAATTGCAAGAGTATCATCTTCTTTTCTATAAGTCCAGGGAAAATTTTGATCCTCTGCATAAGATAGAGAAGCATGTCAATAAGAAATATTCCCATGAGGAACAATTAGAAGATTTATGGGCCAACTGTGATGACAAACATGAGGTAAGGAAGAAAAAAAATTCTAGACTCCCACTTGATTTCATTAAGAAGTTCTAGATGACTATAGTGCTAGATCAAGTAGTGGATGATGGAGAAATAGTCTAAGGGTCTGCATGGAGAACAATTTTTAATTAGCCTATTCCTCCTCCAAATTGGGCTCAAGAAGAAGTTGCATTGTTGGATGAGATTATCAAAGACAACATGAGATATAATAGAAATTGGGTGAATGCATAGGTAGCACAGTTGTTAGCCCAAGGTGTGCCTTTGAACTACACACCCTTAGAGCCTAGAAATAGTAGAATGATTGAAGATTATGTTGAGGAGTTGTCTGAAGAGGTTGAGTAACCTTTGGATCCAAAGAGGAAAGTTGTGAATGTTAACATCAAGGAACTAGAACATGAAATGATAGCGTCTCCTATCAAGGGTAAAGAAAAGGAGAAATTTGTAGAGAAAAAGAAAAGAATGACATGTAGCTTATCCCCTCCTACTACTAGTACTAGAATTTACCAGAGGAAAGTAAACCAAACTAAAGGAGCTGAGTGTCCAAAGACAAAGAAACCTAGAAAGAAGAAAGACCAAGCACCTCCAGCTACCATAACCTTTGTACCATCCCCTTCCATTTCTTCTATTTCCACTATTGCCCTGCATCCATTCCCATTTCTTCAACTACCCTCACCTCATCCTCCATTGTTGTAACTTCTATCTCTTTTTCTGTCCCCCAAGATCCCATTTCACTTCCCACTTCTTCACCTAGCCTCACTTCCATTGATATCTCTACCATTCCTTCCATTTCAATGCCTTCTACCATACCTCTAGCCTCTATTATTTCCTCCACACCTGCAATGACTTCTTTAATACTTCTATCCATCTCCATTCCACCCCTTTCATCTCTTACTACTTCATTTTCATCATCCTCTTTACAGCAAACACCCTTGTCAATTCCTACCATTATTCCTTTCATATCTACCTTCCCTTTCATCACTTTGACCATCTCATCCCCACCTTTCTCTCATCTCACTCAAGTTTGTGTGCCTAGAGATGCAGCTTTGGCTCTTTCTGAGTTCAATCAAACCATGGTGCCTCAAATTATTATTAGTTTAGATGTTCCTTCTATTGATATGCACTAGACAACTGAGAGGGGGGTGAATTAGTTGTCACAAAAACTTAAACACTTTTTGTAATTAAACATTCATCACTTATCCACAATTATTATGATTCAATAATGAGTGCATGAAATTAGAAACTTAACAACATCAAACAAAAGAGACACCAGATTTATGTGCAAAACCCCAATGTGGGGAGAAACCATGGAGAGGATTAACTCTCAATATATATTGCAATCTTGAAATAGTGATGTTCAGGCTTGGTCACCCCACGGGCCTAAACATATTGGCTTACTACCATGAAGAACAACTAGGTCTAGCAAGTGCACTACCTCAACCCTAAACCTAGCAAGATTACAATAAGGACTGTTAAACCCTACTGGTGGCTTACTGCCAAATTCACTGCCACCATGAACACCTTTCTTTATTGTGAATAAACAATTCCTTGGCTCTGCTCTTCCTCTACCCTGCTCTTCCTTTGCTCTACTCTTCCTCTTCTTTCCTCTACCTCTTCTCTGCTTTGCCTTTGGACCTTTCTTAATATATTCTCATTTTTGCTCAAGGACAACTCTTCCACAACTTAGCTACAAATATTTATACACTACATCAATCTTGGTATGATCATTAAGGTCGGCATCAACCATTGGAACAATCTCCAAGGTCGGTATTACAAACATTTTCAAAATAGGTCCTGACCTATTGCAACATCATGCAAAGGGAATGAAATGTGAATCACATCATGCCTTAGTTGGGACTCAAACATGATCTTCCATGCCACAGCATGCTTCCACAATCTTCTAGGGATCTCCGCAATCACTGGGATCAACTAGGCCAGCCAAGACTAGTTACATGCTACGTTATCTGGGAACAATCTTCACAAACCATCTCAATTTCTTAATGTGGACCAAAGTCTAGATAGGAACATGATTAGGAGACATCCACAAGCATGCTATAATCATCAGGAGCAACTGTATGAACCTTAACCACTTTATTCATAGGAATCTTCTCACCAGAGTACATGAACTTTACTATCTTCAACTATCATAAAAGAAAGATAGCTTGCAGACTAGAAAACCATGAACCATTGCAACTGTAGGCACTTATTATCATCCCAAAATTCCCTCTAGAACCACATAGAAAAATACTTCCTTGTGGAGGAATGCAGAGCCAAATACTGTCTTCCTATCTCAACTGAACTTACAGAAAAAAGCAGGCTTCACTCTGGTGAACATAAGTCACTCAGATCTTTATGCGGATGGCTCAAACCTAGAATCTAGCATCCTCAGACATACCTCTAACTTACTTCCAATCCACAGACCATGATCTTCAAACATAAATAAATGTGGAGTAGTTTACTAGACTGTTCTTCAGCATACAACTCACTATTTGCACTACACTTCTCTATAACTCACTTGTTTCTTCCGGAGAGGCTAATTTTCTCAATATCCTCAACATACAAGTCTTCTAAGCAAGTAATAGAATAAAATACAATTGACACCAATGACAACAAGAATATGTTGAGATCAAGGACAACACTAATTAGGCACATACTTGCAACAATCTCCCCTTTTGTCATTGATGACAACATATGATGTGAAAAACTACAACAACCATAAAGAAAAGATTCTCCCCTTTTCTCTTTATACATCTACATTCTTTCTTTCTCCAAAATTCTCCCCATTTCTCTTACACATCTAAACTTAAGTTTTTCACATGACTTCCCTCCCCCTTTGACATCAATGGCAAAGGGCACATACTTGCACTCATCTGCTCTGATCAAATGTCTCTACTGAACTCTCTGGCTACTCACCCTTTGAAGTAGCCCTAAAAGCATCAATCCAGACCTTTGAACACCTCTAGGCTGATGCACCATGTGCATCTTAGTTTAGAATAGGAGGGGTGATGACCCCTAACTTTCCTATGAGATACTCAAAAGTATCCTTGGGCAAAGGCTTGGTAAAGATGTCTGCAATCTGATCCTTGGTAGAAACATACTCCAACTTGATTTCATTCTCTATCACTTTTTCTCTCAAGAAATGATACCTAATGGATATGTGCTTGGTCCTTGAATGCATCACTAGGTTCTTTGATATGTTTATGGCACTTGTGTTGTCACAAAAGATTGCAATAGGTTCTTCATACACAACTTTGATATGCTTCAAAGTCTTCTTCATCCATAACACTTGAGTGCAATTGCATGCTACTGCAATGTATTCTACCCCTACAATAGACAGTGATATTGAATCATGTTTCTTGCTCAACTAAGATACTAATCTTTTTCCCAAGAAGAATGCAACTCCACTTGTACTTTTTCTGTCATCCACATCTCTGGCCCAACTTGCACCAGTATATGCACTAAGAACAAAGTCACTATCCCTAGGGTACCACAAACCATAATCTATTGTACCTTTTAAATATCCCAGAATTCTCTTGACTACCATCACATGTGATTCCTTGGGTTCTGCCTGAAATCTTGCCACAAGACACACTGCATGCACTATGTCACGTCTAGTTTGAGTTAGATAAAGTAATCCTCCAATCATAAATCTATACTTTTTCTGGTTTCTCAAGGGTGAGCTATCATATTTTCTCAACTTACAACCAGTTATCATAGGTGTGCATACTGGTTTAGAGCCTTCCATTCCAAATTTCTTTAACAACTCTTTCACATACCTAGACTAAGAAATGAAGATACCCTTATCTGATTGGCTTATTTGTAGACCTAAAAAGAAGTTCATCTCTCCAAACATGGACATTTCAAATTCACTTTGTGTTTCTCCAACAAAAACTAAGCACATACCTTCATTGCCTCCAAAAATAATATCGTCAACAAAAACTGCAACAATCAGAGTTTGTTCATCATTGATCTTGAAGTAGAGGTTACTATCTATCATACCTTTACTGAACCCTATCTGTATCAGGTTCCTATCCAACCATGCATACCATGCCCTGGGAGCTTGCTTCAATCCATACAGTGATTTCTTCAATCTACATACCATGTCCCCTTGTTCTGATGACTGAAATCCTTCCGATTGTTCAATATAGACTTCCTCTTCCAACTCTCCATTTAGGAAGGTAGACTTCAAATCCATTTGATAAACCTTGAAATCTTTCTATGCTACAAAAGCCAAAAACATCCTTATTGCTTCAATCCTTTCTACTGGAGAAAAAGTTTCTTCAAAGTCTATTCCTTCAACCCGAGCATATCCTTTGCATACCAATCTTGCTTTGTTTCTTACCACTTCACCATTCTCATTCATTTTGTTTTTGAAGACCCACTTTGTACTAATTACATTCTTTTATGCTGGTCTAGGAACAAGATCCCAAGTCTAATTCTTCTCTATCTACATCAATTCTTCTTCTATGTCCTTTATTCAATTCTCATCTTTGCATGCCTTATCCATAGTTTTAGGTTCAATCTTAGAGATCAAACATAAATTTAATTATTCTTCTGCAGCTTTTCTTCTAGTTAATATCCCTTTGCTCTTATCTCCTATGATTTTATTTTTAGAATGACTAATTCTTACATACCTTGAAGTTTTGGTAACACTTACCAGAGCTTGTTCTTCTTCATCTGTGTTGTCTTCATGTTGCGCCACTTTTGAAACATCTGGATCATCTTACTCATATCCACTTGGTTCTAAAGACCTTTTTTACACTCATCAACTTTGACATTTTTACTTTCAATGATTTTATTCAGCCTCTTATTATAGCACCGGTAGCCCGTACTCTTGGTAGAGTAACCAAGAAAGATTCATTCATCACATCTAGCATCAAACTTGCCTAAATCTTCTTCTCTTTTGATATGACACCTGTTACCAAAGACTTTGAAATATTTCACAATAGGAACTCTACCATGCCACAATTCATAGGGAATTTTTGAATTATTACATTTTACTTGAACTCTATTTAGGATATATACTATAGTGTGAATGGGCTCTCTTCAATATGCTTCTGGAAGATGAGCTTCCTTCATCATGGTTCTAGCAGCTTCTTGAACTGTTTTGTTTTTCCTTTGAACAACTCCATTTTGTTGTGGAGTTATGGGTGTAGATAACTGTCTCTTTATTCCATGCTCTTCACAAAATAAATTGAACTCATTTGATGTGAACTCTCCTCCTCTATCAGATCTCAAACATTTGATTTTCAAATCTATCTCATTTTCAACCATTGCCTTAAATACCTTGAATTTATCTAGAGCTTCAGCTTTCTCTTTCAAAAATGTAATCCAAGTCATTCTAGAATAATCATCAATGAGTAGCATGAAATACATGTCTCCTTGCAAACTTCTTACTCTGGTAGCTCCACACAAATCTGTATGCACTAGTTCAAGTAGTCCTCCAACTGATTGATCCTTACTTTTGAAACTTGTTCTTGTTTGTTTCCCAAATTGACACTCCTTACAAACTAGATTAGCAGGATTCACAAGCTTAGGTAGATCTCTAACAATCTGAGTAGTACTTATCTTCAAAATATTATCAAAATTTATGTGACACAACCTTCTAAGCCATAACCAACTTTCATCAATCTAAGTCAACAAGCAATAGTTATCAGTTCCTTTCAAGTGATAGATATTACCTCTAGTCTTCTTACCTATTGCAATGACTCTTTCAGAGCTTTCCCTGATCTTGCATCCATTGTCCTTGAAGCTTTCCAAACTTTGATACCAAGAGAAAGAAGATGGCTTTTCATCTGAGCCTTCCAAAGAACATAATTAGTTCCATCAAAATGCGACGCTTCCTTCTTGTAAGACATTTTGGATCTTCCTCAAGCTATTAAACTTTATTCAAAGGAACTTGGCTCTGATACCAATCGTTGATATACGCCAGACAACTGAGAGGGGGGGTGAATCAGTTGTCAAAAAAACTTAAACACTTTCTACAATTAAACATTCATCATTTATCCACAATTATTATGATTTAACAATGAGTGCATGAAATCAGAACTTAACAACATCAAACACAAGAGACACCAAATTTACATGGAGAACCCCAAGGTGAGGAAAAACCACAGAGAGGATTAACTCTCAATATATATTGCAATCTTGAAATAGTGATGTTCAGGCTTGGTCACCCCATAGGCCTAAACATACTAGCTTACTGCCATGAAGAACAACTAGGTCTAGCAGGCTCACTGCCTCAACCCTAAACCTAGCAAGATTACAATAAGGGTTGTTAAACCCTACTGGTGGCTTACTGCCAAATTCACTATCACTATGAACACCTTTCTTTATTGTGAATAAACAATTCCTCAGTTCAGCTCTTCCTCTTCTTTCCTCTACCTCTTCTCTACTCTACTTTTGGACCATTCTTAATATATTCTCATTTTTGCTCAAGGACAACTTTTCCATGACTTAGCTACAAGTATTTATACACTACATCAACCTTGGAATGATCATCAAGGTCGGCATCAACCATTGGAACAATCTCCAAGGTCGGTATTACAAAAATTTTCAAAATAGGTCCTAACCTATTGTAACATCATTCAAAGGGAATGAAATACAGATCATGTCATGCCTTACCTAGGACTCAAACACAATCTTCCATGCCACAACACTCTTCCACAATCATCTAGGGATCTCTGCAATCACTGGGATCAACCAGGTCGTCCAAGACTAGTTACACGCTACATTATCTGGGAACAATCTTCACACACCATCTCAATTTCTTAACGTGGACCAAAGTCTAGATAGGAACATGATTAGGAGACATCCACAAGCATGTTATAATCATCAGGAGAAACCGTACGAATCTTAACCACTTTATTCATAGGAATCTTCTCACTTGAGTACATAAACTTTACTATCTTCAACTATCATAAAAGAAAGATAGATTGTAGATACCAAACCATGAACCATTGCAACTATAGGCACTTATAATCATCCCAGACTTCCCTCTAGAACTGTATAGCAAAATACTTTCTTGCGCAAGAATGCAGAGCTAAATACTGTCTTCATGTCTCAACTGAACTTATAGAGAAAATTAGGCATCACTCTGGTGAACATAACTCACTCAGATCTTCATGCGGATGGCTCAAACTTGGAATGTAGCATCCTCAAACATACCTCTAACTTATTTCCAATCTGCAAACCATGATCTTCAAATAGAAAAAAATGTGGAGCAGTTTATCGGATTGTTCTTCAGCATACAACTAACTGTCTGCACTACACTTCTCTGTAACTCACTTGTTTCTTTCAGAGAGGCTAATTTTCTCAATATTCTCAACATACAAGTCTTCTAAACAAGTAATAGAATAAGAATATGTTGACACCAATGACAACACCAATTAGGGACATAGTTGCAACACCTTCCTCTCCCAAGGTTCCATCATTGTACGTGTTGGAACTTGTAAAATTTACCTGATTCTGCTAGTTTTATAAAACTTAATCCCAAAAATCCATTGTAAAAGGTCTTAATCCTTCTGCCACTCATATCCTAAAGTCAATAAAAACATTTACTAATGTCTTCGTTGGGTCATTTTCCATCACACCTATGTTGCATCCTTGTGTTTCCATTCTAAGATGTATAGGGGTTAAATACCGCATCCCTGCAAAGGTCTGTAGTCACCCCTAATAGTCCATAGAAGGTTTGCGGGAGCTTGAGGTGTAGTGTAAGTGTTCACTGCAATACCGCATCAGTCACTGGGGTATGTGTGGTATGGCGGTAATAAATTAAATAAACATAAGGTAACCCGCAATCCTGCGATAGGTGTACCATGACGTCAAAGGTGATGTGCAGTGTAGCGGGATGGACTAAAATGTGAAAGGTATGTGGTCCCGCTACCCTATGGGGGTCTTGATCTATTATGGTGGGGCTGCGATACAAGTTGGCATTGTATAGAATTAATTATATGAAGGAATTTGGACTATTTGATCTCCTTAGATCAAGGATGCATATTCAAACTCACACACATAGGCCACCAAAGGCTTAGAAAAAGTACTTGTTCTATTCCCTCCAAGCTACTAAGTTTTTCCCGACAACTAAGTTGGACTAGGTAGAGGTAGGACTTCAGGTTTGTAGGTAGGGATACAACATGCTAAATCTTCTTATTCATCAAAAGAACGTGAATTATCTTCATCTAGATTATAGTTTCAATATGAACCTGTGAAAACACTCACAACCAAAGAGCTTAAAAATCACGATTTGGAAATGCTTTTCACTTGTGTCATGAGATTCTAAGATTAACAAAGCATGTTGTGGATGCAAATATACAATTTTGGCTGGGAAATGTAGATGCTTTCCAGTTGGTAGATGGATTACAGTATACATTTTCACACATGGGAACAGGAATATTTGTCTCCTCTTGAAGATTACTCTTGTCCCATAGTATTTCTAAGTGATCAAGTTTTGTGAAGAAGGAACCTTGCTAGATCCATCAATCATGGGTGCTTCATGATTACCAATGGACCTTGGATGTGCCTCAATTCTATTTTGGGCCTTCTATGATGTTTTATTTTCATAATTATTTTCCTACATCAATTGTATTTGTGTAATATTTTGGTCGGTGTAATTAGAGATAAACAAAAGATAATCAATGTAATGCAAAGTTGTTGCATCCGAGTGGGTAGTTGAAGGGTCATTTGGAATTGTAATGATTTGAAGCTTGTTGCTTCCCTCATCTACCTATAAGAAGGAAACCATGACCGTTGAGAAAAAAGGGGGGATTGGTTTTTGGGAGAAAAGCTATACATTGTAAGAACCTTTTGAAGCAAAGTAATGGAGAGAAAGCATTAACTTGGTGCTCGAATTCTAGTTTCAATTGTTTTGTTGAGGTTATTGGTAACAATTATCTGGTTGTCTCCAACTTGATGTTTTCCTTGTTATTTAAATTAGTGTATCTAGTATATATCTAGTTTATCAAAGAAAATTTACTTTTTGTGTGGTTTATTTGATTGGTTTCTTCAAGTAAGAATCAAATTCATTTGAATAAGTCATAGCAACCTAGAAGATCCATTTGGATTAAAAAGAAGAGCCTGGTAATTAATTTCCTTGCATGTTTATGCAAGTCATAAACATTAGAGTGCCAAACAATTTGAATTATAACCAGTAGGAGGACACATATCAACTATATTTTGACTCCGTTACCCAATGGAAGAAAGGCACTGATCATTTTATCCCCAAAAACAATCATTGTAAACTTGGATAAATGCAGCTTTATGTAGAGGGAACTAGTATATCTAGGTTTTGTAGTGTCTGAAGAAAGGTTGAAGGTGGATCTTGAGAAGGTTATGGCAATAATAGATTGGCCTTCACCCAAAAACATGTTTGAGGCTAGAACTTTCCATGGCTTGACAAGCTTCTACATGAAGTTCAAAAGAAATTTTAGTGGAATATGTGCACCTATTAATAAGACAATGAAGGGTGTTAAGAAAGAGTTTCAATGGACAACTACAATAGAAAAAGCTTTTAGTTGTAGAAGAAGAAGGTGACAAAACAAGTAGTTTTGGCATTGCCAAAATTTGGAAAAGTGTTTCAAGTGGATTGTGATGCTAGTGGTAGTGCAATTGGGGGAGTTTTAAATCAAGAAGGTAGACCCATTGCCTACTTCAGTGAGAAACTAAATGAGGCAAAGAGAAAGTACTTATTTTATGACCAAGAATTCTATGCTATAGTGCAATCCTTGAAGAAGTGGAGGTATTACTTGTTGTAAAATGAGTTTGTATTGTACACAGACCACCATGCCCTGCAATACATCAACAACCAAGGTAAGTTAAACTAGAGGCATATGAAATGGGTGGAGTTCTTGCAAAGTTATTCTCTTGTTCTAAAACATAAGAGTGGTATGTCAAATAGGGTAGCAGATGCACTTAGCAAAAGGTGTTTATTGATGAATGAGTTAAGAGTCAGTGTTATTGACTTCGATGCAATGAAGGAGTTGTATCTTGATGATCCTGATTTTAGGGAAGAATGGACAACTTGTAGAAGTCCAGTGGAGGGAGATAGGATGCCATGGTTGGCATATTTCATCCAAGATGGCTTGTTGTTCAAAGGATAGAAATTATTTATACCCAGAGGTTCAATGAGAGAGAACCTAATAAGAGAAAAGCATAGTGGAGGCTTGATTGGACATTTTGGAATAGATAAGACATTGGCACAGCTGAGTGAAGGTTATTTTTGGCCTGGAATGAGTGCAGATGTGAAGAGATTGGTACAAGGTTGTAGAGTTTGCCAACATGATAAAGAAGCAAGACAAAACACATGACTATACAATCCATTACCTATACCAGAGAGATAGTGGGAACACCTAAGTATGGATTTTGTTTTGGGTTTGCCTCGAAAACAGTGAGGTAATGACTCATTTTTTTATGTAGTGGACATATTTTCAAAGATGGTTCATTTCATACCATGTTAGAAGACTAGTGATGCATCCCACATAGCTACATTGCTTTTCAAAGAGGTAGTTAGGCTACATGGATTGCCTAAGAGCATAGTTTTAGATAGGGAAACCAAGTTTGTTGGCCATTTTTGGTGTACATTATGGAAGAAGATGGGCACTGAGCTAGGATTCAATTCAACCTATTATCCCCAAATTGATGGATAGACTGAGGTTGTGAAAAGAAGTTTGGGAAACTTATTAAGATGTTTGGTGGGAGACAAACCACATCAATGGGATCTTATCTTGGCACAAGAAGTATTTGCCTATAAAAATTTAGTGAATAGAAGTGCGAGAAAGAGCCAGTTCCAAATAGTTTATGGGTAAGCCTAAGAGGTGTTGATGAGATGAAAGATAGTGTATATTTAAATAGGAAGAGTTATGTAGTAGAAGATTTTATAGAATACATTCATGAGATTCACAAAGAGGTGAAGGAAAAGTTGCAGAAAAGTGCCAGCAAATACAAAGAACATGTTGATATGCATAGAAGGGAATAAGAGTTCCAGGTAGGTGACTTAGTTTTGGCACATTTGAGTAAAGAAAGGTTTCCACAGGGAACATACAATAAGTTAAAATTTTAAAAAATAGGCCCATGCAATGTGTTGAGGAAGTTCTCATCCAACGCCAATGAGATTGACCTGCCAACAGGGATAGACATATCTCTTATTTTTAATGTTGTTGATCTATACAAGTTCCATGAAGGAGAGACAAGTTGACAAGGGGGTGCACACTCAAGTTTATTAGGGTCATCCCACAATAATGGGTTACACTTTTTGGCCAAACTTGACATTGAAATCAACATTTTGAACTAAATCTTCACTTTTTGACACCTATAGCTGCTAAACCATTAGGAATTTGAAGATGATGTGAAGTAGTGATTTGTGAGATTTTGTTTGTAGATTCTAAATATATCTTTTTTAAAAAAATTGGAGTTAAATTGTAAAAAATTTTGTCTCCTTTGATAACTAGTTTTTAATAGTAAACAACATTTTTTTAAAGTAATGTGTATTCTGTAGCACAACTTTTTTTCTACAAATGATAAAATTCTGATTCTTTTGAATTTAGATTGGTAACACCGATATATAGGGCATGCATTTGGTTTTATAATGTTTTGTTGAATATATTTTTTTAATTAAGTTTTGAAGTCAAACTAATTATAATTTAGACATAGGCGTATTCCGTAAAACATAACTTTTTTTATATGTATCAAAATTCAATTTTCTTTTGTTGAAACAAGGATATCAATACCTAGGGCGTAGATATTTTTTAGATTTTTTTTCACTAATTTACTAATTTTCCTTGTGTGTAGAATAGAGAACTTGATGTTCGGTGAAAAACCTACATTCACAAGAAATAAAAAATAAATATAATAATCAAATTAAATATATTTAAAATTATACTTTTTGGGAAGCTTATAATAAGGACTACATACAAAACATAAATTTTAAATTAATTCATTTGATCTCCCAAAAGGTAAATCAAAAGTGGTTTTTTATTAGCATTTTGATAGGTGTAGACAAGACTCCATTATAAGTATGGTTTAAAACTAGCGGGGCTCTATCCAAAGGGGTTTGAATCTAAGGGGGTTTGATCAAACCCTCTTCAATTAAAATCATTTAAATGGAACCTTTCAAAGCTTAAATTTATTGTTCAATTTTGCTACCTGGTTCAATAGTCTATCAAGACCCTTGGACCTTGACGTACATTACTTTTCTTAGATTGGATTTTTTCTTGGAGGGCATAAGATGTGACTTATTTTGAGACGTAGAATCTTTTGTCTTGGTCTTGAATTTGGTGTTTTCTTTAAATTTCAAGCAAATCTATAAAATTCTCAAATTGAAGATATCTACATGAAATCTATATCTAATCAGATATGTGGTCTCAAACTTGAACAATACTTCAAAACAAGTTTTTTCTTTGAGTCTTGAATTCCTAGTTTAGACACCAAGGTATGAAAAGTATCTTTGTATTCTTGCATTGATTAATCTCAACCTTGGCATAACTAAGAGAATTTTATGTATTGGTCATCATAGTTTCCCATAGGATAGAAAGTTTCCTTGATCGCTATAATGAAGCCATTCCACATGTCTATAGATGTGTCTAAGTCATCCTTATACATGTTGTGTAGTATTTATTCCACCATTTCTTCTCTAAGAGAGAAAATTATAGAAGAGTGAATGTGTCATGCCCAGCCTTACGATCACCATAAGAATGGACATGAACCCAGAAATGCTACAAATTTTGTTTTCTAAAAAACTCTCTTTTTACGGAAATTAACTCAATGAGAAAATTTGAAAAGAGTAGTTTACCTAATAATTTCAAATTTTCCTAAATGATAAAGGAGTGTCTTAGGGTATCCTTCTTATTTGTGCAACTAAAGAAGATAAAGTTTAAACTAGTCAGTTATGCCAAACTTATTTACTATAAGATCAAGTAATATAAAGAAATCAACTAAACTTAACAATGAAATTTGAATAACAATGTAATCGTATCAAGAAATCCACAATAATGAATGATCACTAAAACATCTAATTTCAACCTGACTTACTATTTAAGTTGAGAAACCAAAACTAGAGAGTTACAAATCTACTAATCACCCTTTTATAATATTAAAAATTCATCTAGTAAAGTAATGAATTGGAAAGCTTCAAATGTATTCATCCCTGCATTTATACATTCCTATATATATATGTGTGTGTGTGTGTGTGTGTGTGTGTGTACATTCAAGTACCCCTTTTTTCTCAAAACAAGTGTAAGAAAGATAACAATTCTGCTATAAGAATATGTATATAACAACACATTATTATATATATGTGTATACACACACACACACGCATATATATATATATGCTAATATGTATATATATATATATACCACATTATTTAAACTGACATTTTTCAAGATAATTAAAATAGAACTATAATATTGAATCATTGTGTAAGATGATAGGCTTGGCTAAGCCTGTGGCAGGGTCAGTTGCATCGAAGCCTTGCCATGTCTTAGCTAGCCTTTGGGGGTCGTGGCTTCCATAGGCTCTAGGCCATGGAAAAAAACACATTTCATTTTAAATATTTGCTGATAAAATAATACATATTAATTGTTGTTATAACAATAGCATATAATCCAATTTTCTGAACAGAGAACTAATGAATAATAGTAATAGCAGAGGTAGTAATAAAATAATATAGAGGTATTTTATAAAGATTGCTTCAATCTAACGCATTTGAATGCCCCAAATCCAAAGATGATTTAATTATAACAGAGGTATTTTCTAGCCTCAACATACAGAATTACACAGAGGTATTTTCCACAAAATAAGTAGTGATTTCTGTTGGGTGAATATTTTGTCACTTAGCTAACTAATGACAAAATGGTTATATCACCACAACTATGATGAGATTGAGTCTCTCCTCTCAGCAAGGGGAGGTTCCCTCTAGTTGCTTAACTATTACAAACAAATAACTTATGAAACTTATGTACACTAAACACTATATTTGTGGTGGTTCCATTTCATATCATTCTCTTTTTTCAGAATAGATGCTTATACTTCAAGATGATGATAAAGAACTTATAAACTATCACAAAACCACAGAAACACAAAGTTTTTGGTTGCCTCACTTACTAATTACAAATAGAACTATTTGAAGTTGAATGCAGCCCAAAGTCTTCACTCTTCTTCAAGATGACAAAAGTAGATTGAATATAACAATTCGCAGCACAAAGTCTTCAAGCTATTTTATTCTCACAAACATAGACAATCCTCACAAATGATTTGATAACACAAAGTCTATCACAATCAAATTAAGAATGCTCTTTAATCACTTGAAACAATCTCCACACTTCAATTATTACCAAAGAAGATTATGATTGTAAGACGTAAGAACAATGCTATCATAACACAAATAATCCCAAGACAAAGATTGGATTTGAACTTGCTTTCTTGTATTGATAAATATTTCATAATTGATTCCCACAAAGAAGCACAAAGTCTTGATTTGCTTTTCAATTCGCCAGAGTTTTCTTGCAATAGACCAAAAGATAAAATTTACAATAGAGGCCCTCTTTATTTATAGGGAGGAGCCTGGAGGAGCCTGGAGCAAAAATAGGAAATTTACAACTACTTTGACTTATTCAATAAATAAGTCCTATTTGACTTGGGACTTCCATTGTCTCACATGTAATTACATTTTGGAAAATTACATGTGAAAATGTCCAAAACAAAATTCAAATTACATATCATATACAAGAAAAATAAACTAAGGCACTAGCTTCCTCCATCATTCTTCTTCAAAAAATTCTGGTACATACCCTGTATGGCTTCCATCTGGCATGCATCTAGTTTTGCTTTGTTTTCTAAGATGGTGCACGCCCAGAGAATTGAGTCTTTTATCACCTTTATTGCCTTTTCGTGTTTGTCCAGATTATCTTTCAGGTTTTCTAAAGTTGAATGTTGATCATATAGATTATCCATTGAAAGCACTGAGGGCACCTCCTCTTCAAATTTTCTTTGGACCATCTCCTGTACTGAGAGGAACTTGTGATCTTCTCCTATTAAGGTGCATGGAAGTTCTTCTAGCTGGTGTAGAAGTGTGACATCACTATCTTCACTGGCTTCTCAGGCTTGACACAGATCTTCAAGTAGACCTTTTATTGTGTGGATACAATGGACCAGAGTCTCCTTGGTCTTAAGATATGATTCCCTATTTGTAATGACCCCAATGGTAATCAGATTCTTTATCTTAATCTTTTTCATATCTATCCACTCTTCCAAGCTCTCTTCTTGATCTTGTAGCTCTTGTGAAAGTAAATCTACCAGGTTGTCCAACTCAGCTTTAGCTTTGTCCATCTTCTCTTTTCTTTCCACGGTGGTTTTCAGTAGGATTCACCCTTCAGCTAATAGGCATTCCACTATATCTCCTACCACCCTTCCCCTGGCTTGTGCTTTTTCAACCTTCTGAATCAAGGGATCTTCTACCCTCACTGCCATGGGTTCTACCATTTTTGATGACTTTACTATCTTTTGAAGGACAACAACAAGTTGTTCTGCTTTAGCTTTATACTGTTCCTTCTCTTTCTTGACTTCATCATACTTTTCAAGTAAAGTGCTGGCAATAGTTTGAAAATCTACCTTTATGCCCTCATGAGTTAGCTTGCCCAACTCAACCCTTGAAATGACATAATCATTCATGTCAAAAGTGTCAATGGTGGCATCTTCTGGTGGTTTGGCAATTTCCGCGTATCTAATTCCTTTCTCGTTGACAAGCCTAGAAATAGTCTTAGGCTTCTTCTTCTGATTCTTTGCTTTTACAGGCAACAACTTTTCAATATCGGTCTCGTCAGGTGAAATAGATTGCTTCTTCCTCTTTGGAGTATATGTAGATAACCATGGGGGAAGCACAGAAGTGCCAACAATTAGAGATGAGTCTACCACTTGTTTTACCAAATCCATGTTCATACCTATGATAGTCACAATAGGACTAGTGTTGGTAAAAACCACACCTGTATCAGCAACCTTTCCTGAAGCATCCAGAAGATTCTCTAAAATAGATTGTTCACCGATGTCAAAAGACGGAGAAGATAAACTTGGAATGGAACCCAAATAATAAAAAATGGTCCCAAAACTAGTTTTCACAGAAGCAGGGGTATTATCAGAAGAAACAACAAAAAATGGTGAAAGGGGAACATTTGAAACCACTGGGAAACTACCAAAAATCAGAGTATGAGGAGGAGGTGTAGAAACTTGTGTCCCAGTGCGAAGATCTTTCACAGGAGATTGAGGCAGATCATCAAGTTGTTCTACTTCTGTATCTTCATCTTTGCCTTGTTCAGTTTCCTCTTCTTTATCAGATTCATCAGATACTTTTGTTTGTTGGGCATCCTTAGGACTCTAAATATTTTGATCAACATTAGTATCTTCAACATTTGACTCAGTGACATTGGAAGTTTCTAAAGTTTCCTTCTCCTTCCCTCCTTTGGATACAAACTTGATCTTTGGTTTGCGTATCTTAGAAGAAGAAGGGGCATCACTCTTGTTTTTGGTTCTATTTTCTACCTTCTTGCCTGTCTACTCCTGTGTTTCAGCCTCTAACCCTGTGAGGAACTCTTTCAATTTAATCCCTTTACTTTCCAACCACACATTGGTGTTAGCCAGTATTGGTTGAAACCTTTTCCTAGTGGATGTTTCTTCTTTGACTGACCATTTCACCTCTGGAAGAGGTGAAGCTTCAACATTTTCTATATTATATTTAGGATCTAGGACATCCCCATCATCCTCCATTCCATCCAGAATATCAGTGAGGCCCAGTTCTTCAATCTGACTCAGGTGAAGTCTACATAAGTCTAGCTTTCTGATCTCATTCTGTGTCCTGAGATCAGCCCATATCTCTTCAACCATTGGTACATGGAAGGTTGACTTCCTTTTGATCTTATCTTGCACTTTTTTGAAGTCAAAATGGTCTCTTTTCTTGTAAGTCCTCATGGTGACCAGTTGTTATTCAAAATCAATTATTTTTGCTTTATTGGCTGATTGAACCAAATACCTTCCAATTTCAACGGGGAACTTTATTCCTGACTTCTTCAGCTCCATCTGTTTATTGTGCACTACAATCAGCTGTCTGTATAGCTCCATCAGAACAATATGGTCACTAGGATACCGTGGAAGCATATAAGGGTAACCGAGATAATACCCTACCCAAAGATATGTGAAAGTGGGAAATTACAGGAATAGGCAACCAAAAGAATTCACAACTTGCCAAGATTCATTAGAGATCCTTTTCTAAACAAGTTCGCTATCCCATAAGCACATGAATATTGAAAAGAATGCATCATTGACCCTTCAGAAATGATGAATCGATCCCTTCAGAGTGATTTGAGGGTAATATTCATATACTGAGATCAATCTTCTGTCTCCTACCTGAGTTAAACCTGGAAAGTTTCTCATGCTTGCAGCAACACAGACAAGATAAGAGGTCATATAGAATTTGAATGTGGTGTTGACCTTTACCAGTTTCTCATGTAATGTGTTACTAATGTCCTCTCCCCAAAATATCCTTTGTGTACCTCGAAGAATCACCTTGATGTAAGTGTACATCCAGTCTTGGAATTTGGAAGCAGAAGGGAGTCCTCTGATGCGACTCCAGAGAGTAATCAAATCACAAACTTCCTCTACAAAGTCACTCCTATGAAGGTCTTTTGGCCATCTGGTCAAATTACTTCTAGGGATTTTCAACCACTTGTTGTTTATGTACCTGCTGGCAGCTTCCACAACCTTATCATAATCTTGTTGCCCCTAAGCAAAGTCAATTTGTCCAATGTTTTCAATAGGTGGACACATGAAGATTTTGTCAAGGAATTCTGCATCTAATCTCATGATTACATTCCCCTAAGAATCCGTCACAACTCTAGTGTCTCTGTTGTAATGGTTGGCCACCTGAAGAACAAATTCGAGATTGTGTGCAAAAACTGGAAATGATGCAACCAAGTGAATATTAATGTCAATGATTTTCTGCATATGCCTAGAAGGATTTGTCTGTTTTGTTCTATCTACAAATTCTTCCATGTCCACATGGCCAATTTCTGTATCTTTGATTTCATCAATATTTGACTGCACTGCTGTCACCGGAAAGACACCTTGGTACTTATACTTCATGATTTTGGCCTTCAACGGAGATGGCTCTAACATTAGCTCTAGAGAGAACTCTAAGATTGATATTTTCCACGAACACTGGTTGAGAACTGCAAAAGACCATGATCTCACAGTTAGGGGAAAAATGGATAAACTGGGATAACCGCGATTTGACGATCATGGATAGGAAAGCATGCATTGAAGGGCTTGAGTGTGCACAAATTGAGACAAGGGCTAAAGCAGGTTAACAGGCCTGAAAGGCAAATTTTCCCAGTGTTGGGAAAAATTTAGGAAAAGATGCATGAGTGGTCAAAATGACCGCTCCTATATGAGGAAGTACTTGCACATGTAAAGGTAGATGTTTTAGCCTCTCTGTCATGTGTTTGGGAAGAACATTCATTTATCATGTAAAGTCAGTGAAAAACACCGACATTACATGAGTATTCTTTTTTGGAAAAATGTTTTACATGTAGGGGCGGTCAAAATGACCAACCTTACATGTGGGTGTTCCAGCAACTTTTAAAGCGCATGCATGGTCGGCAATTTCGACTGCTTCTATAGGTAGGTTGCATTGTATGATGTTTTAGTGGCAAAAAATGTCGATATTGCATGTAAGTGGGAGTTATAAGTGTTAGAGCAGGGGTTTCAACTGACTCTGCAAGCTGGCATCTCAATCTTCTGTGTAAGAGCGGCAGATTTCACCACCCATACACCCTATGTTTGATAAACCTTAAAAGGCTTTAAGTGGTGAAAATTCTGACTTCACATCTACTTGCTCATAACAAGAAACTTGGTAAAGTGGCTAATACAGCCGATACCACATGTACACATATAAAGGTTTATGTATTGAGGTGATTTTGGTGTTTGATTGGGATAAACCACCGACAACACAAGGTTAAAACAACAAATAAAATAACATGAACCTAGCGAATGTGTAACCACCGAAGGAAATATGTATAAAGGATGGGAGATGGGTTTAACGATCAATGTCATTTGTTCTAAAACTTAAAGCAAGGAAACAAAATGAAAAATGTATAGACAAAACCCTAAATAGAAAAACAACAAGGAAAGAAGACATACCTTGTCATAAGGTCGATGCAAAACCTAAACTTATGTACAATCTATGGAACACAAACAAATCTATCAATTGTATACCTTCAACTGATCTTAAAGAGGATTGACGTCTGAATGAATAGTTTGAATAGAGAGGTAAACAAACAAAACAAATTTAAAATAGTTTAAAAAGGCTTTAAACTAGATGCATTAATGCCAACACGAGTGGCATTAATGCCACTGATTCAGAAATATTATGCTTGGGTGGCAGAAAAGACCGACCTAGCATGTATTAACCAATATGCAAAGACTAATGAAAAGGCTGCTCCAGCATGTTAAAACAAAGGTCGAACATGTGCAAGTGGTGGAAACGACCGACCTTGCCTGTCAAACAAGAAAATCTACTAAAATATGCGAAAGCGGCAGAAATAGCCGACTATACATATAAAGACTCAAAATTTCACTAACACCCCAAAAATGACCAAATTTGATATTTTGGTCCATTTACAGCCAAATCAATTTGCACAAATATTAAGGAATTGATTCGAGGGAATGTTGTAAACTAGTTTAGGATGCTATATGACTTCACACGAGACCAAGAGAATCTTGTCTCGATTTGTGAACTTAGAGTGTAGATTACGAAATAGACAAGTTTTGTAGGGGGTTGTCTACAAAAATGAGCGTAGCTAATTTTGAGAACAACAGCTGGCTCTAACTGGGGAACTTCCTTTGATCAAACTTTGAAATGATCGAAGGGAGAAGAATCCAATCTCTAAGTGCCTTCATCCATTCCATTGGGCTATAGAGTCAAGCTAAAAAGAAAAAGACACAAAAGACAAAACAAAAACACAAAAATAAAAACACAAAACTATACAAATGTACAAATGAACTTATCTGATACTTCAAGGATTGAAGTGCTTCAGATGTTGCCCACTGTGAGGCAGCAAGAATGGTGTTCCATCCTGATACTCCAGCAAGAAACTATTTTCACCACAGAACTAATGACTAGTAAACAGACCTCTCCACAAGGAATCAAATTTTCCATGCTTTCCCTTTGGTTCTCTCGTCTTGTCCCACAACAAGACTTGATCTCCAATCTGAAACTCATGAGTCCTTGCTTTCTTGTCAAAGAGTTTCTTTACCTAACTTTGGTGTTCAGCGATCTGATCCACTACCATAGTTCACTGCTCCTCGATTTCAGTTAGATACATGATTCTTTTATCAATAGAGCTATCAAAAGTTATATCCTCCATTGCCTTTACCAATTTTAGTGCTAGAAATTCCAAGGTAATTGGTATCTCTGCATTCAAACCATACATAAGCTAAAATGGTGACATGCCTATCGCCCTTTTAGGGGTAATCATGTCTGCCCATAAAGCATCAAACAATGCTTTATGCCAAGTTCTCTAATTCTCATCCACTAGTTTCCTGATAATAGTAACCAGATTCTTATTACTTGATTCCACCTGACCATTTCCTTGTGGATAATAGTCTGAAGAATGAGAAAGAATGATCCCATGCTCATAGAAAAATTTAGTAATCTCATGGGATGAAAAACAAGTAGCATTATCTGCTACTATCTTGTTTGGAACTCCAAACCTGGAAATAATGTTTTCCTTGAGGAAATTACATACCACTTCAGAAGTAGCATGCTTAACTGGGATGGCTTCCACCCACTTGGTAAAATAATCTATCATGGTGAGAACATAGTTGTGTCCTGCACTAGATGGTGGGTTCACAGTGCCAATGAAGTCAATGCCCCATTGCTGAAAAGGTTCTTCAATCACCACTGGTTTGAGAGGTAAAGCAACCAACTTTGGTTTCCCAACAAACTGTTGACACAACTCACACCTACGTACCCAATTGTACGCATCTTGAAATAGTGTGGGCTAATAGTATCTAGCTCGCAGAATCTTGTGAGCTATCACAGGTGTAAAAAAATGTCCTCCCCAAGCCAGATTGTGGAAAGATTCTAGAAGTCTACTTTGTTGCGCTTTAACCACGCAATGGAGAAATACCCCATCAAGGCTTCTTTTGTACAAACCGTTATTCCATAAGACATAGTTAGTTGCCTTCAAATTAACAATTCTTTTCTCTTTATAAGATAGATGGGTAGGACACTCACCGTAGGTAAGAAAATGAGCGATATTTGAATACCACTCATCAGTAGTAGTGACAAAAAGAATAGTTGGTGTATCTTCAACTTCTTCTTCGTCCCTTGTTTCTTTTGGTACGTTATCAGCGATCAATTGACACAAACCTTTTCCATGCACAAGCTTAGTAGGTTTGATATCAAGATCAAACTCTTGGATCTTAGCAATCCAATTGCCTCCTTTTGTTCCGAACTCCTATTGAGTTAGAATCGATTTTACTGTTGTATCAAGCACCAAAACAACAGTATGTGAATTTAGAATATAGAACCTAAAATGCTTCACCGCTTTGACCATGACATAAGCATGCTTCTCCATATTTGAATATTTCAACTCATGAGCTTTGAGAGGACAACTCATAAATGATATGGGGGATTCTACACCTTCTTCATTCTACTGAACCAAAATACCTGAAAGTGTATGTTCAAAAGCGTAGCTGTAAACTATGAAATCTTTGGTATAGTCAGGACAAACAAGAACTAGAGCATGAGCGATAGCCCTCTTGATATCCTCAAATGTTGCTTTGCCTTTCGTAGTCCAATGAAAAGTAGCCTTACCCTTCATCATGTTGATGATGTGATGGGTTTTCTCTGCAAACTCGGGAATGAACCTTCGCAAAAAATTCACCTTTCCAAAGAAAGAATGAACTATAGTCTTACTAGCAGGCAAAGCAAGACTTTGAATAGATTTGACTCTTTCTGAGTCAATTTTAGTGCCTTCTTAGGATACAATGTGTCTGAGAAGTGTACCTTCTGTGACCCCAAAAACTGACTTCTTAGGGTTGAGAGAAATACCATTTTGCCGACATCGTTCCAGTACTTGTCGTAAATGGTGTGCATGATCATGATGATGTTTGGAGAAAATAGTCAAGTCATCAAGATACACCATAATGAACTTCCCAATCTCATCTCTGAAGGCAAGGTCCATTGCTCTCTGGAATGTGATGCCAGCATTGATCAGACCAAAAGGCATTCTGCAATATGCAAATGTGCCCCAAGGTGTAGTGAAAGCAGTTTTATACTGATATGCTTCATTGACTTCCACTTGATTATACCCCAAAAAACTGTCTAGCATAGACAACATTTATGAACCAGTTACTATTTGCAACACTTGGTCCATGATGGGTAGAGGGTAGTTATCTTTTAGAGAAGATTGGTTGAGATTCCTAAAATCAACACAAATATAGATTTCTCCATTCTTCTTCCTTACAGGAACTATGTTCGCAATCCAAGTGGAATGATGAATTGGAAAAATTATCCTTTCATTCAACATTTTCTGAATTTCAGAAAGGATAGTACCTAATATTTTGGGGTTGTATTGCCTTTGTTTCTGCTTGTGAGGCAATGACCCAACTTTGAGGGGAATTTCATGCTGAATTTCCTTAGGTCTGAAAGACTTCATATCATCATAGGAGTACGCTAAGACATCAATGTAATGGTGAAGAAGTGTAATGAATTTGAACTTTTCGTTAGTAGTGCAACACTTGCCAATGTTGACCATTTTCGGATTTGCCTCCGAACTCAAATTTACTTGCTCAAATTCCATAGAGGAACTTGAATCTAGCTATTGTTGTTGCTTGATATATCTATCATGCTTATCAAATAGCTTCTCAAGGGAAACCAAACATTTTGGAATCTTATTCCCTTTCAATTGAAGAAACTTTTCACCATTTTGTGAATCTATTTCGGAAACGTATTCCCGTGGTGGAGATTCACTACCTTCAAAATAGAGCTCATCAAAGCTATCCATCTTTTCCAAGAAAGCAATGATTTGGTTATCACCATTGAACACTTACCAATAGTTAGCATTATCAGGTACACTTGGTCAAAAGACCAACTCAATAGTGTACTTGTTTCCTTTGAAATCTTTATGAGGAACCATGAGAGTGGTAGAAATAGCTAATGAATCTGCACGATCATTAAATTCTCTTGGCACTGCAGAAATATTGAAAGCATCAAAACTTTCAATGCAATCCCATACACGATTGCGATAGTGTCTCAATCTTTCATTTTTGGTTTGGTACAAATTTATCACTTGACAAACCACTAATTTGGTATCTCCTTGAGCATGAAGAATTTTAACACCCCTGGCATGAGCAGCTTCCAATCCGAGCAACAATGACTCATATTCGGCGGTGTTGTTGGTATTGTCAAATTGTAACTTGTATGAAAAAGGGAAGATATCACCTTGTGGGGATATCAAAACAACTCTGGCCCCAGAACTGATAGAGGAACAACTGCCATCAAATTCTAAAATCTAGACCTCATTAGAATTTAATTTTTTGGAATTTCTTTGATCAGAAGATTTCTCTTTATCAGTGAGGGAAGAATCTGGCATTACTATAACTTCACCTGAACTTTCATCTGAAAACTCATTTGATTCTCCATCTGAATGGTCTGAGCTATTACCTAATGAACTCTCATCTGATGAACTAGAAACATCTTCAGTGGATAGGAAATAATTACCCATTCCCGAGGACTCAAACAAAATTTGAGCTTTGGGATTTGCCATTTGGGTAACAATATATTTTGCCTCCTTCTCAGGAAGCAACTTTTGCATGATGCCTTTAACAGGTATCCTTGCTTCAGATAAATCCATGTTCAACTCCCCACCTACATCCTTGCAAAAATTACACCCAAGCAGAATGCCATAGGAAGCTGGAACATTAGCAACTAGGACTGTCATCTTAATTCTCTTGTCTGGAAAGGTTGCAAATGCAAATTGGACATCTTTGATTTGACCCAAAAGTGGTACTTGCTTGTTTTCCATGGAGAAACATCTCCCAAAAGTCTTAGTTAAGGTGAGGTCAAGGGAGTTTGCTACCTTGGTGGGCATAACATTATCAGAAGCTCTAGAATCTATTATGCAATTGCTCAACTTGTGACCATTTACCAATAGAGAAACATAGAAAGGTTCTATTTTTCCAGAAGCAACAAGGGGTAGTGAAAAGATTATTTTGGGTAGATTTGTTCTTAGATGAATCATGGGCAACTTTTGGAAAATCTTGTCCTGTAGGGACGGTCTTGTTTTTTACATATTTAGCTAACCTATCAAACTGTTCAGGATTAGCTTGTAAATACTCAACTTCAGACATTTGGATTTTGGTCTTCCTAGCATGATCTATTATATCAAATAACTGGAATGAGTTAGAAATAGAGGAAGGAAATCCATCATTCTAATTTTTATTTGAGGTAGTACTAGTCTGAGGGACAGAAGCAGAAGATACAGGATTGTTAGATGTACTTACTTGCTTATTGCCCACCGGGTCCTCTGATTGGAAAGGCAACAGAGTTCCTCATTTAGCAATTGAGATCACTGGTTGAGGTTCTTCTCTTACTTTTCCCTTATCAACTTACTGAGTTGACTGATTTTGGGATCTAGTGAAAATAGCATATGCTCCATCATACACTTCTCCTTCTTTTTCAGCTTCGTCTTGGTAATTCAGAAATCCGATGGTAGAGTCTCCAACTAATTCTTCTTCTCCTTCTACAAAGACATTAGCATCATTCTCCTGGTCCAAATCAGGTTGGAAAGAATGATCATGTTCGGCTTCATAATAGCCAACTGCTGATTTGACCGGCACTGCTTCAATGGCAAGCTTCCCCTACGTAGGTTGAAGGCGATTAGGTTGCCCTTGATTTTTAGTAGCGTTGCCTTGATATGAATTATTGGGAAATGTCCTCCTTGGTATATCTCAATAAGAAGGAGGGGCAGACATACCTTGGGACATTTGCCTTTTCAGAGCTAGCAATTCATTTGCTAACTTTTGCACCATAGGGTCCGTGGTGCTTGTGGAAGAATTTTCAGTAGAAGAGGAACCTTTATTTCTATTAGAATCTCTTCTTATCTTACCTGCAAGGATAAGATCATCTTCAACTTCGGTAGCCAATATTTGAGCTACAGGAAGATCTACAGGACTAGCCCGCCTTAACAGAAAACTCACTTTAGGAAGTTGAGTATTGATAAAGAAACACTTAAGATTCTCTGTTGTTTGCTAAGCGGTTGCGGGAATCCTGTTTCTCAACTTCTTGAACTTAGCGATGAAGTCCCGCATAGGTTCATGAGGCTCTTTCTTCATTTGTGTAAGTTGAGCCAATAAGGCATGTGCATCTTCTACAGGTTTGAACCTAGCCTCAAACTTGGTTTTGAGAGTGTTCCAGTTAGTTATAGTCTAAGCTTGAAGATGATAAAACCAATCTGCAGCAGCACCTTGCAGTGTTTCCACAAAAACCCTTACTACTACATCTTCATGCTCAACACCTATCACACCACAAGCTATGTAGAAAGTTGCAATGTGTTCATTAGGGTGAACTTTCCCATCACCATAGAATTTGGAAAAATTCTTTCCTGAACTACGAGGTAGTTCATGCAGTGGTGGGGTTAAATTTAGAGGACCAAAAGTGTTACCCCAAGGGCCTTGGGCTACCATGATGCACTGATTAAAAGGTGGGATAACAAACCTTTGTGGAGTATGAACAGATAAAACTCTGCTAGCACTAGAACTAGAAGCTTCACCTGGTATTGGAGACCTGGCATTGGTAGGAGGAAAACTCCTAGTTTGCTGAAGGCGAGGTCATAGAGGCAAAAGACCAAAATTATTTTTCTGCATCAATTCAAATACAGGATCAATAATACCTTGAGCTCTCTTGCTTCTTGTATACCGTGAATCTGCTAGAATGTAGTATACTCAACAAAATTTTGCAACAAAAGGAAAAGAACTAAAAATGCTTCAACTCGGAGTGTGAGGCTTCAAGTTGTGCGTTCCTTCCCCAGTAGAGTCACCAAAAAACTATTGGGTGAATATTTTGTCAATTAGCTAACTAATGACAAAATGGTTATATCGCCACAACTATGATGAGACTGAGTCTCTCCTCTCAGCAAGGGGAGGTTCCCTCTAGTTGCTTAACTATTACAAACAAATATCTTATGAAACTTATGTACACTAAACACTATATTTATGGTGGTTCCATTTCATCTCATTCTCTTTTTTCAGAATAGATGCTTATACTTCAAGATGATTATAAAGAACTTATAAACTATCACAAAACCACAGAAACACAAAGTTTTCTATTCCCTCACTTACTAATTGCAAATAGAAATATTTGAAGTTGAATGTAGCCCAAAGTATTCACTCTTCTTCAAGATGATAAAAGTAGATTGAATATAACAACTCGCAACACAAAGTCTTCAAGCTATTTTATTCTCACAAACATAGACACAATCCTCACAAATGATTTGATAACACAAAGTCTATCACAATCAAATTAAGAATGCTCTTTAATCACTTGAAACAATCTCTACACTTCAATTATTACCAAAGAAGATTATGATAGTAAGACGTAAGAACAATGCTATCATAGCATAAATAATCCAAAGACAAAGATTGGAATTGAACTTGCTTTCTTGTATTGATAAATATTTGATAATTGATTCCCACAAAGAAGCACAAAGTCTTGATTTGCTTTTCAATTTGCCAGAGTTTTCTTGCAATAGACCAAAAGATAAAATTTACAATAGAGGCCCTCTTTATTTATAGGGAGGAGCCTAGATCAAAAATAGGAAATTTACAACTACTTTGACTTATTCAACAAAAGAGTCCTATTTGACTTGGGACTTCCATTGTCTCACATGTAATTACATTTTGGAAAATTACATGTGAAAATGTCCAAAACAAAATTCAAATTACATATCATATACAAGGAAAATAAACTAAGGCACTAGCTTCCTCCATCATTCTTCTTCAAAAAATTCTGGTACATAGCCTGTATGGCTGCCATCTCGCATGCATCTAGTTTTGTTGTGTTTTCTGAGATGGTGCGAGCCTGGAGAATTGTGTCTTTTACCACCTTTATTGCCTTTTTGTGTTTGTCTAGATTATCTTTTAGGTTTTCTAAAGTTGAATGTTGATCATATAGATTATCCATTGAAAGCACTGAGGGCGCCTCCTCTTCGAATTTTCTTTGGACCATCTCTTCAAAGGAACTTACCATCTCCTATGCTGAGAGGAACTTGTGATCTTCCCCTGTTAAGGTGCATGGAAGTTCTTCTAGCCGGTGTAGAAGTGTGACATCACTATCTTCCCTGGCTTCTTAGGCTTGACACAGATCTTCAATTAGACCTTTTATTGTGTGGATGCAATGGACCAAAGTCTCCTTGGTCTTAAGATATGATTCCCTATTTGTAATGACCCCAATGGTAATCAGATTCTTTATCTTAATCTTTTTCATATCTATCCACTCTTCCAAACTCTCTTCTTGATCTTGCAGCTCTTGTGAAAGTAAATCTACTAGGTTGTCCAGCTCATCTTTAGCTTTGTCCATCTTCTCTTTTCTTTCCAGAGTGGTTTTCAGTAGGATTCACCCTTGAGCTAATAGGTGTTCCACTATATCTCCTACCACCCTTCCCTTGGCTTGTGCTTTTTCAACCTTCTAAATCAGTGGATCTTCTACCATCACTACCATGGGTTCTACCATTTTTGATGACTTTACTATCTTTTGAAGGACAGCAGCAAGTTGTTCTGCTTTAGCTTTATACTGTTCCTTCTCTTTCTTGACTTCATCATACTTTTCAAGTGAAGTGCTAGTAGTAGTTTCAAAATCTACCTTTATGCAGTTAGCTTGCCCAACTCAACCCTTGAAATGACAATCATTCATGTCAAAAGTGTCAATGGTGGCATCTTCTGGTGGTTTGGCAATTTCTGCGTATCTGATTCCTTTCTCATTGACAAGCCTAGAAATAGTCTTAGACTTCTTCTTCTGATTCTTTGCTTTCATAGGCAACAACTTTTCAATATAGATCTTGTTAGGTGAAATAGCTTGCTTCTTCCTCTTTGGAGTATATACAGATAACCATGGGGGAAGCATAGAAGTGCCAACAACCGGAGATGAGTCTACCACTTGTTTTTCTGGATCCATGTTCATACCTGTGATAGTCACAATAGGACTGGTGTTGGTAAAAACCACACCTGTATCAGCAACCTTTCCTGAAGCATACAGAAGATTCTCTAAAATAGATTGTTCACCGATGTCAAAAGATGGAGAAGATAAACTTGGAATGGAACCAGAAGAATAAAAAATGGTCCCAAAACTAGTTTTCACAAAAGCAGGGGTATTATCAAAAGAAACAACAAAAAATGGTGAAAGGGGAACATTTGAAACCACTGAGAAACTACCAGAAATCAGAGTACGAGGAGGAGGTGTAGAAACTTGTGTCCCTATGGGAAGATCTTTCACAGGAGATTGAGGTAGATCATCAAGTTGTTCTACTTATGTATCTTCATCTTTGCCTTGTTCAGTTTCCTCTTCGTTATTAGATTCATCAGATACTTTTGTTTGTTGGGCATCCTTAGGACTCTAAATATTTTGCTCTTCAACCTCAACATCTTCAATCTCCATTTGATCAACATTAGTATCTTCAACAGTTGACTCAGTGACGTTGGAAGTTTCTACAATTTCCTTCTTCTTCCCTTCTTTGGATACAAACTTGTTCTTTGGTTTGCATATCTTAGAAGAAGAAGGGGCATCACTCTTGTTTTTGGTTCTGTTTTCTCTTGCCTGTCTGCTCCTGTGTTTAAGTCTCTGACCCTATGAGGAACTCTTTCAATTTAATCCCTTTACTTTCCAACCACACATTGGTGTTAGCCAGTATTGGTTGAAACCTTTTCCTGATGGATGTTTCTTCTTTGACTGACCATTTCACCTCTGGAAGAGGTGAAGCTTCAACATTTTCTGTGTTATATTTAGGATCTAGGACATCCCCATCATCCTCCATTCCATCTGGAATACTAGTGAGGCCTAGTTCTTCAATCTGACTCAAGTGAAGTCTACATAACTCTATCTTTCTGATCTCATTCTGTGTCCTGAGATCAACCCATATGTCTTCAACCATTGGTACATGAAAGGTTGACTTCCTTTTGATTTTATCTTAGACTTTTCTGAAGTCAAAATGGTCTCTTTTCTTGTAAGCCCTCATGGTGACCAGTTGTTATTCAGAATCAATTATTTTTGCTTTATTGGCTGATTGAACCAAATACCTTCCAATTTCAACGGGGAACTTTATTCCCAACTTCTTCAGCTCCATCTATTTATTGTGTACTACAATTAGCCATCTGCATAGCTCCATTAGAACAATACGGTCACTTGGATATCATGGAAGCATATAAGGGTAACTGATATAATACCCTACCCAAAGATATGTGAAAGTGGGAAATTGCAGGAACAGGCAACCAAAAGAATTTACAACTTGCCAAGATTCATTAGAGACCCTTTTCTAAACAAGTTCACTATCCCATAAGCACATGAATACTGAAAAGAATGCATCATTGACCCTTCGGAAATGATGAATCGATCCCTTTAGAGTGATTTGAGGGTAATATTCATATACTGGGATCAATCTCCTATCTCCTACCTAAGTTAAACTTGGAAAGTTTCTCATGCTTGCAGCAGCATAGACAAGATAAGAGGTCATATAGAATTTGAATATGGTGTTGACCTTTACCAGTTGCTCATGTAATGTGTTACTGATCTGCTCTCCCCAAAATATCCTTTGTGTACCTCAAAGAATCACCTTGATGTAAGTGTACATCCAGTCTTGGAATTTGGAAGCAGAAGGGAGTCCTCTTATGTGACTCAAGAGAGTAATCAAATCACAAACTTCCTCTACAAAGTCACTCTTGTGAAGGTCTTTTGGCCATCTGGTCAAATTACTTCTAGGGATTTTCAACCACTTGTTTTTGTACCTTCTGGTAGCTTCCACATCCTTTTCATAATCCTGTTGCCCCTAAGCAAAGTTAATTTGTCCAATGTTTTCAATAGGTGGACACATGAAGATTTTGTTGAGGAATTCTGCATCCAATCTCATGATTACATCCCCTGAGAATCTGTCACAACTCTAGTGTCTCTGTTGTAATGGCTGACCACCTGAAGAACAAATTCAGGATTGTGTACAGAAACCAGAAATGATGCAACCAAGTGAATATTACTGTCAATGATTTTCTACATATGCCTAGAAGGATTTGTCTATTTTGTTCTATCTACAAATTCTACCATGTCCACATGCCTAATTTCTCTATCTCTGATTTCATCAATATTTGACTGCACTGTTGTCACCAGAAAGACACCTTGGTACTTATACTTCATGATTTTGGCCTTTGACGGAGATGGCTCTGACATTATCTCTGGAGAGAACATTGAGATTGATATTTACCATGAACACTGGTTGAGAACTACAAAAGACCATGATCTCGAAGTTAGGGGGAAAATGGATAAACTGGGATAACCGATTCAACAATCATGGACAGGAAAGCATGCATTGAAGGGCTTGAGTGTGTGCAAATTGAGACAAGGGCTAAAGCGGGTTAACAGGCCTGAAAGGTGAATTTTCCCAGTGTTGGGAAAAATTCAGGAAAAGATGCATGAGCGATCAAAATGACCGCTCCTGCATGAGGAAGTACTTGCATGTGTAAAGGCTGACGTTTTAGCCGCTCTGTCATGTGTTTGGGAAGATCATTCATTTATCATGTAAAGTTGGTGAAAAACACTGACATTACATGAGTATTCTTTTTTGGAAAAATGTTTTACATGTAGGGGCGGTCAAAATGACCGCCCTTACATGTGGGTGTTCTGGCAACTTTTAAAGTGCATGCATGGTCGGCAATTTTGACCGCTTCTATAGGTAGGTTGCATTGTATGATGTTTTAGTGGTGAAAAATGCTGATATTGCATGTAAGGGGGAGTTATAAGTGTTAGAGCGGGGGTTTCAACTGACTCTGCAAGCTGGCATCTCAATCTTCTATGTAAGAGCGGTAGATTTCACCGCCCATACACCCTGTGCTTGATAAACCTTAAAAGGCTTTAAGCAGCGAAAATGCTGACTTCACATCTGCTTGCTCATAACAGGAAACTTGGTAAAGTGGATAATACAGCTGATACTGCATGTACACATACAAAGGGTTATGTATTGAGGTGATTTTGGTGTTTGATTGGGATAAACCGCTGACAACACAAGGGTAAAACAACAAACAAAATGACATGAACCCAACGAATGTGTAACCACCAAAGGAAATATGTATAAAGCATGGGAGATGGTTTTAACGATCACTGTCATTTGTTCTAAAACTTAAAGCAAGGAAAGAAAATGAAAAATGTATAGACAAAACCCTAAATAGAAAAACAACAAGGAAAGAAGACATACCTTGTTGTAAGGTCGACGCAAAACCTAAACTTATGCATAATCTACGGAACACAAACAAATCTGTCAATTGTATACCTTCAACTGATCTTAAAGAGGATTGACATCTAAATGATTAGTTTGAATAGAGAGGTAAACAAACAAAATGAATTTAAAATAGTTTAAAAAAGATTTAAACCAGATGCATTAATGCCAACACGAGTGGCATTAATGCCACTGATCTGGAAAGATAATGCTTGGGCGGCAGAAAATATTGACCCAGCATGTATTAACCAATATGCAAAGACGGATGAAAAGGCCGCTCCAACATGTTAAAACAAAGGTTGAACATGTGCAAGCAGTGGAAAAGACTGACCTTGCATGTCAAACAAGAAAATTTATTAAAATATGTGAAAGCGGCAAAAATAGTCGACTATGCATATAAAGACTCAAAATTTCACTAACACCCCAAAAATGACCAAATTTGATATTTTGGTCCATTTATAGCTAAATTGATTTGTGCAAACATTAAGGAATTGATTCGAGGGAATGTTGTAAACTAGTTTAGGATGCTATACTTCACACGAGACCAAGAGAATCTTGTCTCGATTTGCAAACTTAGAGTATAGATTACGAAAAGGACAAGTTTCGTAGGGGGTTGTCTACAAAAATGAGCGTAGCTAATTTTGAGAACAACAATTTCATAACAAGTTATCTCCTTTATACAACAAGTTTAATTGGAAACCTTTACAATAAAATTTGTCAAGAACCAGATACAAGATGGAATTAATTTTTTATTAACACAGAGCATGCAAGCTCAACCAATTTTCTTCTCCTAGCTGGAATCAAACATCTGCAGCCAAATGAACAACCTAGTCCCGCTCTCCACCCAACCATAGGGCTTGTTTTACAAGCCCACCCCCGAGCGGGAAATATTATCAAGTGCCTTGAATTGAAAATCAACACAAATAAAACACAAATTTAAATTATACAACAATATCAAATACAATAAGCTGACTCACACACAAAGAATCCTTTCCAGATTATTGAAAAGGGGGCAAGAGGGGATTCCCTTCCCTCTTCTAGAATAATCACAGCAATAAATATACTTCCTCTTGCATAAATCACGACCATAAAGACCATCTCCATAACCCTTCAAACCTACACACCGCAACATACCCACACCACAACTCTTCCATCCAAACCACATCAACCCTCACAACACCACAACCCTTCCATCCATGCCACAATATACCCACAACTCCACAACCCTTCCAACCACCCAAAACACCACATCCATCATGATACACAACGCACAAATTTTTTTCCCAAGAGAGGCTCCACACCTCTCTCAATCCCACACAAGGGAGGCTCACACCCCTCAGGGGAGATCCGCTCCCTACACACCCAAACCTCAATCACACACAAACTACAAAATTGCCAACAAATTGCAATAAAATAATTTCTTCACACACAAATCAAAAATGATAAACAAACTTGCAATTAAAATTGACATTTCTACACACAAATTCCAATTGTGAGTTAGAAATTTCAATTGCAAGGGTTTTGAAAGAGTTAGAAATTTCAATTTGAGAGGGTTTTTATTGTGATTGGAATTGAAATTTCTAACTCTTTCAAAACCCTTCTTCCTCTAGAATTCTTTTCCAGCTAATGCAAACTCCCAATTTTTTTTCTCCACAGCTTAAGAGAGGAAAAGAGAAGCAAAAACTAAAACCCACACATGCACAACATGAATGAATAAAATTCCCAATTAAATAATATTTAATCTTCACCTTCAACTTCCCAATGGAAGTTTAAAAGAATAAAATTTAACTCTATAACTTCCTTATTAATAAATCACAAAAATAAAATACAAACTAAGTAATCATCACTCATATCAATACTCCTAAATAATTAAATTGAAACAGTCAAGATAATTAACCCAAATAATTCCTGGCATAGCAAATAGGTTATCCGTGACTAATAAAAAAAATCAGATAAAAATAGGCATCTTGAGAATGTCTCTGAACTAAAAGGATCTGAACTACCCACCTGCAAAACTCAATTTCGAACATAAGTATATCATGGAAGAGATGGCCAAAGCAACATATAAGTAAATATTAAACGTCTAGAATTTCTACGAATAAAAGAATAATTCATTAAATTTCATGATTAATAAGATAATATTCATTTTTATGGAAATTAAATACACAATCATAGAAATCACATAATTAAAAATATTTAATTAAATTAAAACATCTAATGCTAGCTATATGATCCAAAAATAATGTCCACACACACACACACACATATATAAATTTGCATAGCAAGACATAAAGGTCCATGATCTAGAAAAAGCAGTATAAACCATATACACACAAACTACTCAATAGAATCAACTATAAACAAGTATCTGCATAATAGTCTCAGTGGTAGTGTTGACTAGGCCTCACAGAATGAAATCTTCTCTTGGTCAAAGAATTGATTAACTATGTAGTATGAACAAATTTGGTTAAGCTAGTTATCTAGGGCATCTACACCTATCTTGCCTTAAGCATCAAGATGTCTAGATTGACTTTTACCTTGTATGGCATGTGACCACCAAATGGTTTCTATGAATTGGTAGGGTTTTGAACTTGTCTAGAAAGTTGTCAAAATTGATCCACAATGCCTACTCTATCACATGAATGGCATTTCTCCAATTCTTCTTGTCGTCTTTGCAAAGCATCCTCTATCATTTTCTAGAACATCATTGATGTTAGTGTTGTTGATATTTTGTCTCCCATTTGAGGACGTGAAGGAAGGTATGATGAAGTGTCATGTGTTTCAAGCCCTTAATTCATACATTCATACTTCATGTGAGTAGGAATACAAACAAAGACATTGCTTCAAATAGCTTTAATATCACTTGGAAATGACACAAAGAGAGTTTGGAGTGCACAATGCTTAACAAAACTGGTGTGAACCATTGGGTAGGCACTGTAGTGCCCCCTTGTCATTGCCTTGTAATAGCGGTGGTTCTGCATTGCTCTCTGTCATTTGGCGACAGTAGTTAGTCATTCATTTCATTGATTCAATCTGAGACAGCTAATTAGTAGGTCATGATTTATGTTTATTTTGATGAACTATGTTTGACTGACATAATTAGACATGAGTTATGAGTTATGATGGCATTATTATTATTATTCCAGCTATGATGCGAATTGATATTATTAGGTTTCATCTGATTGTTGGTATTTGAATTCAGTTAATAGTTGATATGATATCATTCAAAAGTAGAGACGGTGTAGTACTACTCGCTTCGAGTACCCTATTATGCCACAACTCTCTGACTCTCTGTATGTAGACATATATGACTTGAACGTATACAACCAATTATTTGACGCAGGCTGCAGGTACCGAACCTCGACTCCACCTGACATAGCAGGTTTGAGTGGGTTCTTACACCAATGGGTATCAGTGATGGGAGATAACGTGAGGTCTATTCCACTAGGTTGGTCCTTGTCTTCTGTTGTGGTCTCGAGTCATGTTGTGTCACTTGGTACTTGCTTGGTTCTTACCTCATGATTGTTGGTCACCATGTGTTGGGAAGTATTGTCCAGTTTTGTTGAGTTGTGTTAATATGCTCATGCATAGTTGGTTAATACTATATTGATTTCTTATTAGAATAATAATGCTCCAATTATGTTTATTGGATATTATTTGTTTGGCATAGAATTTGGATGGTTACCTTGCTTGGATTTTAAATAGCCCAGAATTAATTGTTTGTTGTTCAAGAGCATTTACATCATATATTGGAGTTATGAGTAATTAGTATATATATATATATATATATTTTGTGCAGAATAAATTTGTTATGGGAAATTAATGATTGAGTTGTCACTCTAGAAATTAGATTTGGAATCTCTATTGTTAGTAAACCGATTTAAGGAATCCCTATTATTAGAAAATTTTATATTTTGAGGAGTGGGTTGTTGGGTAACCGATGCATGTCTGCATCCATTTTATGAGTTGATTCATTTTTGTAAGAGGAGGAAAAAAAAATCTGGTTGGGTAAGGAGTTGGAAAGAGAATATAGGAATTGGGGGAATGAGAGGGTGAAGGGAGAATTTGGGGAAAGAAAAACAACATTTTGGCTGCGGGAATACAGGAGAAACTGGAGGCTTCAGATCGAAGTTTTGTTCCGGGTATGTTCTACATAGTTCTTGTTGATTTTTATTGTGCTTAGATTAATTAATTCTTCTCTCTTGTGCTCTTGAATCAATTAGTCTGAGTGGTTCTGGATTGCCTGTTGCTTCCCCCATCTTGTTTTCTATAACTGATCATCCTTGGAAATCTCTTAAATCAAATTTTTGGCATTCTGGGATCCTTGTGTCAATTCAAACCTCATCCAGTTGTGTCGTGTTGTCACCATTATCTTGTGAACTAGAGACTGATATGAGACCTCTTTTCTTGAGCATTTTGCTATATAACTCTCGTACCTGTCTTGATTCCATGTTTTGATGATATGTCTGCCAGAGTTTTCCAACTGTTCCATCGGTATGATACACCCTTTGCTTGTTTGAGCAATGGATGTCTATGCTCTCTTCTAGACTTCTGTGGTAGGGCTAGGATTGATATCATACATATGCCTTTTCTGTCCTTTGGAAGCTACCCATTCAAGTAAGAATCTTCTGCTATATGTGCTTTACATTTATCTTTCTTCTTGAGTCTTTTATGGTCATTTAATGGCATTATGTCCTGCCCATAATCTTGTCAGATTTACTCTCTAGACAAATAAATTCTCCCTAGATATTCCTCTAATCTGCCGTGGTCAAACCTCTGATACACCTACCTTTTCCTCATCATCTTAGAAAGCATTAATTTGAATATCATTGTGAAGCTTCTTCGGTGCCTCAAGCCAAACAAATTCCTGTTTGAATATATTTTACGGTGGAGTCATTCTTTTCTGGTAGATAATTCTTTTTATCAAGTTTCCATTGCCTTCGTGACTGACTGACTGTGAGTACAGGTGGGCTGTGGATTTTGTTAGTATTCCTTCCAATTATGTCAGCCACTATTAAGCCTTGCCCACGTTGTTGCCCAAATGACCTGATAGCAATGTTGTTTGCATGGAAAGATTGTGTGTATGTTGCAGTCACCTTCAGTCGACTGCAATCAATCGCGAGATTTATGAAGAGTTGTTTTGTTTATGAAGTGATCAAATTTCTGAGCATATCTTTCTATGTCTATCACGAAACTGACGCCAACATATTCTACAAGCCAGTACCACATTGAAATTGGTAGATTTAGATGCCTTCCATGCCTTTGGTTTTGGTATACTTGTTTGTGAATTATCAAACTTGGATGTTGAAACATCATAAAACAAATGGTAAACGGCACTAAAACAATTGCATCATACCTCGGTGGGCTGCGTCCATATTCAACTTAAGCACCTTCTCATAGGTATGTCTTGCCTCATCAAGTTTGGAGGAACACTCTAAAACCAGATTAGAATATTTATAGTTTCTCTACCTTAATGAATTACTCGTGCAACCTATTGTATTCTGTCGCATATTGTTGTACTGTGGGTCTATGGCAGTAAGGGTTATTAATGTGGTTGAAGTATGCATAGCTCTCATCCATTATACTTGCATGGCTACATGCACCTAGAGCACAAGCAAAGCTTACAGTGTTATGATTCTAAGATTTCGAGATCATGCTGACAAAGAAAAAAAAATCCATTTCTTGACTTGTTAATCAATTTGCCTTCAGTGCACAAAAAAATTTGCCTCTTGCCATAATGAAATTCATGGCGGAAAACTTTCCAAACTCGTTGGTTGTTTTCTATCGACGAATTCCTAGAACCTCCGCTGGATGCAATGCTAGTTTAAATTAGAAACTCAAAATTAACTAATTCGATGACTGCCTTGAATGGAGTATTAAAGCAACAGTTTGTATAGATCTTTATTTCAGTTAAAAAAAAAAAACTTCAGTGCTTCCATATTTCACGTACATGGCTATTAGGGCACTTGCAACTCCCGTCTATTAAATCCTTCCCCATTGTGCTTTATATCTAGTTATGATAGTTTTATTGCATTAATTGTTGATTTCTTTATTTAGCTTCATCAGCATTCTCCACTTAAATTGTCTCTGTATATTTCAATGGAAATGGTTCACATCCCTTGTAACAATTCTCTTGTGCCAATCTTCGAATAAATGTTGTTGCAGTCACCTCTAGTAGACTGTAGTCATTGTGGGATGGTTTCGCATAGTGTACTGGTCGGTCGAATGTTTAGCCTATGATAATGTTAGTCGAAGCTAATAGCTCCTTACTTGCGGTTGGTAGTTGTTTGTAAAGTCGTGGAAATGGCCCTGAATCGGTCGAAATCTGTTATCCAAATGTATGTTTATTCTAATCTTTTTCCCATTAAGTCTTTTTAGTCATAATATGGTGCTAATGAAATACGTGGGTAGTCGTTCTTTTAGTTGTATCCATCAGAAATTGCAATGAGTGTGATGTTAGAGGTGAATAGACGTTGGTAAGTTTTTATATGTGTATTTGTTTAGGTTAGTGGCAAATGTTTTTTTAGCAAGTAAAGCATATAGGAAGTTAATTAAGATTGTGATGATGTCTGATTGAAATTTGTGATATGTTGGAGTGTATGTGTATTCAATTATAGTGGGACTTTTTTTGCCTTTGGTAATGGTTAGGAGCGGGTTTTTAGGGAACTTCTAAATTGTGAGTGTAGTCGGATTTTTTAAGTCTTAGGAGGAAGATATTATTAGACGATTCATTTGTTATTAATGAATAGTTTTAGAATTAAATTAATGTGGTTCTTTTGGTATAAGCAAGAGGTTTAATAAGGTAAGTTGTGTTCTTTGTTTAATTATTAAATATAACTTTGTTAGTGTTACGCTGTAATTGGTTAATTAGAAAATTGTAATCTTAGATTATATTATGGAAAGAAGTCATTTCTTTAAGAAATAGATATCATGGTAGTTATTAGGAAGCTTAAGTGGTTAAAAGATAGATGGTAATCCCGGCTCGTAGGAGCAAACATAATTTTGATTTGTTTATTGGAATGGTCTTATGTTAGAAAGTTTTATAGGGTTACGATTTTTAGAAGTTGTATGAAATAGTACATGCTTTCTAGTGACTCATGCCTCTAGTTAGAATCATGGATGCTTATAGTCGTTTTGAAACTGTAATTGTCTTAAGGAATTAAGAGTGTTTTGAAAGTGCTTTTAGTAGTTGTGGGAAGTTTTAGATAATTATGTTATGTTTATAGTATATGTTTCTAGTGACCCATGTTTATAATTGAATCATAGAGCATTATAGTCGTATTGTTCAAATTATACTTGCCTAATAGAAGCTGGTAATTTATGTTCATAAGGAAATATGTTTGTGGATTAAGTTGAATTAGAATTGGAAATGGTATCAAAGAAGTTACACTATTATATATAATTGAAATCATAGGTTATGTTTAGTTTGTAATAGAGGGTAGAGCTTACTCAAATTTTGATCAAGTGTTGTATGGTGCTTAATATCACTAGCCATGAAACCCAGGATAGTTTTAAGTAACTATGCTTTTTCTTTTCCATTAAGTAAATTTACTTATTTAGAATGTAGTCTATCACATGGTAAGGTGTAACTTTGTTGTCTACATTTTAACTAAGGTCAAATGGTATTACTTTTCTAAAATTAAAGCATGGAGTTGAATATTAGTTAAATTCATAGTACCTTCTTTATTATAACGTTGTTTGGTTGTGATTTAGTTATATACTATCCTTTTTATAAATAAATAATAATTTTGAGTTTTAGTGCGAATCGATGTTATGGCTAATTAAATATTAGATGGAGTTATAATTTTAGAAATGGAATGGTATTAGGATTTTATTTAGAATTGAGTGCAATTATCATAGTGTCTTCCAGTTTAAACTGTTCATTAGATTTATGTTGAGTTGAGTTTAAATTGTTTATGTTGATTATGTGTTCTTTGGTTCTAGTCATATTGTTCTAATGAAATGTTCTATTCGGGAATGGACTTACATTTATTGGAATTATAGATCTTTGAGATTTGAGTAGGTTATCATAAAAGATTTTTATAGAATGAATCAGATTAAGGATTCCTTAATATTTATCTATGCATTGGTAAATTTAAATTAGGTTAGTGTCAGATCTTAAATGGTAAGTTACACTATTTTAGGGTTATAATGATTTGATTTATGGAACTGCTATATGAGCTTGTCATGGCTTTTGTTTATGTAAGGATGTTCAGTTTATGGTTCACCTTTCTTGCCTTGCTATTCCTAGAGTTTTGAAGTGGTGCTATTTGTGATAACTTGAATTCTTGATTGAATCTGGAGTCCTTTGAACCTCTTAGCTTGATCTCCTCCTTGGTCATATCTTATGTTTGTATTGGAGTAATACGTTACCTTGGGGTGGAGCTTGGTCTATGTTGGTTTGTTGTGAAGAAGGAATCTTGTGTGATGTCATGACTGATTGTTGTCAATGTGGAAGTGTTGACCTTGTCTGAATATGGTTTGTTTATCTTTGGTTGTACCTAACTCCAGAGGTGAGGTGTCTTGATCCTTGGTCCAGATAGTGACATGTCAATGTAATGGGATATCTAGATTTTCGTATCTTGTAATGAATGGGGAATGGCCCTTGGATAGTACTTGATTTCTAAATGGTATTGTTTCAAATTTTGATGGGTTTCTAAGGACCTTTTGTTGTGGCCTAGTGAATGGCGTAAGTTATGGCTCAGGTCTGTTTGGTGATTCTTACCTGCATGTTGTGGTATGTATGTTTGACCTGAGAACGCTAAGGGAGTGGCTTTCATGGTGGGGCCGGTGCCTAGTGAGAGGTTGCCTGGGTAACCCCATGGAAGTTGTAATCATGTGGAAAACTTAATAACTTAATCAAGAGGGTTGGGGTATTAAAACACTTAACAAGATAAGTAAATGACCTCACCCATGCCTTGAGTGCTTTCGTAGACTAAGGATGGGATGGGAAGGCCTGGTTGGCAAGGTCGACCTCCTTGTCTCCATGAGAGGACTTGTCGGCTCTGCATGTGTCACACTATGGGGCCGGCACCTAGAGAGAGGCTGCCAGGGTAACCATAGATGGGGGCCGGCTTCTGGGGATAGATAGCCTGGGTAACCCTTGTTAGGACCATGCGATGACACTCTCCTTATGCAGTTCTATTGTTTGTTGGTGGTGCCTTTGGAGTGATGTCTTGTCTTGTGCAGCTTTGATGATATGGTTGGTTGTGTCAAGTCAGTTTTCGTTCTTTTATTCTTGGCTTAGTGGAATCCTCGTCGTTATCTCCTAGCTCGGAGGGGTGGGCCTCAGGGTTCCACATGGTTGGGTGGCAGAGCTATCCATTGGTCCTTTTTGGAGATGCGGTTCGAGTTCTACGCAGAGGTGTTCCAATTCTAGTTTGCTTTCCTCCTTCAGAGTTGTCGTATGCTTTCTTATTTATTCAGTTGTAAACCGACCTGATCGGTCTTGTAATCTTGCATTGTAATTTTGTAAATAAACTATCTTGCAATGTTAAGTTGATCTTTCTGTAGCAGTAGTAATTGATTATCTCTTATGTGGTTTTTACTTTATATTCTCTAATGCAGTTATGTTTCCCTAGAGGAATTAGAAGTGCATTGTTCTTTATGTTGTGATATCGTTGGTTACTGCTATTGCATTTACTTGTTTTTAAAAAAAAATAGTTCTGTAATGTTGCACTTTTAGTCTTACACTCTAGGGTTGCATGACGGGGCATTACAGGCACCAAAATTGTGTGCCAATGGCTTGACCAATGGATTGTGACCATTACAAACATGCCATCTCAAACAATACTAAAAGCTATGTGGGGTCACAAAGAAGAATTAAGCGCTAAGGTTTTGTACTAAAGTTTATTTATTTAACATGATAAGGACTACCTAGGGTTCTTATGATTTAGACATGTGGCGAATAAGATATGTGGTCAATAATAGTGGGGTAATGGAGGGGAAGTGAAGACTAGTAAAATAGGTAGGTTGACAATCCAATGCTATTAGTTGATAGCCACTGTGCTAAGAAAAGATAACTTAAGTTAAAGGCCATAGGCTATCATTAGGCAATGCTTGTTTATGACATAAAGAGCAATGAAACATATGCATTAAATCAAAGTGGCTAATGTTAGGTTAAGGTGCTATACATGAAATAAAGGCCTAGAGCCTTGTGTGTATTAGTTTAAATATTTTGAGAGTACCATGGGTGATTTGCATGATAAAACCAGAGGCTTAAGCACCATATGTGTAGACACAAGGAAACTATAGGGATTTCAAGAGCCAAACAAAAATTCTCAAATTGGATTTTAATGAAATCATGAACTATTTTTAAAGGACAATAATGACAACTTGTAGGACTAGAAAGGGGAACATGGAAGAAAACATACACCACAACTAATTGCAAGAAGGGGTAATAAAGTGAACCAGGCACAAGTAAAATTATCAAAGTGAACTAGGCAAAACTAAACTTAGGCATCTAACTCTAGTGGCCCTAAGTCCTAATTGGACTTGGATGTGTTGGAATTTTAAGGGTCACGACAATACCCACCACAAATATATCACCCAATCAATGTAAAAAGTTGATTCCATAATTATTCATGTATATTATTCCTTTCTACCCCTCATTTATGTGAAGATTTTCAACACCACCAAGCTTAGTAGATAATTAACAACTATTCTTTTTACAAGTAAAAATTTAATACTTTTTTATAGAATTTGATTTCAATTATTTATAGATTAAAAATTCACCTTACCTTCAATTTTTAAAAAGAATGTTTGTCACACTTCCATACATCTTGTCTAATACAAATCTAAATAAGGTAGGTAGGTGTGTGTGTGTGTGTGTGTGTGTGTGTGTGTGTGTGGACATATACATCTATATGCATATTATGTGTATATGTGTATGTGGATATGCATATACATATGTCCCCACCACTTATTTTTATATAAAAAAATTATACCCTCTTATTCCATTTTTATGGTAAAAAAATTCAACATAAAATTGATCTATTACACCATGTAAAGTAGGTTAAGAAAATGTTTCTAAAAACACTCATTAGTTACAAGAAAAGACTCTGACCAATGCCTATTACACTGTAAAATAGGCCAAAAAAGTATTTCCAAAAACACTCATTACTTAAGAGAAAAGACCTTGACCAAGGTCTATGTAAAATAAGTCAAGAAAATGCTATCAACAACATTTATTATTTAAGAAAAAAGACTTTGACCCATACACACTATGTAAAATGGATCAAGACAACATTTTAGAAAGCTCTCATTACTTAAAGAGAAATACTATTTGACTCCGGCCTACTACACTATAGTCAAATTTAGAAAAAAAAAAGAAAAAACACTCATTACTTGAAAGAAAAGACCTTTGACCGAAGTAAACTTTGCTCTCCTAAGTAGTTAGAAAAATGAGGCAAAGAAAAATAAGATTTTTGATAATTAAGCATGACTGTCATCATTTTATTAAAAGACTAGACTTTGAACAAGAAAGAACTTCCAAAAATACTCATTACCTAAAAAGAATATTTTTTTGACTGGGGCCTATTACACTATAGTCAAATTTAGAAAAAAAAAAAAAAAAAGCACTCATTACTTGAAAGAAAAAACATTTGACCCAAATAAGTTTTGCTCTCCTAAATAGTTAGAAAAATAAGACATTAGAAAAATGGGAGAGAAAAAAATTAGACTTTTGATAATTAAACCTGACTGGCAGCATTTTATTAAATTTGAAAAGACTGGAATAGTCTAAAGCTTTGTATTTCTCCCTTATTGCTTTCCGTCTATAGTCTAGAAGCTATTAAATGATGAAGATAACAACTTTATCATCGCGAAAGTTTTACTGTTTCTTGCTTTCCACGGATAAAATAGCTGTCTCGTCCCTCCCTCGTTGAAGCCCACCCCTGCAATACGTACTACCCAAATTGATGTTTTTATTTACGTTGTCCACACTGTAAATTATTTATATGAAAAAGTAGGAAGTAATTTCACCTCTCTTTCATATCCTACCAAAACATCGTAGAAATTCTCATATCAATTGTTAACAATTGTATATTCAACATTCCCTGCAAAACTTAACGAACAAGGGACATAAGAATCTTTGTCCAACCGTCTATTTATTTCTTAGCTTGCACTAGTAATATTAAATTAATTTAAATTTTAAAGTACTAGTAATATTAAATTAATTTAAATTTTAAAGTACTATTGATGACTAGCTTATTATATATTATTAAAGTTATTAGTATATAAATTAATACTAATATATATTGTTTATAATATAATAATAATTAATTATACGTCAAATAATAATATAATATTAATATAAATTATTTTTAAGATTAATTTTAATTTATTGTAATTAATTATGAATATAGTTTAATATCCAAACTATATTATTATGTTTAATCATAGATTATTTTAACAAGCGTCACAGTGGCAAGTACCTACCTTTGTAGTGTTATAATAATAGTATGTGTTTTGTTGTCTATAGATGAGGTGTGACATACCATTTTAGAGAGGAGGTGGGAAGAATTTTGAGATGAATAGATTCTTGCAAGTTTAATGCATTATAATTATACTAAGTGGGTGAAGATTATAGTTGTGAACGATTTATTATTAATCTAAATGTTATTAATATTATTATAATTAATAATAATAGTAATATTATACTAGCATATCTATATTTAAAAAATATATCTAAAATACGCGCGCCACACATAGGTGGAATAGGTGCCTCAAGAAGGATATCTCTCAGCGTATTTTAGATATATTTTTAAATATAGATATGCTAGTATACCACTAATTCTAACCCTAACCCTAATTCTAACACTTGAATTAGTGTTAGTGTTAGGGTTAGGGTTGGGTCATTTCAAATGATTTCATTGGTACAATATTAATTCCCAAATTTATATTAATAGATAAAACCATTTGGTATGGAGTAACTCTTTAAAGACATCATTTGACATCATAAGCAAAACATTTAAAATGAAGTATTCCAGTGCATGTACATTGCCACCCTAATACTTGTACACATAAATTACACAAATCATTCATATCATCGTTGTTTGATTTGAGTTCTACAAATCACTCATGTTTTGTTTGGATCTCTTAGCCTTGTTTTAGGATCTTACTTTTTTAACCCCAAAATTACACTCTTTTGGTTCAAACTTTTCTTATTTAAAAGCAAAAAAATTCATATATTAAAAATTTTAGTAACTATTATAATAAGATTGTAGTCTAAATATTTTCATAATTTGGGTGCATTTCATTCCAATTTGTAATCTAATACAATTGAATTGCATACCAAAACCTAATTTCTTAATAGTTATATTTTCAATGCAACCTTGAAAATGTTAGTGCTTGTTGAAACGATTTGGTATGTAGTTTGTTAAACACTTTTTAATGGTGTTTATTCTTCATATTTGTTCACCTTGATAATCTTTCATGCAACCATGGGAGATAGAATGCCAATAATTGACATAATTAAGCTCTTTTTATATGTTTGATAAAATAATTCAACTAAATGTTTTATATGTATATAGAGTTGATAGAAGTAAAACAATTAATATAGTAGTTAGAAAATTTTATTTTTATAAGATCCTGCATTTAATTCTAACCCTAATTACTAATATAGGCTATACATTGCTTTTACTATATACATTGCTTATATTTAGTTTTTTCCAAAAGTGGTTGTAGTAGTTATTATAAAGGCTCATGAATAATGTAATTAATTAGTTTTATATATTTAGTTTTTAAATCATTCATCACCAAAAACTCTAAGATAAAGAATTAATATTATTTTAACTTTTAATATAACACTTTGCAAAAATATTATGAAAAAATATTTAATTTAATGTTTTTAATATTCCAACAATAATATGCACATGGTTCAGTGGTTAAGTTACTCGGTTGTAGTGGCGGCCACCAAATGCATACACCGCAAGCCAAATAATTTTGAGAGATTATTTTTGACTTTTTCGCCTTCTTACACCATTAACACCATGCTAAAGCATACAAATTAACAGCAAGCCAAATAATTTTTTGATTTTTTTTGTGCTTCTTGAATTTTATTTTGTAACATAAAATATTTTTAAAAAGAAAACTAAATTCATATTATTCCAACAAATCATGAAATTCATACTTGTGATTTTCATTGATTCTTAGGTTTTGACTTTTTTGCCACTTCTTGATTTTTATTTTGTGCTTCTTCCTTTTGTAAGTGATTTTATTTTTGGATCCCTATATTTATCTAATTATTTTCGATATTGGAGACTTTCAAACATATTTTTTTTACGGGTTTCAAATATTTATGTTTTATATACGTTTTGGGCTATATTTTTTTTAATGTTTATAATTATTTATTTTAATATGTTGACTATTTAATTATTTTTTAAATTTGTTTTGCCACAAGATTGAGAAGATGGATCATCATGAAGTAAAGTAGGTTAGTGACCTCATGTGAAGGTGAATAAAACATACCTATTACTAGTGATAGAAGAAGTGCAATCATCATAAATCTCATTGTTAGGATAAACATTACAAATAAATATTCTAAAAGCAACAAGCATACCACTAGGGATGAGTGAAGGTGGATCATCATCATATGTGGGTAAAGGTATGATGTGTATCTATATCATATGTCCATAGGTTTAAAATGAGAGAAAAATAATCATTATACACACCATCAAGTATAAAAGAAGTTAATGCATTCAAAGAACATGAATCTATGGAGACAATCTATCATGACATATAAGAGATGTATCATTAAAAGTTGTAATCATTTCATGCATAGGTGAAGGAGGTAAAACTATGTTGTCTATGTCCCTCCTACAAGGTGTGCCATAATGTATATCCTCACTAGTTATGTACTCACAACTATCACAATCCATATGATCATCATTATGTTCATGCATAAATTACATAAGTGTATCTGATAGGTATGGATGAGCACTAATCAACTCCATGAAGGAAGGAATGTTGGTAAGAGACATTGTTTTGATGATTGAATGTTGTCATTGATGGCCACAAAGGAAAGAGACTCCACCGGTATGACAAAGAGACTTTACTCCGAAAGTAGAAATGACTAAGTGTGAACAATATACATTATACAGAGTAAGTAACAATGTTTGGGATGGTGTGCCTCCACAGTAAAAGATCAGTATATGCAGATCAGGTATGTTGTTCATAACTATTTAGTGTTGACTTTTTCCAGTGCTCAAGTCTTGACTTTCTTTGGAAGTCACATGGTAGAATACCTAAATCTGGGTGAACAGAGCTAAGATAGGAATAGTGCATAGTGCTAGAGAAAAGGGTCTATATTCCTCTGCAATTGTATATTTTGTTTTGCGGTTCTGAAGGTATGCTAAGATATCTAGAATGATTGTTGGTTATGCATCTTAGAGTCTCATATAGTCCGCAGTGGGAATTATGATGTGATATATGAGTTGATCAAGTATACTCTTAAGAAACAACTCGACATACATGTTAGACTCTTATGCAGAGAAGTTATATTGTCTGAATAGTCAATCTAAGTGATGGTATGTGTAACGCCCCACCAGGTAACCTAGAGAACGACACAACTATGCTATATAATAGGACAATTTTTTTTTAAATAAAGTAATGTAAATCATATCTATACATATCATATAAGCTAAGATTTATCCTCTAGGGTTCCATGGCTGCATTACTAACATAATTATTAACAAGATCTAAACATACATCATGAATTAACTAACAACAATAATTCATTCTAAAAGTATTGGATTAGATGAATAAACACATACATTTCCATACTATAACATTAGATAAGTAATCATCAAGATCATAAAGCTACAAGTGCATATTCAAATTCCTTTACATGAGAGTACATCATTACGTTGTTTACACATTCACTTTTTCTGATTACATTGGGACATAAACATCAAGATTACAATACGCGATTCAACTGATACACAAGACTAGTACATGAACATAAATAACTATCTCCTCAAACTAGTACAAGATCTGGAATCTACTACATGAGGTTCTTCCTTCTCGTAAGTGATAGAGTTTCGAGGCAGCGGACTGTGACAGATGTCAAAGGCAGAACTCTCCTGACTATGAGGCACAGTAAAGTATAGTTGAGCGGAAGCCACCACGTATATGTTTCAATTGCAGCGGAGGCTGCCACGTGCTAAGTTCTTATTTTTCCAGAAAGATGAAGGAGTTTCAAGTAAAGAGTGTGGGCTATGTTATTTGTCTTAGGATTTATAGTCGCAAAGACAACCAGAAACTGCCAGGTGTCCCTACCTGATTCAAAGCAAGGAGCGTTACATGTATCTGTTTCAGCCAATGGACTTGCAGGGAAGGTAACCATTTCAGATCCAAAAGAGATCCTCTATCAGACACTCCAGTTAACTCCAGTTCTGTTAGACCATTGAGATCTGGTTGTTACAGACAATCCAGGAGGGTTCTATGCTATAAATATGTAACCCCTGTAATGGTTTTAAGTAGTAGATTCAGATTAGTCGAGTTTTCCTTTTTAGAATTGTTTTCATCAAAGATTTTAAAGAGAAGTTTGAAGACTTTTGCTGTGGCCAGTAATATCATTCGCCTTCAGAAAGTTTGTGTAACTGTGCATGTTTCTGTGCCTTTTATGTGACTAAAAATTAATAAGACTGAGTTCTGTGCCTTTGCAAATATTTTCTATGTCGTTGCAAAATAGTCTAGTTGTGAGCCTTTGATTCTATTTATTTTATCTTTTACATTGATCATGCATTGTTTGCTCTTTAATGTAATTGAATCCTAAAGATAGCTTCATTGTGCTTAGTATTAAGGAACGAATCATATTCAGGTGCATCGCTATAGTTAAATTTCCTTTCATTGCATTTGTGATTCTGTTTAATTTTTATCCCTTTTTCCCAAAATACATTTGAGATAAAGAAGAGCCAGCTTCTTTAAAATTTGGAGGTCATTTCAGGTCACAAGTCCCACATTCCTGAAACTTCCCATGTTGGTGTTAGAAACAGCACAATTTTAAGCATTAATAGTTTTTGGCACGCCTGGTGGGACCATTCTTGAAGTTTCTGTCAAGTCTGTATGAACCAGAGAGCTATTAGGAGTCAGAGCTGTGGACCAGTAACTAGAGCCCAATCTGCTGCTAACCCATGTATTCTTTCACCACCACTAGTAACTAATCCAAGAAGAAGAGTCAATCAGTTGGCAGCAACATCAAGAGCAAACATGGGAGCACCTGTAGCCCCAAGGAATTATGCAAATTGGAACACTGGCATTCCTCCGATCCTCCCAGTACCACCAGCCACTTGGGACCTAATTCCAGCTAATGCTCTGAAGGCCCTGCCCAAGTTCAATGGGGTAGATTTCAAGACACCTGAAGAACATCTGCAGGATGTTTCTGATGTTTGTGCAGTGCATGTGATCACCCAACAAAATGTGGCTATAAGGCTATTGGCTGCCTCTTTCAAAGGAAAGGCCCTTGACTGGTACAGATCCTTGACCCCTAACTCAATATCTACATGGGATCAGCTGGGTGATGCTTTCTTTGATAGATTCAAAGAAAAGGGTGATAAATCTTCTTTGCTACAACAATTGATCACCATCAAAAGGGCACCACAGGAAGTAATGACTGATTTCAATTCAAGATTTCAAAAGACTTGGGACAGAATTCCTGCTGCAGCAAGACCATTACCAGGTATGGCTATAGTGTTCTATCTTAAAGCTCTAAATTCAGATATATCTGTAATGATTCAGTCACTTGGAGGTCAGACCCTACCACAGGCTTATGAGGTGGCAGTCAAGGCTGAGAATAACTTGATAGATGCTGGAAAGTTGCCCTCAAGACCTCCTATGCCTATGTTCCTAGAGATTAGCTTACCTTTGCCTCAAGAAGTTCCTAATTCCATTACCCCACCAGTGTCTATGTATACATTTCCTCAACAATCTGCTAAAATAGTTGCTCCTATCCAGTCTTCTGAGATGGATGATGTCAAGAACATCTTAAGGACCTTCTCTAATGAGATTATTAACCTAAAGAGACAGCAAAATCCATATCCAAAGCCCCAATACCAAGGTTATCAAGGGAATAGACCTTCCTTTTAGCCAAATCAATACCAAGGTCCTCAGAGACAGGTTAATCCTCAGCCATCAAACCAATTAGTCATAGTCCCTATGCCTCTACAGACTGTTCCTCCTAATCCCAACAGAGAAATTGTTCTAGGACAGAATAATTATGTGGACAGCACCAATGCTTGGTGTTTCCCTTGCAATAATTCTCATATGCCCAGAGACTGCCCTAGAGGGAATCTACAGCAAAAAATAGCAGAACAGAGAGGATTAGAAGGGTAATTTGTAGCTTCTGACACATCAGCATATCAGTCTCCTAGTTTGCAAAATGTAGTTCTGGTGGTCCAGATGCAAGGGATGTCCTTCTAGCAAGAAGAGGAAATAGCCCCTGAGCATGCCTTATTTTCATGGATTGAGGATGAAGAATCAGTATTCTTGAATGAAGCATCTACTTCCAAGAAGCCACTAGTGCAATCAGATTATTATACCAGAGCGAAGAGAAGAATGATGGATCAGCTTGAGGTCACAAATAATGAGATTACAAGTCAGCAAAATACTGTTTCTAGACAAGAAGTGCCATAGCTTGTGCAGAATCAAGTAGTCTCAGGGCAGATATTAGAAAAGTCAAGATACTCTTATTACCCAAGAACCCAAACAATAGGACTGGTGAATGTGGTGGATCAGCTGAAGAGAACTCCAGCACGTGTCAATATGGGACATGTTGGCTATCCCTGAGTAGAAGACACTGTTGCAAGAGGCTCTGCAAGGTCAAGAAGCCCCTAAACATATTGGAGCTAAAGGAGGATCTGCTGATAAAGAAAAGCCACAAAACAAAGGTACTACCCCTCTACAGACAACAGCTCTATTGAATAACACACATGAGGTAGGTAGATCTAAGCCAGATCCCTTTTATTTAACTTTCATAGTTGGGAAGAAACTGTTACACAATGCAATGATAGACTCTAGGGCTAGTACCACAGTGATGCCAAAGCAAATAACAGATGCTTTGAAAATAAAATATGAGCCACTTATAAAAGGAGTTATGCAGTTAGATGGAAAGTCTGTGCAAACAATAGGGAAAATTAAACAACTCCCATTGCAACTGTATGCCTGCCCTAATATAATTGTGAATCAGGATGTTGCAGTCATAGATATACCCCCTGTATTTGGCCTATGTTTATCGAGAGATTTCACAACCAAGATAGGAGGATATATGTCACTTGATTGGTCACATCTCATCTTGAGAACCAACTATGGGACTAAAATGAAGGTACTGTCTGAACCATTGTCAAAGGACCATATCACAAATGAACCAACCCCAAAATTAGAAGCAGCCCATGCCATGCTGAATAAAGAGGAGAGGGTTTTTGTTGAAGAAATAGGTGATTGGACTGAACATGATCAGCAAAAAGAAGAAAATAACCAGTTGTTAACCATGATGCAGAGTGATCCCTTTGGAAACTATGACTCAATAGGGCTAGGCACTTATGTTATATTTGAAGAAGACCAGGAGATCCCTAATGTCTTAAGAAATGAACCCTCTCAGACCCAAGAATCCATAAATGATTCAGGAATCTGGACCCTCAATTTTGATGGAGCTAGAAGTAAAAATGGAGCTAGAGCAGGAATTTGTCTTACTGCCCCTAATGGTGAAAAGATTTTGAGAGCCATTCGCTTTCATTTTGCCTGTACCAATAATGATGCTGAGTATGAATCTTTAGTGCATGGACTCATATTGGCAAAGAAGAAAGGAGTAAAGAGACTAATAGTGAAAGGTGATTTTGAACTAGTAGTGAAGCAAATAAGAGAGAAGGCAGTGGCCAAGAATGTAAGGATGAGATCTTATAGGCACAAAATTTGGGACTTAATAGATGGTTTTGAAGCTTTTAATATTGAAGTAGTCCCTAGAGTCCAAAATTTTGAGGCAGATAGGATGGCACAAATTGGTTCACAGTTTGATCCAATAACTGATCTAATGGTCAATAATGAGTCAGTCAAAGTTATTGTGAGGCCAACTATCCCAGACAATGATGAAAATTGGCAAGTCTTTGAAAATGATTTTCAAGTACTTTCATTTTTGCAGCAGTCAGGAGAATTTACTGATCAGTTACAACCCAAAATTGAAGAGGCATATGGTGATCAAATTATTCAACTGAAGTCAAACAAGCTCCCTAAAGGACTGATTACCCTAGAAAACTTGTTTGACCTGGAAGATGCCAGCCTAGAAAAGAAGAGATTTCAAGCAAACAAAGAGGACTACTCTGAGATTCAGGTTAGTGAGGGGAGAAAATTGAAGGTTGGGAATTCTGCTACTCAACAAGAAAGAAAAAAGTTAAGTGATTTATGTGAGAAATATGATAGGGTCATAGCTTGGACCTATGAAGATCTCCATGGTTATGATAGGAATATCATTCAACACACTATAGAGCTGACTGAAGGATCTAAATCGGTCAGACAGAAGCAGAGGCCAGTGAATCCTAGGATTGAACCTCTGATGGTGGATGAGTTGTAGAAACTTTTGGAATCAAGGATCATTTTTCCAATTAAGCACTCAACCTGGGTATCAAATTTGGTGCCAGTCAGAAAAAAGAATGGTGATATAAGCCTATGTGTAGATTTCAGAGACCTAAATAGGGCATCCCTAAAAGATCACTATCCCCTGCCTTCTATGGAACAGATTTTGTAAACTATGGCTGGATCAGAGAGATTCTCCCTGTTGGATGGTTTCTCTGGATACAATCAAATTTGGTTGGCTGATGAAGATCAGCATAAGACTGCTTTCACCACAAAATGGGGAACATTTGCCTATGCAAAGATGCCTTTTGGTCTTTCAAATGCTAGAGCTACATTTCAGAGGCCAATGGATGTAGCATTTGGAGAGCTTATCAATAAAATCATTCTAATTTACCTAGATGACCTTACTGTTTTCTCTAAAAGTGTTGTAGATCATTTTGACCATCTAGAAGTTGTTTTTAAGAAATGCCAAGAGTTTGGAATATCTCTAAATCCTAAGAAATATATTTTTGCAGTACCTCAAGGTAAACTATTAGGGCATATAGTATCTAAAGAAGGAGTCTCTATAGATCCAGAGAGAGTCACTGCCATAATGAACCTATCTTTTCTAGTCAATCAGAAAGCAGTTTAGTCCTTTTTGGGAAAAAATAATTTTGTCAGTCGGTTCATATCAGACTTTGTAGGCCTAATAAGACCAATGACACTACTACTGAAGAAAGACCTAGTTTTCAAATGGACCGCAGAAGGGAGACAAGCTTTTGAGGAAGTCAAGAGAGCAATTTCAACAGCCCCAGTATTAAAAAACCCAGACTTTTCTAAGTCCTTTATAATGTATGTTTATGGAGGGGAATTCAGTGTTGCTGCTGTCCTAACATAGAAAGATGATCGACAAGAGGGAGAACATCCAATAGCCTTTTTCTCAAGGACTCTTAGGGAGTATGAATCCATATACAACTTGTGGAGAAACAGGCATATGCTATGGTAAAAGCCCTCAAGAAATTCAGGCATATGGTGACAGGAAATAAGATTCTAATACTTGTGGCTCATCCTAGTGTCAGAGAATACATTATGGAAGGTGAGATCACTGAAAAAGGAGCAAACTAGATAACAAAGATCTTTGAGTATGATGTAGAGGTCAGACCCACTAAACTGGTCAGAGGTAGGGGGTTGTGCCAATACATGACTCAAGATATGGAAAAGATGATAACTAAAGAAACAGAGAAGGAAAATGTATTGAGGATACAAGAAATTGATCAAAATTCCTAGGTCACAAATAGAATCTAGTTTATGAAACATGGGATTTTCCCAAAAGAGCTCTCTCATGACAAGAGGAGATACTATAGGTAGCAAGGGATCCAGTTTGTTTTAATTGACCAAGTTCTTTTCAAAAGAAACACTGATGGTATTCTTCTAAGATGTATAGAGAAACATGAGGCTCAAAGAATACTTCATGAAATGCATCATGGAGCCTCAGGTGGGCACTTTTCTGCAAGAACTACTGCCATAAAGATAACTCAAGCAGGATACTTTTGGCCCACTTTATTTACAGATTGTTATCAGCTGGTCAAAGAGTGCCAGTCTTGCCAGTTCTATGTAGGAAAAAGGAGAAATGCAGCAATGCCCCCTAGTCCCATAATTGTAGATGAGCCCTTTGCCCAATGGGGTTTAGATTTCATTGGAATGATCAATCTAGTATCAAGTATGGGACATAAATGGATCCTAACTGCAACAGATTATCTCACCAGATGGAGTGAAGCAGTGCCACTCAAAGAAGCAACATAAAAGGTGATCCTAGATTTTCTGGAAGGTATTACCACTCGCTTTGGGCCTCCTTGTACCATAATTTTAGATAATGCTAAAGCATTTCTAGGGGCAAAATTATCTGAGTTTGCATTGAAATATGGGATCTATTTGAAAACCTCTTCAAATTATTACCCTCAGGGTAATGGTCTGGCAGAGTCTACTAACAAGAACCTAGTTAGACTCATTAAAAGAATAGGGGCTAATCATCATAAAGAGTGGCATAAAGTGCTTAACATCACACTATGGGCTGACAGAATTACACCTAAGCAAGTAACAAAGATGTCCCCATATGAATTGGTCTATGGTAAGCTGGCAGTAATGCCTCTGAGCCTAGAGATCCTTGCTCTGTAGTTGTTGAAACAGATCGAGATCAAAGAGGATGGTCCCATGCAGGTCTGACTTGCTGAGCTCCTGGAAGTACAGGAAAAAAGGGATAAAGCACATGAATCATTAATGAAACATCAGAAAATAATCAAAGATTGTTTTGATAAGAAGACTTCAAATCCCCATTTTGAAGTAGGCTCAGTGGTTTTGAAGTGGGACGAGAGAGCCGCCAAACTAGGTCGACACAGCAAATCTGAGTCATTGTGGACTGGCCCCTATAAGATTCATTCCTGTAAGCAGCAAAATTCATTTGATCTTGAAACAATGGAGGGTGAACTTGTGGAGATTCCTGTGAATGAGATCTACTTGAAACATTTCAATTAAGCAGTGTCTCCTACGTATTATAGTTAGTTTCCCTTTCCTTGTTTCTCTGTTTTCCCACTTTGTTTTCCCGCCCTTTCTTTTAATAAGTGTTCTATGAACATGTGGCCATGGCTCAAGTCTCTTCAATTTTTGAAACTCTCGCATTCACTAAATCTCTCTCTCCAATCCCCAAAATTCCTTGAGGTACCACCATATGCAGCCACTTTTATGACGTGTCTGACACTCTATCCCATACAAATTTCATAAGATTTACTAACAGTTTTCCATCTTTAATGCCATTTATGAGACTTAATGTGTCATCAATACCCCAATATTAAGAGTTAAGGCTTAACTGTGTTTCATTTGTTTCTACTTCTGCTAAGAAAATCCCTGTTGCTCGTGAATTCCTAGTGAAACCTGCTTAGTAAAAGTGTCTTCCCTATTGCAAAGCTTCCATCCTTGTTACAATAAGTTCACTAGTTCCTAGTATAGACACAGATATGGCAGAGGCATAGTCTTCACAACATGGGCTTTGGATTTACAAATCCATTGACAAGCTTCTCACCAGCAAATCATATGCTTCGGCCCCTGCACAACCCCTGAGAACCTATCCAAGGATGAGAGTCCCCGAGGTTGGTTACGCAGTCGACCCAGCAAAGGTGAAGGATTTTGCAGATGGTATCGTGGACCCAACCCTTCAAAAACCTGCCAAAGCTCTATGAGAAGGGACACACCAAAGATGTATCCAGAAGGCCAAGGCTGGACAATCCAAAACATTCAGAATGAGGATATGGACCTCTCAATTAGCACAATTTATTGTCCCAAGCATACATTTATGCCCCGACCTGATTGATATGTGCACAGAATTGCTTCATGCACCCTTGAGCACCATACAATAGGGTCCCTTCATGGTGCAAATTACACCAAAGGCTATCAAGAACATGTTGGCCCTATACCATGACAAGACAGCCACATTACCTACCATTGCCAAAATGTAGAAAACGTGGGCAAACGTTAATAATCAAGTGAGGTTTCTCAAACCAGAATTGTAGTTAGAGAACGATGATACCCTTGTGCCAGTGCTGCCAACAGGAAGGGGACAATTCACACAGGCCAGTCAAGAGGCACTATCCATGATGGCATTCATTTTTGGAATGAAGGAGGACATAACTGTCTATGATTGGCAAATGGCCATCCTCTTCAGATTAAAAACTGTGGACAAGTCTCAGGAGTTTTGGCTGGACTTCTCAAAGCAAATTGCCTATTCAATGGTCGACCAACTCATTCACTTCAAATCTAATGGGGTTTTCAGGTATTTTTCTTATCTGTTTCACCTCATGTTATATCAAAACCCTAGCATCTTTTCACAATATATGCATCTAAATATGTATGACCCAAGTTTTGGTCATAATAGGACCATTCCTGTGTCCGCATGGACACGTCTTATCCGAAGCATCTGACCCCTATGAATTTTGGGAACTTTTTGTTGCCCCTGCCTTTTGTCACCTAAGCCCAGAGCCTGTTGAAAATAGATTAACATTAAGTGTTAGAGGCCTCATGGCAAATTCCCCCATTCCCTCTGATTACTTCTTTGGGTCTCACCATACTATCATTAGGGTCCATGGTTTTAATTATGAACCAGTGTTGCTACCCAAGATTTTGACTCCTAGGTTAGCATTCTTAGAGCTCACCTGGCAGGTGTCTGTGGTGGATAATGAATATGGTACCAAGAAAAAGAAAAAGAAAATGTATGATGTTCCATGGGTAAAGAAAAACATGTCTTTGAAGGTCAGAGAGGCTGAGCACTTGTTGCTGAGGAAGCTTGTTGTCCTAGGTTTCCTTCTAATTGAAGATAAATGGAGATATGACCCAAGCAGTTTCATAACATTATGGGTTAAGAACAACAAGGTTGGCGCTGATATTATGCATGAGGGTCATCCCTTTTGGGAAGACAGAAGAAACCCTAAGGAGGATATTCCTGATTTGTATGTAGAATTGACAGATTTGCCCTTTGAGGGGCCCAAGCCATGGGACACTTTTTATGTTAAAAAAAAGGTTTTTGACCCTAAAGTCAAAATGACTTCTGGCTTAAAAAGGGTATTGAAGAACAAAGAATGGAAGCCTAAGAAAATAGTAGCATATTGGAAATACAGGCAAGAAATTTCTGAAACTACTCATTCTTTCAGGAACATGGATACAGATGACAAGTGGGAGTCCATTTGGGATGAATGGCATCCATCCCCAGCCTCCAGCCCTGACACAAGCAAGATTCATAAGAATGGTGAAGAGTCTGAGGGAGAGGTAGAATCCACTCATGACGTGCAAGCAACAGGCCATGCTTCAACAGCTGCTCCTATTCCCCCATGGTCCCAATCTCTCAGTGCAATAGAAAAACAAAAGAATGTGGTATCCTCACCACCCAGGGCTTTTCTAGTGGTTTCAGCCATTGGGGTTTCCAGTTTTGTGTCATTACCACTATTAGTAGTGGTAAACGTTGAAGAGAAGGAAGCATAGCAAGAAGAAGAGAGGCCAAGGAAACATAGGAAGGTGAGCCTTCAGCCTGATTCAGATGAGGAGGTAGAGCCTTCATAGCAACAACCACCAAGTACATCTGTTGCTCCTCAGGTACATGCTACTTCTCCTTCTTCTTCTCAGTCTTTTTCTTCTTCTATAGGGGTGGCAATCCCAAATGTCCAAACATCATTAGCCCCTGCCACCTTTGCTGTGCCAATTTCCCAATTTGCCCCACCTATTACTACTCAGGCCATGTCATCATAGGCCACATCATTGCCTCCCTTTTCCCCCTCTGTTCCAAAGAGAATACCTCCCCAGATTCCCCCTAGCCAGCATTTGACTATTCCCTATGGCTTGCCACAAGGTCATCCTTTTGCGGGTGGGTCTATTGCCTCTCCCCCTACCTTCCAAGCTCAAGCAGACACTACTAAGAAGGCTAGGGAAGCCCAGATGGATAAAAAGAGGAAGAAAGATAATAAAGCTCTGGCTGTACCACACATGAGGTCACTCTTTGACCCAATCCAGTAGCAGCTAACTATGGCTCATTTGTCACCTAATGTAGTCAGGCCAAACGAGCATATGCAGCCTCAGGATTATACAATGAGTGTAGTGGCTATGGATATGTCACTTTTCAGACCATAGGACATGGTCGAGCTACTGAATGAAACCACTTCTGCTATAGCTATTGATTATTTGAAATTATCAAAGAAGCTACAGATGATGGAGGCTGATCTAGCTTAAGAGAAAGTAAATTGTAGCAATCTGGCTACAGAAATTAAAACAAAGAATGATGAAATAGAGGATCTCAACAAAAAGTTGCAAGATACTGTTTCTTGTCAGATTCACTAGGCTATTCAAGCCCAGAATGCTTCACTGAAAGAAGAGCTAGCACAAGAAAAGGCTGTAGTGACAGCCCTAAGGTAGGAAAAGGCCACACTACAGAAAAAGTATTAGGAAAACATGCAACAAGTCACACAGTTCCAGCAGAAGCTGTTGAATGAACAAAATAATGTTGCTGCCATATAGGCCCAACTTCAAGCTGAGCAACAAACAACAAAATAGCTGAAACTTGAGTTGGCTAATAGGCCAAAGAATGCAGGAGTTCTGAAATTGGTCAAGGAGCTATATGTATCAGTGTGGAAAAGAATCTCCGAGGAGATTACCTAGCTCAGACCCTCTCTAACTTTCATGCTAAATGCGCAACAATTGTGTGAAAAGGTGGAGACTTCAGTTCAAGCCACCTTGTCCACTGTTTCCTTGAGAGTTTCAGATTCTCAACTGCTGCTGAAGAAGCTGTATGACACAACTGATGAAACATTATTAGCAGTAGGGATCAGTGACAGAATGATTGCTATAAAAAGGGTGAACGAAGTTCTCAGTTGCAACTCCACTGTAATCAGTTGCAAAGAGCTCCTATATGTGGTCAACAAGGGAGTAAAAGACATGAAGAAGCATATTGAAGATCCGGTGCATTTGGGACTTCCCTCTCCTTTTCCTGATAGCAAAATTGTGCTAATGATTGATGAAATCAAGCCTTTGTTGTTAGCCAGACAAAATGATCAGTCAGTTTTCCAGGGTTTAACAGATGCTTCATCAGTGCAAGAAGTGGAAGCTGTCTTGATCCCCATGGCCCAGCTTGATTTCCAATTGAGGGCTACAGTTCATGTTTTGCAGAGTTTTTCACACAAAGACATTATCAACCTTGATTTAGCCTTCCAAGATCTACAAAATAAGCAGGGTCTATCTGATACTAAATGGTCTATTTATCAGATGGCCTTACAGAATCTGTGATTTTTTTGCTGTATTTTATATGCATATTCTTTGGATTCTTTTTGAGCAGGCTCAAAAGTCCTTGAGGTCGCCAAGAACTGTAGAGTAAAGTACTCTACATTTTGTTTTGAGTTTTAGTTGTGCGAGTTCTAGTTTTGTCCGTGTTTCAGTTTTGGCCAAGAAGATTGACAGCAAGGGTTTCATTTTGCCTGAGTTTTGCCTAAGTCTTAGAGTCGTGCGGAACATGCCATGTGTCATCAGCTGAGACACATTTTGAGAAGTCTTAGACTATTGCGGGAGGAGCCAAGTGTCTTTTTGTATTAAGGCAGATATTGCCATATGTCATCTTCTGCATTGAAGTTTCAAGCCACTTTTAATGTTTCTAAGAGAGTCTGGCAGGTCCCTGTTTCTAAGTTTCTCCCTGCACAGAAGGCACCAAGTGGCATTTGCGAAAGGTTTCAATATGTTTCATTTAAGTTTCACGGAAAGTGCCATGTGTCTCTTATAATGTAAGCGGAGTGTGACAAGTGTCGACATCTGTAGTTTCTTCCTTTTGTTTCATTGTTGAGTAAAGACTGTGGTGGGCCCCGGTGAGTTGCTAAAGTAAGCGGAGCGTGCCAAGTGTCATCGTCCGCGTGAATATAAATGAATCCCAAATGTTTCTATAGTGTTTCTAAAGCTAGGTGGAGTCTGGCATGTGTCATCTTTCGCAGGACTCTCAAAAGGTATCTAAAGCTTCTCTAAGTTGAGCAAAATTTGCCATGTATCACTTGGTAATTACAGCAGAAGGTGCCACTTGTCCCTATTTCCTTTTGAAGCTGCTCGGGCAAGAAGTGTTGTGGGTCCCATTTTCCATAAGTGATAGAGTTTCAAGGCAGCAGACTGTGACAGATGTCAAAGGCAGAACTCTCCTGACTATGAGGCACAGTAAAGTATAGTTGAGCAGAAGCTACCACGTATATGTTTCAATTGCAGCGGAGGTTGCCACGTGCTAAGTTCTTATTTTTTCAGAAAGATGAAGGAGTTTCAAGTAAAGAGTGTGGGCTATGTTATTTGTCTTAGGGTTTATAGTCGCAAAGACAACCAAAAACTGCCAGGTGTCCCTACCTAATTCAAAGGAAGGAGTGTTACATGTATCTATTTCAGCCAATGGACTTATAGGGAAGGCAACTATTTCAGATCCAAAAGAGATCCTCTGTTAGACACTCTAGTTAACTCTAGTTCGGTTAGACCGTTGAGATCCGGTTGTTACGGACAATCTAGGAGGGTTCTATTCTATAAATATGTAACCCCTGTAATGGTTTTAAGTAGTAGATTCAGATTAGTTAAGTTTTCCTTTTTAGAATTGTTTTCATCAGAGATTTTAAAGAGAAGTTTGAAGACTTTTGTTGTGGCTAGTAATATCATTCGCCTTTGTTATGTTTTCTTGATTCAAAAAGCTTGTGTAGCTGTGCATGTTTTTGTGCCTTTTATGTGACTGAAAATTAATAAGAAGACCGAGTTCTGTGCCTTTGCTGATATTTTCTATGTCATTGTAAAATAGTCTAGTTGTGAGCCTTTGATTCTATTTGTTTTATCTTTTACATTGATCATGCATTGTTTGCTCTTTAATGTAACTGAATCCTAAAGATAGCTTCACTGTGCTTAGTATTAAGGAACGAATCATATTCAGGCGCATTGCCATAGTTAAATTTTATTTCATTGCATTTGTGATTTTGTTTAATTTTTATCCCTTTTTCCCAAAATACATTTGAGATAAAGACGAGCCAGCTTCTTTAAAATCTGGAGGTCGTTTTAGGTCGCAAGTCCCACATTCTCGAAACTTCCCATGTTGGTGTTAGAAACAACGCAATTTTAAGCATCAACATCGTGCACAAACAATAGCAAGGGAAAAAACAATGGAGAAAAAGCACAACCACCCGACCATGTTGAACCCTAAGGTCCACCCCTATGCTAGGAGATAACATAAGGTCCCACTTGAGCAAATAGTCAGAAAGATAGTAGACTAATAGGTGCAAGGACTACACATGACTCCAATACAACACAGGTTAATATGAAGATCACAAGCAACTCAAACATCACTTCCAGAGACATTCACACAATGAATGGGGAGAACACAACTAGGGAATACTAGACTATAGTAGAGATGAGTGTCATCGCATGGTCCTGACATGGGTTACCCTGATAGTCTCTCACTCGATGCTGGCCCCATAGGGTGACACATGCGGAACCAACATTCTTTTCATGAGGACAAGAAAGTTGATCTTGCCAACCAGGCCATCTCATCCCATCCTTAGCCTAAACAAGTAGTACAGGCATGGGTGAGGCATACAATTATCTTAATTAGTGTGAAAACTACCCAACCCTCTAAATTTATTATTAAATTATCACTGGATTAACAACTTCTAATGGGTTACCATGACAAGCCACTCCCCCTTCTCTCCATCTAGATTCTCAAATCCCATAACATAAACCAAGCATGAACTATCACATTTCTCATCGTGATGCATTTACAACACAAAATATACATCGTTTCACTTCACACAGAGAAAGGCATTACCCATCTTGCATAGTCATCATAGCCACATGAATAGGTACACTGAGCAAGGCATTATCCATCTTGCACATATATCATACCAACATGAATAGGAGGAAACATTCTAGGATTATATTTCACTCAACTCACATGATGCACACATAGCCAACCCCCACACAATCACACCCTCCTAGGCCTCTAGAATCAACTTCCCCAAATGACACAGACACTTGACATCACTAAAACACAATAGTCTTGCATCACATTCACTCTCAAGTGCACATCATAAACTAAGATCCTTCATCAATATTTTAATTGCAATACCACAAATGCAACATATGATATGATGCACTAGTAATGGGTCTTAAAGAATGTAACATTAATCCAATCATGATCAATCATCTAGCAATTATAAAGTGAATCTATCTCATCAATACAGAACTATAACTTTCTAACCACCGGTAGCAGTTACTAATATGATCATAAGATATAAGTGTCCACGAGTCGCAATATTTTAACCAATAGATCTGAAGACTTATTTTAGTTTAATCTAATTAAAATGACTGCGAACAACATGCAAATAACCCTAAGGCATACATATTATAACACAACAATTTATAAAATGCAATCCTTAGCACAATGAGGGACTATCACCACAATTAAAATCATACAATAGATTAATAATAACCATAACACATGAATGATATAACCAATGGCTGCAAAATTCACCATTATTAAACTAAACCACTATTTACACTAATGTAGATTTCATTAATAATCTAGACAATTTTTTAAATACTATTCAAATATAACTGTATAAGCAAAAATAAATGCCTATAATATTAGAATGCTATTAGTATGTGTCTAAACAAAGAGAGACTTACTCACAAGAGCCTAAAAGTTGTAAATAAGGAAAAGGATCAAGTGTAATATTCTCCAAATCCTATGGACTAAACAACATAGCTAATTCCTATCAAATCCATGAATAAATTAATCCATCCCCTTGACATACATAAACTTAAATTTGAAGGATGGACATTAAAATACTCGATAGTGATTTTATATCTAACCCCTAATATTATATATATGAGTAGTATTCTGTTATTGCCTCGATATGAAATTTATTAAAATAAACAATACAGATAAAATTGTTTGACCAATTTTCCTATTAGAATAAGTCCAACTAGAAACGTTTAGATAACTACATACATATGTAGACATATTTAAATAAATCTATACTTACATATATATTTATTTATATACATATACATTTAAATATTTACAATACTCTAATTACCGAAATATAATTACATACCTACAGAAGGCATTCTTGCTTATTCTTATACCCTTAAATTATAACAATTAATAAAAGAATATATTATATTTATTACCTTCATTTTACAAAGGCAAACATAATATTATAATACCTAATGTTCAATTTCAAAACTTAATTAAATTCCTATATGAAGTATATGAAAATAAGCAGAAACTATATTAATTCAAATTACGGGAATAAGGGAGTTTCATTATAGAAGTAAGGTGACATAGGAGGCACAATAAATGTGATTACCCTACTATAAAGTAAGTTTATTTCTCAATGTAAAAACATTATTTATTCATAAAACAACACATATACCTTAAATACAATACAATGTATTTCATGATTTTTACATCAATATTTAAAACCCTAAACATATTCTATTTATACCATATATGCAACCAAATCTATTTAATGGTTAATCATTGCCTAAAACAAGACAAGAAAAGATTAATTTTCTAAATACCCTTACTTTATAAAACATTACAATTAATAAATTAGTTTCTAAAATCCCTAAAATCATTGCAGAATACGTACAAAGGATTTTACAGGCTGCTCTCCTAATTTTGAAATAATGAAGCACTCTGGAACACACTCTATCATTGTAAGCTGCTGCACATACTTCAATCACATGTATAACCCTTATTACATTATGCCTACAAATGATCATTATGTGAGCTTGGTTGACTATCTTGCTGGTGATGGCCATTTGAGGACACCCTAAACTTTGCCATTAAGATGCTAGTTAAACTTGCGGTGGATCTATGGTTGTGTTTTCTTGGTGCCTGTGGATTACAACAAAATTTGTTTGTTGAAAAGGGCTTTATAACCCTTCAACCCATATGCAACTGGCAGGTGTAAGCCCAACCTTAAAACCTTCTCCATCATCCTCTCATTATATGACAAAATGGGAGCTTTGTGACAGGTAATGGACATTCAATGGAATAGAAATATATGTTAGATGTTGTAGTTGCAACTGACCTGTTAAATCTATATGCAAAATGAGGAAGCATGCATAAGGCACATGGTCTCATGGAATACAAGGATTGTAGGATATGTACAAAATACATTTGCAAAGATGCTCTCAGAATTTGTGAATTAATGAAGCACACCAGAACGCATCCTAACATTGTAAGATTTGATTGTTTCTAGGCGCATGCAGCCATGCAAGTTTAATGTATGAGAACTGCACATACTTCATTCACATATATAACCCTTACTACATTACGCCTACAGTTAATCATTATAAGTGCCAGCTAAAACCTATGATGGTTGAATGGATGTGTTTCCCTTGGTGCCAATAGATCACCTATGAGAAAAGACTAAATTTTGTTTGTTGAAAAGACTTTAGAAACTTTCAAACAAATGAAAAATTGGGAGAATCGTCTCTGGCGAATATGTAGGAAAAAATTAGATGCATAGAAAAGGTATACGAACTGTTTGACAGATGCCTCATGAGACATCATCTCATGGATTTCAATGATTGCAGGATCTACACAGAATGAATTCGTTGAGGAGCAGCAATCTCTTACAAGAAAATGAAATTGCAAAAATTGTAGGATGCGCACACTCTGGATTTGTTAAAAAGGCCTTGGAAACTCTAAAGGAAATGCAATTGGTAGGTGTAAAGCCAGATCTGCAACCTTTACTAGCATCCTTTCTAGCCAAAGTTTGATCATTGCAAATGGTCCTCTAAAGCATATGAAGTACTGAACTTGTGCTCTCCATGAATGTATAAGATCTTTTGTGGTTACCACAACCACCTTATGGCCAACCTTTCTTCTCTGTGTTTTCGTGCACTATTATTTTTCATTCCTTCGGCACCATCCATTTGATTAAACATGGTTGACCCATTAAAATTGGATTGTATCATAAACTTACAACTTCTGGTCTCATTAGAGAAGATGGAGAAGAAGAAAGAGTTGCAATGTTACAATGCTTCAAACTAGCAATATTAAACAAGAGCTCCTAGGCAACCAAGTGCCTGAGCACAATGAGAAGCCCATACAAAGTTTGATTTATGGGATCAGTTCAGGCCTAAATCTAATGATAAATCTTCTGTTATACAACACATAAATAGAGTTTGGTCCAAATTCAACAAATAGTACTACAACTGCACCTTATGACTGGTATCTGGTAGCTCGTACTCATCATGCTTCCTAACCCCCAAAACCATCCCCTCAAAATCACAAATAGTTAAATCAATAACAACCACAATGATTGCATGTAGAATAAACAAGAAATCAAAGAGTGCTAAGGCATGCAACTTGTAAGCCTATAGTGCACACTTCATTGAGCCATTCCACCCCATCGGGAACATCCAAAAGTCATTGACAACTCTCTGGTATGAAACATCTCACATACACTAAGAAACCAAACTGGAAAAACCCTAAGCCACTAGCCCTTTATTGCAGATGTAAGCGCATACCCTTACCCCAATGCTATCCATTGGAGGCCAAAGCCTAAGGGGATATTTAGCAATAATGGAGGGCATCCATCTCATAGAATGCAACGATACAGACATGCATAATTTGGATCTGATAAAAATGACATCTAAAACTCTCAGGCAAATACAATCAGCAGGCAAAGAAATAAACCAAATTCCAACATTTGTATCAAAAGAAAACAGAGTTAGAATTTAGAAAATAATGGAACCTAGATCCGAATGCTTGGCTGGGCTGAAGATTCGATGCTGAGATCAATTTATATAGCTGCAAAACCAATCTCCCAATTTCCAAATGATTCTCCCTGTCCCCACAATCCTGCCATCCCCTCTTTTAGAGAGAGCAATCCCCTAATTTCTTCTAGATGGTTCCTCTTCACAACCCAAATTCTCATGCCCTAAAAATTGTTAATTATAGTAAAAACCCTTTTTTTTTCTTTCTCACATTTTGTTATTTACTAATTTATAAAATTTCAATAAAATTTTTATTTTTATTTATTTTAATATTTATCATATATTTGTTTTATGACAACTCATAATTATTTAAAAATTTATTTCTATAATTATTTAACAAAACATTTAATTGTTTATGTATTTATTTTCATATTATTCCAATTATTTTTATTTATATTTAATAAACAACTTCATAATTCCACCTTTTATAACATTTGTTTATCTCTTTATTATTATTTATTTAACATTAGCTTGCATTTAGATTTTATTTAATGTAGCAATAAATCAGAGCATAAATCAAACATTTCTAATTTAAATAACCCAAATACTAAACAATACCTGACCACTATGCATGATCGCAAGGCATGACCACAATGACAGTGACTGACTATCATGCCCATACTGACTAGATACAAAACCAGATACTCATCCTTTTCGAGGATGATGGCTAACTAGGGGACCATATGTTATCTTCATTCAATGATTTCCATTAGGTTTAAGGCATGCTCAGACCTGTCAATTCAGGTGGAGTCGATGCTTGATACTTGCAACCTACAACACACAACACGGTCTATGCACAAGTATAATAAATATAAAATGGTCATTGAGTGAAAGAGAATCATGTCACTAGATGCTCATGAATGAGTGGTATGACATTGTCTCTTTTCACACCACACAATAATCAGATCATCCTATAATACATAATCAGTCACATAAAAATCAATTCTAACATATGACAATCATAGTAAGATCAACATCATAATCACCTGAATGTAAAACAATGTTAGAGCATATGAATTATCAGTGTTGCAATAAGGATTATAAATAAAACATACTAATTGTCATATGAAACCACACATGAGGATAATCAGGAATGTCACCAACATGAATGTAGCATCTACCAACATCATATAATGTACAACATCAATTGTCTAACATACCCTAAACATTCCTATTATTTTACCTTCATCTTCATGATCCTTAGCTAGACCATCTGCACATCCAAGGTGAGAATGGAGGGGCACTACAGTATGATTGAAGCTAACCTCTATGAAGACTTTTGTATGTTTGTTTAGGTCTGTATTACAAACTGTACACATTTTCAAGCCAACAAGATGTAGTATTTATGTACACAGTTTATGTTTTGCTTGCCGACCTGATTATGAGATAAATCTTGTAGTGAATATATATATATATATATATATATATATATATATATATATATATATTTGATGGAATTTGATGTTGGGTGTGCACTTGTATGGTGTGTTGTGTGAATTTAAAGTGTGAAGGATTATGAGTAGAGTGCAGAGCAGAAAGAGTTGAATAAGGAAAAAAAATAGAGTACATGTAGTAAAGTTGAGAAGTAGGGCAGAACAAATGAAGACCTTTGAATCCGTATACTGGACCTTCAATGTAACTATGATTTAGCATGTGGTAGATGCATTTACAGTAGTTCATCTTTTGGTAGTGAGCCAATCCTTCTTCTTCTTTCTTCTTTTCTCTTAGCAGTGACCCTTTGTGTAGTGAGCACTTTTTCATAGGATAGTGAGCCCTAAGTATTCGTTCGAACCCTACTAAAAAAATCTTAAAAAACCAATTCAGGGGGTCCGATCGAACCCTGTCCATTAAAAATCAATCTAGGGGGGTTCAATCGAACCCTTGTCGATCGAACCTCCCAATGACTTGAGGTGACATTGGGTTCATTCAAATGGGGTGGTTCGAACGAACCCATTTTTGGGTTCGGTTGAACACCCCCCATTCAATCGAACCTGGTCATTTCTTTTTGAGGCCAAGCAATTTTCCTTCTTCAATGCAATTATAACCCAGTTATGTGGGTTCAACCCATTCAAACTATCAAGTGTCTAAGACAAATTGAATCAAAACTCTGAGCAACTCATAGATTTCCAAATTAATTCAAGCTAAATCAATCCCAGGTGAAGGGAACCCTAATCTGAATAAAGAGGTATTTTTTGTTTAAAATCCTATCGCAAACTTGTTTGATCATTCATGGAAATGGCAACACCACAAGCAGTGAATATCACTGAGCGAGCCCGACCGAAATTCAAGAAACATCCAGTCAAATCAATTAAAGTTGGTCAAATGGGTGCATTTTTAGATATTCCACATGGAGTTATGCATGCAGAGGATGTTAGGGCTTACATTCATGTTGCCCTAGAAGAGCACGGTGATAGTAGATTCTCAGATGTATATCTGAAACATCTAAGTGGTGATCATTTTGATCTGAAAGAAGAATACAAAGCTTTGGAGGAGAAGAAATTCATCCAATATATAAACTTCCTGACATTTGCGGAAGACGAATGGGTCCAATACGTCTTGAGCAAAATCTATGATGAATTCATGTGGTTGGGACAGCCATTCAAAATCACCAAGGATGAAATTAGGGCTGTGACTGGACTATGCTCTATCGGTAGTGTTCCCCTGTTAAAAGCTATGAAGAATGATACAGTAATGGTGGCCACCAGAGAAAAATTTGACAAAAGGGCTTTAACAATTAGTGATATTAAAGACCATGCTATAAGATTTGCATCCATGGTGTTAGGATACAAAGTCTATTTCACCAATCAGGAGAACTCTATCTTTGGCACAGCCATATACACTACTTATCAGATGATCAAGTAAAATATAGACTATGATATTGTTGGCCTCATTTTCAAACTCATCTTTACCTCTGATGAAGTGAGCTCTATTATCATCAGCTTTTACCAAAACTTATTAAAGTCTCATAAATCTCTGAAACAAGTAATGTAATCAACAATTGACAATCTTATTGAGTTTTGAAACTACTTCACAAAGCCGATGACCAAAAAGAAAAATAGAGAGTAGTTTCTATAGTAGTTATTATAACTACCTAAGAAGCTAAATTCTCATGCAACGAATTCATTGAAAATCAAAATGCATTGGTTATTCCAATAAGTTTCAAAAACTGCTCAAAATTCTGATAAAGAGTGGGAGGAGGTGGAAGGCTTTTCCTGCGTCTTCCCTTTAGTTTGGGTGCGGCCACGAGCAGGAGGGCTCTTTCAGTGGGGTTGATGGCATTGTCAGCCTGGGACGAGGGGATTTATCCTTGACATCTCAGCTGGGTGACTTCATCAATAACAAGTTCTCTTATTGCTTATCGGTCATGGATCGGATTTCAGTCACCACCCATTTATTCTTGGGGGACGCTCCAGCCAGCCATGTGAGTGGGAAGCTTAGCACCACCCCTTTCGTAGTTGGACAATCTTCAACTTTCTACTATCTCAGCTTGGAAGGAATCGGTGTTGTGGGCAAAGCAATTAATTATCCGCCCTCTACTTTCTCTAATGGTGGAGGTTTCATAATTGATTCAGGAACCAGTCTCACTTATCTGCCTCAGCTTGCCTACGATGCCTTTGTGGATGCCCTCACTTCTCATATCAATGCTATGCCTGTGGATGCCACTTTTTCTGGTGGAACCAGTCTTTGCTACGACCAAATCTTTCCAATGGAAGACATTCCTAGTATTGCCTTCCATTTTGTAGGAGATGCAACATTAAACGTGCCTGCACAGAATTCCTTTATGTTGCTCCAAGATAATCAAGAACGTCAGTTGCTTTGTTTGGCGTTTATGAATGCAGGGCCCTTGGTTCCTCCTAACTCTTTCATACATAGTTATTTTAAGTGCCAAAGCTGGGTAGTTACTCTAAGTGACTATCTTTACAAAAGAAAGTTAGTTATTCAAAGTTAGCACATTTATGAATTTAGTTACTCCAAGTAGTTACAAAAAGTGGTTGAGGTAGTTACCCTAGGTGGTTACTATCCTCACCTATAAATATACCATTGTGATTCAATCAAAGGGGAGTTCCACTTTTTCACATGACAGTGTATGAAAGACTCAAATAGTGTTATTCAAGTTTGAAAGCAATAAAGAAATGTTTTGAATGTGTGTTCAACTTGATTTCATGTGTTGTTATTGGTATTCGTATGTTTCATCAATAATGATCATGTGCTTTCCTTTCAAAGTTGCATTGTGAGAAAGATATTTCACATCAAGTTTTGGTATCTCTACTTGGATGCATGGAACCATAAGTTTAATTCTTATTTAATCATTAGTGTTTGTTATTTCTTTGTTTTTTTTGTTCTTATAATTCCAACAAATCCAAATACCCCTATCAGACGAGGGAGCTACCCCTCTTAAACGCAGAGAGCAATCGACATAGACCTGCGATTGTTCAACTGTTGTGAGCAAGTTGTTGCTAATCCAAGGGCGAACAGAGTTACTCAAGAAGATTATTTTAAAGCAACAAATCTATTTACCAACATATTTTGGTGACTCTGCTTGGGAAATGAGTTGAAGCATTGGTGCCTTTTTATTCCTCAAGAATATACAAGTATCTCCCCAGAAAAGAAGATTGGTGACTCTATCTGAAAGAAGAATCCTAGAAGATGGTTTGGTATCGAAGAACCCAGATACATAACATGCAACTTCCTGAATCAGACAGTGATAGTGATGATGAAGATTATCCTTCTCCTACGTCCTCTACTCAACAAAATCAAGTTCTTGATGACCCTAAGCAAGTAGAGTTTTTGAAGAATTTCTATGGTGGCATGCAACTTGATACTAATCAGGTTCATCCTTCTTTGCTTCAAACATTGCAGAAGATTGAAGCAAAAGATGGGAAAGAGACTCATTTTCTTGCTCGTGATAAAAACTCCCTATCAGAAGAGATTCATGCACCAGAAGATACAAGAAATTATGTTGAAATACATCATTTGCGTGATGAGGACAGCAATGAAGAGGCAAAGATTTTTCCTACAAATGAACCTGTATTAAAGGAAGTGTCCAAAAGAGGCTCATCGGAACATGCATGTCCACTTAAGGAAGACCAAGAAGAAGAAGTGATGAAGATAGAAGAAGAAGATTGTATGGAAACATGCAATGATGAAGAAGAAATCTATCCAAACAATGACATGTTCTCAATTTCTTTGAAGAATGTCACTCCTCTTGTGACAACTTGCTCCGGTTCGACAACTATATCTTTCGTGGAAGGTTCCCATGACATGGTTAATGTTCAAGGGAATGCAGAAGAAATTTTGGACCAAAGGGTAAACAAAGAAGATGAAGAAGAGTTGCAAAGTGTTCTCTTGACATGCATGCAATCTGACCAAGAGGAGAATGATCATGAAATAGTACCACAAGATCTCTTTCATGAAGTTTCCATCACAAACTAGTGTCTCAACACTCCTGAAGATGATTTTCTTTGTGAAGAAGATGTCATCCTCTCTCCTTCATCACCTGTTAAAGAAGAAGTCTTCCATAAACCAGAAAACAAGGATCTTAAAGGAGAAGTAAATAATTTCAAGAATTCCATGCAACCCAAGCTTCAAGAAAATGATGAAGAAGAAAAGAATAAAGATGAATCTCATATAGTTTTTGTCCCAAACTGGTGTCTTAATACTTCTAATGATGACTTTCTATATGGACAAGATATTCCTACATCACCAATGGCTGAGGCGGAAAGATCTGTTGATGAAATTAGAGATATAACGTCTATTAGACAACTTTGTACTATTATCACCAATGCAGAGGCAACCATAACTGAACCCTTGCAAATATCTTCCTTAGCTTCAGAAATGGAGACCTTTACTTTTGAAGATATTGATAGAGTTTTAATTAGTGGTACAGTTAATACAAAAGACAAAGATCAACTTCAAAATGAAGATGAATCATCAAGCATTTACTCTTTATCATACATGCAATTGGAGTATGAAGTTTTCAGATTTCATGAAAAGTTCCATGGAGACGAACCACCGATTCTAGAGAATATTTAGTAGGTTAAAATTGAAAGCTATGTAGATACATTAACAAATGTCCATGCCATGTTGAAAGCTCAATCTTTGTCTTATGGAGCATTTAATGTTCATAGCAATCCTCTTTTCAAATCTTTAGATCAAGAAGACACCCCTATTTCAGAGGATAGTTGTGGGACTTGTGCCAACAATGAAGCAAGGAATGAGGTAATGGATGATCCAATGGAGGAATTCAATAAAGTTAACTCTCATGATGTTTATGTCCCAAGTTGGTGTTCAAAAAGTTTAGACAATGAATCCCTCTATAGCCAAGGTGTCTACTTCAATCCTTTATTTGTGAATGAGTGCATTTCCACAGATGATTCTCAAGTTGATATTCAAAAGCATGATTCAATTGGTGTGTCTACGGATTTCTTCACATCACAAATTGTATGAAGGTTGTACAATTCGTGGGATAATTTGTTGCAAACCAGATTATCATAAAGATCTTCAGATAGAGGATATTGGTGTGCTCGGCATGATGCTGGAAGATATGTCTGAAGTTACACAGAGTAACACCGGTTCAATTTGGAAAGATTCAGATGCTTATAATGAGAAATGGTTGTTTGGCATACAATTCAAGGAGTCCTCATATTTCTCACATTTCATTTTTCTCACCATCCTGAAATGTCTACTAAGTCACCAGGTGCCTCACCCATGCACATCTCTTTTTCATACAGGTGCCTATTTTTCTCAGCCCGTTAATGGTTTCACATGATCATCTTGAAGCAGTCTAAGGTAGGAATCACCTACCATGTACATAGGTTAATTAGGAGTTTTTGTTGTGTCTATCTTGTTTCAGTTTCTGTTAGTTTTTATTGTTTGCCTTATCTCTGGTGTCCTTTTTCATTTGTCCTTTTGTCTCTTTGGGTATCCTTGTTCTACTAAACATCATGTTATATCTTGACTCTATTTGCCCAATGGATTTAAGGCACTGTTCATTCCTCAGAGATTCTAGGTTCATCCTACGTCCGTAAGGTCCTTGCCTCCAGTCAGAGCTAGTTGTTGGCCTCATTTTCAAACTCATCTTTACCTCTAATGAAGTGAGCTCTATTATCATTGGCTTTTACCAAAACTTATTAAAGTCTCATAAATCTTCGAAACAAGTAATGTAATCAGCAATCGATAATCTTATTGAGTTTTGAAACTACTTCACAAAGCCGATGACCAAAAAGAAAAATAGAGAGTAGTTTCTATAGTAGTTATTATAACTACCTAAGAAGTTAAATTCTCATGCAACAAATTCATTGAAAATCAAAATGCATTGGTTATTCCAATAAGTTTCAAAAACTGCTCAAAATTCTGATAAAGAGTGGGAGGAGGTGGAAGGCTTTTCCTGCGTCTTCCCTTTAGTTTGGGTGCGGCCACGAGTAGGAGGGCTCTTTCAGTGGGGTTGACAGCATTGTCGGCCTGGGACAAGGGGATTTATCCTTGACATCTCAGCTGGGCGACTTCATCAATAACAAGTTCTCTTATTGCTTACTGGTCATGGATCAGATTTCAGTCACCACCCATTTATTCTTGGGGGACGCTCCAGCCAGCCATGTGAGTGGGAAGCTTAGCACCACCCCTTTCGTAGTTGGACAATCTTCAACTTTCTACTATCTCAGCTTGGAAGGAATCGGTGTTGTGGGCAAAGCAATTAATTATCCGCCCTCTACTTTCTCTAATGGTGGAGGTTTCATAATCGATTCAGGAACCAGTCTCACTTATCTACCTCAGCCTACCTATGACACCTTTGTGGATGCCCTCACTTCTCGTATCAATGCTACGCCTGTGGATGCCACTTTTTCTGGTGGAACCGATCTTTGCTACGACCAAATCATTCCAATGAAAGACATTCCCAGTATTGCCTTCCATTTTGCAGGAGATGCAACATTAAACGTGCCTGCACAAAATTCCTTTATGTTGCTCCAAGATAATCAAGAACGTCAGTTGCTTTGCTTAGCATTTATGAATGCAGGGCCCTTGGTTCCTCCTAACTCTTTCATACATAGTTATTTTAAGTGCCAAAGCTGGGTAGTTACTCTAAGTGACTATCTTTACAAAAGAAAGTTAGTTATTCAAAGTTAGTGCACTTATGAATTTAGTTACTCCAAGTAGTTACAAAAAATGGTTGAGGTAGTTACCCTAGGTGGTTACTATCCTCACCTATAAATATACCATTGTGATTCAATCAAAGGGGAGTTCCACTTTTTCACATGACAGTGTATGAAAGACTCGAATAGTGTTATTCAAGTTTGAAAGCAATAAAGAAATGTTTTGAATGTGTGTTCAACTTGATTTCATGTGTTGTTATTGGTATTCTTATGTTTCATCAATAATGATCATGTGCTTTCCTTTCAAAGTTGCATTGTGAGAAAGATATTTCACATCAAGTTTTGGTATGTCTACTTGGATGCATGGAACTTAAAGTCATAAGTTTAATTCTTATTTAATCATTAGTGTTTGTTATTTCTTTGTTTTTTTGTTCTTATAATTCCAGAAAATCCAAATACCCCTATCAGACAAGGGAGCTGCCCCTCTTAAATGCAGAGAGCAATCGACATAGACCTGCGATTGTTCAATTGTTGTGAGCAGGTTGTTGCTAATCCAAGGGCGAACAGAGTTACTCAAGAAGATTATTTTAAAGCAACAAATCTGTTTACCAATAGATATCTGTGAATTGCTCTGACAGAAAGTGATCGAGAATCTGAAAAAGGCAAAAGAAAACAAATATCCCTTCAAATTTGGTACGTTGATCATCTGTTTGTTTTTCTACTTCATGCATGAATTACCAAAGATGAAAAACTTGTTATGGTTAAATAGTCAGCTAGTTACTGTACAAATTAGGGATCATCTAAATAGCATTGGAAACTATGATGAACAAAATATAGCCCTATGGGGTTATCTCAAGAACTTTCAGAGAATGATGCAATGAAGAGAAAGAATTCCAAAAGCAATTGTGGAAAAATACAAGGATGACATATGCTTTATTGTGACAAAGGATCGATGTTTGATGGATGTCGTTAAGCCTAGAACAGTATGGGTTATGCCAATGGGCTATGAGGTAGATGGAGGAATATTGGAAAATTATGCCCAACATATGTTAAGCAAACCTAGAGATCCCAATGAGGAAATATTTGGGACTTATGAGGAAATGACTGTAAAAATACATGTTGAAATGAGAAAACCTAAAATTTCAAGAAAGGCTAGGAAAATGGTAGAGGATTATGCCATGAAAAAAGGCTTCACAAAAGAACAAGTGAAACAAGCAAGGGAAAAAGCACAAGCTGAAAAAGCAACAGAAGAAAATGAACCAGTCAAGGCTCCAGAAGAGCCTAAGAAGAAACCAGAAAGGCCTGAAGCATCAAAAAGAATGACAAGAAGTTTAATAGATACATTCTCTAGTCCCACATAATCTGTAAGTCTAGAGGCACCTAGGCAGAAAAGGGTGAAAACCAAAACAAAAAGGATACATGAAAGTAAAAGTGTTGATGAAGAAGAAACAAAGTCAAATGAAGAAGTAAAGAAGATGAAAATTAAGGCTACAAAAGCTTCAGGGATTAGCAAAAAGAAACCCTCTGGCAAGGGTAGACCAAAGAAAAAGTTAAGACAAGAAGAGTATCATATAGAAGAAGCAACTATAAGCCTTGAAGATGTTCTTAAGGTTATACCAGTTGATGGTAATCTAAGACCCATTGCACAATTGTATGATGAATATAATGATTCAGATAAGAGGATCATTAAGAATGCTATTGTACAATACCTAATCATCTACAACAAGGCCCTACTTGAGATAATAATTGATCTTCCAGAAAGTTTGAGTAATATACTGTCTACCAGAAAGGAAGTTGATGTGGCTAAGGACATTGAACTCAGAGAACATACATTGATAAAGTTATGTTTGGAGATCACTCCTGAAGAAGAGGCCAAGATCTCCAAAGTACTCAACAAGGAGTTAAGATCAAAGAAATGAGTGAGCACACTAATGGGAGGTGATGTTGATAAAGTGGTCAAGGAAGCTAAGGAGATCACTTTGAAAACATTGAAGAAATTTCATCTTCCCACCATCTATGACAATGAATAAACAAATTTTGAAGAAGATACATCTATTCCAGAAGTGAATCTGGAACAAGGAATAGATAAAGATGACAAGATGTCAAAGGAAAAGGAAGTCCCTACCACTTATATTGAGACAAGTCTTCTTCCGAAACAACAAACTAACAAGGAGAAAATTGAGAAGCAAAGCAAATCTGGTGAACAAGAAGATGAACAAGCTAAGGAAATCCCTGTACTGGAACAAAAAGATGGTGCAAATGAAGCTATGGATTTAGATGCTCTAGAGCTAAACCAAGAAGAAGTCTCTGATATAGCAAGAGACACTGTAGAATCTATCAAAGAATTCCTGGAAAAAGAAAAACAAGCCCTAGATGAGTTAGAATTTCCACAAGGACCAATAAACCTGGAATCAATGTCCCATGTATAGAAATTTAAATTTACATCAATTGTGTAAGCAAAGGCATAGGAAGAAACTTTAAAGTCACACATACATGATACTGAACTGATTGGTGAGGCATCCAACATTTTGGAAAAGCTAATGCCATCATATTAAAAGGATATTTCAATGTCTTCAACAAATCAATTGAAGGGACTCAAACTCTATGAGTATGCATTTTGAATCTTTTGAAAAGTCTGTAGAAACAAAAGTTAAGAAAGAGTTTGATGAGAAAAGATTAGCTAAGTTGAAGTCTATGTTAGCAAATGATAAATCTCTACTAGAAAATAAAATGAAAGACATACAAAGTGCTATCAAAGAAGCAAGTGACTTGTACAAATTTTGTTTACCTTGGCTAGAAGCCACAAAAGAGTTAAAAGAAAAGATAAAGGATTAGAAGTTGTAGCTGATAAATATTTCCAAAACATTTGATCTAGCAGCTGAATCAGTAAGCAGCAAAGAAATACAAGTAATTAATATTCATGAAGAGTTAAGTAATCTTATGAATAAGAGGGATCAGATGAAAAATAAAATGTGTCAATTGAGAGGACTAATTATTCCTAAGCTAGATTCAATGATCAGTATTATAGCAGAACCATAGGCAGCTTCACAAATTGACACAAATTCTAATGTGTATAAGGTAGAAGAATTAGTCTTTTAAATAAATGGTCACATCCAAACTTTGGAAAGAGCCAAGAATCGATGGGATGAAGAGATTACACAATTAAAGAATGTATATAAAGATATCCTCTCACCTACAACAAATTAAGATGAAGATTGTATGTGTACATTGCGGTAGAATATGAAATTTTTTGCAGTTTTGGTCCAATTTTGACTCTTGTACATACACCTTTGCCATTGATGTCAAAGGGGGAGAAGAAGACCAGTGAAAAATGGGCAAACATCTTAGGGGGAGAAGAAATATAGAGTAAGGGGGAGAAGATGTACATTTTTCACTAAGTGTTGCCATCAAGACCAAAGGTGGAGATTATTGGAAAGAGACATTGTTCTGATGATTGATTGTTGTCATTGATGGCAACAAAGGAAAGAGACTCCACCGATATGACAAAGAGACTTTACTCCGGAAGAAAAAATGACTAAGTAACAATGTTTGGGATGGTATGCCTCTGCAGTAAAAGATCAGTATGTGTGGATCAGGTATGATGTTCATAACTATTTAGTGATGATTTGTTCCAATGCTCAAGTCTTGACTTCCTCCAGAAGTCACATGATAGAATACCTAAGTCTGGGTGAATAGAGCTAAGACAGGAACAGTGCACAATGCTAGAGAAAAGGGTCCGCATTCCTCTGCAATTGTATATTTTGTTCTGCAGTTCTAAAGGTATGCTAAGATATCTAGAATGATTGTTGGTTATGCATCTCAGAGTCTCATATGGTCTACAGTGGGAATTATGATGTGATAGATGAGTTGATCAAGTATACTCTTAAGAAACAAGCCGACATACATGTTAGACTCTTATGCAGAGAAGTTATATTGTCTGAATAGTCAATCTAAGTGATGGTATGATTGAAGCTGACCTATATGAAGACTTTTATATGTTTGTTTAAGTCCACATTACAGATTGTACACAAGTTCAAGATGACAAGATGTAGTATTTATGTACACAGTTTATGTTTTGCTTACCGACCTAATTATGAGATAAATCTTGTAGTGAATATATATATATATATATATATATATATATATATATTCGATGGAATTTGATGTTAGATGTGTAGTTGTATGGTGTGTTGTGTGAATTCGAAGTGTGAAGGATTATGAGCAGAGTGCAAAGTAAAAAAATTTGAACAAGGACAGAAAATAGAGTATATGTAGTTAAGTTGAGAAGCAGGGTAGAACAAATCAAGACCTTTGAATCTATATATTGAACCTTCAATGGAACTATGATTTAGCATGTGGTAGATGCATTTACAACAGTTCATCTTCTAGTAGTGAGCCAATCCTTCTTTTTTCTTCTTTTCTCTTGGTAGTGAGCCTTTATGTAGTGAGCATTTCTTCATAGGGCAGTGAGCCTTCTTGTAATCTAGTATTGAGCTATCATAATATGTTGTGAGCTAACACTCACCATGGTTTTTCCCTCCTTGGGTTTTCTATGTAAAAATCCCAGTGTCTATGTGTGATGTCTTTATGGTTGTTGTTCTTATGCTTGTTTTACTTTCATGTTATTAATTTTAGAAATTGGATTAATAATCAAGTTAACAAGTGGTTTTGTGGAATACTGATTCACCCCCCCTCAGTATTCCTTACTTTCAACGAGGAAAAGATGAGAAATGATAAAATAACACCTCCATAGAAGACATATCCCTAGCCTTAACATAACATGTCATATGAATATCCATTCTTGAAGTGCCATAAAATAACTAAACTATCAAGTAGGGAATTTAGAGAGATCTTATTTTCCACTCCAATATCTCACATTTCTTTGTAGAATTAATTCAATTTATGTTGTGTAATATTCATAGTAATAAAATATTGATTTAATATGATTATTTATTTTATCCTTCATTGTATATATTAATTATAATATTAAAATTAGAATGAATAAAAATTAAATAATCATATTAATATGAATATTACACAATATAATATATTAATATTTAGATTACTAAACTATATTAATATTTAATACTTATACACAAATATATATGTTTACTATAATATAACATAAATATAAATACATTATAATGATAATTCCATTTATTTATATAATCAATAATTTAACATAAATAATATTATTAATATATTATGAATTATATTATTCTATTGATATTTAAAATTAGAATTTTATAATTAGTATATAGAATGAATAAAATTAAATAATCATTACACAATATAATATATTAATATTTACATCAGGATAATATTTTAATAAAAAATTAAATAATTTTCATAAAGCTAAATATTATATTAATATGACTATTGAATAAAATAAAATAACATTTAGATCACTATAATATATTAATATTTAATATTTATACACAAATATATATCAATATTTCATTTTACTATGTTTTAATAATTTTTATTATAAAAATAGTATTAATTATATTATTTTATAGATATTAAAATATCAATATTATAATTACAATGAAGGAAAATTAAATAATCATATTAATATATTATATTGTGTATATAATATATTAATATTTAGATCATTGTACAATATTTTACTATTTAATATTTATATAGAAAAGAATATAATGGGGATATATGAGATGTAATATTGATATTTTAAATATTAATAAAATAATATAATTAATACTATTTTATAATAAAATTTATTATAACATATGTAAAATGAAATATATATATATATATATATATATATATATATATATATATATATATATATATATATATATATATATATATATTTGCTTGTAAAAATTAAATATTAATATATTATAGTGATGGAAATATTAATTCAACAAGCTGAAATTTATCAAACCCGTGTCTATGGGTACATGAAGTAGAAAAATTAATTGCACTGAAACTGAGAAAAATGGGATAAGTATACTATGACATCTATCACCCAATTTTGGAAAAGGAACACAATAATATATGCCATGTAAGCTTCCAATAAAATATTTTACTTTTATTCCTCTAAAACATAACTCACCTATAAATAGTAGCTCTCTATTCATAACAATTTGTTTTAAATAATCTTGTAAAGTAAAAAAGATAACTTTAAAATGTTTGGTTCTTACTCTTAAACATAGCTTAAAAAAATATCCGACTCCTTTGTCTTGTTTATCCAACCCACTCCTCTATTGGATTGTTAACATTATCTATTTTTGATATAAAGTATTCTTAATATATCTTTTAATTTTATTTTTGAAATATTTAGACATATCTTTTAATATATTTTAAGAAACCCTTAAAGTTAAAAAGATAAAAGACTTTCTGTGTTTTATATTTAAATATGTAAAACAAAATTGTATATGAACAATATTATTAATTTTAAATTAAAAAAATGCTTATTAATATAATTTTTTCTGAAAACAATAAATATATTTAGTATTTAAAATAAGAATTTTATAATTAATATATACAATGAATAAAAATTAAATACTAATATGAATATTACACAATATAATATATTAATATTTAGATCAGTATAATATTTCAATATTTAATATTTATACACAAATATATATTAATATTTCATTTTACTATAATATAACATAAATATAAATACTTTCTAATATTAATTCTACTACTTTGTAAATAATTTAATATACATTCTATTATTATTTATTTAACATTAAAACAAATATTATCGGTTTAATAACTAAATTTACCATAGTAATTTAGCCACTTAGAATTTAATTAAACAATCTCTGCGGACTATTTTTCTCTAGATATTAGTGTGTTTGTTTTGGTCAAAATAGTATTTTTGCAAAATCCATTCTTAAAAGCTCAAATTTTGAGCAAATCACAACACATATAAATGATTTTCCAAAAAAAATTTAAAAAAATTTCTCATATAAACTTAGGAAAAATTAAAATTTGTTTAAAAGTAAAATTTGTTCAACATGAAAAATAATACTTTGTTTTGATTGGTTTACTATAGATAGAATAGATTAAAAAAACTAATTGCAATAGTACTATAGGTACTAATAAATTTCAATATATAGTTAACTAAAATAGTCCATTAATACCACTATGCATATGTCATGTTGATGTAGAGACACTAGGGTAGTTGGAGGATAGCACAAAAAGACAAGGTTTTCACTACACCAAAACCCCAAATTCAAAGGTTAGTTTTCAAAAGTGGGAACAGTAGTTAGTGGCCTTGAAATCTTCATGAAAGAGTTGATTAGACATGCATTGGGACCCATTCCAATCATTGGCAAAGGCAGATCAAACTCAAAACAAGTACTTCCTTCACAAACCCAAGATATCCCTTATAGCCCTAGAAAAGAGAACAATCATCAATAACTTTTGATGCAGACATTCAAACTCAGATCTAAGACAATCAGGAGATACCTATTTGGACTCCCTATCACATATTCCAAAATGGGTATAGGTTGTTTTGGACAATATAGTCCAACCTATAACTCACCCTAGTGACCTAGAGCCCTAATTAGGCCAAAAATACAAAGAGACTACAGTAAAATGCATGCACATAACTCAACCAATGATTTGAGCACTTAGAATACATGTCAAAACTATGGATTTTGTGGGTTTTGGGGCCCCAACATGGACTGCAACTGATTGGTCCTCTTTTGTTCTTCCTCTATGTCTCTAGACACCACCTAACACATGAGGATGTTAGGTTTCCTCAAAGAAAACTCCTCCTCCTCAAGTTTCCTACCAAAAACTTGTCATAACATACTAATACAGACCTACAACAACCCATCCCACTAATCAAGAGTGAATCAAATCAGTCGAATGGCAAGAAAATGCATGATGCCTATCAAAACCCTAGTTTAGGTTATGTCAAACAGATTTAAGAGAAATACAGATAAGTCACACATAGAATAGTTTCAAGGTCTCCAACCACATGCAAAGGAGACTTAACTTATACTTCCACCATTTCACCAACATGTGCCTTATGACACTTCCGTACAGAAGAATACTACAGGTTGCAACAACGAATTTACACAGAAAAAATAGGAAATCTAAGTTTCTTTATTGTTTTCTTCCACCAAATGTCTTCTCTCATCTACAATGGGCATCTACAGTGCTTTATTAAACCTTCCTCAAGGTTTTGAAGTAGTTGAAGGGTAGTTTGGGTCGATGGGAGGACTGGTAAACTGTCCCCAACCACTGAATTGCCCTGTTTGTTAACTGTAACAACTAATTACATGTTGTTAACAAAGTTGCATCAGTTATTTGGGCTTAACACTACCTTCAAGTAAGTTTACAATGCAATTAAGCCTTAGATTAGACCTTAGACTCCTTAACACCACCTTACATGCCTTAGAAAGGCTTACAAACATGACTGCCTCCCACATGACAGCAATATGAGGAAATTTGGACATAGTTCTTATTACAATCAAGTGAATGGTCTTCTAAGACCTTATTGAAGCAAAACAACATGAACCAAATGAAGACAAATAAGACATAAATGATCTATTTGGTGCTCCTGCACCATACTCCCCGAGTGGAAAGAGAACTCAAGTCTCTTAAGGAAGTAGATCAGCAACTGTAACACCATGCTTCAAGATGTCCTCTTCACTCATCCAAGTGGCATCTTCAATGGGTAAGCCACTCCATTTGACAATGAACTATTTGTATGTCTTCTTTCTAGTCTTCTTCAAGACCTTGGTATCCAAGATACATTCCAACTTCAAGGGTTGACTAGGTGGAAGACCCTTAACCCATTCTTCATCTCTTGCTACTATCATATATGCCTTTGAATCTGCATTATGATCACCTTTGAAAGGAAACAAGTCTAAAACATTAAAGATAGGAGATATGGCTAGGCCTTGAGGGAACTCAATCTCATAGGCATTGGACCCAAACTTGTGCACAATCTGACATGGTCCTATCTTCTTCATGAGGAGTTTGTTTGGCTGCCCCTTTGGAAGTCTCTCCTTCAAATGTGCCATGACCAAATCCCCAACCTTGTATTGTACATCTCTCCTTCTCTCATTGGCTTTCTCCTTGTACTTGTCATTGGTCCTTTGAAGAGTTTCTCTTACATTATCATGGATGTCCTTCATGGCCAATGCAAAGTCTTCACCTTGAGCACTCTTCCTCTCCAATCCATGGAGATCTCTCAATTCAAGAATGCCTCTTGGATGAATCCCATAGACAACCTCAAATGGATGCCTTCATGTGCTTCTATTGGTGGAGTCATTATAAGGAAATTCTACTTGAGGGGTGATCATATCCCATGCCTCTCCATGTTGTTTTGTAAGACACTTGAGAAGATTTCCCAAGGACCTATTCACCACCTTAGTTTGGCCATGAGTCTAGGGGTGATAGGCTGAAGTGAATGATAAATGAGTGCCCAACGTCTTCCACAAAGTGCACCAAAAGTGTCCTACAAACTTTGGATCCATGTCAGTCACAATGTTAAGAGGCAAACCATGGATTCTAACAATTTCTTTGAAGAACAAACCAGCAATGTGTGAAGCATCATTAGTGCATTTACATGGCAAGAAATGAGCCATCTTACTGAATCTATCCACCACAACAAATATGCTATCAAAGCCTCTTTGAGTCCTAGGAAGACCCAAGACAAAATCCATGCTAATACTTTCCCATGGCCTATTAGGGATAGGAAGTAGCTGATATAGACCAACATTAGATGAAGTACCCTTTGCCCTTTGACAAATACTACAACATTCAACAAATTTTCTGATATCTGATTGCATTTTAGGCCAAAAATAAAACCTCTTCACCTGATCCAATGTTTTGTCCAGCCCAAAGTGACCTCCTAGTCCACCACAATATTTTTCCTTTATGATGTTCTCCCTCATGGAACACCTAGGAACACATAATTGGCTACCTTTGAACAACAACCCTTACAGCAACACAAACTCAGAAAAATTAGAATGATAAGAGTCTGAAAACTATGAACAAACTTCATATACCTCCTTGAAATCTTCATCATCCTAATACATATGTTTGAGAGCATCAACCCCTACACTTTGCAATTGAATTTCTTGAACCATACACACCATTCTACTCAATGCATCTTCCACTTTGTTGGCCTACCCCTTCTTGTGTTTGATTGAAAAAGTGTATGCTTGGAGTTGTTCAACCCATTTCATATGCCTATGGTTGAGTTTCTCCTGTGAATTCAGAAAACTGAGAGCATGATTGTCAGTATACACAATCAACTCTTTAGGCAAAAGATAGTGCCTCCATTTTTTCAAAGCTTGTACTATTGCATACAATTCCAAGTCATAAGTAGAGTACTTTCTCTTAGCATCATTCAATTTTTCACTAAAGAAAGCAACATGCCTACCTTCTTGACTTAGGACAACCCCTATAGCAAGGTTACTAGCATATCATTCCACCACAAACAGCTTGTTAAATTTGGGCAAAACAAGAATGGGCTGTTGTGCTGCCTTTTGTTTTAGAATTTCAAAAGAATCATTGGTTGCCTTGGTCCAAGAAAACTTACATTTCTGCCCCCCTTTGATGGTATCTAAAATTGGTGCACAAATATGACTAAAACCCCTTATGAATTCCTATAAAATGTTGCCAAACCATGAAAACTTTTCACATCACTTGTTGTTTTTGGAGTTGGCCATGACAAAATGGCCTCTACCTTTGCTGGATCCATCTTCAAACTACCTTGGGAAATGACAAAACCAAGATAGATGAGTTCTTCCTTCACGAAGACACTCTTTTCCATGTTGATCATGAATTGTTCATCATGTAACTTCTTCAAAACCTGATCCAAATGTTGCAAATGCTCTTCCTTAGTCCTACTGAAAACAAGAATGTCATCCAAGTATACCACAACAAATTTGCCAATGAAATCCTTCAATACTTCATTCATGAGACGCATAAAAGTACTTGGGGCATTAGATAGACCAAATGACATCACCAACCACTCATAAAGACCCTCATTTGTTTTGAATGATGTCTTCCATTCATCCCCTTGCTTTATCCTAATTTGATGATACCCAGTCTTAAGATCAATCTTAAAAAAGTATCTAGCCCCTCCCAAACAGTCCATTAGGTCCTCAATCCTTGGCATAGGGAACCTATATCTTATGGTAACCTTGTTAATGGCTCTAGAATCCATACACAACCTCCATTTACCATCCTTTTTAGGGGCTAGGACTGTTGGTATAGCACATGGGCTAAGGCTCTTTCTTACCAATCCCTTATCCAACAATTCTTGCACTTGTTTGGCAATCTCTTCATTTTGAGAAGGTATCATCTTGTAGGCTCCTTTGTTTGGCAAAGTAGATCCCGGTATGAAGTCAATTTGATGGCTTATGTCCCTAATAGGTGGCAACTCATTAGGCATTTCTTCTACCATAATCCCCTTATACTTCTCTAACAATTGTTGCACCTCCTTAGGAACCTCTTCCTCTCTAGGATCATGTAAACTAGGACTATTTTTAGGCTTCAAAATCAGAGCATACCCTTGGGTTCCTTCCTCCTTAAGAGTGTATATAAACTCTTTACCACTCACAATCATGACACTTGACTCAACACTCTCATCAGGCAATGGATCCATTCTATACTTCCTACCATTCTTGGTTATAATGAAAGAATTTGTCTTACCATCATGTTGGGATTGAACATCATATTGCCATGGGTGTCCTAACAGCAAATGACAAGAATCCATGGGAATTATATCACACAAAATCTTGTCCTTATATTCCCCTATCTCAAATTCTACCCATGATTGTTCATCTACCAAAACTTGTTGCCCTTTATTCAACCATGATACTTTATAAGGACTAAGATGAGGAAGTCTTTTCAATTTCAACTTGTCTACCATTTCAATGGAAACCAAATTTTTAGTTGAGACTGAATCAACAATTACCTTGCAAATCTTACCATAGGCCTTGCATGTTGTCCTACACAATGTCTTCCATTGGGGGGGTTCTTGTGTTTGAGGCACCTTCAACATGGTTCTTCTCATCATCAAACTTTCTCCGTCATGGACTAGGGCTGCACTTCCAATTGGAGAGTTAACACATTGGCGATCTTCCTCTTGGATCAATCGGTTCCTTCTCTCTCCTCCATGAGAGCTTGAGGCTTGCTTTTTAGGACATTTGAAGGCTGGATGTCCCACTTGGTTGCAATTGTAGCACCTTCCTGTGAAGACATTAGGACCTCTTCCTGGTCCACCAAATCTACCCCTTCCATTGGGCCTCCTTCCTCTAAAGTCTCCTCTAGGACTTGATTCTCCACTTTGCTCTTGGGAACTAGATTCCCCTTGACTTCTTTGGGATTGATTTTTGCCTCCAAAATTGCCCCCACCTCTGAAATTTCTGCCACCTCTTCCTCTATTTTGGTGCTCACCTTTCCTCTTCAACTTATCTTCAGCCCTTAATGCCACTTGAAAACATTTATCCATGGTTTCAGGGGTAAATAGACTGACTTCATCTTGAATATTAAACCTCAAACCATTTAGATACCTTGCCACTTTACTTTTTTCATCCTCCATGTATCCACAATGAAGAGAGAACTTGTGAAACTTCTCGGTGTAGGTGGCCACATCAAAATCTCTTTGCTTGAGATTTTGCATCTTCTTGTAGATATGTACCTCATAATATGATGGAAGGAATTTGGATTTGATCCTCTCCAACATTCTGCTCCATGAAGAGATCATACTCTTCCCATTCTTTACCCTCTCACCTTGGGTATATTTCCACCATGTAAGGGCAGCACCTTTGAGTTTAGTTTTTTGCAAACTTCACCCTCTTTCTCTCAAGAACTTATTTGTATTCAAAGTAGTTGTTTATGGCCTTAATCCACTCCATAACTTTATCAGCATTCATCTTGCCACTAAACATGGGAATCTTTATCCAAGCCTCTGAAGAATCCTTGCCAATTGCCTTGATGGCCTCAAGGAAAAGTTTTTGATCTGCAGGTACCTTTACCTCTTCTTGATCTTCTTCTTCCTTCTTTTCTTCTTCTTCATCAAAACCTTCATCTATCCTCTTCCCTATCCTCAATACCTTCAACTCTGCTTGGAGTGCTTCCTTGACTCCACTTTTGATCTTCTCTTCCATCTCCTTGAACTTCTTAACTAACTCAGTGGTCATCCCCTTTGGAGTCATATTACTAGCTTCTCCTTCACTCTCCTCCGTTGACATATACTAGGTCTTACATAGCCAACAACAAAACCTTTTATGGCTCTGATACCACTATTATGTATAGACACTAGGGTAGTTGGAGGATAGCACAAAAAGACAAGGTTTTCACTACACCAAAACCCCAAATTCAAAGGTCAGTTTGCAAAAGTGGGAACAACAGTTAGTGGCCCTAAAATATTCATGAAAGGGTTGATTAGAAATGCATTGGGACCCATTCCAATCATTGTAAAAGGCAGATCAAACTTAGAACTAGTACTTCCTTCACAAACCCAAGATATCCCTTGTAGCCCTAAAAAAGAGAACAATCATCAATAACTTTTGATGCATATCTTCAAATCCAGATCTAAGAGAATCAAGAGATACCCATTTGGATTCCCTATCACATATTCCAAAGTGGGTATAGGTTGTTTTGGATAGTATAGTCCAACCTATAACTCACCCTAGTGATCTAGAGCCCTAATTAGGCCACAAATACAAAGAGACCACAATAAAATGCATGCACAGAACCCAACCAATGATTTGAGAACTTAGAATACATGTCAAAACTATGGATTTTGTGGGTTTTGGGGCCCCAACATGGACTACAATTGATTGGTCCTCTTTTGTTCTTCCTCTATGTCTTTAGACACCACCTAACACATGAGGATGTTAGGTTTCCTCAAAGAAAACTCCTCCTCCTCAAGTATCCTACCAAAAACCTATCATAACATACTAATATAGACCTACAACAACCCATCCCACTAATCAAGAGTGAATCAAATAAGTGGAATGGCAAGAAAATGCATGATGCCTATCAAAACCCTAGTTTAGGTTATGGCAAACAGATTTTAGAGAAATATAGATAACTCACACATAGAATAGTTTTAAGGCCTCCAACCACATGCAAAGGAGACTTAACTCATACCTCCACCAATTCACCAACATGTGCCTTATGACACTTTTGTACAAAAGAGTACTACGAGCTGCAACAACAAATTTACACAGAAAAATAGGAAATTTGAGTTTCTTTATTGTTTTCTTCCACCAAATGTCTTCTCTCCTCTACAATGGGCATCTACAGTACTTTATTAAACCTTCCTTGGGGTCTTGAAGTATTTGAAGGGTAGTTTGGGTCAATGGGAGGATTGGTAAACTGTCCCCAACCACCGAATTACCCTGTTTGTTAACTACAACGACTAATTACATGTTGTTAACAGAGTTGCATCAGTTATTTGAGCTTGACACTACCTTCAAGCAAGTTTACAATGTAATTAAGCTTCAGATTAGGCCTTAGACTCCTTGACATGACCTTACTTGCCTTAGAAAGGCTTACAAACATGAAAACTACCTCCTACATGCCTTAGAAAGGCTTACAAACATGTCTGCCTCCCACATGACAGCAATATGAGGAAATTTGGACATATTCCTTATTACAATCAAGTGAATGGTCTTCTAAGACCTTATTGAAGAAAAACAACATGAACCAAATGAAGACAAACAAGACATAAATGATCTCCTTGGTGCTCCTGCACCACATATAGATATCTATGTAAGTGACTTTGCATAGTCTTAGGATAGATCATTTGTTACATTGGCTTGGTTAGGTATTACAAGGATCAATAAATTAAAATCAATCTTTACATTAATTAATTACAATATCATTCATTTTATTCACCACTACAATGGAAATGCAATGTGTCTCTTGTTTGGAGAATTAACATAAAACCTAACCTATATACTCACAATTGAAATGCTTTCTTCCCATTTCTAGTTTTACTTTGAGTGTGAGAACACTAATTACCTTGAATTTTGTATGGCAAGTGGCCAGCTAAAATAGAAGACATTTTTTTAAATGTTGAATATTATTATATAATTTTATATTATAGAAATAAAAATATAATAGATTGTTCACATATTTGATTGGTTTCACCATCATTTTCTACAATTGGACTAGTGTTGCTTGCTCTTCTCATCAGTGTGTGATTTCTTTAAATTTGATAGGTATGTTCTTAGTAGGTCCCATCTCCCCTTTCCTTGGAAATCTCTCATTTCTTAAAGTACTTGCTCTCAAGAACAATAACTTCCAGGCCAATTCCTCCTCAACTAGGAAGGTATTTTTGCCTTAGAATTCTTAGATTGTCTTTAAATGAAATGAAAGGCTTAATTCCCTCTACTTTAATAGATTGTCATTATTTGCAACTTCTCAACTACCTCATTTCCATATGAGTGATAGCATTCCCTCATAGCTTGTTGTTCTTTCACTTTTGGAGATCCTTTGGTTAGAAACAAACTAGCTGAAAGGCACAATCCAATCTTCCCTAGGGAACATGTCCTCTTTAACTACTTGGAGTTGGGGGAAAATAAACTTGATGGCGGTATTCATGTTGGACTAGGTATGCTTACTCAACTTAGAGTGCTTTCTCTTAGCTCAAAAACAACTTGAGAGGAGTGATTCCCACTACCATGTTCAATTGTACTCTTCTCCAATTTTTGACATTAGATGAGAACCAAATAACTAGGCACATTCCTTGGTAGTTTGGAAAACTATTAGAGTTGCAACAATTGAATTTGTAGGAAAAATTGGACTTAGTAGAGAATATGAAACAACCTCTCTAATTGTACTCATTTTGGTAGAGTTTGGTAATTTATGCCAACTTCTAGTACTTCATTTGTGGGATAATCATCTTGTGAGAAACAACAAGTTGTCTATTCGAACATCATTGACTAACTGCTCCCCTTTAGCAGTTCTAGACTTGTCTCTTAATTATCTCACTTGCATTTTGTGTTCTTTTGTTAGTCAACTACCAAGCCAACGATCTGTTTTGGGTTTATCTTCCTATAAAATTGAGGGAAACATACCAAGTGGCATTAATAGCCTCACAATGCTAACATACTTCAACTTATCTAACAATTGTTTTAGTGAAACTATTCCATCCTCATTCTATCAACTTACACATCTTGAAATATTATACCTAGGAAAAAACAATCTATATGGAAGTATTCCAAAAAGTTTAGGCAAGGTAAAATATCTTGGGCTATTATCACTTAGTGAAAACATGCTTTGAGGGAAAATTCCATTTAGTCCCAATGATCTCCTATAATTAAGAAGACTTTCTCTTGATAATAATCAAATGTTAGGAAAATACCTACTAGATTAGGAGATCCCAAAGTTTCGACCTTGTGGACTTGTCTCACAACAAGGTAAGAGAAAATATACCTCTAAAATTAGCAAGTAATAAAAATCTCCAATTTTATTTCATTATTTCCAACAATTTCCTATAATGAGTAAAATGGTAATGTCCCAAGTTATAGATGTGTCTCTCAACAACTTCCTAGGTGAAATTTTAGCCATACTATTAAGCTCCACAGAATTGCATTATTTGAATCATTCATGGAATTCATTTTATGACCTAATTCCAACATCACTCACAAATCTCAAAAACCTTGAGGACATTAAGATTTCCAAGCAACAATTTTTCAGGTGTAATCCCAATGCCTTTTCAAGAGATGAAAACACTTCAACATATCAATCTTTATTCAAACAAGTTAATAGGAGAGGTTCCAAAGGGAGGAGATTCTACAACACTTGGTGAGTCAACCCTTATGGGAAATCTTGGTCTTTGTGCAAGTAGATAAATTTCCATCCATGTTGATTTTCAACACAAATAACTTTTAGTCTCCAAAAAGGTAATAGTACTAGTTGTCATTGGCATTGCTTTATTTATCATGTCTTTCTTAATTTTAATAAATTTCTATAGAAGGAGAGATACTAGTAATGCTACTATTTAAATCAACATTGGACCTATAAGAATTTCTTATGAAGAACTTGCACATGCAACTAGTATGTTTAACCATGCCAATTTGTTAGGATTTGGGAGCTTTGTATCTATTTATAAAAGGGATATTCAACAATGGAACAAATATTTATATTAAATTTCTTAATTCACAAAATGAAAATTCTATCCTAATTTTTAACAAAGAATGTAATGTGTTAAAAAGAGTCAAGCACCACAATGCAATTATAATTATTTCACCTTGTTCTAACTTTAATTTTAAAGAATTAGCTCTTCCATTGATGTCAAATAGAAGTTTGTAGAGATGGCTATATCTTCAAAGAGTAGATGAATGCAAATTAAATTTTTTTGATCATTAGGAATAGCAAAGGAGATAGCACAAGGAATGGTATATCTACATCATCATTGCTTTGTACACGTCATTCACTGTGACTTAAAAACAAATAATTTGTTGTTATGGGATGATATGACTCCATGTATATAACAGATTTTGACACGACCAAACTTCCATTAAGGAATTCAATGGATTTATTGATTTCTACAAATGCACTCAAGGAGTCTATAGGATACATTGCACCAGGTATAGATTTTGATTTTACAACATAAATTATCATTGGATTATTTAAATTATTTTAATATGGATGTTTCATATGAGATGAGAATCACTAATTATTGTATTGTATTTCAATGTATGGAATGGGTCTAAATGTTTCAACAAAAAGAGATGTACACAACCATATAATTCTACTTTTAGAGTTATTAATAAGGATACCTAAAAATTACATATACGTGCAAGGAATCAATCTGCCAAAATGGGTAGGTATGGTTTTTTCAAATAAAATCACAAAAGTGGTGGATAATAACATGCTTAAAGATGTTAATCAATCATATTTATCAATGGTATTGGTGTGCCTCACTCAATTTAAGAAAGTAGGGTTGGATTGCACATGGGAGATTCTAGTACAATGCTTAGATATGATGGAGATAGTTGAAAGATTAAAATGAATAATAGAGACATTTCTTGGTACTTGATCTTTTCTATTATCCATAGATATCTTGCCTTTTATATAGAATACAAACGGTCTAGGAAATACTAATTTAGTGAAGGATGAAAATTTCTCTACATCTACATCTGAGGTCTTCACTCAACTTGATAACAACTATTAAAATTATTGTTTCCTTGTTTTTAATATCTTCTCTTGTAAAAGAGATATTTTAAAGTTTCCATACAGGTTTAGAATATTTTGAGGTTATGTAGTTACAATTTATGTGTAATGTTCAGCCAAACTTTGGATATTTAGAGATGGTGCATAATTTTTAGCCATTTACAAGGCAAACATACTTATTGATTGACTATATGCAAAGTAATAGAAAGAAAATCTAAAAAAATAAGAGTGAGTTTTTATTCTTGAAATTGCCTTCATTCTTCTTTATAAAGGATATAAATTATATCTTTGTAAATTTTACATATGCAAAATTGAGCTAAATAGGAAATTCTTAGGTCCATCTTTTAGAGTGGGTTGATTTTTTAAAATAAGACCACTATTTAGAATTTAGTTCAACGTGAGAAAATGATATATAAATAGGTCAAATATATTATCTAAATAAATATTTACTTTTAGTAAGTGTTTAAATAATAAAAATCTTGTTTGCAAAGATCTAGAGAATCATTGTAGCTATTGTGGTAAGTATGGACACAAGCAAAGTGGTGGAAGTTGGATTTTACATCCTAAGAACTAGAGAAAAGGGAACTTCAAAATTCTATGTCATTCTTAAAGGAAGTACAAGGAGGTAGAGTTCAAATGTAGATCAGAAGTTTGGCATCACTATTACAAGTTTGGCTAGCATGGAGTAAGAAAGGGAAGAAATGAACAAAATTTTCTACATCAAAATCCAAATTAAAAGGAGACATCCAAACACTCTTGTTGAGACTAGATCATAGTCTAATTTGATTTTGGATGAATTTGTTAAGATGCTTTGTTTAAAAATTTGTGATCATCCACATCCATAACTATTGACTTGGGTGAAGAAAGTGGGTAGAGATACGTAAGTGACCAAAAGATGTAATCTCAAATTAGGAATTAATTTATATTTTGTTAATGAGATTGAAGTAAATGTGGTTCCATTTGATGCATTTTTTTTGGTGAAAAATTCTACACCCCCTTTGTGACTCATCAAACTTAGTTGAATCTTGGTATGCATATGCAATTAGGCCAAGAACACAAAGGATACACAATTTTATGCACAACTTAGAGATTGGACTAAATCTTCCACAATTTAATATCTATTTAGCTAATGGGGAATTCCATAGAAAATCTATGGAATTTATGAAGTCCCATGCATTTACTTACCTAATTATTTTTCACTACAAATCTAAATCCCCATCAAACAAACTAGCTTCATATACATACAATTTGACAATAGATTCATTTATTTACCACAAATCCATGAAAAACACATATTATCTATTGTATAACTATGACCTTCTAGCATAAACTATATTGATATAGAGATTTAAAAATATAAACAACCAATTCCTAATCCACTCAATAAATGTACATTTTTATGAAGAAATAAAATATCTTATAATAATTGCATCATATAGTTCAAATCAATTCAAGAATTTGATGTCTTATCCATTTTGTACAACACTATTGATCCACTTGAAATAATAATGATTTATTCTCATAAAGTGACGTTAACACTTGTGGCAAAGACAACAAAGACAAAAGGCACGTGAATGGTAGGAAAAGGCACATGAATGGTACTAAAATGAACATGGATATCACTAGCACTTTTGATTCATGGAAATTAACTTCATCTTGCAAAGTGATGCTTCTTGAATAACAAATGATAAACTCACATAAACTAATATTGACTAACATCTATATTCTATAATGTAGAATGATTCCAAGGAATTTGCAACCACTATGTCATTACTTCCATTGAGCTTAACAAAATTTGCATCAAACTAGACCAAAAATACACTAGAAGTTTTCTTCCTTGGCCCTAACGTAACATTTTTATCTAATGCAATTGTCTCACATTCATCATACAAATTCACATTTTTTAATGTTATTTCAGCCACACTAGGGGAATGAATACCCATCAAATCTTGCATGACTATTTATATCACATTTGTGTCAAAAACCATTTAAAATTGCATTACCATTTGTGTCACATAGATGAAAAGGAATGCCTCAATGCTACATTAATTATTGCATTTCATAGGGAATTTGAAAATCAAATTTCATGTTCCAATTTGGAATTCAAAATTTGTGTGGGTGGGGAATTTAAAATTTCAATTTGGGTGGAAATTCTTGAAATTTAAGTTGTAGGAAAATAAAATCAAATTTAACTTTTTGTGGGTATTTTGATTATAAGTTAAAATCAAATTACATCATTATATGTGTTCATACACAAATTGTTTTTTAAATTTAAATGTTTATGATAATTAAATTAACCTTAAACAAATTGTACATTGAATATTAGATTATTAGTAAGTTAAAAAAGGGCTCATATTATTAAAAAAAAGTTATTTATTACATTAATTAGACTTAATAAAATGAGTCACTTATAATTACATCAATTGGATATAGTTACTTCATAATAATTTTATGTCATAGAAAAATACCATTATTCAATAATTTACAAATTTACAATCAAATTTTCATAGCAACAATATTTTCTAATTTCATTTGTCATCCTTGTCATTTCTATATTAATGTTTGAGGTGATTGCCATTACCATAGTATACATCATCATCATCATCATCATCATCGACATCAACTGTAATGCCCCCTCATTTTTGGCTTGTGTTAGTTGTTAGTTCTACAATACTCTTTGTTGATTTGAGACAATTGTTAGTTCTTCCATTGCATCCAGACAGTTCTGAGACATTTGAGTTATTGAGCCTATGGTTTATGCTTATTTTGATCATGATAGACTATGTTCGACTGATCTAGTTTTGACATGTGGTATGAGTTTATGATGACATTGTTGTTATTCTAGTTTTTATGAGATGGACATGTTTAGTGATGGTTTAATATTATCATGTTTTATGCATCTAATTTTTAAATAGAAATGGTTATAGTTTTGTTTCAGAGTAGGGATGGTGTAGTACTGCTCGGTCTGAGCACCCTACTACATCGTGATTCTCTATCTCGGTGTGTGTTTGATGTATATGCAGTGTTGCAAGTACCGGACCTCAACTCCACCTGACTTAGTAGGTCTAAGAGGGCCCTACACCATGGATAATGTTGATGGAGATAACATGAGGTTTATCCCCTAGGTCAGTTCAACCTTCTATTGATTGGTCATCATGTCATTTTTAAATTTATTGGTGAGTCATTGTAAGGTCAGTCTATGTGTATTCTTGTTTGCATAAATGATCTATAATATTATAATGTTTTATTATCAAATATTATAGTATTTTGTGTTGTGTCATAAAATTGGAATATTCTTGGAGGAAGCTATTTAAATAAATTATATTGCAAAATCAAGTAACTATTCTTATGGTTGTAAATTTTATTTGTGGGTCAAAGTTTATTTTAACTCATTAATATTCATAGTTAAGTATTGTATTTTTCAGGGGATTAATACAAAGGCAGTTAGTGGTCATTTATGATTCCAGAGTGGGAATCTCTGTGACTAGTATAAAAAAAATATTAGTGAAGAGGATTCACGGGAGAGGATTTGGTGGGAGTGGGTATTTATGACTAAGATTATTTTGTTCTGAGGGGAATTTTTTGGAAGGCATGATTTAGAGGATTGTTTCGGAAGGAGGAGAAGTTATGAAAGAGGATTCATTTGTTGGAGCGTGAATTGTACGGGTATGTTTTGTGAATTTTTGTATTTTCTTTGTCTCTATTTTCTCTAAGGGATTAGATTTCTTTGTAGTCTAGTTATTCTGGCATGGAATCGATCTGTTATTCACCCTTGTCACCTTTGTAAACTTATTGCTTCTTGTTGGCTACTCTTATGGAAGACTTGGAAAAATGTTTAGCCTGCAAATCATCTCTACAACTCTAAACCTTTTTCTTCAGATGAACTTAACTGTATCTTCGTCCTGCAATTCTTTTCAGTTGGTGGGTTCTTGTTATTTTTTCTTCAAAACCTCTTGTACTACTGGTTTTCATCTGAGCCATTGGGCCTCTTGCATGTCAGTTTTTTCTGTTCTGCATCTTGCAGAATCTTGGCCTCTACAACCCTGCTATTCTCTTCTAAGGTTGTGTTCAAATTCTTGCTGATCCATTTGAAAACTCTCGTGAAGGAAGTTGTAGCTTCTTTAGAACCCTTATGGCTCTTTGCAATTCCAATAGAAACCCTTGGTCTAGTCTCTCCCATCTTAGACCTCAGAGACTATCATCAATTGCTTCATTTTACTTCGGTCACTACAAACTTTTCATTGTAACCTCTCTGTTTCTGCAACCTCGTTCACCCTGATGATGTTTTGTGTCGTCTTGCTGCATCGACTCTCTCTCTCTCTCTCTTTATGACCTAGCTTAACCATCGGCTGAGGATGGAAGTTGAATTCTGCCTCCTCTTCATTGTTGTTGGTAGTGGCATCGTGAAATCCATCATCCTATCATGTCTTCGTTGTTTTTCCCATAACCTTTCTGTTGATCCATTATAAATCTGTTGTTGCCAATGATGGGGTATTTATCATTGGAGGTTGGTAGTTCTAGGTCTTTAAAAACTTTCCATGCCTTGCCTAAACCATTGGTTGTGTCTCTGTGCGAATGGAGGTGTCACTGAAGATAAGGTGGCAGATACCATTTTTGGCATCCGCGTGTGCACTGTCAGGGTTTCCTTCCACTACCATCATTAACCCTTGAGTCTTTTCTGACAATTACTGCACTTAATCTACAATCCGTCAACCCTAACTTTAGGTAGTCGAGTGGTTTATAACTTTTTTGTCCTCAGCGTCGACTCATAGGGTACCATACATCGTTTAGAAGGCAACGTGGTCAGCGTCCTCCTCCCTAGAGAGCCCATGCTATCTTTTGATGCCGACCTATCAACTTAAGTCTTTATCCTTTTGACTTTTCCAATGTTTTCATTATGATGAATGCTGCGACGTAGATGTTAGCAATGTAACAAATCTTCATGTATAACTATTATCTCTAATTGTTTGGTGATGATCTATTCGCAGGCTACGTTTAGGAAATCTTAAGGTTTTTTTTTTTGAGAATGTAATTAGGATTTGCTTTTTAAGTTATCTATTCTCGGCTCGTAAATTTTGTTTCTAGTGGGCTCTTCAAAATGTTAGGAGAAGGGTCATAGGTAAACCAATTTAGTACCACTTAGCGGCTCATTGTATTAAACCCGAACTTTATGACTTTTAGTGCCTTGTGTGTAGTGTAAGGTTCATTTTATAAGCTTTTGTAAGGAAGTTATTTTGGTGGGTAGAAAGATATTAGAGTAGGATTTTAATTCAATTAAATTTTATCTTGTGCTTTTGACATCTATGTTATTTTAGGAAGTAGATTCTTAGTTACTTTTATAAGGCAGACTGGATAGATATGTTTTAGTGCTTAATGAATTCTTCAGTATGACTATATGGTAGACCCTAGAATCTATAATGCATTTGTATTTGATTAACCAAGTTAGGTTGGTGGAGAGCTTGTTTGTATTGATAGGTTAGGAATAAATTGATTTAATGGCTTATAAATCTGATGTTCTAGATTAATAAATGTGATAATTTCTTTGCATTGTTAGTTATCCTAGTTTTCTTTTTGGGAATAGAATAAATAGGGTATGGAATAATTGTTATTTAGACCTTGAAGTTGAGTAGAGAATTATTGGAATCTTTCTTATAAACCGTATTAGAATAGTTGGAAGGTGACGCTATGTTGATATAGATGCTTGTTGTTAAATCAATAATAGTTATTAGAAAATGTTCAAGTTAGTTTATATAAATGTTAGTATAGATATTTTCTCATTAAGCTTGTTTTAAAGAAAGTAGGAATTTCAACATATTGACTTTTATCATGTTTAGTCAACTAGGGGTATGTTACCTTAAATGATGAAATTGTCAGTATTGCAGAGTAGGATAGAATTAAATCTTTAAGAATTAGAAGTTGGTTTATATTTGTCTGTTGAAGATGTTGTTGCCTAGTTTTAAATAACCTCTTTTCATAATGATTGGAATTAAGTTGTTATAGTCTCTTAAAATCGTCATCATTCAGTCTAAATTATGTGCAACTAGTATTCTTTTGGAGTAGGTTTTGTGTCTTGTAAGGTTTGGAGTTCTTTATGTCATTAATGCAAGGAAGTATGAATGTTTTGGTTATGGGTTGTAATATTATATTTACCCTTTTATTGAATGATTTAATTTTGTAAACCTTGTCTGATATTAATGTGAAGTCATCCTTGGGACAAATTTGTTTCAATTTATCAACATGTATAAAGGATGGTATTGAGTTCTTTTCTTTCTCTTTATCCCTTATTGACCTGATATTTAGGTCATGATTGTTGAAACCTAGTTTCCCTATCAGGGAAGGTGTTGTTGTAACCTGGTAAATAATTCTATTACCGACTCTAGAGGCCTAACCGTTTAGTATTCAGCTTGATACTTGTGTCATACTATTTCATGATGTATTGTTTGAGTTTGAGGGGGACAATGGGACTTATATTGTTGTGGTCAAGTGACTGGCTTGTGTATTGGATTAGAATCTATTGTAACCCTTGTCCTTGCATATTGTGGTTTTGGATGATTGGTCAGAGATTGCTAGGAGAGTGGCTTTCATGGTGGGGCTGGTGCTAGAGAGGCCACCTGGGTAACCCCATGGAAGTTGTAAGCAAGTGATAACTTAATAACTTATTTAGGAGGGTTAGGGTAGTAAATCACATAACAAGATAAGTAAGATATCTCACCCATGCCTAGAGTGCTTTCATGGGCTAAGGATGGGATGAAAAGCCCTGGTTGGCAAGGCCGACCTCCTTGTCTTCATGAGAGGACATGTTAGCTTCGTATGTGTCACCCTATGGGGCTAGTGCCTAGAGAGAGGCTGCCAGGGTAACCATAGATGGGTGCCAACTTCTAGTGAGAGATAGAATGGGCAACCGATACTAGGACCATGTGATGACACTCTCCTTATGCAGCTCATTTACTTCCTATTTACCTTTGTTGTTACCTCTGGAGTACAGACTTGTCTTCTTGGTTGATCTTAGCTTGATGTTTTGATTTGTCTTGTTTTGGTGAGTACTATCGTGTATGTACAGTCTTGTTATCCTATTTGTTTGCATGGAGTCTAGATCTTGTGATTGTTTTCATGGTTGTAACCTTGACCTAGTAGAACCTCATTGTTATCTCCTAGCTCGATGGGGTGGACCTCAGGGTTCCACATGGTTGCGAGGCAGAGATATCCATTGGTTCTTTTGGATGTTTGTTACGAGATCAGTGCAGAAGTGTTTCCAATTCTAGAGTTGTTCTACACCTTCATGTTACTACATAGATTCATAATTGTATTAGCTGTAAATTGATGTAATCAGTCTTGTAATCTTGAATTGAAACTTTTAATTATTCATCTTTGTAAATGTATTATTCTTCTGTAGCATTGAGATGCAAATCACTTGTATGGTTTTAGTTTGATCTGATGTAGTTATGTTCCCTAGAAGTGTTAGTTGTTCATTTCATTTAATGTTGTTATTAGTGTAGTTATATTTAATGTATAATGCATTTCCTGGTTTCAAAAAAAAAAATTCTGTATTATTGTCACTTGTTAGTCTAGCACTCTAGGGTTGCATGGCAAGGCATCACATTTGGTATCAGAGCTAGGTTAAACACTGGGTACTCTAGTTATAACTGAGCCCATTATGTGACCTAGTGCTTAAACTCTGTAGATTACTATTGTTTTCCTTTCTGTGTGTGTTGTAGGTAGATGCCTAGAGGTAGAGGTCGAGGTTGTGGCAAAGGTAGGGGTCATGGGAGAGGTGGTGGCGGTACACCTCCTCCTAGTTCTCCTCATGAGAGTGCCCATGAAGGCGGGGATTAGAATATGGAGGGTCAGGGCCAGCCTAAGGGAGCCGAGTTATGATAGTTACTTGAGGAGGCTCTTGCCCGATTAGGCCGTAGATAGGAGGGTGAGCATCCTAGAGGGGGTCAGGAGGTAGACCAGCCAGAGTCTTGGGAAAGAGAGAGATCACCTAGGCATAGAGAGTTGACAGTTGAGCAGGAGGCCACACTAGCTAGACATATGAGAGATCTTTTGAGGGCATGCCCTCCCATCTTTGATGGAGCTGGTAGAGGTCTTGAGGCAGAGACTTGGTTATTGGATTTAAGCAGGTGTTTCACCATGCATCCTTATGGCAGAAACACCAAAGCTAGATGTGCTATTTTGCATCTTCGAGGGTTTTCTTCGACTTGGTGGTGGTTAGAGGAGCAGAAGTTGCATTTGGACATTAGTACTGTGTCTTGGGAGTTGTTCTTAGAGAGATTCAAAGCCCATTTTTTATCTGATCATTGGAGGCAGCATCGCACAGATGAGTTCCATGAGCTGAGGTAGATGGCCATGTCAGTTGAGTAGTATGAGTGTAGATTCTATGAGCTCAAGTAGTATGCGGGTATTGGAGATGACGAGTCTATGTTGGTGCAACATTTTATCAGGGGCCTGAATGCCTGGATCAACAGAGGGGTTCGTGTATTCGAACCTAAGTCTATTGAGGTAGCAGTGGAGAAAGCCTAGTTAGTGGAGGAGAATTTGGCAATGGCACTCGGTGGGCATACAGGTGTGCATATTGGTAGTACACCTTCTTCAGGTTTTGGTTCACAAGGTGGACATACTTAGGCTTTAGGATCTCATGTACCCTTAAAGGGTGGATGATAGTAGCACTCTCAAGCCAAACCAAAGAATTATCAGCCTAAGTAAGGTAACAGATTTTAGTCTAAGAAAGACCGGTCTTGGCAGTGTAATAAGTGCAATCTCTTTGATCAACTAGCTCAGAGTACGAGTTTGTAGTGAAGGTAGTTTCTAGCAGTCTAGTGCTTTCCAGGGTGGTGGTGGTTTTGGTAGAGGTACTGGGTGCTTCTCTTGTGGCCAATAGGGCCATATTGCTAGACAGTGTCCTCAGAGGAGTACTTTAGGGTTTGGATATCGACCAATAGCTTCAGAGCCAATAGTTGGTGATGTAGGAAGATCTCACAAAGTCTTCGCAGTGGTGGATAACCGTTAGGTAGAGCATTAGGGCACCGTGGTGGAGTCTTCTAGTTTCATATGAGGTATTGCTTTTTCTATTCTTTTTATTCTGGTGCATCTGATTCATTCATATCTCCTTCTCTTGTGGAGCATTGTGGCTTAGTGGCAACAAAGTAGGATGATAGGTGGCAAGTTGAGTTAGCTTCTAGGACTAAGATTGTAGTTGAGTCTCTAGTTTCCAGTTGTGACTTGGGGATTGGCTCTCTATCTACTACTGTAGACCTCTGCATCCTACCCCTTGGTTCATATGATATAGTTTTGGGGATGGATTGGTTAGAGGCCCATCAGGTGGTGATCAATTGTTGGCATAAGTCTGTTAGATGTGTGGATGATTCTAGTGCAGAGGTGGAGGTTGTAGAAGTTTAGAGACCTATTTCCCTACGTATGATTTTTGCTATGCAGCTTAAGAGATGCATACATCAGGGATGTCAGGTTTTTACAGTTTTTGTTAGTGACTTGGAGATGGAGGAGAGTGAAGAGGCATCTCTTGACGATCATCCTCTATATAGGGAGTATGCTGATGTTTTTCCTTCTAAGATTCTGGGGATACGACCTAAGCGTGACATCAACTTTAGGATTGATGTTGTTCCCGGCGCAGAGCCCATCTCACGAGCTCCATACAGGATGACAAATCAGGAGCTTAAGGAGCTCCGACTACAGTTGGAAGAGTTGTTAGCCAAGAGATTCATTCAACCTAGTGTCTCTCCTTGGGGAGCACCCATGATCTTTGTGAAAAAGAAGGATGGATCTCTATAGTTGTGTATCGATTATTGATAGCTCAAAAGGTGATAGTGAGGAATAGATACCCCTTGCCTCAAATTGATGATTTGTTTGATCAGATTAAGGGAGCCAAGGTGTTCTCTAAAATTGACCTTAAGTCAGGATATCATCAGTTGCAGATATTTAAGGTAGATATTCACAAAACAACATTTTGTACCCGTTATGGGCATTATGAGTTCATAGTAGTACCATTTGGGTTGATGAATGCACCTTTAGTTTTCATGAGCCTAATGAATGGTGTTTTTCGCACTTATCTCGATAGGTTTATCCTTGTGTTTCTAGATGATATATTGATCTATTCGAGGACTATGGAGGAGCATGAGGAGCATTTGTGTTAGGTGTTGCAATGTATGAGAGAAAATCACCTTTATGCTAATTTGTTGAAATGTGAATTCTTTCAGACAGAGGTGAAGTATTTGGGTCATGTCATCTCTGGAGAGAGTATTGCAGTAGATCCTTTAAAGATCCAAGCTATTATGGATTGGCATGCACCTACTAATGTTTCTGAGGTCTGCAGTTTTATGGGTTTGGCAGGCTACTATCACTATTTTGTTATGGGGTTTTCAAGGATTGCTCATCCTATTACTTCTCTTCAGAGGAAAGGGAAGAAGTTTGTTTGGTCAGAGCAGTGTTAGGAAGATTTTCAAACCCTTAAGGAGCAATTGACTAGTGCACCTATTTTAGCATTTCATGATCCTACCAGGGACTTTGTTGTTTGTACAGATGCTTCTTTGGAGGGTTTGGGAGCAGTTCTGATGCAGGATGGTCCCGTGATTGCCTATGAGTCTCGCAAACTCAAGGATCATGAATTGAACTATCCCACTCATGATCTGGAGTTAGCCATAGTTGTGCATGCCTTGGTGAGGTGGAGGCAATTTCTCTTAGGGCATCAGTTTGAGCTGCACAGTGATCATCATAGCTTGCAGTATATTTTCATGCAGCCAAATTTGAATGTGAGGCAGAGGCGTTGGATGGAGTTCTTGTGCGAGTATGACTTTGAGGTCAAGTATATTCAGGGTAAAGAGAATGTGGTAGCGGATGCTCTTAGTCATCCATGACATGAGATCTTAGTGGTCTCTCTCATAGTTGACTTGAGAGGTCAGATTCTCGCAGCACTTCCTACCGATAGTTGGTGCTAGAAGATGAAGTCTGAGATTGAGTCGGGTAGACCTTTAGATGGTAGATTCTCTGGCTACTCTCTGGAGTCAGATGGTCTTTTGTGACATCTGGGTCGTATCTATGTTCCTAGTTCTGAGGGTCTTTGTACCCTAGTGTTACCAGAGGTGCATCAGGCACCTTATTCTGCTCATCCAGGTGTCAAGAAGATGCATGTAGATCTACGTCAGTTGTACTTTTGGAGTGGCATGAAGCAAGATATTGCTGATTTTGTGTCGAGATGTCTTGAGTGTCAGAGGGTGAAGGCAGAGCATCATCACCCTGTAGGTCTTTTGCAGCCTCATTTGATTCCAGAGTGGAAGTGGGACATCATTTTGATAGACTTCATTATTGGTTTGTCGGTATCCTCTAGTCGACATAATGCTATTATGGTCACTGTGGATAGGTTGACGAAGGTAGCTCACTTCTCTCCTGTCCATTCTTACAATGCTTCTACAGTGGCCAGAATGTTCATGGAGGACATCATCAGACTTAATGGGATTCATCATAGGATCATGTCTGATAGGGATCTAGTGTTCACTTCTGCTCTTTGGACTTCTCTGCAGCATGCCTTGGGGACACAACTAAACTTTAGTTCAGCCTACCATCCTGAGACTGATGGACAGACCGAGAGGGTTAATTAGGTTCTCGAGGATATGCTTAGGATGCATGTGATGGATTGGCAGCGCCGTTGGGAGGACTACCTGTACCTGGTGGAGTTTGTTATAATAATAGGTATCACTGTTTGATTGGCATGTCTCCATTTCAGGCTTTGTATGGTCATCCTTATAGGACCCCTCTAAGTTGGGATCATCTTGAAGATAGTGTTCTTCTTGGTCCAGATATGCTTAAAGATATGGAGCAGCAGGTTGAGAGGATTAGAGAGCATTTGGTGCCAGCTTAGGATAGACAGAAGAAGTATGCAGATGCTCATAGGATTGATCAATAGTTTTCAGTTGGAGATCAAGTGTTCTTGCGTGTACGACCGCGAAAGAGTCCAATCCGTTACAGAAAGGGCTCTAAGCTAGCACCACGCTTTGTTGGAACTTTTGAGGTGTTTGAGAGGATCAGTCCTATTGCTTATCATCTTGCTTTGTTGCCCAGCCTTTCACACATCCATGATGTGTTTCATGTTTCTGTACTTAGACCTTACTATCTAGATATTTCTCATATTCTTGATTGGACTGCTCTACAGGTAGAGGATGGGTAGCTGGCTTTGGAGCCCGTAGGCATTCTATAGAACATGAGACTTGCTCTCAGGGGTAGAGATGTGGAGCAAATCAAGGTCCAATGGGATCCTAATGATGAGACTTCTGCTACCTAGGAGGATGCTTCAAGGATGAGAGAGTTATACCCTTACTTGTTTGCAGGCTTCTAGGAGTAAGCCTGACTCTGGGGGGAGGATGTAATGCCCCCTCATTTTTGGCTTGTGTTAGTTGTTAGTTCTACATTACTCTTTGTTGATCTGAGATAATTGTTAGTTATTCCATTGCACCCAGACAGTTCTGAGACATTTGAGTTATTAAGCCTATGGTTTATACTTATTTTGATCATGATAGACTATGTTCAATTGATCTTGTTCTGACATGTGGTATGAGTTTATGATGACATTGTTATTCTAGTTTTGATGAGATGGACATGTTTAGTGATGGTTTAATATTATCATGTTTTATGCATCTAATTTTTAAATAGAAATGGTTATAGTTTTGTTTCAAAGGGGGGACGGTGTAGTACTGCTCGGTCCGAGCACCCTATAATGTCATGATTCTCTATCTCGGTGTGTGTTTGATATATATGCAGTTGATCATATACAACCCATTGTTCTTACATAGGTTGTAGGTACCAGGCCTCAACTTCCCCTGACTTAGCAGGTCTAAGCAGGCCCTACACCATGGATAATGTTGATGGAGATAACATGAGGTTATCCCCTAGGTTAGTTCAACCTTTTGTTTGATTGGTCGTCATGTGGTTTGTAAATTTATTGGCGAGTTATTGTAAGGTCAGTCTATGTGTATTCTTGTTTGTGTAAATGATCTATAATATTATAATGTTTTATTGTCAGATATTATAGTATTTTGTGTTGTGTCAAAAAATTGGAATATTCTTGGAGGAAGCTATTTAAATAAATTATATTGCAAAATCAAGTAACTATTCTTATGGTTGTAAATTTTATTTGTGGGTCAAAGTTTATTTTAACTCATTAATATTCATAATTAAGTATTGTAATTTTTGGGGGATTAATACAAAGGTAGTTAGTGGTCATTTATGATTCCAGAGAGGGAATCTCCATGAATAGTAAATTTAAAAAAAAAATTATTAGTAAAGAGGATTCACGGGAGAGGATTTGGTGGGAGTGGGTATTTATGACTAAGATTATTTTGTTCTAAGGGAAATTTTTTAGAAGGCATGATTCAGAGGATTGTTTTGGAAGAAGGAGGAGAAGTTCTGAAAGATGATTTGTTTGTTGAAGCGTGAATTGTACGAGTATGTCTTGTGAATTTTTGTATTTTCTTTGTCTCTGTTTGCTCTAAGGGATTAGATTTCTTTGTAGTCTAGTTATTCTAGCATGGAATTGATCTATTATTCATGCTTCTCACTTTTGTAAACTTATTTCTTCTTGTTGGTTGCTCTTATGGAAGAATTGGAATGACTTTTAGCCCGCAAATCATCTCTACAACTCTAAACCTTTTTCTTCAGATGAACTTAACTATATCTTCATCTTGTAGTTCTTTTGAGCTAGTGGGTTCTTGTTATTTTGTCTTCAAAACCTCTTTTACTACTGGTTTTCTTCTGAGCCATTGGGCCTCTTGCATGTTAGTTTTTTTTGTTGTGCATCTTGCGGAATCTTGGCCTCGGCAACCCTATTGTTCTCTGCTAAGGTTGTGTTCAAATTCTTATTGATCCATTCCTCGTGAAGGAAGTTGTAGCTTCTTTAGAACCGTTATAGCTCTCTGCAACTCCAATAGAAACCCTTTGTCTAGTTGCTCCCATCTTAGACCTCAGAGACTATCGTCAATTGCTTCATTTTACTTGGGTCATGTTGTGTGGTTACACAACACGCCCCATTTTGACTTGGCAAAACAGGGACCCAACTTTTCTTTTGGCTTGTGTTGTCTGCTTTCTAGCGGTTTGGTAAAATCAGTCATGTTCATCATCATGTGGATTCAAGATGAGGTAAGCCTTAATATGAGGTCAGTCTGTCAAAATTTGTATTATATATATATGACCACATATTCTGAAAGAGCATTAAAATTGATGCAGGTTTGCCTTTTACATCACCCTGATATTCATCAGGATGTGAGAGTTATGAACAGTCAAAATCTTGGTCAAACCTGATATTCGCAAGAAGAGGGTTATATTTTATAAACTCAGTTATGCTGTTTGAAGAACATCATCATCATATTTGAAACGTCCCCCCCGATAATATCATGCGGTTCAAATATCTGGACGTCAACTTTAAGTGATAGTAAGTCTTCCCCGTCGAATGGTCTTTTGTATCGCGAGCATCATGTTTTCAAATGTAACCTGATATTCATTAATATCATCCTGACGCAAAATATCACCCTTAGCAAACATCCTGATGACATCATCATCATATTTACATTTCGACAGGATATTTTGTAAACATGATCATGTTCACCCAATATGACGATGACGTCATGAGACATTTCCAATACAAAGAACAAATATCATGATGACATCATCCCGATATTCAATGAGGAGAATGAGTAAGTTTGAAGGTCATCATCATATTTTGAAATATCACCCGATAGACCGAAATATCCTCCTGATGTGGTAAAACAATAACAAAGGTGCGTTGTCACCCAAATTTTGTCGCGATGACAATTTCAAGACTACGGAGGATGATATTGAAACTCAACCTGATGTTTATGAATATCATCCTGCCCTCATGATATCTTGTCATATGAATATCCCCTGCTCCCTTTGCCGCCATTGCCATTAAATGCACGCAGATATGGTAGGTGATTCCCGCCGACCCCAGAAACCAATGAAACGTCTGGCGAGATCCTGAGTTTTTGCATGAATGATCAAAGATTGCGATCTAACTTGTCAGAGTTACCCTAAGTTTACCCTAACTACGGAGGTTAAAGGTTAATTCAACCGCCATTGTTACATTTACCTGTGTTAAAATTATTTTTACAGAGCACTATCCTTCATATCCGCATAACAGCTACCGTTGCGCGACTGGAGCTCATAAACTGAGGGAGGAAGGTGATCAGCAGCTGAATTAAGGGTGTATTAGAGATATACTGGTATAAAAAGAAATCAGCATAACCAGGTAAGTGAATTGAAACCCTCATCATGTTGTTTTTTAAATAATGTTGAAAGTTCTGGTTATGTATCCATGCAAGTGAGTAATGTAGAATTGATACAATAAGAATGATGTTTGCAGTATGTATGCGTGCATATCCTGTTGTGAGATGAAATGTTGTTAATTGCAGGTACCCATGGCTGAAAAACATTTAGTCAAGAATTAGGAAGAATTCAGCCAGCCTATGTTTTCTTCACAGAGAGGGGTCCTGTTCAAATTTGGGGCAATTACAGATACCCATCAGGGGAGTACCAACCTGGAAGCCTGGTCAGCCAAGCTGAATGATGGGCAGGATAAGAGTCCAGTATTGGACGCCGTGTTTGTATCCGGCATGTGGAACGTTGCTGGCTTCCCCTACTCCATGGAGTCTCCAGAGCTGGTTATTGAGTGCACCCGGAATTACAACCCTCAGACGAGGCAGGTGGTGAAGCATGGGAGGGTATATGCAGACCTATCCATCAAAGGTCTATCCCGAACGTTTGGACTGCTAATGGGCAGTAAGGTGAAGAGTGTAGACTTAAAGAAGTCTGAAAGAGAATATGAGGCCAACAAGAAGACGGCCCGAAAGAATATGTATGCTTGGCGGGCTGAGAACAACACGTATAATGCAGCGGCCAAGATCCCTGTGCACATGTTTAAGTTTGATTTTAATGAGGAATATCAGTATGTGATTGCCCTACTGAACAGGGTGACTGGCCAGCCTGATACTGGAGAATTCAGAGACTGGATGTACGGCATAATAATGATGTGTCTATATGCAGACATCAAGCCACTGTGGGGCCAAATCATAAGTGATGCTCTGCATGAGCAGCTGCTGAACCTGGGAGGTTCAGATTATGCCTTCTATATGACTTTTTACATTGTTTATTCTTGTGCATATAGAGGTACGTTTGACGCCCTGGTCACAGATGGAAAACTATCAGGCACAAATGCAGCCTATATCTGGGATCATCATCCTCAGCTGCAAAGAACCAAGTATATCAAGGATTACAAACTGGTCAATGATGCATTCTCTATGCATCTGGTAAGGACCATGGAAGATGACAGGACTAAAAGACTGAGCATGGAAGCTCAGGAGGCAGTATACAGGCATGGGGCATGGTACATCCAATTTGCCACCTTTTCCTACATCAGGATAGAAGGTTTTGAAGGGCATCCCCTAATGCTACCGAGGTATCCTACCGATGCGGTAGTTTTAATGGAGTTTATCAGGCAGGGCTCCACCATCATACAGATGTATAAGGATGCCAAGAAGCTGCCACCAATTTTGTTCCCAGTCAGCATCGGCAACTATATGTGCCCTGACTCGGATAATATCAAGAAGGTGATGGTCACTCTGAACAAGATGAATCTACTGCCCTTCCCAGTAACAAGACCATATGATCCTTACGGCCGAATGCAGAAGATTCTAGGAAAGCCTATTCATCAAAGGCACCTAGAAGATTTTTGGGCTGACTGCGAAGATGAGGCAGAGGCCAGGAGGAGGAGGTATCAGAGGTTGACTCTGAACCAGATTAGAACGTTTGACTGCATACCCCTCCCTCAGCAGCTGAAGAGTGATGACGGTAGGATCATGGCAGATGAATACGAGCAGAAGAAGATATACAATGATACCATATCTGCCCCTGACCTCACCATGCAGGAGGATATGTCCTTGGACCCATTCTTTGCCAAAACCCTACACTTGACCCAAGCTTGGGTAGAAGCACAGGTAGAGGCACTGAAGAAAAAGGGTGTTGCCATCACAGTGGACAACAAAAAGAAAGGGTAGGACATCCTTGCAGATGAATATGATGATTTCCTGCTGGAGAAGCGGAAGACTAAGGGAGAGAGAATCCCTCCACCACAGCAGCCAAGCAAGAGAGCGCCAAGGGGCAAGAAGGTGGAAAAGGGACCCAAAGGGGTCATAATTGAAAGGGCAGTATTCATGGCTGAGGAGGTAGCTAGATCAGGATCAGAATCAGATTCTCCTCCCAAGCCCAAGAAAGCCAAGACAGCAGAGGCTGGAACCACAGAGACCCAAGAAGTGGGTCAGTCATCCCGACAACCAGGCAAGGATATCCTCATGGAGGAAGAGCCTGAAGAAGAGGATGAAGCTCCACTAGTAATTAGAAGAAAGAGGAGAGTTCCGCAGGTGCTGGTTCCTACCACACCTAAGAAACCAAGAACCTCCATGAGAGGTGAAGTAAGTCACCCACCAATGCAATTACAAGGGGCAGGTAGTGAAGTGCAGAAGGAACTTCAGCACAATGTTCCACTTCCTACCATTGTCAAGTTCAAAATAGAACTTGCAGAAGAGCAACAAAAGGAAACATCTCAGGCACAAGCAGAAAGACATGTCTCGCTAGACGAGACAATAAACTTGTCTGATGATGAGGTGGTGTAGGATGTAGCTGCACAAGAAATGGAAACACTAGCTGCCGGCATTAGTGTGACTCCTCACAAGCCTCCATCTGTCCAATCAATGCTTGAGGAGATGAAACAAGCAGAGGCGGAGCGAGAAAAGAGCCCAGAACCAGAGAAGAGCCCAGAGCAGGTAGCTCAGGACATAGGGCTAGACACACTGATCGCCGAGGTGACAAGTCCTGCAGTGGTTGACTTGACGGAGAAAAGGGATGCAAGTCCTGAACAGCCAGCAGGATCACCTGATAAGGGCCACTTAATAGAAGAGATAGAGATGGCCGAAGCAGAGGGTCATGCTCTTGAATCAGGCCAACAAAGCCCACAGGATACATCAACAGGACCTGCTATAGTAGAGGTCCAAGAAGCAAAGGCTGGTGATGAGAAGAAAGAAGCGATAGAGGATCCTGCTGATAAGGCACAAGAGGTGGATGCTGCAGGTACAGAGCAAATGGCCGCCGCAGAGCAGATGCCATCACGTCGGGCAGATCCTACAATAACAAAGGTGGTGGACATACCACCAGAGGTAGAAAAACAAAAGGAGGATGACCAACCTCCACAAGGGGAAGAACTGGGAACAAGTGAAATAATGAAGGAAAAAGATCATGATCATCATGATCTACATACAGGTACACCGCAGGGTTCCCCACACAGAGAAGATGCTCCCCCAGAAAAGGAAGTTCCTCAACAAGAGGAGGCACCTTAGGATCAACAGCAGCAAGGCGAGCATCATGAGGAAGAAAAAGAAAAATCACCATCTCCACAACACATATTGATGGAAACAGGAGATAGAGGTGAACAACATCATGATGCTGAGAAGCATGATCAGGTGCCTCCATGGTTAGAAAAGGAGGTGAATGTTGAGGAGGAACTGGAGATTCAGGAATTCGACGTCTCCACCCTATTCGCCGTAGATATAATGAAACCTAGGAGAAAGGCCAGAATGACTTCGGCCATCAAAAGAGATCCGGCGACAGGGAGAAGGACCGCACAGATTGCTGTACCTACCGTAGAGAAAGAGAAAGGCAAAATCACTGTGGATGAATTCCAGATAAGCATAGTTGATTTAGGTTTTGCCAACGAAGAGCAGGAAGGTCAGGAGGGAAAGGATATCATTGACTCTCTAATTCAGAAAGTGAAAAGAGAGAAGGAGAAGAATAAGCAACATAAAGAGCACATTGCTCAGTTGCATGCATACATTAAGGGTTTAACCAACCCTGAGGATACCACAGGTGAAGCTGCAGTCCCATTGACTGCCATTTCTCAGGAGGAGGTAAATAAACTGGACCTCATGAAACATGAGGTGTCCGTAATAAGAAAATGGGTGTCATCCACATTGGATGATGCTATAGAAATAATGAAGGGTTCTTTGAAGAGGTGGAGCATCTTAAGTGACTCCAAAACCAAGGTGGACAGGTTGCAGATGCAGACCGGAAAAAGGTCTTATAAACTGGAGAAAGTCCTCATCCTGTTGGATGAAATAAGGAAGATAAATCCACAACTGCTTATCAGTAAGCAAGTATTAAATAATAATACTGCACTGTTAGTGGATATCTGGTACAAGGATGTGCAGTTTGAATGCGGAGTCCTCAAGAGATGCAACAATAAGCTGAGGGAGATCAGCATGAGGCTACGTGATTTAATGAGCATTGAAGCAGACATGCTCGAAACATTAGAGGGCAAAGTGGAAGGGAAGATAGAGAATCAAGATTAAGATTCTGCCCTTAAGGCCCTGCGCAATAACTTCCAAGTGGAAGATGATGGTCCGCTTGTCCACTTGACAGAGGAAGTGATAAATAAAATGATGAGGATCAAGGTCAAGATGGAGAGCTACAACGAGACATTACAGGACAGAAAGAATAAGCTGGACAACAGTAGGGATAAGTATGAAGCGCACAAACACGCCATCATCAAGGCAAAGACTCAAGATGGCGGAGGAATAGACCAAGTTGTGCGGTCATACGAACAAATCCAGAGCAGCATGCAGCCCCATATGTAGCAGCGCCATCATCCGGATAGCGAAAGTTCAGAGAGTGATGCACATGATGATGACCCGCATGCAACAGATGAAGGGCATGATGAAGATACATCATGAAGGGGAATATCTTGCATATACAATATAGATAGTTGCCAGCTGGCAACTTGTGCCTTTTTGTAAAATTGACAAGTCATGAAGTGATGACCGTTGATTTGTATTGACATATCAGATCCGTGGATCTTTTGTAAAGGATTCCTCACCTTATTCTATAAAAGGTGGTGGAATGCCTTGTTATATTCATTCAAAACTTAATTGAAATTTGATTGCTGAAATATTCAGGACTTATTTCAAAGCTGCTGTATATGTACATGTCTTTTGCATACTTAATGAAAGGGAAGAGTATTTTGATTACAAATCTTCGTAAATCTTGAGTAATCTGTATATGAATTCTGGATATGTGCTTTGATTTGCTGCGTCCCTTGGAGTGCTCATCATGTTGCATGTATTGTTTTCATTCATTATCCTCTGAAGTTTGCATCAACTGTATCTAGCTGTGGAATGTCCTGGTGAACATATGGTTTGATTTCTTCTCTTCATAACAGTATCAAGCATGTATGTGGATCAAAAGCTAAAGGTTCAACTTAATTAGAAGTATTTCCTTTAATTTCTTTCAATTTCAGAGCATCTCACTATCACAATTGCAAATAAACTGATAATCTTAAGCAAATAACACCAAATATGCAGACATCCCGTAGATAATAGCAAATATTTAGCATATTTGAACACTAAGCATGCACAACTGAAAATATCATGCAAAGATTGAGGTATTTTACATTCTTTTATCAAATAACTGCATAATTTGACTTCTCTGTAAAGAATTTCTGCAGGAAAGTCATGATGATGGCACACTTTCACGTAAGGCCCCAAAATGGAAACAACAATTCACATTAACTATTGAGTAACGTCAGTCGATTAAGACCTAATCACCGGAGACTTGGGATCATAAATTCTCTGAATTCACTGTATCTTTCAAGATGAATAAAGGTTAATGTGTACTTTTATTCTATGTTTGTTTGTGACTAATATCATAACCAACAGGTCACTGCAAACTTTGCATTGTAACCTCTCTGTTTCTGCAACCTCGTTCACCTCGGTGATGTTTTGCGTCATCTTGCTGCATCGGCTCTCTCTCTCTCTCTATGGCCTAGCTTAACCATCGGTTGAGGATGAAAGTTGAATTCTGCCTCCTCTTCATTATTTTTGGTAGTGGCATTGTGAAATCCATCATACTGTCGTGTCTTCGTTGTTTTTCCCATAACCTTTCTATTGATCCACTCTAAATCTGCTGCTACCAATGATGGGGTATTTATCATTGGAGGTTGGTAATTCTAGGTCTTTATAAACTTTTCATGGCTTGCCTCAACTATTGGTTGTGTCTTTGTGAGAACGGAGGTGTCACTAAAGATAAGGTGGCAGATACCGTTTTTTGTGTCGGTGTGTGCATTGTCAGGGTTTCCTTCTGCCAGCGTCATTAACTCTTGAGTCTTTTCTCACAGTCACTGCACTTATTCTATAGTTTGTAGACCCTAACATTAGGTGGTTGAGTGGTTTATAGCTTTGCTATCCTCAGCGTCAACTCATAGGGTGCCATACATCATTTAGAAGGAAACGTGGTCAGCGTCCTCCTTCGTAGAGAGCCCATGCTATCTTTTCATGTCGACCTATCAACTTAAGTCTTTAACCTTTTGACTTTTCCAATGCTTTCATTATGATGAATGTTGCGATGTAGATGTTAGCACTGAAACTAAATCTTCATGTATAACTATTATCTCTATTGTTTGGTGATGATCTATTCATGGGTTGGGTTTAGGAAATCTTAAGGTTTTTTTTTTAGAATGTAATTAGGATTTGCTTTTAAAGTTATCTATTCACGGCTCATAAGTTTTGTTTCTAGTGAGCTCTTCAAAACGTTAGGAGAAGGGTCATAGGTAAACCTATTTAGTAGCATTTAGCGGCTCATTGTATTAAACCTGGACTTTATGACTTTTAGTGCCTTGTGTGTAGTGTAAGGTTCATTTTATAAGCTTTTGTAAGGAAGTTATTTTAGTGGGTAGAAATATATTTGAGTAGGATTTTAATTCAATTAAATTTTATCTTGTGCTTTTGATGTCTATGTTATTTTAGGAAGTAGATTCTTAGTTACTTTTATAAGGTAGACTAGATAGATATGTTTTAGTGCTTAATGAATTCTTCAGTATGACTATATGGTAGACCCTAGAATCTATAATGCATTTGTATTTGATTAACCAAGTTAGGTTGGCGGAGAGCTTGTTTGTATTGATAGGTTGTTAGGAATAAAATTGATTTAATGGCTTATAAATCTAATGTTCTAGATTAATAAATGTAATAATTTCCTTACATTGTTAGTTATCCTAGTTTTCTTTTTGGGAATAGAATAAATAGGGTATGGAATAATTGTTATGTAGACCTTGAAGTTGAGTAGAGAATTATTGGAATCTTTCTTATAAACCGTGTTAGAATAGTCAGAAGGTGATGCGATGTTGATATAGATGCTTGTTGTTAAATGAATAATATTTATTAGAAAATGAAAGTTTATATAAATGTCAGTATAGATATTTTCTAATTAAGCTTGTTTTACAAAAATTAGGAATTTAAACATATTCAATTTTATCTTGTTTAGTCAACTAGGGGTATGTTACCTTAAATGATCAAATTGTAAGTATTGCAGAGTAGGATAGAATTAAATCTTTAAGAATCAGAAGTTGGCTTATATTTGTCTGTTGAAGATGTTGTTGCCTAGTTTTAAATAAGCTCTTTTCATAATGATTGGAATTAAGTTGTTATAGTCTCTTAAAATCGTCATCATTCAGTCTAAATTATGTGTAACTAGTATTATTCTGGAGTAAGTTTTGTGTCTTGTAAGGTTTGGAGTTCTTTCTGTCGTTAATGCAAGGAAGTATGAATGTTTTGGTTATGAGTTGTAATATTATATTTACCCTTTTATTGAATGATTTAATTTTGTAAACATTGTTTGGTATTAGTGTGAAGTCATCCTTGGGACAAATTTGTTTACTTTATCAACTTGTATAAAGGATGGTATTGAGTTATTTTCTATCTCTTTATCCCTTGTTGACCTGATATTAAAGGCATGATCGTTGAAACCTAGTTTCCCTATTGGGGAAGGTGTTGTTGTAACCTGGTAAAGAATTCTATTACCGACTCCAGAGGCCTAACCATTTGGTATTCAGCTTGATACTTATGTCATACTATTTCATGATGTATTGTTTGAGTTTGAGGGGGACAATGGGACTTATATTGTTGTGGTCAAGTGAATGGATTGTGTATTGGATCAAAAGCTATTGTAACCCTTGTCCTTGCATATTGTGGTTTTGGATGATTGGTTAGAGATTGCTAGGAGAGTGCCTTTCATGGTGGGGCTAGTGCCAGAGAGGCTGCCTGGGTAACCCCATGGAAGTTGTAAGCAAGTGATAACTTAATAAGTTATTTAGGAGGGTTGGGGTAGTAAATCACATAACAAGATAAGTAAGATACCTCACCCATGCCTGAAGTGCTTTAGTAGGCTAAGGATGGGATGAGAAGGCTTGGTTGGCAAGGTCAACATCCTTGTCTTCATGAGAGGACATGTCAGCTTCGCATGTGTCACCCTATGGGGCCGGTACCTAGAGAGAGGCTGCCAGGGTAACCATAGATGGGGGCTGGATTCTAGTGAGAGAAAGCCTAGGTAACCCATTCTAGGACCATGCGATGACACTCTCCTTATGTAGTTCAATTACTTCCTCTTTACCTTTGTTGTTACCTCTGGAGTGCAGACTTGTCTTCATGGTTGATCTTAGCTTGATGTTTTGATTTGTCTTGTTTTGGTGAGTATTGTCGTGTCTATGCAATCTTGTTATCCTATTTGTCTGCATGGAGTCTGGATCTTGTGATTATGTTCATGGTTGTAACCTTGACCTAGTAGAACCTCATTGTTATCTCCTAGCTCGGTGGGGTTGACCTCAAGGTTCCACATGGTTAGGAGATAGAGCTATCCATTGGTTCTTTTGGATGTTTGTTACAAGATCAGTGCAGAAGTGGTTCCAGTTCCAGAGTTGTTCTACACCTTCAAGTTACTGCATACATTCATAATTGTATTAGCTATAAACTGATGTAATCAGTCTTGTAATCTTGAATTGAAACTTGTAATTATTCATCTATGTAAATGTATTATTCTTCTGTAGCATTGAGATGCAGATCACTTGTATGGTTTTAATTTTATCTGATGTAGTTATGTTACCTAGAAGTCTTACTTGTTCATTTCATTTAATGTTGTTATTAGTGCAGTTATATTTCATGTATAATGCATTTCCTTATTTCAAAAAAAAATATCTGTATTATTGTCACTTGTTAGTCTAGCACTCTAGGGTTGCATGGCGGGGCATCACATCAACGACTCCATTCATAATTGCATACAAAACATTTACAAATGTCAAATTATAAATTATTAATGGAGTTATCAAGATTATTACTTAAATTGTATAATATATAAATGAGTTAAAATGTTTAACCCTTCATGCATTACAAACATAAAATACTAGCATATCTATATTTAAAAAAATATATCTAAGGTACGCTGAGAGATATCCTTCTCAAGGCGCCTATTCCATCCATGTGAGGTATATTGATTAAAAATAGGCACCTCGAGCAGGATATCTCTCAGCGTACTTTAGATATATTTTTTTAAATATAGATATGCTAGTAGCATCCACAGCAGCAAGCCCAATTATAACTATATTATATAATTATAAGAATATATTATATTTATATAATATATTATATTATAATTATAATTATATTAATTATATAATATAATATATAATTATAATTATATACCTAACCTATATTATAATACCAAGGTTATGGTTTTAATCTAATTAAATTTATGGTTATGTTCATAGAAATATATGCTAAGTGTAATGTTAGTACAACTTGTCATAATTGTATCAATAACGATACCCTAATTCTATCATAAATTTGAAATGTAACTCTAACTCTAATTCTATCCTATATTTGATATGTAATCCTAACCCTAATTGTATTACTAACCTTAATTTTATGCTTAACCCTAATCATAATTTAACTCTAACCCTAGTTCTAACTCTAGTGTTTTTGCCTTATATATTTGCCCTAATTATAACCAAAGCCATAACCCTAATTCTATACCTAAACCTAACCCACACCCTAATTCTATCCCTCAACCTAATTGTAAACCCAAAGCTTTGGTTATATATATGCCCTGATTGTAACCCTAATTTGAATTGTAACCCTAAACCTCATTCTATTGAGAACCTTAATTTTATGATCCTTAACCGTAACCCTAATTTAACTCTAACCCTAATTCTAGTTCTCTTGTATTTTTAATTATATATTTTCCCTAATTATAACTAAACCCATAAAACTAATTCTAACCCTAAACCAAACCCTAACCCTAATTTTATCTCTAACCCTAATCCTAGCCTAATCATAATTTTGATCCTAAGACTAACCCCAACCCTAATCGTAATTCTAACCCTAATCCTAACTAAATTTATAACCCCTACCCTAATTATATTCATAACCCTAATTTTGAACTTGGTCATAATTCTATCCATAACCTAGCCCTAATTATAACTCTAACCCTAACCCTAATTCTAACTCCAACCCTAACAATTTTTTTGTTATAAATATTTTCCCTAGTTGTAAACCTAATTCTAATCATAACCCTAACTGTCATTCTATCCCAAACCTTATTTCTTTCATTATCACTAACTCTATCCCTAATCCTAACCCTAATTCTAACTATAATTATAACCAACCCCATAATTCTATCCCTAAACCTAATTATAAACCCAACCCTTTAGTTATATATGCCATTATTGTAAGCATAATTTGAACAATAACCCTAGACCTCATTCTATTGGTAACCTTAATTTTATTGTTAACCCTAACCCTAATTTAACTCTAACCCTATTTCTAGTTCTATTATTTTTTACTTATATATTTTCCCTAATTATAACTAAACCCATAACTCTAATTCTATCTATAAACCTAAACCTAACCCTAAGACTAACCCCAACCCTAATCCTAATTCTAACCCTAACCCTTATTCTAACCCTAACCCTAACTAAATTTCTAACCCCTACTCTAATTATATCCCTAACCCTAATTTAACTCTAACTCTATTATTTTTACTTATATATTTTCCCTAATTATAACTAAACCCATAAAACTAATTGTAACCCTAAACCTAACCCTAACCCTAATTTTATCTCTAACCCTAATCCTAGCCTAATCATAATTTTGATCCTAAGACTAACCCCAACCCTAATCGTAATTCTAACCCGAACCCTAACTAAATTTATAACCCCTACCCTAATTATATTCATAACCCTAATTTTGAACTTGGTCATAATTCTATCCATAACCTAGCCCTAATTCTAACTCTAACCCTAACCCTAATTCTAACTCCAACCCTAACAATTTTTTTGTTATAAATATTTTCCCTAGTTGTAAACCTAATTCTAATCATAACCCTAACTGTCATTCTATCCCAAACCCTATTTCTTTCATTATCACTAACTCTATCCCTAATCCTAACCCTAATTCTAACTATAATTATAACCAACCCCATAATTCTATCCCTAAACCTAATTATAAACCCAACCCTTTAGTTATATATGCCATGATTGTAAGCATAATTTGAACAATAACCCTAAACCTCATTCTATTGGTAACCTTAATTTTATCATTAACCCTAACCCTAATTTAACTCTAACCCTATTTCTAGTTCTATTATTTTTTACTTATATATTTTCCCTAATTATAACTAAACCCATAACTCTAATTCGATCTGTAAACCTAAACCTAACCCTAAGACTAACCCCAACCCTAATCCTAATTCTAACCCTAACCCTTATTCTAACCCTAACCCTAACTAAATTTCTAACCCCTACTCTAATTATATCCCTAACCCTAATTTAACTCTAACTCTATTATTTTTTACTTATATATTTTCCCTAATTATAACTAAACACATAAATCTAATTCTATCTATAAACCTAAACCTAACCCTAAGACTAACCCCAACCCTTTAATCCTAATTCTAACTCTAACCCTAACTAAAATTCTAACCCCTACTCTAATTATATCCATAACCCTAATTTTGAACCTGCTTGTAATTCTATACCTAACCCTAAACCTCATTCTATCAATAACCTTAATTTTATCCTTAACCCTAACCCTAATTTAACTCTAACCCTAGAGTTCTAGTTCTATTATTTTTTACTTATATATTTGCCCTAATTATAACTAAACCTATAACCCTAATTCTATCCCTAAACCTATAACCCTAATTTATCCCTAACCCTAATTCTAACCCTAACCCTAATTCTGACCCTAAGAATAACCCCAACCCTAATCCTAATTCTAAACCTAACCCTAACTAAATTTCTAACCCCTACCCTAAAATATTCATAACCCTAATTTTGAACTTGGTCATAATTCTATTCCTAACCCTAACCCTAATTCTAACTCTAATCCTAACAATTTCTTTTGTTATAAGTATTTTCCCTAACTGTAATTCTATCCCAAACCTTATTTCTTTCACTATCCCTGATTCTATCCCTAACCCTAACCCTAATTTTAACTATAATTATAACTAAACCCATAATTCTATCCCTAAACCTAATTTTAAATCCAACCCTTTGGTTATATATATGCCCTGATTATAACCCTAATTTGAATTGTCACCCTAAACCTCACTCTATTGGTAACCTTAATTTTATCCTTAACCCTAACCCTAATTTAACTCTAACCCTAGTTCTAGTTCTATTGTTTTTTACTTATATATTTGTCCTAAGTATAAGTAAACCCATAACCCTAATTATATCCCTAAACCTAACCCTAACCCTAATTTTATCCCTAGCCCTAATTGTAACCCTAACCCTAATTCTAATCATAACCCTAACTATAATTCTATCCCAAACCTTATTTATTTCACTATCCCTAATTCTATCCCTAACCCTAACTGTAATTCTAACTATAACCCTAACTTTTTGTTTTATATATTTTCCCTAATTGTACCACTAATTCTCATCATAACCCTACCCTTAATTGTAGCCCTAACCCTAACCATGATTCTACTGCCAACCCTTTGTTTATATATATTAGCCCTAATTCTAACATAAATTTGATTTGTAACTCTAACCGTAATTATATCACTAACCTTAATTCTATCCTTAACCCTAACCCTAATTATAACCCTAATTCTATTCCTAACTATAACTATAATTCTAACTGTAACCCATACAATTTCCTAGTTATAAATATTTTCCCTTTAACTATATCCTAATTCCAATCATAACCTAGCTGTAATTGTATCCCTAACCCTAATTCTATCACTAATCATAATTCTATCCCTAACCCTAACCCTTTAATTCTAACCCTAATATTTTTGGATATATATTTGCCTTAATTGTAACTCTAATTCTAATTGTAATTCTAACCCTAAATGTAGCCCTAACCGTAATCGTAATTTTAATCCCAACACTTTGGTTAAATATATTTGCCTTAATTCTATCCTAAATTTGAATTGTAACCCTAACCCTAATTCTATCGCTAACCTTAATTCTATGCTTAACCCTAACCCTAATTTAACTCTAACTCTAGCTCTAATTTTAATTTTAATTCTAATTCTAATTGTAACCCCAATTATAACCATAATCCTAACCCTAACCTTCATTCTAACTCTAATTATAAACCTAATCCTAAACTAATTCTAACCCAACCCTAACCTTAACAATAATTTTAATCCTAACCCTTACCCTATTTATAAAATTGATATATGTAAATTATTTGTGAAGACTTCCCCTTGACACACTTTCCAAAGTGAACCTAGAAGAGGCAATAATTAATTATAAGAAGAGGCAATAATTAATTAATTTAATTATATAAGTCCATAATATTAAGTCTAAGAAAATCATGCAATATAATTAAAACTAATAAATTCTAAAAATTAAAACTTGATTTTAAGAGCATGTAAATAATTTAAAACTAAATAAATTCATAAATTTAAATTTAAAATGCATGTTTTTTTTAAAAAAAATTAAAATAATTGTTATAATGACTTGGATAAGTCATCTATTTTTTTTTAGTAAACTACAAAAACCAATTAATTTAAGTTACCAATTAAATTAAAAAACAAAAGCAAAAACAAAAACTTAATATTAGTAGAGATATCTAACATAGATTAATAAGTTTGAATATTTAAAACTTATCATTCAAAATAATTTAACTCGATTCATAAATTCATTTAATAATTTCATGATTTTAATAAATTAACACTATTGGTGCTCATAATTTAAAAAATAATTAAATTTCTAAATATTTATTATACATTCCTAAATAAATTCTTTAAAAATATAGCATTTGTTGGATAATACCACAAGTTACTATATAGCAAATTAATCCACCACTTTATTTGAAATAATTGAAATATAAAAGTTAGAGAAATGAAATAATAAAACTAAATAATATTCTAAAATTATTTTTAATTTTTAAATGTGCATGAAAGTAATTAAAACTCACAAATTAAATGTAAATTTAAATAGCATTTTTCTCAAATATAATGAGACATAACTATAAATTTAAAATAATATTGTATACTTTAATATTTTATTTATTATTATCATTTTAACATATTATATGTAACAATTCTAATAACATAACTTATACTTTTAAAATATAGCTTAAAACTTATACTATACAAAACCTCATATTAAATTTGATATATATTATATACACCATATTATTAATTTAACTAAGTGATATTATAAACCATTTGACTTTAACCATGGAGATTAATTTAATTTTAAATTCACAATTATAAAAACAATTTGTATTTTAAACATCATACAAGATTTTTCCTAAAATTCTAATTTAACTACTGCACATTAATTTAATTTTGAAAGAGATCACTTAGAAAATAGGGAGTTGTGGAGCTCTAATTTTAGTAACGATTAAAACTTACCAAAATGATATAAAAAACATATAAAAACTCTAGTTTTACACTACTTTGTTTTAATTTTTTCCAGAGACTCAAATTTTCTTGGTCTACATGGAGGGTTGCCCTCAAATTTCTTCTTCTTGATCTACATGGAGGGTTGCACAATGAAAGAATTTGGAATGGAGGTGTTTTACAAATTATTTTAACTATTTTATCAATTTAGTTGTGTAGCTGCAGGATTCACTGGGAAGATGGTATGCATGTAGGTTAAGAGGAAGGAAAATGAGATATTTAGCTAGAGTTTGATTGCAGGTATAGAAGATTGCAAAAAAAATCTAGATCCAAAAACCTCAATTTTCTTAGTGGGTTTACACATATAATCTACTATCATTTTAAAAATAGTATAATATACCAAATATACCCAATTAATAATATGTATGTATTAAAATTAAACAAAATATATTAATCTATATGTTGGTAGGATAAGGAAGTACAGAGTTAAATTATCAAAACAAACTTAATAAATTACAGGGGAGGGTGTATGTATGTGTGTGTATATATATATATACTGTATGCTATCTTTTTAAAAAAATTAGAATACTCTTTATAAAAATACAAAAACATTGATTTTTTAAACTATTTTTATTCTATGTTGTGCTTTTATTTACAATAGAATGTAGAGTAAAGTCTTTTAAAAAAAAAATTTATTCTATGTTGTGCTTTTATTTACAATAGAATGTAAAGTAAAGTCTTTTAAAAAAAATTAAAATACTTTTATAAAAAAATAAAAGCATTGATTTTTTAAACTATTTTTACTCTATGTTGTATTTTAAAAAATAGAATGTAGAGTATTAAAGTCCATTGTAATTGCTATTTTGACACTTTAAGATAACATTATAATATTATAATATGATATAATATTATAATATATTATTATTTTTATTTAAAATAGAATGTCTAGAGTAAAGTATTTTAAAAAATTAAAATACTTTTATAAAAATAAAAGCATTGATTTTTTAAACTATTTTTACTCTATATTGTGTTTTTAAATAATAGAATGTAGAGTAAAGTCCATTGCTATTTTGACACTTTAAGATGACATTATAATATTATAATATGATATAATATTATAATATAGTATTATATTATAATATGATACAATATTATAATATATTATATAATATTATAATATACTATTATAAAATAATATGATATATTATAATATAATGTGATATGCCTTTGATCAATTTCTACAATTCTATTCTATTATATTATACTAAAATGAAATACTTTTTGAAAGAAAAATTCTTGCAGGCCTTTGACCAATTTCTTCTGTAATGCTATTCTTTTATGTGAATATGTGTCTTTTCATATGCCATTTATGTAACGTTTCTTTTCATGTTAGTGGATATGCCATTCTGTCCATCCGATAATATATTTTAAATTAGGGAATCTTAATTGGTATTTTTAATTTTTTTTTACATCAATTTTGTTTTATGATTTTTGCTTACAGAATCTTAATTGTTTACGGGAATCTGAATCTTTTAGCCCTTGCTGCCACTGTAGGACGCCTCTCGGCGTAATAAATGTATACATATGATTTAAGTAACTTACCAAATGTCATTCTATAGGGGTTCTTATTCCCTAGAGGATAAAAAAAATTTAATGTCAAAATTAATGATCCATAAGATTTTAAAACTATATTAGCAAGTGAATTAAGTGTTAGGAAAAATGTGTGTTGTACACGTATAAAAATAAAATATTTTAATTATTTATGATAAATATTTATTTGTGGTGCATCTAGGAGATGTGTTTAGCAACATTAAATATTTATTTGGGTCCACTTGTAAGGTTCTATGTAACATTGGGTTAGTTATTTTATGTGTGGGAGATAGAATAATTAATTAATATTTTGATAACTTAGAACCAAAAAGTGAAAATTTAGTATCAAGAATTAAATGAGGGGTCAATGGTTTTGCATTCTCATGGTTTTGATACACATGGTTTTCCCAATACCATACGTTGTGTTTTTGTGATCTTGAGTTTATAAAAGAAAGCACATGGTTAGTGGTTTGGGTTGACTGGTTGAGGGGGCTGTCATTATATTGAGTTTCTCTTGTGAGCACATATGTGAAGCATGGTATGGGATGTGTGGTTACATGCTTGGACACATGGAGGATGCATTGGAGGAGCTTGATGTTTTAGAAGTATTCATGACTCTGTAAGTGTATTGTAATGTTTTATTGAACTGAATAATATTAAGTGTGGATGCTTTTAGAGTTGGGTTTTTCTCTCTTGAGGGTTTTCCCAAGGTATATATTATGTCACCTTATGATATGTCTATCTATTATTTTGGCATGATAGATTTTGGTTATCATGGTTAATATTTGTTTGCATATTTATCTCTCATGGGGTTGTGTGAAAATATTTTGTATTGCTATATTTTTTCTTTACAAGTGGTATTAGTGCTTGGTTTATAGGCTGTGGAATGAGATCTCCCTAGTATTATAACCCTTGCAATGAGTAGATTTGTAAGGACCCAACTCATCCTTAAGATTATAAAAACAAATAAAACTGGTAAGAACTCTTTATATTATTTTATTTTAACTACTAGAATAATTTATTTCCATAATATAGTATAAAAAATTGGAAAGGTTTCATGTTTAGTCAATCTAGAATCTCGGGAATAGCGATTCGACTATACAAGTATCACGGGCTTACTTGTCCATTTGGGAAAAGAATTTTAAACAAGTCATTGTAGACCATATACTATCCAAACATGATAGTTATATGCCATATGGCTTAACAATATGCTCTGGCCAGAGACTTTGACCCATTGAAACCAATATAGGTTCTAAGTCACTTATAGAAATATATAGTAAGCCCACTACTGTACTGAGGATTTTTATAAGAAGAATACCTTGCATTCTCCCTTGTATTTTGGCTACTGACTGAATACAAGGCTAATCCACCTCGAGGATTCTTTTGAGATTCAAAGACTAAGTTATGATAAGAATTTGAGATTAACCTCACATAATCCTATGTACTTGAGTACTGGAAACATTCTTTGGGTGAGTGTGAGATCGTGATGGGCCAAATAGCGGCAATAAAGAAAAAATTGTTGGATAAAAAAAGTGTTAACATTTAGACTAATATTTAGATTTGGATGGAAATGGTGTTAATATTTCTAGCTCAAATATGGATTCACTCTAAAAATGCCTTGGGATTACCTCATATTTAGGCAAGTGGGAGTCCCAAGACTTGCCAAAGAAACTTGCAAAACCACCCATTTAGTGTTATCTAAAATTTTCCACAATTTCTTCCTTGAAGCTGACAAACTTTTCTATAACTAAATTTAATCAAATTAAAAGGGTTTATAGAGGATGCTCTTAAGATTCTAAAAATATAATATATGCATCATAATAATTTTAATAGGTAATTATTATTAATTTTCTACATACATTATGTCTGATTTCTTAATAGATATACATATTGAAAAACATCTATAACTTCCAACATATTAATCCTTTTTTAAATCCAAAAGATGTGTCACATTCTAGGATTTATTGGGTGTTCATTAAAATTTAAAATTTTTTATTTTCATATATTTTTGACCAAGTTAGGTTGGTTAGAAAATTAATTTTGTATATTTTAAAAAGTTACAATAAAAAAAATTATAAATAATTATTTATTTACTTAAAAAATTCAAAAAAATATGTGTCACATCCATTTATGTGTCCTTTACTTAAATCCAAATAATGGAGGTAAAATATTATCTTTTTCTCATACTTAGGTTGGTTGGAATGAAACCTACTTTTTACTTTTTTCTAAAAATTTTAGTAGTGCTTCAATGAAATATCCAATTTTCACCAAACTATTTTTAAAATTTTCACAAGAAAAGTAGTAGCCCATAAACTAAACTCAATTTATTACAACTTTTATTACTACCTTATTTATACATTATGTAGATAACTCATTCAATTTTTGACATGAAGTTACTTAAGTTTGTTTTTCACATTTACATTGCCACTTAGGGGTTGTTTTTGGCCCATCATGATCCCGCACTTACCCATTCATTTCCTAGACTACCTACATACCTTGTATCCATGGGATCAAGGTACATGAGGATTCGTCATGCATAATATGTAGTTTTGGTTGTACTATGTTTATGTAGCTGCATGAGTGGGTACATAACCCTTTCTAGGGTCTACTCTCCACAGACAGTTCTTTATCGGCTACCACCCACTCAGGTGAAACAAAGATGGAATTAACAACTATAATTAGCAAACACCTAGAAGGGGAGTTTGATTTTTAGGTTAAACCTTCAAGGAGTGTAAAGTTTTACCTATGCATATGCTTGTCCAAGAATGAGTACTCGTTCACTCAGACTAAAAGTCTTGTTTTAGTTTTTAGGACAGTATCTACTAGTTTTTGATCACCAAGATCCTTGTTGGAGAGGTGAGAGAATACAACAAAAGATGTTGATCTCTTGGTTTTAAGAACAATCATTAGTTCACCAATGTTATATCTAAAATAGATTCATATCAGAAATAAACATTATTTTCTGATCACCAAGATCCTTAGTGGCAAGGTGAGAGTATATGATGGATTATCTATTGTGATAATAATCCATCTAGAAAGCAAGAGTTACATTTAGCCCTTTGACCCAATCATAAAGAAGTGAAAGAATAGGATTGAACTTAGGATTTCATACAAGTCTAATATTCATCATTCAACATAATGACGATGTTGATGTACTCACAAAATTTCATAATTTAAACATCTTTTCATGATACAAAAGTCTTCCACTTTCTTGGAATGAATTCACTACCAGATACTCTATTTAATACATAAATACCTAAAAAAACAAAGAGGTTCTTATCATTCAACAATCTCATTTATTTGATATACTATAATGTAGATGTTATGGAAATAAAAAATGAGTAATCTTCTAAGTATAACCATATATCACTATGTTAATCTTTTGACCATTTCCTAAAGTAATAACATGATTAATACAAATTTTAATATCTAAATTCCAAATTCAATAACAAGGAAATCCTTTCACTGTTATCAAATAAATTTCTATGTTTACATATTTGCTTATTAATCTATGATATATGTCAACTTCTGAACATTCTATTCTAATGCAAATCTAAAAAGAAGTATCTAAATCTAATTAAACACATGCTTTTTCCTAAACTTATATTCAAGATGATTTCTTAGAATAAGTCTTGTGATGGAAAAAGACCTACATCAAGCTTCCCTCTGTAGCTAGGGCAAAGCTTTGGCCATTGCCCAAGCCCTTTCTCACTTGCAGGCTGATTTCCTATGTGTGGGGGCTGCGTGTGGGGTGTGTATTGTTTGTTGGGGGTGGCTTGAGTTCTATTTATTGTCTTGTTCGATTCTCTAGTGGGGTCTTTTTACTATTCACAGGGGGGATTTAGATTGGAGCCATTTTTTGGAGATCTGTGTGGTTCCCGTTTGGGATAGTAAGGCTTGCTGTCTACGAGGAAGAAGATCTAGGTATAACCCTAGGCTTAGGGTTTGTGATGCTTAGAGTTTTTATGAGCTATGGGATCCCCAGAAGGGGTTGGGGTGGCCTCTAAGCTCTCTTTCAGAGATGCTTTCAATGGGGGAAGCCCTTCATCCTCAAATCATATGTATGCAGTTAATTATTTGGCTAATGCCATGGCAAATGCCAAAAATGCTAAATGGGAGATGAAAGCATTAATGGTCAATGGTTTCCTGGAGAAGAGTAGAGATCAGCCTATCCTCATTATTCAGCTGGACTTGGTAACTGATGATGTGCTTTATCTAGTGGATCATACCCTCATCTACAAATTTATGGGAATCAAGGTTTCCTTGTCCTTTCTTAAATCATGGGCCTAAAGGACTTGGAATCCTGAGGGGGATATGGAGGTGATTATGGCAACCAACAACTACTTTTTTGTGGTTTTTTCAATATTGGTAGATAGGGTTACTGCATTTGAGGGGGGACCATATTTCTATAACCAGACATGCTTGTTCATGAAACCCTGACATATGGGGTTCAATCCAGTGGAGGAGCTTCCTTCGAGAATACTAGTCATGGTTCACCTTCCATGGTTAGCAATGGAATTCTAGAGATAGGATATATTACATATGATCGGTTTGCTACTAGGTAAGCTAATGGGACCTTCCCAACAAACGATGGACCGTAAGGTAGTTTTTTATGCCTGCTTATGTGTTGAAATCAATTTGAATAAGCTACTCCCAGATTATATGGAAATTAGATTAGGATCTTCATCATGGATTCAATAGTTGGATTATGAAGCTTTACCTTTTAGATGTTGCATTGTCATGAATATGGGCATCTCCAACAAAAATGCCCTAAAGCAGCCCCATTAGCCCCCTCGGCCCCCCCCTCTTGTGGTGGATAAGGGGAAAGCTCTGATCCTTGGCGGGAATGGGGATAAGGATGGTTTTATTCTAGTCATACAATGTAATAAGGGGAGAGGGTTGAAAAGACCTTTCATAGAACATTAGAAGGATGGGTTTCATAATAGATTTGATATGTTGGAGACCTTTGAGGACCAAGATATTTCTATAGGTTTCCACAAGCCAATTGTTGAGGAGGTAGCAGAGGTTTAGGTTGATTTGGGTAAGAATGGTAGCTTGGCCTAGTTGCAGGAGGATATTCCATCTAATATTATGGAGACATATCAATCTCTGATAGTGACAGTTCCATCTCTTCCACCAAGGAATGAGATAGTGCCCATGGATCCTATTCAAGGTTCCTCCCCCTCTCAGGTGGCTGGTGAGGTTGTTGAAGAGAGTTGGCTAAAGAAGGGACCTTAGGTGTTAGGGATACAACAAAAGGCTCTTAAGAAAGGAGCTCCGAAGAAGACCTTGAAAGTAGGTCACAAAAAGGATCAAGATAAAGTGAAGTTATTAGGGGAAGCCTTGGTGGAGTCTAGTTCAGTTAGGCCTCTTGACTCTCACTTTCAGAGATGATTGTCCTCTCATGGAATGCAATGGGTTTGAACATCCCTAGACAAAAGGTTTTTCAAGGTTTGATCCAGATTCACAAACTAGATATGGTTTTTTTTATAGGAGTCTAAGCGCTCGATTGAAGGCATGACTAACATTGCTTCTAGAATTTGGGGGCAGGGTTAGTGTCAGTGTGTTGGAGCCCAAGGTAGTGCTAGTGGGTTAGCTTGCTTCTGTGATCCTTGTAATCTTACCCCTCTCTAGTGGATCACCAATAGACATTTGATCTCGGTTATGGAAACTAGTTTTGAGTTAGGGGAATGTATTCTCTTCATGAATGTCCATGCCCCCATGGACCTTCTTGGTAAGGTGGATTTGTGGATGCAAATCAAATTTGTGGGGTCTATGGTCCCTCTTTTTCCATGGGTCTTGGAAGGGGATTTGAATGTGGTTCTAACTCTAGCAGAGAAGCAATGAGGAGTGGATAGGTTGGATGCTATGTCACAGTTGCTTCAAGAGAATTTAGATTCTTTGCACCTAGTGAATATTCAGCCTAGTAATGGGTAGTTTACCTAGAATAATAGAAGGTGTGGCAGGGATTTGATCTTTGAGAGATTGGACAAATTCCTTCTTTCTAATTATTGGTTGAATAATCACTAGCTTTCTAGCCCTGAGATTTTGGATTGGCAGGGGTCTGATCACTAGCCCATTTTGCTGAGGGTTTCTATCTCAAAATCCTCTAAAAATCCCTCCTTCAAGTTCAAAATTATGTGGTTGTGAGAGGAATCTTTACAGGATCTTATGTCAGTGTGGTGGTCGGAGGGGAAGCCTTCACATGGTACTGCTATGTATTCTTTTGTTAAGAGGCTTTAGTATGTGAAGTACCAACTTAAGAGGTGGAATAGAGAGTACTTTTGAAACCTCTTTTAGGCTAAGGTGGATATTCAATCTCATCTAGATATGGTCACACGCTAGACTAGGGAGTTTGGTCTTATAGAGGAGAACCTGCTAAAGGAGTCAGATTTGCTTAAGGAGCTCTCAAAATGGGAACGTAGGGAGGAAATTTATTGGAAACAAAAGGCTAGGATTAATTGGCATCTAGAAGGAGATAGGAATATGTCTTTCTTTCATAATTCTGTTAAAGACAAAAGGCAAAAGAATATTATCATGTCTCTTAGGTCTTCTAATGGAAATCTTCTCTGCTCCTCGCAAGATATCTACCGAGAGACCTTGATGTTCTTTTCTTCTCATCTTTTTGAGGATCCTACCCTTTAATTTGTGGAGGAAGACTTAGTCCTTGATTGCATTCCTCCTATTGTGTCAACAGAAATGAATGAAGAGCTCATTAAGCCTGTTTCTTTGGAGGAGTTAGAAGGGATTGTTTTTTAGATGAGGAAGGGGAAGGCCCCTGGTCTAAATGGTTTTTTAATGCAATTTTTTCAAGCTTTTTGGGATATTCTCAAACATGATGTGCTGGATCTAGTTAGGAAGTCTTAGAGTAGTAAGCAGATGTTGAAAGCCCTGAATGTGACATTACTGGCTCTTATCCCCAAAAAAGAAGATGTTTAGTCTTTTAATCATTTGAGGCCTATTGCTTTATGTAATGTGGCCTATAAGATCATAACTAAACTTATTGCTGAAAGACTTACAAAGTTTTTAAACTCCTTAATTTCTGAGGAGCAAGAGAGCTTTGTGGTAGGCAGGCAGATTCTAGATGGAGTGGTGATTGCAAGGGAGTCTATTCACTCTATGGAAACCTCTAAAGAGAAGGCTATGTTCATCAAGTTAGACACGTCTAAAGCCTATGACAAGGTCAAATGGAAATTTTTTTAGTGAATCCTTTTAGCTTTTGGCTTTGGTCAGGACTAGGTGGAGTGGATTATGAGTTGTGTTACCTCTTCTTCTTTCTCGGTGATTGTTAATGGTGTCTCATCCCCCTGTTCAGAGCATCTCAGGGTCTTCAGTAGGGGGATCTTTTGTCCCCTTATTTATTCATTCTTATGGCTAAGGTCTTGGGCATGATTTTAAATCATCATGTGAGTAAGGGTTGGGTTCATGGATGATCTTGGAATAATACTTTGCTTACTATCTCTCACTTACAATTTGTTGATGATATGACCTTACTTGGCTTGGCCACGATCAGGGAGGTTGAGAATTTTTGAAAAGCTTTGGATATTTATTTAGCATCTTCTGGCCATAAGATTAATGAGGACAAGTCTTCCATCATTTTCTTTAATACTCCTCCTTTGATCCAACATCAAATTGTCAGAATTCTTAGATTTCAGATGGGGGCTCTCCTCCTCTCTTATTTGGGTTTTCCCCTCTTAGTTGGGCCCCTTGCTAGGGTCAATGGCAGTCAATTCTTGATAATCTTATTATAAAGGTTAGTCACTAGACCTTCCTCTAGTTCTCATTTGCTAGGAGAGTTATGCTTTTAAAATCTGTGATTCAAACTCTTCCTATCTACAAGGGCTTTCTTTTGGCAACTCCTTCAAGTTTCATTAGGGATTTTGATTCTCTTTCTCCTCAATTTCTCTGGGTGGGGAATCTGGAGGCCTCTAAATGGAGTTTGGTCAATTGGGAGATTGTTTGTTGTCCTAAACAGAGTGGGGGTCTGGGACTTTGATGGGCTTCTATCAATTGTCAAGCTCTTGTTGCCAAGCTTTATTGGAGATGGTGCTCTAATTCACAGTAGTTTTGGGCTAGAATCCTTAATTTTAAGTATTTGGGGGAGATTGCTAGTGAGGATATTCCTAGGGTTGTCCTTTGTGGGCAAGGTTCAGTGATCTAGAACACTCTTAAGAAGGGGGCTACTCTCATCAAGAAATGCTTATGTTGGAATTGTAACAAGGGCTCAGAGGCTCATTTCTAGCATGATTCCTAGGATGGGTTTCCTCCCATCATGTCTTCTCACCCACAGTTGCAAGAAATGTGTGATAGATTTATTGAGGTTGTTTGGATTTGAGTGGCTGATTTTAAGTTTACTTAGTCTTTGGGCCAAGTGGAGATAGCTTGTTGGAGAAACCCATGAGAGTGGCCTAGGGGGGTTCGGTGGAGGATAGAAAAGTTTTATCTTCAATTCTGTGAAAGAGAATCTATAATTCCTTGAGTGAAAGGGACATCTTAGCTTGGGGTTTTAATCCAAAGGGTTCTTACTCTATGGTAGGGGGATACCAGACTCTTGTTCAACAAGGTGGTGGAGGCCAAGAAGTTCTCTAGTGGAAGAGAGTTTGGAATAACTTTTCTTGGCCGAAGTGTAACTTTTTCCTATGTTTGGTTGCTAGGAATAAATGTCTCAATTGGGATAATTTGTAGAAACATGGTTTTTAGGGCCTTTCTATGTGTGCCTTGTGTGGGCATAGTGTAGAATGCATCCCTCATCTCTTCTTCCAGTGCTTGTATGCAAAGAAAATTTGGCATTCTTGGTGGGGATTATGGAATAAGGGTTGTGTTCATGCCACCTCTTTGGTGGATTTTTGGAGTAGTTTGGGGAGACCTCCTTCCAGGTCTTCTTTCCTTCAAGTGGCATGGGAGATTGGGCCTTCTTGTATCATTTGGCAGCTTTGACTTGAAAGCAATAGGAGGATCTTCCAAGGAATTCAGGTTTGGGCTAAGCAATTTTTGCAAAAGATTGTTAGTATGATTTGGGAGACCATAGTGGCCAAGTGTGATTTGAATGAATCTATGGAGAGGGAGGACCTGTCAGTGGTTCATGGGTTAGGCCTTAGTAATGGTAACCCTGATGCTAAGAGGGGTCAGGGTCCAAAGATGAAGGTTTCAAGGGAATGCAAGTGGTCCTCCCCTCCATTTAAGGTTTTTAAGATTAATACAGATGGTTCTTGTAGAGGGAATCTAGGCCATGCTAGGATTGGTGGTCTTTGGAGAGAGTTCTGGTGCTATTATTTTTCTCTTTTCCACTTATTTGGGGCAAGCAATGAATAATCTAATGGAGGCTCAAGCCATTCTTGTGGCTATAGAAAGGGATTGCACTCTAAGTTGGAGGAAGATCATTGTTGAGGTTGACTCTATGATTGTGATTTATATGCTGAATAGTAGGCAGTTTGAGGGAGTTCACTGGTAGTTGGCAGTTTTTGGTAGGTAGATTTTACGATTGGGTAGCTCTTTTGATTTGGTTTCCTTTGTTCATATCCCCAGGGAATGGAATGGGGTGGAATATTGTCTTGCTAAATGGGCTTCAGAACAACAAGATGGTTGGGATGTTAATGGTTGGGATCAGTTGTCAGTGGGTAGGTCTCAGAGGTTGCATCAATTGGTGGTGGATGATTATTTAGTCTAATGGGAGTCCCTTAGTTTTGGGCTCCTATGGTCTTTGGAAGGTTTCTAGTTTGTTTGCTTTTTGGGGGCTTTGGATTGTGTTTCTATGGCATTCTATGTATCTTGGATTCTTGGCTTTTGATGCCTTGTTTTAATTAATAAATTTTTACCAAAAAAATGGATTTATATTGAAGCTCAATAGAAGGAAATCAATTTTCTCAAAACTTCTAAGTATTAGTCAAGCCACACATGCATTAACACATCCATAGGCATGCAGCCCACCATGATGCCACTGTATACAGTTGTAATCATAGACATACCTTTATCACCACAATATAACTCATGGCATACAGTCAAGTATGATGCCACTGTATACAAATACATTCACAGATATTTAGCGCGACAATGAACTCATTCAATTACAAGCATACAACTAAGTATGATGCCACTGTAATTTAGTGGAAATCATATGTATACAATCTTATATCATATGATCCCACGGTTTTACAATGTTGAATCATAATTACAATACCATAATAACACAAAAGAATTGACATATATAATCATGAACAAGTGTAATAAGATGCCACTATATACAATTGCAATCGTATGCATACAACTTTGTATAATATGAATGCCATTGTTACAAAGGTATATCATACTCATATGGCCACAATAATCAAATGCTACAGTAATATCAATGATAAATCTATAACCTATGGATGATAGAGATGCATAGTCACTTAATACAAATTCCATTCATGTAGTCACAACCAATAAAATGATTGCTATTAACATATTGCTATTTGATAAAGAATATCATTAACATAAATAAAAAATCATAAATTTATAATGAAATGTCAATTAAATAAAGGTGTTAATTACATAACTATAAAGTTACAACATTTTAAAATAAAGATGCTATTCGCATATCTGAAAGGTAATTCCATTATTAACAGAGTTGCCATTTTCAAACTACAATAAAAATGCTATTATCTATAGAGATGCTAATCACTTATGAAAAATACTATATAGAAATGTCAATCGTATAACTACAATGAAATACCTTATTAAATAGTGATGCCACTGTAACACAGGTGCATTCATATATACAGTTATGTATAATACAAAGCCCCTATTTTATAGAGGTAGATCATTCACATATAATTACAACTAGATTCATACCATGCCCCAAATCACCATGCAAATCGATGTACTTAAGTAATTACGGGTACTATTGATTTCTAAGAATTATAACACAACATTTATGAACCTCAAGCAGATTGATGCCTTCACAACACAAAAGCCAAACATAAGAACTGATTTAACATTTCCAAACTCAAATTTGCAAACTTTTATAACCTTAAAATGTAACCCTACACTCTACAAAAAACAAACTCAATTACATGAAGTGCGCAAGTCAGATACTATAACCAATGCACTTCTTAGAAGAGTTACCATACTCCTAGGAGTGTATAGTTATCATATTAAAAATATCACAAAGATCATAAATATTTTTTCCATGCAACAATAGATAATAAACAATCTGAAGCTATCAAACTACAAGATTAAATCTCAGGGATAAAATAGGGGTTTCACCAAATGATTCCTCCAGAGGTCATTGGAACCATATTAAAATGATCAACCCACCATATCATAGACAAAAGAAATCAATGGATTTCAATGAAGACAATTAAATGCAGATCTAAGAAAATCCATTTGTCATCATACAACTTCAAACACCAATATACATTATTTTTACATTCTTCACAATATTCCTCATTCTTCAATATAAGACAATCAATGAAGGATAGTATGTTTAGTAAGGAACATTTGATAAAACCTTCACAAAGATAATTAATTCTTGGAAACTTAAAATCTGCAAAATTCCTCCAACCTACACAATCAAAAAATCTAGCAAAACTCCCTCCTTTTCTCTTCCTCCAACAATCGATTAAAACCCACAATGGTGGTTACAAGAGTAATTCTTCCCATTACTCTACATACTAAAATTAGTTTGAGCATGACTCCAGCTTCCCTTACCAAAGAATGTTAAATCATTTAATTAAATTAATTTATTGCTAATAAGATCTAAACACAATTTAAAATTTAATATTTATTTCTACCATAAATACCTATTTTATTATATAAAAAATAATTAGAACAATTAAACTTATTTGAAGTAAAAATTAATCATACAATAGAATATTATCCTAGCAATTAAATTGGAAACAATAAATCCATCTATTTGCATAAGAGTTATAAGAGATGACAATTGGGGTCATGACAATATTTTTGTGCATGGTGTTATAGAGTAAAATGTTTACCCTTGTTAGTCAGGACCTATTTTAACACCTTTTTGAACATTAAATGATAAAATATCGATCCTGATGAATAAACTTGATAGAATAAACTTAGGTCTAGCCTAAGCCCACAACATTAGACACTCCTCAGAGTTTGTGGGGCTAAAGGACCAGGGCGCTTGAGCACCCTAGGCCTAGATGGATCCTTTAGCCCCTCTTTTGTGGTGTCGGCTTGGAACACCTCCTTAGTTTGTACATGTCATCCCTATTTGGTTTTAATCTCTATTTGTGAGTGGGAATGCATATATAAAGGAGTTTTACAATTCATTTTGCACCTGGATGATAACTAGATGGATATTGCAAGTTTCCACACATGTTTTGATCTTCTATGCTAAAGTGCTCTTCATGCTTGGAATTAATATATACTTGTGGATGTTATGAAGTTTGTTTATAGGTTTTGAAGGAAGTTTCAAGACTTCTCCATCACTCTCTTTGTTGGTGCATGATCTTGAGCATCTACTCCAACTAGGGTTTTACATCTTGTGGTAATATTCATCATTTTCATTTATACTCATAAAATATTGTTGATCTTTCCTCTGCCCTCCTATGGAATGCACTCTTGGATCTAATCATGGTTGTATTGGAGGTGGAAACACCAAAATAGGGTTTGACTAAGGCAATCCCTTATACACATCACAACTTTTTCCTCTTTTCTTGTGTGTGGGTTGAAGATACAGGTTTCTGAAGACAAGAACCAAGAAGAAGAAATGGTTTGTAGGCATGGGTATAGTGAAACTCAAAGATTTTGTAAAACCTTAATTAGGGTATAAGGCGCATGAGCACCCTGGTCTTTTGGTGCCCCCAAGTTTAGATCTAGGTTCTACTTTGCCAATTGATCTCTATTGTACTTTTAGATTTCTGATATTTATTTCCAATAGTTAGTTATTAGTAGATTTTTGTCATTTAATTCTTTGCCCTAGTTTGCTTGCTAGATCTTGATTGAATTTGGTTGATGCTCCTCTATACAACAAAAGAACAAAACCCATGTACTTTGGCTCTCCTCCATGGGTAGTAGCCACACTCAGTTTATGTTTTCATGTTTAATAGAAGAGGGTTTTGACCTAGTTTAATCTCTCAGGCTAGTCTCCCTTTTCTATCCTAAACATTTTGGTGAACCCGACTTGTCTTGCACTTTTGCATCCTTCTTGTTTCAGATATGAGTTGTTTGCTGCCCTAGACCTAATTCAGATTGAGTTCATTAATCATTTTGCATATATACATAGTTATTTTTTGCATAGTTTCAAAACTAGGGTTTATAAAAACCTTGCATTTCTAGAAAATCTAGCTAGTTTTGAACCTAGGGTTTATAGATTTATGAGTTGTTTCAGATCTTGTTGCATTATTATCTTGTTTAAAATATTTACATTTTTTGTATCTTATTATTCTTTTTGTTTAAAACATTCTTACATCCTTGCATTTGAAATTTGGAAAATAAACACTTCATTCTAGATTTGGATAAAACATATTTGACTTTGTTTGCATTTTGTAAGGTTAGATCATCATACATGAATTAAATTTATGATTTTTTCATCACATCTAATTGGTATTACAGTAATTAATCATTTCATAGTGTTACATAATGCATCTGAATCTTTTCATTGCTAGGATTTGTCAAAAAATTGCATTTTGTGAAACCTATTTAATTTTGAAATCTAGGGTTTGTGATTGATATTTTGTTTCAGATTTTGCTGCTTTCATTTTCATTTCAAATATGATTTTACTTTTCTCTACTACATTACAAGTGTCATCTTGCATTGAAGTTTGAAACTAGGAACAATTTTGAGTGGTTATATCTTGAAAAAAGCATTGAAATTAGGGTTTGATTTGAGCATTGACATTATTGATATCTAAGTGGATTTGAGTAGAGTTGAATTTGATCAAGGATATATTATGTGCATTATGTTTGTTTACATTTGAACAAAATATTGCTTCACTTAAACAAAATCTCAAACCCTTCTTTTGCTACATCATTCATTTCTTCTATTTGTGCATCTTGTGTGTTACTAAAGCTTGTAGATGCTTTATGAGATTTGTGACCTAGTGCCCTATTTCCAACACTCTTGTGCAAAGAAGTCTTTGAATTATGGGTTCTAATGCTTTGAATAATGATGATAACAATACATCAAAACCCCAATTCCCTAATCTTATCACACAAGAGGGTCAATCACTTCTTCCTAATATCCCTAGCTCACATCATCCTAAAGCATCAACTTTTCATGAATTCATCAACATTGATGACCTTGTGGCTCATGTTCTTGAAGCTCAAATTCAAAGATTAGACACTGAGTTGGCTAATTTCCAACAATTTGTAACCTTAGAACATATAGATGAAGAGGTCATCCTAGTTGTTGAGAGTTTAAGAAGTCCTTTTCTCAAAGGTCAAGAAGGATTGGAAGTCTTGCATGGCCTTGCTCATATAGTGCATAACAACATTATATTTGCATCTAGTTGTGCTAAAATTGTCACTAATGTCACTTCTTCAAAACAAATAGGGACTCAAGTGTTGGCACCCATATTGACATCCCCTATTCCTACATACACTTCTACTATTCTCACCACTACTACACAACCAAGTAATAGTGCTACCACATGTGTTGGGTTATCTATTGGGAATCCTATTCATCATTATAGTATTGTTCCATATAATTACATAAATTCCACACCTAATGTTACTCCACCTACATCTAAACCTCCAATCACTTTCCAAAAGGCTACTCATACATTGACATCTAGTTCTTCCAATTTATTCCAATCTCTACCTGATTCATATTCCAACCCTGTCATAAACCAATTGTTGAAAAATATGACCTCCAACCAACAACAATTGGCTAGCATAAGAAATAGTCCACCTAAACCCAATATGACAACACATTATATCCATAGCCATTTGTCCTATTCAATCCTAAGAGCTCAAATTCCCAAAAAGTTTGAAACCCCTTGCTTTGAGAAATATAATAGGAAGGGAGACCCTAACAACCATGTGGCATCCTTTACAACTATGTGTAGTGATTTATTCTTTGAAGATGCAATCTTGGTAAAACTCTCTCCTAGGTTAGTCAAAGACATGGCTTTGGATTGGTTTCACTCATTGCCTCCTAATTCTATAACTTCTTTTTGACAACTCATCAATAAATTCCTCGAACATTTTCAAGCAAACATTGGACCCCAAGTCTCTTTGACTGACTTGGTTCATTGTAAACAAGGAATAAAAGAGAAAATAATAGATTTTATGGGCCATTATCAAGCCCTATTTTCACAGGTTCAATATTCTATTCTAGATGCTGATGTAAAAAGAATCTTTATTGGAAACTTTCAACCTCACATCCGTGATAAGATATTGTTGATACGATATGATTCTTTCAATCATCTTTGAATGACTCTCCATGATTACCAACTTTAGATTAGTTAGTATGACAATAATCCCTCATTAGCTTTAGTTGGTAAATCTGAAGCCTCTCACAATCATTCATTCAAAAGACACGATAAAAACCTCATCAAGATTAATACAATTTCAGCTAGTAACATAAGAAAACATGTGGTGGCAACATCATCTTTTGCTCCCACCCCTTATAAATTGAAATGAAAAACAAGACATTTCACACCATTATCATATTTTCTTTACTTTATAATGATGCAACTTTTGAACAACAATCTCATCAAGCTTCCACCTATTAGACTTCTCGATCCAAGATGCAAGCATCTTCCTTTGATTCAAATGACTTTTGTCAATTTCACCACTCCACCAGTCATGACACTAAAAGATGTATGCATCTTAAACATGAAGTTCAAGACCTCATTGATTCCAATGTCATCCAGGTTGTTTTATGTAAATGACAAAGGAAATAAATCGGTGGCTATTCCTAATCAAAACTTACAAATATATAATGGTCCTTTACCTCATCATGAATCTAATATTGTGAATGTATCTCAAGAAAAAGACTATGAAGGTGATGTTTGTATGGTAGATGCCTGCCCTCGTAAAGAGCACATAGAACCTGAATTGTTTATATCTTTTACTCCACATGATGCTACTATTGAAGCTCCTAATGGACCTCTTTACATTACTATTTGAATCAATGATAAACTCATTCTAGGTGCTATGATAGATCCTATATGCATGTTAAATGTAGTAATTGAAGAGTTTCTCTACATGCATGGTCTACACCGCGATCACTATGATGTATCATAAATCATGATTAGAGCACATGATGGGTCTATTCTTCCAACTCTTGGTTCCTTGACCCTCGATGTCAAGGTTGGGCCAAGAACCTTGGATGTTAATTTTGTCATCATTCCTACATTGGGCTTATTTCATGTGAAGTTGGGTCACCCGTGGCTCCTCTCCATGAAGGTGGTCCCCTCTATGGTTCATAAGTGCTTAAAGTTTCCATTTGATGGATGTGTACATGCTATACATGATAGTTGGTACCTACCTATTGCTCGACATGGACATTTTACACTTGACTACTTCTGGCCATAACCAATTGGATTTGCTTGAACTAGAGAGGATTTATTCTTCTTGTCATATCAAAAGTTTAAAGTAAAGAAAATAGTAGAGTTATCGCTTAGTAACATACCTCCTTGTGATGTCCCTAAACCTCCTCAATCTTCTAAGGATAGAACAGTGGTTCCCCCTATCCCATAGGTGGTGAATGAAGTTAAGCCTGAATCAAAAGTTCTTCCCCATCCTCAAGCATATGGTAGATATGATGAGGTTGCCCCTCCCCCATCCCTTCAAGGAAAATGAGGCAACCATCAAGCACAAAATAGACCTCCCTACAATCACAATATTACTTTTATCCCACCTGCCTCTGCGAAGACTAGTGGAAATCAATCGATTGTGCATAAGTTATTTCGCAAGATTTCTCAATTGCTTGAGGATACTCAAGTACTTCCACCTATTTCATAAGTTGAGAAGGAAGAGCAACCCACATTGAGGAACCCTTCCCCCATGGTCTCCTAGCCTTTGGTGGTTCTTCCTATTTCTTCTAATGTTCTTGAAGCAAAGGAAGAAAAGGAACCAAAGTTGGAAGATACTACAGTTCCCTTAACAAACATCACAAATAAAGCTAAGAAAAATAAAATTGTGAGAGAAAGAAAGAAGCGTTGTTGTTCTATGGCTCACCTTGCTACAGGAGAGGAGAATCTCTCTCCTCACAAGTGTTTATCACCGATGAGTGTGAAAGAGACATCTACTAGTGTTTTGTCTCCTATGGAGAAGGATAAAGCTTCACAAACCACTATGCAACCTATTGTACTATATTTTGATAGTGAATCTAGATAATAATGATATAGGTATGGATCTTGTTCCTTATAGCTCACCTTCTAAAGTTCCTCTTACATCTTGTCCACTGATCCAAATTGTTGATGAACAAGATTGGGAGGAGGATGATTTGCTTTAGGTTGACTCACAAGTGGGGTCCCTTATTTTTATTATGATTATGAGTGCATGTGATTTTTTTCCCCCATAATATGTTGATTGATGCTTTATTTATTTATGTTGTTGTTGTTAAGCTCTCTTTGGATGACCATTAACACCCTTGTAGGTGCAAGGATACAAAGGGACCAAAATCCGTTGTGACATTCTCTCTATTTGTATCATCATTCTTCTATATGTCGTAAGTTGCATTGTTATTTTTTCCTTTGGGGACAATGCAAGGCATAGGATGTTTCGACATTCTCCCTTGTTGACCCAAGGGATTTTTTTTTTTTATTTCATGTGTTATTTCTTCCTTTTTCTCTATAGTTCTACCAATTGGCAGATGACGATAGTTCCAAATATATATAGTCTCAAGATATCTCCTATTATACATTCATATACTATGCCAGTCAGGTAGATCCCTTCATGTTATTTCTTTTTACTTGTAGATTGTATGTGGCACCTTGTTGCTATGCTCAGTGTCATACCATGACTACAGAATCCATTTTGTATCGTACTCGTAGCATCGCCTTGGTTTGCCTTTTGTGGGGGAAACCCCTTGATGTGATGTAGTTTTTGAGAACACATATCTTATGAGCATGTGCTTTCAGAAAGCTCTCATGCCTATCTTGCATTTTATTCTACCTTAAAGCAATTGCTACCTAATAGGAGTTAACAATCACTTTAAGGTGGAGACATCCATTGTGCTATTCTCTTTTGATTATATACTTGTTTATTATGGTTGGCATGGAACTCACCTAGTGAGTCGGTAGTCCTCACTAGCCTGTGATGTTTCCTTTTGGTCCCTTAGCCACCTAGTACAATGAAGTTGGCTAGCCCGTGTACTTCATGTGACTTGTCATCGTCACCTAGTAATTCATTAATCCTTACTAGTGTGTGATCCACAAAGGCACTTCTTTTCACATGACCCCTAGTGATAGAGTAAGCTAGTGTCAGAGTCATGTTCCTTGTGTGTTTGTTTCTATGTTTTTTTTGTTTAATGCATTGCATTTGAACTTGTTTTCCTTAATGATTCCATGTGTCTTGTGTGTTTTCATCATGTTTTCCATGTATTTTCTATGTATTCTTTGTGCCTTCTGTGTATACTTCGTGTCAAGCGTGTATGCATTGTGTATGGCATGTCTCTTGTGTGTATTCCTATGTATGCTTTTAGTAATCCATGTATGTGAATTATGTTGCAATGTCTTGCGTGTTTGAAAATCTCTTTTCTTATGTGTTTGCAACCTTATAATCCTAAGCTTGGGAGCTACTATGATCCACAACTTGGCGGAATTCTTCGACTTCTATGTTTTCATGTTGTAAATTTATCTTCTCCTTACTTTAGTGTGAGTTCAAACATAAGTTCATACCCATGCTAAAGTGGGGGATAAATGTTATAGATTAAAATGTTTACCCTTATTAGTTAGGACCTATTTGAACACCTTTTCAAAAATTAAATGATAAAATATCAATCCTGATGAATAAACCTGACAGATTAAACTTAGGATTGGCCGAAGCCCATGAAATTAGACACTCCTTAGAGTTTGTGGTGCTAAAGGACTAGGGCACCCAAGTGCCCTGGTCCCAAATGGGTCCTTTAGCCCCTCTCTTGTGGTGTCAACTTACAACACCTACTTATTTTGTACATGTCAGCCCCATTTGGTTTTATTCATCGTTTGTGAGTGGGAATGCATATATAAAGGAGTTTTATAATTTATTTTGCACCTAGATGATAACTAGATGGATATTGCAAGTTTTCTCACATGTTTTGATCTTCTATGCTAAAGTGCACTTCATGCTTGGAATTTATATCTACTTGTGAATGTTATGAAGTTTGTTTGTAGGTCTTGAAGGAATTTTCAAGCCTTCTCCATCACTCTCTTTGTTGGTGCATGATCTTGAGTAACTACTTCGACTAGGGTTTTACATCTTGTGGTAATCTTCATCATTTTCATTCATAGTCTCATCATTTATTATTGATCTTGCCTCTGTCCTCCTAGGGTACACACTATTAGATCTAATCATCATTGTAGTGGAGGTGGAAACACCAACATAGGTTTTGACTAAGACAAGCCCTTATACATAACACAACCTTTTCCTCTTTTCTTGTGTGCAAGTTGAAGATGCAAGTTTCCAAAGACAACATCTGGGAAGAAGAAAAGGTTTGTAGGTATAGGTCTGGTGAAACTTAGAGATTCTGTGAAACCCTAATTAGGGTCTAGGGCACCTGAGCACCATGGTCTTTTGGTGCCCTCGAATCCGGATCCAGGTTCTTCTCTGTCTCCTGATCTCTACTGTACTTTCAAATTTTTGATATCTATTTCTGACAGTTAGTTATTAGCAGATTTTTGTCATTTAAGGTTTGGTCTTTTGCCCTAGTTTGCTTGCTATATCTTGATTGAATTTGGTTGATGCTCCTCTATACAACAAAAGAACAAAACCCCTGTAGTTTGTCTCTCCTCCATGGGTAGTAGCCAAGCTCGGTTTGTGTTCTAATGTTTAATAGAAGAGGGTTTTGACCTAGTTTAATCTCTTAGGCTAGTCTCCCTTCTCTATCCTAAACATAGTTGAATCCATGGCCTTTCAAGATGAGAATGAAGGCATTTTTAGGGTCACAAGTATGTTTGTAAACTTGGGTTGTTACAGATCTAGGGTTTGATGGAGATTTGAAAAATGGGCTTTTTGTTAAGGCTCTTTGTGTGGGGGTTTTGAAGGTGAGCTTTTGTTGGAGGGCTCCTAGGAAAAAATAGACCTTAGCATTGAGTCTAGAAGGCCCAAAAACCTATGGATCCATATAAACATGACATATTTTGGTAACTAAAATTTTGGCCATTTTCATGCCTTAGGGGAATCTTGTAGGAATATTTTGTACAACCTACATAATCCATATAGAATCTATACAACCATATGTTGGTACAATTGGTAGAATATTTTGTAAGTCCAGTGTTAGTTTAGGTACATTATATAGTTAATTTTTTACAAGATTAAATTAAAATTAAAAATTAAAAAAAAAATTTATGATAGGCACTTAAGGGATGCAACCCTTGGTTGTGTAGGTGAACAATGGTCAAGGTTGGCCTCTTGGGGCTTAGCCCTTGGGTAGGTAGCTATCCAATACGAGGTCACACCCATATCATGAGGGCTAGACCCCATCAAGTGGTGATTGGGCCATGTTGACGATGAAGCTCCCCCGCCGCTCGACCTACACTAATGGCTACCAACCCAAAACAACCAGTGTGCCACCCAATCACCACTCGTCCATCACCATCATTGATGAAGCAATCCATCAGCCACCACATAGCCACTTGTCTTTGTGTTTTAAGCCTATTGGGTCAATATTTTTCTGGGAGTATAACTTCCACATACAGTATCAATTTTTCAACTTCTTATAGGTGTAAAAAATGTCTCTTTAAGCACTACATAGTGGTATAGGTTTAGTGATCATATTTTCCTATTTGTGATAAAATTTGGTACCTAAAGCCGACATTGCTCTAAAATGCTAAAACATTTGTAACTTTTACATACGAAATTAGATTTTAGATTTTGAATAGGCATTGGAAAGAATTTGAAGAGTACTACATAGTGGATCAAGTAGATTTTTAGTTGAATGCGTAGGGAGAGGTTTTTACTTGTAGATCACTTATGGGAGCCTAAGATTTAGGGTTGATTGTAAGAGAATTCAAATGAATTTTTGGGCACAAACTTGTGGGAGTGCATGTTTTTATGAGACCAATATAATTGTATAGTAGGTTTCTAGATTTAGTGCTTTGCAATATAGGTTTACATGTGTTTTTAGTAGATGTGTTTTGATGGAGACAAGTATATAGTTTGTCTTCTAGTTTTAGGATATGATTGATACACATGAGAGACTAGGAGTCTTGTTTCAGTGGGAGTTGAGTATAGGTACAATAATGGTGATGATTATGGTGTCATGAGTATGCAAGTACATTTAAGTGGTAGCACAACATGATCATGTATGCGGTTGATAGTTATGGGTTATGACATGATTGATTCATGATTACAGGTGGTGGTGTTATTCGATGTTAGGAGATTGCTCTTATCTCTTGGATGCTTGATTGGTTCCTTGACTTTGGTTACTCATTTGTGGACTTGTTTCATAAATTAGATTTGGGTTTGATCTAGTGTTCGATTCTTGAGGTCTATAGGTTATCTTCTTATCATCTCAGTTTGTAGGTTATTGATGTGATGATGAGTTTTCTTGTTTCATGTTTGGGATCTATGAGTTATGCATTTTTGTGGACTTAACACCTATTTGATTGTAGTGGGATGGCTTGGATGTGGATTGTCTATATCCACAAGACTGATTCAATGTTGATGCATACTTTATTAGTTGGCCTTGTCTATGGTCATTTGTGCATTGGTATGTTACATTGGGATGAGAGGATGGATGATTAGAGTACCTGGATAGTCAATTATTGGGACTTGTAGCATGTTATCATGATTCCATGTGTATCTCAGTATCACAGTTCAATGAGAGCTTTGGTAGTGATATGTATTTGTCACCTAGTAATGGACAATCTTCTATAGTGTTTGGGTGTCATGGACAAACTCTTGGGTCATGATTCTTATTGCTGTGAGAGTGCTTTAATATCCTAATTTATATTGTTAGGAGATGGTTATCTTCATGTGATTGGAGATGTTGATCCTTAGATTAGATGATGTTTGGTATTGTGTCTTGGTTTAATCTTGATTTTAGATTATATTGTTGGCATGATACAGGTTCTCTTGAGACAAGGATATGTTCATTAGAGCATGTAATCTCCTAGAAGGAGATGTTAGATCATGATGTCATGATGTGTTCCTAAATTATGTTGCCATTTAGTGGGAGCTTTGAAAATGATATTTTTGGTTCTCTTGGTATTGAGTGCATTGGCCATATGTTTTGGAGCTTCATGATAGTGTGGTGTTGCATTTGGAGCTTAGTATGGACTGATCGGTTGTAGGTGCTCATGGATACTTGGAGACTTGGGTGAGGTTGGAGTTCTCTTGGGATTAGAGACATTTGTTGAGACAATTACTCTTTGGAGGTTTTAGAAGGAAGACTAAAGAGCCTTTCACTTGGATATGGATGTGAGTTCATGGACCTTAGAGGAGATTGTTCTTGGAGAGAGTCATTGTGGCTTGGTGTATCTTGGAGTAGAATTCTCATTCCCCACTCTTTGTCTACTTGGTGGATTATCATCTAATAGGTATAGCCCATATTTTTAGATACATTTTGTTTTATGCTTTATCTTCTCATGGATATGGATCTTGAGCTATAGTTTTTGGTTCTAGAGGGTTCATTTGAGTGGTGTTTGGCATGGTTATCTCCCTGTGCATATGAGTTTGATTTATGATGTCATTTATGAGGAGTTTAGGAGATGTTTATTGGGCTTATTACTAGTTATGGAATGGTTATGAGTTTGATCTTCCTTAGCTAGAGAGGCTTACATCCATGTTGGTTTTTACATGATACATATGTTTCATTTGATCTATGAGTTGAATGATTGGGTGTTGTTAAGGATTTTCATTTGTGGTTGTAAAGGAGATCATACTTGGCATGAATTACCACTTTGAGGTGTTTGTAGGACATGATATGATTTATAGGTATTATCTCTTTTTTCTATGGCTACTTCCTTAAGGTTCATGTTTATATGGTTTGATTTGGGAGAGTTATGGTGACATGTTATGAGAGAGTATGTAGCTATTTGTGTTGCATGTGTGGATAATTTTGATTTGTCTTTGTACTACATGGTTTGATCATTAGCCACACCTTGGTTTGAGTGTTGATTGGTAGACTTGGTATTCCTTGATCTATTTTTAGATTTGACTTTACCCATGTAGTGGGAGTTCTTGGACATGTATGTTCTTCATTAATAGATTTTATACATGGAGCTTGTGATTGCAGTTTATGGGAAGGATATGTTGTTGGCATGAGCTTATTAATGTTGTTAATACCTAGGAGGTATGGATGGTTGAATGTATAAGCATTTGTTGTGGTTGTTATTTCTATTCATGTGGGTTTTTACCTTTGACAACATCTTGGAGCCTTTTTATCCCTTGGATTTGATGCTTGTGTTCTTTGGATTGGTGCATCTTCACCTTGGCTTGTTCCTTTTCTTCCATAGGTGGTATATTGAAGGACAAGAAGAGTTCTTTCATGAGATGGTGGTCACCTTGGTTTTATTGCATGTATCTTGATGGAGCACAAGAGTATACTAGAGACTCGTGTGGTTTCATGTATGGCTATAATGATGTATTTCATTGATTGACCCTTATGAAATTTATACAACATGTGGGAGAATGTTAGGAAAAGGGTGTGTTGTACACCTTGCAGAAAAATGAAATATTTTAATTATGTAAGATAAATATTTATTTATGGCACATCTATGAGATGTGTTTAGACACATTAAATATTTATTTGGGTCCACTTGTAAAGTTGTATGTAACATTGGGCTAGTTAATTTATGTGTGGGAGACAGAGAATAATTAATTAATATGTAGAAAATGTAGGACCAAAAAATGAAAATTTAGTATCAAGAATTAAATGAGGGGTCAATGGTTTTGTGCTCTCATGGTTTTGAGACACATGGTTTTCCTAATACCACAAGTTGTATTTGTGTGAGCTTGAGTCTATAAAAGCAAGCACATGGTTAGTGGTTTGGGTTGGCTAACTGAGTGGGATGTAATTGTATCGAGTTTCTCTTGTGAGTGTGTATGCAAAGCATGGCATGGAATGCATGATTACATGCTTGGACACATGGAGGATGCGTTGGAGGAGCTTGTTGTTTCAAAAGTTTTTATGAGACTCTATAAGTGTATTGTAATGTTTTATTGCTGAATAATATATTAAGTGTGGATGCTTTTCAAGCTTGGGTTTTTCCCTCTTGAGGGTTTTCCCAAGGTATATCTTGTGTTACCTTTTGGTATATTTGTCTATTTTTTTGGTATGATGGAAATTCTAGTTATCATGGTTAATATTTGTTTGCATATTTATCTCTCATGGGGTTATGTGTAAATGTTCTTTATTATTTTATTTTTTCCTTACATTAAGAATAGGACAATTTTAAATAAATCTTCTCTCTAATTAAACCATACTATTATGAACTTATATAATACAACCATTAAGCTCATGTAATGTTAGGTAGTGATGCATTCTAAAGAAAATGAAATATTTAAGGCTAAAAACATAAAGATAAAAGCATTACAAGACTATTATCTTCACCTTAACCCTTCCTTCTCCTTGATAGAGCTAATTGGAATGCACCCTAATTTCCAATGGCTTTGCTCTCTTGATGAAGCTATGTAGATTTCTATCAAAACCAACATAACCTAGGTATAATGGATGCAAGTATGGAGGCAAAATAGTAGCATAAGTTTATTAGCAAAAGATGTGATGAAAATGGCTTACTTTAGGGTCTATTTATAGATTTTTGATAGGAGGGATGAAGGGTTGAGATTAAGAGGTGGAATGGATGGGCAATATTAAGAGGTGCTATGAATGGCTAGGATTAAGAGGTGGGAGATTAAATGGATGGTGTAGATTAAGAGGTGGAGGATTAGGGCTTCTAGGGCATTCTTTATGTGAACGGTGGAGATTAAGAGGTCGACAATAAAATGAGTGGTTAGGATTAAAAGTTAGTTTGACTTTTGGGATGAGGATGAGGACAAAATAGGAAATTAATTAAATAATAGGTGTATACACTTAAAAATGACATGACTTTGTCTAAATAAATATTCTTAATATTTATTTAAGTCTAATTCCTCTATCAATAAATAAACAAACAAATTTATTTATTTGATTCATATTCTTCCTATAATTAAATAAAAATCATTTATTTAATTAAATTCCTCTAATATCCTCTAATAAATTAAATAATACCAATTATTTAATTGTTTCTTCCAATAATATCTTCTCTAAATTGAAATAAATCAAATATTTATTTAAGTTGTCCATTTCTTCTAAATTGAGTTATCTCTAAATATAATTCAATCCTTGTGCACATGCAATTGAATATTCTAAATATTTAATTGAGTCAAAATATCTTCTCATCCTCATGTAATTTCCATCCTCTAGTTCTATTTTCTTAACTAATTAATTTATTCTTTTAATTGATTCATCTCTTCAATTAACTCATTCTTCAATTTTATTAATTCCTCTCATGTAAAATAGAGCAGGACACATGTCCTCTTCCTATTCGTGCACATTCCTCAACCATTCTATACCATTGATCTTCTCTCTCCCAAGTCTATAAGTACAACCCTATTCCTCCATTTCATTCATCCAAGCTTTTAGTAAACTTACTCTGCAGGAATTACAGCATGCCTTTGGCACCAGTTCCTTCATTGCTTGCGATCAACCTATTACCATATCCTTATCACTGTTGTAAAGCTCATCTTCATTGCAATAAACTATCATAGTCGTTCTCCATTGACAATCTTGGAAAATAGAAAGGAAGTGCACCTTCTGAGGGCCATATTCATACACAAGATCGATTGAGATAGGTAACCAATGGAAGCTATGAAGTATTAAGGTTTGCAAAGGTTTTTGTCTTTGTTTGTTTGATCTTGATTATTTCCCTTTTCATTGAGTTTTGGGTATTATTGATATATTATATTGATTATTCATTTATTCCAATTTTCCCTTAATATTATTGGCGCCCACCGTGGGGCCTAGCCCCAATTTAACCCAAAACTAAGTTTTTGTGCATTAGAAGACCATACACAGGAGGATTCTATGCATCTAACCCATTCTAACATGCATCTGCTATCTACTTCAGCCCATCTAACCTTTTGGCACATGTAGGCTCTATTTTGGTGCATCTAACCTCTGATACGGCGCATCTACCGATTCTATGCATATATTCCATATTCCTGCACTTTTGATCTCTGTCTCAGCACATTTGTAATACTATGCTTCTGATCTTTGTTTCTACTCATTCAGGCTCTGAAGTTATGCATTTGTTCTGAACAACGATTTTAGGGTATTTCTTGTGGTTTTCGTTAACACCTAACACTTTTTTGCACAAATATTCTTTGACCTACTTGTAGGCTAGGTACAGGTTTAGTCATATAGCTACATTTGTTAACTCACCTCTTGATTTCTAAAGGAAAGTAAATGGATGTTCACGCAAATCTCAATTAGTTCTAACTAGGAAGGATTGTAATTTGTTATTGTTGCATCAACAAATTGAATATAGTCCCAATGCTAGGAGGATAAAATTGAACCATTGCTATCTTGCTCTCAAAGTTAACAAATTGTGTGTGTGCCCAAGTAGCTAGCTCATTTAGTCTTTTTCATTTTAACTAGGGGAAAGAACCATTGTCTTTCATGTTTTTGGGAATGATACTAGGCCTATGCTCTCCCCTATCTTGGGTGACCAAAATGCCAGACATATCATTTTTGCATGTGTTTTTCCTTTAGAGAGGCCTACCCTTGGATATCCTTCCATCTTTGGGGAATGACCTTAAGTGGTAATAAAGTTATATCCAAGCTCTACTAAGCCACTATAAATAAATTGTGTTTGGAGTGAAAGCTTCAAACAATGAGTGAAGTTGTGTTATACCGACAGCCAACCTCCCCCAAAACCCTCTAAGGTGCAACCCTTGCAGGCTAGGAGACTCCATAATAGAGAATAGTGCTACCGCATATATAACCACTCGAACGATTGCACTTATTAATCATCCTTTGTTTTTAGTAGCCAAAAACCCCTATAGCCAGTGCAAGGAAGGGTAATTATTACCTCCCAAAGATGCCTCAACTAGAAATAGTGAGAATTCAGTTTATATTGTCCTAGCCAGCCTAGGATTTGTACTTGCTTCTTGTCAAAAAAGAGTCCAAAAATTACAAAAAATAAAATAAAATAAAAAACCATGAAATTATTCTTTGTGTTTGCTATGTCTTCTTGCCATAATTGACAAAATTAGATTAAAAAGACCAACTTGCAACCAAGAAACCAAAAACACCGAAAAACATGTCAAAATTGCAAAAAATAGTCAAAAAAACTAGAGCTTTGCATTTACCATCTAAAGTTGTGCATATGTTCCAACTTTCTATGTATTTAGACTGACTTCCCGTGCTTTTATCACTTGTTACTACACATTTACTATTCACCAGAACTGTGCATTTATTGTAACTTCCTGTGCATTTGTCCTCTATTTTAGCACATCTGTTCCTGTGCATGCATAATAATGAGCACTTCCACATATTTTGAGAGAAATGTTTTACCATTTCTAGATACCCATTTTAGCCTTGTTCAGGTTTCTAAGATCAAATTTTACCGTGTAGTCACTTTTTCCATCCGTTTCCATAGCATACCCTCTCTTTCATCAGTCATCTCATCCACCTTCTACTAGATCTTCCCAAAACAAGTCAAAGTATCTTATATCAGATTAGCACAAGAGCTTTTTCAGATCATTTTGGATTCAAGTAACCCTAGTAGGTCACAAAACTTTGCTAGTGGTCTTGGTGCATGACTAGTCTCTACACAGTAAACTAGGTATCGAGTACCCTTACTTGTGGCTATCATCTTGTATCGACCATCTTACTTGGAATCATTGATCAAAAGAGCCCCTTGTTCAAATCTCATCAACACAAGTATCCCCTTCTCACCAACCTACACAAACACCTTTCCAAAGTCTCTAGTTTCCACCCACTTCTTCCCATGTCACTTTGCATGGTTTTAACTAGATCCCAATACCTAAAAAAATGGCTAGAACATCTAACAAAATGGTGTCCCCTCATGACAGTGATGAGGAAATCTCTCATGAAGAATTCCACGGAACCCTCTAAGATCACAAATTCCAACAAATGCTAGCTAAAGTGCTCCATGAAGACCCTCAAAAGTACTTTCTTCATCTTGCAAGCTTAGGACTCAAACTCCCTACCGACTTTGATGTCAATGCATTAAAAGAACTAGGAGAAGAAAAAATTCTTGAAAAGAGCACAAATGAGGAAAGCTCCCTTGACGCCGATGATGGCATGGTTCGGTGGTTAAGTCACTCAGGATGTAGTGGCGGCCACCAGAGTTCAAACCCCCGCTGGGCCAACAAGCTTGCAAGGCTTTACGCCTTTGCTGGGCCAATGAGCTCGCGGGTTTGAAGTGTTCTTCCTAGGGGATGAGGTCCCCCAGTAGTGGCCTCACCGGTTCATTGCTCCGGGCAAAAGCATTTGCGTGGAGCCGGAGAGCATGTCGCACCAGTGTCGCCGGTCACGTTAAAAAGTTTACCAGGAGCATTTAAAAAAAAAAAAAAGGAAAGCTCCCTTGACAAAGGCAAAAGTAAGAAAACAATAGACCAAAACATACCTATAGACACATTGATGAAATAGGTTCAAGATTTACAACAGCAATATGTAGAACTCAAAACAGGGCCACCCACTAAGACTTATTCGTTGGGGGACATCGCACCATACCCCTTTGACAAAAGCTTGAACATGGTACCCTTCCCCTTTCAATTTGAAGTTCCTAAATTTGACAAATACAAACAGAAAGGAGACCCAAGAGATTACATTAGGGAGTTTAGTGCAGCATGCCTAGAAGTGGCTCATAATGAAACTTTCCTAATGAGACTATTCCCTAGATCTCTCAATGGTCAAGCCATGGAATGGTTCTCACAACTTCCCCCAAGTGTCAAAACTTTTGATGAGTTAGTGAACTTGTTCATCATGCAATCCTCATATAATATTGAGCATGAAGTCTCCATGCTAGACCTATGCAACATAAATCAAAAGAGTGGCGAATCCTTCTACACCATCTTACAAAGGTGGAGACAACTCGCAAGTAAATGCTCATATCACATGCCTAAGAAGCAAATGACAGAGATGTTCATCCACAATCTTAACCCTAATCTAAGTTATCAAATCCAAATTCAATGCCCTACCTCATTCATGAAAGTCATTGAGATGGGATTATTTATCGAGAAAGCTATGATCGCCAAGGGGCAAATCAAGTTGTACAAAGACACACCTAACTCAAACTACACCACAGACAAATCAAAGTTTTGGAAAAAGAACAAGAACGTCATTAATGATGGAGTGGTAGATGCCAAGGTAGTGACTCCTAAACAACAACAACCAATCTTCACTCTCAAAGGAGAAGCAAGCAATGCTATACCCAACAAAACATTCTCCCACGAGCCAAAACCATGGTTCACCTCAAATCCTAGATGAAAATTTACATCCCTAGGGGAGTCCCAAGAGTCTGCATTAAGAAAGTTGTTAGCCAACAATGAGATCACTCTTCTCCCCCTAGTGACTATGAACCTCAAGTGAAACCTCACTATTGGAAAGACACTAATATTTGTGAGTATCATACAGGAAGAGGCCACATGACCAACAACTATATCCATCTGGAACATGTCATTCAAGACATACTTGACCAAAATCAAGTAGGCACCCAACAAAATACCTCTAACGAGACACATGTGGCATACAAGAATCCACTCCTAAACCATGATAGGCCATACAACAATAACAACAACAACAATAATAATAACAATCACAACAAGTAAAATCAAAATAATGGACAAAACAATGCTGACTATGAAAATGTGTCGGTTGACTATACCATCAACTGCATATCAGAGCACCTACCACAAATCAATGTAATCACATCCAACCAACAATCAGAACCCAACAAGAATGATTGTAGCATCATCACCCACAGTGGTAAGGTCACTTTGAACATGCTCCCTCCAAGGTCATCAAATTCTCTGTCCAACCCCCATACATACAGTGTCATAGACCAACTCCGAAAAACTCTCGCCCACATATCTATTCTAGAGTTGTTGTGTTTGTCTCCCTCACATAGAAATTCTCGACAAAGCCCTAGTGGAAACAATTGTACCCACAAACCTGGCCCAAGAGAAGTTTCAAGCCATGGTAGGAAATCTATCCTCCTCAAGCACCCCATCGTTTACCAACCAGGATGACCTATCAGTCTCCCAACATCATAACACACCCTTGCACATCATCACCTTCTTTCATAAATACTGCATCAAGAGACTTCTCTTTTATGGGGGAGTAGGTTTAAATATTTGCATGCTCAAGCTAGTCATTACATTGGGGTTCTCAGAAGCTGCAGTGGATCCTCAAGAAAAGATCACTATCAAAGCCTATGATGAAGAAGAAAGAACTACAAAAGGAACAGTGGTATTACCCATTCAGATTGGACTAGCAATAAAGGATGTTGTTTGCCAAGTCCTAGACAGGGAGCTAGCCTATAACATCCTCCTAGAAAGACCATGGATTCATGCCATGAAAGATGTGCCTTTTACCTATCACCAATGCATAAAATTTCTTCATAATGGCAAACAAATCACCATCTAAGGTGACCCTGATCCCTTTCAGCATTGCAATACTATCCTCTCTAAGCCTAATTGCATCATTCCTAATAATATAGCTTATACATCCCCCATCTCATAGTATGATTATACCTCCGAAGCTTCCTCATCCAAGCCCAAAGAGTAGAAAATCACCATCAAAGAAACAAGAGTAGGGGAATACTCCATTGAGCACAGCCTCAACCTAGCCAAAATGTCTTTATCTCCAAGATCCTTTGGGCAACCTAAACCTTTTCCAAAGCCATCTGCTCCTTCTAAACCTCCCACAGCTCCCTTTGTAAAATGGGGGACCCTATCAGATGAAACTAAGGAAAGAGATGTCTTACAATGGCTCTACACAGAAGAAGATGACACACCACAAGAACCACCTAAGCTCCCAACTGAACTTTATGGGCGTGGTGAGTCTATCTTGCACAAAATGGGATATGAAGGACAAGGCCCCATAGGTCTAAGAAAACAAGGCATAATAGAACCCATTCAACCCTCCTCTTCCTCATCATCAAGAAATACAAGAGGGCTAGGCTACTAGGACAAAGGCAAGGCTAAAACAAAAGCTTGTTTTGTGGAGCAGATCCATGCCCTACAAGATGACAGTGACACATATTCTAATGAACATGAGTGGGAGGAACTCACATAACACTCCTATGAGGACAAAGGACTTGATACCATTCAAACCTATAGCCCCTACCATCAGGGACAAATGTTAAAGCATAGACCATTAGAGTGTGATTTGCCAATTCTTGAGAGTATGACTTTCGAGGAAGGTCAAAGTTCTATCACAATAAACAATCTGGAGGAAAGTACCATCCCAGATCCTATCCCTATCAACCTCAATACTCCTCATCTATCCATTCAAAATATCAACAAATTAGATCTATCCTCCGACTCCCTCCCCCTTTTGCATCTTGAACTTATCAACTGGGATTTACGAGGAACCCCGCAACTAGACATGTTCCAAAATGATGATGCCTATATTGACTACATGGAACTTAGGGACCACTTACTAAAAGGAGATCATAAAGCTAAATTTTCCATTGAACTCAATACCATGGCTTATTTTGGAGAGGGTACCAAGCCTTCCAGTCGCAAAAATATCAAAATAAAAATTGGATCTGATGGTGAAAACCACTCTGCGGCAGTGTCAGATCCCAAAATAGTAAAAGAAAGGACGCATATGATGGTGAAAACCCAACTATGGCACCTGGCAATGGAAGGCTTGACACTCTCCCCAATGACATGCACCAGGAGAAGTCTCAAATTGTTGTGGAACCTACAGAACCTGTCAACATTGGTACAGATGAACAACCTAAGATCATTCACTTTGCAAAGTCTCTAACTCCACCAGAAAAGACCAGATTTGTACCATTCTTCAAGAAAAAGCAAGTCAACTTTGTTTGGTCATACACAGATATGCCAGGATTAGATCCATATTTGATCCTACATCATCTTCCACTAGATCCAGGAGTCAAACTAGTCAAGCAAAAGCTCAGAAAGATGCATCCACACATAGCATTACTAGTAAAAGGAACTCAAGAAATTGCTGGATGTAGGGTTCATTAGATCAATAGACTATCCAGAGTGGGTATCCAACATAGTGCCAGTATCCAAACCCGATGGCAGAGTCAGATTATGTAATGATTTCTGAGATCTAAACAAAGTTTGCCACAAGAATGACTTTTCGTTGCCTAATATAGATATCATAGTCGACTTGACAGTAGGACATACCATGTTATCTTTCATGGATGGCTTCTCTGGATACAATCAAATCAGGATAGCACTAGAAGACCAACATAAGACATCTTTCACTTGTCCATGGGGCACTTTCTGATGGAATGTCATGCCATTTGGGTTAAAGATCGCTGGGGAAACATATCAACAAGCTATGACCACTATCTTCCATGATATGATGCACATCACAATGGAGGATTATGTAGATGACATCCTTGCAAAGTCACTAAGAAGAGAATCACACCTAGATGTGCTAGAAAAGGTCTTTCAGAGACTAGAACATTTCAAAGTCAAGCTAAACCCAAAGAAATGTGTGTTTGGAGTCACCTCCAAAAAGCTCTTAGGCTTCACTGTGTCAGTAAATGGGATTGAAGTGGATCCTACCAAGGTCAAGGATATTATGGAAATGCCACCACCAAAGAACATCACTCAACTGCAGTCCCTACAAGGCAAGCTACAGTCTATTAGGTGGTTCATCTCACAACTAGCAGACAAGTGCCAACCTTTCAGTCATCTCCTACATAAAAACATTCCATTTAGGTGGGATGAGAAGTGTGAAGAAGCATTTGACAAATTGAAGGAGTATCTTATGAATCCACCTATCTTGATGCCTCCTATATAGGGCAAGCCACTATTACTTTACATATCTACTATGTCAATAGCTCTCTGAGCCCTATTAGCGCAACACGATTATGAAGGCAAAGAAAGAGCTATCTACTATATCAGTCACATATTGGGGGGATATGAACTACAATACTCCCAAATAGAAAGATCGTGTCTTGCTGTGGTTTTTGCTTCCCAAAAACTATGACATTACATGCTAGCACATTCAATCAAGCTTATTGCAAAGATAGATCCTCTTAAATACCTATTAAGCAAAGTAGCTCTAACAGGTCACCTAGCTAAATGGGTAATGCTGTTAAGTGAATATGACATCGAGTATGTAGAAAGGAAATCTATCAAAGGTCAAATCATTGCCAATAAGTTAGCAGAAGCTCCATTGCAGGACAACACACCAATGACATTTGAGTTCCTAGATGAATCCATTTTCAGGAAACTCTACTTCAATGGATCCTACACAAACCATGGATCAGGGGCAGGAATCTTGTTAGTCACTCCTCAAGGCGACACCATACCTAAGTCTTACCATTTGCTATTCCCATGCACAAACAATATAGTAGAGTATGAAGCCTTGGTCATTGGTCTCAAAATGGCAGCATAATGGAAAATAAGAGAGCTACATGTCTATGGTGATTCCCAACTTGTGATCAATCAAGTCAATGATGACTATCAGACCAAAGATGAGAAGCTTATTCCATACAAGCAGATGGTCTATGACTTTAAAGAGTACTTTGTGATCATCTCCTTTGAGCAGATACCTCGCATTAAAAATAAAGTAGCAGATGCCATGGCTACCATTGCCTCGCTCCTCAAGATCCTAGAGAATGAGTCATGGTATGAGTTCTTGGTGGAGTCAATTCGGTAACCAGCTTATGATCTTCCTAAACCACACTCCATATGCCTATTAGTTGGATATGATTCACCCTTGTATGGTAATATTTACACTTACCTCAAGGATAACACCCTCCCACTTAACTTGTCTTCTAACCAATGTCGAACCTTCATATGCCAAACTTCTCGATACACCATTATTGCTGATACCCTATACCGCTGAGGCCTGGATGGTACTTTACTTTGATGTTTATAATGAGAAGAATCTCAAACCACCTTACATGACATGCACGAAGGGATTTACGGAACACACTCTAGTAGTCCTTCTTTAGCTAAGAAACTCATGCGTTTGGGCTATTATTGGCCGAACATGGAGACCGATTCATATCAATTTGTGAAGAAATGCAAGTAGTCCTAGATACATGGTAACCTCATCCATGCACCAGCTCAAGAGCTATGACCTTTAATGACACCTTGGCCCTTTTGTCAATGGGGACTCGACCTTGTGGGCAAAATTAACCCTCCTTCATCCAATGGCCACAAGTTCATAATAAACACCACTAAATATTTTACCAAGTGGATTGAAGTCGTTCCCCTCACCACCATCACAAGTAAAGAGATCTCCTCATTCATCCTCAATTACCTCATCTACAGATACAGAATTGCCTTGGATAGGTACCATGATGAAAACCTAGCAAACAAGCATCATGTGTACTTCTATCTTTTGTGCAAATAAAAGCAAGTGGTGAAAACCTAGTAAACAGGCACTACTTGTGATAAACCACTTCCTCCATCTTTGGAAAACCAATCACCTATTTTCCTTTCCACCTACCATCGTGTCTCATCCGATTCATATCTAGTTCACAATAAAAACCTAACGATAACCTATCATAGCTTGATACTCTATCTCTTTTGTCACCTTGTCAACCAAGGTCTTATCCAGTATCCTATCCATAATGTCAGCCTAGAATAGCATCTGTTGTCAGTATCATAGGGTCAACCCTGAACTACGTTGCCTCTACATCGTCACATAGGCAAGGCCATTCTTAATGCACCCCCAAGGTTTCCCATCCATCCCATATCTTGTTGTCTTTCTTGTAGTCCATCCACATCCCTGGTCCAAGTCCTGAACTATGTTGCCTCTGCATCGTCACATAGGAAAGGCCATTGTCAATGCACCCCCGAGGCACTAGGTCAGTCCCTTAGGGTCTATTTTCCCCAATAAAGGATTTTGGAACTTTTCCCCAGACTCAAGCGCACGCAAGCAAAGCCTGTTTTCAAACAGAAGGTTTGACACAAGACATCAACCTATCTAAAGTAAAGCAAAAATAAAACTGATCCAAATGATTCTATTGAAATTATGGCAAGAAAGATACATCTAATGCAAGAGTGTTTTGTTTACCTTAAAGGTTGTGTCTTAAATTCTTCATTTTTGTTATCATGTTTCCTATGCTACTCAAGGATGCCAAAAGCTAGAGATGTTATGATAGGGGCACAATTCTTTTCTTTGTTTGCTGCTTGTGGCTTTATCTTTAGTAATGTGAAGCCTTGTCTAAGGACATGATCTACTCAATGATCATTGAGGACTTTGGAGGACTAAGATGAAACAGGTATAATCCTTGTCTATTGATACACAAGAAATACTCAGGTCATCTTGGTTCAATTATACCTAGATGCTTGTATTAACTTTCTAAATCAAAATCCATGTAAGTGATACTCAGGTCGTCTCGATTCAATTATACCTAGATGCTTGTATTTTCTTACAACATTTCAAAAACATAAAAAGACAAAAAAGCCCAATGATGAAATAAGCACTTCAAAATACTTGCACTATTAAGATGGAAAAACCATTTGTATCCAAAATCATCCACAAAGCATCCATATCCCATACCGATAAAGATCCACAATACGGAGTATCAATGTTTACAAGTAAAAGCTTGGAATTCTTCCATCAGTTAGTCTTCTATCCATCATTATGTCATTTCTGTGTCGATTGAGTACATTTGGACATAACAAAAACATAGCATAGTTTGCACATCATATCACATGAGATAGTCATCTTACATGATTAAATCATTTTGCATACATAATAGGTGCATTAGATCATCCATATACATTTGCATCAAGCATAACATAATATCCACAAAAAAATAAAATACATAGGCAAAGACATGTAGAGCATCACATAAGTTGCATCATCATATAGCTAGCATCTCACATTTTGCATATTATAAATCAGGTAAACATCTAAGTCTACATTAGATCATCATATAGACATAATAAAAGTATGCATCACTAGTGTAAACATCATAAGATAAAATGCATCCATAACATATAGCAGAAACAACTACATATGGAGATCAATAGCTGCATCATCATACAAGTATAACATAAAACATGTCTAAATGTACAATATATCAAAATCCACCATGTCTGAGTCAATGTCATATAAAGTGTATACATCACAAAAATAATGGTACATATCTTGGTATAAAAATGATACAAGTCATATATACATATCCGGCTATCTAAGCCATAAAAAATGTGTGTCTACATAAGCTAAACTTGGTACAAGTATAACAGCTAGCCCTACTACCATGGAGCACTGCTCCCTGGACTATCCTCTCATCCTATGTCAACCCCTGACTGTTATGGGCCACTCACTGATCCTCCTGACTGTAACTCACCTGCCCTCTATGTAGCCACATACTGGTTCCTGTAGTTGGGTGCCCTCTGGTCTGCTGGCACCACCCCATGATACAGTCCTCTATAGTACTACGTCTAAGCCTATGCTCTAGCAAGCTCACCTTATACCTATGCTAGCTACATCTAAAACTGATGTACCTGTGCCTGTCCCTACTACACCTGTGTAACCAAAAACGTAGTGGTACCATCTATCCCCAAGGCTACTAAAGCTGAGTCCCTCTCCAATCTAATGGCCTGCACCCTCACTGGTGTTGTATCTCACTCTTTAGTGAGCCCCGATATGACACCTATGTAAGCCTCTCTCTGTAACCCTGCCATCCTAAGCTCTTCCCTAAGCTGTCTGATCTACCCCCTTAACATGGTAATGGACTGCTGCTGTAGATCTAGCTATGTAGGACCCTGCAGAACCTATCCTTGCACCTGCTACTGGGGCACATGTTGTGGTGGAAGCATCTATCTCTATTGTGCCACCTATGGCTGCACTACCTACTGCTGGTGGGAGGGTCCCTCCCCAGCTCTCCTCCTCTGCCTCTATCAGCCTCCATCTCCCCCACCTCCATCATCTCCACCCCCTCCTCCACCTCTATCTTGCTGTCCTCCTATACCCCTCCTCTGTCTCCTCCCATCGGTCCCATTCTTGTCATCTGAATCCTCCTCATCTATGCAAGGAACCAACTCTCCTGGCCCTAAGTACCTCAGAAAAGGATGAGATGTGAACCACTCCCCATAATTAGGAGTCATCCCTGCATCTGCCACCTCCCTCCTCATTGGCCATGCCACATATGGAATCTATTGGAACTCAGCTAGTGCCTCCTCATAAGATGCCATTGGGCCCCATCTCAACCACTTTGCATGTGTCCATGCAAACTGGGCCTGCCCCTGTTGTCGACCCTGTATCCTCTTGAATTGTCTCAACACCTAGCTAACAATCTACGTCTTTATAATAAATCATGTCCTCCCAATGAGCCACCGAGTCTAAAAGTAGTATGGCAGCTCATCATCCTCATCATCCCAAGGCTCACAATCTAGATATGGGCACCAGACAACCCTATCTACATTGTCTAGTGCATGTCTCCAATACTTGAGCTTTCCCAGCTTATGCTAGGAAACAACACCCACATAGCCATAGTTGTACGGCTCACCCTCTACCTAGCAAAGATGCACATCAACTGAGTAATCACAATATGCTCCCATAACCAAAACTGAAGAAGAGAAACACCTGCTGACAAACTAGTACCCCTGTGGTATACTACCTGATGTATATCGTGATATAGGTGAGCCAAGACACAGACACCCCATGCATAGCGGGTGCCCTCTGAGATCATCCTCTCCATAATCCATCCCCAACCAATAGGGAACCCATGCGACCTCCTATCGGGGCATATAACACCTCTGATCAGCCCTACCACTATCCTTGGGAAGTAGTCATAATAGTTATGAATATCTTGCCAAGAGATAACCTGACCCTCTAACTCTGGGTCATCAAACACTCACCTACACTCCACCAATCCTGCATCCCACTGATGATCATACTCTACCAACTCACCATGTATCGGTAAATATAGAATCCTATAGACGTCCTTAAGAGTGATTTCCATCTCACCAGTCGGCACGTGAAAAGTCCCATCCTCACTGTGGAATTGCTCCACTACTACAGTCAACAAACCAAGGTTTGCACGAACCTCGGGCATGAAGCAAACATAATGTAGACCCATAGCGCCAAGAGCCTCACGATCTATCTTAGTGAGCATATAGTGCTACAACATCGGCAAGGGAAACTTCTCCTGCAACATAAGAACATCTCAAATGTCCTCCTGCAACCAAACAAAGCAATGTGTCAACCTAAACTGCAAAACTACTCAACATATCTTAAACATCATATCACTTAACATAAACAAATTGATCAAAATAGCATACAACTTCTCTTGACTAGATTCCTGCAATCTCAGAGATAGCTTATCGATTCACGCATCAAGCAAGATGTCCATGGAGTCAATTTCGTTAAGTAAATTGACTACCTAAAACATATGTGCCAAACTAGAAGGTACATGCACAATTTCACAGTAAATACTCCACTTCTAGCAGATGCACCGTAGTATTTTGTTAATATGCAAATCCATATCAAATGTGCAGCTATACCTAGTATATGTGCAGTCTTAATGCATGCGCAGGAAGACAACCTACATGCGCAAGTTCTTGATATATGTACTAACCTATACCGTATATGTGCAGCAAGAATGCATGCATCGTTTCATATCTTAAATGTACCACAGAAAAACAAATGCCCAGTTTTGTATGGCATATGCACCGAACTGTGATCCTGTGCATCTATCCTAGCTAACTTTCCCTAGCATTTATTACACTAATAAATGACCTTAGGTGAAGTTTTTTGAACTACGTACCGGTGGTCCTACCTCAGCTGGCCGATTGAACTATCGAACTCGCTCAAAGCAGTGCTCCTCGCATGGAATATCCATCTCTATGCTGACTGCTCTATGCTCCTTTGCTCTCCTAAGCTCTCAAAGACCAATCAACTAAAGCCAAGTGTGCAAATGACTAAGATTGTGGACCTAGCTCCTATTTATAGCAAGTGAACCATAACTGGCTATGTGATGACAATGACTACTTCCCAAGCCCATTTCTTCCCGTTTCTCTAAACCGTAACCCATTTTCTTCAAACCTAACCTATTTTTTTCACCTTGTTCTTCATGAGATTGTTCGTCTCATGCCTTCTACCTTCTTCCTATCCAATCTCCCGATGGGACATCCTATTGTCATTAAACCTATACCAGTGGCAAACTGGGGCATGTATCATTATCAAGAAAACTTATTCTTTGAAACAATGTGATAAAACACATTGCATCAATGAGGGGCAAAATGTATACACCTAAAAATGACATGACTCTGTCCAAATAAATATTCTTAATATTTATTTAAGTCTAATTCCTCTATCAATAAATAAACAAACAAATTTATTTATTTGACTCATATTCTTCCAACAATTAAATAAAAATTATTTATTTAATTAAATTCCTCTAATATCCTCTAATAAATTAAATAATATCAATTATTTAATTAGTTCTTCCAAAATCATTCCAAATTAAATAATAACAATTATTTAATTATTTCTTCCAATAATATCTTCTCTAAATTTAAATAAATCAAATATTTATTTAAGTTGTCCATTTCTTCTAAATTGAGTTATCTCTAAATATAATTCAATCCTTGTGCACATGCAATTGAATATTCTAAATATTTAATTGAGTCAAAATATCTTCTCATCCTCATGCAATTTCCATCTAGTTCTATTTTCTTAACTGATTAATTTATTCTTTTAATTGATTAATCTCTTCAGTTAACTCATTCTTCTATTTTATTAATTCCTCTCATGCAAAATAGAGCAGGACACATGTCCTCTTCCTATTCATGCACATTCCTCAACCGTTCTATACCGTTGATCTTCTTGTTCTTTCTGTACCATTGATCTTCTCTCTCCCAAGTCTATAAGTACAACCCTATTCCTCCATTTCATTCATCCAAGCTTTTAGTAAACTTACTCTAGAGGAATTATAGTGCACCTTTGGCACCAATTCCTTCATTGCTTGTGATTAACTTGTTACCATATCCTTATCATTGTTGTGAAGCTCATCTTCATTGCAATAAACTATCACAGCCATTCTCCATTGACAATCTTGGAAAATGAAAGGAAGCTAGGTGTGCGGAAATGCTTCCTACACTAATCTATTGAGGAGAGGGCTATGTGAATTCAAATTTATCCTAACTATTACAGCGATGTTAAACCATTAATATGAGATATTGCAGCAAAACACAAGAACCAGAAAGAAGACAAAAGAAGAGAGACAAAGATTTTACGGTGGGGAAAACCCTTATCGGGTGAAAAACCCCACACTTAGAAACCTGCACAATGTATTAACAAATTTGAAAGAATTTTTACAATACACTTGCAATGCAAGATTCAATGGTCTTTGACACTCGTGTCTAGAGTCAATCCGGTAGCATAACAGTACCTGTAAACCTATGATACAAACTCCATCTCCAAGCACCTGTTTAAATAGAACATACAAGGCAATTTTGGACCTTTCTTGGAATGGGCATCCAATATGGCATCTTGGACCAAAACCCATGCCTAGGGACACTTGGTCAACATTGTAGAATGTGTTTGACACTTGTCCATAGCTCCCATCCCAAAGAGGTCTCCTATTTCCAAAATGGGCTATGACAGATGCTCTTACGACACTTACAACCGTCATAGAATCTGTCATAGTGGTTACAACTTACAACTGTAAGAGAATCTATCATACACATGCTATAAATAGCATATTCTCTTGTACAACACATCATATTCCACCTTGGAGCACCCAAATATGCCTCATTCAAAGATGCTTTGTGACACATGTCATTACCTGTCTTACAACCTTCTATTCTCGACTCTTACATGTCATAGATCCGTCATCAGAATCTATCATAACCGTTTCGGTCAAACATTCATTACACAACATAGAAGATGCCGACACATGGTAGAATATTCCTACCACTAAGTGGGACACCTATCTCCTCATGTGAGGACAAAATAACAAGTTGTCATAATCCATGTAGGATTGACACATCACTGTGCCACATCCCACAATATGACAAAGTGGAATTTCCAATTATTTACAACATAGGCAATGAATAATAAATACAAACATTACAAATGTAGAGAATTACCAAGGTTGAGACACCTTAATTCCCAACATTCTCCCACTTGTCGAACACCTTGTAAGAGCCAATAGAAAAATAGGATTTAACTGCTATAGGTCGAGAGGCCCATAGACTCCGAACACCATCTGAACTTCTCTGTGCCCACTGGTTTCGTCAATGCATCTACAACATTCTTCAAAGTATCTACCTTCTCCAAATTTACCTCACGAAGTAAAATTGAACATCAATGTGCTTGGTTCTAGCATGGAAAGTTAGATTCTTTGCAAGGCAAATTGCACTCTAACTGTCACAACTGATCGTGATCTGACCTGCATCAACACCAATATCAGAACACAATCTCTTAAGACAAATGGCTTCCTTACAAGCATGAGTTGCTGCCATATACTCAGCTTCTATCATGGAGAAAGCAACAATAGGTTGTCTCTTACTCATCCAACTAATAGCACCACCAAACAGTGTAAAAGCATAAGCACTGGTGGATCTCCTGCTGTCAATGTCACTTGCCCAATCTGAATCCACAAATCCATGAATATCAACAGAATGTGGAGGTCCTGAAACATTACCATGATAACAAATGGAATAGTTAGAAGTACCCCTCAGATATCTAAACACTCACTTAACTGCATCCCAATGAACCTGTCCAGGATTAGCCATAAATTGACTAAGGACTCCCACTGCTTGGGCAATGTCTGGTCTTGTACAGACCATAGCATACATCAAACTACCAACAATACTAGCATAAGGTACTCTGCTCATGTCCTCCACCTCACTAGGAGATTTTAGACAATCCTCAATAGACAACTTTGTCCCCAAGGAAACAGGAACACACAATGGTCTACAATCTCCCATGCTGAATTTGTCCAAGACAGTCTTAACATACTTTGACTTAACCAAAGTTTTCTATTGGTTCTGTCTCTTCTGATTTCCATTCCTAGAATGTACCTGGCTGCCCCTAAATCTTTCATTTCAAACTAAGTTGACAATTGAGATTTAAAATTAGAAATCATATTCTTACCCTTCCCAATGAGCAACATATCATCAACATACAGTGCAACAATGAGAATACGATCACCATCAAACTTATAATAAACACAGTGATCCAATTTCGATCTCACAAATCCAATTGACAACACAAAGGCATCAAACTTCAAGTACCATCTCCTAGGGGATTGCTTCAAACCATACAAAGACTTCTTAAGTTTGCAAACCAAATTTTCTTTACCTTTTACCATATAATGCTCTGGCTGTGACATGTAGATTTCCTCATCCAAGTCACTGTGAAGGAAAGCTGTCTTCAGATCCATCTGTTCTACCTCCAAGTCATAAGTTACTACAAGAGACAATAGGGATCAAATGGATGTCAGCTTTGCAATGGGAGAGAAGATCTCACCATAATCTATACCCTCCACTTGTGAATACCCCTTCGCAACCAATCTGGCCTTATACTTCTCAATACTTCCATCTGCACCAATCTTCTTCTTGAACACCCATTTGCATCCAACAGGTTTCCATCCAGGAGGCAAAGGCACCGAGTCCCAAGTTTGATTTTTTCCCAAAGAAGCCATTTCTTCCTCCATGGCCTCCTTCTAGGAACCTGTATCCTTCATATCCAAAGCCTCTGATATAGTTCTAGGTTCATCACTATTAGTGAGCAAAGCATAAGCACAACTAGAATCAAGCAATGTAAAACCAAACCTTTTAGGTTGCTTCCTTATCCATGTAGACCTCCTCAAGAGCTAAGGTTGAGGTTCAGCTTCTTCTTCTGAGCTTTCAAAGCTGCTAGAGCTCTCCTCATCATCAAGTCCAACATTATCTTTCTGTTTAGTCTTCTCAGGGGTGAGAGGAAATAGAGCAACATCCTCTTTCTTTTCTTTTTCTTCTAGCTGCAAAACAGTGGAAGAAGGTGTAAGCTCTCTGAAGATGACACTTCTAATATACAACACTTTTTCAACCACAGGATCCAAAAGCTTGTATCATTTCACACCAACACCAGAGCTGATGAAGATACACTTAATAGCTTTGTTCTCCAACTTTGACCGCTTCTCCCTAGGCACATGTACATATGCCTCACAACCAAAAACATGAAGATGCCTTACTGAAGGCTTTCTACTAGACCACACCTCCATGGGTGCCTTTCCAACAAGAGATGATGTAGGAGATCTATTTACCAGATAGCAAGCAGTGGCAACAGCTTCAGCCCAAAACTTTTGTTCTAGACCAGCTCCACTAAGCATACTCCTAGCCTTCTCCATCAATGTCCTGTTCATCCTCTCTGACTCCATTTTGCTGCGGTGTGTATGGAGTTGTCTTATGTCTTTCAATCCTAAGTTCCTTGCAATACTTATCAAATTCTGTAGAATAGAACTCACCACTATTGTTAGTTCTCAAACATGTAATATTTTTACCAGTCTAATTTTCAGCAAAGGCTTTAAACTCATTAAACTTGCTATAGACTTCAAATTTGCTTCTGAGAAAATAAATCCATGTCCTTCTACTGTAATCATCTATAAAAGATACAAAGTATATAGATTTTGATAATGAAGGAACATTAACAGGACCAAACACATCAGAATGAATGAGGTCCAAAACACCAGAAGACTTATGAGAACTCGAGTAAAATTGAACACAGTTTTATTTTCCATAAATGCAATGTTCGCAAAAGTCAAACTCAAGATTACAATCATCTAACCCCTCAACGAGGTTCTTATTTTTTATGGTACGTAGACCCTTCTCACCAATGTGGCCAAATCTCTTATGCCATAATATTGTCTTTTCTGCAGGAAGTTTAACTTCCAATGCACGATTACAACCATCAAGATTAGAAACAACAGATTTCTTCACTGCTTGTTCAGATGGTGGGGATGAAGTGACTGCTGCCCTCTTCCTTGAGTCAGAAGAACTATTGCATTGTGCAATGCATGCTTTCAGCTAAAATAGAGTACCCCTCTGAGTATCCTTAGCAAGCACCATAGATCCTTTAGTCATCTTGCATCCTTCTTTAGAAAAGACAACCTGCACACTTGCATCATTCAAACTACTTACAGAAAGTAGGTTCCGTGCTAAGCCTGGGATGTGCATAACCCTAGAGATCCCCTTCACTTGATCAAGGAATCATATAGAGACTCTTCCATGACCAACGATCTTTAGGTGAGAGTCGTCACCCAGATACACCTTTCCACCATCAAACTCCTCATACTTAGTGAACCAGTCTCGATGCAAGGTCATGTGGAATGATGCATTGGAGTCGATTAGCCACATATCATCAGATGCATGGGTTGCCAGGGCTGCGATGAAGGTATCACCGTCATCTTGTGATTTGTTAGAATTTGAATTAGGAGATTTCTTCTTTTTCTTCTTCTCCTCTTTGCATTCCTTTCAGAAATGCCCGGTCTTGCCACAGTTCCAACAAAGAACCTTGGACTTTCTAGGAGATTTGGATCTACCCTTCTCAGCTTTCTTGTCCTTCTTTTTCCCTTTCTCCTTAGGTCTTCCACGAATTGCAAGGGCTTCTTTGGCTGCCTCAGAAGACTTTCTCTACATCTCTTCAGATAACAGTGAAGAAACCACCTCTTCCATTTTAAATGTGGATGTGGTGCTTCCAATTTCCATGACAAGTTGATCCCATGAGCCTGGCAGAGAACAAAGCAGGGTCATACACCGATCCTCCTCCTCCATCTTTACACCAATAGATGTCAATTGTGCAACCAGTATGTTAAAGGCATTCATATGCTCAGCCACAGATCCCCCATCCTCCATTCGAAGAGAATACAACTTCTTTCTCAGGAAAATTTTATTGACAAGGGATTTGGCTTGATACACATCCCCCAACTTCTTCCAAAGGAGTTTTGCAGTGGTCTCTTCATGGACATTTAACAACACAGAATCGGCAAGACTAAGTCTTATGAGACCCTTAGCCTTCTGATCCTTGAGATCCCAGTCAGCTTGTGACATTGCAGCTCGTTTAGTTTCGTTCACACTTTCCCAAAGGTCTCTGTCAACTAACATGTCTTCCATCTTGAGCTTCCATAGCTCAAAATTATTGCCGTTGAACTTCTCTACTTCAAACCTTCCTAATGTGCCTACCATCTCCTTGCTGCAATAAGATACATAATGCTCTGTACAGACTCCCACTCAACCTAAGATTAGCTCAAAAAACCCTACCCAACAACTAGGACCAAAGGTGATCAAGCTCTGATACCAACCGAAAGGAAGCTAGGTGTGCGGAAACGCTTCCTACACTAATCTATTAAGGAGAGGGCTGTGCAAATTCAAATTTATCCTGACTATTGCAGAGATGTTAAACCATTAACATGAGATATTGCAACAAAACACAAGAACCAGAAAAGAAGACAGAAGAAGAGAGATAGAGATTTTACAGTGGGGAAAACCCTTATCGGGTGAAAAACCCCACACTCAGAAACCTACACAATGTATTAACAAATCTAAAAGAATGTTTACAATACACTTGCAATGCAAGCTTTAATGGTCTTCAACACTCGTGTCTAGAGTCAATCCGGCAGCATAACAGTACCTGTAAACCTGTGATACAAACTCCATCTCCAAGCACCTGTTTAAATAGAACATACAAGGCAATTTTGGACCTTTCTTGGAATGAGCGTCTAATATGGCATCTTGGACCAAAACCCATGCCTAGGGACACTTGTCCACAGCTCGCATCCCAAAGAGGTCGCCTATTTCCAAAATGGGCTATGACAGATGCTCTTACGACACTTACGACCATCATAGAATCTGTCATAGTAGTTACAACTTATAGCTATAAGAGAATCTATCATACACATGCTATAAATAGCATATTCTCTTACAACACATCATATTCCACCTTGGGGTGCCCAAATATGCCTCATTCAAAGATGATTTGTGACACATGTCATTACCTGTCTTACAACCTTCTATTCTCGACTCTTACATGTCATAGATCCATCATAGGAATTTGTCATAACCGTTTCGGTCAAACATTCCTTACACAACATAGAAGATGCCAACACATGGCAGAATGTTCCTACCACTAAGTCGGACGCCTATCTCCTCATGTGAGGAAAAAATAACAAGTTGTCATAATCCATGTAGGATTGACACATCACCATGCCACATCCCACAATATGACAAAGTGGAATTTCCAATTATTTACAACATAGGCAATGAATAATAAATACAAACATTACAAATGCAGAGAATTACCAAGGATGAGACACCTTAATTCCCAATAGAAAATAGCAAGGAAGTGCACCTTTTGAGGACCATATTCATACACAAGATCGATTGAGATAAGCAACCAATGGAAGCTATGAAGTATTGAGGTTTGCAAAGGTTTTTGTCTTTGTTTGTTTGATCTTGATTATTTCGCTTTTCATTGAGAGTTGGGTATTATTGATATATTATATTGATTATTCATTTATTCTAATTTTCGCTTAACAATAGGATTATTTAATTAATTTTTGGAGAGGGAGTCATGTGTGAGGGTAAGTTAATTAATTAAATAAATTTATTTAATTAACCATGGCTGTGGGAAATAATGATTAATTAATTAATTAAATATAATTTATTTAATTTATTTTGGGTGATGGAGGCAAAGGGTTAATTAATTAAATAAATAAAATTTATTTAATTAATCTATGATGAGGGAAAATGGAATTAAATAAATTAATTAACTAGATATAATTTTTTTAATTATTTTAAATAATGGGAAAAGGACATGGTAAAGGGGATATGTTAAGATTAAAATTATGTTAGGATAATGTTAGGACAATGACAAAAATGATGGTGAAGGCATGGTGATTTTTAGGTGTCTACATTTTGCCCCTCTTTGAGATGGTTTTACAAAGTAACATCATTTTAAATAAGTTTAAAAACATAGTGTTGGGTTGGATAGAAGAACACTTTGGTTTAGAAGACTATGATTGGATTAGAGATGGTGATGCCCCAGTCACTCGAAGTGAGAATGACAAGTCAAGATGATGGTAGGGATGATGCCTCCTTGATAGGACATGTAGGTTTAAAGAACATGGGTGTGCTCTCAAAATGGATGGAGAGGGAATTGTGAGTAGGTTGGGAGATTTAGATGAAATAGATGGAGAAATAGAATGCCCTAGGGTATGGATTGGGGAAATTGGTAAAGGGCGAGGGATGGATGAGGGAGACGAAGATAGATGGGCGGGGGGATTAAATTATGCTAGTATTCAAAAGGTAATCCTAGATTTAATATAGAAAGGGATATTATGCACCAATGTATAAAGAACTAGGGTGACTATGTATCCTTTACGTACAAATTGATGTCCTAGCACAACACAAGGTGTTTGACAACCTTGGTGGATATTATGATGAGACAACTTGATATAGTTACAAGAAACCCTATGCCATATAACACCATGATATGGAAGACCATGATACTATTGTGGTAAGTAGGTTACAGGAACCGATACAAATGCAAGATAAAAAAAGATAATGCACATAAACAAGCAAGCATGCATGCACAAAAGATATAAAGACAAAATGTTGTCCCTGGTCAAGATGAAAATCCAAGGTCAATGGATTGATTGATTGATTGGATAGTGTTGTTGGCCATGTGAACAACACCAGGATTGATTAATGGATTAGGATAGTGTTGTTGGACTAAGGAAAACACCAAGAATGGGAATGATATATCCCAATGATGATGATGGATTTTTGATCAAGGTTTGCAGCAAGGCTAGGAATAAGATCATGAATTTGATTGGATGATTTGGTGTAGATTACTTGGCTAGATTAGCATGGATTAAGAATGACTTACACTTGGATTTATTGCTTGTTTTTTTTTTAATTTATGGGATGGTTGCATTGGATTGCATTTGGGATAGCCTTTTGTTGGATACCAATGACAAAGGAAAACCATGTCTAGGGACAAGGATAAGGTATGATTGGAGGGATGGATAAGAGGATTGGGGATAGTGGATGAGATGGAGGGGTTCAGAATGTGATCTCCAAGGACTATGTCACATAGGCATAACATGATCACTCTAGATATTATGTTTAGGACTTTCCTTGACAATGCTTGTGATGATAAGAGTGATAAGATTGGTGGTAAAAGATTGGATATGTCAATAGATTTTCAAAGCATTTTTCAACATTATTCCCCTATTCTTTTCAAGATCAAAAGAAGGAAGGGAGGATAGGTTGGTGCAATGGAATAGGTATGCGGATAGAATAGATAAGGATGATAATATAGGATGGAAATGATAGGAGGGGATAAATGAGACAAATTTCCCCCAAGTTTAAGGTATATAGACAATTGATTTACACATGACACCCATAAATGGGTTTTCATCATGGTACTTATCTAAGGTGCCATGAAATTGTTTTCACCATTGGATGAATGATTTTCTATTTACTTTTTCTAATTTTTTTTTCTCTTTTGTTTTCTTTTTCTTTTTATTCTTTTTTTCTTTTGGATGGGATGGGGGGAATGATAGAGGAGATTGGAGGAAGAAGGGGACTTGAGCATCTATTTCCCTAGCAAGGTGATAGTGTCCCATTGTGGATATATGTGACACATAGAACATGTCAAGTGTTATTACCCGCATGGACATTGGTAAATGGTTGCATGAGATGGAGATGGGGAATAGTGGATTATGGATGGATGGGGGATATTGGATTATGATGTGGATTATGGATGGATGGAGAGGATAGTGGATTATGACATGGATTATGGATGGATAGAGGATAGTGGGTGAAATTATGTGAAAACATGAATCATACATCTGTGATGGGGGAGGTATGTGGGATAGGGGATATAATATAGGGGGATGGATTCATGAGGGAATACCATGGGTTGGAGGGGAATCAAGACCAATGGTTGCACACATCATAATGGATTTTGAAGCTTATATTTGTAATGGGGGTGGGGAGTAATGGGGATTTTTTATTATGGGATTGGGATGGGGGATTTTGGGATTGCCAATTTGGGGATTTAGGGACCCAAATGGACTTAGGATTCTTAGGATTGTTGGATTGGGTGTAGGATTATTGGGATTTCTGATAGAGTGAGATTTTGGATGCTCCACTTGGATTAAGTGCTCTTTACTTGGGGACCCACACCATTTTTATTTTGGATTTTGCTTTTGGAGATGTGAGCTTGTGTATCCTTTTGGAGTATGGATTTGGATTTGATTTTGTATAGCAATGTGTTATGGCATGGTAGGTTGTAGGATTTTGTGGATTTTTCTCTTTATGTAAGGAGGAATCCAAATTTTTATTTTTGAATCCCATATGCATTTTGATAGCTTCATGTTTGGACAATCTGTGTGCTTGTTGACCATGATTAGGGATTTTGGGGGATTTAAGGTAGCAGGATGTGTGGATGGAGGGATGAGAGGATTTGTGATGAAGAGATGAGGGGATTTGAGGATGGGGATATTAGGAGTTAGAAGGAGTAGAGAAAGAGTGGATTTAGGGATGGGAGGATTTGTGTATTTATGGATAGGATAAGATGGTGGGGATATGATCTCATGGTTTTTGGATTTCTATGATGATGGTGGAGGAATGGTGGCATAGGACTTGGAGGTGCAATGAGAAGCACCTATATTGAGATTGGAAGAAGATGCCTTATGAGGTGTGCAGGTAGTACCAACATGTGTGGATTGTTTTCCTTGGGATATGTATCCAAGGCCATGCAATCATGGATGGATTTTGACATGGATAGGCTCCAAGATACCTGGTTCAAGAAGGCCTAAACCTTTTCCTTGATAATTCACATGTTTTGGATCATGCGATGTGCTATGGGATGTTTGTTGTTTTGGAAAAAAGACATGAGTCCATTATTATATGGGGAAGGATAGGTGGTGGATAGAGTTTGTTCCTATCCTATGAGAGAACCACCACAGATGAAGGTAGTTGGACCAAGGGGATATGATGATGGATTTGGGATGGGGTCGATAGGTGATGGTAAAGTATCAATGGGAGGTAAGTTGATAGGAGATGGTGAGGGATCAAAAAAGGGATGACTTGGGATGCTTGGATCTTGTTTAACACTATGCTAATTAGGATGTGGTGTGATATGATCTGAGTTATTTATTCAATTATCTATGTTGTCTTTGGGAATAAGTGTCTCATCATGGGCAGTGGATGTTATTGGATGATGGATAGGAGCTTGATCATAGAATATATCTTGATCATAAAGAGGATTAACATGGATATGTGATATTAAGCTTAGATAGGATGAATTGGGAGGATTTGATCTTGATTTGGTTGGGGACATGGTTGGTCATGCTTTGGAATTACTTCTTGACATAGCTAGATTTACGTGGATGATGCAATAGGGGAGGAATGTTTAGTTTCTCTTTGTGTTTGGATAGGCTCCTCTAATGAGGTATATGGAGAAATGAGAGAGATGTTTGGGATAGTTTTTGGATAAAATGATGGGGTAGATGTTGTGGTTTTAATGTGTGTTAGGTGGGTGAAAAAATTGTCAGTGACACATTTGGATGGTGTTGGGCAAGTAGGGTGAGATGACTCCACGAGCTTGTTTTCACATATTATTCATGTCCTTAATGTTCAATGGATTAGGATGGGCATTAAACAAATGATTTGATGGTTTAAGATTTTGGTGAGTTAAGGAATGGGTTAATGGACTAGGGGTTGGAAGGTTTGATGGTGGAGGTAATGACTGATGGACTAATGGATTAGGATTGGGATTAGGAGGGTTGGAGGGATTTTGTGATGGAGGGATTGAAGGAATTGATGTGATTGGATTGGATATAGTTTTTTGAGGTGACATGGATGAAGATATGGTAGATGAATATGAAGTTATGGGATTGACTTGATAAGTGGGTTGGGGTGAGATATATGAATAGGGGAAGGTTGGATAACTTTGAGGTATGGATAAGTTGGATTGGTATGATTGATATGTTGGTTGTGATGGCATGGTCACATAGGAGAATGAAGGCCGGTATGATAGTGATGTTGGTTGGATTTGGGGTATGGTTTGAGGAATGGGGTTTGACATAGATGCTTTAACTTCCATAACCATTTTTTCAAACCAACTCATGATGTTTGTGTGTGGATTAGGTGATGTCTTAGATGGGGATCTTAATTGTATGCAGATGGGGTTTTGGAAGATATAGGCTGATGGATGATTGGGGATCAAACGTTAATACCTTAAAATGACTTGATTTGATTTGATAGGGATGATTCTCTATACTTAAGATAACCTTACATTCTTAAGAAAGAGTGTTGATTGGATTGATTTGATTTCTACTTAAGATAGACTAACATTCTTAAGTAGGAATTGATGGGATTTGATAACTATACTTAAGATAGACTTACATTCTTAAGCAAGTTTGAATTAATGACAATGGATCAACTCGAGGTCTTGATTTTTGATTTGAAGGTTGGATTTGAAATGGATGATAGTGGGATTAGGATTAATACCTTTAGATGAAGAATTTGGATGATGATTTGTATAATTATGATTAGGATTTAGATAAAAATGTATGGGTTTGAAGGAGACTAAGTCCTTAACCAAATTTAGATTTTCAAAGGATGACTATTGATTAAGGATGAGGGATTGGATGCTTGATTGAAATGGATAGATGGATATCAGTTGATTGATTGTGGATGAGGGATAAATGGATTAGATTAGGATTTGGTTGAAATGGACTTAGGTGGATAAAGGGATCAAATTAAGATGATGATGATGAATTAGCTTAGGCTCAACAATAGAATTATGATTTGGATTGAGAATGATAATGGAAAAGGTTGGATTAGTATAAGATGAATGGTGAAATTGGATTAGGATAGTGGATTATGATGTGGATTAAGGATGATAATGGATGAGGGATGATAGACTAAGGATTGGATTAGGAAGTGATTAGGATGACCATAGTTTGAATTAAGCTCAATGATGGGATTATGATTAGGATGATGATTGTGATTAGGGAATGGATTATATGGATATAATGAATTAGGATTAGGATTAGTGTCCTAAATGATAGATTAGGGATGGATTGGGGATAGATTGAGATGATGTGGATAGGGTGACTAGGATGATTAGGATGATTAGGATATTATTAGGATAGTGATTAGGATGAGAGGGATAATTTGGATAAGGTTGGATGATTAGGTGGTGATTGGGATAAAATGGATGATGAAAATGATTAGGATGATGTGGATAGGGATGAGATGATTAGGGATGATTAGGGATGAGGTGGATAGAATGGATAGGATTAGGACGTTGATTGGATTAGGAAAATTGATTAGATTTAGGGTCCTAAATGATCAATTGAGATTTGGTTGGTGTGGATAGGATGATTAGGGTGATTAGGATGAGGTGATAAGATGAGTGGTATGATTAAGATAGGATGGATGATTAGGATAATTATGGAGATAAATAGTATGATTATGGATGGGTGATTAGAATGAAAGAGATGATGGGATTTGGGATAAAAATGGTTAATTAGGATGTTGGATTGGATTTGATGATTAGGATGAAGTTGGATTGGATTAGATTTGGATGAAAATGAATGATTAGAAGGAGATTAGGGAAGGATGAAGCTTGACCTTGGGAAAATTTGCAAATAATGAATTTCACACTTACATGCACGAGTTGGAAATGGATTTGGATTTGGATTGGGTAAATGCAAATGAACACACATGCAAGGCACGGTAAAACCCTAGATTATTCAAGTAGGAGTGTCAAATATTGTGGACTCACAATGGCGACATCCATCCCATTAATACTATCTACCATGTGATTGGATAGATAGGGAATGCAAGGTCATGTACCACCTATACACCCCTTACCTTGGAGGTGAAAAGCCTTACCCAAAGTTAGCTCTATCTCAACACATGGAGGTATGTGTGAGTACTTCTCCTCCCCAGCAATGATGCACCACAAGACATGATGGCCAAAAGGTCTTAAGATGGGATGAAAAAGCCTCTAAGGGAGTCCCCTATATATGTAAGGTATGTGGGGTCCAATCTATGAACATTAGTTCATCGAAGGGATGAGACCAGAACAAGAGCTCAGAGGATCTCTTCACCTTGTATTCAAAATCACTTGGGCCCAAGGTTATGCCAATAAAAATATAACTAGATTGGGGTGGAGCTTTAATTCTCCCCCTTTGATATACCACATTGGAACAAATGGTTGAGGTCATCCCTTGAGGTAATGAAATCCCCAAGAAGGCCTCTTACAGGGAAAGGTTAATGCTAAGTGCCTTTGATCTCCAAGCTCACACAAAACACAAGGAGAGAGCATATACACACTAACATACCTTGGGTGACAAAACTAAACCAAGAGGTATTTTTGATGCTCAAGATTACCTAGTGGTGTGAGAGGAGAGCATATACATACACTTGATCCACACAAACAAGATTAATTATCCTTTAGAGAAAAAATATGTGCATTGTGAAAATGAAAGTGGCTAAAGGGTGTTTTTGATTCCCAATATCACACTAAGCACAAGGAAAGAGCAACACAGACCTAAAATCATAATCAAGTCCACCAAACAAAGAAAACCTAAGATTTGAAATGATATGTCCTTGATCAATGAATCATGTAGCAAACTTGTTAGTAGTTTGAAAGATTTTGGCCTTTGGAAAGTGTTATGCTACAAAAAAAGTGTGTTAGGTCAAAATGATGAAATCTAAAAAATTAGATATTAGATGACATGATACAGAAGATTAGATGATTTTATCAAATTGCTTGCAAAATTCTATGCAATTTAAAAAAAACATCAAATTTTGATATGATTTGCAAAAGTTATAATAGATTAAAGTTTGCAAGAAAATATCAACTTCAAATGATTATACCTAAAAATATGGATCAGATCTAGAAATAAGACCTATACCACCATGAAGGTGGCTCAATAAGATTTCCAACACCTATAATTTTGTAAAATTTTGATATGATTTTCCCAAGTTGTGTAAAATTGAAAAAAAGGTTTATATTAGGGCATTTGAAAGCAAGGAGGTTGCCTTTTAGACCGCTAGCAGTTAGGTCTAGCAGTTTGTATAATGGTCACATGTAGGTTTCGGTGCTAGAATCTTAGACTAACATTTAATGTTAATGATTAGAGATTGGGTATTATCCCTTGGTCACAAATATGACCACGGGTCTCAGTCACCAAATAGGAGCTATGTGGGATAAACCCCAGGTCATTGATGTGATCGTGCTTCTTTGTAGAAGGGGGTTTGAGAATGAGTCACTGATTGTTATGTCAACTAGCCAATCCAATGTGGGAGGGAGTTTTTAAAATTGGTATGAAGCTCTAGAACCCATGGCTAAACTAAAAACTTAGCATATAAAGGGTGAAACCCCTAGTTAATAACCTGTTGACTTTCCCTACCAAAACATATGCAGTTAGAAGCCAAAAATGTTTTTTGGTTGCCCAATGGATAAGATGAGGATTCAATGAATAGCCCCATGAACAAATACAATAGGTGAGCCAATTGAAGAGTATAATCCCATGGACCAAGGGCACTAAAGGGTTTAGACCTACAAGTAAAATGTTAAATTTGTAGAGAAGAAACCATCATATAAAACATTCCCAGCTTAAAACCAATGTAAAAACCTCAACCCTATGGGAAAGGGTGTGAATTAGATGACCACAGATGAGCAATAAAGCCATCAATGAGGGTTTTGAACCTGATGGATAATAAAAAGACCTTTGGATCCAAAGGAATACATGCTACAGATATTAGATCAAACGATAGAGTGTGCTAGGGGTTCAAACCTAACATCTAATGAATATGCATCAAATAGACTCTTAGCTACCAAGGAAAATTGATGACCTTCAGATTAAAGACAAACAAGGTGGGTGACAGTAGAAAACCAAGGATAAAAGGCTAAGCCCATAGTCAAAACCCCACAATTAGAGAATAAATCTTGCAGGTCATAGGCATTGATCCTCACAAAAAGGCAACTGACTCATAGTGGTGATTGATAGACAAGACGCTTAACCCTGGTAAGAGCCTATATCCCATGGGTATTAGGAATACATCCTACATAATAGGTGACAATTAGACAGTCAACCAATATGTTTGATACGGCCAAGTCAGAATATTAGTGATTTGAAATAAAGCCAAAATTTAAATGAAAGCTTGTTTTTAAAAATATTTAACCAAACTTGCCTGAGCTGATAGAAGTTCGTAGGCTATAGAAGGGTCATATGGTAGGGTCCATACTATATGGATCTATATGGTATAGATCAGTAAGTAAAAAAAATTTCAAATTTTTTTTACCTCAGAGATATATAGTTCCATATATGGATCCTAGGGTTTTGGACCTCCCAAATACAATGGTGAGGTCTATTTTTCTCTAGAACACCTCCTACAACAGGTCACCCCTAGATCTTCACCAAAATGATGACAAACCTGTAATACAAACTCACAAAACCTGTAAAAACCAACTAGGTCAAGGGACAGGGGTCCCACTAGGTGTGCCAAAATGAAGAACAGAAAAGATTCAAGGCTAAAAACATAAAGATAAAAGCATTACAAGACTATTATCTTCACCTTAACCCTTCCTTCTCCTTGATAGAGCTGATTGGAATGCACCCTAGTTCCAATGGCTTTTCTCTCTTGATAAATCTATGTAGATTACTCTCAAAACCAACATAACTTAGGTATAATGGAGGCAAGTATGGAGAAAAATATCATCATAAGTTTACTAGAAAAATATGTGTTGAAAATGACTTAGTTGAGGGTCTATTTATAGATTTTTGATAGGAGGGATGAAGAGCTAAGATTAAGAGGTGGAATGGATGGATATGATTAAGAGGTGGAAGATTAGGGATTCTAGGGCATTCTTTATGTGAACAGTGGAGATTAAGAGGTGGAGGATAAAATGAGTGGTTAGGATTAAATGTTAGTTTGACTCTTGGGATGAGGATGAGGATAAAATGGGAAATTAATTAAATAATAGGATTATTTAATTAATTTTTGGAGAGGGGGTCATGTGTGAGGGTAAGTTAATTACATAAATAAAATTTATTTAACTAACCATGGCAGTGAGAAATAATGGATTAATTAAATAAATAAATGTAATTTATTGAATATATTTTGGGTGATGGAAATAAAAGCTTAACTAGAAATTGCACCTTGATGTGTAATGGGTACACCAAAGAGTTGTGGGAATTCATCTATCGTGTCTTTAAGTGAAGGATGATTAGATTCCATTAGACCATGTTTCTTGAAATTCATATTTTTTATTCGTTTTGTGCTTATAGTGGTCAATGCATGAGGTCATTAAAAAAAGCTTCTTTTATTGTTTCTAAATATATTTATTAAAAAAACCTTTTAATATTCATAAAAAATAATAAATATTAAGTTGTCCATAACAACAATCTTTTTTAATCAAAGTAGTAAAATAATATCTAGAATAATGAATATGAAATGTATTTTTAGGAATATTTGTGAGTTTGAAATAATAGAGGATGACAAGGGTCATTTTACACCTTACATTTAAATAGAGTAACTGTCTAAATTGTTAAATCTAGGGTAGTGCCCATGGCTATCTGCAGTAAAGGCTATAACTAGTAGTCCTCCTAATACTACTCCTAAAAATCAAAGCTTGCTGATCTAATTATGATCATGCATTTAAATACTTTCTTGAAAGAATCTTAATCTAGGAATCTAAAAATGATAGCTGCTAAAACAAAACTACTTTAACAACAATCTAAGAAAACAACAATTAGAATGAAATAGTAAATCTATCTAAGGATGATCAAAGCAATGAACTTTAACTAAGCAATTTTAGAGTTTTAACAAAATAGGAAATCTAACCACTAAATGCTAATCTTTTCTCCTTTGGTGGGAGTGGGCCCTTGCTCCACACCTCTGGAAGAAAGACCAATTGATTCAATGCTTCAGATCATAATTATAGAATTGTCTACTTTGTTTCTAGTACTTCAAAAACAAAGTACGTGCTTAAAAATAGAGTATGTCTTGCTTTTTATAAAATCAATCTATATCCTATTCTATATATTCCATCCATATATATCAATTGTATTTTTTGATAAAATATCTATGGAGTTATTCTTCTAAATACAGTTTTGTATTAAATACAAAATCCTTATTCTACGTTCTAAACATGCAACTATTACTTAAAAGAGAGTCATGCAAAAACTAAAAGAAATTATTAAAGTGACACTAAAGGTGTCACTTTAAAATAAGAGTCTAAATTGGTCGTAAAGGTTACTGATAAAAAGGAAATAACTTAAAATAGTAGTTTGGAAACTTGTGCAACTCATGCAAAAATAGTCAACTGGCAGCTTCTTCTTCTCAGCTAGATTAGCAGTATCAAGAATAGTGATCATCCTATCTCCTAATAATTTAGGTAGGATATGAGTTGGCATGCAATACTACAATCTCCTTTAGAATCTTTAGTGTCCTCTTTAGAACTCTGAAGTGTTGGAAGCATCTCTAAAGCTTCTGTAAATAGTTCTACTGTGAAGCTCCAGAGTTGACAAAAGCATCTTTGGAGCCTCTTGAAGACCTCATTCCTTATAGTGAAAGGATTCCTACACTCAAAAATGTGTTTCTACATATCTTTGTTAGTCAAAACTCATAACATGAAACCATTTAATCCTAATAGTTGTTGTAATAGTACATCTGCATTTAACACAATTAAATAAGGTTTTAAACAATCCTTAGGTTACAAATTAAAGGATGTAATAATTTTTACGATAGAAAAGGGAGATATATTTGCATGTTTTGGTGAGCTCTACTTAGCACTCGTCATCCCCCCTGAGCTTAAGGATTTGTAGGCCCTTTTGTACTGCCTTGCAACTTTGTCTTGTTCATGAGATACAATTTCTCTATGATATTATAGTTGTCTTGGAATGTCCTCCAATTGGTTTGCTTGTTATCTGCATGACCATGAAATTCATTCACCTACTCCCACCATTCCTCAAATTTAGCTTCCTCCATCTGGTTAGCTCACATGGGTAGAGGTTCATAATTAAGGGAGGTCTGAAATGCATCCCACCCAATCTTGCTTGTATTTTTCTATTAGTCTTGCAATAGATTTGTCCTTCCTTAGAAACCATTTCATATTTATTGGGGAAACTAATTCCCTCATTTTTTGTTCTGGTGATAGACTATTCCATCTTCCCCTATAGGCTGTTAGGATCTTGTTAGCCGAAGTCTATACAAATAGGTCAAATTCTAGGAGATAGACTTCCAAATTCTATTTATATAAAGGTAATAAATTGGGAGTGTAAACACGTGCTCAGAATTGTGTGTTGAAAGCCATAGGTGTGGGGCTTTCATGCTTGATAAATAGTCTTACATCCTTGACATTCATGGGGTGTGCCTCCATCCTTTGTAGCCAAATTTCATGGTTTCTCATTAATGACATAAATGCCCTTGATTGGAATTCACCCACAAATAGGTTTATAAAGAATGTGTTATGTTCATCTAAAAGGAATTTATGGAAAAATAGTTCAGAGAGAAAATTTTTATCTTAAGGAGTACTAAGTATGTATAATCTCATGAAGTCATGTCCATTGTTTATGGACTCTATAAGACTAGAGATGACTTGTGAGAGCCTCTAAAGAAGGAATATTTCCCTTAGGAACATAGTATAATTACCACTAGGTGGCCTGCAAGAGAGTATATCTGAAGCTAAGGTAGATACTGTAATCACTCTTTCTTCTAATGTTTTCAATTTTTCACTTAATGTAGAAACTGCTCTCTATAGCTAGAGCATTGTAGTATTACTAGCAAAGTCATTGCATCTCCTCTCCTAATTATAAAAATCCCTAGGAATATTCAGCTATAATGTCCTTAGAGAGACATCTATTTGAGTACTTTGATCTACTATAGATGGTTTGATAGCCAAATCCTTTATTACCTCTTCTAGGTCAAAACATTTTTCTTTTAGCCTTGGTTATTTCCAAAGCTTGACTATCAGCCTTCTCTTTCAATACCTCCATCAAAGTAATGTATTTGGTTAAGGCTTTAGTAAATTTAGTTTCCTTCTTTTTGAACTTCTCCTCTACCTTAGAAATCTGGTCTTTAATTTTTTTCTCTACCTCAAAAAGTTGTATTTCTTTTTGTTTCATCTCTGCATCTTTTTTCCAAAATTTCTTTTCCTTTTTCTTTAATAACATTCTCTTTTCTTTTATATTTTCCATCAAGCTATGGATTTCTTGATCCTTCATGTTATTGGTAGCTTCTTTTCCCTTTATGACCTTCTTCATATCCGTGATGATAAGGTTCTTGCCCCAAAGCATCCTTTTCAAATTTTCAATCTCCTCTTGTAGTTCTCGTTCTTTGGAGACCTCAATATCCTCATGCTTTGAAGGTTGGGACTAGCTCCCTACCTCAAATCCCATCTCTGTTTCTATCTCTCTTTCTTCTTTAGCCTTTGTTCTTTCCTCTACCTCTGTTGTTCCCATTTGTTTTGCATTTCCTTCTGCCCGTGTTTCTCTCTCTTTTTCAACAAGGTCATGGACAAGTGAAGGCCCAACTTCATCCTTAATAGGCCTATTGTCCTGGTGTTCTAAAGTAATATTAGGTATAGCTAATTCTCAGAGTTCTATGAGTACTTGAGCAAGTAATTCAGAATCCTTCTTCAATCAGGTTTCGTATCTCCGACGCTTACTTCTCCAAAGGTCTCATTATGATTGTTGCTCATGTGTCTCTAGTGCCTATTGGAATTCATCTAATTTAGAGGAGATGGTTTGTGTTCAAGTACTATAATCTCAAGTGTTTTAGAGGTCTATTTAGTAGGGATCTCCTAAAGATATTTTTATGTGACTCTTCCCCTTTTTCTTCTTCTTAGTAGTTGAGAGGTTTCTTCAACTATCAACTCCTCCCCCTGTTCTTCGTATGTTTTCTCTTTGAAGGTTTTTTTGTCTTCTTTTGTCTCTACTTTAGGGTTTATAGAGGTTCTTCAACTGATATTTCTTTAGCTACCCTCTCTAGAGTTTGGGAAGAACTCTTCTTAGATTTCTTCTTTGGGGTTTGAGCTGGTTCATTAGTCATAAGTATTTTTCCTTTTTTTCTCTAAGGTCTAAGGGGACTCCTCAATAAGTGTGTTATCTTTTGTCTATTATGGAGTGTAGGAGTGTCCTCTCAAGACCATCTTTCCTTTCTTCCTTCCCCTACAGTTGGGGAGGATGTTGATGGGACTATTTTACCCTTCTCTTCTTCTTCCTAAGTAGGGGATGAATCTTTTGTTGTAACCTTTTTCTCCCTTTTCTTTCCTTTATGGGTACCTTCTAAAAAGTTCTTCCATTGAGTCTCTCCTCCCTTTGTTGAGTTGACATGGTGTTTAATATTGAGAAAAATGAGTCCATGATGTTTAATTTTCCACTTTCCTTGCTGATACCTATCAGTTATTGTGTTTAGGACTGAAAATAGAAAATTTGGCAAATTTATTCTATGTGCAGGGTTGTTCTGACCATGTCTTAGATAAATAAGCATTTTCATTATAGGCCCTAGAACAATTGAAAATTGACCATGACATGTGAAATATTTCATTAACCAAGTTTCTAAGGACTTCTAGGGGTGAGGGAGACTAGTATGGACAATTCCTTTAACTTCTCCTTTATTCATGTGTGTTCGAACCTCAGGCTCATTATCTATAGAGAAGTTCTTTATCAAATCAAAATATAGAGTTTTGACATGATAGAACCTCTCACCTTCTTTTGGAATGCCCGATATAATGTTGATGATGGACGAAGACACTAGAATTGTAATACCCCACACTTTTCTTCTACCATCTTGTAGATTTGCAATGAATTATTATACAAATTCTTCTTGAAACCCTTCAAATTTCTCCATAAATGTGAGCCATGCTACATTTCTAAGGATGTTGGCTAATTCTTGGTCTTCAAGAAGTTGTTGGGTTGTCTCTGACTCTAATTTATTTTTAATGCCCATGTTGTAAGCTACTATTCAATGTAACATAGAGATTGTAACTTGATCTTAGCCTTGAATTCTTAACCTTAGCTCTAAATTCATGAGTTTGTGATGGTCATTTTGGTAAAAAATGATACAACAACATCAATTGATTACTTACCCCTTAGGGTTTTGAGCTATTGAGTTGGTTACAAGGGAAATAATGGAAATTAAAGATTGGTACATTCACTTGAGGGAATTATGTCACTCTGGAGGCATTTTATGGAATGACACATATTTGCTTAATGTGGTAGGTGTTCGAGTGTACATGGGAAAGAAAAATAGCATAGGGAAATCATTGATTCATACCAAAATAACCAATAAATTCCCATATAAATAGTTAAAGGGAGAGTAATGCCTAAGACCACTACTGTTATTATTAGGTGTCATGCCATTAGTTCATGTCACAACATTAGAAAGACGTGATATTCCATAATATCTACAGTATGTGATGTGATAAGTTCATAGATGTAGCTAGTTGAAGTGACAATCCCTTTTCATTAGAAAATTGCATCATGATTGGCCACCCACGTTAGTTGAATGATTAGAAAAGACCGTTGGCAACTGAGTGACAACTATCTTGATGCTCATTCAATTTTTGAGAATGATGTAAGTGAGTCACAAGGGTATTATAGCATCATTCACATTATTACCAAATGTATTTTAAGAAAACTTGAAGTGGGAGCGTCGGAGGTGCTGGATGAGATTTTAATATGAGTGCCAAAGATGAGTATCAAAGGTGCTCTAAAGGTGCTCCTAAATTCTCCTTGCATGGAGAAAATAATTGTCATTCACTGGTTTTCATCTCTTTTCAGGAGGATTATCATTTTACTAGTTTTCAATCCCTCTAATTTATTATTATTATTATTTTATTATTATTTTATAGAACTATTCAACTATCAATTTGGCAAAAGAGTTTTATCTCTTTTATATAACATAAGTTTGGATGTTGGTAAGGATGAAGTCTATGTCCATTCACTAGAAATATACATTTTTCACTATCAATTGGTGACAACTGAGTTGTCCCTTTGTCATAGACCTCTTTGATCTCATATGGTCACATCCAATGTGTCTGCAATTTGCCCTTGAACTCTTTAAACTTGGGATCATATAAGAGAATCTAGTCTTCAACTTGAAATTTCCTCTCCTTAATGTGTTGATCATGCCATTGCTTCCTCTGTTGATAAATTATTGTTGTTTGTTGAATTGCCTCAATTCTAATATCATCCAACTCATTTAGCTATAAGATTTAGTTATGTTGTGCAAAAGTCATTTCAAGGCCAATATCCATGGAAGTCCTAAGTGTCTAAAGCTCAAATTCTATTGGCAAGATTGTCTTCTTACCATAGACAAGCTCATCAGGAGAGAACCTTCTAGTTGATTTCCATGTGGTGTTATATGCCCACACAACTTCATGTAATCTGCTTGCCCATTCTTTTGTGTTTACTACCACTGTCTTTGTCAACATGCTCTCCAATTCTCTCTATGTCACTTCCACTTTCCTATTAGCTTGTGGTGATATAGTGATGATTTCCTATGCTTGATATGGTAGAGGTCTATGAATGCTTGTATCACTTGAGAGGTGAATTGTGGGCCTCTATTTGAAACAATTTCTCTTGGGGCACCAAATCTTAGGAAGATCTTGTTATATAATAAATCAACAACCTTCTCTTCCCTAGCAAATTGTAGTGCCTGAACTTCTACCCACTTTGTCACATAATCAATACATACAAAATATACTCCTTCCCTATAGATGCTTGTGAGATGGGGCCAACAAAATCCAAGCCCCACTACTCAAATGGTTCTAGGACTAGTTGAGGATGCAAGGACATCTCATTAGTGAATGTTGGTCAACCCATCCTCTGGCATTGATCACATTGTTTAACATATTTCTTGACATCCTTATAAAGGGATAGCCAATAATATCTAGCTCCTAAAACCTTGTGAATTGTTCTTTGTGAGGAGTAGTTTCCTCCCATGGGTTCACCATGACAAGCTCTCAGCACATCAAAAATTTCATGAGCTCTTATACACCTGCACATCACAAAGTCAAACCCACATTTAAACAATAAACCATTCAACCATTTATAGAACAATCTTTTCTTTACCAATCTCTTTTTTTTAGGTAAAGTGTGAAGGAAACAAGCTTGTAGCAAGGAAATTGGCTATATCAACAAACCATAGAGTACTGGAAGAAACAACAAATAGATGTTCATCAGGGAAACCATATTCTACAAGTTCATTTTCTCCACCTATATGCAATCTAGACAAAAAATTAGAAACTAAATTGAATTTTCTTGGATTGTCAATGATGGTGATATCAAATTATTACAATAACAATAGCCATCTTATAATCCTTGCAGTTACAACTGGTTTGTTCATCAAATACTTGATGGCTGCATGGTGAGTGTACAAATTTTTTCTATTTGGTGATGTGATGCTTGAATTTATTAATAGCATACATTACAACTAGGAAATCTTTTTCTGTTGTAGTGTAATTCCTTTCAGTAGGGGTAAGATTTTTACTAATATAATAGATTGCATACATACCCCCTTCTTCTTTCCATCCTAGAACTACTCCTATTGACTCATTTGATGCATATGTATGAATGTGAAATAGCAGATTCCAATTAGGTCCCTTCAAGAAAAGAGTGATTGTCAATTTTTATTTTATGGTCTAAAATGGTTTTTGGTAATCTTTTGTCCAATGGAATTCAATGTCTTTTTTTAAGAGAGAAAACATTGGGGTAGGTATTCTACTAAAATTTTCTATGAATCTCCTATATTAACCTACATAACCCAAGAAGCTCCTAACATTAATCTGATTGTTTGGTGTGGGTAGTTGTTTGATCACCTCCACCTTGTTGTTATCCACTTTAATTTCCTCTGCAGATATGTGGTGCCCAAGAACAATACCTTGTTCCACTATCATGAATCATTTTTCATGGTTCACTAGTACAGAAACAACAATATATTACTAAAAAAACTACTAAAAAACTACTTATAAATGACCAAACATGGTCACATGACCATTAGCAGTTTATTGCCAATCATTTATAATGCAGCCAAATTGATGAATAAACCATTTTTAGTCATTTATTGGTTGTTTTGATTGACCAATTTGGTAGTATATTGAGTCATTGATTGTTGTTAACTGGTCACTTATTTAGTCATTTTTATTCACTGATTTATGTCCATTGGTAGTGTATTTAGTCATTAATTTTAATCATCATTTTGATCAATTTGGTAGTATATTTAGTCATTTTTACTCACTGATTTAACACTGGTCATATATTTAGTCATATTTATTCACTATTCACTGATTTCTATCAATTGGTAGTATATTTAGTCAATTTAATTATTAATTGATGTCAATTAGTAGTATATTTAGTCATTTTAAAGCTTGCATTTAGTCATTAGTATATTTAGTAGTATATTTTGAAGCTTGCACAATGAAACAACTTTGAGAAGGTAAAAACAACTTGTTTTATTGATAAAAAATGCTTACAAACAACATACAGATCTGAAAATAAGTTACAATGCATTCTCTGCTAAAAAAACCTTCATGGTTACAATACATAGCTCAAAGAATGAGTAAGAAACTTATTTTCTAAGTGTCACTGAGCATAGAAGCACACAAACATTCATAGATGTCTTCTTCACAAATCCATGATTGTCCCATGAATCTCACTGTCCTAGTTCAAGATCACATTGTCATCTCTGTAGAGATCCTGTCTCATGCACCCAACTTGCTCTAGTTCATAAGCTACCACTCTGAAATGTTACCTATAGCAATAAATTGTCCTTATCTCTAATGATTATGCATCTGATGACTGTCATCTTTAGTGGGATGCCTCAATTGTCATGGACTATTATTCAACATTGCCTTATGACTAGGCTATGCATTGTCCTAATCAAACTTGTAGCTTCTTGAAATGCATTATCCAATCACTTGTCAACCTACTTTCATGCATTTTCCCTTTATAAAATAACAATGCCTCATGACTGCCACTACCTAGCTCATTATTCTAGCATGCTTTCACTTGTACTCTACGTCCCATCAACGTTGATGGGTAGTGTCCTACAAAAGTCAAGAGAGCCCTATGTTATGCCAACATTCACATTATTCTATGCAGCTATAAGCATTAAACAAAACAAAGAAGAGAGTGATGAAATAAAAGAAATAAATGCTCCCAAAAAGATTGAATATCTTTTCCCATTAGTTTAAACATAAACAAGGCCTTACTTCCATCATAAATGACAAGAAAACAAAGTCAAGGTATACCTTTTAAGAATAAATAAGTATTTTGTCAAATTCCCTTCTCTCAGCAAAAGTTGCAACAACTTTGGGGGTAGCCCTTGCTTTAATGTAAATTTTTAATGCAAGGTCATTGTCCACAGTCTACACCAAGAAACAAAAAGTTATTCAAAAGATAAATTAGCATTATATAAAAATGTGGACAAAGTGCAAATTAAATTATTCAAGGTATTAAATTGCACAAAAGAGTTACAGTAAAGTTCTAAACAATAAAAAAATTGTTTGGCAAAAGCATGACAAAATTAAAATAGTAATGTAGACAATCGACAAATCAAAGCATTTATATTTGACATCTACCCTGCAAAAAATATTATAGAAGCTACTACACCATTAAACATAGTGGCTTTTGCTAAATCAGAGCTAAAGAAACAAATATAAACAACTCCAAGCCACTTCACTAAATCAGATATAAATTCCCTAGCCACAAGTACCATACCATTTTGAATTAAAAAGGAGTAAGAATTTCCAAAACATACATTCTCAAAAACTAAAATAAGGAAATAGCTACAATTTATAGACATGGAGCACACATAGAGGATAGTGGACAAAAATTAGGGACTTGCAATTGGTAATTAGTTATGGGAGTTTGGATGGGTGGCATGGACATAACTCAATTTACTTGCTGGGAGTTTGTAGAGTAATACATGTTTCAATGGAGACTTTTTGACATAGAAGCATGCTCATTACTATCAAAGGTGTTTGTATAATTAGCATTGTGAGAAGTTTGATGAGGCCTTGATGCTTTTTGAAGAATTGCCTCAAAGAGGTGTTGTCTCTTGGAATATAATGATTTCAGGATATGCACAAAGTGGATGTTTTGAGGAAACCTTGATGCTCTTCAGGGAAATGCGGAAAGAGGGTATGAAGCCAGACTCTGTTACATCTTCAAGTGTTCTCCCAGCATATGCCCATGTGGGAGTTATTCAACAGGGCAAGGAGGTCCACAAGAAAATAGTTAGAAGTGGATTTCAATCTAATGCCTTTGTGGGTAGTGCTCTCATAGACATGTATGCCAAATGTCGTGTAACAAAGCGTAAACCCTGGATGAAGCACTGGCTATGGTAGAACAAAGAGTGACAAAAGTTACCTAACAACCCAATGATAAACCTACCTTGCGCTTGAGAATATTATTCAATCTGTACAACAGGCTTGACAATCAATACAACAAATTCCTATTTTCAAAAATTCATGCAATTTACACACATCTAATTTATTTCAAACTACAACTCATGCATAAAATCTTCAAGAATGAAAGCTATAATGAGAATTTGTGTAAAATACCCTAATTTAACTAGATTTATATTCATTATGGTTAGCTGCTACAATCAAAACTCCTTTCTAGCCTATCAAGAATGATGAAACAATTTACCATAAAGCATCTATAGGATGCTTGCCAATAAAATTCTAACACAACTATATTGCCAAATCCAAGAAAAATGGGTATCATCTTATGTTATAGGATGTTTGCCAATGAAATTCTAACATAGCCATATTGCCAAATCCAAAAAAAATGGGTATGAGCTTCTACTACAGGATGTTTGCCAATGAAATTCAAACACAACCATATTGCCAAATCCAAGAAAAACAAGTTTCAATATAACTCATTGTATCACATTATTCACAATTGATAATAAAACACAGTCAGATTTGTAGAGGAAGTAGAAAAATTTGGAAGCCATTTGACATCCATTAAATGAGAGAATTAGAGTCTGAACATGAAACCCAATATTTTATTGAGACCTAATTACTAGTCAACTTGACCACATAAAATAAGTACACACATTCTATGGATGTACTTGTAAACGAAGAATTTTAAGCCTTTCAAATCATTCTACTATAATGTTTAATGAAAAGTAGCCAGAATACTTGTCAGGCACCATGTTCTACCTACTCTTTGTTTCTCAATCAGAATGTTGGTCAGGCACCATGTTCTATCCTACTCTTTTTGTTTATCAAAAAGCCTTACTACAGAAAGCAAGTCAATCAAGTACCAATTTTGGTTGGATTTGTCATTCTATTAAAGAAAGTTAACCCAGTTGCAGAACAAAGAAAAATTAGGCTAAAGAAAGTTAGCCAAATTGTTGCAAAATAGAGCAAAATTAGGCTAAAGAAAGTTAACCAAATTGTTACAGAATAGAGAAAAAATAGGCTAAAGAAAGTTAACCAAGTTGTTATAGAAGAGAACAAAATTGGTGCTTAGAACATACCTTATGTGGGCTCGGATGGGGGAATTCAAATTACATCCAAGGCATATACATTAATTGAAAAAAAGGATGGAATTTGTTGAAAAATGTGTGCTATGAAGAGGAAAGATGAGGGTGGCGAGCAAGGGGGATGAATTCTGAAAGAGGCATAGCAATGGGGGTGGGAAGAGGGGAAGTCTGACACATTGGGTAGGAAGCATGGAGGCAGAGTGAAAACAAGCATATTTTGTGCTTCTTGGCAGTGATCTTTACAATGAAAACAAGTCATCGAGGACAACTCTAGTAAAAATAATAGAAATCTTGTGGCGTTACTACCAAAATGATTGGCCAATACAATTTCAAGTTTATTCACTATCCATGGAAATCATGACGATCCGACAAGAGTGGATAATCTTTCTACAATTGATATTCTTTCTGCATGCAATCTTGTGAATTACTTTGGAAAAATGATACCCCATGTTGTTCAATGGATACAGCCTGAACCTCAGGAGGGATGCCCTATGATGGATTGGTTCAAAATTTTGATGCTCCACCAAAATAAGGAAGTATCTAGAATGGGATTTCATTTAGCATAGTTGGGATTATCTATTGTTACATCTCTCATCTGTGACAAAGGTGGAAATACAATTGAAAGGCTAAAGAAGAAGAGGAACTGCATTCCCACAGAGGTCTGTGAGAAGGCATGCATTATTGCGGGTAAGCAGAATACTCTTCCCATATTCCCACAAGGATACCCAAAAACTTGTGTGGGTGAGCGGTGAATTTAGGGTTTCTTCTTGCATCCCTACAAAGCTCAAAACGCTTTGGTGCGATACAGTGGTGGAAATCTAAGCAATGCAAGGAAGAGATAAGGGAAATATTAAAATATGGTGAATGTGTTAAAAGTCCATGTGGTCCTGCAAAGAGCTAGGGTATGATAATGTGGTGATGCAGTGGGGTAAAATATTGAAATGAGGTCTAAAAATATTGTACACACAGGAAGGGGAAATGTATTCAAATAAATAAAGTGCAAATATTTTTATTACAAAGTGAAATATTTCCACCCATAGAAAGCCTAAAATAAATAACTCCAATAGAATTACATGAAAGCCTATTATATCATGAGTTTTAATTAAAAGCTTCCATAATAACAAAAAATTGGTAATAGTTATATTTAATTTATTTTAACTCATTATAAACATTAAAATAGTTTATTTATATTGAAGGGCTCGAGTTTATTTTGACTCATTATATAGAAGTATAATTCATCTACCAATGAAAACAAAAAAACCCTAGGGCACACAAAAAAACTCCACAAGATATCAATACAATGCCTATGATTTCTTCCATCAAAGCATAAAGTACAAAGAAATTTTGTCAGATGTTGTAGTGGCAACTACCCTGGTAGACATGAATGCAAAATGTGGAAACATAGACAAAGCAAGTAAATTGTTTGACAAAATGCCTCAAAAAAATGTGGTTTCCTGGACTGCAATGATTGCAGGATATGCACAAATTGAACCTTTTGAGAAGACTTTAGAAACTTTCAAGAAAATACAATTGGCAGGTGTAAAGCTAGACTCCACAACCTTTTCCAACATCCTCCTTGCCTATACCAAAATGGGAGCTTTGGAACAAGGTATGGACATCCATCAAAGCATGAAGGATAGAGGAATTTTTTAGATGTTGTAGTTGCAATTGCCCTGGTAGACATGTATGCAAAGTGTTGAACCATGGACAAGGCACATGAATTGTTTGATAGAATGCCTCAAAAAATGTGGTCTCATGGATTGCAATGATTGTAGGATACACACAAATTGGATTTTTTGAAAAAGCTCTAGAAAATTTCAAGAAAATGCAATTGGTAGGTGTAAAGATAGACTATACAACCTTTGCCAGCATCCTCCTTGCCTGTTCCAAAATGGAAGCTTTGCAACAGGGAATGGGTATCCATCAAAGCATAGTGGATGGGGGATTTTTGTCAAATATTACAGTTGAACAAAATTCCTCAAAGAGATGTCATCTCTTGGACTGCAATTATTTCTAGATATGCACAAAATGGATTTGTTGGAAAGGCTTTACAAACTTTCAAGCAAATGCAATTGGCAGGTGTAAAGCCAAATTCCACAACCTTTGCCAGCATCCTTCCTACCTACACCAAAATGGGAGCATTGGAACAAGGTATGGACATCCATCAAAAAGTAATGGATAGAGGAAATTTGTCAGATGTTATAGTTTCAACTGCCCTGGTAGACATGTATGCAAAATGTGGAAGCATTGACAAGGCATGTGAACTATTTGGTAGAATGCCTCAAAGAGATGTCATCTCAGGGAATGCAATGGTTGTGGGACATGCACAAAATGAATTTGTTGAAAAGGATTTAGAAACTTTCAAGCAAATGCAATTAGCAGGTGTAAAGCCAAATTTGACAACCTTTGCCAGCATAGTCCCTTCCTATGCCAACTTTTCATGATCAACTCAAAAAGGCGTTCTAAAATTTCAAATTTATTTCAATTGTCATAAATAACAAAGAAAGGAAAATATATATAAAAGTTTGTATTTCAAGATGAGATCCCTCATACGACTTTGTTCTATTCAAATATGCATTTTCCTAGTATGAACACATCCTTCTTTGTTCACATTGAAGTAGCTAACTTGTGCAATATAATTTAGTTTCATTATTAAATATAGTGCTTACAATGGCCCTTAGGAGACTTGACTTTTATCTTTGACTTAGACTTGACAAAGAAATAAAATTCTCTCAATCACTGAGACTTCAATGAATAAATGTCAAAAACTACAATGGTTATACATGGCTGTAGATTGTATTTCATTTTTGTACTTCAAAGAGCTTTTCAACACATTGTATCTGGTAAAGCCAAATTTTGTCAATTGCTAATTGGGTAAAAATCAAAGCTATCCTCGACACCTGGTAAAGTTATGGCTAATAGTAGGCTCTACAGGCTGAGGAAGTTCTTCATCGATGAAATTGGGAATAAAATTCAAAATAGAAAAGAGAGTGCTGACCATAGGTTTACTTAAATCTTGAGGTGACTGTCCTACTATTGCTTCAAGATTCATGACACAATCTACTGAAAACTTCTTGCTCATTCATACATCTCAGTAGAATAGAACAGTAAAATGCAGAGAGATGGAAAGAAAAAAATAGAACTATTTGTTGGCCATGTGTTGAAACATGTGGAGCAAAATAAAAAAGTTAATGGTAAAGTTCTTTGCTATGCTAAAAATGAATAACTTCTATAAATAGGACCTATTCCAAAAACATGAGCAATTCTTACTATTCTACACCATACTGTGTCAAGAAAAGCATTCCTTGTAGATATGACCTAACAGTTGAAGGAAAACCCACTACTGTTTGTGTTTTGCATATGACAGGTGTTTGACAATACCCAATAATATTATCATGAATTGAATTAAAAAATATAACAAGTTTAAAATCATTATACACAATTGTTCAACTCCAAAAAAAAATAGTGGCACCATTAAATTTTAGTAGTATGCAAGGAAGAGAAGACAATAAATCAATAAGAAAACTGGTGCCTTTCAGGACCAAATCACTAAAACAACTAAAACTAGAACCAATGGCAAAAGAAAGACAATATGCTCTTGAAAGTTACAAATGATTAATGATCATTGATTATAAATAAACCAAAACAAACTTCACAACGATGTGCTATCATGCTCATTTATAAAAAAATTAAGATCAATAGCTATATTTGGAATGTTGTAATTATATCCAATTAAAAGCACACCTTGACTCTCTCCACATACTTGATAGTTCCAACATCATCACTTTTTAGTACCATACCCTGAACCACATTGCAGTCATGTAGTCCTCCCCCCAACAGTTTAGCAACTTGCACATTATCCACATTGAAATTCATAAGATTCTTGGGGAAAACTTGAATACAGGCCTGCAAAATAGATCTCATTAGAATGATGTCATTGTAACCATCAAAAACAATTACAAATGTTAAAGTAGATTTCATACATCTATAATAAGAGAACACAAAATACTTTCTTGTCCAAATTGTTTACCAGCAATAGGAACCTTCATTCTGAGGGTTACTTGACCTTTATTCTTAATGTCCATCTTTTCTGAACCTTGTTCTATCAATTCATCTAAAAGCTCAATTGCCTGAAGAAACAAGAAAATATATTACCAACAAATAATACTAGAAACAAAGTAGATAAGGTATCATTAATTTTTGGGAAGGAGCAAATCAAAAGAAATAAAGTATCTTGGAATTTTAAAAGTTGTCCAATTGCATGCAAGCAAAATTTGGTCACCTTGTTTATGGCTTTTGTGTAGCCACTAATTATCTCACTAGGATGCAATCCCATCCTAATGAGCTCTTCAGCTCCTTGAAGAAGCTCTCCTGCAAATGATATTGTCAAATTGGCACCATCTCCAATCTCTTCCTGTTGAGCTTGAGCTACCAGCACCAGTAGCTTGGTTGTAAGATGTTGCACCTCAAGTTCATTTACTATAGTAGCCACATCATTTGTCACAAAAAGCTTGTCCAGATGATTAATGACCATTTTATTCATACCTAAAAAAATTAAAAACTTCATACATGTTGAAAACAAAAGTAACTATATAATCAACTCCTTAAACAGAAATGTTCACACCCTTAATACTTTAACTTTATATATATCAACTCCTTAAACAAAAATGTTCACCCCCTTAATACTTTAACTTTATATATGTGTGTGTGTGTGTTTGTAGGTTTGTATGTTGAGTGTTTCAAGTATAATTTGTCACTTTTGCCATGTTCCATAGTATAAGCATCTGGGGCCAAAAACATTAGTTATAGCATTCTAGGCTTTAGTTTTGATTCTTTCACAAATACCACTTTTCATGGTATATCATAAATTTGAATTTAAATAATCATTCACATCAACCAATATGCTAATTAATATGTACCTAATTGGTCTTACACAATTAGATGCCTCTAGAGTCTATATATATACATCACACTAAATATTATTTCCATAGAAACTCACCCGACTATTTGCTTTAGATTGATATTTTAATTTCCTATGTTTTCTTCTCATATGCTTGAATTTTTCAGAAAACAAAATTTGCTTGCAATTTTTTCGAAGGATAGTTCTATAGCTATAAATAAATTTCATCAGTCTTAAATTTTTAATAGGACTATCATGTAATAATTTTGACTACACTTTGGAGTCAATGAAAGATGCAAAATCAGTTATCTTACAAACTTCATGACTCCTAGTACTGAAATCTGTACCTTTATTCTGTCAGTGCTATAGGAGACCTAGACTAAAAAAGTGCTTGAGAAGACATAACTGGATTAATCTAAACAAGTAAAGATGCCTATTCTTGCTGCTAAAAATGAAGAGAGCTATTGAATCTATTGGGCAAGGCAGGGGGTAAGATGGCATTGATTTTCCATGAGAGCTGCATTTTTTCTCAAAATGAAATAGCCTTCAATAATAGCTATTATAGATTCAGGCAGAACCAAGACTCATGTCAGAATGATATTTGTGGGATGAAGCTCAAGTTGTTGGACACCACACATATCAGTATTCTGCAATATAATGCCTAGCTGCAAACAGGTCAAATGACACCAACTTTGCAACAAAAGACAAGTAAGAGAGAGGTCATAGAGGAGTTCCTTGTTATAGTGCACTGCAAATCTAGAAAGCAGTTCAAAGAAAATAGCAAAAGCACCTTGACAAATTTAGTTTATAGATTTTACTTTCTACATTTTCTATGAGCATTATATTTGTTTCATCTCAATATCCTCCCAATTTTAGTACATTTATGGATGGGTATGAGATTGTTAAACTACACAAGACCTGACAAGATAGGAAGCAATATAAGTTTAAGTTGAATGAAGAATATCTTAGGTAGGCTTAGTTAGAAATTCTTTGTTCTAAACAAGTGAATTTAACTACTGAAGAATGGTGATTAACAAAAAAATGTTAATTGTACCTATGATATTACATTGTATATATCTGATGTACTTCACCTTTAAATGTCCATATTGAAATGTATTCCTTTGTGGACTGTTATTTACTTTTGAAACTTATCCATAAACATAAAAACTTCATTACCATAGGTTTGTCCCTTTATCATTTGACTTGGTTGCTCATTGTAAAGAGGTCTACCATAATCTTCTTAATGACTAATTCATTGTTTTGCTTTTCCCTTTGGTTTAACATATGACAACTATCCTTGTCATTGTTGATAACTAAGAGGGGGGTGAATCAGTTATCCTAATTATTTCTGCTTTGTGAACTTTATTAACAATCAATGTAATATTAAACCAAATGAGCAAACATAATCATGAAATGGAAATACACATGACATAGTATTTTTGACGTGGAAACCCTGTTAAGGGAGAAAACCATGGGGTGATTAACCCAAGATTGTATTCTCTGTTAGAAGAATGGAAATACAAAATGGCACTTGCCAATTAGGGCTCACTACCCGAGCACACTACTCACAAGGAGGCACACTGCCTACAAAGAGACACACTGTCTACAAAAGAGTGTTATACAATACTTGAACTGATTGGTAGCATCCACATGTGCTAGAGTTTAGTTCTGGTTAGGCTCAGTACATTGATCTACTATACTTCATCTTTCCTCTTCTCTTATGCTACTTTCCTTTCACATACCGAACCTTCCTTACTATTTCTGCTCTGCTCTTCTTTTATTCACACATCACATATCACCACACCACTTCTCTCAACCAAATCCATCCTATATATATATATCTACACAAGTGATTTCATTATCTTCCTAGTCGGCACCTGGAATAGTCAATCTTCTCACAAACTTTGTTCTGTCGGCTGAATCCTTGCACATCAAGTAATGTGGATCAAGCATATACTTGTAGAAATCATTAATCATGTTGGACAAACATAATTCATGTCTTCATAACCTTTACCACCATCAGAAACGCATCCAGAAAATAGTCTGATGTTCAGTCAGTTAGTTCTTCCTCTGTTCACATTGTCACTCAGGAACCTGATACTCAAGTATCCATATCTTTTGCCTCATCTATCACCGGAGGCTAAAACCTTGGAATCTATCACTCAAGGTAGTCCTCTTGACTTCCCCAAATCCTCACTTCACCAAGATACTTCCTCTGAGAGATCCAGACCTATCTGTTAGACCTCGCCACATGCTCTATTCCTGTTTACCGGACCACAACATTCTTCACTCTGACTTCCAGTAGAGACATACCATGTCCTCCGGATGTGTGGGATGAACTTTGTTGGCATCAATGACAACAATCATGAATCCATATAGTGTCTCTTGCCAACAATCTCCCCCTTTGGCATTGATGGCAACACTTAGTAAAAAATGACTAAGTGTTTACACTATGCTCCCCCTTGGCTGATGCTCTGTTTTTATATATATTTTCTGGAGCTCCCCCTTAGTTGGATTCCTCATTTTTCACTACTCTTCACTCCCCCTTTGACATCAATGGCAAAGGGTAGGGTCCGCATACCAAAATTTTCAAAAATTTAACTATACTTAGCCGCATATTACATACTCACATAAAATGAAGAATGTCTGCAAAGGATGTCTTCAATTGGATGAGTTTTGTAGCCCAACTTTGCTTCATTCTATCTAAAATTGAAATGTGACCACTCAACAAAAACATGAAAGCTTCTGCCCTCTTAAGATCTGTTGGATTATTTGTTTGGGCTGTGATTTGAGCTTCACTTATGGCCTCATGCATGGCCTCTAACTTAGGGACAGTGATCCTTCTGAGTTCACCCATCCGGCTAATTATGTTCTTCTTTTCTTTCTCAAAATTCTTTATTGCATTTGTGATTGCAATAGTCTGACACTCTTGATTGACTATGGAGGAAGAGAAAGGATCAAAACTTTGAGACAAACTTAGTAGTTTATCCTCTTGCTCTTTTATCTTCTTTTCAATCTCCACTATTGCTTTAGACCATGATAAACAAAATTTGTATATTTCTCCGCCATCTTTAAGAGCATTTTCTAAGCTCTTTATCCCTATACTCATATTTCTCCTATCATTACTTATCAAACCTTGTACCTCTGATCATCTTTTTGCAAGAAATTCCTTCCGGACCTTATCTTCTGCTGACTTCTCTAGTGAATCAAAATGTGTATTAACACTATTGACTAGAGTTTTGAGATTACCGGAAGTGGAGGCTATGGGATCTTTCTGAACCGATGGTATAATCTTTTCAAGCACTCCGGAAGTAGCTTCTATCAACTCACAGTCTTCCATATGAGACTTTAGGAGTTTTTCTTTCACTTTTGCATTAGCGAATGAAGCTATCTTCATAGTCTGTACTAGAGAGAGAGAATCAAAATTAAATGGTCCTTGTAGAAGCTCCGGTTCATCAATCTCCATTGTTTCTTTGTTCAGGAATTCTTGGATAGTTTTTGCAGTGTCTCTTGCCAGAGACAGATGTTTCTTCTCTTCTGCATTCTTAGGACTATCCCTTGGAGCTTTCTCTCCTTCTACATTCTTACCACTATCAGTTGTGGTTTTCTCTGTTGGGGTCTTCTCTTCCTCTACAACCTTGGTACTGTCAACTTCTTTTTCCTTCACTCCTGCTTCTTTCTCCTGTATTGTGTCTTCTCCTTTAGATCTGAAAGCTGTAGGGGAAACTGGAGGAGAGATATTTGTTTGTCCATGAGCCACCTCTTCCGGAATAGGGGATTCTGAGCCCTTGTCTTTACCAGAGTCCTCTGTGATGGGAATGTTGAACTTTTTAAGAGTATTTCGGAGAATCTCTTCACTCTCTTTTGCCACTTTGTCAGTTTCACCAAGCATGAGCTGATTCATCCTAGCTTTGCTTCGGAACTCATCCTTGCAATCTTTGAATATCATATTCATTGTTTTGGGATCGATTGAAGGATATAGCTAAATAGCTATCTGTTCCCGGATCTCAATGTCTTTTGCCATGGCATTGTTCTTTCTCATTTCTAACTCATTTTCTAGGCTCTTAGGAATTAGAGATATAATTTCAATGAAAGCCTTACTGTATATGTTCAGATACCTGATTGTAGCTTCCTGTAGAATCTTTTGGTCAGCCTTATTGTAATCATCATAGAATTCGGCCATTAGTTGAAGGTTTCCATCCACAGTGACTGATTTGATTACACTTTCTAGAGACAGGGTGGGCTTTTCAACAAATTCCTCTGCCATTTCTTCCTTGTCTTGGCCTGTGGAAGGTTTACCGGATCCTTTCTTCTTCTGCTTCTTTATTTCCTTTACCTCCTCATCTGATTCAGTTTCCTCTTCATCTCTTTGACTTGCATAAGCCCTTGTGGCTTTTGTCTTTGATCTTTTCTCTCTTTTGCCAGATGCCTGGACTTCCAGTTTTGATGTTCTTGAGCTTTTGGCTATGACAGGTGCAGATCTCTTTGATGATCTGGTCTGGGTGGAGGTTTCTACTGGAGCACTTTCCTTGCTTTTCTTTTCTGCCTCTTTCTTCTCTTCCTCAGCCCTTTCCATCCTTTTCTTGTGGGCATCAAGTGCCTCCTTTGAGATGCCAAGGCCTTGGGCAATATTTTCTACTTCTTTTCTCACCTTCCTCTTGATCTATGGTTCTCTGAGTTCAACATGAATTTTTATACTCAGCTCCTCAAAGGTTCCAAACCTTTCTGCTTTTGGATCCTTAGGCTGACTTAGCATGTGTTGAACATACAACTCCATAATTTGTTCATCAACCTCATACCCCATGGGCATGATCCATATAGTTCTTGGTTCTACTGCCTCCATTAGGCACTGATCAGTCTCTACCATAAAGCAAATTGTGTCTTTGTATTTCTCAACAAGAGACTGGGGAATCCTTTCTCTTCCTTGCATCATGTTCTGAAAGTTCTTGAAATATCCCCAAAGAGTTGTATTTTGTGCTTTGTTGTCACCAAGTCCATGTAAATAATCTCTGATTTGGATAGCTATCGGTCTATCATTCTCCCATACCCAGCCACTAGATCTGAGAAGCTCATTCATAAAGTAGAAGAATAAGCACAATATCAATCCACCATACTTGAATGAATTCTTTTTATCTTTCTTTATTTTCTACAGATTCTCCATGAGTTGGTTCAAGAGAAGCTGGCAAAGATCATAGTCTGCATCCTTTTTTAGCATTTCATATGCGGTGTAGATGGCAGTTCCAGGTACAAAATTTTCCCTGCTAGAATGATATATTTTATACCCAATGATCATGGAGGCAAACTTGACATCCGGATCAGAGATGTCATCTACTGTCATTGCTCTTTTGTCAAACTTGGATCTGGTAGCCTCACTCACAGTTTGATTCTTCACAGATTTAAGAACATGAATCCCACTGGATGAGTGTAATCCAGTAACTACCCTAATGGCATCTTTTGTGATTTTGAATGGTCCATTTAACCACATGAAGTTGTCATGTATTCTGCTCAAAACGTACCTATCCCATTCATCCTCAGTAAAACAGGGGAAATGTATGAATTGTGCAAAGTGCTTAATCCGGAGGCCCTTGTAGTGGGGTTTGAGCTCAAATGAATCATATAACAGTTGTTTGTGATAGATATCTCTTAGTTTGTATTCCCCAAATTCTTCAATATTGGCGTGTATGTAAACCCTAACGTCTTCTATATGCAAAACGCCATGCGGAACACTGGAAAATGCTCCTAGGGGATCTACCTCCAAGGATTTATATGGATGTTTCTTAAATGTGGGCCGAGGTCTATCAGAGATCTTTACTATATTTAGAGTAGCCATCATCAAACAATGTTACTGAAGGATATCAAGAACGATAAATACCTTTTACGTAGGTTAGGGTACACGAAGAAATCCGAATAGAGCTGTATGAAGAGTTGCCTTGATCTTTTGAGGGAAGTTGTTTGCAGAGCTCCTTTTCTTTCTTCTTCGCATGTGAGTGTAAAAATGAGTAAATGACAGACAAATGAACTCTTTTATTCCAAGAAGCCCTAATTTTCACCCTGCAATAAATGCACAACCTAATTCATTCCAGTTTGCCTGGTTTTCCTTATTCAAGGAGGAAGAAACTCATCTGAACCATTATGATGCCTTTGTGATCGATGTTAGTGATGAATCACAATGTCCACTTGTTCTCCTAATCATCTCATATATCTGCAGATCAGGCTATTTCAATTTGGATCCATACCGGGCCAACCTTGTGAGAAACCTATTTTCCAGGAAGACTTGTTTAATCGGACCAATTCTGAAGGAATTAAACTTTTTAAATTTTCTTGCAGATCTCTTAGATCTTTACTTGACCTTATTTACATATTTCTCTAGAAGATATTTGATCCACAGCTTCACATGTGCCAATTTCAGGCACCAATTAACTAGCTAGGGGAATAAGTTTTTCTTTGTGTCTCCCCCTGAGCTAAAGCTCACTTTTTAATTTTTGGAAGGAATATCAGCACCAGAGTCTGGTGTGGATCCAACCTCTACCTACTCTATACTTTTCTTTACCCAAATCTTGTTCATCTCACTTTTTACTTCATCTGCATTCACTTTTTCTTTCCCCTTATCTTGATTCTGATTATGATATACCGGACCTCTTTTGTCTTGATTCTTGCTTCTACAGAATTTTGCAATATGACTGGATCTATTGCAAATTTGGCAAACAACATTTCTTTGCATATTTGATTGATATCCTCTTGATCTGCATTGATTAGCCATATGACCTATTCTATTGCATGCAAATCATCTACCATTGAATGATTTGTTCATTTGCATATTTCTGAATTCATGAGATTTGTGACCATACCTTTTGCAGTTAAAACATTGTCCAGAGAAGGATGGATTAGTCTGATTCATTCTCTTTCTGCACTGATTAGCTTTGTGACCAAAGTGATTGCATTTGTGGCAGTATCCATTGAAGGATGGATATCTTTGAGCATTAGGCTATCTTACCGGAGGTCTTCTAGACCCATTCCTTGGATTTTCTGATCCAAAATTCTTCTGACCAGATCCGGAGCTTTCTCCTTTCTCATATCCCAAACCACACTTGTCATCTACCTTCTTTTAACTTCCAAGAAGAACTTCAAGTTGAGCAGAACTTATCTTGAATTTCTCTTTATACTCATTTGCTATTTGAAGATCCCTTTTGAGAGAGACAATTTGATCCTCAAATTTTTCTTCATTATCTTTAGCATCTTCAAGATCAGATTCAAGATGTCTGATAATTCTATCCATCTGGTGGCAATCTTCTGATTTCTCCTTAGGAGATTGTCTTAGATTATCTTCAGTTTTTCTTTTCTCTTCAACTTCTTGGGTAAACTTCATGACTCTTGATTCCATTTCATGTCTTACCATAATGTTTTCTTTTGATAACTTTTCACACAACTCAATTTTTTCTTTTAGCTCTTCATTTGCATTATTTGCTTCACCTCGTCTTGCCAATTGTTGAAGCAGCTCCTTCCTCTTTTTCATAGAGAGACTTAATTTGTCTTTTGGTTCTCTCATGAAATCATCAGCCTATTTGAGTCTTTCCTTTAATTCATTTACTTCAGAGTTTGACTGTTCAAGATCATCAAGGGCAGTCTTGAGTTGCTCCCTTAAACCATATGCATCCATTTGAATTCCCAGATCTTCCTCAAGCTGTTAGGCTCTGTTAGGAGGAACTTAGCTCTGATACCAATTGTTGATAACTAAGAGGGGGGGTGAATCAGTTATCCTAATTATTTCTTCTTTGTGAACTTTATTAACAATCAATGTAATTTTAAACCAAATGAGAAAACATAATCATGAAATGGAAATACACATGGCACAGTATTTTTGATGTGGAAACCCCATTAAGGGAGAAAACCATGGGGTGATTAACCCAAGATTGTATTCTCTATTAGAAGAATGGAAATACAAAATGGCACTTGCCAATTAGGGCTCACTGCCCGAGCACACTGCTCACAAGGAGGCACACTGCCTACAAAGAGACACACTATCTACAAAAGAGTGTTATACAATACTTGAACTGATTGGTAGCATCCACATGTGCTGGAGTTCAGTTCCGGTTAGGCTTAGTACATTGATCTACTACACTTCATCTTTCCTCTTCTCTTATGTTGCTTTCCTTTCACATACTAGACCTTCCTTACTGTTTCTACTTTGCTCTACTTTTATTTGCACATCACATATCACCACACCACTTTTCTCAACCAAATCCATCCTATATATATATCCGCACAAGTGATTTCATTATCTTCCTAGTCGGTACCTGGAACAGTTAATCTTCTCACAAACTCTGTTTTGTCCGCTGAATCCTTGCACATCAAGTAATGCGGATCAAGCATATACTTGTAGAAATCATTAATCATGTCAGCCAAACATAATTCATGTCTTCATAACCTTTACCATCATCAGAAACGCATCCGAAAAATAGTTTGATGTTCAGTTAGTTAGTTCTTCCTCTGTTCACACTGTCACTCAGGAACCCGGTACTCAAGTATCCATATCTTTTACCTCATCTATCACCGGAGGCTAAAACCTTGGAATCTATCACTCAAGGTAATCCTCTTGACTTCCCCAAATCCACACTTCACCAAGATACTTCCTCTGAGAGATCCAGACCTGTCTGTCGGACCTCGCCACATGCTCTGTTCCTATTTACTAGACCACAACATTCTTCACTCTGACTTCCAGTAGAGACATACCATGTCCTGTGGATGTGTGGGATGGACTTTATTGCCATCAATGACAACAATCATGAATCCATATAGTGTCTCTTGCCAACAGTCATTGTGTTTTCCTTAATGTGCCTTCAAATGTTACTCCTGGACTGTACCAAGGTCAAAATATTATTAATTATTATGGTGAAGGAAATGAATTTAACATAATTTTGGTGTAATTTGATATCTAAGGGATCTTCCTTTAATAGGCTTAACATCCTAAAAGCAAATATAAATGGTGCAGCAATGCACTTTGCAGTACCAAGACTTCACAAATCCAAAAAAATATGACACTGCCATTATTTCCGCTCAATTTTTCCATTAATGAACTACCAAAAACTGAGGAATTCATCAAAGCCACCAAAAGAAACCCAAAATGCGAGACGAAGAGCATTTACTGTACTAGTTGGAATAGAACTTTCCAATATTTCAAGAGGTAGCAATCTAATGGAAAGTGGGAATATTTGTGAAAGTGTGACCTACATTTAATTCTTTCCATTGCACTAAGATTGCATATTATTCAAGCAAACATGGCATAAGGTGACTGTTATCAAATATATAGAAATTTAAAGGGAACAAAGCTTAAAATTTCAAGAATATAGTAACACAATGATTCTAACCACTATTTGCAAATCTTAAAGAAAATGTCAATGCATTGAATGTTACCAATGTTTACAGATCTTTGGAAGATGTCAACACATACCACCTATAAAAATGTTTCTCTCTTCTATGAGAATTGAGCTGCAATTTTAACATTTCTTTCTTGAAATCTCTCTTCTAATGGAACCCATTTTCTACTCCAATGAGCAAGAAGGGCAGAACTAATCTAGCTGTTGTTGTTCTGCATTTTGGCCTCAGGCAAGTCTGTGGTCAAGACTTCTGAGTCTGAACCTAAGACTTGCAAGGTTTTGGTAGAAAAACTCAAAGAAAAACCACACATAATCACCCAAACTCAACCCATGACTTTTGTGCAAGTTGCATCTACACATGTAAAATCAAGTTGTACTTAATGCCTCGGTTATTTATGTTAGGAGAGAATCCTATGCAAATAGCAGGAACATGGAGCACAAGATACAAGCCATATACTTTAAACCAAATTACCTAATCTAAGATCTAAAGGAGACATGTTTAAGCATTGAATTGGGTATAATACCACATTGATGTCAGGGTAATACATTTCTAAAACTTCAGTAAGCATGTTGAGAATTCAAATTGGGTTAAATGCTATGTCCAAGTTTGAATATAACTTAGTGAAACCCATAAAAGGCATATTAAGAGTTCATAGTGAGCAAAATATTGTATCCAACTCTAGGTGTGGAATACTCAAATCTGTAGAAGATGTGTTAAGTGTTCAAAATTGGATTAAAATCAGCATCCAACTATGTGTTCAACATATTTAAAAAACAAGTCTAGGTGCAATTCTAGGGTAACTTTGAGGCAACAGATACCCCTAGCTAAGGAAACAAATTTTTTGACCAAACCCACTGAAAAAAACTTGAATATTATAGCACAAACTATTTGAGGATTATTTTAAAATTAAAGGAGCTAAAAGAAAATGAAATGGTTAAATACTTGTCGAGTTACAGTGATCTAGGTGTTTTCTTCATATCCAATTGGATTGTGACTGCTATCAGAATTATCAAAAATAGTAGAAACAGTGGCCTTTGTCACTCTGGCCTGCACTTGCTTGTACACTAGCTCCTACAAATTTGAACCCCTGCCCTATTGTAAATTGGTAATTCCAAGCATGAAATAGATTGAGTCCAATATATTCAATTTCCCTGAGCCATTCAGACCAACTATGGCATCAAAAAAGGGATCAAAATTAGGCATGACTGTCCTCGTTGCATAAGACTTGAAACCCTTCGGACAGACCTCCTTGACATACATTGCTGTAAACTTAAATCACCCAAAATGTCTATTGATAAACCCCAATTTTGTTATATGCACCATTTCTCCCTCAATAAATCTTTCAAATAAGATCTTGTTTTTGGATACACAATGTGCATCTCCCTCTATAATTCATGTAAATTATTGGATATACACTATGTATATCCTTTTATACTCCTTAAACTCTAATTCTTTGAAATGTATTGGTTATCTCCCTATGCGACTGGTGTAAATATCTCTGGATAACTTATAAATTTTTAATATTCACTATATATCTCTCTCTATGATTCCTACAAGTGGCCCTAGATAAACTTCTGTATTTTTTATATACACCAGTCTTTCCTTATGCAATCTCTCAAATGGCCCTAGCTAGTCTCATATCTATGGGTTTGCACTGAGCATGTCTCTGTGATCCCCAGAAATGACATTGATTGACCTTTGGCTTTAAGACATACACTATGTATCTCCTCCACAAATGATCCCAGTGAACTCTGGATTTAAGATATACACTATGTCTCCCCTCTGAAATGAACTCAGATGACCTCCAGTTTCAAGATATACAATGTGTATCTCCCTATGTGATCCTTGCAAATGAGAGAGGTCTTAGATATGCACTGATATCTCCCTCCATTCTCATTGCATATCTTCCTCCATTCTCACTTCATGCCTTTTGACTCTGGGTGGGAAAATGGGAAGCATTCTCATGGGCGGGAACATTGTGAGCCTTGTGGGAATTTGGCAAATAAATGACTTTCTGAAGTCCCAAGGTCAAAGAGAGTTTATGGGAGAGAAGACACTACTATTTTTGCATTATGACTAATTATTTAGCCATTTATAGTTGTTATTTTACCTGATGATCAAATTAGTCATTTATAGCTATGTTGCAAAAAAAGTTAGAATTTAGTCATTTTTAGTTGTCGTGACTAAAAGTTTTAGTCACGTAGTCATTTATTTAACAAAATTCTACTAGTGGTTGAGTGATTGATGATGCTTTTCATAAAATTTTAAGACTTTTTCTAGATTTTGGAGGGATTCCTCAAACATGTTTCCATAGATAGTAAAATCATCCATATAAAGCTCCATACATTCATTGGCTAACTTAGCAAAAATAGATAATACAACCCTTTCGAAAGTAGCCAGAGCATTACATAGGCTAAATGGGAGAAATCTATATGCAGAAGTGCCCCATTAGTAGGTGAAAGTGGTCTTGTCTTGGTCTTCTAGTGCCACCTAAATCTGAGTGTACCCACTGAACCCATCTAGAAATGAAAAGTACTTTTTCCCTGCTAAGTATCTAAAACTTAATCAATGATGGTAATGGAAAATAGTATTTTTTAGCGGCTTTGTTCAATTCTCTATTGTCTACACACACTCTCCACTTTCCATTTCTTCTTATGCATGATGACTAAAGGAGATACCCACTTACTGTTAGAGATGGGGTAGATAAACCCTACTTGCAACAATTTCTCTATATTTATTTTTACTATCTCCTTTAGTGTTGGGTTCAGTCTTCTTTGAGGATATCTGACTAGTTTAACATCTTCAGTATAGATATGATATGTGTAGATCTTAGGATGGATACATTTCATGTCCTTATATTCCCAAGCAAAAGTTGTGGCATGAGACACCAGAAGGTCAATAAGTTTTGTCTCTTGTTCTCTTGTTAATTGGGTGTTGATGTTCAATATTTTTCTTGGTAAAACCATAATCTCTTTGGTTTCCTAATCAATAGACTAAACTATTTTATGCTCATTTTTCATTGTGTTCAGAGGATAGGAGTGTGGTAGTAATAGGTGGAAGGTAGCAATATCTTTGTAAAAATTTGCACCACAAGGTATAACATTTGCCAAGATACAATGAGCTACTGCTAAAAGTTTCCTTCTTGGATCCTTAGCAAAATCCATCACATGGTTATCTATAATGATATGAGTAATGTCCTTAGGAGTTTCAACATCTATATCCTCCCCTAAGTCTACCAAGTATTTAGTGATGGTCACCATAGCCAAAGAGGCACTATTTTCTGTATTATTAGGTTCATCAATCTAGACTTTACCTGAATATTTTATAGAGGGCTTAGTTGGAGGATATAGAGAGACTTTTTCATGTCTAAACCATTGGATATGACCATATCCCCAGTCCTACAATCAATTGATGCTACTGTAGTAGCTAACCATGGTCTTCCCAAGATCAAGGGGTAAGTAGTTTCCTAATTTCTTGGTTCTAAGATTAGGAAATCCATAGGAAATTCCCATGATTCCACTATAATAGGTACATCTTATAACACTACTTTAGGGATTACTACTGACTGATCAACTAGTTGTAAAATTGTGGAATTGGCCTGAATACCTGTAGGATCTAGTTTATCTAAAGTGTGAACTATCATAACATTTATTGTTGTTCCCAAGTCAACCAGCATGTTTGATTTTTCTACCCCTAAGATATAGACTATGATAATAGGGTTACCAAGGTCACTATACTTAGGAAGGAGAATTTCTCCAACCAACAGGTCAACAACCTTACCCTCCACCTAGATAGTTTTGAGAAAATTCTTCTTTCTACCCTAGGTCTTAACATAATTTTGTTTAATAAATTGGTTGACTTCTAGGACATCCCTAATGGCTTAAAGGAGTGGAATTTCAATGTTTAAATACTTAATTTCTTACAGCAACTTAGACTCAGTGATAGGATAAATCTTTGTAGATGGGATCTATTTTTGAGAAGTGGTTTGTTTAAGTTGTTCAGGGAATGATGTCTATTTTGTAGTCTCTAGAGGAGCTCCGAAGTGTATCTCCAAAGGATCTCTAGAGTGTATCTATGGAGGAACTATGGAGGTACCTAATGGTTTTTTTCTAGGCACTCTATTGAAAATAATCTCTTCTTGGGATTGTTGTTTAAAAGAAACTATAGATTCCAATTCATCTGTAATTTCAACAATCATAGGAGAAGATGGTCTTGGTAAAGCCTTTCCTATATGTAGATAGAGATTGTTTAAATGAATAGCATTTATTCTAGCCATATTTTCCTACTCAGCCAGGTAAACTGCTGCTCCTTGTTTATTGTGTTTGGGATTTGCTATAGGTTGAGTAGGTAGGGGTGTCTAATTAACTAGTTCATTCTGGGACTGATTTGGTGTATTTGTTAGACTAGTTAAGTGACCTTGCTCCTGATTTGGAAAATGTATTTGTTATCCTTGGAATGACTGGTTATAACCTTGTTACAGATCCCACGGTTGACAAATATTTTATGGTCCAAATTGGGGCCAAAACTATTGTGGCCTTTGTTGGTTAGGCCATGGCTGATTTAGCCACTACTAGTTTGTCCATTGTTGGCTTTGCTAGTCTTGATTTTGCTAGTTGAGGTGGGTTTATAAGACCATCCCATTGTGAATTCCATTGATTAACACCCCAATTTGGAGGGCCTATATAAGAAGGTTGGTTTTGATATTGGTTATATGGGAAGTTACCAAGTTGTTTTTATCTAATATAGTTTAACTCCTCTTCTACCTGAGCATTTCTCTTTGTCAACTTTTTCAAAGATGGGATTTGGTCACAATGGTTGGTAGGATGGTTTTTATCATAGATCTAACAAATTTAATTTTTGTCTAAGGGAGATTCATGCAAGGGATATTTGTTTTTGCATCTTGAACAATAGATAGATAGTGGTTCAATTGTTCTATTTTATGCTTAAATTGGGCAATCTAAAGTAGTGTTTAGTTGAATAAAATATATTTCTTTAGATTGGCAATTTATTCCATTAATTGTCCTATTTCATTCTTTCCCTTCAGAGATATTGGTTCTCTAACTCCATCCTGTGTCCCTGAGTAGTTTTTATAAATCTCCTTAATTAATGGCATGATATCTTGTTTATATTCCCTTTACCCATCAGATCCAATACTTATTTTGATTCTTTATCTAACCCTCTCAAGAATAAAGCCTTAGCTAGATTATGTTGCAAATGATTGCCATATATTTGAAGGGCAAAGTTGAATATGTCAAAATAGTCCTCTAGTCTCTCTTCCTCCTTCTGCGTGGTTCTAAAAAGCTCTTCCTTCCTATCACTTATTCTATAGTAATCTTGATACTTGTCTAAGATTGCAATCTCCATCTAGTCCCATGAGTGTATGGAATCAGGTGTTAATCCCATAAACCATCTCATTACAGATTCTTTAAGTGTGGAGGGAAATAATTTCAATTTTTAGTTATTTGAACCATAATCATAAGTTTGGCACAATACTTTGAATTCAAATAGGAATTGATCTAGATCCTCTGAAGGAATTCTTCTAAATGTTGGAAGTACTAATGGAGGAATGTTCTTAATGGGGACATTTCCCTCGGGATCTACTTCAACATTTTTTATTATCTCTAGCATTTGTTGTTATGCTAATAGTAACTAGTGACTTAACTGTCACTGACATGAACTAGCGCATGTGAATAGACCCATCCTAACCACTAGTGGTTAGCCCTTAACCAATAGGTAGTCCCATCTACACTTCAAAGTCCATTGTCTAGGGGTTTTTTTCAATTTTGCATAACTTTTGCCCAATAGGTTGAAATCATGCAAAATTATAGTTGTTGGAAAGATGATTTAACTAGTTTCACAACAGTATAGGTTTCTTAGCAGATTTTATCATATTTTTGAGGTATAATCAGTCAATCTTATCATTTTCTTGCAAATTTCAAATCGCTATATCTTTTCCAAATTTTTATCCAAATTTGATGATTTTTTCTTTTAAATTTCTTAAAATTTTGTAAGGAATCTGAATATCTCATCTAATCTATTGTAACATGTCATCTAACATCTATTTTGTAGATTTCATCATTTTTCAATCTAACACACTTGTTTTGTAGCACCACTTGTCAAAGACTTAATCTATCAAACTACTAACAAGTGTGTTCTAGGATTTCACTTGTTAAAGGCATATCTTATCAAATCTTTTTTTTTATTTTCTTTGTGGATTTGATTATGACATGGGGTGTGTATGTTCTTTCCTTGCACCTAATGCGATCTTGGGAATCAAAAATACCCTTGAACCACTTTCATTCATACAAACACAAATATTTTTTATCTAAGGGACATAATTTTTATCTTTGTGGATCAAAAGTGTGTGTATTCTCTCTCCTTGTGCCTAGTGTGATCTTGGGGATCAAAAACACCTCTTGTATTCACTTTTGTCACCCAAGGTGTGCTTGTGTGTGTATGATCTCCTCTTGCACCACTTAGTGATCTTGAGGATCAAAAACACCTTGCATTACCTTTCCCTATAGGAGGCTTGCTTGGGGATTTCATCACCCAAGGGATGACCTCAATCACATATTTCGGTGGGGTATATCAAAGGGGGAGAGTGAAAGTTGTACCTCAATCTAGTCACATAATCAATGGCACAACCTTAGGGCCCCTAGTAATTCAAGACACAAGGTGAAGTGACTTGTCATATGCCTTCAATGGACTTGTGTTCACATACTTGTGCCCCCTATACTTTACATATATTGGGGTCTCCCTTAGCAAACTTGTACAGCCTAGCTTAAGACCTTTCAACTTTCTTCTAGTATGGTGCAAGGTTCAGGTGATCAAGCCCAAAGTTACTCACCATGTTCCTCATAGAGTGGAAATATAATTTTTCTTTAGGTAAGGTATCAAAACCTCCAAGGAAAAGTGATAGTAGGTGCAATGCATTTATCCCTAGCTATTCCCTCTAAAAGGTATTCCTATTTAGGTAGGAATATTAAGAGGAATTGAGTGTGGGTCTACACTATGAAGACAATCCCACTTGAATAATCTAGGGTGTTGTTGTGTATTGTGTGTGTGATCATTTTCATAAGCTAACTCCCAAATTCATATCTCTTTAAAACCTATGCATATTTGTGTGAACCTTATTGTTTGCAAATTTACCCAAGTCAAGCTTTAAGCCATCTATAATCACCTTCTTATCATTCATCCTCATCCAATCCAATCCAATTTCATCCTAATAACTTATCCTAATCATCCATATCTTATTATAATCACCTTTCCTAATCATCCATATCTCATCTAATCACTTCATCCCAACTATTCTAATCATGCATAATAATCCTAATTATCCATCCTAATAATCCTAATCACCCCTTTTATCCACTTCATCCCTATCATCCAAATCACCTCATCCTAATCATCCCTCTTATCCACTTCATTCACATCTAATCCACATCACCTCCTAGTCATCTCCAATCATCCCAATTAGTATCCAAGCCATCATAATCACCTATCCTAATCATCCATATCTCATCCAATCACTTCATCCCACCTATCCTAATCATCCTAATTTAACCCATCCTAATCATCCAAATTCATCCACATCACCCATCCCTAATCATATTATTCATCTTATTCATATCATCCCAACATATCCCTAATCCATCATTTAGGACCCTAATCCTAATCAAGTTATCCTAGTCCAATTAAGGTCCTAACCTTAATCCATTATATCCACATAAGCCATTTCTTAACGACGATCATCATCCTAATCATGATCTCATCATTGAGCCTAATCCAATCCTTATTCCATAATCTTTCATCCATTATCACCTATAATCCATATCATAATCCACTCTCCTAATCTAATCTCATCATTCATCCTTGTCCTAATCATACTTCATCCATTATCATCCTTAATATGTATCATAATCTAATTATCATCATCTTAATCAAATCCTTTGTCATCTTAATCCAATATTCTTATCCACCTAATCCATTTCAATCTAGTCCATTTATCCCTCATCAATCACCCATTATCCATTATCCATTATCCATTTCTATCAAGCATCCAATCAATATCCTTTATCAAAAATCATCCTTTGAACATCAAAATTTGGTTAAGTACTTAGTCTCCTTCATACCGTATCCACTTTTATCTAAAACTTAATCACAAAATATCCAAATCATCATCAAAATCCTTCATCCAAGTGTGCTAGCCCTAATCCACAATCATCCATTTCAAATCCCACCTTTAAATCAAGTAATCAAGACCTTAAGTTGATCTCATTATCATCATCCAAACTTTCTTAAGATCGTTAGTCTATCTTCAGTATAGTTATCAAGTCTCATCCATTCCTACTTAAGAACGTTAGTCTATCTTAAGTAGAAATCATATCAAACCTAGTCCAATCCACTCTTACTTAAGAATGTTAGTCTATCTTAAGTATATAAAATCATCCCTATCCAACCATATCAAATCATTTTAAAGTTCTTGACATTTGATCCCCAACCTACATCACATTTATCCATTATTCTATATCGTCTCATACCTGAACCACATCATAGACCAAGAACAACATGGATCCTAAACCAAAAGTCACACTCCTAGGAGTTTCTCAAATAGACAAGCCCAAACCTAAAGTCACACTCCTATGACTTTCTCAAATTGACAAGCCCAAACCCAAAGTTACAATCCTAGTAGGTCCTTAATTTGCCACCAATAATGATAGCCTTGTAGATCAAGAGGAGTTTACCAATTATCCTAGCACAAGGTATCCCTCGTATCCAAGTCAAATGTCCATAAGTCCTTCTCATACCTACCTTGACAAGGGAAACACCATTATATCTTTTGTATTATACACAAATCCTCCACCCTCTAATCCATTAATCCATATAGTCCCTCCATCACAATATACCTCCAATCCTCTTAACCCTAACCCATTAGTTCACCCATCTCCTAATCTATCAATCCCTATTGTCCATCCACCATCTAATAGATCATCTAATCCACCATCAAAGCTTCCAAGAACTAATCCATTGACCCTAGAATCCATGAAGGATCTTCTCCAAGGACTATTTGCAAAATCCAAAAGTAAAAGCAAAGCTATGGATCCATCCAAATCCAATCATCGTGTGTCATTCCCCTCTAGCACAAGCAAGCCCAATCCCATCAATCATGAACAAGATCCTCCTAGAAACATGTCTACCACTCCAACACTATCATCCAATCCTGGACTTTTACATCCTATTGAAGAGTCTCCTACCATAGGTCCAAGTCAACTTCCATCATGTAGCCATGTTTTTAACCATCTAGAGGCTATTAAATCCATCCAAACACAAGAGCTATGCCAAGAGGCTAGTCCAAATTATGTGGAAACACCAAACCCCCATCCTAATCAAGATCTAAATACCACATCTAATCCCATCCATGATCTCCTCCGATCTTGTGATCAACCTATCCCATCTAATCCCATCCCCAATCTGCTCCCATCTCATGATAAACCTATCCCATCTAATCCCATCCATGATCCCACTCCCACTCTTGGTATAGAAACCCACATCACTCCTATCCATCATCCAGTTAGGCCTATCAATCATCCAAAAAATCCCATTTCTCATGATGAGACACTTGGCCCCAAAGAAAACTTAGATAATCAAACAAATAACTTGGATCATATCACATCACATACTAATGAGCATAATAATAATCAAGATCCAAGCATTCCAAATCCATCTCCTATTGATCCTCCATCATCTCTTATTGATCCTATCCGAAATCCATCATCCTATCCTATTGGTTCTACTTCCTTCATCTATGGTGGTTCTCTCATAGGAGAGAAATAAATTCTATCCACCACCCTGCCTTCCCCATCTAATAATGGGCTTGTGTCATGTTTCAAAAACAACAAACATCCCATAGCATACCACATGCTCAAAAACATGAATTATCAATGCAAAGGCTTAGGACTTCATGAACAAGGAATATTGGAACCTATCTATGTCAAAACCCATCCATAATCACATGGCCTTGGCTATACTTCCCAAGGACAACAATCCAAATATTGTTGGTCCCACCCACACACATCATAAAGCATCTTCTTCCAATCCCAAACTTGATGTACCTTGTCACACCTCCAAATCATATGTCGCCATCCCTCCTCCATCGTCATACAAATCTCAAAAGCACCTAACCATATAGCTCCCTACATCCACTCTACCTCCACTCCTCCCAACTCCTAATATCCCTATCCTCAAATCCCTTTATCCCTTCATCCACAAGTCCACTAACCTCTCCATCCACACATCCCACTCCCTTAAATCCCCTAAAATTCCCAATCAAGATCACCAAATGCACACATCACCTAAACATGAAGCTATCAAAACACCCATGGGATTGAAAAATACAAATTTAGATGCCTCTTTACATAAAGAGAAAAATCCTCAAGATTATCATACCATAAGGCATCAACACCCAAAATTAAAATCGAATGAAAAAATCCAAAAGGCTACAAACGCCCACACCCCCAAAAGAAAAAGTAAAAACAAAAATGGTGTGGGTCTTTAAATAAAGCATAAAAATCCCACTCCATCAAAAAATGCCAACAATCTCATCCCCAATATAAAAATACTCAAAATCCTAAGACTATTTGAGTCCCTAAATCCCCAAATCGGAAATCCCAAAATCCCCCATCCCAATCCCATAATAAAAAATCCCCATTACTCCCAACACCCCATCCCAATCAAAATATTCAAAATCCAAAATGGTATGTGAAACCATTGGTCTTGAATCTCCTCCACTCCATGGCATTGCCACATACCTGCATGTGCTATCCCGTATATCTCCCACATCACATCCCTATGGTCCATGTTTTCGTATAGTCTTCCATCCATCTATAATCCACATCATAATTCACTATCCCCATGTATCCATAATCCACATCATAATCCACTATCCTCCATCCATTCATAACCCACATCATAATCCATTGTCGACCATCCATTCCATCTCATCCAATCATTTACCTACATCCATACATGTAATGCCACTCGACATGGTCCATGTGTGACAAGCATCCAAAATGGGACATTATCACCTTCCTATGGAAAAAAATTCTTGATTCCCCATCCTCCATCCAAGTCTCTCTCTCCTCATCCACTTATCCCATCCTAATATCCAAATGTCATCCAAAATCCAAGAAATTAGAAAAATAAAAAAAAAGAAGCAAAAATTTAAAAAAATCAAAATACTAAAGAGAAATTCTTCATCCAATAGTGAAAACCACCTTGGTGGCACTTTGGATAAGTACCATGATGAAAACCTAGCAAATAGGCATCATGTGTAGAATGATTATATTTGTGCCTTACACTTGGGGGCAAGTTGTCTCATCCATCCTATCTTATCATTTCCATCCTCTCCTATCATCCTCATACATCATATCTACATACCAACCTGTTCTCCCTTCCTCCTTTTGATCTTGATAAGGACATGGGAAAAATATATAAAACATGTTTTAGACACCTCTTAGCATACATCCCTTTCCAAGCATATCCTCCAAATGTCCATCTCATCCCACCATCCAAACACCTCGATGATACTATCTAGAGTGGGACATGTTATTCCTATGTGACATAGTCTTTGGAGATTAGATCCTGAACACCTCCATCCATCCATTATGAATCTTCCATCCATCCCATTCACTATCACCTATTCTTTTACCCATCCATCACATCCACTATCCTTTTATCCATCCATCCAATCATCCTTACATCCTTGCCTTCAGACCTGGTCTTCCCTTTTCATTGGTATCTAGCATCTAGGCTATCCAAATGCAATCCAATGCAACCCTCCCATAAATCTATCCAAAAAATATAAAAAAGTGATAACATTCAAAAAATCCAAGCAATAAATCCAAGTGCAAGTCATCTCTAATACATGCCAATCCAAGAAATCTAGCTAATCATCCAAAATTATCCAATGGTTTTGTTCCTCGCCTTACTGAAAACCTAATCCAATCAAATCATCATCATCATCATCAATCTAATTAATCAATTCTTTCTTATGAATGTAAGGCTATCTTAAATATAGAAATCAACCAATTCATCCTAGTGTATCTCGCATGGCCAACAACACTAGCCAATCATCTAATCAATCCATCATCGGTCTTCAACTTGATAGGGGTAACAACCTTATTTATCTTTTTATCATTTGTGAATGCTTGCTTTCTTTCTTGTGTGTGTTATACTTTTTATCTTGCATTTATATCAATCCTTGCAACATATTGCTACAATGAGATCATGGCCTTCCATATCACGGTGTCCAAAGGCATATGTTTTCTTGTGACCTTTTATCTTTTATGCATGAGACACATTATCACCCTACTCTTTATACCTTGGTGCATAATGTCTAGTTCTATTTCAAACTATATGATTGCTCACCCAATGCAACATAATGTATCATTCATCCATCCCAACTCATCCCTTCTCTTTTTTCCATCTCCTTAGTGAATTGACTTAATCCATCTCGAGAGTATACTCATGTTCTTCTAACTTGCCCATCCTCTCAAGGGGGCATGCCATCCCTCCATTGTTCCTCCTCATTACTCATGTAAGTGGTTGGGGCATCCCTTTCTAACCCAACACTATGTTTTAAACTTCTTTGAAATGATGTTACTTCCCTTGGTCGCAACACCACTTCAAAGAGGGGCAAAATGTAGACACCTGTAATTGATCATGTCCCATTGACCTATCACTTTCATCACCTTGTGTTGTCTTGCAACACTTTCAACACCTAGACACCTTGTCGACATCATCTTGCGACACCTTGTGACACATTTGTCCTAGGTCCCGCTTTATCACAAATTAATTAAATAAATCATGCTTATTTAATTAATTAATCCATTTATCCTATTTCCTAGATTAATTAAATAAATCATATTTATTTAATTAATTTTATCTATTTTCCATTTTAGCCTAATTAATTAAATAAATTAAATATTTATTTAATTAATATCCTCCATCGTTATCCCCTCTCCAATAGTTAATTAAATAAACCTATTATTTAAATTAAGTAATGTGAGTCACATGACCTACTAAAAAATAAAATGCTTGTCTCATTCAATCTTCACCACTCATTTCCCTTTAATCTCAACCATTCACAGAAAATAAGCCCTAGAAATCCTTATCTAAGCCCTAATCTTGTCTCAACAAACCTCAACCATTGATCCGACCTTTTAATCCTAGCCCTTCATCCAATCAACCAAATTTGTATAAATAAAGCCTCATCTAACCCATTATCAAGGAGTAAGAAAGTACCGTTATCCTACTGGTGTCATTCTAGAGGAATCAACATCTCTATCAATCCATAATAGCATTGAGCATAGCTAGGTAGTACTAGGGTGCATACTACTTCCACTCTATCAGAGGAGGGGTGAAGATTCGAGGTGAAGGTATTGTGATTACATTGCATTATCTTCCATTATTTTGCCTTCAATCTTTTCCCATCTTCAATCCTATTCTATATCTTCCATCCATATATATCAGTTATATTTTATGATAAAATATCTCTGGAGTTATTCTTCTACATACAATTTTGTATCAAATACAAAATCATTATTCCATGTTCTAAACATGCAACTATTACTTAAAAGAGAGTCATGCAAAAACTAAAAGAAATTATTAAAGTGACACTGAAGGTATCACTTTAAAATAAGGGTTTAACTTGAGTCTATACCGGTCGTGAAGACTACTGATAAAAAGGAAATAACTTAAAACAATAGTTTGTAAACTTTTGCAACTCATGCAAAAATAGTCAACTGACAACTTCTCTTCAACTAGATCAATGGTATTAGGAACAATGATCATCCTATCTCTAGAGAATTTAGGTGGGATATAAGTTGGAATGCAATACTGTAGTCTCCTTCATAATCTTCAGTGTCCTCTACAGAACTCTGGAGTGCTGGAAGCATTTCTAGAGCTTCTGTAAATAGTTCTGCTATGGACCTTTGGATTTGACAGAAGCATCTCCAGAGCCTCCTGAAGACCTCATTATTTATAGTGAAATGATTCCTACACTAAAAAATGTGTTTCTGCATATCTCTATTAGTCAAAAAACTCATAACATGGAACCATTTAATCTCAACAATTATTACAATATTACATCTGCATTTAACACAATTAAATAAGGTTTTTAACAATCCTTAAGGTACAATCAAAGGATGTAATGGTTTTTAGGATAGAAAAGGGAGATATATTTGCATGTTTTGATGAGCTCTACTAGACACTCATCAAAGAACATATCAAGAAATATTAATATAAGGTAGTAGTTGGGGTATAAGAAAACATGTATTTGGGCTTTCCATAGGCTCTGACTTTATGTGTTATATTATGAATGTTTTTTTTGTGAGCTTGCTAGGTTTTATTTATATCTTATTTCTCTAAACTAATATATCTTTCTACATTTGGGTGGTGTATTTTTAATTATTGGTCACTATATGGCACATGCATCCATTGATGCTGCTGTGGTAAGAATTGTTGCTAATGATCATGGCTCTCTCAAGTGCTTGCAAATTTATCTTGAAGATATTCCATGAGGTAATGAACCTTTCTCTAACAATTATTTTATTGATGTATTAAAATCCCTGAATTTTACAATATTTGTGCTTAATTTGAACAATACACAAGCTTATTGGAAGGAAATTACATGAGTAGAAAGGAAAAATAAAAATGTAGTTCTCCTTTGAGGAAGACAAATCATAAAACAACCACAAAAATGGTGCCTTTTATTAACATTTTTCATTTTCACTTTCATTTTAAACATTTTGTCCTAATGAATTTTTAACTCTATCTCTCGACCTCTTTTTCCCTAGCTCTCTCTCCCTCTTTACTTCTATATCTCTTTGTCTATCTCTCTCTACATCTCTATATTGTATCTTTATCTATGTTTTGCTCTATCTCTCTTTCTCTCTTCCTCTCATTCTCTCAATCCCCTTCTCTATTGTTCTTCTCTTTGTGTGTGTGTGTATACATCCATGTAAAATTACCCTTTCTAGGTCTTAAAGCTGAGTTATCAGGTCCTTAAACAAATGAGGTTTTTCTCTGAGCCTTGTACCCCATGGAGAAATGACTAATAAAAGACAGTCTCTCTATTATTTATCTCTCTTTCCATTTATATATATTATCTCTCTCTCTCTCTCTCTCTCTCTCTCTCTCTCTCTCTCTCTCTCTCTCTATTTATCTTTCACTCTATATCTCTATCTCTCCCTCTATATATTTCTCCCTCTACCCCTCTATCAATATATGATTGAAAGTTAGTCTCTCTCTCTCTCTCTCTCTCTCTCTATATATATATATATATATATATTTGTTTAAATATTTACATTTATGTTTTTTCAAAGTTGTTTACTCTAGTCATTCACTCTGTTTCACTTATTTTGTGGGGCTGCATTGGTGCAGGGGCACCTAGGTATATATTGTAAATAGGGGTCAAATATTGAGTTTTGTGTTGTTAAGTCTAATTTTGGTGTAATAAGGTCTATTTAGACCATTTTCAATGTAATAAGTTTCATGGAGTCAATTTATGTAGAAAAAAAACAAGTTTAAAAACTACAAAAGTGGCATTTTTATTGTGTTTTAGGGAAGTTGAAAGCTCAAGGATGTGAAAACACATTGGAATCATTTGTTTTTTGGTAGAATGCATATAAATATGGGAGAGGATGTTCGAATCAAGTGGAGAAGTGATAAGTTTGAAGAAGAATCAATAAAATCTTTGTTTTTCTTGTTGTTTCAATTTTTTTTGTTGTTCTCGTGACTTGTTCGGCCTGGTACAGTATGGTCAAGTCTCAAAACAATTGCATGTGATAGAAATATGAACTAGATTTCATTTGAGCCTAGTTTGGTTGATTTTGATTGGATTTTGAATAAGTTATAGCACAATTTGTGAAAACTGCCTGTAAACCTAGTTGGCTAGGGTTTGAAAGGAAAAAAATGGAATTTTGAGCCATTCCACAGGTGGAAAATTATAAAAATTAGTGGAATGGAGGGGTTAAGTATGTTCTTTAAGATTTTGAAATTGGGTATTGTAGGAAATGGAGTTTTGGGCAAATTTCAAGCAGCCCTAGCCTAATATCTCCTTGTTTTAGACTTGTTTGTGTAGCTAGAAGTAGAGTTTTGTTAAAAGACCAAATGGGTATTTTTCCAAATGATGGAATCTGCATTTTCAAACCCCATGAGACCTGAGGAGAGTCCTAAAGTTGGGTTTTGTGTTGTGGGTTTTGGATTTTTCATAGTTGCTTTGTAGAAGAGACTTAATTTGGCCTAGTTGCAGAATACCAATGAATTGTTGAGGGTGTTGTTCCAAAATAACCACATACCAAAATTATAGATATGTTGAAGAACAACCAAAAGGGTATCTATAATGATGTTTGGTTTTTGGGTTTGAAGTCTTGTTTAAAAGTTATGCTTGAAAAACTAGTTTTGTTGTCGTAATTAGGCCTTGTGAGCAGTGTAGCAGCAAGTTTTTGAGGGTTTTGTTCCAAAACAATCATACCTTGGTGTAGGAGCACCAAGAAGACCATTCATCTTGCTTTGATGTTCATCTTGTTTGTTCAATAAGGTCCTAGAGGACCATTCATGTAATAAGGACTATGTCCAAATATCTATTGTTGTCATGGTATGATAGAGTAGTTTTAAGATGTAATAGGTAGTTTGCAATAAGTTATATTTGTAAGCCTTCCAAGGCATGTAAAGGCTAGTCATATGTTATTTCTTTTTAGTTGTTGTTGTTCAGTTTGTAACTAACCAGTTGAGAAATGGTTGGCCTCCCATAGCAGTGGGTTAAAAGCATAGCAGAAGGAACATTGGGACGGGGTTCTATTTTGTGTCCTGTTGTGTGTTCATTTCTGGAAGTATGTATGAATTGTGCTGAAGAACAATAAAGCTCTGTTCTATCCCCTTTTTATGTTTTCTTGTTCTTAGATTCAAGGATTTTGTAATTGTACTTAGTAGATTCCCTTTTCCTATAGTCTATTGCAAAATGGTTTGCTAAAGCATTCCACCGGTACGATCCCTATCTGTTAGACTTAGGGTACACAACTGAGATGGGGGGTGAATCAGTTGTGCAAAACTTTCTTTCTATTTAAACACTTAATTCCACTTTGCAATTCAACAACTTAACAATAAATCAATCATGGAAACATAATGCAACAAATCAAGAGCAGAAACACATCAACGCATGAGACACCAAGATTTTGACATGGAAAACCCAGTTAAGGGAAAAACCATAGGATGATTAACCCAAGAATGTATTCTCTATTAGAAGAATAGAAAGAACAAAATGGTACATGCCAATTAGGGCTCACTGCCTGAGCACACTGCTCACAAGAGGCTCACTGCCTACAAGAGACACACTGTCTACAAAGAAATAAGTATCACCTACTTGAAGTGGAAAATAGCATCTTCACCATGCTTGAATTAGTTCCATTAAGCTCAATACCTCTGCGCTTCCTTTCACTCTCCTCTTCGCTACCACACACTCATCTTGACAAGGACAATTTAAAAATGACTTCGCAATCCCTTATTTATACAAGGCATCAACTTAGGAATGATCATCTAAGTCGGCAAACATCCACAAGATCATTTGCAAGATGCACAACTCATCCGGTCGGCCTGTCTCAGGAAGAACACCATCATCCAAAAGATATTCTTTAATAGCAAGCTCCAACTCTAATGCGGACCACCAACATGAACTGGACATGATCCAAAGATCACCACAAGCTTGCCTAAATCACCAAGAACATCCACACGTCATCTGCTTACTGAAATCCTTCTCTTCTTCATCTGGAACCTCAAGAACATAGTCTGTCATCACTGTCACAAAAGAATAGATGCTTACAGACCTTCAAACCATGAACCAATCAAGTTGACACTTCACAATGACTTCCTCAACACAAATCTGCAGAACAGGACAATGCATTTCTGGATCTCACCGGACTTATCTGTCTCACTCTATCACCACTGAATACCTGCTAGAACTGGTTTAACTTGAATAGCCACAACTTCTTCAGATCTTCATGCAGACCTCTAAAATCTCTTCTGTACCACCTTAAGACACATATCTACAAACCCTTTAAATTGCATCCTCTAATCCTCATCCTATCTTGGACTTTTACCTTACTATCTTCCCTATTCTTCTATGTTCCTGATTGAGACTAATTTTCTCAATATCCTCAGCACACAACTCTTCCAATCCTTATCATTAATGCAACAAGAGTATGTTGACATCAATGGCAACACCAGTTAGGCCCATACTTGCAACAATCTCCTCCTTTGTCATTGATGGCAACATATGATGTGAAAAATTGTTTTAACCATCAAGACAAGAACTTCTCCTCACCATCACAACTCCCCCTATCAACAACAACCATTCACATGTCTTCTCTCCCTTAACTACTCCCCCTTTGATCATCAACCACTTGTTTTTCACATGTCTTCTCTCCCCCTTTGACATCAATGGCCAAGGGCACATACTTGCAATTCTAATAGTTCAGAATCATACCTATTGCTCCCCCTGAGTAGCAGCTCCCCATCATCAATCCAGATCACAAGATATGACTGTGATATCCATCGAACTGATGCACCTCAGTGCACCTTAGTTCATCACCAGAGGGGCAATGACCCCTAGCTTCTCCCTGAGATACTCAAAAGAATCCTTAGGTAGAGGTCTAGTAAAGATGTTTGCAATCTGATCCTTGGAAGGCACAAACTGTAATCTGACTTCATTCTTGTTCACTTGCTCTCTCAAAAAGTGAAACTTGATGGATATATGCTTAGTCTTTGAATGCAACACTGGATTCTTAGATATATTTATTGCACGTGAATGATCACAGAAGATTGTGATAGGTTCCTCATACTCTACTTTGATATCTCTTAGCATCTGCTTCATCCACAAAACTTGAGTGCAACTACCTACTACTGCAATATATTCTGCTTCAGTTGTAGATAGAGATATTGCCTCTTGTTTCTTGCTTAGCCAAGAAACCAATCTCTTCCCCAAAAAGAATGTTCCACCACTGGTACTCTTCCGGTCATCCACATCTCCTGCCCAATCTGCATCTGTATATGCATGAAGAGAGAAATCATGATCTCTAGGATACCACAAACCATACTCAACTGTCCCTTTTAGATATCTAAAAATCCTCTTGATTGCCATGACATGAGATTCTCTAGGATTAGCCTAGAATCTAGCCACAAGACCAATAGCCTACATAATGTCTGGTCTAGTTTGAGTGAGATACAATAGTCCTCCAATCATTGACCTATACGTTGTCTAATCAGCCTTAGGAGAATCATCATTTTTGCTCAATTTACATCCGGTTGCCATGGGAGTATTCATTGGTTTTGAGTCTTCCATCCCAAATTTCTTCAACAATTCTTTCACATATTTGGTCTGAGAAATGAAGATTCCTTTTTTTGTTTGAGTGATTTGTAGACCCAAGAAGAAATTCATTTCACCAAGCATGGACATCTCAAACTCACTTTTCATTTGATTTGCAAAAGTTTTACACATACTATCTCTTCCTCCAGAAATAATATCATCAACAAACACTTCAACAATCAAGATGATTTCATGATCAATTTTGAAATGAAAATTACTGTTAGCAGTACTTTTATTGAAACCAATCTTCAAAGATGCTTATCCAATCTTTCATACTAGGCTCTTGGGGCTTGCTTCAGTCCATACAGTGCCTTCTTCAACTTGTAGACCATATCACCATGATCAGACAATTGAAATCCATCTGGTTGCTCAATGTACACTTCTTCTTCCAAGTCACCATTCAAGAAGGCAGACTTGACATCCATTTGATACACTTTGAAATCTTTGAAGGTAGCAAACACAAGAAATAATTTGATTGCTTCAATTCTTGCCACTGGAGCAAAGGTTTCTTCAAAGTCAATTCCTTCTATTTGAGAGTAATCCTTGCAGACCAATCTGGCTTTATTTCTGATTACTTCACCAACTTCATTCAGTTTGTTCCGGAAGACCCATTTTGTTCCAATCACATTCTTGTTTCTAGGTCTAGGAACAATATCCCAAGTGTGATTTTTCTCTATTTGCATCAGCTCTTCCTCCATTGCTTTAGTCTAGTTTTCATCATTGCAAGCTTCATTCACTGTTTTAGGTTCAATCTTTGAAATTAGACAATACTCTTATGAATCTTGAGCAATTCTTCTTCTTGTTTGTACTCCTTTGCTTTTATCACCTATGATTTGATCTTCAGAGTGGTTTAGTCTTACATACCTAGGAACTTTGGGAATTTCTTGCACTTCTGATTCTTGATCAGGCTCATTGAAACTCATTTCTTCTTCCTGGTTTACCGGATTAGATTGAATCTGACTAACAGATGAGGCTTGGGCTCCTTGAGTTAGAACACCATTCTGATCATCTTCATCATATTCATAAAACCTTGAGGGTTTGTCAATTCCCTCATCAAGCTTCACATTTGTACTTTCTATCATCTTTCTCAGTCTTTTGTTATAACACTGGTATGCTTTGCTTTGAGTAGAGTAGCCCAAGAATATTCCTTCATCACTTCTAGCATCAAACTTTCCTAGATCTTCATCTCTTTTAATGTAACATTTGCTACCAAAAACTTTAAAATATCTCACAGTAGGAGTGATGCCAAACGAAAGTTCATAAGGAGTCTTACCAGTATTTCTTCTGATTTGAACTCGATTGATAGTATAGACTACAGTGCTGATAGCTTCTCTCCAATAGCTGTGAGGAACATTTGCTTCCATCATCATGGTCCTAGAAGCTTCCTGGATGGTCCGGTTCTTTCTCTCCACCACTCCATTTTGCTATGGAGTCCTAAGAGTAGACAACTATCTCTTTATTCCATGTTTCTCATAGAACTCTCAGAATTCACTGGATGTGAATTCTCCAACTCTATCAGACGTCATACATTTCAATTTTAATCTAGTTTCATTCTCTACCATAGCCTTGAATATTTTGAATTTCTCAAAAGCTTCTGATTTCTCTTTCAGAAAAGTTACCCACATCATCTGGGAATAGTCATCAATTAGTAACATGAAGTATCTATCACCTTGCATACTCCTAATTCTTTCCAGACCACAAAGATCAGTATGAACTAAGTCCAATAATCCAGTAGAAGATAGTTCCTTACTCTTGAATGTGACTCTACTCAGCTTACCCAACTGACATTCTTTGCACAAGCTATTAGTAGGTTTCACCAATTTTGGAAGATCTCTTACAGCCTGAGTATTGCTTATCTTGATGATATTATCAAAATTCACATGACACATTCTCCTATGCCATAACCAACTCTGATCAACTTGAACAAATAAGCAACTTTTACCAGTACCAACCAAGTGGAAGATATTACCTTTAGTTTGGGTACCGGATGCAATCTCTATTCCAGAGCTTTCAAAGATCTTGTATTTTCCATCTTTGAACCGGAGATCATAGCCTTTGTCCACCAACTGTCCAACACTGAGAAGATTGTGCTTCAATCCTTCAACATATAGTACATTACCGATTTTGTTTCTTCCATCAAAAGAAATAGTTCCTCTACCTTTGATTCTACCAGCAGAGTTATCACCAAACTTTACTACTCCTCCTTCATACCTTTCCAAATCTACAAATAGTCACCTATCATATGGTGAGAACATCCACTGTCAATGACCCAATCATCCTTTCCTTCAACTTGGGCAGCCAGAGCTCTTTCTAGAACTTTATGATTCACATATTCAGAGGATATTGGTTCTTCTTCCTTGATGGCAATAAACACCCATTCATTTCTGGATTTGTTTCCTATCTCTGATTCATCATCTGTTACTCCTTCATTGTCATCTTCTTCATGACCATAGTAACAATTCTTTTGGAACCTTGATCTGTTAGGATTTGGCCTTGAAAATCTTTCCGAACATCTTGAGGCAAAATGACCAATCTTATTGTAGTTAAAACACTTAAAAGGCAATTTCCCTTCATACTTACCAGATCTTCTTGGCAGTCTCTTTACAATAAAGGCTTCAAGTTGAGTAGTTTGTACTTCTTCTTCCAGGTCTTTTCTTGCTTTTTCATACCATGACAGTTTCCTTGAAGAGTTCTCTCCCAGATCAAACCTTTGTTTACCTTTTATAGAGGCACTGGATTTGAATTTAAATTCAATCTTGAGGGGATCATCTCCAAACTTGGTCATTTCAAATGTAGCCAATTTGCCATCCAATTGATCTCTTGTGATAGTTGTATGGGCTCTTAATTCATCAATGGCAACAACCTTGATTTTGTAAGAAGTGGGAAGGGATCTAAGAATTTTGCCAACAATCTCATTTTCATCCAAGACTCCACCTGCATTTCTAATTCCACAAACAAGCTAATTTACTCTTGGCATAAAGGTAGTAATATTTTCATCATCTCTCATCTTTAGGTTTTCAAATTTCCCTTTCAGACTCTGTAACCTTGCACATTTAACATACTAGTCTCCTTCATGCAAAAGTTCCAATTTTTTCCAAATCTCATAAGCAGTTGGTAGGTCAATAACATTTGAGAGCTCTGAATCAGATAATGTGCTTAGAAGAGCTTCTATAGTCTACAGATTGTTTTCAGCATTTGTGATTTTATTTGGAGCTTTCAGACCACCCTGTTGAGGTGTATACTATGTTGTAGCCATGGTCTAGTACACCTTTCCCATACATTGCAAGTGACATTTCATCCGACCTTTCCATAGACTAAAATTGGTTCCATCATAATTCAGACTATCCTTCTTGTAGGACAACATCCCGGATCTCCTCAAGCGGTTAAGCTCCTTTTAGAGGAACTTGGCTCTGATACCAATTGTTAGAATTAGGGCACACAACTGAGAGGGGGGGTGAATTAGTTGTGCAAAACTTTCTTTCTATTTAAACACTTAATTCCACTTTGCAATTCAGCAGCTTAACAATAAATCAATCATGGAAACATAATGCAACAAATCAAGAGCAGAAACACATCAACGTATGAGACACCAAGATTTTGACGTGGAAAACCTAGTTAAGGGAAAAACCACGAGGTGATTAACCCAAGAATGTATTCTCTATTAGAAGAATAGAAAGAACAAAATGGCACATGCCAATTAGGGCTCACTGCTCGAGCACACTACTCACAAGAGGCTCACTGCCTACAAGAGACACACTGTCTACAAAGAAATAAGTATCACCTACTTGAACTAGAAGATAGCATCTTCACCATGCTTGAATCAGTTCCATTAAGCTCAATACCTTTGCTCTGCCTTTTGCTCTCCTCTTCGCTACCACACACTCATCTTGACAAGGACAACTTCAAAATGACTTCACAATCCCTTATTTATACAAGGCATCAACTTAGGAATGATCATCTAAGTCAGCAAACATCCACAAGATCATCCACAAGATGCACAACTTATCCAGTCGGCCTATCTCAGGAAGAACACCATCATCCAGAAGATATTCTTCAATAGCAAGCTCCAACTCCAATGCAGACCACCAAAATGAACTAGACACGATCCAAAGATCACCACAAGCTTTCCTGAAACACCAAGAACATCCACACTTCATCTACTTACTGAAATCCTTCTCTTCTTCATCTGGAACCTCAAGAACACAGTCTGTCATCACTATCACAAAAGAATAGATGCTTGCAGACCTTCAAACCATGAACCAATTGAGTTGACACTTCACAATGACTTCCTCAACACTCCCTCAAATCTGCAGAATAGGACAATGCATTTACGGATCTCACCAGACCGATCTGTCTCACTCTGTCACCACTAAACAGCTATCGGAACCGGTTTAACTTGAACAGCCACAACTTCCTCAGATCTTCATGTGATCCTCTAAAATTTCTTCTGTACCACCTTAAGACACATATCTACAAACCCTTTAAACCACATCCTCTGATCCTCATCCTATCTTGGACTTTTACCTTACTGTCTTCCCTGTTCTTCTCTGTTCCTGATTGAGACTAATTTTCTCAATATCCTCAGCACACAGCTCATCCAATCCTTATCATTAATGCAATAGGAGTATGTTGACATCAATGACAACACTAGTTAGGCCCATACTTACAACACTGTCAAGATCAGTGGAATGTCTTCATTGTACAAGAATTCATTTTTGTTTTCTGTTTTGTTTCCTTGTTCGGCAGTGCAGAGGACAAAATTGGAGCGTTTTACACAATACATAGCCTAGCATCTCCATGTGTTAGGGTTTGGTTGGAGAGTAAACAATTAATAGGAATAGCAGAGGAGTTGGAGTCATTGTTGGTGAAATAGGGGCCATCGAAAAAATATTCCTCTCTCGGAGTGATAAGGATAGTCTGGCCGAGTGCGGGAAGACTCTTGGTGTATCAGCTTAATAACACCGTAGTTCACCGAAGAGAGGTTCAAGTCATTGAATGGAAGTTGCAGTCTAAAGACTCATATTGGGATGATAAGGTCATCGGGTAGACAATTTAGTGTTGGACCGACAGTATTGGTCTTACCGATCGAGGCGTATCGGGGTGATAAGGGATAAGTGATACCGACGGAGATGCATCGGGAGAAATCGGCTAGTGGCAAGAGATCCTAAGGTTTGACCGATAGCATTCGTCTGGCCAATGAGTGATCGGAGTGACTAATGTATCAGAGACATAAAAAGGAATTTCACCGAAGGTTGAAGTCATGCCAAAGAGTGGTTGGTCCATCGGCGTATCGGTGAAGCAAATTCTAACATGGCCGATAGTGATTGTCTTGCTGACAGGCAAAAAGTGTAGAGTCACCCATTGGGAAGAGTTGTGATGTCAGAGTGACAAGTTCAAAGACGACCGATGGTGATTTTCTTGCTGATAGGCAAAGAGTGTTGAACCTCACATCGGAGTGACTAAGACTCCAGAGAGATAAGTTGCAAAGTGGCTGACAAACAAAGTATTGCCAAAAACGAAAGGAAGAGATCTATTCACCGAGACTAGAATCGGTTCCAAAATGTTCAAGAGTTCAAAAGTTTAATATTTGATCAATTGTCCATTCTCGTTGTGCGCTCCTCATCATATTGGTATCAAACCCATAAAAGGTTTTGTTGTTGATCTGGTATATGTCAGCAAAGGAGAGTGAAGGAGAGGCTAGCATCATGCCTCCAAAGGGGATGACCACCGAAGTGGTCAAGAAATTTAAGGAGATGGAAGAGATGATCAAGATTGGATTCAAGGAAGCACTCCAGGCTAAGTTGAAGGAATTGAAGATAGGAAAGAAATCATATGATGAATATGATGGAGAAGAAGAAGGGGAAGAAGGAGAAGAACCCCAAGGATAGGAGGTAGAGATAACTACAGATCAAAAATACTTTCTTGAAGCCATCAAGGTAATTGGGAAAGACTCTTCAGAGGCCAGGATGGAGATCCCAATGTTCAGTGGGAAGATGGATGCCAAGGAAGTCATGGAATGGATTGAGGCTCTAAACAACTATTTTGAGTACAAAGAAGTTCTTGAAAGTAAGAGAGTTAAGTTTATAAAAACTAAACTCAAAGGTGCTGCCCTTACATGGTGGAATTACCCCCAAGGTGAGAGGGTAAAGAATGGGAAGAGTATGATCTCTTCATGGAGCAGAATGTTAGAGAGGATCAAGTCCCAATTCCTTCCATTAGACTATGAGGTGCAGATCTACAAGAGGATGCAAAATCTCAAGCAAAGAGATTTGGATGTGGCTACTTACACTGAGGAGTTTCACAAATACACTCTTCGTTGTGGGTACATGGAGGAGGAAAAAGCTAAGGTGGCAAGGTATTTAAAGGGTTTGAGGTTCAATATTCAAGATGAGATAAGTTTATTGACCCCTAAAATAGTGGAAAAATGTTTTCAAGTACCATTAAGAGCTGAAGAGAAGCTAAAGAGGAAAGGTGAGCAGCAAAGTAGAGGAGAAGGTGGCAGAAATTTTAGAGGTAGAGGCAGTTTTAGAGGAAGAAGTCCAAACCAAAGGCCTAATGGTGAGTCTAGCCAAGAAGAGCAAGTTGGGGACTCAAGTAGCAGAGGAGGCTACCAAGGAGGAAGGCCTAATGGAAGAGGTGGGACAAATGGATTAGGTAGAGGATCCAAGTTCTCTAATATGAGGTGTTATAACTGTGATCAGTTAGGGCATCTAGCATACAAGTGTCTAGAGAAGGCCTCAACTTCTCATGGTAATGAGAGAAGAACCACATTGACTCAAGAGGATGCAGGGAGTGTGACATTTCCTGAAGTGAATTTGACATCAGAGATAGGGGAAAATATGATGATCAAGAGGACGTTGCTCAAAGAACTCATGCAGACTAAACTGTCACAAAGAAGAGCTTTGTTTAGAGTCAACTGCAAGATCCAAGGTAAGGTCTATAAAGTTATTATTGACTCTAGTTCTATTGACAATATTATATTTTTGGAAGTAGTAGATAAATTGAAATTAGAAAAGATACCCCATAGCTGTCCATATAGGGTCAGTTGGTTGAACAAGGGACAACATATAGTCATCAATGAACAAGCATGGGTAGAATTTAGTATTGGGGGGTATAGAGACAAGATTTTGTGTGACATCCTTCCAATGGATGCTTGCCATCTTCTATTGGGCAGACCATGGCAGTTTGGTAGAAAGGCTCATCATGATGGGGAAAAGAATGCTTACTCATTCCAAAAGGATGGTATAACTTATAGGATACAGTCATTGGTAGAAGGGGATCCACAGCCTGTAGGATCTAGTGTAATGCTGGTATGAGAAAATGAATTTATGGATACACTAAAGGAAGGTGGTGGAGTAGGTTTTGCTTTGATTGTGAAGCTTAAGGGTGAAAAGAAGGAAAAAGTGAGAGAAGTAGGGCCTAAGGAGGTTAGAGATTTGCTTGAGAGTTATAAAGGAGTGATTGTAAAAGATATACCTGATGAGAAGTAGGGCCTAAGGAGGTTAGAGATTTGCTTGAGAGTTACAAAGGAGTGATTGCAAAAGATATACCTGATTCCCTACCACCTGTCAGAGACATTAGCCATCAGATAGACCTCATACCTGGAGCAATACTTCCTAATAAAGTAGCATATAAAATGACCCCTCAACAGAATGGAGAGATAGCAAATCATGTTCAAGAACTCCTAAACAAATGACTGATAAGAAAGAGCCTTAGCCCATGTGTAGTACCTACTATTTTAGCCCCAAAGAAGGATGGGAGGACTTTTGTGATGACACCATTACGGGAGGATGCTGAAACAAAGAAGGCAGCCAAGGTCATCTTGGTGGGTAAGAAAGAGTTTGTGAAGATCAATGAAGAAGAGACAAGGAAAGTTGAGGTTTTGCTTTGATTGTGAAGCCTAAGGGGGAAAAGAAGGAAAATGTGAGAGAAGTAGGGCCTAAGGAGGTTAGAGATTTGCTTGAGAGTTATAAAGGAGTGATTGTAAAAGATATACCTGATGAGAAGTAGGGCCTAAGGAGGTTAGAGATTTGCTTGAGAGTTACAAAGGAGTGATTGCAAAAGATATACCTGATTCCCTACCACCTGTCAGAGACATTAGCCATCAGATAGACCTCATACCCAGAGCAATACTTCCTAATAAAGTAGCATATAAAATGACCCCTCAGCAGAATGGAGAGATAGCAAATCATGTTCAAGAACTCCTAAACAAATGACTAATAAGAAAGAGCCTTAGCCCATGTGTAGTACCTACTATTTTAGCCCCAAAGAAGGATGGGAGGACTTTTGTGATGACACCATTACAGGAGGATGCTGAAACAAAGAAGGCAACCAAGGTCATCTTGGTGGGTAAGAAAGAGTTTGTGAAGATCAATGAAGAAGAGACAAGGAAAGTTGAGGATACCTCAAGGAGTGGGGTTACCAAAGATCAAAGTTTGAAGGTGGTTCAATTTTGAATGATGGAGATCAAATGGTGGTGTCTGAGATGGATCAAAAGAAGGTCAAAGAGCAAGTCTACAAGCAGTCACAAGGTGGTTGGAAAGAAGGAGATCCTACATAGTAGGGACCATTGTTTGTCCTCTAGAGCCAACAAGAGTTGAAAGGCAAACATATTCTACCATAGAAGTAGTACAAGAAGCATCGAACAAGGTTTTGAATGTAGGTGTTTAGGCAGAGATGATAGCAAGGAAGAATGGTAAACAAAATATAAGTTTGGTTTCAAGCATTCACTCATGGCAAGGTGTGAGTAGAGCCTACAATGCTAGGCATGAGTTTTTAATTCCATGGAAGCAAGTTGTAGTCCAGAGATCATGGGGAAGGCATGAGGTAGCAAAGGATAAAGGTGGAGCAAGACAAAGAATCAACTCATGTGGCATGAATTTTTTTCTAGGTGGGGTGTATGGTGTAGGAGCACCAAGAAGACCATTCATCTTGCTTTGATGTTCATCTTGTTTGTTCAATAAGGTCCTAGAGGACCATTTATGTAATAAGGACTATGTCCAAATATCTATTGTTGTCATGGTATGATAGAGTAGTTTTAAGATGTAATAGGTAGTTTGCAATAAGTTATATTTGTAAGCCTTCCAAGGCATGTAAATGCTAGTCATATGTTATTTTTTTTCAGTTGTTGTTATTTAGTTTCTAACTTACCGGTTGAGAAATGGTTGGCAACCCACAGCAATGGGTTAAAAGCATAGTAGAACGAACATTGGGAGGGGGTTCTGTTTTGTGTAATGTTGTGTGTTCATTTCTAGAAGTATGTATGAATTGTGCTGAAGAACAATGAAGCTCTGTTCCATCCCCTTTTTGTGTTTTCTTGTTCTTAGATTCAAGGATTTTGTAATTGTTCTTAGTAGATTCCCTTTTCCTGTAGTCTGTTGCAAAATGCTTTGCTAAAGCATTTCACCGGTACAGTCCCTATCAAGATCGGTGGAATGGCTTCATTGTACAAGTATTCATTTTTGTTTCCTTGTTCGGCAGCACAGAGGACCAAATTGGATCATTTTACATAGTAGACGGCTTAGCATCTCCATGTGCTAGGGTTTAGTTGGAGAGTAAACAAGTCATACAAATAGCATAGGAGTTGGAGTCATTGTCAGTGAAACAGGGGCCATCAGCAAAATATTCCTCTCTTGGAGTGATAAGGATAGTCTGGCCGAGTGTGGGAAGACTCTTGGTGTATTGGCTTAATAACACTGCAATTCACCGAAGAGAGGTTCAAGCCGTTGAATGGAAGTTACAGTCTAAAGAATCATATCAGGATGATAAGGTCATCGGGTAGATAATTTGGCATTGGACCGACAGTATTGGTCTTACTGATCGAGGCATATTGGGGTGATAAGGGATAAGTGATACTAACAAAGATCCATCAGGAGAAATTGGCTAGCGGAAAGAGATCCTAAGGTTTGACCGATAGCATTCGTCTGGCCGATGAGTGATCAGAGTAACTAACGTATTAGAGACATAAAAAGGAAGTTCACCAAAGGTTGAAGTCACGCTGAAGAGTGGTTGGTCCATCGGCATATCGGTGAAGCAAATTCTAACGTGGCCAATAGTGACTGTCTTGCCGATAGGAAAAAAGCATAGAGTCACCCATCGGGAAGAGCTGTGATGTCAAAGTGACAAGTTCGAAGATGACCGATGGTGATTTTCTTGCCAATAGGAAAAGAGTGTTGAACCTCACATCGGAGTGACTAAGAGTTCGGAGAGATAAGTTGCAAAGTGGCCGACGGACAAAGTGTTGCCGAAAACGAAAGGAAGAGATCTATTTGCCGAGACTAGAACCGGTTCCAAAAGGTTCAAGAGTTTAAAAGTTTAATATTTGATTAGTTGTTCATTCCCACTGTGTGCTCCTCATCATACCTGCACTCTTAATATGTTTTGAAACTCCAAAAAGGGTATCTATATCAGTTTTCAAAATGTGGGTTTGAGTTGTTTCCTTCAAGTTATGATAGAAAAGGCCTGTTTGAGAAGTTGAAGAGTTTGTGAGAAAACCCACCAAGTTAGGGTTCCCAAGTTGCAAAGTTTGTTCATTTGAGATTGTGTTGTTAACCTCCACCCTTCTCTACATCATATTGGTATTAGAGCCCACAAAGATTTGGGAAAGGAAGTTTTTGGAGTTTGTGTGTTGTCTTTTTTTGCAGGTTGAAGCAAGAATGTGGATGCCAAGAGACTACGTAGTGAAGAAAAGAAAGGAAACCTAGGTGAGGTATCACAAAGACAAGAAGAAGCAAGGTGAAAGAGACTTGCTTGAGAAAGAAAAATGGAAGTGTTGAGAAGATTAGTCCGTGGGGACTTCCAGAGTAAGGAGGTACTAAACAAGAAACAAGGGATGAGAAAAGAGGAAAGCGAGACAAAGAAGAAGAATGAGAAGGTAAAGAAAATGGATGCTGAGAAAGAGATAGAAGAATTGAAACAAGCCTGGAAACAAATAAAAAAAGATATGGAAAGAATAGATCTGGAGTTCCAAATGAAGATGCACCTTCTTGAGAGAGAACAACAAGAAGGTAGTTGACATTTACCCATAAGGAATAAGGTGAAATGGCCCATCAAGAATATCATTAAGAGGAGAAGGCATGAGGGAATGATAGAACCAGACCTTGAAGAACCTTTGCTAATGAAGGAAGAGCAAAATCAAATAGAAGAAGAAGAGGCAGATAATAAAATGGTGAATAAAAACATGACTATCATAACAGCAAGTAGGATTGATCAATTACCATTAGAGGTTCAAGATTTGTTGCAAGAACATGTTGATGTGGTAAAAGATGGTGATTCAAGGAAAAATGTCAGTTCGCATGCAAGGTTTCCATAAGGGGAAGACAAAGCTTTCAAGGTGATTGAAAACACTCCACATTTGTAGTTGGATTATGAGGGTGCAACCTACTATATATTTGCATTGATAAGGTAGATTGGTGAAGATGAAATTGAGGGGCCCAATTTCAAACAAGAGGTTCCATGTTTTATTTTGCAAGTCTGGCACAATGAGGTATTGGAAGGTGGATATGATGTTGATCAAGAAAGTTAGTTGGATGACATGGCAAGTCGAAGTAAGGAAGGAATAAACAAATCTCTTGTTGTGATTGTAGCCTTAAGGAGTGATAGACTTAAATTCAAGATGAAACAGACTATGGAAGAGGAACAAGGTGCTGTGGCAGTGTATGTGGTCCATCAGGGAAAAAAGGATTAGTTACAAGGTAGCAAGATAGATGGGAAACAAGTTTGCATTGACAAGATAAAGCACCTTTGCCAAGTGGTCAAGAAACCCAAGGTGAAAAATAAAATAGCATGGAATTGTTCCAAGGAAGAAAAAGTGCAGAGGATAGAAGACATCAAGCAAGAGAGTTCAAAGTCGGACCCCTGTTACTACACTCAATTAAAGAGGGACTTGTATTCTTCTTTCTCCAGGAGTATGGTGCAGGGACACCTAGGTATATATTGTAAATAGGGATCAAATATTTAGTTTTGTGTTGTTAAGTCCAATTTTGGTGTAATAAGGTCTAGTTAGACCATTTTCAATGTAATAAGTTTCATGGGATCAGTTTATGTAGAAAAAACAAGTTAAAAACTACAAAAGTGGCATTTTTACTGTGTTTTAGGGAAGTTGAAAGGTCAAGGATGTGAAAAGACATTGGAATCATTTGTTTTTTGATAGAATGCATATAAATATGGGAGAGGATGTTTGAATTAGGTGGAGAAGTGATAAGTTTGAAGAAGAATCAATAAAATCTTTGTTTTTCCTGTTGGTTCAGTGTTTTTTTGCTATTCCTGTGACTTGTATGGCCTGGTACAGTATGGTCAAGTCTCAAAACCAATTGCATGTGATATAACTATGAACTAGCTTTCATTTGAGCCTAGTTTGGTCAATTTTCATTGGATTTTGAATAAGTTATAGCATATTTTGTGAAAACTACCTGTAAACCTAGTTAGCTAGGGTTTGAGAGGAAAAAATGGAATTTTAAGCCGTTCCACCAGTGGAAAATATGAAAATTAGTGGAATGGAGGGATTTAGTATGTTATTTAAGATTTTGAAATTGGGTATTGTAGGAAATGGTGTTTTGGGCGAATTTGAAGCAACCATAGCCTAATATCTCCTTGTTTTAGACTTGTTTGTGTAGCTAGAAGTAGGGTTTTGTTAAAAGACCAAATGGGTATTTCTTCAGATGATGTAATCTGCATTTTTAGACCCCATGAAACTTGTGGAGAGTCTTGAAGTTGGGCTTTGTGTTGTGGGTTTTAGATTTTTCATAGTTGCTTTGTAAAAGAGGCTTAATTTTGCGTAGTTATAGAATACCAACGAATTGTTGAGGCTGTTGTTCCAAAATAACCACATCCCAAATCTAGATATGTTGAAGAACAACCAATAGGGTATATGTAATTATGTTTTTTTTTGGGTTTGAAGTATTGTTTAAAAGTTATGCTTGAAAAACTAGTTTTGTTGTCCTAATTAGGCCTTGTGAGTAGCTTAGCAGCAAGTGTTTGAGGGGTTTGTTCCAAAAAAATCATACCTGTACTCTTAATATGTTTCAAAACTCCAAAAATGGTATCTATATCAGTTTTCAAAATGTCATTTTGAGTTATTTCCTTCAAGTTATGATAGAAAAGGCCTGTTTGAAAAGTTGAAGAGTTTGTGAGAAAACCCACCAAGTTAGGGTTCCCAAGTTGAAAAGTTTGTTCATTTGAGATTGTGTTGTTAACCTTCACCCTTCTCTACATCATGCATGGACATTGGGGGAGATGTTGAAAGAAATAATGATGATGACTCTCTCACTCGCTCTTTGTCTTTATGTCTCTCTATCTCTCTTTCTCTACTCCTATCTCTCTACCAATCTCCCTCCTTCTCTCTCTATTTCTACCTCTATATTTATTTTTGTCTCCCTCTCTATCTCTCTATTAATCTTTATCTCTCTATGTCTGTCTCTCTATCTCTCCCTTCTCTATTCCTCTCCATCTCTCTCTCTCTGTATATATATATATGGTAAAATTGGATTTCGTTAATCTTTTTTTGTTTAGATGTTAAAATCCTCCTTTCACCCTAACATTGATAGATCTAGGGTCGAGTGGCGAGCACTATCATACCCTAGAGTCACTTTCAGATGTAGGGAAACTTGGATTAAAGAATTAATTATTAATGTTTCCTTCTCTTATGTCCAATTGACCATTAAAACCCTAATTATGCAAATACGACAACAAATCAATGAATTATGGAAAAAGATTTTGTAGATAGCAGTAAAATACCAAATTACAAAATATCTATTTTGGGGGTTTTGAAGTAGAACAGTCAGGGATACAAGAGCGGGCACCCAAGTCCAAGGTACCTACTTTTTTGGGGAATCTGGACCTCCTTCGGACACTGATCAGTGCTGTAACTTTTGTTTTATGATATCTATCTGCGGAGGACATTGGAGTGAGTACCCTAGTCCCATAAATGCTCTTCTATCCATCTTTCCTTCAGATCTTGAATCCCTGATGTCTTCCAAGCCTTCCTGCAACTCCACTTTTCCTGAATGTAACACATGTAACCTACAATCACAAGACTTAGTTTGGAGGTTGTGGTCTTTAGAGGTTTGCCTCAGTAAAACCTTGAAGGACACTTAAGTCTTTGAACGCCATTGTCAGATGAAGAGAGCATGCCCTTGTGAGATAGAGGCCAAAAACCAAAGGAATCAAGGATAAAAACACAATGATATGTCACCTTGTAGTGAAGCTTTCATGGAGGAAGATGCTCTTCATTCCATGAAGGAATTGATGCTCAAATTTGCAAATATTGAAACACAAAACATACAAGTCTACTCTTGCAACACAATAAAAAGCCTTGAATCACCTTGAGAACACTTGAAGATCGCAATAGCCATCTAGTTTTCAAATGAATGCCTACACATGCTTATATATGCATCTATAAGCACTCCCGACAAGAAATTAAAATTCAAAATTTACCATGTCGGTAAAATAACCAAATAACGGTCATAAACCGAAACCCAAAAATTGGGGCTACCGCAAAATAGGGCAAGACTAGGGCGCGAGCACCCAAGTCCTCCCCCCCTATTTTGGGCAGGGTACAACTCAAGGGGTCCTCCTAGGTCCCATTTGTCATGTTACCCAGGTCTCATTCCATCGGGATGCCAAAATATGAACTTAAATGCCCTAAATGCACTTAAAAGACTTGAGAGCTAAACCTTATGAGGGAAAAGCCCCCAAGGGGACATTTTTTGATGTTACATTTAGCCCACTTTAATGTATGTATAAATGTGAGGCCAATAAATGCATTAAAGTAAGGTCACAAACACAACAAACACATCAAACATGGAGAAGATACGCCAATCACATAGAAAACAATTACAGGCATGCAAAACATAGAGAAGATAGTTACAATCATGCAGAACACAGAGCAAACAGTCAATGCATAGAAGACACATTAATGCATGGAAGACATAAATGATATCTTTTCTTTTCTTTTTTCTCATATATATGAAATGCAAATGCAAGTACTAGAAAGTAAACAAACCTCCCAAAATGCAAGAAGCACTACTCGATGGCACTGGTCTTTGCATATGGGGCAACACACATGCAATACACACAAAACCTCCCAAAATGCATGAAGAACTACTCAAAGGCGCTAGTCTATGCATATGGAGCAACAAACGCACCATACAAAACAAGCACGCCAAAACACACACACTTGAAGACACAGAGAAAACATGATAGACAAGTGATGGTGTGTTCCCTATTTCTAGTCTCATCACCATCTCAAGCACATTACAGGAACACACCGACGATTGGGCTTCGCCACAACAATCGTCGAAAACATGCTTAAGGGTTGAGTTAGTCACATAACTGCTCCCTGCCTCCACAAAGGACTTTTGAAAATGACAGGATGATGCAATCTGCTCCAAGAAATACACCATCCCCATCTTCGTAGAGGGCTTAAGAAAAATGATATGCATGATAGCCCACCTCCGCAGAGGGCTTACATGATTGATTGATTGATTGATTGCAAACAAACTCAGGATACACAATACACTACTCTGGAGTGTAAGTCTATGCATCTGAGGTCAAACACATTGCTAATATCTATATCAGACAGCTTACCTTATATGCCCCCACCTTAAGGTGGTTGATATCGGATATCAATATCAAGCACATTAAGGTAAGAAGAAAACACACAAGGGAACACTGACTTTCGTAAAGCCCATGCCCCCTAGAGGTCACATGTACTTTACGATCACCAAATGTTCCCACAAAAACATCCCTGCAAGAAACATGTTAGTGTCTACAACATCATGATAAACAACAACATCAATGCATATGATTAACCACACAAAGAGCCAAGGTTATACAATGAATTTGGAGTTTGAGGATAATCGTGGGGCTATATCATGAAGCTCTCTGAATTGAGTACCGCCAAGGCCAGATTCAAAGGCAAACAAAGGTGCATAGTGTAGAAGTATTGTTAAGGTTTGTAAATGTGATAGAAACATCATAAAATTCACTACACAGAAAGCACAAGTGCTTCCACTAGAGAATCATTAGATAAGATATACAACCCCATCCTCATATTAGGAACTAAGTCCATTTTTTGATTGCTGTCAAAAGGGACACTAGGTCCGCATTAGTATAAATGTTTGTCATCATCTGCCTGCTAGATGGAAACACTAGAGGAAGGGAAACAATAAATAAGAGAGGAGAAACAAGTGTCTTAGGGATAGTCACATAGGAGGGTGCCCCAAGTCACTAACCACGACACTATGTCCATCAGACACAACACACAACAATGAAATCAGAGAGAGAGGCAATATAGAAGAATGATGATACAAATAGAAGAAGGTCACAACAGAGGTGGTCTCCTGGTATACTGAACCTTACGGGAGAATCTGAGGTCATCCCAGGAGGCCTAAACAACACATAACACATCATGGGGGAAGCACATCATGAGAGAGATAAAGGGTTAGAAATACTTACCTATAGGGTCTTCGTGCTAAGTCATGTCATCAAGTAAATCATTGTCAGCTTCCCACCCCCAAACATAAGGTATAATTGCCAAGTCATTGTCATCATAATTTTGTTCACTTTTAAACTCTTCTTAATTTGATTTAATGTTAGGTGGAGTATTTTCTTGTTGAATTGTATGCATGATGCTCTTGAGAGATGGAAGAATAAATTTGGTTTGAGTGATTTTAGCATCTACCCAAGAGAGTTTTAATGTAGGAGTTCTTATACCTTTTGAGAGAAGAACATTATTAGAGGTAATTAATGTTTTTAAATCCTTAGTGAGTTCAAAATGACTTGGACATTCAATCAAAGGGAGACTAAGGGTCTTTTCTTCCCTAATGATATCTAAGTTGTGTGAACAATCAACTAAAGGAACAAGGTTGGTAGGATGATCCATAGAGATTTCATGCATAGAGTTTTGATTAATGTTAGATGAAAGCTCCTTGTTTACCCATGGAATGCTCTTTGTTAAAGGGAGTTCTTCATTCGCTAATGCTTCCTCTTGGCTAAGGAGAGCATTGGAATGGTGAATTGGTAATGGCTCTTCATTTTCTAATGCTTCATCTTGGCCAGAGTGAGCATTAGAGTGAAGATTTGGTGGTATGATTTTAAGAGATGTGCCAACGAAATCATCCTCTTGCATCAAAGTGTCCTCATTAGGAGGAACAATCTTGGGAGAGGGATCATGAGACAAACCAAAGTTATCATCACATGTTTTAGTAATAGGTTTCGTAGTGGAATGTTCCATAAAGTCATCTAAGGCTTCATCTAACATCATGAAGTCATTAATAGTGTATATATTATTGATCATGAATTTAGTGAGATCATCTAATATCCAAGGGTATATTCCCATGAAGTTTGTGAAGCTATCAAAATCAGATATATAACAAAGGATTTTGTATGTAGAGCACATAGAGAGATCAACATCATGAATGTGTGCTATTTGTTCCAAAACTTGAGGATGCTTATCAGTGAATTTAGAGAAATGATCAATGTATACGATGTATGAAAACAATTCTTCCAAATAAGTAGCCATGAGATATGTCTCCAAATGAATTTAAAATCAGATTTTGAAAGCTTCTCAAAATTGGTGCGAAAGACGAGCAAAAATTAGCCTAAAATCCTTGATTTTTTGTACTTTTTCAAATGCAAATGAATGAACCAAAGGGTGTTATGAGGATTTCAGTTAAGGAAATCAAGTTATATGTCTGATATCAGTCCATAACATAAATAATTTCACTCTCAACACACTCTTGATGCAAATCTAAGATAATGCCAAGTCGATTATAGTGAAAATATGTCAAAATAGGCACTTTTTTCATCAAGATTCAATGCAATAGAGCATAATGAAGGGTGTTGTGATGAAAATTATTATGGAATGAAAATAATATAATCTATAACAGCCACTTGGTGCTAAAATATCCAACACAACATGCTTTTAGTGCCACTTAAGGTAAAATCCTAGTGAAAATATAGCAAAAATAGGCTATTTTCATGGTTTTTCTACTCCAAGACCTAGAAAAAGGGGTGTTGTAAGGAATTTTAGGAGGGAAATAAAATAATATCAGTAATATCAGTCACTTCAATCCATAAAATTGATCACAACACACTTGGAGTGCAAACTAGGTCAAACCCTACGGCAAAAATTGTTAAAATATGTAGTTTTTTGCCAAATTTTCACTACAAGAGCCCGTTAAAAGGGTGTTGTGAAGTTTTTTATGAGGGGAAGAAAATTATTACTCTGATAACAAAAAACTAATGCAAAAATATCTTTCACAACACACCTATAGTGCAAGTTTGGAGAGTTGATAAGGCTAATTTTAGCAAAAATTGTTGTTTTTGAAGCCCTAGGTTTTAGATCTTGGGACAAAATGCTATGCAAATGTTTTGAAGTCTTATTTTTGATGGAAATTAAATAATCTCAGATATAAAAATGATTTTTAATCTTAATCATGCAAAATTCCCATGTAAATTTAATGAAAATGCACCAAAATTGCTAGTTTTTGTTGAAATTTTCAATGGAAAAATGTAAATAATTTAAATTTAAATGCAAATTCACACTAAAGTGCAAGACTAAAGCCAAATGAAATTTTGAATGAGCCTCTAAAATTAGTATAAAATTTTGATAAAAGATTTTGCCTACAAACCCTAGATTTTGGAATTACTAGGTTATCTAAAAATTGTCAAAATTCCACAAAATCCTAGCAATTAAATGATGAAAATGCAATGCAAGATTTTTAATTTTTGTATTTTACTATATTTTATATCAGATCTGATGTAAAAATCATGAATTAGGAAAATTTAGGAAAAATTGACACAATTTAGTAAGCCCATCAATGCAATTTTTTGTATTTTTCCAAATTTTCAATTTTTTTGAAATTTTCCCAATGCAATAAAGTAAATGCCTATATGAATGATTGAAATCACACAAAATCTATAGAAAAACACTCAGCAAGTTGAAATTTAAGTTCAAAAACACTAGTTCACCAAAATGTTTAGGGTAAAATTGGATTTCATAATCTTTTGTTGTTTAGATGTTAAAATCCTCCTTTCACCCTAACATTGAAGGATCTAGGGTCGAGTGACAAGCACTATCATACTCTAGAGTCACTTTTAGATGTAGGGAAACTTGGATTAGGGAATTAATTATTAATTTTTCCTTCTCTTATGTCCAATTGACCATTAAAACCCTAATTATGCAAATACAACAAAAAAATTAATGAATTATGGAAAAAGCTTTTGCAGACAGGAGTAAAATACCAAATTACTGAATACCTATTTTTGGGGTTCCAAAGTGGAATAGTTGGGGACACTGGAGCGGGCGCCCAAGTCTAAGGTACCTATGTTTTCGAGGAATCTGGACCTCCTTCGGACATTGATCAGCTATGTAACTTCTATTTTCTAAAATCTATCTATGGAGGACACTGGAGTGAGCACCCTAGTCCTGGAAATGCTCTTCTATCTATCTTTCCTTTAGATCTTGAATCCTTGATGTCTTCCAAGCCTTCTTGCAACTCCACTTTTCCCAAATGTGACACTTGTAATCACAAGACTTGGTTTGGAGGTTGTGGTGTTTAGAGGTTTGCCTCAGTCAAACCCCGGAGGACACTTAAGTCTTTGAACACCATTGTCAGATGAAGAAAGTGTGCCTTTGTGAGGTAGAGGCCAAAAACCAAAGGAATCAATGATAAAAATACAATGATATGTCACCTTGTAGTGAAGCTTTCATGGAAGAAGATGCTCTTCATGCCATGAAGGAATTGATGCTTAGATCTACAAATATCAACACACAACACATACAAGTCTGCTCTTGCAACATAATAGAAAGCCTTGAATCACCTTGAGAACACTTGAATATCGTAATTACCATCTAGTTTTCAAATGAATGCCTACACATGCTTATATATGCATCTACAAGCACTCCTACCAAGAAATTAAAATTCAAACTTTACTGGGTCGACAAAATAACCAAATAACTGTCATAAACTGACACCCAGAAATTAGGATTGCCCCAAAATAGGGTAGGACTAGGGCGTGGGCACCCAAGTCCTCCTCCCATATTTTGGGTAGGGTACAACTCAAGTGGTCCTCCTAGGTCCCATTTGTCATGTTACCCAGGTCTCATTCCATCGGGATGCCAAAATATGAACTAAAATGCCCTAAATGCACCTAACAGACCCGGGAGCTAAACCTTATGAGGGAAAAGCCCCCAAGGGAACATTTTCTGATGTTACAATATCTCTCTCTCTCTCTCTCTCTCCTTCCTTAATTTCTCTTTGGATTGTTTGCACAAAAGGGTTGATCAAAAGTTAGGCTCTCTTTTCTCTATCTCTCTTTCTCTCTATAACTCATATATATCCCTCTCTCCTAATCTATCTATCTTTTATTATTCCTCTCTATATCTCTATATATTCCTCAATATATATATATGTCTCTCTCTGGCACACTTTGTCTCCCTCCTCTCTTACTCTATCTCTCTACCCTCTTCTATATATATCCCTACCTCTATATACATCTCTTTGTCTCCTTCTCTCTCTATATCACTCTCTCCCCCTCTCTACCTCTATATATATATATATATATCTATGCCTCCCTCTCTATCTTTATATATCTCTCTCCAGATGTCTTCTCAAAGAAATATTTGTTGAAACAAATTTCCATTAAGAGCCACATGCACTCTATATATATATATAGAGAGAGAGAGTTAATTTTAAGGAGTAAATATTCAAAATTATGTTTTGCAAAAGTAAACAAGTGCATGTTTAATTAGTTTTGTTGGCAAGAGAAATCAAGATTTATCCTAGAGATCTGAACCTACTATACTCTTATGTAATTTGTTTATACCCCAAAAGACATAGTAGTATAAAGATAGACAAATGCGGTAGAAACTAACATAATGAGGTAAGATCTAATCACATATCTCAAGTCAAACACAACAATAGACACATTATTATATTTGAATCTTTATACCTCCTTATATATTCATATTTATCAATAAATGCCAAATGCAGGTCTATGTCTCTACTATGTATATATATTTCTTATCTATCTCTCTCCTATATCTTACTCAATTACATATATTTATATACAATTTAATGTAATAGGGACATGTCCCTTACAAAAGACTCTTAGTACTATTAGCCATGTTGGCCTTATCCTCCACACTTCACTTGTGGTGACTTATGGTAGGTTCTAGTGATTGTCCTATTCGCTGCTAGCATCATCCCCCTTTTTGAAATTGTCTTATCCTTAACACATGTGGTGCTAATTACTGGGTAGGATGTTGTTGTAGATTACCTTCAGTTGCCACAAGGTATTATCCCACTACTTTTTGGCCTATTGTAGTACTTTTATCTATCCATGTATCTGAATATGCATTATCTCTACCTCCACAAGGCTAGAAGGAATCTGAATCTTCTGTGTACTTTGATAAGCTTCTCCAAGTAAACCTATTAAGTGGGTTAACTTAGGTTGACTACTTCCCTGAATTACTTGATCTGTATTTTGATTTATTCCCTCTAATCCTATAATTGTTACAATTGGGTGTGTATTGTCTCAATTTGTGCTCTGATTGACCCATCCATATCCTTCAACAGATCATATGTTATTGTTGTTTGTACCATCTGTGTCTCCAACTAATTTATCTAATCCTTTATTGTCTTGGTTGTTGTTGGCCACTACAAAGAAAATTGGTATAGGATATTAGCTTCCACTATAGCTTGCTACAGGTTCTTTATTTGGTTCTCTAGTTGAGTATGTGTTGATGCACATTTCTTAGTAGCATCTGTCATTCTATTCTTTGTCATTTCCTCTTTGACCTGTTGCCTTATTTTTGTGTCCTGAGATTGTATTTCTACCTATAGACTACCTATCAATTTCTTGATTTGTTGTGGTAATGGTAATGTTGTGTCCCTTCTTGCATTTGGTACTGAATTTTGTATAGTTGTAATAGATTCCTATAGTTTCTCTGTACTGTCCACATGCTGTTGTAAAATTTCCTCCCTTGTTGTAGTATGGAATATATCTCCAAACTGCAACTTCTGAATAGGTCATATCCCTGATAGATTTACTTGAGATCCTAGTAGTGGGAGTTGTAATAGTTGGGGTGTTGCCACTGGTTGGATTTTCTTTTGTTATGCTAGGAAATATTTAATGCACTAAATGGGGGAGGTAGAAGTAGGAGTCTCAGTGATGTCCATTAGTTCTTTTTGCTGTGATCCATCTTCTTGTGCACTCTCTTGTGTTTTCTATGGAGGGGATTCTATTTATTTTTCTTATTCATTTATTTCTTCTCCCCTTAGTGTATCAAATGCTTTCTTTGTAACTTCCTCTATTTCCTTTTCCAGTTTCTTTCTTTCTTCCTCTGACAGGGTCATCAAAGTATCTACCCATTGTTTTGTTCTTAGCTCTGTGGCTTGAATTTGTACCAATCTCTATTTCTTCTCCATGGAGATGTTTAGATCCACTACATCTATGGCTTTCTAACTTATTTCTTCTTCTATTTCTAGTGACTTCTCCCTTCTTTTCCTTAGTGCATATGTGAGTTCTTGTGGGAATCCTTCCATTATCTCTTCTAGGGTTTTATCACTTCTTTGAATATGTCTTATTACTTCCTTTTATATGATTACCTTATTCTCCAAGTAGACTTCATTGTACAAATATACTATGTTTTTAGCATACCACGATGTTGGATAGAATTCACTAGTGCATCTAGGCTTAGTATTGCCTCTTCTTGTTGTTTCTCTTCCTCTATTTGTATTGTTGTTATTTTTATTTTCTTCTTTTGTGGTGGGTTTTGTACTTCTTCCCCCTCTTCTTCTATTCCTTCTTGTATTGATGCCTGAATGATATTCCTTTTCAATCCTTGCTTCTTCTTTCTTGTTTCCTTTTTCTTCTCCGCACTCAATTGTACAAGAATCTCTAATATCTCCTCACATCTGGATCCTTCCCCCTTTGTTGTGGTGTTGTTATTGTCTGTATTGAGGAGGTTGGTTCTAGTGTAGATTGTGTACTAGGGGTAGAAGAATGTAGTCTCCTAGACCTTCTTGTTTTCAAGGTTTCTATGGAACTATCCTATGGTAATAATGCGTTAGGATGTGGTGCTGAGGAGCTTGGTTGCTCTTTTATATGTGGTGTGGTATGCCTAAAGTACAGTAGGTATTTTTACATCCCAATCTTCCCTATTTCCATCACACATCTTAATCAGGTCAGTGCCAATTATCTTGTTTAAAGGTTCACTTGCTCCATTCCCTTGTGGGTGATATGGTGAGCTACCGTTATGTGTGATCATAAAACTTTGTCATAGTTCCACAATGAATTTATTTACAAAATGTTTGGCCTGGTCACTTGTTATAGTTAGGGGGTAACCAAATCTCATTATGATATTTTCATATAAGATTTTTACGGTAGTTCTTACAGTGCAGTCTCTTTTTGGTTCAACTTCTACCCATTTTGTGAGATATTCTACCCTTATTATAATAAATCTTTCTTTGGAGTGTTTCGCTGGGGGGTCCATGGGACCTATGAAGTCAATTTCCCACTTTTCAAATGGTAGTTGTGCTAGCACTTCTTTTAGGGGAATTTCATCTCTTGTGGTAGGTTTCCCTACCCTTTGACATATATCACAATTATTCACATATTCCTTAGCATCCTTGTGCAATGTTGACCATCATAATCTTGCCAATTTAAATATTTTTGCCATTGTTTCACTGTAGTTATGACCACCAAAGATTCCTTCATGAGCTTTTCTTAAAATTTCATTTCTCTCATGCTCATATATGACTCTTCTCACAATATCATCTTTACCTATGATGTGGAGTTCTCCTTCTACTAATGTGTAAGGTAGGCCCTTCAACACCAAGGTTTGCCTATCTTACAGTGATGAGTCTGGTGGATATTCACCTGTAGAAAGTAGGCTAGCTATATCTTCCAATTGTTTGGGTACCACACTTACTCTAAATAGATGTGTTCTAGGTAGTTCTTCCTCCCGATTGTCTAGTTTCTCCCCTATTTAATCCTTGATAAATAATTTGGTCCTTGACTATTTTTCCCAGGTTTCACCATTATTTTAAAGTTAAATTCCTGAAAGAGGAGTAGCCATTGACACATTCTACCCTGAGTATTAGGTATGTTTAATAAATATTTCAAGGTTTCATGATTTGTAAAGAAAGTAAATGGTGTAGATAGTAGGTAATGTCTAAATTTTTGCAAAGCATACACCATCACCTAGGCTTCCCTTTCTATTGTTGTGTAGTTTCTCTCCATTTTCGACAATTTCCTACTAGAAAAAGCTAATGGGTGATCTTTGCTCCCTTTGGGTTGTGTGAGTACTCCTCGAATAATAATCTTAGAGGTATCAACATGTACATGAAAGGGTTATGTCCAATTTGGAAAAATTAGGATTAGTGCCTCTGCTATTTTCTATTTCAAGGTGTCAAAAAAGGATTGACAATGTTCATTCCACTCAATTGTCTTTCCAGTTTTCTTCTTTAAAATCTCTTCTAGTGGGCCTGCCACTACTACATATCCTCTTATGAACTTCCTATGATATTATATATAGCCAAGGAAGGTATTTACCTCTATTGTTGTCTTAGGTGGTGGCAGAGTCATGATTAAGGTTACCTCCAATGGATCCACCATTAATCCTTCTTTACATATAATTTGTCCTAATAAGGTACCAAATGATACTGCAAATGTGCATTTCTTCAAGTTTAGGGAGATCTGTAAGCTTATGAATCTATTTATAATCATTCTCCAAGATTGTACATGCTCCTTGATTAGTCCATACACTATACATTCATCTAAGTATAATTCTAAGAAGTCATGTATAAAGTCCTTAAATGCATGTATCATTGTTTTGCTAAAAACAATCGATGCATTCTTAAGCCCAAATGGCATCACTATATACATAAAGGATCTCGCTTGGATACAAAAGTGGTTTTTGGTTGATCATCCTCCCTTATCTTAACCTAATGATAGCCTGAGAATGCATCTGGAAATGAGTATATCTCCCTTCCTACTACCAATTCCAAGATTTCTTCTATAAAAGTAGTTGGGAATGGATCATGTATACAAGCTTTGTTAAGCTCTCAAAAGTCCACACAAATTCTAACTTCTCCAGTCTTTTTATTCTGGACTACCATGGGACTTATCCAATCCTCATCCTCAACTAGTTTAATTATACCAATGACTAACATCTTATCTAGCTCTATCTTGACCTTTTTCATATTAGGATCGAGCCTATATGGTCTTTTCTATTGTGGATTTGCTCCTTCCTTTAACTAAATCTTCAATACTCCAACTTCTTCTTTTATTCCCTTAAGGTCAATAAATGTTCTAGGGAATAGGTCTTCAAATTTTGATAAAATATCAGGTACTTGTGTTACTACTTGTTCATCCCAATAATCTCCTATTTTGACTAGTTTAGGGTCCCCTTCTTTGGCAATGTTCTATTCCCTTAATTTTATTGGTTTATTATAATATTTTTCTGTAGGCTCTGTGTCTAGTTCTATTTCTCTTTCCCCTTGATTAATTTCTATGTCTAATTTTTGTGCGGTATCATCATCTTCTTGTTGTATTGTATAACATTTCTTTGCATTATATTTGTTTTCATTCTCCATCCACTCTATTAGCTTCCATACTTCCTCTATTTTCAGTGGTGGAGGTGTTTGTTGGTGTATATCTATTTTTTCTTCCTTTGTTTGTTGAAATACTATTTCCTTCATTTTGCAAAGAGCATTACGAATATGTTCATATGGACTATAGAAAGAGAATGTATGTATGGAAATGGTTTTTAGTTCATTCCAATCTTTGCTTTCTGCTCTTCTTTCTTGATTGATATACCAAGTCTGGGTGACTGGTGTTAGTTTCCAATAAAATCATTGTATGTAGAGCCTTGTGTCATATTCATTTCTTCCTTTCCATATCATTGTACACATATGTATATGTTTATGTGGTGAGATTTGTCCTTTGTATTTAGGTATAATCATGTATTCTCCTTCTTTTGGTATATACCTTGTTTTTATCAAGATCTTAAAAACTAGCAAACATGGAATGTTATTTTTGTGAGTGTGCCAACAACTTGCGGTGTTACATACTAGTGTATGCTGGAGCGCATCCATCCTAGGGTCTTCTTTTTCAAATGTACATTGCATTTCTATTAGATATGTGCTTAGGTCTCCCATCCCTGAATAGTTAGGGAGTTTGATATGAAAAATCCCTCATGTGATGTGATTTATTTAATGTGTGGCCTCAGGTGTATGTTCTTGTTGGGGTTCTCATCAACTACATGTGTTTTGTGGTGTAATTGTGTTGGATGCGATGAAATGGAGCATATTCCTCAATTATTTATACCAAAAAAATCCTCTGGAACCTTGTAAATCTTTAGGTTTTCAACTCTAGTTCATCCTACAACCATGCATTTAGTACTTCTTCATTGTCTATACTGTAGTTATTACTTTCAATTTCTATCTCTCCTTTAGAGTTTGGTTCTTCTAGGGTTTCTAATTTGGGTAACTTAGATATTAAGTATAGATTTCTTGAATCTTCATCACTATTCTCTTTTGGGTTAACTTCTTCTACATATGTTTCATCCTCCTCTCTTCCTAGTGGAACGTTTACCATCCTACTATCATTTGCAAATGAAATTTCTACTTTCCTGGAGTCCATAATTCCATTGGCATTCATAAACCAATGTAATTAGGGTTTGTGTTTTGTAAGGTATTTGCATTTCGTTGATTCCTCCAGCTAGGGTTTTTGTATTTGTGGTTCTGGCTATATAGGGGTCCATTTTCTAGTCCCTTAACATAGGCCAAGTTCTATTTTAGTGTTCTATTGTTAGGGTGTACATTGCACCAAGGTTCATGGTCATCATTTTTTTGTGCATATTCTAAAACATTGCCATGGGCAATCTTTAGTTTTGTGGTCATCCCACTCACCGCATACTCCGTAATAGATTGTATTATTCTTTTGAGGGATTTTTTTTAGGTCTACCTTTAATGTGGCAGCCTTCTTTTCACCTTTGATCATGGGGCATTCATTTCTTATTTGACCTTCTCTAGTAATTATGTGCACCATATGTTATTCCTTTGTTTTTGTGGACTATTTTCTTTCCTTGCTAGTATCTCCTATTTTAATTTCAATTGTTCTATTTCCAATTTCAGTTTTTCTAATTCTATGTTTTCCTTGTCTTTTTCTATTCTTCTCCATGACTAGTTCTCAATGTGTCATGCAAGTGTAACTACCTTAGAATATGTTTCAAAAGTATTTCCATCAAGAGATGTTCTAATTTTCAGAGACAATCTTGATACGAACCATTCGATTCTCTATTTTTTGCTAGGGGCTCTTTAAATTTCTAGAAACTTCTTTGAATCTATTATGAAAGTTTTTTATAGATTCTCCTTCATTCTGTACAAGGTCCCTCATTTTACTCACCCCTTCTATAGGGAGTTCTGGTGAGTCAAAGTTATCCAAGAATTCTTTCCTCATCATCCCATGCCTTATCATGTTGTGGGTATTTTTCTATACCAATTTAAGGAATCACTTCTTAGAGTTCCCACAAAATAAAACAACTTAGTTTGGTCCCTACTTATTCTTTTCCTTTTCAAAATTAACTCCAGGGAAAATATATGTTGGATAAAATCACAAAGTTGTGTCACACTTTCAGCCAACTTATTAGCACAAGTGAATTTAAGTATTTCTAACTAAAAAACAATTTTGGTCAAACATATGATCTTGTAAGATTCATTCTAGCTAAGTTAGATATGTCCACAACTTCTCCAACTAAAATTGTTGGCTAAATGCATATGTAGCACCACTATGAGGCCAATTTACCAAAAAAATAAAATTATTTAAAAAACTTGATATTTCAACAACTTCTACTCGTGTAAATAACATTTTGAAAAAAATATATAAAAATACCCTTTTGTAGATATATAAGTTTAGTTTAGTCTAGTCCCTACTTATGCTTTTCCTTTTCAAAATTAACTCCAGGGAAAATATATGTTCTATTTCTTTAGTAGTGTCTTTACCAAATACTAGTAGTTTAGTCTCTGAGTCCATTTTAGGTTGTTTTTGTGTTTTATTTTCTTTGCAATGATCTTTTTCTACCAGTTCTTTTAGTTTCTTACTTTTCCTTTGACATAGGGGTTTATTCTCCCTTCCCTTATCCCTTTCTAATTTTATGTCAAAGTACTATGTTCCTATTACTACTTCACAATCTCTTATAATATGTTTTTCTCTTTCTCTTGGATTATTTTCTTCTTCATTTTTATCCTCTACTAAAATTATTCTTGACTTATAGAGCACATAGGAGACTCCCAGTCTGGGGGTTGTACCTCTTCATAGTTCCTTTTTGGTTTTGGTGATAACTTTTGGTTTGCTAATGGCATTTCATTAGTCAATAGTGTCATTCAATTTAATTGTCTATTTGTTATGGTATAATTTTCCATGGAGTTGGTTTTGTCAGATACCACTTGTGTTTCTACTTCCCATATCTTACTTACATTTTTCTTCACTAATTCTTCTAGGCATTTCATATCAAGGTTTAAAGGTTGGAGGTTTATTATAGGATTTAGTACTGGTTCCCATGCAAGATTTGAAGGTTAGACAAATTAGGTTGAATGAATAGTGTCCTAGTTAATGTTTCTTCCCATCTTTTCCTCAATGATCCATATGTGATAATACTCCCTTCCAATATTTTTAGAATTTCTTCTGCTTTATCTATATATACTTGTTCCAAGTTTTTATTAGACTCTATTTCTCTCCTTTCTGCTGCAACCCTTATGGCGTGCATGCTCATTGTTTTCCTCTAGATTAGGTGAATCAATGTGTTGTTGTTCAATTGCACCTAGATTAGCATGCTCAAGAACACCATCAATGGAAGACTCAATCACTTCTATTTCTTTCTCCACCACTATTCCTCCACCATTTGTAACCTTTTGTGGTATCTTTCTTGTCGGTCCTAGGTTTGCTTACTTCTCCTCTCATCCATGCTCATTTTCATTATTACTTTTATGTTTTCACTAATTTCCCTTAATTTCTTGTTATCTCCTTTGGCCATGTGTGTTTATGCTATGGTATTACATTAATCCTTATGTATCCCATGGTAGGCTAACTATGAATAGTTACATCTTTTTAGGGATCTTTTCAAATCCCTCTCCTCTTTCCATTTGTCATCCCTTAAGTGTCTCCCCCCTCTCACAAGGGTAGGACCTAAGAGATTTCCTCCACATATTTAAAAAAAATTCTATTTCTTTTTATATTTTTATCTCTTAGCTCTTCTTTCTATTCCATACTTTCTTTTTCTTTTATTTTATCTCATCTATTATCCACTTCTCTTGCTAGGATCTCAACAATGGAACTAATGTCAGTAACAGAAATCAAGATTCGGTCCATAGATTTGAACCTACTGTACTCTTATGTAATCTGTTTATACCCCAGAAGACACAGTGGTAGAAAGATAGACAAATGCAGTAGAAACTAACATAATGTGGTAAGATCTAATCACATATCTCAAGTCAAACACAACAATAGACACATTATTATTATATTGGAATCCTTATACCTCCTTATATATTCATATTTATCAATAAATACCAAAGGCAAGTCTATGTCTCTACTCTGTATATATATTTCTTATCTATCTCTCTCCTATATCTTATCGTGTTACATATCTTTATACAATCTATTGTAATAGGGATGTGTCCCTTACAAAAGACTCTTAGTACTATTAGCCCTATCAACCTTATCCTCTACACTTCACTTGTGGTGACTTGCAGTAGGTTCTAGTGACTATCATGGTCCCTACCAACAAGTTCTATAAATAAGAAAGAAACATTTTATAGATAAAGTAAGTCACTAAAAAATTGTACATATATTTTTAATATTTTTTTTGTTTTTATACAATTTAATTTATATATTTTAAAATTATTATTTTTCCTATTTTATTATTAAACAATTATAATGCTAATAATATACATTCCAATATTTTAATACTTAAAAATTATTAATGAACGCATTTCATAAATAAAGCATATCAAATATAATAAATATATATATATAATTTTTTAAATGACTATAAAAAAAGTGAATGATGATTACATTCCATGAGACCATGTTTCCTTAAAGTGAACTATTTTTTCATTTGTGCATATAGTAGGGCAGTGCTTTCTATTGGGATAATCCAGTATGTCAAAAATACCTAATCAATATGATTTGGCATGGAGGGAGCACCCTTGTACAGTTGGTGTTTAGAAATTGGCTCATGTTCATATCTTTCATCCATGTTATTTATATTTTGGAAGTGAGGTGGTGCATAATTCAAAGTAATTCATGAGGTTAATTGCTAGGTCTTTAAGAAAATAATGTGTTGAACTCAACCTAGGTCTTCATGGACATGTGGTAGCTTCATATTGTTGGTGTGCAATAGCTAATTGAAAGGCAATCATTCTGATCACACTATAAGTTGCATTGGTTTGATGTTATAAAGATTCATTACTATTCATTAGGAGAAGGTAGAGGAGGAGGTTCCATTACTTCACCAATTGCAATTTACATATTCCCTCAATATAGGTATGGCTCCCCCTACTTCTTCAAATTCCTCATAATACTTATCATAACACTTGCCATATTTGTTGGAATCACAATTCTTGTTATCTAGTTTGTATTGCCCCAAACTAAGCCCAATTTCTATTAAGACACCTTCTATGTAACAACCTAGTATTGTGGATGAAGTATTGTGTTCATATCTAGAGTTGCAAGGCTTTTATTAGAGCCACAAAAACACTATCATTCTCTATCTTGTTTTGACTCACTTGTATCATTCTCATTTTCTAATTTAGAGGATGTGGTAGACATGGAGTTGTGATCTCATGTTTCTTTCAAGATGAGTAAAGTTAAAACTCATCATTAATTACAAACTCAAAATAAAGTGTCATTAAATGAAATGAGTGCAATAACCTTATTAAGAAAAAATGCAAAGTTGACTTGGACCGTGAGATACGTTCTATGTAGGTCTAGGGTCATTCATATTTAATCAATATGCCTTATGCCTCTATTATATCTACATGGGCTTGTGTTATTTAAAACATTCCTAAGCATTTAAATTGAAAAGTTGTCCTACCATTTTTAACTCCATGTGCTCTATGTTTTAATTTAAGATTGACTTGTCTAATCGATCACCCCGTTTTCTTCATGCACATGTATTTTGAGCTTGCACTTTCAAACACTACTAGATGGTTAATTATAATCAAAATATGATCACAACCAAATGTTGATTCTAGTGGCATGTGGTAGTGGGGCCATAAGAAAAATAATCATGTAAATTAAAAACTTGACTCCTACAAAGAGATATTTACTAACTATGTCTTCCCATGTTACAACATCTTAGGCTGCCATGTGCAAGTGCAACCCTAAAATTGTCTTTATCTACATGAGTTGCCTATCCTAGCATAGAATAAAATGTGGTAGGTAGGAAAGGTTCTAAAATCACACTGTAGAAGGGGAAAATGTAACTAAAATTTTGTTGTAAGGAAGGAATATCACGTGCAATATGCCCCTTAAAGAGTGGCAACCTCATCAAAATTTTGATGAGAGGAGTGGAGAATCATGTTTTCTATGCTCTTCTTCTAATTAATGTGTCTCTAAACTAATTTTGTGAAGATTTTCTAGGGGAAGGTTTATGCATGACATTGTTGCCGTAAATTCTCTAAACTGTGGTCCTTCCCCCATTGACCAACATGGAAAAATAGAAAAGAAAAACCTTTGGAATGGATGAGTGCATTGCTGGATGCCTTCAATCTTTCAAACACTCTTTATCATGTAATAACTCAAAGTAGAATGAAGAAACTACTTCTGATGAAGATGATGTTGCCAACATCTTGGCATTAGATGACTAGTCATTCTGCAAAGGCATATCTCTACTTACTATCAATTCAAAATTTTAGTAACCAATAAAACATTGGTGAAGACATTAGAACTATTATGCCAACTACTAATATTTTTATTGGTTAAACTGATCGACTCCATGTCGCGTGTCTCCAAGAACATATTTGACAAGGTATTTTTTTGATCCATTGATTGCAGGCTTATTACAAATAGTGATGTGTCATGTCAAAAATCTTTTTAGTAGATCTAATGGTCTCTAATATTCTTATCATCTTACATCCTTATAACACATTTTCCACCATTAAATGGGAAATTTATCTTGTCCACTTCAATGAAGGGAATGCCTTTGATGTAATTATAGTTAGGTGGCCGAGTTGAGATTCTAGAAGCTGCCCGATACCCTACTTTCAATTGTTAGATAGAAAAGAGAGATTAGCCCAAGAGATTACACTAGGCCAAACCCTCTTCCATTCAAAATTAGAACACAAGCTGAGCTTGGCTTCTACCCTTGAAGGAGAGAGAAACTATAGGAATTTTGTCCCTCTTTTTGCATAGAGGGGAATCAACCAAATCCAACCGATAAAACTAGGGAAAAACATGAAACCCTAATTGAACAAGATCAAAGAATAACAAACTATCAGAAATAGATACAACAACTTTGAAAGCACAACAGAGACCAGTGAGCAAAGAAGAACCTAGATCTAAGTTCAGGGGCCAAAAAGACCAAGGCATTAGGAAGCCTAGACCTAATTTAGGGTTTTACAGAAAATCAAAGTGTCACCACACCTATACCTAAAAAACCTTCCTTCTTCCTGGTTCTTGCGTCCCGTAACCTGTTACTTCAACCTACACACACAAAAGAAGGAAAGAGGGTTGGTGCTATTTAGGAGCTTGCCTAAGTCAAGCTCTATGAATGGTGTTTCCATCTCCACAATAGCAATGATGAAAGATAAAGAGAGTGTACCCTAGGAGGTCAGAGGAAAATCTTAGTAGAATGGAATGCTATCACAAAACATAAAGGAAAGGAGTCACCATGAGCATGGAAACCCTAGCTTTCTTGATGCGGCATTACAACTTGACTTAAGAAGTTGGTGTAGACCAAAGAAGTAGAGAGATATTCACAAGATCTACAAGAAGTTAGTGCAACAACAATAATCCACCATAGAAAGCTTTAGAGAAGAATAGAGAACATGAGAGAGAAAAAGAGAGAGTGCAAGAGTGCCTAGATTTCTTAGAGAACTTAGAGATGTTCAAATGAATAAACTAACTTGCTTATATATGTGTTCTCCCTCACCAATAATGCGTAAAACCAAATGGGGCTGACATGTATAAGTCAAGGAGGTTTTCTAAGCCGACACCACAAAAATAGGATTGGGACTAACATCTGGGACCAGGGCACTAGATGCCCTAGTCCTTTAGCCCCAAAAGCTCTAAGGAGTGTCCATTTAAGTGGGCTTAGACCTATACTAACTTCATTTTGTCAGGTTTATTCATCAGGATCAAGATTTAATTGTTTAATGTTTAAAAAGGTGTTAAAATAGGTCCTGATTAACAAGGGTAAACATTTTACTCCATAACATTTAGCCCCCACTTTAGAGTGGATACAAACTTACATTTGAATTCACACTAAAGTAAGGAGAAGACAAATTCCACTTACAACAAACACATGAAGCCATAGAATGTCACTAAAATTGAGGGGTGATCAAGCCTCCAAGTTTAGGATTCTAGGAGTCTATGATGAATTGCGAACACATAGGACACAAAGGAATAATTTCTACATATATGAAACACTTAGAGAACATAATATAAGACAAGGAATACACTTGAACAATCACAATGTATACACACTTGAAACGAAGAATATACATAAGGCATAAAGTATACATGGAATGCACATGAAACACACATGGAATACATGCAAAGTACCTAAGGAGAATACATAACGAAAACATAGAGAAAACATGCTAAGCATGCATGAGGCATGAAGAATACATAAAGGATAAGAATATGTGAGGAGAATATATGAATTATACAACAATCATAAGAAGCACATAACGGAAGATCCTAAGTTAGTATGACAAAAGAAACCTTAATCTAAAGGTTGTCTCAATCACCATGCATCATTCTTCAAGATGCAATAAGAAGAATGCTAAGAAGGGGTTAGTTAGAAATGAGAAGAACAAGAGGATACAACACATCATACAAATAATCTATCTTAAAAGAAGTGTTTCCGCTCAAGGGAATGCACAAACTACCTCCCGTAAGAGGATTTACATGAAGCCTTGCAAAATAAGAAGGCATTGCAACTATACCCATAGGCATTCTAACCAAACCCAATTTTCTGGTTCTAACCCTTCTCCCAAACATGCAAGGAGCTTCAACTTAGGAGAACAAGATAGACTCAAGATCTTGCTTCCAAGCTTGCCATTATTCTTTCCAAGAGAGTGGAGTAACAAAAGTAATCAACAAGTGTTTTGATAGAAAGATGAGAGTAGGGCTCATAGCATGATTTATGCCCCCACCTTAAAGTGATTTCTTACTCCATCAGGGAGAAATTGTCTTTAAGGTAAAATAAGGAAGAAATGTAAAATAGGCACGAGAGCTTTCTAAAAGAACATGCCTAAATGATATGTGTTCTCAAAAGCTACATTGCAGCAAGGGGTTTCCCCTAGGATGAGCAAACCAAGGTGATGCTTACAGGAAAGATACACAATGGCTTGTGTAGTCATGGTATGACATTGAGCATTGCAACAAGGTGCCACATAAAAATGAGGATGATGGAAGAAAGATCACATGACAACAGAGTACACATAAATTGAATCAGAATGAAAGGATGCTAAATAATCCAAAATAAAAATAAGGCAATTGTACATCATGACATATAGAGGAACATCACAACACACTCTTTCTCCTTGTACCTTTGTGCTAACAAGGGTGCCAAGGGAGAACTACCAATCAACAAAACATCACAATATGGGGATAACATTATGTACAATCATAACACAAATGAGGAGGGACCACACTTGCGAGTTGGCCTATAACAAATCATCCTCCCCCAACTTTCTTATTATAAAATGGATGGAGGGCAAGGTTCTATAGGGACTACATCAAGTGTGGTGAAAAGTGCTTGAGCCATACCGTGTTCAAAGTTGTTGATTTTGTCACCCAAGACATGGAATTCCTTTATGGAATGGTTGAATGCTCGATGATATGCATAGTAATGAAGTGTTGAATGATTATTTTGTAGAATCTTTTTGTGTTTTGGAGAAGGAAGAGTGATTAAGTAGTCTTTGAGTAGACTCAGCAACATACACTCTTGTTGAGATAGAAGAGAAGTTATAGGTGGAGTAGTAAGCAATCCATTTTCTTATGAATATCATGGAGAGAACATAGGCTAAGGTCAGAAACCTAAACCTACTTTAGACAAGTGCATTTTTGGTTCCACAAGTTCCTTAATTCCATATTCTTTGCATCCTAACCCATTTCCATTGTATCCAAGTTTAGAAAGAATTTTGAATCCATGCCCATAATGCATCTCCAAATCTGAAGGAAGAGGAGAGGTCATATGACTATCTTTGTTGAAATGAGAACTATCATCATGTGTTGAAGAAGATGGAGAAGGATCATTCTTTGTATCATGGTGAGGAGGATCTGTCTTTGTTTCAACAAGCCAGGGTTCAAATCTAAAGGGACCTCATCATTACCAAGACATGCATTAGAAGAAGATGATTTATTAAATTGAGATGATTCTTTATCACAAATGGCTGCCATTTCTTTAGAAGAAAGTGGACCTTCATCAATATGAAAAGTTCCATCATTATTACTTTTGAGTTTAAGTTTTTTTAGGAGTAGGAGATTGTGTTGAATAAGTTTCATTTACCTTCAAGGTTTTTGGGTGTGAGGGTGAGATTTTATATTCACCCGCAAAGGAGGGTGTAAAATCTAATGAACCGTAATCATCACCAAAAAATGCATTCAAAGGACCGACACTACCCTAACCAACACTATTGTTAGCAGTGGAGGGTAGTGGTTTAGTTTTTGTTAAAGAAGGGATCAAATTACCTAGAAGAATTTGATATCTCACTTCCACTTGCAAGAATCTTTCCAGAATTGGATCAGCTTCAATCATATGGAGCTTGTTTTAAAAAATGAACTTTATTGAATGATGAAGGGTAGCTAGGACTTTCCCCTTGGCATGTATCCATGGTATACAAAGAAAAAGATTGTATGAAAGAGAATTAGGCATGACATGGATAAGGGTAGGCAATATCATAGGTCTAGCCTTAACATTTAAGGTGATTGTACCTAGTGATTGTTTACCAACATTATCAAAGCCACAAATGTTGAGTTTATTTGGTTTGAATGAAGATGTATCAACATTGAGTTTATGTAACAAATCTATTCCACAAAAATTAAGACCTGATCCACCATCAATTAGAGTGTGTCTTACCCTCATTTTATTAATAATGACAAATATCATAAGAGGCTCAAATTGCTTTTAAACTTCTATGGGAGGTAGTTCATGCTATTGAAACATGATGTTTGATGTTGTTGCATGCATACAACTAAATAGAGATGCTACATTATTTGGTGTAACAAAAGGTGGAACAACTACCTTTTGTAGAGCCTCTTGGAGAATTTTGTGGTATGTAGGCAATGTTTGTATTAAATCCCATAGAGAGATCTTATCTAGAGTAGCACAGAGTTGCTCGACAAGATTGTATTCTCTATCCACATGTTGAGGAAGATGAGGAGGAGGGGCAATAAAAGGTTGAGAAGGTGGAAGAGAAGTGGGCATACTTAGTGCTTCTTTACTTTGTTTTCTATTGCAGGTGTTGTATGTGTGATAAATTGCATGAGGTTGTTGCAACACATTTTGAACACCTTGATTCCTTTGAGTAATTTTCTTTGCAAAATTGAAGATGTAACCAGGAGGTTGAGATGGTTTTGGAACACCTCAAACCATAATCACAGGTTTAGAGAAAGGAGGCAGATTAGGTACCTCATGTACCATGATTTTAGGAATATTCTTAACATTAATTCATGTATTCACTATCCCTTTAGTGGGTAGAATAAGTCTATTAATGATGATGGATTTGACATTGATATCTTTTTGAGAAATAGAAGATTTAGGATGATGAGATGAATGCCCAGTATCCACCCATGGGGGATCCACTATGATAGAAGGCTCTTCATCCACTAATGCTTTATATTTTGAAGGGAGAGCATTGGAATGAAGAGAGGGTAGAGTGATGTTAAGAAATGTATCAATGATTTCATCCTCTTGTGCCAAAATATCCTCATGAGTGGGAGAACCATTTTGGGAAAGGGATCTGAAACATAGGGTGATGTAGGAAAAGCGATGTCACCATCATATGTATTAGAGAGGAGATCAATGGAAATAAACATGGAATTATCATGGCTTGTAGTATGTAGTATAAGTAGAAGAACTATCATCATTATCTTTCTCATGACAATTTATGGAGATGAATTTAGTAATGTCTTCTAATATGGAAGGATATACACCCATGAGAGTCATGAAGCTAGAAAAATTAGATATATAACAAAGGATAACATATATGGAACATATAGCAATATCAATATTATAGATGGATGCTATGTGATCTAAAACATATCGATACATATTAATAAATTTAGAAAAAAATTCAAAATCTATGATATATGCATGCAAAGATTGCAAAGAGGAAGAGCAAGAAGAGTCCATAATGAAATGTCTTGTATACTATATGTAAATATTATATGGAACAAAAATTCACAATTCATTAATCAAGTACAACCAATATCAAAGTAAGATTACAATCCAAGACCTGCAAGTGCAAGAGAAGCTGGGTTTTTCAAAAATGTGATATTCAAGTGGTAACCACAACAAATAAGTCTTACAAATGTAAGATGTGTAGTATGTGCAAAAGGAGTGTCTAAATGAGTTATCCACTTAAATGCAATTCTTTGATGAATATGCACAAGTGCCTAATGAGGTATGCAACTAGAGGATTTTGTTTATGTTTTTTTTTTGCTTTCACTATTTTGAAGAGAAAATAGATGCATGAGGTTTCGTGATTTCTAAATTAAATAATTATAACAAGTATGATGAGTTATAGGAACTTAAAATCATATTTAAAAATCCTTCATCATGACAAAGATCTGAAAATAAGATTTCAAATACAACCTTTAAATGCAAGATAGCTAGGGTTTTACCATCAAACCGTACAGCATAAACCAAAATTCTTTGATACAATAATTCTTTTTCTTTCATAACTTGAACACAAATGATGTTTTTGAAATTCTATAATAATGGAAAAATCATATTTGAACACTAATTATCATTAGTAAAATTTGAAATAAGATTGTACTCAACAAACCCTAGGTGCACGACTAGCTAGGTTTTCCAAAAAAGTAAATTTTTTGAAAACCCTAATAATGAATAAGTAAAAATGCCAAATATACCATGATGAAATGATTAAATGATGTATTAGAGTAAATTAAAATCAGATTTTAAATGCAAATATCATCAGAAAAATCTGAAACAAGATATCAAATTACAAACCCTAGGTTTCAAAATTAACTAGGTTTTGCAACAACTTTTGAAAAACCCTAACAATGAAGAGGTTCAAATGCAAGATATAGCACTATTAAATGATTAATTTCTCCAATACCAATCAGATCTAATGTAAAAATGAGAAATTTAAATCTTTCTACGATGATCTAAATATTATGCAATGAAAATAGTGCAATAATTATGTTTTTTTTTCTAAACCTACATCAAATGCTTGATTTTCTAATTTCAAATGCAAAGATGCAAGAATGTTCTAAACACAAGGAAATATAAGGTACAGAAAATGAAATCAATTTAATCCACTAAATGATATCACCTATATCTAAAACAACTCACTAATATACAAACCCTAGGTTCAAGACTAGCTAGATTTTCAAAGAATTCAAGGTTTTTGTAAACCCTAACAATAAAATAATGTAAAATTACACTCTAAACATATGAAAAATGATGAATGAATGTAATTTAATCAGATATAGGGTAGAGAATAACACATATATGAAGCAATAAGGATGCCAAAGTGTAAGAAATGATAGATTCACCAAAATGTTAGATAGAAAAGAGAGACTAGCCCAAGAGATTAAACTAGGTCAAACCCTCTTCCATCCAACATTAGAACACAATATGAGCTTGGATTCTACCCTTGAAGGAAAGAAAAATTACAGGAGCTTTATCCCTTTATTGTATAGAGGAGAATCAAACAAATCCAACCAATCAAACTAGGGCAAAACATGAAACCCTAATTGAACAAGATCAGAGCATAACAAACTATCAGAATTAGATATAACAAATTTGAAAGCATAGTGGAGACCATTGAGAAGAGAAGAACCTGGATCTAAGTTCAGGGGCTAGAAAGACTAGGGCACTGGGTGCCCTAGACCCAATTTAGGGTTTTAAAAAAACTTAGAGCTTCGCCACACCTGTACCTACAAAACCTTCCTTCTTCTCAAATCTTGCCTCTTGAAACCTATTAATTCAACCTACACGCACAAAAGAAGGAAAGAGTGTTGGTGCTATTTAGGAGCTTGCCTAAGTCAATCTCTATGAATGGTGTTTCCACCTCCACAATAGCAATGATGAAAGATAAAGAGAGTGTGTTGTAGGAGGGTAGAGACAAATCTGAACTAGAATGGAATGCTATCACAAAGCATAAAGGAAAGGAGTCACCATGAGCATGGAAACCATAGCTTGATTGATACAATGTCACAAATTGACTTAAGAAGTTGGTGTAGCCCAAAGAAGTAGAGATATCTTCACAAGACCTACAAGAAATTAGTGCAACAATAATAATTTACCATAGATAGCTTTAGAGAAGAATAGAGAGCATGAGAAAGAAGAAGAGAGAGTGGAAGAGTGCCTAGATTTCTTAGAGAACTTAGAGATGTTCAAATGAATAAACTAACTTGCTTATATGTGCATTCCCACTCACCAACAATGAATAAAACCAAATGGGGCTGACATGTATAAGTCAAGAATGTTTTCTAACCCAACACCACAAAATAGGGCCAAGGCTAACATCTAGGATCAAGGTGCTAGGTACCCTAGGTCTTTAGACCCACAAACACTGAGAAGTGTCCATTTAAGTGGGCTTAGACATGTCCTATCTTTATTTTATCAAGTTTATTCATCAAGATTGAGATTTATTTTGGAATACTTCATACCACTGAGAGGGGAGGTGAATCAGTGGTCAACAAAACAACTTTTCAAATAAGTTTTTCTCATAATAGTATCAAAAACAATACAACATGTTATAATTCATCATGAAACATATATCAAATGCATCAGGACATAAAACAATGACAAAGCACAAGAGACTAATAGGATCAACACATAACACGTGATTGAATGGAAAACCCCAAAAGGGTAAAAACCACAATGAACTTTAATCTCCATTAAGCCTCACTAGCAAACCTCACTGGTTACAGTCTGTACTTCACTAGTAAACCTCACTGGTTACAATGCCTCACTGGCAAATGATCTCACTGATCACAAATAGGCCTCACTGGACATAAACCTCACTAGTTACATTGCCTCACTGGCAAATGATCTAACTGATCACAAATCCTATGCCTCACTGGCAATAGGTGTACATACAACAATCTCATAAAAATAAAAAGAATATAGAGGATTACTCTATTTCACTACAAAGCTCAAATCAACATATCATTCCTTTTCCATCTTGTACACTTGCATGAAGATCTCCTTCACGCCTTGACTTGTCAAACATGAACAAGATTCAAAAAAATATGCATAAGGACAATCTGAAAACATGTTGACAGCAACCTCTAATACTTCTACAATTAAAACCCTTGAATCATACCTCTGTAGTTAGCAACATATATCTCTGCAATCAAGCCTAATAAACACCATAGTCTGTCACTGTCCTTATAATCTCTCAACATCATTCATCTAATGCATACTTTCCTCACATATCTTAGTATATTCTTAATTTGCATAAACCCCTCATACTCTGAATAATCAATTGTATAATGTCTTCAATATGTGCATAAATCACCTGCAATAAGAACTCGCATACTCCTCAATTCTCAAACTAGAAAATTCACTATCTCCATCACCTGATTCATCTTCATAATCTCCTACAAAAGCCCACACTTCATTCCCAATTCATAATTTTATGTCAAAGAATAAATTTTACTATATATATCAGTCCACTCCAAATTGCCATATCCTACATAAAGTCCCTTTTTCAAAAAGAAGAAACCATTACTCATAAAACCCACTCCAAATGTTTTATTTTCATAAATCCCTGTTCAAAAATAAATTCCTTTTGTACATTTCCATATAACACTGTCATGCAATTAGTCCATAAAATATTTCTCCAAAAAACACCTCCTACAATTAAATCTACACTCTACATGCACACAATTCTCTTCATAAAGACATTTCCTTTATTAGCTTCCACAAACATTTTTTATTGAAATCTTAAAATTTTTCCTTAACAAAATCCACTACACAGGGTTAAAAGCTCATCAATTATGCAAGGGAGTGGTCTGCAGGCTTTTTGCATGTCAAGGGAATAAAAAATAGACCTCCATATGCTATTTTAAGCCTCCAAAAAACTCTCTTTTGTTGTCAAAAGCAGAATGATGGCCCATGGTACATCAAAGTCAAAACACATGATAAGGGACTCATAGTTTAAATGGTGACCATTGATCATAAAGTGCACACTCATTGAAACTTTAAATTAGAGCCTTCTATGTGCTTTTGTCTACCCACATGAAGGTTAAGAGACCGGTGGAGCCAGTGGCATTAGGTAGAGGGGGTTAGTCCCCCAATGATGTCGATACCCTCAAGATGTAACTTAAGTTACATGCAACCTTTGCTAGGGAGTCACCTTCAAATTAAAATATAAAGTGTTTTCTTTGAGTGATGGTTGGGTTTAGGTGATTAAAGCACATGAACTAGGGTTTAGACCATTAGGATATTTAGAGTTCAAAGATTGTAAATTAGATTTTTATAAGAGAAAGATAAGCCCTAATTTTCTTGATCAGGGTTCTGAATCAACAATGCATCACTATGCCTCTGATATAACTACAAAAAGACTTCTCAAGGTAAATTCACAATACCTTTGTAAAGACACCAACACTAATACCTTGTAATGACCATGTTTAAGAACATTATATGATGTTTGATGAATGTAACTTTGACTAAATATATCAGCACCAAACAGAAAGATGCCACTGTGAAAGATATCACCTTGTCTTGTTGGCATGAGCATGAACACCAAGACATTAATCAAGAAATCACTATTGCACCATTATTTCATTGTGAAAATGCATGAGCATCAATGTGGATCATCACTACATATCATGTGTACAATGATAACAATCCCAAACTGCAACTTGACAACACATCTCTTGACATGTATCTTGGGCATCAACAATCTTGAAACACATATGACATGAATGAACTCCTTTGATCAACACACAAACTCCTTATCATGAAGACATCTTGATATCATGAAGGTATCCATATGAACTCCTTAAGCAAGATCAAGACATGAACATCATGAAACATAACCTTTTAACATCAATGACAAACCTCAATCCAACAAACTGCCCCTTTGTCATTGATGGCAAAATCTTCAGCATTCTCTTCTTTCTCCCCCTTTGACATCTAATGACAAATTGCAGCAAATAAGTTGCCCCTGCAAATGACTTTTAAGCTTCATAAAGTGTAACAATAGTCATATCTTCTACATACAAGAAAAAACATATCATGACTATCATAAAATCTTATTTAAAGAAATGCATATGCTGTCATAAAATATGATTTAATGAAATACATATGCTATCATATATCAGTCCTCTATTCTGCAAAGAATGAAGTAAAAATGATTGTTATACTACAAAGAATGTGTTGTCTCTATCCTCTTGTTGTCTTCCAAAGAATTAAAGGTATTCCAAAATAGTCAACCATATCTACAAGATATGACTAACATAGTGCTGTTCCATCAGACCAAATACTTAGGACCTCTTTCAAATTATCATCAAACCTCTTTCATTGACTATCATGGACTATTCTACAATGATAAGAAGGAATCAAGGACTGATCTATATTGACTGTCATGACACAGTCCTATCATAGTGACTATCATGAATAGTCCTTGCACATTCTTCAAAGAAATACCCAACAACAACACAAAGACATACCCAATAGCAACATCATAAAGAGATCATCAAGGCTCCCCCTGAGACACTCGTGAAGTCACAACATAATCATTTTGATAAAGCACTAAAATCATGCAAAGAATAATTCCTCATGATAGTTATCTATTCCTTCTTCTATGACTATCCTCCAATCTGATACCACTGTCAAACTAATACAATTTGCTCATGAGATACTTGCTCCCCCTGCAAATAAGCTAGTCACTATCAAGCCTAGTTAAGCATTGTCCTTGTCAAGCATAGTCACTATCTTGCTATCTCTGTTAGATGCCTGCTCATATTTTCATATACTCCTAGTACTGGACAAACTCCATAAACATATATACAAACACATGACAATGCCAATTCCCAAGAAAGATCACTACTAGGAAATGACTATGAAAATATTATATGACTAAGATCACTACACAAATGCTTGTCTATTCTTTTTCATTTTGTATACATGTCTACTAGGGCATTTAAAGTTAGAACATTTGACAACCTAAATCACTTGAAATGCTGTGACTTTGACTGTCAGCAAATGTAGTCATCAACAAACCTCCTAAAACTCTTTGGGGGTAAGAGATAAGACATTGAACAACTCCCACTAATCTCATGCCACATCTCATGTAACAGATGATGTGTCTTGTGCATTATGCACAAGTTTAGGATCTTCCATGTTTTGCTCAAGTTTTCTTCTCCATACTTTCATAGGTTCTCTCTTTTGTTCAGGTTTCTTTCTCCAAACTTTCTTAGTCTCTTTTCCTTTCCATCCTTTCAAACCAGGTGATCCTTTTTTGCAACTATTTGCTTTGTGTCCAAGAGAGTTGCACTTATAACATACTATATTGTAATCTAGATCAAATGAATGATAGTTCCCTTTTGACAACCAATGAGCACTTCTGTTGTGATTCCATGCATGATCATACCTTCCATGCATTCTATAGTTTCTTTTTATGTGACCAACATTGTTGCAATTGTAACACACTAGATCAACATTCCTTATTGAAGCAGATTGACTCCTTCTAAAATCAATTAGTTTGTGTCCAAAATGATTATAGGTATAACAATAACCAAAAAATGAGTAATTGTATGTATACATATATGCTTGCCTTGCTAGAGTGGTTCTTTTGAGATTTCTCCTTTGGTTATGCATTTTGACAAACTCATCTTTGATTTTCATCTCAGCTTCAGTCTTCACAACTTGCTTGAGTTTTTCTTTTGAATATTTACCATTCATCTTTGATGTTCCAACAAAGAATTCAATCTTCTTTTTGCCTTCAGGAGTAGCAACATGATGACTTAGATCAATTTTCTTTCTAGGAGCCTCTCTAACTTTAGAATTATGCCCTTCTTCATATCCTAGGCTAGTAGTGTCATTGTAAAGTTTTTTTTTTCCCAACATCTCATACAACTTGCTAGTGCTCTCTTCAAACTCTTGATTTCTCTTTGACTAACTCTTGAGATTTTCAATATCATTTCTCAAGGTGACCATTTTTGCATATAGTTTCAGACATTTAATTGTTTTGACTTCACATTCAGACTTAGTAACATCTGTTATCCTCTTGACCTCTCCAATCTCTATTTTTAGACTGATAATCAATTTATTTGATTCTTCAACTTGAACCCTTAAATCTACAATTAGATTACTTACCTCTTCAAGATCTAAAAATGCTCTTTCAAGGTCTGAAAGAACTTTGTCTTTAGAGTCCTTTTCTTGTTGAAGCTGCAATTCTAATCTTTGGTTCTCCTTTTTGAATTTCTTGATCTCACCTAGGGCACACATGAGTTCTTCTTCAATATTCACATTCATCTTCATCATCACTCACAATGCAGTCTCCTTCTTTGTCATCAATCTCAACAAAAAAATCATCTTCTCTTCTAGATATATCATATTTTGTTAGACTCCTGCGAGGAACCTACAACATTGATACCAATTGGTTGAATACTTTAGACCACTAAGAGGGGGTGAATCAGTGGTCAACAAAACAACTCTTCAAACAAGTTTTCTCATAATAGTATAAAAAATAATACAACATATTATAATTCATCATGAAACATATATCAAATGCATCAGGACATAAAACAATGACAAAGCACAAGAGACTGATAGGATCAACACATAACATAGGTGATTGAGTGGAAAATCCCAAAAGGGTAAAAACCACTATGAACTTTAATCTCCATTAAGCCTCACTGGTAAACCTCACTGGTTACAATGCCTCACTAGCCATAAACCTCACTAGTTACAATGCCTCACTGATAAATGATCTCACTGATCACAAACATGTCTCACTGGCCATAAACCTCACTAGTTACAATGCCTCACTGGAAAATGATCTCACTGATCAAAAATCCTATGCCTCACTGGCAATAGGTGTACATACAACAATCTTAGAAAAATAGAAAGAATATAGAGCATTACTTTGTTTCACTACAAAGCTCAAATCAACATATCATTATTTTTCCATCTTGTACACTTGCATGAAGATCTCCTTCACACCTTGACTTGTCAAACATGAACAAGATTCAAACAAATATGCATAAGGATAATCTAAAAACATGTTGACAGCAACCTCTGATACTTCTGCAATCAAAACCCTTGAATCATACTTCTATAGTTAGCAACATATATCTTTGTAATCAAGCATGATAAACACCATACTCTATCACTATCCTTATAATCTCTCAACATCATTCATCTAATGCATACTTTCCTCACATATCGTAGTATATTATGCATTTGCATAAACCTCTCATACTCTGAATAATTAGCTGCATAATGTCTTTATTTTGTGCATAAATCACCTGCAATAAGAACTCACATACTCCTCAATTCTTAGACTAGAAAATTCACTATATCCATCACTTTATTCACCTTCATAATCTCCTACAAAATCCAACACTTCATTCCTAATTCATAATTTTATGTCAAAGAATAAATTCTGCTATATATATTAGTCCACTCCAAATTACCATATCCTACATAAAGTCCCTTTTTCAAGAAGAAGAAACCATTACTCATAAAACTGACTCCCATTTATTTATTTTCAGAAATCCCTGTTCAAAAATAAATTCCTTCTACACGTTTCCTTATAACACTATCATGCAATCAGTCCATAAAATATTTCTCCAAAAAGCACCTCCTACAATTAAGTCCACACTCTACATTCACACAATTCTCTTCATAAAAAAATTTCCTTTATTAGCTCCCACAAACATTTTTTATTGAAATCTTAAAATTTCCTTAACAAAATCCACTACATGGGGTTACAAACTCATCAAATATGCAAGGGAGTGGTCTGCAGGCTTTTTGCATGTCAAGGGAATAAAAAAATAGACCCCTATATGATATTTTAAGCCTCCAAAAAGCTCTCTTTTGTTGTCAAAAGTAGAATGATGGCCCATGTCACGTCAAAGTCAAAACACATGATAAGGGACTCATAGTTTAAATGGTGACCATCGATCATAAATTGGACACCCATTGAAACTTTAAATTAGAGCCTTCGATGTGCTTTTTTCTGCCCACACAAAGGTTAAGAGACTACTGGAGCCGATGGCATTAGGTAGAGGGGGTTGGTCCCCCAATGATGTCAATACCCTCAAGATGTAACTTAAGTTACATGCAACCTTCGATAGGTAGTCACCTTCAAATTAAAACATAAAGTGCTTTCTTTGAGTGATGGTTAGGTTTAGGTGATTAAAGCACATGAACTAGGGTTTAGACCATTAGGATATTTAGAGTTCAAAGCTTGTAAATTAGATTTTTATAAGAGAAAGATAAACCCTAATTTTCTTGATCAAGGTCCTGAATCAACAGTGCATCACTATGCCTCTGATAGAATTGGAAAAAGACTTCTCAAGGTAAATTCACAATACCTTTGCAAAGACACCAACACCAATACCTTGTAATGACCCTGATTAAGGACACTGTATGATGTTTGATGATTGTGACTTTGACTGAATACATCAACACCAAATAGAAAGTTGCCATTGTGAAATATATCACCTTGTCATGTTGACATAAGCATGAACACTGAGACATTAATCAAGAAATCACTATTGCACCATTAATTCACTGTGAAAATGCATAAGCATCAATGTGGATAATCACTGCATATCATGTGTACAATAATAACAATACCAAATTGCAACTTGACAACACATCTCCTGACATCACATCTCCTGACATGTATCTTGGGCATCAAAAATCTTGAAACACATAGGACATGAATGAACTCCTTTGATCAACACACAAACTCCTTATCATGAAGACATGTTGATATCATGAAGGTATCCATATGAACTCCTTAAGCAGGATCAAGACATGAACATCATGAAACATAACCTTTTGACATCAATGACAAACCTCAATCCAACAATTTCATTTAATATTCAAAAAGGTGTTAAAATAGGTCCTAATTAACAAGGGTAAACATTTTACTCCATAACATCAACCACACTATAAATTTGTAAGGGTGGAACTGATGAAACTTAGGAGCAATAATCAAATACCCTTGTGCACTTAATTACTTGTTATTACAAAATATGCCAAAGGTAGTTGTTGGATCACTTGTAAATTCTATTATAGAATTGCTTATATTGAAATCTCATGAGCAAGCCTATCGTCTTCTCCACTTTAAGGAAGATTTACAATAGTTTAAGAAAAAGATCATATAAATCAAGGGCTATTTGAAAGATGCAGAGCTTAAGAGAATGAATGACCACTCAATACAAATGTTGTTACAAGATTTTCAAGCTATTCATGGGATGCTGAAGATATTTTAGAAGAATGTGTTATGCAAACTACACCTACCATTTGATGTGCTTGAAATGTAAGCGAGATGAGATATCACTACAAAATGGGGAAAAGGATTGAAGGTGTTGAAGATAGAGTGAAATCCATTTGTGATGACTTCAATCAGTAGAACATCATCTCCCAAATCATTCCATATACCTATGTCTAGAAAAACAAAGGCAAGTTGTTGAAGGGTTCTAGCATTCTTCTTGACCATGAGCCATTAGGAATGAGAGACAAGATAGATATGATGGAAAGGTGGTTGGAAGAGCCTACAAATAAGGTCCTACCACTTGTAGGCATGGACAAACTAGGGAAAACCTAGCTTCTCCAACATGTATTCAAAGAAACTAAGGGAAGGTATGAAACTTCCTTTTGGCTCTCTCTATCACAAAATTATTCCATTCATGACTTACAATTTGATGTAGGTTCAAGTATAGGGTTAGAAAATCATTGCACCATTTCCTCTTAGTTGGCTGCCTAGAGGATTCATGAATGTTTGCATTGAATGTGGTGTCTCATAATTTTGGATGATATGTGGAGAAGACATGAGAGGAATGTTTATTCATAATATTCTTTGATGTTGTGGATTAGTTTACCACATGGTGAGTACAACCAGTATCATATTATTAACAACACTAGGAGTAGAGAAATTTGCATAAAGATGAGGGTGTACCCATTGTACACAAATCTGTTCAGTAGATCCAACGGTCTCTAGGATTCCTATCATCTTGCATCCTTATAACACATTTTTCACTATTAGATGGGACAGTTATCTTATCCATTTCAGTGAAGGGAACACCTTCAGTATAATTAATTAAATAAATAAAATTTATTTAATTAAATCTATGATGAGGGGAAATGGAATTAAATAAATAAATAAATTAAATATAATTTATTTAATTAATTTAAATGATGGGATAAGGACATGGTAAAGGGGATATGTTAAGATGAAAATGATGTTAGGATAATGTTAGGACAATGTAAAAAATGATGGTGAAGGAATGGTCATTTTAAGGTGTCTAAACATTCATAATTATACGATCCAATTAAGGATTGTCGAACTATGCATCCAAACAAGAAAAACAACATAAACCATAGAACTTCATAGAAATAGCTGTTGGAATTGTTTGCCGTTGTGCCAAAAGCTCAAGCTATCAATGCTCGCTACAAATGCCAGACTTAACCCAAATCCATGGGAGGCTCACTACCATGTCATGAATCCTGAGGTTAGCGTTGAATGCCTCACTGACAAGGGGGCAACTCACTGCCAACAATCCCCCCCTCAACGCAACCCGAGGGATTCAAACCCGTGACCCATGGCTTTGATACCAATTGTTGGAATCATTTGCCATTGCACCAAAAGCTCAAGCTATCAACGCTCGCTACAAATGCCAGACTTAACCCAAATCCATGGGAGGCTCACTGCCATGTCACGAATCCTGAGGTCAGCATTGAACACCTCACTGACAAGGGGGCAGCTCACTGCCAACAAAAGCAACACAAACTTTATTAATTTCACAACATTGGATGATTACAATTTTCTATAGTGGGCTCCTTACATGCTATGCCATAGCTATTTGATTACTAACTAAGATTCACAATTAGATAACTTGTCATTATGGGATTCCTAAATTCTAGGCCATATTTTTTGGATTGCTAACGATGAAATTACATTGATCAAGTTCATTACATTCCTACATGCCACTCTTTCAGATTCCTTAATACCAAACTCCATATTAGATCCTCATTAATCTACTTCAATACTCAACTTAGACCTCACTCCCTCTCTCCCTTCCTTTGTTTCTCTATCTCTCTTATTCTTCACTTTCTCTCAATCAATCCATAAACTATGTTTAAATAGAATTCCCAAACCTCTAAGATGATTCGTGTTGGCCACAAGGTGGTACAAAGTTTTATGCCACATGAACCATTTTGCATGCCACATGAAATGTGTTGCATGTCACATGAATTGTGTCATCAACCAGTGCTTAACAACTTCTAAATCTATATGGTGAAAAGTATGGAGAATATTTCTATAGTGCTCAACATACACCCTCAATGGTCCAATGAATCATCATAAATAGTTCCTTTGTTGGTGTAAATTCCACATAATTTAGTGCAAGTGGGAACTGTTACAACTAAACAAAATAGTTAGCCTGGTAGATGGTCATTAATCAAATAACATTGTTTTGTCAATCCAATTCTCCTTAAATATGGACACAACATCCATTGTTCACAATACAACATATTTCAAAACCTACAAGACAAGAATTAAAACTACAATAAAATTTAGTGGCTTTTTCTGCAACTAACTAACAATTAAAAACCAACAAACAGAGTAATGGACATAAATAAACTAAAAGTAATTATTTATTAGGTGTTTCAAGATTTCCTTGACACTTAGGAGTGCCCCTACATTAGACACCTAGGGTTAATAAAAAATAAGTCCCTCATTTTCTAGGACAACCTACCCCTACCTAGAAATTCCAACCCATAACTTCCTTAACTTGTTCTTTTCAGCTCTTCATGTATTCCTCAAATGATTCATCCTATGTACTCCCTTCCCCTACATTATTTTTTGTCTCATTCAACTTCCTCTTTTGTGGCTATGGTGCTTTGTCCAACCAGCCATTTCTTGCACTACTTTCTCTTGGTCTATGTTCATTCATAATCCTCTTGCCATTTCTATCTTCATCAACCAGTCCCTTACATCTGGCATCCACCTTCTTGCCTATTTCATACCATTCTATTATGTCCTTCACTACTACATGCTCCTTGTTATATCTCCTCATCCCATCCCACATCTATCTTTTACTCTAGATGATTTCCCTTTGGTAACCTTTGTTTCCACATTCCTTCCTTTGTGGTATCTCTTCTACAGTTGTGGTACTGCTTGATAGGCTTGTGGTAATTTACATTCTTGAAATTAATGCATATTGTTCCTCCCCAATAAAAACTTGAACACTATTGTAGAACTACTCCTTGGTCTCTATCAATGAAATGAACTTATGCCTCTTTCCATCCTTCCATATCACATATGTGTTAACTCTCCATTCATATATAATACTAATATCAATTTGCCAAGGTACTCTCAACAAAAAATGGCACACATCCATTGATGTAATGTCACACATCACCTAATCATAATATGCTCCTTTCTTGAATCTCACTATACATTGTTGTTCCACAACTATCATGTCTCCCTATTATAACTATCCAATCTTGTACAAGCACAAACACTTCAATCTCCTCAGTCAAACTTGTCAACCATATAAGCCTACCTTTTAGTAGGCCTACCTTTATATTTCATCACCAAGGGTGATGAGTTGAACCATATGTTCCACTGAAGCATATAAAGGTGGTGAGAATTGAAAGACTCACTTCAAAGGAGGGCTACTATGTCTAGCACAACCTTGTTATCCACTTGAGAGGACAAGGTGAAATGGGAATGGATTTGACCCCATCCAAATTCCTGTAGATAGTACTCATGTTCATGGACTTTGGCCTCTCATACTGCAAGGTATAATGAGGAAAACTCCTAGTACACCTTTTTAAGCCTAGATAAGACCTTTCAATTGTATGTACTTGTGATGCACTATTGAGTGATTAGTGCCAGGAAGTTACTCACTATGTGCCTTTAGAAATAATATTGTAGGCCATGTATGATGATCTCCTCTTAGATCATTGTGTGATCTTGATGAACAAAATTAGTAACTACTTCCTCATGGGCCCTACTTTCTATGCATATACAAGGAATTAATCATGGGATTACAAGTGCATACATACCCACTTGAATAAATTAGGCTTGTTCCTATGTTTGGCACATCTTCTACTTGTTTGAAACCCATGAAATCTCATAAAAATAAAAATAAACATTTGTAAAAACTTCAAAATACAAAAAAATCCTCTCAAAGCCAAATGTTGAAAGTTATTACCATCAAAACCATAAAGAAAAATCCCACATTTCCACCTTCTGTGAAATCCACTCACCCAAAAATTAAATCTTCCACAAATCCTAGAAGTCTAAAAATAAAAATTAGGACACCTCTTAGAACCAATCCCCATTCATAAACCATAAACCCTAAACCCAAGTTTAATTCCCAAAATCAAACTATTATCCTAAAGTCAATCCATCAAATTGTTGGAAAGAGACACTTCTAGGCATGATAAGTGTTGTCATTGATGGCAACTAAGTCTCTACTACACATACGCATTGCATAATTTGCCCATACCAAAAATCAGATTGAAGATTTGTCTAAGTCCAGGAAGTCAAGAATAGAGTATGTTATAGGGTATGGTATCTTGGTTTGGATCTCTCTGATGGTAGATCATAGTTTGCTGCAGATCTGAGGGAGTCATAAGCATTGTTAGGATAATCTAAATCTAGAGTTTTGGCCTCTAGTGATAAAGGATTCAAAAGTTATTATCTTTTGAATATCAGGTTAATAGTTTGACAGAGCAGACAGAAGAAGAATAGGCCAACCTTGTAAATGATCTTGGTTTCGGATATATGGAAGTTGTTGATTGGGCAATTAGTGATGACCACTGATAGTGGCTGACCTAATTGATGATTTGTGAGTGCAAGTTTTGGTCTGTGTCTCAAGTTATACATAGATCTAGTTGATAGAGCAGAGTATTCAATAAAGTTCTAAGTGTTCTTGAAGCCAACTAGAAAGTGATTGAACATCAAGATGTGGATATATATAGTCGATGGATTTGGATGATTGTGGGTGTTGCGAATATGGAGTAAATACGAAAGGAGCAGAGATCTAAGATTCGAATGAAGGCAAAGTAGTAAATAGGGTAGAGTGAAGATGAAATGTGTAAGATCAATGTTTTGTGCTTAACCAGAACTAAATTCATGCATTAGTAGATGCTTCTCATCAGTTCAAAATCTATGTTATTCTCTTGTAATCATTTGTAGGAAGTGAGCCTCTATTTGAGTAGTGAGCTCTGGGTAGTGAGCCCAAATGCATGTGCATTCTCATTTGTAAAAAAACTTTTGATAGGGTATTAACTTTTGTGGGTTAACCCCCACCGTGGTTTTTCCCTTAATCGGGTTTCCACGTTAAAAAACTTGGTGTCAAGTATGTTATCGTGTTGCTACTCTTACATTTATGATTATTGTTGAATGGTAAAAGAAAGAATCAACTGCAGAAAGTATTAAAGTTTTGAGACAACTGATTCACCCCCCCTCTCAGTTGTCTGTCCTATTTCCAACAATTGGTATAGAGAAAGGTTCCTTTGAGAAGCCTAATAGCTTAAGGAAAGATCTTGGAAGGAGTTTTAATGGGTTCACTCAAAGATCAACTTCAGTTGGCCCTAGAAGATCTTGTTCAGTCTAAAGCAAAAATTAGTAATCTGAGAGGTGAACTTAAAGATGTTGATGATACCATTGAAATGTTAAAAGATAAATTAAAGAAATCTATGGAAAGGAAAAAGGAGATACTTCTACAGTTATCCAATTTAACTGAAGAAAATGGCACGAATGAAGATTTGGAAGAAAAGATAAAGGAATGTGAGAAACTATCAAAAGAAGTTGCTATTTTGAAAAATTGAGATAGAATCTGGGGCAATGAGGCTAACCAAAGAAATTGAGCAAAGGAAGAAGACTGAAGAAGACTTGAATCAAATTCTAAAAGAAAGAACTGATGAATACTACAGATTAGACAGTATAGCTATCCATCTAAAGTCTAATCTACAAGAAAGTAGAGACAATGAAAGAGATCTTGAAAGATAAATTGTCATTCTCAGACATGACCTAGAAGTTGCAAGTGAATAAAAGGAGAAGTTCAAGATAAGTTCAGCTAAACTTGAAGCAATACTTGAGGGTTAGAAAAAGGTTGATGACAAGCATGGTCTTGGATATGAGAAAGGTGAAAGCTCTAGATCTAGATAAAGAAACTCTCAACCAAGGAATGAGAGAAACAAACCTAGAAGACCTCTGGTAAGACAACCTAATGCTTGAAGGTATCCATCTTTCAATGGAAATTGTTTCAAGTGTAATAAATTTGGTCATAGAGCCACTCAATGAAGAAGTAGAGTAAATCAAAATAATCCATCCTTCCCCGGACAATGCTTCAATTGCAAGAGGTATGGTCATAAATCCAATGAATGCAGAAGTATGATAATGGATAACTCATCAAATAGAGGAAATGGGAATTCTTTCAATGGAAAATACTTTGCATGCAATAGATTTGGATATATGGCCATTCAATTTAGATCAAGAGGAAATCAATCAAATGGGAAAAGAAATGTTGTGTGCTTCAATTGTAACCGAACTAGTCATTTTGTAAGATTCTACAGAAGCAGGATTAATGAAAGAAGTGGTTTGGTAAACAAAAAATTGATGACCAGAAACAAGACAAAGGTAAAAGGAAAATTGATGAGAATGAGATCCAGAATGAAATGAGCAAGACATGGGTCAAGAAAACAATTGTGAACCATAGTAATGGGTCTGCACCAGAATTTGGTGCTAATGATTCCCCCAGGAATTGAATTAGGACCTCTAGCTCAGGGGAAGCTGCATTGAAAATCAAATTTCCCCAACTAGTAAGTGGGTGCCTGGATATGGCACAATGAGAGAAGATATCTTGAATTGTTTCAAAAACTTTGGAAGAATTTCTGGAAGAGAAGTTGTTGACATGGAAATTTTGGGAGTGATTCTTGAAGAACTGTTCAAAAATAGAGTGACCGGATGGAGTTAAGGTAGTGCATTTATTACATTGAAAAATTAGGTTTTGCGGAGGATAAAAGGTCACTTGATATGCATTTGAATCACTTTTCATTTGAAGGAAACAAGAAGAAGTGCATCTGAGCTGCAAATCCAGAAACTAAAGCACGAAGAGCGAATTCAACTAGTAATTGATCAACGAACCCTCAAGGAGCAAAAAGGAAAGTAAAAGGCAAGAGACTAGTAAGGTTGCTATGACTGTTGACCAAATTGTAAAATCAATTACTATTCATGGGAATCCAAAGCCTATCAGAATATATTATGATAGTTTTGATAAGGCATATAAGAAAATCTTTGAGGATGCCACCATCCTGTACTCGAATAAATTCAATAGAGCTCTACTAGAAATTCTGTAAGAAATTCCTAAAAGTTTAAGGAAAATACTAGAAATGAGGAAGGAAGCCACCAAGGACAAAGACATAGAACTCAGAGAATATGTTCTCTCCACCCTGTGTCCAGTAATGACTAGAAGAGAAGCTGATAAAATCCTCAAGGAAGTTAAGGAGAAATTTAGAAGCAAGATCTGGATGAACAAGTTAATGCTTGGTGAACCTAAGGAAGTTGTAAAGGAAACAAAAGAAATATTGAGAAAAGCCCTTGACAAAGATAAATACTATATTGTTTTAGAGGAACAAGTTGAGGAAGTCAATCCTTCAGTTCCAGAACAAGAAGCTCCAGAAGAAGAGATTAAAAAAGGAAATGATGACCAAGGTAATACTCTAGATCCTCTGGTGAAAACCTATGAGGAGATAGATGATGGAATGGATTCTAAAAAAGTAAACATTAGTGAGCAACAAACCAAAGTTGATGACCCCTCTATTCGAAAAGAGGAATAAATAAATCAGAAAGACACATAGATGATAGATAAAGTAGATGACACAAGAGATATTCCTACTCCACTTGATCAATCCAAAAAAGAAGATGATGTTGCTACTACATAAAGCCCTCCTGATCAAACTGCAAGTGGTGAAGACAAGGAGAAGATTCCTCCTACAGATAATACAGAAAAAGGTAAAGAAGAAAAGGAGAAAGAAAAGGGTAATGAAAACAAAGCAGAAGAAGATGGTGCAAATGTTGATGTGTCTACAAATGCTGAGAAATCTTAGGAACAAAAGGGTGATCCAAAAATTGTTACAAGAGACACTACAGATGCAGTGATAAATCTCCTAGATAAAGAGATGCTTGAGTTTGATGAACCTAAATTACTCCAAGGACCAATTAATCTACATGCTCTCTCTCCAGTACAAGTGATGAAGATTGCATCCTTCACTCAAGCCAATGCCAAAGAGAAGATGTTAAAATCTCACATGGAGGACAGTGAACTATTAGGGATTTCAACCAGAGTCTTGGAGAAGTTATTGCCAACCTACCAAAAGAGTCCATTAGATTCTCCCTCTAATCACCTAAAAAATCTTGTAAATGTTGTAAGTACACATTTTGAGTCTTTTGAAGAATTTGTGGAGGTGAGTTCAAAAGGGATTTTTGGATAAGAAATTTAGTGAAGTAAAGAATCTAATAGGAAATGATAGGATGAAACTTGACATTAGCATAAGGAGTATTCATAATGCTCTAAATGATGGAAGTGATATGTACAAATTATGTCTATCATGGCCCAAAGTTAGTGAGGATATTGAGAAGAAGATAAATGAGCAAGAACATAAATTGTCAAATCTTTCTCAAAATTTTGATCCTCCAACAGTTTCACCTATAAGTCAAGAATGTCAAGTAATCAGCTTGACCGATGAGATAAAGAGGCTTGTTAAATAAAAAGGTAACATTATGAAGAGAATGTGTGAGCTCTAGGAATTGATTTCCCCCAAGGTAGAAACCATGTTTAATGCCTTATCAGAAGCTCAGACTACACTTCCGACAAGTAATCCTCTAGATCTGACAAAGGTAGAAGCATATGCATTTTTTCTGAGTGGAAACATCTCAATTTTGGATGGAATGAAGGGAAATTGGGCCTCTGAACTTGTATAATTGAAAAATAGTTTTGCAGACATTCTCAAGTTCATGTGAATAGAACTTAATGATTAGTTGTACATATGTGGCACTATACACAAAATTTTTGAAGAATTTTGGCTTCTAAACCCCACCCTTTTCCATTGATGTCAAAGGGGGAGTGAAGCTCAGTAAAAAATGAGGAATCTAACAAAGGGGGAGCACCCAAAAGCAATGTGAACAATAGTATGGTGCACAAGCAAAGGGGGAATTATTCTGACACTTAGTCATTTTTCACTAAGTGTTGCCATCAATGCCGAAGGGGGAGATTGTTGGCAAGAGACACTACTAGGCATGATAAGTGTTGTCATTGATGGCAACTAAGTCTCTACTACACATCCACATTGCATAATTTTCCCATACCAGAAATTAGATTAAAGATTTGTCTAAGTCCGGGAAGTCAAGAACAGATTATGTTACAAGGTCTGGTATCTTCGTCAGGATCTCTCCGATGGTAGATCATAGTTTATTGTGGATCTAAGAGAGTCATAAGTACTGTCAAGATAATCTAAATACAGAGTTTTGGCCTCTGGTGATAAAGGATTCAAAAGTTATTAGCTTCTGAGTATCAGGTTAACAGTTTGATAGAGTAGACAGAAGAAGAACAGGCTGACCTTGTAAATGACCTTGGTTTCATATGTATGGAAGTTGTTGATTGGGCAATTAGTGATGACTAGTGATAGAGGTTGACTTGATTGATGATTTTTAAGTGCAAGTTTTGGTCCACATCTCAAGTTATACACGGATCTAGTCGACAGAGCAGAATATTCAATAAAGTTCTAAGTGTTCTTGAAGCCAACTGGAAAGTGATTGAACATTAGGATGTGGATAAAAATAGTTGATGAATTCAGATGATTGTGGGTGTAGTGAATATGGAGTAAATATGAAAGGAGTAGAGATCTAAGATTTAGATGAAGGTAGAGTAGTAAACAGGGCAGAGTGAAGATGAAATGTGTAAGATCAGTGTTTTGTGCTTAACCGGAACTAAATTCATGCATTAGTAGATGCTTCTTCTCTTGTAATCATTTGTAGGTAGTGATCCTCTATTTGAGTAGTGAGCTTTGGATAGTGAGCCCGAATGCATGTGCATTCTCATTTGTAAAAATACTTCTAATAGGGTATTAATTTTTGTGTGTTAACCCGCACCGTGGTTTTTCCCTTAACCGGGTTTCCACATTAAAAATTTTGGTGTCAAATGTGTTAATGTGTTGTTGCTCTTACATTTATGATTGTTGTTTTCATGGTTAAGTTATTGATTTGTTGTTAAATGGTAAAAGAAAGAATCAACTGTAGAAAGTATTAAAGTTTTGAGACAACTGATTCACCCCCCCTCTCAGTTGTTTGTCCTATTTCCAACACAAACATTCCAAATCAAACATTACTGAAGGACCTAGCTTCCATAAGTATAGTCAATTGATGAAATTGATCCAAGGTCTTTTGTCTAATACAAATCCAACCAATCACCTATCAAGTTACCCAAATCAAATAAAAAAGGGTCACATGCCTAATCTAATTCCAAAATCTAAGATCCTACACCTTAATCCAATCAAAACAACAAATCAACAAAATCTAGATCAAACCATAATCAAACAATAAGATCCTTGATCTTAAATCCATTCACCATCAATTTATTAATATCCTAAATCTTCCATAATTCTCAAATCAAATCCAAATCATAATCATCAACCATCCCATTCTCAAAACATCAAACCAAATCAAACCATTCTTCATCCAAATTTTGAAACATCAAAATCTTAAAACTAGTCCATCTTTCATGTCCCCTATCACTAGATCCAAAGAAAAATTAAACATGGACTACAAAAACAAAAATCCTTTTGTATCTAGCTTTTGTCACAATTCTCAAGTAGGGGCAACCTCCCCTCATGGATTCCTTGACAATATGAGTGAACCTAGAAATCTTCACAATCAAAGTGTGTATTCATCTTCAATTTAGAGACTTCCTTAATGAAAAACAAAACCTTTCCCTAGTGGATCAATTTGTAGACAAACATAAAGATACCTTTCTTGAATGTCTCATTGAGGTAGGGCCCAAACTTCCTCCAAATTTTGACCTAGATAAACCCAATAACATCATTCACACCAAATCACCCCACAAGAATTTGACAATCCTTGGGGTCATCAACTCACCCAACCATCAAGAGATCTCACAAATTAACATATTGATCAAACTGAGGGGAATGGTATTCACCCACCCCTTATCACTCAAAATGTGGCCTCATCTTATCACCAACCACATGAACAAACATCACAACCCCTTAAATTCTTAACACATAGCTATCATTTTCAAAAAGAATGTCCACAATCATGATTTGATCCAAATTCCCCTATTTATGAAGTTAGCCATGCCATTCCTAAAGTAAATCCACAATCATCACAAAACATTCTCAATCTATAAAATATTAACATCTCTAACATGAACCCATCAAACTTCCATCCATCAAAATTACATGAGTAAACCCAATATCAATCCATCCCAACATATCAAACCACTTATAGCTAGCCCACAACATTTCCATTTGTCCCTAATCAACCCACATATCGACCAAGCTTGTTGTCATGTCAACCAAATCCCTTGAAATCATCTATAACCCTTCAACCCAATCTCAACCTAACTACATTCCATATCATGTTCCTCATTCACCTCTTGGTACTCCTTTGATCAACAGTGGAAAGAAATGAAAAATATTATCAAAGGATTACAAAGTGGAATGACTAATCAACAAAAAAATACAAATTCAAGGAAATTTCTCCCTACCCTTTTGATCAATCAATCACCATGATCCCATTTCCTCCTCATTTTGAGATACCTAAATTTGACAAATACAAAGGAAATGGTGACCCTTGCGATCATATCAAAGAGTTTTTTATGCTTTTCCATTCTATGAAAGGGTTACAAAATGGGATGTATAATAAAAAAATACAAATTCAAGGAAATTTGTCCCTACCCTTTTGATCGATCAATCATCATGATCCCATTTCCTCTTTATTTCAAGATACCTAAATTTGACAAACACAAAGGATAGGATGACCCCTGTGATCATATTAAAGCATTTTTCATTATTTTCCAAGAAGTCACTTATAGTGACATGTACTTGTTATGGCTCTTCCCTTGAAGTTTAGGAGGAAAAGTCTTGGAATGGTTTTTATACCTTCCCCTACGATTTGTTACTACTTTTACTAACCTAATGAAGATGTTCTTTACACATAATTTTTGTTATAACATCGAGCATGAGTTAACCATGCTTCACCTTTTTAATGCTAAGAAACATAATAGGGAGATTTTCACTTCCTTCCTACAATGTTGGAGGAGCCTCACAAGTCATTTACCTTAGCCAATTGATGAAAAACAACTTGTACATATTTTCATCATGAACCCTAATCAATGAATTGCCTTCCATTTATAGGTCTATTGCATCTCCATGTTTGATGAAATTATTGAAAGGGGTCCACATTTAAAAATCCCTAATTGCAAAAGGTTTGATTACAAGTTTCACCAAAGACAATAACCAAAGTAATGACAAACTAAAATTTTGGGCTAAAAATAAAAATGTAGTTAGTGATGGGGTCATTGACTCAAAACATGTGCAAACCACAACACCTTCACAAGAACCCAAACACATTCCAAACATACAAAAACTAAATACTATTTCAATTCCCTCAAGATAGTCTAAAAATGATAATCCAAAATGTATATACACCTCCTTGGGAGAACCATTGGAGCAAATTTATCAAAAATTGGTGCAAGCTAGCACGATCACATTTCCCCTCACAAAACCCTTTGATGACACCAAAATGATCCCACATGGTTTAAGGAAAAAATATTGTGATTACCATTTTATCAAAGGTCATACTATAAACAAGTGCATGAAGTTCATAAACCACACCCAAGACCTCATTGACTAAGTTGAAATTAAGATAGAAGACAATAGATCCTCTTTGTTGAATAAACAATTGGGGACCTTTCAAAACCCTTTTTCAAAGCATGACCAATCACAATCCTCAACACAAGTTCATAACCAAATAAACATACCAATGACATCTACTATAAAAGTCCTCATCTTCACATGATGCTATCATCAACCATATTGACCAATTCCACCTATGAGTAACTACTATTAAAGTCAAATCCTCCACCTATGTTGTCCTAATGACGCATGGTTGGGTCATTATTCAGGGGGCCTCCTTGTCCACTCCAACAACCTGATACAATCTCCTCAAACATCTTGAGAAGAATCTAGCATATATATCCATCATATAGCTCCTCAAAACAACTAATGTTTACTAAGAGATATTGGAACATGCCTTAAAAGAGTTGAGGGTTCTCGACAATATAAACCCTAATCAATTGCAAGCCTTTTTCAAATAGCTATCCTCCTTATATCAACTCACCATTATCCAAAATAATATCCCATGATTTGGCCCATATCATAATCATCCACTCCATATAAAAGTCTTCATCTTAAATGGATGGTCAAAAGAGCCCTTTTTTATAATCAAATTTGGCTCAAATCTAGGCACTCTAAGATATGTAAAATAATTGGGATACCCTACAAAAGACCTAGAACCTCATGAAATCACAATAAAAGTATATGAAAATTCATAAAGAGATTCTAAAGGTACCATATGCCTACCCATTTAGGTGGGACCCATTTTAAAATAGATAGTGTGTCATGTTATTCATCTTGACCTCTCCTACAACATTCTCCTTGGATTCCCATGGATCCATTCCATGCAAGGAATCCCATCTACTTACCATAAATGCCTTAAATTCCCCCATAATGGTGTGGAAGCCACTATTCCTTCCAACCCTCATCCTTTCCAATATTGAAAGATGTTGGAAGGTCCTTATCATAAAACCAATCATTGGCCTAGCATTGATATTACCACCCATCATAAATCAAAATCATCCTCTTCCTATGTCAACCCCAAAGACCTTGTATCTACATCTATCACACAAAATCCTAACACCTCCAAGGTCAATATTATTAACACTACCTATTGGGAGTATGAATTTTAAAATGCCTTCCATGTTGAGAATTTGCCTCTATCTCAATGGTCTCATGGCTATCCTCAATTGTAACCAAATAAAATATATAACACCATATAGTTTAGAACCACAACCTTTGTATACCATGGGTTCTTAGTAAATGTAGATATTGATGGATCTAATAACAACTAGCTCTATAGAGATGAGGAATTTCATCTTCCTATCTGAAAAAAACCTACCCTACATTGGTCCACATGTTTGAGAATATGAAATACAAGGGTAAGGGCCTTGAACTCCATGAGAAAGGTGTTCTTGAGCCTATACATGTAACACACCAAATTAAAACTAGAGGGTTTGGATACATAATTCCTGGTGAGGAACTCAATGAGCCTTGTGACACTTTTTTTATTGTGAAAGAAACTTCCAATAATATTGAAAGAATCAAGGAATGAACCATAACTACTTCCTTCAATGACCTTTCCATCTCAAACCTATTTCATGAAACATCCATTTGAACCAATGATCTTCCTCTCATTTATCCTAAACTCATCACTTGGGACCAACAAGATCCTACATCTTTAGACATGTTTTAGAATTATGAGGCTATTATTGAATTTATAGAGTTATGTGAGGGTATTCTATTAGAAGGTTATAAAAAAGGATTTGAATTAAATCTCGACACATAAACTTTCTTTGTGGAGTAGTGTGAGTTCCTTAGTCCTAAAAACTTAAAACTTGAAAAAAAAATAAAAAATAAAAAAATCCAAGTCCCCTAATGAAAACCTCTTTGAGGTGCTCTCAGGGATAGAAAGAGAAATAAAATTATGTTATATTGATGAAAACCTTTCTAAGGAATCAATAGGTGAGGAAATCAACCAAACCATGGCTTCATAGTGGCAAGAAAGGTCTACAATTCTAATTGAAGAAAATCAAGAAATTAACCTTGGTAACAACAAGAATTATAAAACACCTACATGGTTGTTTCCTTGGACTCTATGGAATGAGAAATAATCTCTCCCATTATTTAGAAATATTAAAATATTTTTTCTTGGTCCTATGCTAACATGCCTAGACTAGACACCTGTCTTGTGGATCACCACCTTGTGGTTAATCCAAATGTCAAACTAGTCAAGAAAAACTTTAAAAAATGCACCCAAAGATTGCACTCTTGTTCAAAGAGGAACTTTAGAAGCCCCTAGAGGTTGGGTTTATATTCCCTATCAACTATATAGAGTGGATCTCTAATATAGTCCCTATTAGCAAAAAACCCAAAGGAATCTAAGCTTGTACAAACTTTAGAGATTTAAACAAATCTTGTATCAAGTATGACTTTCCATTGTCTAACATTGGTATGAACATCGATCTAATAGCAGGTCATGAAATGCTTTCCCTAATGGATGTGCTTTCTAGTCACAACTAGATTTGGATCACCCCAAAAGATCAACATAAAATATCTTTTACCACTCCTTGGCACACATTTGACTATTAGGTCACAACTTTTGAGTTGTAAAATGTCAAGGCAACATATATCAAAGAGCTATGATAGTGATCTTCCATGACATGTTTCATGATATCATGGAAGACTATGTGGAAAATCTCCTAGGAAAGTCTAAAACAAGGGTAGAACACTAGTAGGTACTTGAATGAATTTTTGATTGACTATGGTAATACAAAGTTTTACTCAATCCAAAAAGTGTCTCTGGAATCTACAAAAGTATTGTGATTCGTTGTCTCATGATATGGAATTGAGATATACTACACTAAAGTAGCAACTATCATAGAAATGCCACCTCCAAGGAACCTCAAACAACTTTATAGCCTCAAGAATAAACTCTAGCAAATTAGAAGATTCATCACTCAATTAGCTGATAAATGTCATTTGTCTCCTCATCTACTCAATAAGGACACTAGCTTCCTAAAGACAAGGAAAGATTAAAGGTAATAATATAGAAGATAATGCAATACACATAATACCTTCACCTAAAACCCTTATTTCTCCTTAGGTAGAGTAAAATGGAGTGCACCCAAGCTCCAATGGCTATGCTCTTGATATTGGTATGTTGATTACTCACACTAGTAGCATAACTTTACATTCTAGTGTGTTATGATAATAACTTGGTTGATGTTTGATTTATAGATACTTGAGTGAAAGGATGGATGGATGGGAATAAGAGGTGCAATGGATGGTTGAGATTTGATGAGAAAACATTATGGAAAGGATGGAGGCTTCTAGGGAATATTCTTTTGTGAATGGTTGAGATTTGGAGATGTAGTATGAAATTGATAGTTGAGATGTAAAACTAGTTTGACTTTTATGCAATTGTCTAGGTTCAATGAATCTCGCTAACTAACTTTAGCTAGACATGTGACTCAATAATTAATCAAATAATAAAATAATTTAATTAATTATTGGAGAAGGGTGATGATGTGGGAGGATAAATTAATTAAATAAATAAGATTGATTTAATTAATTAAAGTAGCAGGAAAATGGATTACATTAATTTAATAAATATAATTTATTTAATTAATTGGGTGATGGAGGAAATAGGTTTGATTTAATTAAACAAAGATAATTTATTTAATTAATTTGGACAATGGGATAATCCTAATTATATAAATAAATGTAATCTATTTAATTAACTAGAAGGGGATATGAAGGAGTCCTAGGATGAATGATGTCGAAAGGTAGTGTCAAAAGTGATGTTAGATGTGTTGTAAGGATATGGTCAATTTTAAGTGTGTACATTTTGCCCCTCTTTGAGATGATGTTATGACTAAAAGAAGTAACATAATTTCAAAAAAGATAAGGTATGGAAAAATGGAAATGGAATTATGGTTAGGGCATATGGGATGCCCCCTTGAGAGGATAGGCAGGTTAGAAGAACACACGTATGCTCTTAAAATGGATGAAATAGATGAATGAAATGTTATGCTATATTAGGTGAGCAACCATATAGCTTTATATAGCACTAGACATTATACACCAAGGTATAAAGACCATGGTGACGATCTATCTCCTACATAAAGGATTAACTCAAAAAGATAAAGGTCACAAGAAAACATATGTTGTTGGGCACCATGATTTCATTGTGATGGTATGCTGCAAGGACTAATACAAATGCAAGTAAAATGATAACACACATAATCACGCAATCAAGCATGCACAAATGATTCAAAAATAAACAAGGTTGTTGCCCCTATCAAGCTAAAAATTGATGAATTATGGATTGATTGATTGATGTCTACTTAAGATAGGAAAAGCTATTAAGTAGGAATTTATTTGATCTCTATACTTAAGATATAATTACATTCTTAAGAAAGAGGGTTGATTGGATTTATGAAGTATATGAGTTTATTAGGTTTGCAACAAGGTTGGAAATAAAAACCATTGGATACTTTTGGATGATTGGCTAGATTTCTTGGCTAAATTGGTGTGGATTAAGGATTGCTTGCACTTGGATTTATTGCTTTGATTTTTTTATTTATGTGAGGGTTGCATTGGAGTACATTTGGATATCCATTTTTCTGGATACTAGTGACAAGGGAAAACTAGGTCTAGGGACAAGGAGGAAGGTAGGATTGGATAGATGGATAAGAGGATTGGAGATAATGGATGGATGGATAAGGGATTTATGATGGATGAATGGAGGGGTTTAGGATGGATCTCCAAGGACTATGTCACATACGAATAACATGCCCCACTCTAGATATTATACTCAAGACTTTGTGATACAATACTTATGACGATAGGTTGATAAGATTGGTTGGAAAAGATTAGCTATATCAAGAAATGTTTGAAGCATTTTAAAACATTTTTCCTCTGTCCTTATCAAGATAAAACATAGGAGGGGATGATGGGTTGGAGAGATGATGGGATAGGAATGTGGATATAATGGATGGGTATGATCAGATAAGAAATGATATGATGGGATAGATGAGACAACTTACCCTCGAGTACAAAGTACATAGATAATCATCTACACATGATGCCCATAAATGGGTTTTTATCATGGTAGTTTTGATTAAGATAATCAGGAAGGGCCTGAACCCATACAAAAAATATTAAAAGGTGAGAAGACAAAGTCTTATAAGATGTAAAACATAACACAGAGAAAACAAAACCCAAATCTTAATAAACAATCACAGAAATAGCAGCTAAAGAAAAGACTAGCCACAGACCAACAAAAGAAACCCTACTAATTGGATAGAAACTTGAGGCCACTAATGGCCTGCCACTCCCTATTGCAGAATTGCATCTTATCCTCAAAGGAATTCTCTTTCTCCTTTCTAATCTAACCATTTGAGGTGTCCATACAAAACTCCTTTCCTTTGTTGTTCCTACTCTTGGCCCTAGTCCTATTGGTAGGCCCCATAGTGACTGACTGCTAAATGTTGGTGCATGTAGGAGTAGTTCAAAAATTACCCTCTCTAGCAACCTTCCTCTTCTCCATTTCAGCTTGGAACACATACATAGTGGTAGTCAAGTTCTTGACTATTTTCTTGTTGAATGCTACAATTTCCTCCATGTTCTTCATTATGGTCTCCTGGTTTTTCTTAATCCTTTGCATCTTAGCTTCCATGTTCTCCCACCTATCAAACATTTTGGCAAGATTTTCCACCTCCTACCACATCTCATCATACTTCTCCTTGGGCCACTATGAGGTTTCCAGCTAGGTGACAACCTCGAGATGCTGAATCTTCCTCTTAACATGGTGCATTAGGGCAATCTGCCATTTCAAAACTTGGTTCTATAGATCTAAAGCCTGATACAGGGTTACCATCTTATCCTCAAGTTGATGACAAGACTTGCAATTGATTTTCTCATTGCTCTGGGTTTTCTCCCTAGTAGGTGGGCTACTAAGGGTAGGAGTAGTTTGGTTGATAACGGGAGGGGTGGAATGAACATGGGGAATGGGACTCAACTAGGTAGGAACCTCCATGACTTTCCTTTTACCTTTGTCTCTAGCCATAATATCAGTGGGGGAAAATCACCCTAGGTAGGGAAATCCTCTAGGACCTTCTGTTTTCCATTGTCTTTGGCACCCTGAATAGGGGAATCCAACTGGACCTTCTATTTGCCTTTTTCAATGGGAACAATGGAACTAGGGGTCAACTCACCCTACTCTGAAAGGTCACCTTATGTTGTTTCTTTCCAACAGGGGACTAGGTGGGAGTCTAAATAGAGTCCTTAGTAGGGATAGATTCAACCAAGGATGGGGGTTTAGGAAGTTTGAGGCTCTTACTAGAGGGGAGGTCAGTAGGGATGTTCTCGACAAGGGAAGGAGTATAAATCCTAGGTTTAAAGGCTAGAGATGAAGTGAGGGCTAGTTCAAATTTGTAAATAGCATATATAAGCCCCTGATGGAGTAGGAGGGTTTTCTCTCCAACTAAGACCTTCTGAATTGACTCCTCCAATGAGGTGAAGAGCCAATATGGGAAATTAAGAGCAGCATTAAGGCATATTAATTAATGGGAAAAGATAAGCATGGAAGCATTTAAAGTGATCTTGAGGAGTTACATACCTCATCAAAACCTTTGTTACTCTTTTCCACATCCCCAAAAGATCATCCCAACAATAACCATTCTATAATCTATTGACCTTTTCTCCCTCCTAAATAAATCTTTGCATATCCTCCTGGTAGTTGCCTTTCAATTTTTTGGGAAGGTAGATACCTTCCATCTTCATCCTAGTAACTTTAGAAATAAGTTCCTCTGTCACCTTGAAGGAAATTCCCCTGACATAAATGACGCCAACTTTCCATGAGACTACAAATTCATGAGAAAGAAGGGTATCAAAACCATTCATGGCCTTAATGTAAGGGTTGAAGAGTCCCCTATCCAAAACCCCCTAGAGCTCGGTATCATTTTTGAAGTTCTTGTAGCTACTCAGCTTAGTTTGCAACAAGTCCCCTCCCATGGAGGAATGCACAGACACAACAAAGCAACTAACATCGGTGAGAAAGAAAGGTGACAATTCAGAATAGGAAAGGTTAATGTGAAAGACAAAGTATAACTTAGCATAATTAACAACTCTCCATTGAATTCCCTCTCTTGTGTGAGAAGTCCTCTCATTGGCAGAGGCGTTCATTACCAAATGTGGGTTTAGGTCCTTTTTTGATGGAGTTTATGTGATTTGAAAGGTTTTTTCCCTCATTCCAACTAACCATGTTATTGACATTCATGCCTAGGTTGGAAAGAGCATCTGCCAGCCCATTGCCCTCCTTAAAAATGTGACAAATAGCAACCTTTTCAAATTTAGATAAAAGGTTTTTACTAATTTCAATTAAGTCTTTGTAGGACCAGCTAGGCATAGCCTTAGACTCAAGCATATTAAGGATGTTCTTTGAATCCCCTTCAACTACAAGGTTCTTAATCCCTTTGTCGATGGCCATTTTAATGCCTTGGAAAGTAGCATTGGCTTTTGCAAAGTTGCATGTATAAAAACCTAAGTTCTTAGTGTAGGCTCCCATGACCTGGCCTTTACTATCCCTTAAGAGACCACCCCCACCCTCTTGACCTAGTTTTCCCTTAGAGACCCCATCAAAGTTGTCTAATCCATCTAGCGTTGGGGGGGACTAGAGAGTGTTCCTTTTGATAGTTCTTTTGTCATGATCAACTTTCCTTAGTCTGTCTAAAAGGCCTGAATTTTGAGCTATCCTAGATTCCAAATCCATGGGGTTAAGATTAGGATTTTTGAGGTCGATCACTTTAACATTTTCAATGGTTCTTAATTTTATAACCTTAGATAACACCTTCCACTTTTTCTTTTCCTTCCTAAACACCCTATTGTTTCTTTCCTTCAAGAGCCCCCAGCTGACATACATTAACACCTGCCACCAAAGCTCGATAATGAGAAAGTGTTTGAATGGAAAGGCCCAACTATCTTTAGTTTCCTTCACCTTGCCTTGCTAGACCCAAGGAAGGAGGAAATTTCTCATGATTTTATGTCTAATCTTCCATGCATAGTTGTAGTGGAACATCAAGTGGTCTATACTCTCATTAGCCTTTAACAGACATATGTTAGCCAATTGGAAATCGCACTTTTGGAGATTGTCAATGGTTAGGATTTTATAATGGTTCATCATCCACTAAAAGAATTTAATCTTAGGAATGGACTTATTATCCCAAATCTGTCTCTAGTTAAAACAATCCCTATGGGAATTATCTAGAATTTTATATTTAGATTTGACCATGTAATTTCCAGAATGATCTCCTTTCCAAATGATCTTGTTCTCCATGAATTTTCTATGGAATCTGTGATTCTCGAGGTGATTAAGAAAGGTATAAACCATACTATCTAAGTGATAATCAAACTAGGACTGAGAGACCTTCCACACCATCTGACCACCTTCCATTTTCTAGTATTTATTGACATAATTACCAATTCTACCCTATAGCTTATCTTTAATAGTCGAGAATATGGGGTGGAAATCCAAAGGCAGAAAGAAAACCCAAAAGTCTTCCTAGAATCTAACCTTTCCCCCATTACCAACCTACCATTAGAGACCCAGGGAGAGAGGATTTAATAATCTTATTCTAAATGGAGGACCGAGAGGGAAACTATTAGTTTTGTATTAGAGAGAAGCCATCATTACGTTTCAGATATTTATCCCTCATGATGTCCATCCATTCACTACTAGAAGACATGAGTCTCCATCCCACTTTGGCCAACATAAATTTATTCAAAGTGGAGATCTTCCTAACTCCAAAACTTCCTTTACGTTTAGGGGTGCAGACAACATCCCAAGCCACTAGAGACATTATTTCTTAACCTCTGTACTGCTCCAAGGGAAGCATCTTTGGATTTGTTCAATTTTTTTAGTGATGTTCTTAGGAAATGTGAATAGAGATCGCAGGTACACAGGAGTGATCTGGAGAGAGGCTTTGAGGAGTTGGAGTTTACCAGCATGACTAAGGAGGACACCTTTCTAGGCTACTAGTTTTTCTGTGTCTTTTCGATCAGAGTGTTCCAAGAGGTCATGGGAAGTTTACCATGTGCCAAGGGTATTCCCAAATAGGTCTCTAGAATTTGTCTTATTTTGCAGTTGAGGACATTAGTAATAAGTTTCTATAACCTTGGAGGGGTGTTGAAGAAAAAAATGCCACTTTTTCCCAGATTGATCTACTGACCAGACACATAAGAAAAGTTATTGAGGATAGTTTTCCATTTGGTACCTTCCTTAATCATAGATTTCCTAGGAGAATGGTGTCGTCAAAAAATTGTTGATGAGAAGAAGGGTGGAGGGTGGTGGCTAGGTTGAATCCGTTCAATCTTCCAGTATGGATATAGCTCTCAATAGTTCTCCCCAAAACCTCTGGCATTATGATGAAAAGGTAGAGAGAGAGTGGATCACCTTTCCTTAGCCCCCTCAAAGCTTTGAAGTGCCCTTGCAGAGAACCATTGACCAGGACAAAGAAAGTGTGTAGTAAAGCAATTCCTCATCATGTTGAGAGTTTCTCTTAAAAGCCAAACCTGGAGAGGACTTTGTCAAGGAATTGTGAGGAGACCATATCACATGCCTTGAAAATATCTAGTTTTAAGATCATACTCTCCTTATTGATTTTAATCATAGATTGATTATTCTCATGCATAGTTATGATAGAATCGGTGATTTGTCTATCAGGAACAAATCCTTTTTGATTGGCGTGAATGATTTTTCTCAAAGAAGGTTGAATTCTAAGGACCAACATCTTCAAGAATATTTTGTAGAGAATATTGCAAAGGTTGATGGGATGAAAGTCTGACATTTTATTGCCTCCCACCCTCTTGGGAATAAAGACGATGAATGTGTTGTTCATTTCCTTCAACACCTTGCCTCTCCTGAAGAATTCTTTGGCAGCAATGGTGATGTCCTTCCCTATAATGTCTCAGTAGGCTTAGAAAAAGACTAGGGGAAACCCATTTGGCCCAGGAGCTTTGTAAGGGTCTAGAGAGAAAACAACTCCTTTCACCTCCTCTTTAGTGACTCCTTTCTCCATATCTGAATTATCATGTTGAGTAAGAGTGTTAGGAATGACTTCCAACATTTGGTCAAGGATCCTATCATCATCAAGTAATGGAAGAGAAGTGGAGTTCAAATTTTTTTCAATGTATCTAACTCCTTCGGTCTGGATTTGACTTTCCTCCTTGATCATATTCCCATTATCAAGAACACGTTTAGTTATTTTGTTTCTTTTTCTGTGCTTCATAGTAGATTGATGGAAGAATTTGGTGTTCTTGTCACCCTCTTTGTTCCATTGTATTATAGACCTTTGTTTCTAGTAGATTTCTTCTTTCTTAATGATATTATGCAGCTCACTTAGAAGAATCTTCTCTTGAGCATTGTTTTCCTTGGTATTCTTGCTAGAATCCATTTCTTCCTAGATCTTTTTCAACTGGGTCTTAATATCAAGTTTTTGAGTAAAAATATTGCCGAACAAATTTTTTTTCTAGCTTCTAAGTTTTTTTTAACAAACTTAAGTTTCCATACAACCCTAAACATATCAAAGCCATCAAATTTTTGGTTCCACCAATTAGAAATCAAATTGAGTAGATCAAGGTGATGAGTCCACATCACCTCAAATCTGAAGGGATAATAGGTTTTCTTAATGTCCAGGTTCCAATTGAGGATTAACAAGGTATGACCCAAACCAAATCACATAAGATTATTGAGCTTGCATTTCACCAAAATATCCCAGTTGGACGAGATCAAGAATCTATCTAATTTAACCTAGATAAGTTTATTACCCTCTTTTGCTAGACCATGTAAAATTTAAACCCTCTACCTTGACATCAATGAGACCTCCTTGGTGGAGGAAGTTGTCTAATCCATCATGCCATCAAAGAAGTCCTCCACTCCTCCCATTTTGTCAGATGAATACAGGGGAGAATTGAAATCTCTAGTAATCATCTAGTTGCTGCTAGTAAAAGAACCTTTAGATAAAAATATATTTTCCCAGCACCTCCTCCTTGGAACAAGGTTGTTGGGTGCATAGAGGTTGGTTAAGACCCACCCAGTGTTACTGCTAATACTAGTGAATCTGATATTAATAAAAATTCTATTGTTGGAAATCAAAGAGCCCATCAATAACTAAGGCTTCCACATGGTGAACAGTCCCCCGGAAGCACCCTCATCCTTCTTAGCTATGAAGCTAGCAAGACGCCATATGTTTTTACTAAATTTTTCCAACTCATCTAAAGTCATCTTGGTTTCTTGAAGAAGTAGAATATCTGATCTCATATCTTTGATAAATTTGTTTAGCAAGTACTGCTTGTGGGGGCTATTTAATCCCCTTACATTCCAAGAGACGATGATCATTTCTTATTTCTTCTAGAGCTCACTTCCTCTAGACTCTTTTGTCTTCCATTGGCCAGATCTCTAGTGGTCTCTCTTTGCCTAGTCTCTCTCAGAGATTTCTTTCCATGTTTGGAATCTCTGCCAACATCTCTAGTTCTTCTACTTCCTTTCTCAAAGAGAGGAGGTCTATCCACTCTTTTCTAAGATGAAGTAGCTACCTTGATCTACTTGCTGGTTCTTCCCATGACTGTGAGAACATTTGGTACTTGTGGAGAATAGGCTAGACCACCCTCTTGCGACAACATACCCTAAGTTCCCATCCTATCACTCTCCACCTTTGACATTCCCTGAGGGGTGGAGCAGTCTTCCTTTTTCTGGTCTTCACTAGAAGGAAGGATTTCTCTAGTTAAGGGGCCATCAACTAGGGGTAGGCTAGCTAGTGAAGGTGTCAAAACCACAATCGAGATAACCTAGTCCTAAGTTGAGCTAACCTAGTCTAGAGCTATTCGCAACAATTCATCCTGGGATTCAACCCTACCTTTATATTTTTGGATAGGTCCCTATCTGGACCTAGGGGGCTTTTGGAAAGCATTAATCAAGTGACCTATTGTTCCACAGTTTTGACATAACAGAGCTGAATTCTCATACACTATCTCTTAGATCCATTCCCTAAATTTAGAGTCAAGAATGATGTAGGTAGGAAGAACTTTATGAGTTTCAACACTAACACAAAACTAAGCAAAAACAAATCTACTACAGTTCTCGGTCACATGATCCAGGGCCAAGAAATGACCAAAGGAGTTGGTGATAGCTGTGAAAACTTCATCATCCCAGAACTCTAAGGGGAGTCCTGGGAGTCTCACCCAAGTGGTGGTTAAGGCTAAAAAAACCATCTCTAGATTGAGGCCAAGATGCCACTTACAGAGGGCTAAACTTTGCTTCCAAAAAAATGATGGACCTTGGGTAAGAATGCCCAAACAATCTTCAGCAAGTGAGAAAGAAAAGTTGAAAAAGTCCTCTAGGAAGAGCAAAGAATGGTATATTTCCCTTAATGGCCCATTTTCTCATGACCCATTTTCTTATCATTTCTATGTTCAGTGTTCTACCAAAGACCTTATCAATGAGAACATTTTCCATTTTGGCCACCGCCCTATCCAAGGTCAGGTTTTTGATTTTGAGACAAACTCCTTCCTTAGAGTGCACAATATCCACTCCACCATTAGTTTTAGGAACTTGATGACTAGTAAACAATGCTTTCTAGGTAGGCAACTCACCTAAGGATTGATGCAAATAAATTTTGTCCTTGTTACTAACTTTCGAGACAGAGGCCCCATAAGACTATCTAATCTTAATAGTCAACTGTTCGGAGCTAGGGATAGTACAAACCTCTGTCATCACTACTCCAAGAGTTCCATGGATGCTTTACTCACTTACAACTCTAGGCTTTTCCCACCCAACTATCACTTCTCCCATTTCAATTTTTTTTAATTTATCCATGGTTTTTATCATGGTAGTTATCCAAGGCACCACAAAATGGTTTACACCATTGGATGAATGAGTTTCTCTTTATTATTTTGAGTTTTTTTCTTTTTTCTCTTTTTTTTCTAGATATTAGAATGGGATAGGTGGATTTGGATGGAGAAAAGGATTTGGAGAAAGAGGGGGACTCAAGTGTCTATTTCCATAGAAAGGTGATAAGGTCCCATTGTGGATAGTTGTCGCATATAAACCATGTCAAGTGTGATTGACATGTGTATGTATGTCAGTAGATGATTGGATGAGATGGATGGGGGATAGTGGATTATGATGTGGATTATGGATGGATGGGTGATAGTGGATTATGATGTGGATTATGGATGGATGAGGATAGTCGATTATGATGTCGATTATGGATGGTAACGATGGAGAATGGATGGACTTATGCTATAACATCCAATTCCATAATGCTCAATTATTAACATAAACATTCATCTTAATCATGAAATAGTTAACAACATGATTATCCGAATCAAAGTTAAACAATGATGATTCATTATCATTTCAACAACTAAGCATATTATTCTAAACAGAATATAACAAATCTTACAATTACAATAATCAATTACATATCCTTAGTGAATAACTTTCACTATGCATGTAATAGTTATGCTCAAGGAATCAAATATCAAATTATGTATAACAATTGATCATCAATCATAAAATGAAAAACACTATATCTAGAACATATGACATATGTCTTCATAAGCCTCATCTTGTCTCATGCTTTGGAAGGAGAGCATCATCTCGGTGCTTTTCCACTAACCATGGACCGGTGGTCCCCTTCTCAACTTCCTAACTAGAAGAGGCCCTACTCTTCATGGAAGGGATAGATATTAGGAAACTGTTAGATTATCCATTTGAGTATCTGGGGTTGTGTCCTTCATAATACCTCATGGTCACACAACTATAGATCCACTCTAACTATGTATGACACTACTGGAGACATTATGCCATCTGGAGCACTGTGGACTGATAATGCATGCAGAGACAGATGCATTACTTTGGCCAAAGATTTACATACATGTAGATTACACAATGAACATCATTGTATGTCCACCACCCTGACTTGACTTAGAAGCTATTGTTGTCTCATAGATTTGCACCATTTGCCACAGTCGTGAAACTTTAGCAATCTGGAGAAACATGGGAATGATCTCGAAGTGTGGGACCTTGTGAATTAAGATCAGACCACTAGAGAAGGCCGGCTTCCTCATTCTAAGCCTAATGCTTAGAGAAATGCATCTAAACCTAGTGCTAATGCTTGTTGGGAAAAGGGTTAGAAGGAATGCTGAAATGGAAATAAGTGATACACCAGATTTAGTGAGCGATGGTGATCTTGGTGTAGACACAACAATGATCTCAATGATGAAGGGGATTCACACAGACTTATGACTGATTGAGGCTTTGGTATGAAGGTTAAACCTATAGAGGAGCCATTTTACTCACAGAACAGATTATAACTTCAACTAAAACACAAAAATCAAGACCCAAGAGAGGCAAGAAATCATGCATATATTGATCATGAAGGTCAAAACCATTGCAATATAGAAATATTCAATAGCAGAGGTATACCAACATAGCTAATCACATTCATTGGTGGATAAAAGGAAGACAATAGAGGCCAGATTCAGGCACAATGAGTCACATTCCCATACCCTTGCAATTACACTAAGAGCTCTGACTACAAAAAAAATTAGCAGTGTAACAGCCCCAAAATAAAACCATCCTCCTCAATACATCTATTTTTCATGCATATATAGCATTTTACATTTTCAGTCGGTCACCATCGATTCGCCGATGGGCTATGTTAGAAAATATCTGCCTGAAGAGATGTCCACCTGTAGAAGGTATTGAATAAAAGATCTGGAACAGGGTAGGTAGAAGATATTTCTAGTCTTCAATGCAAGCTATTGAATCATCAATCTGCACTGATAAATGCCACAAATATCTGCGTTTGTATCTTGCCAAAAATGACCGCTGAAATGTCCATTCGCCAAAGCATGCAAATCCAGATCCAAAATTTGAAAGTGAAAATATCCTCCTCAAAAGCTTGCCAAATGAAAGAGGAGGTAAAAACAAGCATTTTTGCCTTTTGTGGCATGTCAAAATTTGCCAAGACGTGGAAGATACAGGCGGTCAAAGTTGCGGTCAAACTGCACTTGTATATCACACTGCATATGCAAATTGCTTTGTATGTGCTATATTTTGCAATTGCATATACAAGCACTCATGCACTTAATTGCTAGGTTCCTTTATGCATTTATGTGATTTCCCTCCTTTTGCATTTCCAAATTGTCTTGCATATGCGATTGCATGTACCCTTTGTATGTGTTTTGAATCTTCATTCGCATATGCATTTGCCTTTGCATATGCCTTTTGCATCTGCCACCCCTGCCACATGGCACCACCTAATTTGGTCATTGAACTGATCCCTGGACTCATCGCTAAAAAACTATATCTTCTATCGGCCATTGGAAAGACTCTGAGTTGAGCTGCCGATATACTTTGTCTTTCCAAGATCTCCTATATGTTGGCCTTGTATATCGCAATTGTATATCGTATATATAATTGCATGTATACATATAAAGTAGACTCCAACATTTTATCTACTGCATTTGATCTCCAATCGAATCTGGGCCTTGTATGTGTGACTTTGCATATTCCCTTGTATATCACATTTATACAATGTGAAAATATAAGAAAAACATTCATACAATTGCATTTCACATACAACTGTTGCATTTGACCTTTGTTTGTGACCTTTGTATGTGTGACTTGTATATTGCAAATATACAATGCGAATATACAAGCAATGTGGAACTCAAAGGGTTATCGGTCATATTGGAACTTTGCCACAGGTCCAGCCTTTGTATCTTTTCTCTTTGTATGTCAGCATATACAAGCATTTCATTATACAAGCTGTGGACCTCAACGCTGAATTTGCCAAATTTGATTTTACAGTCAAGTCCACCTTGTATGTTGCTGATGTATCTTTCTTTTGTATATCACATATACAATGCGAAATATATAAACAAAAACTACATATAAACTCTTGTACATTGCAAACACCTCATTTCAACATATACAAGTAACCTTTGTATATCGCTTTGTATATGACCCTTTGTATGTGCAAACATACAATGCAAAATATACAAAGGAAAACATGCATACAAACCCTGTATACAAACATGCATTTGAACCTATACCTTCCCCTTGTATGTGTGCTTGCATATTTCTTTTGTATGTGCGCTTGGTGGGCCCCAGGCTTTGTATCTCTTTGCTTGTATCTTCAATTGCATGTGCAAACATACAATCGCATAAATATACAATTGGTGGACCCCACCTTTTGTATCTCTTCCTTGCATCTTTTCTTTGTATGCCTCAGATACAAATGCTTTTGTATCTATGACTTGTATGTCCCCCTTGTATGGAACTTGTATGTCTTTGTCTTTGCATGTCGCCGATGTACATTCCTTTTGTATATTTGCCCGCCTATGCATATTCCTTTGTATGTTCAAACATACAACCGCGAATGTATATCCCTCTGCATATGACTTTTGCATCCACACTTTGTATGTTTCTCATGTATCTGCCTTTGTATATGCAAACATACAAAGGCAAAAGAATATGCGAATATACATTCAAAAAATGCATACACAAAACTAAGCATGGAACTGAGAAATCCCTACGATGGAAAATACTTGAAGCAAAAAGATTTCTGGGTTTTTTTGGGTTTTCTACAAGGATTCTTCTAGTGAGATTTTTGGGATTTTTGGCAAGGCATAGCATGAGTATTTGAAGGATTTTAAGCCTATAGGGTCATTTCTAAAAGATTTTCAAGGAAAATACAAGGTGAACTATTTAACTCTGTATAGAGGAAAATAGGTCAATAGTTAAAAATAGTGTTTTAAGGTCTATTCTGAGTTGTTTCAGGTCCTTTCTTGACACCATAGCCCAATGGACATTCCAAGGTAGCTGGTCTTCCAGTTTCAATAGGGAAAACTCCCATAGAGGTCACCAAAAATGTTACTCATTTGTACTTTGTAGTCCAAATAAAAAAAATAGGTGTTTAAGGAGTGTCTCTCATTTCAATGTCATGGTTTAAGGTTTCAAAGTTGGTTTATAAGGTAATTTATCATTCATTGAATCATTTCATCGATATAAAATAGTCCTTGAATTTTTTATTACACATATAACAATGAAAAACTCATGTTTCTAAGGTATTCAAATATCAAAGGACTCTCTTTTTCTACGTAGTCATGCATGTTTTAGAAGGTCAAATGAAGAAAAGGTGCAAACATTTTCTTAATATTGTCAAAAGGCCACGTACATCCTAGAGGAAATATTTTTTAAACCTAAACCATGTTCTTGATCATGGTTTTAGGAGAGAGGTTGAGTCTTGAGTAGAGGTTTAGGTCTATGGTTAGGTTTTCTCTTGTTTTGAGTCCTCCTCTTTAGGGTTTTCATGTCTCCTCTAGGGTTTTCATGTTGTTGCAGGTTATGGCATGGAGAAAGGCATTTTCAAATGAGGTTTATCTCAAGAGGAACCATTTCCAATGCCTCAGAGTGATGATATAAGTCATGACCCTTATAGTTTTGGAGATATCTTAGTGTGATTTGTGGTGGTCTGAGGTTCTCAGGATGTTGATCAAGTTATGGAAAGCCACTGAAGCATGTAAAGTGGAGTCTTTAATGTCCAAAGAGCACCCCTATAGGAGGTTTGAAGGTTGATGTTGAAGATCTAAGTGTGTCTTTCTCAAGAGTTTCATGACACCAAGGATATATGTAGGTACATAAGGTCTTTAAAGACAAAGAGATCATGTGAAGGCACTATCAAAACAAATCATCATTTCATAGTGAATAGAGTGATAAGAATACTTCATAGATTATAAGGGTGTTATAAAGGTATTGGGAACTCTACTAATAGTTGTAAACATGCATCAACACACAAAGACCCCATTAAAACAATGCATACATTACAAAAGGAGACATAACACAATAAAGGCAGGTATGTGCCAAGAATCTATACTGTGGTTTGGTCTTAATGTTATAATAATGAAACCCTCAAAGGGCTATATCTATGTAGTGACCTGATGAACAACTTATATTAATCTAGTAAAAAAACCAAGATAATGATGCAGGAGCATCCTAGGTTGCAAAACAATCTTGCATCAACCAAAAACATTTTTTTTCTTTTCTTTTCTTACATTTCAATTGCAGTTCAGTCATTTGTAGTTCAACATTTTCTACCGCATTTTACCGCATCTTCATTTCAGATCTCTCAAAGTAGGATTTAGGTTCTACACTATGCCATCTACATCATATTAAGATTTCATGAGCTTTGGAGTTGTTTGTGAACAATTATCTCCATTAGAAGTGTTAGATTAAGGACAGACAACTAAGAAGGGGGGGTGAATCAGTTGTCCAAAACTTTCTTCCAATTAATCACTTAATTCTCTTCTTAATTCAGTAGCATAATAATAAATCAATCATGGAGATGTAATGCAACAATTCAAGAGCAGAAACACATTAACACATATGACACCAAGATTTTTCATGTAGAAAACCTAGTTAAGGGAAAAACTACAGGGTGAATAACCCAAGATTGTATTCTCTATTAGAAGAATAGAAAGAACAAAATGGCACATACCAATTAGGGCTCACTGCCCGAGCACACTACTCACAAGAGGCCCACTACCTATAGGAGACACACTGTGTACAGAATAATAAGTATTACATACTTGAACTGAAGAATAGCATCTTCACCATGCTTGAGTCAATTCCATTTAAGCTCAATACTTCTGCTCTCCCTTTTCACTCTACTCCTCGCTACCACACTCTCATCTCCACAAGATACCCTTGAAAATGACTTTACAATTCCTTATTTATACAAGACATCGACTTAGGGATAATCATCCAAATCAGCTAACATTACAGAACAAATACATAAATACAATATGACTTATTACAAAGAGACTTCACATGGATCAACACACTATTGGCCACACAGATCTGAGACTTCAATCTTTCTTTAGGAACATGCCATTCTTCACATAACATCTTCAAGATCATCCACAGGATGTGTAACTTATCCGGTCTGCCAGACTTAGGAAGAACGTCATCATCCAGAAGTAATTCTTCAATTACAAGCTTAATCTTCAATGCAGACCACCAATCACAAACTGGACACAATCCAAAGACCTCCACAAGATTGCCTGAATCACCAAGAACATCCACATTACTTCTGCTTACTAAAATCATTCTCTTCTTCATCCAGAACCTCAAGAACACAGTCTGTCATCACTGTCATATTGGAATAGATGCTCCCGGACCTCCAGACCATGAACCAATTGAGTTGTAAATTCACATTGACTTCCTAAACACTCCACAGAATCCGCAGAACAAGATATTGTATTTCCATATCTCACCGGACCTATCTATGTCACTCTGTCACCTCTAAACACCTACCTAAACCAGTTTTACTTAAGTGACCATAACTTCTTTAGATCTTCATGTGGACCTCTGAAATCTTTACTAAAACATCTTAAGACACATATCTACAAACCCTTTAAAGCACATCCTCTAATCTTGATGCAGGAGCATCCAGAGGTGTAAGGGCAATCTTGCATCACCCAAAAAGAAGTTAATTCAAAACCATTGTAGTTGTTCTCATTTCTTCCCATAATTAGTGTTTTTGGTTCCATAATATCCAGAATAATAATGTAGGACTTTCAGTTTTTCCAAAACTACTAAAAATAGCGACCTGCCTATTTAGGAAAGTGTACCTGCTATTTTTAGAAAGTTTGCATTTGGGCATGTAATGAAGCAAAAACTTCCAGAAAGTTACATAACAAAAATATAAGACCTTTGGTGAAGGAATCAGGCAAAGATCATTTGTGAGCTAAAAGATATTAAAGTTTTTATTTTTTGAAAAGCCCCTAAAAATTTTTGGAACGAGATATGAGGCACTAAAAATTTCTATAATATCCTGAAAAGTTGACAGCAATTCATTTACAAATTTCTGGTGTGATAGTTCACATCGCGAGATTTTTGGCGCTTAAAACGGTTCATCAATCGGACACCCGGATCAAAAGTTATGCTTCCCGGAAGTTGACCTACTTTTGGAGGGAGTTGCAAAATTTGAAATTTAGCTGGAAGCCACCAAAAAGTGTTATTTATGACTATTTTGGGAACACTGGGTGGTAGAGTTAAGTGGGACTAGTGTAGAGTCAAGAATAGGTGGGAAAACAGAAACCCTAGCTGATTTGGGGGTTACAGAAGGCTGAAGATTCTAGAGTCTTGAGGTTGGGAAAGCTGTAATGTGTTGCAGCTAGTAGAGGATTCGTCCTCTGATTGTAATTGAGCTTCTGTAATGTAATGAGTTGCCCAGTTCAATAAAAGAAAGTTCTATTTGCTGTGTTCAATATCTATTATTGTGTGTTTTGTGATTTACCCCCTTCATCAAGTGGTATCAGAGCGAGGGTTCCTGAGTGTGTAGACAGATCGCTGATTGTGAGGCAGTTTGCACCAGGACCTGAGGTTGTGGGTTTGATGTGGAGACCAAGATGCCTCCACGAAGAAATCATGTTGAGAGGAATGCTTTGGCGAAAGAGGGTTTTAGAGCCCTACAAAGGCAAATCGATGCATTGCAAGATGAGCTACGAAGAGGGTTTGAGCCAAGGACAAGAGAAGAAAGTGAAGATGAAGTTGAAGAAGAGCTATCTAAGGAAGAACAAGAAGTTGTCGAAGATGCTACAGAAGTAAGGTTGTTGAGGGTCATTTTGAAGATCAGAAAGAGGCCCAGGATCGAAGTTTCTACATATTCTAGAGATTTGAATCTAGAATAGCTTATTGATTGGATCAATGACATGGAGGAGTATTTTGAGTATGAAAATGTGGAGGACCCAGATCGAGTTAAGTTTGCAAAAACAAAGTTGAAGGGCCACGCCAATATTTGGTGGAAGGAGGTCCAATTAGAGAGGAACAGAAGAGGAAAAGCAAAGATTACCAGATGGGATTGGATGGTGGAGAAATTGAAGAAGCAGTTCATTCCTGTGGACTATGAGATGGAGTTGCTGAAGAAGCTACAAGGACTAAAGCAAGGTAACAAGTCTGTTAAGGAGTATACAGAAGAGTTTTATAAAATTACTATCAGGACAAGCCATGCAGAGCCCAACAAGGAGAAGGTAGCCCGTTACATTAATGGGTTGACGCTGAGTATTCAAGAGGAGTTGAGCCTGGTCAGAATGACCACCATAGAAGATGAGTACCAGTTTTCCCTAAAGGTGGAAGAGAAGCTGAATAAAAGATTTGATAGCAAGCAAAGGGGAAGGGGTCAAGGCGGAAGGAGTGGTGGAAGACCCTATGGGGGCCGAAATGAAGATGCAAAGAAAAGTGAAGAATTTGGTACCAGTCAAAATCAGAGAGGTGATAAAACCTACCGCCCTCGTGACCAGAATAATGGTGAGCAAAGAGGAAGAGAAAGAGGCAGACTTGGGCAAGGACCTAGAAGAGGAGGTTTCAGAGGAACTTGTTTCCAATGTGGAGAAGAAGGGCATCGAGCATATGAGTGTCCACAACATTAAGGAAGGACAAATAGAAGACCTGAAGGTAATGCACGAGTTGCACATGTAGATGAAGATGCACATTCTGAGCATTCTGAAGATGCTGAAAGGGGAGAAACCCTAGTTGTCAGAAGAACCTTGCTGAATGAGGAGAAAGAACCCAATCAGAGGAAGAGTTTATTCCGCACAAGGTGCAAATGTGAGGGTAAGTGTTGTGATATTATTATTAACAATGGAAGCATTGATAATCTTGTTTCAGAGGAGATGGTTGACAAGTTGAAGTTGACAAGAAGAAAGCATCCACATCCATACCGGATTGCATGGTTGCAGAAGGACCATAGAGCTTTGGTCAATGAACAGTGTTTAGTGAAGTTCAAGATTGGTGACTACCATGATGAGGTGCTATGTAACATCATACCGATGGATGCATGTCATATGTTATTGGGGAGGCCGTGGCAGTATGATCGGAGTGCTGTCCATGATGGCCGTGCAAATACATACTCCCTAACAAAGGATGGAGTCCGTCATAAGTTGAAGCCCTTGAAGGAGGTGGAAGAAAAGGTATGCAGTACTGCCAGAATTTGCTTGGTAGATGGTAGAAAGTTTTTGGAGGGTATGAAGCATGAGCGTCATTGCTTTGCATTGATTCCTAAGATTGGTCAAGAGAAATGTGAAGATGTACCTGTAGAAGTTTCAGATATGTTGGAAGAGTTCCAAGACATTATCTCTGATAATGTACTAGAAGGTTTACCACTAGTAAGGAAGATAAGTCATCAAATGGATTTGATACTAGGAACCATTTTGCCAAACAAGGCAGCCCATAGAATGATTCCTACAGAGAATGAAGAGCTAAATAGACAAGTTCAGGAGTTGTTGAGGAAGGGACTGATGAGGGAGAGCCTAAGTCCATGTGTGGTACCTGTAGTATTAGCACCAAAGAAGGATGGAGAATGGAGGATGTGTACAGACTCTTGAGCCATCAATAAGATAATGATCAAGTATAGATTTCCATTGCCAAGAATGGATGACATAATGGATTGTTTGAGTGGAGCCAAGTACTTCACGAAGATTGATCTAAAGAGTGGGTATCACCAGATTCAAATCAGATAAGGAGATGAATGGAAGACAGCCTTCAAGACAAAGGAGGGTTTGTATGAGTGGTTAGTCATGCCATTTGGGCTAACCAATGTACCGAGCACATTCATGCGGCTCATGAACGAGGTACTAAAAGAATTTTTGGGAAGTTTTGTTATTGTTTATTTGGATGATATTTTGATTTTCAGTAAGACTTGGGATGAGCATCTGATGCATATCAGAAGAGTTCTAGAGAAGTTAAGGGAGGAGAAGTTGCTGATTAATCTGAAGAAATGTAGTTTTGCAAAGAAAGAGTTAGTATACCTGGGATTTGTTGTCTCAGAGGAAGGTCTTAAGATGGACCCAGAAAAAGTAAGGGCTATCATTGAGTGGCCTATGCCAAGGAGTGCAACGGAGGTAAGATCTTTTAATGGTTTGGCAATTTTTTACAGAAAGTTTATTAGGAATTTTAGTAGCATTTGTGTACCTCTAACCGAGACAATGAGAGGGGATAGAAAAGAGTTTAGATGGACTAAAGGAGTAGACAAGAGCTTTGATACATTGAAGCAGAAAGTTGTAGAACAACCTATTTTGGCACTTCCAGATTTTAATAAGGTATTTCAGGTAGATTGTGATGCTAGTGGTAGTGGTATAGGAGCTGTTTTGAGCCAAGAAGGTAAGCCCATTGCCTATTTTAGTGAGAAGCTTAATGATGCCAAGAAAAAGTATTCTGTTTATGATCAGGAATTTTATGCAATAGTTTAGGCTTTGAAGAAATGGAGACATTATTTGTTGCCAAAAGAGTTTGTTTTATATACTGATCATCAAGCTTTGCAGTATATTAATAGTCAAGGGAAGTTGAACCAAAGGCACTTAAAATGGGTTGAGTTTTTGTAGAGTTATACCTTTGTTTTGAAGCACAGGAGTGGGAAGTCCAACAAAGTTGTAGATGCCTTGAGTAGAAGGCAAAATTTGTTGACAAAAATGAAGATAGAGGTTGTTGGGTTCGATGAGCTCAAAAGTTTGTACCCTGAAGATCTAGATTTTGTAGAGGCTTGGAAAGCTTGTCTAGAGCCTGTTACTTTGGATAGGACAAAATGGTTGGATTTCATAATCCAAGACGGCATGTTGTTTAGAGGAAGCTAGTTGTGCATTCTGAGGAGTTCCATGAGAGAGAACCTGATTAAAGAGAAGCATAGTGGAGGACTGGCTAGACACTTTGGTTGAGATAAGACCATTTCTATTGTTGGTGACAATTATTATTGGCCACAATTGTAGCAGGATGTGAGGAAGTTTGTGCAGAGTTGCAGAGTATGTCAGATGGCAAAAGGAACAAGTCAAAATACAGGATTGTATCAACCATTACCTGTACCAGAGAAGCCATGGGATGATATTAGTATAGATTTTATTCTTAGTTTACCAAGGACACAGAGAGGGCATGATTCTATTTTTGTGGTGGTGGACAGATTCTCAAAGATGGCACATTTTATTCCTTGTAAGAAGACTAATGATGCTGTTCATATTGCAGAGTTATTTTTCAGGGAAGTGGTGAGACTACATGGTCTACCAAAGAGCATAGTTTCAGATCGAGATACCAAGATTGTTGGTTATTTTTGGAGGACATTGTGGAAGAAGTTGAAGACAGATTTGAAGTTTAGTTTTGCACACCATCCACAGACTGATGGACAAACTGAAGTGGTGAATAGGAGTTTGGGTAACCTGCTACGATGCTTAGTAGGAGATAAGCCCAAGGGATGGGATTTGATTTTACCACAGGCATAATTTGCTTACAACAATTCTGTCAATAGGAGTACTGGTAAATCACCATTCTAGATTGTATATGGCAATAGCCCAAGAAATGCTTCTGAGTTAAGGAAGCTGGACAACAGAGAAAAGACAAGTGCTGAAGCTAAAGACTTTGCAGAACATCTAAAAAATTTGCATGAAGAGGTGAGAAAGCACATTAATAAAATGAATATTCAGTACAAGGCTAAGGCATATCAGAAGAGGAGATATAAGGAATTGCAGGTAGGAGATGAAGTCATGGTTCACTTGAGAAAAGAAAGGTTCCCAATTGGAACATACAATAAGTTAAAAATGAAGAAATTTGGACCATGCAAAATTTTAAAGAAACATGATTCAGGAAATGCATATGAGGTAGAGCTACCGAGTGGGATCAATATTTCTCCTATTTTCAACATTGCTGATTTATCAGAATATCATGAAGGTGGAATAGAGGATGGACCAACAGAAGAACAGTGGAGTATTCCGGCATCTACTTCAACAGAGGAGATAGAAGAGATCTTGGATAGCCATATGGGAAGAAGTACTCGAAACAAGCAATATGAAGAATATATGGTAAAATGGAAAGGAAGGCCTGTTGAAGATTCTTCTTGGTTGTCTAAGGCAGAGGTTGACCATTTGGGTTTTCCTCACACAAACACATGAGACGTGACAGGGTCACTTCTCAAATTACCCTGGGTGTCTGATGCAGGAGCATCCAGAGATGTAAGGGCAATCTTGCATCACCCAAAAAGAAGTTAATTCAAAACCATTGTAGTTGTTCTCATTTCTTCCCATAATTAGTGTTTTTGGTTCCATAATATCCAGAATAATAATGTAGGACTTTCAGTTTTTCCAAAACTGCTAAAAATAGCGACCTGCCTATTTAGGAAAGTGTACCTGCTATTTTTAGAAAGTTTGCGTTTGGGCACGTAATGAAGCAAAAACTTCCAAAAAGTTACATAACAGAAATATAAGACCTTTGGCGAAGGAATCAGGCAAAGATCATTTGTGAGCTGAAAGATATTAAAGTTTTTATTTTCTGAAAAGCCCCTAAAAATTTTTAGAATGAGATATGAGGCACTAAAACTTTCCATAATGTCCCAAAAAGTTGACAAAAATCTGTTTATGAATTTCCAGCGTGATAGTTCACATCGCGAGCTTTCTGGTGCTTAAAACTGTTCATCAATTGGACACCCGGATCAAAACTTATGCTTCCCGGAAGTTGACCTACTTTTGGAGGGAGTTGCAAAATTTGAAATTTAGCTGGAAGCCGTCAAAAAGTGCTATTTATGACTATTTGGGGAACCCTGGGCAGTAGAGTTAAGGGGGGCCAGTGTAGAGTTAAGAATAGGTGGGAAAATAGAAACCCTAGATGATTTGGGGGTTACAGAAGGCTGAAGATTCTAGAGTCTTGAGGTTGGGAAAGCTGTAATGTGTTGCAGCCAGTAGAGGATTCATCCTCTGATTGTAATTGAGCTTCTGTAATGTAATGAGTTGCCCAGTTCAATAAAAGAAAGTTCTATTTGCTGTGTTCAATATCTGTTATTGTGTGTTTTGTGATTTACCCCCTTCATTAGATCTTCATCTTATCAGGGACTTTTACCTCATTGTCTTCACTGTTCTTCTTTGTTCCTGATTAGGACTAATTTTCTCAATATCCTTAGCACACAGCTCTTCCAATCCTTATCATCAATGCAACATGAATATGTTGACATCAATGACAATACCGGTTAGGCCCATGCTTGCAACAATCTCCCCCTTTGTCAATGATGGCAACATATGATGTGAAAAACTATTTTAACCATGAAGACAAGAACTTCTCCTTACTAACATAACTCCCCCTATCAACAACAACCACTTACATGTCTTCTCTTCCTTTACTGCTCCCCCTTTGATCAGTAATTACTTTTTTTTCACATGTCTTCTCTCCCCCTTTGACATCAATGGCAAAGGGTACATACTTGCATTACTTCAAAATCATATCAACCGCTCCCCCTATGTAGCAGCTTCCCATCATCAATCTAGACCACAAAATATGACTGGGAGATCCATCGAACTGATGCACATCAGTGCACCTTAATTCAGAATCAGAGGGGTAATAACCCCTAACTCCTCCCTAAGAAACTCAAAAGAGTCCTTAGGTAGAGGTTTAGTAAAAATATCTACAATCTGATCCTTGGAAGGCACAAACTCCAATCTAATTTCATTCTTGTTCACTTGCTCTCTCAAAATGTGTTTAGTCTTTGAATGTAACACCAGATTCTTTGATATGTTTATTACACTTGAATTATCACAGAAGATTGTGATAGGTTCCTCATACTCCACTCTAATGTCTCTTAGCATTTGCTTCATCCACAATACTTGAGTGCAACTACCTGTTGCTGCAATATATTCTACTTCTACAGTGGACAGAGATATTGCCTCTTGTTTCTTGCTTAGCCAAGAAACCAATCTCTTCCCCAAGAAGAATGCTCTAGCACTGGTACTCTACTGGTCATCCACACTTCTTGCCAATCTGCATCTATGTATGCATGAAGAGAGAAATCATGATCTCTAGGATACCACAAACCATACTCAACTGTCCCTTTTAGATATCTAAAAATCTTTTTGATTGCCATGACATGAGATTCTCTAGGATCAGCTTGGAATCTAGCAACACGACCAACAACATTCATAATGTCAGGTCTAGTTTGAGTGAGATACAATAGTCCTCCAATCATTGACCTATACTTTTTCTGATTAGCCTTAGGAGAGTCATCATCTTTGCTCAATTTACATCCGGTTGCCATGGGAGTATTCATTGGTTTTGAGTCTTCCATCCCAAATTTCTTCAACAATTCTTTTACATATTTGGTCTGAGAAATGAAGATTCCTTTCTTTGTTTGAGTGATTTGCAAACTCAAGAAGAAATTCATTTCTCCAAACATGGACATCTCAAATTCACTTTTCATTTGATTTGCAAAGGTTTTGCACATACTATCTCTTCCTCCAAAAATGATATAATCAACAAACACTTCAACAATCAAGATATTTTCATGATCAATTTTGAAATACAAATTACCGTCAATAGTACCTTTGTTGAAACCAATCTTCAAAAGATGCTTATCCAATCTTTCATCCCAGGCTCTTGGAGCTTGCTTGAGTCCATACAGTGCTTTCTTCAACTTGCAAACCATATCACCATGATCAGACAATTGAAATCTATCTGGTTGCTCAATGTAAACTTCTTCTTCCAAGTCACCATTTAGGAAGGTAGATTTGACATCCATCTGATATACTTTAAAATCCTTGAAGGCAGAAAAAGCAAGAAATAATTTGACTACTTCAATTCTTGCCACCAGAGCAAAAGTTTCTTCAAAATCAATTTATTCTACTTGGGAGTAACCCTTGTAGACCAATCTGGCTTTGTTTCTAACTACTTCACCATCTTCATTCAGTTTATTTCTTAAGACCCATTTGGTTCCAATCACATTCTTGTTTTTATGTCTGGGAACAAGATCCCAAGTATGATTTTTCTCAATTTGCATTAGCTCTTCTTCTATTTCTTTAGTCTAGTTTTTATCATGGCAAGCTTCATTCACTATCTTCGGTTCAATCTTTGAAATCAGACAATACTCTTCTGAATCTTGAGAAATCCTTCTTCTTGTTTGTACACCTTTGCTTTTATCACCTATGATCTGATCTTCAGAGTGATTCAGTCTTACATACCTAGAAACTTTGGAAGTTTTTTGCACTTCTGATTCTTGAAAAGGTTCATTCAAGCTTATCTCTTCTTCTTGATTTACTAGGTCAGTCTAAATCTGAATTTCAGAGGAAGCTTGGACTTCTTGAACAAAAACATTATTTTGATCATATTCATCATATTCATAAAATCTTGAGGGTTTTTCAATACCTTCATCAACCTTCACATTTGTACTTTCTACAATCTTCCTAATCTCTTGTTAAAGCATCGGTATGCTTTGCTTTGAGTAGAATAACCCAAGAATATTCCTTCATCACTTCTAGCATCAAATTTTCCTAGATCTTCATCTCTTTTAATGTAACATTTTCTACCAAATAATCTAAAATACCTCACAGTGGGAGTGATGCCAAACCAAAGTTCATAAGGAGTCTTATCGGTATTGCTTCTGATTTATACTTGATTGAGAGTATAGACTGCAGTGCTTACAGCTTCTCTCCAATATATCTAAGGAACATTAGCTTCCATCATCATGGTTCTAGATGCTTCCTAGATGGTTTGGTTCTTTCTCTTCACTACTCCATTCTGCCGTGGAGTCCTAGGAGCAAACAACTATCTTTTTATGCTATGTTTCTCATAGAATTCTATGAACTCACCGGATGTGAATTCTCCACCTCTATCAGACCTTAGACATTTTAATTTTAATCCAATTTCATTCTCTACCATAGCCTTGAATATTTTGAATTTCTCAAAAGTTTCTGATTTCTCTTTTAGAAAAGTCCCCCACATCATCTGGGAATGATCATCAATTAATAACATGAAGTATCTATCACCTTACACACTCCTGATTCTTGTCGGAACACATAGGTTAGTGTGAACTAAGTCCAATAATTTGGTAGAAGATTATTCTTTTCTTTTGAATAAGACTCTACTTTGTTTACCCAATTGACATTCTTTGCACAAACTATTGGTAGGTTTTACCAATCTTGGAAGATCTCTTATAGCCTGAGTGTTGCTTATCTTGATGATATTATCAAAATTCATATGACACATTCTCCTATGCCACAACCAGCTCTGATCAATTTGAACAAATAGACAACTTTTACCAATACCAACCAAGTGAGAGATATTACCTTTTGTTTGAGTACTGGATGCAATCTCTATTCCATAACTTTCAAAGATCTTGCATTTTCCATTCTTGAATTAGAGATCATAACCTTTGTCCACCAGCTGTCCAACACTGAGAAGATTGTGCTTCAGGCCTTCAACATATAGTACATTATTGGTTTTGTTCTTTCCATCAAAAGAAATGGTTCCTCTACCTTTGATTCTGCCAGCATAATTATCACCAAACTTTACTACTCCTTCATACCTTTCCAAATCTATGAACTTATTTTTGTCAACTATCATATGGTGAGAGCATCCACTGTCAATGACCCAATCATCCTTTTCTTCAACTTGGGCAACCAGAGCTCTTTCTACAAATTTATGATTGACAGATTCAGAGGGCATTGAATCTTCTTCCTTGATGGCAATAAACACCCAGTCATTTCTAGATTTATTTCTTGTCTCTGATTCATCATCTGTTACTCCTTCATTATCATCTTCTTCATGAACATAGTAACAATTCTTTTGGAACCTTGATCTATTAGAATTTGGCCTTGAAAATCTTTCTGGACACCTTGAGGCAAAATGACCAATCTTATTGCAGTTAAAGAATTTAAAAGGTAATTTCCCTTCATACTTACTGGATCCTCTTGGCAGTCTTTTTACAATAAGGGCTTCAAGTTGAGAAGCTTCTGCTTCATCTTCTTCTAGGTCTTTTCTTGCTTTCTCATACCATGATAGTTTCTTTGAGGAGTTCTCTCCCAGATCAAACTTTTATTTTCCTTTAACAGAGGCACTAGCTTTAAATGCAGATTCAGTCTTGGGGGGAGCATCTCCAAACTCAGTCAATTCAAATGCAGCCAATTTACCAACCAATTGATCTCTTGTGATGCCTGAAATAGATCTAAATTCTTCAATAGTAGCAACCTTGTACTTGTAAGAATCAAGAAGGAATTTGAAAACTTTACCGACAATCTCATCTTCATCCAAGACTCCACCAACACATCTAATGCCACAAACAAGCTCATTTACTCTTGGCATAAATGTAGTGATATTTTCATATTCTCTCATCTTCAGATTTGCAGATTTTCCTTTTAGACTCTGTAGCTTGGCACATTTAACATACTTGTCTCCTTCATGCAGAAGTTCTAGTTTTTCCCAAATCTCAAAAGTAGTTTGTAGGTCAACAACATTTGTCAACTCTGAATTAGACAAGGCACTTAGAAGAGCTTTTTTAGTTCGCAGATTGTTTTCAGCATCTCTGATTTCATCTACGGTTCTCAGACCATTCTGTGGAGGAACATACTTCTTTGAAGCCATGATCCAATATTGCATTCCCATACATTGCAAGTGACATTCCATGTGACTTTTCCAAAGAGTGAAATTGGTTCCATCAAACCTCAGACTATCCTTCTTGTAGGACGACATCCTGGATCTCCTCAAGTGGTTAAGCTCTCTTAGAGGAACTTAGCTATGATACCAATTGTTAGATTAAGGATAGACAACTAAGAGGGGAGGGGTGAATCAGTTGTCCAAAACTTTCTTCCAATTAATCACTTAAATTCTCTTCTTAATTCAACAGCATAATAATAAATCAATCATGGAAATGTAATGCAACAATTCAAGAGCAGAAACACATTAACACATATGACACTAAGATTTTTGACGTGGAAAACTCGGTTAAGGAAAAAACCACAAGGTAACTGTTGATCATGATGTTAGTCATAAACAAACATAGAATAAAAGTTACACAACAACCTTTACTCATCTTGAAAGATATGATGAATTCAAAGAATTCATGATCCCAAGTCTCCATGGATTAGTTCATAATCTACTGACGTTACTCAGTGTTTGATGTGTGTTGCTATTAATTATTCAAGGGGCCTTACATTGATTGATTAGATTCTATTTCCTATAAAGATGCTACACAGAAAGGCTACTCTACACAATATATTTCTTCAAATAATGTGTCAATACTTGGATCTTTGCATGATATTTATTAATTGAACATGCTTTAACTCTAACTATGCTATGTATTTTCAATTTTCTATGAGATATCAGCATATTTCATGTTATTTGCTCCTGATTATTTGTTATTTGCAATTATGGTGATGGAATGTTATGAAATTGAAAGAAAATTAAAAGAATACTTCAAATTTTAATGAATCTTAGCTATTGAATGACATACACACTTGATACAGTCATGAGGAGAAGAAATCAAACCATATTTTCACCAGGATGTTCCGCAACTAGATATAGATGATGCAAACTTCAAAGGATGAGGAATGAAGACAATACATGCAGACTGATGAGCACTCCCAGGGATGCAGCAAATCAAAGCATGTATCAAGAATTGAAACACAGACTACTCAGGATTTACGATGATTTGTAATCAAAATGGTCTTCTCTTTCATTAAGTATGCAAAAACATGTACGTTTACAATAACTTTGAAATAAGTCCTGATGTTTTAGCAATCAAATTTCAATTAAGCTTTTGAATGTTCAAAATATGGCATCCCTGCACCTTTTATAGAACAAGGTGAAGGAGCACTTACAAATGACCTAGGTCAAGATTTATCAATTAAAATCAATGGTGGATATTCCCTCTTTGACTTAGTCGATTCTCCTTTACGTGGCACAGGTTACCAGTTGGCAACTATCTAGGTAACTTATTTTCTTCTAAGTACCTGATGCATATGTCACTTTGGCGATGCATCTTCTTTTCATTCCTCAAGTTCCTCTTCTTCTTCATCGTGATCATCATGATGAATATCCTCTTGTATATGGACCTTCATTATCATCCTGATATTTTCATAGGCTTCCACTATCTTATCAACTTCCTTGCCATCCTGAGTTTTGGGTTTGGCAATGGCGTGCTTGTGAACTTGAAACTTATGTCTGAGAGTGTCCAATTTACCTTTTCTGTTACTTAATGTTTCATTATAATTCTCCACCCTGACTTTGATCCTCATGATCTTATTCATTGCCTCTTCTATCAGGTGGGTGAGAGGATCATCAGCCATCAGTTGAAAGTTATCATGCAGAGCTTTCATGGCAAAGTCTACATCCTAGTTTTCAATTTTCCCCTCTACTTTTCCTTCTAGGGCTTCCAAAACCTCTACTTCATATGACATCATACTGTGCAGTTTCACATTGATATCTCTTAACTTACTGCTACACTTCTTCAATACATCACATTCAAACCTGATGTCTTTATACCAAATATCCACTAGCATGGAAGTGTTATTATTCAATACCTAATTACTTATCAGGACTTGAGGATTAATTCTCTTTATTTCACTTAGAACACCTAAGGCCTTTTCTAACTAGAATGATCTTCTACCTATTTCATTCTGTATTTTTATCAACTTTCTTCTTAGAAGTGATTAAAGCATTCCACCTCTGTAAAGCAGCTCTCACTACTTCCTCAGCTCTTGTGAGTGTAGATAACATCCACTTCCTCATGACCATTGATTCATGCTTCATAAGGTCTAACTTATTAACCTCCTCTTGAGAGATGGCAGTCAATGGGACTGCCTGATCAATTGAAGTACTATCAGGGTTAATCAACCCTTTTATGTATGAGTACAGATGGGCAATGTGCTCCTTATGCTGCTTATACTTTTCCTTTTCTTTCTTCACCATTTGGGTTAAAGAATAAATTATATCCTTCCCCTCTTGACCTTGCTAGTCTTCATTGGAAAACCCCAAGTCAACTGTGGTGATCTGGAATTCTTCCAAGGTGATCTTGCCTTTCTCTTTTTCAATAGTGCAAAGTGCTACCTGGGTGGTCCTTCTGCCTGTAGTAGGATCTCTTCTGATAGCCAAGGTTAACCTAGCTTTCCTCTTGGGTTTCATGATTGTCTCTACAAACAAGGTTGAAACATCAAATTCTCTAATTTCAAATCCTTGTTCCGTACCTATTTCTTTCTCAAGCCACTGAGGTACTTGATTTCTAGATCCTTGTTGTCTACTATCATCATCATGTCCACCTTGATCTCCTGTATCTATCTCTATTCTTGGTGGAGAGGGTGATGTCCTAATTTCTTCCTCATGATGTTCCTCATGAGGGGGATCCTGTAACATTTCTTCTTCTTGAGGGGTCTCCTTCTATATGGGAGGATCCTATGGAATGTCCACATGATGATCCTGGACCCGATCTTGTACTCCCTCCTTTTGTGTTTCATCCACCTTGTAAATTTCCTCATCTTGAGGCATATCTGTATCTGTGGATGTGTGCATGTTTAATCCTAGTGCATCACCTTGATCTTGGGCTACATTTTGTTCCGCACCTGATATATTGACCTCTAGTGTCTTAAGGTCCTGATGACCTGATGTATCCTTATCTCCTATGGTATGTGGGGTCCAAATGACATCATTAGCTGATGTGTCTTTATCACCTCCATCTTTTTGTTGGACTTCAACAATCTTAGGCTCAGTTGGTATCTCTTGTTGTTGTTGGCCTATATCCAGAGTATCACTTTCTACTTCCATCTGCTTGACTTCTTCAACATTTTCTATCACATTAGGTTCACCTACTTGATGTTTGGGACTTACATCCTCTCTATAGGTTAGGTTATCACTGCAGGGCTAGTTACCTGATCTACCAGCTTATCAAGCCTAATTTGTTGAGCTGCCCTTTTTAAGCTATTATATTTCTCTTCTTGCTCTGTTTGCTTCAACTCTTCTAATACCACCATCTATGCTGATGGGGTCCCATCTGGGGTCATGCGAGTATTAGAAGCAAGTGTTTCCATTTGTTGAGAAGCTACGTTTTGTACCACCTCATCATCTAATAGGTCAACAGTGTCCTCCAATGAGAAAGTACCACCCTGACCTACCCTGGAGGCTTCTTTTGCTTGCTCGTCAGCCCTCTTAGTCTTGAATTGTATAATGGTAGGAAGTGGTACATCATGTTGCATTTCTTTTCTGAACACTTCACTACCAGCTCCCCTTAATACTATGGGGTCATTCCTGATCTCACCCCTCATACATGTTCTTTATTTTTTAGGGGTTGATATCACTGGGGGTAATACCTTTCTCTTCCTGGTGACCATCATGGCATCACCACTTACAGGCTCTGCACTTACTGGCTCTTCTTCAATAAGGATATCTTTTCCCACATTCTGTCATGAGGTTTGGCCTTCATGACTTGATGTTTCTGTAGTCTCTACAACTGGCCTCAGGATCTCTTTGGTCTTTTGCTTATCTGTTAAAGGTGGTGCTGATGAGGCTGATGCCTGTCTTGATGTAGATACACCCTCAGCTGGTATGGCGACTCTCTAAATTATCACCCCCTTAGGACTATCATCTATCCTCTTTCCTTTGGGGGGTCCTTTCTTTTGTTTCTGGGGAGGCAGCCTTTCTCTATTAGATTTTCTCTTCTCCTCAAGAAAGTCATCATATTCTTCATCAGGAATCTCCTACCTTTTTCTCTTGTTATCCACTGTGATGGCTACTCCCTTCTTCTTTAGTATATTTATCTATTCATTCACCCATGATTGGGTTAGCTGCGGCACCCCACCTGTAAACTTATCCAATGAAATGTATTCAAGTTGTGTTAGGTCAGGGGCTGAGATGGTGTCATTATACACCTTCTTATCTTCATATTCATTTGACATTGTCTTGCCATCATCCTTCTTTAATTGTGTAGGCACTAAAATACAGTCTAATGTCCTTATCTGATTTAGGGTGAGCCTTTGATATTTTATTCTTCTTACTTCAGCCTCATCCTCACAATCAGTCCATAAATCTTCTAAGTGCTTCTGATTTACGGGCTTCCCCATTATCTTATGCATTCTACCATAGGGGTCATATGATCTAGCCAATAGAAATGGCTAAAGGTTCATCAGGTTCAAACTCCCTATGACCTTGTTTATGCTTTTTGAATCAGGGCACATGTACCAACCTATAGACACTGGAAACAATACCAGAGGTATTTTCTTCTGTGCTTTATATGTATCAAGTATGGTGGATATCTATCTCAAAAACTCCATTAGGACTACCCCATCCGTAGGGTACCTGGGTAACATGAATGGTTGTCCTTCAAAACCTTCTGTCTTGATATAGGAAAAAGTGGCAAACTGGATGAACCAGGCACCATGCTTGTATATAATTTCCTGAGCTTCCATGCTGAATCTCTTGGTTCTATCTTCCTCTATAGTTCTAACTAGATGCATAGAAAATGAATCATTCACCAATTTGTAATTAAAGAGATCTAGTTCTTTCTTTGTAACTAAGGATAATGATCCCATATATGGGAATCATCTATACTGCTGCCAATCTTTCCAACTATGGTCAATGCATCAAATGTCCCTTTGTAAGCACATGAATAAACAACATATGAAGTCATGTAAAATGAACACTCCAGGCCTCCTAGGTTCATCATCTATTCATCTAAAGAATCACTGATGATCTTGGCCCATGATGGCTTATTATTTGTAAAGAGACACATCTAGATGATTCCAAACATCCAATTCTTGAAACTCCCAACATTAGGCTGGCCATCATCCTACTAAGTAGGGAAATCATATATTGATATTCATCATCAAAATAAAACTTATACAGATTCACTGGCAGTTTGGCAGAGGCAGTGTAAGTGTTATTCTTAGACCTCCATTGATATATCCTCTTCATGGTAGCTTTTTTATTGTTTTCATATTCAGTTTCCAGTTTATGCAGATCCATACTTACTACCTTCTTTCCAACTAGGAGATTGAAAGTAGCTATGATCCCTTTAATTGACAAGTCTACATAAACCCTTCCATGTTTTTCCACCCGCCTTGTCTGAGGGTTGTAATTTCTGGCGCATTCCACTATTAGTTCCAGGGTTTCCATGGCATATGGAAATCATGCTGCATGCCACATTCCTGACACAAATATGGCATCCAGGAGGGTATTATCTTTATCATCATGCATCCTAGATGACCATGCTACTAAATTTGTTTCCCCCTGGTGAGTATCACCAATGACACCATACTTGAATTGTATCCCGTCAGGTTGAACATACATGGGCTTAAGAAATTATGCCACAAATTTGTTTCTCCTGACGTCTGCTATGGATTCCTACAATGCACACGACTTGTCTTACCATAACATTCATATGCATTCATACAATATTATACATCTACGTCATCATGCATACTACACTTATTAGTCTCTAGTTTATCATGATACACACATTTACAGAGCTAAACCATAAGAGGAACATACTACCTAGATAGTATAGAAAATGACAATAGGAGGGCTTCTAATTACTTACCTGATCACGTTTTTCTCCTTGGTTAGGTGGACAATTATGGAAATGGGTCGTAAATGTTGAGGATCACCTGATCTGTTGCGTTGGAAAATCTCCTCCATCCACTGGTAGCTTGTATAAGGTTTTGAGTGTTTTGTGCTCTGTAAATTCTTGTTTTATCGCAAGGTAAAATGAAAATAACCTTGAAAACTTACCTTTAAATGCATCCATATGGAAAATTAGGGTAAAATTAGGTTAAATCGATATCTATGGACACTGCCTGGTGTTTAAATCGTGTTCGCAATCGGAGGGAATCCACCTACTACATTTATGTGAATTAAATGTTACGAGGCAAGATGAGGGGGGTGATCTTTAGAAGATTAGGTGGTATTCGTGATATGACCCCCTCGGTGTAATATGACCTGTATTTGAGTGGCAAAACTGATGTCAGGAAATCGGGTGATGTTGAGAATATCAGGTCATGATTTTAAGATCAAGGAATATTTAAAAAGTGACCCCTCAAAACTAAAGTGACCCCCTTTCGAAAGATCAAGATGATGTCAGCGTGTAATGACTTCATCTTAACATTGTATTAAAATGACATCATCATCATATTGTTTGAAAAGGGTGATCGACGGATACATACCTCTGAGAGGTAAAAAGAATGATGGCATCACCGTCAGGGTGACTTCCTTTGTTCATCGGGCTTAGATGATGTCATTGACATATTGGCAATAGGGTGATATTTTTCCAAGGGGTGATCTTTGAAAGATTGGGTGATATTTGAAAGATCGGGTGATATTCAAAATATGATCCCCCGCAAAATATATCAAGCTGTTTGATGGGCAAATACAATTATCACCTAAAATTGATGTCCAGAGTTTGCGGACCAAATGATTATCGGGTGATAGAATTACATCAGGGTGATCTTACTTAAGGTGATTGATGTTAAGAAATATGACCCCCCCAAGAATATCAGTTTTGACAAGAACTTTGACTTACCATAACTTTCTCCCCTTAAGGAATTTTAGGGTGATCCAAAAGGTAAACCTGCATGGAATTTTATACTCTTTCCCACCATGAGGTTAATGATATGAAATACTAACTTTGATGAACTAACCTCATCATGATGACCTATCCATCTCCCTTATGTAGGGTCACTTGCATGACTTACTTTTACCAAATTACCGAAAAACAGGAAAACAACACCAGCCAAAGCAGCAAAAAGTTGGGTCATTGTTTTGTCAAGTCAAAATTGGGCATGTTGTGTAACCACACAACAACTTGCCACCAAAGAAAACAACTAAATTCCAATGATTCAAGTGATGTGATCACATTCTAACATACTATTCTAATTCATTCTAAGTATAAGCATCATAATCTCTCTGAATGACAAGGTTTTCATCATGGCAACTATGCTAACAAAGGATCAGGTGTGTGCAAATGATTAATTATCCTCATCTTGAAAGCAAGTTGAAAACATGAGTAACTGATGTTAAGCTACATAGTTTGGGAGCATCCCTCATAGCCAACCTAGATAGAGCCTTGCTGCCAGCATGCGTCCATAGCCCCAGCAAGGTTCTATACAATCCCCTAAGTAGAGCCCCACTGCCAGCAAATGTCTATAGCCCTGGCAGAGTTACTTAGATGGCCTAGTTTTATATTTTTTTTATGGATTTTCAAAATTTTATACTTTATATATCCGATGTCATCATGTAAGCTTAATGTGCAAGGTATGGTCACTTGCTGATTTAGGTTAGAGATTGTATTGGTAGCAAGGGAGTCCCTTTAGATTTTTCACTTAACAACACTTATACTTGTGTGTTCAACAAACCCAAGGCTGTTAGGTGAGTCATTGTGAAAGAGTCACTTTGGTCAAGAAAAGGCACCCTGATGAAAAAATATCACAAACCTAATCATCAGTACTTCACAAAAAGGATCACAACCTATATCAAAATTTGCTCTCATCACTTGAATCTTAACAATTTAGTAATTTTCTTAGGGTGATGAGCTGCATCATCTTGACTAACCAAAATAGAACTCAACAAGCAAGCAAAACAAAAAAACAAAACCAAAACAAAACTGTACAAACAACTATACAAATATACACTATGATACACATGACTTGCATGAAGCTAACTTAGGCTTGGAAATAATGTTTAAGGAACTATCCATTAACTGGTAATGGAACATCCTCATCTATCAAGGTTTTTAGCCTATAAGTGCTATCTCCTAAAATTTTTGAACTTTGGAAGGGACCTATCCAGAGTTTATCAAACTTACCATGATCTCCCTTTCTCTCATGTGCTTTGTCCCACATCAGGACTAGATCTGAGATCCTAAAGGCCTTGACCCTGGCTCTTTTGTCAAACCAGCATTTGACAATAGCCTGATGTTTGGCAAATTGATCAATTGCTTGACTTCTTTTCTATTCTAGGTGCATCAACTGAAGCAACCTGACCTCTTGGTTATTATCTATGCCCAGGTATTCTTGTGCAAACTACAGTGTAGGAATCTTTAAGTCAACGGGGAGGATGGGATCCACCCAATATACTAAGTGAAAAGGTGAATTTCCTAATGCAACTTCCATCCTAGTTCTGTCTACCCACAAGGCATATTTCAGTAGGGTGTTCCACTCCCTAGGGTTCTTTTCTATCAACTTTTTTATGATGTTCAGTAAATTTTTATTTGTGGATTCTGCTAATCCATTCCCCTAGGGATAGTAATTTGAGGAGAATTTCAATATGATCCCATAATCAAAAGCCCAGCTAGATAATCTTGTAGAAGCAAAAGCAGACCCATTGCCACATACTAAAGCATAGGGAACTCCATACCTTACGACTATATTACTTTCCAAAAATCTGATGACATCCTCAGCATTACATGTCTTACTGCTGACAGCCTTAGTCCACCTGGTACAGTAGTCAGTAATAGTTAAAACATACTTGTGGCCTGATGATGATGGAGGATTAATTGGCCCTATGAAGTCCATTCCCCATTGAGCAAATGGGTGCATCTCCATCACTGGCTATAAAGGTTGGGTAGCATATCTTTCTCTATTTGCAGTAACCTGACACAAGTGACAACATTTAATATGCTCAACAGTATCCTTAAAAATCATGGGCCAATAGTACCCTGCCCTGAGGATAGCATAAGTGGTGGCCAAGGATGATCCATGTGTTGTCCCAAACTTATCATGTAACTCTAATAGCACCTTGTCTGCTTCTAGCCTTTCCAGGCATCTAAGGTATATCCCCTCATAATTCTTCTTAAAGAGGACTCCTCCTTTCATCATGTATTTCTGTGACCTTATCTTTAAGGCTCTCCTTTGTGAGGCCTATAGTCTTGAAGGACATCTTCTAGTAATCAGGATGTGCCTGATGTCTGAGTACCATTCTCCATCGTCCTTTGCATTTATAACGTACTACTGGCTCATGATATTGGGATCAATCTCTGATATCATCTGGCTAAGTGTCTGTCCCCTCACTAACTTCATGGGAGTAATATCCATATCATATTCCTGGAGAACAATGATCCATTTAGCCCTCTTCTCACCCGGTTCACTTTGCATTAATAACATCTTGAATGTTGCATCAGGTACCACAACAATCACTTTACTTCTTAGAATATAATGCCTGAACTTCTTAACTACTCGAACTAGAGCAAGTGCCTGCCTTTCAACATCCATGTATCTGAGTTTTGCATCTTTGAAAGGGCAGCTCATGAAGGCTATGGGCTTTTCTTCCTTTTCTTCATTTCTCTATGTCAACACTGCTGTAGAAGTATGCTCTAAAGCAAATGAATGGATGTAAAAGTCCTTGGTGTAATCTGGACTGATCAGAACTGGAGCATCAGATATGGCTTTTTTTATATCTTCAAAAGCTGCTCTAGCCTCTGGTGTCCACTCAATTTTAGTGTCCTTCTTCAGCATGGCATTTAAGGGCCTGACAATTTTTGCAAAGACAGTGATGAATTTTCTAACAAAATTAATCTTACCAAAGTAAGATTTGAGCTCCTTTTTGCTTCCAGAAAGCTGTATCTTCATGATGGATTCCACCCTGTCAGGATCACTGATGATCCCATTTTCAGTTATCTATGCATTTCTTGGGGTTTAGGGATATCCCATATTATTCACATTTTTTCAACACCCTTTTGAGGTCTTCTACATGGTTTACTCTTTCTTTAGAGAACACTTTTAAGTCATCCATGTATATGACTATGCATTTACCAATTAATCCTCTGAAGGCTATGTCCATTGCTTTCTAAAATGTTGCTCCAGTGTTTATTAACCCAAATGGTATCCACCTGTAGGAAAAGATCCCCCACTTTGTGGTGAATGCAGTTTTCAATCTATCAATTTTGTCCACCAGATCACCTGGTTATAGCCAGAGAAACCATCCATAAATGACATCATTTTAGCACCATTCACAACCTGTAGGACCTCATCCAGGAAAGGCAAAGGATAATTATCCTTTTCAGATGCTCTGTTTAAGTTCCTAAAGTCTACACATAGTCTAATGTCACCATTTTTATTCCTTACTGGGACCAGGTTTGCCACCCATGTGGAATGTCTGACAGGAAATATGATCCTAGCATTTAGCAGTTTCTTAACCTCTTCAAAAATGATAGGTTCGAGTAAAGCATTGATAGGTCTTTGCTTCTATCTGAAAGGCTTAGCATCTAGCTTCAAAGGTATGGTATGAGTGATGACTGATGTATCATTGGTTTTCAACTCATCATAAGTCCAGGCAATGACATGGATGTAATCTTTGAGAGCTTGGGTTATTCCTTCCAACTCTTCTTCTGTACAAACTTTCCCAATTAGGACATTTTTCTTTTCATCATCTTGTCCAATGTTAACCTGTGAATATTGTCCTCCATTTGCCTTTGGAAGATCCTTCTATTTTAGCATGTTGTCTAGATCAAATGCTCTTTCTAGCTCAATCATTCCCTTAGGAATCTTATTACTAGGAAACTTTAAGATTTCTTCTTCTTCCCAGACATGCTCCTCCATATTTTGCTCATCTATGATCTATGCATCAAAGACATCCCTGTTGGAAATGAAATCTAGAATATGCTAATCATCATCAAATACTTGGAGGTTAGTTACATTATCTAGCACTGAGGGCACTGATACTAATTCTACTGAAAATATTTTTAGACTAGATATGGACAATAGCTCTAAAGTACTAGCAGCCTGGGCTAAGGCATCTGCCCTGTGGTTTTGTTCTCTGGGTACATGGGTGATATTGAATGCATCAGAAGCTTCTATTAGGTCCCACACCCTGTGTCTATAATTGGATAGTTTCTTGTAATTGCAAGAGTATATGCCTCTTACCTATCTCACAACCAATTTTGAGTCTCCATAGACATGCAAAATTTTCACTTTCTTTTTAAGTGCAAATAGGATCCCATGAATCAGAGCTTCATACTCTATCTCATTGTTGGTGCATGAGAATTGCAGTCTGTATCCTGCTAAGTAGGATTTTCTAGATGGATCAACAAGATCTATCCCTATTCCAGCTCCTTATTTTGACTTGGATCCATCAAATCTAAGGATCCATGGCCTATCCTTAGCTAAAGGCTTATCTGAGCCTTTTCTTTTCTTTGCAACTCTGGCAGCTGCACCACTTGATATCCATTTTAACTTTGGTATCTCAGCTTTCTCCAACTTCACCTTTTCTATCTTATGTGAAGCTGAGGCTTCTTCCTTCCTTTTATCACCAGAAGGTAAATCCTCTAGACTAGGCAATGTCTATCTTTTCAGAAGATGCAGACATAATGAGCAAGCAGTCTTTGAATGAGGTACCTCATGTAACCTACACCAGCCTTCTATCAAGGCATCCTATGGAGATCTCTTCTGCTGTATCATCTTCTAAATCTCTTTTGCTAAAAACTCTTCAAAGTTAGATAGATTGCTACCCCTGTCTTCATCAGATAACTCATAATCTGATTCTACCAAACAATCACTCCCTGGGGTGATTTTCTTGTTGCTTATAACATTATTCTAGTCACATACCAGCATCTCTTCTATCATCTGAATATGGCATCCATTACGCTGTGTGCATTCTCCTGTTCCTGTAGAAGATAGACAACAATCAGTGTCACTATCATTATCACTATTTGTAGAACTTACCGTGGATGATGATGGTGATGTTACTGATGCATCATTGTATGCTTGCTCCATGTCTAGCATGTCTATGTAGGCATCACATGTTTTTTCAGAATGTGCCTCATTATGCAACCTGCACCATCCATCAATTAGAATATCATGAATAGGTATTTCTAACAATTGACATCATTTTACCTCTCTAGACAAGTGCATCTCAAAATTATTGAAATGGTCTACCTCATTTTCATTCTCAGGGTTACCATCAGATTCTACAACTATTTTATCATCTTGAGGGTCATCATGATGATGATGAACATCATACATCAGGATTTCATCTATCCTGACAGTCCGTGGCCTGATGGAGTATACTCCAAGTTCTACATCCACATACATGATCTCGTTGGTTTTATTATATTCAGTGATCATGTGCTTCATGCAAGGCTCAGCATCAATTCTTATTTGATTTGGTATCCCCTTCTAGGGCAACCACATATGACTAAAATTGGTGGCCATGTATCCATTAAGAGTTTTCGACCAGTCTCTGCTAAGTAACATCCCATAGGTATCAGGTATATCAACTACTTGAATATCAATATAATACTGGATTCTAGGATCAGATGCTAGCTACATGTGAATGTGAGTTAGTTCTCCTACCACACTCACCTGTGTTTTGTCTAATTGTGTCACTTTCTTTAACAATTTGGCAGGATGTAGCCCTAAAGCATTGCATATGGATAGGGGCATTACATTGGTAGATGCTCCTGAATCTACTAAACAGTTGTGCAAATTTTTACTAAACATCCTTATAGTAAGGAGGAAGGGAGGTGACTCACTCTTGTCTCTGTACAAGGTCATGTGGGAGGTCTCTGTATCTTGAATAGTAGCTAGCACTTTGTGTTTAACATTAGGATCTCTAGCAGCATGATCTTTGCTACCAAACTGACCTGAGGTATGACTATCCTCTTTAGAAGTAGGATCATCTAGTGATTTCATAAATGCTTTCTTGATAGTAGGAGTTTTGAGCAAATCTGACAGTGATAGGCTAATTTTAATCTTCTTCATTTCATTTGCCAGATAAGTGACCAACTTATCAGATTCATGAGGCAGATTCATAGCCTTTGGTGCTGTATTTGGTGATGTTAAGTATTGAGCATTAACCTTGGGAAATCCAGGGTTATTACTTGCCTTGGGGTCAGGAGGTGTATTGAAATTGTTTGGAGGTAAGAAAGAGGTCAAAGGACCAGTAGGCCTAATTAAATTATTCCTCAGGTTATAATTATGCTTGATCTGATATTGCTATTGATAGGCATGTACCTCCTCATGTTCATTTGAGGGCTCATTTTCATCCTGAAAGGGAAAAACATAGTTAGACTCAAAGGCCATGGCTGATTCTTCACATGCCAAAGTGTAATCCTGGTGAGCAGGCATCATCTACTGATGAGGATGATGTATGAAACTTTCTAGCACTAAAGCAGAGTCATATCCACAAAGGACAATTTCATTTCCTCTACATGAGGTGGATTTCCTGTAGTATTGGACACTTCAGTCCAAAAAATACTAGTAGCAATCCTAAACTGAGGACAGTCAAGCTCTGCATGAGCATTGGTGTTGTGTATCCTACACCAATTTGTAAGGGTTGCTTCTGCAAGGTTAACTCTAGTGGTCTATTTTGGTTCACTAGGAGGTAGATTGTCTAGGGGTGATGGCAAAGAACCATTATTTGGCCTAGTGTTCCACACTCTAGGCTGTCTAGGAGGATTATTATTGCCATTATTGTTATAGTTATTGTTGTACCCTCTATTAGGATAATTAGGTCTATCATTAGCATAGCCTCTATTCTGATTAGGATAAGAATAGAAGTTTTGACTCCTCAATTGAGTGATCTTAGTAGTAAGTTTCTGGTGAAGCTCCTGCAGTACTGGAACTAGGAGTATGATGAATGTCTCCAGTTCTAGGTCTAAATCCTCCGACAGGTAATTCTACAAAGAGTCCACTGGATCGGGACCTGGTGTTTGGCCTAAGAGCTAGGATTTCTCAAATTTGAGGAAAATTGGCTGGTTAACTGTAAAGATCGGTCTAGACTTTCCAGCAAAGGCGGTATTTATTGTTAGAAAGTGAGACTGACTAGATATTTATGGAATATTTGTAGAAATAATGCAAATATGAGGTGATATTGAAACTCAGTGACACTTGCAACCAGATATCAAGTTTCTTGAGTAGATTACCTCAAAGCTTTGACAAATTTACCTGAAATAGAGCTTATCTTTGAAAATTCACGACAATCGGCCACAAAGCTTGCAATATTTATGATCAGTCTTGAAATCTTCACAAAGGATTAGCATGCACAAACTTAAAACAACAAATCTCTGCATCTAACTAGAAATACAGAGGTGTTTCAGTGTTACCTTACTATCTGGATCATCAAATTGGACAAAACCTATAATGAGAAGCCCTCCTTCTAGCGCCAATTTATGTTGATCATGATGTTAGTCATAAACAAGCATAGAATAAAAGTTACACAACAACCTTTACTCATCTTGAAAGATACGATGAATTCAAAGAATTCATGATCCCAAGTCTCCATGGATTAGTTCATAATCTACTGATGTTACTTAGTGGTTGATGTGTGTTGCTGTTAATCATTCAAGGGGCCTTACATTGATTGATTAGATTCCATTTCTTGTAAAGATGCTACACAGAAAGGTTACTCTACACAGTATATTTCTTCAAATAATGTGTCATTACTTGGATCTTTGCATGATATTTATCAATTGAACATGCTTTAACTCTAAATATGCTATGTATTTTCAATTTTCTATGAGATATCAGCATATTTCATGTTATTTGCTCCTGATTATCTATTATTTGCAATTATGGTGATGGAATGTTATGAAATTGAAAGAAAATTAAAATAATACTTCAATTTTTGGGGAATCTTAGCTATTGAACCACATACACACTTGATACAGTCATGAGGAGAAGAAATCAAACCATATTTTCACTAGGATGTTCCATAGCTAGATACAGATGATGCAAAAATCAAAGGATGAGGAATGAAGACAATACATGCAGACTGATGAGCACTCCTAGGGACGTAGCAAATCAAAGCATGTATCAAGAATTGAAACACAGACTAGTCAGGATTTACGATGATTTGTAATCAAAATGGTCTTCTCTTTCATTAATTATGCAAAAACATGTATGTCTACAATAACTTTGAAATAAGTCCTAATGTTTCAGCAATCAAATTTCAATTAAGCTTCTGAATGTTCAAAATATGGCATTCCTGTGCCTTTTATAGAACAAGGTGAGGGAGCAATTACAAATAACATATGGTCAAGATTTATCAATTAAAATCAATGGTGGATATTTCATCTTTGACTTAGTCAATTCTCCTTTACGTGGCACAGGTTGCCAGTTGGCAACCATCTAGGTAACTTATTTTCTTCTAAGTACCTGATGTATATGTTGCTTTGGGGATGCATCTTTTCATTCCTCGAGTTCCTCTTCTTCTTCATGATCATCATGATCATCACTTTCTATATCATCATCACCCTGATGAATATCCTCCTGTATATGGACCTTCATTATCATCCTGATATTTACATAGGCTTCCACTATCATATCAACTTCCCTACCATCTTGAGTTTTGGCTTTGGCAATGGCATGCTTGTGAACTTGAAACTTATCTCTAAGAGTCTCTAATTTACCCTTTTTGTTACTGTTATCACATGAAATTGCACCCTGCTTGAATGGGATTCCAAGCATTCCAATGACACAATGGGATTGATCTCTAATTGTGGGACTTTGCTAAATGAGATCAAACCTCTGGAGAAGGCCAGCTTCCTTGTCTAGTTATCACCTAAAACTACTGTATTTTGGGGTGTAAAGGGGAAGAAATCTGCTACAATGAGAGATAAAGTAACAATACTTAAAATCATGAAAGGGTGATGCACCAGACAGCTCTAAAGAACCTTTACATAGATTGAAGCATGCACAATATAATCAGATACAACAAGCAGATATACATAGAAGAGATGATTCTAACAGAAGTAAGGAACAAAATGATTGAGAGGAACAAGAAATATTCACAGACAACCATATGCAGATTTACACAGAGATAGAAAAATCAGCAAAAGGTATGATAACTTTCATATATCTAAAGAAAGGCAAGGTTACAGTATGAAAAGTTCTATTTGGAAATAGAGAGAACAGAAAGTTTTCAAAAAAAAATTCCAACCCTTATTACAACATAAGCCTTAGTTTATATAGCACTGCAAAAATTAACCTAGGTCGGTTACAAAAATCCCCTCAGGGAGCTGCAATCAGAAATATCTTCCTAAAGAGACGTCCACTTGCCAAGAGTAATGGCGGAAAAGATCTAGAATAGGGGCAGGTGGGAGATATTCTGGGTCTTCAATGCAAATAGCCACGTCATCGATCTAATCCTCAGAATGGCGGAGGATAATCTAGCATTAAATGCTGATAGCTACTTGCCATATCTGCTGTAATGAATGCCCCCAAAAATCTCCATCTGTTAAAAAAGTGTCACAAAACCTCCCAAAAAGCCTGCCAAATGAAAGAGGGGACGAAAACATGCAACTTTACCTCTTACAGCATGTGAACATTCACTAAAATGAAGGAGATACAGGTGGTCAAAGTTTGGTCAATCCCCTGTGTATATCGCTTTTGCATTTGTGTGTATATCGCTTTAGTATCTTTAACTATGTCTTGGCATATACAACCCTAAATGTAAGCTGTGGACCCTAAGCTCCTTATGAAACTATTGAAAAATGCCATCGGGTCCGGGTTCTATGTGTATCAGCATCTGGGCGCCAAAAGGCCCTCACATATTGCGGACCCCACCAATCGCATCTCCCTTTCTGTTTATGCGAACATACAAGCTGCGGACCCAAAAAATACCCTTAGCTGTATTTCATTTTCCTGCCAGGTCCGTCCTGTATCACCCTCCCCCTTGAGAAGCCCCTGGTGGAAACTTACATGGAAGTCGACACATGGCAAGCTCCGCGTAGCCTTGTAAAACTGTGTGGAAACATTGAAGTTGCCCCTGCTCGTGACATGTGTCGCAATCCGCGGCATCTAGACCTAGAGACACCTTGAAACCAGGGTCCACAACCATCTGCCACTTTACATCACTGGACAGAAAGAGAAACGCGGAAGCTGACACGTGGCAAGCTCTGCATCCATTACATGATACATGTGGCACCTTCCGCGCCTCTGCTAAAACTTTCTAACTGGGCCTCCGCTTGCGACACCTGTCGCAACCCGCGGCAATACCCGCAGCACCCGAGCTCCTACTGGGACCAACCTTACCTATGCCAAGCCTTAAAACAAAAAGGAAACACTGCGGAGGTTGCCACTTGGTAGATTCTGCAGAAGCATTTAAGGGGCACGTGGCATCTTCCGCTATGACGTTGAAACTTTTAGAAACTTTAGCGGAGAGTGACATGTGGTGCCCTCCACGTTGCCGTGAGAAACAATACAAGCTCAGCCAGGACTCAAGCAGAAGCTAACACGTGGCGTCCCGCGCGTTACTCTCGAAACATATAAAGAGGCCCTGAAACTTGGGCAGAGCCCACCACTTGGTGCCTTCTGTGCGAAGAGAAACATCATAGAAACTTTTGAGACTCATTTAAGATCCACGTGGAAGCTGACACGTGTCAGGTTCTGCCTCACTTTGGGAAACAACACAGGGGCCCACCACTTCTCTTAGACTCGCACCGAAACAAAAAGAAACTCATGCGGAAGCTGACATGTGTCAGCTTCTGCAGCAACTGCAAGGGACACGTGGAGCGTTCCGCCCCAACTTAGAAACATTAAAGGGGCTTCAGTGGAAAGCGACACATGGCAAGCTCCACGTGACCCTGAGAAACAGTAAAGGGACTCTCTGCTGCAGACACTTGTCTGCTTCCGCGCACCTTTGAGAAACATTTCAGGCCTATCAAAAACTTTGGCAGATGTTGCCACTTGGTGCTATCCACTTGTCTTTTGAGAAACATATGAGACCCTATGCTATTGACACTTGTCGCTACCCGCGGCACTGAGAAACTTTAAGAAAGGGGCTCACGAAACTTGGGCAGGGGCCGTGAAACTTTTAGAAACATAGCGGAGGCTGCCACCTGTCTCCATCCGCAGGGCTCTTGAGTTGTCTTTTATGTGTCCCTTGGGTGGCTCCATGTGGTGCCATCCGCGCCACTCTCAGAAACTTAAAGAAACTGCGAGGAAACTTAAGGAAGCTGCGACTTAGAAAATTTTTAGAAACCTTGATGAAACTCTGGCGGAAGCCGACACGTGTTGCCCTTCGTGGCAACATTGAAACTTTTAGAAACTGTGCTCAGCCGTTGACATGTGTCTCGATCCTCGGTGATCAATTTTAAATGTTGATGGAAATTTGCAAGCCCGCCAAAATGCCCATTTGAACTGTCTGTTGATTGAAACTTTGACCATGCATAACTTCTTCATTTGGATGAATTTCAGGGAGCTGTAAAAAGCAAACCTGCCTATTTTTTCAAGCTCTTTACAATGGTGGGGGTTATTAGGCATGGCTTCTAGGAATTTTGGCACTTTGCTTTGTAGGGACCTTTTTAAAGGGATTTTCAAGGAAAATATCAGGTTAACTGTTTGGCTCTAGACAGAGGGAAAAAAGGGTTAACATTTTTGGCAACCTCTATGGGATGTTTGCCTGCTAAACATGAGGTCAGTGGCCTCAAGCATCCATTGGGCATGGAGTCAAGCCTAAAATATGCTGGAAACTCAGACTTGCCTCTCAAAACACAAAAAGGGGGAAAAGGCCTGCCTTCTCCTAATGACAAAGCAGCCTATGCAGAAGCACTTAGGGAAGTAAAATAATCTAAACTACTGTGAAACAACACTTATTGAAAACAAGAAGTCTAATCTACTAATTTACAGGGTGCTCATACCTCAAAACATCTTTTCAAATGTATCCCATTAACTAGGATATGCAGATTTTCTCCATTCATGTTAGACAACTAAAATGCATTGTGCTCCTTGCATTCAGTGATGAGAAAGGGGCCACTCCACATGCTGTCAAATTTGGAATGCGTCCCTGGTCTACTCCTCAGCTCATCCCATTTGAGCACCATATCACCCACTCTAAAATGTCTGGGGGTGGCCTTCTTGTCAAAATTTCTCTTTGTTTGTAGCTGATGATGTTCCATGGCTACCATAGCTTTGTCTCTGCTTTCCTCCAGCTCCATAAGCTGAGCATACCTTACAGCCATGGGGCCCTCTGCTTCAAGCATTTCTAGATGATGCATGATGTCTAATGCTGGTAGCTCCATAGACATAGGCAACCTTGCCTCTTTTCCATACACTAGCAGATAAGGGGAGTTCCCAATAGACCTCTTAGGAGTTATCCTATTAGCCCATAGAGCAAACTTCAAATCAGTGTGCCAGGTCCTCTGATTATTCTCCATTACCCTCTTAATAATCCTAATGAGATTTTTGTTTGTGGACTCAGCCAAACCATTGCCCTGTGGGTAATAATTTGATGAAGTATTCAAATAAATCCCATTCTTGATAGCCCAGTCAGTTATTCTCAGGCCAACAAAAGCTAGAGCATTATCGGAGATGATTGATTCAGGCACTCCAAATCTGGAGACCAAATCACAATAAAAATTCAAAACAACACTCTCATTAGACTCTTTCAAAGCCACTGCTTCAGTCCATCTTGTGAAGTAGTCTGTGGCTATGAGTATCCACCTGTGGCCTACACTTGATGGTGGGTTGATAGGTCCAATAAAATCAATGCCCCATCTCATAAAGGGTTGTTCTACCTGGATTGGGTATAGAGGCAAAGCTAACAGCTTCTCCTTTCCTGCAAAAAGGGCACACTTAACACAATTTCTAGCCCATGCATGGGCATCCTTAAATAAGCTAGGCCAATAATAGCCGGCTCTCATTACTTTCCAAGCAGTAGTTCTTGGGGTAAAATGTCCTCCTACTGTTCCATCATGGAATTCATGTAGCACCCTGTTAGTTTGATCAATATCAATGCATCTAAGTAATACACCATTAAAGTCTTTTCTGAAAAGGATGCCTTCAATTAAAACATATGGAATGGATTGTAGCCTGAAGTATCTTCTTTTAGCTTTATCTAAGCCTGCAGGACATCTACCAGTTTGCAGAAATTGGGTCATATCATTAACCCAACTAGTACCTACTACTGTTGTATCGTCTTGATGCTCCTCTTCTATGGTTAGGAGCACCTCTTCTTCTTCTACCTCATCCTTAGAAATAGTGGTAAGCTGCTCACTGAGTCCTCTGCCTCTAACCAGCTTGGTTATCTTGATCTCCACATCATATTCCATGACCTTGGTGATCTAACCAGCCCTTTTCTCATTAACATCTCTACTCAACAGGAACTCCTTCACACTGGAATGAGCCACCATCAGGTGTATCTTGTTATTTGAAACAAGATGCCTAAACTTTTTTAGGCTCTTGACTACTGCCAGGACATGCTTTTCAATGAAGCTATACTTTTGCTCATACTCCTCCAACCCTTAGCTAAAGAAGGCAATCGGTTGCTTGAAACTCTCACTCTGTTGCTGTACCAGAATGGTAGAAATGGTATCCAGGCCACCATAAGCATACAAGATGAAATCCTTAGAGAAATCAGGATTAATCAAGGTTGGCGCAACTGCTAATACCTCCTTTATGGACTGGAAGCTATGTTTGGCTTCTGACGTCCAACTAAAAGTTATGTTCTTTTTCAACATAGACATCAAGGGTCTTAAGAGATTTGCGATATTATGTATAAACCTTCTCAGAAAATTAATTCTACCAATGAAGCACTGCAATCCCTTCTTATGACTAGGTAAGGGCAACTGCAAAATGGCATGTATTCTCTCTTTATCAATGGTAATACCCTCCTTTGACACAATATGCCCCAACAACTTGCCCTCATGTACAACAAAAATGCATTTCTTTGGATTGAGGGATATCCCAAACTCTCTGCATCTTTCAAAGACTAGCCTTAGGTGGGATAAATGCTCAGATGCATTTTTAGAGAAAACTATTATATCATCTAGATATACCAGCACAAGCTTATACATCAGACCCTTAAAGGCCATGTCCATGGCTCTTTGAAAAGTAGAGCTAGCATTTGAGAGACCAAAAGGCATCCTCCTGTAGGCCATAGTACCCCACTTGGTTGTGAAAGCAGTCTTGAATTGGTCTTCCTCCTTGACTAACATCTGATTATAACCAGAAAATCCATCAAGCAAAGAAAATCTTTCTGAACCAGCCACCACCTACAAAATTTGCTCCATTGAAGGCAAAGGGTAGTGGTCTTTTAGGGAGGCTTTGTTGAGGTCTCTGAAGTCAACACACAACCTGATCTCCCCATTTTTCTTCCTCACAGGCACAAGGTTAGAAACCCAGGAAGTGTGCTTGATTGGAAAGATGATCTTCCCCTTAATCAGCTTGGTTAGTTCTTTGATCATCAGTGGTTCTAGCTTTGGATTCAGAGGTCTTTGTTTCTGTCTCACAGGTTTTATACCTGGCTCTAACTCTATGGTGTGTTGGGCAATATGAGGATCAAATCCCTTTAAGTCTGCATAGTCCCAAGAAAACACCTCTTCAAATTCTTTACAAAGAGCAATGAAAGCTCTTTTGTCTTCAGCTGAGCAGATTTTACCAATTTTAAGGAGTCTACCCTTGAAAACTTCTAACTCTTCATAATGCTCCTCCTTTACTTGCATACTGGTTTTTGTCTTCTTCTTTTGGTCATCAGTGCCAAAAATAGATTCCAAGGTGACCAATCCTTTAGGCAACTTATTTGTTCTCAGCTGAATGATTTGATCATTGTCATATTGCTGATTGAGTTTATCCTGATTCATCATGGAAAACTCATCTTCCTCTAATAGGAATCTCAGGATCTGTTCATCACTGTCAAAAACTTGCCAGTGAATATTATTATCAAGGATAGAAGGCCTAGAAATTATCTTTACGTGAGACTGAACCTTCTCCCTTTGAATGTCAATGGGGATGTCAAAATGAGCCCCAATTGAAGCTAATCTGTCAGCATGATGGTTTTGACTTCTTGGAATGGAAATGAGACTGAAAGCATCAAACTCTTCAATCAAATTCCATACCCTATGTTTGTAGCACTTCAGGGCATCACTTTTTGTAAGGTGCAATCCCCTTACCTGATTCACAATGAGCTCACTATCTCCAAACACCTGTAAATAGCCAATCTTCCTCCTTGCCCACTGCAGACCTTGGATCAACCCTTCATACTTAGCAGTGTTGTTAGTACAAGAAAAGGAAAAATGAAAGGCAGCATAATAGTTTTCACCTTGTGATGACGCAAGCATTACACCACCACCAGATCTATTTCTGCCCCTATAGCCATCAAAGTACATTTTCCATACCTCATCATGATGCTCTACCTGTTGCTCTGCCTTCTTCAGAAGACTTGGTATTGCTATTTCATGCTCATGCAACATGTACACTCCCATGCCAGCTTCTTGGATATGTCCCTTAGGATCATCTACAACATTTTCAGAGGCCCACTCCTTCAAGAGTACTTCTGGTATGCTCTCAGCTTGTAGTTCCTAAGCAGCAACTAGTTCAGGGTCATCAGAGATAATGCAATTTGTATTAACAACACTGGGTGTGTAAGGTTCTATGTGATAGTCTGAAAGTAACTCAGATTTCAAAGTTACTTTGGTGCTGTATCTGGTCTTAAAAAACATGTGGGACCAGTCAGAAGACAAATATCCTCCTATTTTGGCTATAAATTCCCTCGATAAGCACATGGCAAAATAACGAGGCAAATCTATTATAAACACCTCTTGTGAAATAGAGACATTGGGGTAGGCATGTAGGGTGAGGCCTAGGCTTCTTATGACACCCACAATATTAACAAACATTCCATCCAACTAGAGTACACCTTTCTCAAGTGGGTGGTATTTAAGCCCTAACTAATCTGCAATCTGCTTAGGCATGACAGAACTGCTTGCTCCACTATCTACCATGCAATTGTGCACTAGTTTGTCTCTGATTATTAGTGATACATAAAAGGGAAGAGGCTTGGTACCTTGGTTAGGCTACTTGATGTTATCTTGGGATGAATTAGTAAGGGCAGTCCTATCTGGGTCAACAGTGGTATCATTGGGTACCTTCAAATCAGACAAGGTAGACTGCAACATCTTCTTTTGGCCAGGGATCTCTAAAGAATCCCACATAGACATGGTTACACTCATCTTTTTCATGTTTTCAATATAATTGAAAGGTGAAGAGGCACCTACCTTCTGACTTGACTTTGTAGTAGCAGCATCAGCCTGCAAATGAGGCATCTCCCTTGTTGTTGCTAGTGCACTTCTTTGTAAGATGCGAGGAATGCGGGACATGGAAGCATCGGTATGTTCTCTACCTTTGTTTGCTGCTAGCTCAACCTCATAACCCCTCTTCTTAGCTCTTGTATTGGCAACAACTGGACTACTATCATTGTTTACCCCATAGAATTCTTCTACCTGCCAATTCATGAAAGCAGAATCATTATGAGGTTGCTCTTGTTGTTGTGCAGCTGCCATGTTTTGTGCTGTCAGAGCCTGATTTAGGACTCCACTTGAACAGGCTGCCTGATTGTGTGGCATATGGCATGGGACACACCAATCATAATCAGCTGCAATGTTATTTTGAACAGGGACAAGTTCCCTTGCTGCATTAACAGGTGTTGGATTGTAAGGCTGAAAATGCCTTTGGTTCATATTTTGCTTAGCACCTTGGTAGTTATTCTGATAAGATGGCCTATTGGCATGGTAAGGTTGACCCTGCCCCTGATATGCTTGGTTTTGCCCCTTATGGTCAGTTACAAAAATCCCCTTAGGGAGCTGCAATCAAAAATATCTTCCTAAAGAGACATCTACCTACCAAGAGTAATGGCATAAAAGATTTAGAACAGGGGCAGGTGGGAGATATTCTGGGTCTTCAATGCAAACAGCCACGTCATCGATCTAATCCTCAGAATGGCGGAGGATAATCTAGCATTGAATGTTGACAGCTGCTCACCATATCTGCTGTAATGAATGCCCCCAAAAATCTCCATCTATTAAAAAAGTATCACAAAACCTCCCAAAAAACCTGCTAAATGAAAGAGGGGACGAAAACATGCAACTTTGCCTCTTACAGCATGTGAAAATTCACTAAAATGAAGGAGATACAGGCAGTCAAAGTTTGGTCAATCGCTTGTGTATATCGCTTTTGCATTTGTGTGTATATCACTTCAGTATCTTTAACTATGTCTCAGCATATACAACCCTAAATGTAAGCTGCGGACCTGAAGCTCCTTATGAAACTATTGAAAAATGCCATCGGGTCCGGGTTGTATGTGTATCAACATCTGGGCGCCAAAAGGCCCCCACATATTGCGGACCCCACCAATCACATCTCCCTTTCTATTTATGTGAACATAGAAGCTATGGACCTGAAAAATACCCTTAGCTGTATTTCATTTTCTTGCTAGATCCGTCCTGCATCACCCTCCCCCTTGAGAAGCCCCTGGCGGAAACTTACGTGGCAGCCGACATGTGGCAAGCTCCGCGTAGCCTTGTAAAATTGTGTCGAAACTTTGAAGTTGCCCCTGCTCGTGACACGTGTCATAATCTGTGGTGTCTAGACCTAGAGACACCTTGAAACTAGGGTCCACAACCATCCACCACTTTACATCACTGGATAGAAAGAGAAACGTGGAAGCTGACATGTGCCAAGCTCCACGTCCATTACATGATACATGTGGCACCTTTTGCGCCTCCGCTAAAACTTTCTAATTGGGCCTCCGCTTGCGACACCTGTCGCAACCCGCGGCAATACCCGTAGCACCCGAGCTCCTACTGGGACCCACCTTGCCTACGCCAAGCCTTAAAACAAAAAGGAAACACTGCTGAGGCCGCCACTTGGCAGCTTCCGCGGAAGCATTTAAGGGGCACGTGGCATCTTGCACTGCGACGTTGAAACTTTTAGAAACTTTAGTGGAGAGTGACATGTGGTGCCCTCCGCATTGCCATGAGAAACAATATAGGCTCAGCCAGGACTCAAGTGGAAGCTAACACGTGGCATCCCGTGCGTTACACTTGAAACATATAAAGAGGCTTTGAAACTTGGGCAGAGCCCGCCACTTGGCGCCTTCTGCGTGAAGAGAAACATCATAGAAACTTTTTGAGACTCATTTAAGATCCACGCGGAAGCCAACACATGTCAGGTTCCGCCTCACTTTAGGAAACAACACAGGGGCCCACCATTTCTCTTAGACTTGCTCTGAAACAAAAAGAAACTCATGCGGAAGCTAACACGTGTCAGCTTCCGCAGCAACTGCAAGGGACACGTGGAGCGTTCCACCCCAACTTAGAAACATTAAAGGGGCTTCAACAGAAAGTGACACGTGGCGAGCTCCATGTGACCCTGAGAAATAGTAAAGGGACTCTCCACTGCAGACACTTGTCGGCTTTTGCGCACCTTTGAGAAACATTTTGGGCCTATTGGAAACTTTGGTGGATGTTGCTACTTGGTGCTGTCCGCTTGTCTTTTGAGAAACATATGAGACCCTATGCTGTTGACACTTGTCACTACCTGCGGCACTGAGAAACTTTAAGAAAGGGGCTCGCGAAACTTGGGCGGGGGCGGTGAAACTTTTAGAAACATAGCAGAGGCTACCACCTATCTCCATCTGTGGGGCTCTTGAGTTGCCTTTTATGTGTCCCTCGAGTGGCTCCATGTGGTGCCATCCGCGCCACTCTCAGAAACTTAAAGAAACTGCAAGGAAACTTAAGGAAGCTGCGACTTAGAAACTTTTTAGAAACCTTGATGAAACTTTGGCGGAAGCTGACACGTGTTGCCCTCCGTGGCAACATTAAAACTTTTAGAAACTGCGCTCGGCCATTAACACATGTCGCGATCCGCAGCGATCAATTTTAAATGTCAATGGAAATTTGCAAGCCTGCCAAAATGCCCATTTGAACTGTCTGTTGACTAAAACTTTGACCATGCATAACTTCTTCATTTGGACAAATTTCAGGGAGCTGTAAAAAGCAAACCTACCTATTTTCTCAAGCTCTTTACAATGGTGGGGGTTATTAGGCACGGCTTCTAGGAATTTTGGCACTTTGCTTTGTAGGGACCTTTTCAAAGGGATTTTCAAGGAAAATATCAAGTTAACTATTTGGCTTTGGACAGAGAGAAAAAAGGGCTAACATTTTTGGCGACCTAGGTTAAAGAATAAATTAACATTTTTGGCGACCTAGGTTAATCAACCCTTTTATGTATGAGTGCAGCTAGGCAATGTGCTCCTTATGCTGCTTATTCTTTTCCTTTTCTTTCTTCACCCTTTAGGTTAAAGAATAAATTATATCCTTCCCCTCTTGACCCTCCTGGTCTTTGTTGGCAAACCCCAAGTCAACTATGGTGATCTAGAATTCTTCCAGGGTGATCTTGCCTTTTTCTTTTTCAAAAGTGGGAAGTGCTACCTAGGTCGTCCTTCTGCCTGTAGCAGGATCTCTTCTGATAGCTGAGGTTAACCTGGCTTTCCTCTTGGGTTTCATGATTGTCTCTGTAATCAAGGTTGAAACATCAAATTCTTTAATTTTAAATCCTTGTTCCATACCTATTTCTTTCTCAAGCCACTGAGGTACTTGATCTGTGGATCCTTGTTGTCTACTATCATCATCATGTCCACTGTGATCTCCTGTATCTGTCTCTATTCTCGGTGGAGAGGGTGATGTCCTTATTTCTTCCTCATGATGTTCCTCATGAGGGGGATCCTGTAACATTTCTTTTTCTTGAGGGGTCTCCTTCTGTATGGGAGGATCCTGTGGAATGTCCACATGATGATCCTAGACCTGATCTTGTACTCCCTCCTTTTGTGCTTCATCCACATTAGAAATTTCCTCATCTTGAGGCATATCTATATCCATGGATGTCTGCGTGTTTAATCCTGGTGCATCACCCTAATCTTGGGCTAGATTTTGTTCCGCACCTGATATATTAACCTCTGGTGTCTTGAGGTCCTGATGACTTAATGTATCCTTATCTCCTACAGTATGTTGGGTCCGGACGACATCATTAGCTAATGTGTCTTTATCACCTCCATCTTTTTGTTGGACTTCAACAATCTTAGGCTCAGCTGGTATCTCTTGTTGTTGTCGACCTATATCCAGAGTATCACTTTCTACTTCTGTCTGCTTGATTTCTTCAACATTTTCTGTCACATCAGGTTCACCTGCTTGATGGTTGGGACTTACATCCTCTCTATAGGTTAGGTCTATCATTGTAGGGCTAGTTACTTGATCTATTAGCTTATCAATCCCGATTTGTTGGGCTACCCTTTCTGGGCTATTCTATTTCTCTTCTTGCTCTATTTGCTTCAACTCTTCTAATACCACCATCTATGCTGATGGGGTCCCTTGTGGGGTCATGTGAGTATTAGAAGCAAGTGTTTCCATTTGTTGAGAAGCTACATTTTGTACCATCTCATCATCTGATAGGTCAACGGTGTCCTCCAATGAGAAAGTACCACCCTGACCTACCCTAGAGGCTTCTTTTGCTTGCTCCTCAACCTTCTTAGTCTTGAATTGTATAATGGTAGGAAGTGGTACATCATGTTGCATTTCTTTTCTGAACACTTCACTACCAGCTCCCCTTAATACTATGGGGTCATTCTTGATCTCACCCCTCATAGATGTTCTTTGTTTTTTAGGGGTTGATATCACTAGGGATAATACCTTTCTCTTCTTGGTGACCATCATGGCATCACCACTTGTAGGCTCTGTACTTACTGGCTCTTCCTCAATGAAGATATCTTTTTCCCACATTCTATCGTGAGGTTTGCCCTTCAGGACCTGATGTTTCTGCAGTCTCTACAACTGGCCTCAGGATCTCTTTGGTCTTTTGCTTATCTGTTAAAGGTGGTGCTGATGACGCTGATGCCTATCCTGATGCAGATGCACCCTCAACTGGTATGGCGACTCTCTCAATTATCACCCCCTTAGGACTATCATATGTCCTCTTTCCTCTGGAGGGTTCTTTCTTTTGTTTCTGGGGAGGCAACCTTTCTCCATTAGATTTTCTCTTCTCCTCAAGAAAGTCATCATATTCTTTATCAGGAATCTCTTGCCTTTTTCTCTTGTTATCCACTGTGATGGCTACTCCCTTCTTCTTTAGTATATTTATCTGTTCATTCACCCATGATTGGGTTAGCTAGAGCACCCCACCCATAAACTTATCCAATGAAATGTCTTTAGGCTGTGTTAGGTCAGGGGCTGAGATGGTGTCATTATACACCTTCTTATCTTCATATTCATTTGACATTGTCTTGCCATCATCCTTCTTTAATTGTGCAAGCACTGAAATACAGTCAAATCTCTTTATCTAATTTAGGGTGAGCCTTTGATATTTTCTTCTTCTTACTTCGACCTCATCCTCACAATTAGTCTAGAAATCTTCTAAGTGCTTCTGATGTATGGGCTTCCTCATTATCTTATGCATTCTACCATAGGGGTCATATGATTTGGCCAATGGAAATGGCTATAGTTTCATCAGGTTCAGACTCCCTATGACCTTCTTTATGCTTTTTGAATTAGGGCACATGTACCAACCTATAGACACTTAAACAATACCGGAGGTATTTTTTATATGCTTTATATGTATCCAGTATGGTGGATATCTGTCTCAAAAACTTCATCAGAACTACCCCATCCATAGGGTACCTGGGTAATATGAATGGTTGTCCTTCAAAACCTTCTATCCTGATATAGGAAAAAGTGGCAAACTAGATGAACCAGGAACCATGCTTATATATAACTTCCTGAGCTTCCATGCTCAATCTCTTGGTTCCATCTTCCTCCATAGTTCTAACTAGATGCATAGAAAATGCATCATTCACAAATTTGTAATTAAGGAGATAGTTCTTTCTTTGTAATTGAGGATAATGATCCCATATATGGGCATCATCTATACTTCCACTAATCTTTCCAGCTGTGGTCAATGCATCAAATGTCCCTTTGTAAGCACATGAATAAACAACATATGAAGTCATGTAAAATGAACACTCGAGGCCTCCTAGGTTCATCATTTTTTCATCTAAAGAATCACTGATGATCCTAGCCCATGATGGCTTATTATTTGTAAAGAGACACATCTAGATGATTCCAAACATCTAATTCTTGAAACTCCCAGCATTAGGCTGGCCTGTCATCCTACTGAGCAGGGTAATCAGATACTGATATTCATCATCAAAATCAAACTTATACAGATTCATTGGCAGTTTGGCAAAGGCAGTGTAGGTGCTGTTCTTAGACCTCCATTGATATATCCTCTTCCTGGCAGCTTTTTTATTGTTTTCATATTCAGTTTCTAGTTTATGCAGATCCATACTGACTACCTTCTTTTCAACTGGGAGATTGAAAGTAGCTGTGATCCCTTTAATTGACAAGTCTGCATAAACCCTTCCATGTTTTTCCACCCACCTTGTCTAAGGGTTGTAATTTCTGGCGCATTCCACTATTAGTTCTGGGGTTTCCATGGCATATGGAAATCCTGCCGCATGCCACATTCCTGACACAAATATGGCATCCAATAGGATATTATCTTTATCATCATGCATCCTAGATGACCATGCTACTAAATCTATTTCCCCCTAGTGAGTATCACCAATGACACCATACTTGAATTATATCCCCTCAGGCTAAACGTACATGGGCTTAAGAAATTCTACACCGGATTTGTTTCTCCTGACATCCACCATGGATTCCTGCAATGCACACAACTGGTCTTACCATAACATTCATATGCATTCATATAATATTATACATCTATAGCATCATGCATACTACACTTATTAGTCTCTACTTTATCATGATAGGCACATTTACAGAGCTAAACCATAAGAGGAACATACTACCTAGATATTACAGAAAATGACAACAGGAGGGCTTCTAATTACTTACCTGATCACGTTTTTCTCCTAGGTTAGGTGGACAATTATGGAAATGGGTCGCAAATGTTGAGGATCACCTTATCTGTTGGGCTGGAAAATCTCGTCTGTCCACTGGTAGCTTGTATAATGGTTTGAGTGTTCTGTGCTCTATAAATTCTTGTTTTATCGCAAGGTAAAATGAAAATAACCTTGAAAACTTACCTTTAAATGCATCCATATGGCAAATTAGGGTAAAATCGGGTTAAATCGATCAACTCCGTTGATCTTCTGCCATGAATCTACAGATGCTGCCAGGTGTTTAAATCATGTTTGCAATCTACAGAAATCCACCTACTGCATTTATGTGCATTAAATGTTGCAAGGCAAGATGAGGGGGGTGATCTTCAGAAGATCAGGTGATATTCTTGATATGACCCCCTCGGTGTAATATGACCTTCTGTAATATTCTTAATTTGACCCCCTTTTGAAAGATCAGGATGACGTCAGCATGTAATGACTTCGTCTTAACATTGTATTAAAATGACATCATCATCATATTGTTTGAAAAGGGTGATCGACGGATACATACCTCCGAGAGGTAAAAAGAATGATGATGTCACCATTAGGGTGACTTCCTTCATTCATCAGGCTTAGATGACGTCATCAGCATATTGGTGATAGGGCAATATTTTGCCAAGGGGTGATCTTTGAAAGATCGGGTGATATTTAAAAGATCGGGTGATATTCGAAATATGACCCCCCATAAAATATATGAAGTTGTTTGATGGGCAAATACAGTTATCACCTAAAATTGACGTCCGAAGTTCATAGACCAAATGATTATCGGGTGATAGAAATACATCAAGGTGATCTTACTTAAGGTGACTGATGTTAAGAAATATGATCACCCAGGAATATCAGGTTTGACCAAAACTTTGACTTACCATAACTTTCTCCCCTTAAGGAATTTCGGGGTGATCCAAAAGGCAAACCTGCATGGAATTTTATACTATTTCCCACCATGAGGTTAATGATATGAAATACTAACTTTGATGAACTAACCTCATCATGATGACCTATCCATCTCCCTTATGCAGGGTCACTTGCATGACTTACTTTTACCAAACCGCTGAAAAGTAGGAAAACAACACTAGCCAAAGCAGCAAAAAGTTGGGTCACTATTTTGTCAAGTCAGAATGGGGCATGTTGTGTAACCACACAACAATGACTAACCCAAGATTGTATTCTTTGTTAGAAGCAAAGAAAGAACAAAATGGCACATGCCAATTAGGGCTCACTACCTATAGGAGACACACTATTTACATAATAATAAGTATTACATACTTAAACTGAAGAATAGCATCTTCACCATGTTTGAGTCAGTTCCATTTAAGCTCAATACTTCTACTCTACCTTTTTTCTTTGCTCCTCTCTACCACACTCTCATCTCCACAAGATACCCTTGAAAATGACTTTACAATTCCTTATTTATACAAGACAACGACTTAGGGATAATCATCCAAGTTTACAGAGCAAATACATAAATACAATATGAATTATTACAAAAAGACTTCACGTGGATCAAGACATTGTTGGCCACACAGATCTAAGACTTCAATCTTTCTTTAAGAACATGTCATTCTTCACATAACATCTTCAAGATCATCTGCATGATGTGCAACTTATCTAGTCGGCCAGACTTAGGAAGAACATCATCATCTGGAAGTAATTCTTCAATTACGAGCTCAATCTTCAATGCGGACCACCAATCATGAACTGGACACAATCAAAAGACCTCCACAAGCTTGCTTGAATCACCAAGAACATCCACATTACTTCTGCTTACTGAAATCATTCTCTCCTTCATCTAAAACCTCAAGAACACAGTCTGTCATCACTGTCATATTGGAATAGATGCTTGCGGACCTCCAGACCATGAACCAATTGAGTTGTAAATTCACATTGACTTCCTAAACACTCCACAAAATCCGTAGAACAAGATATTGCATTTCCGGACCTCACCGGACCTATCTATGTCACTTTGTCACCTCTGAACACCTGCCAGAACCTGTTTTGCTTAAGTGGCTATAACTTCTTCAAATATTCATACTGACCTCTGAAATCTTTACTGAAACATCTTAAGACACATATCTACAAACCCTTTAAAGCGCATCCTCTAATCTTCATCTTATCAAGGACTTTTACCTCATTGTCTTCACTGTTCTTCTCTGTTCCTGATTAGGACTAATTTTTTCAATATCCTCAGCACACAACTCATCCAATCCTTATCATCAATGCAACATGAGTATGTTGACATCAATGACAATACCGGTTAGGCCCATACTTGTAACATAGAAGATCATTAGCTTTCACAGAGTAGAGCATTCAACATTCAATTTGAGCATAGAAGGTTTGTGGAACATTTTCGTGACTTACGGAGCTAAATAGAACATCACACGAGGCAAATTGGGACCAAATAGATCTTCTTTGAGATCCACACCATGTTTCATCCATTTATAGAGCATTATCAAGAGATGTACGTCGACCTACACATTTCCTACATGTTTCATCATACATTGGAGTTGAGATCTCTTAAAGCTAATGCGGAGGACTCTTGGAGCTAGAAGTTGATATATAAGTACTTCTTAGATGAATTGGAGAGTGATTGATTCATAACAAGTCTTAGTTTTGTCACATTGGAAAATGTCCCCTTGGGGGCTTTTCCCTCATAAGGTTTATCTCCTGGTTCTTTAGTATGCATTTAGGACATATTACATCATATTTCAACATCCCGATGAGAAAACCCCTAAGTGTCTTGACAAATGGGACCTAGGGACAGCACTTGAGATAACCCCTACCTAAAATAGTGGGGAAGGCTTGGGCATCTGCGTCCTAGTCCTGCCCTATTTTGGGGCAGTCCCAAATTTTGGGTGTCAGCTTGTGACCATTATTTGGGTCCTATGCCAACACAGTAAGTTTGAATTACAAAATTCTTGGTGGGAGTGTTTGTAGTTGCATATAAAAGTATGTTTAGGCATTCATTTGTAAACTAGATTGTTCTTGTGAACTTTATGCATCCTAAAGGTGATTCAAGGCTTTCATTGTGTTGTAAGAGCATATTTGTGTTGTTTTTATGTTTGTGTTTGTAGATTTGAGCATCCATCTCCTTATGGAATGAAGAGCTTCTTCATCCCATGAGATCTTCACTATAAGGTGATATCTTGATGCAAGAGTATCCTAGTTCAAGAGCTATCTTGTATCAACTAAAAACATTTGCATTTCAGTTTGTTTGCATTTCAATTCAGTTAAAAGCAGTTTTTAGCTTGCGGTCTAGTTTTGCATTTTACACCTTGTGGATCTGGACTTAACATCTACATTCATTCATCTACATCATATCAAGAATTTAGAGCATTTGGATTAGTTACCAGAAAGATATCACTATCAGAAGATTGATTGTTCTCTTAGAGTAGAGCATCTTGACAGTCTTAGGCAAATTAGCTAAAGGAGAAGGCTTGTGGATCATTCCTTGACTTACGGATCCTAATGACACATCATTCAATGATCCTTGGTTCATGGCTAACCTTCTCCAGAGGTCCGCATGTTGTTCCATTCATTTGAGGAAGTGTTCTATGCATTTAGGTCTGAACTATTTGTGAACATGTTACAACTCTTCATCAGAATTTGTGACCTTCCTTGGCTGACGCAAAGGAATCTATTGATCTAGAAATGATATATAATGATGTAATAGATCCCTAGGAAAGTAGTTCAGGTTAGTGATAGTTGATAGTTTGGATTTTGTGCGAAGGAGCTTCAAGGTTTTATCTTGCGTATGTATGTAATCACGTCTGTAAGCCCTAATTGTAAGCCCACTTGTTGCTAGCTAGATTGTATTTAAATTCTACGATATACTGAATGACTGAATTTACATTTGTTCCATTTCCTTGATTTGTTTCCATTGTGTTTACTCTTGTTGCATGGTTTGGATAGTTCATTTTGTGAACCCTCCTACCGTAACTGCACCAAGTGGTATCAAAGCAAAAGTTTGATTCTTTGGAGTGAATTGGAAAAGGGGATTTCGTAAGATCTTGTTGTAAGAAGATCACCGATCCAAGATAGATTACTTGTGTGCAACCGATCACCAATTGATAGGTAGTTGTCACTTGTAGCCTAATAGATGAATTTGAGGTAGTTTGCACTTGATCCTAGGAAGATGTTGCTGTGAAGAGTTCCTCATGTTGGTACAATGGCTAATAGAATGGATGAGATGATGGAATTGATGAGGACAATGTGAATTTGATTGGATGTTGTTGAAGAAGATAGGCAAAGAGGATTGACACCTAGACCTAATGTTGAAAGTGATGATGAAGAAGAATTTCAATCTGTTGAACAAACTGGTGAAACCCTAGAAGGTCATGAAGAAGAAGAATCGGATCAAGTAAAGATGTTGTGAGCTATTTCAAAGATTGGAAAGAGACCTAGATTTGATGTTCCAAACTATATAGGTAATTTGAATCCAGAAGAGTTGATTGATTGGATAAATGACATGGAAGAATACTTTGAATATGAAGAAATTGAAGATCCAGAGAAGGTGAAATTTGCAAAGACAAAATTGAAAGGACATGCTGCTATCTAGTGGAAAGAAGTTTAGTTGGAAAGAAATCAAAGAGGAAAAGAAAAGATTACAAAGTGGGATGGATGGTGACAAAGTTGAAGAATCAGTTCATACCTGTTGACTATGAGCTAGAGTTGTTGAAAAGATTGCCAAACCTAAGACAAAAGGAGAAATCTGTGAAGGAGTACATTGAAGAATTTCATAAAATAATCATAAGGATAGGACATAGTGAAGCAAACAAGGAGAAAGTGGCTAGATACATCAATGGACTGAGATTGAACATTCAAGAAGAGTTAAGTTTGGTAAGGATGACATGTTTAGAGGAAGCATACCAGTTTGTCTTGAAAATTGAAGAGAAGCTAAATAAGAGGCATGATCAGAGACAAAGAGGCAGAGGAGGTAAATTTTAGAACGGAAGAACATTTTCCAGATATGACCAATCATTTGCATAGCAAAACAAGTTTGACATCCCGTTGAAGAAGGATGACAGAGATAACAATGCTTACCAGAGAAATAACAAAAAATTTTACCAGAGAGGAAACCCTAGTGCATACCAAAATAAAGGATACAAAAAAGAAGGAAGAGGATTTGATAAGAGAACATTTAGAGGTACTTGTTTCAAGTGTGGAGGTGAAGGACATAGAGCATGTGAGTGTAATCAGGGTAGTACAAGCAAGAAGACAGAAAATAGTGGAAGCACAGCTTATGTTGAAGAAGAACCTGTTGAATCACCTTGTTCAGTTGGCAATCTGGAGAAAGTAGAATCATTGGTGATGAGGAGAGCACTATTTCAAGTAGAGACAAATGAGGAACCACCACAGAGGAAAAGTCTATTCAGAACTAGATGCAAATCAGGAGGTAAGTGTTGTAAAGTTGTAATTGATAGTGGTAGTTCAGATAACCTAATTTTAGAGGAGATGGTGACTAAGTTAAAGTTGGAAAGATTAAAACACCCTAAGCCCTACTAGATAGCATAGATTAAGGATGATCATAAGGTACTGGTGAGTGAACAATGTTTGGTGAAATTTCATATTGGATCTTATCATGATGAAGTCTTGTGTGATATTATGCCTATGGATGTTTATCATATCTTGTTGGGTCGACCTTGGCAATATGATAGGAAAGCTATACATGATGGGAGAAAGAATACATATACTATAACAGACAATGGAAAGAGAATTACTTTGATTCATTTGGAAGATGATCTTAAGAGTGAAGTATGTGGGAATGCTAGAATCTGTTAGGTAGATGGAAGGAAATTTGTGGATGGTTTGAGACATGAGAATCTGTGTTATGCCTTGACTTCTAAGAAACCTGAAGCATTGAAGGAAGAGATTGAAGAATCACAACCGAAGGAGATAAGAGAGTTCCTGATAGAGTATGGACACATCATATTAGATAATGTGCCTAAAGGATTACCACCTATAATAAGTATCATTCATCACATGGATCTTATATCAGGAGCAAGTTTGCCTAACAAAGGAACACATAGAATTACACCAGTAGAGAATGAAGAACTAAAGAGACAAATACAAGAGTTGTTGAGGAAGGGTTTGATCAGAGAAAGTTTGAGTCCTTGTGCAGTAACTAGAGTGTTAGTAGTGAAGAACGATGGAGAATGGAGAATGTGTACTGACTCTAGAGCTATAAACAAAATCATAGTTAGGTATAGATTTCCTTTACCCAGGATGGAAGATATCATGGATTGTTTGAGTGGAGAAAGATATTTCACAAAGATAGACTTGAAGAGTGGATACCATCAGATTAGAATCAGAAAAGGTGATGAATGGAAGACTACTTTTAAGATAAATGAAGGATTGTATGAATGGTTGGTGATGCCCTTTGGATTGACAAATGCACTGATTACTTTCATGAGATTGATGAATGAAGTTCTAAAGAAATTCTTGGGTAAGTTTGTGATTGTATACTTGGATGATATTCTAATTTTCAGTAAGACAAAAGAAGAACATTTGTGGTATATTAGACACGTTTTGCAGAGGTTGAGAAAATAGAACTTGCTGATAAACATCAAGAAGTGTAGTTTCATGAAAGAAGAGTTGGTATACTTAGGATTTGTGATTTCTATGGAAGGATTGAAGATGGACCCTTAGAAAGTGAAGAGCATTAGAGAGGTTAGATCATTTCATGGTTTGGCTAGTTTCTACTGGAAGTTCATTAGAAATTTCAGTTCAGTTTGTAACCCTATGACAGAGACAATGAGAGGTGACAGAAAAGATTTCAAGTCGACATCAGGAGTAGACAAAAGTTTTAAGTTGTTGAAGCAAAAAGTGACAGAGCAACCTATTTTGGCATTACCAGATTTCAATAAGGTATTTCAAGTTGATTGTGATTCAAGTGGCAATGCAATTGGAGCAGTGTTAAGTCAAGAAGGTAGACTAGTAGCATATTTCAGTGAGAAGTTGAATGATGCAAAGAGAAGATATTTAGTTTATGATCAAGAGTTCTATGCCATAATTCAAGCCTTGAAGAAGTGGAGACATTATTTGTTGCCTAAGGAGTTTGTGTTGTATACAGATCATCAAGCTTTGCAATATTTGAACAGTCAAGGTAAGTTGAATCAGAGACATATGAGATGGGTAGAGTTCATGTAAAGTTATACTTTTGTGTTAAAGCATAGGAGTGGAAAATCAAACAAAGTTGTTGATGCATTGAGTAGAAGAAGAAAGTTGTTGACAGAGATGAGAGTTGAAGTGTTGGGTTTTGATGAATTAAAGAACATGTATGAGGGAGACACTAATTTTGCATAACCTTGGAAAGTATTTAAGGAACCTATTGTGACAGATAGGAGTAAGTGATTAGACTATTTCATTCAAGAAGATATGTTCTTCAAAGGAAGTCAGTTGTGCATACCTAGAAGTTCTATGAGAGACAATTTGATCAAGGAGAAGCATAGTGGTGGATTGGAAGGACATTTCGGCATTGATAAGACAATGGCTTTGGTGAGTGAAAATTACTTTTGGCCTCAGATACATAAGGATGTTTGGAGATTTGTGTAGAGTTGTAGAGTTTGTCAAGTTGTAAAAGGGAGTAGTTAAAACACTGGATTGTACAAACCTTTGACAGTATCGAAGAGACCTTGGGAAGACATAAGCATAAATTTTGTAATGGGATTACCTAAGACATAGAGAGGACATGATTCAATATTTTTAGTGGTTGATAGATTTTTAAAGATGGCTCATTTCATACCTTGTAAGAAGACAACTAATGCAATGCATGTAGCTGACCTATTTTTCAAGGAGATTGTGAGATTGCATGGATTACCTAAGAGTATAGTTTCAGACAGAGATACAAAGTTTGTTGGATACTTTTGGAAGACACTTTGGAAGAAGATGAAGATAGATTTGAAGTTCAGTTCAACTTTTCATCCATAGACAGATGGACAGATAGAGGTAGTGAACAGGAGTTTGGGAAACCTGTTGAGATGTTTGGTTGGAGAAAAGACTAGAGGTTGGGATTTGATTCTTTCACAAGTAGAGTTTGCATACAATAATTCACTAAATAGGAGTACTAGAAGAACACCTTTTAAGATTTTGACCAGAGTGAATCCTAGAGGAGTTGCAGAACTGAGAGACATTAGTATAGAGGAAAAGAGAAGTGTAGAAGCAGAAGAATTTGTAGATCATATGAAGACAGTGCATAATCAAGTGAAGAAGCATTTGGAGGATATAAATAGTAAGTACAAAGAGTAGGCTGATGAGAAGAGAAGACATAAGGAATTTGACATTGGAGATGAAGTAATGGTGTACTTGAGAAAAGAGAGATTTCTAGTTGCGACATATAACAAGTTGAAGATGAAGAAGTTTGGACCTTGTAAGATACTCAGGAAATTTGATTCAAGAAATGCATATGAAGTAGAGCTATTGAAGACATTAGGTATATCACCTATTTTTAACATTGTAGACCTTTATTACTATCATGAAGCAGAGTTTAGTGATAGCATGGAAGAAGACTTGAAGAAGCAGTTACCACACAAAGGACCAGAGCAAATAGAAGACCTTTTGGACATTAGAGTTGGACATAGCACTAAGGAAGACAATACAAAGAATATATTGTGAAGTGGAAAGGCAGACCAGAAGAAGATTCATCTTGGATTTCTTAGGCTGAGGTGGACTATCTTGGTTCTCCCCTAGCCCTAACAAAGTGAGGCACTCACTTTTTCAATAACCCCAGATGTCTGATACAGGAGCATCCCCAGTTCAAGAGCTATCTTGCATCAACCAAAAACATTTGCATTTCAGTTTGTTTGCATTTCAATTCTTTCATTTTTTAGTTTAGTTCAGGCAGTTAAGTTAGAAGCAGTTTTCAGCTTGCGGTCTAGTTTTAGCATTTCACACCTTGTAGATCTAGAATTAACATCTACATTCATTCATCTACATCATATAAAGAATTCAAAGAATTTGGATCAGTTACCAAAAAGATATCTTTATCAAAAGATCGACTGTTCTCTCATAGCAGAGCATCTTGACAGTCTTAGACAAATCTGCTAAAGGTGAAGGCTTGCGTATCATTCCTTAACTTGTAGATCCTAATGACACATCATTAAATGATCCTTGGTTCATGGCCGACCTTTATCAGAGGTCCACACGTTGTTCCATTCATTTTGAGGAAGTGTTCTATGCATTTAGGTCTGACCTATATGTAAACACGTTAGAACTCTTCATCAGAGTTTGTGACCTTCCTTGGTTGACACAGAGGAATCTATCAATCTGGAAATGATATATAATGATGCAATAGATCCCTAGGAAAGTAGTTTAGGTCATAGTGATAGTTGATAGTTTGGATTTTATGCGAAGGAGCTTCAAGGATTTATCTTGCGCATGTATGTAATCAAGCCTGTGAGCCCTAATTGTAAGCCCGCATGTTGCTAGCCAGATTGTATTTGAATTCTATGATTTATTGAATGATTGAATCTACATTTGTTCCATTTCCTTGAGTTGTTTCTGTTGTGTTTACTCTTGCTGCACGGTCTGGATAGTTCATTCTGTGAACCCTCCTACCATGACTACACCATATCTATTGTGATTATTGAGCATTTATCATTTGGTTTTTGCCTCTACCTCCCAAGGCACGCATTCTCTATTTGACAACGATGTTCGGAAGGCTTGAATGTCTCTCTAGGGCTTGACTGAGGCAAGCCTCTAAACACCACAACCACCTCCCAAAGTTTTCATGATTACAGGTTACAGGTTGGAGTTGCAGACAAAGTGAAGTTGCAGGAGGGTACAATAAAGTGTTGAAATTGTAGATCAGTGAAAGAAATAGCTACTTGGACTTGGGCACCCTCTCATTAGTCATCAAAGTTCTGCAACGGGAAAATCTCTGGTACGTTAGATACATGTTGCAGACCTTGTTTCTAGATCTCGACAAAAAGTAGGGCATTGGACTTGGGTTCCCGCTCTTTAGTCCCTAACTTTTCTACCTTTCAACCTTGAAAATAGGTGCATAGTTATTTGATATTTTACATCTTTCTACAGAAGTATTTTCCATAATTTGGCTGTTTATTGTTGTATTTGTATAATTAGGGTTTTAAGGTACAATTGAGCATAAGAGAAGGAAATTTTCAATCTAATCATAAAAATCCAAGTTTCCCTACATCTCATAGTGACCTAGGGTAGGATAGTACATTGCGACTCGACCCTAGGTCCTTGAATGAAAGGGTGAAAGGAGGATACACACACAAAACTAGTAAAAACTCAACTATCCAAATTTTACCCTTTACATTTTGGTGAACCTGACTTATTGGACTTGTTTGCACCTTGCTGAGTGTTTTTCTTTAGATTTATAGTAATTTCATTCCTTCATATAGTCATTCATCTTATTGCATTGAAAAATTTACAACAAAATTGAAAAAATTGGAAAAAAATTGCATTTTAGGGTTTGCATGTTGCATCAATTAATTTAAATATCATCAAAATTATGATTTTTTGCATTAGATCTGATTTAAATTACAGAAAATTATAAAAATTCATTAGTTTGCATTGCATTTTCATCATAAAATTGCTAGGGTTTTGTTGAAAATTGTGAATTTGGCATATAACCTAGTAATTCCAAAATCTAGGGTTTGTAGGTAAAATCTTGTTTCAGATTTTTCTACTGATTTTAGAGACTCATTAAAATTTGCATTTGGATGTAGTCTTGCATTTTAAACAAATTTGTATTTAGATTTTAAAAATTTCCATTTTTGCATAGAAAAAGTCAACAAAAACTAGCATTTTCATTGATTTTTCATTAGATTTGCACTTGCATTTTGCATGTCAGGGTTTGAAAATTATTTTCATATCTGTGTATATTTTATTTTTATCATAATTCAGCTTGAAAAATGTTCATATAGAATTTTACATCAAGATCTCAAACCTAGGGCTTGAAAAACATTGATTTTCACTAGATTTGGCCTTATCGACTCTCTAAATTTGCACCATAGGCATGTTGTGAAGTATATTTCTGCACTAATTGGTTTTTATTAGGGTAATAATTTTCTTCCCCTCCCAAAAATATTCACAACACCTTTTTATTGGGCTCTTGTAGTGAAAATTTGGTAAGAAATTGCACATTTATGCTATTTTGACCCTAGGGTTTGGCATAGTTTGCACTCCAAGTGTGTTGTGACAAATTTTATGGATTGAGGTAATTGATATCATCAATATTATTTTCTATACCTCCTAAAATTCCTTACAACACCCCTTTTTCTAGGTCTTGGAATTGAGAAATCATGAAAAATTGCATATTTTTGCTATATTTTCAGTAGGGTTTGACCTTGAATGGCACTAAAAGCGTGTTGTGATAGATATTTTGGCATTAAGAGGCTTTTATTACTGATATTATTTTCTTTCCATAATTATTTTCCTCACAACACCCTTTTTCATGCTCGTTTGCATTAAGATTTGATGAAAAAATCGCATATTTTAGGGCATTTTCACTAGGTTTTGACTTGTCATCATCTAAGATTTGCATCAAGAGTGTGTTGTGAAGGATATTAATTATGTATTGGACTGATATCAAACATATAATTTGCTTCCCCTGATCAAAATACTTACAACACCTTTTCTTTCATACATTTGCATTGAAAAAATACAAAAAATCAAGCATTTTAAGTCATTTTTGCATATAGTTTTGCACTTGTCTTTGGCATACTTTTGGAAAGATTTTAAAATCTGATATTGCATTGATTTTAAAATATATATCATGGCTACTTCTTTAGAAGATTTGTTTACATACATCGTAGACATTAATCATTTCTCTAAATTCACCGATAAACATTCTCAAGTTTTGGAACAAATAGCACTGTTGATCTCTCTATGTGCTCTACATACGAAATCCTTTTTTATATATCTGATTTTGATAGATTCACAAACTTCATGGGAATATACCCTTGGATATCAGATGAGCTCACTAAATTCATGATCAATAATATATATACTAGTGATGCCCTCAAGATGTTAGATGAAGCCTTAGATGACTTTATGGAACATTCCACTATGACACCTATTGCTAAAACATGTGATGATAAATTAGTTGTATCCCATGATCCTTCTCCCAAGGTTGTTCCTCTTCATAAGGACACTTTGGTGCAAGAGGATGATTTCATTAACACAACTCTTAATATCATACCACCAAATCTTCATTCTAATGCTCACTCTGGCCAAGATGAAGCATTAGCAAATGAAGACCCATCACCACTTTGTCATTCCAATGCTCTCCCTGGCCAAGAGGAAGCATTAGTGAATGAAGAACTCCCTTCAACAAAGAACATTTCATGGGTAGACAATAATATTTCATCTAACAACAATAACAACTCTATTATAATGCATGAAACCTCTATGGATCATCCTATCAACCTTCTTCCTTTAATTGATTGTTCACACACCTTGGATTTAACTAAGGAAGAGAAGACCATTAATGTCCCTCCTTTGTTTGAATATTCAAGTCATTGGGACATCACTAAGGATGTAGCACTAGTGGATGGGGAGAAATCTCTCACATTAAATCCGTCAAGGATGGATGTTGAGATCACTCAAAATAATTTGCTTCTCCCACTAGCTAAGAGGATAATGAATAACTATATTAGAGAACTTCAACAAGAAAACATTCCACCTAACATTGAGTCAAACCAAGAAGCATTTAAGAATGAACAATCTAAAGACAAGGACAAGAATTGGGCTATGGTACCTTATGTCTGACTTTCCCCTAAATTTAGGAGTGGGAGGATGATGATGATTTACTTGATGACCGCTAGCCTCAGAGATCCTAAAGGTAAATATTTCTAACCCTTTATTTCTCTAGTGATGTGTTATGTGTTATTTAGGCCTCCTGGGATGACCCTTGATTCTCTTGTAAGGTCCGGGACACCAGGAGACCACCTCTATTGTGACCTTCTTCTATTTGTATCATCATTCTTCTATATTGCCTCTCTCTTTGATTTCATTGTTGTGTGTTGTGTCTTGCAGACATAGTGTTGCGGTTGGTGACTTGGGGGCACCCTCCTATGTGACTGTCCCTAAGACACTTGTTTCTCCTCTCTTATTTATTGTTTCCCTTCCTCTAGTGTTTCTATCTAGCAGGTGGATGATGAAAAATATTTATACTGATGCGGACCTAGTGTCCCTCTCACGAGAAATCAAAAATTGGACTTAGTTCCTAATATGACAATGGGGTTGTATATCTTATTTGACACTTGGCTAGTGGAAGCACTCATGCTTTCCATGTAGTGATTTTGATGATGTTTCTATCTCATTTACAAATCATAACAATACTGATGCTCTGTGCACTTCGTTTGTCTTTGAATCTACCCTTGGTGGTACTCGATTTGGAGATCTTTGTGATATAGCCCGACGATTATCCTCAAACTCCCAATTCGTAGTATAACCTTGGCTCTTTGTGTGGCTAATCATATGCATTGATGTTGTTGTTTACCATTATAATGTAGACACTAACATGTTTCTTGTAGGGATGTGTTTGTGGGAACATTTGGTGATCATAAAGAACATGTCACCTCCGGGGGGCATGGGCTTTACGAAAGTCTGTGTTCCCTTCTATATTTTCTTCCTACCTTAATGTGCTTGATATCGATACCTGATATCAACCACCTTAAGGTGGGGGCATATATAAGGTAAATTGTCTATTGTAGATGTTAGCAATGTGCTTGTCCTTAGGTGCAGTTTAAAGACTTGTACGATGAGTACATCCTGCACTCTGAGTTTGTTTGCAATCAATCAATCAATCAATCATTTAAGCTCTCTGTGGAGATGGGATATCATGTATATTCTTTTTATTTTAAGCCCTTTGTAGAGGAGGGGGTGGTCTATTTCTCAGAGAAGATTGCATCATCCTGTCATTTTCAAAAGTCCTCTGTGGAGGCGGGGAGTGGTTTTGTGACAAACTCAACCCTTAAGCATGTCTTTGGCAATTGTTGTGGTGAAGCCCAATTGTTGGTGTGTGCCTGTAATGTGCCTGAGATGGTGTTGGACCTAGAAATAGGAACACTCAATCGCTTGTCTGCCCTATTTTCTCTATGTCTTCAAAGTGTGTGTTTTGGCTTGCTTGCTTTGTTTGGTGCGTCTGTTGCCCCATATGTAGTTTAAAGACCTGTGCGATGAGTACATCTTGCCTTTTGGGAGGTTTTGCATGTCTTGCACATGTGTTGCCCCATATGTAGTTTAAAGACCTGTGCAATGAGTACATCATGCATTATGGGAGGTTTGTTTACTTTCCTATACTTGCATCTGCATTTCATATATATGAGAAAAAGAATAGAAAAAAAATCATTCCTGTCTTCTATTCATTAATGTGTCTTCTATGCATTCAATATATTCTCCATGTTTTGTGTGACTGTAACTATCTTCTCTATGTTTTGCATACCTGTCATTGTCTTCAATGTGTCTGGCGTGTCTTCTCTATGCTTGGCATGTTTGCTGTGTTTGTTGACCATACTTTAATGCATGCATTAACCTTGTGTTTATACATACATTAAAGTAGGGCCTAAATGTAATGTTAGAAAATGTCCCCTTGGGGGCTTTTCCCTCATGAGGTTTAGCTCCCGGGTCTTTAGTATGCAATTAGGACATATTACATCATATTTCAACATCTCGATGAGAAAACCCCTAAGTGTCTTGACAAATGGGACCTAGGGGGACCACTTGAGATAACCCCTGCCCAAAATAGGGGGGAGGACTTAGGTGCCTGTGCCCTAGTCCTGCCCTATTTTGGGGTAGTCCCAATAGTTAGGTGTCAGCTTGTGACCGTTATTTGGCTCCTATGCCGACATGGTAAGTTTGAATTATGAAATTCTTGGTGGGAGTGTTTGTAGTTGCATATAAAAGCATGTTTAGGCATTCATTTGTAAACTAGATTATTATTATGAACTTTATGCATCCTAAAGGTGATTCAAGGCTTTCATTGTGTTGCAAGAGCAAATTTGTGTTGTTTATGTGTTTGTGTTTGTAGATTTGAGGATCCATCTCCTCATGGAATGAAGAGCTTCTTCCTCCCATGAGATCTTCACTACAAGGTGATATCTATTGTGATTATTGAGAATTTATCATTTGGTTTTTTCCTTTGTCTCCCAAGGCACACACTGTCTATTTGACAACAATGTTTGGAAGGCTTGAATGTCTCTCCGGGGCTTGACTGAGGCAAGCCTCTAAACACCACAACCCCCTCCCAAAGTTTTCATGATTGTAGGTTACAGGTTGGAGTTGTAGACAAAGTGAAGTTGCAGGAGGGTACAATAGGGTGTCAGAATTGCAAATTAGTGAAAGAAATAATTACTTGGACTTGGGCACCTGTTCATTAGTCCTCAAAGTTCTGCAACGGTAAAATCTCTAGTACATCAGATATAGGTTGCAGACCTCTTTCCAGATCTCGACAAAAAGTAGGGCACTGGGCTTGGGTGCGTGCTCTTTATTCCCCAACTTTTTTGCCTTCGGACCCCGATAATAGGTGCATAGTTATTTGATATTTTACATCTTTCTGCAAAAGCATTTTTCTGTAATTCATCTGTTTACTTTCGTATTTGCATAATTAGGGTTTTGGGGTACAATTGAGCATAAGAGAAGGAAATTGTCAATCTAATCATAAAAATCCAAGTTTCCCTACATCTCATAGTGACCTAGGGTAGGATAGTACATTGCAACTCGACCCTAGGTCCTTGAATGAAAGGGTGAAAGGAGGATACACACACAAAACTATCCAAAAAATCAACTATCCAAATTTTACCCTTTACAAGTTTGATAACATAGTTCTTTTCTGAAGGCACTTCAATGCCATATCTTTCATGAATGTTGTAATTTGGAAAATAGGCTTGTGAGCCCATGATTGTAGCCCGCATGTTGCCTGTATATAAGTATTGTAATTGTTTGATACATTGAACATATGAATCTTCCATTGCGGTCTATTCTTGTGTTTTGTCTATGTTGTTTCTATTGTGTTTACTCTAGCTGCATGGTTGGATAGTCCATTCCCTGGACCCTCCATCCATGACTGTGCCAAGTGGTATCAAAGTGAAGTTTGAGAATCCTTTAGGAGTGAAGGCATTCTAGAAGATCTTGTGGTGAATAGATCACTAACCTAAGGCAGTCTACTTGTGTTTGTCAACCAAGCACTGATTGTGAGGTAGTTGCTACCCTGTAGTCAGATCATTGAATTGAGGCAGTTGCATCAGATCCTATGAAGAGATGCCACAAAGGAGGATGCTTGCTATGGAAAATGTTGCTAGAAGAATGGAAGAAATGATAGAGATGGTGAGAACCATGAAAGTTAGATTGGATGTTGTAGAAGAGGATAGAAGAAGAGGACTAAACCCTAGACATGAGGATGAAAGTGATGATGAAGGATTTCAATCAGCTAACCAAAATGAAGAAATGCTAGAAGAAGAAGAATTAGATTAGGTAAAGATGTTGAAGGCTATTTCTAGTATTGGTAAGAGATCTAGAGTGGAAGTATCAAACTATACTAGAAATTTGAATCCTTAGGAATTGATTGATTGGATAAATGATATGGACGAATACTTTGAATATGAGGAAATTAAAGATCCGAAGAGGGTGAGATTTACAAAAACTAAGTTGAAAGGACATGTTGCTATTTGGTGGAAAGAAGTTTAATTGGATAGAAATAAGAGAGGAAAAGAGAAAATCATAAAATGGGATAGGATGGTGACAAAGTTGAAGAATTAATTCATACCTGCTGACTATGAGTTGGAATTGTTGAAAAGATTGCAAAACCTAAGGCAAAAGGAGAAATTTTTAAAGGAGTACACTGAAGAATTTGATAAGATGATCTTAAGGATAGGACATAGTGAAGCAAGAAAGGAGAAAGTGGTGTGGTACATAAATGGATTGAGGATGAACATTCAGGAAGAACTAAGTTTGGTGAAGATAACAACAGTAGAAGAAGCATATCAGTTTACGCTGAAATTTGAAGACAAGTTGAATAAAAGACATGAGCAAAGATAGAGAGGTAGAGGAGGTAAATTTTAGAGAGCTAGAACATATTATGGAGGAGAGAGATCATATGCAGACAGAACAAGGAGAGTAGCCCATATCGAAAAGAGCATAGAGACATCAGTTCATACTAGAGAGATGATAGAAATTTCTACCGCAGTAACTGAGGAAGCCATAATTCTTACCACAATGAAGGGTACCAAAGAGAAGAAAGAGGATTTGACAAAAGATCATTTAGAGGAACCTATTTAAAGTGTGGAGGAGGACACAGAGCATTTGAATGTCATCAAGGGAGTACTAGGAAAAGGACAGAGAATAATGCAAGAGCAGCTTAAATGTGGAGGAAGAACCGGTTGGATCACCTAATTCAGTAGGAAAGCTAGAGAGAAGACAATCATTAGTCATGGGGAGAGCCTTATTTCAAGCTGAAACAACTAAGGAACCACTGCAGAGGAAAAGTTTGTTCCGGACAAGATGGAAATCAGGAGGTAAATGTTGTAAGGTTATCATTGATAGGGGTAGTATAGATAATTTGGTTTTAGAGGAGATGGTGACGAAGATGAACTTGGAGAGATTGAAACATCCAAAGCCCTACAAGATAGCATGGATACAAGATGAACAGAAGGTACTGGTGAGTGAACAATGTTTGGTGAAATTTCTTATAGGATCTTATGTTGATGAGGTATTGTGTGATATTATGCCAATGGATGTATGCCATATATTATTGGGAAGACCATGGAAGTATGATAGAAAGACAATAGATGATGGAAGAAAGAATACTTACACTATAACATCAAATGGGAAGAAACATATCTTGATACCTTTGGAAGATGAACCTAAAAGAGAAGTATGTGGAAATGGTAGAATTTGTTTAGTAGATGGAAGGAAATTTTTGGATGGATTAAGACATGAGAACATGTGTTTTACATTGATCTTGAAGAAGTGTGGAATCCTAAGTGCAGAAACTGCCACCACAAAGAAGGAAGAACCACCACCAGAGGAGATAACTGAATTATTGACAAAGTACCAAGATATCATTTCAAAGAATGTACCTAAAGGATTTCCACCAATCCAGAGTATCAGTCATCATATGGACCTTATACCTGGAGGTAGTTTACCTAATAAACCAGCACATAGAATGACACTAGTAGAAAATGTAGAGCTGAAGAGACAAATACATGAGTTGTTGAGGAAAGGATTAATTAGAGAAAGTTTGAGCCCATGCGCAGTACCTGTAGTATTAGCACCGAAGAAAGATGGAGAATGGATGATCTGGATAGACTCAAGAAAAAAAAACAAGATCATAGTCAAGTATAGATTTCCATTGCCAAGGATGGATGACATAATGGATTATTTGAGTCGAGAAAAATATTTCACAAAGATAGACCTAAAGAGTGGATACCATCATATTAGGATTAGAGAAGGAGATGAGTGGAAGACTACATTCAAGACTAATGAAGGATTGTATGAGTGGTTAGTCATGCCTTTTGGATTAAATAATGCACTGAGTACTTTCATGAGTTTGATAAATGAGGTTTTGAAGAAATTCTTGGGTAAGTTTGTTATTGTATACTTGGATGATATTATGATTTTTAGTGGAACAAAAGAAGAACATTTGTGACATATTAGACAAGTACTTCAGAGGTCGAGAGAAGAGAAATTGTTGATAAATATCAAGAAATGTAGTTTCATGAAGGAAGAATTGGTATATTTGGGATTTGTGATTTTTGTGGAAGTATTCAAGATGGACCCTGAGAAGGTTAGAGCAATTTTTGAATGGTCAACACCTATTAACACTGGAGAGGTGAGATCGTTTCAGTTCTATATGCACACCAATGAAAGAAATAATGTGAGGTGACAGGAAGGATTTTAAGTGGACATTAGGAGCACAAAAAAAATTTGAATTGTTGAAGCAGAAAGTGACAGAGCAACCAATGTTAGCATTACTAGATTTTGACAAAGTATTTCAAGTAGATTGTGATGCCAGTGGAAATGCAATAGGAGTAGTGTTAAGTCAAGAAGGGAAACCAATAGCATATTTTAGTGAGAAGTTGAATGATACAAGGAGAATATATTCATTTTATGATTAGGAGTTCTATGGCATAATTCAAGCCTTGAAGAAGTGGAGACATTACTTGTTGCCAAAAGAATTTGTGTTGTATATTGATCATTAAGCTTTGCAGTATTTGAACAGTCAAGGAAAGTTGAATCAAAGACATATGAGATGGGTAGAGTTCATGCAGAGTTACACATTTGTATTGAAGCATTGAAGCAAGAAGGAACATGTTGACAAAGATGAGGGTAGAAGTACTAGGTTTCGAAGAACTTAAGCATATATATGAGAAGGATCTTGATTTTATAGAAGCATGGAAAGCATGTGAGGAACTTGTTGTGATAGATAGAAGCAAGTGGTTAGATTATTTCATTCAAGAGGATATGTTGTTCAAAAGAAATCAATTGTGTATACCTAGGAGTTCAATGAGGGATAATTTGATCAAGGAAAAGCATAGTGGAGGATTAGCAAGACATTTTGGAATTGATAAGATAGTAGCTTTGGTAAGTGAACACTATTTTTCACCTCAGATATATAAGGATGTAAGGAAATTTATTCAGAGTTGCAGAGTATGTCAAGTTGCAAAAGGGAGCAGTCAGAATACTAGATTATACAAAACAAACCTTCTATGACGGTACCAAAGAGACCTTCGGAAGATATAAGCATGAATTTCATTTCATTGAGAGGTGAACTACAGTCACAACGGGGGTGGAGATGAGAGCACTCATTTTTTGTTGTAATTATAAACCAAAAAAAATAAAATAAAAAGAAATTGAATATTCTGGATGAGTGCTATTTTGAGTTAGCCTTAAAAGACATGGGAAGTGGCAAAATGGAGAGTTAAATGCATTTAAAAGTGCAAAAAAATTAAAATAAAAAGAAATTGAATATTCTAGATGAGTGCTATTTTGAGTTAGCATTAAAAGACATGGTAAGTGGGGAAATCGAGAGTTAAATACATTTAAGAATGCATAATGAAAAAAATAGGAGCCTTGAAGGGAAGATTTAAAGATGTGAGGTGATGCAAGTTGCCTCTGTGCAAGAGGTTGGACGGATGTAGCAACAACAACCGCTATCTATTGTGAATAGCAAGAAAAATGTGGCATGGGGTGCAAGCATGACAATGAGGGTTCTTCATCAAAGTTGCAGGGCTGTTGGGTCTGGCCACAGCGACCTATCTTTCCCTTCTCAGACTGCCCTCTCAGACCGCCTCTCCCTTCACCACATAAATATCTATCTTTGCAAATAGTTTCAAAATGCAAAGGTTATAGACGTTGAGGCATACCTGCAAGCATCGTCTCAAGCAATCTTGTCTCAAGATATGCCATGATTGGAGATTGCAGGGTTCACACAAATAGTTTATTTATTGAATTATGAATAGACTCTTTTCTTTTCTTAAACATAAAAATATTGTTCTTTCTTTCTTCTTCCTCTACAGATTATAAAATACATTTTTAAAAGTATATTTTAATTTTAAAAAAATTGAAAACAAATTTTAATTTAGAAAGGAGTTAAGGTTATTTAGAGATATTGGATACAAATAACTATATAATTTATATTTATAAAATTATTATAAATTAAAATATTTTTTAGATATATAATTTATTATTTTTTTATTAGCTCAAAGTATTATATAGTATTTTATTTATTTTTATAGATTTTGAGTTCAAGCAAACCTAAAATTATATATATCAATTTTAATCCACAATACAGAATACAAAGAATATTTTCTTTATTCATTTTTAATCCATATCTACAAATAATATTTTCTTTATTCATTGTTAATCCATATCTACCTTTGAGAGATTACAATATTTTGTAATCAAAATCAATACATCCTCTCATCAAAACTTGCATTCAATCATAACAAACTTGAAGAGATTTCACTCTTCATTTTTTTGGATGCATTTGCATGTTTTTTATTTTCTCATAGAATAATTTCAGAGCTTACTTCTGCAACATGTAACTCTTCAAATCACAAAACAAAACAAAATAAAATAAGATTGCAAATCAAATAGAATCAAATAAAAATAATAATAATTCATGGCTATGGAGTTCCTCCAACTTCTTCCATAGAGTCTCCCTCTCATATTTACCACAAAAAATAAATGAATGAAGCAAATGAATGTTTTGTTGTGAATGAAATGTTTTATATGACTTAAATAATTAGAAGTTTCAAAAATAGAAAAAAATAATTATTGCTTAAGTCACTACATGATATGTTCCTTATTTGTAGCCAACTTGCTTTAGCAAGGAAATGTTTACTTATTTGTTTTAAAATTATAGTCATGCTTATTAAATTTATGAAGTGTAATAATTAAATTAGTATATAACTCTATTAAAAATTATTGATTATGTGAGGTGTTTTTTTAATTTTATTGATTTAATTTTATTTAAATAATAAGTTTAAATTTTATTTTATTTTTGTGAGTTAACATAATGTGTGTGAGGTTTTTTTTATTCTATTGATTTAATTTTATTTAAATACTAAGTTTAAATTCTATTTCATTTTTGTGAGTTAACATAATGTTGTGATTTAATTTCTAATTTCAAAATTTATTATGTATTAAAAATGTAATATTATTCTAAAGATCAAAAGAAGGTACATAAAGTAATTATTTGAGGATGATCAAAAATACTTTTCTTCTTAGTGTATCATTTCATTTTCTCCTAAATTGATTTTGCCAAAAAGAAGTTTTCCTAAAATTAAGATAGTTAATTTAAAAACCAATTAATTTAAGTTACCAATTAAATAAAAAATCAAAAATCAAAAAACAAATTAAAAAGATAAATAACTATATCATAAGGGTAGATTAATAAGTTTGAATATTTGAAACTTATCATTCAAAATTCATAAATTCATTTAATAATTATTATTTTATGATTTTAATAAATTAACATGATCATAATTTAAATTTTAAATGCTTCTAAAATTAAAACACTAATGATTTGGATAAGTGAGCTACTTTTTGAAACAGAGCAACAAGTTGCAACAGAGCAAGAAACAGAATAGCAGGAATCTAACAAACAAATAAAACAAACAAATACAATAGTTATCCAACACAGCTCGTTATCCCTCAATGGGTGGTAGTTACATATGTATCTAAATTAAATTTAAAAGATCTACAGAATCTAAAAAATTGTCATTTTAGAATGTTTTCATCTAGCACACTGGACAGTTTCGTCGTTTTCTATATCCTGGAAGCTGCTTTTTTTTAAATCTTTTTCAAAATTTAGTGCTCGTCCAGTCAATAGTACTTTTACTAACATACTATAGAAAATGATTACAAACGCTCTCTTATTACTATACCAAATAATCTGTATCGAAGCCTCAAGATTGTTGCAATTTCTGTGCAAACCGTTTACACTTAGTAATTGATTTATTTGTTTAAATAATTTCAGTGCTTTAGCAAGTCTTAATATTGTTTGCTCCGATGACAGTGTATTAGATAGTTTATTTACTTGCATGGTAATGTCTCAACTTTTTAAGAAGAAATTAAATTTTTTTACCATTACAATTCTACGGCGAAATACAGGGAGTCTAATGTCTGAAAGTGTAGAGTGGAACTAATATTTTGAATGTTTTTAAGGTGCCATAGTGGTCGATCCAAGCTCAATTTTGGACTCAAGATCAATTCTTGATACATTTTTAATTCTAAGAAGCTGAAAAGTTATAAATAAAGAGGAGTTTTGGCACAACTAATTCTCTCTGTTTGGTCATGGCTGTCCTTTTCGGTGTATGTACGGGTCTTCTTAGATGATGTTAGCCTATTAGGGTTTCCCAATCGAACCATCTTTCATGCTTTGAATTGTAGGGGAGAGGATTTATTAGTTAATAAATTTTTAGAGCTCCTCTTATAATTAAGGTTTTAAGTTTACATCATCAAATATGATATCACATCACTATGTTTTTGTTGAGGTGTTTAAAAAGACCCAAAAAAAGTAGAGCTATAGATGTGTATTAAGTCATATTTTGTTGGTATGTCCATATGACATCACATGATTTGTTGCTTTTTAGATCTAAATATGAAGAGAAAAAATATATAATTTTTAGAGAGGATAAATATTCATATATAATTTTATTTTTTATGTTAATTTATTAAAATCATAAAATAATATTATTATTTTATGATTTTAATAAATTAACTCTATTTATATTATATAAATTTTGTACTTAAAAAATACAAAAAAAAAAAATCTAAATTTTAAAAATAAATACTTGGATATGTGTATAAGGAAATACACGTGCACAAAAAATAAATAAAGATACTTAGATATATGTAAAGTTACTTAGATATATGTGTAAAAATAAATGTGTGGAAAGAAACAAATAAAAGGACAATTATATTATATTTATATCTACTCACAAAAACTATATGTAAAGAAATAAATAGACTAAAAGAAATAAATAAAAATACAGTTATAAAATATATATGTGAGGAGAAGAAATGAATAAAAAATTAAGTGGGCTGAAAGAAGTAGAAAGGGTTGCAGCCTTAAAAATGGATAAGGTAGTAGAAGAAATGGTCGAGGAAAAGTAGACATTGTATAAATAGGAAGGAAGAAATGGATTAAAATACAGTTATATTATATTGAAATATAATCCTAAAGATATATGTATAAAATACAATTATTATATTCAAATATAACCTAAAGATATATGTATAAGGAAAAAATTGATAAGGGTGCAACTGTAAAGGTATTTGGATGGCCAGAATGAGAATATGACTATATTCTATATAAATAATTATAAAGAAGATGTGGTTTTGAAAAAAAATAGAAAATAAATCATACATAATTAAAGATATCAGATTTTCACAGTCCATATTATTGCTCAATAGTGCTTTTGGATTAAACTGTGTGCACATTTTTGGCATCAGCGTTTCAGATCACTAAGTAATTATTTGAGGATGATCATAGATTCATAGAGGCTTGAAGCTGCATACTTCATACTATTTTCAAAGAGGCTACTCAGAGGCCCTGCGATCAAAGCATTCATGCTAGCAATAGTTGAATCCTCTCCATTCAACATATAAGAATCAAACCAATTTGGTACAGAGGTCTATACTAAGGATAGTGAACAAAAACAACCTTTAAGCAAAGAGGTCATCCTTACTTTATGTTTAACTCTGCAATTCGATTATTTTACACTTTAGTGTTAGAATTAACGTTACGATTAGAATTAGAATTATGGTTATTATTAGGGATACAATTAGGGTTAGGGTTATAGTTATATTTAGGGATAGGGTTAGAATTATAGATAGCAATAGAGTTTAGGTTAGAATTAGGGTTACAAATTATTACAATTAAGGTCTCAGGTTAAAATTAGAGTTAGTATTGGCCTAAATGTTAGGGTTACAATTAGAGTTACAATTAGAGTTAGGGTTAGGATTATGATTAGGGTTAGGATTAGGGTTAGGATTAGGGTTAGAATTATAATTAGAATTCAGGTTATAGTTTAAAGAAGGTTGACAATTAGAATGAAAATTAGGGTCAAAACTAGGGTTAGAGTTATAATAAGGGTTAGGTTTAGGGTGAGATTTAGGGTTACGATTAGAATTAGGGTTAGGGTTAGGGTTAGGGTTCAAATTAGAGCTATATTTAGGGTTAGAATAAGGGTTAGGGTTAGGGTTAGGTTTAAAATTAGGATTAGGGATAGGTTTAGAATTAGAGTTAGGATTACAATTAGCAATGTGGGTAGAGTTAAGGTTACAATTAGGGTTATAGTTAGGGTTAGGGTTGGAATTACATATAGTATTAGGGTTAGAATTATAATTAGAATTCGTGTTATAGTTTAAAGAAGGGTGACAATTAGAATGAAAATTACTATCAAAACTAGGGTTAGGGTTATAATAAGGATTAGGGTTAGGGTGTGATTTAGGGTTATAATTAGAATTAAGGATAGGGTTAGGGTTAGGTTTGATTAGGGTTATAATTAGGGTTAGGGTTAGAAATAGTATTAGGGTTACTAAATTAGGGTAATCTCTAATAATAACCCTAAATTAGGTTACTAAATTAGGGTTATGACTATAATTAGGGTTAATGTTAGAAATAAGGTTAGGGTTATAATTCTAATTAGGGTTAGGATTAGGGTTAGAATTATAATTAGAATTTAGGTTATAGTTTAAAGATGCCCGTGACAATTAGAATGAGAATTACGGTCAAAACTAGGGTTAGGGTTATAATAAGGGTAAGGGTTAGGGTGAGATTTAGCGTTATGATTAGAGTTAAGGTTAGGGTTAGGGTTATGGTTAGGGTTATAATTAGAGTTAGGGTTGGAATTGTAGATAAAATTAGGGTGAGAATGATAATTAGAATTCATTATAATGGTTTGATTAGCATTAGGGTTAGGCTTAGGGTTCGAATCAATGTTAGAATTAAAATTATAGTTACAATCAATTTTATGATTAGGGTTAGAATTAGGGATATAGTTATGGTTAGAATTATAGATAGGGTTAGAACTAGGGTTTATATAGGCTTATGATTAGGGATAGAATTAAGGTCAAGCTTTAGGTTAAGACTAGAATTATAGTTAGGGTTAGAATTAGAATCAAGGTTAGTATTAGGGTTTGGGTTATTATTAAAATTAGGGTTACAATTAGGGTTATAGTTAGGGTTAGGGTTGGAATTGCAAATAGAATTAGGGTTAGGGTTAGGGTTAGAATTATAATTAGAATTCGCATTATAGTTTAAAGAAAGGTGACAATTAGAATGAAAATTATGCTCAAAACTAGGGTTAAGATTATAATAAGGGTTATGGTTAGGGTGTGATTTAGGGTTACAATTAGAATTAAGGTTAGGGTTAGGGTTAGAAATAGAATTAGGGTTACTAAATTAGGGTAATCTCTAATAATAACCCTAAATTAGGTTACTAAATTAGCGTTAGGGTTATAATAAGGGTAAGGGTAAGGGTTATAATAAGGTTAGGGTTAGGGTTATGATTAGGGTTAAAATTAGGGTTAGGATTAGGGTTAGAATTATAATTATAATGCATTATAATGGTTACGATTAGCATTAGGGTTAGGCTTACGGTTTGAATCAATGTTAGAACTAAAATTATAGATACAATCAATTTTATGGTTAGGGTTAGAATTAGGGATACAATTATGGTTAGAATTATAGATAGGGTTAGAACTAGGGTTTATATAGGCTTATGATTAGGGTTAGAATTAGGGTCAAGCTTCATGTTAAGTTTCCAGCAGGTTATGGTTTCCAGCAGGTTATGATTTCCAATAGTTTATGGTTTCTAGCTGATTATAATTTTTAACACATTATGATTTCTAACAAATTATTGTTTCCAACTGGTTATGATTTCCAACATGTTATGGTTTCCAACATGTTGGAAATCATAAACAATTGGCAATCTAACCTGTTGGAAACCATAACATGTTGGAAATCATAACATGTTGAAAACCATAACTTGATGGAAACCATAACTTGTTGGAAATCATAATCTATTGGAAACCATAACGCGCAAGAAATCATAAGTTATTGGAAATCATAACGTGTTGGAAATCATAAATATTACAATAGATATAGAATTATAATTATAATAATTCTAATTCTATCCCTAACCATGAATTTATTATTTTAACCCTAACCCCAACCTTAATTATAACCCTAACCCTAATTATTGTTAAAATTAGGGTTACAATTAGAGTTAGGGTTACAATTAGGGTTATGTTTGGAATTGTAGATAGAATTAGGGTTACAATTATAATTATAATTCACCTCATAGTTTAAAGAAGGGTAACAATTAGAATGAAAATTATGGTCAAAACTAGGGTTAGGGTTATAATAAGGGTTAGGGTTAGGGTGTGATTTATGGTTACAATTAGAATTAAGGTTAGGGTTAGGGTTAGGTTTGATTAGGGTTATAATGAGGGTTATAGTTAGAAATAGAATTAGGGTTACTAAATTATGGTTATGGTTTCAAACAGGTTATGGTTTCCAGCTGATTATGATTTCCAACACATTATGATTTCCAACAAAAATATTATGGTTTCCAACAGGTTATGGTTTCCAAAGTGTTGGAAATCGTAAACAATTAGCAATCTAACTTGTTGGAATCCATAACATGGTGGAAATCATAACATGTTGGAAACCATAACTTGTTGGAAATTATTATCTACTGGAAACCAAAATGCGTGGGAAATCATAAGTTGTTGGAAATCATAACGTGTTGGAAATCATAAATATTATGATTTCCAACTTGTTATGATTTCCAACAAGTTATGATTTCCCACATGTTATGATTTCCAACAAGTTATGATTTCTAACAAGTTATGGTTTCCAACTCGTTATGATTTCCAACACGTTAGAATTATCTATTAATTATATAATATTAGGATTATGGTTTTTATCTAATTAGTGTTATGGTTATTTTCATAGAAATATATGCTAAATGTAATCCTAGCACAACTCAAGTCATAATTAAAGTTAGATTTAGATATAGAATTAGGGTTAGATATAGAATTATGATTACAATAATTCTAATTCTATCCCTAACCTTGACTTTATTATTTTAACCCTAACCCCAACCTTAATTCTAACCCTAACCCTAATTCTAACCTCAACCCTAATTCTAAGCTTAACCCTATATAATTCTAATCATAATTCTAACTCTAATTATTTTCCTAACTATAATACTAAGCCTAGCCCTAATTCCAACCCTAATCCAAACACTAATTCAAGTCGTAATTATAAGTGTAACCATAACCCTCACCTGTACATCCTAACACTAATGCTAACCCTAACCCTAATTCTAAATCTAACCCTTTGTACCTCTTAAAGATGCATATAATTAAATATATCCTCATAACCTTAACCCTAAATATATTGTATTCAACTTATATAGTTTGGTTAAGTATAGGCATACCACTTAACAATTAAAGAAATTATTAAAATTTATTAAATAAATATTTTAAATTTAGATATATTTTTTTTTGTATTTTAAAGTATAATTTATATAATTTAAAGAAATTATAAAAAATATTTTAATTTATTGATAAATAATTTCGATTAGGGTTTAAAATAATTCTATAAATATAAATATAAATATAATACCATTTTATTTAATAATGTAATACGAAATTAATTATACATTAATTATATTAATGTCTTATTATATGATATAATTATATATTAATTTAATTAACGTTTGTTTATAATATTGTAATAATAATAAATTAATTAGGGTCAAGATTACAATTAGGGTTAAATTTAGGGTTAGGGTTAGTGCTATGGTTATGATATGCTTGTGCTTCAAATGCCACTAGGATATTTATATTAAATATAATATATTTAAAGTACGCCGAGAGATATCCTTCTCGAGGCACCTTTTTTTAATCACTAATCCTAACATTAGGTGCCTCGAGAAGGATATCTCTCGGTGTACTTTAGATATATTATATTTAATATAAATATGGTAGTATTAGGATTGCCAAGAACACAGAGGGGACATGATTCTATATTTGTAGTAGTGGACAGATTTTTAAAGATCACACATTTCATTCCTTGTAAGAAGACAAATGATGTTGTACATGTTGCTGACCTATTTTTCAAGGAGATTGTGAGATTGCATGGATTACCTAAGAGTATAGTTTCAGACAGGGATACAAGATTCATTAGATATTTTTGGAGGACATTGTGGAAGAAGATGAGGATAGATCTAAAGTTTAGTTCAACATTTCAGCCATAGACAAATGGACAAATAGAGGTGGTAAATAGGAGTTTGGGTAACTTGTTGAGATGTTTGGTAGGAGAAAAGCCAGGAAATTAGGATATAATTCTATCACAAGTAGAGTTTGCATACAATAACTCAGTAAATAGAAGTATAGGAAAGACACCATTTGAGATTGTGACCAGAGTACAACCTAGAGGAGTTGCAGAGCTAAGAAACATCGGTATGGAGAACAAGAGGAGTGTAGAGGTAGAAGAATTTGAAGGATATATGGATATAGTACATAATCAGGTTAGGAAGCATTTGGAGGAGATGAATAACAAGTATAAGGAACAAGCATATGAGAAGAGGAGACATAAGGAATTTTCTATTGGAGATGAAGTTATGGTATATCTAAGAAAGGAAAGATTTGTAGTAGGGACATACAACAAGTTGAGGATGAGGAAGTTTGGGCCATGTAGGATTCCTAAGAAGTTTGATTCAGGAAATGCATACGAAGTAGAATTACTAGAAACATTTGGTATATCACCTATATTCAACATTACAGATCTATATCAATATCATGAGGGAGAATCAACTGACAACATTGAAGTTGGTTTGAAGGATCAGTTACCATAGCAACAACCAGAACAGATAGAGCAGATTTTGGATTATAGAATTGGATGCAACACTAGAGGCAAGCAATACAAAGAGTACCTAGTTAAGTGGAAAGGAAGACCAGAAGAAGATTCATCATGGATTTCTTAGGCTGAGGTAGATCACCTTGGTTTTCCTCTAGTCCTAGAAAAGTGAGGGACTCACTTTTCAAAAAACCCCAGGTGTTTGATGCAGGAGAATCCTAGGTTGCAGAGCAATCTTTAATCAACCAAAAATATTTGCTAAATCTTTTCTTTTCTTACATTTCAGTTGTAGTTTAGTCATTTGTAGTTCAACATTTTCAACTGCATATTACCACATCTTCATTTTAGAGCTCGTGGAGTAGGATTTAGGTTTTACACTATGCCATATACATCATATTAAGATTTCATGAGCTTTGGAGTTGTTTGTGAAGAGTTATTGCCATCATAAGGTCACCAGCTTTCATATAGCAGAGCATTCAGCATTCAGTTTGAGCATAGAAGGTTTGTGGAGTATTTATGTGACTTACAGAGCCAAATGGAACATCAAACAAGGCAAATTGGGACTAGATAGATCTTCTATGAGATCCACACCATGTTTCATCCATTTGCAAAGCATTACCAAGAGTTATAGGTTGACCTACACATTTCCTACATGTTTCATCATACATTGGAGTTGAGATCTCTTAAGGCCAACGTGGAGGATTCTTTAAGCTAGAAGCTGATATATAAGTACTTAGATGAATTGGAGAGTGAGTGATTCAAAACAAGTCTTAGTTTGATAACATAGTTCTTTTCTAGAGGCACTTCAATGCCATATCTTTTATGAATGTTGTAATCTAGAAAATAGGCATGTGAGCCCATGATTGTAGCCCACATGTTGTGGACATATAAGTATTGTAATTGTCTGATACATTGAGCATATGAATCTTCAATTACAATCTATTCTTTTGTTTTGTCTATGTTGTTTCCGTTGTGTTTACTCTAGCTGCATGGTTCGATAATCCATTCCCTGGACCCTCCATCCATGACTGCACCAGATAAAGTTTTGAAATAGGGCATACTGACAATAGAGGAAGGAAGACAGTCATATATGAGATAGGGTAAGTAGAGACAATACACAATAATGACAATATGGTGCATAAAATTCCTAAGAGGTATTACAAAGAGATATATTGTTTCTATATTCAAGTTCATTGTCTTTTCAAACTGTATGAAGTTGTGAGGTCTTGTTAGGGTTGTATAGCTATCCTTTTACCATGAATTAAACATTGGGATCCTCACAATCATTTATAGGTCTGTCAAATAGAAGAAGACCCTATCAAGGTTCTGGTAGACATCCCTCAGTCTAAGGAAGCCTAAATATTTACACGGTGGTCTCAAGTCTCAGTCAAGAGTGTATGGTCCTCTAAGATGTCATTATGCCAGTCCTCATCACTTTTAGGGACTGTCAAGGCATCATGAAACATTTAGGTCTACGTTAACCTCATGAGATAGATGTCTATTGCAAGTCTACATATAATTTCAAAGAGACAGTGACCTTGAAAGGATTCGTAACAGTGCAAACAGTGAACAAAAACCTATAGGTAGTAATTAAAAGCATAGACTGAGATCTTGACAATGATAGGTTATAGAGTAACTAGGGTAAGCAGTCCATAGAGGGTCTGCTAGGACTACATACAAAGTAGGTTATAGAGTAAACCCTCAAAAGAATTATGGAGTCATTCAAAGACATTTATAGCCTTATGCAAGTTTGGTAAAGAGCCTCAAAATAATTGAAGGTTGTAAATAGAAGCCATTGAGAAGTCATTGAAGGATCAGTGTCTTGCATAAGATTGTAATAGGTCTACCAAAGGACTTGAGTTCATTAAAATAGCCCAAGACCATGTGCAACATTCTATACTTGTGTAAGGCACCAAGTTTTTTTCCATACAAATGACCATACTATTGAAATGTATAAGATAATTAAGAGGGGGGTGAATCAATTGTCACCAAAACTTGACTTCTTATGAACATTAACACATCAATCACTTATTCATTATTATTCAGATTTAATCATGAAAGCATGAAATCAGAAACTCAACATGATAACACATGAGACACAAGATTTTTACGTGGAAAACTTTATAAGGGAAAAACCATGGTGAGTGTTAGCTCACAATATAATATGTAATATCAATACCAAAAATAAAAGGCTCACTGCCTTAGGGATCACTGCCCAGAGCTCACTGCCCAAGAGAAAAGGGTCACTGCTAAAAGATGAGGCTCACTGCCAAGTAGGGCTCACTGCCAGAAGTTGATGAGTTGATATAATAGCATCTACATCATGCCAAGGTTTAGTTCCATTGAAGCACAATACATCTCCTCTGCTCTGCTTTGCTTTCTCACTTCACTCTTATATAATTCTCATCTTTGCATCCACCCCTAATTCACAACTTCACTACAATTATTTATACAATTCATCAACCTTTGAATGTACATCAAGGTCAGAATTACATTCATCAACCATTGGAACAATCACCAAGGTCGACATTACAAACATACATAGAAATAGGTTTGGACCTAAACAAAATTAGCTAAGGGAAAGATGTATGCAAATCATGTTATGCCTTAGCTGGGACTCAAATACAATCTTCCATGCCACAACATGCTTCCACAATATTCAATGCATCTTCGCAAGTAATGAGAATAACCAGGTCGGACAAGACTTGGAGTTAACACTAATTCTTTTAAGAACTGACTTCATCTACGATCCAAATTACTCTTTGTGAACCAATCCAAAGGTAGGAACATGATCAAGAGGCAACCACAAGCACATTGTAATCACCAAGAACATCCACACAACCTCTAACAACTCTGTCAAGAAGATTCTTCAAATCAGAGCACATAAACAACACTGTCAGCTACTGTCATAAAGAAAAGATCACTTGCAGACCACCAAATCATGAACCATTTTAGTTGAAGGCACATAACATCATCCCAGACTTAACTCTAGAACCACAAACAATAATACTTCAATGTAGAGGAATGCAGAGAAAAATACTTTCTCCTTGTCACCACTGAATGCACAAAAAAAGTAGTCTTTACTCTGGTGAACATAACTCACTCAAATCTTCATACCAGAGGCTCAAACTTGAAACATAACATCTACAAACATCCCTTAACATTTTTTCCATTCCTCAGACAAAGATCTTTAATCTACGAGATATGTGGAGGAAAACACTGCATTGGTTCTGGTAGATAAAGTGATTTTGCACTTGTGGTAATTCCTCAAATACTTGTTTAGACTTATTCAAATTACCACCTTATGTGTTTACATCAATGACAACACTTACTACTCATACTTGCAACACATAAAAGGCCACAACCTACAACAATTTCATTTCTATGAAACTAAAGTCTTTTTGTCTCTTTTGAGTCCTATGGTTCCATTAGCATGCTAAGATCTAGAATATGCAAAGTGGAGATTAAGACTAATTGTTAGGTCATGATGTTGCAGTCCTCTCAAGGAGTATAAGAATGCTTATTGGGATTGTAAGATCCTAATGATGCTTTTGTGTCTTGACAAGGATAAAAGAGCTTGTAGAAAGAATATAGTTATGTAGAAAAGATATACAAGGAGATGTTGAAACTCTATACATGTACCAAGGAACACCCCTACAACTTTGTGAGAATAGAGATGGATAAGAATCAGTGAACACTTGAAAAGGTTACTATTATAGAGTATAAAGGCATCAAGTCTATTAATATGGAGTATGTAAGGCACTATCAATGGCATATGGGTCTGAGATAATAGATGGAGTTTGAGAGAAGGTATGGTCAATCAAGATATTCTATATCAAACTAACTTAGATGTCTCCACCAGCATCACAGAGGTTCAATGTAGGCACCGAAGTCTTTAATAGTGATGAGGGGCTAGATATGATAGTGAATGATGAACATAAGACAAAGAAGGTGGTGAAGTTTAAGGTACTATTTAAAGATTGCCAAAGGTTTGAGGTATGCATGCAAGGAAACCTTGAATGAGGATGCCCTGATGATCCACATGAAGGCAAAAACATAGTGATAGGTGCAAGAGATGGTCAGGGGTTTTGTGTGATAGTGGAAAGATGTAGATATTAATGGTGATGAAGACCTTTCAAGGTCATTATGTTGGTTTGATAACTTGAAACTATGTGTCACAATCAAAGTGGCAATCAAGGGATAGTTCCATGCTTGCATGAAGGTCATTGGTATAGTCATGAAGGAGACTATTATAGTTAGGAAAATATAGCTAAGGTATATGCCCAAGTCTAAGACAAAGACTTACAATGGACACATGCTAAGGTATTTGTATTGCAAACACATCAAAGAGACAATGAGAAAGGAGATAGTCAAAATAGTTTATAGGGAGATCTTTATCATAGTCTATAAACCACTAATACAGAGACATCATCACAAGGACAATAGTGTAAGATGAGGGATTTCCATCATTTCTAGAGGCTACAAAACTCAGTCTAAAGACATTTGCAAACACCTTTAGGCATTTTGAAGACCCATCAAGGGTAGTTGGTGAAGTGACAAGTGTTCTCAAGCCCTAAATGAACAGTTATAGGAAGTTGGAAGATTTCAAATGTAGAAAATCTTTTCTCAGACACCTAGGGAATACTTATGACATTAGAACAACAAAGAAACATGTCCTATTCATCAACAATTTGAAGGTTTTGATGAGCAGTTGGGTGACTAGGACAGCAAGTGAAGCAAAACTAGGGGTAGGTTTGAAGCATTCAAGTCATGTTTGAAGACCTCCCAAGCATCTAGGAGTAGTTTCAACACCTTCCAAAGATCTAAGAGCTTCTTGGTTAGCTAAGGCAAGATTGTTGTAGCTTAAAGAAGTCAAGAACCTAGTTTTAAGGAGCAGCAACATGTAGGACTCTTCCAGGGCATCAAAAGTATGTTGATCCAGTTTTTAGCATTCATTTTTAGTCAAGGTCATCTCCTATATGCTCTCCTATGTTTGGGATGAGACATAAAAGGCTTAGGATAGTTTTTTCAAGGAGTTTTTTTTCTTATTTTCTAGAGATTATCAGTAGAAAGATAGTATTGTAACTCAGTCTTAGCTGTAGAAAAACATTTTTGTAACACATTTTGAAGCAAAAAATACAAAATTTCAGACCTGCTCTTGATGTAAGAAAACCTATTTTTAGATAAATGATCAATTTTTCCTTCATTATGTGTTGTTCTTTTGTGTTTCAAGCAAAATGATGCATGCATTTTCTATGTTTTCAATCAGTAAACCTCAAAATATGTCTCAAAACAAACACCTTTAGGAAGAAAACTATATCTTTTTATAGGTTGTATACTATGAAATGTATGTATAGATATTTTAGTTGCAAAAACTTCATATTTCCTTCTAAACAGTGAGATATAAGTGTGATAGGTGAAAGTCAGGTGCAGCAGATCAGACATAGTCATGAAACCCTAACCCTACCATCATCAAGGAATCTAACCTAAATGAAATCAAAGAACAATGCAATTCAAGCATAACTTCACCTAGACCATGCGATTCCTCGTTTAAGAGATGTGGACTGCTTCTTCAACAATGAACAATTGCAATGTTGAAAGATGCCATGATGGATGATAAAAGCTCAAGTGAATGCTCAAATGCTCAAGATGATAATGTAGGTGCTATATGATTGCTAAATTGCTGGATTACTTGATTGCTGGATTGCTGGATTGCTTGATTGCTGGATTGCTGGATTGCTTGATTGCTGGATTGCTGGATGTTTCATATGGAGTGAGAGGGTGTTTATATAGGACTTAGCAAAGATCAATCAACGGTGGAGATTCAAAGGCTATGTGAATGGCTAGGATTGAAAGTTACTAAATTTAGATTCCATTAATTGTGCATGTGAAGGATTGTAAATGAAAGTTGTCTTACAACACATGATTGACTGGACAAGTGTTGGAATGTGATAAATGATAAGGGCTTAATTCAAATAAAATATTTGAATTAGTTGGGATATGAGTTGCAAATTAATTAAATAAATAAAATTTATTTAATTAATAGGATAAATGAATAAAATGGGATAAGACATGATGTGGAATTAATTAAATAAATACAATTTATTTAATTAATAGGATAAATGAATAAAATGGGATAAGACATGATGTGGAATTAATTAAATAAATACAATTTATTTAATTAATTGGCTAAGTGGATGAGAATGGGATTTTAATTAAATAAATAAAATTTATTTAATTAATTGGCTAATGGATTAGTGATTTAACAAGGTGTTGCTAGACATGGACAAATTTGGGTGTCTACATTTTGCCCCTCTTTGATACAATGTTTGATAGAACGTTGTGTCAAAGAAGATACGATATGCGTTAGATAAACAAGTTATGCCCCAGTGTAACTGGCAGGTGATGCCCCCTCGAGAGGTAAGCCAGGCTAACCAGGAAGGGCTAGGTTGGCTCTCGATAGAAAAAAAAAAAAGCTAAAAAAGAGGGCAGACGCGAAGGAAATGGGGTTGCATGGAAGAAAATAGGCTGTGGCATAGAAGAATTAGGGTTTTGAGAAGGGCTATAAGTAGGTGCTTCAATGGCAAATAGGCTCATTTGTGCTAATTTGTGCTTAGAAACTTAGAGAAATCTAGAGCTCCTGAGAGTGAGAGTGGCAGAGCTAGCAGGATGGTTATTCCACGCAGAGATCATCGTGTGGAGCTAGTGAGGACACATGGACAACCAGAGGGAGCAGGTGCACCGGTATGTTTCAAAACTTTTCCCAAAAGCGTGTAATTAATAGCCTAAAAGCGTAATTAATGCACACACATCACCAAAAGCGACTAGGTTAGGACATAGCACAGGTAGGTCGCTTATGTAGGAATAGAGATCGCTTGTAGGAGTTTGGGTCGCTTATGAGCGCGGGTAGGTCACATAGGGAAAAAGGGGTCGCATCCCGTCGGTGGGAAAAAAATGCAGGCGAAAAGCGCGGAAACTGCAATAGGCGTCGCTTATGGCTAGAAGGACTCGCTTAGAAGCAAATAGTGATCACATCATGTAATTTGGCTCGCTTATGGATAGAAATGGCTCGCATATGGTAGAAAGCGCGCTTATAAGGCTAGAAGGGTCGCACATGGTAATATAGGTCGCATATGGTAAAAAATGAGGCGCATATAGGATTAAGCTCGTGGGTAGGCAAAAAAGACTCGCATATAGCATATAACACGCCTAAAAACTAAAGATGATCGCGTATAGTAATCGAGGTCGCTTATAGGCAAACAGGTAGCGCATGAGTAGGAAGAGCTCGCCTTTAGATAAAATAGAAGCGCATAAGGTAAAGCCAGTCGCTATTGAGTAGGAAATTAGCGCATGAGGTAAAGTGGACCGCTTATGGTAGTTTGAAAATAGCATAGCAAATAGAGAAAGAAATTTTGATATGGATGGCTAACGGAATGAACTGACAAGCGTAAATGGATGATGCAGGATGTACTACTGCCATTGTTATCGCGAGAGCCCCATTCGAGAGATTTACGGTTGGTGAGACGGTTGGATGTAGAGGAGCTACTGGTGTTAGAGATCCTGGGCTTGGAGCATGTATCCCGGTTAGAGCCAGTTTAGGCACATCGAGGGTTGATGATAGCGATGGTGGAGCGATGGATGAGCAAACACAGTTCGTTCTTGTTACCGACAGGAGAGGCGACCATTACCTTAGAGGATGTATTCCAGATATTGAGGATTCCGATAGATGGGGATCGTGTAGATTATGATCCAGAGATGGGCCCAGCGGCATTCAGGAGATTGTTTGGCACACCAGACATCAGAGTAGAGGGTTCAGAGATTCCGATGGGGAGGATGGAGGAGCTCTGTGACAGATTACAGCGGGTGGTAGTGGCTATCATTAGATGGCTAGTGGGTGATAGGAGAGCTAGAGGGTTTCCCGTAGGATGGGGGACAGTGATGGAGGGCATGTTCTCTTATGGTACGAGATATGCATGGGCAGAGTGCATGTTGGGACAGCTCTATCATTACCTGCATGATTGTGCGTACATGTTTGGAGCCAGTATGTCAGCAGGAGTGACAGTTTTGCATGTATGGGCGTATGAGCACATTCCAGTGATGAGACCAGAGGGATGGGTTGTTAGAGCAGTAGGAGAGCCATTTGCACGGATGTATAGAGGAGCATTGACTTATAGACAGCGCCGAGGTGTGGTATATTAGCGGCGGAGATTGGATGAGGTAGACAGATTTGTATGGAGGCCCTGGCTAGGATGTGAGCAGTGGGAGGAGGAGGATGTGAAGCTTGTCTAGATGATGAGGCTTGAGCGAGACACTGTAGTACAGCAGGAGCAGGCTATGAGAGCAGAGAGGGATGGTTTGCGAGCTGAGAGAGATAGAGTAGTACAGTAGCTGTAGGGGATGACTAGTGAGCGAGATAGAGCAGTGGCTGCCTTGGGGACTGATGGAGCTACCATGTACTTGGCCACACAGTTGACAACGGTACAGGCAGAGTTGCGGAGAGTGCAGGGTGAGGCTGAGTATTACAGAGGCTTATATTATGGAGATGTGCCGGCAGAGCAGAGACAGCCTAGCTTCAGGAGCAGGTCAGGGGCTTCGAGCTCACGGAGGTCAGGTGGATCTCGATCAGTAGCCTCAGTGATGGGGCCACCAAGAGATGGAGGACCAGGTACAGGACCTAGTGGCGGTGGTGGTCAGGGCGAGGGAGCTGGTAGTAGTCGCTAGGGCATACCTTGTTTATATTGTATTATGATGAGGCCTAGAGCCATTTGTTGTACATTCATTCTTTTCAGGGCTCAGCTTGTATTGTAGACACTTGTATTTTGACACACATGTATATATATATATATATATATGGCAGTTTTGGCGATCTATATGATGTTGTCATGGTTGTGATGTTGAGATTATGATGGTTATGCATGTTATGTGTATGGATTATATATGGATTATGGATGGATGTTTATGCAAATGGTAAGGAATAGAAAATGTATGAATATGTAAAAGGTAATGACATGAATAGATGTATGCAGATAGGTAGATGGTAATGAAAGATATATATAATGGACTCATGTATGGCTAACACACTTGTTTTTTTTTGCAGGAGTGGGAACATGGACAAAGGATGATGGAAGTGATTGATCTTGGCTGAGTATGATGGAATGGATAGATAGAATGAATAGGTAGGATGATGATGGGCAGCTTTCAAGTAATTGCTCAAAATGAAAAGAAATGCAGTCCTTATGTTTGATATAGCATATGGATGTTATGCACCAGGGTCTAAGAAACCAAGGTGTCGAGGTATCCAATGCGCAACTAGCGTGTTACAATCTTGTCTAAACGCATGAGGTCAAGATGTTGAGCCAACATACACGAGATATGAATAACAGCTAGTGTTGGACTTTGACGCTACAAGCAATGGTTTGAGCTTATCTCCACTACACATAATGATAACTTGTTGGTTATATGTATGGAGTTAGTCTTAACATAGAATAGTCTCAAATGCATAAGAGACTATTTAGCTTCTCAAATGCTAGAGATATTGATATGTAAGATGCTAATCCCAACATGTACAAGATACCAATACGCATAGGAAGAGAATAAGATCATCCCGCAAACACGGCATACGAAAGCTATATGACCATGCCCCAGTCCTTACTTCATCGCAACATACCAAAATATAAAGAGATCAAGGCAGTCTTGATTAGGCATAGAAAAGGGACAAAAGATAAATCAAAAGATAAAACAAAAGATACTGTCATCACGTTCTCTTGCCAAATTTTGGGTGCTCTTGGATAGATCAAGCTGGCGCCTTGTTAAGAGGAAAGCTACATCCTGTCAAAGGCTAAAGTTGGTGATAAACTGTTATAGCAAATGTTGGCTTAAGGCATGCGGACAAATAGCTTCTGGGATACTTTTGATTGGTTAAAGTGCTTGGGCTTTGCATATACACATGGTTTGCTGCTTGTTCGAGCTAATCAAAGAGAAGAAAATGGATGAAGAAGATGGTGGGGATCATCTGTGCTTGAGTACTGGAAACTTCCTTCGTATTCCAGACTGCCTACATACCCTGTATCCACGGGATCAAAGCACATTTACGATGAAGATGAGACATGATGAATATGTAGTTCTGGGTTTTATTGATGATGTAAGTGATGAAAGATAGAAGAATTTGAGCTGAAAGATTGAAAGATGTTTTAGACGAAAGATGAAAGATGGATGATGAAAGGGGCTATTGTCTTAGCTTGAATCAGAGTGCTTCCTTCGCATCTCAGATTGCCTACATACCCTGTATCTGTAGACACCCAAATTTGTCCCAACTTTGTCCATGTCCTACAACACCTTGTTAAAATATTATCCTAAACATCATAAGCCATTTTTGTCCTAAATCCCACTCTTAATCCCATTTATCCATTAGCCAATTAATTAAATAAATTTTATTTATTTAATTAATTTCACATGCATAATCCCATTTATCTTATCCCCATCCCAATTAATTAAATAAATTTTATTTATTTAATTAATTTCCACATCATATCTTATCTCATCCTATTCAACTTCTCAATTAATTAAATAAATTTTATTTATTTAATTAATATCCAACTCATATCCCAACTAATTCAAATATTTTATTTGAATTAAACACTCATCTTTCATCACATTCCAACACTTGTCTAGTCAATCATGTGTTGTGTTACAACTTTTATCTTTCACATGCACAACTAATGGGACCTAATTTTAGTATTTATCTACACAAGCACACCTAAGCCTCATCCTCCTTTGCCACATGTCATATGACTACAATTTCTTGATGTGCAAGGAAACCTAACTTAATCCTATCCATCCATTTCACCTAAAGCCCTAATTGATCCTAGCCATCCATTAGAACCAAGCCTTTCCTATAAATCAACCCCCTCACAAGCCATTAGCATGCATTGAGCCTTAAGCACCCTTATTCTGTCAAATTTTCTAAAAGGGCATTGATCCTCAAGTACCTTTATTCTATTGAAATATCATTAGTGCCTTTGCATCCATCATCTATCTCCTTGTCAACGTTATGCTGCAGAAGTGAGCACCCAACATTCTTCCAACAATAATCCTTCAAAATCTTGCATGCTCATGCGAGGTGGAGAAGAGCAATGGAGATAAATCAAGCATAGTGTGGAGATCGGTTTGCATTTACATTTCTTATTTTGATTTTCATGTTGTCTTGTGCTTCATTGTGCATTGCTAGGGTTTTATCATTGTTGATTCTTCATTTATCCTATTTGCAATTTTACCCTAACTACATTTGGCACGCCCGGTGGGACTCACGTCCCTGATTAACCCTCTTGTTTGAGTTGTTTTTGTGAAGATCAGATTTCTTGGAGCATCAATCATTCATTTTTACAGGTTTATGCACTTTGATTTGTAGGTTGAAGATATTTTATATTGCTGATTTTTTTTTAATTTATGACCAGATCTGTTGCAGAGGGTTTTTTTGTTTTACACAGGTCCTGTAAAAAGGAGATCTTAGATTCATTGAAAAGAGGACTTCGAGCGCTTTCCGAAAAGTGGTTACATTAAAGATTTGGCTTAGTATTCAAAGAGTTATGACGATTTGAAGTTGACTCTGCGATTATAATTTTTTAGAAATTTTTGACGTGTAACTTTTTGCTGATTTTTTAAATTTATGACCAGATCTGTTGCAGAGGGTTTTTTGTTTTACATAGGTCCTGTAAAAAGGAGATCTTAGATTCGTTGGAAAGAGGACTTCGAAAGCTTTCCGAAAAGTGGTTACATTAAATATTTGGTTCAGTATTCAAAGAGTTATGGCGATTTGAAGTTGACCCTGCGATTCTAATTTTTCAGAAATTTTTGACGCGCGACTTTTAGAAAAAAAAATCATATCTTCCAATCTAGCGAACCAAATCACATTTTATTTTTTGCAGTGACTTGTAAGTGAATCAAAGGAGCTGGAGCAACATTTGGATCAATCATAATAGCAACTTGGAAAGCAATTTTTATGAGGTGCACTCATTCTAATCTCTCATCTCTAATCATTATTTGATCACACATTTACATTTTGGGCATAAAACAAACAACTTGTTTGTCATCACACTTGGATTTGGGCTTTAAAATAAACAATTGTTTGCAACTTCACATCAAAAAATTGGGCTAAAACAAACCATTGTCTTCCATCACATTTAGATTTGGGTCTAAAAAGAACAAGTGCTTGAACTGTTTGTTACACATTTCAAGTTTCTAAGGAGAAATTAACAACTGCGAGGGTGAATCAAGTGACAGCTCACTTGGTTTGCTTTTGTCATACCCTTCTTAGGAGGCCTGCTTGGAGACACACCACTCCAAGGGACGACCTCAATCGAGGCTGAATCGAAAGACACCCTCATTGGGAGTTGGAATCTTGTCACTCTTGGCTAAGCCCCAAAGAACTTTATACCTTTGGGAAGTGAAGGTGAAGGGTGGGTTACCCCTTTCTCCTGGCTGTGTGGCAGGATTTCACTTTCAATTCCATAGTCAACCTTGTGCAATAGATAACATAAGACCTAATTGGCTATACCCACTTGACTACACATTAGGCTTGTTGATGTGTTTTCCATGTGTGCTTGCATAATCATCACATTTCATTTTCAAAGTCAACAACTTGCTTATGTGTCTTGCGTGAGTGATTCATGTGTGTATATGCATAATCATTTGTTTGAATATTGCCATATCAAGCTCTAAACACCCAAACACATAAACAAATCAATCTAAACACATCATCTAAACATTCCACATCATCATCCAAATCCCTAAGCAAGAACTTGCTAAAAGGACTTAAGACAAACACGTGGTGACAACATGTCTACACTAGAGGACCTAGAAATCAAATTCCAAAGATTCCTCCAAAATCTTTATCAAGGATTACAACCCCTAAACCAAGACGCCATTGAAATATTACAATTCTTCATCCAAAAAGCTCAACCCCACGCAAGCCAATCACCTCAACTACAACACTCCATAGCCCAAGTCCAACACCTTTTAGCCACTAGTCAAGCTCGACAAATACAACAATCTTTAGCCACTCCATACCAACCTAATCCACCTTATAGCCGCATGTCATATCAATCCACTTCCTATCAACCTAATCTACCTATCCACCAAGTCAATACCACATCAACCTATGAACATCCACCTCAAGCTTATCCAATCCCTCATGCCATCATTCCAATGCACTACCAAGCCCATCCACAAGGCAATCAAGTGATATCACAAGAACAACATGCAAGTCCAAATAGCCCTTTGTACATAAATCAATCAGGTCCAAGTACACCTTTTCAACAAGACCACCAAGCACCATTGATAGACCTAAGTCCACCTTTGCAACAAGAAGCACATCCAAGTCCAAGTAATCCCTTGTACATAAATCAAACAAGCCCAAGTTATCCTATGCAAGACTTAATTACCTTTGACAAGGGAGATACCAATCTAGCAAATGCATCTTATGAGTGGCCTTCATCATCTAATCACCCGCCAACACATAAGCCAACTAATCCTATCCCAACACCACCATGTGATCCCAATCATAGTCCATTGATCCCTTTACCTTCCAAACCACCAAGCCCCTCATTACCTTCCTCACCATATCATTCTAATCGTTCACCAAAGGATGCGGCTGAGAGAGTTTTACAAAGGATGCTTGAAGCAAAACTCATTGAACTTCCTAAAGTCAAACCATGTGAAGAAAGTCCATATGATGAACATGATTATTGTGCATACCATAGGACCAAAGGCCATAATACAAATCAATGTCCAATATTTGTCTCAATTGTTTACAAGGTGTACCCACCTATAATGGGAAATCGTGCCACATCATCACCCCCATCTAGTCCAAATCCTAATCCATCCAATCCAATTAGGTCTCAACCTAATCCTAGTCCTAATCCTAATCCAACACCAACTACCATTATTATACATCCATTATATTTTCCATCCACCCATACACTTGCAAAGGATGTGATCCATTGGCTACTAGCTAGGAATAAACTACCTCCATGTCAAACACTAATTCATGAGCCTACCAATGAACTTCCAAAGGTCACGTCCAATCCTATAATCTCATCATGTGACCTACAAGCCAACAAGTCTATTCAAGAGTCTCCAACCACAAGCCTAAGTCAAGAGCCATCATGCCTTCATGTTGATAACTATCAAGAGCTTATCAAGTCCACTCAAGAACCTTCCACTTCCATCCAAAGTCAAGAGGTATGTCAAGAGCATAATCTTAAACATGTGGAAACATTAAGCCCTAGTCCAACTCAAGATCAAAACACTTCCATGCAACCCATCCATAACATTTACCTTCTTTATGATCAAGATGATACCTATGAAGAAGCTATCCATGAGCACCTTGATCCTATCCATAATCCTATATCTATCCATGACCAAGATATCCACATTGCTCAAAGTCATCTACCATCTAGCCCTATCCATAATGAGCAAACATCAACTTGTCATGATGAGACACTTGTCCCCCAAGTAAGCATAAAAGATCATACCAATAACTTGGATCAACATGAACATAAGCAAGATCCTAATGATCCTCCTTTCACATTGACCATCGATTCCACTTCAAGTCCACCATCATGTCCTATTGGTTTTACCACCTTTATCCATGAATGTTCTTCCTTAGGACAACAACGACCTTTATCCACTTCACCTTCTTCATCCAATAATGAGCTCAAGTCTAATGTTCACAACACACCTAGTCCCATTGTCCATCGCATACTCCAAAACATGAACTACCAAGGCAAAGGTCTAGGCTTTTATGAACAAGGTATTTTGGAGCCAAACCATGTCAAAATCCCTCCATGCTCATATGGCCTTGGATACACACCCCAAGGTAAACAAGGCCAAGATGTTGGTAATCCTTTCATGCATCCTAAACCTACCACTTTCCATCACACCCCCCATCATATACCCAAAACATATGTAGCCATTCCATCTCCATCATCCTGTAAATGTCAAAAGCATGTGACCATACACCTTCCGCCATCCACCTTGCCTCCACTTTTACCAACTCCAAATATCCCTCCATCCACCTTGCCACCATTGCTTCCAACACCTAACATACATATCATTCATAAGTATCCTTACATCCCTAATCATGGCCAACAAAAGCACACATCACCTAAGCATAAAGCTTCCAATCATTTCATCCACTCCACCCATGCCATGGGATTCAAAAGCAAAAATTTTGATGCCTCTACCTATAAAGCTAAAAGTCCCACCAAAAAGCCAAAGAACTATCATGCCTTAGGGCACAAACATGAAAAATCAATGCAAAGAACCAAATCAAAGCAATCCAAAAAGCTATCCAAGCCCATACCTCCAAAAGCAAAGCCCAAAAGTAAAATGGTTTGGGTTCCTAAGCAAACAGCTAGCAAAGCGAATGAGGCATCCTCATCCACATCTAAGCAACCATCCAAACCCTTACCTCCAAAAGCAAAGCCCAAAAGCAAAATGGTTTGGGTTCCTAAGCAAATAGCTATCAAGTCAAATGAGGCATCCTCCTCCACATCTCAAGAATCCCAATCACCTACCTTCATCCAAAAGCCTATTTCCATCCAAAACTTCCATTCCATTGAAAAATCCCACAAGCAAAACAAAAGCACTAAAAATACTAAATCTATGTGGGTTCCTAAATCACTTCATCAACCATCTCCTAAGCAAACATCTCCATTGCTTCCTACACCACCATCTCATCAAAAGCTTCAATGTTTATCATGGTGTGTGCAACCGTTGGTCATGATTCCCTTCCACTCTGCAGCACCTCCACACAACTACATCTCCCCATCTTCCATCCATTATCCTACATATCTCCCCCATGCTATCCCTATGGTCCATGCTTTGGCATAAACTTTTCATCCATCTTCATTCCATAAGCCTATATAAATCCACACCATAAGCCACTAGCCTACCCCACCATAATTCCATATCATCATCCACTATCTACCTAATCCATCTCCCATCCATGCAATCCCTTATCAACATCAATGAGCACACTTGACATGGTCCATGTGAAGACATCATCTATCTCTAATGGGACTACCAACATCCATTGAACTAGCCACTTGAGTCCCTCCTATCCATTACGATGGTGAAAACCTGGCAAACAGGCGCCATGTGTAATTGTCAACCCATCTAAAAGAAAAAAATTTAAAAAAAAAGCAAAAATCAAAAATCAAAAAATCAAAAAAGTAAAGAGAAATCCCTTCGTCCAACGGTGAAAACCTGGTAAACAGGCGCCTTGGATAAGTACCATGATGAAAACCTGGCAAACAGGCATCATGTGTAGGTTGATCTTCTATGTCACTTACACTTGGGGGCACATTGTCTCATCCAACCTGTCCATTTCCAAACTATCTATCCCATTATATCATTTACCATCCTACCATCCTTAGCCATTAGATAAACAAGCCTATCCTATTGAACCCATTTATCCATTCATCCATCCTTCTGCCTTTTGATTTTGATGAAGACATAGGGACAAAATCTTGAAACATGCTTTGGATATCTCTTGGTATACCTCATACCTTCCTCATCAATCGATATTATCATTATCCACCTATCATACACCTTGTCATGTAAAACCTATCATGTCATCCCATGGTCATGAACTTTGTCATGTAAAAATCCTAAGCATTACCACCTAGAATGGGGGCAAGTTCTTCCTATGCAACATAGCCTTTGAAGATCACATCCTAGCTCCCTTATGATCCATCCACTATGGCATATCCTTATCATAAGCTTTCCATCTTATAGCTTATCCCCATCCATTTATCATGAGCTTTCCACTATAGCCTACCTATTTGTTCATCATGAGGCATGCATCCATCCCTTTTATGGCCTATCTTTTTATCCATCCATATATCATGAGCCTTCCATCCCTTATTGCCCATCCTTTTATCCATCCAATCCCATACATCCATCTTTGCACCTAGACTTGGTTTTCCCTTGTCATTGGTATCTAGCACAACAGCTACCTAAATTGTAAATCTATTGACATCCCAAAACATTTCAAAACCTACAAAAAAAAAATCAAATATGTCAAAAAATCCAAAAAAAATCAAATATCCAACAAAAAATCCAAGCAATAAGATCAATTCAATCATCATCCAAAACAATCCACTCCATCAACATCAATCAAAATCAAAATTATCATCATCAATTCTTCTTATCAATAACATTCATTCATCCATTTCAATCAATCACTTCTTCCAATCATATCAATCAAATCAATCTAAGCAATGATCTTAAATCTATGTCACACTAATCCATATCAAGCAAGCTAATGAATCAAGGAACATTATCCAATCAAATCAACAGGTTTTGATCCTAATCTTGTCATGAGCCCAATCAGTCATCATCAATCATCATCAATGGGATATAGCGTTCCCACATCCTTGTGTTGATCTAGGGATATAGCTTTCCCCACAATCACAACACTATCTATCTTTATCAATGAAACAATCAATCATTGGTTTATGACTTGACAAGGGCAATACCTTGTTTATTTTATATCCTTTGTGCACACTAAGAACACTTGCTTATACTTAGATTGAGTGGACACTCTTATCATCACACCATCACTATCATCATTCTAAACAAATCTAATCATCAAAACAATCAACCCAGCAATAGCAACCATCACAACCAAAGCACATCAAGCCAACCATCACAACAAATCCTATCAATCATCAGCATTAACACCAAAGAAAATCAACTCAAAGCACATCAATCCAACCATCAAAACAAATCCTATCAATTATCAACATTAACACTAAAGCAAATCAAATCAAGCACATCAATCTAGCCATCAAAACAAATCCAATCACTTCAGCAAATCAAAAGCAGCTCAATCCACCACAAATCATCCCATCATCAACATTTTATCAAATCAATCTTCATTCATCATTTCATCATCTTCCAACCATTTCAAGCAATGATCCAAATACAAACCATCCTTAATCCATACCAATCAAGTTAATCAATCAAGCCAAGTTATCCAAACGCAATCCATGGTCTTGATCCTAGCCTTGTTGTAAGCCAAATCAATCAATCAACTAGCCAACCAACTCAGCAAACAACCTTGTGTTGATCTAGGGATATAGCTTTCCCTGCAATGACAACACTCTCAACTATCAACAATCAGCAATTAATCATTGGTTTACAGCTTGACAGGGGCAATACCTTGTTTGTTTTTGAATCATTTGTGCTTGCTTACTTGCTTGCTTGCTTGTGTGTGTTATCTTTTTATCTTGCATTTGTATCACATCTATATCATTCCAGCTAATATTCATATCTTGTGTATGTTGGAATAGCTTTTTGCACTATCCTTTGCATCTAAGGTCATATCATACCTTTTGTGTAGTAGGAATTCAATGCTCTAAGTTTTCTTCCTCATATGTTAGACAAGGTTGTATTACGCTGGGGCACAAGACACATCGTCACCCTGGTCCTTATACCTTGGTGCATAACGTCTAGTGCTATATCAAACATCATGGTTGCTCACCTTCATTGCAGCATAACGCATCATCATTTCTTCTATCTATCCCCTTATCTTTCTTTTTGCAGCCAAGCCATTTCTTTTCGAGAGCCTACCCGTGTTTGTCCAACCCGCCTAACCTCTCGAGGGGGCATCATCATCCCATTTCATCCTATCTTTCCACCATCATCATCCTCATCATATCTTTCTATCATCACTATCATTTTCCTCTATCCATACCTTGGCTTCTTTGAAATGATGTTACTCGACACAAATCTTATCATCTCGAACATCATCTCAAAGAGGGGCAAAATGTAGACACCCAAATTTGTCCCAACTTTGTCCATGTCCTACAACACCTTGTTAAAATATTATCCTAAACATCATAAGCCATTTTTGTCCTAAATCCCACTCTTAATCCCATTTATCCATTAGCCAATTAATTAAATAAATTTTATTTATTTAATTAATTTCACATGCATAATCCCATTTATCTTATCCCCATCCCAATTAATTAAATAAATTTTATTTATTTAATTAATTTCCACATCATATCTTATCTCATCCTATTCAACTTCTCAATTAATTAAATAAATTTTATTTATTTAATTAATATCCAACTCATATCCCAACTAATTCAAATATTTTATTTGAATTAAACACTCATCTTTCATCACATTCCAACACTTGTCTAGTCAATCATGTGTTGTGTTACAACTTTTATCTTTCACATGCACAACTAATGGGACCTAATTTTAGTATTTATCTACACAAGCACACCTAAGCCTCATCCTCCTTTGCCACATGTCATATGACTACAATTTCTTGATGTGCAAGGAAACCTAACTTAATCCTATCCATCCATTTCACCTAAAGCCCTAATTGATCCTAGCCATCCATTGGAACCAAGCCTTTCCTATAAATCAACCCCCTCACAAGCCATTAGCATGCATTGAGCCTTAAGCACCCTTATTCTGTCAAATTTTCTAAAAGGGCATTGATCCTCAAGTACCTTTATTCTATTGAAATATCATTAGTGCCTTTGCATCCATCATCTATCTCCTTGTCAACGTTATGCTGCAGAAGTGAGCACCCAACATTCTTCCAACAATAATCCTTCAAAATCTTGCATGCTCATGCGAGGTGGAGAAGAGCAATGGAGATAAATCAAGCATAGCGTGGAGATCGGTTTGCATTTACATTTCTTATTTTGATTTTCATGTTGTCTTGTGCTTCATTGTGCATTGCTAGGGTTTTATCATTGTTGATTCTTCATTTATCCTATTTGCAATTTTACCCTAACTACAGTATCCACGGGATCAAGGCGTCAACAATAGAGCTGTATGTAGTTCTTATTGATGTCGCTAGTTGATTGGATGTTGGAGCAGGTGACGTTTGTTAAGATTGTTGGATGAATGTGGATAGATTGCGAAGATATGAGTCCTGGTTGCAAGGCGTTAAGTCATATTTGTTGTTGGATATGTGCCATGGCTGAAGTTGATAAGGTGTGTTGTGTTGTGAGCTGAGTGGTTTGATGTGTTATGAGCTAGAGATAACAGGATCCACTTCCAAATAAAACTTGACAAATGCCCCCAGTGTGGGATGAGGTTTATTATGCAGAAATGACAATGCAGAAGAGATGTGGCCAAGATGCTAAAGTGCCAAAAGATATAGATATCACGACAATGTCTCAAGTATGATAGCTAGCATTGGCAAAGGATGAAGATGAAAGGCTATGTGTGGGATTGCGATAGGGCTTATGATTATGGCTTATACAAGATGAAGTGATCAAACGAACCAAACAAATGAGGGAAGCTGGTTACTACACATAGCACCTGTTAGCCAGGTTTTCACTATGGTACTTATCCAAGGTGCCTGTTTACCAGGTTTTCACCAGAGGATGAATTATTTATTTATTTATTTATTTTTTCTGCTTTTCTCTTTTTGTTTTTTTTTTGTTTTTATTTTTTTGGCTTTTTGGGGGATAGCTGAGATTCATGGATAAAACTTCTTGAGATGAACGCTATTGACTGGTTCATCCAAGGGAATACCTTCAGGTGTTGACAGAGTGTATGCACCGGATCCATAGACTACTGTGATAATGAAAGGACCAAGCCAATTGGGTTCAAACTTGCCCTGTTTCTCTCGATGTTGTTGATTCCTTTGGTTTTCTTTAAGGACAAGGTCACCAACTTGAAATCTGCGTTCTTTGATCTTATTGTTGTAGCTGCAGCGTAGCCGGTTTTGATAGACTTGAAGATGGTTCAATGTTGTAAGGCGGCGTTCATCTAATAGCTCAAGATCATGGAGTCTAGATGCTCAATACTCTTCATCTAAGATAGTATGTTGCAAGGATATGCGCAAAGAGGGAATCTCAACCTTGATAGGCAAAATAGCTTCAGTGCCATAGACGAGAGCATAGGGTGTGGCGCCAGTAGGAGTTCTGATGCTCATTCGATATGCCCATAATGCAGGATGTAGTTGTAGATGCCAATCTCGACTAGCTTCATTAACAGTCTTTTTAAGGATCTTGATGATTGTCTTATTAGAGGCTTCAGCTTGACCATTGCTCTGAGGATAGTAAGGCGTAGAAAATCTATGTTGAATATGGAACTTATTGCAAAGATCCCTAACCTCTTGATTCTTGAAAGGGCGACCATTGTCTGTGACAATAGCTTGAGGAACTCCATAACGGCAGATAATGTAATGTAGGATGAATTTGGCTATTTGTTTACCTGTGATATAGGTCATTGGTATAGCTTCGACCCACTTCATGAAATACTCAGTGGCAGTAATAATAAACTTATGACCGTTGGATGAAGTAGGATGAATTTTACCTACGAGATCAAGTCCCCATTGTGAAAAAGGCCATGGAGTGACAATAGGCTGAAGCTCATGTGCTGGTGCATGTATTAGATCTCCATGTTTCTGACATTGTAGACATCTCCTTGCAAATTGCTGGGCATCTTTTTCCATAGTTGGCCAATAGTATCCTGCTCGTAGAAGTTTCTTAACAAGGCTAGGGCCAGTGGAATGCGAACTGCAGACACCTTCATGCACTTCACGTAAGGCCGTTTTTGCTTCCTCGGAATCAAGACATCTAAGGAGGATACCATCAAGACTCCGGCGATAAAGAGTGTCTCCTAAGATAGTGTAACGAGAGGCTCAACGGATAAAGGTTTTGCGCTAGGTGTTGGATAGTTGAAGTGGAAAGGTTTGATAGTGAAGATAGTCGTATATATCCTTGTACCATGACAAGTTGGGACCAACAATTTCACATATAAGCTCAGATTGTGGAACTTCAAATGCTGGGATCAAAAGTTATTCAACCAAGAATTCACATTTATAGGTATTAGATGGCATGTCTAAAAGAGATCCAATCATAGCCATGGCATCTGCTGCTCTGTTTTGTAGTCTGGGAATTTGCTCAAAGGTAATATCCTCAAAATATCTCTTGAAATCATCCACCATTAGCTTGTATGGGAGAAGCTTCTCGTCTTTCATTTGATATTCATCTAAAACCTATTTGATAACCAGCTGAGAATCACCAAAGACTCGTAACTGTTTAATAGCCCATTGTACTGCCATGCGCAAGCCTGTGATTAAAGCTTCATACTCTACTATGTTGTTGGTACATGGGAATGCTATTCTGTATGATTTAGGTATACAATCTCCTTGGGGAGTGACAAACAAGATAACTGCTCCAGAACCATGTTGGGTGTATGATCCATCAAAATATAGTTCCCATCGTGTAGGAGAACTCAAACTAAACAATCCTTCATCAGGGAATTCTAGATATATTGGCTGAATATCTGTGATGGGTGCTGCAGCTAATTGATCAGCAATAACTTGTCCCTTGATAGCTTTGCGGTTCACATATTGTATGTCAAATTCACTTAAGATCATAACCCATTTTGCTAATCTCCCTGTGAGAAGGGCTTTTGAAAGGAGATACTTGAGGGGATCCACATTAGAGATGAGCTTTGTCATTTGGTTCAGCATATAGTGTCGCAACTTTTGGGAAGCAAACACTAAGGCTAAACAAGCTTTTTCCATAAAGGAGTAATTGAGTTCATATCCCACAAGGGTTCTGCTGATGTAGTAAATGGCTTGTTCTTTTCCTGAGTCATCATGTTGAGCTAGAAGGGCACCCAATGCTGCGGTTGTTGATGATATATAGAGCAGTAATGGACGATCAGGTATCGGAGGTACTAACATAGGAGGTGTTGCCAAGTATTCTTTTATCTTATCAAAAGCCTGTTGACACTTTTCATCCCACTTAAAAGGTTCACCCTTACGAAGAAGATGTTGAAAAGGATGACATTTATCTGCTAGTTGTGAGATAAATCTGCGGATAGATTGTAGCCTACCTTGTAAACTGCGAAGCTGTTTGAGAGTCGTTGGTGGAGGCATTTCTATGATAGCTTTTACCTTAGCTGGGTCCACTTCTATCCCTCGTTGAGACACAATATATCCCAATAGTTTTCCTGATGTTACACCAAATACACACTTTTTTGGGTTTAGTCTGACTTGGTATTTTTCTAATCGATCAAAGATTTGTGCCAATACTTGTAGATGTCCTTCTCTTGTCTTGGATTTTCCCAGGATGTCATCAACATAATCTTCCATGATAGTATGAAAAAGGTCATGAAAGATAACTGTCATAGCTCATTGATAAGTAGCTCTAGCATTTTTAAGACCAAAAGGCATTACAACCCAGCAATAGGTACCCCATGGACAGATAAAGGATGTTTTATCTTGATCTTCCTCTGCTATTCGGATTTGATTATAACCTAAAAATCCATCCATCAAAGATAGCATTTCATGTCTTGCTGTAAGATCGACAATATTGTCTATGCTTGGTAGTGGGAAATCATCCTTAGGACAAGCTTTGTTAAGATCTCTAAAGTCTGTACAGCAACGAACACGTCCATCTGGTTTTGCTACAGGTACCAAATTTGAAATCCATTCTGGATAATCAATAGGCTTTATAAATTTTGCTTCTAACAGTTTCTAAATTTCTGCTTTGACCAATAAGGCAACTTGTGGATGCATTTTGCGCAATTTTTGTTTGACAGACTTGGCATCAGGAGATACTACTAAATGATGTACCACAAGTGAAGGATCTAGACCTGGCATGTCTGCATAAGTCCATGCAAAATTTATAGCTCTTCTCAGAAAAAATGCTGTAAAGTTTCTTCGCTCTTGCTCAGAGAGTGATGCTGCCAAAAAAGTGATCTTCGGATTCTGTTATGTTCCCAAGTTCATGTCTTGTGATTTTTCAACTAGCACAGTTGATTTCTCATGGTAATCAGTGGCAACAGGAAGATCAAATCCCTCATCCTCAGGTGCCTCAGAGAGGTTTTCACCTTTGGATACGTCCTTTATTTTTACTTTTTCACGGTCAAGAGGTGCCTTTCGGTTTTCACCTAATGACCTATTTTGTTGAATTTTGTTTATTTCACTTTTGCGACTGAAGGATTTGATACTTCCACCAAAATATGCTAGTTTAGGTAAATCCATCATGAAACCTGCTTTATGATCACCCAATGGAATACCTTGTCTCAAACCCATGAATTCTGCAATGGCTTCGTCATTTTCAAATGTATCCAATATCGGTGCCCCCTGTTGGTCCCAATTGATGAGGTCAGGATATACGAGTGAAAGGCTAATGGAGGAATCGTGATGGCTAGAAGAGGTTGCAGAAAACATGAAGATGGAATGTTCTTGGAAAAGGTTGGTGATATGAAGGGAGGAGTCATCGATAATATCCGAGTTAGAAGTCTCTCCTACCGAGGAAGGTCCAACGTCAATATCAGAAATACACTTAATGTCTTTGGGTCGTGGTACCTCCGGTTGGTAACCAAGGCCTTGCTTATTAAACTTCTTAGACACAATGATAGGCTCAGTAGGTCCTTGTTCCTGTGATCCCAAGCCGCCATGTCCTTTGTAGCCCATGTTCTTTATGATACGAAACCCATTGTTGTATCGCTCTACTCCAAGTTGGACTTGGTCATTTTCATCAAAGAATATCCAAGAGTTGATGTCCTCAATGTCTTCATCATCCAAGAAACCACCTTTAATGAATACGGTAGGGGGAGCTTTGATAACAGTGGAGGATGAAGTTGGCTTAGATGTAGAGGGCTTACCGCGGGATTTAGGAGATAATGGAAGGGTACCAATGCAATAGGACTCTTGTAATTTGTATTCACTAGGGCCATGTTTGGTATATTTGATATGGAGGTTGGAAGTGGCTTTGCTAGATGAGGGCTTAAGAAGATCGGATGGGTTGATATAGGATGAAGACGGATATGCCTCGGTGTTGATAGGAATGCGATTCGGACTCTGATATTTAGCTTGAAAGGCACGACAAAACTCAAATGGATTAGGATCAGCTGGAATGGTAACCTCAACACCCTTATGTGGAAATTTAAGGCATTGGTGGTATGTAGAGGGAACTGCTTTAAGGGTATGGATCCAAGGGCGTCCAAGGATGATGTTGTAAGGAAGATCAATATCAAGGACTTGACAGCGAGTTTCTGTAATGACCGGCCCAACTTGAATAGGCAATAAGATGATCCCTTCGGTATCTCTTTCAGCGTCATCGTATGCTCTAATGGTAATAACCTTGGAGGTGTCAACATCTGTCTCAGGATATCCCAATTGCTTGATAAGTTTCAAAGAACATATATTAAGACCAGCTCCCCCATCTATCAAGACTCATTTGATACAGCGTTGTTTAACAAATACTTCAATATGGAGGGCTTCGTTGTGTGATGGATGAATGGAGGGCTGAAGATCTTTGTCGGAAAAGGTCAAATGACAAGGGGCTGCAATGCTAGCGACCATAGATTGAAATTGTGTGATATTAATATTATGAGGCACCGAAGACTCTTGTAAGGCTTTATCAAGGATAGCTTTATGTGTGGGGGATATGCGGAGCAGCTCAAGAATAGATATGTGTGCGGGTGTTTTACCAAGGTGATCCAAGAGGTTATAGTTAGAGAGAGATCGAGGAGAGTGAGGAGGTGCTCCTTGAATAGTAACTCGACCTCTTCGCGTGGTTACAGCACAATCAGGTGCTCTCCCTTGGACGGTAATGGTAGAAATGTGAGCATGGTCAATGTGGCCAATGGTAGATGATGTATAGTTATAGGGAATAGCATTTCCAACCTGAAGGTTATTTGTCTGATCATGAGATGGAAGTGGATTCTTGAAAGTCTCTAGATCATAGTTTGATGTTGATTGTTGAGTAGGTTGGGCTGTTGAAGGTGTGACGTTGATTAAACCTTGATCAATGCAGTCTTGGATAACATGTTTTAAGCGCATACAACCATTTGTTTTATGCCCTTTAACTCGATGGTAATCATAATACTCATTTTCTTTGTACCAAGGAGCTCGAAAGAGTGGTTCGCCATTTGGTGGTGCATCGGGTAGAATAATGTCTCCGGCTTGAAGCAACTTTTGAAGAATAACTTCCATGGGTTCCACTAATGGTGTAAATTGTCGGCGTGGATTAGAAGTTTGGCGTTGGTTTCTTCATTGTGGAAAAGGCTGTCTTGGTGTAGAGGCTACTTGAATGTTGATGGGAGCTCTCATAGTTTAAATATTCTTTGTATCTACAATATCGTCATTGATGACATTCTTGTTCTTGTTCCAAAAGCGAGACTTATCATTAGAATTTTGAGGAGAATCTTTGTTGTCGCGAAAGATCTTGATAGTGCCCTTGGCAATTAAGGCTTGTTCAATAATAACTCCTTTGGAAACTAGTTCGTCAAAGGTGCTAGCACTCTGCAATTGTAGTTGGAATGACAGCTCAGGATGAAGATTCTAAACAAAGATGTCAAGCTATTGTCTCTCAGGTATTTCCCATGATAATTTGTTAGCCATATTACGCCATCGTTGGGTAAAAGCAGAAAAGGGTTCACCGTTGCGCTGTTTGGTATTGACAAGGTCATTCATGTTTACCTCATGTTCAATGTTGAAGGCAAAGTGTGATCGAAATTTGTTTGCTAATTCCACAAAAGATTTGATGCCCGGGGGTAAATGAGAAAACCATTCAAGAGCTTGTCCTGCTAAGCTTCGAGGAAATAGTCTCAAAAGATACGTATCGTCATAAGAGACATCAAGACATGCTACAAAAAAGGCTCGAAGATGGTCTTCCGGATTCCCTTTCCCTTTGTATTTCTCGAATTGTGGGATTTCAAAGTGTGGTGGAAAAGGTATCATATTAAGAGACTTGTCAAATGGACAGGCGCATATGTTTTCGAGAGAAAAAGGTTTCTTGCCTTGTCCTACCCTTTCATCGATCATCTGTTGAACATCTGCTGAAGATAATTGCTGTTGTTGCGAAGGGGGTGGAGTATGGTAGGAGATATATTGCGGTTGTGGGATATGTGGAGTTGTGATTGTTTGTTGTGGTTGTGTACCCACAATGTATGTCAAAGGATTGGTATGTGACACGTATGTGTTGAAGGATTGCTGTCCTTGAGACACAAGCGGTAATTGGGTGTGCATCACATGGGAAGTGGATAGTGGATTAATGGTAGTAAATGGTTGGGAAGTTGGGATTTGATTTGTGACATGGTAAGTAATAGAGGGATTGGTAGATATGACAGAAACATTTGGGTTTGTATTTTGGACAATATGAGGATTGGTATGTGTCATAGGTTGGGTGACAATAGGAACGCTTTGGGTAGTATAGGATGGATTGATGGTGCGTGAAGGATTGGAAGAATATGACGACATGGATGTAAGTTGATCAACATAAGCGATCTTATTGTTCGGATTGGCTTGAGAAACGGGGGGATCACTCATGTCAATGAGACTAACGTTGGGATTATATGATAGCGTGGAAGGATTAGCAGTTGGTATATGGGATATGGTATTTGTATGAGATGTAGTAGATTGTAATGGGTGTGAAGCATGGACAACATGTGTTGTTGGAATAGTTTGGGAGGTTTGCACACTATAAGACATGGGAATAGCTTGTGATGCTCGAAGTGTTTGCGCTTGTGTTACATGGACAGCTTGTGACACGTACTGATGTTTAAGACTCAAGCAAGCTGGACCTGTGGCTAATTTAGCTGATGGATTAAGGTTTGCAGGTATTTTAGCTATAGGCGACTGATGATAGCTCAAATGCGACTCAAAGGATGCTAAAGGCGATCAATGATAGCTCAAATGTGATCTGGTTTAGGCTTGATAGAGAATGATAGTGTTAACCAGAAGCGAATGCTATGCCAGAGGCAACGATTGTTGGTTCAAAGGCGATTTCCTGTTGATCAAAGGTGACTCAGATATCCCTAGAGGCGACAGTCTATTGTTCAGAAGTGAGCTCGTTCAGGCATAAGGCGACTAACTGCGGCTTAAAGGCGATCTGGCTCAGACAAGATGCGATTGGTTATGATTCAAATGTGATTTGGTTTGGGCAGTAGGCGATCAGCTATGGTTTAAAAGTGATTATGTTAAAGCAAAAGGTGATCAACTGTGGTTTAAAAGCGACTCTGTTCAAGCAGTATGTGGGTAGCTATTGTTTAAAAGCGACACAATTCAGGCAAAAAGTGAATTACTACAGTTCAGAAGCGATGTTTGTGGCCTGTGCGAGCAGTTTAGGTTCAAAGGTGACTGTGTTTGTGTAAAAGTTGTCTGATTTTGCAATTTTTTAGCAAGAAAACAGTGATAACAGTCACTCACACTCACAATAAGCACAAACTGATACAACCTAGGCTAGGATAGGACAGTATCTATTGAATCCCCTAGCTGCGCCTATTCAAAGCGGGTAGCTCTAGGATCTTGGTAGCACTGGCTCCTCCTTACATTTGCACACACTTCTCACGCATACCAAGATCTGGGTTTCTTATAAGGCTTGACCCTCTCCAAACCTTTAGATTGTCCCTGCTACCTCGGCTAAGAACCACATGAATCGGGGCCGCTTCAAGGGTTTTGCCCTCTACGTCAACAGATAGAAGGTTTTTGGCTACTACACAAAGTTGCTAATAAGGGCATCCGTTCGGGTGGCTATACGTGCGGCAGCGCTACTCTCCGTTATGGAGTCTCCCAGCCTCCAAGGGTTGCGCCTTGGAGGGTTTTGGGGGAGGTTGGCTGTTGGTATAACACAACTGCACCCATTGTTTGTGGCTTTCGACACAAACACTTTTCTTATATAGCGGTTCGGAAGGACTTGGCTTTAGCCCGTTACCGCTTGGGTCGTATCCCTTCTCACACCGGGAAGGCAGGCCCTCTAAAGATAATGACAAGTTCTCATACACCCAAGATCCATTTGATAGGCAAGGGGAGAGGATACTTTTGCCATTAAATTTGGGTTACAATCAGGCACATGCAAGCAATCAAAAAGATAAATCAAGCACGGAGCAAACAATAGTTCATTTTAAGCACCAAGCCCAAATATGCCTAATTTAGTGAAAAAACACAAATCTTGGACCGATCGAACCTGCAACAGATATGTCAGTAGTTTGATAACCTCCTTTCTTGGACAAATCAATAAGATGCTGCGCAAATACCCAATTAATAACCAAAAATCGAACTGGAATTGAAACAGATTTGAAAACAACAGAACTTACCAGATGCAATTCACTGCTGATCAAAAGCGACCTCCATTATGCCAGAGGCGAAAGACTGCGGATCATATGCGATGCGGAAAATACAGGATGCGACACCTGTCAGCTCATAAGCGATGCGTATTGGCCATAAGCGATCAATTGAGGGCTAGATGCGAACTGTTTCTGTAAAAACACAGCTGACAAACAAAAACCCTAGTCTAACAGGCGATCACTGTAAATCCAAAAGCGACACTAATTAATTCACAAGCGGCTTCTGTAGACTCAGAGGCGAAGTAGTTATACCCAAAAGTGACCAGCTGCGAGACAAAAGCGACCTATATCTGCAAAAAAAGACTAAACCCTATCCTGCACAGGTGATCATTATCAGTTCATAAGCGATACAGATCAGTGTAAAGGTGAGTACTGTTTGATCAAAAGCGATGCAAACATATGGAAAGGCAGCCACTGTTAGGTTAAAAGTGACCTGATTATGTGTAAAAGCGGCGACTGTTAGGTCAAAAGTGGTAAATACAGTCAAAGCAGCCGCAAAAATCACAGGCGAGCATTTTAAAAACAAAAGTGATACCTTTTACCTTAAGCGACGACTATTCGTTTAAAGGCGATCCAGAGAGGAAAATGCGGCCTGTTCCAGCTTAAAAGCGGCGCAGAAATTCAGAAGCGGTGGATGTTCGTTCAGAAGCGACTAAAATTTACTGCGAGCACCTGCAAAATCTGATCTTCAAAGAAAATAACTCCGAAAAATGAAGTCAATCAAGGACATGAGTCCCACCGGGCATGCCAAAATGTGATAGGTGAAAGTCAGGTGCAGCAGATCAGACATAGTCATGAAACCCTAACCCTACCATCATCAAGGAATCTAACCTAAATGAAATCAAAGAACAATGCAATTCAAGCATAACTTCACCTAGACCGTGCGATTCCCCGTTTAAGAGATGTGGACTGCTTCTTCAACAATGAACAATTGCAATGCTGAAAGCTGCCATGATGGATGATAAAAGCTCAAGTGAATGCTCAAATGCTCAAGATGATAATGTAGGTGCTATATGATTGCTGTATATGATTGCTGGATTGCTGGATGTTTCATATGGAGTGAGAGGGTGTTTATATAGGACTTAGCCAAGATCAATCAATGGTGGAGATTCAGAGGCTATGTGAATGGCTAGGATTGAAAGTTACTAAATTTAGATTCCATTAATTGTGCATGTGAAGGATTGTAAATGAAAGTTGTCTTACAACACATGATTGACTGGACAAGTGTTGGAATGTGATAAATGATAAGGGCTTAATTCAAATAAAATATTTGAATTAGTTGGGATATGAGTTGGAAATTAATTAAATAAATAAAATTTATTTAATTAATAGGATAAATGAATAAAATGGGATAAGACATGATGTGGAATTAATTAAATAAATACAATTTATTTAATTAATAGGATAAATGAATAAAATGGGATAAGACATGATGTGGAATTAATTAAATAAATACAATTTATTTAATTAATTGGCTAAGTGGATGAGAATGGGATTTTAATTAAATAAATAAAATTTATTTAATTAATTGGCTAATGGATTAGTGTTTTAACAAGGTGTTGCTAGACATGGACAAATTTGGGTGTCTACAATAAGCATCCTCTTTACAAAATATTGATGCATAGGGTGTAAGAAAACATAAGTTGTGTAAGAAAAGAGTCATTTTCTCTAAGAATTGTGTGTCAAAACAACACATATAGGTCACTTTAGTCTTGGTACATCACCTGTACAAGCATTATTTTCCCATTTTCAAGTCATTTCTTAGGTAGTCATGGATGGAGAGTCTAGAAATAGGACTATCCTACCATGCAACCTTAGAGTAAACACAATAGAAAACACAAAGATTGGAGTAACAAATGAATGTATATTGATTCAATATCATGAACAATTGTAACAATATTCACATGATGGCAATATGTGGACTACAATGGGTTCACAAGCCTATCCTCCGGCTTGCTATATGAAAGGTATAGCTTTGAAGTGCTACTCTGCAAATCAACTACTAAAGACTAAAATCCTCTATCATATTCCCTTACTCTCCTAATGCAATTCTAATAAATGCTTATATATCAATTTCCAACTCAAGGAATGATCTGCATCAGCCTTAAGAGGTTCTAAAACTTGATGCTTGTTGAAATGTGTAGGTTGGCCCAAAAATAATATGGTGATGCTCTGCGTGTTAAGGAAACATGTTGCAGTTCAAAATGTAGGTACTTCCTTGTGAGATGTTTCATTTGATGCTTCCTATCATGGGAAGGTGCCGCAAACCTCATGCACCAAGGTGAATGTTGGATGCTTTGAATAGAGACTCCTAATGATGCTTATGATGACGATAACTCTCTGTAGATAATTGCAAGCCTCCTAAAGTCTAGATATGATGTAGATTACATAGTGTTGAATCTTAATCCTGTGTCATAAACTATGAAATGATCATGTAGTAGAATGCACTGCAATCTACTAAGACTGAATTGATTGAAATGACAGAAACAAAAGGAACAAAATATTTTTGGTTGATGCAAGATTGCCTTTCAACCTGGGATGCTCCTGCATCAGACACCCAGGGTTGTTTGAAAAGTGAGTCCCTCACTTTCTTGGGGCTAGAAGAAATCCAATGCAGTCTACCTCAGCCTAATAAATCCATGAAGAATCTTCCTCCACTCTTCCTTTCCACTTAATCAGGTACTCCTTATACTACTTACCTTTGGTGCTATACCCAATTCTGCTATCCAAAGTCTACTCTATTTTCTCTTGTTGTTGATGTGATGTCTGGTCCTTCAAACCAAATTCAGCTGTAATATCACTCAATTCTCCCTCATGATACTGATATAGATCTACGATGTTGATATGGATGATATGCCAAATGCTTTTGGTAATTCCACTTCATATGCATTTCTTGAGTCAAACTTCCTAAGAATCCTACATGGTCCAAACTTCCTCATCTTCAGCTTATTCTATGTCCCTACTGGGAATCTTTCCTTCTTGAGATACACCATGACTTCATCTCCAACAAAAAATTCCTTATGTCTCATCTTTTCATCTGCTTGTCCCTTATACTTGTTCATATCTTCCAAATGCTTCCAAACCTGAGTGTGTATTGTCTCCATGTATCCTGCAAATTCTCCTACCTTCGTACTCCTTTTGTTATCCATACTAATGTCTCTCAGCTCCACAACTCCTCTAGGTTGTACTCCAGTCACAACTTCAAATGGTGTCTTCCCTGTACTTCTACTCACTGAGTTATTGTATGCAAACTCTACTTGTGATAGAATTATATCCCAATTTCCTGCCTTATCTCCTATTAAGCATTTCAACAAGTTAGGTCCAAACTCCTATTTACCACTTTTGTTTGTCCATCTATCTGTGGGTGAAATGCTAAACTGGACTTTAGGTTTGTCTCCATCTTCTTCCAAAATGTCCTCTAGAAATATCATATGAACCTTATATCCCTATTTGAAACTATACTCTTTGGTAATCCATGCAATCACACAATCTCCTTGAAAAGTAAGTCAACATACAATATCATTTGTCTTCTTACAAGGAATGAAATTCACCGTCTTTGAAAATCTATCCACTACTACAAATATGGAATCATGTCCCCTCTGTGTTCTTGGTAATCCTAATATGAAATCCATTCTTATGTCTTCCCAAGGTCTCTCTGGTACTGTCAAAGGTTTGTACAATCTAGTATTCCGACTACTTTGTTTTACAACTTAACAAATTTTGCAACTTTGAACAAACTTCATTACATCCTTATATATCTAAGCCCAAAAATAATGTTTATTCACCAAAGCTACTATCTTATCAATACCAAAATGACTTACTAATCCACCACTATGCTTCTCCTTGATAAAATTCTCTCTCATTGAACTCATAGGAATACACAATTGATTCCCTTTGAACAACATATCCTCTTGAATGAAATAATCTAGCCACTTGCTTCTATCTATCACAACAAGTTCTCTACATGCTTTCAATGCTTTCGTAAAATCAAGATGATCCTCATACATGTGCTTGAGTTCTTAAAAACCTAGTACTTCTATCCTCATTTCTATCAACAAGTTCCTCCTTCTGCTTAATGCATCTAAAACTTTGTTTGACTTTCCACTCCGGTGCTTCAATACAAATGTATAACTCTGTATAAACTCTACCCATCTCATGTGTCTCTGATTCAACTTACCTTGACTATTCAAATACTACAAGGCTTGATGGTTAGTGTACAACACAAATTCTTTTGGCAACAAGTATTGTCTCCACTTCTTCAAGGATTGAACTATGACATAGAACTCCTAATCATAAACTGAATATCTCCTCCTTGCATCATTTAACTTCTCACTAAAATATGCTACTGGTCTCCCTTGTTAACTTAACACTACTATTGCATTTCCACTAGCATCACAATCAACCTGAAATACTTTGTCAAAATTTGACAATGCTAACATTGGTTTCTCTATCACCTTTTGCTTCAACAACTCAAAACTCTTATGTACTCCTGATGTCCACTTAAAGTCCTCCCAGTCTCTTCTCATTGTATCTATCATTTTTGTGTGTATGGTACAGAAATTTTTGATGAACTTCTAGTAGAAACTTGCCAGTCCACATGAAAAGATCTCACCTCTCCAATATTCACAAGTCTTCACCATTCAATAATTTCTCTGAGTTTCTTTGGGTACATCTTCAATCCTTCTACAAATATCACAAATCCCAAATATACCAGTTCACTCTTCATGAAACTACATTTCTTGATATTTATCAACAATTTCTCTTCTCTTAGTCTCTAAAATACTTGTCTAATATGCCGCAAATGTTCTCCCTTAGTTCTACTGAAAAATTAAAATATCATCTAAGTAGACAATAACAAACTTACCTAATAATTTCTTCAACACCTCATTCATTAATCTCATGAAAGTACTTGGTACATTAGTTAATCTAGAAGGCATGACTAACCACTCATACAATCCTTCATTTATCTTGAATGCAGTATTGCACTCATCTCCTCTGATTCTAATATGATGGTATCCACTCTTTAGGTCAATCTTAGTGAAATATTTTACTCCACTCAAATAATCCTTGTTGTCATCCATCCTTGGCAATTGAAATCTATACTTGACTGTGATTTTATTGATTACTCTTGAGTCTATACACATCCTCCATTCTCCATCCTTCTTTGGTGCTAACACTACTAGTACCACACATGGGCTTAGACTTTCTCTAATCAATCCTTTCCTCAACAACTCTTGTATCTTTCTATTTATCTCTTGCATTTTCTGCTGGTGTCATCCTATGTGCCACTTTGTTTGGTAAACTAGCTCTAGCTATGAGATCCATATGATGACTGATACTCCAGATTGGTGGCAATCCTTCTTGCACATTCTCTGATATAATGTCTTGGTATTCTATCAATAATTCTGCTACTTCCTTCTATGGTGCTTCTTCTCCTTTTGTGCTAGTGTTTTCTGTAGTTTGGATACCACACTTCTTTCAAATCAATGCAAAACACATGTTCTCATGTCTCACTCCATCCAAAAATTTCCTTCCATCCACTAAATAGATCCTAGCATTTCCACATACTTCACTTTGTCCTCTTCTTCCAAAGGTATCAAGATATGTCTTTTCTCATTTGATGTTACATTATAGGTATTCTTACTTCCATCATGTATTGTTTTTCTATCATACTACCATGGTCTTCCCAATAATATATGACATACATCCATCAGCATAATATCACATAATACCTCATCATTATAAGATCCTATATGAAATTTCACCAAACATTGTTCACTCACCAATATCTTGTGTTCATCTTGAATCTATGCTATCTTGCAGGGCTTCAAATGTTTCAACCTCTCTAGATTCAACTTCCTCACCATCTCTTCTGAAACCAAATTGTCTATACTAGCACTGCCAATGATAACTTTACAAAATTTACCCCCTGATTTTCATCTTGTCTGGAAAAAACTTTTCCTTTGTGGTGGCTCCTCAGTTATTTCTACTTACAACAAATCTCTATTCATGACCAATGATTCACCCTTTTCTGACTTCCCTACTGAACTAGGTGATTCAGTTGGTTCTTCCTCCATGTATGTTGCTCTTGCAATATTCTCTGTCCTTTTTTTAATACTCCCTTGATGACATTCAAATGCTTGATGTGCTTCACCTCCACACTTGAAACATGTTATTTGAATGATCTTTTGTCAAACCCTCTTTCATCTCTCCAGTATCCTTCATTGTGGTAAGAATTATGACTTCTTCCATTGTTATGGTAGAAACTTATGTCATCTCTCCTTTGGTGATATGAATGGTTGTCTATTTCTTCTTTATAATATGGGCTACTCTCCTTGTTTTTTTTCATATGATCTTCCTTTGTCGCATTGCATTCTACCTCTTTGGAATTTTCCTCCTCTACCTTTATGTCGTTGATCATATCTCTTGTTCAAATTTTGTTCAACTTTCAGCGCAAATTGATATGCCTCTTCTCCTGTTGTCATCCTTACTAAAATTAGGTCTTCTTGAATGTTTATTCTTAGTCCATTTATATACCACACCACTTTCTCCTCGCTTTCTTCACTATGTCCAGTCCTAATATCCATCTTGTAGAATTCTTTAGTGTACTCTTTCACTTTCTTCTCCTTCTACATTAGGTTTTACAATCTTTTCATCAATTCTAGCTCATTGTTAGCAGGTATGAACTGATTCTTTAATTTTGTCACCATCCTATCCCATTTTATGATTTTTCTTTTCCTCTCCTATTTCTATTCAACTAAACTTCTTTCCACCAAATAGAAGCATGTCCTTTCAACTTGGCTTTTGCAAATATTACTCTTTTTGGATCTTTGATTTCTTCATACTCAAAGTATTCCTCCATGTCATTTATCTAGTCAATCAACTCCTCAAGGTTCAAATTTCTTGCATAGTTTCAAATTTCAATTCTAGGTCTCTTACTAATCTTAGAAATAGCTTTCAACATCTTTACCTGATATGATTCTTCTTCTCGGGTTTCCTCATTTTGGTTGCAACTTGAACTCTAAATTCATCATCATCATTTTCATCCTCATGTCTAGGGTTTAGAGCTCTCCTTCTATCCTCTTCTACAACATCCAATCTAACTTTCATTTTTCTCATCATCTCTATCATTTCTTCCATTCTTCCAGTAACATTGGCCATAACAAGCATCCTCCTTGGTGGCATCTCTTCCTTGGATCCGGTGCAACTGCCTCAATTTGGTGATCTAACTACAAGGTTGCAACTGCCTCACAATTGATGCTCTATTGATAAACATTTGCAATCTGCCTTAGGTCGGTGATCTATTCACTTCAAGATCTATTAAAATACCTTCTCTCCCAAAGGATTTGCAAACTTCACTCTGATACCACTTGGTGCAGTCATGGATGGAGAGTCTAGAAATAAGATTGTCCTACCATGTAGCCTTAGAGTAAACACAATGGAAAACACAAAGAATGGAGCAAAAAATGAATGTATATTGATTCAATATCATGAACAATCACAATCTTCACATGATAGCAATGTGCAGACTAATTTGGCTCACAAGCCTGTCTTATGGCTTGCTACATGAAAGGTATAGTGTTGAAGTGTTACTTTTCAAATCAACTACTAAAGACTAAAATCCTCTATCATATTCCCTTACTCTCCTAATGCATCTAATCATATGGTCCCATTGAAGCACATAGGTCAGCTCAAAAATGATATGGTGATGTTCTGCATGTTAAGGAAACATGTTACAGTTCAGAATGTAGGTGCCTCTGGTCCTATACTACCTTGTGAGATGTTTCATTTGATGCTGCACATCACGGGAAGGTGCTGTAAACCTCATACGCCATGGTGAATGCTAGATGCTATGAACAAAGACTCCTGATGATGCTTTTGATGGTGATAACCCTCTGCAGATAATTATAAACCTCCTAAAATATAGATATGATGGAGATGACATAGTGTTGAATCTTCATCCTATGTCATGAACTATGAAATGATCATGCGATAGAATGTAGTACAATCTACTGAGATTGAACTGACTAAAATGCAAGAAAGAAAAGGAACAAAATGTTTTTGGTTGATGCAAGATTGCCTTTCAACCTAGGATGCTCTTGCATCAATTTCTCACCCTTTTCCTAGAAAACACAATAGAGAACAATAGTTTTAGGTGAAATATTAGGGGAACCAACCCTCTCTAGAGGTTCTTTTCCATCATAGGTCACCAACAACCTGGAAAAGTTCCCATGTTACACTAAGTAGTCATTTCAGCTTAATCAAGGTGCATACCTTAGTGATAATAGTAGGAGCATCCTAGGTTGAAAGGTAATCTTACATCAACCAAAAACATTTATTTTCTTGCATTTTAGTTAGTTGCAGTTTTAGAATAAGTGATCATGTTTCACCACATGATCACTTCATAACTCACGATGTAGGATCAACACTCTACAATGGCTCATGCAAATCACATCTATATTTTAGGAGATTTTCAATTGTCTATAGGAAGTTGTCATTGTGAGAAGCATCATTAGGAATCACAATTCAAAGTATCCAACACTCAGTTTATCATATGGGGTTTGTGGCACCTTCCCATGACTTGTGGCACCTAATGGAATATATCACAAGGCATTATGGGACTTGAGACACCTTCATCTAGAACTGCAACGTGTTTCACCAACATTGAGAGCATCATCATATGATCTTGGCTGAACTACACGTTTCCTAAGGCATTGAAATGTGGGAGCCCTTGTGGCCGACATGGATCACTCCTTGATGTGGGGAATGCTATATAAACATCTCCTAGATCCATTGGAAGGCGGTTCTAATAGTTAATTTAGTTAGATAGAATTGTTTGAAGTTTTTCAAGGTGAAAGCGACATAGAAGTTGAATGTGCCTAATTGTTATATCTTTCACATGTAACTAGACTATAAGCGAATTGTAATCATTTGTGATGTTGAATCAATGAAATTCTATTTTACTGTTTCAATCATTGTATTTATTCGGATGTGTTGACTCTAAGGTTGCATGGTTGGATAGTCCTTTCTCTGGATCCTACATCCATGACTACATCAGAGGAGACATCAAGGGTGAAGAATGGTCTTGGATAAAGTGGATGGAAAGGATAAAAAGAGGACAAAAGAACCTTTTGTACAAAAGACTTTCCCATCCCTTTGAAAGAGACCCATGTGGTATTGTATAAAAGTTTATGCCTTTGTACATGTTGGAAGATGTGAGGGGTTTGAATGTGTTCATGAAGGATTTGGAATTTGCAAGCATGTGATCAAGTTGATTGAGTGATTTTAATCAACTTAATTAAAAGTGCACAAAATAGGGAATCAATGTGTTGAAATTATTAAGATGATCTATAACTAAAGAACTGTCATGCATCCTCAAATTATACAACTACCATTATAACAATAGTTTATTTTCCAATGAATTTGTCTCATACAACTTTTTGAGCTTAGTCCACAAGTCATGTATCATTTTCTCTTCTCCAACATTGAATAAAACTAAATCAGCCAAAGATAATTGAATTATAGCTCTAGCCATGTTATCCTTTTCATCCCATTCCTCTTGCTTCATAAATGCAGGTTTTGATGGTGTCCCCTTGAAAGCCAAGGTGCATCCATCCTTCACCAATAAGGCTTGAACTTGTTATGTTGAAAAAGGTGACTTAGCTTAAGACCCTAAACTACGTCAAACCCTCTTCTACAAGAACATTGGAACATGAATCAAGGAGACTCAATACTTAGCTACAATCCTCAAAGGAGAGCTGACAAGTCTCTTGATTGGTCCCTTTATTACCAAGGAGAGATATCTTATGACTAATTATCAAATCTATGGTTTCTGGGTCTAAAATAGAGAAAACATGAGTTACAGACCTAAAATCATCAAAAACCCAGAAAGTTGTGGTAGGGAGGGGCTGATCAGAGCTATGAGAACTTGATTCCGGAAGGTTTTGGCCACCCAAACAAGTGGGTCAAGGGATCTAGGTGCCCCAGTCCTTGACCAAAAGTTTCTATTTGACTGCAATCATATTTTAGTCTTCTACCTTCCTACAACTTGTCTTTGTTAGAAACCTTCAATTGTGACCTACACACACCAAACAAGGAAGAATGTTGGTGCTATTTAGGAGCTTTCCTATGTTAAACCCCATGAATGGAAATTTGAAGAAAAATGGAATGCTATAATAAAGCATGAAGGAAAGGAGTCACCATGAGCATGGATACCCTAGTTTGCTTGATATGACATCACAAATTGACTCAAGAAGTTGGTGTAGCCTAAAAGAAGTAGAGAGATCTTCACAAGACTTGCAAGAAGTCAGTACAACAGCAATAATCTACCATAGAGATCTTTAGAGAAGAATAGAAACCATGGGATAGAGAGTGCTAGAGTGCTTAGAGAGCTTAGAATCATTAGGTGTTCAAATGAATAAACTAACTTGCTTATATATGCATTCCCATTGATTGTCAGGGAATTAAACCAAATGAGGCCAACATGAATAAACATTAGAGATGTCATAAGCTGACATAACCTTAATTTAGCCCTGAGCTAAAGGAGGGCCTAGGGTGTTGGGCGCCCTTGACATTTAGCCCCCAAAAACTTTGAGATGTGCTCAAAGTGGGCCTAGTGCAAATCCAAATCCACTTGTCAGGGTTTATTCATCAAGATTAATATTTAATTGTTTTAGGTCCACCTGAGTGCTAAACTAGGTGTAAAATGGCTAGGGTAAACATTTTACTCCATAATAGAACCTTTAGTTTCCACAAAGCAAAATTGGAACCATCAAAATTTTTAACCTCAAATCTGGACGTGCCTCTTGTCATTTCTTTTCACAAAGATAAAAAACCCACAAAACAATTCTACACAAAATTGTGTTGTCTCATACCAATTGTTAGGAAAAATAAGCACCGTAGAATTGAGATAACAATGAATTAGCAATAAAAAGCACAAAATAGACAACACAAATTTACATGGAAAACTTGGTAATGTACAAGGAAAAAATCATGTTCAAAGATCTCTCAATTTTATTCTAAAAAAAAATTCGTTGTTACAAAAACTTTTTCTCATGCCTTGGCATTCAAGCTTGACTAACTTAAATAACCACGAAAAATACATGCAAAATAAAAATCAAATTTGAAGATAGATTTTCATGCATAAAAGCACGAGTGGCCCTTCCGCATGCAATTTTGCATGGTGTACATGTGGCATATGACCCAAAAAAAATTTTGGCTTGGCCTAACAGCCTCACCAGAAATGCCTTTGGTATGGCAAGGGGGCTATGCCCAACCCCCTTCGACCCCCTATCCAACAACCTTCAATATCAGTTCCTTGGCCTTTGGCCCCACCCAATGGGCACGTCAAGGCACTATCATGGTACACATTGTTGACTGCTCATCACTACTAGAATAAGTCAAACTAACTTCACATTTCAAAATTACAACCATTTAGCAGGTATTTTTTGGCGATGACACGTGGTGCCTAATCTTCTATATCTTTTTTCTCTTTTTATTATTACACTTTAAAAGTATGTTGTATTGTATTTTATCAAATTAATTATTATTATTTTTATAAAACATATATTTACCATTTTCTTGCGTTGGTCAAGACCATAGTGTGTAGAGCTTAAATTTTATGGACGTATGGCTATATTTAGAATTTTTTGTCATAAAATATAACTAAAATTTTATGAAGATTGTATATTATGAAAGGGAAGATTTTGTATGAACTATCAAAAATTATATTATATAAAATTATAGTTAAATATATATTGATTTATGATATACATTTTAAAGATAAGATATTATTTTAACATTTGAAGGGCAATTTTGAATATGTAACTATCACAAAAGATTTGTTTGACAGGGAGGGTAGGCCACCAAATTTAGGACCTGATAGTGCATATTAGTGTATCATTGATTTTCTTTACTACTTTTTTCTTTTAACTTTTGCTTTTCTAGAGTGGGGACAAATCTCATTGCAAGACCTAAATTTGTTTGTCTATCAAGTCAATATTTTGTGATAGTTATCCATTTAAAGTCATCTTTCAAGTGTGAAAATATATATTGAAAAAAATAATAATATCATAAATTAGATATATAGCTTACTACTATGATCTTATATAGTTTTTGACAATTTATCTAAAATTTTCCTTTTTATATAATACAATCTTCCCAAAATTTTAATTATATTTTACAACAAAAATTACTAAATACAACTATAAAACTATCAAATTTAGGCCCTTTAATCTTGTTAGTTGAGTTGTGGATCTTTGTTCATGTTCATGTTTTAACTTCAAACATTTCCATAAAAAAGTTCTTTTAACTATGTCTAAATTTTGGATTACAAATTCAATACCGGCCACCACTTGGGATTTGTGCAGGGATTTCAAAATGATTGAAATGGCCTATGATAAATTTGGTGCTTTACCAATGTGGTGGACAACTAGTGAAAGGGAGGCATGGTTCCATATGTGTAATAAATTAGGTCTTTTTTTATCCCAACACAGGTCGTCGCCTTCTTAATTTGCAATGGTACACTTGGAGCAATTTATGAGCTAGACCTAATAGGGTCTTAAATAGGCTTGATAGAGCCATGATAATTGCTCAATATTTTTTCAACATTTCTAAGTGTTAGTCCTTGCTAGTGGAACCGTTGGCTAATGTGGTCTTGTCAGATCACTTTCCAATCTGTTTCGGTATCGAGTGGTAGTGTGCAAGACCCAAATCGTAGAAAAGTTAGTTTTTACTAAACATGTCTCTTCTCAACCACAAATCCATGTCATATCATATTCAACATGTTTGGAATTTAGCTCCATTCCCTCTACATGGCGTGGGCTATATTTCTTGGTGGAATTATGCAATCACCCATACCTCATAGTTTCTCTACAATTATGGGAGGTAACTTGCCCAATTTTTCCACCACTTGTATGATGCCACTACCCATGAGATCCACCTTGCCACTACCGCCTTGGAGGAACATCCATTTGACTCTACCACCTAGCTCTGACTGGCTCATCTGAGGCAATAGAAGCAAATTGTAGATGTTCATTTAGGTCACAAAGTGTAAATCAAAGCTTAGCTTCACTAGCTTAAGATTGGGGATTAAGTTTCTAAGGAATTTTTTCAAGCTCTCAGAGCTCGTCATACATTCCAATCGGTTAAAAAATTCTATGAAGGTCAGCAACTTCCTCATGAGCTTCTTGACATCCTGTAAGCCTTTGTTTGTCACTATGAACAAGTGTTTGCAGCTCAAGATAACACTCCTACTAGGCAATTATTGGATATTGGATATTAGGGAATATTGGCCCACAAAAATCTCTTGTGTTGTGTGAGATCTATCTTCTGCATTATATTTCTATTATTATATGTTTGGATCTTATCAATTGGTATCAAAGCATGATTTTGGCACTGTGAAGGGAAAAACTAGGTGAATTTTTTTCTGATTTGGAGGTCATTTTGGAAATCACATAACTCTCAGATTTTGGTGAATTGTTTTCTAATTTTTAATGGGTTTTTGAAGAACATATTGAAGCTACTATAGTCTAGAATTCAGAGCATTTGGAGTAGAATTAGGTTTTTTGCCATTTTTTTTTAGTAGCACATATCTCTCTTATTTTGGGCGATGTGTGTAAGATTTTTTTTGGGTTTTTCAAGATTATATTGAAGCTACTACAGTTCTGATTTGACCACAATTGGAGTAGAATCAAGGTATTTATTACAGAATTAGGGTTTTCCCTATTTTGGCTCCTAGCATTGAAATTCAAAAAAAAAATTCTTATTTTCTGGAGAGTTGATCAGAGGCATAGAGATACACCTACAATCTTGATTTGGAGGCATTTGGAGTTGTTTTCAGTAAGTTCTAGCAATTTTATTATTTGTCATAAATTCACTTTCTAGGCCGCAAATTGAAGATTTTTTCTAAGATTTTTATATTTCTGGAAATTTTACCAAATTTTATTAGGGGTCTATTAATTTTGTTTTTAATTTGAGGCTAACAACATTACAAAATAATTCAATCAAAGTCAGGTAGTCTAGAAAATTTTAGAAACCCTAGTTTCAATGGGGTTTCCTTATTTTGATGGAAGTGGAGATGCATTAGAATGGTGGAACAAATATAAAAGAGTTCATGGTCAAGGAATACTATGGAAATCAGTTTTTAATTTACATTTAAGGGGTGAATCTTACAAATGGTATTTACCATTGCATAATGATATTTCTTCTTTAGATGAACTAGAACATGCTTTCTTCAATAGATGGGCTCAAGAAGAAGATGAAGGGCAAGAACAAGAAGATGATGAATAGGTAGATGGAAAGGAAAAAGGAGTAGTAGAAAAAGAGGAATTAGGAGAAGGAAAAGAGGATAATGAAGAAAAGATGAATGATACAAGTACATGCACTTTAGCTCCAAGGAAGGAAGATTCAATCCTTCAATTTCAAGGATGTATTCAAAAGGAAAAGGTTATTGTTTCTATAAACCCTAGCAGAAAGTACAACTTTGTCAACATGGAATTATCCAAGAATCTACAGGTACAAGAAAAGCACATCAAGAATGGTGCAGGAGCACCTACCTGACAGCTGGCCTTCATGAGGCAGTTAGTTAGTTTGAGTCTTGTTTATGTTTCCAAGAAGGTCTGATAAGACCAAATGCATGTAATAAGGTCATGCTGATCATGATAAGATCATGCTGACCATGCTTTTACTATTTTTAGGTAGTTTGTTAGAACAGCTGTCATGATGTATGTTCGGTTGGATCTCCCAGCCGCCTGGAGAGTTCCCAGCCGCTTGGAGTCGGGTCAGTAGTACTCGAAGGAAAATCTATTTAAGCATGAGGATCGGTTGACTATAGATATCGATCGAGCTAGGTTGCAGGGAGTGAGACTGAGAGAGAGTCTGATCATTGTATTTGCATCTTTTGAAATCAAATAAAGTGATCCTGTTTGTGTTCATCCTCTGTTTACTTCCATTATCTAATCGATTTGCTGGTTTGGGTGGTTTTCATGGATTCACTGATCCATTCCACCGGTTGATTTGTCTGATCGGTGGAATGGTTATGTACAGTAGGGTAGGTGTTAGTTTGTTTGTTTGCATGCAGGTGTGCAGGATCGCGGCTGAAAGGTGTTGAAGACCCTACCATGGGCATGTGCTAGGTCGAACTGATAAAGTGTGGAAGATCACCCTGGAAGTGGATCGGGTCATCCCTGGAGGATCGGCGAAGTGAAATTTCGCTAAGGTTGAAAATTTGTGAAAACGGCATCATCAGGATATTTCTGCTTATATCCTGCAGTTGCTTCGGGCATCATCATCCGAGTAAGAGGAGATCGGCATGATGCAGTTGAGTGCATGAAGTGCAAGTGCGTCGGGGTGATCATCATCAGGAGAGCCGAGGAGGAGCGTATCGGCATCAGGTTGAAGATCGGGTTGATCGCGGGCCAAAAAAGCTAAGTTTGGCCAACAGCAGGATATGACGTCATCATCATCAGGATATACGTCATCAGGATATTTCAGAGCAGCAGGATATTGAGGAGCTGCGGGTGACGTCATCGTCATCAGGATATACGTCATCAGGATATCGGGTGACGTCAGCATCGGAAGGGACGGTGTGAAGAGTTAAGGTTGGTCATCATCAGGATAAATGGAAGGAACCGGATGTTCTTTATCCTGTTGATTATCATGATGTTGAATATCATGATGCTGAAGATAGTGAAGGCGGAAGTTGTCGCTGAAGTGAACAGTGGACGTCAAGAGGATGTTCGCGCTGATCGAACATGATGATGCTGTTGATAATCGAGTAAGGTGATGCTGTTGGAAGGCGAAAGTGCGAAGGTTTGTCTGCAGGAGGATATCGGTCGGCAGGTGAAATATGATGATGATGCTGACAGTGTTAAGCAAAATATGATGGTGATGATGATGATGATGATGATGGGCTGCAGATGTCCATGCTGTATTGTAAGGTTATAGTGTGGATGCCTCTGCATCATAGTGGTATCAAAGCTCAGCAAAACATCTGGGCTGTTGTGTGTTGATTCTGTCACCGAAAGGGCAGAGGTAGAGTTGAATTGTGTGTTGTGTGTTGATTGAGAGGTTGACAAAATGCCTCCGAACGGTAGTGGTACTACAAGGGAATTGCAGGAGATGAAGGAAAAACATGCTAGAGAGATGAGGAAGATGAAGGAGCTTGATGAAGCACTTCAAGCCAGGCTTACAGCCCTGGAAAAGAACAAAAAGAGGGAAGTGGCAGACAGTGAGTCTGAAGAAGATGAAGATACTGTTGAAGAGTATGAAGAGGTAGCTGAAGATCTAGATGCTGAAGACCAGAGATTGGCAAAATTGTTAAAGGCAGTGCAGAATGATAAACCTAAGGTAAAGGTTGATGTTTCCAAGTATACTGGAAGCTTGAATGAAGATGAGTTGCTGGATTGGATTGCTGCACTTGATAATCACTTTGAATGTGAAGATATTGCTGAGGATCAGAAGGTAAAGATTGCAAAGACCAAGTTAGGAGGTCATGCTTTGGTATGGTGGGATTATGTACAATCTGAGAGAAGGAAACAAGGGAAGTCAAAGATCACTTCATGGGATAAAATGGTAGCAAGGATCAAAGGTAAATTCTTGCCAAGGGATTATGAAATCCAGATGTTTAAGAAGCTGCAATTTTTAAAGCAGAAGGAAAGGGATGTGAAGGCCTATACAGAGGAGTTTTATAAGTTGAGTATGAGATCTGGTCATCATGAGAATGAGGTAGAAAAGGTGGCTAGGTACTTGGCTGGTTTGAGATTTAACATACAGGATGAGTTAGTTTTAGCTAACCCTAAGAATGTGGAGGATTGTTATCAAATGGCAATCAGGATTGAAGAAAAGATGAATAGAGGACATGATAAGTCCATGAGAGGAAGAGGAAATAATATGAGGGGAAGAGGATCAGCCCCTACACAAAAGCAAACAAGTGAGGGTCAAGAAGACACTGGTAAAGGACAGGGACAGTCTGATTTCAGAGGTGGATGGAAAGGTAATAAAGGAAGATTTGGAGGTGGTAGAGGTTCTACTACATTTTCAGGAAAATGTTACACCTATGGTGAGTTTGGTCATCCATCCTTCAAATGTCCAGAAAACAAAGGTTCATCATCCAGAAATGACAGAACAAATGACAAGAGAGTACAACTTGTGCAAGAAGAGACAGTAGAGCAAAGTGTGCAGAGTTCAAACACTTATCAAAAAGATAAGGAGCCTGATAATTATGCATACCCAGAGAGTGGAGAGTCCCTGCTGATGAGAAGAATAGTGACTACCATGAAGGTACATGACAAAGAATCCCCACAACGAAGAGCTCTTTTCAAGACCATCTGCAAAAGCAAAGGTAAAAAATGTAAGGTTGTCATTGATACTGGTTCAACAGACAACATGGTATCTCAGGAAATGGTGGATAAACTAAATTTGGAAAGAATTCCACATCCACACCCTTACAAGGCATCTTGGGTGAGTGATAGTCAATCACTTTTTGTCTCTGAATAGGCATATGTGGATTTTCAGATTGGAGCATATCAGGATAGAATTTTGTGTGATATTTTGCCCATGGAATGTTGTCACCTACTGTTGGGTAGACCATGGCAATTTGATAGAAGGGTACTGTATGATGGGTATTCTAATACCTATACCATCAAGAAAGATGGGAAAACTATGAAGTTGATGCCATTGCAGGCAGATGCTGCAGCACAGGGGGCAGCCAAAATCATTTTGATGGGAAAGAAGGAATTTGTGCAGATGCCTATGGGAGCAGGCATAAAAGCAGATAAGGATACTGCAGGAAAAGGAGTTGTTCAGGACAACAGGTTGAAGAAAGTTTTAGTTTTGACTGACCGAGGTCAGCAGCAGGTGCAGAAACAGGTTTGCACATAGCAATCAGTTGAGAGGAATGACAAGGATGTTGTCATAATTGGGACTATTGCTTGTCCTCTAAAGGTTGAAAGGAAGATAGAGTAGAACATTGCAGAAGTTCAAGAGGCAGTTCAGACAGAGGTTCTGGTCAGACAACCTGACAAACACAAAGACAACCTGAGAAAGGCCTATATTGACAGGCATGAGGATTTACTTGCCAGAAAGCAAGTTACAGTTCAGAAGACTTGGAGCAGCCAAGAGACAGCAGAGGACAAAGCTGGAACAGTTCAGCATATTGCAAAGGCAAAGTGTAAAGGTGGAGGACTTCCACATACTAAACTCATGGGACATGAGTTCTTTTCTGTTGGGGAGTATGGTGCAGGAGCACCTACCTGACAGCTGGCCTTCATGAGGCAGTTAGTTAGTTTGAGTCTTGTTTATGTTTCCAAGAAGGTCTGATAAGACCAAATGCATGTAATAAGGTCATGCTGATCATGATAAGATCATGCTGACCATGCTTTTACTATTTTTAGGTAGTTTGTTAGAACAGCTGTCATGATGTATGTTCGGTTGGATCTCCCAGCCGCCTGGAGAGTTCCCAGCCGCTTGGAGTCGGGTCAGTAGTACTCGAAGGAAAATCTATTTAAGCATGAGGATCGGTTGACTATAGATATCGATCGAGCTAGGTTGCAGGGAGTGAGACTGAGAGAGAGTCTGATCATTGTATTTGCATCTTTTGAAATCAAATAAAGTGATCCTGTTTGTGTTCATCCTCTGTTTACTTCCATTATCTAATCGATTTGCTGGTTTGGGTGGTTTTCATGGATTCACTGATCCATTCCACCGGTTGATTTGTCTGATCGGTGGAATGGTTATGTACAGTAGGGTAGGTGTTAGTTTGTTTGTTTGCATGCAGGTGTGCAGGATCGCGGCTGAAAGGTGTTGAAGACCCTAGCATGGGCATGTGCTAGGTCAAACTGATAAAGTGTGGAAGATCACCCTGGAAGTGGATCGGGTCGTCCCTGGAGGATCGGTGAAGTGAAATTTCGCTAAGGTTGAAAATTCGTGAAAACGGCATCATCAGGATATTTCTGCTTATATCCTGCAGTTGCTTCGGGCATCATCATCCGAGTAAGAGGAGATCGGCATGATGCAGTTGAGTGCATGAAGTGCAAGTGCGTCGGGGTGATCATCATCAGGAGAGCCGAGGAGGAGCGTATCGGCATCAAGTTGAAGATCGGGTTGATCGCGGGCCGAAAAAGCTAAGTTTGGCCAACAGCAGGATATGACGTCATCATCATCAGGATATATGTCATCAGGATATTTCAGAGCAGCAGGATATTGAGGAGCTGTGGGTGACGTCATCGTCATCAGGATATACGTCATCAGGATATTGGGTGACGTCAGCATCGGAAGGGACGGTGTGAAGAGTTAAGGTTGGTCATCATCAGGATAAATGGAAGGAACCGGATGTTCTTTATCCTGTTGATTATCATGATGTTGAATATCATGATGCTGAAGATAGTGAAGGCGGAAGTTGTCGCTGAAGTGAACAGTGGACGTCAGGAGGATGTTCGCGCTGATCGAACATGATGATGCTGTCGATAATCGAGTAAGGTGATGCTGTTGGAAGGCGAAAGTGCGAAGGTTTGTCTGCAGGTGGATATCGGTCGGCAGGTGAAATATGATGATGATGCTGACAGTGTTAAGCAAAATATGATGGTGATGATGATGATGATGATGATGGGCTGCAGACGTCCATGCTGTATTGTAAGGTTATAGTGTGGATGCCTCTGCATCAAAGAACAATCAAATATAAGATAAGGATATTCAAATTTTGGAAGATTTGAAGCTCTCTATAGGTAAATATGTTTTGCATTCAAACTTTCATGCTTTGGATATGGATGGATTAGATATTGTTCTTGGTTATCCTTGGTTAGAATCTTTGGGAACAATTAACATCAATCTGCAAAAGAAGTTCATGAAGCTTTGGTATAGAAGGAAAAAAGTTACATTATAGGATATTACACATAATGAAGGCCAAAATAAAATCTAGGAAGTGCAATTTCAAGAATCTACTGAAGATTGCATCAAGGAATTAGAGGACATGCAAGAGGAGCAAGATGTAGAGAAAAAAGAGGAGACACTTGTAATTCTCTTCATGAGACAACAAAACAAGGGGCAAAAAATGATGAAGAATCAGAGAAGGCTCCAGTGATAGCAAAGGGTGCAATATATATGCATCCACATCATTGTGAGAGGTAAGAATTATGGAGGAATGATACTACATGGAAACACCAATCCAATTACTATGGACCCACATGGAATCAGAAGAACTACTACAACAATCAGTGGCATCATAGAAGAAATGGTTATTCATGGAAGCAGATGACTTAGTACTTATGATAAGGAATGCAATCAAAGAGGTGCAACAAAATATGGATCAAGGATGGGATCTAGGTACTGTTAAGACAAAACCACTGCAAAGATCAACTATGGATGGTTGGATGATTCGTCATGGTGGAACATTCATAACAACTTGTGATAGTCTTACTATTTGTCTTTTTCTCATGTTCGGGGATGAAACATGTAAAGGAGGGATGGCATGTTATGTACCTAGGGATATGATATTATAATGTATTTAGGTGGATGGAGATGCTGACATGTGGCACACATCCCTTAAGTTAGTTATATTGGGTATTAAGGGTAACTTGTGTAATTAATTACATTAGGTGTTGAGTAGGCATTCATTAGGATTACCCTCCCATTATGTAATTAGGAGGTGGTATATATAGGAGGTGAATATCATTGTAAGGATATGTGCAGAGTATGATATTATATTGGAGATCTCTTGGAGATATAGTGTGGAGTGGCTTCTTCCATAAGGAGTGTTGTATGGTATTACCCTACCTCAAGAGTTTATTCTATTTCTACATATATTGGATATTAGAGCATATTGGCCCATAAACATCTCTTGTGTTGTGTGAGATCTATCTTCTGCAATATATTTCCATTATTATATGTTTGGATCTTATCAATGTTCAGGTGTGGGATTTAATTATGTATTTTTTAAGTTAAATTGTAATTGTTTATCAAGATTTAGTTGTGTGATATTTGAGTCAAATTTATTGAACTATATTTTATAAATAGTAGTTTAAATGAAAATATTTCTTGAGAGTACAAATAATTCATCTAACATTCACTATTGTACTCCTCTAACATTCACAACATCTATAATTTTGAAGAAGTCACCTACCTTAATACTATTGGAAATAAGCCACACCTAGATTGACAATAGATTGGCCACAAAGGGGCCAATAGCTTAGTTGGTAGAGAACTCTAACAACAAATGGAAAGTCCTAGGTTCAATTCCTAGCTAGTCCATATGAGCTATAACTCAACAATTGGTATTAGAGCTAGGCTAGGAGCCCCAAGCACCTATAATGTGGCTTAAGGGGGCTGTTTGAAATAAGCCACTCCTGGACCTGTATGCTTCAAAGAATGACTCAAGCACAATGTGAATGAGTCAACCTTGATATCACACATGAACCCTCTCCTTGCTACAGGAGACCTCCAAGTTAATCTCACTCTCATGGAAAAAACTAATTGAGTGGAGGTGTAATTGAGGTGTGGTTCTATTCACATGGAAATAGAACATCACAGAGATAATTTGGTTGATCTATGAGCCTAGTATTGATCAATGTTTGACGAGCACATTATATGATTGTTGTGGTGGAGATAACTATATGATCTGAAGGGTCACTATTCCTGAGTCTCCTATTTGGATTTCACAAATTCCAATGCCTAGTACTAAGGTTCTTTTTTTGGTTGATAAACTTGTCTAAGGCATTCTAACTTGTGTTTGCTACCTTGGATGTGTTGTTGTATGTTGTCTGTTTCTTAGATGATCCTAAGAGCATGTTCTTGCTCTTCTATTGTTTGTTGTGTGTGTTGTGGTCTTGGATGGATTTCTTTTATCTCTTTGAGAATAGCCTTAATCCAACCTCCTCTAATCCCTAGGCACATCTAATGCTTGAGAGAGAGGTTGTGTTGGCTAAGTGTTGACTTAGGTTTGACTTTGACTTTTGCATTGACTTTGACTTATGGTCAAAGATTTGTTTTACTTTTGTTTGATTTGCTTAATGTGTAATATACCACATGATGTGATCAAGGGTTTGAACTTGTTTGACTTGACATGTATACCTCATGATAGAATCGAGGGTTTAGTTTTCTAAGTTTCCTAATATTTTTGTGTTTTTCTTATAAAATGGAACTAAGTGAATGCAAAGCAACTTTTGGTTCCTTTTCCCAAATTGACTAATAAAAGTGATCTATTTAACTAGAAAGGGAAATATGAATGCAATTATATGAGTTTTTCCAAATTCAATTTAATCCTATGTTATTGTATTTTGTGAGTTGATTTTGAATCTATTCTATAAATTGAAATTGCTTGAGTTGAAATGTAATCTACGAATTGCAATGAATCTAATCTAATCAATGCTAACCTAATTAAATCAAAACAAATCCTATCAAGGAAAGATCAAGAAAAGGATTACTTTTCCAAGAGCAAGAGTGTGATCTAATTAACTAATTGAAAGCATGAAAAACCTAGAATCTCTTTGGCACATGAGCCTAGCGTATCCTTAGAAGTCCTTTTTGTGGAAACCTCCTCTCCTCTATAGAAGTAGGAATCTCCTCTTGGAAATAGGGATGAAGTAGCAATTGATTTGAATAAGCTATGAAATCTATGGTTAAAGAATAGAGCTATTGAAGCTATTGGAGCACTATGGATTTGGATTTTGGAACTTGCATTTAATGAGCATTTGAATGTTATTGAATCTTTTGAAAGCTTGGCAAGTAAACCAAGAAAATAAAAGTCTCACAATTCTTGTAAAGAACATAAACATGCTATGGAGAGCAAAAGGAATACCTAGAAATGGATGTGCAATAATGAATTTTCTGCCCACAATGCATATAGGAGGGGGTATTTATAGGTTGGAAGGGATCACAAATGGTGGAGGTGATTGAAGAGTTAACTAATTTTATTGATGAGTTAACATGATTGATTGAATAGTGAACTGGATTGATTAGGGAGTGAAGATGCCTTGAAAGCTTGTCACTGAAGGAGGAATGGAGTTTCAATGAGATTGATGTAGAGATAAGAATAGCTCAATTGGAGATGATAATATAGTGATTGGTAGTGGAGAATGAGTTATAAATAGACTAAGGTTAGTTAGGGCTGAAAAAGCATGCAAACTCGAGAAAAAAATGTAGCTAATTTAGGCCTGAACTAAAGAGAAGCTTGTATGTTAAAACATGATTGGGTGGCATAGTTTGACAGGGTAGGTCACCAAGGAAAGTTTTTGTTAATTGGTAGGATTGCCCAAGGGAGTTTTACATGTCAATATTGGCGACCCAGAAAGGAGGAATTTTGCAAGTGGTTTTAGGGGTTGGAATTGATCAGAGGGGGCTAAAGATGACTTCAGGACCTAGAGGTGAGTTGTAGGACCAAAGAAGAGTGGGTCACTTAGTTTGATAGGGTAGGTCACCTAGGAGAGATCCACTTTAGTGGTAAGGTCACCCAGGGGAGTTTTGAAAGTTAATATGGGAGACCTAGAAAGGAGAAAATGGGTGTTAGAATTGATGGTTGGAAATGGTTTGGGAGGTCTATTGGAGGCCTCTAGAAGGTTGAAATGGTTGAAAGGGACTTAGGGAAAGTGAATTTCCCATTTTGTGTCAAGTCGTCAAGGTTAGAAAGTGATAAAATGAATTATCAACATAGAGTGAATGATGAAGACATAGGACCTAGGAAGGTTAGTTAGGGGACTGGGGAGACACAAACAAAGTGAAGAAAATTCAATCCACGTGTTTCCAAGAAGAATGTTGCTAAGAGGTCATAATTACATTCTTACATGTACGTGTTTATGACTACAACTCATCATCGGATTACCATGTAGGATCATGTGCATTTTTAGTGCTTACATATTTGCCCCCTCAAAGATGGTAGTGTAGATGAAAGGTAGGTACTATTGTGAAACTAGGACTTACTTGTTGTCATTATCTTACAATTGTACCTGCAATAACAAGTATTACTTTGATAATTACAATGTTTAAATAATGAGTAGCAAAATAGAAATCAGGAAATGTACCATTGATGAACTGTGGGTATACCTAAGTCACCTCGCTTTGCCATAAGGACCTGTAAGAATGAAAGAATGAAAAATGAGGTTGTAAAAGCACTAAAAAAACTAAAAACTACTCTAAATGCATTCAAATGAACCAAGCTAAGAGAAGAGGAAAGAGGAGAAATTAGAAGAAACAAGGTCAAACAATGATGGAATCATGCAAGCAAGAAGACAACAAAAATCTCTTGATGAGAGGATCAAGAAGATGGTAGATGACCTTCCTCCCACTAACAACTAGATACAAAAAATGATGAAAACCTCTCTTGAAACCCTAGGTTTTGTTTTTTCAATTTTGTTGAAAAGAATCTACTATTTTCAAATCTAGGTGTTGCATTATATTTGTTTTCCTATTTTAGTCAATTTGCAACCTTTTATTTGTCATATTTTGGTCATTTTTTCTATTTTATTTGTTGATTTAATCATGCCAAGGTGTGGGGTAGGGTCACCCACATTGCCAAGACAAGTCACCGAGGGGAGATCCATAGTTTTTCAGGGTCACCAAGGGGAGTTTTGCCCTGGTAAACTAGGTGACTCACCAGAAATATTCTAGATGTAATCTTTGATTATCTAATGCACTTGACACTCAATTTTGTTTGTTTCTCAATACTAACCTTTTTAGTTTATTGTAATTTTTGAAATGATATATGTTTTTTTTGTAATTTTATGAGTTTTCAAGATCTAGCTCATTGTTTTCTATGTGCAATAGGATACACACATTCGATGGAATGCAACTCATGATTAGGCTTGGTTTGTAGATGCTTATGATACTTTGTCTTCTAGAGATCATGCTTTCTTGAAGAGGACAGGTTTGGACTTAGTATCTAGAGTTCTAGTTGTTCATCTTTCTTCACAGATTTGTTGTGACATCTTGATGTACTGGGATGTGGGCAGGAACACTTTCAGATTTCCTTAGGTCTCAAGGGAATGGAATATAAATTTGTATGATGTTTATCATATACTAAGAGTTCCTGTCAGAGGAGAGAATCTTTGACTTCTTAAGAGTGAGTTTGAGAGTGATTGCTTGTCTTGGGCCAGTATCATGGGGGTTACTCATCCTAGAGACCAATTAGGTGTTTAGCTTATTTTTGTTCTTGGTCTTGCTATTTCACCCTTGCAAAAGGTTCTCATTAGTTTGATTACTTCTATACTATCTGGCAACAAGGGGGCATCAAGGCTTAGGCGGTGCTGGGAATTAATCATTCAGAGGTTAGAGTAGGGTACTATTTTTGCCTGGGGTATAGACATCCTTGCCTTGGTTTATTGAGACTTGTATCATATTTTGAGGTGAGGGGAGCTTGATTTTAGTCATCCTTCTCTTATCATGTCATGAATATTCAAGCACATTATACCCTTTTAGAGAGGTGTGCCACTCTTGGACCCTAGATTGGTTATTGTGATGCTGCTACACACATTGCGGCTACTCTCACTGATGTTAATTTCAATTGTAATCATTATACTAATACAGAGGGTCTATGGCTAGGTTATAGGGAGATGTGAGACTAATGCACAAGAGTGGTTCACTTGAGAGACAAAAATGGTTTAGTCAAGTCCCATCACATTGATCGAGTACTTTAGCAATTTGGCGAGGACTATCTAGAGGACTTGCCCCCTATTTGTACTTGTAATAGATCTACATAGGAGATGGTAGATGCTTAACATAGGGCATCCTTCTAGACTCTTTTGACTCTTGGATTTTGGATCATGAGGCCTATTCATGGGGCAAGATAGAGATGCATGAGGCCTACTTACTCTCAAAGCCTGGTGGTTGTTCAGGAGGAGTTTGAGGACTCCATCAATGAGGATTATTGTTACATCCCCAACTTGTGATTTAGCTTAATCTTGCTTTTGCATGGTAATCATGGTGATTAACTAGAATACAATGATTAGATGTTTGCAGAAAATATCATATTAATCATTGTTTATGAGGAAACTAACTCTTGCTAGTTAGATATGAGATTTCAAGTTGAAATGATTATTTACTTATTATGATTTATCAATCATATGATGATACACTAATCAAAATTTTATGGTGGTGAGTTTGATCAAGAAAGTAATCATCCTTCGAACATGGAAGGAGGGCATCATCCGGGAGGAAGAGATAGATGTCAAGAAAAGGGGTTAAAAGCCATCTGAGTATCAGACTTTGTCCTTTGAACCCTCGCTACTAGGGCAAGTAACATTCTCTCTCTCTTTGACTAGTCAATTAGACTCTACTTGACATCTTTAATGTCAATTTTTTGAAAAGATGATAGTCGCAAGAATGTTTTCTTGAATCATTATCTTAACACTATACTTATCACCTTGATGGGAATGATGTAAACCATCGATTGCATGTATTGTACTTTGATAACTAATTAATTTATGTTGGTAATGAGAAGGTTCTTGTGGGCATATTATTCTCTTTTGGCTCCCAAGGGTTTGGGCCATATTTCGTTAAGGGAAAGTTTTTCTTTGAAATGTTCTTGTATAAGAATAGAACCTTGTCTCTATATATCATGTTATGTAATAGTACATGAATGCCTTCTTGTCAAATGGCAAAGTCACTTCTTATGAATTTTTTGTTAAGAAGGTCTCTTCAGATTGAACCTTGTTAAAGGGAGTTGACTCTATGAGTCACTACAAGTCTACTTATTGACCATATGACCTAAATGTAAACCAAGAGATAAGGTAAACAAAGAAAACACCAAGCTAGTGAGGTTAAGTGTTAGGAGCATGACTAAACCTTTTTCTACAAATTAACATGGGACAAAGTGATGTGGAGTCACTAGTTCCTAGTTGCTTAAGCAACATGAACCTTAAGAATGGGTTATAAAGACAAAAGTTGAATGTCCAAGGGATGGACTAAGATGATTTTGAACTAAAATGTTCTAGACCGAGAAGGGTCAAACTATGTTTACTATAGGACATGACAACTTATAAGTCAAGTTGGGGTGGTGACCATACAACAACATTCATTGCGTAACATTCATGTATGTAAATCTTTGGCCAAAGTAATGCATCCATCTCTACATGCATTGTCGGTCCATAGTGCTCCAGATGGCATAATGTCTCCAGTAGTACCATACATAGTTAGAGTGGATCTATAGTTGTGTGACTGAGAGGCATTATGAAGGACACAACACCAGATACCCAGATGGCTAACCTAATAGTTCCTTATATCTATACCTTCCATGAAGGGTGTAAGGAAATGATAGCATCTAAGAACGTATTTCTAAGAATAGTGGTGTCTTCGACAGATTTAAATTCTTTTCAATTGCTTCAAAAACACTCACAACTATGCCACAAAGAGGAAATAGACATAGAACATTTCCAACATTGACCCTTAGAGGAAATACAAGCAACAAGATCTAATTTCAACAGTAGAAATACTACACATGAAAGACAGAACATAAGACACAGATTTACATGGGGAAAACCCTTATAGGTAAAAAACCCCACACTCCAAAAGCCCAGATTGCCATTGTACTATTCAACAATAGAAAATATAGTTATAATACAATTTAGGCACTAAGCCTCTCATGGAGATTTACATCTTGCTCCTCTAGAAGAATAAATGACAGCATAACCTTGCACAACATTCTCCAGCACTCGGGTTAGTCATTCATACTATTATCATGCCACAAATAGCACACAACACAGGACATCACCCTACACCTGAACTCTATGTTCTCCCTTCTCTCACCACACTTAACTCTCCTCTATTACATTGCATTTTTACATGTCACATTATAGAAGAGAACAATCAGTTACTAACTTAGACCCTTACAACACCAAAAGGTCGATGGTTCGTTTAAAACCATTCGCAACCATTCGTATTCATGAGGACTAAATAGTCCCACATGCATCAGTTGACAAACATAGCAATAGCATTTATGCACGAATACATGGTAAGTTTATTGTCGGCACTTTTTCCACTAACAACCCTAGCCGGTCAAACATCAACGAACCATTAGAGTGCTAAGACCTTCGACGTGACTTCTTCCTTCTTCACCAACAATGTTCCTCCTACCAATGCCATACACCATCAGACAGACCAACCTCAATGGAGATCAGTCCACCATTCACACCAATGGTTCCTTGTCCCACCGATACCCAATCCTTCACCATTTGTTGGCGTGACCAATGCACCTCAGAGAAGAAACCCTAGACCATGCCGATAGTTATAGTCATACCAATGCCAGGCCTTCATCAGAGTAACATAGCTCATCAGAGAAGCTACCACAAGCTTTGCCGATGGCAAACCTTATGCCGATAGACATCACATATCAGTTGAACCTGTTGAACCATTGAACCTAACGAGTGAAGTTCAAGCCTTCATTGGAGAGACACAAGAGCATTGGAGTGAGATCTTCAGCCAATCCTGATAGCTATAGTCAAGCTGATGGACCAATGAACAATTGAACTGATGAACCAATGAACCGATACCGCTGAACCAATGAACCATTGAACTGATGAACCAATGAACCGATGCCGTCGAACCAAGGAACCAATGAACCATTGAACCTGTAATCTAAGTCACAAGTACTCAACATCCTCCCACTTGATGAAGGAATTATAGGAAAACATTAATGCTCTAAATCACAGAACCAAAGTTGATATTGCCTCCACTCCACTGTGCTCACAAGCTACATAGAACCTCCAACTTCAAAACTTCCAAAACACAACCATGAAACCATCCTCCAGAAACAAGGTAGACCATCAGCTAGAACAACAATCAGAAAACTGACTACACTCATCCAACTGAACAAATCCCACTTGATTGAAAATAGCACACATAGCCAGTGCTAAAACATCCAATCACTCATACCTTGAAGGTATTCACATCAGCAGACTCCTACCACCTACATATACACCCATCAACTACAAATACAATCTCCATGTGTCAACCAGTCGAAGAAGACCAAACACATCCAAGAACTCCCACTGTATGGGTAATGTAGATCTGAAAATGATTATGGCATACAAAGTCCACCAATAGCATCACATAGAAAGTGTAAACATTATGTAGTACCAAGGAATCATCCATAATGATATGCAAACCCTGTAAATAAATAACATGCAAGAACAACTCCTCACCACCAGTCTAGAACTCTCCCAAGTTCTCCACACCCAACAAAGGAAAAAGATAAGAGAACTTCCATGTCATCACCCAAGAACATAAGTGAAAACACATGACCACAACTAGTGATCACCTTAGCTCCAATCAAACCTCAAACCAATGTAGTGTGAAACAAACCATCCAGAAAAATAACTGAACCATAGAGAGTAACTTTGCACATCATATACCTGTAGACAATCCTTCTACATACACCTCTGAATGCCAACTATGTCAAGTATGATCTCCTTCAAAATACCCCAAAGAGAATAGCATAACAACACCCAACCAAACATTCAATCTCAAGAGATCAAATTCAACATATGTATCATGTAATTATAAAATATGGATGTAAGCTTCTCTTAGAAGATCAAACTACTTCATTTCCCGTTTCAAGAAATCAGCCCATAAAACCATCTCCTAATAGTCCTCATCAATGAATGATATCTTAAACTTAGATGCACAAGGAGATTAATCATGCTATCCATCTCTCACAATGAATCCTTGATGCAGAGGTAAAACGCAACGGGAGCTTACAAATTGGAAGGAGGAGTCATGTACACAACCAGCATGTTAAAATCCTATCGGCTTATCATCATCATCGTATTTCTTGCTAACATAGACAGCATCATCATATTTCGAAGAGGCATGAAATATCCTCCTACTGACTACTGTTCACTTCCTTATCGCCTTTCGCCTTTCGCCTGTCAGCAGCATCATGATACTCGACTATCAGCAGCATCATCACATTCAACAAGCGCAAACATCCTCCTGATGTTCACTATTCATCTTACCGCCAAACTCTACCTTCATCATCATGATGTTCAGCATCACCTTCATCAGCAGGATATAAAATATCCAGTTCCTCTGATATATCCTGATGACGACAACTTCAAGCACCTTTCCTTCGATGCTTACGTCACCCCGATATCTGACTACTCAAACAACAGCATCAGGATATGACTTATCCGGTCATATTGAAACATCCTGATGATGTTAACCAAACTTTATGCCGATGACTTACGCCGATGCCAAAACACTTAGCGACAGCAGGATAAACTTGCATAGGGTGATATTCGCAATATCTTGATGACGATGATGTCACATGCACCTGATGATGATGTCACGCAATATCCTGATGACGATGATATCATATGCACCTGATGATGATGTCAATGGGATATAAGTCACTTATATCCTCCGCAACATGATAATGAATATCCGGGTGATCTCTTAATATCCTGATGATGACCTTTAAGAACCTCCTGTCCTTAGCCAAAAAGTGAACTTTCACTTCCGCATGCGATGGCGATATGCGGACGATGGATACACACGAAAGATGATCCTGATGACGATATACACACTGAGTATATATCCAACTTATATCATCCTGATGCACTTGAAACATACAATCTTCTTTAGCTTCATAACCCGATCCGGATAGCGATATACTCACAGATGTCGATGCGATTCCCTTCGGCTGGAAAAGCACATGCAGACCCCTGTATATCCGTCAGCTGCATGCAAACTCACAGAACCGCACAATTTCTCAAATAAAACATGATGATCGGGCCGGATCACCTTCATATCAAAACTTAACAGTTTATCTTCCTAAACCCTAGCACATGAGGATGCTAGGTTGATTCATAGCATGCTACCAATCGATCTCCCACACAATGAAATGCATAAACAGAAAACTAAAACACAACCTAAACTAACATGCATGACCATTCCACCGATTCATAGAATCAGCCGGTGGAAGGGTTGAAAGAATCCATCAACTTGTAATCAGAATAGAAATCAAAACATAAACAACTGATAAACCAGATAATGCAATTGATGAGATCTTATTCAGATGAAACACAAATGTCCTATTTCTACAATAATGTTTCACAATATCTGGACTGATCTCTGGATCTCACTCAATCACCAGTACAATCATAACACAACTACTACTCTCACCTCTCATCATCTCAAACCCTAACTAATCTGAGTTATTTATAGCAATATCCTACGAGTACTACCAACTCGATTCCCAGCGGCTGGGAGCTTCCAAACGGCTAGGAGAAGACAGCTCATACTACGAGCTCTAACTGCCTACACACTCTCCTAGGCTGATCTAATACATATGCATTGGTCCAATGGACCTTATTACATTATGAAGTCAAACATGCTAAAAATAGACTAATGTCCTATCATGCGGACAATGAACCTATATCCTATCTTGTAGGGGTGCTCTTGCACCATACTCCCCAGAAGAAGAAATCTCAAGTCCACTTGAGATGAAAGTATGAAGATCTACACCATGTTTCTGGATCTGCTCTTCAGACATCCAGACTGCTTCAGAATTAGATTTTCCCTTCCAAGAGACTAGATACTCCAAATACTGTTTGTTCCGGGTCTGTTTGACCACTCTGGTGGCCAAGACCTTCTGCAACTGTGGAGGATCATGCTTGGGAATGTCATCATTGACTGTATCCTGTAGGAGTTCCTGATCTGCATATGGATAAGACTTGTATGGAGTTAAATCACATACATTGAATATAGGGGACAAACCAAGATCAGGTGGGAGTTGTATCTCATAAGCATTCTGTCCATGCTTGTGCAAAATCTGACATGGTCCAACTTTTCTCTGCATGAGTTTAGTATATTTTCCCTTAGGAAGTCTATCCTTCTTCAAATGAACCCATACCAAATCTCCAACATCAAACTGAACATCCTTCTTCTTTTTATCAGCATATTCCTTATACTTCAAGGTGGTTTGCTGTAGTTGGGTCTTGACTTGATCATGAACCTCTTGGATGGCTTCTGCAAAAGCTTCTCCTTCTGCACTAATAGGGTCTACTGTAGGTAGATCTCTCAATTCCAAAATTCCTCTTGGATGCATACCATAAACTATCTGGAAAGGTGATTTCCCTGTGCTCCTATTGACAGTATCATTATAGGAAAATTCAGCTTGAGATAGAATATTATCCCACTTTTCTCCATGTTGTTTTGTCAAACATCTAAGCAAATTTCCTAAGGAACGGTTCACTACTTCAGTCTGTCCATCCGTTTGAGGATGATATGTAGAGGAAAAAGACAAATTTGTTCCAAGCTTCTTCCAAAGAGTTCTCCAGAAGTGACCAATAAACTTCACATCCCTATCTGACACTATGCTCAATGGCAATCCATGGATTCTGACAATCTCCCTGAAAAACAAATCTGCAATGTATGAAGCATCAGCAGTGGTTTTGCATGGCAAGAAATGTGCCATTTTGCTGAATCTATCCACTACAACAAAAACACTGTCAAATCCTTTCCTTGTCCTTGGTAAACCCAAGACAAAATCCATACTTATGCTTTCCCATGGTCTGGAAGGAATGGGTAAGGGCTGATATAAACCTGCATTAGTCGACCTGCCTTTAGCTTTCTGACATATCACACATGTCTCTACAAACTTTCTGACATCTGATTGTAACTTAGGCCAAAAGTAATGTCTTCGGACAAGATCAAGAGTCTTATCTAGACCAAAATGACCTGCCATAGCTCCACAATGTTTCTCCTTAATGATGTTTAACCTCATAGAACACCTTGGAATACATAACTGTCCACCTTTGAACAACAATCCATCCTGAATCAAAAATTCAGAGAATTCAGCATGATATTTCTCTCCAAAAGAAGTACATACATGATATATCTCCCCAAAATCTTCATCAGTCTCATACATGGTCTTTAGTGAATCAATGCCAACACTTTCTAACTGAATCTGGTTGACTGTTAAAACTCTCCTGCTCAAAGCATCTGCAACTTTATTCTTGACTCCTTTCTTATGCTTCAATGTGAAAGTAAAAGCTTGTAAGGTTTCTACCCATTTCATGTGTCTGTGGTTCAGCTTTTCCTGGCTATTTATGAAACTCAGAGCCTGGTTATCTGTGAATACTATGAATTCCTTTGGCATCAAGTAATGCCTCCATTTCTTGAGTGACTGGACTAAAGCATACATTTCCAAATCATATGAGGAATACCTCTTTTTAGCATCATTGAGCTTCTCACTGAAAAATGCAATAGGTCTACCTTCTTGGCTGAGTACTGCTCCAATGGCCATGTGACTGGCATCACATTCTACCTGAAAGATTTTGTTAAAGTCTGGAAGTGCAAGGACTGGCTGCTGTGCCACCTTCTTCTTCAATGTTTCAAAAGAATCATCTGCTCTTTGAGTCCAAACAAATCTGCACTTCTGTCCTCCTTTGATGGTATCAAGCATGGGTGCACAAATATGACTAAACCCTCTTATAAACTTCCTGTAGAAGGTTGCTAACCCATGGAAACTTTTGACATCATTCATAGTCTTTGGGGTTGGCCAAGACAATATGGCACTTACCTTCTCCTTATCTATTTGTAACTTTCCTTGTGAAATGACAAAACCCAAATATGTGATCTCCTCTTTCATGAACAAACACTTGTCTAAATTTATCATTAGCTGCTCTTCATGTAACCTCTTAAAAACCAAATCTATGTGTCTGAGATGTTCTTCTTTTGTGTTGCTGAAAATCAGAATGTCATCTAGATAGACTATGACAAACTTACCAATGAACTCTTTCAAAACCTCATTCATCAACCTCATAAAAGTACTAGGTGCATTAGATAAACCAAAAGGCATAACCTTCCACTCATATAACCCTTCATTAGTTTTGAATGCTGTTTTCCATTCATCTCCTGGTCTAATCCTGATCTGATGATATCCACTCTTCAAATCTATTTTTGTAAAATACTTAGCACCCCCTAAACAGTCAAGTAAATCCTCTATCCTAGGGATTGGAAACCTATACCTGATTGTGATCTTGTTAATAGCTCTGGAATCTGTGCAAAGCCTCCAAGTACCTTCCTTCTTTGGTGCTAGTATAGCTGGTACTGCACATGGACTTAAACTTTTCCCAATCAGACCTGAATCCAATAATTCTTCAATTTGTCTGGCTACTTCTGCATTCTGTTCTGGAGTTAGCTTATAGGCTGCTTTGTTTGGAAGTGTTGACCCTGGAATTAAGTCTATGCAGTGACTAATATCCCTGACAGGTGGTAGGGATCTTGGTATTCCCTCTGAGATGATACCTTTGTACTTATCCAATAGCTCTTGGATAGCTAGGTCTATGAACCTTTGCTTTTTCTCTTCCTTGACTTCTTGCTGCTGTTCTTTATTCACCCTCATACATGGGATTAGGGCATATGCAACTGCACCTTCTGCTGCTACTTCTTTCATGAATTGTTTACCTTCCATCAGCATTACCTTCACCTCTTTTCCTTTAGATTTCTCCTCCTTCTCTGTTAATGGTAGTAACTTTATATCCTTACCATCTTTAGTGATTGTATAGATGTTTCTAACACCATCATGTTGTGCCTTCAAATCATACTGCCATGGTCTACCAAATAAAAGATTGCAAGCATCCATCTTGGTAATGTCAAACAACAACTTATCCTTATATGCTCCAATCTGAAATTCTACCCAAGACTGCTCTTCTATAGTTGTCTGCTGACCTTTGGTAAGCCATGAGACTTTATATGGGGATGGGTGAGGCAATCTCCTAAGCTTAAGCTTTGTCACCATTTCTTCAGACACAAAATTTTCAGTAGAACCAGAATCAATCAAAACTTTACATGCCTTACCTCCTGCTTTGCAAATAGTCCTGAAAAGAGACTTTCTTTGAGGGGATTCTTTGTCAGGTACCTTCATGGTAGTCACTGTTCTTCTCATCATTAGAGACTCTCCACTTTCTAGGTATCCATAATTATCAGGAGCATTCACACTCTGAAAAGAAGTAGAGCCTGTCATACTTTGATTATCAGGTTCTTGGATCAGATTTGTTCTCCTTTCTCCTGGTGAGCTTGTGGCCTTTTCTAGCCATCTGCTGGCTATATGGCCTTCCTTGTTACAGTTATAACATCTGATGGATCCTCTGCCCTGGGATCTTCCTCTGAAAGGTCTTCTACCCCTGAAGTTTCCTTGCTGACTATAATTTTCCCCCTGGTTCTGACTATTGTTTCTCTTACTATTGTCATGACTAGATTCTCCTTGATATCCATGTCCATGTCCTCTACCTCTAAAAGGACCTCTTCCATCCCTTTGTTGTCTTCCTCTTCCTCTATTGTGTTGTTCTTGTTTTCTCTTTAACTTCTCTTCCACTTTCAATGCCAACTGAAAGCATTTCTAAATTGTATCTGGATTATGCAGACTTAAATCTTCCTAAATATTGAACCTCAATCCATTAAGGTATCTGGCTACCTTCTCTTCTTCACTTTCCTTTACCTTTGTTTTCATACAAAATTTCATGAATTCTTCTGTATATGAGCTGACATCTAGCTCCTTCTGCTTCAGGTTTTGCTTCCTCTTATGTAATTGGATACTGTAATCCAATGGGACATAAGCTTCCTTTACTAATGCCATCATTTTCTTCCATGTAGTGACTCTACGCTTTCCTTCCTGTACTCTATCATCTTGGATGAAATTCCACCATGTCAAGGCAGCTTCTTTCATTTTTGACTGGGCTATCTTCACCCTTTGTTGTTCTGGTATCTCCTCTGTTTCAAAGAAATTGTTCAAGGAGTCTATCCACTCCATCACTGAATCAGGTTCTATCTTTCCTGTAAACACTGGCAAATCTAGTTTCACATCCATGGTTCTCCTCTCCATGGCCTTGAGGGCGTTCAACAGTGGTCTCTGGTCTGCAGGAACGACCTCCTCGTTCCAACTAGGGATCTCTTCTTCTTCCCTATCTTCTTCTCTACCAGAACCTACTCTGTTCCTCAACTTCTCTATCTCATCCTTCAATTCCTGATTCTGAGCCTTCACGGCCTTGCTCTCTGCAATCTATTTCTTTACCAGAACTACCAACTCAACGTTGGTCATCCTTGCCAGCATCTCAGATGTTCCTTCTTCATCCGGCATCCTGCTATATCCTTATCTTTTCCAGAAGATCCTTCCTTTGCTCTGATACCACTATGATGCAGAGGTAAAACGCAACGGGAGCTTACAAATGGGAAGGAGGAGTCATGTACACAACCAGCATGTTAAAATCCTATCGGCTTATCATCATCATCATATTTCTTGCTAACACAGACAGCATCATCATATTTCGAAGAGGCATGAAATATCCTCCTGCTGACTACTGTTCACTTCCTTATCGCCTTTCGCCTTTCGCCTGTCAGCAGCATCATGATACTCGACTATCAACAGCATCATCACATTCAACAAGCGCAAACATCCTCCTGATGTTCACTATTCATCTTACCGCCAAACTGTACCTTCATCATCATGATGTTCAGCATCACCTTCATCAGCAGGATATAAAATATCTGGTTCCTCTGATATATCCTGATGACGACAACTTCAAGCACCTTTCCTTCGATGCTTACATCACCCCGATATCCAACTACTCAAACAACAGCATCAGGATATGACTTATCCGGTCATATTGAAACATCCTGATGATGTTAACCAAACTTTATGCCAATGACTTACGCCGATGCCAAAACACTTAGCGACAGCAGGATAAACTTGCATAGGGTGATATTCGCAATATCCTGATGATGATGACGTCACATGCACCTAATGATGATGTCACGCAATATCCTGATGACGATGATGTCATATGCACCTGATGATGATGTCAACAGGATATAAGTCACTTATATCCTCTGCAACATGATAATGAATATCCGGGTGATCTCTTAATATCCTGATGATGACCTTTAAGAACCTCCTGTCCTTAGCCAAAAAGTGAACTTTCACTTCCGCATGCGATGGCGATATGCGGACGATGGATACACACGAAAGATGATCCTGATGACGATATACACACTGAGTATATATCCAACTTATATCATCCTGATACACTTGAAACATACAATCTTCATCAGCTTCATAACCCGATCCGGATAGCGATATACTCACAGATGTCGATGCGATTCCCTTCGGCTGGAAAAGCACATGCAGACCCCTGTATATCCGTCAGCTGCATGCAAACTCACAGAACCACACAATTTCTCAAAGAAAACATGATGATCGGGCCGGATCACCTTCATATCAAAACTTAACAGTTTATCTTCCTAAACCCTAGCACATGAGGATGCTAGGTTGATTCATAGCATGCTACCAATCGATCTCCCACACAATGAAATGCATAAACAGAAAACTAAAACACAACCTAAACTAACATGCATGACCATTCCACCGATTCACAGAATCAACTGGTGGAAGGGTTGAAAGAATCCATCAACTTGTAATCAGAACAGAAATCAAAACATAAACAACTGATAAACCAGATAATGCAATTGATGAGATCTTATTCAGATGAAACACAAATGTCCTGTTTCTACAATAATGTTTCACAATATCTGGACTGATCTCTGGATCTCACTCAATCACCAGTACAATCATAACATAACTACTACTCTCACCTCTCATCATCTCAAACCCTAACTGATCTGAGTTATTTATAGCAATATCCTACGAGTACTACAAACTCGATTCCCAGCGGCTGGGAGCTTCCAAATGGCTGGGAGAAGACAGCTCATACTACAAGCTCTAACTGCCTACACACTCTCCTAGGCTGATCTAATACATATGCATTGGTCCAATGGACCTTATTACATTATGAAGTCAAACATGCTAAAAATAGACTAATGTCCTGTCATGCGGACAATGAACCTATATCCTATCTTGTAGGGGTGCTCCTGCACCAATCCTCCAGAACCATCTATGAGCAATCCAAGATCCATGTCGATGAACGAAAACATAAAACACCTGAGAGAAACAATGGGCAATACCTCTCAGATAATTATCTGCCGAGAAGACCAAGAGTAGGGAATGGGAATGCTCCTCCAGGGTAACCAAGTCTACATGACTTCTCCAAGAGAAATCTCCTCATTGGTCTCTGTTGAACTCACGTTCAAGGTAAAGAATCCTCATACTTCCTACTGCAAACTCTGATTAAGCATAGTATATACAGTCTCACCTTATTCTCCATGTATCCATGAGTACCTATGAACAATCACCTCATGCTAAACTCCAACTGCATCACTACACCAACATGAAGTAATCAAGCAAGTAATAAATGTACCCAAACTTAGAGAAGTTACTAGACCACTATCAAAGCTCCAATCATCTGAATCAAGAACTTATCATGACATCATGATCTTACCATCCCCCTTAGGAGATATCATGCTTCAAGTGAACATAACCATGGTCTCAAAGAGAAATGTATCATGCCAAAACTCAAAAACAGAAAACACAGAATCAGACAAACCAAATTCTAAACCAACATCACCTGTCAAGCACCACCAACACCTCAGCCAAGGATTTCATGAATCCTTCATGACTCCAAGATGTTAGACATCCTCAAATAGTGCCCCTACAAATGCGAAAGAACCCTTCTGCAACAACATGATCTAAGAGCTCCTCCTAGTAACATTTGCAACACTAAAGAAGATCATACACCACTAAGTGATGAATGCATAGTCAATGCTAAAGCTCCCATTGAACTGTAACAACTGAGCTTTCCAAGCATCATGACTAAACATTTCCTAATCTAAAAATCCTCTAGGTCCACACATTAACATGTCCAATGTGACAATAAAACCAAGTGGCACTAGGATCTCCAAAACAAGGAAATACACTATCACTGTCAATAGCTTACACAAACCTGTGTATCCAAGCTATTCATGACATCATGATACACATGCTACAAGTCCCCTTAACCAACTATTCAGGTACTTTACAACATCCATCCTCTCATCCTGAATCAGTCACACTAATGCACAAGTGACCACAAACAAGGCTAGCTAATAAATCTGCATAAACACTAAAACAATCTTGTGGATAAAGATCGTCCACATCTGAGTCATCTCATTGTAGCTTAATAGGTGATAAGCCCCAAAACTACATAACTCATAGATCCAACCAATGTACCATGCAATCTCACTATCACACTAGAAACTACAAAACTAAGATCTCAAGGAATAGATAACAATGTAGACAACATGACTCAAGCACCAGATTATTTACAAACCTGATTTGCCAAACATGTCCACAACCTTAGTACCATAGTCTAGAAAACTAGAAGCATTACCACAGTAATGCTTAGTGTCATATCACATACCAACACTCCCATGCAGAGAAAGAATTTCACCTCCTCACACCATGCACAGAGCATGCATGCAAAACTGCAACTATATCATCCAGCAACACCCTAAAAGCCAGAGTCTAGAAATAGCTTAACTGCAGCTTCACAAAACCACAAGTTTTTTTCTTAACCATGTAAAACCTGCAAACCATTCATGCACATCTATATCTTCTCCACATCTGGTAGATTCTATAGTAAGAAACCAAAACACCATAATAGTTCAAACCAGAAAAAGATTAACATAGATGAGCATCATAGATTTTAAGGAAAATCTATTAAACCTTTCCGATGCAAGTACAAAACAACCACAAGGATTAAGAAAATCCAGGAATTGTAGGCCTAAATCAGACCAATTCCAAGGGCACCATCATGTACAAACATCCAAGAAAGAAAGTTAGGTTATATCAGAAGCTTGCAGACCTCAAAAAGGATCAACTCCGTAACCAAAATGCAATCGGGGCATCACAAAATCAGCACCTTCCAATACCAGGAATAAATCCCAACATAAGCACAATACTCCATGGCTGAGCAGCAACACAAACTTCTTCATATCATCAGAGAGCCTCACACATAGATACCCAATATGAAAGTTATTGTAGCAACACAATCACAAAGCAAAATTCTACCCCAAGCAATAGGATTATATACTGTCAACTAAGAGCCTCAGGTCACATCATGACCAGCTCCAGTCTCTTCATCTTCACCATCCTTCAAGCACTGCTAAAATAGGGAAAACAAGATCAACTACCAGACTTCACTCAAAACAAGGATCAAACATCAGATGATTTAGATTTCCTCAAACTTGTCACACTAAGAAATCATCACAGAAGGAATACCCAAACCTTATACACTAGGAACTCTTACATGCAAACACATGCAGCACACAAATGTACAAATGTGAGCAACAAAGCAAATCCCAGAACTTGGCTCTGATACCACTTGAAAGGAAATGATAGCATCTCAGAATGTATTTCTAAGAATAGTGGTGTCTTCAACAGATTTAAATTCTTTTCAATTGCTTCAAAAACACACACAACTATGCCACAAAGTGGAAACAGACATAGAACATTTCCAACATTGACCCTTAGAGAAAATACAAGCAACAAGATCTAATTTCAACAGTAGAAATATTACACATGAAAGATAGAACATAAGAAATAGATTTACGTGGGGAAAACCCTTACGAGTACAAAACCCCACACTCCAAAAGCCTAGATCACCATTGTATTATTTAGCAATAGAAAATATAGTTACAATATAATTCAGGCACTAAGCCTCTCATGGAGATTTACATCTTGCTCCTCTGGAAGAACAACTGACAGCATAACCCTACACCAAGTTCTCCAACACTCGGGTTAGTCCTTCATACTATTATCATGCCACAAATAGCACACAACATAGGACATCACCCTACACCTGAACTGTCTATTCTCCCTTCTCTCACCACACTTAACTCTCCTCTATTACAATGCATTTTTACATGTCACATTACAAAAGAGAACAATCAGTTACTAACTCAGACCGTTACAACACCAAAAGGTCAACGGTTCATTTAAAACCATTCACAACCATTCGTAGTCATGAGGACTAAATAGTCCCACATGCATTAGTTGACAAACACAACAACAACATATATGCACAAACACACGGTAAGTTTATTATCGGCACTTTTGCCACCGATGACCCCAACCGGTCAAACATCAACGAACCATTAGAGTTACCAAGACCTTCGACGTGACTTCTTCCTTCTTCACCAATAATGTTCCTCCTACCAATGCCATACTCCATCGGATAGACTAAGCTCAACGGAGATCAGTCCACCATTCACACCGATGGTTCCTTGTCCCACTAATACCCAAGCCTTCACCCTTCATCGGTGTGACCAATACACACCGGAGAAGAAACCCTAGACCATGCTGATAGTTATAGTCATACTGATGCCAGGCCTTCATTAGAGTAACACAACTCATTGAAGAATCTACCATAGGCTCTGCCAATGGCCAACCTTATGCCGATAGACATCACATATTAGTTGAACCTCTTGAACCATTGAACCTGACGAGTGAAGTTCAAGCCTTCATTGGAGAGACACAAGAGCATCAGAGTGAGATCTTCAGCCAAGGCTGATAGCTATAGTCAAGCTGATGGACCAATGAACCATTGAACTAATGAACCAATGAACCGATGCCATCGAACCAATGAACCATTGAACTGATGAACTAATGAACCAGTGCCGTCGAACCAAGGAACCAATGAACCATTGAACCTATAATCTGAGTCACAAGTACTCAACAAAGGGTAGGGCCACTTCTAGGTAGGAAGTTGTGTTGGGGACCGCCAATCTGTAGTTGGAGGAAAAGCACCAGGATGATGTTCTCCTTCCCAAGCATGAGACGAGTCGAGGATTATGAAGATAGATGTCATATGTTCTAGATACAGTGCTTTTAATGACTTGATGGTCAATTATTATGTATAATTTGATATTTTATGCCTTGAGCATAACTTGTACATGCATAGTGAAAGTTATTCACTAAGGATATGTAATTGAATATTGTAATTGTAAGCTTTGCTATATTCTAGTTTTGAACAACATGCTTAATTGTGGAAATGATAATGAATCATTCTTGTTTAACTTTGACTTGGATAATCATGTTGATATCTATTTCTTGATTAAGATGAATATTTATGTTAATTAATGAGCATTATGGAATGTGATGTTACAATTATGATTTTGAGAGAGATGAGCATGATAGGGTTAGCATAGGAGACAAAGAGATTCCCTCAGATGAGGAGGCAATGCTAGTGGCTACACCTCCTATACATGGGACTTTATCTGACAAGGACATGAGGCTTCAGGATCCTTCTTGGCAAGCTAGCCAACAAGATAGACCTAGGGTAAAGGAAATGCTCTAGAGTAGAAGATGGTCCTAAAGGCAGCTAGACTTTAGGTTTTTCTCAACTAGTGCATGTGTGTGCTTTGTACCTTTTTATTTTCTTTGATAGATGTCACCCTTGTAGCTTTGAGCTTAGATTTATGTCCACCTAAGAGTATGAACATCAATAATCTTCTCTCTCTCTCTATCTCTCTCTCTCTCTTGTGTTTCTCTCTTTCTTTGTATTTTTTTAGTCTCACTTTGATTTCTCATTTTTCTTCTATTTCTCTTTTTCTTGCTTCTTCTCTCACACTTATATTTTGATCTCTCTTTTTCTTCATTCAATCGTGTTTTTTATGGCTTCTTTTAGAGTTATGATCCCCCTAGTGTTTTTAGTGAGGAAAGATAAGGTGCTGAGAACCACCAAGGGTTTTCACTATCCAATTGGACTTCCCTTCTACTAAGGAGGAATGGGGAAGGTCTACTTGCAAGCTTCTATTGAGTACTATGGGTTTGAATATTGACTTTGCTAAGACTTAACATCATGGTTCATTAAGACTAGGATTAGTGTGAAGCTAAGAGCTAGGCTTTCATTTATAACCTTATGGGAAATGCACAAGGGGAAATGATAGGTAGTGAATATGATTATGAGGGATCTTAAAGGCTCAAAGGGTCAACCTATACCTAAGCAACCTCAGAATCCTTACTAAGATAAAAATTGAACAAGAGCATGTCACTCACAAATGCATGGCAGATCAGAATGAAGAATACAATTTTTTTTATTTTTGATGATCTTTATGCTTTTTATGGGTTTTTGAAATTATTTGATGTTTTTTTAATATTTCATTTTTTATTATTTTTTTGGTTTTTAAGACATAATATTTCTTAAGGTGAAAGGTGCTAACCATTTCACCAAACTCTTCACCTTCCATAGTGCACAAAAGATATGCACCATTTCTAACATCTTCTTTGATTATGTAGGGACCTTTCCAGTCTTCTTGAATTTTTATTTTCTTCTTGTGTTTCTTGTTCTTCATACTTCCTTTCGTAAGGGTAATTTCTATTATTCTATAAGGTCCTAAAGGATTGTTCTCTTCTTGTGGAGTTGGCTCTGTGACTTCTTGAGGTAACGCGATATTAGCCAAGGATTCAAAAGCTTGTTGATGAGAGAGAGTCCAATACAGGACTCCATCACAATTCTAGATTTTAGTGAGTAATTTGAATTCATCTTGCATATAGATCTTTACTTCATCATGCTTTTGGACACTTTGTAGAAATTGAAACAACTCAAGAGGATTTTATAGCTCCCTTTGCTCATGTGGAGGAACAAAGCTTATGCTTGTCTTTCCATTCAGTTCTGGTCATAGGTCCCTGGAGTATCCTACATATTTCTCAAGTAATTCAAGGATAATAGGATCATCTATTCCTATGGTTATCTATAATTTGTGCTTTTTAAGAAATTCTCCTTTGCTAAGCTCATCTTCATTAGGGAATCTTTCAATCATTTCTATTTAGACTAGAAGTGCTTCCCATGTACCAATAACATTGGATTGTATTGAGGTCAAAGCATAAGGTTGTTCTTAGTGATTAGGAGCTATAAAATCTCTAAATGAAACCTCAGGAACATTTGTTGACTCATTGTCAACTGAATGGAGTTCTTCTTGGTCATTAGATTTTACTTGTGTTGGAGGTGTCCAAGTTGTGTAGGTATCTTCAGAGGGCGAAAGTGGTTCATAAGAATCACTTACTTCTTGAGTCTGAGGCACATAAGATTCACTTGATGAAATTTATTTTAGAGTTGTCAAAGGAGTATATCTTTCTAATGTCTCTTCCTCAGGATATGAGAAGGCATGAGGATCTACTTCTTTTAAGTCTAGTGTTGTAGATTAAAATTGTTCATCGAACTTAGGCCACTTAGTCTTATGTGGTATTTTGCCTATGCATGGGATGGTCTGATTAATCTTCTCTTGTTCATCTTTGGAAGATATGATAATTATGAAGACATCCAAAAGGAATTGAATGGGGCCATCATTTTCTAACAACTCCATATTTTTTTGTTGTTTCCTTCAGGGCTACCTCTCTCTACTTTGATGACTCTCTCTTTTTAAAAGTTTTTATTTTTGTATTGTTCACTATTTCGTTGAGTGGTTCTACCTTCTTTGGATGTATGGATTGCTGAGTTGGGGTTTAAATGGAGATTTTGTTTTTTGACATCTTGTAATTGATGTGAACTCCTATCACCTTCCTAGTTGCGTTTGTCTTGACCATATTAAAAGATCCTAGATCTCCCTTCATGACACATATCTTTCCAAGGTGTATGAATCAAACCTATTAGAATAATGTGGAGGATACTACCTTCATTCTATATATCCATGGTCTTCCCAATAAAAAGTTATAATTGGTGTCTTTATCAATTACATAAAATATTGTGGGGACTGTTTTAGGTCCCAAGGAGACTGGTAGCATGATTTTTCCAATTTTACAACTTATTTTAAATTGTCATAAGCTCTAAGCATATATTGACATGTTATGATGTTTGTGTGTCTATATCCCATCCTTTATAATAGAGAAAATGGAACTATTTTTATAGTGACTCAGTCATTAATTAAGGTCCTCTTTATACAAGTGTCGTAAATCCATACTTGTAAATATAAAGCCAAATCTGCTTTCTTGGTTAGTTCAACCTCAAAAGGCATTTTATTTAAGTCAAAGAAGAACCCTAGGTATTTTAACTCAGTGTTTGGCAGGTTCATATTAAGGTCGACTTGACTAATTTGCTCGCTAGGAGGAGGGGTGATCTAATCTAGATACTTTAGTCTTTTTGCTTGCAAAAGAGTTGAGCAATGTGATGGAAAATTTTTAAGGAGATCTATGAAAGAAATGTGGAGATAGGTCTTCTTCAGATCTTTGATTAACTCATATGGTTTGATTGGGGTAGGCATTGTCTCTACGGCTGAAACTATCCTTTCACGAAATTCTATTTTCTATTCAATGTTGGGTTCAATGTATTTGTTGTGTAGTATTTCTACTAACCCAAGCTTTCTCATTTCTCCATTTGGTCCTAGTTGCATAGGGATATTTGACTTTGAGACATTTGGAGGGTTAGCTGACCCTAAATTCATTGCATTATGATTTTTTGTTTCATCATTCCTATGTGTTGGAAAGGGGTCTTAGAAGATTTTCATATCCACATTCTGCAATGTGATGGGTGCTTGCATCGATTTGGTGTTGTTATTGTTGTTTTCTATGACATCTTGTAATTTTAGGAACATTTCAATAAACAATCATCATTTCTCTTTAGGAAATATTGTAATGAACTTATTATATTCTCTACATGACTCAATGCTATGCCCCCTTGTCCTATGGAAAGAGAAAATTTTCTTGTATTCATATAGAGGCCATTCATATATGTTATTGTTCTAGTTTCGACTCTATGGCTATTGATTATCTCATTAGTAGTATCCATTATTACAAGGTTAGTCTAATGCATTTATATTTTGAGGGAAGTAGTATCTTCTGTTGTAGTCATCTCTCACCTTGTTTCTTATTGGGGGTTGATCTATCACCCTGTCTATGGTTGCATTTCTATTGTTCTTTAAGATTTTGATCATGGAGGTATTGTTTCCACCATTGTCACCTATTTTTATAACTAGTCATCCATTTGTGCCATAAGTTCTTCACCCACTATCAATGGTATCTTGACCAATTTTTAACACACTTTTTAATGCTTCCTCATAGGACTTGTAAGGCAATTTGTGTACTTCTTCTCAAGTATCCCTATTAAGGGAATGCAAGAAAAGGTTAGATACTTATCTATGGTCCATGTTTGGGGAATTAGTTGATGAGTAGAGCACTTGCCTCCATCATGTAATGAAGTGCACCATTGATTCATTTACGTCTTGTCTCATAGTTAAAAATTCTTGTATCCTAGTTTTGATGAGTTTGTTCATGTCAAAAGGCATGACAAATTCTCCTATGAGTTGGTAAAAAGAGTGGATTGAAGCTTCAGGTAAATGATAATACCAATCTAGGGCAATCCCTTCAAGTGTTTTTGGGAAAATTTTCAGCACAACTCCATCCCAAGGAGGGAGTTCTCTTATGGCAGTCATGCAAGCTTTAATATGTGAGTTAGGATCTCCCTCGCCTTTGAATTTTAGAAAGTCAGGGAGAGGTTGAGTTAGCAACACATTTAATATAGTATGATCAAGAGATTCTTTGAAATACTCAAGATATGTTCCTAAGAATGTACTTTGAGATTGTGGGGTTGAGAGCATCAGCCCCATTAGTGGATTTTGTTGTATTTGATATATGTGCATAGTGGCATGTGTTGATTGATAATTTAGAATAGTTTGAAAGTTTTGCATTGGATGTGTTCTGTTTGAGAAGGTCTCATTACTTCCATTTCACAAGTAAAAGTTTAAGTACGAGGGGTTTTGAGACCTTGGTCTTGTTCAATTTTGATGTTACATGTATAATCTTTCACTTTAGTCCTATCTTGGGGAGGTTGCTCCATCCCTACTACCTCTAATATTCTAATTAATTGAACTAGTGTTACTATGAGGTCTGCAAGAGTAGGAATTCCAATTCTTTGCATTTCTCCATTTTTTTGATTTTCATGATTAACTCCACTTAGCTATTCTCTTAGAGCATTCTCTCACTGTTATTTTTGACAAGAGACATGCAAGGCTTCTTGAGCTTCTCTAGCCTCTTGTAAATGTTTCTCTAGGTGTCTTACTTCATCATCTAAGTGTGTATCCATGTAACCTATTGAAGGTTGATCCACTTGATGGATTTTTGATTGCATGAGCACCTTGGGTGCTCTTGAGTGAGCGAGTTGAATCAATGTTCCTTGTTCCCATGTGGGATTGTTAAAAGTGAGAAAATGATATGATTCTCTTCTATCATTTTCATAATGAGAATCCTCATAGTCAAAGCAATTCATGATGGGTGCTAGAGGATTTGGTGGTGGGACATACCTATCAAATGAAGGTGTTTCTAGTTCTTTGGAGAGAATATTCCCTTGGTTGTTCTTGGATTTTGTCATATTCACAGGTGCCATACACACCAAAAAATAAATAGAATGGAGGATGTAGATGACTAGAATGAAGATGAGGATGAAAATGATGATGGAAGTAAATGGGCTCAAAGCAATGAAAACACAAACAACCCATCATAGAAAGATTTGTTGTTCACATCAGGTTCATCAAAATATAAATTCTCTGAAGCGTGACTCAAGCACAACGTGAATGAGTCAGCCTTGATATCACACATGAACCCTTTCCTTGCTATAGGTGACCTCCAAGTCACTCTCACTCTCATGGTAGAAGCTAGTTGAGTGGAGGCGTAAATTGGGTGTGATTTTGTTCGTGTGTAAGTAGAACTTCATGGAGAGTAGTTGGCAGATCTATGGGCCTAGTATGGATCACTGCTTGATGAGCATGTTGTATGATCATTGCGGTGGAGATAACTATATGACCTGAAGAATCACTAGTCCTGAGTCTCTTGTTTGGATTTCATAGATTCCAATTTCTAGTACTAAGGTTGTTTTTCTTGTTGATGACTCTAAGGTATTCTAACCTGCATTTTCTAGCTTGGATGTATTATTGTATGTTGTCTCTTTCTGGGATGATCATAAGAGTGTGTTCATTCTCTTTTATTGTTTGTTGTGTGATGTGGTCTTGGATTGACTTCTTCTATCTCTTTAAGAATAGACTTAATCCAATCTCCTCTAATCCTTGGGCACATCGAATGCTTGGGAGAGAGTTTTTATTAACTAAGTGTTGGCTTAGTTTGGACTTTGACTTGTGACCAAAGGTTTGTTTTTCTTTTGTTTGATTTTCTCAATATGTAATATACCTCGTGATGTGATTGAGGGTTTGACATTGTTTGACTTGACATGTATACCTCATGATGGAATCGAGGGTTTAATTTTTTAAGTTTCCTAATGTTTTTGTGTTTTTATTATGAAATGCAACTAAATGAATGCAAAGAAACTTTTGGTTCCTTTTTCCAAATTGAATAAAAAAAGTGTTCTAATTAACTACAAAGGGAAATATGAATGCAATTATATGAGTTTTTCCAAATGCAATTCAATCTTATGTTTTTGTATTTTGTGAGATGATTTGTGAATCTATTTTAGAAATTGAAATTACTTGAATTGCAATGAATCTAATCTAAGCAATTTTAATCTAATTAAATCAAAATAAATCCTATCAAGGAAAGAGAAACACAAAGATTAATTTTCCAAGAGCAAGAGTGTGATCTATTTAACTAATAGAAAGCATGAAAAACCTAGAATCTCTTTAGTGCATGAGCTTGGTATATCCTCAAAATTCCTTTTTATGGAAACCTCTTCTCCTTTGCAATAGTGAGGATCTCCTTTTGGAAATAGAGATGAAGTAGCAATTTATTTAAATGAGCTATGAAAGCTGTGATGAAACAATTGAGCTATTAAAGCTATTTGAGCACTATGGCTTTGGAATTTGGAAAGAAATTGATGAGCATTTGAATGATATTGAATCTTTTGAAAGATTTGCAACTAAACTAATAAAATAAAAGGCTCACAAGTCTTGCAAAGAGCATAAACATGCTATGGAGAGAAAAAACCAAAGTTGGAAATGGATGTGCAAAAATGAATTTGCCTACCATAATGCATATTGGAGGGGGGTATTTATAAGTTGGAAGGGATCACAAATGGTGGAGGCGATTGAAGAGTTAACTCAATTGATTGATGAGTTAATATGCTTGATTCAATAGGGAACTAGATTGATTAAAGAGTGAATCGGCCTTGAAATCTTATCACTAAAAGAGGAATGGAGTTTAAATGAGATTGATGGAGAGATAAGAATAGCTTAGTTGGAGCTAATAATAGTGTGATTGGGAGTGGAGAATGAGTTAGAAATAGACTAGGCTTAGTTGGGGTAAAAAAAAATGCAAACTGGAGCAAAAATGGAGCTAATTTAGGCCTGAACTAAAGAGAAACTTAGATGTTTCACTAAGTTTTATAAGGTAGGTCATTTAGGGGAGTTTTGGTTAATTGGTAAGCTCACTTAGGGGAGTTTTGTAGGTCAATATGGGCAACCTAGAAAGGAAGGGTTCTGCAAGTGGTTTTAGGGGCTAATATTGATTAGAAGGGGCTAAAGATGACTTCAAGACCCAGAGGTGAGTTGTAGGACTAAATAAGAGTAGGTCACCTAGTTTGACATGTCAAAACTCTTATTTTCATTAATTAATCAATATTATTATTTAATAGACTTGTTAACTAAATTTGACTTGTGTGTGTGTGACATGGACACTCTCACTCTCTCGATGAAGAGAGAGTATCATCGAGGTAGAGGGATTTTAATTGAATAACAATGACTTGTGATGAAGGAACCTACATACACACCACATAGTCAATTTATTAATAAGAAAAATAATTGCATTCATATTATTTGCATTTAGAATAATCTTCAAATAATTACAATAAATATTAGATGCAATATTTCAATTAACTATTTTAGAAAACTAAAAATCTATTGGAAAAGATATTCATGCAACATCATTAATTGCTTTTATCTCTTTTTTTAAATAACAATTTCTTTTCATAAAGACATTTAATTATTAGAGGGAATCTTGGATTCCCTTTTCAAGTTTTCTAAATTTAAGAGGATTAATTTTAGAAAATGAGTGAGTGGAAAAGATTGGCATTAATTGCCTTTTCTATTTTGTTTTCAAAGTGTAAAACTTATTTAAGAGGGGTTTGAGAGAAATAAGAGGACATTATTTTCCTTTCTTGAAAAAAAAATAAAAAAAATAGGGGGGTTGAAAAAGCAGATTGACCAACAAGCAGGAAATCTAGAAAAGAAAATTAAAGGTTAAGGAAACTTGGGGAAAAACTCAAGGGACTCCAGGTATGCAATTTCATTGGATATTTATTTGTTTTTGTTATATGTGATTACACCTTGAGACCATGAAATTCATAATAATAGTCTTTTTGCATTCAGTCATTAATTGGATTTCATTCAGAGCTTGGACTGTGCTTTCAATTTATGTTTTGCTTTACTTGATGATATCTATCTGATTCTTTAATCGATCTGGGATATCATGTGCCAAGAAAATAGCCATCACTAGATCTTTGATCTTTTATCTGATTTCTTAATATTTATGTTTGGCCACATATATTTTGCCATGTGCCTTCACTTTAATTTTGCTTCTTGTGATTGTTTAAAACAACTATCTTTATTTTCTTTGACTTGGTTGACAATTCATTCTACTTTTTTTGAAATCTCCCTTGGCCAGGATTATATAGAGGCAACCATGCTTAATCTGAATTGCACTCCTTGTCATTTTATAAGGTGAAAGATCTAGAGTTTGTCTGTGCCTTCTCCTACGTCATCCTTATCCTCTTTGAAGACTTAAATCCTTCTTAATGTATTGTGGCCATAGGATGATTGTTCCCATTTTCCTTCTCTTTATTTTTATAAGATAGAAGTCCCTAAGCATCTAGCGAGGAACATTTAAATGACTTGAGACAATTTTTGTCATGATTTTATTCCCAACATGAGATCAACTAATGAGTTTAGAAAACCTTCTTACTTGAATTTCTTTTCTTATGGACATTTTGGCACTGAAAGCCTATCAGCTAATTAAGCCAACAATTGTCCATTAAATCCATTGCACATTGTAGAACTATTATGATGAATCATAGAGAAAATTAGGTATGAGCATATTGGCAATGTTGAATCTACCAACACAGATAATGGCATGGACAAAAATGAAGAGACTGATCAAACAATGCAGCCAGTAGATGAGACATATGTAAGTGAAAATTTTAGTAATGATATTTCAGATTTAAATAAGGATGAAGTTTTAAAAGAGCAATTCTCCACCTGGGATCATGATGACAATTATGAGGATCTTGCATAAAACTTGGAGCCCCAACATATCCCAAAAGATGAAAGCAGTCTTCAAAATCTAGATGTTCTTTTTGTCCCAGCCCACCCACCTCAATACCTGAATTAGCAGTATGAGGAAGAAGTGTGCATATCTGAAAATAATTTTTAGGTTTGTTCAAACCCATTGTATGATGACATAGCAGAGGAAGATGAGATGATACTTTGCCAAGGTATGCTAGAACAAGAATTTCATGTCTTCTCAAATCCATGTTATGATGAGGATGAAACATTTTCAGACAGTCAAAGTATTGCACCAATTCATGAAGAAAATGAATATGCTGATATACATAATGATGAATCCATAAATAAGAGAAAATTAGATGATGGGATGAACATAGATAACTATGACTATCTTTTGCCTAGTTTGCATCAAAGGCCCTATGATGGTTACAGATTTTTTATACAAACTTTTGGTGATCTTGGCTACATAATGGACAGTGAATGTTCTCAGTTTTCATCCCAGCTAAGAGATGATTTCATAACATATGACAATGACAAGAATGCTGATTCAATAAATTTCTTCAAGTGGAGTTTGATGAAATCAAATTAGAATAAGGTGTATGGCACAGGAAAAATATGGCCTTTTCTTTCTCTGGTGGCCTTGTGCCATCAGCCATGGTATAATTTTTCAAATCATATCAAGGGCAAAAATGACATTTGGATTCTAATGCCCAATGGAGTAGGCACTGGTCTACTCCCCAGAGATCTGGGATCTTGCTATGCCCACAAGGGGCATACATCCCCAGACAGAGCCACTATTGGGATCTAAAATTTCCTACCATTTTTTGCAAAATTTTAGGTTCCCATGATGTGAAATGTAATTCTAGCACTCAAAAATATATCTAATTTTTTTTAAAAGCTCTATGTCCAGTTTTGCATATCCCATAGTTTGAAGTTAAAAAGTTTAAAGTTAGAGCAAAACTACACTTTTTTGGATACAAATCAAAGAGAACTACTGTGACTCATTAGAAGACTATGGTTATGTCAAAACTCAAGGTGGTTGTTAGGTATAAGGATGCAATTGAAGGACTTATTATGCATAGATGGATCACTGAAATTGGACAACATGGATGATTTGTGAAATTCTAATATAATGACTTTTGTGGCAAGTGATACTATTGGCATGGGTCTTAACTTAAATATCAAAAGAATTGTATTTTATGGTCTCCAGAAATGTAACTGATACAAACAACATGTTCCTACTTCTCAAGTGAAATAGATTGCTTGAAGAGCAGGCAGGAGAGGGATCTCATATCCAGAGGGACTCACAACCACATTCAAGTTAGAAGAATTGGATTATCTAATAGATTGCTTGCAACAGCCATTTGAAGAATGCAAAACTACCGGCCTCTTTCCATTTTTTTGAACAAATTGAGCTATTTGCCAGGCAGCTTCCAAATGTTACCTTTGTTCAGCTACTAGAAAACTTCACCAAAAGTTGTCTATTGGATGGATGTTACTTCCTTGGTAAACATGAACATATAAAAAGGTAGCGCACATGCTGGAAAAAGTACCAGAGTCGTCACTTCGACATTGGTGCAATTTTTTCTATGCACCTATCAATACAAGGGATCCTAAGGAAATGGCCCATTTGTCAAGATTTGCTCAACAATATGGCCAAAATCTTCCTGTTTGGATAGCTATGGGTGTTCCTAGAGCATCTGCATGAAATGATCATAAACTTTTAGATCTTGAAACTAAGCATCAAATCTTATCTATGTATTTATGGCTATTTAATTATTTTAGGGAGGGGACATTTCCATATAAGGAGAAAGCAGAGATCATGGCCAAGGATGTAGCAAATCTGCTAAACAAGTCTCTTACAAAAGCATGCTGGGAACCCGAGTCAAGAAACAGAAATAAAACTCTACCACAAAATGTTCCTGCTATTGGGAGGCAACTTGTGATTATAAAAGAGTGTCCTACGGTATTTGACTCATTGAAATGATTGGAGGGCACATAGGTTGGTTGCATGTTAGGTAAACATGCAAAGTAAATGATGATGTTTTCCAAGAACTTCAGAGATTTTGTAATGGGAAAAATGTTAATGTTGTCTAAAAGTCTGTCTCACACTTGTTGTATGAGAATATTGAAGATCATATTGTTCTTTATAAAGTAGTCCAATTGCATAAGAAGATCCAAGCAAAGCTTGATTTTTCCAATCAATTAGAAGCTATATTTCATGAGGAAATAACATCTTTAGAATGGAACATGCCTCACTATGAGATGGTGGTAAAAATTGATTTCTTTATATTAACTGTACAAAGCATATTCAACAAAAGGATGACAGGCAGATTAAGGAATAAAAATGGCTTCTAAAGAGGGTTGGAAGGGAAAATTTGGATACTATAATGAGCTATAGAAAGATCACAAGAGAAATTCTAGTGATGAGCAAATTGCTTTAAGAATTGAGTAAGAATTCCAAAGAACACTACATAGAAGGCAACAAGATGTACTTGGATTGAAGTTAATAACAAGAGGAGCAAAAGGAACAATTTCTTTTTCACCACAATGAAAAACTAGCCATTTCTTTTATCAACACACCCCCCGGATCATCTATCCAAATTGTCAAGAAATCTATGTGTGCGGAGACTATCATGATGCAACTAAGTTCATTTCTAAGATTGTTGGGAGATAAATTGTTGTGAGAGATGTAAATCTTAGAGGATGCCAATGCATGGTTTGAACTCATTAACAGTAATAAGCTCCACACTTTAGTTACCCATCTTTTTGTTTAGCTCATACCCCAATAGCCCCAGAGTTTAAATGGAAATCATGAGAAAATAGACATGATATTGTTAGACAATTGCCTTAAGCACCTTGGAGGATGCATGGTTACCTTGATTAACAACATGCCTTAGCACATGATATATGTTTGATGTCCTAAAAGTAACACTTTAGTTATTTTCCACCAGTGGTAGTCCAGGATATATTGGTGTGGAATACACAAATAAGTTATTGGTGGGTTGCAAAAGAGGCCAAAGATTTATATCCTTGTGTATAAATTTAGGTTATTTGGAGCCTTTAATCTTGGCGTGCTTATTTTGATATATTTTTGAGTAATTTAAAAAGGTGGAATGACTATCAATGAGGATGCAAAGGCCAATGAAAAAGTAGTTGCAATGTTTGCCACTCAGGAGCATAACTAGAAGAATGAAAGGAAGACTTTGAGGTAGCAGATAGTAGTTGTTGTAAAAGACCTTCAACTTCATTAAGCCCACACTCAAATGCAAGCAAGTGTTGTGGACATTGGTGAAAAGCAAAATTGTTGTGAAGGAGCAGAGGATTTCTGATTTGAATGAGAAACTTGGCGAGAAGGCTTCAATAGGCTTTCAGTTTGCAATACTCTAAATTTATATTCCTTTAAGCCTTGGTATTTGTATATCACAAGCATGGGAGCTCTCAACCTAAATACGAGCATGATGTGGATTGCTATAGGATTTCGAAATCCTGAAGGGCACAACCTCTGTGAGTTTTGTTGGCAAATAGTATGCACATAAGAATGATAACATGAAATATTTGTTATACAACCATAGGAATGTCATTGTCAAAATTAATAACATTCAGATGATTCATATGAAAGTCCAATTCTACCTACTGAAAAGTCACTAAAGTGAGCTTACTTAAAAAATTTGCTTGTGATAAAATGGATATCAGGGATACTTTCTCATGTTGAAGGAATTTTTGTAGAAGTACCCCCCAATAAAGTCGCTGCCTGTGGAAAACAAGGCCAGAGAAATAAACCCTAAATTTGGCATACCATGGCAAGACATATGAAACCCTATATTGGCAAGACTAAATACATCAAAAAGGCATTTTATTCTCTTAGCGATGATGCATGTCAACCTGATGATAATATGAATGTAATCAAAGATATAATTAATTTACCAAATGAAGATTTAATAATCAAATTTGGAATTTTCACTTGGAGATAAAACATTTTCACTAAGGAGGAGTTCAATGTCATACTTAAGGAGGACAGTTTTATGATTGCTCACACCAAACAAGCTGAAGACACCATAAACATTGTTAAGGAGAAGATGGAACTTGCAAAGCTCTTAGATCATGTTCCTATTCCTGTGAAGGAGAGTTTGGAGGAGCCAAGTGCTAAGATCAATGTTCTGCTCTAGACATACATTTTATAGCTTAAGCTTGAAGGTCTCTCCCTCACATATGATATGGTGTTCATTACTCAGAGTGTAGGCTGCCTTCTAAGAGAACTTTTTGAGATTGTTCTAAAAAGAGGATGAAAGTGATGATGATATAGAACTGGAAGAATAGTTTGGTATTTCAAGCCCTACACCAAAAATGTCAGATGATAGAATGGGAGATGATTAAGATGGCAACCTTGGATCAATAAGGTTTAAAAGAAGTGGTATTTAGAAGGCCCGGCTATCAAGATTGAAATGTTAAATAAAACACTGTTGGAAAACCCTAAAAGTAACATATTAGAGAGACTTACTCTATCGGAGTGGGTTTTTTAAATCTCTCCGATTATGTAAGTTACTCTGATAAGGAAGATAGTTTTTCTATGATGTCCCTGATTTGAAAATACATGCATGAAGCTTTTAAAACATGTCATGTTATTCTTATGACTAATATGCCAAATGGTTAGGGCAAAATAAAAATATTATTAAGAACCCCTAAAATAAGTCATTAGCGAGAGCAAACTAATCAGAGTGAGATTTTCAAATCACACCGAGCTCATATGTCATGCCGATGGATACCTTTCGGGGAGAAACAAGCATAATTACATTCTGTGAAAAAAAAAGGTGAACAAATGTAATTGAAAGGTTTGAAATGTTAAATAAATATGGCACATAAGCATGTTTGTGGGGTAAATATATTCATAGGAGGATATATCAATGATTTTGCAAGATGAAAAAAGTAAACTATTTCAATCATCTCTAGATATAAAATGAATATTTTTCATCGGAATATTTTACCAAAGGGGTTATAAGGATGGAGGCAAAATATTTTTTGTGGAATTCACCAGATAGGTAATTATTTTACCTAAAAAATATTTTTGTGGAAGTATATGCAAAGGCAAGAAAACATTTTCACCAATCAACTCACAAGTGAGTAATTATTTCTTACCAATTGAGTGAAAATATATAGTAAAGGAAATAACAATAGTTACTTGAAAAATTATTTTTCACACATATGAAGGCAAAAGAGAGATTAAAATCAAATATTTGTGAAAATGGGAAAACAAATATTAATCAAATGTAGTGATAGGTTGCCCTGGATGTTGGAAGGGTCATAACCCTAAAAATACACAGTGTATATATGAAGGGCAAAATCGAAGGAATAAAGATCATCATTGGTAGTAGGTAGAAAAATCATTAGTGGTAGTAGGTAGGCTCATCTGCTCAGTCATAATGTCCATATGTCACCTTTCACTCATCCACTCTCATTTCAAAAACTTATGCAATTAATACATATATTCTGAAGCAATATAATGGAGCAGATTGTTCTTAAATGGTGATCTATTTTAGTGTTCAACTGTTGTGTTGATTTACATGCTTATATGCTGTTGTGTTGTCTCCAAAGGAGTTCTTTCAAATTATTCAAATTTATATAATTTGTCACAACACATTTGTTGTTGGTGTGTGATTATTCTAATTAGTTTCTGGTTGGAGTGAATTAAAATATCCTTTCAAGTAATTCATTTTGATTGGTTCCTGCTTAGGATTAAAATCCTTTTGAAATGATTATTTTGATTGGTTTCTCTCAAGCTAAGAATTAAAATTCCTTTCATGAAATCACAGTAATTTGGAGGAATATCATTGGGATAATTAAAGAAGAGCACAGTAACTTACAGATCTGCACGTTTGCACAAGATGTAAACATTCAAAGTGCCAAACAAGTTAGAGTTAAGCTGTAAAGTAGACCTACCAATCTATAAATATAATCATCATTCATTGACTCCATCCACCTAATAGATTAGACAGTAGTCAGTCTTAGAGCATTTTATACAAATCTAATCCACATTCTTGATACATCAAACATTTTCATTAGGAGCTAGTTAGTAAGCTTTGCAGTTATCTCACGCTCATATGCTATAGTGAGTAGAATTGCTTAAATTAGAATCCATTTAGATTTCCAATCTGCTTTATCATTTAGGTACATCCACCTAGGCCTGAAAGAGCCTAAAGAGTAGGGGGTTTCTAGTTGCATAAACCCTGTCTTGTTGACCAAAAATATATCAAGAGATTGACACCCTCTTGTGGTTTAAAACCTACATTTTTTAGAACCAACAGAACCTCTGCACTACAACTTATTAATTGAAACTTGAATATAACAATCTTATCAATTGTATCTGACCATCCTAAAAACCACAAAACCTCATCTTCAAAAGTGGAGAAATGCAGAGCAGTTCTTAGACACCTTTGACTGTAACCATCCTAAACTTCTGTCTTCACTCTACTAACTCTTAGAATCTTCTGCAGTAATTTCCAAGCTCTGAAATCATGAATATACAACCTTCACACTTGTCTCTATCTAAATTACAAACCACAAGGTCGTACCTTCAAATGCAAAGGAATGTGGAGCATTCTCCTAAGCTTCTTCTGTGCAAACTCTAGTGCCTTGGACTTCTTGAATCTTTCTTTTAAAACCAAAGTAAGGTGTTTTCCCAGGAATCAATGAATACAACATTCACCACATCTGAGACTTCTTTCTTAGCATTATACATAGGAATCACAACTTTTTCAACTCAACAAAAATCTTCATGTTAGCACATTCTTTTGCTCATAACTTCCATTTCTACATGAACTTCAAAAGATAGGGTACAATTGTGTATGGATGATACTGATTCAATTAGTATACATATGTACATGAATTTCATCATCTTATCCTTCTCTTCACAACTTCTCTAATCCATCTCTAATCTCCTCAGCATATACTCATCACTTCGCCACAATCTTCTTTTGACATCACCAACACTGATTAGCTCACCATACCAACACATTATACTATTATTGACATCAGCTCTGTTAACTTCACTTCTAGCCTTCTTCATTACAACACTATTGACATCAATGATAACAAAAATGCAACAAAAACACCCAAGGGTTTAGTTCCAAAACACAAAACAATCAACGCTAAAGCAAAAATAAAACAACACAAAAATAAATAAAATCCAACCTGAATTCAGCGACTACTATAAAGTGAAAAATACCCACAATTGATTGTGTGCAAATGGGAGATAAAATAGCAAAGATAAAGTGTTTGGAAATGGTGATGAGGTAAAACATAGGGTAAAAATGAAACTTAAAACATAGTAATTTATAAAAAATCAACTTTAATAAATGCCCAAGTGTTCTCTCGTGTTGGGTTAATGTGTTGGGTCAGAGAAATTCTCTACCCTTACATGTGTAGGGTTGGAGTTTTTCTCAAGCCTCACATAGGCAGAAAACTCACAAAAATGCAATGGCAGAGAATTTCTCTAGCCTTGCATATGCAAGGTTGCACTTTTTCTCTGCCTTTGTATGTGATGAAAAATGTCAAGTTGTAGAAAAGGCCTGAATTTACATGTTTGAAGGGGTGAATTTTTACGCAACTCAAAATGCCTTTTTGAGGCATGAGAGTACATGTGACTCCAATTTGATTTGTCTCATTTTGCATGCCTAGAGCTCGTGGGCTATGAAACGGACAAGTTTCATAAGGGTTATCCCATAGATTGAGTCAACTGAATTTGAGGATAACACTCTACATAGAAGTTCACCATCAATCAAAATCAATTAAAAGGTTACAACATTAGTTTGTAGGATTCGACATCAAAAAAGGAAGTCAACATTGAGTTGACAGTCTTATCAATAAGGCAAATAGTCCAACTCAATCAACATAAGGAGTTCATCAAAGTAAAATTGAATTTTTGATTTCAACATTAAATCACACATGTTCAATAAAAGATCAGTAGATCACCAAAGGTTATCAAGTTCATCACCAAACCAAATAAGATGGTCAACAAGGAAGAATAATCTTGTAACTAAAATTATCAAGAGAATTTTGTCATATGTTTAGAACATTGAATCAAAGGATTTAACCAACATTAAATAAAGTATGATAAAAGATCATCAATAATATAAGCGATCATCAAATTCATCATTCTATAAATGATAGATGATTATGTTTCCAAAGAAGTCTTTTGAAATCTTCTTACAGTAAAGCTCAAATTAATTTGTACAAAAGCACACTGCAAGCATAAATTTCAAATAATACTACAATTTATCAATATATTTCCAAATAAAGGATATGTAAAATTCAAACTAGAGAATTTCCACTCATATCATTGAGCATTCATTATTCCTAATACATCACTTGCATACTTAGTTTATGAATTAAACATGTTATAATCAGTATAATACAATCATTACACACACAATGCAATAGTCACACAAGGTGTGAATACATCTTTTTTTACAACTAGATGCAACCAAAGAACATCACTTGCACAAGGTAAGAAAACACAAATCAAGGTGCATGAATACACAATCACGTAGTGCACAAAGAACAAATAGATAACAGTCATGTATAGCATGAATACAAGAACCCTAAGTGTATAACTCACATAGGGTAAGAATAGAAGAAGTACTCATAGTGCATCATATGCATCATTCACAAAAAAATGTATTACTCACACTAAAATTCACTATTTGTAGTGCATCACTCGCACAAAAATAAGAAATATGCATAACTCGCATTAGTATAATTATAGTGATCATTACTCGATAAAGTATAAATACAATGATTAAAACAATTGCATATTACACACAAGGTATGAATGCAATCATTACACAAGTGCATCATTCTCTCAAAGTATGAAAACAACATCACTCACATGCATTACTTGTACAAGATAAGAAAATGCATCATTCACATATAGTACTTATTTATGAGTGCTATTACTAATAGAAATCAAACATACAGGACTCTTAAGATCCATTTAAACACAACATCAATATTTCCTACCTTGCCTATAAGGCAGATCAAGATGACTTAACAATTCAACTCCTATCCTAGGTCATCAACAAAGACACTTAACAAAACTTAACTTTGCATGTTCCAAAGATTGCATGGATTCTACAAGAACCATGCTCACATCATAAACAAGGAAAGGTGTTGCTTGAAAAATAGCTTATCCATAGTATAATACAATTAACATTGTAGTCAACCTTGCCCCTAAAACATCCATCTCAAGTTTCCTTCTTCTTGAAAGGCTCTTCAAACTATCATCGACAACTTTATTTATTTCTCAAGTGACTATCCTTTTTCTTCTTGTCAAAATATTCTAAAAATTGATTTGATGCCATTTTACCCCTTTGGAAATATTCTTTCCTTGTAACTTATTCCTTTTGTATTCAACTCATCTAACCTTTACGTCATTAGAGAGATCTCTCTTCTCAAAATATTTATCTATTGATTCACTCTTATTTCCACATCATTACTCATGGGTTATCACCATATCTTAGCCATCTCAACTTAGGTATACTTGTCCAATCTATCTTGTCATTTGCTTCTTAATCCAAAATGGCCAGCAATCCTTGTTTTAACTAGGACATCATTCTCACTAGAGAGTCCTATGAAAATGCAACTAAGCGATGAGGACTCACGACTAAATTAGTCAAACAATGTATACACTTCTTCTTGGTTCCATACTGAACCATCTAAGAAACGAAAAAGATTCCAACTCATCTAAGGAGTCTTTGACCCAAAACTAGGGTCCTCAAAATACTCAATGCACCTATGACTTTAGGTCATAAATAGGTTCACATTACTATAATGCAACCTAAAGCATAGAAGACTTGAGGCCCGAGTGTTGAACCCAGAATGCTCTGATACCACATTTAAGAACCAATTAGACAAACTAGAATAAAATAATATTATTCTAAGATGGTGCAGAAAAAGGGAAGAATTAAAATTTTCCCATAATTATTACACCTTATGAAAAATACTTTCATCAATATAATCATATAAGATTCAATACATTAGCTAATCAAATATCTTAATAGAAAGGACTATACCTTTACAATATTTAGCCATATAGTCTCATACAAAAGAGCATCACACCATACAATGTCTTCAATACCATACCATATCTTTGACACTGAATCTGGTAGAGAGAGAATTATCAAGGTGATTTAACACCCAACCACAAGGCTCACGCCTCCCTAGTCTTACTTCTGAATGGAGAAGCCTGACCCTTCATGAGGGGTGTAGCAAACTGAAGCTGGCATGCATGAAGGAATTTGGTGTAGCATGATATATCTATCATCTCTATAGCATGTGTCAAATGCATATATTGATCTAATATCATGATATAGTAGAGAGTGAAATAAAAAATCAAATAGTAACTAATACTAATTTGACTAACAAGCTTTGGCCAAAGCATTTTTCAAGCCCCTGTTGGGCAGATAGATTACAAATAGAAATCTATCCATCTTTGCTACTCAATATTCAGCACCCATCCATGCTCTTTCTCTAACTCATCATACAGAAATGCAAGAATACAAAATACATTTAGTAGAAGTGCATCATACAATTGCATTCAATCACACAACATCCAATAATGATTTCAATAGAAAATAAAGAGATAGAGATAATGACATACTGCTGAAATCATAGCATACAATGTCTAAGATACATACATGAAAAGTAACATAATCCCTTAAAGAAGTCATAACTTTAATGCCACAAAAGATTCAAGTACCATGCAATTAAACATCATATGCTCAGAGAAAAAGAACCCCTAGGAGATACTATAAAGAGGCTAATGCTAAGTTTATCAACATAATCAAATAGTCTAACTAATATATATCATCATATCAATAATACAAATAGAATATTATACTTATCTCTTCATAATATTGGATGATAAATTAGTATTCTTTTAAAAGAAGGAAGAAGGGTATTCATCTAAATTTTAACCTACATTCATGTCTTCTTACATTCAATAATGAGAAAAGAAGCTAAGTGGTGGTACTTACTATGCACTTGCTACATTCATCTTAGATCCTAACTCCATACACTCAATTCTATCTATGAACTTTAATTAATTTAAGTCATGGGAGTGACCTTATAAATATTATTATAATTATACATCTTGTGAGAACTAAACACTACAAGTATATGTGTGCATGGTAATTTGAATGTGTAGTGTAAGAGCTAGTCATTAGAGCAGAAAGAACATCATTTATGCAGACTTAAATTTGTCCAAAGAAGCATGGAACTTGGTGTCAAGAACATGTAAAGAAAGTAACTTTGAAGTGGTTGTTTTGATTTGTGAAACATACAAGTAGCTTACAGATCACCATGAACAATTGATAGGCCACATATCATCTTTTTTCTTGCAAAAGAGTAGTCAACTCTTGTCCATGATTGCTTTGGATCCAATTCACTTTTCAATTGTTAAGGTATTATTTTTGATCAACTATCTTAACATGTATCTAATGTAAAGAGAGAATATTTTGTTTCCATTAAATTTGATAATATAATACATAAGGTACAGAATTCCTAACAAAATAAATTAGCTGAAAAGTAAAAAGTAGGTCATAGATCAAAGCATCAAGTCCCACAGAGTCATTATATCACAAGTGTCTTGTGAAACTTAAACATATGCTTAACACATACCTACCTGCATATGGTCGTGTCGATGAAGTAAATATTAAGACAAGATGAATGAAAGATTGTGCATTCCTTTTTATGGATGTATGTATATAAAAGAAAGTTAATTCACATTATTATTTGTGTGATGCCAATACTTTTTTTTCATTCTAAAATGCTCTTCTTGCATACAAAAGTGTCTGTTCAATAAAGTGGTCTAGGGTTTCTTGAATAGTGAAGAGAACAAACATAATTGCTTAATGGTTCATTTAAACCAAAGGGGCAAATTAGAAGATGCTAAAGCTCTAAGACATATTGTGATGTTTACAAACTCATCTTGAGTATCTAAAATTGTTTTTCCATAAACAGCCGAATGGTAAGAAACCTAACACGTTTACCTATATTGGTGTTCTCTATATGTGCATTGGATTAAACAAAGCACAATAGGCAACATGTGCAATTCTATATCATCAAGACTGGTTTAAAAATTTTCAAGCAAATGCAATTGGTTGGCATTAAGTTGAATTCCTCAACCTAGCTAGTATCCTCCTTGTCTAAGCCTAAACGGGAGATTTGGAAAAGGGTACGGACACCCATCTAAGCATCATATTTTATAGTTGTGAATGCTTTGTTAGATGTGTATGCAAATGAGGAAACAAATATAAGGCACACAAACTATTTGATAGAATGCCTCAAAGAGATGTCATCTCATGTAATGCAACGATTGCAAGATGGATTTGTAGAACATGCTTTAGAAACTTTCAAGCACAAAAGATGTTGTGTGATTGAATGCAATCGTATGATGCACTTCTATTAAATGTATTTCATATTCTTCCATTTCTGTATGATGAGTTAGAGAAAGAGCATGGATGGGTACTGAATATGGACTAACAAAGAAGGATAGATTTCTATTTGTAATCTATCTTCCCATCAACAGCTTAAAAGATGCTTTGGCCAAAGCTTGTCAATCAAATTAGTATTAGTTACTATTTAATGTTGGTGTAGTCATGGCCGGAGGGTTCACAGAATGAACTAATTAAACCATGCAGCTAGAGTAAATGTTGCAAGTATGAGGTTAACTAGTGTTGTCATTGATGTCAACATACTCATATTGCATTGGTAAGAAGGATTGAATGAGCTGTGTGTTGAGGATATTGAGAAAATTAGTCTCTATCTGGAACAGTGAAGAATAGTGATGAGAAGAAGGCAAATATACTGTATAGGTTGAGAACCAGAGGATGTGGATTAAAGGGTTTGTAGATATGAGTCTTGAGATGCTTCAACTAAGATTTCAAAGGTCTGCATGAAGATCTGAAGAAGTTGTGGCTGTCTATGTGGAACCGGTTCCGGCAAGTGTTCAGAGGTGACAGAGGATCACAGAAAGGTCCAGTGAGGTTTGGAATTGTATTATCCTAATCTGTGGATTGGAAGGAGTGTTTGGGATGTCCTTGTGATGTGTCATCTCAAGTTGTGTATGATTTTGAGGTCTGAAAGTACCTGTTGCATTATGACAGTGGCGATAGACTATGTTCTTGTAGTACCGGATGATGAAGAGAAGGATTCCAGTGAGTAGAGGAAGTGCAGATGTACCTAGTCATTCAGGTAGGCTTGTGAAGGCTCTTGGATCGTGTTGACTTTGTGTTGTTGATCTGCATTGGTGGTAGAGCCTAGAATTGAAGATATTCTTCCAGATGAAGTTCTTGTTCAGATTAGTCGACCAGATGAGTTGTTCATCTTGCAGATGTTCTTGATGACTCAGGGAAGGTTATGATGATCATTAGATCATATCCAGTTTGTGTTGGTGGTCCACATTGAAGTTAGAGTTGGATTTGATGTTATGACTATCAGTTGTTGGTGTTCTTCCTGTAACAGGCCGACCGGATGTTCTACACGCCTTGCAAATGTTATTGTGATGTTTGCCGACTTAGATGATTGTTCCTAAGTCGATGTCTTGTATAAATAAGTGTTTGTGAATTCATTTTGATGTGTGGATTGTGTGGATGAGTGTGGCATAGCGAAGAGAAGTGCGAAAGGTAGAGCAGAGGTTTTTGGGCTTAAATGGAACTGATCCGGACATGGTAGAGATGTCATTCACCAGTTAAAGATTGTGATTCTTATCACTTTGTAGACAGTGTGTCTCCTTGTAGGCAGTGTGCCTCTTTGTGAGCAGTGTGCTCAGGCAGTGAGCCCTAATTGGCATGTGCCATTCATTTTTCTTATTCTTCTAACAGAGAATAATCCTTGGGTTAATCACCCCATGGTTTTTCCCTTAACCAGGTTTTCCATGTCAAAATCTTGGTGTTCAATGTGTTGATGTTTATCTGCTCTTGTGTTTATGCATTATGCTTTCATGGATGGTTAATTGATATGATGTTAACTAACAAAGAAGAATCAAGTGTTTGAAGTAAGAGCAAGTTTTTGTACAACTGATTCACCCCCCCTCTCAGTTGTATGCCCTAGACCCAACAATTGGTATCAGAGCTAGGTTCCTCTGAAAGGAGCTTAACTGCTTGAGGAGATCCAGGATGTCGTCATACAAGAAGGATAGTCCGAAGTTTGATGGAACCAACTTCACTTTCTGGAAAGGTCGCATGAAATGTCACTTGGAGTGTATGGGAAAAGCATACTTGGCCATGGTCACAAAACCATATGTACCTCCACAGGGTTGTCCGACAACTCTGAATGAAATCATAGATGTTGAAAACAATCTGCGGACCAAGGAAGCTCTTCTAAGTGCATTGAATGACTCAGATCTCTCAAATGTTATTGACCTACCAACTGCATATGAGATCTTGACTAAACTGGAACTTCTGTATGAAGGAGATGAGTTTGTCAAAGGTGCAAGATTGCAAAGTCTGAAAGGGAAATTTGAAAGATTGAAGATGAGAGATGATGAAAACATCACTACCTTTATGCCAAGAGTGAATGAGCTGGTATGTGGAATTAGAAATGCTAGTGGAACTCTGGATGAAAATGAGATTGTTTGCAAAATTCTCAGATCCCTTCCTGCTACCTACAAAATCAAGGTTGCTGCCATTGATGAATTCAGAGCCCACACAACTGTCACAAGAGAACAATTGGTTGGCAAACTAGCTGCATTTGAAATGACTAAGTTTGGAGATGATCCTCCCAAGACTGAATCTTCTTTCAAAGCTAGTGCCTATGTGAAAGGCAAACATAGATTTGATCCAGGAGAAAACTCTTCAAGGAAGATATCATGGTATGATCAAGCAAGAAGAGACATGGAAGAAGAAGAAGCAAAAATAGTTCAACTTGAGGCCCTCATTGCAAAGAGACTGCCAAGAGGATCCGGTAAGTATGAAGGAAAACTACCCTTTAAGTGTTTCAACTGCAATAAGATTGGTCATTTTGCTTCAAGATGTCTGGAAAGATCTGCAAAGTCTAATACTAACAGACAAAGGTTTCAAAAGAACTGCTATTATGTTCATGAAGAAGATGACAATGAAGGAGTAACAGATGATGAATCAGAACTAGGAAGCAAATCCAGAAATGAATGGGTGTTTATTGCCATCAAGGAAGAAGATTCAATATCCTCTGAATCTGTCAATCACAAGGTTGCAAAAAGAGCTTTGGCTGCTCAAGTGGAAGAAAAGGATGATTGGGTTATTGACAGTGGATGCTCTCACCATATGACTGGTGACAAGAATAAGTTCTTAGATTTGGAAAGGTATGAAGGAGGAATGGTAAAGTTTGGTGACAATTCTGCTAGCAGAATCAGAGGTAGGGGAACTATTTCCTTTGATGGAAAGAGCAAAATAGGTAATGTACTATATGTTGAAGGATTGAAGCACAATCTTCTCAGTGTTGGTCAGTTAGTGGACAAAGGCTATGATCTCCAGTTCGAGAATGGAAAATGCAGAATCTTTACAAGCTCTGGAACTGAAATTGCATTTGGTGCTCAAACAAAAGGTAATATCTTTCATCTGGTTGGTTCAAATAAAAGTTATCTGTTTGTTCAAGTTGATCAGAGTTGGTTATAGCATAGAAGAATGTGTCATGTAAATTTTGATAACATCATCAAGATAAGCAATATTCAGGCTATAAGAGATCTTCCAAAATTGGTGAAACCCACAAATAGTTTGTGCAAAGAATGTCAGCTAGGTAAACAGAGCAGAGTCTTTTTCAAAAGCAAAGATCAGTCCTCTACCAGATTGTTGGAATTAGTACATACTGATCTCTGTGGTCTGACAAGAATCAAGAGTCTGCAAGGTGATAGATATTTCATGTTGCTAATTGATGACCATTCCCAGATGATGTGGGTTACCTTCCTAAAAGAGAAATCAAAAGCCTTTGAGAAGTTCAAAATCTTCAAAGCTATGGTAGAGAATCAAACTGGATTGAAACTGAAGTGTCTAAGGTCCGACAGAGGTGGTGAATTTACATCTGGTGAGTTCATTGACTTTTGTGAGAAGCAGGGTATAAAGAGATAGTTGTCTGCCCCTAGGACTCCATAGCAGAATGGAGTAGTTGAGAGAAAGAACCGGACCATCCAGGAAGCTTCCAGGACAATGATGATGGAAGCAAATGTTCCTCAAATGTTTTGGAGAGAAGCTATCAGCACTGCAGTCTACACTCTTAACCGAGTTCAAATCAGAAACAATACCAGTAAGACCCCCTATGAACTTTGGTTTGGCATCACTCCTACTGTGAAATATTTTAGAGTATTTGGTAGCAAGTGTTATATTAAAAGAGATGAAGATCTAGGAAAGTTTGATGCTAGAAGTGATGAAGGAATTTTCTTGGGTTACTCCACTCAAAGCAAAGCATACTAGTGTTACAATAAGAGACTAAGAAAGATAATAGAAAGCACTAATGTGAAAGTTGATGAAGGAATTGAGAAGCCCTCAAGATTTTATGAGTTTGATGAAGATGACCAAGATGGAGTTCAGGTTCAAGAAACTCAATCCTCTCCGGTAAGTCAGAGTCAGCCTGATCCGGTAAATCAAGAAGAAGAGATAGGTCTGAATGAGTCTGATCAAGAAGCAGCAGTGCAGGATACTCCCAAAATTCCTAAGTATATAAGACTGAACCACTCTGAAGATCAGATCATAGGTGACAGAAGCAAAGGTGTGCAAACTAGAAGGAATGTTGCTCAAAATCAGGATGAATGTTGTCTGATTTCAAAGATTGAACCTAAAACAATAAATGAAGCCTGCAATGATGAAAACTGGACCAAAGCAATGGAAGAAGAATTGATTCAAATTGAGAAAAATTGTACTTGGGATCTTGTTCCCAGACCTAGAGATAGGAATGTGATTGGAACCAAATGGGTCTTCCAGAATAAACTGAATGAAGTTGGTGAAGTGATCAGAAACAAAGCTAGATTGGTCTGCAAAGGCTACTCTTAAATAGAAGGAATTGATTTTGAAGAGACCTTTGCTCCTGTGGCAAGAATTGAAGCAGTCAGATTATTTCTTGCATTTGCTGCCTTCAAAGACTTCAAGGTATATCAGATGGATGTCAAGTCTGCCTTCCTAAATGGTGATCTGGAAGAAGCAGTTTACATTGAACAACCAGATGGATTTCAATTGTCTGATAATGATGATATGGTCTGCAAATTGAGGAAGGCATTGTATGGATTGAAGCAAGCCCCAAGAGCATGGTATGAAGGGTTGGATAAGCATCTTGTGTAGATTGGATTCAACAAAGGTACTACTGACAGTAACTTATTTTTCAAAATTGATCATGAAAACATTTTGATTGTTGAAGTGTTTGTGGATGATATCATTTTTGGAGGAAGAGATAGTATGTGCAAAACTTTTGCAAATCAGATGAAAAGTGAGTTTGAAATGTCTATGCTTGGTGAAATGAATTTCTTCTTGGGTCTGCAAATTACTCAAACAAAGAAAGGGATCTTCATTTCTCAGACCAAATATGTGAAAGAATTGTTGAGGAAATTCGGTATGGAGGATTCAATTCCAATGAACACTCCTATGGCAACCGGATGTAAGTTGAGCAAAGATGATGACTCTCCAAAGGCAGATCAGACAAAGTATAGATCAATGATTGGTGGATTGTTGTATCTCACTCAGACTAGACCAGATATAATGCAGGTTGTTGGTCTTGAGGCAAGATTCCAGGCTGATCCTAGAGAATCTCATGTTATGGCAATCAAAATAATTTTTAGGTACTTGAAAGGAACAGTTGAGTATGGTCTATGGTACCCTAGAGATCCTGATTTCTCTCTTCATGCTTACACAGATGCAGATTGGGCAAGAGATGTTGATGACCGGAAGAGCACTAGTGGTGGAGCATTCTTTTTAGGGAAGAGATTGGTTTCTTGGCTAAGCAAGAAACAAGATGCAATATCTCTGTCTACAATTGAAGCAGAATACATTGCAGCAGCAGGTAGTTGCACTCAAATCTTATGGATGAAGTAGATGATAAGAAACATTAAAGTTGAATATGAGGAGCCTATCATAATTTTCTGTGATAATTCAAGTGCAATTAATATTTCTAAGAATCCAGTATTGCATTCTAAGACTAAGCACATATCTATCAAGTTTCACTTTTTGAGAGAACAAGTGAACAAGGAAGAAGTCAGATTGGAATATGTTCCCTCCAAGGATTAGATTGCAGATATCTTTACTAAACCTCTTCCCAAGGATTCTTTTGAATATCTCTAGGAGAAGTTAGGGGTCATGGCCCCTCCGGTGATGAACTAGGATGCACTGATGTGCATCAGTCCGGTGGATATCATAGTCATATCTTGAGATCCGGATTGATGATAGGAGCTACTACTAAGGGGGAGTAGCTGATATAATTCTAATGTGTTAGAATTGCAAGTATGAGCCCTTTGCCATTGATGTCAAAGGGGGAGAGAAGACATGTGAAAAACAAGTGGTTGATGATCAAAGGGGGAGCAGTAAAGGAAGAGAAGAGATGTGAAGAGTTGCTATTGATAGGGGGAGCTGTGACAGAAAGGAGAAGTTCTTGTCTTGATGGTTTTTCACATCATATGTTGGCATCAATGACAAAGGGGGAGATTGTTGCAAGTATGAGGTTAACTAGTGTTGTCATTGATGTCAACATACTCAAGACTGAGAAAATTAGTCTCTATTCGGAACAGTGAAGAACAATGATGAGAAGAAGGCAAATATACTATATAGGTTGAGAACCAGAGGATGCGGATTAAAGGGTTTGTAGATATGAGTCTTGAGATGCTTCAGCTAAGATTTCAAAGGTCCGCATGAAGATCTGAAGAAGTTGTGGCTGTCTGTGTGGAACCGGTTCCAGCAAGTGTTCAGAGGTAAAAAAGGATCACAGAAAGGTCCTGTGAGGTCCAGAATTGTATTATCCTAATCTACAGATTGGAAGGAGTGTTTGGGATGTCCTTGTGATGTGTCATCTCAAGTTGTGTATGATTTTGAGGTCTGGAAGTACCTGTTGCATTATGATAGTGGCGACAGACTGTGTTCTTGTAGTACCGGATGATGAAGAGAAGGATTCCAGTGAGTAGAGGAAGTGTGGATGTACCTGGTCATTCAGGTAGGCTTGTGAAGGCTCTTGGATCATGTTGACATTGTGTTGTTGATCTGCATTGGTGGTAGAGCTTGGAATTGAAGATATTCTTCTGGATGAAGTTCTTGTTCAGATTAGCCGACCGGATGAGTTGTTCATCTTGCGAATGTTCTTGATGACTTAGGGAAGGTTATGATGATCATTAGATCATATCTAGTTTGTGTTGGCAGTCCGTATTGAAGTTAGAGTTGGATTTGATGTTATGACTATCAGTTGTTGGTGTTCTTCCTGTAACAGGCTGACCGGATGTTCTACACACCTTGCGAATGTTATTGTGATGTTTGCCGACTTAGATGATTGTTCCTAAGTCGATGTCTTGTATAAATAAGTGTTTGTGTATTCATTTTGATGTGTGGATTGTGTGGATGAGTGTGGCATAGCGAAGAGAAGTGCGAAAGGCAGAGCAGAGGTTTTTGGGCTTAAATGGAACTGATCTGGACATGGTAGAGATGTCATTCACCAGTTCAAGATTGTGATTCTTATCACTTTGTAGATAGTGTGTCTCCTTGTAGGTAGTGTACCTCTTTGTGAGCAGTGTGCTCGGGCAGTGAGCCCTAATTGGCATGTGCCATTCATTTTTCTTATTCTTCTAACAGAGAATAATCCTTGGGTTAATCACCCCGTGGTTTTTCCCTTAACTGGGTTTTCCACATCAAAATCTTGGTGTTCAATGTGTTGATGTTTATCTGCTCTTGTGTTTATGCATTATGCTTTCATGGATGGTTAATTGATATGCTGTTAACTAACAAAGAAGAATCAAGTGTTTGAAGTAAGAGCAAGTTTTTATACATCTAATTCACCCCCCCTCCTCTCAGTTGTATGCCCTAGACCCAATAGTAAATACAATAGAAACAACACAATCTTATAATACAATGGAAGATTCATATATTTAGAATATCAAAGAATTACAATGCTCATATGCCAGAAACATGCGGGCTACAATCAAAGGGTTCACAGGCCTGTTTTTCAGGTTATAACATACATGAAATATATGGCATTAAATTACTTTCTGGGAAGAACTAAACTATCTAAATCATATCATAGAACTATTGACTTCCTAATACATCCTAGAGATCTATATATATCATCTTCAAGCTCATGAAATCCTCTACATTGGCCTTAAGAATGTTACAAACTCCAATGAAGGAATGTAACATGTAGAAACATGTAGGGTCATCCTTCAACCTCTAGTAATGCTCCACAAATGTATGAATCAAGGTATGGACCTCAAGGAAGGTCTATCTGATCCTTATGTGCTCTGTATGATATGACATTAGGCTCCACAAGTCACAGAAGTGCTCCACAAACCTTCTCCTTCATTTGATTGTTTGTATGCTTTGCTCTGAGAGAACTAATGATCTTCTGATAGTGATAACTTTTAGCAAACAAATCCAAATGACCTAAAATTTGAATATGATGTAGATGATTATATCAAGATGCTAAATCCTACTCCACAAGCTCTCATATGAAGATATGGCAAAATGTGGTACAAAATGTTGAAACTGCAAATAACTGAACTAAATTGAAAATGTAAGAAAACAAAGAATACAAATATTTTTGGTTGATGGAAGATTGCTCTACAACCTAGGATGCTCCTGCATTAGACACCTGAGGTTGTTGAAATAGTGAGTCCCTCACATTGCTAGGGCTAGAGGAAAACCAAGGCGGTCTACCTTAGCCTGAGATAACCATGATGAATCTTCTTCTTGTCTTCCTTTCCACTTGACTTGGTATTCTTTGTATTACTTGCCTCTAGTACTGCGTCCCACTCTGCTATCTAAGATGTCCTCTATCTGCTTTGATGGTTGATGTGGTAACTAATTCTTCAAACCATTTTCAATGCTATCACTTGAATCTCCTTCATGATACTGGTATAGGTCTGCAATGTTGAATATAGGTGATATACCAAATGCCTCTGGTAACTCCACTTCATATGCATTCCTTGAATCATTTGAATTTCTTAAGTATCTTACCAGGTCCAAACTTCTTCATCTTCAGCTTGTTATATGTTCCCACTGGAAATCTCTCATTTCTCAAATACACCCCATTACTTTATCTCCAACTAAAAAATTCTGTGTCTCCTCTTCTCATCTGCTTGCTCCTTATATTTACTATTTATTTCCTCCAAATACTTCTTGACCTGATTATGTATTGCCTCCATGTGTCCTACAAACTCTTCTGCCTCTACACTTCTCTCATCTTTTATACTAATGTCTCTCAGCTCTGCAACTTCTCTAGGTTTTACTCTGATCATAATCTCAAATGGTGTCTTCCCTACACTCCTGTTCACTGAATTATTGTATGCAAACTCTACTTGCGGTAGAATTCAATCCCAATTTCCTACCTTATCTCCTACTAAACATCTCAACAAGTTACCCAAACTCCTATTTACCACTTTTGTTTGTCCATTTGTCTGTGGATGAAATGATGAACTAAACTTTAGGTTTGTCTTCATCTTCTTCCACAATGTCCTCCAAAAATATCTAATGAATCTTGTATCCCTATATGAAACTATACTCTTAGGTAATCCATGAAATCTCACAATCTCCTTGAAAAATGGGTTAGCAACATGCACTGCATCATTTGTCTTCTTACAAGGTATGAAATGTGACATCTTTAAAAATTTTTCCACCACTACAAATATAGAATCATGTCCTCACTGTGTTCTTGGCAATCCTAATATGAAATCCATGCTTATATCTTCCCAAGGTCTCTCTGGTACTGTCAAATATTTATACAAACTAGTATTTTGACTATTCCCCTTTGTAACTTGACAAACTCTACAACTCTGCACAAACTTCCTTACATCCTTATGTATTTGGGGCCAAAAATAATGTTCACTTACCAAATCCACTATCTTTTCAATTCCAAAATGTCCTACCAATCCACCACTATGTTTCTCCTTCATCAAATTGTCTCTTATTGAACTCTTAGGTATACACAATTGGTTTCCTTTGAACAACATATCCTCCTGAATGAAATAATCCAACCACTTACTTCTATCTGTCACAATAGGTTCTTTAGATAGTCTCCATGGTTCTGCAAAATCAAGATCCTCATCATACATATGCTTGAGTTCCTCAAATCCTAATACTTCAACCCTCATCTCTATCAGGAAATTCTTTCTTCTACTCAATGTAAGGTGCTGCCACAATAATGGGTTACACTTTTTGGGACATCTTGATTTTTGCTTAAATCACATATTTTTAGAAAATATAATGATTTAAGCCTAGAAAGGTTCCATTTAAAGGGTTTTAATTGAAGAAGGTTTGATCAAATCCCCTTAGATTCAAACCCCCTTGGATAGAACCCCGCTAGTTTTAAACCATACCTATAATGAAATCTCCTCTACACCTATCAAAATGCTAATAAAAAACCACTTTTGATTTACCTTTTGGGGGATCAAATGAATTGATTTAAAATTTATGTTTTGTAAGTATGTAGTCCTTATTATAAGCTTCCCAAAAAGCATAATTTTACATATATTTAATTTGATTATAATATTTATTTTTTATTTCTTGTGAATGTAGTTTTTTCAATGAACATGAAGGTCTTTGTTTCACACATACGAAAAAATAGGAAAATAGAGAAGAAAAAAATTATAAAAAATACATGTCCTCTAGGTATTTATGTCCTTATTCCAACAAAAAAAATTAAATTCTGATACATACAAAAAAAGTTATGTTGGACAGAATACACCTATGTCTAAATTATAATTAGTTTGACCTCAAAACTTAATTAAAAAAAATATATTCAACAAAACATTGGAAACCAAATGCATCCTCTAGATATCGGTGTTACCAATCTAAATTCAAAAGAAACAAAATTTTATCCTTTGTAGGAAAAAAGTTATGTGTGATAGAATACACATCACTTTAAAAAAATGTTGTTTACTATTAAAAACTAGTTATCAAAGTAGACGCAAAAAAATTTACAATTTAACTCCAAATTTTTTTTAAAATATATATTTAAAATCTATAGACAAAATATCATAAATCACTAGTTCGCATCATCTTCAAATTCCTAATAGTTTAGTGGCTATAGGTGTCAGAAAGTGAAGATTTAGTTCAAAATGTTGATTTCAGTGTCAAGTTTGGCCAAAAAGTGTAACTCATTATTGTGGAATAACCCTGGCACCAACACATTTGCAACTTGGTTTGACTTCCCACTATGCTTCAATACAAATGTTTAACTCGGCATGAACTCTACTCATCTCATGTCTCTGATTCAACTTCCCTTGATTGTTCAAATATTATAAAGCTTGATGATCAGTGTACAATACAAATTCCTTAGGCAACAAATAATGTCTCCACTTCTTCAAAGCTTGAATTATGGCATAGAACTCCTGATCATAAATTAAATATATTTTCTTGGCATCATTCAACTTCTCACTAAAATATGCTATTGGTCTTCCTTCTTGACTTAACACTGCTCCAATTGCACTTCCACTGGCATCACAATCTACTTGAAATACTTTGTTGAAATCCAACCTAATGCTAACAATGGTTGCTCTATCACTTTTTGCTTCAACAATTCAAAACTCTTATTTTCTCCTGATGTCCACTTAAAATCCTTTCTTTCACCTCTCATTATCTCTATTATCAGTGTGCATACTGAACTAAAATTTCTGATGAACTTTTGGTAGAAACTTGCTAATCCATGAAATGATCTTACCTCCCCAATGTTCTCAGGTGTTGGCCACTCAATAATTGCTCTAACTTTCTCAGTGTCCATCTTCAATCCTTGCGTAGAAATCACAAATCCCAAATATACCAATTCTTCCTTCATGAAACTACATTTCTTGATGTTTATTAGCAATTTCTCTTCTCTCAACTTCTGTAATACTTGTCTAATGTGCCACAAATGTTCTTGTTTTGTCTTAATAAAAATCAGAATATCATCCAAGTATACAATAACAAACTTACCCAAGAATTTCTTCAAGACCTCATTCATCAACCTCATGAAAGTACTCAGTGCATTAGTCAATCCAAAAGGCATCACTAACCATTCACACAATCCTTCATTTGTCTTGAATGCAGTCATCCACTCATCTCCTTCCTTGATCCTGATCTGATGGTATCCACTCTTCAAGTCTATCTTTGTGAAATACTTTTCTCCACTCAAATAGTCCATAATGTCATCCATCCTTGGCAATGGAAATCTATACTTAACAGTGATCTTATTGATTTCTCTAGAGTCTGTACACATCCTCCATTCTCCATCTTTCTTTTGTGCTAGTACTGCAGGTACCGCACATGGTCTCAAACTTTCTTTGATCAGTCCTTTCCTCAACAACTCTTGTATCTATCTATTCAGCTCCACATTCTCTTTTGGTGTCATCCAATGTGCTGCTTTGTTAGGCAAACTAGCTCTAGGTATAAGATCCATATGATGACTGATACTCCAGATTGGTGGCAATTCGTTGGGTACATTATCTGATATGATGTCTTCATACTATGTCAAAAATTTAGTTATCTCCTCTAGCTGTGATTCTTCAATTTATATATTTAGGGTTCCGCACTTCTTAGGGATCAAAGAAAAATACATATTCCCATGTCTCAATCCATCTAGAAATTTCCTTCCATCAACCAAACAAATTCTAGTATTCCCACATACTTCACTCTTAGGCTCATCTTCCAAAGGTATCAAGATATGTTTCTTCCCATTTGATGTTATAGTGTAAGTATTCTTTATCCCATCATGTATAGATTTTCTATCATACTGCTATGGTCTACTAAACAATATATGACATACATCCATCGGCATAATATCACACAATACTTCATCTTGATAAGATATGATATGAAATTTCACCAAATATTGTTCATTCACCAATACCTTGTGTTCATCCTAAATCCATGCTATCTTGTAGGGCTTCAAATGTTTCAATCTCTCCAGGTTCAACTTAGTCACAATCTCCTCTAAAACCAAATTATTAGTGCTACCACTATCTATGATCACTTTACAACATTTACCTCCTAATTTGCATCTAGTCCAGAACAATTTTTTCCTTTGTGGTGGTTCCTTAGTTGTCTCTACTTGAAATAGTGCTCTCCTCATGACTAATGATTCTCCTTTCTCTAGCTTTCCAACAAAACTAGGTGATCCAATAGTTCTTCCTCCGCATAAGTTCCTCTAGCATTGTTCTCTATTCTCTTTCTTGTACTTGATGACATTCAAATGCTATGTGTCCTTCACCTGCACATAAAAACAAGTTCCTCTAAATGACCTTTTATCAAACCCTCTTTCATCTCTCTAGTATCCTTCATTGCGGTAAGAATTATGGTGTCCTCTATAGTAGAAATTTCTGTTATCTCTCTGGTATGAATTGCTATCTCTATCTTCCTTCTTGTATGGACTTTCTTTGTTCTACTCTGCATATGATCTTTGTTCTACTCTGCATATGATCTTTCTCCTCTAGAATAGGTCCTACCTCTTTGAAATTTGCCTCCTTTACCTCTCTGTCTCTTCTCATGCTTCTTATTCAACTTGTCTTCAAATTTCAATGCAAACTGATATGTTTCTTCTATTGTTGTCAGTCTCACCAAACTTAGTTCTTCTTAAATGATCAACGTCAATCCATTTATGTATCTTGCCACTTTCTCCTTTCTTGCTTCACTATGTCTAGTCCTTATGATCATCTTATGAAATTCCTCAGTATAGTACTTCACAAATTTCTCCTTTTGCCTTAGGTTTTATAGTCTCTTCAGCAGTTCCAACTCATAGTCAGCAGGTATAAACTGATTCTTCAAAATTTTCACCATTCTATCCCATTTTATGATCTTCACTTTTCCTCTCCTATTCCTATCCAATTGAACTTCTTTCCACCAAATAGCAGCATGTCCTTTCAACTTAGTCTTTGCAAATCTTACTCTCTCTGGATCTTCAATTTCTTCATATTCAAAGTATTCTTCCAAGTTATTTATCTAGTCAATCAATTCCTATAGATTCAAATTTCTAGTATAGTTCAATACATCTACTCTAGCTCTCTTACTAATCTTCAAAATAGCTTTCAATAGCTTTGCCTAATCTAATTCTTCTTCTTTTAGGGCTTATTCATTTTGTTCTACTGATCAAAATTCTTCATCATCACTTTCATCTTCATGTCTAGGGTTTAGTCCTCTTATTATATCTTCTTCTACAACATCCAATCTAACTTTCATTATCCTCATCATCTCAATCATTTCTTTGATTCTTACAACAATATTGGCCAAACAAGCATCCTTCTTTGCGGCATCTCTTCCTAGGATTCGGTGCAATTGCCTTAGTCTGGCGATCTAACTACAAGGTAGCAACTGCCTCACAATCGGCGCTCTATTGACAAACACAAGTAGACTTCCTTAGGTCAGCACTCTATTCACCACAATATCTTACAGAATGCCTTCACCTTCCAAAGGATTCAAAACTTCGCTCTGATACCACTTGGTGCAGTTATGGTCAGAGGGTTCACAGAATGAACTGTCCAAACCATGCATCTAGAGTAAATGCAATAGAAACAACACAATATTATAATGCAATGGAAGATTCATATATTTAGAATATCAAAGAATTACAATGCTCATATGCTGGCAATATATGAGCTAGAATCAAAGGGCTCACAGGTCTGCTTTCCAGGTTACAACATACATGTAAGATATGGCATTCAATTGCCTCCTAAGAAGAACTAAATTATCTAAATCATATCATAGAACTATTGACTTCCTAATACATCCCAGAGATCTATATATATCATCTTCAAGCTCATGAAATCCTCCACATCAGCCTTAAGAAGGTTACAAAGTCCAATGAAGGAATGTAATGTGTAGAAACAAGTAGGTCGGCCTTCAACCTCTGGTAATGCTCCACAAATGCATGAATCAAGGTGTAAACCTCAAGGAAGGTCTATCTAGTCCTTATGTGCCATGTATGATGTGTCATTAGGCTCTACAAGTCATGAAAGTGCTCAATAAATCTTCTCCTTCATCTAACTATCTGTATGCTCTGCTCTGAAAGAGCTAATGACCTTCTGATAGTGATAACTTTTAGCAGACAAATCCAAATGACTTGAAATTTGAATATGATGTAGATGATGATATCAAGATGCTAAATCCTACTCCATGAGCTTTGATATGAAGATGTAGCAAAATGAGTTACAAAATGCTGAAACTGCAAATAATTGAACTAAACTGAAAATGCAAGAAAAGAAAGAATGCAAATATTTTTGTTTGGTGCAAGATTGCTTTGCAACTTGGGATGCTCCTACATCAGATATTTTATTTCACTCTTTGCCATATCATTATATTAGATCAGTATATGCATTTGACACATGCTATAGAGATGATAGATATATCATGTTACACTAGATTCCTTCATGCATGTTGGCTTCAGTTTGCTAGACCTATTGTGTGGTTACACAACATGCCCCATTTTTCCCTAGCAAAATAGGGACCCAACTTTTTCCTGCTTTTCTTGGCTTGTCTTGATTCCCTTTGCTTTGGGCGGTGTGGTAAAAATAGTATTAGGTGTATGTCATGATCTTGTCCTAGGCATATCCAGATCTTGATCTATGGATACAATTTTTCAAAGTTCAAATATCCCCTCATAAAGCTTGACAAATGAAAGAGGATAAAATTCTATGCAGGGTTGCCATTTGGAGCACCTGAAAATTCTCTAGGACCAAGAAGTTATACCTAGTCAAAGTTTAGTCAACTGCTCATAGGGATATTCACATTATCTCAATATCTAGACATTAACTTAATGTCCCAACCTAAGAAATTGCTAAGGAAAAATGATATCCTGACATTCATGAATGTGCACATGACAAATTTTATTCTAAGATTGAATGAAGCCGTCACATGCATGGACGTTCGCGGGTCTAGATATTTCATCTTAATTTCTGGACATTATTTTAATATCCATACCTTTTAATATCTAGGTGTTTTGTAATGTACCGACCTCTTAGCATCTGGATGACATCATTTGACTAACACTCATATGAACAACTTGCATCATGAGGATATTTGCCCGCATAGATATTAACCTTGTCAAGTATCCAGACCTTTGCTAAACATTCTATTCCTAATGACATCATGTCACCTAGACCCATAAGGAGTTTTTATTTTAAGGATTAAATCTTGACTGTTCCCTGCCAGCCCACGGGGAATCTTTCTGATGATGCCAATACCATGTGGGGTAACAGGCGGCTACCACATGCTTATCCTAATGGTGTGTCCCAGTTGACCTTTTCAACTAGATCTTGATTATGGATATTCACATGTAAATCTTAATGTCCTGACCTTAACAAACATGTAGATGACATCATCATATCTCATCCCAAAGTAATTCCAAATGAACATCATCATGACCTTTTAGGGTTAGGGATATTCCACAAGTTTTAATGACTAGATATGTCTTAATATCTATATCCCTACCTCTAGTGAATTAAAATTACTACTCCCTCATGGACCAACTGAAAAATGCCACATGGCATGATGTTGACTTTTTGACATGGACATTTGAATGTCTATACATTCAAAGATAAAAGGGAGTGCCTTTGGATTTTAACATCCTAATATCCATCCTCAGGTAAATGTTGACCAAGTAATTAATGACATTGCCTGGACATTAGTCCACATGGATATTTCGAAGCCCTAATATCCTGATCTTCCAAATATCCATGCCCTTGGCTAACCAATGATATTGTGCCATGTGTCCACATGATATCCTGACATGCTTTGAGAAAAATTAAAGCTCGATATTAAATTTTTGGTCAACGATGGTTGACCTAACCCTCATGCTGACATCATACGGATATATCTACATGATTTAATCCATATGGGCATTATAAACTAAGATTGACTATATCTAGGCGTGCCATTTTACATTTAATGTAGTAAAAATTCATTAGCTTTTAAATTAAAAAGCCTGCCAACGAACACCTATGATAATCTCCTATAATTAAACTGTTGGAATCCACCTGCATTTCCCAGGAGTAATTAATAAGCCCTAAAACAATAGAATTTCTAAGTTAAAAGGGTAAATCACTCTCATAATTGGCATAATTGCATTCAAAAGCTAGTAATTTGCATAGGGAGCTTGAGAATTGAAGGTAGCCATGAGGAACTTACAGTGAGAACTCGACTACATATAGGATCACTTGTGTAGGGCATCTCTTATATACATTTGCATATCCCAATTGAGGTATTCATATCCAGGTATGTACAAAATGATCCCTCTCTGGTTATTTTCACAGGTATGTTTCATATTTTACATAGGGTTAAATCATGACTAAATGCATATGTCTGGATTCCCTGTTGCTTTCAAATAAAGAGAGTAGGAATGCACTAACCCTAGCTTAGTGTATGCTCTAGTTAAGACATGAATGTGTTAAATTTGTAGGATAAGGTGCAATCATGTATAGGCAAACGAGATGCTGAGTTTAAGATAGACATGTTTCCTAAAACACATAGTGTATGTAGTAAACATGGGTTTGCCGAAGACACTCATTGTGACAACATAGACATTGAGGCCTTTCAAACTAGAATCAATAATAGGGAGAATAACCCCATCCTAAAGAATATCGTAGCTACCAAAAAGTATTATGTAGTTGGTTTCCCTTATGCTACAGATGCCCTAGGTCTTCTAATTGAATGTGTAAACAACTATAATGTGGTTACATGAAGAGTTGAGTAGCAATGATGGGTGTACGTTGAGCTCTCAGTTGATGGTATAACAGAGGCATTCAATTTGCCTACACCTAGGGGGATATATGTGCTAGACCTAGAGGCACTGGCAAAAGAATATGATGGTAATCAGAAGGGTTATAGGAAATTCATTTTCCTAGGATGGAGAGATCTAGCTAGTAAGGCAAAAGCGATGGCCAATATATGCCAGCATCTATACAAGTATGATTTCTCTCCAGAAGTGCAATATATTGATCTTTTTGCTCAACAGGATGAGTGGGAAACAAAATGCTAGCAACTTTGAGTCCTAGATGTTTGGCCTCATCAGGATGGTCATATGGAACATGCAAATAGTCTAGTGGGCAAAGATAATTACTGACTTGGAATGTATACACAGATGACGAAGTGGAGGAGAATGAAGGATAGAGTCTTCAAAATGTCATCTTATCTGGTATATGCATGTGCATGTAAGGACATATTTTACAGACTACAAATAGTTGGAAGAATGGGCAAATTGCCTCATGAAAAGACATCCTGGGAATATTATCCCCAGTTGGAAAGAAGATAGTCTATGCAACATTACAAGGCTATGAATGATTGTGTTATGATGCACTTAATCAAACTCTTGGAGGGAGATAGAGCCAAGAGGTTATAATTAGGGGCTAGTTTATGTAGTTTTCCACGTACACATACATTAGAATGGAGGGTTTCCATGGGAATCCCTTCATGTTACCCAGGTACCCATTAGATAAGGTGGTGTTGAAGGAGATGGTGAGACAGATGATCCCTGCATGTGAAATGACCAAGAAGAAGGATGGTAAGGGATATGTGAAGTTCCCTATAGACATCAATTGGTTTATATGTGGATAAATAGACAATGCTAAAGCAGCTAAGACAGAGCTAAGGATGCTGCATTTTCAATCCTTTCCCTTGGTGAGGGATTATGATCTTACCACATGATAGAGAAGTACTATAACAAGAAATACAAGCATGTCATGCATCTAGAAGATTATTGGGCTAACTATAATGAAAAATATGATGTAAAGAAGAGGTAATATCAAAGATTGACCCTGAACCAAATGAAGACAAAAGGATATCCAGAGGTCCCTCCTTAGATCAAGGTAGATGATGATAACATCTTGGATCCAGAATATGAACATAACAAGATATATAATGAGGCACTAGAACCTCTAGAATGGACCAAGGAAGATGAGACATCCATTGATGTCATCACTGCCAAGGTAATGGAAAAAACAAAGAATTGGTTAAACCAGAAGATTAATGAGATAAAGTAAAAGGGGATTACAATTACATTTTATAGAAAGAGAAAGATGAAATAAAGAGAAGAACTAGACTTTGATGATTTCCTATTGCATAAGAGACAGGTCATGGAAATCAAACTGACACAACCAAGTTCATCAGGAGCTGCATAATAGCCTACTTCTAAGGGTGTTTCACTAGTATATAGGCCACCATCACCTCCTCAGGATACACCTGTATAGGCAATCCCTATATCCATACCTAAGGCCCCAACTATAGGAGAAGAAGGAACTACAACAAAGGAGGAGCTTAGGGAAGAAGAAGAGCCTAAAGTGGCAGGGACAATAATAGAGAAAGGAAAGGATGTGTTAGGGGGGAGTCAATATCCCCAAACAGAGTAGATATCAAGGCTCGATTATCAGAGAGTCAATACCCATGCCACATCCTATTCAAACACTGGGATATCAAGATCACTTGATGTTGAGAAGGCATGGGATAAAGAAATTGACAGGGCAGAGTCCCCTGAAGTTGAAGTGCAAATGGGACCATTGAATGTTTTGATAAACACATTGACTGACCCTAAGGTGATAGATTTGACCTATCAGCCGAAAGGTGGGAATGAAAAAGAAGTTGTTAAAAAATGATCAAACACAAGGTGAAAACATCTAGATGGATATTGATGTTAGAGTTGAAGATGTTCAACTTGAAGAGGTGCAACAAGATATCTAGATGGATAAGCCTAAACAGGAATTGGCACAAGGACATCCCAGTCCAACTGAGACAAAGACAAGGATGGATGAAGGTGTTTAGACTAACATGAATAAGAGCCTCATCTAGATAACCAGTTGCAAGGATAATGACTAGAACATGTGGAAGATAGTCCTATGAAGAATGATGCTTAGAATGAATAGGTCAACCAACAACCATAAGCACATCAGGACATCCAACAAGTAGGCCTGCAAAGAGAGCAAATTGAAGATAAGCCTAGGGATGACATGGTTCAGGATGAACCAGTGGATACATCTCATGATGATCATCCATACTCAGAACAAACAAAAATTCATGATGACAGTAGGGATGATTAGGAAAAAGACCAACTGAAAGGAAATTAGGAGATCCCACCCCCACAACATAATCAAGATAGAAGTGGACAACAAGAGGATACAGAGATCCATGTGGGTCAGGATAATCAAAGCAAAGAGAAAGAAGCACAAGATGCTCAAATTGAGTAGCATAACTAGGTAGGGGTAGGATACACTGCATTATCCTAGATATCATCAGAGATAGTGCATCCACAAGAGGAACCAGTGCCCTTTGATTTCAAATACTTGTTCAAATTAGATCCTGCTAAGCCAATGCAGAAGGCTAGGGCAGTTTTAACCATAAGAAGGGATTTCATGATAGGAAAAAGGATAGCACACGTAGCAGTACCCATGGTGGACAAGGCCAAAGGAGAGATCAGGCTAGAAGAATTTCAAGTCACCACAATTGACTTGGGATATTCTACAACAGATCAAGAGATCCCAGAGTACAGGGAAAGCATTGATGCTATAGCTACTAGGATAAGGAAATTTAAGACAAGGAAGAAAGAATTGAAAGAGAAGAATGCTCAACTACAACAATTTATTAAAAGCTTAGTGAAACCTAAAGGTCTAGCCTCAACAATACAAATTGCAAAAAGGCCCATTGCCTTGACATTAATTAGTGAGGAAATAATAGGCTTGGATGCTCAAAAGCATCAAGCCCAAGTCATGGACAATTTGTTCATGATATTCATAACCACTGGTGAAAATGTAATAAGGACATCTAGGTCTAATTGGGATATATTATCTACTCTACAAAAGGATGTTGAGTCATTGAAGAAAGAATCCACACATAGGCTTAAGCAATGTGATTATGCAGTGGATAGAATCAAAGAAGCTAAGAAGATGAGAGATCAGGAGTTATTAACTAATAAAATTGTAGTAGAGAAAACTTTTCCTTTGATGGATTCCTGGATCCCAGAACTTCAATTTGAAATGGATGTGTTAAGAACATGCATATCTAAGGTCAGGGATATAAGCACCAAGGTACATAACCTATTATTAGATGAAATGAAGGTCTTAGAGAAGCTACTGGGGAATGCTATAAATGAAGATAGCTTACTAGATATAGAGGAGTCCATCTGGATATTCAAGGAAAGATTTAGGGTAGTATTAGATGACCCTGTAGAGTATTTCTTAGAGGATGTGATGGATGAGATGGCAGAGCTCAATGTTAAAATAAAGGCATATAACAAGCATGTGGAAAGTAGATCTGCCAACATAGTGTCTTTGGATGAACAAGCAAAAGCATCAAAATATGCTAAGATAAGGGCCTAGGCCACTAGCAAGCATCACATAGATACATCCATACTAGCATGTGATTATCATAAGAAGTTAGACATGGGGATGATTGTCCATGAAGGATCAGATATGTCAGAATAGAGAGTGCTAGAAAGATGCCAAAAAAGGGTATTCTTTGTCACTTGTGCCCTATTGATAGTTGTCAGCTAGCAACTTGTGTCACTCATATTGTTTTGTTGACTCAGTCAGAGCAATGTTGACCATTGATCGTCTTGATGTGATCCTAACCATTGGATCTTTGTAACCGAATCTCATCCTTGTTCTATATAAGGATACTAGTTCTCATTTGTAAACTATTAGGAGCTTAATTGAGATAGAATTGTTGAGTTAGCAAGCACTAAGTATTAATTTTGTGACTTTGTGTTTCCCCATGCTTCTTTCTCAAGACCATTTGTAAATATGCATACTTCTAAATACTGAATGAAATAGAGATCTAGATTACAACTTATCGTAAATCTTGAGTAATCTTTGTGGATGATATCTAGATATGTCACTGTGAAGTGCTGCGCTCCTTAGAGGTGCATTTTAACTAGTGCATGTTGTTGTCATCTAATTCCTTTGAAGATTAGCATCTAATGTGTGTAGTTGTGGAATATCCTAGGGAAGCATGGTTTGATTTCATCTCTTTTCATGAACATGTCTAAATGGCATATGGATCAGTAGTTGAAACTCACTCATTTCAAATAATTTTAGAATTTTGAGCTTATTTTGATTTTAATTTCATGAATCATCATCATAACTACAAATAATCACAAATGATAAGCAAAACATAGATAAATATGTTGAATTCCCATAGATAACTGAATATCTTAGTATATTTGAGAAAACTACATGTAATGTTGAAAATATCATGCAAATATTTGGAAATAATGGCAAAGAACATGAAAATATCAACTTGTAGGCACAATATTTAGAAGAATTTGAAGTGCAGAAGTAAAATTAAGTAAGGATTAGTTCAATTCCAAAAGAACTAATCAAAGTTAGAATAACTATCACAAATAGTCTTAGCCAGAGTAAATAGTAGAATAATTGATCAAACTTATGATAAATATACATGAAGACATGGATATCTTAGTTAAGTGTTATCATATTTGATGTAATTCATTCAGATACATGCAGAGCAGGTATATCTAGACAAGATTTCTTCAAATCAAGATGTAAGGCCCCAAATGGAAAACAACATTATCACATCGACCTCTGAGTAACATCAGATTGTTATGAACTAACACACGGAGACTTGGGATTATGAATTCTCTAAATTCATCATATCTTGCAAGATAAATAGAGGTTTGATAATAACTTTTATTTCTTGTTGTTGTGACTAATAACTACATCAACATAAATTGGCACTAAAAGGAGGGACTAATCACTTGAATTAGAAAGAGTTTGTCATCTGGATGTGTTTGGCCATGTTCCTGTGAGGAATTATTTGAAATTTCTCAGTTTACTCCAAGGATTTGAGTATTTCCATAGAGATTTAACTAATAATCAGATGTTTGAAGAATCTGAGTACAAATATCACTTTTCGAAGGATATTTAGTCGAGTATTTATAGACACTTGTCAAAATTCCTAAGCTTGAACTGAGGATTCATGTTCTCTACAATTGTCTACATAAATATTTCATCATTTGAGTCTAATAGATTCATTTGAGGGTGATTTCCAAGTGGATATTCCTTTCTTTTAGGAAATTTTAAATGAGCAGCTTTATCCTCAAAAGTTATCTAGCTTTGGTTTATCCAGAAGGTGTAAGATACACAATTCTAAAGAGCACAGTGAACTTGATTGTTTAACTTTTCTTACTAGTTTAGATTTGTCCTTCAAAGAACTAATTCCTTTCTTAGAGGTGTATAGGATTGAAGTTTGCCAGGAAGGTGAAAGAATTCTAGAGCAACAAGTAGATACAACACTAGAGGTTAGGAGTTATCCTGAGAATGGAGTGGTTGAATCAGTCTTGGGAGATGAAGATAATGAAGAGCCTTTCCATGAATCACTTTATGGTGAGATTGAGAGTTCCCTACACCTCTGTCAAAGATTGAATATGAATGAAACAAAGTGCAGACATGAATTGGTTGAAAAATGTAAAGAAGAAATTGCATCTTGTTCTCAGTCATTAGACAACCAGCAAGATAGATCCAATGATATAGAAAAGAAAAGTGAAATTGATCCTGATATATCTGATGTATTGAATACGTATATTGATTTGTTATCAGAAAATGTCTCTGGATCTGATTTTAATAGCTTAGATGAAGATGGTTGGGCAAAGAAATATAAATAGATGGTGAAGGAATTGGAATGTGCATCTATTGGCAAGAGACACTATGTGGCTTCATAAGTGTTGTCATTGATGGTAACAAAGTCTATCCCACACATCTGTAGTATATAATATGCCAATACTAGAAGTCAGATTGAAGATTGTTTTAGTTCGATGAATAAGAATAGAATATGTAAAAAGCTCTGACAATCAGGTCTAGATCTCTCAGATGGTGTAACTCAGTAAGTTACAGACTTGGACAAGTCAAGAGGGGTATCATGACTATTATATCCCAGAGATTTAGCATCCAGTGATAAAGCATGAAAAAGATATGATCATCTAAGTGTTGGGTTCCAGTTAGGCAGAGCAGACAGAGGAAGAACTAACTGGTAGAGTATCAAACTTTAATTAGGATGTGCAAAAGGTGTTGATCAAGAAATTTGTGGCATTTTACATTGTTGGCCGACATGATTAATGACTTGTATGCTTAATCTTTTGATACGCATCACAAATCAAGCATGGATTCAGCTAATAGATCAATAACTTACAAATATCTTGAGTGTTCTTGTTGCCGACTAGAAAGTTGATGAAAATCCTTGATGCGGATATATATACCCGATGGATTTCAACATGTAAGTGTGTGTGATGAATATGTGAACAAAGGAACTAAGAAGAAGAGCAGAAGGAAGTGAAAAGATAGTACTCCAAGCCCAGAATGTGACCAAGGAGAGATACTACACCGAGGAAGAATGAAATGTGCTAGATCAGTATACTGAGCCTAACCAAAACTAAAATCTTACATATGTGGATGTTGTTCATCAATTCAAACTCATTAGTATAATCCATAAGCATTTGTAGATAGTGAGGCTCTTGTAGGCAGTGGGCCTCTTGTGAGCTGTGTGCTTGGGTAGTGAGCCCTAATTGGCAAGTGCCAAATTTGTACTCCTTATTCTTTTAACAGAGAATACAATCTTGAGTTAGTCACCCCATAGTTTTTCCCTTAACAAGGTTTCCATGTAAAAATCATTGTGTTATGTGTTGATTTCATTTTCAGTTCTTATGATTGTCTTTGCTTCCATGTTTTAATAGAGCACTAAATGCTAAGATAAGAAAGGAAAGCAAGAAAGAGAAAACTTTTAAGATAACTAATTCACCCCCCTCTCAGTTATCTACATTGTTCCAACAATTGGTATCAGATCTGAAAAGTCTAACAACTTGAGGAAGATCTGAGAATCTCAATGGATGAATATGGTATGAAAGAACAACTATAGTCTGCCCTAGATGATCTTGAGCAATCTCACTTTGAGGTCAATAATTTGAGAGAGTGACTTAGGGAAGCTAATGATTTCATTAATGAGCTGAAAGAGAAACTCAGTATTTCTATGAGAAAGAAATTACTTCAAAAACTAGCAAATCAGAATGAAGCCAATAATACTAATGAGGATTTGAATGAAAAAACCAAGCTATGTGAAAAAATTTCAAAAGAAGTCATTATGATGAGACATGAAATGGAATTAGGAGCTATGATATTCACCCAAGAAATTGAAGAGAAAAGAAAGATTGAAGATAACCTGAAACGATCTCTCAAGGAGAAAATAGAGGACTATCACAAAATGGATAGAATAATCAGACATCTTGAATCTGATCTTGAGGAAGCTAGATACAATGAACAACTTGAGAACTAGATTGATTCTCTCAAACATGATCTTCAATTTGCAAATGAATACAAAGAAAAATTAAAAATAATCTTAGCCCAACTTGAAGTTCTTGAAAGCCAAAAGAGGGTAGATGATAAGCGTGGCTTAGGATATGAGAAAGGTGAAAGCTTTGGATCTAGTCAGAAGAACTCTGGATTAGGAAATCAAAGAAATAGGCCTAGAAGACCTCCAGTAAGGCAACCAAATGCCCAAAGATATCCATCTTTCAATGGATACTGCTTCAATTGCAACAATTTTAGTCATAAAGTAACTTAGTGCAGGAGTAGAATGAATCAAAATAATCCATCCTTCTCCGAACAATGTTTTAATTGCAAAAGGTATGGCCAAAAATCTCATGAATGTAGAAATATGCAAATAAACAATTCATTCAATGGTAGATGCTTTGCATGCAATAGAATGGGACATATGGCCAATCAATGCAGATCAAGAGGATATCAATCAAATAAGCAAAGAAATGTTGTATGTTACAATTGCAATAGATCTGGTCATATTGCCAAATTCCGCAGAAGCAGAAATCAGGATAGAAAAGGTCTGGTGGAACAAGATCAGAAACAAGATAAGGGCAAAGGTAAAGTGAATGTAGATGAAGTTCAAAGGGAGATGAGCAAGATTTGGGTAAAGAAGAGTATAGTAAATACTGAGGATGGATCTGCACTAGAATCTGGTGCTGATATTGCTTCTGGAAACTAAAAGGTAAGCCCTGGCTCAAGGGGAGCTACAGAGAAGATCTTTTTCCCCCAGCTAGCTAGTGAGTGCCTGAATTCAGCACATTGAGTTAGAATAAGAGGTTGCGGTTTAAAGGGTTTGAGGAGATTCACTTGAAATTCATCCATTCAAAATTTGGCAAATCCACATGAGCAAGTAATGAGGAGATCCTGTATCGGTAGCTATCTGGTATAGTAGAATTTCATAGATAGATCCGGTATGATCCAAAATTGAAATAATTTAATTTGCAAACCTATGAGATGTTTGAAAAGGGTGAAGATATGTTGTCAACCCTCATAGGCAATTATTTTAAGATCTGTATAGTGATTCAAGAAAATCTCTCTCAAATACAGGCTAACTAGATGACTTAAGTTGTGCATTTATTACAAAAGGAAATTAGGGTTTATGAAAGGATAAAAGGGTTTTTTTACTCATTACTTACACACTTGCACTCATGAAGAAGAAGAAAAGAAGAGCTCTACAAAGAAGACCCTACAATTCTCTTAAGTTCAACTGAAGATCGAATTCAACTAGAGAATCACTCCAATTTCTACTCCAAATCCTAAAACATGAAAAGGTATTTCCCTTATGAAAACTCTCTCTGGATCTCTTGCAAAAATAGCTACTCCAATGGTTGTCAATATTTTTGATAGGCCGAGACCAAAATTCAAGAAATGCCCTTACAAATCTCTAGAAGTTGATCCCTTGGGTGTGTTTTCTGGTATTCCGCATGGAGTCTTGCATGTAGAATATGTTAGGGATTATATCCATGCAAACATTAAAGATTTTGGGGACTCAAAGTTGATCAACATTTATCACAAATAGTTAATAGATGAAAATTTTGAACTCAGACCTGAATTCAAGACTCTCTGGGTTAAACACTTTGAACATTGCATACATTTTCCATCTTTTACTGAAGACGACTGGGTCTAGTATGTTCTAAGTAGGATGCATGATAATTTTATGTCGCTAATAAGGCTATTCAAGATAACTAAAGATGCCATCAAGGTAGTGACTGGACTACATTCATTAGGTGGGTTACCTGCACTCAAATCTATGAAGAACCAAATGGTAACTGAAGCCACTGGATCAAAATTTGACAAAAGGGCAATGATGATAGATGACATCACAGATCTAGATGTCAAGTTTGCTTCAATGATAATTGGTTACAAAATCTACCACTCGAGTAGGGATAATTCTGTGTCTGGTTAAGCAATCTATGCTACATATCAAATGTTAAGGAAAAATGCAAATTATGATCTTTGTGAGCTTCTACTAAATTAGCTGATGGAGAACTTGTAGAAGATCAAAAGGGATAAGAAAGACTCCTTTAAATATGGTAGTCTAATTCTGTGTCTATTTTTTTATTATATGAATGAGCTGCATGGATCAAATGGTTGGGTATGGCAAGATGATAAACCCATTGCAATTCAGATCAGAGATTACATATATGGACTTGGTGATGCTCAAGCACAAAACACAGCCCTCTAGGGTTACTTCAAAAATTTCTAAAGCATGATGCACGCCAGAGAAAGAATACCACAAACAATAGTTGATAAATACAAAGATACAGTCTATTTCATGGTTGATACAAATGAATGCCTAATGGAGGCAATTGAGCCAAGAACTATATGGATAATGCCTATGGGCTATGAGGTCGATGAAAAAATCTTGGAGCTACACATTCAACATCTACTGAGCCAACCTAAGGACACTGAAGCTGAAAGGTTTGGCACCTTTGAAGAGCTAAGCATAAAGATACATGTGAAGTTAAGACAACCTAAGATGAAGAGAAAAGTAAAAAAGGAAGTTGAAGAAATTGCCAAAAGATTTGGCTTATCAAAGGAGGTTGTAGATGCTAACAGAGAGAAAATGGAGAAGGCAGGGAAAGAAAAGAAAGAAGCAAAGAAAGAAAGTATTCCTGTGCAAACCTCCTCTCAGACTAGATCCTCCAAAAGCTCTGCTCCTGTCACCTCTAAAAGCTCAAAATCTACCAAACCAGAGATCAAGTCATCCAGAAAAGGAGAAAAGAGGATGAAGACCAAAGCCATAAGGATATATACAAGCCATAAGGATGATGAAGAAATAGAATCAAATGAAGAAATCAAGAAAATGAAGAAGAAGAGAACATCCAGAAATTTCAGAAATGAGGAAGAGAAGGTAGAGAAATTTGTTGAAAAAGCCCACTCCTTCCATTGATGACATCATCAAGGAAATTACTATGGATGGGAACCTACAGCTGATGAGAGAGTTCTATGATGAATACAATGATGCTGATAAGAGAATTCTGGAGGAAGCTACTATAAGGTATTTGAATATCTATAACAAAGCATTTATTGAAATAATTTCATTAATTCCAAAAGGCCTTGAAGAAGTATTGGAACAAAGAAAGGTGAATGCAAAGGTTAAAAACTTAGAAATCTGGGAACAAATAGTGATACATCTTTACCCTTCTATCACTCCAAACAAATGGACATGATTTTCAAAGATTATAAGGATGAGTTCCGGAGTAAGGCGAGAATGAATAAACTCATGCTTGGAGAAACAGACCAAGTAGTAAGTGAAACAAAAGATATCCTCTGGAATGCCTTGAAGAGATTTAATCTTCCCATTGTAGAGGAATTAGATGAAGAACCTTCTACCATGAATGTTGAAGGATTAAATGATATCAATAAAGAACCTTCTAAAAAGGATGTCGAATGATTAAAGAAAATAAATGAAGAAATCTTTGAGGACTTAGACTCCTCTATTCTGGCAGAAGAAGTTCATAAAGAAGAAAACACGGGTGATATCTGTCTGGATCCCACTGCATCCATGATAAATGTTTCAGATACTGAAGCTGAAGGGGAAGGTAGAAAAGAAGAAAAGAAGAATCAAGAAAAAGAGGATAAGGGAAAAGAAGAAGAACAACTAGAAAAGACTAATGGTAATTTATCAAAACCAGTCAGTCCGAATGACCCCAAAAGGAAGCGAGTAGAATTAGCAAGAGACACCATAGAGACAGCACAAAACTTCCTTGACAAAGAAATAATGGAGTTGGATGAACCTGAGTTACTTCAAGGGCCACTAAATTTTGAATCTCTCTCTCTCCAGTTCAGACAATGAAAATAGCATCTTTGCTCAAGCCAAAGCAAAAGAGAAACTTCTAAAATCTCATATGGAGGATTGTGAACTGTTGAAGATTGCATCTGGGATGATGGAGAAGATTATGACAAACTTTCAAAAGGATCCTTCTACCTCTCCATCTGGTAATCTAAAAAACTTAGTCAATTCTATTAACACTCATTTTGAATCCTTAGAGAAATCTGTAGAAACCAAGGTCCAGAAGGAGTTCTTAGAAAAAAGGTTCAATGAAGTACAAGGGCTAATTACTAATGATAGAAGAACCTTGGGAATTGGCATAAAGAGCCTTGAAAATGCTCTTAAAGATTGTGGGACATTTACAAATTTTGTTTAACTTGGCCCAAAGTGATAGAGGACATTGAAAAGAAAGTGAAAGAACAAGAAAGAAAATTGTCAACCTTATCTCAGAATTTTGATCCCCTTACTACCTCTCTAGTGAATCATGAATGCCAATCTATTGCTATAATAAATGAAATTAAAGAACTGGTTAAGGAGAAAAAGAACATAATGGATAGAATGGGTGAGCTCAGAGGGATAATCATCCCTAAGTTAGAGGCAATGCATGATGCCTTGATAGAGGCACAAAATACAATCCAGACCAGTGATCCAACAGACTTAAGGAGAATAGAAGCATATGCATTTTTGTTAATTGGACACATCTACATTTTGGACAAAATGAAGAGGAGTTGGGCCACAAAATTCATCCGATTGAAGACAACCTTTGTAGATATACTTAAGTATATGTAAGTATAACACATGATTTGTACATACTTATGCTACCATGTATAGAACATTTTTTGCAAAATTTTGGCATGTGGATTCCACCCTTTGCCATTGATGTCAAAGGGGGAGTGAAGAATAGTGAAAAATGAGGAATCTAGCAAAGGGGGAGCTCCGGTAAAGCAGTAAAGGGATAGAGCATCAGCAAAGGGGGAGTTAATGCGACACTTAGCCATTTTTCACTAAGTGTTTCCATCAATGTCAAAGGGGGAGATTGTTGGCAAGAGACACTATGTGGCTTCATAAGTGTTGTCATTGATGGAAACAAAGTCTATCCCACACATTCGCAATACATAATATGCCTATACCGGAAGTCAGATTGAAGATTGTTTTGGTCCGGTGAACAAGAACAGAGTATGTAACAAGGTCTGACAATCAGGTTTAGATCTCTCAGATGGTGTAACTCAGTAAGTTGTGGACTTGGACAAGTCAAGAGGGGTATCATGACTATTATTTCCCAGAGATTTAGCCTCCAGTGATAAAGCATGAAAAAGATATGAGCATCTGAGTGTTGGGTTCCATTTAGGTAGAGCAGACAAAGGAAGAACTGATCGGGAGAGTATCAGACTTCAATCTGGATGTGCAAAAGGTGTTGATCAAGCAATTTGTGGCATTTTACATTGTTGGCTGACATGGTTAATGACTTGTATGCTTAAGCTTTTGATATGTATCACAAATCAAGCATGGATTCAACCAACAAATCAATAACTTGCAATTATCTTGAGTGTTCTTGTTGCTGACTAAAAAGTTTATGAAAATCCTTGATGCGGATATATATACCTGATGGATTCTAGCATGTAAGTGTGTGTGATGAATTTGTGAACAAAGGAAGTGTGAAGAAGAGTAGAAGGAAGTGAAAAGATAGTACTCCAAGCCTAGAATGTGACAAAGGAGAGATACTAGACCGAGGAAGAATGAAATGTGCTAGATTAGTATACTGAGCCTAACCAGAACTAAACTCTTGCATATGTGGATGCTATTTATCAGTTCAAACTCATTAGAACAATCCATAAGCATTTGTAGATAGTGAGTCTCTTGTAGGTAGTGGGCCTCTTGTGAGCAATGTGCTCAGGTAGTGAGCCCTAATTGGCAAGTGCCAAATTTGTACTCCTTATTCTTTTAACAAAGAATATAATCTTGGGTTAGTCACTCGGTGGTTTTTCCCTTAACAGGGTTTCCACTTAAAAATCATTGTGTTATGTGTTGATTTCATTTTTAGTTCTTATGATTGTCTTTGCTTCCATGTTTTAATAGAGCACTAAATGTTAAGATAAGAAAAGAAAGAAAGAAAGAGAAAAGTTTTAAGATAACTGATTCACACCCCCCCTCTTAGTTATCTGCATTGTTCCAATAGCATCTGTTGAAGAAAATTCTACAATAGCAACTCAGGGAGTCATAGAGAAGAGTGTAAATACTAATTTATTATTTGATTTCTCTAAGTTAAATGACCAAATTCAAGACTATTGTAGGACAATGGAACTAGATACTCTAATGGATGGTAGAGGTGAACTATTTGAAGAGCAATTCATAGAAATGAAAGATACAGAAAGTTTTGCTATTACTGTGCATGATCAGATGTTGATTTAGTACTATTTTAAAAATGAAACAGGGAAGCATTCTTTTCTATCAAGTGTTGTTTCAACTTTGCAATCACATGATTTAGAAACAATAAATTTGTGTATATCAAGTTTTAATGATGAGGATCTACTCACCTAAGTGCTGATGTGTAGGGAATTTAGGAAAGTATTGAGGTGTTTCCCAAACTTGGGGATCAAATGAACATATATAATGAAGAAATGGAATTAGATACAGATGATGAAATAGTTCATCAAGACCTATACATTCTTCAGGTTGAAGTAGGACAAGATATGGAGTCAAATAGAGAAAATGAAAAGTCACTAAATAGAGAACTAGCTGACAGTGAACAAATATGTCCAACAGAGATAGAAATGCATCAAGTTGTTTTGTTTCTTTCCCTGATGAAAAATGATGAGTATTGTTTTGATTATGGAAATTTGGGGGATAGAACTTGTATATGGATTAATCATGAACATAATGAGCTTCCTCAATTACTAATTATTTGATATTATTGTGTCACATATGAAAGAGTTACAATAGATTTTTTTCAGAATACAAGGATGAATTCACTAAGATGAGGACCATAACTAATGCCTTGATACTCTTGCATGTTAGGAGAAGACATGAAAGTATAGAGATCTACTGGGATTATCCTAGGTTTCATTTACTTTGTAGTATCCTGTATATAGCCTGGTATACTAGTTGTTGTTTCTATTTTCTTTCCCTTTCTTCTCTACTTTTGTTTCTGCTTCGCTTTCCTTTCTGTATAGTTGTTTGTACATGTGTGTTTGTTTGTTGTGTTTGTTTTTCTTTGTTTTGTTTGCTTGTTGAGTTCTCATTTTGGTTAGGCAATATGGAGCAACCTTTCACTTTAGAAAACAATAAAATTTTTAGAATTCAGGAAAGAATTACAAATTCCCACATAGGTTGTAATTCCTATCAGCTTAAGTACTTTTGATCTAGTCTAGGAGATAATATTCATCAATGTTAACTCTTATTGTTCAAGGAAGTCATCACATGAATACACCTAACAACCTTGGATTCGTTGAAAGTACTACTATCTGTGTTACATGAAAAATCCAAAGGTTTTCCCTTGCTACCATTGTAATTCTCAGCCTAAACAAGCAAGTGCCTATACCTTGCAAATGAGCTTACAAGATCATATCAAATGAATACTCAAAAAAGAAAAGAAATATTGAAAATTCAAAGAAAAGAAATTCTTTAGGTCATCCAAGTAACTCTATCAGGGGCCTATGGACGCTTGACTGGCAGTGGGGATCTACTTGGGAGAATTGCAAAGATAACCTTGTTGAGGCTATGGATTCCTGACTGGCAGCAAGGCTCTATCCAAGGTTGGCTTAGAGGGTTAAATCCAATCAAGTAGCTTAATACTAACTAATATCATTTTTAACCTTTCTTCAAGATGAAGGCAATGAATCAAATGCACACACCTGAATTCCTTCCCATCATATAGTTTGTTAAAAAATATGATCTCGGTTAGAAAGGCTAGGATGCTTATGGTTGATAGGAGTTGGAACTTCATGTCTTAATTTGTCCCCCTCTCTTGAATTGATTGGAATTTGGTTGTTTTCTTTGGTGGCAAGTTGTTGTGTGGTTACACAACATGCAACATTTTGCCCTAGCAAAATAGGGACCCAATGTTTTCCTTCTTTGCTTGGCTTGTTTTTCTTCCCTTTGCTTTTGGCAGTTTGGTAAAAATAGTATTAGGTGTATGTCATGATCTTCTCCTACGCATATCTGGATCTTGATCTATAGATACAAATTTTCAAAGTTAAAATTTCTCCTCATAAATCCTGCCAAATGAAAGATGATAAAATTCTAAGCAGGGTTGCCTTTTAGAGCACATGGAAATTCCCTAGGACCAAGAAGTTATACCTGGTCAAAGTTTGGTCAATTGCTAATAGGGATATTCATATTGTCTCAATATTCGGACATTAACTTAATGTCCTGACCTAAGAAATTGCTAAGGAAAAATGATATCCTGACATTCATGAATGTGTACATGTCAAATTTTATTCTAGGATCTAATGAAGCCATCACATGCATGGACGTTCGCGGGTCTGGATATTTCATCTCAATATTCTGACATTATTTTAATGTCCATACCTTTTAATATCCAGACATTTGATGAAGAGGGTAAATCACAAAAGACATACTAACAGATATTGAACATAGCAAATAGAACTTTCTTTTATTGAACTAGGTAACTCTTTACATTACAGAAGGTCAATTACAATCAAAGGATGAATCCCCTACTAGCTGCAACACATTACAGCTTTCCCAACCTCAAGACTTTAGAATCTTCAGCCTTCTGTAACCCCAAACCAGCTAGGGTTTCTCTTTTCCCACCTATTCTTGACTCTACACTAGCCCCCTTAACTCTACTACCACCCAGGGTTCCCAAAATAGTCATAAATAGTATTTTTTGGTGGCCTCCACCTAAATTTCAAAATTTACAACTCCCTCCAAAAGTAGGTCAACTTCCAGGAAGCATAACTTTTGATCCGGGTGTCCGATTGATGAACCATTTTAAGCACCAGAAAGCTCGTGATGTGAACTATCATGCCAAAAATTCATAAATGGATTTCCATCGACTTTTCAGGATATTATGGGAAATTTTAGTGCCTCATATCTCATTCTGGAAATTTTCACGGGCTTTTCAGAAAACAAAAACTTTAATATCTTTCAGCTCACAAATGATCTTTACCTGATTCCTTCGCCAAAGGTCTTATATTTCTGTTATGTAACTTTCTAGAAGTTTTTTACTTCATTACGTGCCTAAATGCAAACTTTCTAAAAATAGCAGGTACACTTTCCAAAATAGGCATGTCGCTATTTTTAGCAATTTTGGAAAAACTAAAAGTCCTACATTATTATTCTAGATATTATGGAACCAGAAACACTAATTATGGAAAGAAATGAAAAAAAATTACAATGATTTTGAATTAACTTCTTTTTTGGGTGGTGCAAGATTGCCCTTACACCACTGGATGCTCCTGCATCAGACACTGAGGCTAATTGGAGAAGTGACCTTGTCACATCTCAAGTGTTTGTGTGAGGAAAACCCAAACGGTCAACCTCTGCCTTAGACAACCAAGAAGAATCTTTAATAGGTCTTCCTTTCCATTTCACTAGATATTCTTCATATTGCTTGTTTCGAGTACTTCTTCCCACACGGCTATCCAAGATCTCTTCTATCTCCTCCGTTGAAGTAGATGACAGAATACTCCACTATTCTTTTGTTGTTCCATCCTCTGTTCCACCTTCATGATATTATGATAAATCAGCAATGTTGAAAATAGGGGAAATGTTGATCCCACTCAGTAGCTCTACCTCATATGCATTTCTTGAATCATGTTTCTTCAAAATTTTGCATGGTCCAAATTTCTTCATTTTTAGCTTATTATATATTCCAATTGGGAACCTTTCTTTTCTCAAGTGAACCATGACTTCATCTCCTACCTGGAATTCCTTATATCTCCTCTACTGATCTTCCTTAGCCTTGTACTAAATATTCATCTTATTAATGTGCTTTTTCACCTCTTCATGCAAATTCTTCATGTGTTCTGCAAAGTCTTTAGCCTCGGCACTTGTCTTTTCTCCTTTGTCTAGGTTCCTTAACTCTGAAGCATTTCTTGGACTATTCCCATATACAATCTAGAATGGTGATTTACCAGTTCTCCTATTGACAGAATTGTTGTAAGCAAATTCTACCTGTGGTAAAATCAAATCCCATCCCTTGGGCTTATCTCCTACTAAGCATCGTAGCAGGTTACCCAAACTCCTATTCACCACTTCAGTCTGTCCATCAGTCTGTGGATGGTGTGCAGAACTAAACTTCAAATTTGTCTTCAATTTCTTCCACAATGTCCTCCAGAAATAACCAACAAACTTGGTATCTCGATCTGAAACTATGCTCTTTGGTAGACCATGTAGTCTCACCACTTCCCTGAAAAATAACTCTGTAATATGAACAACATCATTAGTCTTCTTACAAGGAATAAAATGTGCCATCTTTGAGAATTTGTCCACCACCACAAAAATAGAATCATGCCCTCTCTGTGTCCTTGGTAAACCAAGAACAAAATCCATACTAATATCATCCCATGGATTCTTTGGTACAGGTAATGGTTGATACAACCCTGTATTCTGACTTATTCCTTTTGCCATCTGACATACTCTACAACTTTACACAAACTTCCTCACATCCTGCTGCAACTATGGCCAATAATAATTTTCACCAACAATAGAAATGGTCTTATCTTGACCAAAGTGTCTAGCCAATCCTCCACTATGCTTCTCCTTAATCAGGTTCTCTCTCATGGAACTCCTTGGAATGCACAACTGGCTTCCTCTAAACAACATGCCATCTTGGATTATGAAATCCAACCATTTTGTCCTATCCAAAGTAATAGGCTCCAGACAAGCTTTCCAAGCCCCTGCAAAATTTGGATATTCAGGATGCAAACTTTTGAGCTCATCAAACCCAACAACCTCTATCTTCATTTCTGTCAACAAATTTTGCCTTTTGCTTAAGGCATCTACAACTCTGTTGGACTTCCCACTCCTGTGCTTCAAAACAAAGGTATAACTCTACAAAAACTCAACCCATTTTAAGTGCCTTTGGTTCAACTTCCCTTGACTATTAAGATACTACAAAGCTTGATGATTAGTATATAAAACAAACTCTTTTGGCAACAAATAATGTCTCCATTTCTTCAAAGCCTTAACTATTGCATAAAATTCCTGATCATAAATAGAATACTTTTTCTTGGCATCATTAAGCTTCTCACTAAAATGGGTAATGGGTTTACCTTCTTGGCTCAAAACAGCTCCTATACCACTACCACTAGCATCACAATCTACCTGAAATACCTTATTAAAATCTGGAAGTGCCAAAATAGGTTGTTCTATGACTTTCTGCTTCAATGTATCAAAGCTCTTGTCTACTCCTTTAGTCCATCTAAACTCTTTTCTATCCCCTCTAATTGTTTCAGTTAGGGGTGCACAAATGCTACTGAAATTCCTGATAAACTTTCTGTAAAAACTTGCCAAACCATGAAAAGATCTTACCTTCGTTGTACTCCTTGGCGTAGGCCACTCAATGATAGCCCTTACTTTTTCTGGGTCCATCTTAAGACCTTCCTCTAAGACAACAAATCCTAGGTATACCAACTCCTTTGCAAAACTGCATTTCTTCAGATTAATTAGCAGCTTCTCCTCCCTCAGCTTCTCTAGAACTCTTCTAATATGCATCAGATGCTCATCCCAAGTCTTACTGAAAATGAAAATATCATCCAAATAAACAATAACAAAACTTCCCAAAAATTCTTTCAGTACCTCGTTCATGAGCCGCATGAATGTGCTTGGTGCATTGGTTAGCCCAAATGGCATGACTAACCACTCATACAAACCTTCCTTTGTCTTGAAAGCTATCTTCCATTCATCTCCTTCTCTGATATGGATCTAGTGATATCCACTCTTCAAGTCAATTTTCGTGAAGTACTTGGCTCCACTCAAACAATCCATGATGTCATCCATTCTTGGCAATGGAAATCTATACTTGATCGTTATCTTATTGATGGCTTGAGAGTCTGTACACATCCTCCATTCTCCATCCCTTTTGGGTGCTAGTACTGCAGGTACTGCACATGGACTTAGCCTCTCCCTTATCAGTCCCTTCTTTAACAACTCCTGAACTTGTCTATTCATCTCTTCATTCTTTGCAGGGGCCATTCTGTGGGCTACCTTGTTTGGCAAACTGGCTCCTGGTATCAAATCCATTTGATGGCTTATCTTCCTTACTGGTGGTAAACCTTATGGTACATTATCAGAGATAATGTCTTTAAATTCTTCCAACATTTCTGAGACTTCTGCTAGTACATCTTCACATTTCTCTTGACTGATCTTAGGAATTAATGCAAAGCAATGACGCTCATGCTTCATACCCTCCAAAAATTTCCTACCATCTACCAAACAAATTTTGGCAGTACTACATACCTTTTCTTCCACCTCCTTCAAGGGATTCAACTTATGACGAACTCCATCCTTTGTTAGGGAGTATGTATTTGTACGGCCATCATGGACAGCACTCCTATCATACTACCACGGCCTCCCCAACAACATATGACATGCATCCATCGGTATGATATAACACAGCACCTCATCATGGTAGTCACCAATCTTGAACTTCACTAAACACTGCTTATTGACCAAAGCTCTATGGTCCTTCTGCAACCATGCAATCCGATATGTATGTGGATGCTTTCTTCTTGTCAACTTCAACTTGTCAACCATCTCCTCTGAAACAAGACTATCAGTGCTTCCATTGTCAATAATAATATCACAACACTTACCCTCACATTTGCACGTTGTGCGGAATAAACTCTTCCTCTGATTGGGTTCTTTCTCCTCATTCAGCAAGGTTCTTCTGACAACTAGGGTGTCTCCCCTTTCAGCATCTTCAGAATGCTCAGAATGTGCATCTTCATCTACATGTGCAACTCATGCATTACCTTTAGGTCTTCTATTTGTTCTTCCTTGATGTTGCAGAAACTCATATGTTCAATGCCCTTCTCCTCCACATTGGAAACAGGTTCCTCTGAAACCTCCTCTTCCAGGTCCTTGCCCAGGTCTGCCTCTTCCTCTTCCTCTTTTCTCACCATTGTTCTGGTCACGAGGGCAGTAGGTGTTATCCCCTCTTTGATTTCAACTGGTGCCTACTTCTTCACTTTTCTTTTGATCTTCATTACGGCTTCCATAGGGTCTTCCACCAGTCCTTCCACCTTGACCTCTTCCCCTTTGCTTGCTATCAAATCTTTTGTTCAGCTTCTCTTCCACCTTCAGGGAAAACTGGTATGCATCTTCTATGGTGGTCATTCTGACCAGGTGCAACTCTTCTTGAATACTTGGCCTCAACCCATTAATGTAATGGGCAACCTTCTCCTTGTTGGCCTCCCGATGGCCTGTCCTAATAGTGATCTTATAAAAATCTTCTGTATACTCCTTAACAGACTTGTTACCTTGCTTCAATCCTTGTAACTTCTTCAACAACTCCATCTCATAGTCAATAGGAATGAACTGCTTCTTCAATTTCTCCACCATCTGATCCCATCTGGTAATCTTTGCTTTTCCTCTTCTATTTCTCTCTAACTAGACCTCCTTCCACCAAATACTGGCGTGGCCCTTCAACTTTGTCTTTGCAAACTTGACCTGATCTGGGTCCTCCACATCTTCATACTTGAAGTACTCCTCCATGTCATTGATCCAATCAATAAGCTGTTCTGGATTCAAATCTCCAGAATATGTAGAAACTTTGATTCTGGGCCTCTTTCTGATCTTCGAAATGGCCCTCAACAACCTAACTTTTGCAGGATCTCCTGTAGCTTCTTGTTCTTCCTCAGATAGCTCCTCTTCAGCTTCATCTTCGCTTTCTTCTCTTGTTCTCAGATCAAACCCTCTTCGCAGCTCCTCTTGCAATGCATCGATTTGCCTTTGTAGGGCTCTAAAACCCTCTTCTGTCAAAGCATTCCTCCCAACGTGATTTCTTCGTGGAGGCATCTTGATCTCCGCAGCAAACCCACAACCTCAGGTCCTAGTGTAAATTGCCTCACGGTCAGCGATCTGTCTACACACTCAGGAACCCTTGCTCTAATACCACTTGATGAAGGGGGTAAATCACAAAACACACAATAATAGATATTGAACTGGGCAACTCTTTACATTATAGAAGCTCAATTACAATCAGAGGATGAATCCCCTACTGGCTACAACACATTACAGCTTTCCCAACCTCAAGACTCTAGAATCTTCAGCATTTTGTAACCCCAAACCAGCTAGGGTTTCTATTTTCCCACCTATTCTTGACTCTACACTGGCCCCCTTAACTCTACTACAGTCCAGGGTTCCCAAAATAGTCATAAATAGCACTTTTTGGCAGCCTCCAACTAAATTTCAAAATTTGCAACTCCCTCCAAAAGTAGATCAACTTCCGGGAAGCATAACTTTTGATCCAAGTGTCCGATTGATGAACTATTTTAAGCGTTGGAAAGTTCGCGATGTGAACTATCATGCCAAAAATTTGTAAATAGATTTCTGTCAACTTTGTAGGATGTTATGGGAAGTTTTAGTGCCTCATATCTCATTCTGGAAATTTTCAGGGGCTTTTTAGAAAACAAAAACTTTAATATCTTTCAGCTCACAAATGATCTTTACCTGATTCCTTCACCAAAGGTCTTATATTTCCGTTATGTAACTTTCTGGAAGTTTTTTGCTTCATTACGTGCCCAAATGCAAACTTTCTAAAAATAGCAGGTATACTTTCCAAAATAGGCAGGTCGCTATTTTTAGCAGTTTTGGAAAAACTGAAAGTCCTACATTATTATTCTAGATATTATGGAACCAGAAACACTAATTATGGAAAGAAATGAAAACAACTACAATGATTTTGAATTAACTTCTTGTTGGGTGATGCAAGATTGCCCTTACACCACTGGATGCTCCTGCATCAACATTTCTTAATATCCTGACCTCTTAGCATCCTGATGACATTATTTGACTAACACTCATATGAACAACTTGCATCATGAGGATATTCACCCGCATAGCTATTAACCTTGTCAAGTATCCGAGCCTTTACTGAACATCCTAATCCTGATGACATCACATCATCTCAACCCATAAGGAGTTTTTATTCTGAGGATTAAATCCTGACCATTCCCCGCTAGCCCGTGGGGAATCTTTCTGAAGATGCCAATACCATGCGGGACAGCGGGCGACTGCCACGTGGATATCCCGATGGCATGTCCCTATTGACCTTTTCAACTGGATCTTGATTATGGACATTTGCATATAAATCTTAATGTCCTGACCTTACCAAACATCTGGATGATGTCATCAGATCTCCTCCCAAAGTAATACCAAATAAATATCATCAGGATCTTTTAGGCTTACGGATATTCCACAAGTTTTAATGACTGGATATTTCTTAATATCCATATCCCTGCCTCCTCTGAACTAAAGTTACTACTCTATCATGGACCAACTGAATGATGCCACTTGGCATGCTATTGACTTTTTGACATCGACATTTTAATGTTTGGACATTCAAAGATAAAAGGGAGTGCCTTTGGATTTTGACATCCTGATATCCATCCTCGAGTCAACGTTGACCAAACAATTAATGATGTCACATGGATATTGGTCCACATGGATATTTTGCACCCCTAATATCCTAATCTTCCAAATATCCATGCCCCTAGCTAACCAATGATATCGTGCCACATGTCCACATGATATTGTGACATGCTTTGAGCAAAATTGAAGCCAATAATAAATTTTTGGTCAATGATGGTTGACCCGACCCTCATACTGACATCATATGGATATATCCACATGGATATATCCATATCAATATTATAAACTAAGATCCGCTATATCTAGACATGCCTTTTTGCATTTAATGTAGTAAAAAGCCATTGGCTTTTAAATTCAAAAGCATGCCAACGAACACCTATGATAATCTCCCACAATTGAACTGCTAGAATCCACCCCCATTTCTTGGGAGTGATTAATAAGCCCTAAAACCAAAGAATTTATAAGTTAAAAGGGTAAATCACTCTTATAATTGGCATAATTGCATTCAAAAGCTAATAATTTGCATAGGGAGCTTGAGAACTGAAGGTAACCATGGTGAACTTACCCTGAGAACTCGACTACATATAGGATCACTTGTGTAGGGCATCTCTGGTATACGTTTGCATATCCCAATTGAAGTCTTCATATCCAAGTATGTATGAAACAATCCCTCTCTAGTTATTTTCACAAGGATGTTTCATGTTTTACACAGGTGATAGGTAACAATGTTGAAATTAAATGAATTTAGGGTTAAATCATGACTAAATGCATATGTCTAGATTCCTTGTTGCTTTCAAATAAAAAGAGTAGGAATGCACTAACCCTAGCTTAGTGTATGCCCTAGTTAAGACATGAATGTGTTAAATTTGTAGGATAAAATGTAGCCACATATAGACAAATGAGATGTCGAGTTTAAGACAGACATGTTTCCTAAAACACACAGTGTATGTAGTAAACATGGGTTTGCCAAAGACACTCATTGTGGCAACATAGACATTGAGGCCTTCCAAACCAGAATCAATAGCACAGAGAATAACCCCATCCTGAAGAATATCATAGCTACTGGAATGTATTATGCAGCTGGTTTCCCATATGTTGCAGATGCCCCGGATCTTCTAATTGTATGTACAAACAACTATAATGTTGTGACACAAAGAGTTGAGCACTAAGGAGGGGTGTATGTTGATCTCTCAGTTAATGGTATAACAGAGGCATTCAATTTTCCTACACCTAGGGGGATATATGTGCCAGACCTAGAGGCACTAGCAAAAGAATATGATGGTAATTAGAAGAATTGCAGGAAAGTCATTTTCCTAGGATGGAGAGATCCAACTAGTAAGGTAAAAGTGGTGGCCAAGATGCCCCAACATCTATACAAGTATGATTTCTCTCTAGAAGTGCAATATATGATCTTTTTTCTCAATAGGATGAGGTGGAAACAAAATGCTAGAAAATTTGAGTCTTGGATGTTTGACTTCATCAGGATGGTCATAGAGAACAAGCAAACAGTCTAGTGGGTAAAGATAATTAGTGACTCCATGTATACACAGATGGTGAAGTGGAAGAGAATGAAGGATAGAGTCTTCAAAATGTCATCTTATTTGGTATATGCATATGCATGTAAGGGCACATTTGATGGACTACAAAAAATTGGAAGAATTGGTAAATTGCCTCATGAAAAGACATCCTAGGAATATTATCCCCAGTTGGAAAGAAGACAGTCTGTGCAACATTACAAGGTTGTGAATGATTGTTTCATGATGCACTTAGTTAGACTCATGGAGGGAGATAGAGCCAAGAGGTTATCATTGGGGGTACAGAGAAGATCCATCCTTGTGGAGGTTGGTTTATCTAGTTTCCCATGTACACATACATCAGAATGGAGGGTTTTAGTGGGAATCCCTTCATGTTACCTAGGCACCCATCAGATAAGGTGATGTTGATGGAGATGGTGAGACAGATGATCCATGCATGGGAAATGACCAAGAAGAAGGATGGTAAGGGATATGTGAAGTTCCCTATAGACATGAATTGGTTTATATGTGGATCAATGGACAATGCTAAAGTAGCTGAGAAAGAGTTGAGGATGCTACATTTTCATTCCTTTCCCTTGGTGAGGGATTATGATCCTTACCACATGATAGAGAAGTACTATAACAAGAAATACAAGCATGCCATGCATTTGGAATATTATTGGGCTGACTGTGATGATGAATATGATGTAAGGAAGAGGGAATATCAAAGATTGACCTTGAACTAGATGAAGACAATAGGATATCCTAAGGTCCCTCCTCAAATCAAGGTAGATGATGATAACATCTTGGATCCAGAATATGAAGATAACAAGATATATAATGAGGCACTGGCACCTCCAAATTGGACCAAGGAAGATGAGGCATCCATTGATGTCATCACTACCAAGGTAATGGCAAGAACAAAAAATTGGTTAAACCCAAAGATTAGTGAGCTAAAGTCAAAGGGGGTTGCCATTGCATTTGACAGAAAGAGAAGAACCAGACTTTGATGATTTCCTAGTGCATAAGAGAGAGGTCATGGAAACCAAACTAGCACAACCAAGTTCATCAGGAACTGTAGAACAACCTACTTCTGAGGTTGTTTTACTGATATATAGGCCAACATCACTTCCTTAGGATACACCTGTATAGGCAAACCCTATATCCATACCTAAGGCCCCAACTGCATGAGAAGAAGAACCTACAATAGAGGAGGAGCTTATGGAAGAAGAGTCTGAAGTGGTAGGGACAATCATAGAGAAAGGAAAGGATGTGTCAGGGGGAGTGAATATCCCCAAACATAGAAGATATCAAGGCCCCATTATGAGAGAGTCAATACCCATGCCACATCCTGTTCAAACACCGGGATATCAAAATCCAACCTTGCATGTAGCAAGAGAGTTCCAACATGATGTACTACTAGTGGACAACATCATAAAGGTAAAAACTGAACTAGCTCAACAAACCAAGAGCAAAGTACTAGAGAAGAAGGTAAGTAAATTTTGGCCACTAAGTGGAACCATAGACCTAACTGAAGATGATGCAGTTAGGGATGTGATTGATCATCACATTGAGACTCTACTCTAGCACATTGAGTCTGCAGCTGGGGATGATGTTGAGAAGGCATGTGATAAAGAAATTGATAGGGTAGAGTCCTATGAAGTTGAAGTGCAAATGGGACCATTTAATGTTCTGATAGACATAGTGACTAGTCCTAAGGTGATAGATTTGACCTATCAGCCTGAAGATGGGCATGAAGAAGTTGTCAAAAATGATCAAACACAAGGAGAAAATGACCAGATGGATGTTGATGTTAGAGTTGAAGATGTTCAAGTTGAAGAGGTGCAACAAGATATCCAGATGGATAAGTCTGAATAGGAATTGGCACAATGACATCCCAGTCCAACTGGGACAGAGACAAGGATGGATGAAGTGTTTAAGATGAACATGAACAAGAGCCTCATCTAGATAGCCAGTTACAAAGATAGCAACCAGAACAAGTGGAAGGTGGTCATGTGAAGAATGATCTCAAAATGAATAGGTGAACCAACAACCACAAGGACATCAAGACATCCAGGAGACAGGCCCACAAAGAGAGAAAATTGAAGATAAGCCTAGGGATGACATGGTTCAGGATGAACCAGTGGATACATCTCATGATGATCAGCCATACTCAGAACAAGAAGAAATTCATGATGACAGTAGGGACGATTACGATAAAGACCAACAGAAAGGAAATTAGGAGATCCCACCCCCACAACATAATCAAGATAGAAGTGGACAACAAGAGGATACATAGATCCCTATGGGTCAGGATAATCAAAGTAAAGAGAAAGAAGCACAGGACACTCAAATTGAGCATCATGACCAGGTAAAGTTAGGATACACTGCATTATCCTGGATATCATCAGAGATAGGGCATCCATAAGAGGAACCAGTGCCCTTTGATTTCAAATCCATGTTCACATTATATCCTGCTAAGCCAAACCGGAAGGCTAGGGTAGTTTAAACCATAAGAAGGGATGTTGTGACAGGAAAAATAATAGCATAGGTAACAGTCCCCATGGTGGGCAAGGCCAAAGGAGAGATTAGGCTAGAAGAATTTCAAGTTACCACAATTGACTTGGAGCATTCTACAACGGATCAAGAGATCTAGGAACACAATGAAAGCACTGATGCTATAGCTCCTAGGATAAGGAAATTGAAGACAAGGAAGAAAGAATTGAAATAGAAAAATGCTCAACTATAACAATTTATTAAAGGCTTAGTGAAACCTAAAGGTCTAGCCTCGACAATACAAACTACAGAAAGGCCCATTGCCTTGACATTAATCAGTGAGGAGGAAATAATAGGCTTGGATGCTCAAAAGCATCAAGCCCAAGTCATGGACAATTGGCTCATGAGATTCATGACCACTGGTGAGAATGTAATAAGGAAATCTAGGTCCAATCAAGATACATTATACACTCTACAAAAGGATGTTGAGTCACTGAAGAAAGAATCCACACACATGCTTAAGCAATGTGATTATGCAGTGGATAGAATCAAAGAAGCTAAGAAGATGATGGATCAGGAGTTATTAACTAATAAAATTGTAGCTGTTCAAACTTTGCCTTTCATGGATTCCTAGATCCCGGAACTTCAATTTGAAGGTCAGGGATATAAGCACCAAGGTACAAAACCTGTTATCAGATGAAATGAAGGTGTTAGAGAAGCTATTGGGGAATGCTATAAATGGAGATAGCTTACCAGATATAGAGGAGTCCATCCAGATATTCAAGGAAAGATTTAGGGTAGTATCAGAGGACCCTATAGAGCATTTCTTAGAGGATGTGATGGATGAGATGGCAAAGCTCAGTGTTAAAGTAAAGGAGTACAGTAAGGAGGTGGAAAATAGAGCTGCTAAAATAGTGTCTTTGGATGAACAAGTAAAAGAATCAAAATATGCTAAGGTAAGGGCCCAAGAAACCAACAAGCATCACATAGATACAACCGTACTAGCATGTGATTATCATAAGAAGTTAGACATGAGAATGATTGTCCATCAAGGATCATATATATCAAAATACATAGTGTTGCAAGGATGCCAGAAAGGGTATTCTTTGTCACTTGTGCCCTATTGATAGTTGCCAGCTGGCAACTTGTGCCCCTCATATTATTTTGTTGACTCAATCAAAGTAATGTTGACCATTGATCATCTTGATGTGATCCTAACCATTGGATCTTTGTAACCAAATCTCATCCTTGTTCTATATAAGGATGTTGATTATCATTTGTAATCTATTAGGAGCTTAATCAAGATAGAATTGTTGAGTTAGTGAGCACTAAGTATACATTTTGTGACTTTGTGTTTCCCCATGGTTCTTTCTCAAGACCATTTGTAAATATGCATACTTCTGAATATTAAACGAAATAGAGATCTAGATTATAACTCATTGTAAATCTTGAGTAATCCTTGTGGATGATACCTAGATATGTCACTGTGAAGTGTTGCACTCCTTAGAGGTGCATTTCAACTTGGGTATGTTGTTATCATCTAATTCCTTTGATGATTAGCATCTGCTATGTGTAGTTGTGGAATATCCTGGCAAAGCATGGTTTGATTTCATCTCTTTTCATGAAAGTGTCTAAGTTGCATATGGATCAATGGTTGAAACTCACTCATTTCAAATAATTTTATAATTTTAAGCTTATTTTGATTTTAATTTCATGAATCATCATCATAACTACAAATAATGACAAATGATAAGCAGAACATAGATAAATATGTTGAATTACTGTAGATAACTGAATATCGTAGTATATTTGAGCAAACTGCATGTAATGTTGAAAATATCATGCAAATATTTTGAAATAGTGGCAAAAAACATGAAAATATTAGCTTGTAGGCACAATATTTAGAAGAATTTAAAGTACATAAGTAAAATTGAGTAAGGATTAGCTCAATTCCTGATAAAACTAATCAAAGTTAGAATAACTATCACAAATAATCTCAGCCATAGTAAATAGTAGAAGAATTGATCAAACTTATGATAAATATACATGAAGACATGCATATCTTAGCTAAGTATTATCATGCAGAATAGGTATATCTAGACAAGATTTCTTCAAATCAAGACGTAAGGCCCCAAATGGAAAACAACATTAGATTATTATGAACTAACACACAAAGACTTGGGATTATGAATTCTCTGAATTCATCATATCTTGCAAGATAAATAGAGGTTTGATAATAACTATTATTTCTTGTTGTTGTGACTAATAACTACATCAACAGACCCCTTGTGAAGGGTCAGGCTTCTCCATTTAGGAGTAAGGCTGGGGAGGCATGAGGCTCATGGCTAGGCAGTAAATCACCTTGATGATGCTCTCTCTCCCTACCAGATTCAATCTCAAAGATATGGTATGGTATTGAATACATTGTATGATGTGATGCTCTTTTGTATGAGCCTATATGGCTAAATAAATTGTAAAAGCATAGTCCTTTCTATTAAGCTATTTGATTAATTGATGTATTGAATCTTATTTGATAATATTAATGAAAGTATTTTTCATAAGTTGTAATAATTATGAGAAATTTTCAATTCTTCCCTTTTTTTGCACTATTTTAGAACAATATTATTTTATTCCAGTTTCTCTAATTAGTTCTTACATGACATGGCAAGTCACCAAGGGGAGATCCACTTTAGTGGTAGGGTTACCCAGGGGAGTTTTGAAAGTCAATATGGGTGACCTAGAAAGGAGAAAATGGGTGTTAGAATTGATGGTTGGAAATAGTTTGGGAGGTCCATTGGAGGCCTCTAGAAGGTTGAAATGGTCTAAAGGGGCTTAGGGAAAGTAAGTTTCCCATTTTCTAATGCTGGTAGGTCAAGTTCACAGGGTTATAAAGTGACAAAATGAATTGTTGACATAGAGTGAATGATGAAGACAAAAGACCTAGGAAGGTTAGCTAGGGGACTAGGGAGACACAAACAAAGTGAAGAACTTTGATCCACATGTTGCCAAGAAGAATGCTACTCTGGGGTAATATTTACACACTTACATATATGTGTTTAGGACTATAGCTCATTATCAAATTACCATGTAGGCTCATGCACTTTTTAGTGCTTACATGATTGACGATGGATTGGCCACAAAGGTGCTAGTAGCTCAGTTGGTAGAGCACTCCAGCAGCAAATGGAAGGTCCCAGGTTCAATTCCTAGCTGGTCCATATGAGCTATAGCTAAACAAATATTAATAATTAAACATAGTAGCCATAAAATTTCCCAAAAATAAACTCATTTTTAATCCATGTATACATAAAATTTGAGAACAATATAAAATTTATCAAGAGAGAACATTATTAGTGACTAAGTTTGATTAGTGAAAAATTATATTATTGTATTCCTTAATTTTTAAATGTAACAATGTGGTAAATGCTGCAATCTCAATCTACCCTATATATTGCAATGGTATAAAATTTATCAAGATAGAACATTATTAGTGGCTAAGTTTGATTAGTGAAAAATTATATTATTGTATTCCTTAATTTTTAAATGTAACAATGTGGTAAATGTTGCAATCTCAATCTACCCTATATATTGCAATGGTGGTAGTTATCATTCTTTGCTTATCTTTTGCAACATATATTCCTTTCTAGGCCACTGTTTATTGGAGGAAACAAATAGTGATGTTAATCATTCTCTATGTCATGTATACATAAAGTTTGATAACACTATAAAATTTATCAAGATACAACATTATTAGTGGCTAAGTTTAATTAAGAAAAAAATATATTATTGTATTCCTTAATTTTTAAATGTAACAACATGGAAAATGCTACAATCTCAATCTATTGTATATATTGCGATGGTGGTAGTTACCATTCTTTGCTTCTGCAATGTATATTCCTTGTCAGGCCACCTATTTATTGGAGGAAACAAACAATGCTATTAATCATTCTCTATTATTTAAGTAATTATGCAAATTATGTACATAAAAACATGAAGGGCATAAAATTTGACGTGTTTTAATTTATATGAACATTTCACAGTCCATGAATTATTGTAAGAAGCTGGAAACAACTGTGTATTCAGTTTTGCATTAGAGATTGGGATCAAACTCCCTAACTCATCATCCGTACGAGTGTGATTCGAAGCTTTGATGCAAAACTATTTTCCAAAAACTTTTTTTACTAAAATTTTATACTAATTTCCCATATTCATATTGGTTTAGAAAAGGCTATGCAGAAAATGAAAGGAACTAAGAAGAGAGCTTAGCTAACCTCTGAAAGCTCCATCTTGGGAGGCTCTACTTGAAAGATTGCACAATCATTACCCATGTCTTGTTGTTGTTCAACGCCTTTTGCTCTGCTTTCCTCATAACTTTGAGGGAAAATAGAGAGGAATTGTTTGTGTGCCCGTGCAAATGATAGTTTCTCAATTAAGAGAGAGCAGAAATAAGAAATTGACTGTAGTGCAACCCTTACCCAAGTAATCAAAACCTCTAAAATGCAGGCGCATGTTGGTGAAATTGTTGTTGCTCCTCTAATTTAATGAAATAACACTTTATTAAACCACCCTTTGCAGTCTTATCTCTTAAATTGTGTTGATCTGGAAGAAGGGTGAGTCTTTCCTAAATATTCTACTTTTAGTTTTGAAAGAGCTAGCTACAATTTTGCTCTTGTAGACATGTGGGAGGCACTTCAGATGTGTGTATGGATGGCATAGATACCTTAGGCATGTCACACAAGAAGTTTCTAATCATTTATTGAAAGCAAATAGACAAAGCAACTTTCTGGTGGAAAACATATTCTACGGTGGAAGCAGTCTCTCAAGCTATTGACACTATTCTGACAAAATTTAACAGTGGAAGGAGGATACCAAGTAGGATGATAGTTTCCAAGTGATAAGACAATTCCCAAGGCTGAAGCAAGCTCCAAAGCACCCTGACTATTTTCCAATAGTCAGAAAATTCTGACGGACTAACAATTTTAGGGAGCAAAGATCCCAATAAAAAACATATTGACTAATTAATTGAAATTCAAAACATGATTTTAAATTTCAATTAATTAATAAATATGGTCAAATGTGCATGTGGATAGACATCATGCAAATCGTATGGTCTTATATGTCTTTGTGAGCCCTGACTCCTCGGTCTCATCATAGGATTCAATAACACAAATATGAAACAGGGACTTGTACCAAAAGGAGGTGCAATGGTTATGATGATAGAAAACTATACATAAGTTAATATGTTAGAAGGTACAATTCGATTAGTGCATTAGAAGATACATTATTTGTAATTACCAATTTTTTGTATATAAAGTAATATTTAAAATATGGTACATTAGAATTTCTTTTTTCCTGTATAGAATATTAATTTTGTAGGTTTACTTTTATTTTGTAGATAATGATGACAAACAAATGTCTGAAGGTGCTATTTAATTTGTAATTGTGAAATATAGTTTTAAAATGTATATAATATCCTCTACAACATTTGAAATATGTTCATATTACATATTTCTTTATAATCAATTGAAGGAATGTTTTGTAAAAACTTCAATTTTGTTTATGACATGAACCTCAATATCCTTTGCTTCTATCAAACAAGTCTAGAATGAGCTTTTTGCTTGTCTACATTTTTTGTTCCTACACATTGCAATAAAATGTTTTTGGACTTATATCATGAAGGCGCACTTCCTCTTATTTTAAAAGTATGTATTTAAGACAACAAAAAGTTACTTTGTGTTAAGCAATGGGTGTTGGTGATTAATTTCTCCCTAAAACATTAATTATTGTATAAATGAAAAAAGTAAAAAAGATAATTGTAAATGAAATGTTCTAGAACAAAGAGGGGAACTAGTAATTTGTAGTAAGATAAGGAAGATTCTAGATAAATTTAGAATGGACTATTTTAGATGGTTTCTAGAAGTGTAAAGATAAGGATAAGGATTGGAAGAGCCTAGAAAGGCAAAATCATTTAATGATGTATACTAGTATCATATTGGAAAGACCTCTATAAAAGAGGCATGATGTAATAGTTTTGAGTTTGTTTATGTGATCAAGTAGTCATGTGATCAAGGAATAGAAAAGTTTGGTGAATTCTGTAGCATTCTAACTCTAGCCATTTGTAATGTTTGTATCAAGAAAGTGATCAATGAAGAATAGTTGAGTGTTGTAGCACTCTAGGTGTTTGGACAGTTCCTATGCATTTGTGTGTTTCTATATTTTTTTGTGTTTCTAAGCATGTTGTGTTTGTGCATATTTTGCACCATCAATGGGAATAGAGACAAATCTCTTGATGCATTGGTATATGATTGTTAAGCATCCACTTGTACATCATGAAGGTGTAAATATATCCAATATCTCTATATCTATTTAATTTTGTTCTTTTCATTAACAAAATATCTCAAATTTGACATTGTGTAAAGTTTTTCAATAAATTGAATGCTTTATAAGATTGAAATAGTATGAGAAATAATTGTGATATCCTATAGAAAATAAAAATTTAGGATTTTTAATGTGTATATAGTACACCCAAAGTAATAGGTTACAACAAATATATAAGTTTCTTGATGTAAATTGTGTGGTAGATGATTAAATCCTAGATCCCTTGTATTACATGCTCCTTAAGATCTTTGTTGTCATTACCAGACAATATATGTATATTTGCAATTGCGATATTACTAGTCATCAAACCTGAGAATTCCTCACTAAACTCCCTAAACTTTTGATTGCCAATGGCCTTAATTGAAGAAGTATAAATAACTCACTACTTATCTCTTAATAACTTGGCTATAGCATAAAGGGTGATAAATAGACAACACAACATTCATTGCCAGCTTATCAATATCTCTACAAGATATGCTTTTGTAGCTAACTTCTACATTACTAATAAATTCCAAGTTTGAGTACCCAAGAAACCCACAATTTGCTTCAACAAAAACATTTCTTTAAAAAGTCAAATTTGATCCTCCAAAAACCACAATTTTTTGCTTCAATTGAAACCCATTTATTTTATATTTAAAGATCCATGAATAGACCTATCCCAAGAGAGTACAAGGGCTATCATTATCTATCACATAGTGTGCATATATATATATATAAAGTACATGGGCTATCATTATCTATCACATAGTGTGCACATATATATATTGAGTAATTTTTGGTCAGAACAGTTTCAACTGAAAAAGTTTCAGGCAGATAGTTTCAACCAAAAAAATTTTAGGTGAAACCATGTGGCCACAATGTGGCAAATGTGTGGTAGGGTTATTTCAAGTGAAACCTTTTTAGTCAAAAAAGTTTTGGTCTAAACTTCTTTATTTTGATGAAAACAGTTCCGACCGAAAACAAGATATTAAAAATTAAAAAAATCATTTTTGACATTTTTCGTGGCATGCATTGGAGACTAGTATATAACTAGTAGTGAGAGGGGGTTTTCAGATGAAAATAAATCTAACCACCACCTTTGAATAGTGATAAATCTATGGACTATTCATTCTCAACCACCTTTCATCCTTTGGAATGGATTCCCTTTATAAGTAAAATGATACAATCCAAACCCCCAAACTCAAAGTAAGATAGTAACTTAGCTAAATACTAATAGGCGCATTCATCTCTTTTATAGTAGAGTTCCTCCATGACCATAAATAACACTAGAAAATCTTTACTTTGGCAAAAGAAGTGAAGTTGTAAGGGTTGTCTCTTTCACTTTTTTCTTGCTAGGTAAGGGTTGTCTCATTCTCCTATGCATATAATAAAGTAGCACAACTAGCTATGAGCTGATACTTTCTTTCCTTTTCTTTTATTATATCTCATATTCACAAAATAAATCTACAATATGTATATATATGCTACACACCCATTTCATTCCCTGCACCTATACATAGATCACTGACCTTTCATGCCAGAGATATCCACTACAAATTTAATTACATGCAAACTAAAGTTGACAGACATGATCTACACAAACAAAGTTACAATTGAGGTTGCACATCTTCAAGTACTTTTGGAACATTGGAGCAATGTCCCTTGCACTGTTACCAAAGTTCCCTTGACTCTTGCTTCTAATAGAGGCAATTCTTCACCTTGTAGGCATCATAGGGGATACATGCATTCCTCTCATAGAGATCAAGATGCTCATTCCCAAGCCTCTCATCCTCCTTGATGAAGAGACCAAGCTCAGCAGGGGTCGCCTCAGCCTTCTCATCACCACTTTGCTTCTCCCCATGCCTTTCATCATGGCTATGTAGGCTAATCTAACTTAGGCAAATTCCCCTAGCTAGCTTTTTCCATTTCTCCTATTCATGAAAATCCACTTGAGGATGATAAAAATAATGAATATGTTAGTGATGGTTGGGAGCCTCCTATGGACACTTCAAACCCTACTGATGTATGGGGCAAGTTGGATGACTAGAATCTCCCTCCTCCCCGTAGTGATATATCTCTTTCAATGTAGTAGCCTCTTATTTTTTATTTTTTTTGGGCTTTAGCCCTAGTTGTACTTTCAGATGTAACTATTTCTAGCCACCTTCTTTCATGAATATGTGTAATATTGTTTCATACATGTATAAATGATATACGCACTTGTTCATCAATATATATACACATATATATATATACATATATATATATATACATATATATATACATATATATATCTAGATAGAGAGAGAGATGGATAGATAGATAGATAGATAGATAGATAGATAGATAGATAGACAGACAGACAGATAGATAGATAGATTCTTCCATTACCCCACTCATTTCTATGTAGAGATCTTCAACATCACTAAGTTTAATAGATAATTATTAACTATTCTTCTTACAAGTAATAATTTTACACATTGCTATGGGATTTGAATTGAGTTATTTATAGATACCAAATACAAGCACCCTTATTTTTCATAATGAAGGTGTTGGCATTTTTTATTCAAATCTAAGATAAGGGTGTCACATTTTTAATTTAAAAAGTGAATTGTGTGAATTTAATCTATAGATAAATCATGATGTAAAATTGACTAGTTTAATATATAAGTGTAATTACAAAAATTGTATACCCTTACAATTTTTACATTATATTTTGGGATCACTTTAGAGTCCATAACCCATAACATGTTTTTAGGCTGATTTAGCCCATGCCTTATAATTCTCCACCTTTAGTGCCAAGTTATGCATTATGTTTTCATATTTATTTAACCATTCTATATAAACCAACATTACTTCCATGCTTGTCTCATGTTTTCCCCGTGTGTCAAATTTTCAAAAGCCAATTATGCTTGGACACTAGTGTAACACATGGATGTCTGCATGATCACGCTAGTGTCCTCTGATAGTTCAATTGTACAGTAGTTATTTCTATGATCTTTTGCCATCTTTCTTTTGATGATCAAACTTGGTGACTAACCTAGATGAAATCATAACCACCAACTTGGGTCTCTTGCCTCTAAATCTTCCCTCCTACTTCTATTTTTGAAGAGATCTCTTGTAATCTCTTAAATCTTTCAAGCTCTCAATCTATCTACCACTCTCTTACAAGTTCTTGGTTTTCGAAGCTTGTGTGATTTTGACTAGCATCTTTACCAAACATCATTGAAGGTTTTGAACACATTGCTAGCTAGTGTGATCTCTTTTGCACATCTTTACTTCCTTGGGGACATCTAGCTTTAAATCTATTAAAGGTTTCACTTGCATTTAATGTTGTGAGGTGATAGTGTTTAAACCTCTCTCTTTTTTTGTTTTAAATGTTTTTGTTAATCCATTGGTGTTTCTTTCACATTTGTTGGGATTTACATTTTCTACTTGTCATTTATACATAGTAGGGTATTCTTCCTCATAGACCAGGGATCAATGCTTATAGATCTACTTTATTATTGCTTTCCTTAGTTCTAGGCACCCATAGGCTAAGAGCACACACATACTTTATTACTTCTTTATCATTGGTTTCTCATGGAGATCAATAGACCAAAAAAGGGGTTTGACCATTCATGGAAAGCTCCTAAACAAACCCAACCTTTCTTTTTGTCTAAACTAAGAGATTTTAGAGATTTAGAAATGCATAAAGGTTTTGTTCCATTCTTTGTCATTCTTTATCATTTTATTTTTCTTTCTATTTTTCTCTATTTTAGCATTTTTATATTATGCAGAATATCTTAGAGTACTATTGTGTTTGTTCTTTGTGACCCTATGTGCAAAAAACTTAGAAATTTATACAAAAAAGGGAGTTTTGTGACTATTTTGAATGACAACATGTGGTATTAATCACAATGGATTGCATGGACATCTACACATCACATTCACATCTAGGATAGAGAGCCCCAACTTTTAGCACTAGGTTCTTCATTTCTTGTACTTTCTAGTTCTATACACTATTTTGTATTTCAATAAGTACAATTTTTGATATTTCTTGTTTCCAACTTAGCTCTAATTCTCTTTCACTTAGTCTAAGTAGAAAAGGGGGAAAAATATATAGATAGGATTTCAAAATATCTTTCTATTTATAGAAATAGAGTTAAAATTTGTGAAACACAATCTTATCTCATGTGTGGTGCAAAATATTAAATGTTTAAACAATTAAATGAAGAATCACTTTTTCAACACTACATTTTGGTGGACTTGATGCTCTTCACTTCAAATCCTTCTTCTTAATCATTTAAATAATTTTCATCACTTCATGCTACATGTTGTGATGCTCATTGTATCTATTTTTTATGATCTTCACAACCCAGTCTCTCTTCTATGATAATATTATTCGTAGGAGTTATCAATATCTAAAGATGTCTTACTCTCATTTACTTATTAAACTCCTATCTAAACAACTCTCAACTTCTCTAATTTCTCATATGATCCAAACATTACAACTTTTCCTACATTACCCACTTTTACTACTACATACCATGACATTAAGGGAGGCTTCAACCACAAAATTTCCCTCCACATGGGAGATTCATCTAAGGTGCACCAACTTGACAAGCATCTTGCACACTTTCAATCACATCTTAGTGATGATGAAATACTATGTATTATTGTTGGACCCATTCTAGATGTTATGCAAAACATGTTATGTCGTCATTCCGAGGACTTAGATTTATTACATGATCGAGTGGTGATTGTAAATAGTGATGTTTTCACATCCATGGCTACCCATGAGTAGACCCAAGAATCTCATTCTAACATCACTCTGTTGGCAAGAGACACTATATGGATTCATGGTTGTTGTCATTGATGGCAACAAAGGTCATCCCACATATCCGCAAGTCATGGTGTGCCTCTACCGGAAGTCAGGATGAAGAACTGTTGTGGTCCGGTGAACAAGAACATAGCATGTGGCAAGGTCTGACAGATTGGTCCGGACCTCTCAGAGGAAGTGTCTTGGTGCAGTGCGGATTTGGGGAAGTCAAGAGGACTACCTTGAGTAGTATATTCCAAGGATTTAGCCTCCGGTGATGGACAAAGAAAAAGATATGAATAGCTGAGTACCGGATTCCTGAAAGACAATGAGAACAGAAGGAAGAACTGACTGACAGAGCATCAGAATCTTTTCCGGATATGTTACTGTTGATGGTAAAGGTTGTGAAGGCATGAATCATGTTTGGCCAACATGACTAATGATATCTACAAGTATATGCTTCATCCGCATTGCTTGGTGAGCAAGGATTCAGCCGACAGAGCAGAGTTTGTAAGAAACTAGACTGTTTCGGATGCCAACTAGAAAAGTGATGAAATTACTTGTGCGGATATATATAGAGGATGGATTTAGTTGTGAAAGGAGAAGTAGTATGATATAGTATGCAAAAAAGTACAGAGCAGAGTAGAAGCAGTAAGAAAGATCCGGTATGTGAAAAGATAGCAGAATAAAGAACAGAGGAAAGATGAAGTGTAGCAGATCAGTGTACTGAGCCTAACTGGAACTGAACCCCAGCATATGTAGGTGCTTCCAATCAGTTCAAGTATTATATAACATTCTTTGTAGACAGTGTGTCTCCTTGTAGGCAGTGGGCCTCTTTGTGAGCAGTGTGCTCGGGCAGTGAGCCCTAATTGGCAAGTGCCATTTTTGTAACTCCTTATTCTTCTAACAGAGAATAATCTTTGGGTTAATCACCCTGTGGTTTTCTCCCTTAACCGGGTTTCCATGTCAAAAATATTGTGTCATGTGTTTCTCATTTCATGATAATGTTTGTTTGTTTAATTCAATGCTGCTTTGATTAATAAGAAAGTTCTAAAGAAGAAACAATTAGGATAACTGATTCACCCCCCTCTCAGTTATCAACAATTGGTATCAGAGCAAGGTTCCTCCTAATAGAGCCTAACAGCTTGAGGAAGATCTGGGAGTTCAAATGGATGCATATGGTTTAAGGGAGCAACTCAAGACTGCCCTTGAGGATCTTGAACAGTCAAATTCTGAAGTCAATGAATTAAAGGAAAGACTCAAACAGGCTGATGAATTCATGAGAGAACTAAAAGACAAATTAAGTCTCTCTATGAAAAAGAGAAAGGAGCTGCTCCAACAATTGGCAAGCCAAACTGAAGAAAGCAATACAAATGAAGAATTGACTGAGAAAACCAAGTTATGTGAAAAGTTATCTAAAGAAGTCATTATGTTAAGACATGAAATGGAATCAGGAACTATAAAATTTACTCAAGAGATTGAAGAAAAAAGAAAAGCTGAAGACAATCTAAGACAATCTCTTAAAGAGAAATCAGAAGAATGCCACCAGATGGACAGGATTATAAGACATCTTGAATCTGATCTTGAAGATGCCAAAGATAATGCAAAAAAACTTGAGGATCAAATTGTCTTTCTCAAAAGAGATCTTCAAACAGCAAATGAATTTAATGAAAAATTCAAGATAAGTTCTGCTGAACTTGAAGTACTTCTTGGAAGTCAAAAGAAGACAGATGACAAGTACAGCTTGGGATATGAGAAAGGAGAAAGTTCCGGATCCGGTCAAAAGAATTTTGGATCAGAAAATCCAAGGAATAGGCCTAGAAGACCTCCGGTAAGACAACCCAATGCTCAAAGATATCCATCTTTCAATGGATACTGCCATAGCTGCAATCACTTTGGTCACAAAGCTAATCAGTGCAGAAAAAGAATGAATCAAACTAATCCATCCTTCTCCGGACAGTGCTTTAACTGCAAAAGGTATGGACACAAGTCTCATGAATGCAGAAATATGCAAGTAAACAAATCATTCAATGGTAGATGCTTTACATGCAATAGAGTAGGTCATATGGCTAATCAATGCAGATCAAGAGGTTATCAATCAAATATGCAAAGAAATGTTATCTGCCAAATCTGTAATAGATCCGGTCATAATGCTAAAGTCTGCAGAAGCAAGAATCAGGACAAAAGAGGTCTAGTGTATAATCAGAATCAAGACAAGGGTAAACAAAAGATGAATGCAGATGAAGTTAAGAATCAGATGAGCAAGATTTGGGTAAAGAAAAGTTCAGAGAATACAGAAACTGGATCCGCACAAGATTCTGGTGCTGATATTACTTCCGGAAATTAAAAAGTGAGCTCTGGCTCAGGGGGAGACTCAAAGAAAATCCTGTTCTCCCAGCCAATCAAGTGGTGATGGATGTGACACAAGATGCGGAGTAAAGGGTTTGAAGATATAAGTCCTGAGATGATCCAGACAAGATTTCAGAGGTCCGCACGAAGATATAAAGAATTTGTGATCGATCAAGTAAGACCTGTTCCGGGAGATGCTCTGGAATGACAGAGGACTAAAAAAGGGTCCGGAGAGATCTAGAAGTACATTATTTTACTCTGCGGACTGGACAGAACGTTTGGGATGTTCTTGTAATGTGTCACCTTGATTTATTCATGACTGAGAGATCCGCATGATGTTCATAGATCAGGACTGATCCGGGATACTCCAAGCTATCCGGATAAGGCAAACCGGAATAATATAGGTGGAGCATTTATTGCAAACAGATATTAGGGTTTGCGAAATGATATAAGGGATTTCTCAACCATCACTTGATCATTCCACATCCAAGAAGAAGCGAAAAGCGGAACTCTGCAACAAAATTCATCAAGTTCACCGAAGATCTCCTGCCGAAGTCATTACATACAGAAATCAATCCAGCCACTCCGTGTAACCGAAGACGCAAAAGGTATTTTCCACTTCTGATATCTTGCTACAAATCTTTTGAAGAAATGGCTACTCCAAATATAGTAAAAATCTCAGACAGACCCCGACCTGAATTTAAGAAACATCCATACAAGTCATTGGAGGTAGATCCCTTAGGAGCATTTTCTAGTGTTCCTCATGGAGTTTTACACACAGAAGACATTAGGGTTTACATACATGCAAGCATTGAGGAATTCGGGGAATTCAAATTGAGAGATCTCTATCACAAACAACTGATAGACAATGCTTTTGAGCTTAAACCAGAGTACAAGGGTATCCAGAAGAAACAGTTTGATCAATTCATTCATTTCCCCTGCTTTGAAGAAGAATGGGTCCGATATGTATTGAGCAGAATGCATGACAACTTCCTATGGCTGGATAGACCTTACAAGATCACAAAAGAGGCAATTAGGGCAGTAACTGGTCTATACTCTTCCGGAGGGATACCTATCCTCAAATCTGTCAAGAACAACATTGTAACTGAGGCCACCGGATCAAAATTTGATAAGAGGGCAATGACCATTGAAGATATTTTGGATCTGGATATCAAGTATGCATCCATGATAATAGGATACAAGATCTATCACTCCAGCAGGGAGAATTCTATATCCGGAACTGCAGTGTATACTGCCTATGAAATGCTAAGGAAGAATGCAGAATATGATCTCTGCGAACTGCTCTTAAGCCAATTAATGGAAAATATATAGAAAATCAAGAAGGACAAAAAGAATTCCTTTAAGTATGATACTCTTATATTATGTCTATTTTTCTACTTCATGAATGAGCTGCCCGGATCAAGTGGATGGGCATGGCAGAATGACAAACCTGTTGCAGTCCAGATAAGAGACTATTTACATGGGCTTGGGGATGCCAAAGCAAGAAATACAGCCCTATGGGGATACTTCAAAAACTTCCAAAGCATGATGCAAGCAAGAGAAAGAATTCCCCAGTCTCTTGTTGAAAAATACAAAGACTCAGTGTGCTTTATGGTGGACACTGATCAGTGCCTAATGGAGGCAGTGGAGCCAAGGACTGTTTGGATCATGCCCATGGGGTATGAAGTGGATGAACAGATAGTGGAGCTGCATGTTCAACACATGCTAAGTCAGCCCAAAGATCCAAAGGCAGAAAGGTTTGGAACCTTTGAGGAGCTGAGTGTAAAGATCCATGTAGAACTCAGGGAACCTGAGATAAAGAGGAAGGTGAGAAAAGAAGTAGAGCATATTGCTCAAGGCCTAGGCATCTCAAAAGAGGCACTTGATGTAACACCCTGCCCTGAACACCTTAGAGAAAATACATTCATACTAGAGAAAATAGGAAATTTTTTTTTTTTGTTTGATTTAAGATAACAAGCAATGTTAATTTAACTAATTACTCCATTGAACTGCAACATATCTCTAAGGATTCAAGGAGGCATTACTTACACGCTAATCAACATGATAACACATAATACTACATCAGTATCTAATCTAAAACCAATACATGATTAATTAGCATCTACAAATTTATCGCATGACATCAAATATAATGCTCATGATTAATTACACAACTGCAATGTTTTTCCCTTACACAGAGTTACTTCATTACATCATTGACATCCTCTGTCTACATCAAATTACATATAATAAAAATGATCTGATACACAAGTCAGGTATGCAATTATCTTCTTAACTGGTACAAGTTTATTTGCCTAAAATTGAGATAATCCTTTCCTGCACATAAACTCTGACAAGAAACAACCAATGGATAAGATAGCTCTTCCACCCGACCATGTGGAACCCTAAGGTCCACCCCCCAAGCTAGGAGTTAACATGGGGTCCCAAAGACAAAAAACAGTCAGGTAGACAATGACTAACAGGAATGAAGGATGACCAACTTCAATTCAACACAAGGCAACAACCCAACACCACTTCCCAAGCTGTCACACGACATGAATGGAGAGACCATACAAGGAATACTAGGTAGCAGTAGGGAGAGTGTCATCGCATGGTCCTTGCATGGGTTATCCTGACAGCCTTTCACTAGGCGCCGACCCCCATCTATGGTTATCCTGACAGCCTCTCACTAGGCGCCGGCCCCATAGGGTGACACATGCGGAATCAACCTTCCTTTCATGAGGACAAGGAAGTCAATCATGCCGACCAAGCCTTCTCAACCCATCCTTAGCCTAAATGAGTGCTACAGGCCTGGGTGAGGAAATCCATTAATCTTGTTAAATGTGAATTCTACCCTTAACCCCCTAGTTCATTTTAGGTTACCACTTAATTAATCCACTTTCAATGGGTTATCCTGACTGCCACTTTGGGTGCCGGCCCCACATTGAAAGCCACCCTCCTTACTAGCGTCTAGTAAACCCTAACTATCAATAAGACAAATACATCATCCCACAGATACATACGAACATAGTAAGGCAGTATCCCACTTGTTTACCAAACATAATCATAAGGCAACCTCTTCACTCAATGTCCAAGGCAACACAGGTTTATTGGACCTTTAGGGTTTATAGGTCTCTCCATGCGACGATTATGACAAGATGGTAAAATACCTCATCTGGAAATATTGCTTGCAAAACTTATTAACCTTTAACTCATACTTTATTAAACTTTATACCAACCAAAAGCTACAAGATAGTATAACACCACAATGTTAAAAAAAACTCCACTACGACATACTTACCCCTGGAGTAGTCATTCGCAACTCGACTCTTACAACGACAAGATCTCTTAACTCACGCCGTTATGATTAAGTTCCAGAGTTAAAGCTACAAATCCTACTAAGTTTAATGCAAATGAAGACAACTATGAAATAACATTAATACCACTAATTTAAATGCAACAATCCAATTAATATAAATTACAACTACTTAGTAAACATTCTTTATTTTGTTTCGAACAATAAATTAATTAACGACACCCTCTAGATTACCCTTTTTTTAAAAAAATTCGACCGATTAATCTAATTCAAGAGTAATACAAATTTACCTATGTGCCTAAGATTAACTAAAAATACATTTTGCAATAACTAAAATTCGTTTGTAACTAATTTAATACTTTCCAAAAAAACCCTCAACCCGGTTTAATTTATATGATAATTTCTCCCCAATTTTTAATTTAAGAGATTACAATAATTCTGTTAATGAATAATAATAAATAAATCCATTTTATACATTTAAAAATAGGCTTGATTTTCTCAAGGGTTAATTTAAATTACATCTACGAAATCAAAGCCTAAATCTAGCAGTGTGGTTAAAATTAAAATAGTTCAACCCCGAAAGTAAAGTCCACTATCGAGAAAAATATTAACAAAAATCATAGTTCTACTCTAAATAATTTCCCCATGTAACTTAATCTATTCTCCAAATAATTTATTTGGCTAGGGCTTCTTCGTAACGTAATATAAATGACATTTCATAAGCAAGCTAACTTCGCAAATATTTAAATATTTCAAAGATATGAGTGTATGAACCCTATTGTTTTGCCCAGGAACCCTAACCTAATGCCACAGCAACATACAATTTCGGTTGGTTGAGCAGGGAGTGATATCTGAAGGAATTTACATGGTTTACACAAATAGTTTTGTCTTCTAAAGGAATGCAAAGATTGCAGAATGCACAAATGAACTTATTGACCAGTTGTGAAAACTCTCAAGAATCTGCACTGTTAAAATGATGGCAACGTATGCACAGAAATGGATTTGATGCGCAGACTGAAGAAGCTTTTGGAAAATGCACTGGGCAGATTACAGTGTATGCCCAAAATTTGGTTCAGTTGGGCAGCGCTAGAACTTCAAGCAATCCAATTGGCAGGTTAATGCCAATTTTTCAATCATCTGCCAACGTCCTACCTGCCACGGATAGCGTGAAGCTTGGGCGGGGTAAGGACATCATCAGCGCAAAGGGCTAAAGGGGTTTTGTCAGATGTAGTGGTTGCATTCTCCCTCGCAGAGACAGTGCAAAATGTAGAAGCATATACAAGGCACGGAAGACTGTTTGCTGTCATGCCACTGATTTGGAGGAAATGGAAAGTTTCGAGCAAATGCATTCGGCAGAAAACACGTGTGAAAGCTTCCTAGCACCCTATAGGCTGAGGCTCTGCCTGAAGTGATCTCCTATGACTGGCAAGATTCCTAACTGTGCTTGACAGAATTCCCTTTTTTTTTAAACCGTCGAAATTGGTTGCATCTACTTGTGAATTTTGGTTAGAGCTTCTTTTAAAACTTCATTGTCTTTCCAAAAAGGGCTCTCACACCCACCAACATTGTGAACTGCAATTGGAGCACGACTTAGACCTTGAGGCAAGCTAATCGGTTTTCGAAGAATCGTAGGGCTACCAGCTTTAAACAAATCCTTTTTGCAACCTCAGCCTCACTAACTCCGTTCACTCAGAGCAAGGTTTTCTCATAGTAAGCCAGAAATTATAATCTTCATAAACCTTTAATTTGTTCTTTATTCATTCCAAAATCATTATATTTACACACGATTTATGAAACGCCCTCATTGCAATGGGGAAAACATCAATAAGAATAGCGTGAGAGTTTCCAGAAATTTAATGAAATTTTGCATACAGTCTGAAGTTTAGAGATTTTAAAATTAAAAAAAAGGTTTGGATACATAAGGTGTGGGAGTAAAGGCGTAAAAGATTGCCTCGATTTGAAGTGGCACAAGACCATGTGTTGATCACTCAAGTATGAACTACGTATTTGACACAAATTGTGGCACAAAGAATGAGGAGTACATAAGATTAAGGCGTTTTCTCTAAATCATTAATAGGCCAAATGATGATAACCTGTGTACGAAATACTTTCCAAATATTATAGATACAAAGAGAAATGAATCATGATTCAAGACATACCCAGATTATTAGAGAATTTGTTTCCGCAATCTGAAAACTACCCGTTTCCACCTTTCCTTCCTCTAGATTTTTGAACCTCCTCCCCCTTCTCCAGGAAAAGATCTCCCCTTTTAACAAAATTATTTGGTAACTAATTTACGGGAACAAACTGACTTCCGCAACCCCGAACTAACTTCATATTTATTAGGTCCAAGAAAAAGAATAGTTTGGTTTGATTAATTCAAAACAACGGTAAAGATATCCACACATTTAATTATCATTAAATCAACTTAATAAATATGTATATTAATCTTTATAACTATACTTTATTAACAAAATAGCAACTTATTTACTAAACGTAATTTATGAATTTACAACTCAACTAACAATTAATTAATTTATTTAAATATCCAACCATGCAAGGTTCCCCACGACTAAAATTTAACAGTTTTTTACGTCCCCAACATATAATTTATTTACCACAGTTATGATCAAATATCCAAATTAGCAATTATGTTAAGTTATTATATTTTCCGTTCATTAATTCTACTTAATGCACAACTCTAGCTTACCCATGAAAACACCTTCTGACCTTGCTAACCTCAAAGTGTGACATTCCTGCTAGCAATTTATGATCAGACGACAGACCAGACCACGAAGGTAACCTAACAACTCAGCAACAATGACAGGGGACCCCACATTAACTCCATACAACCATCCCATTGGTGGAGGCATGCTCAGACCTGGTACATCAGGTGGAGTCGGTGCCCAGTTCCTGCATCCTGCAGCAAATACATGGTTAAACATAACGAAATATATATATATCCACATGCAGTCGTCTAGTGAATGGAAATCGCAGTGGGGTAGTGTATGTTGCAAGTATGAGGTGAACCAGTGTTGTCATTGATGTCAACATACTCATATTACATTGACAAGAAGGATTGGGTGAGCTGTGTGTTGAGGATATTGAGAAAATTAGCCTCAGTCAGGAATAGTGAAGAACAGTGATGAGAAGAAGGCAAATATATTGGATAGGTTGAGAACCGGAGGATGCGGATTAAAGGGTTTGCAGATATGAGTCTTGAGATGCTTCAGTCAAGTTTTCAGAGGTCCGCATGAAGACCTGAAGAAGTTATGGTTGTCTGTGTGGAACCGGTTCCGGCAAGTGCTTAGAGGTGACAGAGGATCACAGAAAGGTCCGGTGAGGTTCGGAATTATACAATCCTAATCTGCAGATTGGAAAGAGTGTTTGGGATGTCCTTGTGATGTGCCATATCGAGTTGTGTATGATTTGGAGGTCCGGAAGTACCTCTTGCATTATGACAGTGGCGACAGACTGTGTTCTTGAAGTTCCGGATAAGGAGGATAAGAGATTTCAGTAAGTAAAGGAAATACGGATGTACCTGGTCATTCAGACAGGCTTGTGAAGGTTCTTGGATCATGTTGAGGTTGTGTTGTTGGTCCGCATTGATAATGTATGATTTGAAGGTCCGGAAGTACCTTCTACAGTGGCGACAGACTGTGTTCTTGAAGTTCCGGATGAGGAAGACAAGAGATTCCAGCAAGTAAAGGAAGTGCGGATGTATCCGGACATTCAGGCAGGCTTGTGAAGTTTTCTGGATCGTGTTGAGGTTGTGTTGTTGATCCGCATTGATAGTAGAGCCCGGAATTGAAGTTATTCTTCCGGATGAAGTTCTTGCTCTGTTTAGCCGACCGGATGAGTTGTTCATCCTGTGAATGTTCTTGTGGTAGCCAACCGGATGTGTTATTCATCTTGCGGATACTCTTATGATTGTTTGCCGACTTAGATGTTTGTTCCTAAGTCGATGTCTTGTATAAATAACGGTCTGTGAGTTCATTTCGAGGTGTGGTGTGTGTGGATAAGTGTGGCATAGGGAAGAGAAGTGCGAAAGGCAGAGCAGAGGTTTTTGGGCTTAAATGAAACTGATCCGGACATGGTAGAGATGTCATTCTCCAGTTCAAGACTGTGATTTTTATCACTTTGTAGACAGTGTGTCTCCTTGTAGGCAGTGGGCCTCTTTGTGAGCAGTGTGCTCGGGCAGTGAGCCCTAATTGGCATGTGCCATTCATTCTTCTTTATTCTTCTAACAGAGAATAATTCTTGGGTTAATCACCCCGTGGTTTTTCCCTTAACCAGGTTTTCCACGTCAAAATCTTGGTGTTCAATGTGTTGATGTTTATCTGCTCTTGTGTTTATGTATTATGCTTTCATGAATGATTAATTGATATGCTGCTAACTAACAACGAAGAATCAAGTGTTTGAAAAAGAAGAAGTTTTATACAACTGATTCACCCCCCCACTCTCAGTTGTATGCCCTAGATCCAACAATTGGTATCAGAGCCAAGTTCCTCTGAAAGGAGCTTAACCGCTTGAGGAGATCCAGGATGTCGTCATACAAGAAGGATAGTCCGAAGTTCGATGGAACCAACTTCACTCTCTGGAAAGGTCGCATGAAGTGCCACTTGGAATGTATGGGAAAAGCATACTTGGCTATGGTCTCAAAACCATATGTACCTCCACAAGGTGGCCCGACAACTTTGAATGAAATCACAGAAGCAGAAAACAATCTGCGGACCAAGGAAGCTCTTCTAAGCGCATTGAATGACTCAGATCTCTCAAATGTTATTGTTTTACCAACTGCATATGAGATCCTGACTAAACTGGAACTTCTGTATGAAGGAGATGAGTTTGTCAAAAGTGCAAGGTTGCAAAGTCTAAAAGGGAAATTTGAAAGATTGAAGATGAGAGATGATGAAAACATCACTACCTTTATGCCAAGAGTGAATGAGTTGGTATGTGGAATCAGAAATGCTGGTGGAACTCTAGATGAAAATGAGATTGTCTGCAAAATCCTAAGATCCCTTCCTGCTGCCTACAAAATCAAGGTTGCTGCCATTGATGAATTCAGAGCCCACACAACTGTCACAAGAGAACAACTGGCTAGCAAACTAGCTGCGTTTGAAATGACCGAGTTTGGAGATGATCCTCCCAAGACTGAATCTGCTTTCAAAGCCAGTGCCTATGTGAAAGGCAAACAGAGATTTGATCCAGGAGAAAACTCATCAAGGAAAATGTCATGGTATGATCAAGCAAGAAGAGACATGGAAGAAGAAGAAGCAGAAACAGCTCAACTTGAAGCCCTCATTGCAAAGAGACTGCCAAGAGGATCCGGTAAGTATGAAGGAAAACTACCCTTTAAGTGTTTCAAATGCAATAAGATTGGTCATTTTGCTTCAAGATGTCTGGAAAGATCTGCAAGGTCTAATACTAACAGACAAAGGTTTCAAAAGAATTGCTATTATGTTCATGAAGAAGATGACAATGAAGGAGTAACAGATGATGAATCAGAACTAGGAAGCAAATCTGGAAATGAGTGGGTGTTTATTGCCATCAAGGAAGAAGATTCAATACCCTCTGAATCTGTCAATCACAAAGTTGTTGAAAAAGCTTTGGCTGCTCAAGTAGAAGAAAAGGATGATTGGGTTATTGACAGTGGATGTTCTCACCATATGACTGGTGACAAGAATAAGTTCTTGAATTTGGAAAGGTATGAAGGAGGAATGGTAAAGTTTGGTGACAATTTTGCTAGCAGAATCAGAGGCAGGGGAACTATTTCCTTTGATGGAAAGAGCAAAACAGGTAACGTACTATATGTTGAAGGATTGAAGCACAATCTTCTCAGTGTTGGTCGGTTAGTGGACAAAGGCTATGATCTCCGGTTCAAGAATGGAAAATGCAGAATCTTTACAAGCTCCGGAACTGAAATTGCATCCGGTACTCAGACAAAAGGTAATATCTTTCATTTGGTTGGTTCAAATAAAAGTTGTTTGTTTGCTCAAATTGATCAGAGTTGGTTATGGCATAGAAGAATGTGTCATGTAAATTTTGATAACATCATCAAGATAAGCAATACTCAGGTCGTAAGAGATCTTCCAAAATTGATGAAACCTACAAATAGTTTGTGCAAAGAATGTCAGCTAGGTAAACAAAGCAGAGTCTCTTTCAAAAGCAAAGATCAGTCTTCTACCGGATTGTTGGAATTAGTACATACTGATCTCTGTGGTCCGACAAGAATCAAGAGTCTGCAAGGTGATAGATATTTCATGTTGTTAATTGATGATCATTCCCAGATGATGTGGGTTGCCTTTCTAAAAGAAAAATCAGAAGCATTTGAGAAGTTCAAAATCTTCAAAGCTATGGTAGAGAATCAAACCGGATTGAAACTAAAGTGTCTAAGGTCTGATAGAGGTGGTGAATTTACATCTGGTGAGTTCATTGACTTTTGTGAGAAGCAGGGTATAAGGAGATAGTTGTCTGCTCCTAGGACTCCACAGCAGAATGGAGTAGTTGAGAGAAAGAACCGGACCATCCAGGAAGCTGCCAGGACAATGATGTTGGAAGCAAATGTTCCTCAAATGTTTTGGAAGGAAGCTATCAGCACTGCAGTCTACACTCTCAATCGAGTTCAAATCAGAAACAACACCGGTAAGACCCCCTATGAACTCTGGTTTGGCATCACTCCTACTGTGAAATATTTTAGAGTATTTGGTAGCAAGTGTTATATTAAAAGAGATAAAGATCTAGGAAAGTTTGATGCTAGAAGTGATGAAGGAATTTTCTTGGGTTACTCCACTCAAAGCAAAGCATACCGGTGTTACAATAAGAGATTGAGGAAGATGATAGAAAGCACCAATGTGAAAGTTGATGAAGGAATTGAGAAGCCTTCAAGATTTTATGAGTTTGATGAAGATGACCAAGACAGTGTTCAAGGACCTCAATCCTCTCCAGTGAGACAGAGTCAGCCTGATCCGGTAAATCAGGAAGAAGAGATAGGCTTGAATGAGCCTGATCAAGAAGCAGCAGTGCAGGATACTCCCAAAATTCCAAGGTATGTAAGACTGAACCACTTTGAAGATCAGATCATAGGTGACAGAAGCAAAGGTGTACAAACTAGAAGGAATGTTGCTCAAAATCAGGTTGAATGTTGTCTGATTTCAAAGATTGAACCTAAAACAATAAATGAATCCTGCAATGATGAAAAATGGACCAAAGCAATGGAAGATGAATTGATGCAAATTGAGAAAAATCATACTTGGGATCTTGTTCCCAGACCTAGAGACAGGAATGTAATTGGAACCAAGTGGGTCTTCCGGAACAAACTAAATGAAGCTGGTGAAGTAATCAGAAACAAAGCTAGATTGGTCTGCAAAGGCTACTCTCAAATAGAAGGAATTGACTTTGAAGAGACTTTTGCTCCAGTGGCAAGAATTGAAGCAGTCAGATTACTTCTTGCATTTGCTGCCTTCAAAGACTTCAAGGTATATCAGATGGATGTCAAGTCTGCCTTCCTAAATGGTGATCTGGAAGAAGAAGTCTACATTGAACAACCGGATGGATTTCAATTGTCTGATAATGATGATATGGTCTGCAAGTTGAAGAAAGCTTTGTATGGATTGAAGCAAGCCCCAAGAGCATGGTATGAAAGGTTGGATAAGCATCTTGTGCAGATTGGATTCAACAAAGGTACTGCTGACAGTAACTTATATTTCAAAATTGATCATGAAAACATTTTGATTGTTGAAGTGTTTGTGGATGATATCATTTTTGGAGGAAGAGATAGTATGTGCAAAACTTTTGCAAATCAGATGAAAAGTGAGTTTGAAATGTCTATGCTTGGTGAAATGAATTTCTTCTTGGGTCTGCAAATTACTCAAACAAAAGAAGGGATCTTCATTTCTCAGACCAAATATGTGAAAGAATTGTTAAGGAAATTTGGTATGGAAGACTCAAAGCCTATGAACACTCCTATGGCAACCGGATGTAAGTTAAGCAAAGATGATGATTCTCCAAAGGTAGATCAGACAAAGTATAGATCAATGATTGGTGGATTGTTGTATCTCACTCAAACTAGACCAGATATAATGCAGGCTGTTGGTCTTGTGGCAAGATTCCAGGCTGATCCTGGAGAATCTCATGTTATGGCAATCAAAAGAATTTTTAGGTACTTGAAAGGAATAGTTGAGTATGGTCTATGGTACCGTAGAGATCCAGATTTCTATCTTCATGCTTAGACAGATGCAGATTGGGCAGGAGATGTGGATGACTGGAAGAGCACTAGTGGTGGAGCATTCTTTTTGGGGAAGAGATTGGTTTCTTGGTTAAGCAAGAAACAAGATGCAATATCTCTGTCTACAACTGAAGCAAAATACATTGCAACAGCAGGTAGTTGCACTCAAATCTTATGGATGAAGCAGATGCTAAGAGACATTAAAGTTGAATATGAGGAGCCTATCACAATTTTCTGTGATAATTCAAGTGCAATTAATATTTCTAAGAATCCGGTATTGCATTCTAAGACTAAGCACATATCTATAAAATTTCACTTTTTGAGAGAACAAGTAAACAAGGAAGAAGTCAGATTGGAGTATGTTCCCTCCAAGGATCAGATTGCAGATATCTTTACAAAACCTCTTCCCAAGGACTCTTTTGAATATCTTCGGGAGAAGTTAGGGGTCATGGCCCCTCCGGTGATGAACTAGGATGCACTGATGTGCATCAGTCCGGTGGATATCACAGTCATATCTTGTGATCCGGATTGATGATGGGGAGCTGCTACTAAGGGGGAGGAGCTGCTACTAAGGGGGAGCAGTTGGTATGATTCTGATGTATTAGAATTGCAAGTATGAGCCCTTTGCCATTGATGTCAAAGGGGGAGAGAAGACATGTGAAAAACAAGTGGTTAATGATCAAAGGGGGAGCAGTAAAGGAAGAGAAGACATGTGAAAAGTTGTTGTTGATACGGGGAGCTGTGACAGAAAGGAGAAGTTCTTGTCTTGATGGTTTTTCACATCATATGTTGCCATCAATGACAAAGGGGGAGATTGTTGCAAGTATGAGGTGAACCAGTGTTGTCATTGATGTCAACATACTCATATTACATTGACAAGAAGGATTGGATGAGCTGTGTGTTGAGGATATTAAGAAAATTAGCCTCAGTCAGGAACAGTGAAGAATAGTGATGAGAAGAAGGCAAATATATTGGATAGGTTGAGAACCGGAGGATGCGGATTAAAGGGTTTGCAGATATGAGTCTTGAGATGCTTCAGTCAAGTTTTTAGAGGTCCGCATGAAGACCTGAAGAAGTTATGGCTGTCTGTGTGGAACCAGTTCCGGCAAGTGCTTAGAGGTGACAGAGGATCACAAAAAGGTCCGGTGAGGTCTAGAATTGTACAATCCTAATCTGCGGATTGGAAAGAGTGTTTGGGATGTCCTTGTGATGTGCCATATCGAGTTGTGTATGATTTGGAGGTCCGGAAGTACCTCTTGCATTATGACAGTGGCGACAGACTGTGTTCTTGAAGTTCCGGATAAGGAGGATAAGAGATTTCAGTAAGTAAAGGAAATGCGGACGTACCTGGTCATTTAGACAGGCTTGTGAAGGTTCTTGGATCATGTTGAGGTTGTGTTGTTGGTCTGCATTGATAATGTATGATTTGAAGGTCCGGAAGTACCTTCTACAGTGGCGACAGACTGTGTTCTTGAAGTTCCGGATGAGGAAGACAAGAGATTCCAGCAAGTAAAGGAAGTGCGGATGTATCCAGACATTCAGGCAGGCTTGTGAAGTTTTCTGGATCGTGTTGAGGTTGTGTTGTTGATCCGCATTGATAGTAGATCCCGGAATTGAAGTTATTCTTCCGGATGAAGTTCTTGCTCTGTTTAGCCGACCGGATGAGTTGTTCATCCTGCGAATGTTCTTGTGGTGGCCGACCGGATGTGTTATTCATCTTGCGGATACTCTTATGATTGTTTGCCGACTTAGATGTTTGTTCCTAAGTCGATGTCTTGTATAAATAACGGTCTGTGAGTTCATTTCGAGGTGTGGTGTGTGTGGATAAGTGTGGCATAGGGAAGAGAAGTGCGAAAGGCAGAGCAGAGGTTTTTGGGCTTAAATGGAACTGATCCGAACATGGTAGAGATGTCATTCTCTAGTTCAAGACTGTGATTTTTATCACTTTGTAGACAGTGTGTCTCCTTGTAGGCAGTGGGCCTCTTTGTGAGCAGTGTGCTCGGGCAGTGAGCCCTAATTGGCATGTGCCATTCATTCTTCTTTATTCTTCTAACAGAGAATAATTCTTGGGTTAATCACCCCGTGGTTTTTCCCTTAACCGTGTTTTCCACGTCAAAATCTTGGTGTTCAATGTGTTGATGTTTATCTGCTCATGTGTTTATGTATTATGCTTTCATGAATGATTAATTGATATGCTACTAACTAACAACAAAGAATCAAGTGTTTGAAAAAGAAGAAGTTTTATACAACTGATTCACCCCCCCCCCTCTTAGTTGTATGCCCTAGATCCAACAAGGTACTCAAGAGCGAGTAATACGACACTGTCCCATTCACGTTCCTATATAAACAAGGCACAGCATTTAAACAAGATACTAAATATAGAAATCAAAACATCAGAGATATCTAGTTTACTTATCAATTGTAAAGCAGGAAATCACAAGATCCAATATCACAACTAATATCATGATGATTAGTTCCATGATGAATTAACAAGACAACAAGTGTTCCATCATCTAAGATACTGTCAAAATGTCAGAATTCTAATAACCAACTATCAATCAAACTGATGACAAGGTGAGGGGTACTACATCCTCCCCCCCAAGGATTAGGCTTACTCCTGGAAGCCTGCAAACAAATAAGGATATAACTCCCGCATTCGGGATGCATCCTCCCAGGTAGCTGAAGTCTCATCACTAGGATCCCACTAGACCCTTACCTGCTCTATGACTCTGCCCCTGAGAGCGAGTCTCCTTTGCTCCAAAATGCCTACAGGCTCCAAAGCTAGCTGCTCGTCCTCTACCTGTAAAACATTCCAATCAAGGACATGAGAAATATCTGGATGATAGGGTCTAAGAATAGAAACATGAAATACATCATGGATGCGTGACAAGCTAGGTGGCAAAGCAAGACGGTACGCAACAGGACCAATTCTCTCCAAAATCTCGAATGGCCCAACAAAGCGCGGTGCAAGCTTAGAGCCTTTTCCGTAACAGATCAGACTCTTTCGCGGTCGCACCCGCAAGAACACCTGATCACCTACTGAAAACTGACGATCAAGTCTATGAGCATCTGCATATTTCTTCTGTCTATTCTGTGCTGCTACAAGATGCTCTCTAATGCGATCAACTTGCTGCTCCATCTCTTGGAGCATCTGAGGTCCAAAGAGAACTCTATCCTCAAGATGATCCCAACTCAGTGGGGTTTGACAAGGACGACCATAAAGAGCCTGAAAAGGAGACATGCCAATGGAACTATGGTACCCATTATTGTATGCAAACTCCACCAAATGCAAATAATCTTCCCAACGGTTTTGCTGATCCATGACATACATTCTGAGCATATCCTCGAGGACCTGATTGACCCTCTCTATTTGCCCATCAGTCTCCGGATGATAAGCTGAACTGAAGTTTAACTGAGTTCCCAAAGTATGCTGAAGGGATGTCCAAAGAGTTGAAGTGAACACTGGATCACGATCAGAGATAATCTTGCGAGGAATCCCATGTAATCTGACGATGTCCTCCATAAAAATTCTGGCTACAGATGAAGCATTATATGAAGATCGGACAGGAGAAAAGTGTGCTACTTTCGTAAGCCTATCTACGGTGACCATTATTGCATCATGGCGATGAGAGGACATGGGTAGACCAACTATAAAGTCTATTGAGATGATGTCCCATTTCCATTCTGGAATCAAATGTGGCTGGAGGAGACCTGCAGGATGCTGATGTTCTGCCTTAACCCTCTGACATTCTAGACATCTCGAAACAAAATCAGCAATATCTCTCTTCATTTCGGCCCAAAAATATATCTGACGGAGGTCGGCATACATCTTCTTGACACCTGGGTGAGCAGCATAAGGTGCCTGATGTGCCTCAGTCATGATTAAAGCACAGAGACCCTCTATAGAAGGAACATAAATGTGACCTAGATGCCGCAAGAGACCATCAGACTCGATGGAATATCTGACGAATCTGCCCTCCAAGGTTCTACCAGACTCCACTTCTGCTTTCACTTCCTGATACCATCTATCTGCCGGGAGTGCTGCTAGGATCTGACCTCTCAAATCCACTCCAAGAGTGATTGATGAAAGCTCGTGTTTCCGCCGACTGAGAGCATCTGCCACCACATTTTCCTTACCTTGGATATATTTTACCTTGAAATCATACTCACAAAGAAATTTCATCCACCGCCTCTATCTCGCATTCAGGTTTGGTTGAGTAAAAATGTACTGTAAACTTCGGTGATCGCTGTGTAGCTCGAACTGATGTCCCAATAAGAAGTGTCTCCATCTCACTAATGCATGCACAACAACAGCTAACTCTAGGTCATGTGTAGGATAGTTCAACTCATGATCTTTGAGTTTGCAGGACTCATAAGCTATCACATGACCCTCCTGCATCAAAACTGCTCCTAACCCTTCCAAGGATGCATCCGTACATACCACAAAATCTCCGGTAGGATCAGGCACTGCTAGAATGGGTGCACTAGTCAACCGCTCCTTAAGAGTCTGAAAGGCTGCTTGACATTGATCTGACCAAATGAACTTCTTTCCTTTTCTCTGAAGAGAAGTTATAGGGTGAGCTAGCTTAGAAAATCCCTGCACAAATCATTGATAATAGCCTGCTAGACCCATGAAACTACGAACCTCTGAAACATTGGTGGGAGCAGGCCAATCCATGATGGCTTGTATCTTTGAAGGATCCACTGCAATGCCCTTGTCAGAAATAACATGTCCCAAGTATTTTACTTCTGTTTGAAAGAATTCACATTTAGCCAAATTTGCATATAACTGATTTTCTCTTAAACAATACAGAACCTGTCGCAAATGCTCTTCATGCTCCTCCATAGACCTAGAGTAAATCAATATATCATCCAAGAATACAAGGACAAATTTATCAAGATAGGTACGAAATACACCATTCATCAAACTCATAAATACCGATGGTGCATTTGTCAACCCAAAAGGTACAACAGTGAACTCATAATGTCCGTAGCGAGTACGAAAAGCTGTCTTGTGGATGTCAGTCTCAAAGATGCGCAACTGATGATATCCTAACTTTAGGTCTATCTTAGAGAATACCTTAGCCCCCTTGATCTGGTCAAAACGATCATCAATTCGTGGCGAGGGGTATCGGTTCTTAACAGTCACCTTATTAAGCTGTCGATAATCGATGCACAACCGCAGGGATCCATCCTTTTTCTTCACGAAAATAACTAGTGCTCCCCATGGAGAGACACTAGGACAAATAAACCCCTTGGCTAGCAACTCCTCTAGCTGTAACCGAAGCTCCTTAAGCTCCTGAGTAGTCATCCGATATGGGGCTCGAGAGATAGGTTCTGCTCCCGGAACAAGGTCTATCTTAAAATCAATGTCACGCTTAGGTGGCATTCCCAGGATATCACTAGGAAAGACATCTGCATACTCCTTGAGAATAGGATGATCATTGAGGGATGTTTCCCTATTCTCCTCAAAATCTAAATCATTAACCATTACGACAAACAGCTTGCATCCTCGACGCAAACATCTCTTCAACTGCATGGCAGAAATCATACGCAAAGAGATGGGTCTCTGAAAACCAACCACTTCTACCTCACTGCCAAAATCATCTACACACCTCACTAACTTGCGGCGACAATCTATCACTGCTTGATGAGCATCCAACCAGTCCATACCCAACACTATGTCATAGGATCCCAGAGGTATAATGCGAAGATCCACCGTGGTAGGTAAAGGACCTATCCTCAACTCACAACCAGACACCAGAGAGTCTACTGATACCCTAGATCCAGAGGCCAATTCCACCTGCCACTTAACATCTTGCTTTGCTGCCACCAACTTGCAACGCTCTACTATAGAAGGGGAAATGAAAGAATTTGAAGCACCTGAGTCAAAAAGGATAGAAACTGTAATACCTCGCAAGACACCTGTAGTCTCCACAACGGTGCCTTGATGTTCTGCTTGGCGATTATCTACTGCTGCAAACACCCTATGCGATCTGCCTGCATCCCCCACAGTAGGCTCTGAAACTACAGGCCTCTGACCAAAACCTGTAGTATTCTTACGCGGACACTGTCTGGCAATGTGGCCCTGCTGGCCGCAAGAGAAACATCCTGTTCCCCTACCAACACCTCCACCACCTACGGGGGCACTCGACTATTGAAAACTTCCTCTGCTTGCTGCAGACTGTGTGCTCTACATTGGCTGACTAGCACGTTCACACCTAATTCTTTGCCAACTTCGATCTTTCCTGGATTGAAATCTACTACCTTGTTGATGTTGAGAGTTTCTTGATTTCATCTGGGAATACTGTGGTTGTTGGCCACTCTTAGAAGGTACATGATGACTCCTTGAGTTACCTGCTATCTGAGACTGACTCCCTCGGAACCCAGAACCTGCTCAGGAATCACTACCAATCTGCACACCAGTATGACCCCCTAAAGCCATAGTCAAATTCTCCTCCACCAGTCGAGCCTTCTCCACTGCCACCTCCATGGTCTTCGGCTCAAAAACTCGATCTCCTCCACTGATCCGTGCATTCAGCCCTCTAATAAAATGTTGAACCAACATGGCCTCATCGTTTCCAATACCTGCATACTGCTTGAGTTCATAAAACTTGCGCTTGTATTGTTCCACTGTCATGGAAATCTGTCTCAATCCATGGAACTCGTCCGCTCGACGTTGCCTCTAGTGATCTGACAGAAATCGAGCTCTGAACCTCTCTAGAAATAGTTCCCAAGATATTGTGCCAATATCTAGATGCAACTTCTGTTCCTCTAGTCGCCACCATGTAGAGGTAAAGCCTCGAAGATGCATGATGGCACATCTCACCTTAGTGTTGCTGCCATATGGATGCATAGCAAAATACCTCTCTAAATCAATTAGCCATGTCTCTGCTTCCAATCCACTACCAGACCCCTCGAAAGTGGGAGGACGGGCTCTCATAAGATCTCGCATGTGGTCTGCAAGAATAGCTTCTTGTTCAGCTGTGGTTTCTCTCCTTCTAGGAGATCATTCTCTATCTCTTACTTCTGACTGATCCACCTCCTGCCTAGGACCTAGACGAGCAAGGACCTCTTCAAGAAGTTGACGTAGCTGAGCACCCTCTGGCTGACCCTGATTCTCCTGATTCTCTTGATTCTCGCCCCCACCTTCTTGGGTACTTTCGTGAGGGGAACTAGGAGGAGGACTATTAGCACCCCCTCTTCCACATCCCCTACCTCGACCACGTCCTCGACCTCGACCCCTAGGCATCTCCCTGACTAAACACCCAAGAACAACTTTAGGTTACTAGGTGAGGACTACTAAAGAAAATATCTTTCAGAGATTAAGCAAATAGTATAGCTTAATGGGCTCATATAAACCCCGAGTACCCAGTGTTAGAAACTTGGCTCTGATACCAGATGTAACACCCCGCCCTGAACACCTTAGAGAAAATCCATTCATACTAGAGAAAATAGGAAATTTTTTTTTTTGTTTGATTTAAGATAACAAGCAATGTTAATTTAACTAATTACTCCATTGAACTGCAACATGTCTCTAAGGATTCAAGGAGGCATTACTTACACGCTAATCAACATGATAACACATAATACTACATCAGTATCTAATCTAAAACCAATACATGATTAATTAGCATCTACAAATTTATCGCATGACATCAAATATAATGCTCATGATTAATTACACAACTGCAATGTTTTTCCCTTACACAGAGTTACTTCATTACATCATTGACATCCTCTGTCTACATCAAATTACATATAATAAAAATGATCTGATACACAAGTCAGGTATGCAATTATCTTCTTAACTGGTACAAGTTTATTTGCCTGAAATTGAGATAATCCTTTCCTGCACATAAACTCTGACAAGAAACAACCAATGGATAAGATAGCTCTTCCACCCGACCATGTGGAACCCTAAGGTCCACCCCCCGAGCTAGGAGTTAACATGGGGTCCCAAAGATAAACAACAGTCAGGTAGACAATGACTAACAGGAATGAAGGATGACCAACTTCAATTCAACACAAGGCAACAACCCAACACCACTTCCCGAGCTGTCACACGACATGAATGGAGAGACCATACAAGGAATACTAGGTAGCAGTAGGGAGAGTGTCATCGCACGGTCCTTGCATGGGTTATCCTGACAGCCTTTCACTAGGCGCCGGCCCCCATCTATGGTTATCCTGACAGCCTCTCACTAGGCGCCGGCCCCATAGGGTGACACATGCGGAATCGACCTTCCTTTCATGAGGACAAGGAAGTCAATCATGCTGACCAGGCCTTCTCAACCCATCCTTAGCCTAAACGAGTGCTACAAGCCTGGGTGAGGAAATCCATTAATCTTGTTAAATGTGAAGTCTACCCTTAACCCCCTAGTTCATTTTAGGTTACCACTTAATTAATCCACTTTCAATGGGTTATCCTGACTGCCACTTTGGGCGCCGGCCCCACATTGAAAGCCACCCTCCTTACTAGCGTCTAGTAAACCCTAACTATCAATAAGACAAATACATCATCCCACAGATACATACGAACATAGTAAGGCAGTATCCCACTTGTTTACCAAACATAATCATAAGGCAACCTCTTCACTCAATGTCCAAGGCAACACAGGTTTATTGGACCTTTAGGGTTTACAGGTCTCTCCATGCAATGATTACGACAAGACGGTAAAATACCTCATCTGGAAATATTGCTTGCAAAACTTATTAACCTTTAACTCATACTTTATTAAACTTTATACCAACCAAAAGCTACAAGATAGTATAACACCACAATGTTAAAAAAAACTCCACTACGACATACTTACCCCTGGAGTAGTCATTCGCAACTCGACTCTTATGACGACAAGATCTCTTAACTCACACCGTTATGATTAAGTTCCAGAGTTAAAGCTACAAATCCTACTAAGTTTAATGCAAATGAAGACAACTATGAAATAACATTAATACCACTAATTCACATGCAACAATCCAATTAATATAAATTACAACTACTTAGTAAACATTCTTTATTTTGTTTCAAACAATAAATTAATTAACGACACCCTCCAGATTACCCTTTTTTTTTTTAAATTTGACCGATTAATCTAATTCAAGAGTAATACAAAATGCCTAGATCCTTAATTATGAATTTACCTATGTGCCTAAGATTAACTAAAAATACATTTTGCAATAACTAAAATTCGTTTGTAACTAATTTAATACTTTCCAAAAAAACTCTCAACCCGGTTTAATTTATATTATAATTTCTCCCCAATTTTTAATTTAAGAGATTACAATAATTCTATTAATGAATAATAATAAATAAATCCATTTTATACATTTAAAAATAGGCTTGATTTTCTCAAGGGTTAATTTAAATTACATCTACAAAATCAAAGCCTAAATCTAGCAGTGTGGTTAAAATTAAAATAGTTCAACCCCGAAAGTAAAGTCCACTATCGAGAAAAATATTAACAAAAATCATAATTCTACTCTAAATAATTTCCCCATGTAACTTAATCTATTCTCCAAATAATTTATTTGGCTAGGGCTTCTTCGTAACGTAATATAAATGACATTTCATAAGCAAGCTAACTTCACAAATATTTAAATATTCCAAAGATATGAGTGTATTAACCCTATTGTTTTGCCCAGGAACCCTAACCTAATGCCACAGCAACATACAATTTCGGTTGGTTGAGCGGGGAGTGATATCTGAAGGAATTTACGTGGTTTACACAAATAGTTTTGTCCTCTAAAGGAATGCAAAGATTGCAGAATGCACAAATGAACTTATTGACCAGTTGTGAAAACTCTCAAGAATCTGCACTGTTAAAATGATGGCAACGTATGCACAAAAATGGATTTGATGTGCAGACTGAAGAAGCTTTTGGCAAACACACTAGGCAGATTACAGTGTATGCACAAAATTTGGTTCAGTTGGGTAGCGCTAGAACTTCAAGCAATCCAATTGGCAGGTTAACACCAATTTTTCAATCATCTGCCAACGTCCTACCTGCCACGGACAGCGTGAAGCTTGGGCGGGGTAAGGACATCATCAGTGCAAAGGGCTAAAGGGGTTTTGTCAGATGTAGTGGTTGCATTCTCCCTCGCAGAGACAGTGCAAAATGTAGAAGCATATACAAGGCACAGAAGACTGTTTGCTGTCATGCCACCGATCTGGAGGAAATGGAAAGTTTCAAGCAAATGCATTCGGCAAAAAACACATGTGAAAGCTTCCTAGCACCCTATAGGCCAAGGCTCTGCCTGAAGTGATCTCCTATGACTGGAAAGATTCCTAACTATGCTTGACAGAATTCCCTTTTTTTTAAACCGTCGAAATTGGTTGCATCTACTTGTGAATTTTGGTTAGAGCTTCTTTTAAAACTTCATTGTCTTTCCAAAAAGGGCTCTCACACCCACCAACATTGTGAACTGCAATTGGAGCACGACTTAGACCTTGAGGCAAGCTAATCAGTTTTCCAAGAATCGTAGGGCTACCAGCTTTAAACAAATCCTTTTTGCAACCTTAGCCTCACTAACTCCGTTCACTCAGAGCAAGGTTTTCTCATAGTAAGCCAGAAATTATAATCTTCATAAACCTTTAATTTGTTCTTTATTCATTCCAAAATCATTATATTTACACACGATTTGTGAAACGCCCTCATTGCAATGGGGAAAACATCAATAAGAATAGCATGAGAGTTTCCAGAAATTTCATGAAATTTTGCATACAGTCTGAAGTTTAGAGATTTTAAAATTAAAAAAAAGGTTTGGATACATAAGGTGTGGGAGTAAAGGCGTAAAAGATTGCCTCGATTTGAAGTGGCACAAGACCATGTGTTGATCACTCAAGTATGAACTACGTATTTGACACAGATTGTGGCATAAAGAATGAGGAGTACATAAGATTAAGGCGTTTTCTCTAAATCATTAATAGGCCAAACGATGATAACCTGTGTACGAAATACTTTCCAAATATTATAGATACAAAGAGAAATGAATCATGATTCAAGACATACCCGGATTATTAGAGAATTTGTTTCCACAATCTGAAAACTACCCGTTTCCACCTTTCCTTCCTCTGGATTTTTGAACCTCCTCCCCCTTCTCCAGGAAAAGATCTCCCCTTTTAACAAAATTATTTGGTAACCAATTTACGGGAACAAACTGACTTCCGCAACCCCAAACTAACTTCATATTTATTAGGTCCAAGAAAAAGAATAGTTTGGTTTGATTAATTCAAAACAACGGTAAAGATATCCACACATTTAATTATCATTAAATCAACTTAATAAATATGTATATTAATCTTTATAACTATACTTTATTAACAAAATAGCGACTTATTTACTAAACGTAATTTACGAATTTACAACTCAACTAACAATTAATTTATTTATTTAAATATCTAACCATGCAAGGTTCCCCACGACTAAAATTTAACAGTTTTTTACGTCCCCAACATATAATTTATTTACCACAGTTATGATCAAATATCCAAATTAGCAATTATGTTAAGTTATTATATTTTCCGTTCATTAATTCTACTTAATGCACAACTCTAGCTTACCCATGAAAACACCTTCTGACCTTGCTAACCTCAAAGTGTGACATTCCTGCTAGCAATTTATGATCAGACGACAGACCAGACCACGAAGGTAACCTAACAACTCAGCAACAATGACAGGGGACCCCACATTAACTCCATACAACCATCCCATTGGTGGAGGCACGCTCAGACCTGGTACATCAGGTGGAGTCGGTGCCCAGTTCCTGCATCCTGTGGCAAATACATGGTTAAACATAACGAAATATATATATATCCACATGCAGTCGTCTAGTGAATGGAAATCGCAGTGGGGTAGGGTACTCGAGAGCGAGTAATACGACACTGTCCCATTCACGTTCCTATATAAACAAGGCACAACATTTAAACAAGATACTAAATATAGAAATCAAAACATCGGAGATATCTAGTTTACTTATCAATTGTAAAGCAGGAAATCACAAGATCCAATATCACAACTACTATCATGATGATTAGTTCCATGATGAATTAACAAGACAACAAGTGTTCCATCATCTAAGATACTGTCAAAATGTCAGAATTCTAATAACCAACTATCACTCAAACTGATGACAAGGTGAGGGGCACTACACTTGATGCCAGCCGGGAAAAGAGAAGAAAATCTGAAGAAGAAAAGAAAGAGGCAGAAAAGAAAAGCAAGAAAAGTGCTCCGGTGGAATCCTCAACCCGGACCAAATCATGAAAAGGATCTACACCTATCAAAACCAAAAGCTCAAAACCGGAAGTCCAGGGATCCGGTAAGAGATCTAAGACAAAAGCCTCAAGAGCTTATCAAAGCCAAAAGGATGAAGAAGAAACTGAGTCAGATGAAGGAGTGAAAGAAATAAAGAAACAGAAGAAGAAAGGATCCGGTAAACCCTCTTCTGGCTGAGACAAGGAAGAAATGACAGAAGAATTTTCTGAAAAGCCCACCCTGTCTCTAGATAGTGTAGTCAAATCAGTCATTATGGATGGGAACCTTCAACCGGTGGCTGAATTCTATGATGACTACAATGAGGCAGATCAAAATAAGGTACTTGAACATCTACAATAAAGCTTTTATTGAGATTATCTCTGAAATTCCAAAGAGTCTAGAGATGGAACTAGAAATAAGAAAGAACAATGCCATGGCAAAAGACCTTGAGATCAGGGAACAGATAGCTATTCAGCTATATCCCTCAATTGATCACAAAACCATGAACATGATATTCAAGGACTGCAAGGATGAATTCAGAAGCAAAGCAAGGATGAATCAGCTTATGCTTGGTGAGACTGACAAAGCAGCCAAGGACACTGAAGAGATCCTTCGGAATACATACAAAAGGTTTAATATTCCTATTACAGAGGACTCAGGTGCAGAAACAGCTGCGGACTTGGAATCATCTGCTCTGGAAGAAGTACCACTAGAACAGACTAACATCTCTTCTCCAGCTTCTCCTATAGTCTCTGGATCCCAAAAAGAAGAAAAATTACAGGAGGAAGAAGCAGCAGAAAAAGAAAAAGAGGTTGACAGCACCAAGGATGCAGAGAAAGAGAAAAATCCAACAGAAAAAACCACAATTGTAAGTGGTAAGAATGTGGAAGGAGATAAGACTCCTAAGGACAAAATTGCAGAAGAAAAGAAACATCTGTCTCCGGCAAGAGACACTGCACAAACTGTTCAAAAGTTTCTAAGCCAAGAAACTTTAGAGATTGATGAACCGGAGCTTCTAAAAGGCCCATTCAACTTTGACTCTCTCTCTCCGGTACAGACAATGAAGATAGCTTCATTTGCAAATGCTAAGGCAAATGAAAAACTCCTAAAGTCTCATATGGAAGACTGTGAGTTGATAGAGGCTACTTCCGGAGTGCTTGAAAAGATTATGCCATCAATCCAGATAGATCCGACAGCCTCCTCTTCCGGTAATCTCAAAACCTTAGTCAGCAGTGTTGATACACATTTTGATTCTCTAGAAAAATCAGCTGAAGAAAAGGTCCGGAAGGAATTTTTGGATAAAAGATTTTCAAAAGTATTAGGATTAATCTCTAACGATAGGAGAAATATGAGTATTGGAATAAAGAGCTTAGAAAATGCTCTTAAGGATGGCGGTGATATTTACAAATTTTGTATCTCCTGGTCAAAGGCAACAACAGAAATAGATAAGAAAATAAAAGCGGAACAGGACAAACTACAAAGTTTGTCTCAAAGTTTTGATCCTCTCTCTTCCATAGTAAATCAAGAATGTCAAACTATTGCAATCACAAATGCAATAAAGAACTTTGAGAAGGAAAGGAAGAATATCACTAACCGGATGGGAGAACTTAGAAGGATTATAATCCCTAAGTTAGAAACTATGCATGAGGCCATCAGTGATGCTCAGACTACCGCCCAAACAAATGATCCGACAGATCTCAAGAGGGCAGAAGCTTTTGCATTTTTGTTGAGTGGTCACATTTCAATTTTGGATAGAATGAAGCAAAGTTGGGCTACAGAACTGATCCAACTGAAGACATCTTTTGAAAACATTCTTCAGTTTAGGTGAGTATGTAAATATGCGGCTATGTATAGAAAATTTTTGAAAATTTTGGTGTGCGGACCCTACCCTTTGCCATTGATGTCAAAGGGGGAGTGAGGAGCAGTGAAAAATGAGGAATCCAACTAAGGGGGAGTTCCAGAAATTGTATATAAAGATAGAGCATCAGCAAAGGGGGAGCATAGTGTAAACACTTAGTCATTTTTTCACTAAGTATTGCCATCAATGCCAAAGGGGGAGATTATTGGCAAGAGACACTATATGGATTCATGGTTGTTGTCATTGATGGCAACAAAGGTCATCCCACATATCCGCAAGTCATGGTGTGCCTCTACCGGAAGTCAGGATGAAGAACTGTTGTGGTCCGGTGAACAAGAACAGAGCATGTGGCAAGGTCCGACAGATTGGTCCGGACCTCTCAGAGGAAGTGTCTTGGTGCAGTGCGGATTTGGGGAAGTCAAGAGGACTACCTTGAGTAGTATATTCCAAGGATTTAGCCTCCGGTGATGGACAAAGAAAAGGATATGAATAGCTGAGTATCAGATTCCTGAAAGACAATGAGAACAGAAGGAAGAACTGACTGACAGAGCATCAGAATCTTTTCCGGATATGTTACTGTTGATGGTAAAGGTTGCGAAGGCATGAATCATGTTTGGCCAACATGACTAATGATATCTACAAGTATATGCTTGATCCGCATTGCTTGGTGAGCAAGGATTCAGCCGACAAAGCAGAGTTTGTAAGAAACTAGACTGTTCCAGATGCCGACTAGAAAAGTGATGAAATTACTTGTGTGGATATATATAGAGGATGGATTTAGTTGTGAAAGGAGAAATAGTATGATATAGTATGTGAAAAAGTACAGAGCATAGTAGAAGCAGTAAGAAAGATCCGGTATGTGAAAAGATAGCAGAATAAAGAACAGAGGAAAGATGAAGTGCAGCAGATCAGTGTACTGAGCCTAACCGGAACTGAACCCTAGCATATGTAGGTGCTTCCAATCAGTTCAAGTATTATATAACATTCTTTGTAGACAGTGTGTCTCCTTGTAGGCAGTGGGCCTCTTTGTGAGCAGTGTGCTCGGGCAGTGAGCCCTAATTGGCAAGTGCCATTTTTGTAACTCCTTATTCTTCTAACAGAGAATAATCTTTGGGTTAATCACCCCATGGTTTTCTCCCTTAACTGGGTTTCCACGTCAAAAATATTGTGTCATGTGTTTCTCATTTCATGATAATGTTTGTTTGTTTAATTCAATGCTGCTTTGATTAATAAGAAAGTTCTAAAGAAGAAACAATTAGGATAACTAATTCACCCCCCCCCCTCTCAGTTATCAACACACTCATACCCAAATTTCCATGTATATGCCTACTCTAAGTGTCCACATGGCTAATCCCACACATGTAGTCATTTATTTAATTCAAACTAGTAATATAAATGTTATCTCCACTAGCATACATTGTAACCCCTTCCAATCATATGGGTTTGTTCCTCTATCTTAGTCCTTGTCATTTACATTTTCTAAGTCACCTCACTACTTCATAGTCTTTTCCTTCATAGCATTTTCCTTTATATCTTTTAAGACATCACCACCACTATTGCTTCTACTACACCTCCACACACCATAGATCTAGTAATCAATCAATTAATACAAAATATGGGTAACATGTAGTTGTAGCTTTCTTTTTTATCCACAATGTCACTTCCTATAGCCACCCTATTACCATCACAGTCCCTTATCACTTGACATCTTATACACACCTCTTCCCATTACCTTTGAGATTCCTCTTTGAAAATACAATCTAAAAGGTAACCCGCAAACACATGTATTCACATTTACAACATTACGTAGTGATTTCATTTTCAGGATAAATTGCTAGCAAAGTTATTTCTATAGCCATTGATGACACTGTGTTGGATTCATTTTGCTCTCTATCTAAACATTCTATTATTTTTTTTATCAACTTTAAATCAATTTATTCAAAATTTTGAAGAAAACATTGGGCCCTAGGTAACATTCACTAACTTGGTGTTTACAAAATTAAAAAGTAACAAACTTCATCTTTCACTACCATTGATTATCCTCACAAATTCTATATGCACTCCCCAATGTAGACATGTAAAGGGGTTTATAGAAAACCTTTAGCCTCTAATCTTGGATAGAATTATATTAATGAGATATCTATCATTTCGTCATCTATGCATATCCTTGTGTGATTACCAATAGATTGCTAGCTAGTTTGAGGCACCTTCTTCTACCTCATAAGATCTTACTTCCTCATCGTGGGATTCTACATTATTCAACAAGAAATATAAAAGGAGGGTATGTGCAGGATCATCGCGGGCCAAACAGTGGCAATAGGAAAAAAATTACGTTTTTACTTAGCCAAATTCGTAACTTGGCAAAGTTTGACTTTGAAACGGATATCTGTTTTGGTTTGGATACCAAACCAAAACGGATATCCATTTTATTTTTCTCTATTGTTTTCATTGTTTTTTATTTTATTATTTTAGCATTTTTAGCATTTTACTATTTAGGCATTTTAGCTATAAAATACAATCCAAATTTTAGAAAGACTGTATCATATGAAAGGGGCAACCTTGTCATCTTTTGGAATGCATGATTTCTTTTAGTTCCAACCATTTTGGCATCATTTATTCTTGTGATTGAGAGTTCTCTCCACCCCTGATTGAACCATTACTTCCCCTAACTAATTCTCCTATCCTCTTGACTCTCAATCAATTCTTTAGTCCACTCCCAATAAGTCTTCTATAATCTCTCAATCAATTATTTAGTCCACTCCCAATTAGTCTTCTATAGTCTCTCAATCAATTCTTTAGTCCACTCCCAACCAACCCCACCATTCGTGTTGCTTCTTCTACTATTAATACATCTCTCACCATCATTTTTAGGGGAGACTATCCATTTCTTCCATTTATGTCAAATTCTTGTTAATATCTCTTATTCCATTTTCCATTGATCCCAACACATCATGGATAATGAGTCACCTCAAAAGAGTTAAGCCATATTTTCATTACAACCCCCACAATAATTATTATACTTTTACAGTCCTAACTTTGTGAGCCTTTTCCATTTCAATTTTAAGGATTTAAAGGTTCTTACACTCTCCATAAAATCTCCAAGTTCTCAAGGCATCCTTATTCTTCCCATTGTCATCAAGAGGATGTTCTAATTTCTACAAAGGAGGATACCAAAATGTTGGATCCTTGAGGACAAAAGCTAGCACAGGTGCCATAAAAAGATTCCTTGAAGCTTCACATGTTCTTTACATTATTTTAAAAAGATTTCAATAGTAATTAGAAAACTTAAATTTGCCTAAGAAAAGTAACAATTTGTTGCCTTTTGTTGCCTCTTTTTGGTTATTTTAAAAGGCAACAAGGTGAAGTGACACATCCTTATGACCAGCATCAAGAAGAACAACAGGAAGTGTATTTGGATCTTGGAAAAGATTAGGAAATAGAGGAACATCCAGTTGATGAGAATAAAGAGCAAGATAAAGAACAACTGGATGACTGAGATAAAGAGCTTGATGTGGAACATTATATGACATAGAACCAACAAGATGAACATCAAGTTGAACAACATGAGGAATAAGAAGTTCCTAAAAAGAACTAAGGTGAGCAATTGGATTAGGACATTCCTAAATGGTTGGCTTCTTGAAAATGGATATCCATTTTCAAAATAGATATCCGTTTTCTTTTTCTCTATTGTTTCCATTATTTTTTATTTTATTATTTTAGCATTTTTAGCATTTTTAGCATTTTACTATTTAGGCATTTTAGCTATAAAATATAATCCAAATTTTAGAAAGACTGTATCATATGAAAGGAGAGATTTTAGAAAATACACCTCTTAAATCTTGGATCTCCCATCAATATATGAACCTCCTTAAAGACCGTTTCTAGTGAAGGAGGAGGGCAAATTAACATTGGTAGCTTCTTTACACATTGATCCATAAGGATTTGTTAAACACTCATCACTAATGAATTACTCAAATAATCAATAATAAAATATTCAATTTTGTTCATCAGGTGAAATAAGCACTTTTCTAGACTATGTTCCAATATTTTAGGGATAGGAATGGTGGGGCAACATGGGTTGTGTTTTGGGGAGTTTTGGATTTCATGCCCTAAATTGCTTTACGCTATCCTTCATATGATTTGATTCATGATACATGGTTTGAGAAGGATACACATGATATACCCTTACCCTCTAGTGATAAAATTATGAATGATACTTTATGTGGTGAAGCTACACCTTCGTTAATCCTTCATGACATTGTTATTCCTTGTGATGATGGTGTCCTTCATGTGATATGTTAGGACATAATGCAAAGTTAACATGGCATGAACTCTCTTGGAAGGGTAAGCATGGACTATACGAACATTGAACTAGAAGGATCTGTTAAGTTCGCCATTTATGAAAGAACCTTTTAAAAGGTTAACCTTAATTAGGTAGGGTTATGTTTCAGTGTGGTTGTTTGTGCAACAATGTGTAAATTAATGTTACTGAAGGATAAATCTAACTATAATACACTAACATTTTAATAACCATGAGAGCTGGGACTAACAATTAGACTAAAAACTTGACAAACAATACAACTTGGACACATGTAGGACTTGGAAAATGGAAAAGAATATAATTAAATGTGGAAAACAATGAAAAAGTGGTATTAGTTGCACCTATATAGAGAAGTGGTTTAGAGGTTGGTTAGGGGAATTATTTAGGGTTTAGAGGTTTAGGGTTGCTCAAGTTTAGGGGTTTAGGGTTTACAGTTTAAAGAGAGATAGAGAGAGGGGACTGATAGAGTTTGGGAGAGATAGAGGAGACAAAGGGGAGAGATAGGAGATAGAGAGTGAGAGACATATCCAAAGACATCTAGAGAGAGAGAGATTGAGAGGTAGAGGGATGATAGAGATAGGGAGATAGAGGTTTAGGGTTGCTTGGGTTTAGGGGCATTATTTAGGGTTTAGGGTTTAGGGTTTAGAGAGAGATAAAGGACTAATAGGGAGATATAGAGGAGTCTGAGGGGAGAGATAGGGATATAAAGAGTGAGGGACATGGCAAGAGACATAGGGAGAGAGATTGAGAGGTAGAGGGACAAAGGTGATAGGGAGATGGGGGGAGATAAGGAGATAGTGGTTTATGGTTACTTGGGTTTAGGGTTTAAGGGTTTGGGGTTTAGGGTTCTCAGGTTTAGGGGTTAGGGGTTAGGGTTTAGAGGCATTATAATTTAGGATTTAAGATTTATTATTTAGGGGTTAGGGGTTAGGTTTAGAGGTTTAGGGTTTTAGATTTAGGGTTATAGAGAGAGGAATGATAGGGAGATATAGAGGAGTCTGAGGGAAGAGATAGGGAGATAGAGAGTGAGGGACATGGCTAGAGACATAGGGAGAGAGATTGAGAGGTAGAGGGACAAAGGTGGTAGGGAGATAGGGGAGAGATAGGGAGATAGTGGTCTAGGGTTACTTGGGTTTAGGGTTTAGGGGTTTGGGGTTTAAGGTTTAGGGGTTTAGGGTTTCTCAGGTTTAGGGGTCAGGGGTTAGGGTTTAGGGGCATTATTTAGGGTTTAGGATTTAAATTGTTTAGGGGTTAGGGGTTAGATTTAGAGGTTTAGGGTTTTGGATTTAGGGTTTATAGAGAGAGAGAGAGAAAGGAATTATAGGGAGATAGAGAGAGGAGACGGAGGAGAGAGATAAGGAGATAGAGAGTGAGGCACATGGCCAGGGACATAGGGAGAGAGATCAAGAGAGGTAGAGGGATGATAGAGATAGGGAGATAGGGGAGAGATAGGGAGATATAGGTTTAGAGTTGATTGGATTTAGGGTGTACCTGGGTTTAGGGTTTCTCAGTTTTGGAGATAGCTAGATAGAAAGAGAGAGGAGACAGATAGGGAGAGATAGAGGTGACAAAGGGGAGAGATAGGGAGATAGAGAGTGAGCGATATGTCTAGAGAAATAGGGAGAAGGATTTAGAGGTAGAAGGATGATAGAGATAGGGAGATAAGGGAGAGATAGGAGATAGAGTTTAGGGTTGCTCGTGTTTAGGGTTTAGGGGTTAAGGTTTAGAGGTTTAGGGTTTAGTGTTTAGAGAGAGAGGACCAATAGGGAGATATAGAGTGAGGGACATGGCTAAAGCATAGGGAGAGAGATTGAGAAGTAGAGGAATGATAGTGATGGGGAGATAGTGAGATAGAGGTTTAGGGTTTCTTGGGTTTAGTGTTTAGGATTTAGGGGTTTATGGTTTCTCAAGTTTAGGGTTTAGGGGTTAGGAAATAGGGGTTAGGGGTTAGGGGTTAGGTTTAATCATGCATCCCAGTCATTCCCCTATCATTCCTATATATCCTATCTCTCCCCTCTATCTTTCCCTTTCCCTTATCGACGAAGCAAATGGAAACAAGAAAACTAGGACTCCCTTTCTCAGGTTTAGGGTTTAGGGTTTAGGGCTTAGGGGAATTATTTAGGGTTTATGGTTTAGGGGTTAGGGTTTAGGATTTGGAAGAATTATTTAGGGTTACTTGGGTTTAGGGTTTAGGGGCATTATTTAGGGTTTACGGTTGCATGTCAAAAGTAGTCTCTCTTTCTCTCAAAATCCATAAACCCTAAATAATGGCCCTAAACCTGAGTGTCTCAATTGTTGACACAAATATCATCTAATATGTAAGTTAAACATGAAATGATTTGTTAGAATTTACAGGTCAAAACTACTTGCTTTTACAATTTTTTTATGACAATTATCTATTCAAAAGTGCCTTTAAAATACTATGAGATACCTTAGTATAAGTAAATCATATAAAAATCAAATATATATATCATCATAATCCTATATAAATTTTGATAGTTTGTCCAAAATCTCTCCTTTCATATGATACAGTCTTTCTAAAATTTGGATTGTATTGTATAGCTAAAATGCCTAAATAGTAAAATGCTAAAAATGCTAAAATAATAAAATAAAAAACAATGAAAACAATAGAGAAAAAGAAAACAGATATCTATTTTGATAACGGATATCCGTTTTGGAGAACATAAAAAGTGAAAAAAGACTATGTTTTTGCAAACCCGCGGCTTGCAAAATGTAGTCTCATCTTCAAAGAACAAATATCAGAGCTGAGGAACGGATATCCAATCCAAAGAGGTAAGATTTCGTGCATGTTTTTTTTGTTTGTTTTCAATATTCAAGCAATTTTTTTGGTTTTTATGCTAAGTGGGTATGTTTTATAATTTAATTAGGTAAAATGGATGCACAAAATGAAAACCCAAACCCTCCACCACCAAACCCTCCCCCTCCAACAATAGAAGAGAATATTCAAAGAAATATTGATCATATAAGTAGGATCATAGAAATGTATCACCGCCACCCTTGATTGTCTATAATGACATCAAATTTAGAGGGAATCATTAATCATATTCAAACCTTGTCAACCCAACATGAATCATTTAGGCAATGGCAAGAAGCCAAGAAGGCCGAATATGCTAACAGTTTGTCATATGATGAAGTCAAAGATTTAGAGATTACAAAAACTATGTTAGCCCAACACTTTGTCAATCCTAAAATCGGATTGCATGTTGATGTCCGTAAGCCCAAGTTTTCAATCAAATGGTGTATTCATGAGGGCATTAGTCAAAACTTTTGGGATCATTGGTGGATGGTTTTCTGATAAACCACCCAACAACAATTTAGATGTGCCTTTGTATTTCCTCCGTAAAATCTATGCAGAGTTCGTCATGGGTCAACATGTTAATTATTTTGATTTTAGAGAGTTTCAAGGAGTGGGCAAGGGAATGCCTCAAGATAGACCTGGGACAATTAGATAAGTACAAGGTCCCTATATTTCCCCTCCTGCTATCCCTTCTCCACCCCCAATACAGCACCCAGACGTTGTTGCAAATGCAACACAATAGGGCCTTAGTACCATACACTCTTTGACCGAGCATTGATTATACAGACATCTTAGTTTGCACAAGCACATGATGAAGGTGATGATATTGGATCACCTAGTACTACTAGACCATCATCATCTAGACATGTATGTGTGCTCCATCATTGCATTTCTTGCAATCATTTATGCTTAGGTCCTATTATGGAGAGTAGTGAGCCACCGTTGAACACATCAGAGTATGATCTCCATTCACGAGATGAGGCAATGGGGTCCAAAACTCAAGCTAAAGGGTTAGGGACAAGAGTAGAAGCTACCAGATCAGTAAACAATAGAGAAGGAGAAATGCATGAGCAATCTTTTATGCAGGTAAAATTTAAAGTTAAATTTTATGGTCTATTCCATTTGAATATATAAATAACTTTATTAGTACTAATGTATCTAAGTGGGATAACAGTTGATGATAGAAGGGGAGTTGATAGAAGTTCATCACGGAACTTTGTCTGCCATCCAATTTGGCTTGGACTTGCCGGTATAATTTGTTGTAAACATCAACTTTTTTTTATGCATTTATTTCTTTGTGAGTAATTATATATTAATTTATATCTTGATGTTAATTTTATTTTATAGTCAATCAAAAATGTGAATGATATGGCATCTTTGCCAATAGTCTTTTCTCGAACTCCTGATCAACCCAAGGGACTATCATTTGCAGAACGGCTTTCTCAACGCCAACAAAGGGTAGAGGTAATTTGATTGAATTGTACTTTAATTGATAATTTGGAAAACTTAAATATTTGATTATATTCATTTAGAGTCTTACAATCTTGTCCTTCTTAATTGATGCAGGAGGCCTCGATGGTGGTATGTGCTTGTTTTCTAGTAGATAAGTTTTTGTGTAGTGCATTTCCTATTTTAAATGTATGCATTTCCTATTTTGTTTAATAATTATATATTAATATATTTCAATGTTACTTTGCTTTTATGTAGTCTCTTGAGAATGTGAGTGATGTGCCACCTTTGCCATCATGCTTCACTAGGACACCTGATCATCTTAAGAGAAAATCATTTGCAAAATGATTGTCCGAAGAACAACATAGAGTAAAGGTAATTGAATTGAATTTTTCTAAATAATTGATAGTTTATCTAGCGGTCTTATAGTTGATTGTAGTGATTTAGATGTATGTTAATAAATGAAAGTTCTTAATTGTAGTAGATAAGAATCTATTTACTAACTTTAACTTATTTTTATTTACCATTGAAGAGATTAATCAAATTTGTGTTTTGACTTGTTAATGCAGGAAACTTCACCTCCATCAATTACTAGACATTTTGGTACAAAGAGGACACTTTTTCAGGATCCATCACAGATTGAGGGTCAAGTGGACTTGTAGTATTTTATGTAGCTATTTGGCATGTAGATTGTATATAGATTTTGAGACATGGCATATGCCACATTTTGTAAAAAATATTTTGAGTTGGCATATTTGCCAAATTTTTGTATATGTCTACCATTATGGACTAGATTTTAATGTATATACACCTTGATATACAATATAATTTAAATTCCTTATGTGCAAGTCATGATACTTCCCATGATTCCATACATTATGATGATAATTCTTTAGTCCATTGATGATATGTTTAGCATTGAGAATGGTTTTAGATCAAGAGAATGGTTTTAGATCAATAGAATCAATATGAAAAAATTCCTTATATATGCCCTAATCAAATAAGGTCATGATAAACCATTTCATCATGTATTTAGTCTTCATCTTGTCAAATTTTGTAAATATGTCAAAGTTGTCATATGAAAAATGTAAAAAAAAAATGCAAAAGTATGGAAGATGAATAGTCAAGTACTCAAGAGTCAGTTGGAGACTATTGGTTTCCCTCAAATCATGTATAAATATGCATAAACCTTCGTGGAAAAGGCATTGGAGATGTATTGAAAACATTTTGAAGATGAATTGAAGACATGTTTGAATGAAATTAATGTCAAGAAACTCTATGTCAAGGACACTGGGGGCACATTATAAACATAAAAAACTTACATCTTGGGGGGAGGTGCCAATAAGGCCAATAAGGATAATATTTTAGTTGGGTGTGTGTGTGTATGCAAATCCCATTTATGGCCAAGAAGCTCTCTATTTACTATTATTCAACTCTTGTTGATAGGAGGTTGGCTCTACAACTATTGCAATTTGTGTATGAAACCTAGATGCCTACGAGATCATATATATATGTATGTATGTATGTATGTGTTACCTTTTAAGTCACCCTTATTTATTTATTGATAATATTTCCTGAACAAGAGCCGCTTTATTATGTTGTATTTTTGGTCATAGCTTTGCTTCTTAAATTGACTCTTAGTCCTTCATTTTTTTACCTGTTTATCGTCTTTGTGAGTGAGGGTACTTAAGGTTTGAACCTTTGAACCTGAACCCTTCTCAAAGTTCAATGGTTCAACGGTCTAGGGTTCAACACCCATTGCCTTCTAATAAGTCATGTCATGCAGTTATCTTGTGTAATTAATGTATCGTTGAACCCTCCGCTCGTACTCTATAGCGAAGTTCAATGGTTCAAGGTTCAATGGTTCACTGTCTCATGGTTGGAACCCCTTTTACAAAAGTCACTTGACTATCCATTGATCTATGTAGCCCTTGTGTCTTTGAACCTTCATATTGAACCATATCCTAATAAGTTCAATGGTTCATGAGCTTAGGTTCAATATTCCCATAAGTGAATCTTTTGCCCATTTATGTGATTCAATTGGTATGGTCGAACCACCGCATTGAACCACGCCCTAAAGGTTCAATGGTTCAATAGTTCAAAGATTTGGTGATTTTGGTCTCATTTATTCCCACAGCTTTCTGAGTCAAATTTAGCAGGAAAGTTGGAGGAAAATATGTCAGAGACTCATTATGAAACTGAGAGTTCTAATTTGGCGGAGGTTACGAATAATCATTATACCATCATGATGGTGCGTGAATAATACTTACTATTAATAAAGAGGTCAGAATTCATGTCTTTTCAAATATTTTTCGCACGTATTGCTCCGAGTGATAATTATTCAATCTAGTTAATGCCATTATTAACTAAGAACAAGCCGAATTCAACAAGTAAACATACTGTGCAATGCAAAGGAGAATAGCGCAGGAAGTGTAAGATTCTTGTTACTCAAATTTCACAGTGAATTCAGATATCTTGAAGGTGAGTTCTGTTCCTCCTATGTGCTATTCCTATTTCTTAGCTGGAAAGAAGAATCTCTTGAGTTTCTGTCATTATTTTCAAAATTTGAAGTGTTTTTCATTGTAATCCTCCAAGTATGGCTTTGAAATCTACATGTTTGGGGAGTGAACATGGTCCTAGTCTTACCTATTCTCACTCTAAATTTGGGGATACTACACTAGTACAATATGATTTAGAAGAATTTAGAGAAAGGTCTAGAAACCCTGTGCAAACCCCCATGATGAAGAAAATAATAGACAACAGTTTAGTTGAAGCTGCGGCTTTTCCCAAGGCTGTATACTGCCCAGAACTGGTTCAGGAATGTATAAATAGGTATGAACCTCAAAATAGGTGCATCAGAAGTGCAAATGGTGATGTGTTGTTTCACATCAATAGAAAAACCCTCATGTCCGTAATGAAGATACCGCCTAAAGAGGCATATTCCAACCTTGATATTACCTCTTCCTATGGGTATTTCTCGGAGAAGAAATTGACTTATAAAAGTGTGATAGCAAGGAACTGGCTACTGAAATTTCAAAAGGGTGGTTCAAGGTTGCCCAGACCACTTATTAGGGATCATCTGATTAAAGAAGTGAGGGATATTGTGGTATTATTGTATAGATTGAAGGGCAGTCAACATGCATATTATTGGGAGGATTGGATGTACTTTTTCATACAAGTTATCTTCCAAGGAGAGCAATATTTAGATTGGGCAGAAATTGTGGCCGATTGTTTGCATCAGGGTTTGAGTAATTGTCTGGGTGACAGAGATTTTTATATGTCTTCGTACTTATTTTATTTACTGGCATCAACAAGAGAATGGTTTGATCTACCTCATGCACCCTTGGCTGAGGATAGTAGGATTTATGAATATTATTCAGAGTTGCAGAAACAAAATTGTTATGAAAATTATAAAAGGGTTAATGATGTTTTCACTGGAAGAATGACTTATGAGCTGGCGGGTAATCTAGGTAAAAGGATGTCCAATGAAGCAATGCAACTGATTAGCATTTATGGTAGCTTCTTTATTCAATTTTTCAAGTTCACTTACATCAAAGTTGGAGGATTTAACGACAAACCTGTTAAGCTACCCAAATATGTGTTCAACCGTTTCGTACTGATAGAGGTGTGCAGACAGCTAGCACATGTAGATAAGAAGTTCTCGACAAAGAAGGGTTTTGGTATCTCTTTTCCCATCAAGCTTGGGCATTACTCGTGCGAGTCAAAATCTGATGCTTTGAATTTAGAGGTCAACCTTAAAAAGTTCAATTTTTAGTTCTTCACTACCAGGTCTCAATTTGATAGCAAAGGATTTGTTAGGGATAACCTAGATCCTGGAGCAGGGCTTTCACACATTCCTAAGCTAGAGGATTACTGGGAAGACTATTCAGATGAGTTTGAGGTCAAGAGAAGATTGTGGTGTAGGTTCTCTTTAGGGTAGATAATTACTCTCAATTTAAATATGGATATTTCTGGAATTATTGATGATGGGGAACAAGTGATTGATCCACAGTTTGAATGAGTAGAGCAATTACCTATTCTAGAATTTGACTGGAGCAAAAGGGAGGAAGATAGGATTGAAGTTAAAACTCTTCCAGTGATAAGGAGAACTGAGAAATGGTTAAGGGAAAAGAGACAGGAAGGGAACCAGGATAAAAGTGCCCAACAATTCACCTCAATGATTGAATCATCACTTCCCATAAGCTCTTCTAACCGACCTATTGCTATCTGTGCTGCAGGAGCTTCCAAGTCATCAACTAGAAGGAGCCTTGCTACTAAGAAATCTAGAAGAGCCCTCACAGCTATTTTACCCCCTCATGCTACCAGGTTGAGGACCAAAAGTAAAAGAAAGAAACAACTTCCTGAAACAATAGTTGTAGATCTGAATTCAGAGGAAGATTCAGGGGAACCTATGGGTGATAAGGAATCAAGTCCACATAGAACAAAGGAAGTTGATACTAGCCCATAGTTAGAGGTTGTTCTAGAGACTCCTGAGATGTTAACAATTTCAAATGTATCCTCTGATGGATTGAACCCTGAAAAGGAAACCTTAACTCCTACACCTAAGTGGCTAGAGAGTTCTATCTCTGACAAGAGAAAAATAATTCCTTTTGTTGTCCCCTTAGAGGACATGGTGAGCAAATGTTTAGGAAAAACACCCAAGTCTAAGAAGCTAAAGATGACATCCAAAATAAACATTGATCCAAATACTAGAAACTGGAGTGCTGAGATAGCCAAACCAGTGATTGAGGAGGAGGTACAAGATCCAACTGTGTAGGATTTCACTATTGAGAGAGTGGATCTCGGTGCTACTTCAAGAGCTACAGATGTTCATCACCTTGAAACATCCACCAAGAGGATAGTTAGTCGAACTTGGAAAGACGAAAAGGACAAAAGGGAATTGAAGCAGACTCTACGTTTAATGGCAGAGTACATTGATGCTATCCACAACCCTAACCCACAGCCAGTTTCATAGCTCTCCCTATCTTTCGACCCTATATCACCAGGTAACCAGAAGATATTGGATCAAGTTCATAGAAACAAGATGGTGGCAAACACATTTGATAGTTGGTTGGACTACATTATAGAGAAGGGAACTAAATACATTTGTGAACTCAAGGATATATATGATCTAACTGCTGCCACCATTGAGGACCTTAAAGCACAGATTACTACTTGGATGAAAGATGAAGGAAAATGGGTAAATGTGATAAATCAGATTGAAGTTTAGAAATATGGGTTAGCGAAGTTTCTAACAGAAAAGAGCCTGACTGGTTTGGATGAAGATCTATTATATGTGAATAAGAAAAATATTGAATGGAGAAATTCCATATCATGGCAGGGACGCTTTGAACTTACAAAGTTGATTAAAGAAATAATTGAACTCACTTAATCCTTGCAACATGACTTTCAATGCATTGATGTTAAATACATAAAGGATGATGGGAAACCAGAGGATGATGTTGACACAGTGGTTCAATCCTTTAAGGATAAAATTAACTTTGTCAAAGAAAATGACAATATCTTAATTGAAGATTTCTCTTGAATCTCTAAGGTGGAGTCTCTACTTTACCTCTGTATCGACGCACTTCCAGAGCATAAAGGAAAATTTGGGAAAATGCGAAGGGATAAAGAAGTTTGGAAATCAAGAGTGAAACACATAGGCATCCCCAACTTCTCAAAGATTCAGGAGTTTGTTGTAGCTTTTCAGGAGTGGAAGACTCAAGATGCTTCCCAAACCACTGATGGCAAATCTAGAGATGCAAATCCGTTGTCCCAGCCATGATCTTATTGGTTCACTTTCTTTTATTTAGTTCCTCTGTTATGCTATTTCCGTAATCTTGATCTTTTAACCAGTTCGTTATAAACTAAATCCCGTACGGGTTAGAGTTACTTTAACTCTGGGTTTGATTTACTTGATGACATAATTAAGACATTCATATATATAGGTTTTTAAATCTTTTAAAGGATATAGAAAGTTAGAAAAAAAAAAGGAATTTTAGCTAAACCGTTTTATGGTTTTACATTATGTAATGATTGTCTGAGAAATTTTTCATCTATGAATGAGAAGAAGAAACAATTACTGCTTACTTAGATCTATGTGTCTGAGTGTTTGGAATTAGATTTTCTGTGTGAAATCTCCTTTCATCTGGCAATTGGTCTTTTATTGGACAACTCGTCATATGTGTTCTATTATTTATTGGTTCAGCAAATTCATATGTATGTGTTCATGTATTTGAATGTATCAAAAGTAGAATCTGTGCATTCTATTACTCACTGTTATTGCATAAATTTACCGCATTCATAACATAGTTATGTATGAATGTCAGTTTGCCTTAAGCATTTTTTGATTGAAAGTGCATTTGGATAGTTGAATAGATTAAATTCATTGGAAATCTTAAAGGGAGTTGTACCTAAATTCAGAGGGGAACTAATTTAAAAAGTTCACCCATTTGTTGCTTTACTCGTTTGTTCTTCAAAGAGGGGTATAGAGTCAGAATTAAACATTTTCAGAATAAGAACAAATCTGTTATAGTTTTTGGTGACTCTGCTGGGGATGAAAATCATTAATTAAAAGATTGGTCACCTGAATATGAAGCAACAATGATGCTTCCACACGAAAACATAATTCCTGTTCTACAGCCCAATCTTGGATTTCAGGACGAGCAGGAAGACATTATTGGCCAGTTGAATACCCTTGCTTGGCGTACTCGTCAGAATAGTGAAGATTACAGAAGAGCAAGTAGAGTATTAGAACAAGAAGAGGAGTTGGCCGATAACCTGAGATTGCTATTACTCAGGCAGAGAAGAAGGCAGGCACAAAACGTAGCAAGAAATCAAATCCTTGAAGTGCAAAGAAATCAAGAATAGTACAGAAATTAATAACTGCCTATCTAGCTACAATATTTTAAGCTGGATTCTAGACCGTATACCAGGTCTTTGAGAAGAGAGGGAGTTGAGGATTCTACCTTTCAAGCACTACAAAATTTTAATTTTCCTTATATCCCTACTCGTGCAAGAAGAGCTAGAAGTAGACCCCCTAGCCCCCCTAAACCTTCTATCTCCCCTGTCTGTCAAGCTTTAACTCTTTCAGGCACTGTTATCCCCTTAGCTATAAATTTTCTACCCATGGCCCAACCTTGGGGAGCAGCCATAGGGCCTCTGAACCTAGGGGCTAGCCTAAATCCTTTACCTAAAAATGCAAGAGAAAATTTGCCCAGGTTCAATGGAGATGGCAAATAATCACCAGAAGAACATTTGTGTGCCTTTGCAGCAGCATGTAGTGTGTTAGGTGTACAACACCAAGATGTTGTCATAAGGCTCTTTGTGCAGACTTTGACTGACACTGCGGCACAATGGTTCTACCACCTAACTAATTCCTCAATTTCAAATTGGAATGACATGAAAACTGCTTTTGAAAATAGGTTCAAAAGTGCAGAGGACAAGCATTACCTCCTTGCATAGCTGCTTCAGCTTAAGAAAGAGATTCATGAACATCTGAGGGAATTCATGGCTAAATTTAACAGAATTGTGAACAAAATCCCTGCTGCTAAAAGACCAACTGGCGAAAATCTAAAATGTTTTTTTATAAATTCTATGCCTCCTGATATTAGCTTCCATCTCAGGAGGGGTGTAATTGCTGATTTACCAGCTGCACAAGCCTTGGTAGTTGGGTTAGAGGATGATCTCATTATGGCCGGTAAATGGAAGAAAGAGGTCCAGATGCCAAATGCCCAGCCTTCATCATCTATGGATCCTGTAGTGCAAAAGTTGGTGAATGATATGATTGCCTTAAAGAGGAAACTACCTAAAACTGGTGCTCACTTCGAACAACCGTATCAAGATATAAGCAAAAGGAATTTGAATCAACAAGCAAATACTGGTAGAGCTTTACCCCTGACATCAGCACAACCAAGACTAGCTATTGAATCTCCTCCTGGGAGGGGAAATATGTGTATTTTTCATTTGACTACCGACCATGATGGAAACTCTTGCCCAGAAATGCTCAGGTATGCCCAGATGACTGCTACTCAAGATATGCTAGGGGAATCCACTGAAGAAGAAAGGAACTTTGAGGAACCTAGTGGCTCTGAAATACACTTCCTTGAATATGAGTCTGATTCAGAAAGGGGAGGTGAAATATTGGTTACCCTTGAAGATCCTTCATGCGCCATGCTCACTAGGAGTCAGAGGAATATGAGACCCTCTAATACTCAAGAAGTACCTGGCAAAGGTAAAGAGCCTTTAACTGGAACTCATGATTCTAATTTGAAGGCTCAGGAAAATAGATTGTTACATAGAAATGATCCAGATGCTTCTTTTGATATTGTAGATTTCTATAAGTTTGCAAAAATTCAAATTTCTCCTATTGAGTATCTCAAGTTGAAGCCTAATGAGCTTGACAAACTAGTTAAACATGTTAAGGGTGGTCCTGCACAAACTGAATCCAAAAATCAATTAGAGGTTGATACTGAATCCCCCATTGCTCAAATATTTGGTTCCTCATCTGAGTCATTCTTGGCTGCCCCTAAAACGACTCCCAATTCATCAACCAATGCTCCTTATACTGATTTGAAACCCAATCCTTTCTATGTGTCTTTGTTTATCAATGGTCATAAACTTAGTAACTGTATTATAGATTCAGGAGCCTCTGATAACATTATGCCCTCCTCCGTGGCTAAAGCCCTAGGGTTATCACTCACAAAAACATTTGGTAGATGTTATTCTATGGGTGGAAAATAGGTTTCCTTGTTTGGGTAGATTAAGGATGCACGAGTTGCTCTTGCAGCGTACCCTGACAAAAAAGTGAAATTTACTATTTTGGTAGCAGATATTCCTACTAGTTATGGAATGCTTTTGAGCAGGACATTTTGCAAGGACTTGGGTGGATAGATCAAATTGGATTGGTCATAAGCCACAATCCTAGTGGGAAAGCAGAAAGTGAAGCTGGAACCTGAGCCCAAGTGCAAGTTCATCGTCTACCCCTCTGATGATCCCAAGGCCTAGATTTTGTTTGAGGAATGTGAATTTGGTAACTATTTTCTCTCCTCTAAATAGAGTTTTGGAGTAAATCCCAACGAAGAATTAATGCAAAGATCTGTACATTCTAATGACCTATGGGTTATGGAATTTGACGGCAGTTGCACTACTGCTAGTTCAGGGGCCGGGGTTGTCTTGATCTCACTTGAAGGTGAAATTTTTTCTTATTCTTTTAAGCTAGAGTTCAAAAACACCAACAATACTACAGAATATGAAGCTTTACTGCTTGGGCTAGTTAAAGCCAAAGGAAGGGGTGTGAAGGTACTTAAGGTGAAAGGTGATGCTGAATTAATTGTGAAACAGGTAAGGGGGATCTTTTCTATTAAGAATGAAAGACTAAAGCATTACAGAAATAAGGTATGGGATGAGATCGAATATTTTGATGCCTTCTCTCTCCTCTAAACAAAGTTTTGGAGTAAACCCCAATGAAGAATTAATGCAAAGATCTGTACATTCTAATGACCTATGGGTTATGGAATTTGACGGCAGTTGCGCTACTGCTGGTTCAGGGGCCGGGGTTGTGTTGATCTCACCTGAAAGTGAAATTTTTTCTTATTCTTTTAAGCTAGAGTTCAAAAACACCAACAATGCTGCAGAATATGAAGCTTTACTGCTTGGGCTAGTTGAAGCCAAAGGAAGGGGTGTGAAGGTACTTAAGGTGAAAGGTGATGCTGAATTAATTGTGAAACAGGTAAGGGGGATCTTTTCTATTAAGAATGAAATACTAAAGCATTACAGAAATAGGGTATGGGATGAGATCAAATATTTTGATGCCTTCTCTATCGAAACAATTCCCAAAGATCAGAACTCATGAGCAAATTATTTAGCAGTATCAGCTTCTCTCCTTTTGCCACATCCAGATTTCAAAAAAGATTCTTATAGAATAGAAATGGTATATCGTCCTAATGTCCCCGACAATGCTGAGAGCTGGCAAGTTTTTGAGAGTGATAATCAGATCAGAAAGTTTTTAGAGAAGGCTGAAATGTTCTTGGGGACCTATTTTGAAGGTTCTAAAATAGAGTGTAAAGAATTCAGTCCTAACCCTGGGATTAATCCAAAAGATGACATGATTCAGTTAAAGGGAAACAAAATCCCTAAAGGGCTGGTCTCTTTAGAACATATGTTTTCTCGAAGAGATGAATATATTAGAGGCAAACCTCCTTATAATCCTGATAAAGTAGAATATTATGAGAAAATAAACATTGTAATCTGGGTAAAAAGATGTCCAATGAAGCAATGCAACTGATTAGCATTTATGGTAGCTTTTTTATTCAATTTTCTGAGTTCACTTACATCAAAGTTGGAGGATTTGACAGTGAACCTATTAAGCTACCCAGATATGTGTTTGACCATTTCATACTGATAGAGGTGTGCAGACAGCTAGCACATGTAGATAAGAAGTTCTCAACAAAGAAGGGTTTTGGTATCTCTTTTCCCATCAAACTTGGGCATTACTCATGCCAGTCAAAATCTGATGCTTTGAAATTAGAGGTCAACCTTAAAAAGTTCAATTTTCAGTTCTTCACTGCCAGGTCTCAATTTGACAGCAAAGGATTTGTTAGGGATAACCTAGATCCTGGAGCAGGCTTTCACACATTCCTAAGCTAGAGGATTACTGGGAAGACTGTTTAGATGAGTTTGAGGTCAGGAGAAGATTGTGGTGTAGGTTCTCTTTAGGGCAGATAATTACTCTCAATTTAAATATGGATATTTTTGGAATTATTGATGATGGGGAACAAGTGATTGATCCGCAGTTTGAACGAGTAGAGCAATTACCTATTCCAGAAGTTGATTGGAGCAAAAGGGAGGAAGATAGGATTGAAGTTAAAACTCTTCTAGTGATAAGGAGAACTAAGAAATGGTTAAGGGAAAAGAGACAGGAAGGGAGCCAGGATAAAAGTACTCAAGAATTCACCTCAATGATTGAATCATCACTTCCCATAAGCTCTTCTAACTGACCTATTGGTATCGGTGCTGCAGGTGCTTCCAAGTCATCAACTAGAAGGAGCCCTGCTACTAAGAAATCTAGAAGAGCCCTCATAGCTATTTTAACCCCTCGAGCTACCAAGTTGAGGACCAAAAGTAAAAGAAAGGAACAACTTCCCGAAACAATAGTTGTAGATCTGAATTTAGAGGAAGATTCAGGGGAACCTATGGGTGATAAGGAATCATGTCCACATAGAACAGAGGAAGTTGATAGTGGGCCACAGTCAAACATCATTCTAGAGACTCCTGAGATGTTAACAATTTCAAATGTATCCTCTGATGGATTGAACCCTGAAAAGGAAACCTTAACTCCTGCACCTAAGTGGCTGGAGAGTTCTATCTCTGACAAGAGAAAAATAATTCCTTTTGCTATCCCCTTAGAGGACATGGTGAGCAAATGTTTAGGAAAAACACCCAAGTCTAAGAAGCTAAAGATGACTTCCAGAATAAACATTGACCCAAATACTGGAAACTAGAGTGCTGAGATAGCCAAACCAGTGATTGAGAAGGAGGTACAAGATCCAACTGTGTAGGATTTCACTGTTGAGAGAGTGGATCTCGGTACTACTTCAAGAGCTACAGATGTTCATCACCTTGAAGCATCCACCAAGAGGATAGTTAGTTGAACTTGGAAAGATGAAAAGGACAAAAGGGAATTGAAGCAGACTCTGCGTTCAATGGCAGAGTACATTGATGCTATCCACAACCCTAACCCGCAGCCAGTTTCACAGCTCTCCCTGTCTTTCAACCCTAAATCACCAGCTAACTAGAAGATATTGGATCAAGTTCATAGAAACAAGATGGTGGCAAACACATTTGACAGTTGGTTGGACCACATTATAGAGAAGGGAATTGAATACATTCATGAACTCAAGGATATATACGATCTAACTGCTTCCACCATTGAGGACCTTAAAGCACAGATTACTGCTTGAATGAAAGATGAAGGTAAATGGATAAATGTGATAAATTAGATTGATGAAGTTTAGAAATATGGGTTAGCGAAGTTTCTGACAGAAAAGAGCCTGACTGGTTTGGATGAAGATCTATTATATGTGAATAAGAAAAATATTGAATGGAGAAATTCCATATCACGGCAGGGACACTTTGAACTTACAAAGTTGATTAAAGAAATAACTGAACTCACTCAATCGTTACAGCATGAATTGTAATGCATTGATGTTAAATACATAAAGGATGATGGGAAACCAGAGGATGATGTTGACACAGTGGTTCAATCCTTTAAGGATAAAATTAACTTTTTCAAAGAAAATGACAATATCTTAATTGAAGATTTCTCTCGAATCTCTAAGGTGGAGTCTCTACTTTACCTCTGTATCAACGCACTTCCAAAGCATAAAGGAAAAATTGGGAAAATACAAAGGGATAAAGAAGTTTGGAAATCAAGAGTGAAACACATAGGCATCCCCAACTTCCCAAAGATTCAGGAGTTTGTTGCAGCTTTTTAGGAGTGGAAGACTCAATGTGCTTCCCAAACCACTGATGGCAAATCTGGAGATGCAAATCCGTTGTCCCAGCCATGATCTTATTGGTTCACTTTCTTTTATTCAGTTCCTCTATTATGCTATTTTCATAATCTTGATCTTTTAATCAGTTGGTTATAAACTAAATCCCGTACGGGTCAGAGTTACTTTAACTCTGGGTTTGATTTACTTGATGACATGATTAAGACATTCATATATAGAGGTTTTTAAATCTTTTAAAGGATATAGAAAGTTTGAAAAAAAAAGGAATTTTAGCTAAACCATTTTATGGTTTTACATTATGTGATGATTGTTTGAGAAATTTTTCATCTGTGAATGAGAAGAAGAAACAATTACTGCTTACTTAGATATGTGCATCTGAGTGTTTGGAATTAGATTTGATGTGTGAAATCTCCTTTCATCTGGTAATTGGTCTTTTATTGGACAACTCCTCATATGTGTTCTATTATTTATTGGTTCAACAAATTCATATGTATGTGTTCATGTATTTGAATGTATCAAAAGTAGAATCTGTGCATTCTATTACTCACTGTTACTGCATAAATTTACCGCATTCATAACATAGTTATGTATGAATGTCAGTTTGCCTTAAGCATTTTCTAGTTAAAAGTGCATTTGGATAGTTGAATAGATTAAATTCATTGGAAATCTTAAAGGGAGCTGTACCTAAATTCAGAGGGGAACTAATATAAAAAATTCACCCATTTGTTGCTTAACTCATTTGTTCTTCAAAGAGGGGTATAGAGTCAGAATAAAACATTTTCAGAATAAGAACAAATCTGTTAGCCAACAGTATGTAAATCCTACAAGATAGTCATTCATGAAATTACTATGCAAAGATGGTTTATAAGTTGCATTAGGGTTTGTATAAATGATCTAATGGATTTATAAGGTTGTCAAACACTAAAATGGATGATTTATATGAGTTTTGGGACTATCATAGTCCATGATTGTTAAAAAGATACACATGGCTGTCCAAAAATTACCCTTTATGACTATCCTAAAACAACACCGTGTATATGCTCATAAAAGATGCATTCATTGCATTCCTTCATTTACAACACATGATGACTTGGGCGCACATCTACCTCTCTACACCATATGTGACTAGTGCCAATTATTGAATAAACAACCTAGAATGAGTGCCTTACAATTTGAGGTGCTAGTTCATGCTTCTAGAACACCAAAAGTGCACCTCAATGTTAAGGCGCTAGCTCTTGCTCAAGCAACCTTGAAAGTGCGCTTTCACAAGGAGGTTAAAATGTATCATCAAAGGATTAAGTTGAATCAAGGAATCATCATTGAAGACAAGTAAAACATGATTGTAAATGAGGCACACTTTTCATCATCTCTAACCTCACAATTGCACCTTCCATTGGAAGCTCATATTGTGCCTAAAGGAATGGTACTGAGATATCATCCATGTCAATGATTGAGAATGTGTCAACTGGAACAATATTTTTTCTTCTGCTCATCATGGGGCTGAATGGACTATGCCAATGCATCGGGGTGGGTGGTTAAATGCCAAGGGAGGTCTCGTTTTGTGCACCAAGCGTCCCAGTCATTGCAAGCAAGAGGCTACTGGCAAAGTCCCTTAAGATCCCTGAGACCAAAAAACTACCAAACTCTGACAGAGCAATTCTCAGAATTTGTGACAGTTGGGAATGTTCTATTTGGACCTATAGGTGCATGTGGCAACCATCCACAATAACTTCTCTCATTTTTGGTCAACTCCATTCCATTTGACTGTGCCGAAATTAAACGCATTGTTGCAAAATGTTTCAATTTGATGCAGTGGAAAGGTGCTAGGTGCGACATTTTTCATTCCATAGCTCATGGGGTCGAATGGACTATGTCAATGCGTCGGGATGGGTGGGTAAATGCTAGTGGAGGTCTTGTTTTGTGCGCCAAGCATCCCAGTCATTCCGGGCAAGAGGCTACCGGCAAAGTCCCTTAAGATTCCTAAGAACAAAAAATTGCCAAACTGTGATGGGGCAATTCTCAGAATTCATGATAGTTGGGAATGTTCTGTTTAGACCTACAGGTGGATGTGGTATCTGTCCACAATAACCTCTCTCATTTTTGGTCAACTCCATTCCGTTTGACCGTACCGAAATTAAACGCATTGTTACAAAATGCTTCAATTTGATGTAGTGGAAAGGTGCTAGGTGTGACATTTCTCATTCCATAGCTCGTGGGGTTGAACGGACTATGCCAACACATCGGGGTGGGTGGGTAAATACTAGTGGAGGTCTCGTTTTGTGCACCAAGCATCCCAGTCATTCCGGGCAAGAGGCTATCGGCAAAGTCCCTTAAGATCCCTGAGACCAAAAAACTACCAAACTTTGATGGGGTAGTTCTTGGAATTCATGATAGTTGGGAATGTTCTGTTTAGACCTATAGGTGCATGTGACATCCGCCCACAATAACCTCTCTCATTTTTGGTCAACTCCATTCCGTTTGACCATGCCAAATTTAAACGCATTGTTGCAAAATGCTTCAATTTGATGTAGTGGAAAGGTGCTAGGTGCGACATTTTTCATTCCATGGCTCGTGGGGTCGAACGGACTACACCAACACCTCAGGGTGGGCAGGTAAATGCTAGTGGAGCTCTCATTTTATGCGCCAAGCGTCCCAGTCATTCCAGGCAAGAGGCTACCAGCAAAGTCCCTTAAGATCCCTGAGACCAAAAAACTACCAAACTCTGATGGAGCAGTTCTCAAAATTCATGATAGTTGGGAATGTTCTGTTTGGACCTACATGTGTACATAGCATCCATCCACAATAACCTCTCTCATTTTTTGTCAACTCCATTCTGTTTGACCGTGCTGAAATTAAACGCATTGTTGCAAAATGCTTCAATTTGATGCAGTGGAAAGGTGCTAGGTGCGACATTTTTCATTCCATAGCTCATGGGGTCAAACGGACTATGTCAACGCATTGGGGTGGGTGGGTAAATGCTAGTGGAGGTCTCATTTTGTGTGCCAAGCATCCTAGTCATTCTGGGCAAGAGGCTACTGGAAAAGTCCCTTAAGATCCCTGAGACCAAAAAATTGCCAAACTTTGATGGAGTAGTTCTCAGAATTTGTGATAGCTGGGAATGTTTTGTTTGGACCTATAGGTGTATGTGGCATCCGTCCACAATAACCTCTCTCATTTTTTGTCAACACCATTCTGTTTGACCGTGCCGAAATCAAACGCATTGTTGCAAAATGCTTCAATTTGATGGAGTAGAAAGGTGCTAGGTGTGACATTTTTCATTCCATAGCTCATGGGGTCGAATGGACTGTGCCAACACGTCAGGGTGGACAGGTAAATGCCATTGGAGGTTTCCTTTCATGCACCAAGCATCCCAGTCGTTCTGAGCTATAAGCTACCAACAAAGTCAAAAGTTGCTAGGATTGAAATTTTGCATTCCACAGGTCCTTGGGCTGAACGGTTTGCACCAACACATTAGGGTGGGCAAGTAAATGCTAGGGGAGGTCTCGTTTTATGTCCAAAGCATCCAATTCCTTCTGAGCTGTAAGCTACCGGCAAAGTCAAAAGTTGCTAGGATTGAAATTTTGCATTCCACAAGTCCTGGGGCCGAACAGTTTGTGCCAACACGTCGGGGTGGCGAGTAAATGCTAGGGGAGGTCTTGTTTTGTGTGCAAAGCATCCCAGTCCTTTTGAGTTGTAAGCTATCAACAAAGTGATTTGCCGGTAGCTTACAACTCGGAAGGACTGGGATGCTTTGCACACAAAACGAGACCTCCCCTAGCATTTACTCGCCACCCCAACGTGTTGGTGCAAATTGTTCGGCCCCAGGACCTGTGGAATGCAAAATTTCAATCCTAGCAACTTTTGACTTTGCCAGTAGCTTACATCTCGGAAGGAATGGGATGCTTTGCACAGAAAATGAGACCTCCCCTAGCATTTACTCACCCACCCCGACGTGTTGGAGCAAACCGTTCGGCCCCAAGACCTGTGGAATGCAAAATTTCAATCCTAGCAACTTTTGACTTTGCCAATAGCTTACAGCTCGGAAGGACTGGGATGCTTTGCACACAAAACAAGACCTCCCCTAGCATTTACTTTCCCACCCCGATGTGTTGGAGCAAACCATTCGGCCCCAGGACCTGTGGAATGCAAAATTTCAATCCTAGCAACTTTTGACTTTGTCTGTAGCTTACAACTCAGAACGACTGGGACACTTGGCGCATGAAACAAAACCTCCAATAGAATTTACCTGTCCACCCCGACGCATTGGCACAGTCCATTTGACTCCACGAGCTATGGAATGAAAAATGTCACACCTAGCACCTTTCCACTGCATCGAATTGAAGCATTTTGCAACAATGCGGTTGATTTCAGCACAGTCAAACGGAATGGAGTTGACCAAAAATGAGAGAGGTTATTGTGGATGGATGCCACATGCACCTATAGGTCCAAACAAAACATTCCCAACTATCACGAATTCTGAGAACTACTCGTCAAAGTTTGGCAGTTTTTTGGTCTCATGGATCTTAAGGGACTTTGTCGGTAGCCTCTTGCCTGGAATGACTGGGATGCTTGGCGTACAAAATGAGAACTCCACTAGCATTTACCCACCCACCCCGATGCGTTGGTGTAGTCCATTCAACCCCACGAGCTATGGAATGAAAATGTCGCACCTAGCACCTTTCCACTGCATCAAATTGAAGCATTTTGCAACAATGCGTTTAATTTTGGCACGGTCAAACAGAATGGAGTTGACCAAAAACAAGAGAGGTTATTATGGATGGATGCCATGTGCACCTGTAGGTCCAAATAGAACATTCCCAACTATCACAAATTCTGAAACTACTCCATCAGAGTTTGGCAGTTTTTTGGTCTCAGGGATCTTAAGGGACTTTGCCGGTAGCCTCTTGCCCGCAATGACTGGGATGCTTGGCACACAAAATAAGACCTCCCCTGGCATTTACCCACCCACCTCAATGTGTTGGTGCAGTTTGTCTGACCCCACGATGAGCAGAATAAAAAATATTGTTCCAGTTGACACATTCTCAATCATTGACATGGATGATATCTCAGTACCATTCTTTTAGGCACAATATGAGCTTCCAATGGAAGGCGCAATTGTGAGGTTAGAGATGATGAAAAGTGTGCCTCATTCACAGTCATGTTTAACTTGTCTTTAATGATGATTCCTTGATTCAACTTAATCCTTTGATAATACATTTTAACCTCCTTGTGAAAGCGCACTTTCAAGGTTGCTTGAGCAAGAGCTAGTGCCTCAACATCGAGGCACACTTTTGGTGTTCTAGAAGCATGAACTAGCACCTCAAATAGTAAGGCACTCATTCTAGGTTGTTTATTCAATAATTGGCACTAGTCACATATGGTGTAGAGAGGTAGATGTGTGCCCAAGTCATCATTTGATGCCTTCAATAACTATAAACTCCTTTGATGATGTATTTTATCCTTCCAATTCACTATCTAGCCTTAGGCGCACATTTTAGGTTGATCAATCATAATCTAGTGCCCTAAGTACCAAGGCACACTTTTAGGTTAGTTTGATCAAGGATTAGCGCCTTGATTTCTAGGTGGAAGTTTGGAGTTGAAATACATCAAAATAACAAGTTTCTTCATCACTTGAAACATATTTAACACTTTGAAGATCTCCAATGCATGATTGAATATCAAGAAACCAATGTATCATTTCATGAAGGTCTTAAGTGTTGTAAATATGCATCTTCTTATTTAATCATGTGTTGTAAATGAAGGAATGCAATGATTGCAATATGTGCACAAAATGGAATTTTTGATAAGGATTGAAAGGAAATGTTAAGAAAATGCAATTGGCGGGTGTAAATTCAAAGTGTGGAAGCATAGACAAGGCATGTGAACAGTTTGGCATGACACCTCAAAGAGATGCTATCTCATGGAATGCAATGATTGCAAGATATGCACAAAATGGATTTTTTGAAAAGGCTTTAGAAACTTTGAAGCAAATACAATTGGAACGTTTAAAACCAAATTCCATAACCTGTGCAAGCATTCTCCCTACTTGTGCCAAATTAGGATCTTATATATACATATATGCACATAATGTCATGAAAATAATTTATATTGTATATATCAAGCCATATAGGCATGTACAAATAAAACCATATGGGTATATACAATGATATACATCGATAACATACAAAAGTATGTTTACAAAGCCAAATACGCATATGTAACAAAATGTCCCAAAATCAAATCTCTTATGGATTGCTATCAAATAATCTATGGCTCTTGCTAGGCCATGAAGATGGTGAACCAGTCAATGACTCATCTTCTATCGCTCATCGACTAGATCTCCTCGATAGAGATTTTTGAATTTCCACCTATTAATACAATCAAACAACGTGCACATTAATATAGAATTTAATATTCAAAATATATAACATGACATAAGTAATCAATCACTTACCACCAATTGGTGATCCCTTTTGATCATTTGCTGTCTCTCTTCTTCTATAGAGCTGGATGGGTAGGGGAGGTGACGTCCTGTGAGAAGCATGAACAAGCAGATTTAAAAGTAAACATGAATATCATAAATATGTACATTAAATGCTGTGCTTATTATAGGATTGTTCTAGTACTATTTTAGGACTGTTGTAGGACTGTTGTAGTTAAAACTATCCTAGTAGACATGTATAGGACTGTTATAGGGTTGTCATCTCATGGAATACAATGATGGCAAGATTACTATCAAGATTAGTATGAAGATTAATTATGACTGTTATAAGACTTTTATAAGAATGCAAAGTAAGGAAGCATAGGCAAGGCACATGAACTATTTGGTGGAATACCTCAAAGAAATGAGAATTTTGTCAGATGTTGTAGTTGCAATTGCCATGTGACACATGTATGTAATATGTGAAAGCATAAACAAGGCACATGAACTATTCGGCAAAAGACATCAAATACATGTCATCTCATGGAATGCCTTATGTAGAAAAAGGTACAAATGTGCAATATTAAGAAATACAAATGATAACTAAAAATCATACCTCGAGTATAGTCAAAATAACCTACGATGCCATACAAAATAATTTACGATGCCATGCAAAATAATCTATGATGCCATGTAAAATAACTTTATTCGCAGTCCTGTATAGTCAAAAGCATGCATTATAGTTAAAGTAACAAGATTTTTAATAAAACAATTCTAAAAAATAGAAAAAATAAGAACAAGTTAAGATAAAAAATGTCATAGCTGTCCATCTGGAAGTTTAAATGCTAGTCAAGCGTACCTGAGGGGTCATCTCTTACCTTCAAAGTATCCATTATTGCTTCATGATCAGCATTACTAATTGTCCATAGTTCTTTTGATTTTGGTTTTCCATGATGCTTTAGTAACTTGACATTGGTTGCTACAACTAGGTGAGAATACATCAATATGGTTTTATGCTTCTCAAAGTCTTCAAAGGCTGCCCGATGCCATTCTTTTTAATCATATATGTTCATAACCAAGTCCCAGCAATAACAACTAATCCTGTAGGATATGTGAACCCATCATCATCTATCATAGGTTGTGTTAGCTTTTGTTTTCCCTGTACACATCATGCCAACCAATAGTCTGACCTCTCTTCATTTCCATGCAGTGCAACAACTGCATAAACATGACCTAGCTATACAAGGTCTAAAATATGTTCATAATCAAATGAGCTCTCCATGCCATTGATGGAAGGTGATTGACCTTCATATAAAGGGATTAAATATTGTGGAATCCATGCATCTACCCACTCACTTGACTCACGATTATTCCAATCACATTTAATACAACTTTGACAAAAACAAGCTAATTCTCGTGTCCAAATAGTCCATGTACATGCATCTGAGCTTTGAAATGAATGCATCTTTGATGATTCACTGATTCTCTGACATTTCAATTTCTCTATTGCTATCCCATCATCAACCAACCAAAAGAACCTGTGCACTTCAGAATCAAGAGCCACTCCTCATGACAATGCATAGTTACACCACTTAACAATGGAATCTGCATCACTGAATGTAGCACCACCTCTAATCTTTAGTTGTTCTTTAAAAAGAACTCTCTTCATGCATGCACCTGCTCCATCATGTTCACCTTTTCCATGCCCAGCTTCAAAAAAATTCCAAATATGAGGTATACCCTTCTCTACATGCATTTTGCTCAACCAATAGAAATTATGAGCATTCTTGAATTGACCAGTGCAATTATCTAACCAAATGAGATGTTGATCTATTCTAATATCTTTTTCTTGCAAGAACCCATAAAATTGTTGAAAACAATATTGCACAAAATCTGCTGAATGAGATCGATCATCACTCATGTAAAAATGGTATTCTCTGACAATCTTCCTATTCTCTTCTGTACTCTTGGGGGCATGTCTGTATGTGATGTGAACAAAAATAGCAATCTGAATAGAATTGTAGTACTGGGATTGAACTTCATTTTGGGGTTGCAATGTATAGTTTTCTGCAAAATCAACTACAGAGACAATAGTTCCAATCAGGAAAGAATCTTTACACATCTTGAACCGTTGATCTAACCATCGAGACCTGCGGCTATATCTGACATACTTGTAGAAAAGATTTTTCTTAAAATCATCAATAAAATCAGCAATACTTACCTCTCTTACAATCAACTCACATCTAGAACCTTCACCTCCACTTTTCAAATTGTATTTCACTATCTCATATCTCTTTTTCTCAACCATTCTCTTTCCAAAATCATGCTCGTTGCCCTCATGAAAACATGATACAAACTTTGATAACCCACCACATTGTAAACACTTTTCATTTAAACAATCATTCTTGTAGAACATGCAACCATCATCTCTAATACATAGAAATAAATCCAATAAGTCCCTAGATGACTTTGGTAGTTGAATTGCACCACACTCTTGTAACATTTCATTAGTGTGCAAAGTAGAATGAATATTGCATAATAATTCATGGTACATAGAAAATTCTACATGGTATTTGCAACAACATGTATTACGAACTTTAAGAGGAACACAATAAAATGGCTTAAGAGATTCAAATGCTCTTTGTGAGATTGTCATGCCTGGGTGAGTTTCACAATATTGTTTGTATAATGTTGTTTGGCTACATTCCAAGTAATGTTTAGGATGTGGTGTGCGGTCTTTATCACCAATTCTTAACTTTACAACATCTTTTGCATTCGGTGATACCCTAGAGTTAGTGTGCCAAAATTGTTTAATTTCTTCCTTTGTGCTATCAATTAGCTTCTTGTCAACTCATGGAAGCCTACCACTGAAAGCCCAAGTATCATTGGCAATAGGACTATCTAGCCTTGATCTTAATGCTAGTGCTTTTGACAATGTTTTATGATTCAATCTTAAGTCAACACAAGTTTGCCTCATTAATCGAGCATTTCTTAATTGTTTGCTTACTATTGAGGTTGTTATTACTCTACAGGCAGCACTTTTATCTTTCTCCTTGCTAGTCTTTCCAATAGAATTGAGTGCATTGAAAAGGCTTCTTACAATAATTTTATTCCGATCGGACACTTTGTTTAACTGAATCTTTAATTTCTTTAGTAAAGATCTCATTTTGTACATCTTTAATAATTGCACAAAAAGTTGGCATTGTTCGGTTAATGTTTTCTTCTCAAAGTATTCATTGAAGAGTTTTGTAGCCCACAACCGAACCGTTCGTGATGACCTCTTGCCTTCAAGATTTTCCATTATGTTCTCATCAATTTCAAGTAACCATTTTGGGGTTTTTGGGTGTTTTCCAATTTCATCACGGTTATTCTCTTCTTGACAAATGTCCTCTCTTCTTATGAAATTTGGAGATACATTGATTGTTCTTGTTTCATCCATGTTATCAACCTCATCAATTTTATCAACAAATGGATTATGGAGAGCAATTTCAATATCATGATGTTCATATCCACTTTCTTCAAGTGCACGTCTTCATTTTTCTTCTTCTTCTTTGTCCATGATATTGCTATTATGAATAGGTTTTTCATAACATTTTTCAATATTTTCATTTGCAATATCATGGTGAATTTCATTCTTATCTAACATTTCATTATAATCAAAATTAACATCTTTAATTTGCATGTCATTAGATGGTAAAGAAGAAGATTCACCTTGATGAGCATCCGCCAAACCCACCCTTCCAATCCTCTTCCTTTCCCTATCTTTTTCCCTAATTGCTTCAATTTCCTCCAATGTAACTTACCTCCTTTTTTCTTTACGATGACTGTTGCTCCCCATTAGGGGAACAAAAATATCACCCTTATGATTGTAACAAGAAAATTGTGTCTCCAAAAGTGCATAAAAATATTCCTTTCACTGTCATAGCCAGAAATCACGAGTATTTCGACAGCAGAAGGTCTCTAGTTGCGGAAGTCGGGCCCAACAATATTCCTTTTATCTTTTTTCTGGTTTTACAAAATGGATATCCATTTTCAAAATGGATATCCATTTTGTAAAAGCCCAATTCTTTGCAACGGACACTCTGCAATGTCCATATCGCTACTACAAAACAAATATCCATTTTATTATGTACATTTAGATTCTAGACTACGGATTCATTTTATTATTCTATAAACTTGTGAATTACCATCTAATTTCAATGTTTACACACTAATTCACCTAGGTATCAACTTAATAAAGCTCTAGATATAAGCCATTATTTGATTTTAGGCTATCATCAAATGAGGAGCTTCTAAAGGCAAAAATGTTGTCCCAAAAGAAGGCTCAATGTTATTCGTAAAGACATTAGATTGTTAAAATACAAATTCAAGGTTAGATATTCCTTGGGCTATTTTAGTATAGAGAAGCAAAATTGCAATATATGACTATCCTAGGAATTAGAATGGTTGATCATAGGATATTCATGGCATTTTGATATTAATGGATGGATTGATGGATGTTTAGGGAGTTTAAGTTTAAATGTAATGTATGAGAATTCTTATTTATGAAGGATCTAATATGTCTTATGTCTTATTTGCAGGCCATTCAAGAAAGAAATGAAAAGATACCAAGGACTATCATAACACCTATTATAATTAGGTGCATCAAAGGATTGTCATCCAGGACCTTACCAATATGGGAAGTTATCAAAACCATGTCATGTTTAAAATTAAAGGCTTTATCACCTCTTTGTCCCTATAGGCCTATTAGAACAATAGGTCACATTTTATTCATATACTGGGGTTGAGAATAAACACTAAACATTTGTAGTTATGGCAAGTGTAAATGGAAATAGATCACAACTTTAGACAATCTATCCTCTCCTAGATTGCACTGACTGAGTGGAAATTAAAAATTCCCTATTAATGTCCTTTATATACTGAAGGTTTGGGTGAGAAAGGTAAACTTTGTATGTTGTAGACAAGGCCTCAAATGTAGAATATATTATGACAAAAATGATAAGGACTATTAGGCATGAATGCTATCACTATTATAGATTGTCAAACCAACCATAGGCTACCATAATAGTACACTGCTGACTATCATACCTTTAGGCATGGTGCCATGAACCTTATGAGTAGAATGCATTGGTATTTGTGAGAAATGTATTGCTTATGTTAAGAATAAGTATTTATATTGTTTGAACATCATCAAAAGGTGGACTACAAATACGACTTTGTCAAAGGAAAACTTTAGTGGCAAAAATCTAACTATGAACTATTGTACCATCCAAGCACAATCATGACCAACATCAAGGTATAGTCAAGGCATGGGTGTCTTAAGAAACACAATTGAAATTGTCCATGGATATTTGAAGTAATTCACAATATTCATGATCAAGAATCAATATTTGAAGTAATTCACAATTTTTCATAGATCAAGGAAATGGATATCCGTTTTCAAAACGGATATCCGTTTTCAAAACGGATATCCGTTTTTACAACGGATATCCATTTTCAGAACGGATATTTGTTTTGTGTTGCTTTTACCAAAGCAAAATAGATATCCGTCTTTCTTTGGTACAAAGCAAGACGGATATCCATTTTGATTGTTGACTTTTTATGGATTCTAACGTGTTTTAATGTTTCAGTCTCTTCTTCAAAATTCACCCTTCGTGCTGACGACTTTTTTTTATGCAAAATTGATAAAACGAAAAGGGTTTATAGAAAAAATTGTTAACTTTCTAAAAATATAAGATTTATTTGGTTATCATTTTATTAAATAATTATTAATAATTTTCTATATACCATGTCTCTGAAATCCTAATGGACACACTGATTGAAAAACATCCATAACTTTCAAACCATTTCACCTTTTTGAGATCCAAAACCTGCGTCACACTCTATGCTTTTCTGGCTATAGGTTAAAAAAAAAAATTGAATTTTGATTTTTTTTATCGAGTTAGGTTGGCTGGAAAATTACTTTTTATTTTTTTTTAAAAGTCACAATAAAAAAATCATAACTAATTGTTTTATTAGAAAAAAATTTCAAATAAATATGCATCACATCCAGACATGAGTCCACTTATTTTGAAAGTTTCAAAAATATATATATATTTTTACTCATAGTTAGGTTGGCTGGACAGACACCCACTTTTTATTTTTTCTGAAAAATTTAATAGCTATTCATTGAAATATTCAATTTTCACTAAGTAAATTTAGTTTTTTTTTTTTTAAACTAGTAGCCTATAAACTAGATTCAATTCTCTACAAATTTTATTGTTACATCTTTTTCAAATTGTATAGATAATCCATTCAAAATTTCACATGAACTTGATAAAGTCTGATTTTTTGTATTTTCATTGCCACTTAGAGGTATAGTTTGGCCCATCATGATCCTGTACATACCCAGGAACAACTTCCTCGATCATAAAAATACCATTTTGTCTATCATAAACACTATTAGTATAGCCCCACCTTCTTCATTAGCAATGGCTTTATCTATGCAGTTGAAATGTAACTACCACTTCACACAACTTTTTGATCCTTTGCATTCTATCCTTTAGCAACTCCTTTCTAACAATCTAGTGTATCCACCCGCTATTCACCCCTTAGACATAAACAAGCCCCTTCCTCCAAACTATGATTCAAAATCTTTTTTCCAATTCCACCATGTATGTAGACACAATACAAAAAAGTGTATGTGTCTAAAGCATCTAATTCAAAATCTAATCAACTCTAACATTATCCAAGTAGCGGGTGTGAATAATAAAGGTAATAAGTATGTCACCCAGCCTAATCAAAACCTTAAAATCTAAACAAATCCATTCCCACAACACACTTACACCAACTTTATCAATTCTATCCCACATCATCGTTCAGACATCCATTCCACTTTTGCCTCTCCTATGCTGAATAGTGATCCTATTCCTTCTTCTTCACCATATCCTTATATGGTGGGCATGGTGGATGCTCAACCACAACCCCTTTAGGTCTAAATTGTACCTAAGCCCATCATTTTCTTTCTTCTACCGATATTCCCGCAAGTGTATATAACATCCCTCTTTACATACATATTAAAGTAAACCAAAAAGTTGTTCACTATGCTCTAGTTGACCCAATCAACATGGCAAATGTAGTTATAGAGCAATGCCTATGCATCCACCAACTACACAAAGATGTATATGGATCTTTTGACATCTCTATGCACACACACGACTTTCTTTTTATCCCTACCATGGGTTCCATTACTCTTTTTATCTAGGTAGGACCAAAAACCTTAGACATTATTTTCAGTATAATTCCTAATTCATACCACTTTTGTGTCCTATTGGGCCATCCATGGCTCATCATGATGTGGGTTGTTGCCTCTATTATCTACAAGTGTCTTAAGTTTCCCCATAATGGTGTGGTACATATTGATCCTCACTATAAATTTTAGCCACTTGCCATTCGAGACAACTTATTGCTTGATTACTTTTGGCCTACCCCATCTAGCCTTCTCATTAACTTTATTTTAAAACTCTATCAGAAATATAAGGTAAGTCAAATTCCTTCCCCTATTTCTTCTTCTCTACCTATCCCACCTATGGTTACTCAACCTAGATCAGTGGCTCTAATTCCTTCTCTCATCCCTTTGACAAGTGGAGGTAAGCAACCCATTCTAGATGATCCTTCCCCTTCTTCTTTTGAGTCTCAGAAATGCACCCAATGAAACCAATTGGCTAGATTATGTAAGCGTGTCATGGTGCTACATGAGCCCTCTAATTAGCCTCCTCCTATCCCTTCTATTAGTGTGAACATGGTTCTTTATCGAAGAAGTTCATTTCCTAGCTATTTCTCTGCTTTAGTCCTTTTCACACTAGGCTAAGTTTACTTAGGGATTTTTTCAATTTATCCCATAGTGGTTGTGTTTTTAGTCTCTTTGGTGGCATATCCTATATATACCAACCTCTTTCTCCCATATGAGTATCTCATTCTTGTATGATTTACATTTCCATTCAACATAATATAGTTTATTCTATCATTTTTTGTTTTCTATATTTTCTTTCCTTCCACTCATTTGCATTCTTGGCTGGCTTTTCAGCCAAATCTTACATGGTATTAGAGCAATTGTGAGTTCTAGATTAGCTTTTTAGGAAATTTGGGAGTGTAGAGCTACTATTCTTTGAAAGAAATGAGTACTCTCTTCTCTTAAATCCTCAGATGATCTAGAGAAATTGAAAAGTGTGGAAGAAATACTAGTTTTTGGTAGGTTCTTATTTTGACTTGCCAATTCCAAGTTCTTTTGGAGCTTCTTGGAGACATTATCAGCTCACCATTGGTTCTAGAGTAGTTGAAATAGTTAGATTTGCATTTTGTTTCATCCTAGTTGAACACTAGAGGCTAGATCTACAAGGGTTTGAAGTGAGAGGTTTGTTGCCAGATCTAGCAAGGAGCCATCATTTCAGAGTATTTTGGTTCAAATATGACCCTACCATCACACTCAAAAGGCCTAAAAACCCCAAGATCAATTGTTAAATTTTCAATTTTGGACAAGTTGCCTTGAAAGGAAAAAAAAAATTATCCAAGGAGTCGTATGACCCCTGTGAACAATGCCTGTTTGGTACATTTCTTAATATTTTTTTTTTATGTAATTTAACAAAAATCAAAAACTTATGTAAAACAATCATAGTTTTTTAATAAAAAATAATTGTAAAAGTTTTTATTTTTATTTTTAAATTAACTTTGGTACTATGATACTAGCAGAGCTTATTAGCCCTACTGACCTGTGTACCAGGGCATACGACCTAGCACAGGAGTGCAAAAGGCTTGATCCCTGCACCTTCTTAGAGGCTATGGCCCATAGTAGGGTCCATGCACCCCTTGTCTAAGGGTTTAAGAGTGATCTTTGACCCCCAACCCTTCCATTTGACCTTTTGGCCCTTTATTTGTTGTTCGGCCTTTTAGGCCTCTTGGAACCAGTGCCTTCACCTTGGCCTTTGTGCCTCTATTTGGTGATTCCACCAAATCTAGTGACATCTTTGGTGTGTTCTCCACTCTAGCAGCACCTCCAAATTTAGCAAGAGTTCCACCTTTAGAAAAGCTTTGGATAGTTTTATTTGTAAGGTTCTAAATTTAGCAGCACCACTTAAGTTGGTGGTAGTTCTACCAAATTTGGCGGCAAGTAATTTTTTCATATTTTAATCCCTCTCCATTAGTAGGTTAGATCTTGAAGACAAAACTTGTAAGCTCATATCTTGGGCTTATGACCTCCATTTTTTAGCAACCTTTTTTTATTTGAACTTTTTTTTTTGTGGTCTACATGCTAGTGCATAGACGATTTCTAATTTTGGTGCATGGATTTTCTAGAATTTGTAGATTCTCATGGGTGACACTATGTAGTTCTCATTTTGGGAACTTCAAAGGTTGATAACGTTCACATATGATCTTGGATAAAAGTGATTTTTTTTTAAGTGCATGATTTTTCATGTACTTCGTAGTGGTGTTGTTTATTTCACCAAGGTATTACTCCTTGTATATTGTATTTTTAGCATATACTCATTTGTAAGGATTTGTAAAATCATTGAAGTCAAGTCCACTCAACATTTTTTTTCTAGTGGAAATTGTAACCATACTAAATATAAAGTGCCAAATCATATTGCTTAGGGAGGTTCTTTGGTTGAGTGATTTGGGGGGCACTCTTGGTGTGTTTGTACTTGGGCATCTCTTTATACTTGTGCTCTATTTTCCTTCACAAATGGGTCATTTTAAGTTTCCATTGGTAACTCCATATAACTAAAACACATGGCATCAAAATGCATGGAATGCCTTAATGCAACTTGGATATACACCTTATGTTGAACAAAAGGTAATTGAACCATAGATAATAAGGAAAAGGTACTTTGTATGCTTGAACATACAAAGGCTCTTGGTTGTCTTAGGAGTCTAGTTTCCCTTGATATTATGTTTCAAATTTATGGATGTACAAATTCACATGATGTAGGGATAACATTAGAAACTTTGTATGGTACAACTAATGAAGTAAGAGGCTATCAAATTGACAATGAATTGATGAGTCTTGACCCTAAGTCTTTTGACAAAATCTAGGACTATGTAACAAATTTCAATGACCTTAGAGCACGATGTAAAGCATATAGCATTGAGAAAAATGACATTCATCTTGTCTTTAGTACTCTCAACAAACTTGGACCTAAATATGCAACCTTTGTTTCTAGTTTTCACACTCATAGGTTGACTATGGGACTTGCAGACATTATGCCTTCTTTTGCTTCATTTTTCTAAAATGTTGATGCATGAATAGGGGAATCTTCTTTCCATGGGTTTTATTAAGCCATCTTAGTCTTAGGATTTGTTGGTTGGTCATTCGAAGAGATAGAAAGAGTCAAGGAAACTTGACAAGAAACAAAAGAAGTCCAAGAAGAAGTGAGAGAGAGATTCTAGGCACAATCATCATCTACCCCAAAAGAAGACTCCAAACCCTCTTCTTTGAAGGGGAATTCTCAAAAGAAGGAAAGGCCAACTTGTAGCTATTGCAAGAAGGTTGATCGTGAGGAACATTCTTGTCACAAGAAGTAGATTGATGAGCTAAAGCATCTTCTAAAAAAGAACATTAATATGCCTTCCTCTATTGCTCAATAATCCTCCATTCCTTCCAAATCAAGAAAAGGGAAATCTATTTTACTTTTTTACTCTACAGATTCTTCTTAGTAGTGGATTCTAGACTCAGGTGCATCACATCACATGGGTTCTATTAGAGAATAATTTTCTTTGTTGGAGAATTGTTCTGCATCCCACATTCTCATTAGGGATGATTCTCTAGTGGATGTCACTAGGAAAGGTTCAGTTGATGTTGGCATTGGTACATTTGAGGATGTTATTTGTGTTCCTAATTTGTCACCCAACCTTCTCTCCATCTACTAGATCACCTAGAATGGAAGAAAGTCAAATTCACTCTAGATTTTATCACCGTCAAGGATCTTAAAGATAATGCGCTCCTTGTAGTTGGTAAGGCTAATAATGAGTCTCAACTCTATTCTTTCTCTCATTTTGTACCTGATTCACATTCTATTTCTTTTCTCACCCATTCAAATTCTATGAGAAAACTATGGTATGAACTGTTTGGCCATCTCAACTATCACTATCTTCAGCAACTCAACATGTAGGATATGGTCACATGTCTTCCTCAAATCAATTTTTCAGATGGAGTTTGTTTGAGTTGTTCCTTCGGAAAGAATCGTATGGACAAGTTTGAAAAAAGAAAGGCTTGGAGGGCTTCAGAGTTTCTTAAGCTAGTTCACAATGACTTAATAGGTCCATTTACCATCCTTGTCTTTCAAGAAGCCTCACTATTTTCTCACCTTCATTGATGACTATTCTAGATACACTTAGGTCTACTTTATTTGATAGAAAGGAGAAGTATTTGATCAATTTTGGGAGTTCAAGGCTAGTGCCAAGAAATAACCTAGGAAGTGCATCAAGATTCTTCACACTAACAATGGAAAAGAATATGTGAACCATCACTTTTAGAAATTTTACACTCTTGAATGGATTTATCATTAGCATATTATCGCCTACACAACTTAGCAGAATGGTGTAGTAGAAAGGAAAAATAGGTCCCTAAAAGAGATGGCTAGCTGCATGATCCACGCATGCTCCCTCACACCTAAATATTGGACGAAAGCTATCAACTATGCTGCTGACATCTAGAATAGAGTTCTACATAAGGAATTGAAGGGTATCACTCCCTTTGAAGTCTAGTATGGAAGGAAACATGTTGTGTGGCACTTTAGAGTTTTTGGCTCCCCAACATGGGCACACATTCCTTCGAAGAAGTGCAAGCCCTTAGAACCCCATATTCGACCCTGTATCTTTGTTGGTTACCTTGATGGTGTCAAAGGATGTTGACTCTTGGATCTTGAGACACATGAGCTCTTCATTAAGTAAATTTTGCAATTTGAGGAAAGCTCTCCTTTCTCATCCTCTCATTTTCCTTCCTCAATAATGGATTTAGATGACAGTGACTTCAAGAATTTTCCTCCAACTTCCTCTACTCAAAAGGTTGCTCATGAGGTTTCATCTTCCTCTTCATAGAGTTTAGATTCTAAGGCTGATGATTATCCTCCTCCATCCCCTACCATGCCTCACTAGGCTCGTTAGACACTTGAGTCTACAGGCACTCTTGTTGGGGATCCTTCAAATACTTAGAGGACTCAGTCATAGTACTAGGATATTCTGCATTCCTACATTGCTACAGCTTCAGATCCACATTCCTTTCATGAAGCATCAAGTATTGTTGAGTGAGATTTAGCAATGAAGAAATAGTACAACTCTTTAATTCAGAACAAAACATGGGATCTTGTTCCACTTCCTAAAGGAATAAAATTAGTTTTGTGTAAGTGAATTTATTGAACCAAATTTGTAGCAGATGGATCAATTCACAATTACAAAGCATAGCTTGTGGCCAAAGGTTTCTCACAATTTCTTAGTGTTGACTACACTGAGACCTTTTTCCCTGTCACCAAAATGAACTCCATTTGCCTGATACTTGCCATTTTTGTAGCTCATGGTTGGGATGTACATCATATGGATGTAAAGAGTGGATTTTTTCATGGGGATCTATAGGAGGAGATTTACATGGAGTATCCACAAAGATTTGTTCAGTATTCTTCACTACTTTATAGATAGAGTGATGACTATTCTAGATACACTTAGGTCTACTTTATTTGATAGAAAGGAGAAGTATTTGATCAATTTTGGGAGTTCAAGGCTAGTGCCAAGAAATAACCTAGGAAGTGCATCAAGATTCTTCACACTAACAATGGAAAAGAATATGTGAACCATCACTTTCAAAAATTTTACACTCTTGAATGGATTTATCATTAGCATATTATTGCCTACACAGCTTAGAAGAATGGTGTAGTAGAAAGGAAAAATAGGTCCCTGAAAGAGATGGCTAGCTGCATGATCCACGCATGCTCCCTCACACTTAAATATTGGATGGAAGCTATCAACTATGCTGCTCACATCTAGAATAGAGTTCTACATAAGGAATTGAAGGGTATCTCTCCCTTTGAAGTCTGGTATGGAAGGAAACATGCTGTGTGGCACTTTAGAGTTTTTGGCTCCCCAACATGGGCACACATTCCTTCGAAGAAGTGCAAGCCCTTAGAACCTCATATTCGACCATGTATCTTTGTTGGTTACCTTGATGGTGTCAAAGGATGTTGACTCTTGGATCTTGAGACACATGAGCTCTTCATTAAGCGAATTGTGCAATTTGAGGAAAGCTCTCCTTTCTCATCCTCTCATTTTCCTTCCTCAATAATGGATTTAGATGACAGTGACTTCAAGGATTTTCCTCCAACTTCCTCTACTCAAAAGGTTGCTCATGAGGTTTCATCCTCCTCTTCATAGAGTTTAGATTCTAAGGTTGAGGATTATCCTCCTCCATCCCCTACCATGCCTCACTAGGCTCGTTAGACACTTGAGTCTACAGGCACTCTTGTTGGGGATCCTTCAAATACTTAGAGGACTCATTCATAGCACTAGGATATTCTGCATTCCTACATTGCTACAGCTTCAGATCCACATTCCTTTCATGAAGCATCAAGTATTATTGAGTGAGATTTAGCAATGGAGAAATAGTACAACTCTTTAATTCAAAACAAAACATGGGATCTTGTTCCACTTCCTAAAGGAATAAAACTAGTTTGGTGTAAGTGAATTTATTGAACCAAATTTGTAGTAGATGGATCAATTCACAATTACAAAGCATAGCTTGTGGCCAAAGGTTTCTCACAATTTCTTAGTGTTGACTACACTGAGACCTTTTTCCCTGTCACCAAAATGAACTCCATTTGCCTAATACTTGCCATTGTTGCAGCTCATGGTTGGGATGTACATCAGATGGATGTAAAGAGTGGATTTCTTCATGGGGATCTATAGGAGGAGATTTACATGAAGTATCCACAAAGATTTGTTCAGTATTCTTCACTACTTTATAGATAGAGGAAGTCTCTCTATGGCCTCAAACAAGCCCCATGGGATTGTTATGCCAAGACGGACTCCTTTCGTCTCCCAGTTGAGTTCTTTAGATGCCACTTATATCTAAATTACTCTATCTTGAAATAGGAGGATGCTCTTCTTTTCTTGGATCTCTATGTTGATGAATTGATTGTCACTAAGAGCACCTCATCCATCATTATAAGTGTCAAGAATGCTTTTAAGGCATTGTCTTTAGGGGGGTCACTTATCCCTTCTTGCTTCATCCTCTCATTGGAGGAGTTTTTTCACATTGTGTTTTATCCTTCTTTTTTATTTGAGGGGATATTTTGTACATGGGTACCTCATCAAGCCTTTTTGTTGGGACCCATCTTTGTATCATTGCATTCATTTCCCCTAAGTTACATTTAGGGGGTGTTAGTGTGAACAATGTTCTTTATCTAACTAGTTAATTTCCTAGCTAGTTCTCCACTTTAGTCCTTTTTCAGACTAGGTTAAGTTTACTTAGAGATTTTTTCACTTTATCCCATATTGGTTGTGTTTTTAGTCTCTTTGGTGGTATATCCTATATATACCCACCTCTTTCTCTCATATGAGTATCTCATTCTTTTATGTTTTGCATTTCCATTGAATAGAATATAATTTATTCTATCATTTCTGGTTTTCTAGTTTTGCTTTCCTTTCACTCATTTGCATTATTAGGTGTTTTTTCAATTAAATCATACACCTTCACCTTCTATCCCTTTTCCTTCTTATTCTTCCCATGAGGCCAGTGAAAAGAACCCAAAAAATGTTCAAGTAGTTTTGGCTCCTTCCACTGACCCTCCCCTAGTTTTAGAGATCCCTAATTGACCCCCATTTTTTGAGCCTATAGGCCTTCCTAAATTAGCATTATATCAAGTACCACCCTATCCTTCCTTATCCTTTCATTTGTACCTATCATTTTACTATTTTAGAGCTCTACCCTTCCACCCTAAGCTTTGACATTCCTTGGATGCCTCCCAAACATAAACTTGAATGCTACCCCACTCCACCTTTTGGCAAACCTAAGCCAAACTATATCTCATCACCTCTCATCCCTTCTACATCAATTCCCCCTAGAATGGAGAGATTTCCTCCAACCTAGTCTATTGCTCCTACTACTCACATGTCTATTTCTAGTAGTGAGGAGTAGCAATTGGTCTCATACCCTAACACTAACTCACCCACCCCTTCTTTAGAAGAGTACATCTTTGGTTTAGTGTTGGATATACTAGCATTGAAAACAATCTTCACATAATCATTGACATGTGCCCCTCTGATGGACATCGAGGAGGATACTACTCCTCCCAGTATTCCACCATGTCCTATTTCTAGCACTTTTGTTTGTGCCACTCTTGTGTGAGCTCCACTACCTAGTAGTCCTTTATCGCCACTTGAGATAGATTGGGAAGAAGACAACTTCATGGAATGAGAAACCCAAAAATAGCACTGCCATTTCATGTGTACACATGTTTAGTTAGCACATTGTTTAGTTTTCTTATTTTTGTACTTCTATGTACTTACTATTGGTTGTTTGTTAGTTCCCCCTAGAGGACCTATTCTACCCTTGTAGGTACATGGATATAGGAGTAATGCAATGTTGCAACATTCCTCTATTTGTATTTAGATTCTATTTCTCTATTGTCAACTCTTCTTTTGTGTATTTTGGGGATGATGCAAAGTGTTGAGACATTTAGGTCTTTTCCATGTTGATCGAAAAAAATTATTTATTTTCTTGTTATGTGCCATTCCTGCTTTGTACCTATTGTTATACATGCTTGGAGAATGATGATAATTCAATTCCTATTCCTTGATTATCATTCCTATATACATATAGTAACCTCAAAGATGTAGATCCCTTTGTGTGCCTTCATGCAATGTTGCTCATTTCTTTTTGACATTGCCTCTTTTCTCTTGATGTCATTCAATGAGTAGAATTTTAGGCATATCATGCAAGGAACATAATCTTTTGTGCCTCTCCTTGGGGTTATCTATTTCTCTTTCATGACTTTAGGAGCATATCCATGTATAGATGTCTCCTAAAGATGTATTACCTTTTCCCCTTCTCTACCTTAAAATCAATTGTATACACTTGGTTTATGCAGTTATTTTAAGGGGGGCATACTTTACACTTTCACATGTGCATCCACACATATGTACAAACACATTGTTGTCACACTCCCTATAGTGTTAGTATCTTGTGGTCCCAAGTGTAGAGACTTGCTTGGATTAGCCACCCTTATCAAGATTACCTAGCAATAGACCATGCTAGCCAATATAATCCTTGATATTTTGCTTGCATATGAGCCTACTAACAATAAAGTATGCTAGACTGTGAGTTTCATATGAGCTTCTTTTTTATACTTTTCACGGGTCACCTAGCAACAAAGTTTGTTAGTGCTTGTGATTCATGAAAGTATTGTATATTTCCTCACAAAAGAGAACACTAGACCATGAACCATACCTTGCATTTTCATTAATAATAGAGCATATTGGGATTATGCCTCTCCATTTTCTAGCAATTTAGTACATTGAAATATGCTTGCTTCTCTCTATTTCTTTGTCTCTTGTTGTGTTCTTTTTGTATGTTTGTTTGTGTTCTTAATGATGTATCCCTCCTTTATGTAGGTTTTGTGCGTATTAGAGAATATATATGGTTTTCTAGCATTGCTTGTTATATAGGTTTTTGTTGTCTAACATATTTTTTTGTAGGTTCTTAGCCTAGGGGCATGGTTCCTCTGCTTGAAGAGCTATCTACATCCTCTATAGTTTCCTTTTTGATATATCATTTTATGATGTTATTTTTTCTATACTTTAACGTATCTTATCACTTATTGTTATCATCCTGCTAAAGTGGGGGTAAAATGTAATGACAAAAATTGTATACCCTTACAATATTTATGTTATGTTTTAGGACCTCTTTAGTGTCTATAACCCCTAGCATGTTTTTAGGATCATTTGGCCCATGCCTTAGCTTTTCCCACCTTCAGTGCCAAGTTATGTCTTATGTTTTGTATTTCTTCAACCTTTCTATGTAAAATAGTATTACTTATGTGCTTATCTCATGTTTTCTTGGTGTGTCAAGTTTTCAAAAGACTATTATTCTTAGATGCCAACATGATGTTTGGAAGTCCATGCAATCGTGCTAGCATCCTCTAATAATTTAGTCATACATTAGCCATTTCTACTAGCTTTTGTAGCCTTTCTCTTAATGATCAAACTTGGTAATCAACTTGGATCAAATCCTAATAGCAATCTTGAGTCCCTTCTCTCTTCATCTTCCCTCTTACTCACATTTTTAAAGATATCTCTTGCAATCTCTTACAATCTTTCAAGCTCTCAATCTATTTATCACTCTCTTGCAAGTTCTTGGTTTTAGAAGCATATTTGAAGGCTTTTGAACACCTTTCTATCTAGCATGATCGCTTTTGCATCCTTTCTTTCTTGATGACATCTAGCTTGTGATCTCTTTCAAGTGCCACCTCCATTTAATGTTGTGAGGTGATAGTGTTTAAACCTCTCTTTTATTTCTATTTTAAAATATGTGTGAATCCATTAGGGTTTCTTTGGAACTTGTTGGGATTTTCATTTCCTACTAATTTAAACACACTAGGGTATTCTTCTCCATAGACCAAGGATTAATGCTTCTAGATCTACTTTGTTATTCTTATTCTTAGTTCTAGACACACATAAGCTAAGAGCACACACATATCTTATTCCCTAATTATTATTGGCTACCCATGGAGGTTGAAAGACTAAAATAGGGGCTTGACAATTCATGGTAAGCTCCTAAGTATCCCCAACCTTCCTTTTTGTCTAAGCCAAGATGCTTTGAATATTTACAAATGCATGAAAGTTTTGTTTCATTCTTCCCTTTCATTATCATTTTATTTGTCTATCTATTTAGCTCTATTTTAATATTTTTATATTATCTAGAGTACCCTAGAGTGCTACTATGTTTGTTCTTTGTCACCTATGTGTAGAGAACCTAGAAATCCATACAAAAAAGTGAGTTTTGTGACTATTTTGGATGACAGTGTGTGGAATGGATAATAATGCATTACATGAACATTCACACATCATGTCTATGTCCTGGACAGAGAGCCCCAACTTCTAGAACTAAGTTCTTCATTTCTTGTACTTTTTAGTTTTGTACTTTGTTTTGTATTTTAGCAAGTATGTACAGTTCTAGTTTTCAACTTCTTTTTCACTTAATCTAAGTAGAAAAGGGAAACATTTATCTAGATAGGATTTTAATTTAGATTTTTGTTTATAGGAATAGAGTTAAAATTTATTAAAACATAATCTTATTTAGTGTGTGGTTTAAAGAGTTAAAAGTTTAAACAATTAAACAAAGAATCACGTTTTCAACACTATGCACTTATATATGTATTTCACTCCCACTACTCATTTGTATAGAGAAATATAAACCTCTATTTATTATGTTAAGAAATCATATACCCCATTAATTATTAGTCCCTCCATAGGCAAGGATACTATAGTAATCAATACAAAATAATTGAGGTCAATAGATCAATCAAATCATTGTATTTCCCTTCCACTAAAATTTCAAAATCAATATTCTAATGCTATGATAATGTTTAAATGCAATTCGTTGTTCATGGAATGGTTTGGTGGTCAAGTCGTTCAGTTGTAGTGGCAGCCACCAAGGTTCAAACCCCCATTGGGCCAAAGAGCTCATAAGGACTTGTACGTTTGCTAGGCCAATGAGCTTGTGGGTTTGAACCTCATGTGTTAATGCACGCATTCATGCCAAGGTGTTAATGCTAGGGGGTGAAGTCCCCCCATTTTGTTGTTGATTCCCTGTTCCAAACCCTCGCTAGGCCGATCAGCTCATAGGCTTTGTACCCCTGCTAGGCCACTAAGCTTGCGAGTTTGGATTGTCTCATGGTTATAAGTTGTGTGTTCATGCTGGAGATGAGGTCCACAAATAGTTGATGAGCTTGCAGGCTTTGTGCCCCTACTAGGCCACTAAGCTTGCGAGTTTGGATTGTCTCACGATTATTGTTGGGAATTAAGGTGTCTCAACCTTTGCAAATTCCTAATGTTGTATTTATTTATCCCATGTTGAGTTGGCATAGTCGGCACCTTGTGTACATGCAGTAGGATAAATTTTGGCAACTTTCGCAGCCACAGTTTCCCCCTTGAATAATTAACGAGGGTTTGGGGACAACACCCCCAAGATGGGGTTAAGGGGTGGAGCCCCTTGCAGGGTCCTAGGGGCAGCACCCCTGGCATGGCCCCTGTCGCAGTATAGAGCGGGGTCGAGGGGCAGTGCCCCCATGAGGGATCGGGGGCAACGCCCCCAAAACCTCAAACAACTTTTATTTAATGACAAGTGTCAGTGAGTATCTTTGCACGAGAGAAAGGCATCTTTGGGCGGTCAAGGGAGGTTATGACATGTTGTAAGAGGAATATGATATTTTTAGTCAGTGTATGACAAATTCTCTTGCAACTGTAAGTGTTGTTAGTTATGACAGATTCTATGACAGTTGTAAGGTGCGTAAGAGCATCTGTTGTAACCTATCTTGGGACTAGGCACCCACATTGGGATGGGATGTTGGACAAGTGTCCTTAGGCATGGGTTTTGAGGCATGATTCCAAGATGGATGCCCATATCTAGAAGGTTTCATATTTGCCTTGTAAACTCTATAAAAATAGGTGCTTGGATGGGAGATAGATAGTTTTGTACAAGTACTATTATGCTGTCGGAATATCTCCAAATTTGACATTTGAAGACTCCTGAAAGAGCATTGGCTCTGAAACTATATTGTAATCTATTATTGTTTACTGTAATACATTTGAGCTATGTTTTGGAGTGTGGGGTTTTTCACCCATAAGGGTTTTCCCCACGTATATCTTGTCTCTCTCTTCTGTCTACTTTCTATGTGTATGTGTATTGCTGCAATATCTCTGTTATTGTGTTAATAATGTTGTAACTAGAAAGGTTAATTTGAATTTTCACTCTACTTCCCTCATTAGATTAGCATAGGAAGTGTGTTCCGCATACCTTTCTTCCTTTCAGTTATAAGTTGTGTGTTCATGCAGGAGATGAGGTCCCCTGTTTGTGGCCTCACCTGGATTGGGCCAAGGTAAGAATTCCCCCACTCACCGAAAAAAAAATGTTTAAATGCAATTCCTATCATTTGGGGCAACAATAAGATGATTTCTATTGACATGTGTCTCAAAAATCTTATCATATATTTTCTAAATATAAAATATATATTTAACAATTAGTTAGCACACAATAACTACCATCTACGATTTTCATTATCTTTAAGAAAATTAATAATTGAAAAACTCATGTAATCATGAACCATTTGGAGGGAAGCTCTAAATATGTCAATATTTGATTAAAATATAAATAGATATCTTGTTCAATCTTCAACCAGCATAGATCAATTTATAAACTTAAACAAAAATATATGTAATTCATCAACAACATTCATTTTTTTTTTCTTACTAAAATTAAAATTTCAGCAATCAAATAATTCTTACTCTAAAACATGTGTTTTTGTTATTGGTTATTTTGTTGTTATAGCAAATTTAAAGTACTAGACCACCAATAAACAGAAAAGATAGTTTGTTGCCAACTATTCATCTCATAAATACGTTGTCGTTCAAAGTAGGACACTGGAAAAGAAAGGTCGTTGCTAATTATTCGGGGTATAAGATGAAACTGAGCTATCTAAGAGACCACATTCCTCACATTTTCCACCACTTGGGATGGTTTCTCTGCCCACAAATTTTCAAATCCTTATAGATTGAAATGTCTTACAGAACTGAATACAATTTTTGTTGGAAGTTATTAATCTTCCATCAGACAATTTAATGCAGCCTGCCCCCACGTCAGACTTGGGGATTTCCATATCTGTCCCCAACACTATTTGCACCTACCAACATTGAATTTGGTTGGTGATTTTGAATTTGAAAGGAATGTTTGAGTGCTATTTTTTGGCATGAGAAAAATAGGAGAGAAAAGGAGTTGACTGAAGGAATGTGAGAGAAGCCTGGAGCAGTAGAAGGAAAGAATAGAGAGAAAGAAGGCTATAGTAGCAGTAGGAAGGAATGTTTTGAAGATTCCATAAGAGAACAACATAGTGAGAGAAGAAGGAGAATATTGCAAAAGTGAGAAGGGATTGTACAGTAGTACAGTGAATGTTCTATAGCTCCAATGATTGGGCAAATCAGAAAAATAGAGCAGCAGCTCTGTATGAAGTTTGTATGAAAGTTTTGAATGTAATTGTGAAAAGGAAAATATAAATATATTTTGTTGTCTTTGTGTTTTATCTCTCTCTATGTTTGTGTTTTTATTGTTGTCCATATATTGCTGTAGCATTGACTTTGGGACAGTAGCCTGCCTCCCCTACCTGCCAACAAGTGGTATCAGAGCCCTATTTTTCTGGGCAGTTAGAAACTTTTTGTGGGTGTTTTAATATAAGCCCTAGTTTGTCTAGGCATTATCAGCCTTCTCATATTTGAGAAGCATGGTAGGTGGGGATAACAAAGGATGGCAACAGCCACCTACATTTGATGGGCAGAATTATGACATATGGGCTAAGATGAAGACTATACTGGTTGCTAATGACCTATGGGAGTTGGTCATCAATGGGTTCACAAACATCATAGACCCAAAAACTTATTCAGCCCTATCTAATGCTGAAAGAAACTAGTTGAAGAAAACAAGAATGAAGGATACAAAATCCCTTAGCCTAATTGAGGCAGCCTTGACAGAGGCTATTTTCCCCTACATTGCAGTAGAAAACTACTCAAAACAGGCATGGCAAATATTGCAGAATAGTTACAAGGGAATTGATAAGGTGAGATCAATCAAACTCTAGCTATTTACGAGAGATTTTGAGACGCTACAGATGAAGGAGAGTGAGTCTATTTTAGACTTTCACACTAGGGTTTCTACCATGATAAATCAGCTAAGGATAAATGGAGAAACCATGGATGATCAAAGGATTGTTGAGAAAAGCCTAAGGAGTCTACCTTCTAGGTTTGACCCTATTGTCATAACCATTGAAGAGACCAAGGACCTATCCAAGATGATAGTGGATGAGTTGATGGGCTCTCTACAAAGCCATGAGCAATAGTTGAATAGATATGCTCCTTCCCTTGAGCAAGCCTTCAAGGCTCAAACCAATGCAAGAGGTAGGGGAAGAGGAAGAAATAACAGAGGTAGAGGTCAAAGAGGTAGAGGAAGAAGCAACTCTGGAAGAGGAGTTTCAAACAACCAAGAAGAGGCAAGCAGCTCACAACCAAGCTATCAAGAAAAGAAGAAGAACAGTTCTAATCAGAGGTATGACAAAAGCAATGTTCAATGTTATTTTTGTCATAAGTTTGGTTATTATGCTAGTGAGTGTAGAAAGAAACAACGTGATCATGGAGACCAAAATGCTAATGTAGCAAATGAGAATAAGGTTGAAAATGAAAAATAGTCAAATTTTTTTATTGTTTGCAACCTTGCTGAGAGGAGTGGTGATGAAGTATGGTATCTAGATAGCGGTTGTAGAAACTGCATGAGTGGAAATAAAAACTTCTTTGCCTCCATAGATAGCGGCATTAAGACTGAAATAAAAATGGGAAACAATGAGCAAGTTCCCATCATGGGAAAAGGTACAGTCCACATTCACTCCAAGAATGGTGAAAGGAGGAAGATCTAAGATGTATATTATGCCCCTGGCATAAAACGTAACCTATTGAGCACTGGACAGATGGTCCAAAATGGTTATAAAATCGTGATGGAAAATGGAGAGTGCACAATATTTAACAAAGGAGGAAGTAAGAAAGTGATTGTAGTAGTGTAGATGACAAGAAATAAAACATTTCCTCTTAGGATACACATAGAGTCTCCAACGCCATCTCCGGTGCTATCTCTGGTGCAATTCCCAGTACTATCTCTTGCGCTCACAACAGTGGGACAACAATCAACCTTTAGGATAGTCATCAAAGACCCATCAAAATTGTGGCATTTGAGGTATGGGCACTTAAGTTTTTCTAGTTTGAGTTTATTGTCCAAGAAAGGCATGGTTAGAGGGCTACCAAACATTATAGAGCCTAATGGAAAATGTGAAGCCTACATTTTAAGAAAGCAGCATAGACAACCCTTTTAATTAGGGTATTCTAGGAGAGAAAAAGCACCATTGGAGTTGGTGCACTCAGATTTGTGTGGTCCCATGAAAACCCACACCTTGGCTGGAAATACTTATTTTATGACATTCATAGATGATTACAACAGAAAAATCTAGGTTTATTTTTTGAAGAACAAATCAGAGCCTTCAAGAAATTCAAGTGGTTTAAGGCATCAGCTGAAAAGCAAAGTGGCCACTATATCAAAGCCCTAAGAACAGAAAGGGGGAGAGTATATTTCTAAGGAATTTTTGAATTTCTGTAGGAATAAAGGCATACAAAAGTAGTTGACAACTAGGTATACTCCATAGCAAAATGGAGTGGCTGAAAGGAAAAATAGAAGCATTCAAGAGATGGCAGCAAGCATGCTGAAAGCAAAAGGACTATCAAATGATTTTTGGGGTGAAAGTGTAGCAACAACTATTTACCTATTGAATAGGTGTCCTACAAAGGCTGTTCGTGATAAGATTCCATAAGAGGCATGGACAAATAGCAAATGGAGTGTTGAACACCTAAGAATCTTCGAGTGTGGCATATGTATTCATGCCTAAAGAGAAGAGGAAAAATTTTGATGATAGAGGTGAGAAATTTATTTTCATAGGCTATAGTGAAGAGTCAAAAGCCTACAAACTATAGAATCCCATCACCAAAAAGATTGTGATCAGCAGGGATGTTGAGTTCATTGAGAATGAAGCATGGGATGGAACAGTGGACAGCACCATAGGTATTTCAGTTACAATACCCCTTGAAGATGAAGAAGCTCTGGAGGACAACAACTTTGGAGGAACTATGGAGAGTAGCAACTCGGGGAGAAACTATCATAGAGCATTAGAGAATAGTAGTTTCAAAGGTGTTCAATAGCGTAGCTTCAGAGGTGGATAGCAACATGGTAGCTCTAGAGATCAGCAACTCTGAAGGTCTGCAACTCTGGAGATCTGCAACTCCAGAGTTCAGCAAAGCAATAGCTCTGGAGGTCAACAGTACAGTAGCTCTGGAGGAAATTCAGACCCTACACTCACATCATTGATGCCACGAAGGACAAGGAGTGTGAGGGAGATTTATGACAGCACAAGGTATGCTAATATGGATGAGAATTTGGATTTTGCATTATTTTCTTGTAGTGATCCAATCCACTTTAAAGAAGCTATGAAAGAAGAGAAATGGTGTAAGGCCATGGATGAAGAGTTGAATGCCATAGAGAGGAATGACACATGGCAGCTAACTGATTTACCCAAGGGTAAACAAGTGATTGGAGTTAAGTGGGTCTATAAGACCAAGGTCTACTGTTGAAGGAAAGATTGAAAGACATAAGGCAAGGATAGTTGTCAAAGGGTACAAACAACAACCTGGAAGAGATTATGATGAGACATATGCACTAGTTACAAGACTGGAAATAGTTTGGATAGTCATAGCAATAGTAGCCCAACACAAGTGGAAGGTGTTTCAAATGGATGTAAAGTTAGACTTCTTGAACTGAGTGCTAAAAGAGGAAGTGTATGTGGAGCAACCACCTGGCTATGAAGTCCCAGGGCAAGAGAACAAAGTATATAGGCTCTGGAAAGCCCTCTATGGGCTGAAACAAGCACCTAGGACATGGTACAGTAGAATAGTCTCATATTTAGTGAGTAATGGCTTTAGCAAAAGTAGCAGTGAGTCCACTCTTTACATCAAAGCAGTTGAAGGTAATATTTTGATTATTGTTTTGTATGTAGATGATCTGATTTTTACTGGCAATAGTGATCTTTTCATTGTTGATTTCAAAGAGGCAATGAAGAATGAGTTTAAGATGACAGACTTAGGTCTGCTAAAGTATTTTCTTGGCATTGAGGTCAAACAAACAAAGCATGGCATATTTATTTCACAAACTAACTATGCCAAATAGATTGTGAAGAGATTTAAAATAGAGAATAGTAAACCTGCCCCTACACCAACAACTACAGGTCTAAAATTAAGTGAAGAGGACAATAGCAAGGAAGTAAACCCAGGCTTCTAAAAGAGCATGGTTGGAAGCCTCATGTACTTGACAGCCACTAGGCATGATTTGATGTATGTTGTAAGTCTGATTTCTAGGTTCATGGAGAAGCCTAAGGACACACATTGGCAAGCAGGAAAGAGGATCCTGAGATATGTGAATGGCACAATAGGCTATGGCATCTTGTATGGTGTTTCTAATGAGTTTAAGTTGGCTGGTTTCATAGATAGTGATTGGGCAGGTAATGTAGATGACTGGAAGAGCACATCAGGCTATGTATTTCACATGAGTTCAAGCGTGATATCATGGGCATCCAAGAAGCAGCCCATTGTCTCTCTCTCTCTATAGCAGCAGCTAAGTATATTACAGCAAATGCAATAGCATGTCAGGCTATTTGGTTGAGAAGGATCCTTGCAGACTTGAATGAGTAGTAAGAAGATGGTACAACCATTCATTGTGACAATGTTTCATCAATAGCCCTGACAAAGAATCTAGTCTTCCACGAATGAAGCAAGCACATTGAGATCCATTATCATTTTATAAGGGAGTTGGTAGAATGAGGAGAGATTGAGTTACAGTATTGCAGATCTAAGTAGCAGCTCACTAACATTTTTACAAAGGCATTGCCAAAAGATTCTTTTGAATGCCTAAGAGATAGGCTTGGCATTGTTGACAGCTCTGGAGGTGTGCAGCCCCAGAAAGAAGACAACTCTAGAAGGTATGTGTAGCTCCAGACAAGCTCCAAAGATGCATAAATAGAGCTCTAGAGATGTAGGAAGCTAGCTCTGGAGATGTAGACAGAGTGCTCTGGAGATGCAGAAAAGAGCTCTAGAGGTGATCCAGAATGGCAGAAATAGCTCCAAAGATCTGCTCCAAAAAGGAAAATGCAAAGGTTTAACTCCAAAGATTAATTTCAAAAAGAAAATTGTTGATTGACATCTGACTTTAGATTAAGGGGGAGTGTTGGAAGTTATTAATCTTCCGTCAGACAATTTAATGCAGCCTGCCCCCATGTCAGACTTGGAGATTTCCATATTTGCCCCCAGCACCATTTGCACCTACCAGCATTGAATTTGGTAGGTGATTTTGAATTTGAAAGGAATGTTTGAGTGCCAATTTTTGGCATGAGACAAATAGGAGGGAAAAGGAGTTGACCAAAGGAATGTAAGAGAAGCCTGCAGTAGCAAAAGGAAAGAATAGAGAGAAAGAAGCCTGCAGTAGCAGCAGGAAGGAATGTTTTGAAGATTCCATAAGAGAACAACACAATGAGAGCAAAAGGAGAATATTGCAGTAGGGAGAAGGGAATGTACAGTAGCACAATGAATGTTCAGCAACTCCAATGATTGGGCAAATTAGAAAAATAGAGCAGTAGCTCTGTATGAAGTTTGTATGAAAGTTTTGAATGTAATTGTGAAAAGGAAAATATAAATATATTTTGCTATCTTTGTGTTTTCTCTCTCTCTCTATGTTTTTATTGTTGTCCATATATTGTTGTAGCATTGACTTTGGGACAGTAGCTTGCCTCCCCTGCCTACCAACAATTTTCTCATAGTGTCAAGAGTCTCTTGGAAATAGATGAAATCAAGATTGACCAAAAATTAAAATAGATGGATGAAGATGAGGATGTATATGGCTCTTAGCTTGACCTGCACTTGTGAAGGAAAGACATTGTTTAGAAGAATCAATACCAAGTCAAGTTATTGTATCCCATCACTTTGAAGACTTTTCGAGAGGCCCCGTCAAGAAAAAGACAATGTCTTCCATATTTATTGACCACCTACACTTGGCCATGTTTATTGTAATAAAACAAAATAATGTTGGGGATTGGTTATTTGGGCATTACACAAAACTAAGAGCTATGGATTTCCACTACCCACAAAGTAAAAGTGGGCGAGAATACAATCTTCTCCCCGTTTTCCACAACTTTCTTCTATTTGTGTGGAATACAATTTTCTTTGTTGGGAATACATGAAATCAAGACTGACCAAAAATTAAAATTGATGAATGAAGTGCACATCTTTCTTTCATTACTGAAATTTTCTTTTGTGTGTGAGAAGACTCATCAACTTCACCAACATAGCCTAGACACTTGTCATGGAAAACATGCTACGCTTAGTTGGAAACACATTGCTTATAAATATAAATACCAAGTCAGTCGCATGCTATGAAGACTTTTTGATAGGTAAGCAGAAAAGTGTTTCAAGCACGATGGAGCATTTAAAATTGATGAATGAATGAATGAAGGATGAAGATAAGGTGCATTCTTGGAGTAGTAACATTTGTCATTATTGGAATTTTCTTTTGCATACAAGAAGACTCATTAGCTTGACCAGCGTAGCCTAGACGCTTGCCCAGGAAAGCACGCTACACTTTGTTGGAAAGATATTTTTATGAAGATTTTCTGAGAAGCCCCATCAAGAAGAAGTTGTGAACCATGGTATGATCTAAATTTGATGGCTGTATTTTGAGATTTTTCTCATAAAATTCAATCAAAAATTTAAAAAGATTGTACCACATGAAAGGAGAGATTTTGGATACACTATATATATATATATTGTAGACATGTAAAATTAACCAACCACCAAATCCCTTAATTATCCCCTAATTATCCTTAATTATCCTTATTATCCCTAAATTTACCTTTAATTAATCCTAATCTTTTTTTTTTAAAGATAATGCGCCTGGTAAACTTTTTAACGTGACCGGTGACACTGGTGCGACACGCCCTCTGGCTCCACGCGAATGCTTTTGCCCAGAGCAATGAACCGGTGAGGCCACAACTGGGGGACCTCATCCCCTAGGAAGAACACTTCAAACCTGTGAGCTCATTGGCCTAGCGAAGGCGTAAAGCCTTGTGAGCTCGTTGGCCCAATGGGGGTTTGAACTCTGGTGGCCGCCACTACAACCGAGTGACTTAACCACCGAACCATGCCATCATCGGCAATTAATCCTAATCTTTACCCCTCATATAAGATTTAATTAATTTTCATTAATTAATTAAAATCTCCCCTTTTACATCCCTTGGATAAATAATAAATTAAATTTAACAAACTTAATTTATTATTTAACCTAAAACCTAAACCTATTCATGAAAATTAAAAAATAACTAAAAACCCATTCAAACTACCTTTACCATTCACCTAACTATCACCATTTAACTACCCTTGTTACCGAACTATTTTAATCCACCTTTATTTCCAATTATCGAGTACACATTACACAATTTCCTGAGATCACTTTGGAGTTATGCTAACATAGAGAAACCACATTTCAAACATATTCGGTAACATTTATTTAAGGCAATGGTTTTATCTTTGATCTTTATTGTGTACTTAATATAGATTTTAGGGTTTTGTAATAATTTCATACCTTTCAATAAAATTTATATTTGGTGTATACAATGGTGAACCTCATGTGAACACGTATTTCTGTTAATTGGTTTTGCACAAGTTTTTGTTGCATTTGTAGAGGTTTTTGGCACTCACAGTGACTCGTTATTCATAACAATGAAGCTTCCTAAATTTTGAATGGCAACGAAATTGTCATATTAGGGACTAACCTTTAAAATGATATATTGCACATCAAAATTGATTCTACATAGGTCTTTCCATCACCACATACCACATACCAGGTTATAAGTCAATAACTAAAGTTGATAGCTAGATTCACTTGTGTTGGACATTCTTCTTTGATAATTTTCCTTTCTTGTAGTTCTTATGTTTTTACCATGCATCAAAATCTGTGCGTTCTTTCCAGTTACTCTTGCGCAACTTTATGGGCCTATTTCCAACATACTTTCTATTCATTTCCTTTAAGAACACACTTTCCATTCATTTCCTTTAAGGCCAATGCAAGATCTTGAAAATGCTTTGGTAAGAACTTCATCATTGACTTCATTGCCAAGATCTCCACAAAATGAGTGAAAATCATTTTCTGGCTAATTTGTGAGTGTTGAATCTTCCCACATTTGTCTTACAGCTTTCCATGGAATTGGTTTCTTTTTAGTTTCTACCTTGTGCTCATTTTCACTATTAGTAATAGCAATTAAAAAATCTTGTGTTTAACTATATATCTTTGTCTACTGTCTTCAGTGGTTATATAACTATTTGTGTATTTGTTTGAATTTATCAGCTTTTGAAATGTTTCTATGCATAATGGTGAAATTGGTTTAAATAATATGAAAGAACACAAAAATATAAACTTTTAGTTGTGGGCATTTACCTCCATCTATCCTCACTATCAATGTTAAATGGATGTTGTTAGTGCAATTGCTGAGGAGAGGAGTCAATGTTGTTTCATCCTCATATTCCCTGGTTTGTCATCAATTTCTTTTATTTTGATGATTACTGGAGCCTGGACTATTGGTTCTTAATCTATGGCATTTGGAACAAAAAATTCTTGTTAACAAAGCAATTAGGTTTAAAGTTGAAATTTGTGATCGATCTATCTTGATTAGATTAGTGATAATCGCCACTATTAAAGCCTTTCTTTTTGGGAGGTGTAGAAGTTTTGCTCTTGGCTTTAATAATGAACTTTAGCAGTTTAATATGGTTATGTAGCTATTTCATATCACTATTTGATGTCACCATCATTTTTAATGCTTTGTATTAATGTGGCATGGTCAGGAGGCTAATATGAATGTCCACCATCTCGGAGCTTGATTGCATACAAGACCAAAGTTGCTATAGTTAAATAATCACCACCAGACACTTGGTATCAAATGTAATTATTGGATCCAATCAATTGTATGTCACAAGAATTTGCCCAAATCATCAACAACAATGGTTAATTAACTTCCATATTGCCTATCTCTAGCCCTTAGAGGCTATTTTATTCAAACAAGCATAACTTTCTCATTTTGCATTAGATTTTCACAATTTTGTAGGGATTGGAAAGGTGACTTAGAGAACTACATCATGGAATAAACCATTTTGTTAGATACATCTTAGATTTGTAGGTATAATCATTTGAAATTCATCCTTTTGAGTATCAAACATTTTCTTCTTGTAGTGCATTTAATGTTTTTTGGGCTTTTGCAGGATTGTTTGTCTTGTCTTAACATTTTTCTTGCAACTTTACGCTTGTCCAATACAAAAAAATTGGTAAACTAGTAATACATTTGTTGCAGGATCCCTTTGTGTGTTTGCATTTTTAACATAGGAACACTTGGTTTGGTGGTTTAAAATGAACTTGTGTTTAAAGTAGGAATATTTCAATCTGTTACTCTAAAAGAACAATTGTTTATTGTGTTTGGTGAACTTGCACATTTGTTAGGTAGTCACCGAAAGCGTGTCTGTCTATAGTTTCCTCTTCCCATGTATATGAGTCTTGGGTAATGGAAATAACACATTGTGTTGTCTTGAGTATCCTCTTCCCACACTACATATAGTTTTGGGTGATGAGAAATAGCAACACCATGCTGTCTTGAGTATTTCCCTTTTGCTACAATCTTGGGTCCAAGAGAACATAGCGACATAGTATTGTTTTGAGTATTCTCTCCCCTTGCACTATGTGTGATCTTGGGTAAATAGAAAGAATAATACACAAGTTTTCTTTTTTATTTTAGTAGGTAGCTTACCTTGGAGTTCACACCAGGGTTTGACCACAAGAACGTATCTCTAACGGGCTATATAAAGGGGCAAAAACCAAAAGGTGAGCTCAATCCACTTGTGCCATAGGGGGTGGGCCTTGTGGTCCTGGGTGATTTTGGATGTGGGTTAGAGATTTTGGTCTCCCATCGCTACTATGTCATGATGTTCTTAGGAGTTCCCTCATTGCGAACCATTATTATAGAAGCCTAAGACTTTTTGTCCTTTTATTATAGTGGTGCAAGGAATGAGGATGTTACCCTAAAGTTACTTACCATGTAGGGTTCTTGGTCAACTGAGGTGACATGGTTCCTTGTTTGGACTCATCCTTTCAAGGCAAGAGGTGTCATGATGGACTAGGATCTTGGCATACTCTAGTTACCCATTCCATTTACTCCTATTTAAAATCACTGAAAGGTGAGGTAAGCCCACTATTGTAAACAACCCTTACTACTAGCTAGGTTGTGATTGTCTAAATTATTTGTGAACTAAGGCTAAGCGAGTTTTGTGGAATAAAACTTGCAAAATACCACACTTCCCTAAAATCAAAGAGTCAAATCAGCCAAAGATCTGTATGCAAAGTGTTGTGTTTTCTAATCACCTTTATAACTAGTTTGTTCCTTTCATATCACATCTCAAGTGGAACTTTGTCATTTTGAATCCTAAGAAGCTCTTTCAATCAATCATCCTCCAAACTTAGCTACTCCCAAAATCACTTTCCACCATTGGATTCCTATTATCCTATCATCAACATCAAAATCTTCAAGAGACTAAAGACCTTTTTCCTAATCAATTCTATTTTGATCCACTTGCTTAAGAGGCCCTAACCATTCTTAAGTTAGTGTATCCTTGTCATCTTATATTCCCTACTTAATAAGCCCTAACTTCCCTTAATTAGAGGTGACATCTTTCTCTCCTTTCTTCCTTAGGCATATCATAATCCTAAGTGTTGTAAAGGAGTCTTTTATTTGTAACCAATCCCAAGGTCCATCTAGTCTCTTTGAGTCATCATTTTGACTCTATTTTATCCTAAATCATACGATCCATATCCATATATCAATCTAATTTGTATCATTTTGGATTCCTTCATATCATCCATATCTATCCATCTTGATCCTCAATCAATCGATCAATCTTTGAGAGATTTTTACCATTCCAAATTGTTGTCTATTTTTATGGTTACCACCTGCTCCCAAGCCAAGAAAAGAAATATGGAGTTAACTCCCCCAAGAAGACAACCTAGAACCTTGGGATTCTATGAAGAAGAGCCTACTTTTGATCAAATCCATCTCCCTCAACAAGATCCTATTTCATCACATTTTCATCATGGTAAACTTGACCTTTCAAGCTTCGTAGAAATCCAAGACATCACAAACCAACCAAATACCCCAGAAACTCCTAGATCTACAAATGACTATACCGAATCAAATCCTATAGTTTAACTCTAACAAGATCTTGAAACCTTACAACTTGTTCACCTCTCTATGCATCATGATCCTAATTTTTACATGAGATATCTTTATGATAGTGGAGATGAAGTCCCTAATGACATCTTTGAGAGAGAAGTAGCATGAAGAAAAGCTAGGGCTGAATCTCAATCTAATCCCTCTCTCCGTTAACCACATTCAATGTCTACATCAAACATGTCCCTATCTATCCCATCATTACACACTTTAACCTTAGGGATGTCTCAAGATACTTGTATTTCCATAGTTCAAACCACCCAATCATTACTTACACCATCAATTCCTTCATTAGGGATGTCCCAATCTATTCTGTCATTACACACTTCCACCTTGGGGATGTCTAAAGATATTTCTATTCTTGTAATCCAACCCATTCTATCATCACTCATATATACATCAGTTCTTTCATTAGGGATATCACAATCTATCCCTACACCTTCCATATCTAGATCCTCCAACATTCCCTCATCACAATCAATCCCCCATACAATGCATGTTTCTATCCCTCAAACCTCTTCCATCCATGTTCGTAACATCAACACTAAACCAACCTTGATATCTGCTTCCATGCCTTCAACATCATGAAACTATAATCCTACCAATGTCTCATCCTTGACACTAGTTGATCCCCAAGTCATTTGACTACAACAACTCACCCACTCATTACAACAAAGTGCAAACTTGAGACTCCAAATGGCCTAACAATCCCAAATGTATAATTCACAACATCAAAATAAACCACAAACACCACTTGAAACACAATTCCAAAATCAATCTATCAACTCTCTGTCTACTCGAGACAAAATCCTACAAGTGACAGATAATCAACACTCTGGTGCTCAACAAAAGAAATACTCTTTTGAGGAACTATGCCCCTGCACACTCAAAATCATGACCTCAATTGCCTAGAGCTATCAAGTTAGATTTCGACATGCACATAGACTCTTCCCTCCTTTCCATGGGGTGAACCACCAAGTCACTCTCACTCTAGTGGAAGTAGCTAATCAAGAGGACGCAAGACATGGCAGGGGTCTAGCTCATTGGATAGTTGGACTTCACGGAGAGGGGTTGGGATGTCCTAGGGCCTTTCTTGTTGTGTGCTAATGTAGATGTTTTGTTCGATGATTGTTGTTGTAGAGATAACCGTATGACCCAAAGGGTCACTAGTTACTTTTCTCTTGTTGGGATTTTTGCTATTCCACCTCTACGTGGGTAATCTGCTACTTTATGTTATGCTAGAAAATGTTCCCTTGGGGGCTTTTCCCTCTTAAGGTTTAGCTCCTGGGTCCCTTAGAATGCATTTTAGTCATCTTGCATGTTAATGGTAACTCCCAATGAGAAAAACCTAAAGTTTCATGGCAAATAGGACTTAGGAGGTGTAGATAACTATTGATATGCACCGAACAACTAAGAGGGGTAGTGAATTAGCTATCTCAAAAAATTAAACACTTTCTGCAATTAAACATTAATCACTTATCCACAATTATTATGATTTAACAATGAATGCATGAAATCAGAAACTTAACCATAGATACAACATCAAACACAAGAGACACCAGATTTTATGTGGAAAACCCCAAGGTAGGGGAAAACCACTAAGAGGATTAGCTCTCAATATTTATTGCAATCTTGAAATAATGATGATCAAGCTTGGTCACTCCACAAGCCTAAACATACTAGCTCACTGTCGTGAAGAACAATTAGGTCTAGCAGGCTCATTGCCTCAACCCTAAACCTAGCAAGATTACAATAAGGGCTGTAAACCCTACTGGTAGCTCATTTCCAGGCTCACTACCATGATCAACTCCTTTTTATGTCTATGATTGAAGTACAACAATTCCTTTTCTCTGCTCTACCTCTACTCTTCTCTACCTCTTCTTTGCTCTTCCTCTTCTCTGCTCTGCTTTTGGACCTTTCTTATTATCTTTCCATCTTCGTTCAAGGACAACTTTTCCATGACTCAACTATAAGTATTTATACACTTCAACAACCTTCGAATGATCATCAAGGTTGGCATTACAAACATTTACAAAATAGGTCTTGACCTATTTAAATTATGTAAAGGGGATGAATTATAAGTGTACGTGGATCATGCCACGCCTTTAGCTAGGACTCAAACACAATCTTCCATGCTTCATCATACTTCAACAATCTTCCAGAGATCTCTACAATCACTGGGATTAACTAGGTCAACCAAAGTTGGTTACACAATATGCTATCTGGGAATAATCTTCAAACACATTCAGAATTCTTCCATGCAAACCAATATAATGATAGGAACATGATTAGGAGCAACCGCACAAACCTTAACCACTTTAACAATAGAATCTTCACACCGGAACACATGAACTTCACTGTCTTTAACTGTCATAAAAGAAAGATATCTTGTTGACCACTAGAACATGAACCTTTACAATTGTAGGCACCTATAATCATCCCAGATTTCTCTCCAAAACTGTAGAGCAAAATGCTTTATTGCAGAGAAATGTGGAGCATAATACTTTCTCCCTATCCCAATTAAACTTACAGAATAGGCAAGTTTTACTCTGGTGAATGCAACTCTCTCAATTCTTTAGACCGGAGGCTCAAACTTAAGATTTAGTATCTTCAGTCATTCCTTTAAGTAACTTCCAATCCATAGAACAAGATCTTCACTCAGCAAGTAATGTAGAGCAATCTACTAGACTATTCTTTCAACATACATATCACTGTCTATTCTACACCTTACTGTAACTCACTTGTTTCTTCCATAGAGGCTAATTTTCTTAATATCCTCAACATACAAAGTTTCTAAACAAGTAATAGAATAAGATACAGCTAACACCAATGATAACAAAGATATGTTGACATCAATGACAACACTGATTAGGCACATACTTGCAACAATCTCCCCCTTTGTCATTGATGGCAAATTATGATGTGAAAAACTACAATAGCCATCAAGATACAATTCTTCCCCTTTCTCTTTACACACTTCTACTCTTTATCTATCTAATTTTTTCACATGACTTCTCTCCCCCTTTGACATCAATGGCAAAGGGCACATACTTGCACTATTCTACTCTGATCCAATCTTTCTTTTGAATTCTCTAACTACTCCCCCTAAGAAGTAGCCCTAAAAGGCATCAATCTAGATTTCTGAGCACCTCTGAATTGATGCACTATTATGCATCTTAGTTTAGAGTAGGAGGGGTGATAACCCCTAACTTTTCTCTAAGATACTCAAAAGTATCGTTAGGCAGAGGCTTGGTGAAGATGTCTAGAATCTGATCTTTGGTAGAAACATACTCCAACTTGACTTCATTCTCTATCACCTTTTCTCTCAGAAAATGATACCTAATGGATATGTGCTTTGTCCTTGAATGCATCAATAGATTCTTTGATATGTTTATGGCACTTGTGTTGTCACAAAAGATTACAACTGGATCCTCATACACAACTCTGATGTCCTTCAAAGTCTACTTCATCCATAACACTTGACTATAACTACATGCTACTACAATGTATTCTACTTCTGCAGTAGACAGGGATATTGAATCTTATTTCTTGCTCAACCAAGATATTAACCTTTTTCCCAAGAAGAATGCACCTCCACTTGTACTTTTTCTAGTATCCACATCTCTGGCCCAATCTATAGCAGTATATGCACTGAGAGTAAAGTCATTGTCCTTAGGGTACCACAAACCATAATCCATTGTACCTTTTAAATATCTTAGAATTCTCTTGACTGCCATTACATGTGATTCATTGGGTTCTGCTTGAAATCTTGCCACAAGACATACTGCATGTATTATGTTAGGTCTGATTTAGGTTAGATAAAGTAATCCTCCAATCATAGATTTGTACCTTTTCTAGTCTGCCATGGGTGAGTTATCATCTTTACTCAACTTACAACCAGTTATCATAGGTGTGCTAACTAGTTTAGAGTCTTCCATCCCAAATTTCTTTAACAACTCTTTCACATGCTTAGACTGAGAAATGAAGATACCTTTATCTGATTGACTTATTTGCAAAACTAAAAAGAAGTTCATCTCTCCAAACATGGACATTTCAAATTCACTTTGCATTTCTCCAACAAAAACTGAGCACATACCTTCATTGCCTCCGAAAATAATATCATCAACAAAGACTACAACAATTAGGATTTGTTCATCATTGATCATGAAGTAGATATTGTTGTCTATAGTACCTTTACTAAACCCTATCTATATCGAATACATGTCCAACTATGCATACCATGCCCTGGGGGCATGTTTTAATCCATACAAATCTTTCTTCAATCTACATACCATGTCACCCTAATTTGATGACTAAAATCCTTCTGGTTATTCAATATAGACTTCTTCCAACTCTCCATTTAAGAAAGCAGACTTCATATCCATTTGGTAAACCTTAAAATCTTTATATGCTGCAAATGCCAAAAACATCCTTATTGCTTCAATCCTTGCCACTGGAGCAAACGTTTCTTCAAAGTCTATTCCTTCAACTTGAGAGTATCCTTTGCATACCAACCTTGCTTTGTTTCTTACCACTTCACCATTCTCATTCATCTTGTTTCTGAAGACCCACTTTGTGCCAATAACGTTCTTATTTGCTGGTTTGGAACAAGATCCCAAGTATGATTCTTCTTTATCTACATCAATTCCTCTTCCATAGCCTTTGTCCAATTCTCATCTTTGCAAGCCTCATCCACAGTTTTAGGTTCAATCTTGGAAATTAGATAGAAATTTACTTGTTCTGTAGCTTTTCTTCTAGTTAAGATCCATTTTCTTTTACCTCCTATGATTTGATCTTTAGAATGGCTGAGTCTTACATACCATGGAGTTTTGGTAGCACTTACTAGAGCTTGTTCTTCTTCATCTAAGCTATCTTCATGCTGCACCACTTTTGAAACATTTGGCTCATCTAATTCATATCCACTTGATTCTAAAGACCTTTCCTTACATTCATCAACTTTAACATTTGCACTTTCAATGATCTTATTCAGCTTATTATTATAGCATCGGTAGGCCTTGCTCTTAGTGGAGTAACCAAGGAAGATTCCTTCATCACATCTAGCATCAAACTTGCATAAGTCTTCGTCTCTTTTGATATAACATTTGTTACCAAAAACATTGAAATATTTCACAAGTAGGAACTTTACGATGCCACAACTCATAAGGAGTCTTACAAATGTTACCTTTTACTTGGACTCTATTTAGAATGTATACAACAGTGTGAATTGCCTCTCTCCATTATGCTTCTAGAAGATCAACTTCCTATTGGTAAGAGACACTGCTATACCAGATAGGTGTTGTCATTGATGGCAACTAAGTCTACCTTGCACATCTGCATTACATAAGTTGTTCATACCAAAAGTTGAGTGAAGATTTGTCTAAGTCTGGGTAGTCAGAAATAGAGAAAGAGACAGGGTTTGGTATCTTTGTCTGGATCTCTCCTATGGTAGTTCATAACATGTTGTGGATCTGAGGGAGTGATGAGGATTGTTAGGACTATCCAAATCCAAATATTTAGCCTCCGGTGATAAAGGATTCAAAATTTATAAGGATCTAGGTATTAGGTTATAGTTAATCAACATAGTCAAAAGAAGAATAGGGTGACCTAGCATTTCATCTTGGTCTGGATGCAAAAAAACTATTAGATAAACAATTAGTGATAATCAATGTTATTGGCTGACATGATTGATGATATGAGAACACAAGTTTTGGTCTGCATTGATATTTTTCCATGGATTCAGCCAATAGAGCAGAGTTCTTAATGAATGTTCTAAAGTCTCTTGATGCTAACTATAGTTGATTGAATTTGTTGATGTGGATATATATAACCGATGGATTCGAGTGTATTGAAGTAAGTATTGTGAAGTGATGATGGAGTAAGTGCAAAAAAGAGTAGAAAGAAGTGTGAAGGAGAAGAAATCTAAGGTCCAGATCATAGCAAAATAATAAATAGGGAAGAGTAAGGATGAAGTGTGTAAGATCAATGTTCTGTGCTTAACCAAAACTTAATTCTTGCATTGGTAGATGATGTTCATCAGTTCAAACATTCTTCAATCTTCCTGTAATCATTCTTGTAGGCAGTGAGCCTCTTTTGAGCAGTGAGCCTGAAGGCATGTGCCTTCCCCATTTGTAATACTTTTAATAGAGTATAATCTTTGTGGGTTAACCCCCACTGTGATTTTTCCCTGAACTAGATTTCCATGTTAAAATCTTGGTGTCAAGTGTGTTATTTGTGTTTCTGCTCATGTGTTATTGATTCTTTTTTTTCATGATTATATCATTAATCTACCAATAGGTGGTAAAGAAGAATTAACTATCACAAGAATTAAAGTTTTGGGACAACTGATTCACCCCCCCCCTCTTAGTTGTCTACCCTAATTTCAACAATTGGTATCAAAGCAAGGTTCCTTGGAAGAAGCTTAACAGCTTAAGGAAGATCTGCAAAAAAAGTTTCAATGGGTTCACTCCAAGATCAACTTCAATTGTCCTTAGAAGATCTTGACCAATCCAAAGTAGAAATAAGTGAACTAAAAGAGAACTTTAAAGATGTTGATGATTGCATTGAGATTCTAAAAGAGAAAGTTAAGAAATCTATGGAAAAGAGAAAGGAGCTACTTAAATGGCTACCTAATCTTATTGAAGAAAATGGCTTGAATGAGGCTTTGGAAGAAAAGACAAGGGAATGTGAGAAGCTAACAAAAGAAGTTTATGTTCTAAAACATGAAATACAATATGGGGTAATGAGGCTAACCAAGGAAATTGAGCAAAGGAAGAAGACTAAAGAACAATTGAATCAAACTCTGAAGGAAAGAAATAAAGAATGTTGCAGAATGGACAGAACAATTAGCCACCTTAAATTTAATTTACAAGAATGCAGATATAATGAGGAGGAACTTGAAAGGCAAATTGTCATTCTCATACATGACCTAAAAGTTGCAAATGAATGTAAGGAGAATTTCAAGATAAGCTCAACTAAACTTGAAGTGTTATTTGAGAGTTAGAAGAAGGTTGATGATAAGCATGGTCTTGGGTATGAAAAAGGTGAAAGCTCTGAATCTGGACAAAGAAATTCTCAATCAAGGAATGGAAGAAACAGACCTAGAAGACCTCTGATAAGACAACCTAATGCTCAAAGGTATCCATCTTTCAATGGCAATTGTTTCAAATCTTATAGGTATGGTCATAGAGCTAATCAATGTAGAAGTCAAGTGAATCAAAATGCATCATCTTTCTCTAGTCAATGCTTTAATTGCAAGAGAATAGGTCATAAGGCCAAGGAATGTAGAAGTGGATCAATGAATCCTCCTAAGAACAAGTGAGTGTTCAATGGAAGATGTTTTACTTGCAATAAGGTTGGGCATATTGCAATGCAATGTAGATCTAAACCTGGTCCAACATGTGATTGTTAGAAAAATAAGATTATGTGTTTCAACTGCAACAAATCCGATCATATTGCAAGATTCTATAGAAGTCAGAATAATGAAAGAAGTCTGGTAAAAAGAAAACTGGATGAGCAGAGAAAAGACAAAGGTATGGGCAAAGTTGATGTGAATAAGATCCAGAATGAAATGAACAAGATATGGGTGAAGAAAGGTGCAATGAATAATGATGATGGGTTCGTACCAGAATCTGGTGCTGATAATTCCTCTGGGAATTGAATTAGGAGCTCTGGCTCAGGGGGAGCTGCATTGAAAATCAAATTCTCCTAGCCAGTAAGTGGGTGCCTAAATCTGGCATGATGGAAAAGATAATTTGGTTTACTACAGATCATTTGAAAGGATTTCTGGAAGAAGAGAAGTGGATTTAATGATTTGTGGAGCAATTGAAGCTTAATTGTATGTAAAAATAGTGTAACCAGATGTGTTAGGGTAGAGAATTTATTACAAAGATAAATTAGGTTTTGTGGAGCATAAAAAGGGCATTCATCCTTCATTTGAATCACTTTGCATTAGAAGAAAGTAAGAATAAGAGCATCTAAGATGAGATTTCAAGGATTTGAAGTGCGACCGACAAATTTGTTTGCTAACCCTAACTCTATGGAAGAAAAAGGTATTTATCTAGGAAGCTTTGAATTTGTAATCTTTTGCAATGGCTACTCCTCTAGTTGTTGATATAACTGCAAGGCCCCAACCAAAATTTAAGAAGCATCTATACAAGTTAGTCGAAGTTGAACCATTAGGTGCATTTTCTGGTGTCCCGTATGGTGTACTATATGTCGAAGATATTAGGGCATACATCCATTGTAATATAGATGAATTTAGAAATCTAAGGTTGCTAGAATTATTTGAGAACCATCTAAAGGGTAATAATTATGATCTGAAATTAGAATTCAAAACCCTAGAGAGCAAACATTTTCTACAAGTCATTGAATTTATGACATTTGATGAGAGTGAGTGGGTTTGATACATCTTGAGTCAAATGCATGATGAGTTCATATGGCTGTTGAAACCTTTCAAGATTACAAAGGATGTTATCAGAATTGTAACTAGATTAAATTCAACTGGTGGATTATCCATGATGAAATCTGTGAAAAACCAGACTGTTACTAATGCAACCAGTGCCAATTTTGATAAGAGGGCAATGACCATAAATGACATTATTGAACTAGATGTTAATTTTGCCTCTATGGTAATTGCCTACAAGATTTATCATTCTAGCAGGGAGAACTCTATCTCCAAAACTACCATATATGCAGCATATCAAATGTTGGAAGAGAATGTAGATTATGACCTATGTTAGCTGTTACAAAACCAACTGATTGAGAATTTGAGCAAAATCAATAAGGATAAGAAAAAAACCTTCAAATATGGTTCCTTGATTATATGTTTATTCTTCTACTTCATGAATGAAGTGCTTGGAGTACAAGGTGTGCACTAGACAAATGACAGCCCAGTTGCAATGTAAATAAGAGATCATCTACATAGCATTGGAGACTTTAGTGCATAGAAAACTACAATCTGGGGGTACTTTAAAAATTTTTGGAGTATGATGCATTCTACGGAAAGAATCCCTAAATTAGTAGTTGAGAAATACAAGGATGAAATCTATTTTATCGCATATATTGATCAGTGCCTAATGGAAGCTATGGAGCCTAGAAGTATTTGGATTATGCCTATGGGCTGTGAAGTTGATGAGAAAGTATTAGACATGTATGCTCAACATATCTTAAGCAAATCAAAGGACACCTCTGTTGAAAGATTCAGAACATATGAGGAGCTAAGTGTGAAATTGCATGTTGATCTCAGGCAACCTAAAACCAAAAGGAAAGCTCAGAGGCAAGTTGAAAGGTATGTTGAAAGCATTGGCATAACCAAAGAAGCCATGAGGCAGAATAGAGAAAGAATAGAAAAAGTTGAGAAGGAGAAGTAGGATAAGAAACAAGAAAGTGCTTCGGTAGAATCCTCCTCCATTGCAAGAACCACTAGGAGATCCACTACTGCCCCTGTTCCCCCTAAACCTACAAAACTAGAAGACAAATCATCCAGTAAGGAAAAGAAAAGAACTAAAGTAAAGGCAAAGAGATCATATGATAGTTTGGAAAAGGAGGATGAAGAAATGACAAACTCAGATGATGAACTTAAGGAGCTAAAGGCCACATGTGCTAAAGAAGTTAAAGTATCTGAAGAGAAGCATTTCAAAAGCAAGAAGACAATTAAGAGATAGAAATTAGAGGCTGATGCTAAGAAGAAAATTCCCTCTATGAAAAACATTGTCAAGACAACAAGTGTTGATGGGAATTTAAAACCATTAACTAAATTCTATGATCTCTACAATGATGTTGACAAAAGACTCCTGGAAGAAGCCATTATCAAGTACCTAAATGTGTTCAATCGAGCACTGGTAGAAATTTTGTTATATGTTCCAAAAGGTTTGAAAGATATTTTGGAAATTAGGAAAGAAGCTGCCAAGGTAAAAGAAATGGAGCTGAGAGAACATGTGTTAACCACTTTATGCCTGGTGATCTCCAGCAAAGAAGCAAATAAAATTTTTAAGGAGGTCAAAAATGAATTTAGAAGCAAGAAAAGGATGAACAAATTGATGATTGGTGACATAGAAGAAGTTGTCCAAGAAACTGAGCAAATTCTAAGGAAAGCATTAGACAAAAACAAGTTCTTTTTGGCTGTAGATGAACCTGTTGATGACACATTAGTTCTGGATGAAGAAGAGTAGTAGAAGGATGAGCAACAATTTGGAATAGATGACTCCTCTGTCCTAGAAGAGGAAACAATAAGCAAGGAAGATGAAAAGATGACAGATGAAACTATTGATGCAGGAGATATTTTTACTCCTCCTGATCATTCTGACAAAGCAGATATAGAGATGAATATAGAAATAGATGATCAAATTAAAGATGATTCATTAAATATTGAAGAGCATGGAATAGAAAAGGCAAAGGACCACCAATAAGAAGGGTTTAAGGAGAAAAATGAAAAACAAGAAGAAATTGCTAAGGATGATGAAAAGCCCAAGCAGGACAATCCAATTGATAGTACCAATAAGAATCAGATAGACACATCATCATTCTGGGCAAGAGACACTATGAAGGTAGTAAAGGAAATTTTGGAAAGGGACAAACAAATAGAAGAAGATCAGGACATAATCCAAGGTCTAATAAATTTTGACACATTATCTCCAGTGCAGAAGATTAAGCTAGCTTCTATAGCTCAAGCCAAGGCTAGAGAAGACATTTTGAAGTCTCACATAGAGGACAATGAGCTAATTGGTATGGCATTAGGAATTTTAGAGAAAATCATGCCAACATACTAGAAGGATTCTTCAACATCCCCCTCCAAACAATTAAAGAACCTAATAAACTTAGTAAGTTCTCATTTTGAGTCTCTAGAGAAGTCTGCAGAGGTCAAGGTTCAAAAGGAATTTAATGATAAAAAATTTGATTCTCTTAAGGGATTTATGGAGTAGATAAAATGGTGCTAGATGCTAGTGTTAAGAGTATTCAAAATGTTCTAACTGAAGGAGGAAATGTATATAAATTCTGTCTATCTTGTCCTAAAGTTATTGAGGATATTGAAGATAAAATAAAAGTGTCTCAGCAAAAATTATCTGGTGTATCCAATTCTTTTGATTCGGTGTCAATATCAGTGGAAAACAAGGAGAGTCAAGTGATTAACTTGATAGAAGATATAAATAAATTGACAAAAGAGAAGGAGAGCATAGAGGCAAGAATGAGTGAGCTTCAAGGACTACTTTCCCACAAAATGGAAGCCATGTTTAATGCTCTGACTGAAGCTCAAGCTGCAGCTCAGTCAAGTGATCCCAATGATCTGAATACAATAGAGTCACAAGCATTTCTCTTTAGTGGCCACATCTCAATTTTGAACACTATAAAGAAGAGCTGGGATGGTGAGCTGGCTCAATCGAAGAACATTTTTGGTGATGTACTTAATTATATGTAAACAAGACTTAACGACTGTTTGTACATATGCAAACTGGTATGCAAATTTTTGTGTAAATTTTGGTTTGTGAATCCCACCCTTTACCATTGATGTCAAAGGGAGAGTGAAGAGAAGTCAAAAATGAGGAATCCAGCTAAGGGGGAGCATTGGTGAATAGTGAAAAAGCACAACTGTACATAGTAAGGGGGAGTGTTCTGACACTTAGTCATTTTTCACTAAGTGTTGCCATCAATGCCAAAGCGGGAGATTGTTGGCAAGAGACACTACTACGCAAGACATGTGTTGTCATTAATGGCAACTAAGTCTACATTGCACATCCATATTACATAATTTGTTCATACCAGAAGTCGAGTGAAGATTTTTCTAATACTGGGTAGTTAGAAACAAAACAAGAGACAGGGTCCAGTATCTTTGTTCAGATCTCTCTGGTGGTAATTCATAGTGTGTTGTAGATCTGAGGGGGTGATAAGGATTGTCAAGACTATCCAAATCTAGAGATTTTGCCTTTGGTGATAAAGGATTCAAAATTTATAAGGATCTGGGTATCAGGTTATAGTTAATCAGCACAGTCAGAAGAAGAATAGGGTGACCTAGCATTTCATCTTGGTTCAGATGCAGAAAAGTTGTTGGATAAAAAAATAGTGATAATTAGTCATATTGGCCGACATGATTGATGATCTGAGAACATAAGTTTTGGTATGTGTTGATATTTATCCATGGATTCAGCCGACAGAGAAGAGTTCTTAATGAATGTTCTAAGTTCTCTTAATGTTGACTATAGTTGATTGAATTTGTTGATGTGGCTATATATAATCGATGGATTTGATTGGATTGAAGTAAGTATTGTGAAGTGATGATGGAGTAAGTGCAAAAAATAGTAGAAAGAAGTGCGAAGGAGAAGAAATCTAAGGTCCGGATCATGGCAAAGCAATAAGTAGGGTAGAGTAAGGATGAAGTGTGTGAGATCAATGTTATATGCTTAACCGAAACTAAATTCCTACATTGGTAGATGTTGTTCATCAGTTCAAACATTCTGTAATCTTCTTATAATCATTCTTGTAGGTAGTGAACCTCTTTTGAGCAATGAGCTCTGGGCAGTGAACCTGAAGGCATGTGCCTTCCCCATTTGTAATACTTTTAACAGAGTATAATCTTTGTGGGTTAACCACCACCGTCATTTTTCCCCTAACTAAGTTTCCATGTTAAAATCTTGGTGTCAACTATGTTATTTGTGTTTCTGCTCATGTGTTATTGATTCTTGCTTTTCATGATTATATCATTAATCTATCAATAAGTGGTAAAGAAGAATTAACTGCAGCAAGCATTAAAGTTTTGGGACAACTGATTAACACCCCCCTCTCAGTTGTTTGCCCTAATTTCAACACTTCATCATGGTTCTAGCAACTTCTTGAACTATTCTATTTTTCCTTTCAAAAAATCTATTTTGTCGTGGAGTTTTAGGTGCAGATAGTTGTCTCCTTATTCCATGTTCTTCACAAAAGAAATTGAATTGATTTGATGTGAACTCTCCTCATCTATCAGACCTCAAGCATTTGATTTTCAAATCCATCTCATTTTCAACCATTGCCTTAAATGCCTTGAACTTATCTAGAGTTTTAGCTTTTTCTTTCAAGAAGGTAACCCAACTCATTCTAGAATAATCATCAATGAGCAACATGAAATACATGTCTCCTTGAAAAATTCTTACTCTAGTAGGTCCACACAAATCTGTATGCACTAGCTCAAGTATTCCTCCAACTGATTAGTCCTTGCTTTTGAAACTTGTTCTTGTCTATTTCCCAAATTGAGAGTCCTTGCAAATAGGATTAGCTAGATTCATAAGCTTAGGCAGATCTCTAAAAGCTTGTGTAGTACTTATCTTTATAATATTATCAAAATTTATGTGACACAACCTTCTATGCCATGACCAACTCTCATCAGTCTGAGTCAATAAGCAATAGTTATCAGTTCCTTTCAAGTGATAGATATTACCTCTGGTCTTCTTACCTGTTGCAATGACTCTTTCAAAGCTTTCCCTGATCTTGCATCCATTGTCCTTGAAGCTTAAATCATAGCCCTTGTCACACATCTAACCCACACTCAAAATATTGTGCTTTAATCCTTTCACATACAAGACATCTTTAGTATTATGCTTGCCATCAAAATAAATAGATCGTTTTCCACAAATTTTACCAGTTGTATCATCTCCAAACCTAACCAGTCCACCATCATGTCTTTCCAAAATCACAAACTTACTTTTGTCACCAGTCATGTGGTGAGAGTATCCACTATCAATAACCCATTCATCCTTGTCCTTAATAACCTAAATAGCGAAAACACTTTCCACTAGTTTTCTTCCTTCACACAACTAGTAGAATTCGTAGACATGGGATCTTCCTTAATAGCAATAAACAAGCATTCATTTCTAGAGGTACTAGCATTGTCTGGTTTGCAATTATCTGATACTCCATCACTTCATCATCATCAAAATCTTCAAGATAATAACACTTCTTTTGGGTCCTAGGCCTGTTCTAATATCTTTTTCTATTTCTTTCAATTCTTTTAGGACATTTGGAAGCAAAATGACCTACTTTACCACAGGAAAAACATTTGAAAGGTAATTTACCTTTATACTTACTAGATCCTCTTTGTAGTCTATCCACAAAGTTGGCTTCAATTTCATCAAACTAATCATCAGATTCTACCTTGTTCTTTTTTGATTTGGAAGTTCTTCCAGGAGTACTAGCTTTGAAGGCTGTCTCAACTTTCGGCAAAGCATCACCAAACTCTCTCATTTCAAAGGTAGTAAGTTTACCGAGTAGTTGATCCCTATCAACCTTTTTTACTTGCATGAATTCTTCAATTACAAGTACCTTGTGATATTAAGACTTGGGCAGAGATCTGAGAATTTTCATCACAACTTCCTTATCATCGAGAGTTCCCCCATGGCTTTTATCCTTGTGACAAGTTCATCAACTCTTTGCATAAAGGCTGATATGTTTTCATCTTCATTCATCTTCAAGCTTTCATATTTCACTTTCAGACTTTGTAACTTGGCTTCCTTCACAGAATCATCTCCTTCATACATATTTTTCAACTTTTTCGATACCTCATTTGTAGTTTCAAGATCCACAACTTTCATCAGTATTGAGTCAGTTAATGAGCTTAGTAGAGTATCTTTTGCCTTGACATCCATCTCATATTCTTTGATTTCATCTTCAATTGTTAGACCATTTTTGAGGCATGGTGTATTTTATTTCTATAGCTTTCCATACTTTGTAACCAAGACAAAGAAGATGGCTTTTCATCCGAGCCTTCCAGAGAGCATAATTTGTTCCATCAAAATGCGGTGCTTCCTTCTTGTAAGACATTTTGGATCTTCCTCAAGCTGTTAAACTTTCTTTAGAGGAGATTGGCTCTGATACCAATTGTTGATATACACTAGACAATTGAGAGGGGGGTGAATCAGTTGTCTCAAAAACCTAAACACTTTCTGCAATTAAACATTAATCACTTATCCATAATTATTATGATTTAACAATGAATGCATGAAATTAGAAACTTAACCACAGATACAACATCAAACATAAGAGATACCAAATTTTACGTGGAAAACCCCAAGGTGGGAAAAAACCATGGAGAGGATTAGCTCTCATTATATGTTGCAATCTTGAAATAATGATATTCAGGCTTGGTCACTCCATGGGCGTAAACATACTGGCTCACTACCATGAAGAACAACAAAGTCTAGCAGGCTCACTGCCTCAACCCTAAACCTAGCAAGATTACAATAAGGGATATTAAACCCTAAGGGCTGTTAAACCCTACTGATGGCTCACTACCACGATCAACTCCTTTTTATGTTTGTAATTGAAGTACAACAATTCCTCTGTTCTACTCTGCTCTGCATCTTCTCTACTCTTCCTCTTCTCTGCTCTTCCTCTTCTCTACTCTGCTTTTGGACCTTTCTTATCATCTTTCCATCTTCACTCAAGGACAACTTTTCCATGACTCAACTACATATATTTATACAATTCAACAACCTTGGAATGATCATCAAGGTTGGCATTACAATCATCGAATGTTGGAGCAATCTCCAAGGTCGGCATTAAAAACATTTACAAAATAGGTCTTGACTTATTACAACATTATGTAAAGGTGATGAAGTAAAAGTGTATGCAGATCACACCAAGCTTTTAGCTAGGAGTCAAACACAATCTTCCATGCTTCATCATACTTCCACAATCTTCTAGACATCTTCACAATCACTAGGATTAACCAGGTTGGCCAAAGATGGTTACATAATACGCTATCCTAGAATAATCTTCAAACACCTTCACAATTCTTCCACGTGAACCAATGTAATGATAGGAACATGATTAGGAGGTATCCACAAGCACGTTGTAATCATTAGGAGCAATTGTACAAACCTTAACCACTTTAACAATAGGATCTTCACACTGGAACACATGAAATTCACTATCTTCAACTGTCATAAAAGAAAGATAGCTTGTGAACCACTAGAACGTGAACCTTTGCAATTGTAGGCACCTATAATCATCTAAGACTTCTCTCCAGAACTGCAGAGAAAAATGGTTTATTGTAGAGAAATGCGGAGTAGAATACTTTCTCCCTATCCCAATTGAACTTATAGAATAGGTAGGTTTTACTCTAGTGAATGTAACTCTCTCAATTCTTCACATCGGAGGCTCAAACTTAGGATTCAACATCTTCAGTCATTCCTTTAAGTAACTTCCAATCCATAGACCAAGATATTCACTCAGTAAGAAATGCGAAGCAATCTACCATACTATTCTATCAACATACAACTCACTGTCTATTCTGCAATTCACTGTAACTCACTTGTTTCTTCTGGAGAGGCTAATTTTCTCAATATCCTCAACATACAAAGCTTCTAAACAAGTAATAGAATAAGATACAATTGACACCAATGACAACAAAGATATGTTGACATCAATGACAACACCGATTAGGCAAATACTTGCAATAATAACATTATTCCTGCCTGAAATAAGGGGAGGATTTGGGCACCCGCACCTAAGTCCTACCCTATTTTAGGTCAAGACCTATTTTTGAGTGTCAGTATTATGACCATTATTAGGTCCTATGTTGACATCCTAAGTTTGAATTCTAAAATTCTTCGTGGGAATGTTTGTAGTTGCACATATAAGCATATTAGCTATTCATTTGAAAACTAGATGGAAATTTGATGAGCATTGTAATTTTGTGAAAGTGATTCAAGGCATTCATTGTGTTGTAGAGCAATAATTTGTTGTTATTTTGTTTGTATTTGTATATTTGGCATCCATCTCTTCATACCATGAAGAACATCTTCCTCCCATGAGATCTTCACTACAAGGTGATATCAATTGTGTTTTCTATCATTTATCATTTGCATTTTGCCTCTATCATGTAGGGATATGCACTCTCTATCTGACAATAGTGTTTAGAAGACTTGAATGTCTCTCCGGGGCTTGACTAAAGTAAGCCTGTAAAAAGGTCACAAGCCCCAACCCACTTTTCTATGATTACAGGTTACAAGTTTTGGAAGTGAAATAAGTGGAGTTGCAAGAGAGCAGTGCAAACTATCAAAATTGTAGAGCAAAGAAGAAAATGGGGACCTGGACTTGGGCATTTGCTCATTAGTACTCTAGATCCTGCAATAGTGAAATCTCTGGAACAATAGATTTGTGTTGCAAACAACCTTCCTAGATCCTAAAAAAAATTGAGGAATTGGACTAGGGCACCTTCTTATTAGTCCTCAACTTTTTTGCACACTGAACTTTGAAATTTGGTATGTATTTGGTTGTCATTTGATATTTTTGTGTGCGATCATTTTCCATAATTTGTCTGTTTGTTTACAAATTTATGAAATTAGGGTTTTGAGCATAATTGGACTTAATTAAAAAATAAAATCACACAATTCCAATATTTCCCTATGTTCCAAGTGATAGGAGATCTATAGAAGAGTTCTCTATTTAGTTGAATGTCGTTGAATGTTTAGTGGTGAATGGAGGATCAAGATAAACCCTTAAAAATATCATTTGGACCTCTATCCCCTTTTTCATATTAAATATTTTGGTGAACCCATGTTTTTGGACTTTTTTCACCTTTTTGAGTGTTGTACTTCAAATTTACATTCATTCATTTCATTGTTCATCTTATTGCATTTGAAAAATTACAAAAAAAAATTGAAAAATTTGAAAAAAATTGAAAAAATTAGCATATTTAGCTTGCATTTTCAAATAATTTTAATTAGTTTGTATTTAATTTTAATAAATTTATGTCATTATCACTAGATCTGATTTAAAATATATAAATTCATTATCCACCATTCATTTACATTGCATTTTCATGCTTAATTTGATAAAAATTGCTTGAAATTGTGCATTTTTCCATATAACCTAGTTTTGCATTACCTAAGGTTTGTAATCAAAATCTTGTTTCATATTTTACTACCCTTTTTAAACACTCATTAGGACTGATTTCTAACTATAGTGTTTCATCCTAGTGGTTTTCTTGCAAAATTTCATGTCTAGGGTTTGAAAACCTTGCATTTTCACTAGATTTGGCCTAATCATCTCTCTAGAATTGCATTATAGGAATGTTTTGAAGGATTTTTCTGCACTAATTGGCTGTTATTAGGGTTATAATCTTCTTCCTATCCTCAAATTCCTTACAACGCCCTTTCTATTAGGCCTTTGCATTGAAAATTTGTGAAAATTTGCATATTTAGCTATATTTTCACTAGGGTTTGGCTTAGATTCACACTATAGGTGTGTTGTGATCGATTTTGTTGCATTAGGTGACTGATATTACTATTATAATCTTCTATCCCTCCTAAAATTCTTTACAACACCCTTTTTAATTGAGTCTTTGCATTGAAAATTTGTGAAGAATTGCATATTTTATTGTATTTTCACTAGGTTTTGACTTGTCATCACTCTAGATTTGCATCAACAGTGTGTTGTGAAGGGTATTATTGTTTTATTGGACTTATATCAGACATATTACTTGCTTCACTTTATTAATTTCCTTAAACACGTCTTATTTCACTTGTTTGCATAACTTTTGAAAAGCTTTAAAAATATGATTTTAAACTGATTGTAAAAAATACACATAGCACCTTCATGTCACTTTTCCATGGTATCTCTGCATGCATTTATCGAATATCTTGATTTGACCAATTTTTAATACTCATAAGTGAACATCCTACAATATTATAAAGCTTAATTGAGTTCATCTCCATGAGTATAAATGGAAAAGATAATTTTGATAGTACTTCTCCCATATTTACTACATGTGATGATGACATAAACTTGTCCTCTAGTCATTCTTTAAAAAATGATTCTTCCCATGAGGATATACTAGTACAAGACAATGATTTATCACCAATACCTTCCCAACAATAGAAGAAATACAAATTTTGCAAGACATCATGCCTCCTACAGATACAATAGAAGAACAAATATTTCCTGATGTTGAGAATCCTATTGATGTGATAACACATATAATTGATGAGCAAATTAACAAAATTCACAATGAACTAGCCAAATTTCAAGCATTTATGGAAAATGAAAGGATAGTGGACCAAGATATACCTTCTATTCATAACATAAGAGAGTTACTAAAAGAAGGAAATGATGGTGTTAATGTTATTCAAGGTTTAACACACATAATACAAAATAATGTTATGCCACGATATGATCTAGACTATTACACATCTCTCATGAACACATATCCTCGGGTAGTAGAAGACTTAACACACCACATTGAGAATGATGAGTATGAAAATTCTCTTAATGGAATGGAATCATTAGCTAATACTTATGATGATGAGGATGATAATGATACAACACCTAAACTTCTTAATAGCACTTTACCTTTCTTTCATTCCAATGCTCTCCTTGGCCAAGCAAAAGCATTAGTGAACACGAAAAGAGATCCCACAGAACAACAAGCTTATTATGACTACAATGAAATAATTGGAAAGATAGAAGTAGAAGATGACTATCTAAAATATGATCAAATAATTGATATAATAGAATTTGACAAGGAAAAAGTTGAGAATCCACCTCATCCACAGGAAAATGGCATAGATTTGCTCGTCAACAACTGTTAGTTTAGTTTGTCCCTATAGGTAAGTATCTCTAACCATGGTGGTCACCTATGCAGTAGCATGATTAGCTCGTGTATGTGACCTCCCCTCCGTGTTGTATTTCCCCCGTGATGTGTTATATGTTGTTTAGTGGGATGACACTTGACTCTCTTGTAAGGTCAAGGATACTGGGAGACCGCCTCTATTGTGACCTTCTATTTGTATCATCACTCTTATATATTTCTTCTCCTCTATTTTCATTGTTGTGTGTTGTGTCTTATGGACATAGCGTTGTAGTTGGTGACTTGGGGGCACCCTCCTACATGAATTTTCCTAAGTCACTTGTTTCTCCTCTCTTGATTTATTGTTTACCTTCTTCTAGTGATTCTACCTAGCTGGTAGATGACGAAAAACATATACTGATATGGGCCTAGTGTCCCTTTAATGAGAAATCAAAAAATGGACCAAGTCCACACATGATGACGAGGTTGGAATATATTTTGTCTAATGCTTGGCTAGTAGAATCACTCCATGTGATCTTGATGTTGTCTTATCGCACTTACAAACCATGACAATATTGCTACTCTGTGCACTTTGTTTATCTTTGAATCTCACCTTAGTTACACTCAGTTTTGAGATTTTTGTGGTATAGCTGCATGGTTATACTTAGTCTCTAAATCCATAGTATAACCTTATCTCCTTATGTGAATGATCATATGCATTGTTGTTTATCATGATTATATGGACACTAACACTTTTCTTGCAAGAATGTGTTTGTGGGAATATTTAGCAATTGTAAAGTACATGTTAGCTCCGGGAGGCATGGGCTTTGTGAGAGCTCGTGTTCCCTTGTGTGTTTTCTTCCTACCTTAACATGCTTGATATAGTTACATGATTTCAACCACCTTAAGGGGGGCATATATAAGGTAAGCTGTCTAATTTAGATGCTAGCAAGTGTGTTTGAGAAGGTTGAAATCTATTGCAATCATTTAAGCCATCTACGGAGGTGGGATATCACGTATATCCTTTTTATCTTAAGCACTTTGCAAAGGCAGGGATGGTGTATTTCTCGAGGAGAGTGCACATCTTGTCATTTTCTAAAAGTCCTTTACGAAGGTGAGGAGTGGATTTGAGACTATCCTAACCCTTAAGTGTGTCTACAACCATTGTTGTGGTGAATCCCAATCATCAATGTGTTCCTGTAATGTGCCTGAGATGGTGATGAACCTAGAAACAGGTACACTCCATCGGTTGTCTACCATGTTTTGTCCATGTCTTCCATGTATGTGTGTATGGCATGTTTGTTCCCAAGCATAGTATAAAGACTGATGGTGATGAGTCTCTCCTATGCTTTGGGATTTGTTTGGTGTGCTTGATTTGTATGGCATGTTTGTTCTCAAGTGCAATCTTAAAGACTAGTGGAAATGAGTCCCTCCTGCACTTTAAGATTTGTTTTACATGTCTATTGCCCCATATGTATGTAGTTTAAAGACTAGTGGTGATGAGTCCCTCCTGCATTTTGGGTAGTGTATTTACTTTCCTTGTACATGCATTTGCATTTAATATATGAGAAAAAGAAAAAGAAAATAATCATTGTGTTCACTGGATTCACTATGTTTTGTGTGTTTTCAATGATGTATTTACCATGTTTTGCATGATTGTAACTGTCTTCTCTATGTTTTGCTTGCCCGTTAGTGTCTTCATTATGAGTGGCATGTCTTCTCCATCCTTAGCATGTTTACTATGCTTGTTGACCATACTTTAATGCATGTATTGGCCTTGAGTTTATATATACATTGAAGTGGGGGCTAAATGTTATGTCAAAAAATGTCCTCTTGTGGGATTTTCCCTCTTAAGGTTTAGCTATTGGGTCTCTAAGAATGCATTTTAGTCATCTTGCATGTTAATGGTGACTCTCGATGAGAAAACCCTAAAGTTTCATGGAAAATGAGATTTAGGAGGTGTACTTAACATGATTCTTGCCTGAAATAGGGGGGAGGACTTGGGCACCTAGGCCCTAGTCCTGCCCTATTTTAGGTTAGGACCTATTTTTGGGTGTTAGTTTTATGAATGTTATTAGGACCTATGCCAATATCCTAAGTTTGAATTATGAAATTCTTAGCCAGAATGTTTGTAGTTGCATATATAAGCATGATTAGTGATTCATTTGAAAACTAGATGGAAACTAGATGGAAATTTGATGAGCATTGTGATTTTGCGAAAGTGATTCAAGGCATTCATTGTGTTGTAGAGTAGTACTTTGTTGTTATTATGTTTATATTTATAGATTTGGCATCCATCTCCTCATGGCATGAAGATCATGTTTCTCCCATGAGATCTTCACTACAAGGTGATATCAATTGTGTTTTCTATCATTTATCATTTAGATTTTGCCTCTATCTTGTAGGGATATGCACTTTTTATCTGACAATGGTGTTTAAAAGACTTGAATGTCTCTCTGGTGCTTGACTGAGGAAAGTCTCTAAACACCACAACCCCCAACCCACTTTTCTATAATTGTAGGTTATAGGTTTCAGAAGCAAAAGAAGTGGAGTTGTAGGAGAGTAGTGTAGACTATTGAAATTGTAGAGAAAATAAGACCAGGACTTGGACTTGGGCACCCGCTAATTAGTCCTCTAGATCCCACAATAGTGAAGTCTCTGGAATAACAAAATTGTGTTGCAAACAACATTCCCAGATCCTGACTAAAACTAAGGCATTGGACTAGGGCACCCACTCATTAGTCCCTGACTTTTCCATACACCAAACTTTGAAATCTAGTATGTATTTGGCTATCATTTGATATTTCTATGTGTGATCATTTTCTGTAATTTGTCTATTTGTTTACGAATTCATGAAATTAGGGTTTTGAGCATAATTGGACTTAATTGAACAACAAAATCACACAATTCCAATCTTCCCCTATGTTCCAAGTCACATGAGATCTGTAATAGAGTTCTCTACTTGGTTGAATGTCCTTGAATGTTTAGTGGTGAAAGGAAGATCAAGATAAACCCTTAAAAACATCATTTGGACATCTTTCCCCTTTTTTTCATACTAAACACTTTTGTTGATGGCTTGTTGTTTTTCAAAGTATCTAATGAATTCCTATTGTAGCAAATGTTGTCTATGCTCTTCTATTTGTTGGAGGACAAGCAGATCCTATTGTGATCGTGGATGGATCCCCTCAATCTCATCGAGGATTGCCCTCACCCACTCACCTCTTAATCATAGGTACATTTGTGAGCCAAGACAAGAGATAAATGTATGTGGACTAACCTTGACTAGCCTTAGGGTTTGACCTAGGGTCTTGGTTAACCTAGGGTTTAGTCCTGCATTGACTTTTGTTGACTTTGTGATAGTATCAAGGGTTTGACCAAATAGTTGACCATGGTTGACCTTGTGATGATATCAAGGGTTCGCAAGTTATCTATGTGCCTAATGTTTTTTGGTTCTTTTTTTGGGTTTTATGAATGTAATGTTATATGAGATGCAAAACTTGTTTTTATTTTTTTGGTATTTTGGAAATAAAAGAGGCTTTTTAATCTAAGAAAGGAAATATGAATACAACTGGAATGAATTTCACCTAATGTAATTATTCTATGTTTTTGGGGTTTTTGAATGTTTTGAAATGATTTAATCTAGAAAAGGAAATTGCAAGTAAATGAATTAAACTATGAATGCAAATTACTTCAAGGATGCTAGATCTATCTATTCTATCAAGGAAAAAACAATAAATTTCTAATCCCAAGAGCAATTTCAATTTTCAAATTACTACCAATTGACAAAAAGCATAGAGGAACCTGAAAGAAAGAAGACTTGTGAGCCTCCACTACCCTCAGAAATCTTTGATGGCAACCTTGTATCCTCTTGAAGTAGTGGGAAGACCTCTTGGTGACAAGATAAGACAAAGAAGCGAAAGAAGTTTTAGAAGCTTTGCAAAGAGAGCTCAATGAGATCTTTTAATGAGCACAATGACATTGTTGAAGTAGTGTAAGGATGCTTGAAGAGCTTTATGTGAAAGCTTGATGAACAATGAACAAACAAAAGGCATCTTCATTTTGTGTGAGCATGAGAATGCTGATTGGAGAGAAAAAAATTAACAAGAGTTGCATGCACAATGAATTTGCCTCTATTTTTTCTTGAGGGAGTGGGGTACTTATAGGTTAGAAGAAGGGATGATAGGTGAGGAAGAGAAAGAGTCAACTCAATTAGATTGAAGAGCTAACAAGGTTGATTGAAGAGTGATCTGGGCTAAGATTGGAGTGATCTAGCCAATAATAGGTTATCATTCAAGAAGTGGAGAAGAAGAGATGCATGAGAGAGAATGGGTTGTTAATTTTATATCAAATGGAGCTAATTATGCATGTGTGGGTGCATGTAATAGTCAACTCCATATTAGGCATCAAAAATCATGCAAACTAGAAGAAAAATAGGCAAAAATGGAGCTTTTTCAAGTTAGAAACTCAATTTTTTCTGCGGTTGGAAATGTGACAGGTGCTATGTCAGAAAATGTCCTCTTGTGGGCTTTTCCCTCTTAAGGTATAGCTCCCGGGTCCTTTAGAATGTATTTAGGTCATCTAGCATGTTAATGGTGACTCCCAATGAGAAAACCCTGAAGTTTCATGGCAAATGGGACCTAGGGGGTGTGGTTGACATAAATCTTGCCTAAAATAGGGGGAGGACTTGGGCACCCATGCCCTAGTCCTACCCTATTTTAGGTCAAGACCTATTTTTGGGTGTCAGTTTTATGATCATTATTAGGTCCTATACCGACATTTCATGTTTGAATTATGAAATTCTTAGTGGGAATGTTTTAGTTGCATATATAAGCATGATTAGTGATTCATTTGTAAACTAGATGGCATTTTTGATCTACAAGCTTATGTGAAAATGATTCAAGGCATTCCTTGTGTTGTAGAGAAATATTTTGTGTTGTTATTGTGTTTGTATTCGTAGATTTGACATCCATCTCCTCATGGCATGAAGACCATCTTCCTTCCAGGAGATCTACACTACAAGGTGATATCAATTGTGTTTTCTATCATTTATCATTTGGATTTTGCCTCTATCCCATAGGGATACACACTCTGTATCTGACAATAATGTTTAGAAGACTTGAATGTCTCTCTGGGGCTTGACCGAGGCAAGGCTCTAAACACCACAATGCCCAACCCACTTTTCTATGATTACAGGTTATAGGTTTTAGAAGTGAAAGAAGTGGAGTTGTAGGAGAGTAGTGTAGACTGTCAGAATTGTAGATCTGAGAAGAAAACTAGGACTTGGACTTGGGCTCCTACTCATTAGTCCTCTAGATTCTGAAGTGGTGAAATTTATGTGACAGTGGGAAGAGGTTGCAGACATTCTTCAAAGATTTTGACAAAAGTAGATACACTAGACTAGGGTGCCCGCTCATTAGTCTCTGACTTTTCTGTACACTGAAGTTTGAAATCTGGTATGTATTTGATTGTCATTTGATATCTTAGTGTGTGATCATTTTCCATAATTTGTCCATTTGTTTATGATTTCACAAAATTAGGCTTTTGAGCATAATTGGACTTAAGTGAACAAAAAATTTTACACAATTCCAATCTTCCCCTATGTTCCAAGTGATAGGAGATCTGTAGTAGAGTTGTCTATTCGGTTGAATGTCCTTGAATGTTTAGTGGTGAAAGGAGGATTGACACAAACCCTTAAAAACATCATTTGGACATCCTTCCCTCTTTTTCTATTAAACATTTTGGTGAACCTATGTTCTTTTGAAGTTTGCACCTTTCTAAGTGTTGTACTTCATATTTACATTCATTTCATTCATTCATGTCATTATTCATCTTATTGTATTTGAAAATTTGCGAAAAAAAAAGAAATTTTTGAAATTTTTTAAAAATTGGCATTTTTAGCTTGCATCTTCAAATAATTTGGATTAGTTTGCATTTAATTTCAATAAATTTCTATCATTATCATCAGATCTGATTTATTTTATAGAAATTCATTATTCATTTACATTGCATTTTCGTGATTAAATTATAAAAATTGCTTGAAATTGTGCATTTTTCCATATAACCTAGTTTTGCATTATCTAGGGTTTGTAGTCAAAATATTGTTTCATATTTTACTACCCCTATAAAACACTCATTAGAATTGATTTCTAACTTTAGTGTTTCATCATAGTGGTTTTATTGCAGAATTTCATGTCTAGGGTTTGAAAACCTTGCATTTTCACTAGATTTTGGCCTTATCATCTGTATAGATTTACATCAGAGGCATGTTTTGAAGGATTTTTATGCATTAATTGGCTGTTATTAGGGTTATAATCTTCTGTATCTCCTCAAATTCCTTACAACACCCTTTTTTATTGGGCCTTGGCATTGAAAATTGGTGAAAAATTGCATATTTTAGTGTATTTTCACTAGGTTTTGACTTGTCATAATTATAAGATTGCATAAAAGGTGTGTTGTGAAAGATATTATTGCTTAATTGGACTTATATTAGACATATTATTTGATGCCCCTGATCAATATCCTTACAACACCTTTTCTTTAACTTATTTACATTGAAAAAAGTTGAAAAATCAAGCATTTTAGGTCATTTTCTCACATAGTTTTGCACTTGTTTCTTGCATGACTTTTGAAAATCTTTTAAAATATGATTTCACATTGATTTGAAAACATATACACATGGCCTTTGATCACAAAAATAACACGAGGTTCCCTCCTAGGCCTTACATGAAAAGAAAGGTCCCCAAACCCGAAATTGTGTCTACACCTCATGATAGGACAATTGGAGACACTGAAGGACCTCTTTATATCACTATGAAGATAATGGGAAATCCTATGGATGGAACCCTTATTGATCCTAATTGCATGACCAATGTAGAAATGGAAGAGTTCCTCTATTCACGTGGCTTGATACAAGGCTTTTATGACCCTTCGGACATGATGATTAAGACACATAAGGGAACCTTTATAAACACCTCTGAGAAGATATCTTTATTAGTTACTATATTTGAGAAATCTGTAGAACAATTATTTGATGTTGTCCCTATTTTTGACCTCTTTTGCATAAAATTAGGATACCAATGGTTAAAGGTTATGAAATCTATCCCTTCAACAATTCATAATTGTGTAAAATTTCCTTTGAATGGACAAGTGCATACTATTCCTTGTAATAAGTATAAACCTTTGGTTACAAGACAACACTTTACACTTGATTAGTTTTGGGAATAATCTGAAGTGGAACTAGAGCCATAGACATATTTTAACTTCTTGAGCTATAGAAACTACAAAACAGAATTATTACATCAAGTGGCCGGTCCTTTTATTCAAAAAACAAAAAGAGACGAACAACCCGCATTTGAAGAGCATCCTAAACCAAAAGGAAAAGGACCCTATACTGAGGTTCCTCTCCTTCCATCCTTACAAGGATAAGGAGATATTCATTGAGAGAAAACATTCCATTGATAAAAATGAGATTTGATCATGGTGGTTCCTCCTCTAAAACACAAAAACCTTTGGAAGAACAAGACACTATTTTAAAATAAATAAGTGGTAAAATAAGAAGAAATAGACAAGAAAGAGAAAAGAGGAGGCAACTGCAAGCTTTTGCCCAACAAAACACACCTCAACACTTGAAAACATCTCATCTAACATTGAATCAAACCAAGAAGACCTTAAGAATGGACAACTTGAAGACAAGAATAAAAGTTGGGCTATGGTACCTTATTTCCCAGTTTTCTCTAAAATTCAGGAATGGGAAGATGATGATTTTCTCCAAGACAACTGTTAGTTCAGTTGTCCCTACAGGTAAGTATTTCTAACCCTGGTGGTCACCTATGTCATAGCATAATCAGCTCATGTATTTGACTTCCCTCTGAGTTGTGTTTCCCCCATGATATGTTATGTGTTGTTTAGGCCTCCTGGGATGACCCCTGATTCTCTTGTGAGGTCAAGGATACTGGGAGACTGCCTCTATTGTGACCTTCTTCTATTTGTATCATCATTCTTCTATATTGCTTCTCCTCTATTTTCATCATTGTGTGTTGTGTCTTATGGACATAGCGTTGTGGTTGGTGACTTGGGGGCACCCTTCTACATGACTATCCCTAAGGTACTTATTTCTCCTCTCTTGATTTATTGTTTACCTTCCTCTAGTGGTTCTATCTAGTGAGCAGATGATAAAAAACATATTACTGATATGGACCTAGTGTCCCTCCAGTGAGAAATAAAAAATGGACCATGTGCATACATGACGATGGGGTTGGAATATATATTATCTGACACTCGCCTAGTAGAATCACTCTATTTGATATCTTGATGTTGTCTTATCGCACTTACAAACCATAACAATACATCTGCTCCATGCACTTTTTTTATCTTTGAATCTCACCTTGGCTACACTCGGTATTGAGATTTTTGTGGTATAGCCAAACAGTTATACTCTGTCTTTGAATCCATAGTATAACCTTGGCTCTCTATGTGAATGATCATATGCATTTTTGTTTATCATTATTATATGGATGCTAACATCTTTTCTTGCAAGAAATTATGTGTTTGTGGGAACATTTGGTGATTGTAAAATACAAGCCACCTCTGGGGACATGGGCTTTGTGAGAGCTTATGGTCCCTTGTGTGTTTTCTTCCTACCTTAACATGCTTGATATTGTGACATGATATCAACCATCTTAAGGTGGGGGCATATATAAGGTAAGCTGTCTGATTTAGATGCTAGTGAAGTGTGTTTGTAAAACTTAAATCTATTGCAATCACTTAAGCCCTCTACAGAGGCAAGATATCATGCCTATCCTTTTTATTTTAATCCCTTTGTTTGAGGCGAGGATGTTGTATTTCTCGAGGAGATTGTACAATCCTGTCATTTTCAAAAAGTCCTCCAAGCAGGGAGGAAGTGAATCTAAGACTATCCTAACCCTTAAGCATATCTATGGTGATTGTTGTGGTGAAGCGCAATTGTCAATGTGTGCCTGTATGTGCCTGAGATGGCTATGAACCTAGGAATAGGCTCCTTCCATTGCTTGGCTGCCATGTTTTCTCCATGTTTTCCATGTGTGTGTATGGCATGTTTGTTCCCAAGCATAGTCTAAAAACTAGTGGTGATGATTCCTTCCTATGCTTTGGGATTTGTATGGTGTGCTTGATTTGTATGGCGTGTTTGTTCTCACGTGTAGTCTTAAAGACTGGTGGTGATGAATCCCTCCCACACTCTAAGATTTTTTTTGCATGTCTATTGCCCCCATATGCAATTTAAAGACCAGTGGTGATGAGTCCCTCCTGCATTATGAGTGGTGTGTTTCCTTTCCTTGTACTTACATTTGCATTTTATATATGAGAAAACAAATAGAAATAATCATTGGATTCACTGCATTCACTGTATTCACTATGTTTTGCATGTCTTCAATGTTGTATTCTCTATGTTTTGCATGATTATAACTATCTTCTCCATGTTTTGCGTGTCTGTTACTCTCTTCATTATGACTAGCATGCCTTCTCTTTGCTTGGCATGTTTACTATGCTTGTTGAATTTACTTTAATGCATGTATTGGCCTTGCATTTATACATACATTAAGTGGGGGCTAAATGTTATATCAGAAAATGCCCCCTTGGGGGCTTTTGCCTCTTAAAGTTTAGCTCCAAGGTCCTTTAGAATGCATTTAGGTTATCTAGCATGTTAATGGTAACTCCCAATAAGAAAACCTTGAAGTTTCATGAAAAATGGGACCTAGGAGCTATGCTTGAGATAAATCCTACCTAAAATAGGGGGGAGGACTTGGGTACCCACACCCTAGTCCTACCTTATTTTAGGTCAGGACCTTTTTTTGGGTGTCAATTTTATGACCGTTATTAGGTCCTATGCAAACATCTCAAGTTTGAATTATTGAATTCTTAGCGGGAATGTTTGTATTGCATATATAAACATGATTAGTTATTCATTTGTAAACTAGATGGCATTTTTGATCTATAAGCTTATGTGAAAGTGGTTCAAGGCATTCATTGTGTTACAGAGCAGTATTTTTTGTTGTTATTGTGTTTGTATTTGTAGATTTGACATCCATCTCCTCATGGCATGAAGATCATCTTCCTTCCATGAGATCTACACTACAAGGTGATATCAATTGTCTTTTCTATCATTTATCATTTGGATTTTGCCTCTATCCCTTAGGGATATGCACTCTTTATCTAACAATGGTTTTTGGAAGACTTAAATATCTCTCTAGGGCTTGACTGAGGCAAGCCTCTAAACACCACAAACCCCAACCCACTTTTCTATGATTACAGGTTATAGGTTTCAGAAGTGAAAGAAGTGGAGTTGCAGGAGAGTAGTGCAGACTATTGGAAATACATATTTGAGAAGAAAACTAGGGCTTGGACTTGGGTGCCCACTCATTAGTCCTTTGGATTCTGAAGTGGTGACATTTTTATGAAAATAGGAACAAGTTGCAGACATTCTTCAAAGATCCTAACAAATTTAGGTACACTAGACTAGGGCACCTGCTCATTAGTCCCCAACTTTTCTGCACACTAAACTTCAAAATCTGGTATGTATTTGGTTGTCATTTGATATCTCTGTGTGCGATCATTTTCCATCATTTGTCTATTTGTTTATGATTTCATGAAATTAGGGTTTTTAGCATAATTGGACTTAATTGAGCAACAAAATTTACACAATTCCAATCTTCCCCTATGTTCCAAGTGATAGGAGATTTGTAGTAGAGTTCTCTACTTGGTTGAATGTCCTTAAATGTTTAGTGGTGAAAGGAGGACCAACACAAACCCTTAAAAACATCATTTGGATATATTTCCCTCTTTTTCTATTAAACAACAAGGTTGTCCATGGGTCACCCCTTTCACTAGTAGGGTTTCTCATGGGTCACATGGGGGGTGACCTTGGTTCGCTCAGGGGGAGAGCTTGATTTATGAGTCACCTAATGGGAGATCCAGAAAGAAAGAGGTCTGGGTGAAAATGCATGATGGGAGATGGTAGATGAGATAAAAAGTAGGGGATCTACCTCTAGAAATAGGTCAATCATGTACAAGAATCCAAATTTCTGCTTGCAAAGTAGGATCTCCCTACGGGAGATCTAGAAATAATAGGGGGAGATTTGGATTGGTTGAGTGAGATTGAAAACTAAAAGTTGGAGATGGCTAGTGGGATGTCTATACTACTTCTAGGGCATGGAGAGAATGAAAAACATAGGGGCAAGGTGAAAACTTACCTATAAGATGCTTACAAGTCTTAGGAACAGGGTCAAAAGCTCAGAAAATGCAAATTAACAAGTTTTGCAAAAGTGTTGAAAAGCGTCAACAATAGAGAGAGAGAAAATGACAAAGAGGAAATAACACAAGATGAGAGAGAAGACACATCACCATGAGGTTTTTAGCTTAGAGGACATTATTTCATGCTTACATGTACATGACAAAGTTTAAAATCATCAAAGGGGTCCTCATGGAGGCTGTGCATGATTTTTGTGCTTACATATTTTCCCCCTTGGGGACAATAGTCTACATGAAGGGTAGGTACCATTCCCAAACTAGGCATTACTTGTCAATTTTCTTACAATTGTACCTACAATAAGTAGTATTAGTTTGGCATCTGAATAAATCAAAATGAATAATGAAAACTAAAATGATGAACTTACCATAGACTATTCTAGTTCAACTAGTTGTTTACCTTTGTCGATGAGACTTGTAGGAATGAATGCATGCAAAATGACACATGAAAGATGCATAAAAGAAAAAGACTAATCTAAGAATGCATAAAGGAAACTAAACTAAGGGCAAACAAAGCAAGCAAATTTGTGAGATCGGAGTGAATTGGTGATGGAATTGATTGTGTGAGAAATCATTGAGTAGATATCATTGAAGAGATTGTGAAGATCGCTACCTCTTCTTCAACTACTAAAAATCAGGTACATAAATAGTGAAAACCCCTCCTCTAAACCCTAGGTTAAAGTTTGTGAAAAATCTCTTGAAATTATCTATTTTAGGTGATTCTTCTTGTTCCATTGTCTCTGTTTCATTGTTTAGAGTAGGTTTGGTCCTTTGTTTACTAAAATTGACTAAAAAGTAGAGATTTTAGGGCATTTTTCATTTAAGGGATCTCCACTTAGGGTCACCTCTTTTGTTAGGAAGGTCACCCAAGGGGAGATCTGGCTGACAACAGGGTCACCCAGGGGGAGATCTTACTAACAATAGGGTCACCCAGGGTGAGATCCTATTGACATCTAGGTCGCCCGAGGGGCGACCCTGTTGGGTAAATTCTGCTTGAAATTTGATGTTTTCTGACATTCATTTCTCTCTAATTTGACTTAATTTGATTACTGTATTCACCTATTTATTGCAATTTTGAGGGTTTATATGCTTTTTTTGTGTGATTTTCTGCAAGTTTTATGATTTTTAGGGTTTTTGTGAGTTGATGAGATCTAATCTAAAGGTCGTTTCTAATTTATAGGACATGCACATTCGATGGAATGCTTGTTGAGAGAAATTGTGGCCCTCAGAGATGTTTGCTTCATCGAGTGATAACAACCATGCTGTTCTGAGGAGAGTAGGCTTAGCTAAAGTCTGCCATGTGCTAGTTATTCATCCTGTGGAACACATTTGTTGTGATATTCTAATGTATTGGGATACAAACAAGAACACTTTTATGTTCCCACAAGTTTTAAGAGAGTGAACTATCACTTTATTTGATGTCTACCATATTCTTGGAGTTCCTATGAGAGGACATCCTCTCGTCCTACCTGCTAGTGAGTTCTTTGAGGACAAGGCATCTTGGGCACAATTTATGGGGTTTAGTCACCCTGAGGATCAGATAGGAATTCAACTTACTTTTGTGCCACAATGTTGTATTCCTCACTTGAGGAAGTTTCTAATTGGCTTCATTGCATCGAAGTTGTCTGGAGACAAGGCCTCAACTCGCTTGACATGGTGCTAGGCACCAATCATATGTGGACTTGAGTAGGGCAAGGTCTATGCTTGGGTGCTAGACATTTTGGCCATGGTATACAAAGATTTCTACCGCATTGCACAATGAGGAGCTATTTTTTTCAGCCACTCTTTCTTGATTATGACTTGGATCTTTGAGCACATTAGGCCTTATCAGAAGCTAGTTCTGATTCCTTGTAGACAGTTATTGAGAGAAGCTAGATGGATTCAAGTGGGTCACTTTGAAACCACTTTGCACACTATGGCTACTCTTACAGATGAGGACATGATTTTTGATCCTTATGTGGACATGGAGGGATCATGGGCTCATGATGGATAGATCAGAGAGTACTTCCATGGGGTATCAGAGCTTTTAGACTGTAATGGTTTCTTTTAGAACATAATGGTTTGGTTGAAGCTCATCGCATTGAGCATGTCTTGTAGTAGTTTGGTAGGGATTTTCTTGAGGAGTTTCCCCCAGTGTCTACTTTCTATAGGTCTATTCAGGAGATGGCTGAGGAAAATCAGAGGATAGTTACTTGGACTCCCTTGACTCCTACAGTCTTCATTACCATGGCTCCTAAATCTTTGCAGGGAGGATAGAGGGGAGGGAGAGGGACTCCTTCCCAAGCACTCATTCTAGTTGAGGACTTAGAGTCTACCGAGGAGGACTATGTTCTTGATGGGGATGATTCATCAGATCAGGGCCTACCCAAGGATGCACAAGATGAGGGTCATGATGGTACAGATGATGTGGATGATTCTCGTGACATCCCTAAGGGTCTACCTATCATTCCTAGACCTCCTCATTCTAATGAGGTGATGCGATGTCGACCCTATCTGGTAGCCTAGTGATCCACATGAGTCTATGTTTGTTTATATTTTTTGCACTGTTGTCCTTTCTCTTTTCTTTCTTTCATGAAGAACTAACATATATTTCTCCTTTGGTTCACTTTGTAGGTAATGTCAAGGAGTGGAGGGCTTTTATCTATGATATTAATGTTGGCTTGGCTTCTCCCTTCACTAGGTTGAGTCAAGAGCATCTTGATCCTTGTGTGCTCCTTGCTATTGAGCAACACATTGACATTTTTTCTCCTACCTATCATGGATGTTAGGTGAGTGTAGATTTGAAGCCCAAGAATCTCATCCTTATGGGTGAGAATCAGGTGCTTTGTGAGATGGCTCATCTCAAATTCAGATAGTGAGATGCTAGTGTGGCGGGGCCTTCACAATCACATGCTCACAATAGGGTGCCTCGCTCCCATAGGTCTCATGGAGTGATGAGTGACACACCTAGGTAGAGGAATAGAAGTTCAGAGGGTTCTTTTGGAGGGAATCAACCTTGATTTTACTTTTCTTTTCCTTTGAAATCATTCCCCCTTGCATGGGGAGCCTTTACTTCCCTTGAGAGCATTTTGTCTAAGCTCTTTGATACTCTCATCTATGTAAACTTTAGATATATCTATGAAAGTTTATCTTTTCATGGTTTTCATCTATCAAATGGGTACTCATCTATTCTGTATTTTTGGAAGTTTAAGAACTTTTTGATTATGTTTTGGCATTTCAACTCTTAACATGCAAGTATGATAATGATTGCATTTTTTTTGTAATTTTTGGCGTATAAATGAGATGTCGTTTACGATATGTAGATGCAAGAACATAAGGGATGCTGAAATCAAAGTTTAACTTCTACAGAATGTCACAAGTTATGACATTGACTTTATTTCTTTGAGACTCTTTTTCTAATTTTGATATGTATGCATTGTGGAACAAACAACATGACTACTCTTTAATATGATTTTCAATTTAGGGGATTGCGAGTTGTCTTGATATAAGAAACCTATTCAAAGCTATGAGATGGGATTTAGAACTCATGTGGGGAGAAAGAGTGAAAATGGATTGCTTCTAATTTTGGGCTTTGCTAAAGGCTAAACATTGATCCTTATCTAGATAAGACAATCTGACAAGTTTTTAACTTAGGGAAGTAATAAATTTTATTGATGTTCAATAGACTTAGATCATAGATGGAAAGCAACATAGACCTGAGATAAAGGATAAGTATGAAAGAACAAGGGTCCCTAGATAGAAGATGATCCTAGAGACTACTAGACTCTTGGTTTTACTTAGCTAGTGTGTGTGTGTGTGTGTGTTTTGTACCTTTCTTTTTATTTTCTGTGTTATAATGTCACCCTTGAGGCTTCAAGCTTAGACTAATCTCCATCCAAGAGTACATACATTCAACAACCTTCTCTCTTTCACTCTTTTTTGTATCTCTTTTTTTGTATTTTCTAGAATGGCTCATTTGATTTTCTCATTTTTTTGGATTTTTGACTTTTCAAAAATGAATGCTTTTGGAACTTTGATATGCAACAATTTGATCTCTCAATATTGTTATTTTGATCACTCATTTTTTTATTTACTTGAATTTTAGATTGCTTCCTTCAGAGTTTTGATCCTCCTAACATTTTTGGCTAGGGAAGATATGGGGTTGAGTGCCACCTAAAGTTTTTGTAATCTATTTGGACTTCTCTTCTACTAGGGAAGAATTGGGAAGGTCTATTTACAAACTTCCTTTGAACACTGTAGGTTTGAATATTGACTTTGTTTAGACCTAACATCTTGACTCATTAAGACTAGGACTAGTGTAAAGCTAAGAGCTAGGCTTTGATTAGAATCACTAGGAGTGAAAAGGGGATAATGGAAATTGTGAAAATGGGGAATCTCTAGGTCCTAAAAGGATGATATATATCTAGGCAACCTTAGATTCCTTATTGAGAAGAAAATAATACAAGAGCAAGTCAGTCAATATAATGCAAGATGAACATAATGAACTTGAAGTGCAAGAAATAACTTTTTTTAACATTTTGATTTTTATAATTTTTTTGTGTTTTTATGTTTTATGACTTTTAAAATTTTTTAGACATGGTATTTATTGAGGTGAAAGACACTGACTGTTTCACAAAATTCCTCTCCATCCATTATACTCAAGAGATAGGCACCATCTTCAACATCTTCTTTGACCATGTAAGGACCTATCCAATCCTTTGTGAAATCTCTTTTTCATCTTCTTTTCTTATTCTTCGTGCTACCTCTTCTTATGACAAATTCTCCTATTCTACAGGGTTTGTCATTCAATTCTATTGTTTCCAATTTGGTGGTTTCCCTTGGTAATGTGAGATGAATCAAATCTTAGAAGGCTTGTTGATGGGAAGGGGTCCAATAAAAGACTCCATCAAATCTTAATAACTCTTCTAATAGGTCAAACTATTCTTGCATGTAGATTTTTACACCTTGTCTATTTTGAATACTTTGCAAAAATTGGAACAATTCAAGGGGCATTTGTGGCTCCCTTTGCTCATTTGGAGGGACAAAGATTATACTTATCCTCCCATTGGGTTCTAGCCTTAAGTCCATGGAATATCCCATATAACTCCCTAGTAACTCAAAAATGATAGGATTATCAGTGCCAACTGACACCCTCATTTTCCATTCTCTGTGAAATGTACCTTCACTTTCCTCATCTTCGTTTGGAAGTTTTCTAACCATTTCAAATTGAACCAAAGGTTCTTCCCACTCACCAAATTAATTTGATTGCACTAAGGCAGAAGTGGTCAGCTACTCTTGTGGTTGGGACACTATGAACATCCTTGGGAGCATTCATATTATGTTGGTTGACTCATTGTTAATAGAATGTGCATCCTCAATGGGTGTCAATGGTCTACATGAGTCCTCTTTTGGTTTGAGAGGCTCATATGACTTTGTTTCATTTGGTGTGTCATGGACACATGATTCACTTAAGCATGATAAAGGAGTGTAACTTTCTGTCATGTCTTCCTCAAGGTCTGAGAAAGTGTGAGGATCAATGTATCTCAAATCTAACATGGTTGTCTCAAACACTGGACCTTCAGTTCTATGTGGTTTCTCTCCTATGCAAGGGAAGAGTTTGTAGGTAGGTTAGATATTGATCATAAGTACTTCTAGGGGGAATTGGAGGGGTCCATCCCACTCTATCCATTCCATGATCTTAACTATCTTTTCTTTAAAGACCATTTCCTTTTGCTTTCACAATATCTCTTTCTCTAAAGTTTTGATCTTCATGGTGTTTATGGTCTTTTTAAGAATTTCCATTCATTTGATGCATATTAATTGAGGCATAGAATTAGGGACAACCAATTTATTGGTAGGGAGTTCATAGTCTATGGGGATGCGTATAAGCTTGTTTGATGTGTTCAACTTCAACATGCTGAAAGGTTCTAGGTCCCCTTTCACAATGTACACCTTCCCCAAATGTAAGAATCGAGCCTCTTGAAACAATGTGGATGGCATAGCTTTCATCCTATGTATTCATGGTCTTCCAAGGAGAAAATTATATCTTATGTTTTTGTCTATGATGTAGAATGTGGTAGGAATGGTTTTAGGTCTCAAAGTCATTGGAAGCATAATCTTTCCTATCATGGCAACATTTAGATTATTGTACCTTCTTAGAGTATCTCGTGAGGTGGTGATATTGGTATGTCCATAACCCATCCTCTCTAATAGGGAGAAAGGGACTATGTTAACTACTGCCCCATTATCAATTAAGGTCTATTTGATGAAGTGTTGTAGATCCAAACTTGTAAATATAATGCAGGGTGTCCTTTCTTTATTAGCTCTACCTCAACAAGCATTTGCTTTAAGTTGAAGAACCGTAGATCCTTGAGTTCTGAATTTGGTGGACTGATGTCGTAATCAACACGATTGATTTGCTCACTAGGTGGTGGTGTCATTTGGTCAAGATATTTCAACCCTATTGTTTTTAGTAGCACTGAGTGATGTGAAGGGGAGTTCTAAAGTAAGTTAATGAATGAAATCTGAGCATATGTTTTTTTAAGTTCTCAACAAGTTCATAAGGTCTTATTAGAGTTGGTATTGGTTCCACTACCAAAATGGTACTTTCATATTCTTATATTTGTTCATTTTAATTCTCATGGTCTTCCTCTTCTTCTTCATTTTGTAGAATCTTGACTAATCCCATCATCCTAGCTTCTCCTTTCTATCCTAGTTGTGGTGGGTGTTGCAAGTATGTGCTTAACCGGTGTTGTCATTGATGTCAACATACCAATGTTGTCATTGGTACCAACTATGCTCTTGGTCTTGATGTTTGTTAGTGTTGGAGATAATGAGTAAGTGATACTAATGCTAAGGATATTGAGAAAATTGGCTCCTCCAATGGAAACAGTGAGTCATAGTGGAAATAGTGTACTGCAGAGTATCTTTGTTTAAAGAAGAACAATCCAACAGTTTGCTCTGCATTTCTTGTAGAATGAATATCTTTATCTATAGATTGGAAGTTATTTAGAGACATGTATGAAGATGCTATGTTCCAAGTTTGATCCTCCAACATAAATATTTGAGTGAGTTATATTCACCAGAGAAAAAGCTACTTTTTCTAGATATTCACTAGTGACAGAGAGATTGTATTCCGCTCTACATTCCTCTGTATTGAAGCTTCATAGTCTACAGTCCTGGAATCAAGTTGGTAATGATGTGAAGCACCTTCAACTCAAATGGTTCATGATTTGGTGGTCTGTAAGTGATCTTTTCTTTATGACAGTAGCTGACAATGTTGGTTAAGTGCTCTGGTTTGAAGAATATTCATGATAATTGTTAGAGGTTGTACAAATGTTCTTGGTGATTACAATGTGCTTTTGGATATTTCATGATCATGTTCCTACCTTTGGATTGGTCCATGAAGAGAAATTTGATCATGGATGAAGACTATTCATGGAAGTCTTAGTGTTAACACCTGTATTAACCAACCTAGTTGTTTTCACTAATTGTGGAGATGCATTAAAGATTGTAGAAGAGTGTCATTTCATGGAAGATTGCATTTGAGTCCTAGCTAAGGCATAGCATGATCTGCATACATCTTTACATATTTTCCTTAGCTAAATTTGTATTAGGTCCAAACCTATTTTATGTATGTTTGTAATGCTGACCTTGGAGATTGTTCCAATGGTTGATGAATGTAATGCTAACCTTGATGTACATTCCAAGGTTGATGAATTGTATAAAAGCATGTAGTGTAGTTGCAAAAAATGTCTCCTAGTGAAAAAATTAAAAGATAAGTGTGAAGGTGTGAAAAGAGTAGAGTAGAGGAAGTATATTGTGCTTCAATGGAACTAAACTCAGGCATGGAGTAGATGCTACCAAATTAGTTCACCATCTTTTGGTAGTGAGCCACCCTTTGGTAGTGAGCCACTCTTTGGCAATGAGCCACTCTTTGTAGTGAGCCTTGTAGGCAGTGAGCCTCTATTTTTTGGTATTGTTATAACTCATATGTTTTTGTGGGCTAACACCCACCATGGTTTTTCCCTTATAGGGTTTTCCACGTAAAAAACCTATTGTATACTATGTTGATTATGTGATTGTGATTAAGTCTATGGTTTCATGCTTTCATGATTAAATCTGATTATCAGAAGTTAAGTATTTGATGGTTGATATTCATATGAAGTTAAGGTTTTTGGACAACTAATTCACCCCCCTCTTAGTTGTCCTGTGTATTTCAATAGTTGGATGTTAGGGTTACTACCTTGGGCCATTTTTTTTTGTTTCATTGTCTCTGTGTCTTTATGCATGGGAAATGGGTCCTGATAGATTCTCATGTTTGCATTTTGTGGGGCTATTGGAGCTTGGGTTTGTCTTGTGCCCTTGTTATTCACTATGAACTCCTATGGGTTCAAGAACATCTCTATGAACAATTGTCATTGTTGGTCTTCTGGTAACTTTTCTATGAATATGTTATATTCTCTATAGGATTCTATGCTATGCCATCTTGTTCTATGAAAAGAACAAAACTAGTTGTACTCATATGGGGGCCTCTCATATCTTCCATCATTTCCATTTTCATTATGGTTCCAATTTTGGTAATTGTCCCTAGGGTAATATCCATTGTTTCTAGGTTGATCTACTACATTGACATTAGGAGGGTAATAGTCTCTCCTAGTGTAATCGTCTCTTACTTTTCTGATAGGGGGTTGATGTGTCACCCCATTTGTGGTTTCATTTCTATTGTTCTTCAGAATCTTAATGATAGGAGCATTGTTTCTTGTGTCATCCTTTATCAATTTTCCATTTAACTAATAGACCTTTCTACCACTGTTGATGGTAGCCTGATCGATCCTCAAAGCACTTTCCAATGCTTCTTTGTAGGATTTATATGGAAATTTCTAAACATCCTCTCTCATATCCTTGTTTAAGGCATGCAAGAAAAGGTTGCATAGTTCATGGTGATCCATGTTTGGGGCACTAGTTGAGGAATAGAGGACTTGCCTCCACCGAGTGACAAAGTGGTCTATAGATTAGTTTGACTCCTACTTCATGGTGAGGAATTCTATGATCCCTATTGTGACGAGTTTGTTCATGTCAAATGTCATGGAAAAATCTCCAATTAGTTGTCTAAATGAGTGGATTTAAGCTTCTGGTAAATGATAGTACTAATCCAGGGCTATTCCTTCAAGAGTTTTTAGAAAGATTTTGGCAACAACCCCATCCAAAGGGAGGAGTTCTCTTATCACTGTAGTGTAGGGTTTAATGTTAGAGTTTGGATCTCCTCCTTTGAACTTTGAGAGATCTAGCAGTGGTCAAGGTAACTGCACATTTCTTATAGTTTGATTGAGAGGTTCTTTCAAGTACTTGAGATACATCCCAAGGAAGGTACTTTGTGATTGGGGAGTAGATATCAACAACCCCACTAGAGGGTGTTGGTACCCTACTGTCTAATTTGTTGGATTCCCAATATTGCTTGAATATCTTGAATGAGAGGATTCCCATTTTGGCACACATTTTTACTCATGTTCCTTGAATAATAACTAAGGTAGGGGGATTTTGAGATGCCCCCTAGTCCTATTCAATTCAGATATCATCATGGGACTTTTGTCTTCTTTTAAGAGTTGTTTGTTCTGCTTCTAGCATTCTAATCCTTTGTACTAGAGTTGTAATGAAATCTACAGGTGTGGCAGCTCTAGGTCTTTCTTCTTTCCTTGGATTGCCTCTTCGAGTGTTGGTATGATGTTGTGCTTCCTCTTGCACGATATTCTCTCTTTGTTCTTCTTGCAGGGTAATTCTTAAGGCTTCTTGTGTGTTTGTTGCCTCTTGCAAGTGTTTTTATAGTCTTTTTACTTCCTCATCAAGATGAGTACTTGAGGTGCTTGTCAAAGGTTGATCACCTTTATTTATTTCCAATCTCATGGAAATTCTCCTAGCTTTATGTGGCACATCTGGTATGGCTGGATTGTCTTCCCAAGTTGGGTTGTTGAAAGATAGAGAACACCTAGATTCTCTTTGGTCTCTTTGATCTTGTTTGTAATTTGAGTCCTTGTAGTCATAATAGTTTGTGATAGGTGCATCCAGATGGGGAGGCATGTATCTATCGATAGATGGAGTTTCTAGTTCCCTTGAAGGGATACTCCCTTGGTTTAGATTGGTCTCTGTCATATTTTGGGGTGCCGTAGACACAACAGAATAAATAGAGTGAGTGATAGAGAAAGTGATGAAAGCGAAAGTGGCTATGAAGAGTAATGTGAAAATGTTTTGAAGTGTTTATTTTTTCACAAGGATCTAGCTTTTTGAAATGTAAACAACATAAACAGAAGCTCTTGTTATTCATGTTGGGTTCACCAAAATATCTACACTCAAAATTAAGACCTTGGTTGCTTGGGGTTGTCAAGTTAGATTTTGGCATGCACACAAACCTTTCCCTCCCTGCCATAGGGTGAACTACCATGTCATTCTCACTCTCATGGAAGTAGCTAGTTGAGAGGAGGCGAGACATGGTGGGGGTCTGGCTCATTGGAGAGTTGGACTTCATAGAGAGGGGTCAGCATGTCCTGGGGTCTTTGTTGTTGTGTGCTAATGTAGATGTTTCATTCAATGATTGTTGTTGTAGAGATAACCATATGACTCGAAAGGTCACTAGTTACTCTTCTCTTATTGGGGTTTCTTCTATTCCACCTCTGTGTGGGTAAGCTATTACTTTCATTGATGGCTTGTTGTATTTTATAGTATCTAATGTATGCATGTTGTAGCAAATGTTGTCTATGCTCTTCTATTTGTTAGAGGACAAGCAGATCTTGTTGTGGTCATAGATGGATCTCCTTAATCTCATCAATGATTTCCCTCACCCACTTACCTCTTAATCATAGGCACATTCATGAGCCATGACAAGAGATAGATGTATGTGGGCTAACCTTGAATAGACTTAGGGTTTGACCTAAGGTTTTGGTTGACCTAGGGTTTAGTCATGTGTTGACTTTTGTTTACCTTGTGATAGTATCAAGGGTTTGACCGAATAATTGATCGTGGTTGACCTTGTGATGATATCAAGGGTTTGCAAGTTATCTATGTGCCTAATATTTTTTTTGTTCTTTTTTGGGTCTTATGAATGCAATGCTATATGAGATGCAAAACTTTTTTTCATGTTTTTTTGGTATTTTAGAATAAAAGATGCTTTTTAATCTAAGGAAATATGAATGCAACTAGAATGAATTTTACCAAATGCAGTTATTCTACGTTTTGCGGGTTTTTGAATTTTTTAAAATTATTTAATCTAGAAAAGGAAATTGGAAGTACATGAATTAAACTAATATGAATGTAAATTACTTCTAGGATACTAGATCTAACTATTCTATTAAGGAGAAAACAATAAATTACTAATCCCAAGAGCAATTTTGATTTTCTAATTACTACCAACTGACAAAAAGCATAGAGGAACATGAAATAAAGAAGACTTGTGTGCCTCCACTACCCTCACAAATCCTTGATGGCATTGTCATATCCTCTTGAAGCAGCGGGAAGACCTCTTGGTGACAAGAAAACACAAAGAAGTGAAAGAAGCTTTAGAAGCTTTTCAAAGAGAGCTCAATGAGATCTTTTGATGAGCATAATGGTGTTGATTAAAGTAGCATAAGGATGCTTGAAGAGCTTTATGTGAAAGCTTGATGAATAATGAACAAACAAAAGGCACCTTCATCTTGTGTGAGCATGAGAATGCTGATTAGAGAGAAAAAACTTAGCAAGAGTTATGTGCACAATGAATTTACCTCCTTTTGTGCTTGAGGGAGGGGGTATTTATAGGTTAGAAGAAGGGATGAGAGGTGAGGAAGAGAAAGAGTTAACTCAATTAGATTGAAGAGTTAACAAGGTTGATTGAAGAGTGATCTAGGCTAAGATTGGAGTGATCTAGCTAGTAATAGGTTATCACTCAATAAGAAGTGGAAAAGAAGAGATGCATGAGAGAGAATGAGATGTTAATTTTAGATCAAATGGCTCATTATGCATGTGTGGTTGCATGGAATAGTCAACTCCATATTAGGCATCAAAAATCATGTGAACTAGAAGAAAAATAGGTGAAAGGGAGCTTTTTTGAGTTAGAAACTCAAGTGTCTGTATGGTTGGAAATGTGACAAGGTCATCCCTTTCACTAGTAGGGTTGCCCATGGGTCACCCAGGGGAGATCCTAATTTATGAGGGTCACCTGGTGGGAGATTTGAAAAGAAAGGGGTCTAGGTGAAAATGCATGATGGGAGATGGTAGAGGAGATGTAAATGAGTTCTACCTCTAGAAATAGGTCAATCATGTGCAAGAATAAAAATCTCCACTTGCAAAGTAGGATCTCTTAGTGGGAGATCTAGAAATAATAGGGGGGATTTGGATTGGTTGAGTGAAACTGAAAACTGAAAGTTGGAGATGGCTAGGGGGACCTCTAGAAGGCTTCTAGGGGGTAGAGAGTATGAAAAACATAGGGGAAAGGTAAAAACTCACCTACAAGATGCTTACAAGGCTTAGGATTAGGGTTGAAATCTTTGAAAATGTAAATTGACAAGTGTCGCAAAAGTGTCGGTGTGTGTGTGTGTGTGTGTGTGTGTGTGTGTGTGAGAGAGCACTAGTAGAATTTTGGCAAATAAATGACTAGGTGACTAAAACTTTTAGTCACGACAACTAAAAATGACTAAATTCAAATCATTTTTGCAACACAACTATAAATGACTAATTTGATTGTTGGGTAAAATCACAACTGTAAATGACTAAATAATTAGTCACACAAATAAAAATTAGACAATATGATATTAAAGTGGGTAATAACAAAATATGGATGCCAAAAGTGAAAAAGGATGGGTGCCAAAAGGAGGTTTTCTACACCCACACATCACAAAGGGCTAGGGTTTCTTGGTTTTAGCATGAAAGGAGGTCCAATGTTGATATTGAAGGAGTTTAAATATTTTTGTCACCACGTTGCAGAAGTTCAGGAGAGATTCTTGGACCACATTGTTGGTTGAGAAGGAGTCATGGATATTGGGAGCTTGAAGGAAGTTATTAGTTTCAGAGGACCAAGGATTTCAGGCATTCATCAATACTAATGAGTGGTTATCAAGCATCCTCCATGGAAGTTGTTCAGGGTTTTCATGGCAAGGAATTCTATGCTTCTGACAATTTCTTCAAAGGTGGTTTGTATTTAGTTATATGTCTCTAGTGTTTGTGTTGAGATTAAGTTCTTGTAGACCCTAATTTTCATTTTGTCTTGCAGGATTCACTTGATATAGATTTTGGGATTTTTGAGGGCATTGATTTCATTGCACTATCTTTTGTAAAGTCAGCAGATGTAAGTAGACATTTGAAAAGTTATATTGCTACTCAATCTTGTGATAGGTAAAGACTACATTTCTAAATGCATCTCACTAATTCTCAAGAAAACTAAAATACTTGTCTATTGGTATGGTTTTGTTTTGTTTTCATTGACATATGCTTTGTAGTATTTTATTATAGATTAATATGTTTATCTCTCATATTTAATACACACACAAGCAAATTTGTAGTTTGACATGAGTGTGCTTTGGATCCCCATTCTCTACACTGATATTGGTGTCATCACTAAAATTGAAAGTGTTGATTCTCTAAAGAATCTAGAAGATATAATTCAATCCTCTAATGGTGCAATGGTAGAAAGAGGAGATCTTGGTGCATAGATTCCTTTGGAACATATTACATCTATCCAATAATATATAGTCCAACTATGTCAGCAACTAAACAGACCAGTTATTGTTGCATTTTAGCTACTTGAGTCAATGATAGAGTACCCTACACCAACAAGGGCAGAGGTAACTTCTTTTTACTAATTAGACCTTATTAATGGAAATTTAATAGGAGTTTATTAGTTTAATCCTCTCTTATGGTCTTGTAGTTGTGGAAAGTAAAAATATATGTTGGTTTTGTTGAGGCTAAACAATGTTTTAAACTAGTAGCCTTTCCCTGCAAGATGTCTTTGAACTTTAAACTTTTAAAGCATAGCAGGATTGTGTTTGTATGTCTAGTGCAAGATTTTTCCATAGCATAGTAGTATTCCATTCACATGATATAGCAAAAGTGTAAATGGAATTAAATTAACCAAGTTTAAAATGGGGGAAATTTTCACAAAAATCAAAGTGGGTAAAATTAAAGAATGATGTAATATTTGTAATGTGGGAGAAAATATGATTTGTTAGCTTTCATGTCAAATATAGTGTACACTTGTAGAGATAGAAGTAAACATAATATGGAAAATCAAAGTGCTAGCACTTAAAATATTTTACTTATACCTAAGAGGGTTTATTAAAAAATGTTTTCTTTTTATCTAGGAGGTTTTATGTTAAAAATAAAGGGTTGGTGCTTAAAATGGTAGCTTGTGCCATCATGCATCATGACATACTATTCTAGTGGCAACCCTATGTTTTTTTTCTTAAACCCTCGTTAAGATTTAAAACTAAACTTCTAAATCAAAATTATTAAAAGTATAATTTATAAGATAATTTAAAATTCCCTAATCCTATTCTTAAACTAAAAATTTCAGTCCACCCTTGCTCCATATTTTCTGCTTCTAAATACAAAAATAAACCCCCCAAAAACTCTGTGTGTGTGTGTGTGTGTGTGTGTGTGTGTGTATGAAACAACATGACAAATGTAGCAAGTCACATTTACTCATGAATAATTGCAAGTTTACTTATATGCATTAAATTTTTGCTAAAGTTTAGAAGTTTTTTTGGATTTAATTGTGTTTCACTTGAAATATCAAAGCTTTGGGTATTCCCAAATTTCTTTTACATTTTTTTATGGGTGATTATATGAATGATTTTGTTTAGTGATATGGGCACATAAATACTCATGTTCATTGCCATAGGCCACCTTGATCTCACACTGTTTTCCTTCTCGCTTCTAATAGATTTTATAGATACAATTATACTAGAAAATGATTTTGTAAACAATGGATGTGGAATTTGCTTTGCTAAACAACCTAGCAAAACACCTAGATCTTAATTTAGTAGGTCATGTGGAGTTTCCTATTGAATCATACCACTGAATGCTTTAAAATTAAGGTAACAGATAGGATTATGAGTCATTTGTTAGGGATTTTTCTTTTTAGTCTTACGGTCACTACAGATAGTTGCTAAGTTTTAAATTCTTGTAAATAGTAAAACTCTCTTTGACAATGCATGGAAAATATATGTGCTCAAATTTTCTTTGGTACACAACCCAACAAAGCATTTGGACCTTAAACTAGCATGTCCTATAGAATTTTCTATTGAATCATAGAACTGGATGTTTTGACCTAAAGTAGTAGATATGATTATTAGCATTTGATAGACATCATGTTAGGGCTTCTATTCTTTAGTCTTAGGGTCATAAAATACAACCGCAAAGTTTGAAATTTTGTAAAACTCTCCTTAACAAGTAAAAGTCTCTCATTATTATGAGATTAGGAATATTTCCAATTTTGATAACGGTATTGCATGTAATAGCCAAAAAAAAAGGAACAATTGAAAAGAAATTAAAGTATTGCCAATGCCTAAAAACCTTCACAATTAACTAACAATTTAGCACAACTGAAAGACAAACCATACTTTGAAATCATGCAGATTATGTTAATAGTAGTGATAATGATCCAAGAAAAATAAATAATGAACAAGATGCAACAGACCCAAATAAACACAATTTCCACTTATTGAGTAGTCCTTGTTAAGCAGATAAATTTCTTAGCAGATGATGATATGTTTTTAAACTAGATAACAATGCATTCTATTATCTTCTATTTGTGTTTAAATAAATGATGTTATTTTCTAATTATCTACAGAGATATATCAAAATATCAATAGCAAAAGGCAAAATACAAAATAGATAATTATGTGTTTAAACTTAAAGTATCATAGTTAATAGGAAATAGGGATGGGATAGGTAGGGGTCAGGGATAAAGAGACTGGAATGGATTCATGTGCACCATTTTTTCAAAAAAAATATGATAGTATTCAGAGCATTTCCAACTATAATATCTCACAAAAATTCCCCTTCCATTATGTTATGATGTATGTTAATACCTTGTTCCAAAGCTCCCATTTTGGCCTAGGTAGGGAGGATGCTGACAAAGGTTGTCAAATTTGGATGCACGGCTACTAATTGCATTTTCTTGAAATTTTCTAAAGCCTTTTCAAAAAATCCATTTTGTGTATATCATGCAATCATTGCATTCCATGAGATGACATCTCTTTGAGGCATTTTGCCAAACATTTCACATGCCTTGTCAATGCTTCCACATTGTGCATACATATCTACTAGAGCATTTCCAACTATAATATCTAACAAAAATCCCCCTTCCATTATGTATAGAGGGATGTCCATACCTTGTTCTAAAGATCCCATTTTGGCACAAGTAGGGAGGATGTTGGCAAAGGTCAAGTCGAATTTGGCTTTACACCTACTAATTACATTTCATTGAATGTTTCTATAGCATTTTCAAAAAATCCATTTTGTGCATATCCTATAATTATTCCATTCCATGAGATGACATTTCTTTGAGGCATTCTATCAAACTAGACACAATATTGAGAGCCTTCAAATAAAAGTGCAAGATAGTGAATTGTTAGTGGAAAGCCCCGCATCACTCACTCTCTTGCAAGCACTTCAAATCATGCCTATGGTGATGTGGGAAAGCCCTACATCACCACATACATGACTTGAAGTGCTTGCGGGAGAGCGGGTATCCATGATATCATAGGAAGGATGCTGGCAAAGGTTTTTGAATTTGGATTTACACCTACCAATTGTATTTCCTTGAAAATTTCTAAAGCCTTTTCAAAAAATCCATTTCATGCACGTCCTGTAATCATTGCATTCTAAGAGATGACATCTCTTTGAGCCATTCGACCATCAAATAGTTCACTTGCCTTATCTATACTTCCACATTTTGTATACATGTATACCAAAACATTTCCAACTATAATATATGACAAAAATACCCCTTGTATTATGTTATGATGGATGTCCATACCCTGTTCCAAAACTCCCATTTTGGCACAGGTAGGGAGGATGCTAACAAAGGTTGTCGAATTTGGATTCACACCTACTAATTGTATTTGCTTGAAAGTTTCTAAATCCTTTTCAAAAAATCCATTTTGTGCATATCCCACAATCATTGTATTCCATGAGATGACATCTCTGAGGCATTTTGCCAAACAATTCACATGCCTTATCAATGCCTCCACATTTTGCATGCATGTCTACTAGGGCAGTTGAAACTACAACATCTAAAAATTCCTCTATCCATTACTTTTTAATGGATGTCCATACCTTGTTCCAATGCTCCCATTTTGGCATAGGCAGGATGGATGCTGGCAAAGGTTGTGGAATTTGGCTTTACACCAACTAATTGCATTTTCTTTAAAATTTCTAAATTATTTTCAACAAATCCATTTTGTGCATATCCTACAATCATTCCATTCCATGAGATGACATTTCTTTGAGGCATTCTATCAAATAGTTCTAGTGCCTTGTCTATGCTTCCACATTTTGTATTCATGTCTACCAGAGCTTTTCCAACTATAATATCTAAAAAAAAGCCCCCTTCCATTATGTTTTGATGGATGTCCATACCCTATTCCAAAGCTGCCATTTTGACACAGGTAGGGAGGATGCTAGAAAAGGTTGGGGAATTTGGATTTACACCAGCCAATTGCATATGCTTTAAAATTTCTAAAGCCTTTTCAATAAATTCATTTTGTGCATATCTTGCAATCATTGCTGTCCATGAGACCACATTTCTTTAAGGCATTCTATCAAATAGTTCACGTGCCTTGTCTATGCTTCCACATTTTGCATACATGTCTAATAGGGCAGTTTCAACTACAACATTTGACAAAATTCCTCTATCCTTTATATTTAGATGGATGTCCATATCCTATTCCAAAGCTCCCATTTTGACACAAGCAGGGAGGATGCTGGAAAAGGTTGTGGAATTTGGCTTTACACCAGCCAATTGCATTTGCTTTAAAATTTCTAAGGCCTTTTCAACAAATCCATTTTGTGCATATCCTACAATCATTGCAGTCCATGAGACCACATTTATTTGAGGCATTTTGTCAAATAGTTCACGTGCCTTCTCTAGGCTTCCAAATTTTGCATACATGTCTAATAGGGTAGTTGTAACTACAACATCTGACAAAATTCCTCTATCCTTTATGTTTTGATGGATGTCCATACCCTATTCCAAAGCTCCCATTTTGACACAAGTAGGGAGGATGCTGGCAAAGGTTGTGGAATTTTGCATTACACCAGCCAATTGTATTTTCTTTAAAATTTCTAAAGCCTTTTTAACAAATTCATTTTATGCATATCCTACAATCATTGCAATTCATGAGACCACATTTATTTGAGGCATCCTGTCAAACAATTTACATGCCTTGTCTATGCTTCCACATGGGTAAGTGCAACAAGATGGGGGGCTAAAAAAGGGTCTTAAGTGGCCACTTTTTCTTCTAAAGTCAAGAAATGATGGCCTTGGATGAGAAATTAAGCATAGCTACACTCAAAATTTAGAGATGCAACCAAAACAATGTTTGTAGTGCTCCGAGTCTACTTTCTAAACTACATTTTTTTAAAAATGGTATAGATTAAGGGGTTCAAAAGAGGGGACCACAGAAATTGGTGTTGTTTCTGTCAAAAAACATAACATAGCATGTTTTGTGGCTCCCTCAAAAGGTAGACTTTTTTTTGGTAGTTTAAAAATTGCTTCAGTGAGAAATTAGCTAACATGTAGTTTATGCCTGACTTTTCTAATAATTGTTTGATGAATATTTGATTTTTTACTAATTTTCAAAGTGGACACATCCTAAAAAACAAATTTTTGGTCGTGCTACCCCTATAAGTTTTGAAAACTAATTGAAAATCATTTCTTTTAATATGTGTAGAATGGAGTCTAGTTTCTAAATATGTAATTTTTTTGAAATTTCAATGAATGGTTAATTTACAATAAAAAAAAGACCAAACCATGGTTTTTGCCCAAAAATAGACACACAAACAAAAGAAATTAAAGATGAAAGGCTTAACATTGTCAAAATGTTAAAAAAATTACATCATTAAATAGATAAGAGAAAGCCTAACATTACCTAGGTGTTTAATTTGTTCGACCTTGAAACATGTGCAAATCTGAGGGTTAGCACGAACAAAATTATGTGAAATCTTGTAGAATTTGGAAAAACACATCTGTGGATGTCGAGAAGGCACTCCAAGCCTTTAGGTTGGAAATCCAAAGCAAATCCCAAGCCTAAGGCTTGAGATTCCCAAAGCACAATATAACATGAGCACGTTATAACACACTCGTGTTATATTGTGCTTTTTTCCTTTTTTGCATGTTTGCCAATGTTTTCCCAGTTCGACATAACATGAGCACGTTATAACATGTTCGCGTTATGTCTCCATTTGAATGATTTATGTTCAAGTTTCATAAGTATGTTTAATGGATGTATATATGCATATATGTATGCTTGTAGGTATGTATGCATATACATGTATGCATGTTTGTATGTATGTACATGTATGCATGCTTGTATTTATGCATATTTGTATGTATGTATGTTTGTATGTATGTATGTATGCATGTATGTATGTAAGTGTTTTGGGTTTAGGGTATATAAGGACCTAAACCTGTATAGTTGAGGGTTGAGGGTTGAGGGATTAGGGCTTAAGTAATAGGTAGAGTGTAGAGGGTAGAGATTAGAGGGTTGAGGATTATAGTTGAGGGTTAATATTCAAGTTGTTGAATGTATAAGATTAAGTGTGTAAGGCACTAGGATTAGGGTTTAGGATATTGGGTTTAGGGTTTACGATATGGATTGAGGGTATATAAGGCATAGGGTGACTTGGGTTGAGAGCAGATATGGTTTAGGTTTAATTGAAGTATAGGGTTAAGGCACAATATTCAGGGTTTAAGATATAAGGGTGATGTTATATGGTATAGGGATGAGGGTTTGTGGGTGTAAGCTTCAGGGTTTAAGGTATAGGGTTGAGGACTGAGGGATTAGGGCTTAAGTATATGGTTAAGGGTATAGGTTGAGGCTTTAGGGATAGTTTTAGGGGTTTAAGGGTTAAGGGTTGAGGGTTGAGGGATATGGTTTAAGGTTTAGGGGTAAGGGATTAGGGTTTAAGGTATATTGTCTTGGGTTGAGGGTTTAGGTATAGGGATGGAATTTAGGGTTTAGGGATGAGGGATTAGGGTTGAGGGTTGAGGGTTGATGGATTAAGGTTTAAGGTATGGTACTGAGGGTTGGGTGTTTAGGGATAGGGTTTAGGGTTTAGGGTTGAGGGATTAGGGTTTAGAGTTGAGGGATTAGGGTTTAAGGAATAGTGTTAAGGGTTGAGGGTTTAGGGATAGGGTTTAGGATTGAGGGATTAGGGTTTAGGGTTAATGGATTAGGGTTTAAGGAATAGTGTTGAGGGTTGAAGGTTTAGGAATAGGGTTTAGGGTTGACGGGTTAGGGTTTAGGGTTGACAGATTAGGGTTTAATGTTGAGAGTTAAGGGTTGAGGGTTTACAGATAGGGTTGATGGTCAAGGGATTAGGGTTAAAGTAGAGTGTCAAGGGTAGAGAGATTAGGGATAGGGTTTAGGGTTGAAGGTTTAACGATTGAGGCTTAAGGATTTAGGGCTGAGGGTTAAGGGATTGGGGTTTAAGATATAGTGTTGAGCATCAAGGGTTTAGGGATAGGTTTTAGGGTTTAAGTTTTAAGGGTTAAGGGTTGAGGGATAAGGTTTAGGGCTTAGGGATAATGGATTAGGGTTTAAGGTATAGTGTTGAGGGTTGAGGGTTTAGGAATAGGGATAGTGTTTAGGATTTAGGGATGAGGGATTAGGGTTGAGGGTTAAGGGATTAGGGTTGAGGGTTGATGGATTAGTGTTTAAGGTATAGTGTTGAGGGTTGAGGGTTTAGTGATAGGGTTTATGGTTGAGGGTTGATGGATTAGGTTTTAGGGTTGAGTGAGTAGGGTTTAAGGTATAGTGTTGAGGGTTGAAGGTTTAGGGATAGGGTTTAGGGTTAAGGGATTAGGGTTTAGGGTTGATCGATTAGGGTTTAATGTTGAGAGTTGAGGGTTGAGGGTTTAGGGTTTAGGGATAGGGTTGATGGTCAAGGGATTAGGATTAGAGTGTTGAGGAGAGAGGGATTAGGGATAGGGTTTAGGGTTGAAGTTTTAAGGATTGAGGGTTGAGGCTTTAGGGATGAGGATTTAAGGCTTAAGATATAGTGTTGAGTGTTGAGGGTGTAAGGATAGGTTTAAGTTTTAAGGGTTAAGAGTTGAGGGATAGGGATTAGAGTTTAAGGTATAATGTCGAGGGTTGAGGGTTTAGGGATAGGGTTGAGGGTTGAGGGATTAGGGTTTAGGGTTGATGGATTAGGGTTTAATATTAAGAGTTGAGGATTAAGGGCTAAGGGTTGAGGGTTTAGGGATAGGGTTTATGGTCAAGGGATTAGGGTTAAAGTAGAGTGTCAAGGGTAGAGGGATTAGGGATAGGGTTTAGGGTTTAAGGTTTAAGGATTGAGGGTTGAGGCTTTAGGGATGAGGGTTAAGGGATTAGGGTTTAAGATCTATAGTGTCAAGTGTCGAGGGTGTAGGGATAGGTTTTGGGGTTTAAGTTTTAAGGGTTAAGGGTTGAGGGATAGGGATTAGGGTTTAGGGATAAGGGATTAGGGTTTAAGGTATAGTGTTGAGGGTTGAGGGTTTAGGAATAGAGATAGTGTTTAGGGTAGAGACATTAGGGATAGGGATTAGGGTTCGAGGTTTAAGGATTGAGGGTTGAGGCTTTAGGGCTGAGGGTTAAGGGATTAGGATTTAACATATAGTGTAAAGGGTAGAGGGTTCATGGATAGGGTTTAGGGTTTACAGATAGGTAGAGAGGTGAGGGGAAACAAAGGTGAGAGATAGAGAGGTGAGGGGAAAGATATAATAAAATAGAGAGTGAAGTTGACAACTTGAGGGAAACATGGGTAAGGACGAGGGAGAGAGATGGAGAGGAAGGGAAATGTGTAGAGTTGTGAGAGATATACAAGTGAGACCTATAACCTAGGGAGAGAGGGGTGAGAGAGATAGGGGAGAGATGGGGATGAGGCAGATAGGGGAGGCAAGGGTTGGATAAGGGTTGAGGGTTTAAGGCTTTAGGGTTTAAGGGTGAAGGGTTTAGGGTTTAAGGGTTGAGGGTTTAAGGATTTAGGTTTTAAGGGTGAAGGGTTTAGGGTTTAAGGGTTGAGGGTTTAAGGGTTTAGAATTGAGTGATGAGGGTTTAAGGTATAGTGTGGATGGTAGAGGGTTTAGAGATAGGGTTAAGCATTTAAGGTTTGAGGGTTGAGGCTTTAAGGATAGGGTTTGGGGTTTAGGGATAAGGGATTAGAGTTTAAGGTATAGTATTGAGCATTGAGGGTTTAGGGATAGGGTTTAGAATTTAAGGTTTAAGGGTTGAGAGTTGAGGCTTTAGGGATAGGGTTTAGTGTTTTGGGAAAAGTATTAGGGTTTAAGGTATAGTGTTGAGGGTTGAGGGTTTAGGGATATGGTTTAGGATTTAAGGCTTAAGGGTTGAGGGTTGAGGCTTTAGGGATAAGGTTTAGTGTTTAGGGTTAAGTGAGAGACCTAGATGGCTAAGGATGGATGGAGAGGTAGACAAGGAGTGACTAAGAGATGTAGAGAGGGGAGAGGTAGAGAGTTGAGGGGGAGACAAAGGTGAGAGATAGAGAGGTGATGGGAGAGATATAATAAAATGAGAGAGTGAAGTTGACAACTTGAGGGAAAGATGGGTAAGGAGAAGGAAGAGAGGTGGAGAGGAATGGAAATATGTAGAGTCATGAGAGATATACAAGTGAGAGACCTATAACCTGGGGAGAGAGGGGTGTGCGAGATAGGGGAGAGATAGGGATGAGGCAGATAGGGGAAGAGAGGGGTGGATAAGGGTTGAGGGTTTAAGGGTTAAGGCATAGGGTGACTTGGGTTGAGAGTGTATGGTTTCGGTTTTAAGTATAGGGTTACAGCACAATATTCAAGATTTAGGGTATAAGGGTGAGGTTATAGGGTATAGGGATGAGGGTTTGTGGGTGTAGGTTTCAGGATTTAAGGTATAGGGTTGAGGATTGAGGGATTAGGGCTTAAGTATATGGTTGAGGGTATAAGGTAGAGGGTTGAGAGTTTAGAACTGGGGGATAATGTTCAAGGTTGAGTCTCTAAGATATAGGGTTTAGGGTTTAAGGTTGAGGGTATAAGGCATATGGATGAGGGTTGATGGTTTAGGGCATAAGTATAGGGTTGAGGGTATAGGGTATAGGGTATAGGGTAGAGGTTTGAAGGTTAAGGGATAATGTTCAAGGTTGAGTGTCCAATGTTAAGTGTATAGGGTATAGTGTTTAAGGGTTTAAGGTTTAGTTTTTTAAGGGTATCTAGGGGTTGAGAGTTTAGGGTTTAAGGGTTTAATGTTATATGGATTAAGGGTTTAATGGTTGAGGGTTTAAGGGTTGAGGGACTAGGGTTTAGGCATAGTGTTGAGGGTAAAGGGTTTAGGGATAGGGTTGGAGGGTTTATGGATAAGGGATTAGGGTTTAACGTATAGTATCGAGCCCATTGAGGGTTTAGGAATAGGTACATTGTTTAGGGTTTAGGGATGAGGGATTAGGGTTGAGGGTTGAGGGATTAGGGTTGAGGGTTGAGGGATTAGGGTTTAGGGATAGGGTTTAGGGTTTATGGATTAGGGTTTGACGTTGAGGGTTGAGGGTTGAGGTTTGAGGATTGAGGGTTTACAAATAGGGTTGAGGGTCGAGGGATTAAAGTTAAAGTAGAGTGTCAAGGGTATAGGGATTAGGGATAGGGTTTAGAGTTGAAGGTTTAAGGATTGAGGGTTGAGGCTTTAGGGCTAAGGGTTAAGGGATTATGTTTAAGATATATTGTTGAGGGTCAAGGTTTTAGGGTTTAAGGGTTAAGGGTTGAGGGATAGGGTTTAGGGATCAGGGATTAGGGTTTAAGGTAGAGTGTTGAGGGTTTAGTGATAGGGTGTAGGGTTTAGGGTTGAGGGATTAGGGTTTATGGTTGAGGGAATATGGTTTAAGGTAAAGTGTTGAGGGTTTAGGGATAGGGTTTAGGATTTAAGGTATAAGGGTTAAGGGTTGAGGCTTTAGGGTTTAGGGGTAATTGAGACCTAGATGGCTAAGGATGGATGGAGAGGTAGACAAGGAGCGATTGAGAGACATAGAGAGGGGAGAGGTAGAGAGTTGAGGGGGAGAGATAAGTGAGATATAGAGAGGTGAGAGATAGAACATGAGCTAATGGAACTAGAGGTGAGATATTGCAAAGGTACTATGAAAGGTGAGATAAGCACAAATATTTATGGATCAATCTATAGAAGGACAAAATGTGAGCATGCTATAATGCGAGTGCGTTATAAACACGTTCATGTTTTGTCCTACTATAGAAACAGTAAAAAGGCCTTGACCCCCATGATCCAGGCCCACATGCTCTATTTTCATGTTGTTTATGCATGTGTTCTGACAAAAAAAATTGTTTTCATGCGATTGGGAAGTTCACATGCACATTTTGCACATTCTACCACCTTTGCATGATATTTCCACCACCTTTTCTACTTTTCCAACTTGAGAAGGAGGAAATAACATAGTTTTCACATCTAATTTGATATATATCTATTCAAGTTTCAATTTTTGTAGTGTTACAATGTTAATTGTGATTGAATTTTAGGACTTTAACATTATAAATTGGTTAATAGTATTGTTGTTACTAATTCTATTTGAGTGTTATTCAATTTAACATTGAAAAGGAAGCAAGTGGTGGATATATGTAGTTATTATAGATGAAGATAACAAAGAGGGAACATATTATTACTTGTGTCATTATGTTGAGGCCAAAAAGAAATTGGAAGCCCTAGTTATAGATGGAGAAAACATCGAATACCCTACAAGCTTAGTGGTTGTTACTAGAACACGGCTTAGAAGGTACCCACATAAGAGTGTTAATATTTGACTATTTTAGGACTTTGACATGCATTGGAAGGTTCGTCATTACTTGAACCTTGTCGTGGCATCCAATGTTCATTTGATATAATATTGGGGTAGACCTTTAAACAAGACCTTGTGGAAGGTGTGTGAGTCTGACCATGAGGCAATACTTGACACAATAAAGAGTAGAGCAGACCCAGATGGTTCATTGGATTAATTTGTAAGTATTCACATTGATTTTGTAAAGTCATGTTACATTCAGTTGTAAGTACGCACATTAATTTGTAAGTTTACATAGGTTTGTCTTTTTTTATTTACTGCTGCATTTTTACACATATACATATTTTTACATCATCATGTTATGCTTCGTGGGGTTAGACCTAAGTGATGGATAAAGTTGATCCTGAGAGTAATGTATAAAATCTAGGTAATGTATAAAATATAGGTGTCTCTAGGTGTCTTGGTTTCTAACTAGACAATATGTGTCTCTACTTGTGTCTTAGGTATATACAATATGTCAACTAGGTAGATAGAGACTTGAAAAAAGGTATTTAATCTAATCTAGGTGTCTTAGGTAGATACTATATATCAATGACCTGTCTAGAGACTAGAATAAGGTATAATCTAGAATGATCTAGGTGTCTTCTAGGTAGGTGTCCTCTATAATTTATCTAGGTGTCTTAGGTATGTACTATATGTCAACTAGGTCTACCATAATAGGTGTCTTAGGTAGAACTATAATCTATGTGTCTAGTTGACTTAGGTCTAGACTACGATAAGGTATAAAGACTATGTGTCTTTGGTCTACTATGTCTATAAAATCTAGATACATACTATACAATAGGTGTCTTAGGTCTTAGATGAGGCCACATGAGCTTCCACCTTCACGTGGTTGGCCTTGTCAATATAGAATATTTATATTTCTTGAAGCTAAGGGAAGCTCTTTTTCTTAATAGGAAAACTTTATTGACTTCAATGTCCTCATGGTGTAGGGGAACCTAGGTTGTCATGCCTCCAAGAGGGGTCAAAAAGTGAAATTTTGTTTTGATTGAGTCAATTGTATGTAATAAGGTCTTCTAAGACCATTTCATATGTTTTTGAGTCAGTTTGAGTCATTTGGGGTTAGTTTGAGTCTTTGAGTCTTGTTGCAAAAAAGTGTCAATGTTGTCAAGTTGCACAAAGCAACTTTTGTATTTTTGTATTTTTGGTGTCTTGCTCCTGATGCGACCAAACTGATAGTTCCAATGCATCTAGATGGGTACGTTTAGGCTAGGCATGGTCCTATTTTTTTACCCAAACATGCCAAAACAATCCAAGCTACATTGTACCGATGATATCCCTGAAGAGTCCAAAGTGCAAAAAGGCAGCAATTTTTGATGAGTTGTTACTCAAAAACCATGTCACTTAGAGACATTCTGTCTAATGAAATACAATCATGTAGAGTTCCTCTATAATAACCTCTCTCAGTTTTTTATATCTCTGAGGCATTTTCCCGTGGTAAAGGTTTCCTGCTACCACAAAAATCATCAGGAGGTAGTGTAAAGTTGCAAAGGGGTGTAACTTTTGTCCTACTCCTAATGTGACCAAACTAACTATTCCAACACATCTAGATGGGTACATTTAGGCTAGGCATGGTCCTCTTTTTCACCTAAACATGTCGAAACAGTCTGAGCTACATTGTACCGATAATATCCCTGAAGAGTTCAAAGTGCAAAAATGTAGTAATCTTTGACGAGATGTTACTTGGATATCGTGTCACTTAGAGACATTATGTCTAAGGAAACATGATGATGTAGGGTCCCTCTACAATATCCTTTCTCAGTTTTTATATCTTTGAGGCGTTTGCCTATGGTGAAAGGTTTCCTATTGCCCCAAAAATTGTCAGAAGGAGGCAGTGTAAAGTTGCAAAGGGGTGTAACTTTCATCCTACTCCTGATGCGACCAAAATGACTATTCCAACACATCCAGATGGGTACATTTAGGCTAGGCATGGTCTTGTTTTTCACCCAAACATGCCGAAACAGTCTGAGCTACATTGTACCGACAATATCCCTAAAGAGTCTAAAGTGCAAAAAGGCATTAATTTTTGATGAGATGTTACTCGAAAACCATGTCACTTAGAGACATTCCATCTAAGGCAACATGATCATGTAGGGTCCCTCTATAATAACCTCACTCAATTTTTCATACCTTTGAGGCATTTGCCCATGGTGAAAGTTTTTCTGCTACCCCAAAAATTGTCAGAAGGAGGTAGTGTAAAATTGCAAAGGGGTGTAACTTTTGTTCTTCCCCTTGTGTGGCAAAACTGATAGTTCCAATGTGTCTAGATAGGTATGTTTAGGCTAGGCATGGTCCTATTTTGCACCCAAACATGTCGAAACATTTCAAGCTACATTGTACCGGTGATATCCCTGAAGAGTCTAAAGTGCAAAAAGGTAGCAATCTTTGACGAGCTGTTACTCAGAAACTATGTCACTTAGAAATATTCTATCTAAGGAAACGTGATCAAGTAGGGTTCCTCTACAATAACCTCTCTCAGTTTTCTATATCTCTAAGGCATTTTCCCATGGTGAAAGGTTTTCTGCTACCCCAAAAATCATCAGGAGGTAGTGTAAAGTTGCAAAGGGGTGTAACTTTTGTCCTGCTCCTTATGTGACCAAATTGACTATTCCAATGCATCTAGATGGGTACATTTAGGCTAGACATGGTCCTATTTTTCACCCAAACATGCTGAAATAGTCTAAGCTACATTGTGCTGGCGATATCCCTAAAGAGTCAAAAGTGGAAAAATGCAACAATATTTGACGAGATATTACTCAGAAAGCATGTCACTTAGAGACATTATGTCTAAGGTAACGTGATCATGTAGGGCCCCTCTAAAATAACCTCTCTCATTTTTTTATATCTCTGAGGCATTTTCCCACGGTGAAAGGTTTTTTGCTACCCCAAAAATCATCAGAAGGAGGTAGTGTAAAGTTGTAAAGGGGTGTAACTTTTGTTCTTCTCCTCGTGCGGCCAAACTAACAGTTCTAACGCATCTAGATGGGTACGTTTAGGCTAGGGATGGTCATGTTTCACACCCAAACATGACAAAATAGTCTGAGCTACAAACACTAACTAGTCTTTAGTCTTCAAACACTACAAATACCATGATATCCTACATAAAGCTATCTTTTAGCCTTTTATAAAGGCATGCCCATCAAATTTAACCACATAGAGATGACTATTTGTATTTCAAATTCCTTTTAAATACTAACCTTCCAATCCTTTTTCCCACCCTCATATCAATTAAATATGACCTTTGATTATGATTTGATGCTCAAGCTTATGAGAGTTTACTGAAGAGGTCGGTTGAGTTAGGTTGAAGGGTTGATAAACTAATGACTTAAAGACCCTTTAGTAGGTCGACTTAAGTGATAGTAACCTATGATTATAAGTTAATATTAAATTAAAACAAAAGTGCACTTTACACACGACAGATAATTGAGGGTTTTATAGTCTTAAGAAAAGTAGAATCTTTTTAGGGTTAATGCCCAATATGAAAACCCTAACTATCAATAAGAAAGACTTAAACATTCTAACTTTCATCAAGAGATATCTAGGACATTTCAGAGACCTCAGGGACATCAGAAGAAAGACGTTAGAATATGACACTTATCATAGGCTTAGGGTTCTAAGACATGAACAAATTCACATTCAAATCAAACTCATGACTCCCCTTGATAAATATAACTCTCCTTGATGATGACATTGAATTATGATTATGAAAGCTTATGTCTTCTCTAACTTTTTATTGCATGAACAAAGCCACATCCACCATGAACATGAACCTTGCATCATATCAACCTTCCAAGATAGACCTTATCATGAAAACCATATTCACAACAAAACCTTGCATGAACAAAACCACATCCACCATGAACATGAACCTTGCATCATATGAACCATGTTTGTCTTGTGCAGCATCAACATGAACTGAGAGACCTTATCATGAAAACCATATTCACAACATCATGCACCTCATGACCATCACCTACCTTGAATCATTGTATCACCTTATCAACATCATCGCATCAACCTTAACCCTTTGACTTCAATGACAACCTTGAACCTTGATTGTTGATGACTTACGGAAGCCTATAGCCCCAATGTTATGTTGCATACTAAAATTAGGTAAGACTCAATGTACTCTCATAACCTCGCCTTATATGCAAGATGAATTACATTTAATAACCACAATGGTCATCAGGTGCTCATAAGCATATGATTTTGACTATCTTATTCAAAACAACAAACATACTCTTTACATGCCAATATGGTATAGTAACAAGAAATTAACAAATATTTTCAATTGACCAACTCAAAGAATATGGATCAGCATACTCATTTGAATATTTTCAATTGAGCAACTTATAAAGAATATGAATATTTTCTATTCAACATGATGATTCATTTTTATTTTAAATACAACTTTTATCGTTTAGTTCTAGAATGAGGTTTAGGTGATACTTGAATAACAATAGCTAGCTTATTGGATCAACAAACATCCTATGTAATATAATTGGATTTTAAATATTTGAAGTAACCATCTACAAATATCCATTGAAACATGGATTTATAATGCAAATATGGATAGCATCAATAAAAAGATTTGTATTAACTAAATATCCATATAGGCATACATCAATATCTATCGATATAAGTATAACATATATACAAAATAGCCATATAGGTATACAATGTCTCCTATATGCAATACGAAATATATATCCATAAATTCCATATATGCATACAAAAAAGGACCCCAATAAGCATTCATTTCCCTCTATTTAGTGAAGGGAATAGATCATGAGTAGCCTTTGATCTTCAGGAGGATGGAGACGTGTATGAGGGTGGTCTACTACAAACCTAAGGGCTACTCCTATTTGGTTCTTCATGGATTTGTAGCTATTACAATAAAAAGTATAGACATTAATATATATAAATTACATGTTATAAAAAATGAAACATCTAACAAAATAATCACTTACCACTACCATATAATCTGCCTTCTCATTTGCCTTAGTAGTAGGATTAGGCTATGGTGATGTCATGTCCTATAGAAACCATCCAGATATAAATTAAACTTTAAATCAATAATCATTTGATTTTTCATAAATAAACAACTATAAAAACGAATGTAATTTAAAATTTACTAATTTGCCTCATACCCCCGCTAATGGCATGGAGCAATGAATTGTAGTGGACACACCATGCTCCATTGCCCTATGAACTTCAGGAGGTGTCTTTGTAGCTTGCATTATCTAAAAATAAAACAACATTATTCAATTATGAAACTATAATCGTGATGCAAGTCATGGTTCCTAACATACACACACGTTCACCTAAACATGGAAGTACACACAATAAAGTACACTATGATACAACTAGACACATAATACACATAATCATAGTGAAGATTTTGCTCTCTTGGTGATATACTATAGCTCTTTCTTATAGATGTAGGGATGGAAGAAATTGAGCCAATAGGATTGACATAAGTTTGTAGGGGAAAGGGTTAGTGTAGATTTGAAGATTTTGGTTAGGGGTGACTTGTTGCCCCCATAATTAATACCTAAAACCTAGATGATGTTTGCGTCAATCATATGCTATATAAGATGTCATAGGCTGATGCCCCTCTCTAGCGTCATGTCCTGGGGTCCAATTGGTGGTAATTGGATGAGATTATTTGAGAGAATTTGTTGAAGCATAGAGTGGAGGGGATCAACAAGCTTTGGTAGACATGTATGGAAAATGTGGTAGCATAGACAAGGCAATGAGTTGTTTGAAAAGATGCCTCAAAGAAAGTTGGTCTCATGGTGATGTCCTTGTCTATGCATCTACTTCTCATGGTATTCCATGAGAGCACATTTCTTTGAGGTAGTTTTTCAAATTTAACTATATTGTAATTGAAATTTTGTCATCTATTAACATCTAGCTATTAGTTATGCAATGTCTAATAATGCTTTGAGTTTGAAAGATGTGCAATGCAAATTAATCAATGATATGAATATAAAATATAAAAATCTAATAAGTACAATTTATTAGTTAACTATTTATTTTATTACCTTAGTGAAGCTTTGAACTACACCACCACTAGCAGGTGTTGCTGTGAAATCTGCAAGATTAACCTATTCAACATCCAAAATCAGATATTAGAATACCATTCATATAACAATGCTCTTCACATGTAATATTTATAATTTTTTACTAGTTACATATGTTGGCAGTAGATGTCATAGTGTAAAATGTAGGTGGAGTATTATTGAGAACTGTATCAATGCTATGACCCTAAAATTTCATCAAAATCATCAAACTAAATTAGTTAATCTTGCATTTCAAAAATAAACTTTAATAAAATAAATTCAATGAACTTGCTAATATTTACCTGAGTATCAAGGTCGAAAGTCTCACTTAGGAGGGTATATGTCATCACCATCTGTTCAGCTACAAATGTAGCCTGCGCACCTGCGTCCTGACTATCCATGGGGTCATAACCATAGGCTAACGCGCAAGTCTAACAAGTATGGGGTGGAACCCTACTACTCACACTATCCCCCAACCCATGCTATGATGTAGGACTGACATGCTCTATGATGCTCTGGGTCAAGGCACTAATGGATTGAAGTGTCTCAATCTCAACACTCTCCTTCACAATGGAAGGGATAGACACATTCTCATTGGCTGGTCTGCTAATTACTCATCTCACTAGCCGGTGTGGGTCAACACATGCCCCTGGTCTATCTTGTGCTAACCCCCCACGTCTACCCTAAAACTCCTGCATATCAAAATAGTTTGGCACTTTATTGAGGACAAATTCGCAGTAGAGTTTCCTCAAAAAGTATTGTGGGACCTCATTATTGTTGCATGGAGGATCATCAGAAACCATCCACCACCTCTACCCAAAATTGCCCGTTATCACTTGGTTGTTGCACCAATGGATAGGGAACCTCTTGCATGTAATGGGTGGAGGTTGATTTGTTCATGGGTTTGTGAAAATGGAACACAAGTCCAATTTTGTAATTTGTAAATTTTTTACTTCTCTATATGATAGCTTGTCTGCATAATACTCTCTAAACTCTCTCCTCTTTTCTGACCAACTAGATATTTGCTTGCTAATTGAATCTACATTTGATAACATAGATTCAAGAGATTGAGCAAGCATGGATCTATGCAAGGTTGAAGTTGAAGGATCTTTCAACCTTACAATTATGTCTTCAATTTCTTTGTTATTGGTTTCAATTTGCCCCATTAGATTTTCTTGTGTTCCAGGGGCATGTCAAGAAATGGATGGAAGAGTTTGTTGTTTGGGTTATTCTTCAGTAGGTATTTCCTATTCAGATGATTTAGGATTTTGTTGATTTTGAGGAGGAGGAGGTGCATTAACATTTCCTTAAAATTAAAGAAATTTACATCAAAAATCAACTCAAACCTACCTATTGAGAAATAATTTTAGACAAAAAACAAATAAAACTTAATCCTTTGGCTTGCTCGACATCCCGGTGGAATTTGGTGACGAATCAGTGAGATTTTGGTGTCGAATTGGGTCTTCAAAAATGTGAGCACACTCCTTAGGGTTTGCAAGCCATGGGTGTAGAGAGAATAAAACAAATGAATGAGTAGAAATGCTCTTTTTTTATATAGTTAAATAGAACGCACTCGCATTATAACATGAGTGCATTATGGCTTGGTTTTACCGAGCCTTAGGCTCATCATCACCAAACCATAACGTGAGTGTGTTATAATGCACTCACATTATGTCTTAATTTTTTTGAATAAATGTTGGCCACTTTTTGGCCCCCAACTTTTTACACTTACCCACATTTTACATACATGTCTAACAAAGTAATTGCAACTACATCTAACAAAATTCCTCTATCCTTTATGTTTTGATGGATGTCCATACCCTATTCTAAAGCTCCCATTTTGATATAGGTAGGGAGGATGCTAGAAAAGGTTGTCGAATTTGGCTTTACACCAGCCAATTACATTTTCTTTAAAATTATTAAATCCTTTTCAACAAATCCATTTTGTGCATATCATGTAATCATTGTAGTCCATGAGACCACATTTATTTGAGGCATTCTATCAAATAGTTCACATGCCTTGTCTATGCTTCCACATTTTCATACATGTCTAACAGGGCAGTTACAACTACAACATCTAATAAAATTCATCTATCCTTTATGTTTTGATGGATGTCTATACCCTATTTCAAAGCTCCCATTTTGACACAGGTAGGGAGGATGCTAGAAAAGGTTGTATTTTAGCCCAATATGCTTAAACTCTAAACTTTACTTATTAAGTTATTCCTTTGGCTTCTATAGTTATACATATTTTTATAACTAATTTTTCAAGTACTATATGTATTTCAGCACGTCTTCCCCCTTCCACTGTCCCCCGCTGCCCCCAAACTTAGACCCCCCATCCTCAAAATGTATCCCTTGTTGTCCCCCATCCACGTCCCCAAAACCTCATGGAACTGTGATAATTTGTCAAGACAGAATGAAAGAGGGGAGTAAATGCATTTAAATTGTCAATTTATAGGGACTACCAATGTTTACAAGCCTGGGATCAATAGGAGTCTGTGGATTTGGATGACGAACTACAAGATGAAAGAAGTTTTGATCATATTATGGCAAATCGTCAAGCAACAGATGTTGTGCCTGATGCAAGGGGAGGTGCTTCTATAAATAGAAATTTCCCAAGGATTCTTTGCAATCAAGGTAAACTATTGTTTAGTGAATTCTTGTAACACAATGATGTCTCTTATAATCAAGTTAGCATTAACACCCTTATGTTTTGTGGGGTAGTTTAGACATAGATGATGATGCTGATTTTAGGCCGCTTAGAAGATAACATGTTGACCCTCCATCCACTAAAGGAAGAGCCTTATGAGGTAAATTTCCATAATCATTTAATTCCTTTCATTGTCATCTCAATTATCACATCTTGTAGTTGTCTATTTTGTTCATCTCAGAATAAATATTCTAAGACTCTATCTATATGAACTTAAAATTTGCTCACAACTTGTGATGCTTGGCTACTTGCACAATTTGAATGAATATATTAGAAAATGATATGCCCTATTTGATGTGATGGTTGTGTTCTTGATAGTGGAAATTATTCACTAATATACTATTAAGGTAAAGGAGATTGCCAAAATATTGTTTGAATATTCTTTTGGACAAACATTAACATTTTGCATCTCATCTAATTTATATTTCCCAAGCATACACAATGCCACTATTCTCAATTATTTAAAACATCCAATTGATCAGCTGATATGACTACCACTTCCTTGTCTTTTCGTGGGATGATATCAAGTGGTTAGATCCTTTATGGTTTGAAGGGTGAAAGATTCTCCAATTGTTTTTGAAATGACATTTTGCCAAACATTAGCATTATTTTCATCTCTTTTGATGATCTTTTCCCAAAGATAACATTCTCTATTATTTAAGAGTTCTAGTTGATAGCTTGATATAATTCCATATCTTGGCGATCTTTTGGGATGCTTTCAAACATGAATGTATCAACACATTTTCTTATTGGTTATATCTTTTTGTAGGTAAGTAATGTTACATTTTATCTTGTGCAAAGATTGGTAATTTTGTTTTTTGAATTGTTAAATTTATTTTGTGATTCTTTTTTCTAATTGGTAGTATTAAATTTTGCAGGAGGAAGAAGATGAAGAGGGTGAATATGAAATGTATAATATTCAAGGAACTTTAAGAGAATGGGTGATTAGAGATGAAGTTCGACGTTTCATAGCTAAAAAGTTTAGACAATTTCTAGATAGCTATGTGAATCAAAAGAGTGGAAATAGTGAACTGGAGTACATTCAGCTAATCAATGAGATGGTTGCTAGTCAATTTATATTGTCTACTTAGTTTCACAGCATTTCTTGTTTTCCTTTCTTTTCATGCATGCCATTTTTTTTGACTATTTATATTATTACTTCAATAATCATGTTTGGTGATTTGTTGTCTCTGTTATTTTCTGTGCCACTTAAAATTTATTTATATTTTGTGGTAATGACTTCAGCAAATAAATGTAGCTTGGAAATTGACTATAAACAGTTCATCTTTACACATCCAAATATTGCCATTTGGCTAGTTGATGCCCCTCAATCTATGCTTGAAGTGATGGAAGAAGTAGCTCAAAATGTTGTATGGAGACTACATCCAAATTATAAAAACATTCATGATAAAATATATGTTAGAATCACAAATTTGCCTATATATGACCATATTCAAAATATAAGGTGTGTTTATTTTGGCAGTTAATGAAAAATTCTTAGTTTAATTCATATTGGATTCAGTTAATTCAATGTTATTTAGTTCTCAAAGATAACATGTTTTGTCTTTCCTTGAACAGGTAGGTTCATTTAAATAATATGATCTGCATTGGAGGGGTAGTGACTAGGAGGTCTAGGGTTTTTCCTCAATTGCAGCAAGTCAAGTATGATTGTAACAAATGTGGCACCATTTTAGGACCTTTCTTTCAAAACTCCTATTCTGAAGTGAAAGTAGGCTCTTGTCCTAAGTGCCAATTCAAGGGGCCATTCATAGTTAACATAGAATGGGTTAGATATTTCTATTGAAATGTAGGAATGTTGAACCTTTTCTTTTATTTCATATTGCATGGCATTGATCAATTTTAAGATAAAAGGGTGATTGTGAGCAGCTACATGACTATATGTTTATAGTGAGTTGAGTTAGTTGGTTTGCAATTAAAAGGATGAATTTGAGCAACTTCATGACTGTGCAATGGGTTGATTAAGAAATGATAATTTATTAGGTGGACATCTTGTTGCATCTGTTATCCTCAAAACTATGATTATCACAAAGAGTGATGTTTGTTTTGTTCAAATGTCATTGAGAAATTCACATTATATATAGACGCATGGTTGTTCAATGTGTTTCTAATGATTATATATTGACCAAGTGTTGTTTTGTTTTAAGGGCCATTTCTTTTATTTGAAAGCTACTCATAAATTTGCTTCTATTTAGACTTTAGAGCATTCACTTAAGACAAATATTTTATGCTAAATGCATTTTATATCATACTGATAAGCATGATATAGACAACTTTTGAACAACAGAATTAGAACGAGTATCTCACACCATAAAAGCTTAAAAGTCTAACATCAGAGCTTGACCCCTAAGAAGCAATGATGATTGTTCTTCACTCACTTAAGGCTGCTAGTGCTTAGATTTTACACTTGAATGACAAATAGTAATACATACCTTTATTTGTGCCTTTACAAACAATATACATGAACTATAAAAAATTAACACTTCAAGAATGTCCTGGCATTGTACTGACCAGCCGGCTTCCTAGGTATAAAGAAGTCATTCTCCTGAATGATCTTATAGACAACGGACAACCTGGAGAGGAAATAGTAAGTCTTCAATCAATTTTTTCAGATGTTGGTCAAACTTCTTTAGGAATTACTAATGACAAGACTAATTTTACATGTTTTTATTTTATATTATTAGAGGAGGTGATTGGCACATATACAAATAACTTTGACATTTCTCTAAATACCAAGAATGCCTTTCCAATTTTTGCAATAGTTGTCAAAGCTAACTATGTTACAAAGAAGCAAGACTTGTTTTCTGCTTGTAAACTCATTGGTGAGGATAAAGTAGAAATCTAGAATCTTACAAAGAACCCTCACATTGGAGAAAGGGTTAGTGGCTAGTCTTGATGCAACTTGCAATTGATAGGAATCTCTAATCTTACAATCTCTAAAATGCTCTACAAATGAACAATTGCTAATTATGTGAAGCCTAATGTATCCCATTAATTTAGCACTTTCAACTTTCAAGCGATAATGTGCCATTTAGCTAATTTAAATTTTTCTCCCATGTATTTATTCTAAATCTTCCACATTTGTCAATTCTTCACCATGTGAGCACAAATTATTAAATCTATAGCTCCATCTATTTATGGTCATGAAGACATTAAGAATGCAATAGCTCTTGCTATGTTCAGAGGGCAAGAAAAGAATGTTAAGGGAAAGCATTGTCTAAGAGGAGATATAAATTGTCTCATCCTTGGTGACCCAAGAACAACAAAATCTCAATTCCTTATTAAGAACATGTGTAGTTAGTCTGTGTGTATGCTACAAAATTAAATGTAGAATCTGATAGAACCTAATTAGTGTCTTCTTTTATGCATGAACTTTTGGAATGAACATGCATTTTCTCATAAAAGCTTGTCAACTCAAATATGTGGAAAAAACTTCTTAGAGGGCTGTATATACAACAAGAAAGGGTGCCTTGGCAGTTGGGCTTCCAACATCAGTGCATAAAGACCCTATAACATGAGAGTGGACCAAGGCAGGAGATGTAACAAAGAAGAAGTAATGCAACAATTAACAATATTAAGTGAGTTTTGATACATTTATTCAGATTTTGAGATGTAAAAGCCCATGATGAAATATTTAGGCTTCATTTTTCATGTAGTTCTTTCATGTTTTAGAGTTGTATAAGCAAAAAATAGAGCATTGTAACTCAGTTTTCTTAGTCACAGCATTGAGAAACACACTTTGTAACACATTTTTCAAAGCAAAGACATATTTAAGTCTTGTATCTACTATAAGAACACATTTTCTCAATAAAATTTTAGTATTTTGCCTTCTTAATAGTTGTTTCATTATGTGCAAAAGAATGATTGATTATGTTTTCTGTGTTTTATGTTTAAACCTCAAAAACAATTAAATAAACTACCAATTGACTAAATATACTAATGAATAAATATACTACCAATTGATAGAAATCAGTGATTAAATATGACTAAAAATTTACAATTAATAATATACTACCAAATTGATCAATTAAAAAAACCAAATAAATGACTTGCAATAAACTACTAATGGTCACATGACCAAGCTTAGTGAATAATATGACTAAAATAATGACTAAATATACTACCAAATCGATCAATTATGTCAACCAAATAAATGACTAAAATTGGTTTAGTAATAAATTTGATCATGATATAAATGACTGACAATAAACTACTAATGATCACGTGATCAAGTTTAGTCATTCATAAGCAATTTTTAGTAGTTTTTTAATCACATATTGCTCTTTTTGTACTAGTGGACAAAGAGGAAACAACACAAGATGAGAGAGAAGACACATCACCAAGAGGTTTGTTGCTTAGAGGACATTATTTCATGCTTACATGTATGTGACAAGGATTAAAATCATCATAAGGGTCCTTGTGGAGGTTGTGCGTGATTTTTGTGCTTATAGCCCCAATCCATTTGACAAATCTTTAGTTGCCTTTTCCTGAACATTTTGAAATACCAAAATTTGGCAAATACAAGGGAAAAGGTGACCCTAGAGATCATGTTCAAGAATTTTGTATCTCATGCATGGAATTCTAACATGAACCTATATTTCTAATGAGACTCTTTCCTACAAGTTTGGTTGGATCAGCTCTTGAATGGTTCTCACTTCTCCCAAGGAACATCAAAACATTTGAACAGTTAATAGAGGAATTTTTCAAGAATTTTGCCTACAACATAGAATAGGATACCTCCATGCAAGATCTTTACAATACCAAATAGAAAGGAGGAGAAACCCTTGTTTTCTACAATGATAGAGACATCTTGTTAGTCAACTTCTTTGCCATATTTGAAAAAAACTTGTTCCAATTTTTGAGCAAAATCTTAATCAAGAGCTAGCCTTCCATTTACAAGTACAATGCTCTGATTCATTTGAGGAAATCATGATAAAAGAAAAAGTGATAGAAACATCCATTATCAACAAAGGTCCCATTAAAATCTACAAAGAGAACAACAATCATGATTCTAACAACCAAAATAGTAATAAATCTATATTGGAACCAAAAGAAGAATATTGTATATCATGGAATAATTGATATAAAACATGTCCAAAATTTGCAAAATAAACCATTTGTTCTTACTTCTTCAATAATCCATAATACACCTCGAGATAATCCACCAAATATACAAAAGAACTTTACCCTTCTAGGATTGAGACCACCACGTAAATTTTTAGATTTAATAGAACCTATTGAATTGACATTTTGAAAACTAAAACAAGCAAACATGATCAAACTTCCCAACATTGCCAAACCTTACGATGAAAGTAGAACAAAAACCCATTGGTTCAGAGAAGATAAATATTGTAAATTCCATTTGTGTTAATAGTCATACTACCAATTCATGCATGAGTTTGAAGCATTATATCCAAGATCTAATTGATCAAGGAGAGATAGCCATAGATAAAGGACCTCAAGAGTCTCCCAATGAGAAGCTCAAAGCCTACCAAGAACCATTTCCTCCACATGGCCGAAAAAATAATAGAGCCAATAATGTCAATACTACAAACACATCCACATTACATCGTGAAGTCCAGTATGACTATGGCAACATAGTTGGCCATATCAAAGCTTCATATCCTCAAGTTAATTTTGTAACTATTAGAGGTAGAGATCCCAAATGTGATGTCACTACATGAAGAGGCCATATTACTATTCAAGGAAATCCTTCTACATCTAATCTTACAACACCTCCTATTTCATACCATAATGTTCCTAGATATAATATCCTAGATAAATTGAAAAAAATATCTGCCCAGATCTTGATCCTAGAACCTCTAAGAATGTCTCCTCAACAAAAACAAATCTTGGATAAAGCACTTGTAGAATCTCAAGTACTAGCTGATATTCATGTAGATCAATTCCAAGTTATGGTGGGGATGTTTACATCCACTCCTCGCCTCATCTTCACATAACTAGACAACTCTTCTCCTGATCATTTCCACAACGAAGCCCTTCACCTAGAAGTTATTGTTAACCAACATATCATGAAAAGGGGTCCTAATTGATGGTGGATCAGCAATGAATTTATGTACCCTAAAATTAATAAAACAACTAGGATACTCTGATGAGAGCATTGAAGAAAAGTATCAAATCATGATCAGATCTTATGATGAAGGAGAAAGAAAATCTACTAGCACAATTAGATTCCCAATCAAGGTTGGCCCTGTTACAATGGAAACTACATGTCAGGTCTTAGATCTTGATCTCCCATACAACATTCTTCTAGGCCATCCATGGATTCATGTCATGAGAGCTGTACCTTCCACATATCACCAATGCATAAAATTCATGTTTAATGATTGCAAAATTACCATACAAGCAGACCCTCGCCCCTTTCAATATTATGGATGATTGGAGGGCCCCTATCAACACTAGAAGTATTGTCCAACTAATAAAGTTGCCCAACCATCATCCAAATACATCGACTCATCCACACCTTCCACTTCACATCCAGACATCAAGGCTAAGATCATTGATAAAGGTATAGGAGAGTATACTTTGTTTCATATTAATGAACTTCCTCTTTTGCCTAAGAGCTATGGGCAACCTTGTCAGATTAATTAGGTCTCGGTTACTCATCCACAATTGAAAATTTTCAAATATTGGGGCAAATGAATCAAGAAACTATTAAGGAAGATATCTCTAAATGGCTCTATAGTGATGATAATGAACAAAGACAATTACCATTGATTATATATCATAGAGGTTATCCCATCATCAAAAAGTTGGACTATAAGGAAGGTAGGCTTGGTCAACAACAATAGGGGATATTAGAACCTCTAAAATTTCATCATTGACCTAAGCATGCTAGGCTAGGGTTTTGATCCACTAAGCATGAGTCACCCAATGTTGAGTTTATCTTAGACAATGTGGCACAAGCATAGATCCTTTTGAAGCAGTCATTGATGTCTTCAAGGATAATTCCATCTATACCATAACTTATTCCTTTGATCAACCATCTTCCTCATCCACTCCATCCACTTCATCCCATTCATTATCCCTTGTATATCCAGATCTCATTGACTGGGACCAACAAGGACCTCCTATCCTTGATATCTTTAAAAATGATGAGGCTATTGGTGAATTTCTAGGACTTCATACTCACCTACCTATTAGAGATCATAGGATCGACTACACTATTGAACTAAACTATGATGTGTACTTTGGGGAATCTATTAAAATCCTTAGAAAATAAAAATACAAATATAAAAACAATGTCCCCTAGTGAAAACCACTTCATGGCACTTTCAGATGATATAAAAGTAAAAATAAAAGACATATCCAATGGTGAAAACCTCTCTGAGGCACCAAAGGATGAGGAATTTAATCTCCCCAAAGTGGGGGCACACCATGAAAAGTCCACTGTACTCATAAAATAGACATAAGAGACGAATCTTGGAAATGCAAAAGAACCAAAGATCACATATGTAGCAAAGTCACTATCAGAATCTAAAACTTGAGACTTCAACTCCTTCTTTAGAAAATGAGAAATCAATTTTGCTTGGTCCTATGCATATATGCCAAGATTAGACCCATCACTGATAGTACATCATTTTACAGTTCATCCAAGAATAATATTGGTCAAGCATAAATCGAGAAAGATGCATCCAAAAATTGCCTTAATGGTCAAAGTAGAGTTAGAAAAGCTCTTGATAGTTGGTTTTATTAGATTGATAGATTATCCTAAGTGAGTCTCAACATTGTACCTATATCCATACCAAATGGAACCATCAAAATCTATAATGATTTTAGATACATCAACAAAGCTTGTCTGAAGGATGATTTTCCACTACCTAACATTAATATCATAGTGGATCTGACAGTAGGACATGAGATGTTATCATTGATGGACAGATTTTCCAGGTATAACTAGATCAGAATAGCCAAAGAAGATCAACATAAAACTACTTTCATTTGTGTATGGGGAACATAATATTACCTTGTCTTGCCCTTTGGTCTAAAAAATATCAGATCCAAATATCAAAGAGCAATGACCATTATATTTCATGATATGCTTCACAAATAGATGGAAGACTATGTGGATGACATACTGGCTAAATCAAAAAATAGAGAAGGCCATTTATACATTTGGAAAATATTTTTGATCTCCTAGAAAAGTTCAATGTCAGATTGAACCCCAAGAAATGTGTATTTGGAGTGACATCAGAAAAAACCCTTAGGTTTTATCGTGTCCATTAGAGGAATTGAAGTTGATCTTGCAAAAGTTATAGCTATAATGGAAATGCCTCCTCAAAATATAAAATAACTCAGAGCTTTACAAGGAAAAGTACAATCCATAAGAAGGTTCATCACTCAACTTGTAGATAAGTGTCAACCATTCACTAACCTATTAAAGAAATAAGCACAATTTATCTGGGATCAAAATTGCCAAGAAGCATTTGACAAACTCAAAAAGAATACTTGGGATCTCCTCCTGTGTTGGCATCACCTATTCACAGAAAACCCCTTATTTTATACATATCAATAACAAAAACATTATATGCTATTTTAGCACAAAATAATGACAATGGTAAAGAATGAGCAATATATTATATCAGTAGTTCATGGGCTATGAACTGAATTATTTACCCATTGAAAAGGTATGTCTTGTAGTTGTCTTTGCATCACAAAATTTTAGACATTACATGTTGATTCATCAAACTAAGCTCATATCAAAAATTGACCCTCTCAAGTACTTATTATCCAAAGCAGCATTGACTGGTCATCTGGCAAAGTGCGTGATGATGCTTAGTGAATTTTATATTTAATACATTGACATGAAAGCTATAAAAGGACAAATAATAGTAGATCAACTGGTAGAAGTACCATTGGAATTAGATCATCCAATAATAATAGAATTCCCTGATGAATCAATTCTTGACATAGACACTCTTCCATCCTAGTGATTGTATTTCGATAGTTTACATACTCAGCATGGCTCAGGAGCTAAAATACTCTTTTTTACTCCTCAAGGTGATTACATACCAAAATCATTTCACATTCAATTTCCATGTACAAACAACATCACTGAATATGAAGCATTACTTAAAGGATTAAGAATGACTATAACTTGGAATACCAAAGAATTACAAGTTCATGGAGATTCTCAACTAGTGATCAAACAAGTGAACAATGAATATCAATAAAAGATAAGAAGTTAATGCCATACAAAAAACTAGTTGATACATTCAAAGCATATTTCAACAAGATCACATTTGAATAGATCGCAAGGCCTCACAATAAAGTTGTTGATGCTATGGCTACAATCAGTTCAATGATAGAGATGCTTGTGAATGATTCCAAAATCAAATTCCTAATAGAATAGTTGTTTATACCAGCATTTGATATCCCAGAATCTGAGTTACTATGTGATATTGATGGTCCCAATTCCACTTGGTTCAATGAGATCTACCACTACCTTCAGAGCCAAATCAGCCGACCAAATCTTTCAAACTCCCACTATCACACCTTCATTCACCATTATTCCCAATATGTCCTACTCGGTGACACACTTTACTGAAGGTCACTAGATGGTGTCCTGCTTAAATATCTTAACCTAGAAGAATCCCAAACTGCCTTGCATGAGATACACGAAGACATATGTGGTACTCACTCTAGTGGTCCTTCCTTAGTCAATAAATTACTTCACACAGGATATTATTGGCCTACCATGGAGTAGGATGCATATGATTTTGTCAAGAAATGTGTGCCATGTCAACAACATAGTGACTTAATTCACGCACCTACACAAGAATTGTAAACTATCACTACTCCATGTTTATTCTCATAATGGGGGCTCGATCTCATTGGAAAAATACATCCCTCCTTAGACGGCTACAAGTTTATCATCACTTCTACCAAATTATTCACCAAAGGGTTTGAAGCAATTACTCATACTTACATAACGTGAAAACAAATATCTAAGTTTATCTTCCATTACATCATTTGTTGCTATGGTATTGCTCAAGCCTTAGTCATAGATAATGGTTGACCTTTTAAGAATTAGTATGTCAAAGAGTTTTGTAGCAAATTCAAGATCCAACATCACATTTCTACTCCTTATTATCAGCAAAGCAATAGCCAAGATGAAGCAATAATAAGACTCTCCTAAAAATCTTGAAGAAAATGGTGAATGAGGCTGGCCATGATTGGTACTTGCAACTTAACCCCACTCTATGGGCCTATAGAACCAATATCTACACTCTTACTAGTGCCACACCTTACTTCTTGGTATATGGATCATAAGCTATTTTACCCATTGAGATCGAGCTCCCATCCTTGTGAGTATCATTACAACATTTAATTTTAGATGAAGAATATCATGTATCTAGATTACAAGAGCTTGGACTATTGGATGAGAAGTGACTTACAGATCTTAATCATCTAAAATTTTATTAGAATTGCCTTCATAGAGGTTACAACAAGAAGATGAAGCCTCTTACATTTGAATTGGAGATCTTGTTCTAAAATTAAATCAAATAAATCTTGTTGATCATGAAAAGAAAGGGATGAACCTAACTAGCTAGGACCTTTTGTAGTAACCAAAAGCTATGGATCGGGAGCTTACCAACTTTCCACTCCAGAAGGTCAACCTTTAGAAGAATCTATAAAAATATCCCATATCAAATGGTTATATACCTGACCCAGAGTATCCCAATTCAAAAAATAAAAAAATTCAAAAAAAAATTCAAAAAAATTCAAAAAATAAAAAATTTTAAGAAAAATAAAAAATATCTTCCAATGGTGAAAACCACTTCAATTGTTCCCTAAATAAGTACCATGGTGAAAACCTATTCATAGGCACCATGTTTAGAAAATTTGAGTTGTATCTATTGGAAAGATGGTTACCATTGCACCAAATGATCGACCTGCTAATGCCCAATACAACTGCTAGAGTTAATGAATTCACGGGAGGCGGTTAATCCTTGTCACAAACCCAAGCACTGTACTACACATCAGAAGGAGACCAAGGGTACACACCTTAACACAATCCCCCCAATGTAAGTGAGGGGTTCAAACCCTTAACCTAGGCTCTGATACCAATTGTTAGAAAGATGGTTGTTGTTGCACCAAAAGATCAACCTGTTAATGCTCGATACAACCACTAGAGTTAATGAATCCACAAGAGGCAATTAAGCCTTGTCACAAACCTAAGCGCTACACTACAAAGCATAAGGAGACCAAGGGTGTTGCAAGGTGTACACCCTTGGTCTCCTTGTGTTGTGTAGCATAGCACTTGGGTTTTTGACAAGGCTTAACCACCTCCCATGGATTCATTAACTCTAGCAGTTATATTAGACATTAATAGGTCAATATTTTGGTGCAATGGCAACCATCTTTCCAACAATTGGTATCAAACCCTACGTCACAGGTTCAAACCCCTCACTTGTGCTGGGGGGATTGTTGTAAGGCGTACACCCTTGCTCTTCTTGTGTTGTGTAGCACTATTCTTGGGTTCATGACAAGGTTTAACCACCTTTTGTGGATTCATTAACTCTAGTAGTTGTATTAGGGATTAAAAGGTTGATCTTTTGGTGCAATGGCAACTATCTTTCCAACAAAGGGTGCACACCTTGCAATAGTATCCACCATCCTTTAGGTAAATTTTTCACATAACACATCACTTCATCATCCATCTCACACCCATAATAAAATCCTTTCTCTATTCACCCCCCATCCATATCTTGCAATATGAATCTACTCAGTATCATTGTGTTATATAGTGTTATCTTGCCTTCTATTCTGAGTTCCTTTATCACCAGCTTTGCCATTACTCTTTTCCTATCCTAGTATTATTTTGTCGACCTATGTAGGTCTATGTGTCTTGGTACCTTTTGGGTTCCTCATAATACACTCTTGAGTGTGTCTACATTTCTAGTCTCATGCACTCCCATAATAAGATTTTCAATATTAGGTCATCATTATCTCCCTCCATCAAATCATACTAGTGATAAAAAAACAAAAAAAGAAAAACAAATACAAAACAATTTTTGACACTCACACAATCCAATTCATATCTCAAAAACACTTGGATACTCCTAAGTAAAAAGGTAAATTTGACACCTCACGATTTAAACTTGTCACCAGTCATCATCTTAGCCTTATCCAGGGATATATCATTCCTGCCATAGGCACTTATCCATTTGTAATGTTAATCATTAGCAAGAGATATCCGTGACTTCGTAACTTATGTCATGGTTAATTCCTTTGGTCCATGATTTTTCTATTTTGACTAGAGGCAACGTAGTGTATGCATGATTTATGGTTGTTTTATCCCTTGATTATTTCTATTATGGTTGTACCTACCTATGTGGTTTTTTTTGGGACTTCAAGTCATGTAATAGTTCTTTTTTAAACATATCTAAACCTTTATTAAAAGATGATGCAAATGGCTCAATCAAATTATCCTTAATAAAATGTACCATTGTTTCACATCTCAAAGGAATTTTACCTTCAATTTTAGGTGGTGGAGAATAAAGCCCATTGGATACAATTTTTTACAAACATCTTTGAATCCTAAAGATGACAAGAATTTTTTATGTGTGTCTATTTTTTCCATGTCTTTCCAAAAATATTTTAAAAATTCCATAAATTCCAAAAATTATGGCGTATAGAGTAGAATAATAAAATATGTTGACCTACTAATTTACAAACTATATTTTATCTTTAATAATAAATTTTTGTGGCTTGTGGAGATAATTAATGAAATAAAATGAAATTAAAATAAATTGTATAAAACTTATGATAAATATCTAAAATACTACCTTGAACCTTACCTGGCTAATAATTTAAAACCCAAAAAAAATTAGGTCCAAATTCACAACGATTTGAATGTTATGATGAAAATGAAAATCTTGGTCCAAATCGTAGCTTTGATACCACTTGTTAGGATATTTCTTGGAAATAAATGTAAAAATTAGTAAAATAGAAGACCACTTTGAGGGAGTGACCTAAAATAATCAGAAAATAACATCTAAATTCAATATTAGAATATATGATGGTTTCAAAGCATCTTCATCTCATTATTTATATAGATAACTATGTAGGGACACACCCCTTCATCCTAAATAAGTTATCTTAAGGAATAACTAAGACAAATAAATGTAGATCTATTAAACTTAAGCATGCCAAAAGTGCTTATCTTTATTCTAATTAGGAATATAACATACTAGGATCCTCATAACCACCTCTCTTGAAAGGAAACCAACCTTAAGAGGTTGATAATCCCAAGGTCCCTGGTTGTTAGATCATGATTGAGTTGGATAGAATAATGGCTCATATAAATGTACCTCTACAAGGGGCTTCTAGTAATAAAGTAAACATATGGTTAACTTCATAAGGATATCAACAAATTAAATGAACATTGCATAAACAGGGTGCTTCAATCATCTATTGCTCAAAACAATCACTTTCAACTCTATATCAACTTGAAAATATATGAAATATGATTTATGATAGCAAGTTATGAGTAGTAATGATCTAATCTAACACTAACCTACTCTTAAGCTAACCAAATATGCAAAAAAGGGAACAAAAGATAAGGGTTTAGAGAGTAAATAAAATGAAAATAAAGAGGGTTAGCTTTGCATCTGATTTAAATTCATTTATCTTGGGAGATTCAATGAAATAATCAACCTATGATTCTATAACCAATATTTCACACAATTATAAACATCATAGATGCAAGATCCTAAGGAATTGTTTGAAAATTGCAAAGCAAAAGTATAAAATCAACATATTACATGCACAGATATTTCACAATCTTTGACAACTTCACTATGAAAAGTTATGAACATTCAACACTTTATTGAATTTCATTGAATAATCCAAGTTTCAAAACAACAAATACATATGCATGACCACCCAATGTGGAGAACTAGCTTTCTATTGACATGTGACAACTTCCAGGAGAAATCCACATTGTAAATTATCTTTTATTCTTGTGTGCTCAAAAATCTCCTAGCCTCCCCCCTAAAACCAAATGACACTCCTCCCTTTTATAGAGGTGATATCTCATTTCATTCATGATTAGGTCAGCCTAATCTCAAATTTAATATCCTCCTTACATGATAGGACCTAATTTAAATTTACAAGTTACACCAAGATAAGGTTGGCATTATTTGACCTCCCTATAAGTGAATCGTAACTCAAAATCAAAGTCACACCCTTTGTTCTCCTTCTGAATCTATAGCTCCTCATCCATCAAGAATATATGACCTTCTACACATATATAAGATCAATTCATCCAAGTTCAACATGCCTTCCTTACGCTTCATCATGTCTCCATAGTGTTTCCAATGCCCTAGACCTACAAACAAGCAAAGAGAGCATAAAATTCCTCATAATTAGATTAATTTCAATCAACAATCACCAAAAATATATCATTCCAATCATTAAGTAAAACTTATCCTTGAAAGAAACTAACTTGAAGTGTACATAGTTTTAGAATTATCCATATTTCCTTATAAAGAATCAAAGATCCTAGGATTTTGATACCCACCCAAAGGATAGCACCATGTAAAGTATCTGGTATCAAGTCTCAAGGATACCATTTAATCCACACTAAAATCTCAAGAAAAACCTAGGAGGCTTGATCTAATGATCCAGAAAGGTTAATAAGTTAGCACATTGGGATCTAGGATCAAAGACTATGTCAAAGAAATCCCTAAGAAGAAAAGAAAACCATAGAAGACTAAACTTGTGACCCTGATAAGCTTAAGAGCTCAAAACATTAGGGATCAAAAATTGAGAAAACCCCAAAAATTATAGCAAAAATGGAAAGCAAAAACAAAACACCTTGACATGCTGAACCTACCAAGGGTCACAAAAGAGATGTCAAAGGTCATGGATCAAAGTGAACATTGAATTCATACCAAACTAGGAGAAAAAAGAAAACAAGTCCACCACACTTACTCTAAAAGATAATGAAAGTAAAGTGTTAGGGATTGCTGATCAGGGACATCATCAAACCATTGTTGAAATGTCAAGTCAAACCAACAAAGTCTAACCAACTAATTATGAGAGACTTAAGCATTCAAATCCTACTAATAGCCAAGGTAGTAGGGTTGAGATGTACAATTAGGAGTCTAGAGAGACGGTGTGGGTCTCGTACCCATTCATGATCTGTAATCCCACATTGAATGAACCTACTATACAATAGAGACCACAAGGACTAAAGGGATTAGGCAATCATGCCCCTAATGAGTAATGTAGATTTTTGTATATATTATTTTGATATAAACTACATTTTGATGTAGTGGTGACCTTTGTATATGATGTATTGTGACATTTATTGTATATATGTGAGTTTGAGATTTTGGTCAATGTACTTATTTTTTAGTGTGAAAAAGAGAATGATAGTATGTGTAAACTAGGTCAAGCCCCTCTTTTTCTTGCACTAACATTTAGAATATGAACCAAGCCTAATTACTATGAGAGGATGAAGCTACATGTATCATATTCTTTATTGGTGTACATGAAAAGATGCTTCAACCAAGCTTCCACAACCTCAAATTCACTTTATTCAACCAAACCCTAGTTACAAGATATGCATGAATAAACTAATTCTGAGTGCAGAAACCTATAGGACAGTTATAGAAACATGGATAGGAAGCTACAAGGATTGTGTACCTAAAGTTTGAAGGCCTGATGGAAAAGTGTGGCCACTGAATTTGTCTTGACATTCTGCTACCTCATAACTAACTATACTAGGCACTTGAGCCTATGATAAGAGTTCTAGATCTTGGATCTTAGGGCCTCAAGGACAAGGGCAATTACTAAAAGCATCTTGAATATATTCGACAACAAATATGTAACTTCCATGATGTCTGTACCTATAACACCTACTTCTCCTCTGATTCTTTCTATCTGATCTTCCTGAATCTAACCTACACATTCAAAAGAAGGACAAGGATGGTTGTGGCTATATAGGAATTTGCCTCAGTCAAATCCTATCTTTGGTATTTCTACCTCAACAATAACGAATGTCAAAGTATGTAGATGTGTGTTCTTGTAAACTAAATGTGTTAGCATAAAAAAATGCAAGATCATAAATGCCTCAAGCATTAAGGATTAGATACAAAAATGTTTCACTCAAGGAAACAACTTCACCTCAAGGAGATGACATCAATGAAGACTTGTAGAACAAGAAGGCAAGGTAGGCGTATCTGTGGAGGATTCCAAAACTCAAGTTGGAGGCTTCAACCCTTTTCCTGATCGTACAAAGGGCTTGACAAAACACTAGGAAGATCAATATAAACTCAAGATATTAATTCCTAATCTCCACAATATATCTCCATGATAGAAAAGATAAAATTCTTCAATGAGCTTCAATACTTTTATAGAATTCAATAGTAGTAGTAACAGATTTTTGGCATGGTAAGCTTGCATATGAGCTGTGTCTGATAAAATGATTTTCAATTATTTTTAAATATCTAACCTTAGAGGTATAATAATTTGAAATAACATGCCGACATTGAGCAAAAATGAAAATTGAATTCAGAATCCTAAAGGACACTAGAAAAGTTGACACCACAAGAAAATTTAGATCCTAAAGATTAAGGTGAGACATGGGCAGCTGGCACCCAAGTCCAATCCCCAAAATTTTCTTTGGCATCTAGTTAAGGATGCCGTAAATATTTGGCATCCACCATTTCTTCTTACGTTTTGTCAGAAATCACTTTGAAAAATGACACTCCTTTGATGAGATATGTGTTATTCAAGTTCTAAATAGGTCTAATGATGAAATGGATTGAGGGACACTAAAAGGTAGGAGCTAAACTTAGTGAAATTGTGCTAATCCAAGCAAGAGTAAAATTTATGACATAACATTTAGCCCCCACTTTAGTGGTCATATGACACTATGTGCATATGCAACTAAAGGAAAGTAAATATAGTAATCACAAAAAGGATACCCAAAGGAATACTTTAGAGGACTTCCAATTTTTCTAAGCAAGAGGAAGAAGCCCCCAATCTGTAATCTTTCAAGACCACAAAGTTAGGAACTGCAACCTGTAGAGAAAGGTGTGTTAGAGAAACAATCAAATCATCCTACAGACATCAAATGAATATGTCATTCATAAAAACTAAAGTGATGAGTTATGATACATGACTAGGGTACAAATTGAGGGAGATATATGCCAGCCCCTTGTTTCTACTTGTTTAGTATGAAAAGGAGAAACAAGGTGGTAATCTTCACATGGATTTCAAGGAAGACTTGATGAGAGAATGCCTTGGTAGGGTTATTCTTTCAAAAAAAACCAAGACACAATGAATTAGGTTAGATGAAGGCAGTAATCAGGATTCCAACAACAAACTACAAAGAAATAAGAGTTCGACTACCCAAGATAGAGATGTTTGATCAATGTTGCACATTTTTGCTCCTAGTTAGTGAATGGAATATTCACCTATTTACTATAAGTAAATTAATTTTTCACTTATTCACCATTCATTTGTCATTTTCACTTTTAGAGAAGAAAAGAAGAAGGAAAGAGAGAGCTATGATGTCAACCTAATGCCCATATCAAGCCCGAAGGCTAGATGCACTTCGATGTTGAGTAGTAGAGAGGTGAGACAAGTAGGAGGTAGGTCTCTAAAATTCACTTCTGTCATAATTTCTTTCTTTTTTTCTTTGTTTTCCTTGATTTTTATCCATGTAAATCTATTTACAAACAAGGGGACTAGATGGGGCACCGAAGTCCTAGGGCATCTAGTCCAATCTGGGTGCCCAAGTCCTCCTCGGGCACCCAGGTCCTACTAGGGTGCCCATGTCCTATATAGGCCATGGGTCCTAATGTAGAGAAAGGACTTACTCAATGCAACAAGACTCTTCTCATACACTATATACAATGATATGACATAAACAATCTTACATACACCCTAGATTACCCTAGACATCTAGTTCCAATGGCCCAAAAGGTATACAACCAAGAAATCATATGAAACAATGAAGTTTGGATTTATCAAGACCTTTTGCCATGTTTATGGATGCCTCAAAACTCAATCTTATAGAAAACAAGTTATTTCATGGATCTATTTTATCAAACCCTAAGAAAACTAGGGTTTTGTCATGTTTCAACAGGGTTTTGAGGAGAACAATCCTTTATAACTCCCTAGAAACAAAAGATTTCACTTCCAAACCCTAATAATATTGTATTACACATCAAAATAGTCCTTCCTTGAAGTTTTTGTAATTTTTCAATAGTCAAAACTTGAGAAATGAATTTTTTACTCATGACTGGAAACCCTAGGCTGAATCGTGCCTATTTTTACAAAAATTGCTCTAAAATGCACAAAACACCATTAAATCTCATGAAACCAAAAGAAAATGAAAGAAGAAAAGTTTCTCCATCTTCCCCAACTAGTTACAGGTCTATACTATACCATATAGGGTTGTACACCTCAAGTTTTTAGTCTGATTACACAGAAAAATGCATAAAAATGTGTCAAAATTGATGTATTACTTCCTCCAAATCTTCTCCCACCTTTTGGTCATGTTTTAAAAGGCATATTTATTCTATTACAAGAATCTTCTAACTTCCAACCAAGCCACAAGTATTTTTTTGTTAACAAGTTTGAAAAAGTTTATTACAACATTGACAAAATTTGAACAACTTTTTCAACTTGTGTCTAGATTGCACCTAATTACCCAAAATGGTACTAGATTGACTTAGAATGGTCTCAAATGAACTTATTTACATAAATCAAGACAAAACAAAACAAAAAAAAAATTCCCAAAATGACCCAAGGTGCATCAAGGTGCCCCTGCACCATAGTCCCCAAAGGAGAAAAAGAACTCAAGTTCCACTTGAGTTAAGGGTGGCAACATTGTACTCATGCTTGAGAATGTCTTCTTAAATCATCCATGTTGCATATTCAATGGGTAGACCCCTCCATTTGACTAAGTATTGGAGATATGTCTTATGCCTTATCTTTTTAAGTTTCGTGGTGTCTATAATGCACTCCAACTCCATAGGCCTGCTAGGTGGAAGGTCCTTGACCCAATCAACATCTGAGAGTGAAGATGAACTTGTTCCATCACCTGCAACAACATCCCTTTTGAAAAGGTGCAAATCAAAGATATTGAATATATGAGATGTGCCAACTCCTTGAGGTAGTTCAATCTCATATTCATTATTACCAAATTTGTGCACAATCTTGCAAGGCCCTATTTTCTTAATTTGAAACTTGGAGTATTGACCCTAGAGGAACCTTTTCTTCCTAAGATGGGCCAAAACCAAATCCCCAACCTTGAAATCCACTTCTCTTCTTTTTACATTTGCATTTTTCTTGTATTTGTCAACACTATGTTGAAGTTGTTCCCTAACCTGTTGATGGATCTCTTGCATTGAAACAACAAATTTCTCCTCCTTAGCACTTGGTCTATCCATACTGTTGATATCCCTAAATTCAAATACCCCTCTAGGTTGCATACCATAGACAACTTGAAAAGGACTCTTTCTAATGCTCCTATTCATGGAATCATTGTAGGCAACTTCTGCTTGAGACAAGACAAGATCCCACTAAGTAGAATGTTTTTTGGAGAGGCATCTTAAGAGGTTTCCCAAGCTCCTATTAACAACTTCAGTTTGCCCATCAGTTTGAGGGTGATAGGCAGAACTAAAACTAAGATTAGTGCTTAGTTTCTTCCACAAAGTCCTCCAAAAATGTCCAATAAAATTACTATCTCTATCTGAAACAATACTGAGAGGCAAACCATGAATTCTTACCACTTCCTTGAAGAAGAAACCTGAAATGTATGATGCATCATTGGTGCTTTTTCAAGGGATGAAATGAGCCATTTTGAGAACCCGTCAACAAAAACATACATTGAATCAAAGCCCCTGTGTGTTATAGGTAACCCCATGAAAAAATAGATGCTAATGGACTCCCAAGGCCAATTTGGAATAGGAAGAGGCTGATACAAACCTGCATTAGTGCTACATCCCTTTGCCTTTTGACAAATAGTACATTTTTCAACAAATTTCCTTACATCAATTTGTATTTTAGGCCAAAAATAGTGTCTTCTTAACTTCTCCAAGGTCTTATCAAGACCAAAATAACCTACAAGACTACCAATATGCTTTTCCTTTATCAAATTGTCTCTTATTAAGCATTTAGGCACAAAAAGTTGTGCTTCTTTGAACAACAAATCATCTTGAATTAGAAAATCAAGCCATTTATAATTAGTGCTGCTACAAGGCTGCTTACAACATTCATATATCTCTTTGATATCAACATCTTTAGCATACATAACTTTGAAGGATTCAACTTACACACTTTATAATTGAATTTCTTGCACCATTATAGCCCTCCTACTCAAAGCATCTGCTACTTTATTGGACTATCCCTTCTTATGTTTAATAGTGAAAGTAAAACTTTGGAAATATTCCACCCATTTGACAATTTCTATGACTGAGTTTCTCTTGATTATTCAAAAATTGTAGAGCATGATTATCAGTATAGACTATGAATTATTTAATAAGGAGATAATGTCTCCATTTTTTCAAAGATTGCACCATAGCATACATTTCTACATCATAGGAGGAGTATTCCTTCTTGGCTTCATTCAACTTTTCACTAAAGAAAGCAATAGGTCTATTTTCTTGACTCAACATAGCCCCTATAGCACAGCCACTAGCATCACATTCAATGATAAAGACCTTATCAAAATTAGGTAAATCCAATATAGGCTACTCTGGTACCCTTTGTTTCAAATATTGAAAACTCTTTTCAGCTTCACTAGACCAAATAAACTTCTTTCTCTTATCCCCCTTTATGGTATCAATGATTGGAGCACATATATGACTGAAACTTCTAATTAATTTCCTATAAAATCTTGCCAAACCATAGAAACTTCTTACCTCAACAATTGATTTGGGTGTAGGCCAACTTAGGATAGCTTCAACCTTACTTGATTCCATCTTCAAGGTGCCCTTTGTAATCACAAAACCAAGATATACCAACTCTGTCTTCATAAACTCACATTTCTTCATATTAATCATTAGTTTCTCTTCATTAAATCTTCTCAAAACCAAATCCAAATGATGTAAATGTTCTTCATTACTTCAACTGAAAACAAGAATATCATCAAGATAAACCACTACAAACTTACCAAAAAAATTCTTGAGGACTTCATTCATCAAGCTCATGAAGGTACTGGGTGCATTGGAGAGACCAAAAGGCATCATAATCCATTCATAAATCCCTTTATTTGTCTTAAATGTTGTCTTCCATTCATCCCTTGGTCTAATCCTCATTTGGTGATACCCACTCTTGAGGTATATTTTAGAAAAGTAGCATGCTCCTCCTAGGCAATCCATCAAATCTTCTATCCTTGGAATTGGGAATCTATATATGATTATGATCTTATTTATGGCCCTAGAATCAATACACATCCTCCATTCACCTCCCTTATTTGGTGCTTGGACAGTTGGGACTACACAGGGACTAAGGCTTTCTCTAATCAGCCATTTGTCAAGCAACTCCTACACTTGTTTTCTAATTTCTTCATTCAGTTATGGTGTCATGTTATAGGCTACTTTATTAGGACTAGCCTTGGGTATGAAATCAATGTGATGACTAATATCCCTCATTGGAGGCAAGGTGTTTGGGATTTCATCTACCACTATATCAACATACTTATTTAGTAAATCTTGGATCTCTAAAGGCAACTCATCCAACTTGACTGCTGTCATAATAGTCGTAGGCTTGGCCATGATGGAAAAACCCATATTCTCCTCTTCCATTGGTTTTAGGAACTCTTTTTCACCTACCAACATCACACTATGTCCTACTTGTGGTTCTTCACTTTCATCTCTCAATGGTGTAAGAGAGTAAGAGACCCCATCCTTTTCTATGACATAGGTGTTCTTCATACCATCATGGAATGCTTTCCTATCATATTGCGAAGGCCGACCAAGTAGCATATGGAAAACATCCATAGGGATGATGTCACACAAGACCTTGTCCTTATATCTCCCAATATGGAATTCTACCCAACTTTTCTCATTCACCAACACTTGTTTCCCTTTGTTTAACCAAGAGACCTTGTATGGAGTGGCATGAGGCAATATTTTCAACTTTAACTTCTCTACCATTTCAACAAAAACCAAATTATCAGTACTACCAAAATCAATGACAACTTTACAATATTTACCTTGGAATTTGTATGTAGTCCTAAAGAGTGATTTTCTTTGAGGTGGTTCCTTGTCAATGGCACTTTGATTAGGGTTCTTCTCATTAGCAAAGACTCTCCAACTTCTAGGTCAGCATTGTGTGATGGAGAATTGACACTTTTAGTATCTTCACCTTGTACAATTTGATTCATCCTTTCACTTCCAACCAAAGTAGTGGAATATTCTTTAGTGCATTTCCATGCTTGATGGCCTACAAACTTATTACATTTATAACATTTTCCATTGAATCCACTTGATCCTCCTCTACTCCCAAATCTGCCCCTAAAATTTGGTCTTCTTCCCCTAAAACTACCCCTTGAATCAGAAGTTTTTTTCTTGAGCATTACTTATCTCTCCTTTAGACCTTTGGGACTATCCTCTACCATCAAATGTCCCTCTTTCTATGCAATTCTTTCCTCTACCCTTACTCTGCTTTTTCTATGCAATTCTTTCCTCTACCCTTACTCTACTTTTCTTGTCTCCTTTTCAACATGTCTTCAGCCTTCATGGCCAGTTGGAAACATTCTTCCAATTTTCAAGGACTTGCAAGACTTAGTTCATCTTGTAGGTTGTACTTGAGACCATTTATGTATCTTGAAATATTATCTACATCATCCTCCATGTGGCTTGATCTAATGCTCAATTTGTAGAACTCCTCTATGTATGTTTTCACATCCATATCTTTTTGCTTCAATTTTTGGAGTTTCCTATATAACTGAATGGCATAGTCACTAGGTAGGAATTTGCCTTTGAGTTTGGTGACCATCCTAATCCAAGAGGTGATTTTGGATTTTCCCTTCATCCTTCTCTCATCTTACACATAGTCCCACCAAAGGAATGCATGACCCTTCAACTTTGTTCTTGCCAACTACACTAGTTGTTCTTCAAGCACATCTTCAAATTCAAAATACTTGTCTAGTTCTCCTATCCAATCAATAAGTTCCTCATTATTTAGACTTCCTCCATACACTGGTAGTTCCATCCTCACTTTAGAACCTCCTCCTTTGACTACCTTTAGCAATCTTTCCATTCTCATTTCATCAACATCCCTCTCTCCCTGAGGTTCTTCCTAGTGTGAATTGGTTTCATCTGTTCCTTCTTCTTCTTCTTCTTATTCTGAGTCACTCAAATCTCCTATGATCACTCCTCTTCTCTGAGTAGTTTCAAATGCTACAAGTCTAGCTTCAAAGATGGCCCTCATCTCCCTCATCTCTCTTTTAAAGTTCTCCTTTATCTCCCTCACCTCTCTAGCAATTGGATTTGCTCTTGGAGGCATCCTTACTTGTCTTCAATTCAACATTTCCCTCTAACTTGGATCTGATACCAAAATGATCTAGAGCAAGGACTTACTCAATACAACAAGACTCTTCCCATACACTATATACAATGATATGACATAAACAATGCTTACATAAACCCTAGATTACCCTAGACACCTAGTTTCAATGGCCCAAAACATATACAACCAAGAAATCATATGAAACAATGAAGCTTGGATTTATCAAGACCTTCTACCATGTTTATAGGTGCCTCACAACTCAATCTTACAATAGACAAGTGATTTCATGGATCTATTTTATCAAACCCTAAGCAAACTAGGGTTCTACCCTGTTTCAATAGGGTTTTGAGGGGAATAGTCCTCTATAACTCCCTAGAAACAAAATATTTCACTTCCAAACCCTAAGAATCTTCTATTACACATCAAAATAGTCCCTCCTTGAAGTTTTTAGAATTTTTGAATGATCAAAACTTGAGAAATGGATTTTTTATTCATGACTGGAAACCCTAGGTTGAATCATGCCTATTTTTACAAAAAATGCTCTAAAATGCACAGAACACCATGAAATCTCATGAAACCAAAAGAAAATGAAAGAATAAAAGTTTCTCCATCTTTCTTAACTAGTTACAAGTCCGCACTATACCATACAAGGTCATACACCTGGGGTTTTCAATCTGATTACATAGAAAAATGCATAAAAAGGTGTCAAAATTGATGTATTACTTCCTCCAAATCTTCTCCCACCTTTTGCTCATGTTTTACAAGGCATATTTATTCTATTCCAAGCATCTCCCAAGTTCCAGCCAACCCACAACTATTTTTTTGTTAACAAGTTTGAAAATGTTCATTACAACATTGACAAAATTTGAATAACTTTTACAACTTGTGTCTAGATTGCACCTAATGACCCAAATGGTCCTAGATTGACTTAAAATGGTCTTAAATGACCTTATTTACATAAATCAAGACAAAACAAAAAAAACAAAGCTTCCCAACATGACCCAAGGTGCATCAGGGTGCCCCTGTACCAGGTCCAAGTGACTAGGCAGGATGTTAAGTTTGATGTTAAATGATTGAATTCTCATAAGAATTTTCCAATTGAAACTAGATTTGTATGTTTGATAGGACATCCCTCACATGTGAGAGCATATTAGTGGCCATCTTCTGACATTTCTATGAAGTCACACAAATACACTATCCTATGTAGATAGGAGTCTACTGTATGAGATCATGGTTGGTAGGATGGAGACCCTGGTAAGAATGTTGATATATTGCTTTAATGATTGTTTATTTAAATTGATGTTATATATGTGTGATGATTAGATACTGATATTATCTTTGTCCTTCTTTTGACAGTTGGTACAAAGGCATGGTATGATTTTGTAAGTCACGTTATAGCAGATATAGTTCCTACCGATGTGGTTGACCAGCAAGTATGGACATGATATTTGCCACAACACTCTGTAGGGTGGCATGCTAAGTTGTTTATGCCTTTTATGAGATACCTGGTGGCTATGGAAGACACTCTAGATTTGGTGAACCAGAGGGAAGATCATGTAGAGGTAGACCTCTAGTTATAGCGAGGTTAGGCCATAGCACCTAGTATAGCCGAGTCGAGTTGCATCCTTATGCACTTTCTACAAACAAATCTAGACTGAGCGAGAGCTAAGAGGGATAAATTTCAGCAACTCTACATGGATTCTCAGGGGGAGTTGAGAGAGCTTAGAGGGGAGCTGAGGAGTCTACGATCGCGAAGAGCCTCTATGAGTCATTCATGATTAGTGACCTCACATGGATAGCCTTATGTCACATGTACACCAGTAGGTCTTGAGGGGTCTAGTACTCATAGTTCAGCTATGTGATATGTATCTCATTTATTGTAATACAACATCCCATTTTTTTGTATGGGATAGTCAATTTTGATGTATATGCAAACAGATGCTTATATATATGTGATGATGTTCTATTAATGCTATGGTGTAAATTGATGTACCACATGTGATTTATGTAGATGCCACAAGCGATAATGTTTGATGATCATGTGAAAATGTGTTTAATACTCTTGTGATATAATCAATCTCTGCAGACTGTGTAAAATACAACAATGATTAAAAATTTTACACATGACTAAAGATATTGTTTCCAATTAATGTAATTGTAATCTAACAACACATGGTTTACTTAGATGCAACAATGATTAATTGTGTTTAGAAGATATTATGTTAGCTTATTAAATGAATTAAGACAAAATGTATTATTTTGTCGAAATTGAAACAACTAATAACTAATTTCTTTACAAAGTAATATCTAACATACGATCTTAAGCATGAAACTTTCATAAATGCATAGCATTAATAGGCTCTTTAAGAGGCATACCTTATTCATCAACTAATTTATAGGTTCCTAATCCAAAAGGTTTAGTGATAACTTATGGTCTTAGCTAATTAGGGTTGAACTTCCCCTTTTTGCCACGAGGTGCATTCACATTACGTTGATTCTCATAAAATACCAAGTCTCCAATGTCAAATGAGTGATGTATGACACATTCATTGTATGATCATTGAATACTCTTTTGATGAGATTTAATATGATCGAGAGCATTGATACATTATTCATCAACCATTTCTATTTGTTTTAATCTCTTCTCTCTTTCTATGTTATCATCAACAATGTCCCTTAGGGAAACTCTCAATGAAGGAATTTTTAACTCTAATGGCATTATTGCATCAATACCATATACAAGATTGTACAATGTAGTACCAATAGCTAATCTTTTTGATGTTTATTAATAGTTTTTCAAAGAATTTGTTCAATGATCTTATTTGAAGCTTTTACTTGGCCATTTGATTGTGGATAATATGGCGTAGAGAAGTGATGTTGAATGTGATATTTTTCAAGGAATTTCTTCACATCCTTATTCTTAAATGGTGTACCATCATCAGAAGCCAAGGAGGAATGGATACCAAAGGGAGATTATACTAACCTAAATGAAGTGGTAAATTACTTCAGTAGTTAGCTTCAACTGACTTCATAAAGTAATCAGTTGTGGTAATAATAAAAGTTTGTCCTTGAGAGGAAGAAGGAGAAATATTTCCAATTAGATCCAAGCCCCATATAGAAAATGGTCGAGGTGAAACTCAGGCTCGAAGTTCTTAGGCAGGAACTTGAATTGAATTACTATGTTATTGACATTGTGGTCACTTTTTGACTAACACAAAGGAATATTGTTCCATGGTTTGCCAATAGAGCCCCATATGTAATAACCTGCCTAACAATGATTTTCCTCCAAAATACCCTCCATAGGCACCGGAGTGAGCTTCTTCTAAGGCAATTGAAATTTTTGATTTATTAAGACAACATAGAAGAATGCATTTATAGCTTCTTTGATATAACACATTGGAAAGGATAGTGTAACATGTTGTGAGTTTTCATATGCATGATCTTGTGTTTTTAGATGTTGAATTAGAAACGGTATTATCATGCAAATATTGAAGTATATAGGACTGCCATTCATCAACATTTGTATTATAGCATAAGTTAGTATCCAAGGGGGTGGCCTTAGCTACAGTTGGTGTTTTGAGATTATGAATGATAAAATGATAATCTTCAAGGGAATCATCATGGGATATAAGGGAAGTGGTGTTTTCCATTGCATCCGCATGTCAATTGTATCTCCTTTGAATTGTGTTGATGGTAAAGGATGAAAATGTTTTAATAATAACAAGGCAAGATCACAATATTGAGATAACTTATCTTTCTTTGCTTGATAAGATCCAGTAACTTGTCTTACAGTTAACTGTGAATCACCATAGATAGTGATGTTTTGGATAGTTAGAGACAAAGTGGCATGAAGTACTATAATAAGAGATTCATAGTCAGTAATATTATTTGTGCATGAGAAGTTTAGATGGTAGGAAAGAGAAATTGGATTACATGAAGGAGGTATCAAGATTATACTAGCACTCGAGCTAGTTTTGCTTCTTGAGCCATCAAAATACAATTCCTATTTATCATGTTTATCAATAGTGAGAATTTTCTCATTAGGAAATTTTTCACTATTTTGTATAGAGAAAGTTGAATGTGCTTTGGCTAAGTGGTCGATTAACGCTTGTCCTTTTATTTCTTTAAGAGATAAAATTTAGATTGAATTCCATTAACATAATCCATTTAGCTAAGTGACCTAAGAGATCCATCTTAGAAAATAGATGCTTCAAGGGATCAAACTTTACCATGACATGAACTTCATCATTTAGGAGAGAATGTCTTAACTTCTATGTTGCAAAAACAAGAGCTAAGCATTGTTTCTCTATGACAGTATGTCACACTTCATAATTGAGAAATGTTCAAATTATATAATATACATCACATTCCTTACCTTTACCATCATATTGTGCTCATAATGTCACTAGAGAATTAGTAGAAGTTGATGCGTAAAGAATAAAGGGCTTTTCTATAGTTGTTGGTTGTAAAACAAGAGGATTAGATAAGTATTCTTTCAACTCTTCAAAAGGATTTTGATTCCTTCTTAAGTAATTGAGTAAAAGGGTGAGTCCTATTTGTGATTTGTGATACAAATTGATAGATGGCCTATATCTACCATTGTAAATTGTGAAGATGAGTGATATTTAGAGGAGATGGCATGTTAACAATCACATCAATTTTCTTTTTGTCTACTTCAATACCATGATGTGAAACTAGATAAACCCCAACAATTTTCCACTGTCTACGCCAAAGACACATTTATGGGGAATCAAGTGCATGTTATATTTTCATATCCATTCAAAGATTTGATAGAGGATTGTAATGTGATCCTAGTGATGACTAGAATTTGCAAGAATGCCATCGACATAATCCTCTAAGATGTTATGCATGTAATCTTGAAATATAAGAGTCATAGAATGTTGGTAAGTTGATCTAGCATTCTTTAATCCAAACAACATAACTACCCAAAAAATTGCTCCCCATAGGGTTATAAAAGTTGTCATGTATTGATCTTGAGGTTTGATAAGATTTAATTATATCCTGAAAAACCATCCATGAAAGAAATTAATTTATGGAGCTATCTATTGAATCAACAATCGTATCAATATTTGGAAGAGGAAAATTGTATTTCAAAGAAGTAAGATTTAAATCTCTAAAGTTAGTGTACATCTGAATATGATTGTTAGGTTTAGAAATAACCACAATATTTGAGATCCAAGGTGAGTAATAAATAGAACGAATAAAACCAACTTGTAAAATCTTTTCTATCTCAGCTTTGACTAACAATGCAACCTTCGAATTCTTTTTATGAATCTTTTGTTTAACTGACTTGGCATTGGGTTGTAATACAATATTATGTGTTACAATCTTAGGATCAATTCCAAGCATATATGAATAATTTCAAGCAAATTGTGTAATGAAAATTTTGGATAAATTGAAAATGATAAAACAATGAAAAGCATTACCTCAATCCAAATCTTCAATACCTCAAATAGATGCAAGATATCTTGATTGATTTAATGATTTGATATGTTGGTTGCTCAATTCAACAACATAACGATAAGATAAAGATTATTGATGAAAGATGGAATATGATAATAGAGGAGAAGATTAAAGAATGATTTTGACAACATAAGGATGTATGAAATGTGGATTCATCAAATGGCTTGTGAGGGATTTGATTTATTGGAGATGGCTGATTTGAATGGATGGTTGAGATTGAAAGGCTACATGATTGATGTGGATGGCTAGAATTGATTAGTTATTCCCACTCCTTAAGGAGATTGTAGTCATGTGACAAGTGTTAAATGATCTTCCACTTTACAAGGAGGCAAATGTGGAGATAGAGACAAGTGGCTTCCACCTTACATGGAGACAAATGTGGAGATAGAGACAAATATGGAATTTTCCATTTTTGGTAAGGAATGATGTGGTATACATTAATTAAATAAATATTTTATTTATTTAATTAATTTAGATGAGGGAAAAGTGGAAATTAATTAAATAAATATAATTTATTTAATTAATTGACTATGGAGGGATAAATAGGATTATGATGGGAAATTAATTAAATAAATAGAATTTATTTAATTAATTGGCTAAGTGGGATAAGGATAGGATTAAGATGGGATTATGATGGAAAATTAATAAATAAAAAAAATTATTTGATTAATTAGCTAATGGATAAAGGTGAATTAGGAGTGGGATTAGAAGCGGGATTTAGGACAAAATGCTACATGATGTCTTAATAATGTTTTTGACTAAGTGTTGTAAGGCATGGATGAATTTGGGACAATTTTGAGTGTCTACATTTTGCCCCTCTTTGAGATGATGTTCGATATGATAAGATTTGCATCGAGTAACATCATTTCAAAGAGGTTAAGGCATGGATAGAGGAAAAGGATAGGATGATGGAAAGATAGGATGAGGATGAAATGATGAGGATGGAAGGACAGGATGAGGATGCCCCCTCAAGAGGATAGGCAAGTTGGACAAACACGAGTAGGCTCTCGAAATGAAAGGGATTGATCAAGGAAGAAAGCTAAGGGAATTGTTGACGAGCAGGATTGCACCCATTATGTAAAGTTGTAAAACCCAACAATCCTATGTAACATGGGATCAAACTCAGGCTATGGGTGACCTATATTGAGTTTGAACCTCCAGATTATGGGTTGGTTCCCTTAAATATTCAATTTGGATCTATGACTTTGATTTGGAAAAGGGTTTAAAAAGGGATTTTCTAAAAGCAATGAAAACTGTAAAAGTATGGTGATGCACCTAATAATGATGAAACTTGGCAATCTAACTCACAATAGATCTCAGAAAATCTATCCACACAAAGCACTTTTAGTAAATTGATCACAAAAAATGTTTCTAAGGGAGGCTGGAAAAATATTGCTTTTTAAAGGAAAGAGGGTTCTCACAACAAAAAAGAAGATTTTCTAATTTGCACAACCTAAGACCTATGATTTTTAATGCTATCTAATGCAAGCAAGCATAAATGAGACAATGATTTTAAAGGTTATGATGTTTTAAACACAATAAAATCTCATCAAATCACTCATAAAAGCTTCATTAATGGAAGGTAGATACTTGATCAAAATGAAAAATAAAGGAAATAATTGCATAACACAAAGTATAGAACCTGTAACCTGCTGTAATCTCCATAAATCTACAAATAAATGAGTTACAAAACCTCTTTCTCTCTCAAAGTCCAAAGAGCAAAGAGGCAAGAATTGGAAAAACCTAAGCTTGTCTTTACAATATATAGTTTGCTCTCTCCAAGAGGCATGAAAAAATCAACTACAGTTAACTGCTTCTAAATCTAAGCTCTCTAATTTGATCCACAAGAAAACAATGAAATCCCTAAAAATAAGGGTCAAAACTGCCTCAAAATAAGCAAAAATAGCTCCAATCTGCTAGTCTCCATGTGTTTGATCCAAGAGTTGACCAATCCTCTCTATTTTGACCTCCAAGCCATGCAAAAAGACCTCAGTTAACTTACCTCATCCATCTTGCATGATTTTGCATGTGTAGATCATGTGGAAAATTAATAAAGTAATCATTTGCATGACTTACTGTATTATGAGTTTCAATTTGTCTAATTTCTCCAATTTTACAACTTGTGACAAAGTAATAGAGTAATTTATAAAATATTACTTTATTAATTTGTTTACATGATATATAGTTGTAAAATTATGAAGAGATGGAAGAAAAAGAATACACCTTATCTCTCCTTTTACATTTGCCTAATTTGCATGATTTTGCATGATAATGATGCCAAAATATAACTAGGTCTTCATACATGAAAGAATGAAAAATTTTACCACCCTTATGACTCCATGCAATAAAATAGGTCATTTACATGCAAAAATAATATAATGAATTATCAAGAAGGATGATAATTGCATTATCATCACCTTATTACTCCATGTAAGATAAAACCTCCTAGTTGCATTACACATGCACTTAAGGCATAAGCATATTCCCTTATCACTCCATTACATTGCAAAAGAAAATATGTAGTTTGCATTACCTTTGTCTTCATATAGCATATCTGGTGCAGGAGCACCATAGTATCTTCATGCTTCTTTAGAGAAATTTTGAAGTTTGATGTAATTTTGATGTTTCTACCTTGTAACAAGGTCATTTGGACCAATTCACATATGTTAGGTCATTAAGGTTCAAGTCTTGTGTTCATTTTTGTAAAATGTAAAAGGTATCACAAATGTAAAACTTGCAAAGTTATAAAATTGCAATGCAACATATGGAATATGAAAGGTCATGAAGGTTTGATTCACTTATAGGAAGTTAGAAATCAGTTAGAAAGTGAAGAGTCATGATGTAATTCCTTTAAAAGGCCTTGTAACCTTCAAACAAATCGTGGGTGATTGAAGATTTGATAATGGAATGACAAAAGGCACTGTTTTCTATATTCTTCTTCAGAAAATTCATTGTGTTCAACCTTGTATGGCCCTGTATGGGGATAAATGCATGTTTAACTAGTTGTAAGTATTAGTTCCTTCAATCACCTTCCATTTGAAGTTGGTCTCATGTATTTTGACTCTATTTTGTGTGAGTTATGATGGTTTATCTGAAAGTGGTTAAAACCCTGATCTAGGGTAATAGTCGGCAGTTTGAATGAAGTTTCTTTGATATTTTATGGAATGAAGAGTCCATACATGAATGCAATGATGTGAAACAAACCATATCTTTCTTATGACCTATTTTTAGACCAAATGGTCAAGGTTTATATCAAATTTGATAATGTTATAGGACTGTTCTGCTCTATTTCAAACCGGTAGAGGGTAGTCTTAAGAGTTACAACCTAGGTTTTCTTAAAATATCTGTGGAAATGGACTTTTGATGAATTAATAAGCTTATACAGATTAATATTGAGTGTTTCCAAGTGTTGGATGAAAGAATTTGGGGTTGGAACCTATAGAACCAATAAGCCCTTGTGGTGACAAGGCCTAATAGGCCTAATTTGCATGCTGACAGTCCTGTTTTGAGCAATTCTTTACAAAGTAATAGATATTGATTTTTGGATATGTTTTAAAGATCTTTAATGGGTATTCAAATATGAGTTTGTTTCTGAGTTTCAATGTCTGTGCTAAGGAGAAAGTTCTGACAGTCCTTTTAGGAAGGCTACTAGGAGTTTGGACAATCAATGAAGGGATGGTTGCTTGTATGGTGGGACAGACTTTGGTAAGTGTTTGTTTCTATTGAATTAATATTCTTAAGGCATGAGAAGGCCTTGTGAATTTTGGTTTGGGCCTAAGAAGTTGAAAAACAAAGTTGTGCTATGTAGAGGGCCTTGGTTTATGATAAGGTTGTGGATTTGAAACCCATTGTTATGAACTATGCCAGTAAGAAGTTGAGATTATCCGTTTCCTATGCTTCATATTGGTATCAGAGCTAGATAAAGCTCTGGGTAAAGTATTGTGTATCTTAAGGTAGATAAGGAGTTAAAGTTTGTTGGTGACCATTATTTTGTGTTGTTAAGTTGTCTAGTTGCAGGTGTTTGGTCCATCTAGCTGCAGAAGGATGTTTTCTAAGGTTGTGTGTGTGGGCAGACAAGATGAGGTCTGTCATGACCATTCTCCAATGGAGATTAGGCTGGATAAGGATGCAGAGAGAAACCATTAAGGAGAGGGTGTAGGTGCATCACCAGGATCTATTGTTGGGTGAGATGAATGGTTTGGTGAGTTGGTGTTGTGAAGCAGTGAGAGAGATGGATACTTGACTGAAAAAAGCACTTGGGATGTTGCAGCCTGAAGAGTACTCCACTGATGGGAGTAGAAGGAGCCTGAAGAAGCTCTAAAGTTGATGGTAGTTTGATTTTGTTGGTTGGTTGGTCACTAGCCACTAATGTGAAGATTTGAAGCCTGAAGCCTGAAGCTAAAGATGAAGAGACAGATAAAGATGCAGGAAAAGATAGTTTTTTTTGCAGATACATTTCCAAGGGACTTGGAAATCTTTGTTTGTTGGTTGTATGGTGCAGAAGCACCATAGTATCTTCATGCTTCTATAGAGAAATTTTGAAGTTTGAGGTAATTTTGATGTTTCTACCTTGTAACAAGGTCATTTGGACCAATTCACATATGTTAGGTCATTAAGGTTCAAGTCTTGTGTTCATTTTTGTAAAATGTAAAAGGTGTCACAAATGTAAAACTTGCAAAGTTATAAAGTTGCAATGCAACATATAGAATATGAAAGGTCATGAAGGTTTGATTCACTTGTAGGAAGTTAGAAATCAGTTAGAAACTGAAGAGTCATGATGTAATGCCTTTAAAAGGCCTTTTAACCTTCAAAGAATTCGTGGGTGATTGAAGATTTGATAATGGAATGACAAAAGGCACTGTTTTCTGTATTCTTCTTCAGAAAATTCATTGTGTTCAACCTTGTACAGCCCTGTACAGGCATGAGTGCATGTTTAATTGGTTGTAAGTATTAGTTCCTTCAATGATCTTCCATTTAAAGTTGGTCTCATGTATTTTGATGCTATTTTGTGTGAGTTATGATGGTTTCTCTGAAAGTGGTTAAAACCCTAATCTAGGGTAACAGTCAGTAGGTTGAATGAAGTTTCTTTGATATTTTATGGAGTGAAGAGTCCATACATGAATGCAATGATGTGAAATAAACCATATCTTTCTTATGACCTATTTTTAGACTAGATGGTCAAGGTTTATGTCAAATTTGATAATGTTCTAGGACTGTTCTACTCTGTTTCAGACTGGTAGAGGGCAGTCTTAAGAGTTACAACCTAGGTTTTCTTAAAATATCTGTGTAAATGGACTTTTGATTAATTAATAAGCTTATACAGATCAATATTGAGTGTTTCCAAGTGTTGGATGAAAGAATTTGGGGTTGGAACCTATAGAATCAATAAGCCCTTGTGGTGACAAGGCCTAATAGGCCTAATTTGCAAGCTAACAGTCCTGTTTTGAGCAATTCTTTACAAAGTAATAGATATTGATTTTTGGATATGTTTTAAAGATCTTTAATGGGTATTTAAATATGAGTTTGTTTCTGAGTTTTAATGCCTGTGCTAAGGAGAAAGTTCTCACAGTCCTTTTAGGAAGGCTACTAGGAGTTTGGACAGTCAATGAAGGGATGGTTGCTTGTATGGTGGGATAGACTTTGGTAAGTGTTTGTTTCTATTGAATTAATATTCCTAAGGCATGAGAAGGCCTTGTGAAGTTTGGTTTGGGCCTGAGAAGTTGAAAAACAAAGTTGTACTATGTAGAGGGCCTTGGTTTATGATAAGGTTGTGGATTTGAAACCCATTGTTATGAACTATGCTAGTAAGAAGTTGAGATTATCCCTTTCCTCTGCATCATATTGGTATCAGAGCTAGCAAAATCTTTGGGTAAAGTGTTGTGTATCTGAAGGTAGATAAGGAGTTAAAGTTTGCTGGTGACCATTATTTTGTGTTGTTAAGTTGTCTGGTTGCAGGTGCTTGGCCCATCTAGCTGCAAAAGGATGTTTTCTGAGGTTGTGTGCGTGGGCAGACAAGATGGGGTCTGTCATGACCATTCTCCAATGGGGATTATGCTGGATAAGGGTACAAAGAGAAACCACTAAGAAGAGGGTGGTAGGTGCATCACCAGGATCTACTGTTGGGTGAGATGAATGGTTTGGTGAGTTGGTGTTGTGAAGTAGTGAGAGAGATGGATACTTGACTGAAAAAAGCACTTGGGACGTTGTAGCCTGAAGAGTACTCCACTAATGGGAGTAGAAGGAGCCTGAAGAAGCTCTAAAGTTGATGGTAGTTTGATTTTGTTGGTTGGTTGGTCACTAGCCACTAACGTGAAGATTTGAAGCCTGAAGCCTGAAGCTAAAGATGAAGAAACAGATAAAGATGCAGGAAAAGATAGTTTGTTTTGCAGACACATTTCCAAGGGACTTGGAAATCTTTGTTGGTTGGTTGTATGGTGTAGGAGCACCATAGTATCTTCATGCTTCTATAGAGAAATTTTGAAGTTTGATGTAATTTTGATGTTTCTACCTTGTAACAAGGTCATTTGGACCAATTCACATATGTTAGGTCATTAAGGTTCAAGTCTTGTGTTCATTTTTGTAAAATGTAAAAGGTGTCACAAATGTAAAACTTGTAAAGTTATAAAGTTGCAATGCAACATATGGAATATGAAAGGTCATGAAGGTTTGATTTGCTTGTAGAAAGTTAGAAATCAGTTAGAAACTGAAGAGTCATGATGTAATGCCTTTAAAAGGCCTTGTAACCTTCAAAGAATTTGTGGGTGATTGAAGATTTGATAATGGAATGACAAAAGGAGTTGTTTTCTATATTCTTCTTCAGAAAATTCATTGTGTTCAACCTTGTACAGCCCTATACGGGCATGAGTGCATGTTTAACTGGTTGTAAGTATTAGTTCCTTCAATCACCTTCCATTTGAAGTTGGTCTCATGTATTTTGATGCTATTTTGTGTGAGTTATGATGTTTTCTCTGAAAGTGGTTAAAACCCTGATCTAGGTTAATAGTCAGTAGTTTGAATGAAGTTTCTTTGATATTTTATGGAGTGAAGAGTCCATACATGAATGCAATGATGTGAAACAAACCATATCTTTCTTATGACCTTTGTTTATACCAGATGGTCAAGTTTTATATCAAATTTGATAATGTTCTAGGACTGTTCTGCTCTGTTTCAGACTAGTAGAGGGTAGTCTTAAGAGTTACAACCTAGGTTTTCTTAAAATATCTATGGAAATGGACTTTTGATGAATTAATAAGATTATGTAGATCAATATTGAGTGTTTCCCAATAAGCCCTTGTGGTGACAAGGCCTAATAGGCCTAATTTGCACGCTGACAGACCTATTTTGAGCAATTCTTTACAAAGTAATAGATATTGATTTTTGGATATGTTTTAAAGATATTTAACGGGTATTCAAATATGAGTTTGTTTCTGAGTTTTAATGCCTGTGTTAAGGAGAAAGTTCTGACAGTCCTTTTAGGAAGGCTACTAGGAGTTTGGACAGTCAATGAAGGGATGGTTGCTTGTATGGTGGGACAGACATTGGTAAGTGTTTGTTTCTATTGAATTAATATTCCTAAGGCATGAGAAGGCCTTGTGAAGTTTGGTTTGGGCCTGAGAAGTTGAAAAACAAAGTTGTGCTATGTAGAGGGCCTTGGTTTATGATAAGGTTGTGGATTTGAAACCCATTGTTATGAACTATGCCAGTAAGAAGTTGAGATTATCCCTTTCCTTTGCATCAATATCATTCTTACCATATCTTTGCCTTGACCATATCTCCTCTTCTTGAATTTGATTATCACCCTACATCATATATCATTGCATGCATTATTAATCTCATCCATATCTTTTACTATTACATGACTTTGTCCTTATATGATATACCACCTTTCATATAACCTTGTCTTCATATGATCTTCTTGTTCTAACTTTTGATGCATTCAAAAATGCATAAGGCATAAAAGGAGTCGACCACACTTGGGTCTCCATGCATGAAAGAGGAATCTTGGACTGTTGACTTGATTTGCATATGACATAGGCACTTTGACCTTTGACTTGTCGACTATCATGAAGCAAAGGAAATAAAAGGTTTGAACGCATTAAGCCTTATCTTTCAATGATGTTGGTCTTTGACTTTAATAGAATCAAATGCAAAAAAGGAAATAATTCCTTTGGCCCACAAGCCCCTCCTTGGCATAATCATTAGGAGGTATCAAGAATAAGTCTTGACCTTGGCATTCAGATAAGGTAATAATTTTTGTTTTGCTAAGTCAAAAGATGAGATCAAAAAACAAAAGGCCATCGAACAAAAGCAAAGACTGGACCCTAAAAGTCATTTCATTTCTTCTTTTTCTTTCACTTGTATTTGGCCTACAACTTGGCTCATTCATCGCTAGGGTTTCACAGGAAATGCCTCTCCTCTGGTTTTTTACTCCATCCTTGGTCGATTCTTTGAGTCTTCTAAAGGGCATTTTGATGTAGGAACAAGGTGAGTGTTGCTCTATGCATAATAATGAACTTCTCATTGATCTTGTTGTGATTTGTTTGTTCATTTGGCTGTAACTAAGTGTTGAGCATACACTATCAATCTCTTAACAAGCTTTTCTTTGTTTCCGTGTATTCTTCTTTTGATGACTATAACACTATATTATGAGAAGTTTCAAAAATTGAAGGTTATGGCCTGTAGCTTTCTTCAAACAAGAAGAAGAGGTGAGCTTTCATGTTCTTTTACTTGTACCTCATTTCTTTTATTGAATATATGAAACTGAGAAGGGTTTGAAAAATGATGAAGTGGGTATTCATTTTTTTTTAAGGACTCTCCTTTGTCATAGTCATCCCTGTATATTGATTTTTCTCACACTTCCTTGACTACAACATTGGAAAATGTATTAGAGTTTCAAGAAAACCATAAGGGTTTTATTCCTTCAAAGAAATATACCTTTCTAGTCATGTCCATTTCATTACTTTGCATCATGTACATTCTCTTGACTCTGCAGATATAAAAATATGAGGAAATCAAAAAATGAAAATGAGGGTTTCGAACTTCTTCAAAGAATATGGCCTTCTTGGCCATAGCCTGATATTATATCATTTCCTATACACTCAGCGTCTCTACAGACACAAAAATTATAAGGGTTTCAAAGATTGTGACGAGGGTTTTGATATTTCTACACAGAATAAGGGCCTTCTTGGCCACTTTTGTATCCGTATTTCTTTCCTCTGTATCTCTATTTCTTTAAAAATGAACAAGGGTTTGAAAAAGTATATGGGTTTTGACATTTTAAAAAGGAATGGTCCTTTTATGTCACGGCCATGACATATTCTTACATTCTGCACATTCCTTTGACTGTATACAAGAAACATGATACAAGGGTTTCAAAATATTTAGATGGGTTTTGTCATTTCTACATAAAATGGCCTTCTTTAGCCATGGCCTGCTATATCTCTTTCTATATATCTCTTCACTATATTTTCTTCCTTGTCCCTGAATACATAAAAATGCACTTAGGGTTTCAAGAAATAAACACATGGGTTTTCATTTCTTCAATAAAACCCTCCTAGTCGTGACTTTGACTGCATCTTGCTCCATTTTATTTTCACTGTAAACAAGAAATACATGAAGGTTTTCATAAAATGTAACATGGTTTTTTCATTTTTTTTAAAAATGAAACCCTCCAGGCCGTGGTTATGCATGTAGCTCTCTCTCTCTTTTCTTGACCTTTCTGTATATGAAAATATGTAAGGATTTCAAATAATAAATAGAGCATTTCATTTCTTTAAAAAATAAGGCCTTCCAGGCAAAGTTTACTGTATCTTCATCTGTATCTTTTCCAACACAAAATGATGACAAAGATTTCAAGAAAACATGAACATTTTGGTATAAATTGAACCTATCAACTTGAATATGTGAAAAGAACACATGCAAAAACTTTTATCTTTTACATTTTCCCTCTTTTTGACTATCATGTGGAATGTAACGGGACTGGTATCTTTCCTTTGCACTTCTCCATTTCATGGCATTTGATACCTCTGATAGCATAATAGATTCTTCATTACTTATGGCTATGTATTACATCATGACTGCCATTATTATGGTCATGTGGACTACTCATTGGATACTATAAGTCCCTATCATTTATCAAAGTTGATAAGCTACTTGTAGATGATGACTCTATTATTTGAGTTTGCTTTCCTCATTGATGGTCTTTCATGCTCACTGTATCCTCTTATAATCATGTTAGCTACTTTGAACATGATGTGACTATCCCCTGTGGCTCAGTTGATAACATAATAAACTCTTACAATTTCTCTAATTGCACTTTATGCTTTCTATAACATCTAAGGTTGATCTTTCATGATGTTTCATCTACCTAGATGACTGTCATATCTATGGCATAAATCTTGATAGCAGAAAGATAATTTAATCATAATAGAAATAAGGAAGAATACCTTCTTATGACTGCACTTCTATACTCTTGAAATGGGTAGAGTTTATAGGAGCAAATGCTCCTCTTCACTTTTATTAGGATGACATCACTCCTTTTGTCAGTTAACTATTCTGATGCATAGTATTTTCTTGAATAATGTATTTTGTCTTTTTGTAATCTGATATCCTTTTCAAATGAATAAAAAGGAAAACATATTGGGTTGTACCCTTGTGGGAGCCACATTTTCTCCACATGTTTTAATGTCTTCAAATCAGCAACCTTACTTTCCTATACCTGCACAGTGAACAAACAAGTTTGCATAAAAACATACCTCTTGAAGTTGATTGACCTTTTTCATGATGATCTAATTTATTACACATGTCTAATTTGATTCATTCACATAAGATGCATAATATCTGCAAGTTGATATTTCTATTGATAAAAACATGTGATGATTTTAAATATCTAGAGCTTCTAACAGGGCTTTTCCCCAATTTTTTGTAGGTACACTATTATGATCTGGAGTTGAAGATAAGCATATGAAGACCAACTATCAACTGAGGACATCAACCTCCTAAAAAAGGCAATGATGGATATTTAATATTCTCATGTGTTCTTTTTCTTTACTTTTATCCTTAGATGTATAGCTTGCATATGTCTACATTGCTCAATTTAGTCATTCCCACAGCTTGTATGGGACACATTTCAACATTTCTTTAAAAATAATCAGTTACTTTACCTTATGCAAGTGATTTATGTATGTTTACTTTTTTTAATCAAATACATAGGATAGAATAACTAAAACTGATATGAAACATATGTACAAAATATAATATGAAATGAGAGTTTTATAAATACCTTTCTTTCACACTGAAATGTGATCACTTGAATAATTCAATTGTCTCTTAACTAAAAGATAAAACCAATTAGATCTATTCTATCATTCATTGACTATTTGATATCTTGTCATTGGATATTCAATTGCGAGGATGGTTTGATAGTCCTGATTGGACTGTTAGATTATCCTGATAATTGATCCTTGTTTTCTCTTGTCAAGACATCATACATTCACTGATTGCATTTAACTTAAAAGTTTTCTTTTACTCCTTTTGAAACAACTACAAATCGGGTATAACGAAATTAGGTGTGAACATAATTTAGTAATAGGAATTAATAGAAGGACTGAAGGATGTGTTATGCTACAATGAATGTGAGCAATTGATGCAGAGGCATCCACACTAAAACCTTGACATACAGCATGTATGTCCACAACCCTTCATCATCATCATCATATTTCCCTTAACACTATCAGCATCATCATATTTTCTCTGCCGACCGATATCCTCCTGCAGACAAACCTTCGCCCTTTCGCATGTCAGCAGCATCATCATATCCGACTATCGGTAGCATCATCACATTCGGCAAGCGCAAACATCCTCCTGACGTTCACTGTTCACCTTACCGCCAACCTCTACCTTCAGCATCATGATGTTCAACATCATGTTCATCAGCAGGATATAAAATATCCGGTTCCTCCCATATATCCTGATGACGACTCTCTTCACGCACCTTTCCTTCGATGCTTACGTCACCCCGATATCCTGATGACGATTATCGTGATGACGATGACGTCACATGCAGCTCCTTCAATATCCTGCTGCTCCAATATCCTGATGACGATTATCCTGATGACGATGACGTCACATGCAGTTCCTTCGATATCCTGCTGTCGGCCAAACTTAACATTATCTGCCCGCGATGGTTTTATCAACCCGATCTTCTACCTTATGCCGATACGCTCCTCCTCGGCAACACCTGATGATGATCACCCCAATGCACATTCACCTTATGTAAACGATTGCATCATGCTCACCTCCATCTACTCGGATGACGCCCGAAGTAACTGCAGGATATACACAGAAATATCCTGATGATGCCGTTGCGATGGATTTTCCAACCTTAGCAAATTTTGATCCGCCGAACCTCCTGAGGTGACCCGATCCGTCTCTTGGACAACTTTCCAGACTCAAACAACCAGCACGACCTAGCACATACCCATGCTAGGGTTCTCAACACCTCTCGACTGCGATCCTGCACACCTGCATATGAACAAACAGAAAATGCAAACTACATCCTAAACTACTGTACACAGCCATTCCACCGATTCGACGAATCAACCGGTGGAATGGATCAGCGAATCCATGAAACCACCAAAACAACAACTCGATTTCACAATGGAGATCAAACAGAAAATGAACACAAACAGGATCTCTTTATTGATAAAAGATGCAAGTACAATATTCTGTGTCTCTCTGCAATCTAACTCCTCTGCTCAATGCAATACCATATCTCAATCTATCCTAAGACCCACCAATCCGCATGTATAAATAGGATCTCTTGCGAGTACTACCACTTGATTCCCAGCGGCTGGGAGCTTCCAAGCGGCTGGGAGGATCCAACCGGACATACAGCATAATAGCTGTCATAACAACCTACCTAAAAATAGTAAAGTATGGTCAACATGACCTTATTACATGCATTGGTCTTATACGACCTTCTTGAAAACATTAACCAGACCTAAAACAAACTAACTGCCTCATGGAGGCCAGCTGTCAGGTAGGTGCTCCTGCACCATACTCCCCAACAGAAAAGAACTCATGTCACATGAGTTTGGATGTGGAAGTCCTCCACCTTTACACTTTGCCTTTGCAGTGTCTTGACCTGTTCCAGCTTTGTCCTCTGCTGGCTCTCGGCTGCTCCAAGACTTCTGAACTGTAACTTGCTTTCTTGCAAGTAAATCCTCATGCCTGTCAATGTAGGCCCTTCTCTCACATACCTTGTGTTTGTCAAGTTGTCTAACCAGAACCTCTGTCTGAACTACCTCTTGAACTTCTGTAATGTTCAACTCTATCTTCCTTTCAACTTTTATAGGACAAACAATAGTCCCAACTATGATGACATCCTTGTCATTCCTCTCAACTGGTTGCTGTTTGCAAACCTGTTGCTAAACCTGCTGCTGACCTCTGTCAGTCAAAACTAAAACTTTCTTCAAACTGTTGTCCTTAACAACTTCTTTCCCTACAGTGTCCTCAACTGCCTTTATGCCTGCTGCTATAGGCTTCTGCACAAACTCCTTCTTTCCCACTAAAATGATTTGGGCTGCCTTCTGTGCTACAGCTACTTCCTGTAATGGCATCAACATAATAGTTTTCCCATCTTTCTTGATGGTGTAGGTATTAGCATACCCATCATACAGTACCCTCCTATCAAATTGCCATGGTCTACCCAACAGTAGGTGACAACATTCCATGGGCAAAATGTCACACAAAACTCTATCCTGATATGCTCCAATCTGAAAATCCACATATGCCTGTTCATAGACAAAAAGTGATTGACTATCACTCACCCAAGATGCCTTGTAAGGGTTTTGATGTGGAATCCTTTCCAAATGCAGTTTATCCACCATTTCCTGAGATACCATGTTGTCTGTTGAACCAGTATCAATGACAACCTTACATACTTTACCTTTGCTCTTGCATGTGGTCTTGAAAAGAGCTCTTCTTTGCATCATATCCTTTGATGCCTGCAAACTAATTCTCCTTAGCATCAATGCTTCTCCCTCCTCAGGATATCCATAACCATCAGGAACTCTATCTCCTTGATAAGTGTTTGGACTTTGCACACATTCCTCTACTTTCTCTTATTGTACAAGTTGTACTTTCTTGTCATTCGTTCTATCATTTCTGGATGATGAACCTTTTCTTTCTGGACATTTGAAAAATGGATGACCAAACTCACCATAGGTGTAACACTTTCCTAAAAATGTAGTAGAACCTCTACCACTTCCAAATCTGCCTCTATTACCTTTCCATCCACCTCTGAAATCAGACTGTCCCTGTCCTTTACCAGTGTCTTCTTGACCCTCATTGGTTTGCCTTGTTGTAGGGGCTAATCCTCTTCCCCTCATATTGCTGCCTCTTCCTCTCATGGACTTATCTTGTCTCCTATTCATCTTTTCTTCAATCCTGATTGCCATTTGGTAACAATCCTCCACACTCTTAGGGTTAGCTAAAACTAACTCATCCTGTATGTTCAATCTCAAACCAGCCAAGTACCTAGCCACCTTTTCTACCTCATTCTCATGATGACCAGATCTCATACTCAACTTATAAAACTCCTCAGTATATGCCTTCACATCCATTTCCTTCTGCCTTAAAAATTGCAGCTTCTTAAACATCTGAATCTCATAATCCCTAGGCAAGAATTTACCTTTGATCCTTGCTACCATTTTATCCCATGAAGTGATCTTTGACTTCCCTTGTTTCCTTCTCTCGGATTGTACATAATCCCACCATACCAAAGCATGACCTCCTAACTTGGTCTTTGCAATCTTTACCTTCTGATCCTCAGCAACATCTTCACATTCAAAGTGATTATCAAGTGCAGCAATCCAATCCAGTAAGTCATCTTCATTCAAACTTCCATTATACTTGGAAACATCAACCTTTACCTTAGGTTTATCACTCTGCACTGCCTTTAACAGTTTTGCAAATCTCTAGTCTTCAGCATCCAGTTCTTCAGCTACCTCTTCATACTCTTCAATAGCATCTTCATCTTCTTCAGACTCACTGTCTTCCACTTCCCTCTTTTTGTTCTTCTCCAAGGCTACAAGCCTGGCTTGAAGTGCTTCAGCAAGCTCCTTCATCTTCCTGATCTCTCTGGCATGTTTTTCCTTCATCTCCTGCAATTCCCTTGCAGTACCATTACCTTTCAGAGGCATTTTGTCAACCTCTCACTTCTCTACCTCTGTCTTTTCAGTGACAGAATCAACTCTACCTCTGCCCTTTCGGTGACAGAATCAACACACAACAGCCCAGACCTTTTGCTGAGCTCTGATACCACTATGATGCAGAGGCATCCACACTAAAACCTTGACATACAGCATGTATGTCTGCAACCCTTCATCATCATCATCATATTTCCCTTAACACTGTCAGCATCATCATATTTTCTCTGCCGACCGATATCCTCCTGCAGACAAACCTTCGCCCTTTCGCATGTCAGCAGCATCATCATATCCGACTATCGGCAGCATCATCACATTCGGCAAGCGCAAACATCCTCCTGACGTTCATTGTTCACCTTACCGCCAACCTCTACCTTCAGCATCTTGATGTTCAACATCATGTTCATCAGCAGGATATAAAATATCCGGTTCCTCCCATATATCCTGATGACGACTCTCTTCACGCACCTTTCCTTCGATGCTTACGTCACCCCGATATCCTGATGACGATGACGTCACATGCAACTCCTTCAATATCCTACTGCTCCGATATCCTGATGACGATGACGTCACATGCAGTTCCTTCGATATCCTGCTGTCGGCCAAACTTAACATTATCGGCCCGCGATGGTTTTATCAACCTGATCTTCTACCTTATGCTGATACGCTCCTCCTCGGCAACACCTGATGATGATCACCCCAATGCACATTCACCTTATGCAAACGATTGCATCATGCTCACCTCCATCTACTTGGATGACGCCCGAAGTAACTGCAGGATATACACAGAAATATCCTGATGATGCCGTTGCGATGGATTTTCCAACCTTAGCGAATCTCGATCCGCCGAACCTCCTGAGGTGACCCGATCTGTCTCCTAGACAACTTTCTAGACTCAAACAACCAGCACGACCTAGCACATACCCATGCTAGGGTTCTCAACACCTCTCGACTGCGATCCTGCACACCTGCATACGAACAAACAGAAAATGCAAACTACATCCTAAACTACTGTACACAGCCATTCCACCGATTCGACGAATCAACCGGTGGAATGGATCAGCGAATCCATGAAACCACCAAAACAACAACTCGATTTCACAATGGAGATCAAACAGAAAATGAACACAAACAGGATCTCTTTATTGATAAAAGATGCAAGTACAATATTCTGTCTCTCTCTGCAATCTAACTCCTCTGCTCAATGCAATACCATATCTCAATCTGTCCTAAGACCCACCGATCCGCATGTATAAATAGGATCTCTTGTGAGTACTACCACTCGATTCCCAGTGGCTGGGAGCTTCCAAGCGGCTGGGAGGATCCAACCGGACATACAGCATAACAGCTGTCATAACAACCTACCTAAAAATAGTAAAGTATGGTCAACATGACCTTATTACATGCATTGGTCTTATACGACCTTCTTGAAAACATTAACCAGACCTAAAACAAACTAACTGCCTCATGGAGGCCAGCTGTCAGGTAGGTGCTCCTGCACCAGCAACCATGGTGTTCGATATAGCACTAGATGTTATGCACCAAGGTATAAACACTAAGGTGACGATGTGTCTTGTGCACCTAGCATAATACAACCTTGTCTAATGCATGAGGAAGTAAACTTAGAGCATTGAAATCCTAATGCACAAAATGTATGATATGACCTTAGATGCAAAGGATAGTGTAAAAAACTATTCCAACATACACAAGATATGAATATTAGCTGGAGAGATACTAATTTTGATACAAATGCAAGATAAAAGGATAACACACACAAGAAAGCAAGTATGCATGCACAAATGATTCAAAAAAAAACAAGGTATTGCCCCTATCAAGCTATAAACCGATGATTAATTGATTGATTTGATTAATGATAATAGTGTTGTCATTGTTGGGAATGATATATCCCTAGATCAACATAGGGATGTGGGAATGATATAACCCATTAATGATGATGATTGATTGATTGATTGATTTGGCTTATGACAAGATTAGGATCAAGACCACTTATGTGATTGGATAATTTGACAAGATTGATTAACCTGATTGATATGGATTAAGGATGACTTGCATTTGGATCATTGCTTGGAATGAGTTGATACCTTGGATGAATGGAAGAAGTGATTGAAGAATTGATTGATGAAGTGTTTGGATTGATATGATATGATTGAATTGATTTGAAGAAGTGATTATAATGATTTGATTTGATGGAATTGGATTGATATGATGATGATGATTTGGTTTTGAAGAATTGGTTTGATTCAATTATGTGGGAGATAGATGATAGAAGAAATGAAGATGATGATTAATGAATGATTAGAAGATGGAAGAAGTCTACCACCTATGTCTAAATCTAGGTACTTCCTTTGTATCCTAGATTGCCTACATACCCCATATCCACGAGATCAAGGCACTTAACGATAAAGTTGAGATGTAGTTGTGATTCTGTATTTTATTGATGATGATGATGAAGGTTGATGGATTGATCGAGTTATGGATTGATTGGATGTTTGATGATATATGATGTTATTGATGGGATGATATGGATTGGATTGATGTCATTTTGATTGCTTGATAGTTTGGCTTCATTTGATGATTTGATTGGATTTGTTTTGATGGATTTGATGTGATGGATTGTTTGAGGACGATTGATCTTATTGCTTGGATTTTTTGGTTGAATATTTTTTTTTTTTGTATTTTTGAGGAATATTTGATTTTTTTTGTATTTTTGAGAATATTTGATTTTTTTTGGATTATTTTGGGAATATTTGATTTTTTTGGATTTTTGTTTTTTTGGGGATATTTGAGATGTCAATGGATTTACAATTTGGGTAGCCTTTGTGCTAGGTACCAATGACAAGGGGGAAAACCAAGTCTAGGTGCAAGGAGGTAAATGGGATTGGATGAATGGATAAAATGATGATTGATTAGTAAATGGGATGGAAGGCTCATGATATATGGATGGATAAAAGGATGGGTGATGATGGATGGGATGGAACAGAAAAGATCATGAATAAATACAAGGATAGGCTATAGTAGATGGATGTATGCCTCATAATGGAGTTAGGATGTGATCTCCAAAGCCTATGTTGCATATGAATAACATGCTCCATTCTAGGTAAAATACTTAGGATTTTGACATGACAAAAACTTATGACAAAAGGATGACATGATAGATTTTACATGACAAGGCTTATGATAGGCAAATAATGATATGATTGTTTGGAAAGGGTGAGGTACATCAAGGCATATCCAAAGCATATTTCAACATTTTGCCCACATATCTTTATCAAGATCAAAAGGAGGAAGGGAGGATGAATAGACTCAATGTGATAGGTATGTGGTTGTAATGGCTAAGGATGGTAGGATGGTATGGAAATGATATGAAAATGTTATGATGGGATAGATTGTTTGGATGCCCCCAAGTGTAAGTGACATAGAAGATCAACCTACACATGATGCCTGTTTGCCAGGTTTTCATCATGGTACTTATCCAAGGTGCCACCAAGGGTGGTTTTCACCATTGGATGAATGGATTTCTCTTTACTTTTTTTTTCTCTCTTTTTTTTTTTAACTTTTTGATGGGATAGCATGATAATTACACATGGCACCTATTTGCCAGGTTTTTACCATGGTAATGGATAGGAGGGAGTGTCTAGTACTATGAAAGGTGATATTGTCCCACTAGAGATGAATGTCATCGCATGGACCATGTCATTATGCTCATAGATGTTGGTAGGAAATTGCATGAGAGGGAGATGGAGTAGGTAGATAGTGGATTAGGATGTGAATTATCCACGGTTGGGGGATAGTGGATTATGATGTGAATTATGTAGGACATATGTAAAAGGATGGATGAAAGGTTTATGCAAAAGCATGTACCATAGGAAGGTGATGGGGAAGATATGTAGGATAATGGATGAAAGGTGGGGAGATAGAGCTATGTGGGAATGTTGCAGAATGGAATGGAACCATGACCAATGGTTGCACACAATGTGATAAACATTTAAGCTTTTGATGGGAAGGTGGTGTAGAAAGCAATGGGGATGTTTTCTTAGGGATGGATGATTGAGTGACTTAGGTACCCACATAGACTTAGTATTTTTATGATTTTTATTTTTCTTGTGGGATTTTTGGAAATTTTGAATGGAATAGGAATTTTGGATGGAAGGGGATGGTTGGGATTTTTGTGATGTGGAAGGGGATGCCTCATTTGACTTGTTTGCTTATTTCTTAGGGACCTAAACCATTTTTCTTTTGGACTTTTCTTGTGAAGCTATGGGCTTGGATGGATTTTTTAATGTACTTTTCTTTGAATTTTTGCATTGATGTCCTAAGGCATGAGAGTCCTTAGGGATTTTGGCTTTATACGTAGTGGCATCCAAATGTTAATTTTTGAAGCCCATAAGATGGGTGGAAGGAGTGGGAGCTTCATGTATAGACAATATGTGCATTTGTTGGTCATGATTAGGATTTTTAGGGGACTTATGGGTAGGTGGATAATTAGGTTTTGGTAGAAGTGGAGGTAAATTGGATGGTGGAAGATGTATGGTCACATGCTTTTGGCATTTGTAGGATAATAGAGGTAGAATGGCCACATATGTTTTGGGTATATGATGCGGTTGTTGGATCTAGGTCATACAACTGAGAGGGGGGGTGAATCAGTTGTATAAAAACTTGCTTTTACTTCAAACACTTGATTCTTCTTTATTAGTTAACAGCATATCAATTAACCATCCATGAAAGCATAATGCATAAACACAAGAGTAGATAAACATCAACACATTGAACACCAAGATTTTGATGTGGAAAACCTGGTTAAGGGAAAAACCACGGGGTGATTAACCCAAGAATTATTCTCTGTTAGAAGAACAAGAAAAATGAATGGCACATGCCAATAAGGGCTCACTGCCCGAGCACATTGCTCACAAAGAGGCACACTGCCTACAAGGAGACACACTATCCACAAAGTGATAAGAATAACAATCTTGAACTGGTGAATGACATCTCTACCATGTCTGGATTAGTTCCATTTGAGCCCAAAACCCTTGCTCTACCTTTCGCACTTCTCTTCGCTATGCCACACTCATCCGCACAATCCACACCTCAAAATGAATTCACAAACACTTATTTATACAAGACATCAACTTAAGAACAATCATCTAAGTCAGAAAACAACCATAAGGGCATTCGCAAGATGATTAACACATCCGGTCAGCCACCTCAAGAACATTCACAAGATGAACAACTCATCCGGTCAGCTAGTCTGAACAAGAACTTCATCCGGAAGAATATCTTCAATTCTGGGCTCTACCATCAATGTGGATCAACAACACAACCTCAACACGATCCAAGAACCTTCACAAGCCTACCTGAATGACCAGGTACATCCGCACTTCCTCTACTCACTAGAATCCTTCTCTTCATCATTCGGTACTACAAGAACACAGTCTGTCGCCACTGTCACAATGCAATAGGTACTTCCAGACCTCCAAATCATACACAACTCAAGATGACACATCACAAGGACATCCCAAACACTCCTTCCAATACACAGATTACGATAATACAATTCCAGACCTCACCGGACCTTTCTGTGATCCTCTGTCACCTCTGAACACTTGCCGGAACTGGTTCCACATAGACAGCCACAGCTTCTTCAAATCTTCATGCGGACCTCTAAAATCTTAGCTGAAGCATCCCAAGACTCATATCTACAAACCCTTTAATCCACATCCTCTGGTTCTCAACCTATATAGTATATTTGCCTTCTTCTCATCACTGTTCTTCACTGTTCTGGATAGAGACTAATTTTCTCAATATCCTCAACACACAGCTCATTCAATCCTTCTTACCAATGCAATATGAGTATGTTGACATCAATGACAACACTAGTTAACCTCATACTTGCAACAATCTCCCCCTTTGTCATTGATGGCAACATATGATGTGAAAAACTATCAAGATAAGAACTTCTCCTTTCTATCATAGCTCCCCCTATCAATAGCAACTCTTCACATATCTTCTCTTCCTTTACTGCTCCCCCTTTGATCATCAACCACTTGTTTTTCACATGTCTTCTCTCCCCCTTTGACATCAATGGCAAAGGGCTCATACTTGCAATTATAACACATCAGAATTATATCAGCTACTCCCCCTTAGTAGTAGCTCCCATCGTCAATCCGGATCACAAGATATGACTATGATATCCACCGGACTGATGCACATCAGTGCATCCTAGTTCATCACCGGAGGGGCCATGACCCCTAACTTCTCCCGGAGATATTCAAAAGAATCCTTGGGAAGAGGTTTAGTAAAGATATCTGCAATCTGATCCTTGGAGGGAACATATTCCAATCTGACTTCTTCCTTGTTCACTTGTTCTCTCAAAAAGTGAAACTTGATAGATATGTGCTTAGTCTTAGAATGCAATACCAGATTCTTAGAAATATTAATTACACTTGAATTATCGCAGAAAATTGTGATAGGCTCCTCATATTCAACTTTAATGTCTCTTAGCATCTGCTTCATCCATAAGATTTGAGTGCAACTACCTACTGCTGCAATGTATTCTGCTTTAGTTGTAGATAGAGATATTGCATCTTATTTCTTGCTTAGCCAAGAAACCAATCTTTTTCCCAAAAAGAATGCTCCACCACTAGTTCTCTTCCAGTCATCCACATCTCCTACCCAATCTGCATCTGTGTAAGCATGAAGAGAGAAATCTAGATCTCTAGGGTACCATAGACCATACTCAACTGTTCCTTTCAAGTACCTAAAAATTCTTTTGATTGCCATAACATGAGATTCTCTAGGATCAGCCTGGAATCTTGCCACAAGACCAACAGCCTGCATTATATCTGGTCTAGTCTGAGTGAGATACAATAATCCATCAATCATTGATCTATACTTTGTCTGATCTGTCTTTGGAGAGTCATCATCTTTGCTCAACTTACATCCAGTTGCCATAGGAGTGTTCATTGGTTTTGAATCTTCCATACCGAATTTTCTCAACAATTCTTTCACATATTTGGTTTGAGAAATGAAGATCATTTTCTTTGTTTAGTAATTTGCAGACCCAAGAAGAAATTCATTTCACCAAGCATAGACATTTCAAACTCACTTTTCATCTGATTTGCAAAAGATTTGCACATACTATCTCTTCCTCCAAAAATGATATCATCCACAAATACTTCAACAATCAAAATGTTTTCATGATCAATTTTGAAATATAAGTTACTGTCAGCAGTACTTTTGTTGAATCCAATCTGCACAAGATGCTTATCCAACCTTTCATACCATGCTCTTGGGGCTTGCTTCAATCCATACAATGCTTTCTTCAATTTGCAGACCATATCATCATTATCAGACAATTGAAATCCATCCGGTTGTTCAATGTAAAATTCTTCTTCCAGATCACCATTTAGGAAGGCAGACTTGACATCCATCTGATATACCTTGAAGTCTTTGAAGATAGCAAATGCAAGAAATAATCTAACTGCTTAAATTCTTACCACAGGAGCAAAGGTCTCTTCAAAATCAATTCCTTCTATTTGAGAGTAGCCTTTGTAGGCCAATCTAGCTTTGTTTCTGATTACTTCACCAGCTTCATTCAGTTTGTTCCGAAAGACCCATTTGGTTCCAATCACATTCCTGTCTCTAGGTCTAGGAACAAGATCCCAAGTATGATTATTCTCAATTTGCATCAATTCATCTTCCATTGCTTTGGTCTAGTTTTCATCATTACAGGCTTCATTTATTGTTTTAGGTTCAATCTTTGAAATCAGACAACATTCATCCTAATTTTGAGCAACATTCCTTCTAGTTTGCACACCTTTGCTTTTGTCACCTATGATCTGATCTTCAGAGTGGTTCAATCTTACATACCTTGGAATTTTGGGAGTATCCTGCACTGCTACTTCTTGATCAACTCATTTAGACCTATCTCTTCTTCCTGATTTACCAGATCAGGCTGACTCTGACTTACCAGAGAGGATTGAGTTCCTTGAACCTGAACACCATCTTGGTCATCTTCATCAAACTCATAAAATCTTGAGGGCTTCTCAATTCCTTCATCAACTTTCACATTAGTGCTTTCTATCATCTTCCTCAGTCTCTTATTGTAACACCAGTATGCTTTGCTTTGAGTGGAGTAACCCAAGAAAATTCCTTCATCACTTCTAGCATCAAACTTTCCTAGATCTTCATCTCTTTTGATATAACACTTGCTACCAAATACTCTGAAATATTTCACAGTAGGAGTGATGCCAAACCAAAGTTCATAGGGGGTCTTACTAGTATTGTTTCTGATTTGAACTCGGTTAAGAGTGTAGACTGCAGTGCTGACAGCTTCTCTCCAAAACATTTGAGGAACATTTGCTTCCATCATCATTGTCCTGGAAGCTTCCTGGATGGTCCGGTTCTTTCTCTCAACTACTCCATTCTGCTGTGGAGTCCTAGGAGCAGATAGCTGTCTCTTTATGCCATGCTTCTCACAAAAGTCTATGAATTCACCAGATGTGAATTCACCACCTCTATTAGACCTTAGGCACTTCAGTTTCAATCCGGTTTGATTCTCTACCATAGCTTTGAAGATCTTGAACTTCTCAAGGGCTTCTGATTTCTCTTTTAGGAAGGTAACCCACATCATCCAGGAATGGTCATCAATTAGCAACATGAAATATCTATCACCTTGCAGACTTTTGATTCTTGTTGGACCATAGAGATTAGTATGTACTAATTCCAACAATCTGGTAGAGGACTGATCTTTGCTTTTGAAAGAGACTCTGCTCTATTTACCTAGCTGACATTCTTTCCACAAACTATTTGTAGGTTTCACCAATTTTGGAAGATCTCTTATAGCCTAAATATTGCTTATCTTGATAATGTTATCAAAATTTACATGACACATTCTTCTATGCCATAACCAACTCTGATCAACTTGAACAAACAAACAACTTTTATTTGAACCAACCAAATGAAAGATATTACCTTTTGTTTGAGCACTAGATGCAATTTCAGTTCTGGAGCTTGTAAAGACTCTACATTTTCCATTCTTGAACTGAAGATCATAGCCTTTGTCCACTAACTGACCAACACTGAGAAGATTGTGCTTCAATCCTTCAACATATAGTACATTACCTATTTTGCTCTTTCCATCAAAGGAAATAGTTCCCCTACCTCTGATTCTGCCAGCAGAATTGTCACCAAACTTTACCATTCCTCCTTCATACCTTTCCAAATCTAAGAACTTATTCTTGTCACCAGTCATATGGTGAGAGCATCCACTGTCAATCACCCAATCATCCTTTTCTTCCACTTGAATAGCCAAAGCTTTTTCCACAACCTTGTGATTGATAGATTCAGAGGATATTGAATCTTCTTCCTTGATGGTAATAAACACCCATTCATTTCCGGATTTGCTTCCTAGTTCTGATTCATCATCTACTACTCCTTCATTGTCATCTTCTTCATGAACATAATAGCAGTTCTTTTGAAACCTTTGTCTGTTGGTATTAGACCTTGCAGATTTTTCTAGACATCTTGAAGCAAAATGGCCTATCTTATTGCAGTTGAAACACTTAAAGAGTAGTTTTCCTTCATACTTACTGGATCCTCTTGGTAGTCTCTTTGCAATGAGAGCTTCAAGTTGAGCTGTTTCTGCTTCTTCTTCTTCCATGTCTCTTCTTGCTTGATCATACCATGACATCTTCCTTGAAGAGTTTTCTCCCGGATCAAATCTCTGTTAGCCTTTCACATAGGTACTGGCTTTGAAGGTAGATTCAATCTTGGGAGGATCATCTCCAAACTCGGTCATTTCAAATGCAGCTAGTTTGCCAGCCAATTGTTCTCTTGTGACAGTTGTGTGGGCTCTGAATTCATCAATGGCAGCAACCTTGATTTTGTAGGCAGCAGGAAGGGATCTGAGAATTTTGCAAACAATCTCATTTTCATCCAGAGTTCCACCAGCATTTCTAATTCCACATACCAGCTCATTCACTCTTGGCATAAAGGTAGTGATGTTTTCATCATCTCTCATCTTCAATCTTTCAAATTTCCCTTTCAGACTTTGCAATCTTGCACTTTTGACAAACTCATCTCCTTCATACAGAAGTTCCAGTTTAGCCAAGATCTCATATGCAGTTGGTAGGTCAATAACATTTGAGAGATATGAGTCATTCAATGTGCTTAGAAGAGCTTCCTTGGTCCGCAGAATGTTTTCAGCATCTGTGATTTCATTCAGAGTTGTCGGACCACCCTGTGGAGGTACATATGGTTTTGTGACCATGGCCAAGTATGCTTTTCCCATACACTCCAAATGACATTTCATGTGACCTTTCCAGAGAGTGAAGTTGGTTCCATCGAACTTCGGGCTATCCTTCTTGTATGATGACATTCTAGATCTCCTCAAGTAGTTAAGCTCCTTTCAGAGGAACTTGGCTCTGATGCCAATTGTTGGATCTAGGGCATACAACTAAGAGGGGGGGTGAATCAGTTGTATAAAAACTTGCTTTTACTTCAAACACTTGATTCTTCTTTGTTAGTTAATAGCATATCAATTAACCATCCATGAAAGCATAATGCATAAACACAAGAGCATATAAACATGAACACATTGAACACCAAGATTTTGACGTGGAAAACCTGGTTAAGGGAAAAACCACGGGGTGATTAAGCCAAGAATTATTCTCTATTAGAAGAATAAGAAAAATGAATGGCACATGCCAATAAGGGCTCACTACCCGAGCACACTGCTCACAAAGAGGCACACTGCCTACAAGGAGACACACTGTCCACAAAGTGATAAGAATCACAATCTTGAACTGGTGAATGACATCTCTACCATGTCCGGATCAGTTCCATTTGAGCCCAAAACCCCTACTCTACCTTTCGCACTTCTCTTCGCTATGCCACACTCATCCGCACAATCCGCACCTCAAAATGAATTCACAAACACTTATTTATACAAGACATTGACTTAGGAACAATCATCTAAGTCGGCAAACAACCATAAGGACATTCACAAGATGATTAACATATCCAGTCGGCCACCTCAAGAACATTCGCAAGATGAACAACTCATCCGATCGGCTAGTCTGAACAAGAACTTCATCTGGAAGAATATCTTCAATTCTGGGCTCTACCATCAATGTAGATCAACAACACAACCTAAACACAATCCAAGAACCTTCACAAGCCTGCCTGAATGACCAGGTACATCAACACTTCCTCTACTCACTGGAATCCTTCTCTTCATCATCCGGTACTACAAGAACACAGTCTGTCGCCACTGTCACAATGCAATAGGTACTTCTAGACCTCCAAATCATACACAACTCAAGATGACACATCACAAGGACATCCCAAACACTCCTTCCAATCTACAAATTAGGATAATACAATTCCGGACCTCACCGGACCTTTCTGTGATCCTCTATCACCTCTGAACACTTGCCGGAATCGGTTCCACACAGACAGCCACAACTTCTTCAGATCTTCATGTGGACCTCTGAAATCTTAGCTGAAGCATCTCAAGACTCATATCTACAAACCCTTTAATCTGCATCCTCTGGTTCTTAACCTATACAGTATATTTGCCTTCTTCTCATCATTGTTCTTCACTGTTCCGGATAGAGACTAATTTTCTCAATATCCTCAACACACAGCTCATTCAATCCTTCTTACCAATGCAATATGAGTATGTTGACATCAATGACAACACTAGTTAACCTCATACTTGCAACAACGGTTTGTGATGGAAAGTGGTGGACTTAGGATGTATGGAGGAATTACCAACATCTTTAGATTATTTACCTTGGGGTGTGTATCCAAAGCCATATGAGCATGGAGGGACCTTGACATGGATTGGCTCCAAAATACCTTGTTCACCATAAAGGCCTGGGCCTTTACATTGGTAGTTCATGTTTTGGAGCATGCAATTGACAATGGGACTAGGTGTGGTTTGAACATTAGACTTGAATTCTTTATTGGGTGGAGAAGGTGAGGTAGAGGACAAAGGTTGTTGTTGTCCTAAGGAAGAACATTCATGGATGAAGGTGGTAAGACCGAGTGGATATGATGGTGGATTTGGAATGGGGTTGGTAGTGGATGTGGAAGGATCATTAAGATCTTGATTATGTTCATCATGCTCACTAAGATCCAAGGTATTTGTTTGATCTTATATGCTTGCTTGGGAGGTATGTGTCTCATCATGACAAGTGGAAGCTTGCACATTAGGGCTAGATGGAAGATGGATGGATGGGGTGATAAGCTCTTGACCATGGAATGCATAAAGTTGGCTAAGAGGATCATCATGATCTTCTTGATCAAAGGTAGGATCTTGATCATATATAGGAGCTTGATCATAGATGGTATTAAGTGTGTTATGTATAGCTTGTATTTGTATTGCTTGTTTGTGGATAGGTATAGGATCAAGTTTCTCACGAATAGCTTCTTCATAGGTAATATCTTGATCATAAAGAAGGTATAGGTTATGGATGGGCTGAATAGAAGGGATTTGACCTTGATTAGAATAAGGGCTTGATGTTTCCACATGCTTTAGATTGGACTCTTGACATAGCACTTGACTTTCTTGAATGGAAGTGGAAGTGGGAGACTCATGTATGGGCTTGATAAACTCTTGACAATCACCAACATGAGTGTACAATGGCTCTTGACTTGCACTCATGGTGGGAGAATTTTCAATAGATTTGAGGGGTTGTGGACTATATGATGTATTTAGAGGACTAGGCATGGTGTTTGAAGGCTCTTTGATAGGCTCAAGGATAGGTGTTTGGTGACATGGTGATGGTTTATTCCTTGTTAATAGCCATTGGATCACATCCTTGATAAGTGTATGGGTGAATGGACAATATAGTGGATGGATAATGATGGTGGATGGTGTTGTAGGATTGGGATTAGGATTAGGTGGAAGATGTTGTAGGGTTAAGATTAGAAGTTTGATAGGATGGAGGGATGATGGGATTTGACATATTAGGATTTAGATTGGATGGTGGGATAATGGGATTGGATAGATTGGGGTTTCGATTGGATGGAAGTGACACATAGGATTGAGATGATTTTATAAAAGGTAGCCCAAGTAATAACTATTGTAGGGTTATCACCCAAGAATATTTTTGTGGAAGATTGGAGGAAAATGTGGATGGAGGTAATGAAGGGCTTGATGGATTAGAAGGTTGGTGGATCAATGGACTAGAAGTGGGATCACATGGTGGTGTCGAGATAGGACTAGTAGGCTTGTGAATTGGCTTTTGGTTAGATGGTGATGGAGGGTAATCATAGGATAGATAATCTAGAGTGGTGTTTCCCTTGTTAAAGTTAGCATAAGAACTTAAGGATATTAGGTCTTGCTGCACAAGGTAGCTTAGGCTCACATGTTCTTGTTGTGAAGGCCATTGATAGTCTTGTGAATGAATTTCATTGTAAGGTGAAATAGTGGGATATGTAGATAAAAGATCTTGGGGTTGATATTATGGTGAGGACATTTGATCTTGTTGCCAAGGTGGAATTGGGCTCACATGTTGTTGTGATGTGGGTGGATATGTTGATGTGGCATTGACATGGAAATATGTGGGATAAGTTGATGTGGAATTGATTTGATGTGTGGATGAATTAGATTGGTATGAAGTGGGATAAGTTGATGTGAAATTGATTTGACATGTGGATGGATTAGATTGGTATGAAGTGGGATAAGTTGATGTGGAATTGATTTGACATGTGGATGGATTAGATTGGTGTGAAGTTGAAGTTGACACATAGGATTGATGTAGAATTTATTGAGGTTGGGATGGTGTTTGGACATGTTGTTGTGATATGACTAGTTGTTGTTGTTGGTAAATGTGTTGATGTTATGATTAGAATTGTTGAATTGGTTGATGTTGTTGTGGTTGAATTTGTTGATATGATGATGATGGAGGGGCTGCATAGGATAATGGTTGTTGAGATATGGATTGATATGGATAAGGGTTAACATTTGAAAAGGTGTGATAGGTTGATGAAGGATTGATGTGACATGTGGATGGATGAGGTTGGTATGATGATATAGGTGATGACATGTAAGGTTGAGGTGGCATTAGTTGATGTTGAATGGATATAGGATGATGTGCTTGTTGGGCTTGACAAGTGGCCATGACGTATTGCGCTTGTGCTATGAGTTGTCGCATTTGAGGTGACTGACTTGTTTGAAGTTTTTGGATGATGTCATTGATGACTTGAATGGTTTGTTGGCTTAGAGATGACTGGTTTGATTGAGCTTGGTGAAGTAGGTGAATGAGTTTTAGTGCTAGGTCTTCCAATGTTGGCATGGTGTCACAAATGTGTTTATGGATTAAGACCATTTTGGCAAGTGCTTGATTAGGATTATGACGATGATGTGGGATGACTTGGATGTGTGATTTGATGATTAGGATGAAGGCGATTAGGATGAATTTGATTGTGGTATGATTAGGATATGATGTGTAAGATGACTTGTTTATGTGTTTGGTGTTTATAGCTTGATTTGGCAATGTTCAAACAAATGAATATGCTTGTACACACATGATACACTCATGCAAGACACATAAACAAATTTAAATTTGAAAAATATGAAGAACGTGATGATTATTAGGCAAGAACTTGAAAACACATCAACAAGCCATAATGATTAGTCAAGTGGGTATGTCCAATTAGGTCTTAGGCTAGATTGCACAAGGTTAACTAAGAAATTGAAAGTGAAATTCTACCACACAACCAGGAGAAAGGGGTAACCCACCCTTCACCTTCACTTCCCAAAGGTATAAAGTTCTTTGGGGCTTAGCCAAGAGTGACAAGACTTACAACTCCCAATGAGGGTGTCCTTCGATTCAACCTCGATTGAGGTCATCCAGGCTTGGAGTGGTGTGTCTCCAAGTAGGCCTTCTAGGCAGGGTTTAACAAAAGTAAACCAAGTGAGTTGTCACTTGATTCACACTCGTAGTTGTTAATTGACCCTTTAGAAAAATGAAATGTGTGGAAGACAATTCAAGCATTTTCTCTTTTTAGATTGAAATCAAGATACGTGATTGAAGACACTTGTTCACTTTATGCCCAATTTTTTGATGTGATTGCAAGCAAATTCATTTTAAGTCCAAAATCCAAATGTGTTTGCAAACAATGATTGATTGAAATGAAAAGATGAAATATAGAAATGAATGCACCTAGATTATTTGCACTTTCCACTTGCTATTGTGATTGATTCAAACATTGTTGTAGCTCCTTTGATTCACCTACAAGCCACAAAATTGCAAAAGAACCAAGTAAACTTGCAAATGAAAATGATATGCAAAAAATGAAGAATCTAATAAAAACTGATTAAAATGATCTAATACAGCATAATAGATTGCATAATCAGAAAATTTAGGAAATTCTATACAATTTGAAAAAAAAAATGTTGAAAAAGGATAAAAAATGAAAAAGTTATGCTTGTTTGAAGTTTGCAATGAAAGAGTGTTAAGTTTGAAAAATAAACCCTGCAAAAAATCAACAAATAATGTCATCCAATAGTAAAATAGATATGGTCAGAGATTCCTTATGATTTTATAATCAATATCAAATTTTTTTTGCTCAAATTGGACTCCATATGCAAAAGTTATGTCATAAACTAGGGTTTGAAAAAAAAGAATATTGTTTGACAAAAAATCCATTTGTACCATAGATCTAAAAAATAATGATATAGAAAAATGGATTTAATTATTTCTAACCACCTAAAAAAAATAGAATGTGTTTTGGTTAGCTAGATTGGAAGATATGATTTTTTTTCTAAAAGTCACGCGTAAAAATTTTCTGATAAATCAAAATCGTAGGGTCAACTTCAAATTGTCATAGCTCCTTCAAACTAAGTCAAAGCCTTAATGTAGCCATTTTTTGGAAATCTCTCAAAGTCTTCTTTCCAATGAATCGAAGACCTCCTTTTTCTAGGACCTATGTATAACTAAAAACCCTCTGCAATAGATCAGGTCCTAAATAAAGAAAATCAGCAATATAAAATATATTCAACCTACAAATCAAAGTGCATAAACTTACAAAAACTAATGATTAGATCCAATAGCGCATGTTCACGTAGGGTTTGCCAAAAAATTGTAATGAAAAATTTGGATAAATTGAAAATAATAAAACATTGATATGCATTACCTCAATCCAAATCTTCAATACCTCAAATAGATGCAATGATGGATGCAAGATAGTTTGATTGATTCAATGATTTGATATGTTGGTTGCTCAATTCAGCAACATAACGATAAGATAAAGATGATTGATGAAAGATGGAAGATGATAATAGACGAGAAGATTGAAGAATGATTTTGATAGCATAAGGATGTATGAAATGTGGATTCATCAAATGGCTTGTGAGGGATTTGATTTATAGGAGATGGCTGATTTGAATGGATGGTTGAGATTGAAAGGCTACATGATTGATGTGGATGACTAGGATTGATTAGTTATTCCCACTCCTTAAGGAGATTGTAGTCATGTGACAAGTGTCAAATGATCTTCCACTTTACAAGGAGGCAAATGTGGAGATAGAGACAAGTGGCTTCCACCTTACATGGAGACAAATGTGGAGATAGAGACAAATATGGAATTTTCCATTTTTGGAAAGGAATGATGTGGAATACATTAATTAAATAAATATTTAATCTATTTAATTAATTTAGATGAGGGAAAAGTGGAAATTAATTAAATAAATAAATATAATTTATTTAATTAATTGAGTATGGAGGGATAAATGGGATTATGATGGGAAATTAATTAAATAAATAGAATTTATTTAATTAATTAGCTAATGGATTAAGGTGAATTAGGAGTGGGATTAGGAGTGCGATTTAGGACAAAATGCTACATGATGTCTTAATAATGTTTTTGACTAGGTGTTGCAGGGCATGGACGAATTTGGGACAATTTTGGGTGTCTACACAAATAATTCAGAAAACTCGTGTAAATGTTTGGTAATATCATCTTTTGCTTTTACACTTACACAATCTCCTATAGGGATAATCCTTTCGGGGTTATCCTTCTCCATCAAGACATCAACAGTCATTCCATTAAGTAAAGTATCGTGGTCTAGGAGGCTAGGTGATTGTGATGATTCTCAAGACTCTTCATTAGGTGCTAAAGTAACATTTACCAAACAAGTGGATTTTCCAAAGTATGCATCAATATTTAAATAATAAGGTATTCAACGCTTATGATGATAATGGGGTAAATTGTCATTAGCTCCCATAAATTCAACTATTGCTTCATCTATAGAGAAATGGTCCAATTTGATATCTCCTGGAGAACAATTTTGTGTCAATCATCTTAGGATATATCAAGTTGAGTGTTGATATGGTATTGACATTAATATTAGGACATTTGTAAGCTTTAGTAGGTTTTAAGAAGCAGTATCCAATACCAACTGTGTAGTTAATTCTAGCAACTTGTAAAGGTACTTTGATACCTTGATTTACACGACAACCATTACCTACATAGTCACAGTTCTTGATGTAGCCAACAACATATACTCAATAGAATTATGCCATTAATCATGTGATAGCCAAAGATTTGAAAGTTGGAACATAAAAAAACTTCTATTCATCAACTCTGCTTCTACAATGAGAGAAAACTCTCTTATATCCAAGAAAACAAAAAATCAAAAAATTACCTTTTTTGGTAGATTTCGACAATTGTCAGATTTTGCCATTTTAAGTAATTTTACAATCATATCTTGAGAATCCAATTTTTCCCAAAAGCTTCCTAAAACTAAGGTAGGACAAAATGCCAACTAATATTCTAAATTTGAAATATGAGTTTTGAGTTATTACAAAAGCAGCTTTTTAAAAATCTAGAAAAAAACACTAAATTGCCATTTTGAGGGCCAAGATGAAAGTTTCAAGCCCCAAAAAAGTACCAAGATAGAGTCCAACTAACTAGGGTGGGTTGGGAAACCACTTGCCACCTCATAACACATCCACCTATAAAATCTCGTAAAAAACCCACATCCAAGTCAAAAGTTATGACCTCTAAAAGTCCTTACATCATTCTCCTCTAGTTGAAAAGAACGTAGCTCCTGCAAGTGAGTATCTTTGAAACGCTGCCACTTGACTGGATCCAAGCTCTACACTTCCCACTCTATAATCCACGTGCTATCTATTGGTGGCAATCCTTCCCACTGTACTAAATACTTGTTGTACTGCCCTTGTCGAGTGTAGATAGTGTTCTTATCAAGAACCTGTGCAATCTTTTCCTTCTTCTTATGGGGAATGTGGTGGTGCCATGCCACTTCTGGTTGACTATCTGCAACATCATCCTCACCATGGAATGCATATAAATCAAAAATATTAAACACAAGAGAAATATTGAGATCATCTAGTAAACTGACTTCATATGCATTATCAATGATCTTCTTTGTAATTTTGCAAGGACCAATTTTCCTGTACTTCAACTTGTGGTATGTTCTAGTAGGAAACTTCTCTTTTCTCAAATATACCATCACTAAGTCACCTTCATTGAATGTCTGATGTCACCTACTAGCATCCACTGTATTCTTGTACCTCTCATTATTGTCCTGCAACTTTTGTCTCACTTCTTTCTACAACTGTTGAAGGTGTTCTAGCAAATGCTTCCCCATCATCACTGACCTTATCTTTCATTGGTAGCTATACCAAATCTAGAACACCCTTAGGATTCCTTCCATACATAATATGGAAAGAGGACTTTCCCATTGATTTGTTAATAGAACTATCATAGGCAAATTTGACCTAGGGTAATGCCATGTCCCATTGTTTTAGCTTTTCTCCAACAATACACCTCATCAAATTTCCCAGAATCTTATTGACTACCTCTATTTGCCCATCTGTTTGAGGATGATAGGCACTACTAAACTGTAACTTGGTCCCCATCTTCTTCCATAAAGTCCTCCAAAAATGTCTGAGGAATTTGGTATCCCTATCAAAGGTAATAGTCTTTGGAACACCATGTAGTCAAACAACTTCTAAAAAAATAACTCTGCTACCCTCATTGCATCATTAGTTTTCTTACAAGCAATAAAATGAACCATCTTGGAGAACCTATCAACAACTACAAAAATAGAGTCATTACCTCATTGAGTATGTGGAAGTCCCAACACAAAGTCCATGCTCAAATCTATCCATGGTGCAATTGGTATTGGTAATGGCATATACAACCCTATATTTTGTGAATGTCCCTTAGCCACTTGGCATATCCTACACCTTGTTACATACCTAGTTATATCCCTTTTCATCTTTGGCCAGTAATATTTATCTTCTATCAAGGCTATTGTCTTGTCCTTACCAAAATGTCTAGCCAACCCACTACTATGAAATTCTCTGAGAATGTTTTCCCTCATAGAGCCAGCTGGTATGCATAGTTGTTTTCCTTTAAATAGATACCCATCTTGCATAAAATATTCACCCCTAAAGTGATCCAAGTTACTAGACACAGATGCCCTCAATTGTTCCACAATCTCCCAAAAATCATCATCAGACTCATACAAATTTTTTATGGCATCAAAACCAATCACCTTAGTTTCCATTGTGGTCAAAAGTGCAACACGCCTACTTAACACATCTGCAACCTAGTTTTGTTTTCCAGACTTATGCTTCAACATAAAATTATAACCCTACAAGAAAGAGACCCACTTGGCATGCCTACTATTCAACTTTTTATGTGTCTTCAAGTATCTCAATGCAATATGATCTGTAAACAATACAAACTCCTAGGGAACTAGATAATGTCTCCAATGCCTCAATGCTTGAACAATTGCATAAAATTCCAAATCATATGTAGAATAATTCTTTCTCACTTCATTCAGCTTTTCACTAAAGAAAGCTATAGGTTTTCTAGCTTGGCTAATCACAGTACCTATTCCCACATCGGAGGCATCACATTCTACTTCAAATACCTTATCAAAATTTGGTAATGCAAATATAGATGCTTCTATTACCTTTTGATTCAAGTACTTAAAGCTCTCTTCAGCATCTGTGGTCCATACAAACTCCCTTCTTTTGGTGCAATTTGTTATATGGGCTACAATACTACTGAAATTTTGAATGAACTTTTGATAGAAAGTGACCAAGCCATGAAAACATTTTACCTCTATGATGTTTCTTAGACTAGGCCATTCTAGAATTGTCCTGACCTTTGTTGGATCCATTTTGACACCATCTTTAGAAATTACAAAGCCTAAAAAAACCAAACTGTCTTGCATGAACCTACACTTCTTCAAATTGGTATAGAGCTTATCCTTTCTTAACACACCAAAGATGATCCTCAAGTGTTGTAAGCACTCTTATTTGTTGTTACTAAATACCAAAATATCATCAAAATAAACTACCACAAACTTACCAATGTAAGGTCATAGTATAGTGTTCATCAATCTCATAAATGTACTAGGTGCATTTGATAACCCAAATGGCATGACCATCCACTCATATAATCTATCTCCAGTCTTAAAGGATGTCTTCCACTCATCGCCTTCTCGAATCCAGATTTGGTGGTAGCCACTTTGTAGGTCGATCTTCCTGAAATATTTGGCCCCTGCAAGGACATCCATCATGTCCTCCATACGAGGTATAGGAAACTGATACTTGATGGTAATCTTATTAATTGCTCTACTATTAGTGCACATCCTCCATGTTCCATCTTTTTTGGGGGTCAACAATGTTGGTACAACACATGGGCTCATGCTCTCTCTCACCACACCTTTACTTATGAGTTTTGTTACTTGCTTATTCAACTCTACATGTTGTGTTGGATTCATCCTATAAGCTTCTTGTTTGGGTAGAGTTGCTCCTGGAATCAAATCAATATGATGTTGAATATCTCTCTTTGGTGGTAGACCATCAGGTAATTCATCAAGCACAACATCAACAAATTCTTTCAATAGCTTTGCTACTTTTGGGGGAAATGACTTTCAGACAACATGGTCTCACCTTTTCCTTCATCCTTGAGAGGCAACAAAATCACCTTAGAGCCATCTTTCCAAAAGGTGTATGTGTTTTTCTCTCCATCATGTATGACTTTTCTATCATACTGCCATGGCCTTCCCAATAACACATGACAGGCATCCATTGGGACAACATCACACCATATCTCATTCTGGTAGATCTTCCCTATGCTAAACTTAATTAGGCATCTTTTATCAACCGTGACTTCATTTCCCTTTTTAAACCATCCAATGTGGCATGGATGAGGATGTTTTTCATAGTGTAAATTCAATTTGTCTACCATTTCTTTAGAAACCATATTTTCACAACTACCTCCATCAACAATAACTTGACATAACTTGCCACCTAAAGTGCATCTAGTTCTGAAGATATTGGTTTGAAGCCATGAACCATTAGAGCTCTTGGCTTGTGTTTTCTCCTTCTCTGGAATCACCATTGCTCTTCTCATCATGAGACTTTCTCCCACATTTGGTGGAACCTCTAGTTCCATCCCTTCCACTTTGTGTTGCATTTGAATCAGGTTCACCCTAGGTTGTCCTCCTTGATTTCTTTCTTGCATGTTATAATTTGAGAATTCAAATGCCCTATGACCTTCTTCTCCACATCTGAAACAAGTGAAAGGCCTTCTTTGGTTTTCCCATCCTCTACCGCTACCATAACCTTTGCCTCTTTGAAATCCCCTTCCTCATTCTTGATTTGGAGGATCTTGTTGAGTATCTACTTGTTTTTCCAATCCATGGGATGACTCTCCCCTCCCATAATTCAAACCTCCTCTAAATGGAGTTGATGTACCCCTTCTTCCTCCTCTATTCCTCTGATGGTATTGTCTGTTTTGTTTTTCTTTGGCCTTTAGAGCCAATTGGTAAGCTTCTTCCATACTGTTGAGTCGATGCATGCTCAGTTCATCTTGAATAGAGAATTTTAGGCCATTCACATATCTAGAAACCATTTGTTCATTATTTTCTTGATGCTCTATACATATAGATAGCATATAAAATTCATTTGTATAATCTTGCATAGAAGAGAGGTTCTGCTTTAAATTTTGAAACCTGTGAAAAAGGGTTTGCACATAATCTATGGGCAAAATTTTTTCTCTCAACTTCTTCTCCATTTTATTCCATGTCCTGACCTTATCCTTGCCTTTCCTTGTTTGTTCCTTTTGAAGATGATCCCACCAAATCATTGCACGACCCTTTAATTTGGTGCATGCAAATTTCACCTTCTTTTCCTCTGTCATGGATTTCCATTCAAAAAAATTTCTCATATCATTCAACTAGTCTATCAACTCCTCTGGTTTAAGACTACCTACATAATCTAAAACATCTACCTTGACCCCTTTATTTTTCCTTTCTAAGGCCTTGAGCATCCTCTCTTCAAAACTCATGCCTTCTAATTCTTCTTCTTCATGTTTAGTATCTTGATCTGCACCTCCTCGACCTATCTCTTCATCAGATTCATCTCCTCCTCTACCCAGTCTTTGGTTTTGCATCAGTGTTGTAAGTTCTGCTACTTGTCTTTGTAGATTTTGCATTTCTCTATGCATCTGGGCAAGACCACCTCTTCCTCTTCCTCTTCCTCTCCCAGCCATCTTCCTACTCTAATACTAGATGATGTAGCCAAAACATATACTTAATAGAATTGTGCCATTAATCATGTGAGAAGCCAAAGATTTGAAAGATGGAACATAAAAAAACTTCTATTCATCAACTCTACTGCTACAATGAGAGAAAACTTTCTTATATCCAAGAAAACAAAAAAATCAAAAAATTACCTTTTTTGGTAGATTTTGACAATTGTCAAATTTTGCCATTTTAGGTAATTTTACAATCATATCTTGAGAATCTAGTTTTTTCCCAAAAGTTTCCTAAAACTAAGGTAGGATGAAATGCCAACTAATATTCTAAATTCGAAACATGAGTTTCAAGTTATTACAAAAGTAACTTTTTAAAAATCTAGAAAAAAAAATACTAAATTTCCATTTTGAGGGCTAAGATGAAAGTTTCAAGCCCCAAAAAAGTGCCAAGGTGGGGTCCAACCAACTAGGGTGGGTTGGGAAACCACTTTCCACCTCATAACGCATCCACCTATAAAATCTTGTAGAAAACCAGCATCCAAGTCAAAAGTTATGACCTCCGGAAGTCCCTGCATCAGTTCTTATAAAGGATTTTAAATCCTTGACCATAAAGAGATGTCATTTCTTTAGAAGATGGTGGAGCTTCATAGGTCTCATAATATGTAATATAAGTAAGAGTGGTATCTTCCTTGTTAACTAAAGGATCTTGATATTCTTTAGGTTTTTCTACAAATTGTTTGGATCATATCGATGCAACTTTTGAAGTTTCAACACTTTTAAGCTTATACTCACCTATAAAAGTAGTAGTGAAATCCAATGAACCCTAATCATCATGAGGGAGTTCATTTAATGATGTTTGAGAGTCTTGTACCACATTATCTATGGCAATATGTTTTTATGAATCAACTTTTAAGTTGTTTAGAATCTTATGATCAATAGTTTGTTTTTGAGATTCAATATGTAAACAACTTTCCAATTCTGAATCAACTTCAATAGTTTTAAGTTTATTTGCATAAATAAACTTTACTAATCGATGAAGGGAAGACAAAACTACTGCCATAGTATGAATCCACGGTCTTCCAAGAATCATATTATATGACAGAGCATTGACATGACATGAAAGAGAGTAGACAATGTCACAGGTCCAACCTTTATAGGTAGAATTATAGTACCCATGGATGGTCTACCAACATTATCAAAGCCACGAATGTTCAACTTATCCAACTTAATTGACTTTTTATCAATGCTGATTTTGTGAAGCAAATCAACACCACAAACATTAAGAGCTAATCTGTTATCAACCATAACTCTCTTTACCAACTTTTTGTTTATAGTGACAAAGATTATAAGAGGATCATATTACTTCTGAACTTCCATAGAGGGTAACTCATGTTGTTGAAACAAAATATCTATTTTTGTTGCATGTATACAATCTAACAGCATTGCTATATCATTAGACTTAATAGTCGGTGGTACAATAACCTTTTGTAAAGCTTCTTGGAGCATTCTATGTTATGTTTGTGATGTTTCTATGAGTTCCCAAAGAGAGATCTTAGCAGGAGTAGCATGAAGCTACTCAACAAGATCATAATCTTGACCAACCTTATGTGTTAAACGAGGTGGTTGAGGAAGTATAGGTTGAGAAACCGGTAGAGATATCAGAATAGTTTATTGATGTTTACTTTGTTTGTTATACCATGTATTGTATGTACGAGCAACCACATTATGGTTGGAATATTTTGATCCATCTTGACATGGTTGAGTTTTTATTTGCTTAGATTTATTATAGATGCAATTAGGAGGTTGAGAAGAAGTCAAAAAGCCTCTTACAATGAGCATCAGTTTTGTCTATGTTTTAGGTACATCAAAACATAGGTTGACCACTATATTCAGTTTCACAAGCTCTTCTAGAGATTTAGGCACATAAATTGCATTACTAATCTTTAAAACATTAATGGTTTAGGAGTCATGGTGGAATATTCAATAGAGATAAAGTCATACAAGGCTTCATCTAATATATTGAAGTCATCACTATTAAACGACTCATTATATGCATTAAAGTCTTGTAAAAAGAAATATGACATTTCTGCATAATCTAATTAATCCAAGACTTAAATGTAAAAGAAAATAGCATATACTTGCAAAAAATGAAACAAGATATCACTATGAAGGTAACAAAATTTCAACTTAATACTCTTTCAATGAAAAGATAGATATATCAATCTAAATGCAATGCATGTACTTTTCTTTAAAGAGGGTTTTGTACTCTAAATCTAATTTAGAACAACAAATACAAAGAATGGAAATTCTTTAAAACATAGGTTCACCAAAATATTTAGTGTGAAAAAGAGAGAGAATGATACTATGTATAAACTAGGTTAATCCCCTCTTTTTCTTGCATCGACATTTATAATATGAACCAATCTTAATCACTATGAGAGGATGAAGCTACAGGGATCATACTCTTTATTATTGTACATGAAAAGATGCTCCAATAAAGTTTCCACAACCTCAAATTCACTTTATTCAACCAAACCCTAGTTACATGATATGCATGAATAAACTAATTTTAGGTGTAGAAAACTATAGGATGGTTACAGAAACATGGATATGAAGGTACAGGGATTGTGCACCTAAAGTTTGAAGGCTTGATGGACATGGGTGGCCACTGAATTTGTCCCGAAGTCCTGTTACCTTAGAAGTTCTAAGATCTCAGAAGATGAAGGACAAGGGAGGTTGCCAAAAGTGTCCTGAATATATTCGACAACAAAACTATAAATTTTTTTATGTTTGTACCTATAAAACCTTATTCTCCTTCAATTCTTTCTATCTGATCTTCCAGAATCTAACATGCACATTCAAAAGAAGAAGAAGGATGGTTGTGGCTATATAGGATTTTGCCTCAATCAAACCCCATCTTTGGTATTTCTACCTCAACAATAGTCAATGTCAATGTATGCAGATGTGTGTTCTTGTAAACCAAATGTGTAAGAATAAACAAATGCAAGATCCTAAATGACTCAAGCATCAAGGATTAGATCCACAAATGTTTCACTTAAGGAAACAACAACTTCACCTCAAGGAGATGACATCAATGAAGACTTGTAGAATAAGAAAGTGAGGCATCCATATCCTTAGAGGATTCCAAAACTCAAGTTGGAGGCTTCAACCCTTCTCTCACAAAACCCTAGGAAGAGAAAGATAGACTCTAGATCTTGATTCTTAATCTCCATAATATATCTCCATGATAGCAAAGATAAAATTCTTCTATGAGCTTCAACACTTTTGTAGACTTCAATAGCAGTAGTAGCAAAGTTTCAACATGGTAAGCTTGCATGTGAGTTGTGTGCAATAAAGTGATTTTCAATTCTCTTTAAATATCCAATCTTAGAGGTGTAGTAATTCAAAATAACATGTCGACATCGCATGAAAATGAAAATTTGAATTCATAATCCTAAAGTATGGTGGAAAGGCCAATACCACAAGAGAATTTAGATCCCAAAGATTAAGGTGGGACATCGGCAGTTTGCACCCAAGTCAAACTCCCAAATTTTTCTTTGGAATCTTCTTAAGGATGCCCTAAATGTCTGGCTTCTAGCATTTCTTCTCAAATTTTGTCAGAATTCACTTCAAAAAATAACACTCCTTTGATGAGATATGCATTAAACAGGTTCTAAATAGGTCCAATGATGGAAGGGATTGAGGGACACTAAAAGGTAGGAGCTAAACTTAGTGAAATTGTGCTAATCCAAGTAGAAGCACAATTTATGACATAACACTTGTGGTATGGATGTTTGTATGTTCTACATATATGTGATGAATTTTATTTTTATGATCATGTACATGTGATTGAAATTGTTTAATTAAATGTTATTAATATCTAATTAAGCAACTTGTTAAAATTATTGAATTAAATACTATAATGATCTAAGTAAACAATGGATAATGAAATTTCTCAATTAAATACTATGAAGATCTAATTAGCATTTTAAAATGAAAATCATTTAATTAAATGCTATAAAATATCTATTTAAACAACTTGTTGAAATTGTTTAATTAAATACTATAAAAGATTTAATAAAACAATTTAAAGGGATTAAGTAATCATTTTCATGATTAAATAATCAACATGGTAAAGAAAATAAAGTAATTTCCATTATAAATGAAAAATACACTAATTCAAGGCAATGTGAATTGTGTCAAGAATAGAAACAACAAGCACAAAAATGAATGTAAAGCATTTTATCATATTAAACAAATTAATGCATTATGTTTTAGGAAAAAATGATATTCAACTGTAATATATAATTTTTAAAAGAAATCATAGCACTAGATGATTGTGCTAATGATGAAATGAAATAAGATAAGTAATAATAAATTCTAAAAAATAAATTTTCTACTCAAAATGCCACATTAAAGGAATATACTTAAGTGTGAAAATTATGTAAATGCATAGCATTAATAGCCTCTTTCCGAGGCTTACCATCCATTATAAACTGACCATATGCTCTTGATCCATATATTGAGGTAACAATGTAAGGACCCAACCAATTTGGGATAAACATTCCTTTAGCACTTATAGGGGTGTTCACATTGCATTGATTCTTTACAAGACTAGGTCACCTACTTAAAATGAATGATGCATAACTCATTGATTATAACTATGATTCATATTTTTTTGATAATCTTGGAGATGTTTGAGAGTGTTGATATGTTGTTCATTGAGCATCTCAAATTGTTGAAGTCATTGATCACAATAAGTATTTTCATCAATAAGACCTTGGAGGGAAACTCACAAAGAGGGAATGTCCAACTCTAAAGGCATAATTGCATTCAAATGATAGATGAGATTGTATGGAGGAGTTCCAGTGATTGTATAAAAACTTGTGTAATAGGCCCATAATGCATAAGAAATTTTAGTATGCAAATCTTTACCATGTTTATTAATGGTTTTGTGAAGATTTTTCTTGATTATTTTATTAAAAGCTTCTTCTTGGCCATTAGATTATGGATAATATAGCGTAGAGAAACATTTTTGAATGTGAAATTTATCTAGGAATTGCTTCACATACTTGTTCTTGAATGAGGCACCATTATCAAAACAAAGGTAGAAGGAAGTCCAAAACAAGAAATGATGTTGTCAAGAAGAAAATGATATATTACTTCAATAGTCATGGATCGAAATGGGACAACTTTGACCCATTTTGTGAAGTAGTCTATTGCAGTGATGATGAATGTGTGATCTTGAGAAGGAGGAATTTTTTTTCCAATTAGATTCATTCCCCATACTAAAAATGGCCAAGTGATATCAGAGCATGAATTTCCCATGTGGGAGCTCAAATCAAATTAGTATGCTATTGAAATTGACGGTACTTTTTAACAAAATAAAAGGAATCTCGTTCCATGATTTTATAATAATAACCCATTCAGAGAAGCTTTTTAACCAAGTTTCTTCCACTAAAATGCCCCTTATAGGCTCATGAATGGGCCTCTTTGAGAGCAATGGGAGTTTTAGCCTTAGTTAAACAATGGAGGAGGCCATTATAAGCTCAATGATATAAGAAATTAGAAAGGATTATATATTGTGTTGAAAGCTTTTGAATTTGAGTTTGAATGCTTTAAGAAGAAGCATTCAAGAATTTACTATCATGTAAATAATTGAACATATGCAAGTACCATTCCTCTGAATCAATATTATAACAAAAGAGAGCATCACAAGATGAACTATCAAGAATAGTGGGTAGATACAACTTAGTGTTAATAACAAAATGATAGTTATTATCTAGGCCATCAAAGGGTACAAGGGAGGTTATGCTCACCATTGCATCCACATGACAATTATCTTTATGTGGAATAGTATTAATAATGAAAGAATACAATTGCAAGTGAATAGTGATAAAGTTAAATCCCAATACTGTGATAGCTTGTCATGCTTAGCTTGATAAGATCTAGTGACTTTCTTTATTATCAACTATGAATCACCATAAACATGAATGAGTTTAATATTAAGATACAATGTATCACGTAAGCCAACAATGAGGGCTTCATACTCAACAATGTTATTTGTATAGGGAAAATTTAGATGGAATGAAAGGGGAATGAGTTTACTAGAAGGAAATAGTTCACACAAACTCTAGAGTTGTTTATCCACCTAGACCTATAACAAAATAATTCCCATGAATGGTTAACATCTAAAGAAAGGATATGGTCATCAGAAAAAAAAAAGCTTGATTAGCAATAGAAAAATGGAGATGGAGCTTTAGCCAAATGGTCTACTAATGCTTGTCCCTTGATTGCCTTTTGGGAGACAAATTTAAGATGAGACTCGGTTAGCAACATTACCCATTTAGATAAGTGACTTGAAAAATCCATTTTAGATGAAACATGTTTAAGTGAATCAATTTTTTTAATAACATGGATTTTAGCATGGAGAAGGTAATGTGCCAGCTTATGCATCATGAATACAAGAGCTGGGCATTATTTCTCTAGTATTAAATAATGAGTTTAATAATTTAGTTTGATTCAACTAATGTAGTATACAACACGTTCCTTACCTGCATCATCACTAGGCTAATAAAGTGGACAAAGTATAAGATGATGTAGATGTGTAAAGAAGAAAAGCATGTTATGTAACAATATGCATTACAATAGGAGGAATAGCCAAAATAGTGCTTAAGATTGTCAAAGGATTTTTGGCCATTCTCATTCTAATAAAAATGAACATTATTTTTAAGATGTTTAAAGGAAAGTGTTTGATCTACCAATTGAGAAATTTATTGATGAATAGCTTGATTTTTTCCCTATAGACTACAAAGTTTAAAAATATTCTTTGGAGGTGGAATATTCACAATAGAGTCAATCTTATTCATATCAACCTTGATATTACAATGCGAGACAATAAATCCTAATAGTTTGTCATTGTCTACACCAAAGACACACTTATGACGATTTAGTTTCATGTTGTAGAGGTGAATGTATTCAAAGATACAATGAAGATTTTGTACTTGATCTTGGTACAAGATGGATTTGGCTAAGATAACATTGACATAATCCTCTAATATATTGTGAATGAAATCATGAAAGATAAGGGTCATTGCACATTGGTAAGTTGCACTAGTATTCTTTAATCTAAATGACAAAAAAGGTGAAGTGAATGTGGTTTTGTCTTGATCTTTAGATTTAATAAGAATTTGATTATAGCCTAAGAAACTATCCATGAAACAAATCAATTCATGGCTAACTATTGAATCAACTATCACATTAATGTTCAAAAGAGGAAAGTCATCTTTTAGGGATGCTATATTAAGATCTTAGAAATCAATGCATATTTGAATAATATTGTCACGTATAGTGATAGTTATGATATTTCAATAAAATTGTCAAGTTTAGTGATAGCTACAAGATTCTCTATCTTAGCCTTGACCATTAAAGCTACCTTGGGATTCATTTTTTTAATTTTCTACTTTACTATCTGGGCATGAAGATAAAGCACAATATTATAGACCACAATGTATGGGTCTATACTAGGCATATCCTTGTATGACTAGGAAAATAAATTAGAGAATTCATTTGAGAGTTTAGAATGTGCTTTTATCTCTTTGGAAGATAAACATTGTCCTATTTTTATAACTTTATCAATGTTTTTAGGATCTATTGGGACATTGATAGTATCTCCAATAAGGAGAGTACTATAGTCATGAGGATCAAATGAATGAGGAGATTAATGAGAGTTATTATGGGTTTAATAAATGTCATCAAATGAACCAATGGATTCCCCAAAGTCTACTTGTGAATTTAAACAATAGGGAAGCCCATAATCATGATGATATCTAGTCATGTGACCATGCTCTCCTAGGAATTTGACCAAATCTTCATCATAAAAATGAATCTAAACATAGAATATGAAAATTAGGATCATGCATAATGAGCTTAGGATATAGAAGAGGAAGGGAAGGAAAATTTAGAGAGATGGAGACCACATTAACATCTATAAAACCTTGATATGAGGCTGTAGAGGGGTAAATAGGATGGTATCTACGATTTGCAGAATAATAATGTAGATTAGATTCTAAGGGGGTGTTTATAACCTCTTCTTTTCATCCGCATCCATTGCCTTTATAACCAATACTAGAGAGAATATGAAAACCATGGCCATAATGGGACTTCATCTCTATAAAGGGTGGAGGATCACCATTATTGGCATAATCAATATAAGAAGTATAGTCACATGAATCTTTAGGAGAAGATAAATTAGAAGTCATAGTTGTTTTAGATGACTTGTTTTTAATAGATAAAGTAGAGTGAATTTTTGGAATGTTAGATTGAGATGGGTTGATTTCATATTCTCCTATAAAAGGTATAAAATCCAAAGAACCCCAATCATCACCTAGACATGCATTGGAAGATGAATTTACATCTTTATCAATATCATTGATAGGAGTTGATGTTAAATAATCTTTTGTTGAAGAAGAAGGAATGAGATTTCAAAGTGTTGGAGAAGTGTCAAGTTTATTCATAGGATCCACTTGTTGAAAGTATTTCAAGGGATTTGGATTAGCTTTTATTGTATAAGCTTTGTTTCCATAAACAAACTTGATTGATCCATGCAAGGTAGCTGGAACTCCACCCATAGTGTGAATCCATAGTTTATGAAGAAGGAGATACTAAGAAAGAGCTCCAGGAATGACATGAACAAGAGTAGGAAAAATAATAGAGCCCAATTCAATAGGAAATGTGATTGTACCAAGGGTTTTCCAAACCTATGTTGTCAAAACAAGATATGCAAAATGTATCAATATTGATGTGGTTTAACAAGTCTACACCATAAACATTAAGACCTAAACCATTATCAATAAGGGTATGTTTGATACCGATAGAAAATTTTAACTATGATAAGAAGAGGGTCATTTTGTAGCTGAACATCTAGAGATGGTAGTACATATTATTGGAATATTATATCTATAGAATTTTTATATATACAATCAAGTAAGATAACTACATCATTCATCCTAGCAGAAGATGCTACTAGGACTTTTTGTAAGGCTTCTTGGAGCAGACCATAATATGTTAGTGAAGTTTGAACAAGCTCCTAAAGAGAGATCTTAGCAGGAGTAGCATGAAGCTTCTCTACAAGATCATACTCTCTAGTAGTCTTTTGAGAAAGATGGCGAGGTGGAGGAAGAATAGGAGAAAAAGTGGGAAGAAAAATAGGGATAGGTGTAGAGTGTTTTTTTGCCATGTATTATATGTGTGGGCTACCACATGATAATGAGGAGGCCCAAACACATTTAACATTATAGATTTTATAATTTAAGTGAAGTAATTTGAAGGTACAGGTGCATTTGCAGCACCTTGAAAAGTGATTGTTTGTTTAGGAGTTTCTTGTGTATTAGAATGAAGATGAACCATAATTTTTGGTTCGATAGGTTCTTGTGTAGAGATAAAAACGTAATTGTGTTAATCAATTCTTTAGAAGGAAAATGTTTTGAAATAGAAGGTGAAGAAGTGACATGGATGAAGTCATCAAGTGCTTCATCAAACATGTCAAAATCTTCAATAGAGAAAGGATGATTGAAAGCTGTGAAGGTTTGAAGAAATAGATCTAACATAGTCAAAAACTTGTTTGTATGAAACAAGAGAAGAGTGAAAGTATAATGAAATAGGAATTCAAAAGAATGAAGTAGGGTTCACCAAAATTTAATATGGGAAAATAGAATTTTAATTAAAAAGATCTATGCTTTCTAGCTAAAATTATTTCCCAAGATATTATGGTAGTATCTAACTAGCTTCAAGGAAGAGTATTTTACTTCTATCAATATAGGAAGAGAAAAATAACTCTATCTATACCCTATTCTTATTTTTCACTTAGAAAATAACTATATTCAATAAGGTAAAGCATAAGGTACAATAATGAAACTATAATTTCTAAAAAACAATATATTAGATCATAGAAATAAATTCAAAACTAAAAAGAAGAATAGAAGAGGCACCTGACACTTGAAGCATAGAGCCCTAGCCCAGGATGCTAATGCATCACATGATCATTCATATGATAGGAAAAAATGAAATCTTTACTTGTTGCCTCTATTCCAATCCAAGGAGTTACCTAGTCTACAAATCAAACTAGAAAGAAAACTGAGTAGTATTCTAGATAATGAAATCTATTAAGGAACACATTAAAAAGACAAGTTTAAAGAGTGAAAATAAGAAATGAATACTATCAAACCTCTATGTGGTTGAATCTCCACAGAATACCTGCAACTACAAAGGCCAAAGAAAATTGTTGGGGTTATTTGAGAGCTTGCCTTCAGGTCAAGCCCCTATGTTGGTCTTTCTATTGGACACACATGGATACTGAGAGGGGGTGAATTAGTATCTAAATAAAATTTAACTTCTCTAGAGCAGGTTAAAACTTAGGCATTATAGCATCAATATAAGTATGAATGATTAACACATTGCAAATCAACACATAACACCAGATATATGTGGAAAACCCTAGAAGGGAAAAACCATGGTGAGCATTAACTCACAATATATGAAGCTCAAGAATAATAACATTGTTTAAGAGTTACACCCAAGGAAGCTACTACTTCTTGATAACTTTGATTTAGGGTCACTCCTAAGGAAGCTTCCACTCCCTGAAAACTTTATTTTAGGGTCACTCCCAAGGAAGCTTCTACTCTATGAATTGAGAACACAAGTTTACAAAAGATTATAGTATGATAGTCCTTTTACTATCTGAAAACTAACATTGAAACTCACACTTTTCATGATTACATTTCTACCTCTTTAACCTTTCTTCTAATGATCTGATCAGTTAGGCACACTCTATACTTTATCATTGTCATAAATATGTCTTCAAGATGAATCAGCACAACATGAACAACTTTTTCTCTTTCTCCTTCAGTTGCACATCAAAATGCATTCATTTTTCTCCTTATCTTGCTTGCAAACATTATTGATCAACTTGCAATCACACCTCACCTCATTCAACTTTATTTACAATTTATACAAGATATTACATTGATTGCATTCAAGTCAGCCAAACAACACACAACATGAAACGTGTAGAAGATAGGTCCTAAGTAAAACCACACATTGCACTAGCAGAAGACCCATGCCTTATGGACTTCCAAACTTGCTTAAATAGGTCTAAAACATCCTTAATAGCTTCAAACACAAAGGAATTATATCCATACACTCTGCTCATTTGAAAATAAGATAGCTTTAAACAAGGCATATAAAAACTTAAAGCATAATGGCCATAACAACTTGAAAACCTTGTGCAGTATTGGAAACAAAAATGACTTTTCTATATGAGTCCACATGACTCATACATCTCTAAAAACTCATTTGCCTCCACACATCAAAGAATTTGTGCCACACATCTTTAATCATGAATTCTGAGAATAATATATCATCTAGAACACACTACAACATGTTGACATATAAAAACTAAGCTGTGAACCACCAAGAACCTTGAAACTACAAGGAAACATGTAATACACATCCATGAACATGTCCTCAAAACTACGAAGTCAATCATTCATTTTTGGAGAAATGTGAAGCATTCCAATAGGCCTTCTACACTATCTTACTCTAGCAAAACAAATGTCGGTACTCTATCAGGCATAACTTTCACAATGGAAGGACAAATGATTTGAAAACTTGGGATTATCACCTTCACTACATCTTAAACTTAGTTCCAAAACAACATGGCCATTACTACAACTGCAGAGGAATATGGAGCATTCTATTGACCAACATAACACACTTTCATAGAGATAACACTATCTTTCAAATGTTAATAGAAAAAGATTATTCCAATAATCTAATCATTGTGAAACTTGGAACATACATTTTTCAAGCCATTAGTAGCATTAGCAACACATCTGATCATCTTTGTGCTTCTAATTCCCATCTTAATATTACTTCATGTACTCAACTCTGAATTGATCAAGGCATGACATCCAACCATGAACACCATCACATCATCATGATAGTGTTAAAAAACTAGTGATAGTGTTGACATCAATGACAATCCTAGGAAACATATGTGTAATAATCTCCTCCATTGGCATTGATGGCAACACATCTTTGCTTCTCTCCCCTTTGGCATCAAGGACAAAGGGAAACCACTACCTACTCATCAGTGACCACATATCTACACATTATTTCTTAGAGCATGACTTCTTCTTGCAACAAACAACCTCCCCCTAACATCAACAACCACTACCTACTCCCCTTGAGAGGTAGTCACCATCAATCTAAGAAAAAAAATATGACATAAACTCTCCTTGGATAGATGCAGCATTTTGCATCTAGATAGAAGGAGGGGTAATTACCCCTAACCTCTACTGGAGATCCTCAAAAATGTCCTTTGCAAGAGCTTTTGTGAAGATATCTACAATTTGATCTTTTGTTGGAACATATTCCAACTTCACTTCCTTATCTAGCACCTTCTCTCTCAAAAAGTGATACTTGATTTCTATATGCTTGGTTCTAGAATTCATCACTTTATTTTTTGAAATATTAATAGCACTTGTATTGTCACACAAATTAGGAATAGGCTCATCATACAACACCTTGATATCCTTTAGGGTTTTCTTAATCCACATCACTTGTGTACAATAGGATGTTTCTATAATGTACTTTGCTTCTATAGTAGATAAGGACACTAAATCTTACTTCTTGCTCTGCCATGGAACCAATCTACTTCCTATTGGAACCTTCAAATTTTGGCAAAATTTGAAGGTCCCATGATGAAAAAATTAATTTCAGCACGTAGAAATGTACCTAAAAAATCTACCCCAGCAACCAAACATTAGAGAAGTCAAGTCATCTGTTGTTACCATGGAGATTATTTACAGCATTTCACGATACACATCACATATGAGTTCTAAGTGGGATGGGCTCAAAGAACATGATGTCCCATTTTTTTTATCCATACGCCTATTTTTAGAACCACTTAATAGTGAAGATGCCTCAAATCTAAGTATTCCAGAATGGTTTGACCTCCAGTATGTACATGGATGTGAGATTATTGAGATTCATGATGAGGATGGTCACCTTATGAATGAATTTACAAGTAGGGTAAAGAGAGAGGAATGGAAGCTACCAAAAGGGGAACTTTGAAAGGTTGTTATTGCTCTAGATACTACACAGTATCATATGGATGTCAATGCTATTGCGGAGAAGGGTACAAAAGATGTTTATAATACTTTCAATATTTTGATGAGAAGGAAGCAGAATGAAACCAATCAAGGAGTGTACCAAATAGAAAACCTAAAATGGACCGATTGGTTGGATCTTAACATAGACTATAGAAAATTTCATGTCCATATCCATTCATCTTTTATAATGATTGATCTAGATAGTTATGGTTCGTGGAATTTAAAGAAGCTCATCCATAATAGATGGTAACCCTAAGTGTTTCTCGCACCCCTGCAAGAAATCAAACCATAAACCCTAAATTTGGCACAATGTTGCAAGGAAAATTTTTATCAAAGAAACTATAACATGTCAGAGTGAATATCTTTCAATCCCTCCAAAAACCTAATAAAGCAATATGCATAAAAGAACATGGACATCATTGAGGAGACTCATTAGCATCAGAATGATGAGTTTTCAAGTCCCTTCGATATGCAGAAAGGGTGTCAAGAATTTATTGAGGAGAATACAAATATCAGCAAGACAATAATAGAGGTCCCTTCAATCCTCCAATGATAGCAAAGTATAAATAAAATTTCACTTGCATAAAAATATGGCAGACACTATATGTTTAAGAGGACATTTATTAATCTAGAATGTCAAATTTATTTTCCCACAAAGATTATGGTAAAAGGTGTAATTTGGATACCATGTGAAAAGTGCGAAATGAAGATTTATTAAAAGAATAATTAAGGCACAAGTAATAAAAAGTTTCACTAATGGTGCAAAATGTGATTATAATATTTTCAATGAGAAGCAAAATATTTTCACCCAAGGGGTTAAACACATTTAAAAGGAATCAGAGGAGGTAATTATTTTACTGAATAATATATTTTGGGTGAAAGAATAATTTCCCGCAAAAGAATTAAAATTAAAGTATTGAAAAATACTTTATTTTGGTAAAATTAATTTTCACAAAAAGGCATATCTGAGACGTTGGTGAGAAATATTGACTTCGACAGAAACAAAATGTGAGTACCTTCAATACGGTGTAAAATAGAGGAACATAAATAATGCAAATCAAGGATTATTAACACAATCACGGCATTAACATCTTTGGGAAACATAATTTTGGTCAAAAGTGTAAAATGTGGTTGAAAGCATTTTCTCTAGGAAGTGAAAACCTTTACCCAAAGAATTGAGGAATGGGAAATTATTTTACCCAAAGGGGTATTTTATTAAATTGGGTAAAAATACAACTATTGGAAAAAGAGGGAGAATAAATCAAGATTAATTTTCATTGAGAACAAATAAATTAAATTATTTTTTGCTAAAGGTAATCAAGATAATGAAGAGCTGCATGTAGTGGTTATCTCAAGGGTCATAACCCTTTAAAATATAATGTATATATGAAAGATAAAAATCAAAGAGGAATACTAATGAGCATTAGGAATTAGAGATTAGGTAGAATATACTAGTGAATGAAGACTTCCAATACAAACTGCAAAATCTTTTGAAGCAATTTAATAGAGAAGAATATTATAATCCGGTGTCCAACATTTTGGTGTTCAATTATTTGTTGATATTTATTCATATATGTTATCTGTGTTGTCTCCAGAGTGGTTTTCCTTTATTATTTAAATTGAATATATCAAGGATATACTTAATTTATTAGGGCACATTTGTTGTTCTTGTGTGATTAATCTGATTGGCTCCTTCAAGGAAGGATTAAATTCTTTCAATTGATCATAGTAACCTAGGAAAATATCATTGGGATTTGTAAGAAGAGCCCGGTAACTGACAGCCTTGCATGTTTATACAAAGTATAAACATTTGAAAAGAGCCAAATAATTTGAGTTAAGCCTGGAGGGAGGACACATCTATCATATATATCTTGACTCTATTGCCCAAAAAGCACTGGTCATATTCATTATAAAACAATACTTCATTTAAATTTTACTCACATATTCAAAATATGAACATTAGGAGTAGGAGTAACTATTGAGTTTGCATCTATTTCACATTTACATGCCAGTGTGGATAGATCCCTAAACTTAAAGAAGTCACACAACCTTTAAATCTGCATTAATTATGAAGGTACACCCACCTAGGTCCAATAGAGCCTAAAGAGTAGGGAGTCTAAAACCACATAGGGTTGCTTTGTTTCATTGGCCAAAACATTGCAAACCTGACCATAGATCTTGGCTTCCTCTTAGGGTTTGTAATCTACAATTTTGGGAACCAATAGAATTGGTGATTCTGTTGGGGATAATTCCAAAAAATTTGGTTTCAGCTTATCCAGTCAAAGAGTTAAGAATTGAAAAAAAATATAACTCTGCTAGCGGAGAACAACCCAAAATATAAAATCATTCCTCTTTTGATAAGAGGTGGTGACTTTGTTAGAAAACTTGATGAAGAATACAAAGACATCTTGTAACAACATCATTTTTAGTCAAAATAAATATGTCAAAACAAGAGAGAAATCTTGAGTTGCTATGGGAAGAGAAAAATTAATTCAAGAATTGCAGCAATTGAGGGCCAAACATGTTTCAAATACATCACAATATATACCAATCTCTAATAAGGAAGGATGTGAAGCCTCAAATCAAATAAATGCTTATCTTGTCCCTCTAGTCAAAGACTTCTGAGCCACCAAGATAAGGAATATAATCAGTATGTCAGACATTATCAATATCAAAACCCACATCAATACCTTGTACACCACAGTCAGCCCCATATTCATTATCAACAAATTTCACACATTTTTGACCCTGATGTACATATTTAGGAAGATATGAACTATTTCAAAAATGTATATCAGAATCAGTAGTTTGAGAAGGAAGAAGATGAGTATTTGCATATTCAATAAAGAGGACAAGGTTCTAGCATAAGATCAAAATATCACATACCCCCTTAGACACATTCTTTGACTGAAGGAGACATGAAGGAGAATCTAGTTGTGCCTTGTTCAACAAAATTATGGATATCTATATGTAGATACCTTTTAATCTTAGGCCTGATGAATACATATGCACTAAGGTATTCATGATAGCATATGAGCCTAAGTCAATTCATTGGCCTAAATCATTAAAACCAATTACACTAGAACAGGGGGTAAATTGATTAGTATCATAGATAAAAAAAGGTATGAGGATGCTATTAATGGTAAATCTAATGATGATGTCATTAATGAATATGAAGAAATTGATCAAACAATGCAGCCAATAGAGGAAACATGTGCACTTGTGAAGTGTTCAATGATAATGTTCTAGACAAGATTGAAGATGAAATTATGGAAGACCAACTCTCCACCTGGGATGAGGATTGTAATATTAAAGAAATTGTTAAGAACACAATTTCTGAGGATTGCATTAGCAATGAAGTAAGAGAAGAAGCAAGTCAACTTGGCAGTGAACAAGTGACACATCCATGTACAACTGAGTGTCATGATGACATAATTGGTGAGGAATAAGTGTATACATCTGAAAATGATTTTCATATTTTTTCAAACCCCTTGTACAATGAAATGGAGAAAGAAAACCAAATGATGTTTTGCCAAGGTGTATTAGAACATAATGTGCATGTATTTTCAAATCCATTATATGAGGAAAATGAAGCATTTATAGACGATCAGGGTGCTGTACCAACTCATGAAGAAAATAACTATGCTGATGATGTATGTCTAGAAGTGCATAGTAATGAATGCAAGGATTAGAAGTTGATATTAGTACCAAATAATAATATGAAGGATAATGAAAATATTTTAGATCAGGTTGTCTTAGAATGTGCTGATATAGCAGAGTTCTCAAACCCATGTGACATGCAATCAGATGATGGAATGAACAACATGGATGATTATGACTATTTTTTTCCTAGTTTGCATCAATGGCCCTATAATGATTTCATAATTTTTATGCAAACTTATGATGAAATACCACTTGATGATCTTTTCTACATGATAGATAGTAAATATTCTTAGTTTTCAACCCAACTAGGAGATCATTTCATGATGCATGACAGTGGCTGGAATGATGATTTCATAAGTATCTTCAAGTAGAGTTTGATGAAATCAAATTAGAACAAGATATATGATACAAGTAAGTTCAAGCTTCTCTTTTTATGGTGGCCTTGAGCCATTAGCTAAGGTGTGGTTTTTAAATCATACCAATACATGGCAGAGGAGAGGGTGGATTCTATTGTCCAATGAATAAGACACTCGGTCTGCTCCCCAGAGATCTAGATTTTTCTATGCCTGCAAGGGGCATACATCCCCAATTAAGAACCACTGTTGGAACCTTCAAATTTTGGCAAAATTTGAAGGTCCCATGATGAAAAAATTAATTTTAGAACTCAAAAATGTGCCTAAAAAATCTGCCCTAGCAACCAAACATTGGAGAAGTCAAGCCATCTGCTGTTACCATGGAGATTATTTACAACATTTCAAGATATACATCATATATGAGATCTAAGTGGGATAGGCTCAAAGAATAGGATGTCCCATTTTTTGTTTTCCATGTGCCCATTTTTAGAACCACTTAATAGTGAAGATGCCTCAAATCTAAGTATTCCAGAATGGTTTGACCTCCAATGTGTATGTGGATGTGAGGTTATTTAGATTCATGATGAGGATGGTCACCTTATGAATGAATTTATAGGTAGGGTAAAGAGAGAGGAATGGGAGCTGCCAAAAGGAGAACTTCAAACTATTGTTATTACTCTAGATACTACACAGTATCAGATGGATATCAATGCTATTGCAGAGAAGGGTATAGAAAATGTTTATAGTACTTTCAATATTTTGATGAGAAGGAAGAAGAAGGAAACTAATCAAGGAGTGCACCAAACAAAAAATCTAAAATGGACCGGTCGGTTGGATCTTAACATAAACTCTAGAAAATTTTGTGCCCATATCCCTCATCTTTTATAATGGTTAATCTAGATAGTTATGGCTCATGGCATTTAAAGAAGCTTGTCCAGAATAGATGGTAACCCCAAGTGTTTCTTGCACCCCCACAAGAAATCAAACCATAAACCCTAAATTTGGCACAGTGTTGCAAAGCAAAATTTTATCGAAGAAACTATAACATGTTGAAGTGAATATCTTTCAATCCCTTCGAAAACCCAATAAAGCAATGTGCATAAAACAAAATGGACATCATCGAGGAGACTCATTAGCATCGGAATGATGAGTTTTCAAGTCCCTTCAATACACAGAAAGGGTGTTAAGAATTTATCAAGGAGAATACAAATATCAACAGGACAATAATAGAGGTCCCTTCAATCCTCCGATGATGCAAAGTATAAATAAAATTTAACTTGCATATAAATATGGTGGGCACTTTATGCTTAGGATGAGATTTATTAATCTACAATGTCAAATTTATTTTCGTGCAAAGATTATGGAAAAAGGTGTAATTTGGATGCCATGTGAAAAGTGCGGAATGAAGGTTTATTAAAAGAATAATTAAGGCAAAAGTAATAAAAAGTTTCACTAATGGTGCAAAATGTGATTTTAATATTTTCATTAAGAAGAAAAATATTTTCACCCAAGGGGTTAAACACATTTTAAAGGATTAATAGGAGGTAATTATTTTACCAAATAATATATTTTGGTGAAAGAACAATTGCTTGCAAAAGAATTAAAATTAAAGTATTGCAAAATACTTTATTTTGGTGAAATTGATTTTCACAAAAAGGCATATCTAAGACGTTAGGGAGAAATATTGACATCAACATAAACAAAATGTGAGTCCCTTTGATACGGTGCAAAATGGAGGAACATAAATAATGCAAAGGAAGGATTATTAACACAGTCACAACATTAACATCTTTGGGAAACATAATTTTTGTCAAAAGTGTAAAATGTGGTTGAAAGCATTTTCTTTGGGAAGTGAAAACTTTTACCCAAAGAATTGAGGAATCGGAAATTATTTTAACCGAAGAGGTATTTTATTAAATTGGGTAAAAATGCAGCTGTTGACAAAAGAGGGAGAATAAATCGAGATTAATTTTCACTAAGAACAAAGAAGTTCAATTATTTTTTGCCGAATGTAATCAAGATAATGAAGAGTTGCATGCGGTGGTTATCTCAAGGGTCATAACCCTTTAAAATATAATTTATATATGAAAGATAAAAATCAAAGAGGAATAATAATGAGTAGTAGGAATTAGAGATTATGTAGAATATACCAATGAATGAAGACTTCCAATACAAAGGAGATGAATATTATAATCTAGTGTCCAACATTTTGTGGTTCAATTATTTGTTGATATTTATTCATATATGTTATCTGTGCTCTCTCGAGAGTGGTTTTCCTTTGTTATTTAAATTGAATATATCAAGGATATACTTAATATATTAGGGCACATTTGTTGTTCATTTGTGATTAATCTAACTAGCTCCTTCAAGATAGGATTAAATTCTTTCAATTGATCACAGTAACGTAGGAAAATATCATTGGGATTTGTAAGAAGAGCCTATAACTAACAACCTTGCACGTTTATACAACGTATAAACATTTCAAAGTGCCAAATAATTTGAGTTAAGATAGGATGGAGGACACATCTATCATATATATCTTGACTCTGTTGCCCAAAAAGTACTAGTCATATTCGTTATAAAACAATACCTCATTTAAACTTTATTCACATATTCAAAATTTGAACATTAGGAGTAGGAGTAACTGTTGAGTTTGCATCTATTTCACATTTACATGCTAGTGTGGATAGATCCCTAAAGTTAATGAAGTCACACAATCTTTAAATATGCATTAATTATGAAGGTACACCCACCTAGGTCTAGCAGAGCCTAAAGAGTATGGAGTCCAAAACCACATAGGGTTGCTCCATTTCATTGGCTAAACATTGCAAACCTGACCATAGAGCCTGGTATCCTCTTAGTGTTTGTAATCTACAATTTTGGGAACCAACACTTCCTAAGAAGAAAGCACCTCCACTTGTACTTCTTCAATCATCAACATAACCTTACCCAATCATCATCAGGTTAAGAACTTAGATCAAATTCATTACCTCTTGGATACCATAGGCCATAGTCTAGAGTTCCTTTCAAGTATCTTAATATCCTTTTCACTACCTTCTCATGTGTTTGCTTGGGATTGACTTGATATCTAGCAACCACACATACTGCATGCATAATATCAAGTCTAGAAGTAGTTAGGTACAACAACCCTCCAATAATTGATTTATAAATAGTCTGATCCACCTCTGGAGACTCATCATCTTTATGTAAGTGACATCTAGTGACCATGGGAGTACTCACTAGCTTTGAATCCTCCAACCAAAACTTCTTCAACAATTATTTGGCATACTTAGCTTGAGAAATAAAGATACCACCATCTAGATGAGAAATTTGAAGTCCAAGGAAGAAAGATATCTCACGAATCATAGACATTTCAAATTCTTTTTGCATCTCCTTTGCAAACTTCTTGCACATACCATCATCTCCACCAAAGATGATGTCATCAACATATACTACAACTATCAAGATCATATCTCCTTCTTCCTTGATATAAAGATTCCTATCTTAGTACCTTTCTTCAAGCCCTACTGAAGTAAGTACTTGTCTAACCTAGCATACCGGGCCCTAGGTTCTTGCTTGACACCATATAAAGCCTTTCTGAGTTTGCACACCATATTTAGATCTTTTGATATTTGGAAACCATTTGGTTGTTCAATATAAACCTCTTCCTCTAGATCACCATACAGAATTGCTAACTTAACATCCATCTGATATACCTTGTGTTGGTGTAGCGACTCTATCAATGATGAGATCCCTCTCCACCACTAGTACGTGCTTTTGGTGTGACAGTAAAAATCTACATGGTATCAGAGCGTAGGTCATCAGTTTGAGTCCCTCGATCCCTCGACCCTTCATCTACATAAGATCAACTTATCAATGTGGTACATAGTGGGTATGAATCCCACATGGTACATGGTTGTATCCGGCTCTATCATGTGGGGGGGTGTTGGCGTAGCGACTTTATCAATGATGAGATCCCTCTCCACCACTAGTACGTGCTTTTGGTGTGACGGTAAAAATCTACACCTTAAAGTTCTTATGAGAAGCAAGAGCAAGGAATATTTTGATTGCCTCCATCCTTTCTACTGGAGCAAAAGTCTCCTCAAAATCAACACCTTCAACTTGTGTGTATCCTTTGCATACCAATCTTTCCTTGTTCCTGACAACTTCACCTTCTTCATTTAGTTTGTTATGGAACACCCATTTTGTTCCTATAATATTATTACTTGTTGGTTTAGGAACCAAAATTCCCATGTTTAATTCTTCTCAATCTGATCTCCAATTCTTCTTCCATGGCTTTTATCCATCCATCATCTTTGCTAGCCTCAACAAATGTTTTAGGCTCTAATTTTGATAACAAACCTAAGTTTACTTGCTCATGTGTCTTGGAAAACTTTCTCCTTGTTAGCACACCTTCATTCTTTTCTCCAATGATCTGATCTTCTAAGAGGTTCTTCTAAAAATACTTTGCTAGAGTCTTAGGTACTTGCTCTAGTTCTTGTTCCTCTTCTTCTTTTACTTCTTCATCTTCTTCAATTGAAGAGAAGATGTCAAATCCAGAGTCCTCTGGTTTTTGTGAGATCTGATACAAGTCTTCATCCACTTTGACATTTGTGCTTTAAGTCATCTTTCCCAACCTTTTGTTGTAGCATCTATAAGCCTTGCTTCTAGTTGAGTAGCCAAGGAAGATTCCTTCATCATTTTTTGAGTCAAACTTACCTAGGTCTTCTTCATCTCTTCTAATGTAACACTTGCTGCCAAAAACTCCTAAGTATCTGACAATGGGAGGTCTTCCATACCAAATCTCAAAAGGGTACTTAGAACTATTAACCCTTAGTTGCACTCTGTTGATTAGATAGACAACAATATGAACTATTTCCTTCAATTATATATCAAGCAGATCTACATCTTTCATCATTGCCCTAGACATCTCTTGCACAATCCTATTCTTCCTTTCCACTACCCTATTTTGTTGAGGGGTCCTAGGAGATGACAGACATCTCCTAATACCATGATCTTCACAAAATCTTTCAAATTCATTTGAAGTAAACTCACCTCCTCTATCAGGCCTTAAGCATTTGATCTTAGCATCTTCTTCATTCTCAACCATAGCTTTGAACACTTTAAATTTATCAAGGGCATCTGATTTTTCTCTTATGAAAGTAACCCAAGTCATGATACAAATATCACCAATAAACAACATAAAGTACCTCTCACCTTGTTGATTCTTCACTCTTGTAGAGCAACATAGATCAATGTCAACAAACTCCAATAGCTTTGAAGAGGAATACTCATTACTTTTGAAACTTTTCATTGTTTGCTTTCCTATTTGACATTATTTGCATACTGTGTTTATAGGCTTGATTATCTTAGGCATGTCTCTCACTACATGAATAGAATTGATCTTTACCATGTTATCAAAATTATTGTGACCCATTCTTTTGTGCCATAACCAACATTCTTTGGATTGAGCCAATAAGCATGTTCTTGTTGGAGTACTTGACAACACTGAGAGGGGGGGTGAATCAGTGTTATAGACAAAACACTTTATTTACTTTTATTTTAGACTTTCAAAAATAGAAGAAAGATTGTAGATTAAAGCCTTATTAATGCAAGCTATTGTGAACTAAGGAACTGAACATACAAGTGTAACGAACAAATGAGCCATGCAACAAAGAGACCATAAGACAATGATTTCAGAAGTGGAAAATCCTCATAGGGTAGAAAAACCACTCACTAAATGTCTCACTGACTTAATCAAAATGTGCTTCACTAGAAAATACAGATGCCTCATTGGCTATATGTGTCTCACTGGATTTTTGTGCCTCATTGGCTCTTTGTGCCTCACTGGCTATTTGTCCCTCATGGGCTTTTATACAATCTCATGAATACAATATAAATTTTGAATCAATATAGAGGGTTACTCTATTTCCTTACAAACCAGTTCTTGACAGTCTCATTATTTGAGACTCAAGAATACATAACTACAACTGTGCACATCAACTTAGAATAGATCTTGCATCAACACCCTGTTACAATCTCAATGATAGTGTATGATACACACACATCAACCTCATATCAGGTGTTTACATATCATACCTTTTATACATTTCACAATGCCTTACTTCTTTCATGAAATAGTTTGAATCTATAACTGAAATAGTTGAACTATGAAAAATAGTTTCCTCTTGAACAAGTAACTATCAGAGTAACATGGTCAAATGATGCCATTTGAGAAACTGATTTGAGATCATAATCTTCTAACTGTCCATTATAACTACTGCACCAAATTTCTTTCTTGAGAGTAGTTAACAACATCTAATAAAAAATAGTTCATATAATTTTTCAAATTGTTTAAACTAATAAGAAATGCCTTTTTCAAACTGAAGATAACAATATAGAATTAATCAAAACTACCTTCAAGAATTATTTGCATGAAACCCTAGTACCATGTCATGAGGGTCCAACTCTAACAAAGATAGAACAACTTGCAAATCTTAGCCACAACCTTCATGGTTCACAACAGGGATTTAGGGTAGTTTCATAAAACTGTTGCTAGCTTGTTTTTGTTTCCCAACTGCTTTATAATAGAATAGTTAAATGAAGTGAATATGAGCCAATGACCACAGTCTTAAGTCAAAGAATTTACTATACTATCACAACCAAGCTTAAAGAACAACAAATGTAAGATCTCTTCAAGAGAAAATTTCAGCTGAGAAGCTAAATCAAAACTTATGTGAAAGATCAAAGAAAAACTACCAAAGAAGGATATCATTTAAAGCTACTGACATTTGTAAACATTTGTTAGGCCTTCAAATAACTATCAAGATGTAGCTCAAGCTTTGTCACCAGAGATCATCATGACTAAATCTTGAGAAAACTTTACATTAAACTATAACCCTAAGTTGAGAGCAGTGTGTTACAAATTTTAACCTTTGAAAATAATCCTCAAAAACAAGCTTTTTGCATTGTATATCCTTTTTATTGGTAGTCCCTGTGTGCCCTAACAGGGCCAGTGTCAATAAAACCAAAATATCATCTTTTTACCTACCAAGTGTACTTGAAACCTGCTAAACAGGTTATCACTTAAGTGACCACCAAATGATTTATTTACATATTGTCTTTAAGTCAAACATTAAAACAAATGACGTTCTTCAATGACCTCAGCCAATATACAAGACCAATGCATAGTCTAAGTCATAATATCAACTAAGCCAAACATATATTAATGTGTATCACCTTACCACATACCTTAATTGTACACAATTAATTTCAATCAAATACTTTTAATGCCCACTTCCTTTGTGTCAGTCTAAGACATAGTTGCACCAAAAGCTAAGTAAGAACCAAGACTTTAGTGAATATTGCTACCCCATGCACATACCAATGATAATCAATAAACACCAACTAACACCCAAAGAAATAATCCTTATGCCTTTAAAAATGAATGCCCTATTGGCAAGAGACACTACTCCAATATGGACCTGTATGTTTTAATTCATGGCAACAAGGCTCAGAGAACCTATCACCATGACAAGAAGAGATATCTCTAGAAGAACATGTTGGATTCCAGGTCCGGTTGACAAAAAATGGTTAAGTATGGAAGGTATTCTGAGTAGAGGATAGTAAGTCAAATAATATGCCTCCGCAGATGATGATCTAATAATGCAGTTCAGATATGATGTCAGTTGATGTTTGATAGTGTTATGCTTCAATTATTAAGTCCTGACTTCCTTTGGAAGTCACCTTGAAGAATTGTCTAAGTTCAAATAAGCAAAGGTATAGTAGGAATAGTGAACAGGGTCTAATGCAATGATCCGCATTCCTCCGCAAGTGAGTGTTTCATTATGTGGTTTTAAGGTGTTGTAAAAACTTATATGAAGTGTCTTATTCTAGAGTTAGGAGATCTAAAATTCATCAAAAGGTTAGCTACAAGCTATTAAGTATTGGCACAGTGTTAGACAAGGTTTGACAGAGGTAGAGGCTGAGATCTGATGGTCTGCATTTCTCCGCAAGATGATATCATGCCTTGCAGTTCTAAGGGTAAGATTGGGAATGTGTAAAGAGTCCTTGATATGATTTGGAAGGTGTTTTGTGATCCTCAGTAAAAGTTGTAAGTCAGCAAATGAAGTTGTTAAGCATACTCTTAAGGAAGAGACTGACAAGTATATTAATCATTGTGTGGAGAAGAGTTAATGTTTGGAGGATCTATGTAAGTAACTGAATGATTAGAGCTAACCTGTATGAACATGTTTGGGAGAAGATTTGGGTCTGTGTGACGTAGTGCATTGGATTGAGCGACAAGGTACATCTTTCTATGTACACGTTTCACTTCTTAGATGCTGACCTGATTATGGATTAAATCGTGATGCAGATATATAAGAGTGATGATCTTTGATTGAATGGTGTGCATGAGTAGAGGTGTGTGTGTGGTGCAAGGATGCAAATAGAAGAGCAGAGTTAGAAGAGAAGTAGTGATGAAGACTTGGGATTCATAATTTAGTTGCTAAATGACTGCACCCTAACATAGTGGTAGATGCTTAAGAAGTATTCAGTTATCATGTGTGATCTGATTGGAAGCAAGATTTTAACATCAAGGCAGTGAGATGGTAGTGATCCTTCAATAGGGTTTAACATCCCTCAGGGTTTAACAACCCTCATTGTAATCTTGCTAGGTTTAGGGTTGAGGCAGTGAGCCCGCTAAATCTAGTTGTACTTCATGGTAGTAAGCCAGCATGTTCTAGGCCCATGGAGTGACCAAGCCTAAACTTTATTTTTTTAAAGATTGCAATATATATTTGAGATCTAATCCTCTCTATGTTTTCTCCCTTTTTGGGTTTTCCATGTAAATCTTGATGTTATGTGTCATGCTTTTGTGGATATTGTTTAGTTGTATATTTTTCTTCTATTTGATTATTCTTTTGAAATGGTTAAAAGTAAAAGTGTAAGAAAAGATTTATAGAACACTGATTCACCCCCCCTCTTAGTGTTCCTAACAATCAACAATTGGTATCAGAGCAAGGTTCCTTGGAAAAAGTTAAACATCTCAAGTAAGATCTGGGATAGTATAATCATGGTAGCAAGAAGGTATGGAAATTATGAAAGATACAACCAACTAGAAGTAGCCCTTGTGGATCTTGAAAATTCTAAAGTAGAAGTCAGGGATCTGAAGGAAAACTTGCAACAAGCTGATGAATGCATCTTAAAGCTAAGAGAGCAAGTCAAGAAATTCAAAGATAAATACATAGAAGTTACTGATCAATTATTATCAGCAAATGAAGCCTTGAATGACTTGGAAGTAGAAGTTGTAGAAAGATCAAGAACATAAGATGATCTAAATTTGATTGTGAAAAATAGATCAGAAGATTGTACAAAACTTGAGAAAGAAATTATGAGTCTAAAAATAGATCTAGAAAAGGCCAGAAGTTTTGAAAAAAAATTCAAGATAATTGCTACGAAGCTTGATGAAATGATTGTTAGCAAGAGGAATGTTAATGAAAAACATGGTTTAGGATTTGAGAAAGGAGAAAGTTGAAACTCTGGTCAAATGAGCACTGAGTCAAGGGAAAACAAAGGATACCAGTTCACAAATCAAAGAAGAAGATCTAGAAGACCTCCGGTCAGACAACCAAATGCTCAAAGGTACCTATATTTCAATGGTTATTGTTATTCATGCAATAGGTATGGTCATAAGGCTACTCAATGTAGGAGAAAAATAAATCAAAATATTCCATCATTCTCTGGTCAGTGTTTCAGTTGTAAGAAAATTGGTCATAGAACAAATGAATGCAAAAATCACATCAGGAAAAGTTTCAACAATGGGAGGAATGAACAATCATTCAAAGGTAAATGCTTCACCTACAATAGAACTAGTCATAAAGTTTTTGTATTTAGAAGTAAAGTAAGTCAAAATTCTATTACATGCAATGCATTCTATAAAATGGGACACAAATCAAATGTATATAGAAGCTCAGTAAGAACTAACTTTCAGAATACAAGGAACAGTCAATCATTCAATGGAAAGTGTTTTGCATGCAATAGATTTGGACATATGGCAAATCAATGTAGTTAAAATTCAATCAATGGAAGGAATCAAGGTCAAAAGAATGTGATGTGCTTCAATTGCAATAAATTTGGACATGTTGCAAGATTTTGTAGAAGTAGAAATATGAAGAGAAATCACTATTCTAAAGAAAGGAAAACAGAGTAGAGAAATGATAAGGTAAAAGAGAAAGTTAATCTAGTTGAAACAAAGAAAGAAATGAACAAGGTATGGATCAAGAAAGGAGTAATTGAAGTCAAGGATCAATCCATACTAGTATCTAGTGCAGATACTTCCTCCAGGAAGTAAATTGTGAGCTCTGGCTTAGGGGGAGTAGTGTTGAAAATTCAAAACCCCCAGCCAAAATATGGGTGCCAGAATTATGCGCAAAGGTGTATCATGGAATCTAATGTAACACACCTCTTAGAAGAAAAGTTGGAAGAAAAAGGGTCAATGTGGTATATTGCGGAGCAATCCTAATCGACTGTGTTCTACAGTAAAGGGTTTTAACAGCTTTTTAGAAATGAGCATTTAATGACATCTGGGTCACATCGTGCAGAGGATAAAAAGGGAACTTGTTTAATCTCAAATCACTTTACACTCAAAGCTATCAAGTACTCAGAGAGATTAGAATAGTCTTTGAGCTACAACAACCAAGATTTGAAGGGCTTGGAGAATTTTGGAAAAAGGAAACCCTAATTCAGTAGTACAAGGTAATCTCAATCAAAACCTTCTTGTGAATCTGTTAAAATTTCTAAAATGGTATCACTGCAAGTTATTGATATTACTGAGCGACCACGACCAAAATTCAAAAAACACCCATTCAAATCAATCGAGGTTAATCAGTTGGGTGCATTCTCAAATGTTCCCCACAGAGTCATGCATGTAGAAGATGTTAGGGCATATATCCATGTTGCCCTAGAGGAATTTGGTGATAGCAAGTTTACTGATCTCTACACAAAACATTTGAGTAATGAGAATCTTGAACTGAAGAATGAATATTTAGCATTGAAAGAAAAGAAATTTATTTAGTACTTGAATTTCCCAACATTTATGGAAGATGAATGGGTTTGGTATGTGTTAAGTAGGGTTCATGATGAATTCATATGGCTTGAGAGACCTTTCAAGATTACAAAAGTTACTATTAGGGTAGTCACTGGATTATGCTCTACCAAATCTGTACCTCTATTAAAAGTCATGAAGAATGATACAGTAACTATGGCTACCAGAGCGAAGTTTGATAAGAGAGCCTTGACAATAAATGATATTGAGGATCATGCTATAAGATTTGCCTCAATGGTATTGGGATACAAAGTCTATTTCACCAACTGGGAGAGCTCTGCTTTAGGCACGACCATTTACATAGCCTATCAAATGACTAAGGAAAATGTTAATTATGACATCTATGAATTGCTTCGACAACAAGTAATGGATAATCTAAAGAAGACAAAGGAAGGTAAATACTGCTTTAAATTTGGCACACTGATCATGTGTTTATTTTTCTATTTTATGCAAGAGTTGCCTGGTATGAAGAACCTATTTTGGACCAATGATAAACATGTCATAGTTCAAATTAGAAATTTGTTGAGTAGCATAGGCACCATTGTTGCACAGAATGAAGCCCTATGGGGCTATTTCAAGAATTTTCAAAGATCAATGAAAGCCAAAGAAAGAATCCTCAAAACAGTTGTCAAAAAATACAAGGATACAATCTACTTCATTGTGACAAAAGATCAATGTTTGATGGAGGCTGTTGAGCATAGAATAGTCTTGGTTATGCCTATGGGATATGAGGTAGATGAAGTTGTACTGGAAAACTATGCTAAATATATACTGAGAAAACCCAGAGATCCTATGGAAGAAATATTTGGGACTTATGATGAATTGCATGCCAAAATTCATGTTGATGTAAGAAAACCTGAAATCTCTAGGAAAATGAGGAAAGTGGTAGAAGAAATTGGTATAAAACATGAATTCACAAAAGTAGAAGTGGCAAAGGCAAGGGAAAAGGCACAGGTTGTTAGGGAAGTAGAAGAAAAGAGAAAAGGGGAATCATCTGAGGCTCCAAAAGAACCCAAAGATGAGTTAGAAAAGTCAGAGAAGGCAAAAAGAAAAACTAGAGCCTCCACTTCTGTTGAAGCCACATCCACTCCCTCCAGTTCCACACTATCTGCAAATGTGGAAACTCCCACCACTAGCTCCAAAAGAAATAATACTAAAGCCAAGAGAATGCATGCAAGCATAACTGTTGATGAAGAAAAGACAGAATCAGATAAGGAGGTAAAGAAAATGAAAGTTGAGGTTACTAAAGCATCCAAAAGTAGCAAGGAGAAGTTATTTGAATGGAAGACACCCAACAAAAGATAGGAAAAAGATGAGTCTCGTGCCACATTAAATATTGAAGATGTATTAAATCCTATCACTATTGATGGTAACTTGAAACCCGTGGCTGAGTTTTATGATGATTATAATGATGCTAACAAGAGGATTTTGGAAGAAGCTATTGTAAAGTATCTGAACATATACAACAGAGCCCTCATTGAGATGATTGGTGATCTCCCAGATACCTTGGGTAGTATTCTATCAGTCAGGAAGGAAACTTCTATCGCTAAAGATGTTGAGCTCAGAGAACACATGCTAATAAAATTATGTCTGGATATCACTCCAGAAGAGAAAAGAAAAATCTCCAAGGCACTTAACAATGAGTTTAGGTCAAAGAAAAGAACAAATGCATTAATGATAGGAGAAGTTGACAAGGTTTTCAAGGAAACAAAGGAAATTATCTTGGACATACTAAAGAAACATAATATTTCCACCATCTATGACAGTAAGGAGACAAAACATGAGAACACATCTCTACCAAAGACAAGCTTTGATCAATGACCAGAACAGAGTGATCAAGCCCCTAACACAAACACATTGAATATAGGCAAAACTAAAATGAATATGTCCCCTAAGAAACAAGCTGAGGATGTAGAAGTTAGGGAACAAGTGAGGAGCCCTACATCGAAACAAAACTCAGAACAACAAGAAAATATGGACATAAATCCTCTAGAACAAAGTCAAGGGGAAATGTTAGAGGGGGAAAGAGACACTGCAAATGTCTTAGTTGGTACTAGAAGGGAACAAGTTGTAGATGAGTCCAAATTTCTTTGAGGACCAATCAATCTGGACTCATTATCACCCACACAAAAATTCAAATTAGTATCCATTGTTCAGGCCAAGGCATAGGAAGAAGTTCTAAAATCTCATGATAAAGACAACAAATTGATCAATGATGAAACAATTGTTCTGGAAAAGTTGATGCCATCATTTCAAAAGGATATCTCATTATCTCCTACTAATCATCTTGAGGAGCTATTGAAATATGTAAGTACGCATTTTGAGTCATTTAAAAAATCTACAGAAGTAAAAGTTAGAAAAGAATTTGATGAAAGAAGACTGGTAGAGTTAAAGTCCATGATAGCTTGAGACAAAACCTAATTAGATAAAGGCATCAAGATAATACAAAGCACCATTGAAGAAGCCAGTAGAATATTCAAATTCTATTTATCTTGGCCAAAAATCACAAAGGAACTAGAAGAGAAAATCAAAGACTTGGAACTCAAATTGCTAAATATCTCTAAAACATATAATCCAGTAGTGGAGTCGATAAAGGTAAAAGAAACACAAGTTGTCAATATTCATAATGATTTATACACTTTGATGAAGAAAAAGGGAGATATTAAAGACAGGTTGTGCTCGTTGAAGGAACTGATAAGTCCAAAAATTGATTCAATGACCTTTCTAGTGGATGAGGCCTTGAAATCTCAAGCACTAGTTGATACACCATCGGATATTTGAAAAGCAAAGAAGTTAGTATTTTTATTGAGTGGTCACATCCTTATTCCAGGTAGTGTAAGTAATAGATGGAATGGAGAAATAGCTATAATAAAGAATATTTATAGTGACATTTTGCCCTTAGTCCCAAATATATAGATGAAGATTGCATCTGTAAATATGTGGCAGACCACAAATTTTTAGAATTTTGTTTAAAAAAATTGGGATTCGGATCACACCCTTTGCCATTGATGTCAAAGGGGGAGAAGTAGGTTAGTAAAATTGGATAATCATCTCAGGGGGAGCAAGAAAATAAAATGTATATAGTAAGGGGGAGCAATCAAGCATTTTCCACTAAGTGTTGCCATCAATGCCAAAGGGGGAGATTGTTGGCAAGAGACAATGCTCCAGTATGGACCTATATGTTGTCATTGATGGAAACAAGGCTCAAAGAAGCTATCACCATGACAAAAAGAGATATCTTCAGAAGAACATGTTGGATTCCAGGTCCGGTTGACAGAAAATGCCTAAGTATGGAAAATATTTGGAGTGGAGGACAGTAAGTCAGATAGTATGCCTCTGCAGATGATGATCTGATAATGTAGTTTAGGTATGATGTCAGTTGATGTTTGATAGTGTTATGCTTCAATGATTAAGTCTTGACTTCCTCCGGAACTCACCTTGAAGAATTGTCTAAGTTCAAATAAGCAAAGGTATAGCAGGAATAGTAAACAGGGTCTAGTGCAGTGATTAGCATTCCTCCACAAGCGAGTGTTTTGTTATGTAGTTTTAAGGTGTTGTAAACACTTATATGAAGTGTCTTATTCTAGAGTTAGGAGATCTGAAGTTCACTGGAAGGTTAGCTACAATCTGCTAAGTATCAACACAATGTTAGACAAGGTTTGACAGAGGCAGAGGCTAAGATCTGATGGTCTGCATTTCTCCGCAAGATGATATCATGCCTTGTGGTTCTAAGGGTAAGATTGGGTCCTTGATATGATTTGGAAGGTGTTTTGAGATCCTTAGTAAAAGTTGTAAGTCAGCAGATGAAGTTGTTAAGCATACTCTTAAGGAAGAGGTCGATAAGTATATTAATCATTGTATAGAGAAGAGTTAATGTTTGGAGGATCTATGTAAGTAATTGAATGATTAGAGCCGACCTATATGAACATGTTTGGGAGAAGATTTGGATCCATGTGACACATAGTGCATTGGATTGAGCGATAAGCTACATCTTTCTATGTACACATTTCACTTCTTGGATGCCAACCTAATTATGGATTAAATCATGATACAGATATATAAGAGTGATGATCTTTGGTTGAGTGGTGTGTGTGAGTAGAGGTGTGTGTGTGTGTGGTGTGAGCATGCGAATAGAAGAGTAGAGATAGAAGAGAAGTAGCGAAGACTTGGGATTTAGAATTTAGTTGCTAAATGACTGCACCCTGGCATAGTGGCAAATGCTTAAGCAATATTCAGTTATCATGTGTGATCTAATTGGAAGCAAGCTTTTGACATCAAGTCAGTGAGCTGGCAGTGAGCCTTCAATAGGGTTTAATAGCCCTTGGGGTTTAACACCCTGGCATAGTGGTAGATGCTTAAGTAGTATTCAGTTATCACATGTGATCTAATTGGAAGCAAACTTTTGACATCAATGTAGTGAGCTGGCAGTGAGCCTTCAATAGGGTTTGACAGCCCTCATTATAATCTTGCTAGGTTTAGGGTTGAGGCAGTGAGCCTGCTAAATCTAGTTTTACTTCATGGCAGTAAGCCAACATGTTTGAGGCCCGTGGAGTGACCAAGCCTAAACATTATTTTTGTAAAGATTGCAATATATATTTGAGAGCTAATCCTCTCTGTGGTTTTTCCCTTTTTGGGTTTTCCACGTAAATCTTGGTGTTATGTGTCATGCTTTTGTGGATGTTATTTAGTTGTATATTTTACTTCTATTTGATTATTCTTTTGAAATGGTTAAAAGTAAAAGTGCAAGAAAATATTTATAGAACACTAATTCACACCCCATCTCAGTGTTCCTAACAATCAACATGCATATATACCCTATGAATAGTACATGTCATAATGATCAAAGCTCTTTGCCAATGCTTTGTGTTGGTTTACATCTTCTAGTTCTACAAATGTTAAGATGAAACCATGTCACACATGTGTAAGAGCTAGCACAAGGGAGACCATGTGCAAATGCTGTCACACTATCAAAATAGTGCTAAAGGATAATCACCAAATATCAAACCAATGATGTCTTAAGCATTTCATAAGACAATCTAACTTGACATCAATGCCAAATCCAAGCAATGTCAAATTGATCAAGAAGTGTCATCATGTAACATATCAACTGAACCAATGCAACTCAGTTTATAGGAAGACATAGTAGGATCTCAACTATTACAACATACCAAATCAACTCTGCCAAGAAGTGCAACTATCATTGTACCACAAACTAGAGAGTTTCTGTATTTGACATCAAGGACAACAACTAAGAGGGAAAAAATTCTTCCATTTACCTCATTCAAATGATAGATATCACCATATATTTTGATTCCTTCTGTAACTAGTTTTTTCTGACCCTACCTTCCTGATTTCACAACCCTTGGAATGAAAGGTGAGATTATACCCTTTGTTGCACATCTGACTGACATTGAGAAGATTGTGTTTTAGAACTTTGACATAGAGGACATCCTCAGTCCTATTCTTCCCATCAATAGTTATGGCACCTTTTTCACAGATTTGCGTTGACTCATCACCACCAAACTTGATAGCACCACCATCCCACTTCTCAAGGATAATAAACTTCTTGTTTTCACCAGTCATATGATTTAAGCATTCATTGTCAATTACCCAAGCCTTGGATTCTTATCTTACATGAAAGGCAATCCATACAACCATTGATCTTTCATGGTTTTGATTTTCTTGTAAGGCATCAACTTTCTCACATTCACTAGCATCATCCTTTTTTTTACAAACATTCAGGGCCATGAAAAGTGTTTCATAATTTGAATCATCATGATCTTCATCTTCTAAAGAGTAATTATTTTTATGGAGTGCAGACTTCTCTTGAACTTGTCTCTTCTATTGCTACCCCTTGATTCTTTGGAAGGACAGATAGAAGAAAAGTGACCAACCTTTCCACAATTGAAACATTTGAAGGGTAACTTACCTTTGTATTTTCCAATTCCTTTCTTCAATCTTTTCATAAAATTTGCTTCAGCTTCATCAGAGCTCTCATCTTCATTAGCAACTTCTTCTTTTGTCTTCATGCTGAATTTGAAAGCAACTTCTTTCTTTGGAACATCATTGCCAAACTCTCCCATCTCAAACGCGGTAAGGGAACCAAACAATTGGTCTACTGTGTATGTATCCAAACCTGCATTCTCCTCAATGGCAGATACCTTATGACTATAAGATTTGTGAAGAGATCTTAGAACCTTCTTTACAATCTCATCTTCCTTCACTTCTCCACCAAGACCTGTGATACCATTGACCACTTCATTCAGCCAGAGCATATATCCAGTAATGTCTTCATCCTCTGACATTTTTAGGTTCTCAAATCTACTCTTGAAAATCTGCATCTTGGCTTTCTTTACTTTCTTATCTCCTTTATAAATGGTTTCAAGTCTGTCCCAAACTTCTTTAACAGAACTGCAACTCATTACCTTTGAAAGTTCTAAATCAGCTAACCTACTCATGATAGCTAAATTTGTCTTGGCATTGTCATCATACTTCTTAACTTCATCTATACATGTAAGAATGGTAGAAGGAACTTTGTAACTAGTCTTGACAAATTCCCAAACACCACACCCTAGAGAGGTGACATAGGCTTGCATCCTTAGCTTCCAAAAAGCATAATTGGTTCCATCAAACCTAGGTATCTTGTTTGATCCACTTTGTGCCATCTTGGATCTTCCTCTAGTGGTTAAGCTTCCCTCAAAGGAACTTGGATCTGATACCAATTTTTGGACACACAAGGATACTTAGAGGGAGGTGAATTAGTGTCTAGATAAACTTTAACTTCTTCATAGCAGATTAAAACTTAAGCATTACAACATCAATATAAGTATGAAATATTAACACATTGCACATCAACACATAACACCAAATATATGTGGAAAACCCTAGAAGGGAAAAACCACAGTGAGGATTAACTCACAATATATGAAGCTCAAGAATAATAACTTTGTTTTAGGGTTACACCCAAGGAAGCTTCTACTCCCTAAAGACTTTGTTTTAGGGTCACTCCCAAGGAACCTTCTACTCCTTGAATTGAGAACACACTTACAAAAGATTACAATATGATAGTCGTTTTACAGTTTGAAAATTGACATTGAAACTCACACTTTTTATGATTGCAATTTTGCCTCTTCAACCTTTCTTCTGATGATATGATTAGTTAGGCACAGTCTATACTTGATCACTATCACAAATATATCTTCAAGATGAATCAAGATAGCATCAACAATTTCTACTTTTTCTCCTTCAATCGCACATCAAAATGCATTCATTTTGCTCCTTATCTTGCTTGCAAACATTATTGATCAACTTGAAATCACACCTCACCTCATTCAAATTGATTTACAATTTATACAAGATATTACATTGATTACATTGCTTGTTAGCAAGATATAATATGAAAAATGCATTTACAAGTCAGCCAAACAACACACAATATGAAATGTGTAGAAGATAGGTCCTAAGTAAAACCACACGTTGCACCACCAGAAGACCCATGCCTTGCAAACTTCCATACTTGGTTAACTAGGTCCAAAAGATTCTTCACAGATTCAACACCTAAGAATTACATCCGCACACTCTTCTCATTTGAAAATAGGACAAGTTTAAACATAACATATGAAAACTTGAAGCATAACAACCAAAGCAACTTGAAAACCTTGTGTGGTACTAGAAATAAGAAGTATCTTCATGAAAATTTTCCAGATGAGTCCACATGACTCATACAACATCTACAAACACTCCTTTTCCTTTTCACATCAAATAATTTGTGTCACTCATGTTCAATCATGAATTCTAAGAATAATCTATCATCTAGAACACACTGCAACTTGCTTTCATTTGAAAACTGAGTTGCAAACCACTAGGAACCTTGAAACTACAAGGAAACATGTAATACACATCCATAAACATGTCCTTGAAACTACAAAGGCAATCATTCATTTCCAGAAGAATGCAGAGCATTCTAATAGGCCTTCTACACTATCTTACTCTACCAGAACACATGTCAATACTCTATCATGCATAACTTTCATAGTGGAAGGAAAAATGATCTAAAAACTTGGGATTATCACCTTCACTACATCTTGAACTCAATTCTAGAACTACATGACTATAACTACAAATGTAGAGGAATGTTTAGCATTCCATCGACCTACATAGGACACTTTCACAAATATGACATTGTCTTTCAAATGTCAACAAAAAAACATTCTTTTGATAATCCAATCATCATGAAAATTAGAACATACATACTTCAAGCCATCAGTAGCATCAGCAACACATTTTAACATCTTTATACTTCTAATTCCCATCTTAATATTACTTCATACTCAACCCTACATTGATCAAGGCATGAAATCCAACCATGATTTGTATCTTCTTCTCTACACATGACATCCAACCACGAACACCATCACATCATCATGATAGTGTTGACAACCTAGTGACAATGTTGACATCAACGACAATCCTAGGAACCATATGTGTAACACTTTTGACCTCCAAAGATAGCCAAGATTAGAAAAGATAAAAAAGAAGTGTGTGCTCTTATTGCCTAAGTGTGTCTACAAAAATAATGGCAGTGACCATAAATAAGCTCTATGAGTATTAATACTAGTCTATAGGGAAGAATACCCTAGTATGTGTAAAGGAAAATAAGGTGGTGGTCTACACCACAAGTTTTCCAAGATAGAGATAATAGAAGATATAATAAACTAAATAATAACATGATTTCTTCATAGTGTAACAACGTTACTAGGCTTGAGAGAATGGAGAAGTTTGTAAGCTCCTTGAGGATTAAGTTGATATGTAACCAACATCCATCCATTGTGAGAGCCTCCACAATGACCAATTTGCAAGTGCGAAGTTGATAGAAGCTAAGAAAAAGAGATGATACAACTCAGGGAGAGCACCAAATGTAGCAACAAAGAGAGCCAAGAGTCCTCTCTTTTGTGAGTGTCGAAACCCTTTTTCAAAATAAGTACAAAAGAAGAATGAAAATATTTAAAAATGAGTTTATATATTTAGGAAGAGAGAATCCAAGTGTTGGGAATGCTTATAGAGTTTTTTCATTGCTAAATGAGTGTTACCATCATCAAAATCAAATGACAAGGCAGGCAAATCAATGATTTTAAATTTTAAAACCTTCACGATGCTAGCACGTCACGTGAATATCTACACAAAAAACTTGCATCCTAGGACAATTCTCTAATATTCAGCATATGTTCCTAGAAAATCAAGAGAGATAAGAATATAATATGAAATTTGGAAAACCTTGGTGAGGGGTGAGATAGGCCAAGGTTAAGCTCAAGTGGCCCTATAAAAATGCTATAAGAGTGGACACCAAAGTGGGTAAAAATATAATGTGAAATTGTGAGGGTACGTAATTTTATACTTTAAAATAGACAAATAAGATACAAGGCACAAGCACCATAAAAATCTTATTTCACATTCATAATCTATTTGATACTATTTTGAGAATGAAAATCCTAGGAGCAATCTATTTATTGTGAAAAAAGATGGTGTTCATAAAATAATCTTATTTTGGACTAATATCTTAAGAAACCCAATCCTCTCACCTTTTATAAATCCTATCCGAAACCTAATGTTAAGCATGTTGATCCCTCTTCTCCCTCCACTAAATTCATCACCTTCAAACTATCATTAGCCAACTTCTTTCGACCAACCTTATTACTCCCCCCATTCCTACTCGATGTATATATTACCTTTCCTTGTGGCTATGACCATAATAATTTCTATAGATACTATCATGTGAAAGGCCATGATGACAATTACATGGGTATAACTCATGTTGAGGAACACAATGATCATGAAACTAAACATGTTGCATCTCTCTCAATCAAAATCTAAATATTTACACTAACCCATTCCATCAACATCATTAACCCAATCATGTTGACCATATTCAAGAGACTATGTTGTTCTTGATCCATTTTCCATTCTTGAGGCTTCTATCAATTATGATATTGTTCCCCCAGGACCCCCCTCCTTGTATTTCAATTACTTTGTTAGTCCTCTTGATGCACAACCTTCCTCTTCTCCTCTTCATCCTACCACATTTTCTTCTGATGAGATCCCTAATAATTGCTACCATGAACATCTCTATGTGGAAGGGTACATAGTTGTTAAGTTGATGCAAGCAATTCTCATTGAATCTAACTTATTATTCAATATTTGCATTGAAGAATTAATTTTCAACCACCATCTCTAATAGAATTATTATGTTACTTTAGGTGTTGCACTTAAATATTTTAATGTTACTTTTATTCACAAAATAGGTTGTAGGAACTATTCACTTTATGTCATATTACTCCCACTTCTAACCAATTTTGAGTTCATCTCTGATACCCTTGGCTCACACAAACACAAGATATCCCCTCAAATATATAACAATGTGTCAAATTTTTGTATGACAATTAGATGGTAATCATTATTCATCATGACTACCAACCCCTCCCTAATCTTGGTAACTTTACCATTGATTATTTGTTCATATGCCCACAAGACAACCATACACATCTTGTGAAACTCTCTTCTATCTCCATAAATCTTCAAAGAAAAAAAATCCTATATTCGTAAGAGGAACCCCTCCCTTGCTCTCCCTCCTTCATAGCCACTCACCATTCACTCCATTGGAGTGTATGTTAACCAAACAAATATTAAATTAAAGTCAAAATCAACTAATCAATTTATGAATACTATTTACTAATAAATCATTTTTTCATCAATATTAAACAAATATTTAATCTAAGGAACAAATTTCAAATACAAAACACATACTATTATTACAACGCTACAAGTATCTACCTTTGGAGTACTATTGTGATCAAAATCACTTTATTAGTAATTGGTAGTTATATTTATGCACCAATTAAATGTTATAATTTTTTCAACCTAAGATTATGTCTATCTTTTATAAATTAAACATGTTGTTTTTTTAACTACAAATGTTTCAATTAAAATATTATCAATAATTTAATTGGGTTATGTATTTTAGTTGTTATTTTGATTGGCTTATAGTTTTAATTCTTATGGGGGGAAATGTGGCAGTTATTAAATTATCTAGAAATACGAACCATTAACTGGTGAAAGTGGGAATTAAAATACTTCCCATTAAATACTAAGAAGTTTCATCTTTTTGGGTGCCTAAATTGAAATCATGTAGTTTTAGGGTTAAAGTCTCATAATGTCTTCCTCAACCATTGCAATTTTATCAGTAGTGGTTTTATCCCGATGAAAAAAAGGCTAAAGATAATTCTTTCTACTAAGAAGTTCTTTGTGGGATGTGGGACTCACGATACTATAAGAAAGAATGAGAAGAATATATATTTCTTAGATTGTTGCAAGAGCATCTGCCCTCATTTTTTATAGGCACATCTTACACATTAGTTACTATAGGTAACCCGACTGGAAGTTGTCTTTCTGCTTTAATTGTGTAATTCTGGTATGTGGTTCCTTAAGGGTCTTTAAATTGAGGAATTTGTTTGTAAACAAACATACCCAATTTCAACCTTCATAAACTTCTTGTAACTAGATGTTTCAATCAATGCTTCATGATTGAAATCTGTGTAACTAGATGTTTCAATCAATGCTTCTTGATTGAAATCCATGTGCATGCCCATGACCAAGTAGTTTCTCTTTGAAGTGTTCTTTTTCTACATGTTCGCTTTTAAAATGTTAAATTATAGGCCATTTGGTGAGTGAATTTACTCTTCTGAATTGGGCATTTCTTTCCTATAATTAAAGATTTTCAAATTTCTTTTCCTAAGAAGCAAAAGGAAAAAATGAGAATTATTTTCTAAGAAGGCTTACAGCTAGCTTTGATGGATTGGCAAGGTTTAGTTGGGTTATGAATTCCATTCAAAACTAAATGTATCTCAACTATACTTCCAACCATTTATAAATCAAATAATCAATCTACTCACTTCATCAAAATTTAACAAATATTTATTCCAAAAAACAAACTCAACTTGAACTATATTATTTAAACTCAATATCAACTAATCAATTTATCAAAAGAATTTACTAATAAATCATTCACAACTAGAATCTTCACCTACTTACTAAAAATGTAATACATTTAACTTGCAATACAAATACAAAGACATGTACTCTCCCTACATGACACTTGTTTATGATAGACTTAAATTGACATTTACTTAAATAAAAATTAGTATGAACGATTGCACAGCTATAGAATTAGGATTAACATCTTCTCGATACCTAAGAGAGAAGAAAAGACTGGATGAGAAAATTATGACAAGTGGAAAAAATATCGTGTGGGGCATAACAATAAGCAGAAAAGACAGTCTATTGCTAATTATTCGGTGCATAATTACATTGCCGTTCAAAGTGGGATAGAAAAGAAAGTCCGTTGCTAATTATTCGGGGCATAAGATGAAACTGAGCTATTTGGGAGACCACGTTCCTCCCATTTTCCATAACTGAGGATGCTTTCTCTGCCTACAAATTTTCAAATCCTTACAAATTGAAATATGTTACGGAACTGAAATACAATTTTCTCCGGAAAGATTGACCGGAAAATAAAATTGAAATAAAGATGCATTCTTGGAGTCGTATCATTTGTCATTACTGGAATTTTCTTTTTCGTGAGAGAACAGCCATTAGCTTGACCACCGTAGCACAGACGCTATGCTTAGTTCGAAAGACTTTGTTTTTAAAGATTACTACCAAGTCAAGTCATTGTGTCCCATCATTCACAGTGCCATGAAGACTTTTCAAGAGACCCCATCGAAAAAAAGACAAAATAATATTGGGGGTTGATTAGTCGGGCATTACACGAAACTGAGCTAACAATTTCCACTGCCCACAAAGTAAAAAGTAGGGCGAGACTATGATCTCCTCCCGTTTCCACAACTTTCTTCCATATTTTGGTGTGGAAAACAATTTTCTCTCTTTGAAATAGATGAAATCAAGATTGACCAAAAAGTAAAATTAATGAATGATGTGAACATGAAGACAAGGTTCATTCTCGGAGTCGTAGCATTTGTCATTACTGGGATTTTCTTTTGCGTGTGAGAACACCCATTAGCTTGACCAGCTTAGCCCAGACGCTTGTCAAGGAAAGCACGCAGACAGTGTTATCAACACTTTTCGAGAGGTTCCATCCAAAAAAAAGGCAGTGTGTGTCACTCAAGCCTGGAATTTCAAATAAATCTAGAATCTCCACCATGCTTACCTTAGTCTTCACCCTTTCCCACTTGCATGCCAGCTTTTCCCCCATTTTCTCATAAGCGCCTATTCTCCCAACAAAATAGTATCGACAATGGAACCCACCAGTGATGGTCTGTTTAACAACTGCCACTTGTCATTTACCGTCGGTCTGCTTCTTGTCAATGATTCGATGGGATCCCCACTTCGTTAAGACTTTCAAAAAATAAAATCTATTGTTTTTCGTATTATGCCATTGAAGCGGAAGCAGTGGAGTCAACGAAGGACGAGTTGCAAGTGACAAAAGGTTTTTTAAAAAAAAAAAAAAAGTAAATACAGTCTATGCAAAAAAAATTTTAACAGAATCTACGGACTCAAACTAACAACCATCATTCATGTCTTTCAATGGCTTGACCGTTTGGCCTATCCCTGAGGGCTTAAGCTATGCGAGTATGAAACATATATAATTTGTTGAAATTTTGAAGAAGTAATTTGGTCATCTTCATTATACTGTAGTTGAAGCGAAGTAGTGGAGTCAACGAGGGATGAGTTGCAAGCAAACAAAAGACAAAAACAAGTTGTAGTCAAGGATAATTGTTTTGGGTAAGTTAATCTACTCTAATTAAATGTGAAATGTAATGTCAAAAATAAAATTAAGTATTTTGTGTTGTATCTAAGTTCTTATGGACAATAGGCAATTCTCGTGCTCTATCATGTTGTGAGTATTGGAAGTTGTATGTAAATAGTAGAACATTTTCATTAAATTCTACAAATATTGGGGTTTAGTTGTGGGTTCCATGAAACTGTTCCTCAAGGATTGTCATGGGACCCTTCAGGTCTCAAAATATCTTCTTCTAGACATCCTTGTCTAGATTGAACTAATTGGGTCTACATAACCCATGAACTTAATCACTTGTTTGGAAAATTGTGGACATGCAGAGATCACATTATATTTTTGAATTAGAATAGAATGAGATCTATGCACATCATTACTCTCTTCCATAGAATCCTCTATTAAACGGGGTACTTAATTTTATGAATGGAGCTTTGTGGACCAAAGTGTAGCCCTAATTAAATGGGTGGCCTAATTTTATGTTTGGTAGGGTTGTATACAAATTAATAGATTGAAATTTGTATATAATTTTTTTGGTTGCAATACACATTGTATATTTTTCAAGCTACACTTGAATTTAGTTCATGATTTGTAGGATGTATTTCAAATTTATGATTTTCTTACTTGAGCCATATGTCGATTTGTTATGTCTTGAGAAGATGTTGACAACGTAGTATTGAGTTGAGGCTAGAGATGTTGATGAAAGGAGTTGTCATCATTCAAGGTTATCTCAAATGCATGGTTGGATTTTCTAACCTTTCTCTTGAATGTAACAAAGCTATGTGCACTGCAACCTATTGGTTCTCGAACCTACACTCAACATTCTCGAAGGGATTTTCAAATAACATATGCTTAAGACTATTGAAAGGTTGGCAAATGAACGGAAGAAAATGGAAATATTCTCCCTATACTTTAGGCTATACAAAGCCAAGGCGAGTATTCCTTTTGCCACATACATTTGAAATAGATGAAATACTCAATCATAGTAGTATGTAGCAGATGTAAAGGCTCATATAATGTAACAAGGATTCACTAGTGTAAATGCAGAACGCTCCATATATCATCAATATTTAGGTATGACCAAAATAATTTATGAACTTAAGTTATTTCTCATTAGATCTTCTATGTTTGAATTCTAATGGATTAGAGGGTTCTTTATAGATTGGTGTCATCCTATGGGGTTTTAAAGTCCATGCCTGATTGATATTCCATAATAGCTATGTTCCCAAAAGTCTCTTTATATATTATTGCCTTGCAATAATGAATCTAACAAATGTAATTCCAGCAATCTAAAATCCTACTTAGTGATCCATTACTAATCTCAAATTTCCCACAACTAACAATGAAAGACTTCTATTATTCCTTGAATAATGGCTAACACTGGTAATTGTTTGACACATCGAATGTGCGAAAATAAATTTATAATCCTCAATTACTTTATTTCAAAAAAATGTGAGACAAGTAATTGGAGATGAAAATAGATTGAGAACCATCTTTCATATTATTCATATAGAAACAAGAATTACAAAGAGATATCAATTGAAAAGAAATGGATACTGTATATCTCCAAATGGTAACACTTTACAAATAGAACTTTTCCCTTGTATAGCCCCTTTTACAATGCAAAGATTACATCCTTTTATAGAAAAGGCTATAGAAGAAGGCCCTATTGATGGGTGACACTTGTCACCTTAAAGAGAAATACATGAAATTTGCATATTTAATAAGTAGTTGACATATGGGTTCACTTGGAAGTTCACACTCCCATAGGTTGTCTGAACAAGTAGTAAGAAAAAGACAAAGTTCTAATTGCCTCTATTGATGTGGATCTCATGACCATCATGCCCAATTGATGTGGATCTTGTAACCATCATGCCCAATTGATGTTGATAAATTTCCCTCTTATTGTTGCTAACACTTGGGATGAAGAAGCCCTCATTGGATGAATATATGATGTAGGCCTAGAAGAAGAATCCCTCACTAGATGAATATATGTTGCAAGCCTGAAAGAAGAAGATGGGATTGAATGGGGAGACGCCACCATCCATGTCTCACCAATTAGATGCATGGACATCTCTCTTACTATCCAAGGGAGAAGAACTAAGAATCAAGCAAAGAGAACTTCAAAACAAGATAAAAGAATGATGATGCAAGAAGGCATCATCCTCTTTCCTCTTTTTGTAGACAATAGAGGACAATTCTTCCCCTCTGAGGAGTGCCCTCCTATAGATGCACTCCCATCCTCCCTTCTAATAGAGTGGGAGGATATTCCTAACAAATTAGTAGCAAATGGCAGCTAGTTGTAATCTTTCTAGACCTTCCCATGCAAGTTAAGGAGTTCAAACCTGCATGATTCCTATTTTTCATCTTACAACATTTAGGTCCTTTCAGATATATAGAACAACCCAACTACCTTACCATTATAATTGTTTACTCAATCAAGTAAAGTTGCACCCCAACTTAGCAATTACCTAAAATGGCCAACCAAAACTGATCACAAAATGTAAATTTCTCCTTCCCTTTATAACCATAACAAATGATGATTATCTCCCTAATTTCATTCAAATATGGCTAAGTGCAATTCAAAACTCACTATCCATCCCACCAGACTATCTTATCAAGCCTACAAAACTTCAGGAGGTAGAGATATGACACATCCCATTAAGCCTCCAAGACATCAAAATGTCACTTCACACCAAGCTCTAAGAATATTGAGCATCTAATTCATGGAGTCAAGACTAGATGGCAAAGAATATTCTAAGAGTTTCACCATATTACTCAACTGAGCTTGGTATGTTGCATCTAATAGTATTTTATCTTTTCTCACAAAATTGTCTAATCCTGATTCCAATTTTAACAAGTTATCTAGTTTTACATTACATAAATTAGATCTACTTTATCCCCCTGGATGATTGATGTGACCAATCCTAGGGTGATGTCCTAAAAATCTACCTTTCATAGATCTAATGATTTTATCTTTCCCTTAGTCACCAAAATTTTTGGCCATTGGAATTCCTCTAGGGCTTTGAAGTTTTCAAACTTCTTTATGATCATCACATCAAGTTTATCTTGAAAAGCGAAGATATCATGCAGAAGATTTACCATATCAAATGTACTTGATATCTCTTGTGGGGCATCAGGACTAAACCTTTCAATTCCTTGAATGGCACTTATTGATGACAACCTTGGAATTCATGTGCTCAAGATTTGCATAAAAAATGGCTCTTACCTAATATTGGCATCTCTTGCCTCTCTCAATTTATCAAAATAAGCCCATGCATCATCAATCTTTCACATATTTTGAGAAATCATTTGGTCAAAAGGCTTCCTCATTAGCTCAGAGGTATCATACACTCCTTTATCTTTTGCTACAACTTCTACCTCCTTGCTCCTTTTTAGTTCCGCTTTTAGGTCTTCAATTCTGAGCATAAAATTATCCCTATCCTATTGTGACATGTTGCTCAAAGAAATAGGGGGTGACACTTGCTCTGTCAAAGTGATCTTAGGTTGCTCAATCATTGATTTAACCTTGTTATATTCATGTATCAACTTAGTGTATTCTTCTTGCAGCTTATCATGATTTACCTACAATTTCTTAGCTACAACTTCACTAAATAGAGTAGTACTAACCACCAAGGAAGTTACTTGTGGTGTTGTTGTGTCACTTAATCTTTTAACAATCAAATTTCGTTTTAATTCACTAATGTATTGGACAACATGAGGCTTATTATGCTCTCAAGCCATGGCTCAAATAGATAGTTCTTCATGCTTGGTGCTAAATCCAGACCCAAAATAGAGCTCATTGGCCTAGTCTTCACCTCTCAAAACATCTTCATTGGTGTCCTATCTATGAATTGTATCCAAGGATATAGTAGAAGCTATATCACATATTAGTAATAGAAAACACACACTCTCCCTGCATAGCCTTCTTCCTTCCTCAAGTGTCATATTGGATATGTCAAATTTAATTTTCTTCTCGATGCTCTACACAACTTCTCCTTCACTATCTACTTCCACTTGATGCACCTCATCCTTCTTCATCTGCCAATTTCTGCATTTACCTTTCCCTTGAGGAACATCATTTTGAATTCCTTGATCTTGATGAAATCTTCAGTTGAGAGGAATTGCTTGCAAGCCAATGTTCTAACATCTTGGACAACCTTGTGACCTTCTTCTAGATTTAACAGTGTCCTTCCACAAGGAAGATCATTCACATTAGGCCTCTAGGCTGAAGGGAAAATCTACAATATCTCTTGAGACTCTACATTGTTTTCACCAATACACTCAGTGACATCATAATCAACCAAATGTTGAACCTTTCTCTGTGTTTCATTTTCACTAGGGATCCTTACTTTAGCAACCTGCATAGTACTCACATCTGGGACCTACATAGATGAGGCATGGAGGGATGTTGGCCTAGCCTCACTCATACTCTCCTTAGTCATAACCTCTAAAATGTCCACACTACTAATAATTAGTTCCATTCTAGTTAGTGAATCTATGGTGGTACTGAATGCACCTTTCTAAGTGGGAACCAACTCCCTCATTTTATTTTCACATTCTTCAATTTTCTTCCAATCTCTTCTTCTTATGGTGATTTCTTCTTTGTTATACAATTTCTGATTAAATCTTTAGAGAAGTTGAATTGGTGATTATAGCTTGACTTGCCAACGAATTTACTTTTTCCACCTTATTTCATTTGCTATTTCATCAACTTTGACCCTAATTGATCAAGGCCTTCCTTGGTGGTGATTAGAAAGTCTAAAAAATTAATAGTAGAAGGTAAAAATGATCCCTTCTTGCTCTTCCTTAGATGCATATTGTTAGCCTCATTCAACTTCCATATTGTTTCAAGGAAATCCACCTTGTTTGATACATAAAGATGCAATAAGTGTGGCTCTATCTCAGCCCCATAAATTCTAATAACTGTGAAATCTTTTTGGAAAGTCTAGTCTCCCCAATTGTGCTCCTAATCCCTTTCTAGCTCAAGATGCTTGGGTCTTATGAATCTCATGGATTTAGGGGACAACCTACTTCTGTCTTTCCCTAGAATACCTAACACTCTCTATAAAAAGTGTCTTTCAAAGATACAATAATCAAATGTAGAGCCATACAAACTTCCAATACATGTGACAAAAAGGGTTTTTGCATTGGAATATGTAAGGTAGATTTAGAGTACTAATGAACTACATTTTTCCGGTCAGTAAAAGAAGACCTTATTTCCTTCTTTACCTTTTTCATGTGGAAGGTTCACATTGGAGAGAAAAGCATTTAATGTGGCACAATATCTTTTGAAACTTTCTAATTTTGATGATGTCTATCACTGGCAGTATGATCCATGTGACACCATTAAAACAATGATTGTGGCCAATAGGAATGCTACAAGTAGAAATCAACATCAAAGTAAACCCTTGCTTGAAAACTTGAGAAACAAGGATTCCTGGGATGAGGTCAAAATAGCAATGGAGAAAACTGCTACTGAGAAAGGTATTTCTTTTGAATAGTTGTCAGCAAAAATTATGGCATTGTACCAAGTCCAAATTACAAGAGCACCAACAGAGAATGAAATCAGGACGTACAACAATTTTTATCAAAAAAGTGATAAATCATCTATTAGAGAAAAAATGCCATATTCTCTAAATGAGTCTGTTACAAATTTTTTTTGGACATGATCAAAAGTTACTGCATTTTGGTCTATGAGGAAGGAGGTAGGTGAACCAAAAACTGTTGCAGAGTATGGAGAAATCAATGAAGATGAAGAGTTTAGCAAATTGTGGAATATAGAGCATCCCAATGAATGTGAAGATGAAGAAATTGATATTGATAGTGATGATGAACTTGATGGTGATAGGGATGAACAAAGTGATTTCAAACATGGTTTAAATCAGGGCACAAAAAAATCATATACTTTAGGAGTAGTCATAGTTGAAAATATGGGTTATCGAGGTGGTGGTTTGGGGGCCCAAGGACAAGGCATTTGGAACCCAATAGATTTAGTCACCATTGCCAGAAAACCATTTGATAAATGAGGCCTTGGAGTTAATAAAATACACCAAGGTCATACAAGTAGAACTGAAAGAATTGATTATGTTATAGCTTCAAATCCTAATCCTCATGGTCAGATGCAATCACAACTTGGACATGTCCGTGGTGGAGAGCCTAGTGCGACTGACACTGCCATTGGTGGCTAACTTAGTCAACATGTGCTACAACAACAGGTCCAAGAACAAATTACACACAAGAGGACACCAATACAAGATACCACACAAACACTCAGTGATCAAGGGATACAGAAGAGACAAAGGATTATGATAGGTCCAAGTCCAACTACCAGATCCACTACTAAGGAATTATTTCCAGGCACTCTCCTAGTTAGTGTGGCTATAATAGAAATTGCAAGTACTCTTATTCCTTCACCATTCAAGCATTCCCTTATTCCTGTGTCCCTAGGTTTTGATTACATTCAAGAGTTTAAAAAGAAATCAAAATTTTATATAAAGGAAAAGAAGCAATTGATGGAGAGTGTGTCTGTTGTAACTTCAGATCCTGCAACAACCATGATATTACCCACATTTGACACAAATACAAAAATCATGGAGTACACAATTGTTGTTCCCACAATTCAAAATAAACCAGAAAATCAGATGGATCGATCTGAATTTCAGGTGAGCAGTTTGCAATTTAATTTTTCTGGATTAAAAAATATTGACAAAATTAATATATCAAAGAAGAACAATGAATTAGTGTACACATCATTGCTAAAGCATGATAGAGAGAAAAAAATTTGCAAAATCAAATAGAAAAATTATAGGCAGACTTAGCAAATGAGAAAGCAAAGAGGAAAACAACAAATAACAAGAGTAATGAATTAGAAAAAAGAATAAAAAAATCAGCCTCTACATCAACAAGCAAAGAGGATAAACAAATAGAGGTGGAATTGAATGGACTGAAGCAAAGGTTAGATGAGAGAAAAAAGAAATATGATGAGGAAAAATCCACTTTAGAAAAATTAAGACAAAGCATTGGGAAAGTAAATGAACAGTGGGATCAAAAATTGGAGAAAGAGAGGCAAAAAAATGAAACATTGAGCGCATAGCTTATGGAAGCAAAAAATGAAATAAAATCTTATCAAAATTTTTTAAAGGATTCACCATTTGTGTGAATTATTTCAATTGATTGATGCCATGAGGATACATCATAATAAGCTGAGAAAATATTTAAAGGACAACACAAATGTGCAACTGCAGGTAGAAGAGAAATCTACAAATCAAGTTCTAGAAATAGTCTACAAAGCCAATGACAATGAATTGATTTCAAAAGGCATTACTAATTGGATTGAAGCCTCAATGAAGGTGACACCTATCATTCAAAAGTGTTCAAGAATGCATGAAACAACATAATTTGTGATTGAGGCTGAAACAAAGATTAAGAAGGAGGATGAAAAGGTAAGGAACTTGACAAAGCTTGGCTTGCCACAGGCTTTTGACACAAATGACTGATTCATTGGAAAGGATAATTTTAGAAAGAAGATGGAGGATGCAAGGAAGATTGATTTGGACTAGTTTCCTCAGAACCCAGATGAGGCAAACTTTTTGGATTTCATCAAACAACTAGTAATCTTGAATGTGTCTTTGGCTAAAACATTCAAGTCAGACCGAGGATCCAAATTGAAATTTGATCATACATTGTTACAAAAATTCAGGTCAGACAACATATGCTAGAAGAAATGACAATTCCACCACTTGAATAGTGGAATTTGCTAAAAAGGTTGTTAGAATGATTTGATATTGATTTAACATGAGTTTCCAAGTTCAAACTCAACTCCCTGCAGAGTTGTCTTTGAACAATATTTTACATTGCCACTATGTATTCCTTCATTTGAAAATCAATAGAAAACTCAAATTCAGTAATGTGTTGATGTTCAATTATCTGTATTATTTATTTTATCAATTGAATATAAACTCTAGTTTCAACTACTAAATACACATTCAATGATTACTGTTGTTCATTGTTCTATATCCTACTATTGTTAATATGTTAAGCTAATGTTATTTACCATTTCAAATATTTTATTCACATGCCATTGAGACTGCCCACTACCCCTCTAGCTTCACCAGTGTTTAGAGCTTAACTTTTTTCTAGCATAATATTCCCAACCAAATAGGTGACCGATGAGACAAGGCAAGCGGACCGATAATACTAACGGGTTTGATGGCTTAAGTGTGAACTTGGATGACTCAGTTACAAATAAGGTACTGATCAAAATAATTCATAAATTATGAAAAATGATGTAGAATCACATATCAAATCAAAAACCAAAATTCTACTTTACTGCAAATTTGTAAATTTTATGTGCACAAATCAACTTTAGCATGGAAATATTAAGCATTGAGTTGAATGATGAATCACTGAGTACATGTAAAACCTATCAATATGACACAATTAAAATATTAAATAATTAATAATATGTTAATGTATTCAATTTGATTCATAATTTCAAGTAATACAATATAAAATATCATCAACTATAGTTTTGGAATATAATTCATGAGATGCAGTATAAATACCTAAAAACTACTAATTCACTTCTATTTCCCAAATTGAGTCAAGGTCCTCAAACTAACATTCACATAAAAAAAGACTCGTTTTGATTCTGAGTCTCAAAGTCAAATTCATCAGTCATTGTGTCACTGTCATTTGTCCCACCACTGCTAGTGTTTGAACTTGAAGTGTTGCACAACCCTCTTCTTTCGCATATGGACTTCCAAATTGTAAGTGCCCTTTCATAAGGAAATTTTTTGACATTATACGCACTTCCTAACACTCTCAAGTAATTTTTCAAATTCTTGTCTAGTTTGTTTCTTATCTTTGATTTCAGAAACCCCAATGCACTGAAAACTCTCTCATCTTCCACCGAACCCAATATCATTGTTTGACATAAATCAACAAGTTTGAAATATTTTGATATCAAATCATGCAGTATTTCACTTTGACCCAAGTTTTTCTAGGCCTTTCTTATTGATCCCGCTTCGAAGGGATTCTCCATGGAATTAAACTGGTCTATCATATTTCTTGCAAACCGACTACATTGTCCTCTAAGATTATTTCCATCTATAATTCCTAATATTTTCTATCCATTGCATTCTGCACTTTTTGAAAAGTATGCAGTCATGGTAGTTACTTTTTGATGAAAAAAGCTTGGGCTATCTTGGTGGCCTTGAACCCAAAATTGAGGATACACAATAGACATGGCATCAAGTATTTCTTCTCGGGGGAATCAATTATAAATCTCTGTTGAAAGATTGCTTGCAATTTCCTTCAAATTACTACTAACAAATTCAATAATGCCATCAAAATCTTCCTTTCTAACAAGTACTTCTGATAGAGTGCCTGACCGTCTTACAATGGTGCATTGGTATCTCAAATCCATGTACAAAGGCACATAACTCCCCGCTTGCATTAAACTGTAAATTTTTTTTAGGATGATTCAAATCTATAATTATCTGCCACCTATAAAAATTTGGGCTTTGAGAAGTTAGATCTAGATTTAGATTATCGAGGGCCATGCATGTCATTCTACATAGTTTAGTATACTCATAGATATACATAGTTCTATCTTGGGCTTTCTTCACAAGATTGTTCATTTCATCCAACATGCGGAGAAGACTAGCTAAAGTTAAGAGTATCTCTATATTGCTTAACCTATGTAAGAGGTCAGGAGCTTTGTCTACTATGTTGTGATGCTTGTACATTATTCCAATCAAGCATGGATATTTTGAAAGAACTCGTTGCGCTGGTCTATACAAGGAGATCCATCTGGTATCAATATTCTTAAGAAGATTGTTTCCTGCTGTTATTCCCTTAGCAAATTTTGAAATTCTGTAAAATGTTTGTGACTTTAGTAGAAGTATGTGTGGAGCTCATGGACTAGATTTTCAACTTTCGATACTGTAGGAAACTTGCTTACAATTTCAAATGCTAAATTCATTTTGTGGGCCATGTAGTGAATGGCAAGCATGTATGGTGCACAAGTAGTTTGTAATTTTGTACAAAGACTGGTCCTATTGCCTTGCATTACTGCAGCTCCATCAACTCCTACACACCAACTTTTTGGCAATTGTCAAGTCATCAATACCTGCAATTTCATTCAAAGACTTCTTAACTAGTTCAAATAGATTTTGTGATGTTGAACTATCTTTCATTTTATGAACACAGAGAAGATGAGCTTGGCAGACATGTTCTTTTATAGTATACACATGCATACAAACCCAAGAAGTATTATCTACCGTAGTAACTTCATCTAAAGATAATGCAATGAAGTTTGACTCTTTTACATTCTCCTTTAAATCTTGCTTTTCCATCGTAGCGAGACAGTTTGCCCATTCCCATCTAGCGTTTATTGACTAATTTGTGCTAGGATAGTGAGGAACACTCAAAAAAGATAATAAATTACTATACTCTATGTAGTCTGTCATAGGATGCCTTCTGGACAAAATATGAAAAACAACACTCATCTGAACAATTTTCACCAGTTGTGCTCCTTCCATTGCTTTTCCAAATTGATCCTTGATTGTACCTCCACTTGCAACAAGCTTCGTCATTCTTTTCTAATGCTCATCATATTCCATGGCATACTTCACATGAAGACATTCTTCCTTTGATTTCCATCTTACTATTGATGTTTCCTTTCCGTCTATGATTTGTTTTTCATAAACTTTACCTATATGTTTTTCTATAGTGTCAAGCTTTAGCTGCAATTTCTTGTCTCTTTTACATTTCCAACTACAAATCACACACTTGCATTATGTTGGTTGTTCATCTTTGTTTGTTTTCTCCATGGGTTCAATGAATGGGTACTTTGATACCCAATCAAGCTGAAAATTCCTTGACATTTCTAACTCACGCCCCAGTTTTGAATCTTTTGATTTATCTATTGAATCTTTTGATTTTCCTTTTGAATCTTTTGATTTTACTTTTAAATCTTTTGATTTGCCTTTTCTTTTCTTCTTTCCAAGATCATCTACAATGCCAGCATTTTCTTTTTCATCCAAATCAATTATGTCAATCTGGCTAACCGAGGTATCCCTTGGAACATCTTCTACAGTATTGCCATCTTCATTCTGGCTAACTAGGGTATCCCTTGGAACATCTTTTACGGTATTGCCATCCTCATGCTGGCTAACTGGGGTATCCCTTGGAACATCTTCTATGGTATTTCCATCTTCATTCTGGCTAACTAGGGTTTCCCTTGGAACATCTTCTACGGTATTTCCATCCTCATTTTGGCTAACCAGGGTATCCCTTGGAACATCTTCTACGGTCTTGGAACATCTTCTGTGGTATTGACATCCTCATTTTGGCTAACCAGGGTATCCCTTGGAACATATTCTGTGGTATTGCCATCCTCATTTGACTCAATGGTAATCCCACCTTCTGGTAGTGGTGAGGCATTGCCAATGGATTCTTGATTATTATTTGGTGCAAGAGTTGATGGTGAAGCTCCATCTTGATTTGATGGATCAGAAACATTGCTAGTTCCAAAGTAAGACTGTATACTAACTCCACCTTTTCAGCGTTTTGATGGCCTCCCAATCCCTTCACCACCCTGAGGAGTCTTACCCTTGTCATACTTGCAGCTCGATGTCTTGATCTCCCACTTCGAATAAAAGCTGGAAAAAAATGTCTTTTTGTTTAAGAAGGACATACTCATAGCATATAGATCCCATTCCCTACTAAATATCTTCTTTAAGATTGAATCAAGAATGGAAGAGAGATAAAGAAATCTTAAAACACTAATACTATGAAGAATGCCTGTGTTGTAAGTTTGTAACTTTGCCTAGGATCAACTTCAAGGTGCCAACTCTAACTTCTAAAATTTGAATTGAGAGCTCACAAGTTCAGAACTAAACAAAATGTGTAAGAATAAATTAGTGTTTCAATTGTACTTATATCAATCCATATTTGGCAAATTTCGTGGGAATTCTATATGGTATATTAAAAAGATTTGGCAAATCTCGCGTGATTATATAAGGAATACGTTTAAGTGTCGACGAATCAAACATCTATGGACAACATAAATTGTAATCTCCAACGCAAATATGGCCCTATGATTAGCACAAAGGTGTCATGAAAATTGGTAAAATGGCCCCTCATAATCAACTACTTGTAAATTTTAATTAGCGAAATGGGTCCTCACGCGTAGTGACCATTTTAATGGGGTTGGCGAAATGGCTCCTCACACACAATGACCATTTAATTGAGTTGGCGAATTGTGTCCTGATACACAATGTTGTTTTAATAGTATTGGTGAATATATAGGTGATTTAGTACTTGCTTCCGAGATTCCAAGCAAAAATATTAGTTGGCCCATTTGAAACGCATAGCTTGTTATGGAAAAAATCTTACTAAGTTGATTCTCATAAAATAAATTTATGGTGAATAGATATGCATTCAACCTATAATACATAAAATCTGGATGATTTGACCACCCTGTTGGATGCGGCTTATTCACCAATTCCGACTTGGCCGATCTGCGATATTCACCACTAAAAAAATCTCTGGTAATTTTATAAAAATGATTTTGATTTTTTATATGGGAGAAAGAAATTTATAAGTTGTCTCTATGATTTAGTTTATATGCAGAAGGAAATATAAGAAATTTGAGTTACTAGACCACCAATCAATATTTGCTAGTGCTTTAATATTTTATTTTTTTAAATATTGTAACACTTATTTATGATGGACTTAATTTGACAATTAATTTAAATATAAAAATTCCACTATACTCTTACATTCTCATATATTTTTTTTACTAATAGTTTTTTGAAAGTTTAATCTTTAATATTGAATTTTTTATTTTTTTTTAAAATAAAAGGGGTAAAAACTTTATTGAAATTCAGAAAAGAATATTACAAAGCATCAAAGGGCCAAGGCCCTAGTAATCCAAAAGAAACAGCCATACAAAGCATGAAACAACATCATCCTTCACCAATACCATTCCCATCCTCAGCAAGAATCTTCTCCAAGTCATATCGGAGCTCATGAGGAACCTGCTCCCATTCATCCACCTTCCAACCATCTAAATGCTCAGAAGCCCACTTAGCTAAACAATTTGCTGCCCTATTCCACTCCCTTGGAATATGGACAAAAGACACCATCTCCATCAAAGAACTTATCTGCAGAATTTGTTGCACCATCATAGCCAACTGCCAACTAACATCAGAAACCTTCTGTGAATTCAGCAAATTAATCAAAACCTGTGAATCAGACTCACAGATAACCTTGTGCCATCCCAAAGCATAAGCCCTCTCCAAAGCATAGAGGATCGCCAAACCTTCCATAAGGTTGATAGTTTGCCATCCTTCATGAACAGAGTAGAAAAAAACCACCGATCCCGAAAAATCCCTGCCAGTCCCACCAATCCCAGCAGGCCCAGGATTGCCCCTTGAAGAACCATCAGTATTGAGCTTCAGAATGCCAGATGGAGGGGGAAGCCATCTTCCCACCCTTTGCACTTTCTTTTTCACTCGCCTTCCTTTCCTGACACAAGCAGAAGCTGGAGACAACCCCTGAATACCCAATCTATCCACCAACTCAGCATCTCCTTTCTCCAAAGGGAACACCACATCACACTTAGATTCCACCATCTCCTAAATCATACTCATAATTTTGTGCCAAACTTGTTGAATCAACAACTTCTCACCTCGAAATATTCTGTGATTCCGTTCCAACCAAATCTGCCATAGTATGAAGGAAGGCCCAGCATACCACACATCTTGCAAGAAAGAGGCCATAGAAGGAGGTCTACCCAGACTACTCCAAAACTCCACCAGGGATGAAGCATGAACACAAGGGCTTTTCCAAACTTCCCACCAAAAATGCCAAAGCTGCAAAGTCAAGGGACAACGAAAAAACAAGTGAGAGGAGTCCTCCTCTCCACATCCACACATAACACACATAGAAGGACCTTGAAAACCCCGCTTCTAAATATTATCCCAAGTCAAGCACCTATTCCAAGCCAAAGTCCAAATAAAGCAGTTACACTTCAGCCAAGAAAGCTTATTCCACACTTTCTTCCACCAGTGAACCTCCACCCCTCCAGCTGGTTAGATAACAACACCTGATATCCAGAAGCAACAGTATAGACACCCTTAGAATTAGGAGACCAAGAAAGAACATCCCCTTCCTGGAGGGAGCTACAATGTCTACGAGAAAGGATACTATGAAGCTCAGCACACTCCTCCTCCATACCAACAACAGGCCACTCATCAGGATTCTTCCATCTTGCCACCACCAACTACCCATGAGAAGAAAAGGACTTGAAGTCACTCACCCTTGACCAACCAACTTCACAGAACCTCTGGCACAGAGTCACCAAATTAGGAAACTGAGAAACAATGGGAGGAAAACCATCCCAAGAATCAGACCAAAAATGAGCTTTTGTCCCTCTTTTACAAATCCAGAATAAACCATCCTTGACCAGAGTAGCCCCTTTCTTGAGTGTACTCCAAATCACCGAGCCTTTCCCCACCAGTGGATACCGAGGAATATCAATTTGAGGGATCCCTGGGAAGTATTTCTGAGTTAATATCTTGGCCCAGATCCCATCCTGCTCCACACACCACCGCCAATACAATTTAGCAGCCAACGCCATCCCTGATAACGACGACTGCCTTAACCCGAGGCCGCCAAACTGCTTCGGGCTACAAACAATGTCCCATCTAACAAGGCTCCATTTAGAGGACAATAAGGTACCAGCCCATAAAAACTATCTTGCTAAGGAATCCAATTCCCTAACAAAACCCAAAGGGGCCACCTGAATCATACATCTATAAATGGGGAGGGCCTGCACCACAGACTTGAGCAACTGAACACGACCCGTAAAGGACAACCAGCGATGGGTCCAATGATTAACTTTCACACGAAATTTATCTAGAATATTCTGCCAAGACTCCCTGGGAAGTCTTCCAATAGAGATGGGAATACCAAGATAGGTCAAAGGGAGAACCCCAGTCTGAAATCTCAAGATATGAGCAATTCGCCTCTGAATGGAACCTGGAGTATTGAAGAAAAAGATGGAAGACTTATCTTCATTGATCAATTGGCCCGAAGCTAGAAGATAAACATCGAACACCTTGCGCAAATTCAAAGCTTCCCTAATTGTAGCCATACCCATCAAAGTAGTGTCATCAACAAACTGCAAGTGAGATTGTGGAGGTAAACCACCTCCCCACCCCCAGCCCTAAATGAAACCTAACTCCACATTCCTTCTTATCAAGCATCCCAGACCCTCAACAAGAAGAAGAAACAAGTAAGGAGAGAGGGGGTCACCCTGCCGCAAACCCCTAGAGGTGCCAAAAAGCTCAGAGTGCTCACCATTTACTAACACAGAGAAGGAGACTGAAGTAACACAACTCATAACCTAATAAATCCATGCATCCCCAAAACCAAAAGCACCAAGAACCTTCCGAAGGAAGGACCATCGAACACGGTCATAAGCCTTAGCCATATCAAGCTTGATGAACATTGCCTTATCTTTGGAATTAGCCATAGAGTGAATGGTTTCAGTTGCAATAACAACCCCATCCAGAATCTGACGTCCCACCACAAAACCACTCTGTTCCTCAGAAATCAGCACTTTAAGCCACTTTTTCAACCTATCAGCAATCAATTTAGAGATAATTTTGTAAATCACATTGCAAAGAGAGATAGGATGAAATTGACTTAACCTATCCACCCCATCACACTTTGGGATGAGAGCAAGGAAGGTAGAATTCAAAGCCCGTAACATCTGTTTATTCTTATGAGACTCCTGAACAACTGCCAACAAGTCCAACTTGATAATCTCCCAGAATTCTTGAAAGAACTCAATCGGGAAACCATCAGGGCCAGGAGCTTTCCCCCTCTTCATTTGAAACACGATCCCCTCTAGCTCCTCAATCGAAATATCACTCATAAGATGCTCATTCATCTCCCTAGAAACCAAAGAAGGGATACAAGAAAGGACCTGAGCTTCCTCATCAGAACCCCCTGCGAGTCCTCCCTAAATAAAGAAGCAAAATATTGCATAGCTTCACATGTGATTTCCTGCAAAGAAGAGAGAGTTTCACCCCTATCATTCACCAGAGTAGAAATAGAATTGCCATGTCTCCTGGCTTTCACCGAGTTGAAGAAAAAAGCGATATTTTTATCCCCTTCCTGAAGCCACTCAATCCGAGCCTTTTGTTTCCAAAAAACTTCCTCTCGTAGCTCACACTCTTCCAATGCTTTTAAAGCCCTAGTCTCTTCCCGAAGTAGGTCCTCAGTCACTCCATCCTCCCTGATCAACCTCGTAATACCATCCAACTCAGCCTGGGCAGCAGTCTTAGCATGGAAAATGTTTCCAAAGCACTGCCGATTCCAACGTTTAAGCTGATACTTGACAAATTGAAGTAACTTAGCAAAAGTATACATTGTTGTACCATAAGCAGGTCTACCATACCTCCACCACTCAACAATATAGTCATGGAGAGAGGAGTCATGCAACCACATAAGCTGGAACTTGAAAGAAGGAGACCGAGGCACACGAGCTGAAGAAATAGCTAGCTTGATAGGCCAATGATCTGATCCCCTCCAATCCAAAATTTCAGAGCTAGAAGACCACAACCCACCAACCCAGTAGCAAGAAACTAGAAAGCGGTCAAGTCGTTCCACAATGCAGTTATTCCCAATCCTCTGATTATTCCAAGTAAACTGGCCATTAATGGGCTTGATATCCACCAGATTTAAAGCTGAAATGTTATCCTGAAGTAGTAGTGCAGAAGGCTCAAGCCTCGCAATACCACCCCTCTTCTCAGCCAACTCAGAAATAGCATTGAAGTCTCCAGCCATAATCCACGGATGGAAAGGAACCATGCTTTGGACAAACCGGATATGGGACCACAACAGTTGTTTACCCTGAAGTTCAGTAGGCGCATAGATATTGGAGAAGAGAATAGACTCCCCTGTCTCAAAACAAGAAGCAATCATAGAGATAGAAGACTGAAAGGACAACCACCAAAGAGGGCGGATCTTCCGAGGATTCCATAAACAAGCCACTCCTCCAGCAGACCCTTGAGCACCAATACACTGGCACTCTCCACTCCCCCACAACTTAGGCACTAAACCAAACATACACTCCACTGATAACTTAGTCTCCTGCAGGAAAAGAACATCAAGAGATTGACTTCTAACCAAATCACGAACAACTTTTTGTCGAGGGCCACTATTCAAGCCCCTTACATTCCAGGATAGAACAATCATTTCAAGGGGCTTGAAAAATGAGAATCCAGAGTCTTAACAGACCCTGACTCTACCAAAGTTTCCCCTGTTAATTTAATCTTATCCAAATCTTTTTTTGTACCAAGCTTGGAAGACTTCTCCCCAGTCCCTTTTTTTGGATCCTTTTGATGAAGACCCAAATGAGAAGAAGAAGACTTATTAATCTTCACCCCCTCAGTCCCTACATTTGAAACAAGAGGAGATCCATCCTCACCACCCTTCTTCCCTACTATAATAGGAACTGATTCCACCTGGACTTCCATTTGAACATCTGTGTCCATTTGCAAAGCCCTATTATCCTGCAAAACCTGAGTAGCTTCAGAAAGAAGGCCCTCCTGTCCTGTACCTGAAGCACCCTGATCCATATTCACCAAGCCTGGATTCACTTCCTGCTGGCTGAGATCATCTAAAACTTCAAATCTGTTGAAAGAATCTTCATCCTGCCTTTCCTTCAAAGTCCTCTTTTGACCTCGATTCCTATTTCGAGCCTTGACAGGAATGAAACCATCAGCCCCATCCACATCACCAGGAATGGGTTCCTTCCCCTTTTCAACTCTAGGGGGATTGCGGGGAGGCTGAGAAGGTTGGGAGGCCACAGGCCTAGCCTTAGGGCATCTCCTCTGTAAATGTCCATATTCATGACAGAGACGGCACCGAAAAGGAAGAGTCTCATAGTCCAACTGCTGCACCCAAGAGTAAGGACCCACACACATATCCACCAAATCTGGCAAGGGTTTACTTAAATCAATCTCAACACATATACGAGCAAAAGTCATCACCTTTTTAACTTGAGTCTGCTGTGAAGCACCAACTGATTTTCCTAGCATTGAAGCTAACAAGTGTAAAACATCATCCCGCCAACATTCCAGAGGAAACCTTGGAAGCCAAACCCACACTGGAACCCGGTTCGGAAGCTCTTTAGCAGGATTGAATCCCGCATGCCAAGGTTTAATGAATAACCCAATCTGATTATGAAAATAGGGGCCTCCTTCAAAGGCCTTATTGCGATCTACCAAGGAATTGAATGAAACCATGAAAAAGTTATTTGCTAAAAGCATAACCTCCATTTCTCCCTCTGGCATCCAAGTCCATTGGGCCCATGATTCAAGAAATTGTAAAGAAACCCGCATCCCCATAAACTTGCACAGCAATGCATGCTTCGAATAATAATCAATATCTTCCACAATCATCTCCAGCGGGATAACCAATTTTGGCCTCTCCTCACAATGTTCAAGACATCCATTGATCTTTGTAATCCGAGTACCACCAGACAAACCCGACCCAACCAAACCTGGATCTGGTGAGAACAAGTTATTATTAAAAACCTTCGAAGCGTGCGAAGGAGAATTTGCACCAACCGCTGCTGAGCGAAAATCCATCTTGGGACTAGCCCCTGAAGACTCCCCGATCGGCATTGAAACTAAACAAGATCCAAGGCGGGCAAGCAGGCCCCCAAGAAAAAAGAACCACCACTAGGGTTTAACCGATCCACCACCCAGCACTGCCTTCAAACTGCAGACCCAAACCAACCAGGCACAAAAACCCCACCCACGGCCTCCAACCAGGGGCATGATAGAGGAATGTGAAGAATCAATCTTTAATATTGAATTCAAAATGCAATATATTTTATATTAATAATCTAATGAACACCATTAATATTTTTTAAAATTTATTTAATTAATAGTATAATTTTTCATCTCACTCACCAATTAAAAATAAATTTATAAATAAACCAATCTATAATTATGATCCTATATTAAAATTGTGGTGACAGGGCTAGTCACCCCTCCCTGTCATATAAAAATTTGAACTACCTTTCAGTTGACTTTTTAAAAAATAAATAGATTGTCAAATAAAATAGGCAGCTGTAGACTTACCAAATTGTTGGATAAGAGGACACTAGGGTTCAAATGCACTTGACTTTACTCTTGATTTCTTGGTATTTTGTGAAAAATTGTATATAAATTAGCTATTGGTTCAGGTTTTCTTTTCATGGATGCTTTGTGCAAACTAGTAAATATTTCGAAAGGCTAAAATGTGGTTGATTCTTATTTCATAAATTTAACATGAAGTCATGAAGTTTATTAGTGTATTTTTTTAATGTAAAGAGATTTCACAATATACACGTAACAATAAGATAAACACTTTAATACAATTTCTACAACCACTTGCAAATTGCCACACATGATTACGTGGACTTGGCAAATTGAATAATAATGGAGGAAGTAGCAACGTTTTTTTTAATCCATGTAAATAATTGTAAATTTAAAGTTATCCCAATGAATTAAAAAAAAAAAAAATTTACTTTGTAGTTTTTTCTAATTTACAAATGAGAAATAAGAAATAAATTATTCTAATTTTTTTCTAAATAGAGTTTTAAAAATTAAAAAACAATATAAAGATTTGTTTTTTCAATTTTTAAAAATTAAAAAATTTCTAAATTAAATTTATTGAAGATAAACATTCTAATTTAATATATATTCAAGAAAAAGTTGATAAACATTGGAAAAGAAAACATTTTATATTTTTATAACAAAAATATATATATTATAATAAAAATATTATATTATATTTGCTTATAATAAAATTTTACAGTTTACTAATAATTTGAGTCATATATACAACCATATAAAAATTTAACAAATTAAAATATAGAGTCCAATAAATTTTAAAGTTGTAAAACACGTCTAAATGACAAAAACAGTCAAATAGACCATCAAATTCCAGGAATATCCCAATCCGAAAACATCAAAATTGCATTTGGATGATAGAAAATAATGACATCCTCTGTTGCGAATTATTGGGGGCGGACAACACAAAGGACAGTGTGTTACGGCGAATTATTCGTCGTATAATTAGGCTACTAATTCATCGGGGGATAACAAAACACAATCCCTTTCATAACATGAAACTGAGCTATCTGACCATTTGTCATTACTTTTATCTTCACCCTTTCCCACTTTCATGCTAAGCTTTGTTTTCAAGTCGTAGAGTCGTAAGTAGTTTGGCTTGTGGACAGAGAATAGTTGAAGCAGGGAAACACATTGTGACAGGTGGCTAAGCACCATCCTTTTTAACGCTTATCTCTGGAATCCAATCTGTAGATAACAACAATTAGTTCGCCTTATCTATGGAATTTGAGTAATAGTGAATTAATGAATTAATGGATTTTAATAATGTCCACGAGGTCATATCAGCTTAAGGGATTAGACTTTGAAAGTAACTGTCAGGTGAAAATTTATACCCACTTCCTAGTGTGAAACCCAATGTTATTTAATGTAGATATGTCACTGGATCAATGTAAAAAATTATATCCATTACACCACTCATTTCTACATAGATATTCAACATTACTAAGTTTAATAGTTAATTATTAACTATACTTCTTACAAGTAAAAAGTTTACACATTTTTATGGGATTTGAATTGAGTTATTTATAGATACAAAATTCAACACCTTTATTTTTCACTCCCACTACTCATTTTTATAAAGAAATTAAATACCTCTTACTCTATATTTATGCTAAAAATTTATATACCCCAATCAATTATTAGTCCCTCCTTTGGCAAGGATACTATAGTAATTGAGACAAATAAAGAATTGAAGTAAAAAGATTACTCACACTTTTTTATGACTCCTATCTTGAAAATCTTGCCATATCTTTTCTAAATATGAAATATCTATATTTAGCAATTAGTTAGCACACAATAACTATTATCTACAACTTTCATTATCTTTGGAGGGAAGCTCTAAATATGTCAATATTTGATTAAAATATAAATAGATATCATGTTCAATCTTCAAGGAGCATAGATCAATTAGATAATTTAGTTTAGTTCACATCTTTTTAAATAAATTCAAGGGTGGTTTAGATATAATGAAATATTAAATATGTGAATTAATAAAGTTCAAATAAAAAAAAATATCACATAATAACATAAAATTAATTAAGCATTTCATGATTTAGAGTGAAATTAACAAATCTAATTACGCCGAGAGGCGTTCTACATTCACAACATGGGTGGAGTTGAAGAGCTGATTATTAAGATAGAGGATGGTAATGAATACACCACTAAATAATAAATACACCACTAAATGTGCCACCACTCTCAAAGATGCTTTTTCTATTTTAAACCAAAATGCAAATATTCTACATGTGAGTAATTTATAAGATGCTTAGATGCAAGTAATTTATAAATGTTACGAATAAGAAATATATTTAAATGAGAAATGAAACACTTGCATTCTAACTGTTAGTAAATTATAAAAAATTAAAAAATCAAAATTAAAAACCAAAAAGTAAAAAAAAATTGGAAGATATTTCTCGTACTTAGATATATTTTTTAAATATAAATGTATTAGTATATAATAATTAATCATAATAAAAAGGTTGAAGATGAATACTAAATTCCTTCTAACTTATCCTAATAACTTTTAATAAATATTATAAGTGACTAGTACATAAAAAATGCTAAATATAAATTTAAACAAAAATATATGTAATTTTATAAAGATGATTTTGATTCTTTATATGGGAGAAAGAAATATATAAGTTGTCTCTAGGATTTAGTTTATATGTCCAAAGAGATACAAGAAATTTGAGTTATTACACCACCTGTCAATATTTGCTAGTTCTTTAACTAATCACACTTGTCTTTATATAGAAATTTTTTACTTACCATTGCACACGAGCACACACATATATAACAGCATATATTTTAATATTTAATTTTTTTAATAATGTAACACTTATTTATGATGGACTTGATTTGACAATTACTTCAAATATAAAAATTCCACTCTACTCATGCTTTCTCATATAATTATTTCATTGATACTTTTTTGAAAATTTAATCTTTAATACTGAATTCAAAATACAATATATTTTATACTAATAATGTATAACACCATAAACTTGTTTAAAAATTTATTTAATTAATATTATAATTTTTGGTCTCTCATACTAATTAAAAATAAATTTATAAATAAAATAATCTATAATTATGATCATATTAAAATTGTGGTGTGATATACCAATCCGAAACGAAAAACGGACTACTTTTGACGATTGCACAGCTATAGAATTAGAATGTGTATTCACATCAGAAAGTGTCTTTGGATGATAGAAAATAGTGACAAAGTGATAAAGATATCGTCCGTTGTGAAAACAATAAACAGAAAAGACAGTCTGTTGCCAATAGCAATAAACTGAGGTTATCACATTTTCCACCACTTTCTTCGGTTTTGTGGAAAATAACACATTACCTGACGATTGACCAGAAATAGACTTTGTTATGCAAAGTGGCCGACAACAACAAAAACACTTTTCACCATTGGACAACGCAAAGTGTGTTGCGGCGATTTAGGCTACCGTTCAAAAAGATAGTCCCTGCCTAATTATTCGGGCATAACATCTAACTCAGTCACATAATTAGGCTGCCGTTCAAAAAGATAGTCCCTGCTAATTATTCGGGCATAACATCAAACATAGTCATTACCTACTCGAATCTCCACCATGCTTACTTTTATCTTCACCCTTTCCCACTTTCATGCTAACTTTCCTCGCATTTTCTCACCACCGTAGACTTTGCTATGACTTCTCACCGTTGCACATGGCTTCGCATCTTTTAAATAACGATTCGCTCAGCCTGCGGACAACACACAGGCTTGGAAAGCTTTATGTTTCTCAATTAGTTGTTTGTGTCAGTTCAATACAGCTGAAAATGAAGATGGCTTTAGTTTGTTTCCTACTCTTGCTTTTCTCTGCACTACCTATTTACACTTTACATTCTTCTCCTCATTCAGATGAAGAAGCTCTTTTGTCTTTCAAACAATCCCTCATTTTCGACCCCTACAATTTCTTACTCGATTGGTCTCCACATCACTCATTTTGCAACTGGACTGGTGTTGTCTGCTCTTCTCGTCATCAGCGCGTGGTTTCCTTGAATCTCACGGGTATGTCTTTGCAAGGACCAATCTCTCCTTTCCTTGGCAATCTGTCTTTTCTTAGAGTACTTTCTCTCTGGAATAATAGTTTCGAGGGCCAAATTCCTTCTCAATTAGGGAGGCTTTTTCGCCTAAGAATACTTCGATTGTCTAGGAATGATTTGGATGGCTCCATCCCGTCCACTTTAGGAGACTGTCGTTCATTACAAGTTCTCAAATTGTCTTATAACAATTTGACCGATACCATTCCCTCCGAGCTTGGCCTTCTTTCACAATTAGAAACCATGGTATTAGGGCAGAACCAACTAACAAGTACAATTCCAGCTTTCATAAGCAACATGTCCTCCTTAAGTCTATTGGATTTGAGTGGAAATAGATTCCAAGGTAATATTCCTAAGGAATTGGGTATGCTTACTCAACTCAATGTTCTTAGTCTCGACCTCAACAACTTTACAGGACCAATTCCCACTACCCTTTCCAATTGTAGTCTTCTCCAAGGATTACAATTAGCAGGCAACCAGTTCACTGGCCACATACCTTGGGAATTTGGGAAATTGTCAAAGTTGCAAATACTTCATTTATGGGAGAACCAACTCACTGGAGAAATCCCAAGCTCCCTCTCTAATTGTACACAACTTCAAGATCTTCAATTAGGTATTAACCAACTAAGCGGCAAGGTGCCCATGGAGTTTGGTTATTTACGCCAATTTCTATGGTTTTCTTTACTGGATAATCATCTTGTGAGCAAAGGTAGTGAATTGTCTATTCTAACAACTTTGATTAATTGCTCATATTTAGAAGTTCTAGATTTGTCTTCTAATTATTTCACCGGCATTTTGCCCTCTTCTATTAGCCACCTATCAAGCCAACTCTTCCATTTAGATTTGTCCTCTAATAAATTTGAGGGAAACATACCAAGTGGCATTAGCAACCTCACAATGCTAAAATACTTAAAATTATCTATTAATCATTTGAATGGAACTATTCCATCTCAACTCAGTCAACTTCCACACCTTGAAAGATTGTATCTTGAGAAAAACAATTTATATGGAAGTATTCCAAAAATTTGGGGTCAAGCAAAAAGTCTTGGGTTGTTATCATTGAGTGAAAACATGCTTTCAGGCCAAATACCAGATAGTCTTGGAAATCTTCCACAACTAAGAAGACTTTTTCTTCATCACAATCAGTTGTCCGGGAAAATCCCTGCTAGTTTAGGGAAATGCCAAACTTTGGAGTTGGTAGACTTGTCTCACAACAAGTTAAGAGGAAATATACCCCCAAAAGTAGCAGGTCTCAAAAATCTCCAATTCTATTTCAACATTTCCAACAATTTATTACAAGGTTCTCTTTTAGAATTGAGCAACATGGTAATGGTCCAAGCTATAGATGTGTCTCTCAATAGCTTCTCAGGTGAAATTCCAAGTGCATTGTCAAGCTGTACAAATTTGGAATATTTGAATCTTTCATGGAATTCATTTTATGGCCCAATACCAACATCACTCACAAAACTCAAAAACATTCAGAACATTGATCTCTCTAGAAATAGTTTGTCAGGTGCAATCCCAATGGCTTTCCAAGAGATGAAAACACTTCAGCATATTAATCTCTCTTCAAACAGATTAACAGGAGAGGTTCCAAAGGGAGGAGTTTTTGCAACAATCAATGAGTCATCAATTATGGGAAATCTTGGCCTTTGTGGTGAGTGGATCAATTTACAACTATGCTCTGATTCCAAACAAAAAAATCTTTTAGTCTCTAAAAAGGTGATAGTACCAGTTGTGATTGGCATTGCAATCTTCATCATGTCTATTGCATTGTTGGTAATTTTCTATAGGAGACATACTGATCAAACTACCCTGGGCCTCAACACTGGACCTACAAGAATTTCATATGAAGAACTTTTGCATGCAACTAGTGGATTTAGCCAGAGCAATCTATTAGGAGTTGGTAGTTTTGGATCTGTTTATAGAGGAATTCTGAATAATGCAACAAATATTGCTGTTAAAGTTCTCAATTTGCAAGATGAAAATGCTCTCCAAAGTTTTGATAGAGAATGTAATGTGTTAAAAAGAGTCAGGCACCACAATGTGATCAAAATCATTTCAACTTGTTCCAACCTTGATTTTAAATCATTGGTTCTTCCATTCATGTCAAATGGAAGTTTGGGGAGATGTCTATATCCTGAGGGAGGAGTTGAATGCAAATTAAGTTTGACTGAAAGATTAAAAATAGCAAAGGAGATAGCACAAGGAATGGAATATCTACATCATCATTGCTTTGTGCAAGTCATTCATTGTGACCTAAAACCCAATAATGTGTTGTTAGGGGATGATATGACTCCATGTATAGCAGACTTTGGCATTACCAAACTCATATTTGGGAATGCCATGAATTCATTAACTTCTACAAATGCACTAAAGGGATCTATTGGCTACATTGCACCAGGTACAAAACTACACAATTCCAATATAAATTATTATTAGTTAAATTTTGTAGGAGTACTTTTATGGTTAGAGGATTACTAATTATTGTATTATATTATAGAGTATGGAATGGGTGGAATGATTTCAACAAAAGGAGATGTATACAGCTATGGAATTTTACTTTTAGAGTTGCTAACAAGGAGGAGACCTACAGATGACATGTTTGTAGAAGGAATCAATTTACCAAAATGGATAGGTATGGATTTTCCAAATAAAATCATAGAAGTGGTGGACAATAACCTACTTAGAGATGTTAATGAACCAGATTTATCAATGGTATTGTCATGCCTTACTCAATTTATACAAGTAGGCTTGGCTTGTACAAGGGAGCTTCCACAACAACGCCCAGATATGGTGGAGATAGCTGAAAGATTAGAAAGAATATTAGGGGTATTTCATGGTACTCGATCATTTCAATTGCCCATAGATATCTCACCTTTTATCGGGAGTACAAGTAGTCAAAGAAATACTAATTCAGGGAGAGATGAAAATTGGTCTACATCTACATCTTAGCTCTTCAATCAACTTGATAGAATGTATTATCTAGTGTTGCCTTGTTTTTAATATCTTTTCTTATAAAAGAACAATATTTTAAATTTTACTATATGTGGGTTTAGAATATTGACAGTTGTGTACTTACAACATGTGTAATGTTTGGCCAAACTCTTCACATGTAGAGATGGGATGTATTTTTTAGTCATTTATAAGGCAAGAATAGTTATTGATTGACTATATATGTAGAGAAATAGAAAGGAAATCCAAACAAATAGAGTGTGAGTTTTTATTCTTGACATTGTCTAGGATATAGATTATATCTTTGTTAGGTCTACAAATGTAAAATTTAGCTAAACATGAAAAATTCTTTGGCCTCTTTTTTAGATTGGGTTGAATTTTTTTAAAATAGGAGTAGGACTATTATTTAAATTTCTGTTTAAAGTGAGCATGAAATATAAATATGTTAAATATCTTATTAGCATGGGTAGTGTACTATGCATCAACGCTTTTTAACAATTTTGTTATTTTTTAAAGATGATTGTTATTTACACTTTTTTAATAACTCTTGAGTCTTCAATTTTTATTATTAATTGATGGCTACATCAAAATTATCTTTTTGTACAAATATAAAATATTTCTTATTTTATTCTAAATTGAAAAAAAATATAATAAACAATTAAAGCACCCCTAAAGTCACATACACAAAATCTTTATACACAAAATGTCTTTTTTTTCTTTATAGATAGATCTAAGAGAATGGAAGGTGCATTACAATTTCTTGAGCCCTCTTTTATTGTTTATTAAATCTGCAAAGTCATATATTTGTTTCAAAAAGTCTTGTTAATTGATCATTTTGAGAGTAAGATTTACAAAATGCTATCCATCATTTGTATTCTTTTGGCTTAATATTGAACACTTAATAGCCAAAATGGAGTTTTTGAATTTAAATCAAGTTTTCTCTTAAGCTTAGCCTTTTCAAAGTCAAGATCAAAACATTGCAAATCCTATTTCCTATTATTTGTAGAGAAAAAGAACCCTGATAAAACCTATACAATTGAAGTAGAATGTATACAATTTGAAATAAAATAATGGAAAGCAAATATGATACACAATATTTTTACTTGGGAAAATCAATTTGGATTAAAAACTTGGCATAGTAAACTCTTTCACTATTACAAAATCTCAACTATTTTCCAATACAATAATAAATTCCTCTTAGTTCACTCTTAAGCATGTATAGATATAAATAGACACATCAAAAGAAGTTTTACACATTGTATGAAATAATCCAAAAATAAACATGAGTACTTTAAAATATGGCCAAAAATATTAAAACCCAAGACATTGAAATCATGCAAAAGATAAACATGAACACTAGACAAAAATGAAAAATCCCAACTATTACACATAAAAAGTACACAACACTTACTTTATTGTTGGAAATCTTTTTTATTCTTAAATGTAAATATTATGATCTTTTTTATGTTTGAATGAATGTGTATGTTAAAGAATTCTTAAACTGAAATAATTTAACATTTGTAGGGAATTTTTCCATTTGGAAGATTTCTTATCAATCAACTTACAATGGATTTAATGAGTATGTAAGGTTTACAATGGATTTAATGAGTATGTATGGTTTAGGTTTCAAAAAGGTTACAATTACAGTTTAGGATGCTTTCCATTACTTTCCAATCATCTTTTGAGAATTGGGCTGCAACTACTGGTCTCCACCGCTTACATATTTGTTCAAAATGGATGACCGTCAATTCTCCAAATCAATTTTGGCAGTAGTGGGTTTGAATGTGAACTGGTTAATAGATTTTTGCTTGTTGTCTTTTAAGTCAATGGCATCACATCTATACATTTTTTTTCCTTGTATGTTTTATTCATTGTTGTGGATGAAGTGAAGGGAGAGTCATAAATTTCATTGATTGGCATCTACCTCTATTGCATGCAAGGTAAGAATAAGTTGGTTGGTTGTACTATTTTAATAGATTCTTCAAGGGGTAATGGAAAAAGAAATAAATATTAAAGATAAAAATGTATACTTATTACAATCCTTCACAATTTTAATGCACATACTATGAAAAGCCCATTGCATCTTATGCATTAAGGAACAAACATTTTACAATGTTGGATTGCATCATAATTCTTGCCCCATTAGACCCAAAAAAAAATTGAGTTTTGAGCAATGGCATGGAAACAATTTTTGTTTGCAAATACATCATGTTTTTAGTTCATGTAGCCCATGGGATCCGCTTCGTATAGGACCTTGCCCTGCAACTCCACTGCATGTCAATAGCTATAGAGCTTTGCAAAGGTGCACTTGAATTGTTCTTACAATTATAGAATTTCCAACAAAAATAATTCAACAACAAGGGTTACACTACAGCAGTAGTCCCTGCCTAAAGCTGCAAGTGCCCCCCCAAAAAAGAAAGAAATATTAGATTTGAAAACAGGCAAAATAAATTTAAGTTCTAAACATAGATTTAGCAAAATTACAGTTAGATATGAAAACTATTAGAATCGTAGCAATTAAGATCTTAATCATCATGAGCAACAAAGCCATCAAAGTACAATTAGATATCAAAGTAATGAGAAACAATCCATTGAATTAATAGGGCATTTCTAGCAAATAGGGTTATACCAAAAACCCATGCACTTATAAAATTGTGTCTTGGCTATATTATTTTATTATTTTGGTGATATTTGTAATTAGTTAACCTGTTACTGAACGCTTGCTATTTCTGAATGAGCACATTCCAAAATTCAGATCCTCTGCCACCATTCCTAATTGGAGCAAATGCTATGAGCATATATTGTTAAAAGAAGAGAAAATTTTGGAAAAGGACGAAAGGAAATCAAGGAAGAAAAAACATACCACTAAGTCTCCAATACCTTCAAGCCAGATTTACCTTCCATCAATCAAGGACTTCAATGATTCACATGCTTATAGTATTGATAGATTAGATCATAAGGTTGTCCTATATATTGAAGACTTGTTAAGTATTTCACGTGTCTACATGTCATGCAACAATTTAGTGCCTTACCACCATTTACTTACCCCCATGTCCTTAGAAAAGAACTTACAACTTTTGAACTATAATTGAATAACTAATGACACACACCCCTAACTCCCTTGAACTGACCTTGCAATTTTGTCAATAGAACTTATCAAAACATATTTGCAGCTCATGTCATTTTGCATGACTTGCTATGGGATTCAATGCTAGTAAATGGATGTACTAGAGGTAATACAAATCAAGATTGCTAGTTATGGTGTTCCCACCCTTAGATTGTCTTGCTTTGCATTTTTTCTAACATGTAAAGTTAAAATCATAGGAGCATTTATTTCTTGCCACCATCTCACAATTAGAAATAGAACAATCCTACTTCATTGAAGGATGGATAGAAAAAATTAGCACATATTCTCCCACATTCATAGATAAAAAGTGAGAAAATCAAGAAGAAACTAGCATGAAAACAACACCTTAATCCAAACTCAGATGACATCTCTCGTAAAAACTAGTCCTTGACATATGTCAATGAGGTGATTTAAGTTCCAAGCAAAGATAAATGTTGAAAATATCATTCAAGCATTATAAGCAAATGCAAACAATATTTCCAAAATATATATTAAGCCTATTATTCATACATAATTAGAAAGAATAGATAAAAGGAATGTGCATTTGAATGACCACTTCTATCATAATAAATAGTATATCGTTTGAGCTCCCCAACTGAGAAAAGTTCCTGGTCAAAAGGAATATAGCTTTAGACTTTTGCATCTATGCATTGAGGGTCAAAACTAAATTATGTACAAATATTTTAGTCATGACAATTAAATGCATCACTGACATAAAAACAACAAAAAGATAAAACAATAATCAACGTCATCCCCTAAAATCCAATGCATCATATATTATACAATAACAAGCCCACCCTCTGCTTTCCTAACAAACTTGCCATGAAGTAGAGAGCTCACAAACATTACATGATTCAGAGAGTTGCCAATGGTAGTTGAGTGAAACCAAACTAAGAGAGAAAATTCCTACTAGAAATAGAACAAAAGAACTTGAAATCACTGTTGAGCTTAAAATAAAATGCAAATTATTATCAATGCACCTTTATATCAGAATTCATTACACTCCAAAATCCAAATTTGAAATGTAAAATTTGGCACTAGCCTTTGGTCCTACAGGCATGCAAAGAGCTGCCATGTTATTCTCAAACATGTCATGTTGCCAAATGACATCCTTGGCAAGGCTAAATGACTGCATTTACAATTTGCACATAACACAGTGATCCTAATAACTAGAACAATTAAGACACTTGGGAAGAAAGATTAAGATCATTAAGAAAGCAAAAAGAAACCCAATGGAAAACATGATTACACAGCTAAACTGTGTTGACCAAATTGGAATATACAGAAACCGCTGCATAATTCCATTTAAAGAAAAATAATATTGCATGGACAATTCTTTTGAAACAAAAAAGATAGAAATAAATACCACTAATGAAAACATGTAAGAATATAATGAAACAAACAATAGCATCATAGGGATTGAATTAATCATAAATGAAGTACTGGAAATGATTGACTTTCAAGAACATAGGCAGAAAAAATATATGATACTATTACTAGAAAAAGAGAGTCCCATACTGAAAAATCATCTGAAGATTCTATATTCCTAGTCCTAAGAGATCCTCATGTGCCTCAAAAATCCCTAGAATCAATCCATAGCTTGCGGCGCAAAGTGCAGAGCAGGTGTCTCACAAAACAGGGTGAAAAGGCACTCTTCACATTTCTTCCACTAAGTTGATCCCCATTTACATAGTTTTTCCCTACCCAAAACTATTATGGAGTATGTGCAGAATAGCTGATTGCAGTATTTCAAATTTAGATAGGGTTCAGTGGGTGTGAGTGTCCTTGCAAAGAAGATTGAATAGAATCACAATGTTTCTCTTAAATCCTTACTTACAAAATTCAATTCATTTAGGGGTGAAGGCTATAGAATGAAATGCAGGAATATATCGATGGGAGTATTGATTACAAGGTAAGGGAGGTCAAAAACTTGTCAATTATCCATGGATCCCAACAAAGATCAAATCCCACATTTCTACATTCTCATGCATAAACTTCCATTCAATCAATTCCTTGCCACTTTTTAAATGGAAAACAACTTTGTATTCAAAAAATGTCTCGATATGTTAAAATTGAATCTTTCAAATGAAATATGTATTTTGTTCATCAATAAACACATATCTACCATCTGAAAGTGTGACATCTTGACTGTATAATTCTTTTAAGTGGTAAAAGAAAAGAAAAGTTTCTTTAAATAGCCACAATATATACCTATACATTTTAGTGTCACTTAAGTCTAGATGTTTGATAGTATTCAGATCTTGAATATGACCATCAAGAAACCAAACATTTTATGGTTTCAACAAAGATCACAAACTTAATGTATATAATGGTAGTTTTAGTTAGGTTTTTTTCTCAGTCGGCTATTTTTTCCAAGTCTTTTATATATTTTATGTTTCCAATAACAAATTTTAAAAAGCACTAACCAAACTTAAAAAATAAAATAATAACAGGTATGTTATTTTTCATCCCTTGTAACTTCCTGCATTCAGCTTGAAAGAAAAGACATTAATTTATTAAGTTTTTATAGGAATGCTATACATAGGAAAATAATCGCATCAAATTTAATTTTTTTGTAGTGCCCTTCATTTTGGCTTTTGATAGTTGATAGTATTTCAGTTACACTCAGACAGTTTGAGACATGTGGATGATAGACTTATTATTTATGCTTATCATGCTCATTTTGGATTATGGATTACTAATGTGGTTGATGACATTTGTTATGATCATTATGATGACATGATTGATATTATAGTTTATGATGTGTTTGACATGATCAGTTAATGGCTAGATGTTCTTATGCTTTATGTGATTGGATAATACCTGATTGATAGTTAGAGATGTTTATGTCCATTTCCATGCTTTCAGAGATAGGACAATGTAGTATTACTTATTATGAGCACCCTACTACATTGCGACTCCCTGACTCTGTGTGTTTGTTAGGTATGTATATGTTCATTTGCAACACTTCATTTTGATGCAGGTTACAGGTACCAAGCATTGACTCCACCTGACTTAGCAGGTCTGAGCGTGCCTTCACTCCAATGGATAATGTGGATGGGAGATAACATGGGGTTCCATAGGCCAGTCTTTGTCTTCAATTTGTAGTCGTGGGTCTTGATGTAACCCAGGGGTTCTGCCCTTGGGTTTTGGTCATCATTTGGTATGTAGTTGTTATCATCTAGACTTTTGGTTACAGTCTAGGTGTGATGGTTGGAAATACATTAATTATCATAATAATAATAATAATAAGTTAGATATAATAGCATGTTTATAGTTGTTATTTAATTACATAAATTGGTAATATTGTATAAGTGTTTAATAAAATTTAAAGTAATAACATTGGTAATTAGTAATAATGATAATAACCATAGGTAATTAATATATTATATAATTGATTAAATTAGTACATTGTTGATCTGAAAAAGATATGGTCATTTAATATTTTTTTTTGTTGAGAGATTTGCCGTGAAGGGTCAGCATTAAATTACTTGATTCGAGAATCTCTCTAGAAGAAGTAAATTTAGGGCATTCAATTTTTAGAGAGATAGTGGGGGTTCAGGAATGGATAGGGGTAGTGGGAAATTATTTGTCTTTGTCTATTTTTGTATCATGGGAGTTATTTGAGGGAGGATGATTTTCTAAGAAGAGGATAGGCAGAAATTTGGAAAATTTTAGAGAGAGAACAGAAGGACTTTGGGAGGAAAATCTACGAGAAAAGTTTCAGAAGTTCAAAAATTGCTCTGGGTATGCCAAATCCTGTATTCTTGTGTGTGGATTGTCCTTTCTCTGAAATCGTTATTTGTGTGAAATTTTATTTTCGGTGTTATCTTTCTATCTGCAAATTGGTTTTCTCCATGAATGGAATCCCTTGTCAATGTAAGAAAACTCTCTTTAGGTCTACCATGAATCTCCTTCTTGTAGCTGTATTCCACCTTTGAGCTTCTTGCTCAGGTATCATTCAAATTCTTGTTAGCCCAAACTTCTCAAGGACATTCTTGCTTGAGCCATTTGCGCTTACCCTGCAATCATTCTAGGAGACCACATCTAAAAGACAATAATTATTTATTTGAGCCATTTAAAACAATCCTAAAAGATAATGCTACACCTAGCTCTGTAGTTGAAGTGATGGCGTAGAGCAACTGTTCAGCTCAATGTAAACTTTAACTGTTTCCTTCAATAAGAATTGTTTCATTTCTTTTATTCTGTCATTGCTCCTAATGCCTCTAGAAGAAAGTAAATTATTATCTTCCTTACCTCTTTGTGGTGGTATGATGAGTGCCAGCTTCTTAAGTGTGATCTAGTCTATGTAGTGAAGTCATCCATGCATGGGCTCTTAAAGCCACCTTTAGGAACAAACCTAGAAGTAGTTGTAGTTTGAGACTTGCCTTAGTGTCTATCTCTTATTTTGTGGCGTTTTACCTCTTCTTCGGCTCAGGTATCACTATTCTTTTTTAGTGGCACTAGTGTCCATTCATTTTCTCCTCTATTCACTACTTTCTAAAAGTTTGAGGCTGAGTGAAATCTATTTTATCTTAAGTTACTTTGCGCTGGTCACCCTTCCAATTTTTTTGATCTTTTTATAACATCAAATTTAGAATCTTCACTTCTGCCATATCTTAAGTCTCTATATTGAATTGGTTTGAAACCTGAACATTTATTTAGCAGAGTCTAAGCTCGATCCATGAGAAATGACGTCCCTTGTAGTATTCGATTTGTAGACTTCACCTATGAATTTCAGTTAAACTATTTTCCTGAAATCGTTCTCCATTGAAAAGAAATTTTATTGAAAGGAAATCATTCTCTTGATCGGCTATTTAATTTTACCTACCTATTTTATGCCCAAGCAGGCTGTACGCCATGGGAAATCAGTGATAATCTCTGAAAATTTTATATTCTTTTTACTGGCTGACTGTACGTCTCTCAATGCTTGAAAATCCCTGGAAGACATCATTCGTAGTCCCTTCCTATCCGATGTATCTATAGTCGATCACATTTTTTTTCCTCAGTGACGACTTCTTCAAGCTGGCAGTATGCTGTATATCTCTTTGGAAAAACCTTTGATGGATTTCAATTTGTTGAACGATGTCTTCTACCTCTTAATCTGCATTTTGCATTTGTTTCTCTTAGCTCTTTATTAGCAAGTCATACACCATTGTGTTGATAACCTTAGAAAATTTCTTGTAATGTCTCCACTCTAATAAATGTAACCATTGTAATTATACCATTCTTTTCCATTCTGTCTAGTGGTTTAGTTAGCAAGAGTCTATTTAGGAGGATTAGTAAATAAGTCTTTAGAAAGCTCCTATTTGAACTCCATGAATGTCTATAGTAAACTCTGTATAGAAGATTTTATGATTGTGTACTTATTTGGACAATTTGATTTAAATGATTATAACCAACTCTTAAATATATTAGAGTATGGAAATAAACATTAATTTCCTTCATTTTAGGTTGATAGAATAGAGTTGTCAGTTAACATTTTGTGTTATATTATTTCTAGATTTAACTCAAGTGAGCACTTATCTTTATTAAGAAAAGATTAATAGTTGTAAGTCATTAAAATTAAGCTTGGGATAATTATAGGATTATAATAGATTTAATTGTAGTAGTAATTATTTCATAAATTATAGTTGGAATATTAGGTCTTGTGTTTGAGTTAGGTATTATTTCCTTAGAAGAAATATTAGAAAAAGAATTAATATCTAAAATAGTTTGCAAGTGTTGTAATATTTGAGTTCGACCCTTGGATATTAAATAGCTTCATTGCCTCTTTCAAACAGATGTATAATAATGAAGAAATCAGATTGTTGTACTAAAATTGGGTTTTGAGTATTACAGTTATGCTTGTCAAACCTAAGTGTAAGGTGATGTTTCTAGTGGGATGTCATAGTGGTTAAGTGTCAAGTTATTTAAACCTTGAATCCAGTATCATGGAATGGATATTCGAACTAGTGGTTTTGATGTTAAAAGTTACATAGCTCTAGAGGATAGGTTACCCTAAAGACCAATGTAACATTGTGACATGATTTAAATTGTGATGTTTTCTTTTGGTATGAGGTCTTGATGTGGTTCAGGGAAAGATTGTTGTTTTGGACATTGAATTTGAAATTAACGTTGTAGTGATTGGGTATGCAAGAGGATAGATGCCTTATAGTGTCATTCTCATGCATGTCATTTTGGTGGTTTATGTTTGGTTGGCTAGGGGTTCTAGTTGCATGTAGGAGAGTGGCTTTCATGGTGGGGCTGGTGCCCAAAGTGGCTGCCTAGATAACCCCATGGAAGTTGTAATTAAGTGATAACATAATAATTAATCTAGGTGGGTTGGGTAGTTAAACACATAACAAGATAAGTATGATGCCTCACCCATGCCTATAGTGCTCTCACAGGCTAAGGATGAGATGAGAAGGCCTGGTTAGCATGATCAATCTCCTTGTCTTCATGAGAGGATGTGTCAGTTCTGCATGTGTCACCCTATGGGGTCAGTGCCTAGAGAGAAGCTACTAGGATAACCATAGATGGGGGTTGGTTTCTAGAGAGAGATAGCCTAGATAACCCATGCTAGGACCATGCAATGACACTCTCCCTACTGTAGCTTACTTACTTCCTTTTTGTTACCTTCTGATGTTGCCTCTCGAGTAGTGTTAGTCATTGTTTATCTGTGTTTTCTGTGTCATTTTTGTATTTGTTTATTTGTACCTTTTTATCTTGACTTAGTGGAACCCCATCGTTATCTCCTAGCTCGAGGGGTGGATCTCAGGGTTCCACATCGTTGGGTGGAAGAGATTAATCCATTGGTTTTACTTGGTATCTTGGTTCGTGACAGATATGTTCTTTCTTGTTCCAAATCTACTTTCGCATTTGAAGATTTGTTCCTCCAAAAATGTATAGTCATGATTTATATTGTAATCTGACATAATCAGTCAAGAAGCCTTGTATATATGTAATCATGTATTTGATCTCTGATGTACTTGTCTATATCTTGTAAATGAATGATGTATTCTTCTCATGATGTATCAAATTTGTATATAACTTGTGTGATGTAATATGTTGTTAACAATCTATGTTATCTGATGCAATTATGTCCCTAGAGATGTTAGTTGATGTTGTAAATAGTGTTATTTTATCTAGTGATTAATGCATTTACTTGCTTTAAATTTTTTTTTGTAATTTCTTTTTCAGTTAGCCTAACTCTCTAAGGTTGCATGACGGGGCATCACATTTGGTATTAGATCCAGGTTTAAACACTGGGTACTCTGGTTATGATTGAGCCCATTATGTGACCTAGTGCTTAAACTTTTGTAGACTAAATTATATCCCTATTGTTTCCCTCTCCGTGTGTAATGAATTATCCTTTGGTGTTGTAGGTAGATGCCTAGAGGTAGAGGTCGAGGTCATGGTAGAGGTAGGGGTCAAGGGAGATGTGGTGACGACACACCTCCTCCCAGTTCTCCTCATGAGAGTGCCCATGAAGGTGGGGGTCAGAATATGGAAGGTCGAGGTTAGCCTTAGGGAGCTCAGTTGTGTTAGTTACTTGAGGAGGCCCTTCCCTGTTTAGGCCCTAGACAGGAGGTAGATCAACTAGAACCTAGGGAAAGAGAGAGATCACCTAGGTAGAGAGAAGTGACAGCTAAGCAGGAGGCTACTTCAGCTAGTCATATGAGAGGTATTCTGAGGGCACACCCTCCCACCTTTGATGGATCTGGCAGTGGTTTAGAGGTAGAGACCTAGTTACTAGATATAGGCAGGTGTTTTGCCATGCATCCATATGGCAGCAACACCAAGGCTAGATGTGCTATTTTGCATCTCAGAGGTTTTGCTTCAACCTGGTGGCATTTAGAAGAGTAGAAATTGCAATTGGATATTAGCACTATTTCTTGGGAGTTGTTCTTAGAGAGATTCAAAGCCCATTTCTTGTCTGATCATTGGAGGCAGCATTGTACAAATGAGTTCCATGAGCTGAGGCAAATGGCCATGTCAGTAGAGCAATATGAGCGTAGATTCTATGAGCTCAAGAAGTATGCGGGCATCAAAGATGATGAGACTATATTAGTGTAGCATTTTATCAGAGGCTTGAATGCCTAAATTAGTGGAGGGGTTTGTGTCTTCAAACCCAACACTATGGAGGTAGCAGTGGAGAAAGCCTGGTTAGTGGAGGACAATTTGACTATGGCACTTGGAGAGCATATAGATGTACATATTGGTAGTGCACCTTCTGTAGGATTTAGTTCTCGTGGTGGTCATACTTAGGCATCAAGATTTCATAGATGATATCATGCACCCTCAAAGGGTGGATAGCAACAGCAGTACTCTCAAGCCAAGCTGAAGAATTCTCAGCCTCAGCAAGGTACCAGATTTCAGAATAAGAAGAACCGGAGTTGGCAACGATCTAGATAGGATCATGTTGATCGACCCACTCAGAGCATGTAGTCTGCAGTGAGTAGAGGGACTCTCCAGAAGTCTAATGATTTTCAGAGTGGCAGTGGTTTTGGTAGAGGCACAGGGTGCTTCTCTTGTGGCCAACATGGCCATATTGCTAGACAATGTCCTCAGAGGAATGCTTCAGGTTTTGGACATAGGCCAATAGCTTTAGAGCTGATGGTAGGAAATGTAGGCAAATCAAACAGTCTTTGCAATGGTTGATAACCACCAGGCAGAGCATCAGGGCACCATGTTGGAGACTTGTGGATTTATACGAGGTATTAGTTTTTTTGTTCTCTTTGATTTCCATGGTTCTAATTTGTTCATTTCTCCTTCTCTTGTGGAGCATTGTGGCTTAGTGGCAACAAAGCAGGATGATAGGTGGCATGTTGAACTAGCTTTCAAGGCTAAGGTCGCAGTTGAGTCTCTAGTTCTTGGTTGTGAATTGAGGATTGGCTCTCTATCTAGCACAATAGATCTTTGCATCCTACCCCTTGGTTCATATGATATAGTATTGGGTATGGATTGGTTAGATGCCCATCAGGTAGTGATCAATTGTCAGCATAAGTCAGTTAGATGTGAGGATGATTATGGTAGAGAGATGGAGGTAGTTGGTATCCAGAGACCCATTTCCCTACGTATGATCTCTATTATGTAGCTTAAGAGGTGCATGCGTCAGTGTTTTCTGCTATTTGTAGTGTCAGTTAATGACTTGGAGATGGAGGAGAGTCGAGAGACATCTCTTGATGATCACACACTTTTGAGGGAGTATACGGATGTATTTCCTTCCAAGATTCTGAGGATGACACCTAAGTGTGACATTGACTTCAGGATTGATCTTGTTCTCAGCGCTGAGCCTATCTCGTGAGCTCCATATGGGATGACCACTCAGGAGCTTAAGGAACTTCGATTGTAGTTGGATTTGTTAGCCAAGGGATTCATTTGACCTAGTGTTTCTCCATGGGGAGTACATGTGATCTTTGTCAAGAAGAAAGATGGATCTCTGTGGCTGTGCATCAACTATTGACAGCTCAATAAGCTGACAATGAAGAATAGGTACCCCTTGCCACAGATTAATGATCTGTTTGATCATATTAAGGGAGCTAAGGTGTTTTCAAAAATTGACCTTAAGTTGGGATATCATCAGTTGCAGATTTTTGAGGTAGATATTCATAAGACACCATTTCACACCTGTTATGGACATTATGAGTTTACTGTTGTACCATTCGGGTTGATGAATGTACCTACGGTGTTCATGAGCCTGATGAATGGTGTGTTTCGCACTTATCACGATAGGTTTGTCCTTGTATTTCTAGATGATATTTTGATTTATTCAAAGACTATGGAGGAGCATGAGGATCATTTTGTCAGGTGTTGCAGTGTTTGACAGAAAATCAGCTTTATGCTAATTTGTGAAAATGTGAATTCTTTCAGATAGAGGTGAGGTATTTGGGTCATGTCATTTCTAGAGAGGGTATTGCAGTGGATCCTTCGAAGATCCAAGCTATTATGGATTGGCCTACACCTACTAATGTTTTTGAGGTCTACAGTTTTATGGGTTTGGCAGGCTATTATCATTGTTTTGTTATGGGTTTTTCAAGGATTGCTCACCCTATTACTTCTCTTTAGAGGAAAGGGAAGAAGTTTGTTTGGTCAGAGCAGTGTCAAGCAGCTTTTCAGACCCTTAAGGAGTGGTTGACTAGTGCACCTATTCTAGCAGTTCCTGATCCTACCGGGGACTTTGTTGTGTGTACAGATGCTTCCTTGGAGGGTTTAGGAGCAGTTCTGATGGAGCATGGTCGCGTGATTGCCTATGAGTCCCGCAAACTCAAAGATCATGAATTGAACTAGTCCACGCATGATCTAAAGTTAGCCGTAGTTGTGCATGCCTTGGTGAGGTGGAGGTATTTTCTTTTAGGGCATCAGTTTGAGCTACACAATGATCATCGTAGTTTACAATATATTTTTATGTAGCCAAACTTGAATGCAAGGTAGAGATGATGGATGGAGTTCTTGTGTGAGCATGACTTTGAGGTCAAGTACATTCAGGGCAAGGAAAACATTGTGGTAGATGCTCTTAGTCATCGGAGGCATGAGATCTCAACAGTCACTCTTGCAGTTGATTTGAGAGGTCAGATTCTTGCAACACTTCGTACTAACAGTTGGTATCAAGAGGTGAAGTCTGAGGTTGAGTCGGGTAGACCTTTGGAGGGTAGATTTGCCAGATACTCTTTGGAGTTAGATGGTCTTTTGCGACATTTGGGTCATATTTATGTTCCTAGCTCTAGGGGTCTTCATATCTTAGTTATGTCAAAGGCACATCAGGCACTCTATTCTGCTCATCCAGGTGTCAAGAAGATGCATATAAATCTTCGTTAGCTATACCTTTGGAGTGGTATGAAGCAGGATATTACTGATCTTGTGTCGATATGTCTTGAGTGTCAGAGGGTGAAGGTGGAGCACCAGCACCCTGTAGGACTTTTGCAGCCCCATCTTGTTCAAGAATGGAAATGGGACATCATTTCGATAGACTTCATAGTTGGTTTGCCGGTATCCTCCCATTGACATGATGCTATTATGGTTACTGTGGACAGGTTGACAAAGGTAGCTTACTTCTCTCCTGTCCGTTCATCTTATAATGCTTCTACTGTGGCCAGAGTTTTCATGGAGGACATAGTTAGACTTCATGGGATTCCTCATAGGATGATCTCAGATAGGGATCCAGTGTTTACTTCAGCCCTTTGGACTTCTCTGTAGCACGCCTTGGGGACACAGCTGAACTTTAATCTAGCTTACCATCCAAAGACTAATGGATAGACAGAGAAGGTCAATTAGGTCCTCGAGGATATGCTTCGGATGTATGTGATGGATCAGTAGAGCTATTGGGTAAACTATTTGTATCTGGTGTAGTTTGCATATAATAATGGATATCACAGCTCTATCGGCATGTCTCCATTTCAGGCTTTGTATGGTCATCCTTGTCGGACCCCACTGAGTTGGGATCATCTTGAGGATAGAGTTCTTCTAGGACTAGATATGCTTAGAGAGATGGAGCAGCAGGTTGAGCGGATTAGAGAGCATTTGGTGGCAGCGCAGGATAGGTAGAAGAAGTATGCAGATGCTCATAGAGTCGATCAATAGTTTTTTGTTGGGGATTGAGTGTTCTTGCATGTGCATCCACGGAAGAGTCTGATCTGTTATGGAAAAGGATCTAAGCTCGCACCATGCTTTGTTGGACCATTTGAGGTGTTGGAGAGAATTGGTCCTGTCGCTTATTGTCTTGCTTTGCTGCCCAGTCTTTCATGCATCCATGATGTGTTTCATGTTTCTATACTTAGACCTTATTATCTAGATATTGATCATGTTCTTGATTGGAATGCTCTATAGGTAGAGGATGGGAAGCTAGCTTTGGAGTCCGTAGGCATTCTATAGCATAGGAGACTCACTCTCATAGGCAGAGACGTGAAGTAGGTTAGAGTCTAATGGGATCCTAATGATGAGGCTTCTGCTACTTGGGAGGATACACCTAAGATGCAGGAGTTATACCCTTACTTATTTGAAGGCTTCCAAGAGTAAGCCTAATTCTGGGCGGGAGGATGTAGCGCCCCTCATTTTGGCTTTTGATAGTTAATAGTATTTCAGTTACACTTAGACAATTTCTGACATGTGTAAATATACTTATTGTTTATGCTTTTCATGCTCATTTTGGATTATGGATTACTAATGTGGTTGATGACATTTGTTATGATCATTATGATGACATGATTGATATTATAGTTTATGATGTGTTTGACATGATCAGTTAATGGTTAGATGTTATTATGCTTTATGTGATTGGACAATACCTGATTGATAGTTAGAGATGTTTATGTTTATTGCCATGCTTTTAGAGACGGGACAGTGTAGTATTACTCATTACGAGCACCCTACTATGTTACGACTCCCTGACTCTGTGTGTTTGTTAGGTATGTATATGTTCATTTGCAACACTTCATTTTGATGCAGGTTATAGGTACCAGGCATTGACTCCACTTGACTTAGTATCGTGCCTTCACTCCAATGGATAATGTGGATGGGAGATAACATGGGGTTCCATAGGTCAGTCTTTGTCTTTAGTTTGTAGTCGTGGGTCTTGATGTCACCTAGGGGTTCTGCCCTCAGGTTTTGGTCGTCATTTGGTATGTAGTTGTTATTGTCTGGACTTTTGGTTACAGTGTAGGTGTGATGGTTGGAAATGCATTAATTACCATAATAATAATAATAATAATAATAAGTTAGATATAATAGTATGTTTCTAGTTGTTATTTAATTATAGAAATTGGTAATATTGTATACTTGTGTTTAATAAAAATTAAATTAATAACATTGGTAATTAGTAATAATGATAATAACCATAGGTAATTAATATATTATATAATTGATTAAATTAGTATATTGTTTATCTTAAAAAGATATGGTCATTTAATATTTTTTTTTTGTTGAGAGATTTGTCGTGAAGCATTACCATTAAATTACTTGATTCGAGAATCTCTATAGAAGAAGTAAATTTAGGGCATTCAATTTTTAGAGAGATAGTGGGGGTTCAGAAATGGATACAGGTAGTGGGAAATTATTTGGCTTTGTCTATTTTTGTATCATGGGAGTTATTTGAGGGAGGAGGATTTTCTGAAAAGAGGATAGGTAGAAATTTGGAAAAATTTGGGGAGAGAATGGAAGGATTTTGGGAGGAAAATCTAGGAGAAAAGGTTTAGAAGTTCAACAATTGCTCCAGGTATGTCTAATCCTATATTCTTGTGTGTGGATTGTTCTTTCTCTGAAATCATTAAATATTGTCTAAAATTTTATTTTCGGTGTTATCTTTCTCTCCATGAATGGAATCCCCTATCAATGTAAGCAAACTCTCTTTAGTTTTTCCATGAATCTCCTTCTTGTAGCTCTATGCCACCATTGAGCTTCTTGCTGAGGCATCATTCAAATTCCTATTAGCCCAAACTTCTGAAGAACATTCTTGCTTGAGCCATTTGCGCTTACCCTGCAATCATTCTGGGAGACCACATATAAAAGACAATAATTATTTATTTGAGCCATTTAAAACAATCCTAATAGACAACATTGCACCTAGCTCTATAGTTTAAGAGATGGTGCAGAGCAATTGTTTAGCTCAACCTCAACTTTAACTGTTTCCTTCAATAAGAATTGCTTCATTTCTTTTATTCTGTCATTGCTCCTAACGCCTCTAGAAGAAAGTAAATTATTTTCTTCCTTACCTCTTTGTGGCAGTATGATGAGCACCAGCCTCTTATGTGTGATCCAATCTATGCAGTGAGGTCATCCATGCTTGGGCTCTTAAAGCCGCCTTTAGGAACAAACCTGGAAGTCGTTGTAGTTTGAGACTTGCCTTAGTATCTATCTCTTGTTTTGTGGCATTTTGCCTCCTCTTCAGCTCAGTTATAGCTATTGTTTTAGTGGCACTAGCGCCCATTCCTTTTTGCCTCTCTTCACTACTTTCTAAAAGTTTGAGTTTGAGTGAAATCTATTTTATCTGAAGTTACTTTGCATTGGTCGCCCTACCAGCTTTTTTTATCATTTTATAACATCAAATTCAGAATCTTCACTTCCATGGTATCTTAAGTCTCTGTATTGAATTGATTTGAAACCTAAACATTTCTTTAGCAGAGTCTGAGCTCGATCCATGAGAAATGACGTCCCTTGTAGTATTCGATCTATAGACTTCACTTATGAATTTCAGTTAAACTATTGTCCTAAAATTGTTCTCCATTGAAAAGAAAATTTATTGAAAGGAAATCATTCTCTTGATCAACTATTTAATTTTACCTTACTATTTTATACCCAGGTAGGCCATACACCATGGGAAATCAATGATAATCTCTGAAAATTTTATATTCTTCTTACTAGATGACCATACATCTCTCAATGCTTGAAAAGCCCTGCAAGACATCATTAGTAGTCCCTTCCTATCAGATGTTTTTGCAGTCGATCCCATTTTTTTCCTCAGTGATGACTTCTTCAAGCTAGCCGTATGCTGCATATCTCTTTGGAAAAACCTCTGATGGATTCCAATCTTTTGAACGATGTCTTCTACCTCTTAATTTGCATTTTACATTTGTTTCTCTTGGCTCTTCATTAGCAGGCCATACACCATTGTGTTGATAACCTCAAAAAATTTCTTGTAATGTCTCCTCTCTGATAAATGCAACCATTGTAATTATACCATTCGTTTACATTTTTGTCTAGTGGTTTAGTGAGCAAGAGTCTATTTAGGAGGATTAGTAAATAAGTTTTTAGAAAGCTCCTATTTGAACTACATGAATGTCTATAGTAAACTCTGTATAGAATATTTTATGATTGTGTAGTTATTTGGACAATTTGATTTAAATGATTATAACCAACTCTTAAATATATTAGAGTATGGAAATAAAGATTAATTTCCTTTATTTTAGGTTGATAGAATAGAGTTGTTAGTTAACATTTTGTGTTATATTATTTCCAGATTTAACTCAAGTGAGCACTTATCTTTATTAAGAAAATATTAATAGTTGTAAGTCATTAAAATTAAGCTTGGGATAATTATAGGATTATAATAGATTTAATTACAGTGGTAGTAATTACTGTTGGTTTTAGGACAGACAACTAAGAGGGGGGTGAATCAGTTGTCACCAGAATTTCTATTTTTTAAACACTTAAGGCCTTCTTATATTTCTACAGCATAATATGATTCAATCATGGAAGCACAATGCAATAATGTAAGAGCCAAAACACATTCAACACATATGACACCAAGATTTTAACATGGAAAACCTAGTTAAGGGAAAAACCATGGGGTGACTAACCCAAGATTGTATTCTCTATTAATAGAATAAGAAGAAGAGATGGCACTTGCTAATTAGGGCTCACTGCCTGAGCACACTGCTCACAAGAGGCCCACTACCTACAAGAGACACACTGTCTATAGAATAATATAAATATTACATACTTGAACTAGAGATTAGCATCTTCACCATGCTTGAGACAGTTCTATTTAAGCTCAACACTTCTTCTCTGCTTTTTGTTCCTTTCCTCTCTACCACTTTCTCATCGTGACCTTGGATACTTTTGAATGACTTCGCAATTCTGATTTATACATGACATCAACTTTGGAATGATCATCAAAGTCAGAACAACATACCTTATTCTATTACAGAGCAATTACAAAAATACAACTTGATTTGTTACAAAGACTTCATGTGTGTCAATACCCTATCGACCACGCCTATCTGAGACTTCAATCTTCTTCAAGGAACACACCATGCTTCGTGAAACATCTTCAAGATCATCCGCAAGATGTGTAAAACATCCGGTCAGCTAGGATTAAGAACACCATCACCTGAAAGTAAATCTTCAATTACGAGTTCAATCTTCAATGCGAACTGCCAACACAAACTGGACACAATCTAGAGACCCCCATAAGCTTGCTTGAATCACCAAGAACATCCACACCACTTCTGGTTACTAAAATCATTCGTATCTCCATCTAGAACCTCAACAACAAAGTCTGTCATCACTGTCACATTAGAATAAATGCTTGTGGACCTCTAGACCACAAACCAATTGAGTTGTTAGTTCACATTGGGTTCCTAAACATTCCACCAAATCCGTAAAATAAGATATTTTATTTCTAGATCTCAATGGACCTATTTGTGTCACTTTGTCACCTCTGAATAGCTGCCAGAACTAGTTTTACTCATATGGCTATAACTTCTCCAAATCTTCATGCGAACCTTTAAAATCATGACTAGATCATCTTTAGACACATATCTACAAACCCTTTAATGCGCATTCTTTAATCTTCATCTAGATGGGATCTTCACTTCATAGAGCTCCACTATCTTCACTGTTCTCTATTTTTGATAGGACTAATTTTCTCAATATCCTCAGCACACAGCTCATCCAATCCTTGACATCAATGCAACAGGAGTATGTTGACATCAATGACAACACTGGTCAGGCCCATACTTGTAACAATCTCCCCCTTTGTCATTGATGGCAACATATGATGTGAAAATTTGTTTTGACCATCAAGACAAGAACTTCTCCTCACTAACTGACATAGGTTCCCCTATCAACAGCAACCATTCATATGTCTTCTCTTTATTTACTTCTCCCTCTTTGATCAACTACCAATTTTATTTTTCACATGTCTTCTCTCCCCCTTTGACATCAATGGCAAAGGGCATATACTTGCATCAATACTTCAGAATCATACAGACTGCTCCCCTAAGTAGCAGCTTCCTATCATCAATTTGGACCATAAGATATGACTATGAGGTCCATCGGACTGATGCACATCAGTACACCTTAATTCAGAACCAGAGGGGTAAGAACCCCTAAGTTCTCCCTAAGATACTCAAAAGAGTCCTTAGGTAGAGGTTTAGTAAAAATGTTTGCAATATGATCTTTTGAGGGCACAAACTCCAATCTGACTTTATTCTTGTTCACCTGCTCTCTCAAAAAGTGAAACTTGATGGATATATATTTTGTCTTTGAATGCAACACTAGAGTTTTTGATATATTTATTGCACTTGAGTTATCACAGAAGATTATGATAGGTTCCTCATACTCCACTCTGATGTCTCTTAGCATTTGCTTCATCCATAATACTTGAGTGCAACTACCTGCTACTGCAATCTACTCTTCTTCTGCAGTGGACAGAGATATTGCCTCTTGTTTTTTGCTCAGCCAAGAAACCAATCTTTTCCCCAAAAAGAATGCACCACCACTGGTACTCTTCTAGTCATCCACATCTCCTGCCCAATCAACATCTATATATGCATGAAGAGAGAAATCATGATCCCTAGGATACCATAAACCATACTTAACTGTTCGCTTTAGATATCTAAGAATTCTCTTGATTGCCATGACATGAGATTCTCTAGGATCATCTTGGAATCTGGCAAAAAGACCAATAGCATTCATAATGTCAGGTCTAGTTTGAGTAAGTTACAGTAGTCCTCCAATCATTGACCTGCACTTTTTTTGATCAGCCTTAGGAGATTCATCATCATTGCTTAGTTTACATTTGGTTGCCATGGGAGTATTCATTGGCTTTGAATCTTCCATCCCAAATTTCTTCAACAATTCTTTCACATATTTGGTCTGTGTTATGAAGATTCCTTTCTTTGTTTGAGTGATTTGCAGACCCAAGAAAAAATTCATTTCCCCAAACATAGACATCTCAAATTCACTTTTCATTTGATTTGCAAAAGTCTTGCACATACTATCTCTTCCTCCAAAAATGATGTCATCAACAAATACTTTAACAATCAAGATATTTTCATAATCAATCTTGAAGTACACGTTATTGTCAGTAGTACCTTTGTTGAAACCAATCTTCAAAAGATGTTTATCCAATCTTTCATACCAGTCCCTTGGGGCTTGTTTGAGTCCATACAATGCTTTCTTCAACTTGTAGACCATATCACCATGATCAGACAATTGAAATCCATCCAGTTGCTCAATGTATACTTCTTCTTCCAAGTCACCATTTAGGAAGCCAAACTTGACAACCATCTGATATATTTTGAAATCCTTGAAGGCAGTAAAAGCAAGAAATAATTTGACTGCTTCAATTCTTGTCACTAGAGCAAAAGTTTCTTCAAAGTCAACTCCTTCTACTTGAGAATAACCCTTACAAACCAATCTGGCTTTGTTTCTGACTACTTCACCATCTTCATTTAGTTTATTTCAGAAGACCCACTTGGTCCCAATCACATTTTTGTTTCTAGGTCTGGGAACAAGATCCCAAGTGTGATTTTTCTCAATCTACATCAACTCTTCCTCAATTTCTTTGGCCCAGCTTTCATCATTGCATGCTTCACTTCCTATTTTTGGTTCAATCTTTTAAATCAGACAATACTTCTCTAAATCTTGAGCAATCTTTCTTCTTGTTTGAACACCTTTGCTTCTATCACCTATGATCTAGTCTTCAGAATGATTTAGTCTTACATACCTGGGAGTTTTGGACATTTCTTGCACTTCTATTTCTTAGACATATTCATTCAAACTTATCTCTTCTTCATGTATTTCAGGATTCTCTGGATTAGTCTAAGTCTGAACTTCAGAAGGGGCTTGAACTTCTTGGACCAAAACATCATTCTAATCATCTGCTTCATACTCATAAAACCTTGAGGGATTTTCAATGCCTTCATCAACCTTCACATTTGTACTTTCTACGATCTTTCTCAGTCTCTTGTTATAACATTGGTATGCTTTTCTTTGAGTAGAGTAACCCAAGAATATTCCTTCATCACTTCTAGCATCAAATTTTTACTACCAAAGACTCTAAAATAGTTCACAATAGGAGTGATGCCAAGTCAGATTTTATAAGAAGTCTTACCAGTAGATGTGAGGAACATTTGCTTCCATCATCATGGTTCTAGATGCTTCCTGGATGGTCTGGTTCATTCTCTCCACTACTCCATTCTGCTGTGGAGTCCTTGGAGCAGATAACCATCTCTTTATCCCATGTTTCTCATAGAATTCTATGAACTCTACGGATGTGAATTCACCACCTCTATCAAACCTAAGACATTTTATGTTTAATTCAGTTTCATTTTCTACCATAGCCTTCAATATTTTGAACTTCTCAAGAGCCTCAGATTTCTCTTTCAGGAAAGTCACCCACATCATCTGGGAATGGTCATCAATCAATAACATGAAATATCTATCACCTTGCAAACTCCTGATTCTTGCTGGTCCACATAGATCAGTGTGTACTGAGTCCAACAATCCAATAGAAGATTGTTCCTTACTTTTAAATGTGAGTCTTCTCTTCTTACCCAACTGACATTCTTTGCACAAACTGTTAGTAGGTTTCACCAGTCTTGGAAGATCTCTTACAGCTTGAGTGTTACTTATCTTGATGATATTATCAAAATTTACATGACACATTCTCCTATGCCACAACCAACTCTGATCAATTTGAACAAATAAACAACTTTTGCTAGTACCAATCAAGTGGAAGATGTTAGCTTTTGTTTGAGTACCAGATGTAATCTCAGTTCCAGAGCTTTCAAAGATTTTACATTTTCCATTTTTGAATCGGAGATCATAGCCTTTGTCCACCAACTCCCCAATACTGAGAAGATTATGCTTTAGACCTTCAACGTACAATACATCATTGGTTTTGTTCTTTACATCAAAAGAAATAGTTCCTCTACCTTTGATTCTGCCAACAGAATTATCATCAAATTTTATAACTCCTTCATATCTTTCCAGATTTATGAACTTATTCTTATCACTAGGCATATGGTGGGAGCATCCACTGTCAATGACCCATCAATCTTTTTCTTCAACTTGGGCAGCCAGAGCTCTTTCTACCATTTTATGATTGATAGTTTCAATGGGCATTGGATTTTCTTCTTTGATGCTAATATACACCCAGTCACTTCCGGATTTGTTTCCTGTCTTAGATTCATCATCTGTTACTCCTTCATCATCATTATCTTCATGAACATAGTAACATTTCTTTTGGAATCTTCAATTATTAGGATTTGTCCTTGAAAATCTTTCCAGACACCTTGAAGCAAAATGACCAATCTTGTTGTAGTTGAAACATTTGAAGGGCAATTTTCCTTCATACTTACCAGATCCTCTTGGTAGTCTTTTTGCAGTAAAGGCTTCAAGTTGAGTAGCTTCTGCCTCATCTTCTTCCAGATCTTTTCTTTCTTGTTCATACCATGATAGTTTCTTTGAGGAGTTCTCTTCTGGATTATACCTTTGTTTGCCTTTTACAGAGGCACTAGCTTTGAATGCAAATTTAGTCTGGGGGAGCATCTCCAAACTTAGCCAATTCAAATGCAGCTAATTTTCCAATCAATTGATCTCTTGTGATATCTGATAAAGATCTGAATTCCTCAATAGCAACAACCTTGTGTTTGTAAGTGGGAGGTAAGGATCTGAGAACTTTGGCAACAATCTCATCTTCATCCAAGGTTCCACCAACACATCTAATGTCACAAACAAGCTCATTTACTTTTGGCATAAATGTAGTGATATTATCATCTTCATTCATCTTCAGGTTTTCAAATTTTCCTTTCAGACTTTGTAGCTTGGCACATTTAACATATTTGTCTCCTTCATGCATAAGTGCCAGCTTTGACCAAATTTCATATGCAGTTTTTAAATCCATAACATTCGTAAGCTTTGAATCAAATAATGGGCTTAGTAAGGCTTCTTTATCTCAAAGATTATCTTCAGCATCTTTGATTTCATCTGTAGTTGCCAGACCATTCTTTGGAGGAACATACTTCTTTGTAGTCATGGTCCAATATTGCATTCCCATAAATTGCAAGTGACATTCCACATGGCTTTTCTAAAGAGTGTAAATTGTTCCATCAAACCTTAGACTATCCTTCTTGTAGGAAGACATCCTGGATCTCCTCAAGCAGTTAAGCTCTTTTAGAGGAACTTAGCTCTGATACCAATTGTTGGTTTTAGGACAAACAACTGAGAAGGGGGTGAATCAATTGTCACCATAATTTTTGTTTTTTAAACACTTAAGGCCTTCTTATATTTATACAACATAATAATGATTCAATCATGGAAGCACAATGCAATAATTTAAGAGCAGAAACACATTCAACACATATGAAACCAAGATTTTAATGTGAAAAACCCGGTTAAGGGAAAAACCATGGGGTGACTAACCCAAGATTGTATTTTCTATAAAAGAATAAGAAGAAAAGATGGCACTTGCCAATTAGGGCTCACTGCCCAAGCACACTACTCACAAGAGGCCCACTGCCTATAGGAGACACACTATCTGCAGAATAATATAAATATTATATACTTAAACTAGAATTAGCATCTTCACAATGCTTGAGACAGTTCCATTTAAGCTCAACACTTCTTCTCTACTTTTCACTTCTTTCCTCTCTACCACTTTCTCATCGTGACCTTGGATAGTTTTGAATGATTTTGCAATTCTTATTTATACATGAGATCAACTTTGGAAAGATCATCAAAGTAGGCAAAACATACTTTATTCTATTATAGAGAAATTATAAAAAACAACTTGATTTGTTACAAAGACTTCATGTGTGTCAATACCCTATTAGCCACACCTATCTGGGACTCCAGTCTTCTTCAAGGAACATGCCATGCTTCGTAAAACATCCAGTTGGCCAGGATTAGGAAGAACACCATCACCCAAAAGTAAATCTTCAATTACGAGCTCAATCTTCAATGCGGACGGCCAACACAAACTGGACACAAACTAAAGACCCCCACAAGCTTGCCTAAATCACCAAGAACATCCACACCACTTCTGCCTATTGAAATCATTCGCATCTCCATTCAGAACCTCAAGAACATAGTTTGTCATCACTGTCACATTAGAATAGATGCTTGCGGACCTCTAGACCACAAACCAATTGAGTTGTTAGTTCACATTGGGTTCCTAAACATTCCACCAAATTTGTAGAACAAGATACTGCATTTCTGGATCTCACCGGACCTATTTGTGTCACTTTATCACCTCTGAACAGCTGCTAGGAGTAGTTTTACTCATATGGCCATAACTTCTCCAAATCTTCATGCGGACCTCTCAAATATTAACTGAATCATCTTTAGACAAATATCTACAAACCCTTTGATGCGCATTCTCTAATCTTCATCTAGTTGGGATCTACACTTCATAGAGCTCCATTGTCTTCATTGTTCTTCTTTGTTTCTGATAGGACTAATTTTCTCAATATCCTCAGCACACAACTCATCCAATCCTTGAAATCAATGCAACAGGAGTATGTTGACATCAATGACAACAACATCTAGGCCCATACTTGCAACAATCATTTAATAAATTATAGTTGGAATATTAGGTCTTGTGTTTGAGTAAGGTATTATTGCCTTATAAGAATTATTAGAAAAAGAATTGATATCTAAAATAGTTTGCAAGTGCTGTAATATTTGAGTTCAACCCTTGGATATTAAATAGCTTCATTGCCTATTTCAAACTGATGTATAATAATGAAGAAATAAGATCGTTGTACTGAAATTGGGTTTTGACTATTACAATTATTCTTGTAAAACCTAAGTGTAAGGTGATGTTTCTGGTGGGATGTCATAGTGGTTAAGTGTCATGTTATTTAAACCTTGAATCCAGTATCATGGAATGGATATTTGACTAGTTGTATTGATGTTAAAAGTTACATAGTTCTAGAGGCTAGGTTACCATAAAGACCAATGTAACATTGTGACATGATTTAAATTGTGATGTTTTGTTTTGGTATGAGGTCTTGATGCGATTCATGGAAAGATTGTTGTTTTGGACCTTGAATTTGAAATTGACTTTGTAGTGATTCAGTATGCAAGAGGATAGTTGCATTGTAGTGTCATTATCATGCATGTCATTTTGGTGGTTTTTGTTTGTTTGGCTAGGGGTTCTAGTTGCATGCATGAGAGTGCCTTTCATGGTGGGGCCGATGCCCAAAGTGGCTACTTGGATAACCACATGGAAGTTATAATTAAGTGATAACATAATAATTAATCTAAGTGCATTGGTTAGTTAAACACATAACAAGATAAGTATGATGCCTCACCCATGCCTATAGTGCTCTCATAGGCTAAAGATGGGATGAGAAGGCCTAGTTGGCATGATTGATCTCCTTGTCTTCATGAAAGGATGTGTCAGTTTCGCATGTGTCACCCTATGGGGCCGGTGCCTAGAGAGAGGCTACTAGGATAACCATAGATGGGGGCCAATTTCTAGAGAGAGATAACCTGGATAACCCATGCTAGGACCATGTAATGACACTCTCCCTACTGTAGCTTAGTCACTTCATTTTGTTACCTTCTGATGTTGGCTCTGGAGTAGTGTTAGTCATTGTTGATCTGTGTTTTCTATGTCATTTTTGTATCTATTTATTTTTACGTTTTTGATCTTGACTTAGTGAAACCCCATCATTATCTCCTAGCTTATGGGGTGGACCCCAGGGTTCCACATGGTTGGGTGGAAGAGCTTAATCCATTGGTTTTCCTTGGTATCTTGGTTCGTGATAGATATGTTCTTTCCTGTTCCAGATCTACTTTCACATTTGAAGATTTATTCCTCAAAAAATGTATAGTCATGATTTATATTGTAATATGATGTAATCAGTCAAGAAGCCTTGTATATATGTAATCCTGTATTTGATCTCTGTTGTACTTATCTATATCTTGTAAATGAATGATGTATTCTTCTCATGATTTATTGAATTTGCATATAACTTGTGTGATGTAATATGTTGTTAAGAATCTATGTTATCTGATGCAGTTATGTCCCTAGAGATGTTAGTTGATGTTGTAAATAGCGTTATTTTATCTAATGATTAATGTATTTACTTACTTTTTAAAAAAAATCTATAATTTCTTTGCTAGTTAGCCTAACCCTCTAGGGTTGCATGACGGGGCATCACATTTTTTCATGAAGCATCTTGCATACAAGTGATGACCTAAAACAACACTCTAATATAAACACAAACTTTCTCATATCTAATCAAAAGAAATGGCTCCAATAATTTATAGTGCCTTCAGACATATTCAAAATGATATTAACAAATCAAAAGTATCCAACCATCTAATAGAATCAATTAATTGTAGTAATAAATCATGAAATCCCTAGAATATCAGGTCCTATTTCTTTTCCTTCCCATGGTGGGATTTTGTCTCCCTCCTGAATATGTGACCTATCTTAGATATTTATTACAATGAATCTTGATTGATGAACACTAAATGATACAAGGTCATATTGAAACAAAGTAGTGATATCAAGTAATATAGAGGGAGATCAACTGCATATCAAATTAGTGGGTTACCTAAACATCATAATCACTTTGTAAGCTGTCATCTGAAAGATCGACCTTGTGTTGTCCTTTTCTCTTTCTCCATATCAATTTTTGCATGGTTTAATGCCTGAACAAAATACAAGATCTTATTTTCTGAACACCAAAGTTAATTAAGATTTTCAAGAAGCTAAAATTTATGATACGCACTTGAATCAAACTCTCAACATGCCACCTCATTCTAGTATGCATGAAACTCTTTGAACACTAAAAATGAGGAAAATAATGTGAGTGCCATGACACTGAAATATCCTCTCCTATCAAAAGAAAGATTTCCATGAACTTCTAAACAACACTTAATTAATTAAAAAGAAAAACTAATGGAGCTCTTTGAAGAAAATTCAATTCTAAAACAATGCAAACTTCTACTAGATATCAGCTGCAATCTTGTCCTCTATCCTGAACCATCAAAAAACATATAATAATTTTTTCCCATTAGATGTTTCTATTTGAATCTTTTTACTTTTACCAATTTGAAATTATCATTAGAATTAATTAAACTATATTGTGTTTTAAGAAATTAGTCAATCAGAGTTGCAACAGGTCCCAACCCTAAAATAAAAGGAAAGAGGGGCAATAATGCAAATGTTAAAAGGCAATTTAAGATAGATTTGTATCACATCTTCATCTACTAGATATAGATTTACAACAAATAACACCCCAGCTAAGAAGCAGATTTATAATATTTTAGAATCCACCAGAGACCAAAACAAAAAGTGGATGGATTGGTCTATAATAAAATTCCCTACTAGGCCTTCAAACTGCTTATTTCTAGATTACATTGCACAACTGCCATCAACGAACAATCTAGGGAGAAGTTAAATAAATAGGTCTTTACAGCAGGTTTCCTAAATATTTTGATATAAGAAGCAAGAAGGAGAACCGGGGCCTCAGAATGCAGGATTTTTCATTGACTAACATAGTAGGTACATACAATCAAGTGTCAATATCATAGGTAGAGATGTTCCACAAAATGGAGTTCATCGTCCCAACAGTCAATCCTTTACATCTTTCCAACAGCCTTAAACCATACAACCATAACTCCATGAAGATGCAAACCATTAAAACAAAATCTCTAAAAAGCAAATGAAGAAGAACCAAAGCAAAATGGCACAAGAAAATATATGCAGAATTGAAGAGAAAAATATAAAGGTCAGGTGTACATCCTCTAGACAAAGGAAAGCCCTTGATAATTTTACTTCTAGCATGCCCAACTGCTACATTGGATTTGTATGTACACCTATACCAACTTACCAAGGGTTGACCAACACAAACATACACTTCAAACACAGATAGTTCAGCAAACCCAACGCAAATCACCCTAAATCCATGAAGGCCAGAGCTATCATTTTCCCAGAGCCAGCAACTGCATTCCTCCCCATCTTAATGTCTGACTGCTCCATTTGAGGAACCTGAACCAAGGGACCCAACACCATGTTTTGCCTTTAAAGTTACATTTTTCCTCTTACTGGGGTTCAACCTAAGCCTCACATCAGGCTATATAACTGCATGCCAAGGAGGGAACTCATACTAAGTGTAGATTTGTTTGAGAAAGGACGTCGCCATAGAATTTGATAAAGTCAACAAGCCTTCTTTGACAATATGAACCACATACAAGTTTCACATATAGGATGAAATCCACACAGTGTACTCTAATAGCTAATAGCTTCCAATCCATTATGAACAATCTGAATAGCCTGCCATGGTGCTACAACTTCCACTTTAGTTCACATGCAGCTCAGCCCATGAAGGATATTCCTCTACCCTTGATACACTATAGAGAATCAAATATTTTATGGCTTCATCTTTGACCATTAATACTAGTTTTGTGTTGAAATTTTCTTTAATTAAAGAATGACTTCACCCAGCCACTATACTAACCAAACAATCTTCACCCAACAGTGCCTTGGCCATTATTCAAGCATCTCAATCCACAAATTGTTCCTCAGACAATGATCAGATACAATCCCCACAAAGGGGGTATCCCTTAAATCACCTTCAACAATTTTCCTAAGAAAAGTTTTGCTTGAAATAGTGCAGCTAGCAAAGCTCTTTTTCATATTTTGTAAGAGATACCTTTTATAGAACACAACAATATTGAGAGAGAGAACCTGCTAAAATAAATATAAGAGGAGGAGAGTTGGGATAATGATTTCCATTACTATGTGAGAAGGGTGATGCAAGCTACCTAAGGTGGCCATTCAATAGCTTCACATGGTTCATGATTTTGGAATGAATAGATTGCCATCAAGACTTCATTAGAGATGTAAAAGATATAAATCTTTTCCTTCCTATTTAACAAAATTTGAAAGATATTGCCCCTTGGGGAACCTTAGCTTAAAAATTCAAGGTGGCCCTTTACATAGATAAATTAATTAGGGCATTGTGGATATCAGGCCACTCCTCCAGAATTTGACTTCCAATAGAGGCAGGAACCTTAGCTTAAAAATTCAAGGTAGCCCTTTACATAGATAAATTAATTAGGGCATTGTGGATATTAGGCCACTCCTCCAAAATTTGACTTCCAATAGAGGCTAGTGGATCTTGGTTCAACCATGCATTTGGAATAAGCTCTGCAGGTCTATTTGTCTCCCTAAAGCAATGCTGGAACCTTTGCATCCTCCAGAATATTTTTAATTTTTCAGTTGGGATTTGATCCCATCCTGTCACATTTATTACCAGTATAAATTATCTTTCAACAATCAGTAATTAGATGCCAAGGCCAATGATATGTTTGAGTCCTCAAGGAGTGTCAATGCTTTAGCTTCGTTATTGGTGCAAAAAGCCTTCCATTGTGATTTCTAATCAAGCATTAGAAACTACTAAACTAGGATTGCCTTTTAAGAACTGTTACATCCCTAATTTTGTCATGTTATTACTTTTTACTTTTACTTGGACATAAGTAAATCTATACCAATGATTAGATTAATATCAAGGAAAGACATGGATTATATTGAATATCATTTATGAAATCATGGAAATGATTATGTTATTGTCAATTTAATATTTGCATTATGAGATTTGATTTTTTGTTTGACCAAGGATGCATTGATCATAATTTAATTGGTAACGAGTTTGATACAGGATTACAGGTTATCAAATGACTCTTGGAGAAAAGAGAGAGACAATATCTCTTGAGGAGAGAGATATAGACCTCAGGTTATGAGTGGTCTATTTGCCAAGATGAGTATGATGTGTAACAAAAGTGTGAACCAATGTGTTGTGAGAGGTAAGCCTTAACTTGTCAGTTTACTTAAACCCAATCAATAGGTAGTCGATACCTTACGAATCTTTGTAAGTCGTAATAAATCATCGTAGTCATTAATAGTGTTAATGACATCATTTGAATATGAACTATGGTTATTCATGTTAAACATAAATATTACGACATAAATTTTCATAAAATGGTTCTCTTATTTTATTAAGTATATTGACGTATTATAAACAATTCTGAACGTTAAGATGTTTTCATCAAGTTAAGAATATGTGAATAGTGTCGACGGATTGTGATGGGGAGACAAGCTCAACCCAATCACATTATCTATGATTCCTTGTTTAAATATTATTATTTTATTGATTAAACCATAACTATCTAATATAGAGGCGATGTTATAAGAATTATATTTGATATAATCAAATATAAAAATGCCTAAGCATCGTAAGAGGATAATACCTCATAATGAGTCGATGGTGCTATGTTTGAGTATTTGAAGGCTTACAATTAGGAGAATCTTCAATAACATTAGTGGTGGATCGAACCACTTATTAGTGATCATTTAATGATCATCAGTGTTTAAAGTGATGTGTTGGCCTCATCCAAAAGAGGAGGACTGTGGTATTATCCACCACAACCGACAAGCCATGGAACGACTATCTCCCATCAACATGTGGGAACTTTACTTAAAACGTGGTGTCAGTTAAGACTGAATCATTGTGGACTATTATGCATTCATTAAAGTTTGCAACCGTATCAAGGTGGAGGTGCCATAGCTTTGAGGAGGAGGATGTAACTGTATCATTACAGCTCCATTAATTTTATTAGTCAATTTATGGTGAATGAGTGGTAAGACATACCACGACTATCTCCTTATCGACTAGATTGACTCCTATACGTAATCCTTAGTGGAAGATATTTGTGGCCTGAGGAAATTGTTTTAACTATTTCAAAATGGAGTCTTAATGATGGTTTGTGGTGGAGAGAGAGTTAGCGACTCATTGCTAAGACATGCGGATTATTTTATAAATGGACTACCATAGAAGTTAAGGGGGATAGTTGAAATTGGGAGAATGTAGAGAAAATAGTGTCACCTTTGCACTTTGCATAAGAAAGATTGCAGGCTGTGAGTTATCGCTGGCTAGAAGGAACGTAATAGGTTCATTTCCTTTGTCATTATTCTTTCTTGCCTGTGATACAAGTTTTCATCTTCAGGAACTTTTTTTTAAAAACTTTGGATTACCTTTGTGACCAATAAGGTCGATGCAAACATAGATGATAGGAAGATGTGTATAATTATATGAATGTTAGCCTACATAGTTGGTTCAGTTAAAATAGAATCATCTTTACTTTCAAGATAAGATAAGAGGAAAATATAGTTTGGTTTCTTATCTGTTATCAAAACTTTTAAGGTTGGTTAAAATGTTTTTATCGGCTTTCATTCAATCTAATCATACTTATGTATGTGGTTATAACCTAATGACTCTGGGGCAATAGAATGTAGATGTCTCATCTCTCATTATTATCATTTTATACTCCCTTGATATAATGAGTTTGATTAGGTCTATGCATATAAGGATACATTATTTAAAGACTTCATAACTTCGAGATATCTATAATCTAAAAAAAACTTGATCTTTGATAGAGTCTACTTATATACTCTTCATGAGATCATGCAGTACGTAGGACTAGGCTAATCATGAATTTGGAGGATGAATAAAGGCTTTCAACTTCAAACTTATTTATTTGATTACTTTACATGTATATGTTCCTTTATGTGATAATCATCACAAGATGAAAACATAAGATGATAGTCTCTTATCAAGTCTTAGCTCATTCTTTGGTGTCAAAACCATATTACTCGATATCTTTTTCCTTATGGAAATTATAGGCTAATTGTAAATAAATTTACATTGCAAGGGAAAATAGACTTGTGTTAAAGGATTGACCAATCTATTAGTGTTAAGCTTATTAGGATTCCATTTGTGATTTAGTCAAGAGTTTGGAAACAAGAAATGACCTTGTAGTCAGAATAAAGACCAAGAGGTTAAGCCCCTTTTGCTTATTAAAATATTATTATATGAACATATATGTTTGTCATCCCATTGCAAAGAAATAGGAAGGATCAAACCTAAATGTGACTCAATGGAGTAATCTTATATGCTAAATCTTTGTGATCATTTCATAGACTGACAATGCAGAAGCAAATACTCTAACTATGAATGTTTAATTCTTACTTTACAAAGGAGAATTTGCAAGTCTTAAGAAGCCTCAAAAATAGTATTCTTTTGCTCTTAGAAAACTTTAGTTTCCAAATGGTTATTAATATCATTAGGAGAATACATTGCTCTAGGGATGTTCAAAGTGAGTGGGTGTCCCTACTTCAATTTAGAAGAAAACACTTATTTATATATGACTCTATATAGTTCAGTGTGCAAAAGGAGAACTTTAAACATGAATTCAAATGGATATCAATAGGTATTAGATTGTCAACTAATTAGGGTCCAACTAAACTTAGGAGAAGCTTAGACTTGGAGTTGAATTGTTTGGCAATATTACTACTGAGGCATTCTCATATATTTTAAAGTAGACTTGTTTAGAAGTTGAAATGACCTTTAAGTCAAAAGAAGACTAAAGGAAAGACATTTACTTGAACACTTTTCTTTCTAGAATTGTTTGTTCACTATTCCATTATCACGAAAAAGGAAAAACAAACCATAGATTAATCTAGTAGGGTTAAGTATTAAATGAACCTTTTTAGGTTACAACTTGTTTAGCTATTTCTATATGGGTCGACAAAGAAGGTTGAGTACCCTAAATAATAATGTTCTTTTCATGTACTTGTCAAAAGGATGATGTGTCCTTATCAATAGAGTTTATCCTTTGTATTAGATTATTTACAAGTCAACTTAGGTTTAAATAAGTGTCAATAAGTCAAGGAACCTAGGTAATGCAAGGATGCAAAGGGATATTCTTGTATAAAAGTAAATCCATGAGATATATGGAATAATGACGATGTTTAAAAACCAGCCTAAGTCATGAAGGGTAGAACATTGAAATTGTCATGACTTCATAAGTTAAATGTAGTTGACCAAGTCAAACTATAGGAATATGATAGTATCCAAGTTGAGTTGGGGTGGGTGAACATTATGACAATGTTCATTGCGAACATCAATTTATATTGAAACTATGGCCATAGTAATGCATATGTCTCTGCATGCATTGTCGGTTCACTGTATCTAGATTGCACAACCTATCAGAAATCATACTTAGCTAGAGGGTATCTAGGGTTGTATGATTGATAGAGTTGTGTAGGATACAACACTATGTACTCGGGAAGGTAAATTACCACTGGTCACGTTTGGTCTATAGTCCTCGTGAAGGGTAGGGCCACTTCCTATGTGGATGATGTGTGGGAGACCGCCAGTCTGTGGATGGAGGTAAATCACTGGAAAGATACTCTCTTTCTAGTAGAAGACATGTCGAGGCTTGTGATAAAGATGTCATATTTCCAGATGCAGTATATCTTTGAGACTTGTATTTATTGAGACTATGTAAAACATTATCTAATGCAGATATTTGTAATCGATTTACTTTTGTAAACATTGTACTTGAGAAAGACAATATGGTTTATTGTATTTTGTAATGAGAAATCTTGTAATTGTAGTTACTTGATTATATGTTGAATAAAAGAAAAAATTTCTCTATCTTATTTTTACATCATTTATTTACACTATGGTAAATTACTGGTTTTACTATGTTGTTAGATCATGAATGTTACAAGAACCCACTAAAATTCATCTTTGCAAATCCTAGAGGAAATTGCCACATGTCATTTAGACACAAGCCCTTTTTAACTCTTGACTATGTAATGTGTTTGAGATGAATGCCAGGCTAGGCATCTAGAATAGATTTATCATTCTTGCTAAGTTCTTGAGGGTTGACTTTGTGGTGAGAATAGGAGATTGCATCAATTAAGGTCTCAATTTTGGACCAATAGCTAACCAATGGAACTTGGTTGTCCTAGAAAACTTCTTGGTTTTATTCTAACCAGATACTGCAAATAAAGCTTGAAGGAGCAGCATGCCACAAAGGTTTCAACTTCCCAATGCCTTTGGGCAAAGCTAGGTAAACATGATTGATACTTGGTGGTTAGACCTAGATGAAGGCCACTCTAACTATGAGTTTGTTTTACAAGGATTGTGTCTAAGGAAAAAACTGCAGTAAGTGGTCGGTGCTTTCCTCTTTGGCTTTGTACACAATGCAGATTGAAAGACCATGCATAAACCCATTTTCATTAATCTATTTTGAGTCACAAGTGTATTGTGACAAGCCAACCAAACCAAGCAATGGTATTAGCTTTTGAGAAGTCAAAATTTCTCCAAATCAAATTCAATGACCAAGTTTGCTAATTATAGTCAACCTTAGTGGCTAATGCATATCTTGAATTTACTTTATATCTCCCATCCTTGTGTGTGTCCATCTGCTAACATCAGACTCCTAGCATCCCAAGATTTTTCATTGCTTTAAAAGTTGCAGTTCAGGAAAGATTTACAATTCCTCACTCTCCAACCACTTACCCTACTCTTTTCTGAGTAGTCAGAAATGTGTGAGCATTAATTTACATTGAATTCCTTACCCATTGAAAATAGTTTTCAGCATGTGCAGATTAAAACTCCTTGTAATATTACAAGGAATCCAAATTTGAAAGGAAGGTTCTAAGAATCTTAACTGATCAAGGAATGCTCACTAGCAAGTCCAGATGCATCATACATGTCTTAATTCCTCCTTGATGACTTCAACAATCCTGAAGAAAAATACACCAGAATCCTTTGGGACTACTTTGAGAGAAGTCTCATTTTGTAATGTCCTCTCAATATGACATCTGGTGCTCATGAAACATATTGACACAAAGAAACATATCACTTATGATCAATATGCAATTGTCTTCACAGTGTAAAAAGTTGGCAATGTGTAAAGCCAAGATTTACTTTATTCCACAATTCCTTCACTTTACTTTCCTTGCTGAAAAAGTTATAATCTCAGGCTTTATTTTGGCAATTCCCAAATTTAGTTTCCTCTCTGCATGTCCCTTTATATTCCAACTTTTTCCTTTGTCCTAGTCTATAAAACTTTGGAAGAAACAGTCACATTTCAAAGACGAAAAATGCGTAAGACAAGAATCTAAAAGTGGCAAAAGTGTCTTTTATGTATGATTGCAAGAAATGACCAGTTGGGGAAACAACAAAGAGGTATTGTTTTATAAGATTCACAAAAAAATTGGAGGTAAAAGTAGCTTTCCTTACCACAACAATGGGAAGAACTACAAAAATGCATTTTTTATACTCATCTCATCCACAGAACTTGTAATAGAACTAAAAAAAAGTAAATTCCACCTTACATGTTTATGGATCCATTTTTAAATATGGGAAACCACCATAAAATTTAGGTAATAATTGATAAAGTCATAAAAACTAACTAAAAGCAGCCTTTAAAATTTTAACCCCATAGGAAAATTTGAGCTACACACCAAGAATAAGGTACACCAAAAGTAGTCTTCTTGAGCTATGCATCACTTTATGAATAGTAAAATTTGCAATCTGTATGGTATTTCATGGATACTAAATCTCACCTTTATATGATAGTATACATAGGCATGAAAGGTCGATAAGCTCCAAAATGTCCTATCCAATTTCTTATGAACAACATGGTGAGGAAATATCACTACACAAATTCAGCCCACGATGCACAAATGTCAAGTTGTGTTTGCTGTTATGCTACTGATATCAGTGATTTTTCTAAACCATTACATGTTCTACATAAAATTTCAAATTTAATTGTACTTTATTTTTTAGCATAACCAATCAAAAATTCAAAGCATTCCACTTAAAAACAACAAAATTAGCCCTTTGGCAACCTGAACAATATGTTAAATGCATTGATAGGGAATTAGCATTAAAAAACAACTAGTAAACAAAAGCAAAATAATAGCAGAATTGGAGTAGAGAATTCAGAAATACCAAAAGAAACAAATCCCGCATTTGCATGCAATGCATGAGAAAGTGCTCCTTTCAGTTCCAAAGGAGGAGATGGAGACGAGACATAAGGCGGCACTGCATTATTCAACCCTGTTGTCCACCTTGCCTCCATAAACTCCTGCATGCTACAATTATTTTAGGATGGGATTTGAATATGTATTCTAAATACAATAAGGTACTTCTATAAAAATCTATAATAAAGATATAACCCTACCTACAAAAATGATTAATGCTATCTTTGAAACGCATAGGAAACACCACTATACCTTTTCTGGCTGTCAAAGAAAACCATGCAACAAACCTGTCAAACTCTTAAAAACATCCAATGAACTTGACTTATCAAAATGTAAAAGAATGTATCATATATTTACTAGTTAACAAATAGAAACAAAAGTAGTATACACATCTCAACACACTTCAGTTGTACAATGTTTTTTTTTAGCCATATAATAAGAAATATATTAGTATTTGCTAGTTTCAACAGTAGAGCAAGGCATGTCAATATTGTAGAAGATTGGTTATTCAACATTTCAACATTTATAGGCACATTTAAGAATTGTCTAGAGTCATATAAAATTATAAAGTTTTAAAGAGTTCATTTCTTTTTTTCTAATTTTTTATTTTATGCACATCTCCTACCTCTAGTGACAGAGTGTTGTGTTAGACTTGCAGTGCAACAATCCTTGAATGTTGATCTCTGGAACAAAAAAGCTTATTGCCCAAATTGTGACGAAATGCCCAAAACATGTTTTTGTGAGTTGGATGAATAATCAAAGGAAACAAATTAGTTGAGGGGAGAAGGTTCAGTTTGTGTTTTCTCAACCTTAGTCTAATGTTGTGAAGTCTATAGAGTGTTGTGTCAAGGAAGTTCCCCTTCATCAGTTTTAGCTCTTTTAGATGGCATTAATCACCTATCTTTAGGGGTAGGCCTCAACCCAAAGTGAGTGATCAAGTAGAGGTTTGTAAGGATTCAAACATGGCCTACCTTGGTTTGAGAAGGATGCAAAGGGATGAATAAATCCTTTCCTCTTGCCCCTTGCCCCCTTCTAATTTGTTCTTGGCTTCTAATCTTGGGAGTTTCACCAGATGGGGATTCTTGTGGTAATGGGTGATGGAAAGGGATGGTGTTCATGTTCCAAACTCAATGGAGTAGTTTGACTTAATGCCCCCTTAAGTTGGTTATTCTTTATTATTTTTAGGTGGTTGCACTAATTAGATTATGCTTTATATTGTGATGTTGCTAGTTTACTTTTGGGGTACAACCTTATTTCTATACAACTCTTGTTCTAGTTTTGTTGTTATAGATATGGTTTTTGGAGATTTTTTCACTTTGTAAAAGGGATTGGGCCCTTAAAAACCCCACTTTTACCATTAATAAAAAATACTTTTTCTTGAAAAAATATAGTCAAGAAGCTTAACAGTAATATGATTGGATTTGCAAGTTTATTAGGTTTGGTTATTCCCAATCTAATTCAAAATTAGGTGAACTATTATTACTAGTTGCAATATGGAAAGTGGAAATGTAATTCTCATATATTGGATTGTATATAATATTGAAAAATATTTAAGATAATAACATTCATAGTTCATTACATGATACATATATTTCTCTTTCCATGGTTTGTAATAGTTGAGGACACTTTTTGATATTTCATATTGAAACATAGATTAAAAAAATGATTATGTTAACTACAGTAACTCATACTTTTAAATGTTTAAAATGTAAACTTTCAACTACTCTATGTGATATAATAGGAGGTTGTATCTAGTCTATTTCCAAAGATGACTTGGATATACCTTTTTCATTTAAGGCTTTTCTTTGTCTCTAGAGAGGGTATTGGACACCGTGATCTTTCCTTTTGAGATCTAATGAAGGCTTTGGTCTTGCATGTGAAGAGTCATATTACCAACTAGTTTGGTAGTTTTTTTTGTTGTGCTTCTAAATGTTTAGTAAGCATGTGATCATTAAAGTCACACCTCCTAGTTTTCATTTTTTTGGTTGTGCTTCTAAATGTTTAGTAAGCATGTGATCATTAAAGTCACACCTCCTAATTTTCATGTGAGATTCTAATCAAAATCTACTTTTATTTTTTTTCCAAGAGCAACCTAGAAATTAAAAATTAACATATTGTCATTCTTACAAAATCTAATTTAAAAAGGGCAGTGGGACAGCAAATAATCACCTTCAGCTGAATCTCCACCTCTTGATGATGAAGGAAAGTTAATCTTAGTGCTTGATAAGATACTTGGAACTAGAGATAAGCAATTGCAGTATCATGTATGGACTGAACTCTTGGTGCAATGGAAAGGGTTGCCTAGCCTTGTCTTGCTTGAGAGCAAGCAAATTTGGAGAGGTTGGACTTATAATGCACTGAATGGGAGCTCTGTTGCAGTTAATTAGGAAGTAATGATTTTGTCGACAGTTAGGACCGAGTCTTCAGCTTGAATAGGACAACTGAGTCTTTAACAATATGAAAATCTTGAACAATATGATACTAGCAATTATAGAAAACGTCCTCCCAAACATACTTTTCAAAGTTACTTGTGACAAGATTTTCAATGTGCTAAACCATTTAGCCATATAGCTCCATAGTTAAAAAGATGCTATAGCAAAGTGGATGTTTCTAAAGGTGCTATATTCAGTGTTCACTTTGTAGGACTGTCTAAGAACTGCAACAGATAAGACACATCTTGTACTAAGAGCTCTCATAGACTTTTCACGTCTCCAGAAATATTCTGATAGCAGAGATGACCAGGGGAAAACTACCAGAACTTAATTTAAACTTTCTACTTGAAGCATTGTGGCTATAACCACTTTGCTTGCATCATTCATTGCTGTAGTCCAGCTTGATACGTCCTTTATGCCACACAATATTTCTATGAAACAAGAAAGTTGGATTTATGGTAAATGCATTGATTAATGATAGAAGCTGTTTACTCTGCAGCTGTGTGATAGATGTTAAAATTATCTATTCTTTTTAATTCTTCTTGCAAAGTCATCATAATTACATTGTAATAATTATGGAAGTTGAAGCAGAATATGGTGTATGCATCAATATTATTTATGCCATAGGTCAATAATCTTTAAAAGTTTCCCCCTTGACAAATTTCACACTTCTGCATGCTATTATAGGCTTTGCCATTTGGTGGAGGAAAGGACAGTGGATATATGCAATAAGTTTTTGAATCTAATACGAATTCTTCTTCAGTGCTTTGCACCTTTTCAAAGCAAAAACAACAACCGAGTCTTATTTCTTTCTTTCTTAATGTGTGTGGTTGAAATAACATGTATAAGCCATGTTTTGACAAGGGACCCTTTTGATGTCGTGAAGTGGTATATCTTTGAAATCCTGAAGTACAAGTTGTTTGTTTAGGTTAACAATTTTTTTCAAAAAATTAATCGTGCTCTTAAAGGTTATGAGATTTTTTCATCATTCTGATCTAATTGAGAGTAGTTTTGAATGAATTTTGAACTCGAAGGAATTTATGATTTTACAATTTTTGATAAATTTTTTTTTTAATGTAATTGTTGATGTTTATATTGATTTATTAATTTTTCCATTTCTATCATTCGTTGAATGTCCAAATTAATGTACAAATTAAGAGATTGCATTAAATTTCCATAGAAAGAAGCCAACACATTCTTTTTGGCTGACCCCTCTAGATGGAAAATAAACAGCTGCACAGTATATTGCATATAAATAATTCTTTGGAATCCTTATCTATTGCCAATATTTTCTTCATTTAAATTTATAACCTTCGCAAACAAGGTTAAACGAAGTGCACAGAAATGCCAAGGTCTGACAATGTGATCAATCCTCTAGAAAAATTAAATGATTAGAAATACAATCATAAGATATCAAGTAGGTGGTTTTTTGTAATGTGTCAAATTATGCGATATTTTATCAAGGTTTAATTGCATAGTTTTTTGAGTCAATCTCATTGATCCATATTTCATGAGTTGTGGTTCACAAGAACCCATCTCTAGTGAACCACTACTCATGAAATATGGGTCAATAAGATTGAGTCAAAAAACTATGCAATTAAATTCTAATAATACATCACATGACAATTATAATATGTCAAGATTCAAATATTACATAATATAAAATGTGTAAAACTATAGCTAGGATCATACAATATGAGATGAATGGTGGGTATTAATGTACCTTAATATTTAATAGACTTGTAATAAATTACCTTTTGAGGTACAATTATACTATGCCACTTGAGTTGACTTAATTATAAAATCTAAAATGGAGGTTATGAGTTTGAATTTTTGAGTTTAGAGTCATATCCTTCATTGAAAAATGTGTAAGGTAAATGAAAATAATCCCATTGTGGATGTTAGGTGTTAAGGAAACAAAATTTGAATACACAAGCAACTTGTAATTTTGCCTCATGCATTTGGTTCTGATTCTCTAGTGACAGTGGTGAAAGGGATGGTAAATGTGTCTACAACTTCACTTGGGTGTATAGTGGTGTTGGTGGCGTGAATGCATCTATAGGTTCTCTTAGGTGCGGTGATGTTGGTGGCGTCCTACATGGCTATTATCAGTTCAAGGGCTCAAGCTCGCCCCTCTTTGAGAGAAACTCTAGCCTTGTAATCATCCCTGGTTGTGGTGTGTGGTTAGGATGTTATCGATAATGAAAAATTTAATCTTCACCATGGGGTGATTTTCAAGTTCAACAATTTGTGGCCTTCTCATGACCTACACAAATGGGTCCTAGAGTCTTGGAAGTCCCTTATGGAAGGAAAGATTGAGCTCTTCCCTTGTGTAAGGGGCTTCTTCATTGTGACTTTTGTGACCTGTGAGAAGGGGGATTTAGTGCTAGATGACAAGGTTTTCTTGTGGGGAGTGAACTCCCTCTTGGTCGATCCATGGTCTATCTTCTTCAACCCACTCACTGAACCTCTCAACATCAAACAAATATGGGTTAGACTCCAAAATCTTCCTCTCTAGTTCTGGGAAGATTCCTCCTATGAGGCCATCGACAATGCAATTGGGGTTGGCTCCACTACTTTGTTCATGGGACACTGTATGTTTTCTTGTATTTTGGTGGATATTGATAGATCTTCAAACCTCTTCATGGATAATATATAGTACTAATAGTGGGGGAAAGGCCTTGGACACAACAACTAGATTATGAGGGTCTCTTCTTGAGATCTAGAAGATGCTTCCCTATTGATCACTTGGCCTCCAATTGTCCCCATTCTCATCGTAAGGGTGTGGTTATGTGGTGGAAGAATGCGCTCGATGATCACTTGACCACCAATGCTTCAGAATCTCTAGTCGATAGTTATTCCTAGGATGATGAGCCTTCCCAGTATATTGAGTCCTCTCCTCCCATCCCCTTGGGGCAAGACACAATTATGAGGAGATTTCCCTTGGGGTGGGTGTGGTTTTGGCAAGCCCCTCAACTTCTCATGTCACATCCGTTTTTGAACTTCTTACATGTTTAAATCAATTTCAATTTTTAGTTGAATATTTTTGTAAAACTTCAATAATTGGATAATGTTTGATAATATTTGGGATACTTCTTTTTATGAAAGTCATCAATTTTGTTAAGAAAAAGATGCTATGAAAAATTGGAAACATGTTTCGATGACATGATAGAAAGGTTATAAAATATCATTATATTTTTGTTGCTTAAATTTATTCATTATTTCTATTAATGATGTGCAAATATTATTATTTACAATGTATTGATATAATATATCAGACTAACTACCTTGTAGATTAAAATGAAGTGAATGCAGGATAAAGTTTATTTCCCTCCTGGTTGAGGAGGGAGAGTATCATCAGGGAGAGGATTACAGATTGAGTTGAATCAATGTTTTAAACCATGATGCTGAGAACTTATTACGCACACACCACTGGTTTGATTGTTATGCCTTGCGTCAATTAGTTGTAAGAGTTTGGTCACACTATGTCATAACATATTTTAGTGTCGAATTGCTTTACCATCACCTCGAAATAGCAATAATCCTTGAATGGTTTTAGCATTAGTTTAAAGGTCTATCTATCCTCTGCATAAGTGTCGTAGGAACCATTATCATCTTGTGCTTGTTTGATTGATATATTAATAATGTTGAGGTTCAAGATGGTTATTTTAATACAAGGTATGCAAATCTAGTGATATAAATAATAATAAGAATTATTATGTTGTGCTTTGTTTTTAAAAGAGATTGAATAGGGAGAGCAAGTCGTGGAAAATTTCATGAAGTTGTTTTGGTAGAGATAGTGGAAATTTAAAATAGAAAGTGTGTTGGACAAAATGGGTGCCACTCTTACCCTTTTTCTTGAGAAGTCTCCACCAAATTGGAGAGGGCAATAATGAAGGTTTTTGTATGCCATGTTATGAAAAGAAAAGAGAAATGGAAGGGCATTGAACTGAGGGAAGAAAATAGGCATCTGCATTTAATTTGGGCACCAGTTTTGTGAGGAAAAAGAAGAAGAAAAAGGAGAGAGGAGGTAGGGTGAGCAAGAAGGGAGATTTATATCTAAACATTGAGAAGAAATCAACGTCTTGGTATACATGCTTGAATGATGACCATTTTTTTATTTGTTTTAAATGAAGAAATCAAAATGTTTGGTAGCATTCTCCATACGATACCCTAGCGTTAATCATGTGTAGGGGTTTTGGTTTTCAATTTAATCTTTTGACATTGAATAACACCTAGCATTAGGTCAATTTTTTGTTGCTCCAAAAATATTTTCTTTGAATGTATAAATGTTATATACAATGGGTATTTGAATTGATTTGTTTGAATAGATAGTTTCCTTGAGCATTAGCAATTTGTATTTGGAAAAATATGAGTATATATTTACTCGTATATGTGTATATGTATACTGTAAATACATATACACATATATATGGATAAATATATATGAGTTTAGAATGCATTTTATTTGGCAAAGAATTTAAAATAGTCACTGTCATTTTTGGTAGAAAAATAATATTTTCTAGGATAGCAAGTCTGCAGTCCAAAACCATAGTAAATACCATAGTAAATACTCAGGAATGAATGCATATGTTGGGCCAATCCATACCAAGCCATAAACTAGCTCTGGAATAACCAAAATAAGACATGTTTTTTAGTTGATTTGGTCACATATGGGCAGCCATATTAGTAATTGTTAAACAACAATTTATTTGTACTATTGAAATACCTTTAGATGTGGAGTAGCATTTTATTTTATAAACAAATAAGGAGATTTTGCATAGTTATCTTGCATACACAAAACTAAAATCTCAAAGTTTAATTCTCATTAGAAATTAACTATTAGTATGAAATCAATATCCAACCAGCTATAAAGTGATTATGATTTCACACATTGCATAAAACCAATAATAGTCTCTATGCTGAAATAGAGTAGTGAAAATTAAAAGTTTATTGGAACATAATAGTATTTTTGGAACCTAGTTTGTAAGATTGAAAAAAGATTAGAAACACGTTCATTTTAATCAACTTTATACTTTGGAAACATGAAAAATGATGCAATCATTTTGTATTATAAATTGAAGGCAACAACTACTTAAATGGAAATCTGATTACAATATGTAAATGATCTCAAATAGTGTATTACCAATAGAGATTGTATTCGGAAATTAAATCACAACACATGAACAAACACCATAGATTGTATTACTTTCTCTCTCTTGAGAATCTCCAACATGCAAACATTAAACATCTTCTTACAAGCTCATGACATTTGTCCAAAGTCAACCATGCAAAGTTGGGTGCCCAAGGCAAAATATGGTCTCTTACAACATCTTATGACATGTCATAAGCATCATAGATTCCTCTAGAAATCATCTTCCCAAGATGGGCACCTGAGGCTAAACATAGCATCTTACACCTATTAAATATTCATCATATGTTGTCATAGTGCCATAGAATCTTATGACAACTTGTAGTTGTCATAGATTCTCTTACATGCACTCACCAACATTATCATGTGTGACATACATGCCAAAAATAGAAAATTCCTCCAAAGTGGCACCTACCCTCATTTACTTATGATTTTCACAATTGTCAACCATAAATGTTACTCCATAATTACCTCTGATAAGTCTAGAATTACCATTACTGGTGAAACTACCTCATTCCCTTATGGGTAGAAATGTAATAAATACAATATTTGGATTTACAATGTTAATGGCATGCTATCCCAACATTCTCCCACTTGACATTATACATTGTAAATTAACCGATAGGAAATCAAATGAAAAATAATCAAGCACTTGAAACAAGGCCCGTGGGCTCTCTATACCAAATGAATTTCTCTATGCTCATAGACTTGGTCAATGAATCTACAACATTCTCTCAAGTCTCTATCTTCTTTAGATCAATCTGTCCACTTGCAACCAATTCTCAAATGAATTGATATTGTACATCAACATGCTTAGTCTGAGCATGATACATAGGATTCTTGGACAAATAGATAGCACTCTAGCTATCACAACCAATCTGAATGACCCTACAATCAAAACAAATACTTGTACATAGTCTCCTTAATCAAACTGCCTCCTTAGAGACATGAGTAGCATACATATACTCTGCTTCAGTGGTGGCAAAGCAACCATGGGCTGCCTCTTACTCATCCAACTCACTGCTCCTCCAAACAAAGTAAACACATAGCCACTAATGGACCTTCGATTATCCAAGTCACCTCCCCAATCTGCATCAACAAATCCCTATATGTCCAAAGTTTTATCAACACTATCAGTATCAGAATAAACCAAACAATAATTAGGAGTACCTGCAAGATATTTAAACACCCTCTTCTCATAAATCCAATGTTGTCTACCAAGATTAGACATAAAACTTCTCAAAGATCCCACTGCTTGGGCACTATCTGGCTTATAACAAACCATTTCATAAATCAAACTCCCTATAACATTAGCATATGACACAATAGACATATCCTCAAAATCATCTTCATTCTTTGGACACATATCTAATGAAAGCTTAGTACCAATGTGTAAAGGAACTCTAACTGGGTTACAATCCTGCATAATAAATCTCTACAAAATGGTATTCACATACTTACTTTGAGATAACCAAATCTTTATGTTACCTCTGTCTCTCTTGGTCTCCATACCAAAAAAATACCTATTTGCTCAAAAATCCTTTATGTCGAATGCACCTGAAAGTTAGGTTTTTAGCTCACTGATCATACCCTTAGTATTGTTGAATAATAACATGTCATCAACATACAATGCAATGATTCTAGTATAGAATCATTAATATAATGAATGTACACACAATAATCCTCCTCACTTTTAACAAAACCCAATTTCAACACAAATGAGTCAAACTTTTGATACTAGATTTAGGGGGACTATTTCAGACCATAAAGAGACCTCTTTAACATGCAAACCCATGTTATTTCCCTTTTACCTCAAAACCTATAGGTTCTTGCATATCCTCAAGATCTCCATCCAAGAACACAGTCTTAACGTCCATTTGCTCTATTTCTCAATCAAAAGCTATAACAATGGATAAAATAAATCTAATAGAAGTTAACTTAGCAACAGGAGAGAAAATTTCACCAAAATCAACTCCCTCTCTTTGGGAGTAGCCCTTGGCTACCAATCTAGCCTTTTACTTCTCCAAGTAGTCGTCTGCTCCTAACTTCTTCTTGAAGACCCACTTGCAACCTATGGCCTTTCTTCCATTGGACAAATGAACAAGATCCCAGGTGTTACAAGAGTCTAAAGCCATCATCTCCTCCTGCATGGCTAACTGTCAAGAGTAATTATCATCTATATGAATATCTTCCCTTTAGGATCTAGGTTCATCTTCAGTACTCAATAAAGAAAATACACAACAAAAATCTGGTGGGCTATACCTATCAACTAGGTTTCATTGTCTTGTGGATCTCCTCAAGGGTGGAGTAAGAGACTCTATAGGTTCTTCTGTATGATCATATGTGCCAACTTCTTCTGTAACAATAGGATCTTCCTCATCAGAACTACTGGAATCTTCTTCTTCTTAACCCTCCAATCCATCATTGTATTCTTCTTGAGGTGCATCTTCCTGCTTTAGGTCAAAGTGCACTCTATTCACCTTTTCTTTTGTCTGCTCAAGTTCAGAAATAGCTCTAGGTTCCCTAAAAATAACATCTTTAGATAAAACAATTTTTCTAGTTAGAGGATCTCAAAGCTTATAACCCTTAACATTCTCACCATATCTAATCAAGATGCATTTTGTGCTTTTGGATCCAACTTAGATCGCTTTTCCTTAGGCACATGAATACAAATCTCAGCCAAAAACTGTTAAATGTGAAACAAAAGGTTTCTTACCTATCCACACTTCATAAGGTGTAAAATCAAGAGCCTTACAAGGAGATCTATTAATCAAGTAACAAGCAGTACACACAACCTCTTCCCAAAAGAAATTATCCAACTTTGAATCACTCAGCTTACTTCTAGCTCTTTCCATGATTGTTTGGTTCATCCTTTCTACAACACCATTCTGTTGTGGTGTATATAGAGTGTCTTTTGTTTGATTATACCTGCATGCTTACAAAACTCATCAAATTCCTTAGAGCAATATTCGTCTCCATTGTCAGATCTTAATATTTTTTATCTTTAATCCCATTGGTTTTTAACTACGACTTTAAAATCCTTAAACTTAGTGAAAAATTCATATTTGTGTTTCATAAAATAAATCCATGTAAATCTAGATACATAATCAATGAAGGTGACAAAATAATGAGATTTTCTGATAGAGTCATTATCCATAGGTCCAAACACATCTAAATGAATAATCTCTAACTTCTCTTTTTCTCTATTTCTTCCTAAATGAAATGATGTTCTATTTTATTTTCCAAACACATAATCCTCACAGAAATCAAAGTTCTCATCAGAATAAGAGAAACCATTAAACAAATTTTTATTCTTAATTGTTTTTAAAACATTATTACTTGTGTGGCCCAATCTACATTGCCACAACATACAAGTGCTTTTAGAAGCCTCAAAAACATAAGAGGAATTACAAACTATAGTGGCATCTAGCTTAAACAAGGTTCCCAATCTCTTCCCCTTTGCTACCACCAAGTTTCATCTCACCAATCTGTAACCATGCTTATCAAATGTTACATGCATTCCCAAATCATTCAACTTTGAAATTAAAATCAGATTTCTAGCTAATCTAGGAATATGGAAAACATTAGAGAGGGTTTTAATCCCCCCATCACTAAAACACAACAATACCTTGCCTTTCCCAAGTATCATATGTGTAGAGTTGTCCCCAATGTACATTTTACCTCCATCATACTCTTCATATGTGGAAAACCATTCCTTATGCAAGGTCATATGATACGAGCATCCCCAGTCAACCAACCAATTATCATTAGAAACAACAATGCATGCATAAAGCAAAATATCTTCACTTGCATTCGAGAACTTCTCAGAAGTGGTCTCCCATTGTTTCTTTGGGTCTCTACACTCCTTTTTCACATGTCCCCTCTTTCCGCTGTTCCAACACCTAACTCTATTCTTCTTTCTAGGAGTCTTAGATCGGCCCTTAGATTTGTCCTTAGCCCCTTTCTGATCTCCTTCTAGTCCTCTTTCCTTGGACCTTACCCACACATTGAGAGCCTCAGTGTTAACCTCAGAAGTCTTCTTCCTCATCTCCTGTGCCACCAAAGTTGCAACAAGATGATCCAACTTCAGATCTTCAAGGTTAGTAATAATAGAAAGGATAACATTCTCCCAAGATTCATGCAACTTAGAACAAAGTAAAAGTATACATTTATCTTCCTCTGCAACTGCAGTATCTACAAAATTAAGTCGACTCAAAAGAAAATTAAAATTGTTTAAATGCTCTACACTAGAATTACCCTCTTTTATTTTAATAGAAAACAGTTTTCTATTTAAACAAAGCTTGTTTACCATATTCTTGGCTTGATAAATCTCACTCAATCTTGTCCAGAGTTTGTGTGCAGACTCTTCCTTCAAGACATTCAATAGGACAGAATCTGCAAGACATAGTCAAATAGTTCCTTGTGCCTTCTTATCCAACCTTTCCCATTCTTCTAGACTCACATCATTAGGATTCTTCTCTTTCTGAATAATCAACCACTAGTTTATTTCTTCCAACAAATCCTCCATTTTTAGCTTCCACAACTCATACCTTATACCATTGAACTTCTTAATGTCCAATCAAGAGGTTGAAGCAACGATGGATGCAGCCATAATATCAACTCAAGACATGTAAACACAAACAACCAAATCTCCTACTATAGCTAAACAAACTTCACACTACCACACAAGAGTCAAAGCTAGCTAGGTTCTAATACCAAATGTTAAAAATTGAAGGCATAAACTACAACTATTTAAATGGAAATCTGATTATAATATGTAAATGATCTCAAAAAGTGTATTATCAATAGAGATTGCATTCAGAAATTAAATCACAACACCAAACACCATAGAAGAATGACACAAGACATAATGTGCAGAAGATCCTTTTGGATAAAAAACTCCACCAAGAAAAGAGGCTCAAGTTGTATTATCTTCAAAAATTGAATAACATAATATATGCACTTCCTTCTTCTGTCCAACCTTTATTCCAGCAACACCTGTGTACAAAAATATATCATGCTACAACACTTACATGGAAAATAACTTATAGAAGTGTTTTTCCTCCAATCTAGGCATCCACTTTCTCTCTCTCCTAAGAATCTCCAACATGCAAACATTAAATATCTTCTTACCATGCAAAGTTGGGTGGCCAAGGCTAAATATGATCTCTTACAGCATCTTATGACATGTCATAACTGTCATATATTCCTCTAGACTAAATCTCCATAGGATGGGTGCCTAGGACTAAACATAGAATCTTACACCTATTTAATATCTGTCATATGTCGTCATAGTGTCATAGAATATTATGATAACTTGCATCTATCATAGATTCTCTTATGTGCACTCACCAACATTATGATGTGTGTCATACATGCCAAAAATAGTCGATTCCTCCAAGGTGGCACCTACCCTCATTGACTCATGATTTTTACAATTACCATCCATAATTGTTACTCCATAATTACCTCTGATAAGTCTGGAATTGCCACTGCCAATGAAACTGCCTCATTCCCTTATCGGTAATTACAATTTATAAATAAGAAATGGAATAAATACAATATTGGGATTTATAAGGTTAATGGCACCTTATCCTAACATTTTGTACATGTAAATAATGATTGAATTGTTGTAGTTCATGATAGAACATAAAATGGTCTTATGAATGTGGTTATGAGTCGAAAGCAAGAGTTTCTCAACTCATAAACGTACTCATAAGCATGTGTACCATAAGCATGAGTATCATAAGTATGTGTATTATTTGTAATAACTAAATATTACTATGAGATTTAGAGTGTTGTTTGTCTCAACTTATAACATATGTGATAGATTTAGAATAGCCAAGTTGTTATGTCAAAAAAATGCACCCTTGGGGGCTTTTTCCTTTAAGGTTTAGCTCCTGGGTCTTTGGATTGCATTTAGAGCATCTTGCATGATAATTCAGACTTCCGATGAGAAAACCCTTGGGTCTTGTGACAAATAGGACCTAGGGGGTGCTAATTTAATTATCCTTGAACAAAGACAAGGGGTGGACTTGGGTGCTAGCGCCCTAGTCCAACCCTATTTTAGGTCTACCCTAAATTCAAATGTCAGGTTTGTGATTGTTATTTGGTTTCCAGGCCGACATCATAAGTTTTAAATATCAAATTCTTGGCAGGAATCTTAATAGTTGCATATATAAGCATGTGTAGGTTATCATTTATAAACTAGAGAAGATCATTAGCAAGTTTTATGATTGTGAACTATTGGCATACTTGTGATATCATTATGTTGCAAAGCATAGCCTTGTTATTGTGTTTGTTTTTGTAGGTTAGATTACATCTTCTCCTCATGGCATTGAAGAGCATGTTGATAACTGAGAGGGGGGGGGGGTGAATCAGTTATCCTAATTATTTCTTCTTTTGAACTTTCTTATTAATCAATGCAGCATTGAATCAAACAAACAAACATTACCATGAAAAGAAAAAACACATGACACAGTATTTTTGACGTGGAAACCCTATTAAGGGAGAAAACCACGGGGTGATTAACCCAAAGATTATTCTCTGTTAGAAGAATAAGGAATTACAAAAATGGCACTTGCCAATTAGGGCTCACTGCCCGAGCACACTGCTCACAAAGAGGCCCACTGCCTACAAGGAGACACACTGTCTACAAAGTGATAAGAATCACAGTCTTGAACTGATTGGAAGCATCTACATATGCTGGAGTTCAGTTCCGGTTAGGCTCAGTACACTGATCTGCTGCACTTCATCTTTCCTCTGTTCTTTATTCTGCTATCCTTTCACATACCGGATCTTTCTTACTACTTCTGCTCTGTTCTGCACTTATTCACATACACCATCACACAATTCACATCTTCACAACTAAATCCATCCTCTATATATATCCGCACAAGTAATTTCATCACCTTTCTAGTCGGCATCCGGAACAGTCTAGTTTCTTACAAACTCTATTCTGTCGGCTGAATCCTTGCTCACCAAGCAATGCGGATCAAGCATATACTTGTAGATATCATTAATCATGTTGGCCAAACATGATTCATGCCTTCACAACCTTTACCATCAATAGTAACACATCCGAAAAATAGTCTGATACTCTGTCAGTCAGTTCTTCCTTTGTTCTCACTGTCTCTCAGGAATCCGGTACTCAACTATTCATATCTTTTTCTTTGTTCATCACCGGTGGCTAAATCCTTGGAATATACTACTCAAGGTAGTCCTCTTGACTTCCCCAAATCTGCACTACACCAAGACACTTCCTCTGAGAGATCCGGACCAATCTGTCGGACCTTGCCACATGCTCTGTTCTTGTTCACCGGACCACAACAATCTTCATTCTGACTTCCGGTAGAGACACACCATGACTTGCGGATATGTGGGATGACCTTTGTTGCCATCAATGACAACAACCATGAATCCATATAGTGTCTCTTGCCAACAATCTCCCCCTTTGGCATTGATGGCAACACTTAGTGAAAAATGACTAAGTGTTTACACTATGCTCCCCCTTTGCTGATGCTCTGTCTTTATATACAATTTCTGGAACTCCCCCTTAGTTGGATTCCTCATTTTTCACTGCTCCTCACTCCCCCTTTGACATCAATGGCAAAGGGTAGGGTCCGCACACCAAAATTTTCAAAATTTTCTATACATAGCCGCATATTTACATACTCACATATACTGAAGAATGTCTGCAAAGGATGTCTTCAATTGGATCAGTTCTGTAGCCCAACTTTGCTTCATTCTATCCAAAATTGAAATGTGACCACTCAACAAAAATGCAAAAGCTTCTACCCTCTTGAGATCTGTCGGATCATTTGTTTGGGCGGTGGTCGGAGCATCACTGATGGCCTCATGCATAGTTTCTAACTTAGGGATTATAATCCTTCTAAGTTCTCCCATCCGGTTAGTGATATTCTTCCTTTCCTTCTCAAGGTTCTTTATTTCACTCAAGACTGCAATAGTCTGACATTCTTGATTTACTATGGAGAAAGAGAGAGGATCAAAACTTTGAGATAAACTTTGTAGTTTGTCCTGTTCCTCTTTTATTTTCTTATCAATTTCTACTGTTGCCTTTGACCAGGATATACAAAATTTGTAAATGTCACCACCATCCTTAAGAGCATTTTCTAAGCTCTTTATTCCAATGCTCATATTTCTTCTATCATTAGAGATTGATCCTAGTATTTCTGAAAATCTTTTATCCAAAAATTCCTTCCGGACCTTTTCTTCAGCTGATTTTTCTAGAGATTCAAAATGTGTACTAACACTGCTGACTAAGGTTTTGAGATTACTGGAAGAGGAGGCTGCCGGATCTATCTGGACCGATGGCATAATCTTCTCAAGCACTCCGGAGGCAGCCTCTATCAACTCACAGTCTTCCATATGAGACTTTAGTAGTTTCTCTTTGACTTTCTCATTTGCAAATGAGGCTATTTTCATTGTTTGCACCGGTGACAAAGAGTCAAAATCTAATGGTCCTTTTAGCAGGTCCGGTTCATCAATTTCTATAGTGGCTTTTGTCAAGAATTCTTGAACAGTTTGTGCTGTGTCTTGTTGTGATGTTCACAACACGCCCCATTTTTGCTCCTTAGCAAAATGGGGACCCCTGTTGTCGCTTTTCTTTTTGCTTCTGCTTGTGTTGTCTATTTTCTGGCGGTTTGGTAAAAATGAGTCAGGTGCATCATCATCATGATATTCGATGAGGTTGGTCATCATCATGAGGTCAGTTTGTCAAAGTTCATATTTTGTTTCTATGACCTCATATTTAGAAAGAGCTTGAAATTCCATGCAGGTTTGCCTTTTACATCACCTAAAAATTCATCCATATGAGGGAGTTATGAGGAGTCAAAGTTTTGGTCAAACCTGATAATCGCAAGTGATCATCATATTTTTATATCCTCAGTCATGTTGTCAAGGTCATCATGATCTTGATCTATCACCTAATAAAATCATGCAGTCGAAATATCCAGACGTCAATCTTAGGTGATAGTGCCCTTTACCCGTCAAATGACCTTATGCGCATCATGAGCATCATGTTTTGAGTGTAACCCGATATTTCATAACAACGAGCATCATGATATTATAACATCACCTGATATTATAATATCATGCTGATATTATAAGATCACCCTGCTTAGAAAATCCACCATCTGCATAATTTGCATGCGCATGTCAAAATCCTATCGGAGGGTCATCATCCTGATCTTTCAAGGGAGGGTCGTATTTGCTGATATTCGCTAATATGATGATGACGTCATCATATCCTCCCGATCTCCTTTTGCATGATCATGATGATCACCCTATCTTTTAAGGGGGGGTGATACTCTCAGCAGCATGATCATATTTTAAATATCACCCTAGCGCTAACCTGATGATGACCTCAACTCATCCTCATGCTTCGAAGATGGAAAATGATGGAGACGTCATCATGATTAGGATGAGGAGGATCATCATATTTTTATCCTGTCATGTGTCAAGATCATCATGATCTTGTTTGTTCACCCGATATTTCGTAATGTCCTCCTGCCGAGAAAAAATGACCTTTTGCAAATATCCTGATGACGTCATCCCGATCTGATAAACGAAGTAGCAAATATTAGGACGACATCATCATCACATTTCCCTTCGGCAGGATTTTTTCCAAAACATGATCCGATTCGCGAATATGATGATGACGTCATATTCTAAGTTCAACAAAAGCCCCAGATATCCTGATGATCATCATCATCCTGATCTTTCGACAGGGTTACCTTGGCCGCAAAGGGGTCATATTACATTCACCACCTGATCATGCTCCTTAGGTGACCCGATATTACATTCACCACCTGATCATGCTCCTTAGGTGACCCGATATTACATTTATCCCCTGATCTTAACTAAACATGATGATGACATCACCATCATATTCCTTTCCTCAGCAGCAGGATCATATTTCATATCCTCCTATTTTCCTTCGACATGATGATGATGATGATTGTTATTCTTTTCCCCAATATACAGAAGCAAAACATCCTGATGACGTCATCTGGACCTTCGGAAGGGGGAGCATCATATTTCCAAAATATCATGTAGATGAAAGTTCTAAGTTTCCATCGGCATGGTTTTATCTATCGGCCAGGTTTGTTTTTCTCCCGCCGATATGGGTTGTCTTCCCGATGGAAAGGTGATCGGCCAAACAAAGAACATCGGCCGAGCGATTTTTTGACACGCCGATGGTGATAGTCATGCCGATGGGCGGGAAATGGAATGCGATAGAGTTTTAAACAATTTTTTGGCGCCCGTGGCATTTTCCCGGTCAACGATAGTTGACCCGATGGGTTGTGAGCAGTCTGTATGCGTTTTGAACGCGTTTTAAGAGTATTTTGGACCCGATTTCCACGATTTTGCACAGTCACCTGGATTTAAATGATTATTTTAATTTCCTGCTATTTATGTGATAAATGTGATACTTATTGCTTGTCTTGTCTTGCAGGCTTGCAGTTGAGGAAGCAGCTGGAACTTGATCACAGTGACCTCATGGAGGAAGAAAATCTGATCTCACGAGCAGGAAGATAAAGATGAAGTACGAAGAAGTCAAGGCCATTCAAGTGAAGAACAAGGTTGCAGCTGAGAGTATTACTACAACAGACAAACAAGAGTTATTGCTGAGCTGCCAGAACTTCTTACAAGGGGCAATATTTCGCCCAGATTTGACACTACTCAGAGATATTTTGAAGAGCTGGTTCACCTGTATTTATTGCTGTAACCAGGGGTTTGAACCAGGGGTTCAGTTAGGTTTCTGCTGTAGTGAGGACAATCAGATTGTCTTTATATTATGCCTCTCTACACTGTAATACTGGACAACAGGGGCTACAACAGAGACTTTTTTAGAAGCACACATGGATTTTAGTATTTTGCCAGAATTGTAGAGTCTTTCTGGGTGTAGTTTAGAGGTAGAAGAAGGAGGTCGCCTGTTTGTCTGCAGTAAGGTGCGCGTGGAATGTCTGGCTGCCTTACTGTATCTGTAAAGCTTGTAAGTTCTCTGTAGTATGATCAATGAAACTAAGAGTCATTCCTACATTGTAAATCATGTATGACTATTCGTTTCTAATACAATAGAATCTGGAGTTTTGCATCTATCTTCTGAGTGTTCTCCTGCTCTTCTTTGTGTTTTGAAATATTTTCTTTGAGAGCTTGCAATTTTAAATGTATGTTTGTGAAAACGCTCAGAACTTGCATTTAAGGTTTTTACTGTGGATTTGATCAAATTACTGTGGTATTTACATAGTGCATAACAGAAACAATTAGATCCTTCAGTAGATTAAATGAGGTATAGATTAGATTTTTCTAACTTTTCCCAACCCATCTGAAATATTTAGCTAAAAAACGTAGAAATCTAAAGGAAATTGTCTCAAATTTGAAGAAGCATGCATAACAGAGTTAAGAGTAGACAGTTTTCATAAGTGCATGAAGGAGAAAGCTGCAATAATTCAAGAAAACCATCTAAAACTTGCAGCACAGTAACACTTTTATACAAAGGAATGAAAAGTATTGACATATCTCATGATCTTTTTGCATATTCTTAGTCCAGTAAACCACCAAACAAACCTAAACTACGTAAGGCCCCTTGAACATTACAGCTTCACATTGACCAACTGAACTTGACCAACCGAACCATTGTAGACTTGGGATTAGTTGAATCTCAAATGATTCCTTCTTATCTTTCAAGTATAGTTTCAGTTCATTATATGTGAATTTTAACTTATTGTTATGATTGCATCAAAACAACCATCAACAGTATTATTTTCATTTCAATAGCAAGTCTAAGGTGGCCTAGGTGTAGAGGATCCTTTTAGGTTTTGAAATATGTTCATAATTGTCGTTCTCCCCCTTCATTCCTAGTGATTCTAATCAAATCCTAGGTCTTATCTTTACACTGGTCATAGTCTTAATGACCCATGATGTTAAGTCTAAGCAAAGTTAGTATCAAACCCACAATATTCAAAGGAAGATTGCAAGTACACCTTTCCAATTCTTCTCTAGTAAAAAGGAAGTATGACTGGATTACAAAAACATTTGGAGGCACTCAACCCCTTATCTTTCTTGGCCAAAAACGTCAGGAGGATCATAAGTTTGATGGAAGCAATCTAAAACGCAAGTGAATAAAAAAACTAAGTGATCAAAAAAAGAAAATAAGAGTGATGAGAAATGTGAGAATAGGGAGATCAAATTGTTATATATCCAAAGCTCAAAAGTATTCATTTTCATGAAAGTCAAAAAATCCAAAAAATGAGAAAATCAAGTGAGGCATTGGAAAAATACAAGAAAAGATAGTTACAAAAAAAGATTGATAGAGAGAAGATTGTTGAAAGTTCATACTCTTGGGTGGAGATAAATCTAAGCTCAAAGCTTCAAGGGTGACATTCTATCAGATGAAGTAAAAGAGAAAGGTACAAAGTACACACACACACTAGTTGACCAAACCCAACAATATAGTAGTCTTTAGGGCCATTTTCTACTTAGGGACCCTTGTTCATCCCCATTTTTCCTCTACCCCAGGTCTATCTTTCTTTCCATCTATGATTGAAGCCCAAGGAATGCTAATAAAATTTGTTGCTTGTCTAAGTTGAAATCTTATCAAAATGTCTCATCTAGATAAGGATCAGTATTTAGCCTTTAGCAAAGCTTGAAATTTAGAAGCACTCCATCTCCTTTTTGCTCCCCATTTGAGTTCTAAATCCCTATCTCACAAACTTGAATAAGTCTCTTATAACAGGATAACCCACAATCCCCTAGATTGAAAATCATACTAAAGAGCAATCATATTGTTTGTTCTATAATGCATTCATACCAAAATTAGAAAAAGAGATCCAAAGCAATAAAAGTCAATGTCATAACTCATGGAATTCCATAGAAGTAGAAGTTTTATCTAGCATTGCTTTTGTTCTTGCATTTTCATATCATCCCCTGCATTCATATACATATCCAAAAAATAACTAAAAACATATCATCATTATCATGCTTGCATTCTTAGAGTTAAGGGTCTACACAATCAAAAATTTCTAAAACTTTTGAAGTACACAAGAGATAAGCATTCATAGAATGGCAGTAACCCTAAAGAGGTAATTTTTCATAGATAAATCAAAGGTTCAGAGTTTTACAAGAGTATGAGAGCCAAGAAAAAATGCTCTCAAGAGAAGTAATGGTCCCAATCCATGGGGGCATGATGATAAAATAAATAGGCGGAAGCCTCAAGAATGACCCCCTCCAACCAAACCATCAAGGCTCCTACTCCTCTACATCTGAATGGTAGTAGAATCTCCATGAGACCTATGGAAATAAAGAACCCTACTCAGAGCCTGAGAATGAGAAGGACCTATTGTGTTTGAATCAGGCATTGAATCCCAAGGCAATCCATGTCAAGAAGAACAACATTCTAACCCCTAAGAATGAGATTCTCTAATCTCAAGGAAGCATTCTCCTTGCATTGATGGTAGGATGGAGAAAATATTTCAATATGTTTTCCAGCTTTAGTAAGCACCCTAGGATCAACAACAAGTTGCTCTCATGGTAAACTAGTGAAAGGACCAATCAAATTAATGGAAACATCATGAAAGAAAGTCCAACCCACTTCTCAACACTACTTAAAAGGCAAAGACAAAGGGAATGATGATTAATAATTTTAAGAATGAGAAGGACAATGCAAAATTCAAAAACAAAAAAAAACTTGTGAGGATCACCAAATAGCTAGGAAGGATCAAAGAATTGCATCTCATCATTGGAATGAGGAGGTCTAGGAACTGAAGAAGAAATCTCTGGAATCTCCTCCTCATCAGAGTCAGCTTCCTGGGTATCTCCAGTTAACCCATTGTCAGACTGATCATCTCCATCAGGGATATAGTCCTCATTAGTAGAATCAAAGTCCTCCATGACAACAATTCCATGGGAAGGAGCTCCTCTCCCTCTCCTCTGTCCAACTTTCAGGGTCCTAGAAGTTTTGGTAATCAAAACTGTAGGAGTCAAAAGAGTCCAACCCATGGGTCTTTGGCCAACCTTGCCCATCTCCTAGATAGATTGATAACAAGTAGGAATTGGGGGCAAATATTTAGGAAAGTCATCTCCCTTTTGTTGAAGGACTCACTCAACATGATAAGCCTCGACAAAACCATTATGATTAGAAAGCTCTGAAATGCTATGACAATAGTCTCAAATCTTTCTATCATGAGACCAAGTGCCCTCCATATCTACATAGGGATTGACAATCATGTATGTATGTGTAAGAGTAGCCACAGCATGTAGCAAAGTATCAAAGTGGCCCACATGAGCCCATCTGATGGCTCTCAGAATTCTATGATCAAGAAGTGCAACCTCCTTCTGATATAGCCTGATATGCTCATAGATCTAGGTCATGTTCAAAGTAGAGTTGCTAAATGCAAAAGTCCCATTGCGATCAATACAATAGAAGTCATAATAAACCATTGCGAGAATGTTAGCACCCCATGCAAAAATGTACCCTACTCAATACATTGAATTATGGGTGCCCAACACCATCACAGACGAGACAAGGTCTTGTCTCCAAACAATGTCAATGCAATCAACCTAATTAGGAACTTCCTCAAAAGAGGAATGTGAAGCAATGATACTGTAGTAAGTCAATCACTTGTCTACTCCTCAGGACCACTCACCCCTATAATCAGAGTCCGGGATGTCCTATCCTCAGGGGACTTGCTAGTAGGTAGAACAAGTGGATGTCCTATCACAAGAACTTCAAGAATGAGGTAAACAACATACAAAGTAATAGTCCAATCCCTTGAAACCTGGAGAAACCTGAAGGTTTTCCTATCAACATCCCAATAGGTTAGAATGTCACAATATATATGGGAGACAGGATGTACAACTAGAACATGGGAAATCCTCCCCAAACCTACCCTTTTTAGGATAACAAGATCATTAGGAGATAATGAATCATACAACTCAGAGAGCCATAAGTGATCATGGTTGGCATTCCAATGAATGCACATATCCTATAATGAAAAAAGAACTTTTGATTAGGTCCCATCAAAGTCAGAAAATCCAAAAAAATCATATAACTTGTAAAAATTTCACAGAAAAACATATAAAACCTTCAAAATTGTAATAAATTGATGAATTTAGTGTTTAAATTGGACCAAAACAGAGTGCAATAAATGTTAGAAAACATTAAATTTTAGTCAAAATTAATCTGGTTGGGTTGCCCCTTTCATCAGGTCAGATCTCCACTAGACGACCCAGATGTCCAATAGGATCTCCCATGGGCGATCTTGTTACATAGGCAGATCTCCACTAGGTGACATTGTTGTTTAGCCAGATCTCCCTTAGGTGACCTGGATTGGAAAAAGGGGTGACCCTATTTGGCTTTCCCTCATGCTAAAAAATGCTCTAAAATTTGTAAATTATGACTGATTTCAACAAATGAAAGACCTATCCTATTCTAAATGATAATACAAACATAATGTAACAATAAAAATTGATAAAAACTAACACATTCACAAGATTTTGTGCAAAAAGAAAAATAGGGATTTTGACTGAAATTATGCACCTAACTCTTAGCAATAGAAGAAGAAGTAGCCATATTTATGATCTACTTGGTGATATCTTTCCAATGACTAATTGCACAACCAATTTCATCAGCATTTCACTCCATTCACACTAATTTCTCCACTCTTTTCTTCTCTTAGCTTAGTTCATTTTATACATTTGTAGAGTAGTTGTTTCTTTTATGCATCTCTCATGCTCTTGTTTTGTGTGCTTTCTTCCCTATAGGTCTCTTCAACAAAGGCAAACAACTAGGCAAATTCACAAGATTTATGGTATGTTCATCATTTCAGTTTTCATTACTTGTTTTGATACATCTAAATGTTCAACTAATGCTAGTTATTGTAGGTACTATTGTGAAAAAAATGACAATAGGTAAGGCCTAGTTTGGGAATGGTACCTACCTTTCATGTAGACTACCATCCTTGAGGGGCAAATATGTAAGCACCAAAATCATGTAAGGCCTCCATGAGGACCCTGATGATCACTCACAATCCTTGTCAGATACATGTAAGTGTGAAATAGTGTCCTCTCTACAGCAATTATCTTGGTAGCATTTGGGCTTTTCCTCCTCTTGTTGTTTCACCTTTTTTGAACTAACCTTCTCGCTGCTTTCGACAATTTTTGACATATGTCAATTCTCATTTCCGATGCTTGTGACTCCATCTCTAAGCCTTGTATTTATGTATTCATTGTGAATTGACCTTTCCCTAGTGTTTTACATCCATTCCCACCCCAAGGAGCCCTCAAGAGGACCTCCTAAGCCATCTCTGACTTTTGGTTTTCAGTTCCAGTCAACCAATACAAATATCTCCCTATTATTTTAGGATCTCCCTCGAGAGATTTGACTTTTGGAAGTGGAGATTTGGATTTTGACCCCCTTTTGACCAGTTTCTGGAGGTAGTTCACCTCCTTTTCACCTCCCCAACAATCTCCAACCCCATTTGTCAGCCCATGAATTCCCCTCTATGGGTTGCCCATGGGTCACCCCCAGGCAACTAGGATTGGTGAAATGGGTGACCAGTGGGTGACGCAGTCATCTTTTCTAGCCACAGAAGAACTTGTGTTTTGGCCTCAAAAAAGCTCCATTTTGACCCATTTTTCTTCCTATTTGCATGATTTTTTTCTCTAAACATAGAGTTATCTATTCCAAGCCTCCAAGAATGCATAATTAGTTTTTTAAACTCAACTTGTCAACCCATGCATTCTTGTTAACTCCATTTCTTCTTCAATGATAAACTATATTGGGTAGATCACTCCCTTTTTATTAGCTCAGATCATTCCTTGGTCTTCTGTGTTAACTCTCTAATCAAGGGAGTTAATTTTCCATCCTCTCTCACCTCTCTTAACCTTATTCAACCTATAAATACCCCCCTCCCTCAAGTACAACGAGAAGTAATTTCACTTATACATCCAGTCTTTTGCAAGTTTTTTCTCTCTAACTAGCATTCATATGCCCATATAGGACATTCAAACCCTTTGTTTTGATTGTTTTCATAGATAAGATTTTCTAAATAATTCATATTACATCAATACACTACCCAAATTGCAATCCACAGTGCTCACAAGATCACATTGAGCTCTCATCCAAGCTTTCAATATCTCTTTTTGCATTCCCTTTCATGTTGTTGCCAAGAGGATCTCCCCACCATTGCAAGAGGACAAGAGATTGATGACACAAGGATTTCTGAGGGTAGTGGAGGCTCACGTGTCTCATATTCCAAGTTCCTTCATGCTTTTCTTATGTATTATTTAGAAAATCTCAATTTGCTCATGGGAATAGTAAATACATGTTGCCATTTCCTTGATAGGCTAAATGGGATTTGCATTGTTAAGATTAGTTTGCTTTCAAAAGTTCTTTAGATCAATTTGTTTTCAAACCAATTTTATTTTCCTAGAGTAGTTGTTCCAAAAATCTAGAAAATCAAACGAAAACATAGATTAGATTGCATTAGTTAACTTCATATTAGATTGCATACATATTTCAATTCTTAGATTAGAAAAAGCACTTTATTTCCATAAAAATCTAAAAAATCACAAAAAATATTATTTTGCACTCATATAGGCTTGCATGCATCCAAAAATCAAAAAGCACAACATTAGCATCACAGAACGTTCACAAACCCTTGATCCAACACAAGGTCAACACAAAGTCAAACCTTAGGTCAAACATAACCTAAGTCAAACCCTAAGTCAAATTGAGGTTAACTTCAACTATCTCTCTCAATTTGGGCTCACGAATGCACCATAGGATTAGAGGCGACTGGGTGTGGGTGGTTCTCAAAGAGATTGAGGAGATTCAGCCTATACCACAACTCGATCAACAAATGATTGAAGAACTACAATACAGGTTGAGGATATTCCAAACATAGGTTATGACCCAACAATTTGAACAACTCCAACTCAATAGATGTATCAATGAGAACAATTGTCAACCTACACAGAGTTGGAATCTTCAAAATCTAAATAGAAGAACAGTGACTAGTGACCCTTCAGGTCATATAGTTTTTTCAACAATGTAATGGCCACAGAATATCAGATTAGAATCAACACACAAGAAAGGCCCTAGGACCGGCTAACCACTCTCCGCAAAGTCTAGCTCTCAAGCAATCCATACCACTCCCATGTCTCATCTCCTCTCAACTAGATACTCCCACAAGAGTGAGAGTAACATGGAGGTTCTCCCCATGGCAAGGAGAGGGGTCCATGTGTGCACCAAAGATGGCTCGATTGCCATAGGTTATTGAGTTATGTTTTTGGGTGTACAAGTAACTAATGATAATTTAGTTTCCTTAATGAAACTACCAAAGCCAGATTCCAAATTTAGTAACCTAACCATTTCTACATTACATTGCACATGATCAATCCTACTTTCAGAAATGATTGATTTGATGGAGATAGGATCTATGTCGCCAAATTCTACTTTCTAGTTTGAGAATGGATAATTGACTAGAATTAATCACATCATTGTCTTGTATGGTAGGAAACCATCACTTCTCCAATAAAATCTCAAGTGAGTGAAACCTACATGTCATTTGTTAGCCATTTTTTGGGTTTGAATGTCAATCGTTGATCCTATTGAGAATGAAATTGATCGATGACAAATGTATTATCACAAAATCATTTAAAACCCAACAAGTAGAATTATGCTATGAATACAACTAGTGGTGTAAATGAGAAACTATTATCTATCTCTTGCAAACAAGTTCTGGGGGGGCCACATTGCTACTAAGCCTTTTGGGAAAAAAATCTATGTTGTCCCACCATCTTACAATAGGGAACATGTGACAGCAGAGTGCACCCCCACCTTTTCATATTGCAGATTCTTTCACATATCGTGATCCAAAGTACAAACATGATAAAATGAGAGTTAAACACCTTGACCTATCCCTACTATGACCATGTTTTGTAACACTAGGTGTCATTAAAGCACACATGCATAGATCAGTTCTCAATCCCCTTCAAGAGACTACTATTTCATTAAAACTTTGTACAGTAAATGAGAAAATATCACATTAATAACCTGATCCCTGTCATAAGGAGAAAGCAAACTTCCAATAGTGACACATGGTAGAAAAGTGTGCACCTACATTTAAGACAACAAAGAGCTTTTATAAATTGCATTACAAAGGACTAGCGTGACACCAATGAAATATTGACACACAGGAGAGGACATGGTCTGATAAGAAGAATATTGGATAGCATGGAAACTATCCTTGGGGTCCACATGGCCACATATCACAAGGTCACAAACTTGAAGGGTGCAAAAATATAAAAGGTGTGACATAAAGGCTCAATGTGATGCAACAACAATGCGCCACATATATGTTGACCATGATAGCTGTGGGACCACAAATACAAGTGCATTAGAGATGAAATTGTAATGTTAGAAAATGTCCCCTTAGGGGCTTTTCCCTCATAAGCTTTAGCTCCTAGGTCTTTTGCATGCATTTGGGACATCTTAGTTCATAGTTTGGCATCCTGATGGAATGAGCCCTAGGTAACATGACAAATGGGACCTAGAAGGATCCCTTGAGCTATACCCTACCCAAAATAGGGGGAGAACTTGGGCACCTGTGCCCTAGTCCTACCCTATTTTGGGGCAGCCCCAATTTCTGGGTGTCAGTTTGTGACAGTTATTTGGTCCCTTTGCCGACACGGTAAGTTTGAATTACGAAAATCTTGGTGGGATTGTTTGTAGTTGCATATAAAAGCATGCTTAGGCATTCATTTGTAAACTAGATTTCAACTAGATGATCATTGTGAACTTTTGGCATCCTAAGGTAATTAAAGGCTTTCATTGTGTTGCAAGAGCAGACTTGTGTGGTTTGTGTGTTTGTATTTGTAGATTTGAGCATCAATTTCCTCATGGAATGAAGAACATCTTCCTCCCATGAGAGCTTCACTACAAGGTGACATTATATTGTGTTTTTATCATCATTTCCCTTGGTTTTAGCCTTTTCCTCACAAGGGCATGCACTCTTTATCTGACAACGGTGTTGAGAGACTTCAGTGTCCTCCGGGGCTTGACTAAGGTAAGCCTCTAAACACCACAACCCCCAAACCATGTCTTGTGATTGTAGGTTATAGGTGTCACATTTAGGAAAAGTGAAGTTGCAGGAAGGACCGGTAGGCATCAAGGATTCAGGATCTAAAGAAAAGTAGGACACTAGAGCATTTCCAAGACTTGGGCACTTGCTCTAGTGTCCTCCAAAGCTGATTTTCTGGAAACAGAAGTTATAGGGGTGATCAGTGTCGGAAGGAGGTCCAGATCCCGTAAAGAAACTGGTACCTTGGACTTGGGCACCCACTCCAATGTCCCTGACTATTCTACCTTGAAACCCCAAAAATAGGTATTCTGTGATTTTCTATTTTACTTCTGTCTATAAGAGCATTTTTTGTTATTCAACTATTTATTGCCGTATTTACAAAATTAAGGTTTTAATGGTCAATTGAGCATAAGAGAAGAGAAATTGATAATTAAATTCCCTAATCTAAGTTTCCCTACATCTCACAATGACCTAGGGTATGATAGTGCTCGCCACTCGACCCTAGATCCTTGAATGTATAGTGGAGAGGAGGATTCAAACATCTAAACACTAAAACATTAACAAATCTAATTTTCCACTAAACATTTTGGTGAACCTGTGCTTTTGTACTTAAATTACAACTTCCTAAGTGTGTTTCTTCATATTTGGATTGATTTCAATCATTCATATAGACATTCATTTTATTGCATTGAGAAAAATTCAAAAAAAAATTGAAAAACTTGAAAAATTCAAAAAACAATTGCTTTGTTTGGCTTGCTAAATTGCATCAATTCTTTCTAAATTTTCCTAATTCATGATTTTTACATCAGATCTAATATAAACTACAGAAAAATACAAAAATTTAGAAATTTGCATTGCATTTTCATCATTAATTTGCTAGGCTTTTGTAGAAATTTTGACAATTTTCATTAAACCTAGTAATTCAAAAATCTAGGGTTAGTAGGGAAAATCTTTTCTCATATTTTTCTACTGATTTTAGAGGCTCATTCAAATTTTCATTTAGCTTTAGTCTTGCATTTTAGTGTAAATTTGCATTTAGATTTAAAATATTTGCAATTTTTCATAGAAAATTTCAACAAAAACTAGTTATTTTGATGCATTTTCATTAAATTTGCATGGGCATTTTGCATGTTCAAGCTTGAAAATCATTTTTATATCTAATAGTATTTTATTTCAATCATATATCAGACCTCAAAACATTCACATAGCATTTTGGGTGAACATCTCAAACCTAGGGCTTCAAAAAACAACGATTTTCGCTAAATTTGGCGTAATCGACTCTCTAAACTTGCACCACAGGCGTGTTGTGAAGAGTATTTTTATATATATTTTTTAATCAAAATAATAATTTTCTACCCCTCCTAAAAATCTTCACAATACCCTTTTAATGGGCTCTTGTATTGAAAATTCGGTGAAAAACTACACATTTTGGCTATTTTTGCCCTAGGGTTTGACCTAGTTTACACTCCAAGCATGTTGTGATCAATTTTATGGATTGAGGTGATTGATATTATTGATATTATTTTTTTAACCTCCTAAAATTCATTACAACACTCCTTTTTCTAGGTCTTGGAATTGAAAAGCCATGAAAAAATCACATATTTTGCTATATTCTCACTAGGGTTTGACCTTAAGTGGCACTAAAAGCATGTTGTGTTGAGTATTTTGGCACCAAGTGGCTTTCATTACTGATATTATTTTCTGTCCATAATCATTTTCCTCACAAAACCCTTGGTTATGCGCTTTTGCATTGAATTTTGGTGAAAAAAGTGCCTATTTTGACATATTTTCACTATATTTTGACTTGGCATTATCTTGGATTTGCGTCAAGAGTGTGTTGAGAAGGATTTTTTTTCTGTTTTGGACTGATATCAGACATATAATTTTCTTCACTTGATTAAAATCCTTACAACACTCTTTGTTTCATTCATTTGCTTTGACAAAGTACAAAAAATCAAGCATTTAAGATCATTTTTGCATACAGTTTGCACTTGTCTTTTGCATACTCTTAGAAATTATTAAAATATGATTTTGCATTTCATTATGGCATCTTCATGTTATTCATCTTTGAAATCTTTGCATGAGTATATTCTAGATTTTGACAATTTCTCTAATTTCACTAATGAGAATCCTCATATTCTAGAACATATATCTTATATCAGTGGTATTGACGCTTCTATATGTTCTACATATGAGTTGCAATTAATTTTTTACACACATGATTTTAGTAGCTTTACTTTACTCTTAGGAGCATATCCTTTGATATTAGAAGATTTAACCAAATTCATCTCTAGGAATATTCATGAGAAATATGAGAGTGAAAAGCCCTTTTCCACCATAGAGTATGACGATGATGATGATGATGTACCTTCCTCTCATCCCACTACTCTCCCTAGCCAAGATGTAGCATTAGTGGATGAGAAAAGGTCTCTCACATTAAATCCTTTGGGGATGGATATTGGGTGCAATCAAGAGGGAAACAATGTTAATTCAATAATCATTAATAAACTTTGTAGCAATATTCCTAAGATGATTGCCGAGGGGCACCTAGTTCACCCTCTTGTTTAAAACCAGTGATTACTATCCAAGGTGCTCAACAACCACCTAGACCTCCTAATTACATTTATGATTATGTAAAACAAATTCCTCAACCAAGTCAAGGTATTCAAAATGTGTTACAACAATCACATTGCACACATACAACACCCATAATAACAAGCAAAGCAACCAAGCACCGCATGTGCCTATCTCTCTTCCATGTTCTCAACCTATGCTCCTTCCAACACCTTGCCTTACTCATAAAAGTCGTCAAGAGTATGATCTTGTCAAACAGCTCCACGCTACTCCAGCTAAGATCTCTCTTTGGGATTTAATACAAACATCGCCTACATACCATGGAATACTCCAAGAAGCTTTACAAAAGGAGATTATGCCACATGTTGTTAAGATGAATGATGTAGCAACCGTATTGGATAGTATGCATGCAACAAAAATAGATATTCTCTTTCAACCACAGGAATTACCATCAATTGAAGTTCAAAACCAATATAATCCTCTTATAATCTTTGTCACAATAAACAAAACATTTGTTAAGATAGTTATGATTGATAATGGATCGGCTTTGAATGTTTGTGGCATAGACTTATTACATAAGATTAAAGTTGATACATCTGCCATCAAGATGGAATCATTAAGTATGCATGGTTTTGATAATGTTGATGACAATCTATAGGTACTATAACTTTACCTATACAAGTGGGACCTGTGATTGTGCGTACTCTAATTCATGTCATGCCTAGTTCTTTATCTTACAACATGATTCTCGATAGACCTTGGATTAATACATTGGGGATAGTCCCTTCCACTCTACATCGTTCAATCAAATTTATATTCAAAGGTAAACTTCATATTGATCATGTTGATCCTAAACTAGATAACTATTTACACATTGAAATGCAAAAACCAGTTTACAATCATATGAGCTTAAACAATTTGTGAGGTGATCCATCAATGACTAATGTTTTGCAAGACTCTCAACCATCGAATGCACTTGTTGATGATGATTGGGGTTCATTAGATTTTAACCCTTGTAGTACAGGGGAATAAAAATTTAATAAACTTTACACATCAAAAGTCACATCGATCTCGTCTAAACAATCTTTTGAAACATCTCAAAAAAACAAAGTTTCCTTGGTTGAAAATAAAGACAATACCCTTACCTATACTACAAATTATGATTCCTATGAGGCTTCACCTTCTTCTAAAGAAATGGACTCTCTATACGGTCGTGGATTTCAAATCTTGTACAAAAATAATGACTATGTAGGCAAGGGTTGCGGTGTAAATCAACAAGGAATTAGAGTACCTTTACAAGTTACTACATTAACTACACAACCAGTATAGGATGCCATTCTTTGAAACTCACCAAAGCCTCTTGTCATCCTAAACTTAATGTTAATACAATATTAAAACAACATGAGAGATTTCCTAAATGTGTATGTTCTTAACAATGGTGCTACCAGGTAAGTATCTCTAACCCTCTATCTCTCTTCTGATGTGCTTCCCCCATGATGTGTTATATGTTATTTAGGCCTCCTGGGATGACCCCTAATTCTCTTGTAAGGTCTAGGATACCAGGAGACCACCTCTGTTGTGACCTTCTTCTATTTGTACCATCATTCTTCTATATCACTTCTCTCTATGATTTCATTCTTGTGTGTTGTCTTATGGACATAACATCATGGTTGGTGACTTGGGGGCACCCTCCTAAGTGGCTATCCCTAAGACACTTGTTTCTCCTCTCTTATTTATTGTTTCCCTTCCTCTAGTGTTTCCACCTAGCAGGTGAATGACAATAAACATTTATACTGATGCAGACCTAGTGTCCCTTTCAAGAGCAATCAAAAAATGGTCTTAGTTCCTAATATGATGATGGGATTGTATATCTTATCCAATGCTTGGCTAGTCAAAGCACTTGTTCTTTTTGTGTAGTGAATTTGATGATGTTTCTGTTGCATTGACAAACCTAAACAATACTGCTGCTCTATGCACCTTTGTTTGTCTTTGAATCTAGCCTTGGCGGTACTCAATTCAGAGAGCTTCATGATATAGCCCCATGGTTATCCTCGAAATCTAAATTCATTGTATAACATTGACTCTTTGTGTGGTTAATCATATGCATTGATGTTGTTATTTATCATAATGTTGTAGGCACTAACATGTTTCTTGCAGGGATGTGTTTGTAGGAACATTTGGCGATCGTAAAGTACATGTCACCTCCATGGGGCATGGACTTTGTGAAAGTTAATGTTCCCTTGTGTGTTTTCTGTTGTAAGTATGGGCCTAACTGGTGTTGTCATTGATGTCAACATACTCCTATTGCATTAATGATAAGGATTGAATGAACTATTTGCTAAGGATATTGAGAAAATTAGTCATAATAGGAACAGTGAAAAATAGTGAAGACAACAAGGTAAAAGTCCAAGATAAGATGAGGATTAGAGGATGTGGTTTAAAGGGTTTGTAGATATGTGTCTTAAGGTGATCTAGTAGAGATTTCAGAGGTCTGCACGAATATTTGAAGAAGTTGTGGCCGCTCAAGTTAAACCAGTTTCGACAGGTGTTCAAAGGTGACAGAGTAATATAGATAGGTCCGGTGAGATCCAGAAATGCATTATCTTGTGAGATCTGAAAATGCATTATCCTATTCTATGGATTTGTTGAGTGTTTAGGAAGTCCTTGTGATGTATCAACTCAATTGGTTCATGGTCTGGAGATCCACAAGCATCTATTCCTTTGTAACAGTGATGACAGACTGTATTCTTGAGGTTCTGGATGAAGGAGAGAAGGATTTCAGTAAGCAGATGAAGTGTGGATGTTCTTGGTGATTCAAGCAAGCTTATGGAGGTCTTTGGATCATGTCCAGTTCATGTTGGTGGTTTGCATTGGAGTTTAAGCTCACATTTGATGAATTACTTCCGGGTGAAGGTATTCTTCCTGAGACTAGCCGACCGGATGAGTTACACATCCTACAGATGTGCTTGTAGATGTTTTTTGACTTAGATGATTATTCCTAAGTCGATGTCTTGTATAAATAAGGAATTTTAAAGTCATTTCAAGGTGTATCTTGTGAAAGTTGCATCACAATCTGAGACAATGGAAGAAGGGATGCCATGAAGACGGAAGATCTGGTCCATGAAAATTTGTGTGACTGAGGAGGTGGTATAGGGATGGCTGAGGGCACAAGAATGACTATATTTGAAGAGGTGATCAACCACAACCAAGATCATTGTTTTCTCTCTAGATTTAGGAAGCCCCTGAATGAAATCCATAGAAATATCTATCCAAATCCTTGTAGGGATAGGCAAGGGTTCGAGCAATCTAGGAAGGAGTGTCATTTCACCCTTGTTGCACTAGCATATATCACATTCAGCTACCATCTATTGAATTTCCTATTTCATTCCCTTCCAAAAGAAGTTACGCCGTATCCACACATAAATTTTGATGAACCCAAAGTGCCCTACTGATGGAGAAGCATGGAGTTCATAGAAGACAGCTTGTTGAAGATCTGTGCTCTGGGGAAGGACCAGATGACCCTTGTATCTCAGAGAAGCACCATCCCAAGAGTAATACAGTACAGTGGAAGGGTTATTGGCCAACTGCTGGATGATTTGAGATAATGAAGAGTCATTAACATAGCCCTACTAGATAGATTTCAACCAATTTGGAACAGGCATAGAAATAGCTAAAAGAGAAGCATGGTCATCAAATGTACAAGAAAGAGCATCTACCACAATATTATCCTTACCCTTCTTGTATGTGATCTCATAGTCATAACCCATAAGTTTGCTAACCCAATTTTGTTGTGCTAGTGAGGAGACCCATTGTTCAAGAAAATATTTCAGACTCTGGTGATCAGTCTTGATGCAGAAATGATTCCCTAGTAGGTATGGCCACCACTTCTATACTACATGCAAAATAGCCATCATTTCCTTCTCATATGTAGAGAGTACTAAATTCTTACCAGAAAAGGCTTTGCTGGTGAATGCAATGGGATGTTCATCTTGAAGGAAAACAACACCAAGTCCATTGCCACAAGCATCACTCTCAATAGTGAAGGTCTTGGAAAAATCTAGCATAGCTAGAACAGGTGCAGTACACATAGCTTGTTTCAGTTTTTCAAATGCACACTCAGTAGCATGTGTCCATGTAAAAGCATCTTTTTCAACATAGATATTAATGGAGTTGCAATCTTCCTGTAATCCTTGACAAACTTGCAATAGTATCCAGTCAATCCAAAAAAACCACAGAGGCTCTTGAGTGTCTGAGGATGCGGCCAATTTTTCATGGCTTCTATTTTGGCAGGATCCACTCAAACCCCTTGGGCTGAAACAATATGCCTAAGATACTCCTCTTCCTCCTGGCCAAAAACACATTTAGACTATTTTGCACAGAGGTGATGATCAGAGAGAAGTTGCAGGCCAAGGTCTAGATGTTGGAGATGCTTAGCCCATGTTTTACTATAGATGAGGATATCATCAAAGAAGACTAGAATGAATTTCTACAAGTAGGGCTGGAATATTTTATTCATCAATGCCTGGAATGTTGAAGGAGCATTAGTCAGGCCAAAGGGCATGACCAAAAACTCATAGTGGCCATCATGTGTGCAGAAAGTCATTTTAGGGATATCATCCTCATGAACCCAAGTTTGGTGATACCTAGAACGAAGATCCATCTTGAAGAAAAAATGAGCACGATGAAGCTCATCAACAATAGGAATCAGAAACTTATCTTTGATTGTGATGTGATTAAGTGCTCAGAAGTCAATGTAGAGGCACCATGACCCATATTTTTTCTGGACAAAAAGAACTAGTGAAGAAAAGGAACTGGTACTAGGGCAAATAATACCTTGCTTCAGTAAGTCTCAAATGAGCATCTCAATCTCTGTCTTTCAGTGAAATGGGTAGCGGTAGGGCCTGATGTTGGCAGGAATGCTTCCCGGAAGGAGATAAATATGGTGGTCCTCTAGTCATGAAGGTGGCAATCTAACTGGTTCAATAAAGACACATGCATATCTATCCAAAATTCATTGTAGATTTGAAGGAGTAGTGGAGACTGATGATGGTTGCATCTGAATGGAATGGAGCTGAGTGATGACACCATGAGAATTTTTATTAAGGAACTTTTCCATGTGATGTGAACTGATGATGTTGAGAGACCCTGGTTGTAAGCCCTTCAATGTGTGTTTTTGCCCATTGTCTAAAAATTGCATCCAAAGTTTAGAAAAATCCTATAAGATGGGTCCAAGTGTGCATAATCATTGAGTGCCCAAAACCACATCACATCCGCCTAAAGGAAAGGAAAACATGTCGGAGCATAGGGTATAATATCCAATAGAGATATGCACATTGTGACACTTCCCTTTGTAAGGTAATGTGCCCCCATTGGCAATCATGACTTCAAAGCTAGAGCAAGGATGGATGAAACAATTAGCCTATTTGGTGACCCGAGGGTCAATGAAGTTATGAGTGCTACCAGAATCAATGAGTATTGTAAGAGTGAGCTTCTTGAAGTAACCCTTGACCCGCATGGTTTGTGGGGTGGTGACTCCTGCTAAAGCATGGAGAGAGATCTCTGGGTGGTCTTCCTGAGAAGTAGGATCAACAGGCGGCTGCTGAGTTTCGATCTGATCATCTACTATATCCTAAGTATCCTCATCAACTTTAGTTGCAGGTGGAGAATCCACATCCAAGAGATAGAGATTTTGCTCAACACATCTAAGGGAGAGGGGCCAGTTGCTACCCATGCCCCAATAACTGCTATGTTTTTAATCACTTGACCCCCCAATTAAATTTTAAAAAGAACCAATACATGTAAAATTCCAACCAAATAAATTAACACAAATGCGCCAATACATGTTACAACATTTGTACATGTTCACAAATGCACCAATACATGTTCACAAATACACCAATACATTTGTAAATTAACCAATGAAATTAATACAAGTGTACAAATGTGATAGGGAGTGGTTACTAGCAAATCGGTGCGGATGTACGAGGCGACATGTTGAAATGACCATTTTTTGACCCATGTGCACAAAATGTGTCCTACAGGGAAATGTATAAGTACCCAGAAGCCAAAAGAATAGCTTTGAGCTATTCGGTCGAATATGGAAAAACCCAAAAAAAATCGTTGAAATTCGATATGTCTAGCTATGTGCTTGACGTGTGCAAAGTTAGGGTGGGTAGCTACTGGCCCTCTCCCTTATGTCCCCAAGTGAATTTATCATCACAATTATAACAAATCCCTTTTTCTCTACGTGCCCGCATCTCTACTTCAAACAAATGCTTGATAGGAGTTGTTCTAGGAGCTAGCATAATTGGAGGTCTTTAGGAAACCATATTTTTGAATGGAACAAAAGTAGATTTGGAGCATTTTTGAGATATAATCTTGTCCTCTGCCAACTTAGCCAACCCTAGGGCTTCCATCATTGTGCTGGGATGAAACATTTTAACCTCAGATCAGATTGTATCCTTCAAACCACTAACAAAACAACTCCTAAAGAATTCATCAAACAATCCCTCTCTGTGATTGGCTAGTTTCTCAAATTCTGTCTAGTATTCTCTCATAGAGCCAGTTTGGCAAAGTTTAGTGAGTGTTCCTATGAAGTCATCAAAAGCACTAGGGCCAAATCATTGCAAAATGAGTTTACAAAAATCTATCCATTTTGGCTCTTTATGAGCCTTGATGTACCAACGAAACCATTGAAAGGCTTCATGTTCCAAATGAAAGGATGAAAGTGGGACTTTGTTGACATCAAAAGTATTATGTAGACTGAAATATTGTTCTACCTGATAAATCCATCCAATCAGATCATCACCATTGAAGTGAGGAAAATCAAGCTTTGGCCCATGAAAATTACCAGAAGAAGAAAACTCTGCAGAGACTCTGGCTACTGTCTATTATTCATGGCTGAATGCTGAAGATTGAGGCCAAGAATTTTTTCATCCAGATCTTGGAGTTTGGTCTTCAGGGATGCAAGTTCATCCTCCATGTGATTTGCTCCTGTGCGGGTGACAACCATAACCAGAAGTTTTTTTGGGGGGTAATGGGTAGAAAAACAAAAACAGAAATATTTCTAGTATAGGAAAATTTGGATTTGGGAAAAGCTTTGATGGGTAATTGGGGTTTGACTAGGTTTTGGACACTTTCTGAGGGACAGGGAAGCAGAAAATGGGGATTTTAGAAGCAGGGTGAAAGAATGGAAAAATTTGTTGAAGAGGGACAAAGGAGCAGAAATAGGAAATGAACACTATGGCAAAATTTGAAGGCTATTGGGTGAGAATCAAAGATGTTATGGCAAACCCTAAAAATAGACAAATATTGGATTTCTGGCTTCGATAAGTGGAATTTGGGATAGGGTCCTCAAGGAAGGAAATATGCAAAATTGAATTTCAGGCGATCCAGTGGAGTTTGAGAGGAAATGGAACTAAAGAAAGGAAGATATGGCTCTGGACAGATTCAATCTATGATTTATCAACTGGTAATAGATATGGGCCCTAGGTATGTTTGGCTTCCTAAAGGTTCAAGGGATTCACTCAGCTAGCAATGTTGTCTAATGGCTTGTGTATTGGGATGGTACCCCTCACTCCACGGCTCAGGTAAAACTGATAACCGCTTTGCCACAAATGATAGTTCTTGGTTTACCTCATGGATGGGAACTAGTCAATTAGGTAGGGTCTGTTTCCCTTTTTGCTAGCAGGTCCTCCTAATGGGCCAGCTACTTCAGGGTTCCTATGGTACTCCTCACAATGAGTTTTAGGGATATACCCAGGTACTTCCCATAGTTAAGCTGATAGGCATTATTCCCTGATCCGAACCTGCAATTGAAATGAAAAATACAGATACAAAAAAAGAACTACTACAATAATCACAGTGCTTGGAGGCCACTGTGAAAAAAAATTGGCAGAAATTCCACCTAGCGAGCCCAAGAATGTGCTCTGATACTAGATGACAGGAACCTCCTGCAACAATATAATGAAAAATACATGAAATAACATAAATATATATGAATAGAAAAAACATTGAAGGAATTTATTAATCACAGGCCACTTCGAGGGGGCAACCTCCTTTGAGCAAGCTCAATACAATAAATTTGTGGATGCCTTCATTAGCCTCCACATGTACTTATATACTAAGTCTAATCTAAACAACTATTACTCCCCATGAATGTGGGATAATACAATATACTCAAGGGATGACTTACGAAGCATATGTGTCCAACAACAATATACTAACAAAGTAAAGAGAAGGGTTAAACACAAGTTCTTAACAATTGTCTTCTCCATGTTATGCATGCATGTTACTATCTTATATGTGATTGACATGTCTACTCTGTGCTTGATGTGTTTGCTGTGATTGTGACCTTACTTTAATGCATGTATTGGCCTTACGTTTATACATACATTAAAGTGGGGGCCAATGTAACATCAAAAAATGTCCTCTTGGGGGCTTTTCCCTCATAAGGTTTAGCTTCTGGGTCTCTTGCATATATTTAGGACATCTTAGTTCATAATTGGCATCCCGATGGAATGAGCCCTAGGTAACATGACAAATGGGATCTGGGAGGACCCCTTGAGTTGTATCCTACCCAAAATAGGGGGAGGACTTGGGCGTTTGTGCCCTAGTCCTTCCCTATTTTGGGGTAGCTCCAATTTCTGCATGTCGGTTTGTGATCGTTATTTGGTCCCTTTGCTAACACGGTAAGTTTGAATTATGAAAATCTTGGCAGGAGTGCTTGTAGTTGCATATAAAAGCATGCTTAGGCATTCATTTGTAAACTAGATTTCAACTAGATGATCATTGTGAACTTTTTGCATCATAAGGTGATTAAAGGCTTTCATTGTGTTGCTAGAGTAGACTTGTGTGGTTTGTGTGTTTGTATTTGTAGATTTGAGCATCAATTTCCTCATGGAATGAAGAGCACCTTCCTCCCATGAGAGCTTCACTACAAAGTGACATTATATTGTGTTTTTATCATCATTTCCTTTTCCTTTTTCCTCTACCTCACAAGGGCATGCACTCTTTATCTGATAATGGTGTTCAGAGACTTAAGTGTCCTCTAGGGCTTGACTGAGGCAAGCCTCAAAACACCATAACCCCCAAACCAAGTCTTGTGATTGCAAGTTACAACTATCACATTTGGGAAAAGTGAAGTTGCAGGAAGGACTGGAAGGTATCAAGGATTTGGGATCTAAAGAAAAGAAAGACACCGAAGCATTTCTAGGACTTGGGCACTCACTTTAGTGTCCTCCAAAGCTGAGTTTCCAAAAACAAAAGTTACAAGACTGATTAGTGTCAGAAGGAGGTCCAGATCCCACAAAGAAATTGGTACCTTGGACTTGGGTGCCCGCTCCAGTGTCCCTGACTATTCCACCTTGGAACCCTAAAAACAAGTATTCTGTGATTTGCTATTTTACTTTCGTCTGTAAGCATTTTCTGTTATTCAACTGTTTATTACCGCATTTACATAATTAGGTGTTTAATGGTCAATTGAGGATAAGAGAAGAAAAATTGATAATTAAATTCCCTAGTCCAATTTTCAATACATCTCACAGTGACCTAGTGTATGATAGTGCTCGCCACTCGACCCTAGATCCTTGAATGTATAGTGGAGAGGAGGATTCAAACATCTAAACACTAAAACATTAACAAATCCAATTTTCCAATAAATAGAAATAATATAAAAATTAATGCACACCTCTTAAAAGATTAGCTAGTTGCTAGGATAAAGGGGTTGGTAAACAAATGACCTAGGTGACACTAATATGCAACTTAAGAACTCAAGGACAAGCGAAAATAGTCAACATAAAAAATATAACATTAATACACAAACCATATTTAAATGGTTCAAGGTTTAAACCAAAAGAGATAAAACCTTGTGAAATACATCCTAAAACCCTAAAATCCTATAAGAGTGCCAACAGTGGCTATTTTTTAGGGACGTATGCCCCTTATAGGCATAGCGAGATTCTAAAAAATCTCTGAGGTGTAGTCCAAGGGCCTTCAATTTGACCGCTCAACAACTACTCAACTACAATGCTCTGGCTTCCACAATTGTCAAACATTAACCGGTGGCCTTGGGACCCCAAAAATGGAGAACCAATATTTACCTCTATCAAAAAACTTCCTCAGATGACTGACCCAAACCTAAACTTAAGGCACTGCCAGAACATGTTAGTTCACTGATATTGCTATTTACAATTTTTAACAAATCTCTGTAATTGTGACTGTTAATGTTTTTTGTGCTCATCTAAATTTTAGAATCAGGTTCCAACTAAAACACATCTCCATATGTCATGGAAAAAACACATCTATCAACCATATCATGCCAAACCTTGCAATGCTCCATATCAACAAGGTCATTATGATATAACATCAAATCTTTATCAAGTTGAATTCAAAACTGAAAATGTTCATAATCCATTGGATAATTAGCATCATAAGAATTTGACTCATCTTTTATTATCAATTAAAACTTGAAGCATTCATAAGCATTATCTTTAAGAAATACTTCATAATGCATGTGTTTCAACCTATTCTTTGAATCATCAACATGGCTAGTTGATAAAGTTTTATAACCACTAGGCACAAAGGATATACATAATCTAAATTCCCTTTCATATAACAAATTCCATCATTCAACATATTGAACTGAAAGAACTCATAATGAAATATCCATTCAATCTGAGTTGCATGACACTGACGCTTACCTTCATCTGAATATTACAATTGAATCATATTATTATGTGTTTCAATGTTTAGAAAAGAGGGCTCTATTATCATGGAAGTATCCTTATCAACACTCAAATCAAGAGTTTCACAAATAATATCAGCTTCATCAACATCCCATATGTCAACAATCTTTCCATGTTCAAGTTCATGAACAAAATTTAATCCATCTTGTGAACCATCATGCAATTCAATATGGAATAATTCAAGGGAAGGACCAAATGGTTCAAAATATAGTCCTATATCAAACTCTTCATCACAAGTTTTCATGACATAGTAATGACTGGAAGAAAAATCACAATCAATTCTACCTTCCAATTTCTCAACGCAAAGTACTGAATCCCTTTCAAAATTGACATTTTTAGAATTGACATGGTAAATCAAATAGCTTGTAGATAAACCTTCATATGTACTAAAAATAGACAACACTTTTGCCCCATATTCTAGAGAATCATTATAGCATAAAGTTTGTTCACTTCTAAATAAACTTGTCTTCATCAACATTCACATCAATGCATTTTTTATGTGAGGAAAAGAATTTCATTTCCACCTCATGAGAGCAATCATAACTAGAATAGAAATGACCATACTCATTGTCATCATAGTTAACATAGTAGATGCTAAAACTATGTTCAAGCTTTTTAAATTGAATGCATATACTTTTGTCTTCAAGAGCATACTATGCCCTTAATATTGGTATATATTAGATTATGAATAGTCTGCTTGTGGCTATCTTAACTCCTAATTAAGTCATATTATTATTATTATATTATTTATTTAGATAGATAGGTTGGACTAGGTCTTATATAGGGGTTTGTCTATTCATCCTAAGCATAATTAGGTATATATAGGAGGATGTGAGTCTTATTTCATCATCATATTGTGTAGTGTGTTCTCATTGGAGATATTTGGAGGTTTTCCCCTTGAAGTGGCCTATTATTCTCAGTTATTATCATATATTTGCAGAATATTTCATATCATCTTCTTCCATTGTGCAAGTTATGTCATTACAAGTGGTATCATAGCATGATCTTGGCACCATAGCGGTAAGGTTTTTTCTCAATATTGGAGGCGATTTTGGGAAGATCATAACTTTAAGATTTTAGTAAAAACATTTCTGATTTTTAAAGGGTTTTTGAAGACCATATTAAAGAAGCTATAGTCCAAATTTTAGAGGAATTAGAGAATAATTGAGAAAATTATTGTAGAATTATGATTTCTACACAATTTATTTGGGATCTACATATCTCTCATATCCGGCTGAATTAGAGCCTGACTTTTATTGGGTTTTTGAAGACATACCTATGGAGACTATAGTCCAAAATTTAGATAAATTGGAGTAGAAATAAGTGAGTTATTACAAAATTAATGTTTCCACAAAATTTTCTCTCAAGGTTGCAAATCTACATATTTCTTGGAGAGTTTTTTGGGTAAGAGGTATTTTGATTCTAGTAAGTTATAGTTAAAATTTCAGATAATTTAGGTTTCATTTGTGTGATTTATTTCAAAATTATTGGTTCCAATCATGACAAGGCCTACAACAAGGGGCAAAAAGAATGTTGTCACACTAGGGAAGACTCCTGATAAGGATGGGGAAACAATTGAGGATACTAATCCTAATGAGGAAATCAATAAGGTCAAGGAAGACATTTCCTCAATTAAGGTGGATATGTATGACCTAAGAGGAGATATATCGGATATACAAAGCATGTTAAGCACCTATATGAATGAATTAGGAAAGGAGTTCTCAAGAAACCAAGGTGAAACCTCCAAGTCAGCTAATACTGACACAAATTTTAATACTCCTTTGGGATCTAGGAATTTGTTTCCAAAGGTGGATATGTACAAGTTTGATGGCAAGGATCCTCTAACATGGATAAACCAAATGGAGAATTTTTTTGAAGTACATCAAATCCCATATGGACAAAAGGTCATGATGGCTTCCCTATATCTAGAACCAGATCAATTCATTTGGTATTGTTGGTTTTACACTCATCAGAGGAAAAAAGGTCTCATTGTCTCATGGTCAATTTTTATAGAGGAACTCCAAGCACCATATAGCAATAGTGTGATAGATAACTTCTTTAGCCAGCTTGCTAAACTTCAACAAATAGGATCAGTTAAGGATTATATTTAAAAATTCTAAAATCTATCCTTAAGTGTGGATACAATTATAGAGGAGAACTTGAATGATTTATTCTTGGGTGGTCTCAAGGATCACATTCAACATGAGGTATGCATGTTTAGTCCTAGCTCAGTAAATGAGTCTTTTATTTTGGCATGCAGGGTAGAGGAGAAGTATTTGATTCCTAAGAAGCAAGGGGCTAATGTGACAAGAGAGAAAGGATATTCAACACCTTCTCTTCCTCAACCTACTAGGTTGACTCCACAACAAATTGAGGAGAAAAGAGCAAAAGGGTTGTGTTTCAATTGTGATAGAAAATATAGTCAAGGACATAAATGTAGGGAAAAGAAATTATTCTATATTGAAGGTCCAAGTGAGGAAGAAGATGACGAACCCATATTAGAGGAGGATAGGGAGTCAAGTGAGGAATCAAATGATTCTCAACCAATCATTTCTTGTCATGCACTCTCAGGTTTCAGTGCACCACAAATTCTTAAGGTAGTGGGTTTCTTAAAGAAACAGAAAGTAACAGTGTTGATTGACTCAGGTAGTACTCATAATTTCATCAACAAAAAGTTAGCAACTTGTCTACATTGTTTTATATATACAGCCCCAGAGTTTTAGGTTTTGATTGCAAATGGTGGTACAGTTAGTTGTTTGGGGAAGTGTCATAGCATTAAATTATCCATGGCAGATTATCAACTTGATACCCCAATGTATGTGATATCCATGGGTGCAACAGATATTGTTTTGGGAGTACAATGGCTTACTACATTGGGAACAATTAAGATGAACTTCCAAGAACTATTCATGAGATTTCAATCAGAAGGAAAGGTAGTAGAGCTAAGGGGGTTGAAGACAAAATCCCCACAGATGGTAAGCTCACATCAAATGCAACAGTTTCTTAAGAAAGGAGTGGATGGTTTTGTGGCCCAACTATGTTCATTAGAAGTCTTAATCTAATGCTCCTACTCATCTAGATTTATAAGCAATAATTGATCATCACTCAGTGGTTCTTGGAGATATACCTAAAGGACTTCCTCCTAAGAGGGATCATGATCATGACATACAACTACTTCTAGGGAGCCAACCACCAAACATCAGGCCTTATAGATACCCACACATACAAAAAAGTGAGATAGAGAAAAATGTTGAGAAGATGCTAGAGGAAGGAATTGTCAGGCATAGCTAAAGTCCTTACTCCTCGCCTGTGGTGATGGTGTGTAAGAAGGATGAAACTTGGTGCATGTGTCTAGATTATAGAGTGCTTAACATGTACACCATTAAAGATAATTTTCCTATTCTAGTCATTGATGATTTGCTAGATGAATTGAATGGAGCTACGTATTTTACCAAGTTAGATCTTAGATTTGGTTATCACCAAATTTGGATTAAGGAGGAAGATATTCGTAAGACAACATTTCGAACACATGAGGGTCATTATGAATTTTTACTGATGCCATTTGGTCTTACCAATGCACCTTCTACATTCCAAAGTTTGATGAATTCCATTTTTAAGAAGTTCTTGAGAAAGTTTGTGTTAGTGTTCTTTGATGACATATTGATTTATAGAAAGACTTGGGAAGAACATTTACAGCATGTAGATCAAGCATTACAATTACTCAAAGATCATAAACTCTATGCTAAGCCATCCAAGTGTGATTTTGGTCTTAAGGAGGTGGAGTATTTGGGACACATAATTTCACATGGAGTAAAGGTGGACCCTAACAAAATTAAGGCTATCATGGAATGGCCTATTCCAAAAACCATTAAGAAACTGAGGGTTTCCTTGGGATTGACAAGGTACTATAGAAGATTTGTGAAGAATTATGGTCATATAGAAACACCCCTCACCACTCGATTGAAGAAGGATTCTTTTCATTGGAATGAGTACGCTAATGCACCATTTGAGAAATTGAAGAAGGCTATGTGTACAACTCCAGTGCTTGCCACTCCAAACTTCACCAAGGAATTCATTATGGAATGTGATGCTTCTGGAAATGGGATAGGAGTAGTTCTCATGCAAGAATGTTGACCAATTGCTTTTGAGAGTCATCAATTAAAGGGTAAGAATTAGCTCAAATTTATTTATGAAAAGAAAATGCTAGAGATCCTTCATGCAGTTAAACAATGGAGGCCTTATCTAATGGGTCAACACTTCAATGTTAAGACAGATCATGATAGCCTAAAATATTTTTTGGAACAGAGATTATCCTCTGAAGAGAAACAAAAATGGGTCACTAAGATGTTGGGAATTGACTTTGAGATTCTAAATAAGAAAGGGAAGGAAAATATTGTGGCATATGCACTTTCTAGGAAGGATGAGAAAGATGAAGCCTTATTGTGTGTCCTTTCAATATTACAAGCAAATTGGGTGGAAGAAGCCAAAGCAGAGTGGAAAAATGATGTTGCGACAAGTAATCTCATCCAACAATTAAAAAGTGATCCTAGTAGTTTAGATAAGTTTTATTTGAAGGGGGATACTCTTTGGTATAAAGAGCACTTGTATCTCTGCAAGAATTCCACTCTTAAACACAAGATTCTCACAGAGCTACATGAGTCCCTAGTTGGTGGTCATTCAGGATTTTTGAAGACATATCATCGGTTCAAGCAAGATTTTTTTGGGAAGGACTAAAAGGTGATGTTTAAAAAGTTGTGGCTAAATGTTTGGTTTGTCAAAGAAATAAGGGGGAGATAATTAAGACACCAGGTCTCTTGTAGCCCTTATCTATTCCTAGCTAGCATTGGGAAGAAGTATCCATGGACTTCATCACAGGGCTTCCCAAATATAAAGGTCATAATGTCATCAAGGTAGTAGTTGATCACCTCACTAAATATGCACATTTTATTTCATTATCACATCCTTTTCCAACAAGTGGAATGACAAAAGTTTTTTTGGAGAATATCCAAAAGCTACATGGTACACCTAAGGTTATTGTCAGTGATCATGATCCTATCTTTACTAGTCACTTTTGGAAAGATTTATTCTCATGTTTGGGTACTCAATTGGCTCATAGTTCTTCATACCACCCTCAATCAGATAGGAAAACTAAGGTTGTTAATAAGTGTTTGGAAGGATATCTACATTGTTTCACTTTAGAGAAACAGTCTCAATGGGTAGATTGGCTACCACTTGCAGAATGGTGGTATAACACTTCTTTTCATAGCTCATCAAAAATGCCTCCATTTTTGGCACTTTATGGATATCATTCCCCTTCCCTCACATCATCATTAAAGGTGTCACCAAGAGTTCAGACAGGAGAGGATCACTTGCTTCATCAAAAATAGGTATGTTTAGGACTCAAGGAAAATTTAGCCATGGCACAAAATCAAATGAAACAATAGGCAGACCAACATCATAGTGAAAGAAATTTTGAAGTTGGGGATTGGGTCTTCTTGAGATTGCTGCCTTATAAGCAAATCTCATTGAAGGAACAAAAAAAGATTAATAAGTTGTCTCCAAGATATAATGGGCCATACCAAATCAAGCAAAAGATTGGTAGTGTTGCCTACAAGCTAGAGTTGCCACCAACAACAAAGATACATCTAGTTTTTCATGTTTCTTGTTTGAAGAAGGTAATTGGGCATAATATTCCTACTCAAACAGTACTACCAGAGCTCGATGAAGAAGGAAGAATCATTTTGGAGCCAGAGTGCATTCTTCAAACATGCACAAAGAAGCTGAGGAATAGAACCCTCACTAAGTATCTCATCCAATGGAAGAATTTACCAGTTTAAGAGGCCACATGGGAGGATGAGGAGTTCACTCAAAAGAATCCACACTTGGTTAGCATTGAGGACAATGGTTCTTTGAAGAGGAGGGGGCATGCTACGCCCTTAATATTGGTGTATATAGGGTTATGAATACTCATCTTGTGGCTATCTTAACTCCTAATTAAGTCATGTTATCATTATTATATTATTATTTAGTTAGATAGGTAAGACTAGGTCTTATATAGGGGTGTGTCTATTCATCCTAAGCATAATTAGGTATATATAGGAGGACGTGAGTCTTATTTCATCATCATATTGTAAAGTGTGTTCTCATTGGAAGTATTTGGAGGTTTCCCCCTCGAAGTGGCCTGTTATTCTCAATTATTATCAAGTATTTGTAGAATATTTCATATCATCTTCTTCCATTGTGCAAGTTATTTCATTACAAAGCATCATCACTGAGTTGCAAATTTATGTTCACGAAATTTTTATTATCAACATAATCATTGATTATGCAAGATGATTGATTGTATTGAATACTTGGGCACATTTCTATTCCTTTATTGATAGAGCCACTACAAGTTATAACTTCATATATCTCCTTTTCCTCATCATACCTTGTGCTTTGATCATCATGGTTATAATTTTCATTGGCATACATTCCATCCATGGGCTGATCACAAACTCTACTTTCATCATTACCATATGCATATTCAAATTTTTCCTTACTCTCTTCATTCACAAGAGAAATGACATTATTTTTCTCACATAAGGAAAATAAACCAATATCCTTACTAATTAAATACATGATGGTTTTTGTATAATCATGTTTCATCTTCTCAAGTAGAAAAATCCATTCATATATCTGATAAAAAATTAAGAGGCTTCAACTTTTATGGCATAGTGCTCAACCCTGGCCCATAGGCTTCACAAAACAAATCAATGTACACAAAATATCTAGGTCTGAAATGTTTGGGGATTGCAAACAAAGCATCCATAAGCCTTGCACAATGATCATATGATGATTCTCCTTCATGCATTTTTTATGCCAAATAGTGCTTGGAAAAGAGACATATGATCCACATCAAATACATACTTCTCATATTTTGCTTGGAGTTTACAATGATTTGAATGATGAAATAATGTGTTAGTTGTAATAGTCAAATTGTTTCCACCTTGATAGTCACTACTATTTTTTAATCTACACTTCTCAATATCCATAGCTATAGAATATGCTTGATGGATTGTTGTAGGATCTTTATCCCTTAGTAAGAAGCTTATATTTTCATCAAATGCACCTAGGTATATAACCAAACACATTGCATCATTAGCTCTAACATTCTCTAGAATGTCTCTTACTATTTGTTGATCATGATTTTAGTCATAAACAAATATAGAATAAAAGTTACACATCAACCTTTACTCATCTTGAAAGATATGATGAATTCAAAGAATTGATGATCCCAAGTCTCCGTGGATTAGGTATTAATTAACTGACATTACTCAGTGGTTGATGTGTGTTGTTGTTTCCATTTTGGGGCCTTACATTTGTTCATCAACAAGACTCTTTTCTGAAAAGATGCTACACAGAAAGGTTATCTACACAGGATATTTCTGCAAATAGTGTGTCTATACTTAAATCTTTGCATGATATTAATCCATTGTACATTCTTTAACTTCAATTATGTTATGACTTTTCAGTTATCTATGAGATATCTGCATATTTCATGTAATTTGCTTCTAATTGTTCATTATTTGCAATTGTGATGGTGAAATGATCTGAAATTAAAAGAAATGTAAAATAATACTTCAAATTATGATGAATCATCAGCTATTAAACCACATACACATTTGATACTATCATTAGGATAATAAATCAAACCATATGTTCACCAGGATGTTCCACAGCTAGATACAGTTGATGCTAACTTCAAAGGAATGGTGAATGAAAACAATACAAGAAGACTGATGAGCACTCCAAGGGACGCAGCAAATCAAAGTAAGTGTTAGGAATCTAGACACAGATTACTCAGGATTTACTATGATTTGTAATCAAAATAGCCTTCTCTTTTAGTAAGTATGCAAAAACATGTACATATATAATAACTTTGAAATGAGCCCTGATATTTCAGCAAACAAATTTCAATTAAGCTTCGAATGTTTAAAAATAGGGCATCCCTGCACCTTTAATAGAACAAGGTGAGTAAGCGGTTACACATGATCAATGATCAAGATTTATCTATTAAGATCTATGGTGCATATTCTCTTTTGACTCGGTCAACAGTATCTCTTGGCACAGGTTGGCAGCTAGCAACCATCTAGATAGCTTATTTTCCTTTAAGTACCTGATGCAGATATTCTCCCTTTTGTAATGCATCTTCATCTACTCATCAGGTTCCTCTTCTCCGTCATGGTCATCATGATCATCACTTTTCATGTCTTCATCATGATGATGACTATCACCCTATATATGGACCTGAATCATTGTCCGAATATCTTCATATGCTTCCACCACTCTTTCAACTTCTCTGCCATCCTGAGTTTTAGCTTTGGTAATGGTGTACTTGTGGCCCTGATATTTATCCTTGAGGATTTCTAACTTGGCCTTCCTACTGCTCAATGTTTCATTATAATTCTCCACTCTGACCTTGGTTCTCATGACCTTGTTCATTGCTTCTTCCGTTAGGTGGTTTAGAGGATCATCAGCCATCGGCTAGAAATTATTATGCAGAGCTTTTATGGCAAAGTCTGCGTCTTGATTTTCAATTTTACCCTCTACTTTTCCTTCCAGGGCTTCTAGAACTTCTACTTCATATGACATCATGTCATGCAGCTTCATACTGATATTCCTTAATTTATTGCTGCACTTCTTCAATACATCACATTAAAATCTAATGTCTTTATACCATGTATCTACCAGCATGGCAGTATGATTATTCAACAATTGATGAGTTATCAGGATCTGATGATTAATCCTCTTTATTTCGCTCAGAACACTCAGGGCCTTCTCCAACTGGAATGATCTTCTTCCAGCCTCATTCTGTAATTTATTAACTTTGTTCCTGGAGATACCCAAAGAATTCCACCTCTGCAAAGAGGCACCTACTATTTCCTTAGCCTCCTTTAATGTTGATGACATCCATTTCCTCATTATTACTGACTCATGCTTCATGAGATCTAATTTATTAACCTCTTCTTGAGAAATTGCAGTCAATGGGACTGCCTGATCTGATGATGTATTATAAGGGTTAATTAACCGTTTTATGTCTGTATATAGCTGGGCAATGTGCTCTTTATACTGCTTATTTTTCTCCTTTTATTTCTTCACCCTTTGGGTTAAAGAATCAATAATATCTTTCCCCTCCTAACCTTCTTGGTCCTCATTGGCAAATCCTAAATCCACTGTAGTAATCTGGAATTCTTCCAAAGTGATCTTTCCTTTTTCCTTCTCGACTATGGGGAGCGCTACCTAGGTGGTCCTTCTACTCGTACCAGGATCTCTTCTAATGGCAGATGTTAATCTAGCCTTCCTCTTTCGCTTCATGATGGTTTCTAAAAATAATGTCGAAACATCAAATTCCTAAAGTTTGAAACTAGATTCCATACCTATTTCTTTCTTGAGCCATTGAGGTACTTGGTCTCTAGATCCTTATCTTTTATCATCATCATCATGCCCACCCTAATCTCCTGTATCTGTCTCTATTCTTGATGAACAGGGTGACTTCCTCATTTCTTCCTCATGATGCTCTTCATGAGGATGATCTTGTTCTACTTCCTCCTCCTGAGGAACTTCTTCTTGCATTGGAGGATCCTGTGATGTATCTACATGATGATCCTATATTTGATCCTGCAATTCATCTTCTTTTGTCTCATCCACCTTGGTGATCTCCTCATCCTGAGGTATATTTGCATCCGTGGATACCCTTGTATCCATACTAGGTGCACTAACCTGATCTTGGATCACATTTTTCTCCGCACCTGTTGAATCTACCTCCTGAATTTTTAGGTCATCATGACCTGACGTATCTTTCTCACCTGAGGTTTCTTGAGTCCTAAGGACATCTTCACTAGATGTGTCCTTATCATTCCCGTCCTTTTCTTGGACTTCTACAATCTTAGGTTCAACTGGTATTTCTTGTTTTTACTAACCTTCTTTTGGAGCATGTCTCTCCACTTCTTTCTGCTTGATTTCTTCAACATTTGTTGCTTTATTAGGTGCACCTACTTGATGTTCAGGACTTACGTCCTCCCTATATGTAATATTGATCACTGCAGGGCTGGTTACAGTTGTTGTGTGGTTACACAACACACCCCATTTTGACTTGGCAAAATAGGGGCCCAACTTTTTGGCTTGTTTGGTATTGTCTGGCGGTCTAGTAAAAGTAAGTCATGTAGATCATCATGCATAGAAGGGTTGGGTAAGTCATCATCATGAGGTTAATTTGTCAAATTTTATATTTTATTTCAGTAACCTCATATTTGGAGAGAGTATCAAAGTTCATGCAGGTTTGCCTTTTGTATCACCCTGATATTCGTTAAGGTGTGAAAGTTATGCAAGGTCAAAGTTTTAGTCAAACCTGATATTTCTAGGGGGGATCATATTTCGTAACATACGTCATATAACAAAAGATCACCTGATCTAATTTATCACCTGATAAACCATGCAGTCCAAATATCTGGATGTCAATTTTAGGTGATAGTAACATTTACCCGTTAATGGCCTTATGCATTTCACGAGGATCATATTTTTCAATGTAACCCGATATTTCGTAATATCCTCCTGCCGTGAAATATTCCCCTAAGCCAATATCCTAATGACGTCATTCAGGTCTGATAGACAAAGAAATAAACATGACGATGACATAATCATCATTTTTACTTCTTGGGGGGCATATTTCTTGAACATGATCCTGCTCGTATATCATGACGATGACATCATGAGGCCTTGCGGATACACTGAGCGAATATCTAGATGACATCATCCTGATATTCCGAAAGAGAGACATGTAAGTTTGTTCAGTCATGGCCATCTTTGAAACATCACCTGATATATCGAAATATCCTCCTGATGTACTAAATGTAACCAAAAGGTGAGTTCATCACCCGATCTTATCAGCGATAGTTTTTCCTCTCGAAGAGGATGATCACATTAAACCCGAGATGATATGTGTGAATATCATCCTATCTTGCAAATATCATCCTGTCTTGTGAATATCACCCCGCTCCCGTTGCCGCCATTAACATTTAATGTGCACAGACATGGTAGGTAGTTCTCACCGACCCCAAAGCTTGATGAAACAGCTGGCGAAATCCTAACTTTCCATGCAAAAAATTAACAAATAAAATCCAATCTATTAGGGTTTTCCCTAATTTCACCCTAAGTGCATGGTTAAAAGGTGAATTCACTGTCATTTTGGTTTTTACCTTGCGATAAAATTGTTTTATAGAGCACTAGCTTCCATACTCTCATACCAGTGACCCTTTTGCGAAACGAGCTTATAAACAAGAAGAAGTGCGTGATCATCAGCAGAATTAAGAGCACATTTAGAAATTCACTGGTATAAAGGAAATTTCCATATCCAGGTAAGTAAATGAAACCCTCATCATGTTGTTTCTGTAATAGTTAGGTATGGTGTTGTTAATTTGAGGTTCTGGTTTATGCACCCCCATGATTAGTTAATGTTGAATAGATATAGTAGGCATGATGATTAGCAAAGTTAATTGTTATGTGCATGCATGTGAGTACCCATTGTAAGACAAGATTTTGTTAATTGTAGGCACCCATGGCTGACAAGAGGTTGGCTAAGTGTGAGGCTGAATTCAGTAAGCCCATGTTTTCATCTCAGAGGGGCATCCTATTCAAATATGGCGCAATTACAGATACCCATCAGGGGAATACTAATTTAGAAGCTTGGTCAGCTAGGTTGAATGATGAGAAGAATAGAAGTCCTGTGCTAGATGTCGTATTCATGTCCAGAATATGGAATGCTGCCGATTTCCCATATTCCATGGAGTCTTCAGAGCTGGTCATCGAATCTGCCAGGAACTATAATCCAGAGACCAGGCAGGTCATGAAGCATGGGAGGATATATGCAAACTTGTCCATCAAGGGTCTCTCCCAAATGTTTGGACTGCCATTGGGCAGGAAGGTCAATAGTGTGGACCTGAAGAAATTAGAAAAAGAGTATGAAAACAACAAGAAACAAGCCAGGAAGAATATGTATTAATGGAGGGCAGAGAATAGCACATATCCTGCAGCCGCCAAACTTCCTATGCATTTATTCAAATATGATTTTAGTGATGAGTACCAATACATGATTGCACTATTAAGTAGAGTCACAGGTCAGCCTAATGCTGGTAGTTTTAAAGATTGGATGTACGGTGTGATAATGATGTGCATATATTTAGACATCAAGCCACTATGGGGCCAACTAATAAGTGATGCTCTGCATGAGCAGATGATGAACCTAGGAGGTTCAAATTGTGCTTTCTATATGACCTCATACATTGTCTACTCCTGTGCTTATAAAGGCACATTTGATGCGCTGGTTACAGATGGAAAAGTCACAAGCACAATTAATGCTATGCATATTTGGGATCATCATCCCTAGCTGCAAAGAGCCAACTACCTCCAGGACTATAAATTGGTAAATGATGCATTCTCTATGCATCTGGTGAGAACCATGGAGGAAGACAGAACAAAATGATTGAGCATGGAGGCTCAAGAGATAATTTACAGGCATGGAGCCTAGTATATACAATTTGCCACATTTTCCTACATGAGAATTGAAGGTTTTGAGGGACATCCCCTCATGCTGCCAAGGTATCCCACTGATGTAGTGATACTGATGGAATTCATAAGGCAGAGCTCCACCATGTTGAAAACATATAAGGATGCATGAAAGCTGCCACCAATTTTGTTTCTAGTCACCATTGGCTGGTACATGTGCCTAGATTCAGAGAACATAAAGAAGGTGATGGTCACCTTGAATAAAATGAAGTTGCAGCCTTTTCCCCTAATAAGACCATATGATCCTCATGGTAGGATGCAGAAAATAATAGGGAAGCCTATTCACCAGAGGCACCTAGAAGACTTTTGGGCTGACTGTGAAGATGAAGCAGAACCAAGAAGAAGAAGATATCAAAGGCTAACATTGAATCAAATCAGAACCTTTGATTGCATCCCCATTCCTCAACAATTGAAGAAGGATGATGGCAGGATAATTGCAGATGAATATGAGCAGAAGAAAATATATAATGATACCATCTCTGCACCTGACCTCACCATACAGGAGGATATATCCTTGGGCCCTTTCATTGCCAGGACCATACAGCTAACCCAAGCCTGGGTTGATGAACAGATAGAGGCTTTGAAGAAGAAATGTGTTGCCATTACTGTGGACAACAAAAAGAAGGGGCAAGATATTCCTAATGAGGAATATGATGACTTCATAAATGAGAAGAGGAAGTCTAAAGGAGATAGGCTCCCTCCACAACAACAATAGAGTAAAAGACCCCCAAGGGGTAAGAAAATAGATAATGAACCCAAAGGGGTTATTATTGAATGGCCAGCGTTCATGGCTGAAGAGGCAGCAACGTCAGGATCAAGATTAGGATCAGGATCTGTATCACCTCCACGGACAAGAAAACAAAAGTCCAAGAAAGGAAAGACATCAGAGGCTGGAATTATTGAGACCCAAGAAGAGGGTCAATCCTCAAGAAAACCAACTGAAGAGGATGTCCTTATAGAAGAAGAGCCTGAAGAAGAGGAGGCCCCTCTACTGTTCAAAAGAAAAAGAAGAGCTCCACAGGTGGTGGTATCTACCCCACCTAAGAAACCAAGAACCTCCATGAGGGGTGAAATAAGACAATCCCCTACATTGCTACAAGGGGCAGGTAGTGAAGTGCATAGGGAACTTCAGCACAATGTTCCACTTCCTACCATTGTCAAGTTCAAGACTAAACTTGCAGAAGAGCAGATGAAAGAAACCTCCCAGACACATGAGGGAGGCCATATCTCACTGGAGGAGACAATAAATTTGTCTGATGATGAAGTTGTGAAGGAAGTAGCTTACAAAAGATGGAGACCCTTGCTGCAGGTACACACATGAGTCCTCAGAAGACTCCACCAGTTCAAACAATACTAGAGGAGATGAAGCAAGTGGAAGCAGAAAAGGAAAAGAGCCCAGAAAAGATAGCCCAAGAAATGGGGCTAGATAAATTAATTACACAGGTGACAAGGCTTGTAGTGGTAGACTTGACAGATAAACAAGATGTGAATCCTGAACATCCAGTAGGATCATCTGATAAAGGGCAAGATATAGAGGAGGTGAAGATGGTAGAACCAGAGGGCCATACTTCAGAACTGAGCCAGCAAAGTCAACAAGATACATCAGCAGAACCTACTATAGTACAGGTTCAAGAATAGAAGGCTGATGAAGAGAAGGTAATAAAAGATCATGTTACTACAGTTTAGGAAATAAGTAGTACAGGTGCAGAAAAAATTGTGGTTATAGAACCAGCACCAGCACTTAAGGAGACTTCCCCAGTATCCACTACTGTGAATGTTCCTCAACAGGAGGAAAAGTTGAAAGTGGATGAGGTGATAACAGAAAAGGATCATGATCAACAGATAGATACATCACAAGATCCTCCACCTCAGGAAGATGCTCCTCCGGAGAAGGAAGTTCCTCAATAGGAGGATGTGTCACAGGATCAACATCAAAGTGAGCATCATGAAGAAGAACTAAGGAAATCACCTTCTCCATCACATCTACTAACAAAAACAAGAGATAAAGGTGGACATCATGATGATGTAGAGAAACATGATCAGGTACCTCTGTGGTTGGAGAAAGAGGTAAATACAGAGGTAGAGTTTGAAATTCAAGAATTTGATGTATCTACCTTATTTTCTGAGAATATAATAAAACCTAAGAGGAAGACCAGAATGACTTCGGCCATTAAGAGGGATCCAACAACTGGGAGAAGAACTGCATAGATTGCAGTACCCATGGTAGAGAAAGAAAAAGGTAAAATTACCTTAGATGAGTTTCAGATTAGCATAGTGGACTTAGGATTTGCCAATGAAGACCAAGAGGCTCAAGAAGGCAAAGATATTATTGATTCTTTAATTCAGAAGGTGAAAAGAGAGAAGGAGAAAAATAAGCAACACAAAGAGCACATTGCTCAGTTGCATGCCTACATAGGGAGGCTGACTAATCCTGATGATACTTCAACTGAACATGCAGTCCCATTGACTACTATTTCCTAAGATGAGGTGTATAAGTTGGACCTCATGAAACATGAGTCCTCCATTTTGAGAAAGTGGATGTCTGCCACATTTGACACTGTAGAAGAAGTAGTGAAAGCCTCGTTGAAAAGGTGGAGTACTCTCAGTGACTCCAGACAAAAGGTAGACAAGTTGCAGATGCAGGCTGGTAAAAGAGCTTTCTAATTGGAAAAGATATTAGAACTCCTGTGAGAAATAAAGAGGATAAATCCTCAGCTGCTCATCAACAAATAGGTACTAAACAATAACACTGCTTTATTGGTTGACATATGGTATAAAGACATTCAATTTGAATGTGGTGTTCTCAAGAGATGTAACAATAAGCTAAGGGAGATCAGCATAAAATTGCATGACATGATGTCCTTTGAGGTAGAGATTTTGGAGACCTTGGAAGGAAAGGTGGAAGGGAAGATAGATAATCAAGATGAAGAGTTTGCAATCCAAGCTCTACATAAAAACTTCCAATTTGTTGCAGATGATCCCCTAGGCCAGTTGACAGAAGAAATCATGGACAAACTGGTGAGGATGAAGATGAAAATAGAGCAGTATAATTAGATGCTGCAAAGCAGGAAAAATAAGTTGGATAGCATCAGAGATAAGTACCAGGCACACAAGCACACCATCGTCAAAGCAAAGACTTAGGATGGCGGAGAAATAGATAAAATTGTGCAGTTATATGAACGAGTCTGAAGCAGCGTGCAACCTCATATGCAGGGTCATCATCATCAGGATGATGAAGGTTCGAGAAGTGATGCACATGATGATGATACACATGAATCAGATAAGGTAGATGATGATGTAGTATAAAGTAAATATCAACATCAGATACTTAGTGAGAATAAGTATTTTTAGATGGTTGCCAGCTGGCAACTTGTGCCATTTTGTAAGGTTGACATAGTCAAAGGAAATATTGACCATGGATATACATAGACGAAATCAAGATCATTGATCTTTTTGTAATGGATTCCTCACCTTATTCTATAAAAGGTGCGTGAATGCCTCATTTGAAAACATTCAAAACTTAATTGAAATCTGTCTGCTAAAGTATTTAGGGCTCATTTCAAAGCTTTTTGTATACATTTATATCTTTGCATACCTAGTGAATGAGAAGACTGTTTTGGTTACAATTCATAGTAAATCTTGAGTAATCAATGTGTGAATTCTGGATATATGTGGTGATTTGCTACATCCTTTAGAGTGCATGTCTACTTACATATGTTGTTTTCATACAATTCCTTTGAAGTTAGCATCAACTGTATCTAGCTGTGGAATGTCCTGGTGAACATATGGTTTGGTTTTCTTCTCTTCATGACTATATCTGATGCACATGTGGTTCAATAGCTGAAGGTTCAACATTCATTTAAAGCATTTCTTTAAATTTCTTTAAATTTTAGAGCATTTTACCATCATAATTGCAAATAATCGATAATCTTAAGCAAATAATGCAAATATGTGGACATCTCGTAGATAATTGAAAATATTTAGCATATTTGAAACTAAGGCATGCATTATTGATGAATCTCATGCAAATATTTGAGTATAACTGTATCATTTGAGTGAACAACTATATAAAATGACCTCTTTGTGAAGAATCTTTGCAGAAATGATGTCATGATGATGAACTCTACGTAAGGCCCCAAAATGGAAACAACAACACACATCAACCTCTGAGTAACGTCAGACGATTAAGACCTAATCACCGGAGACTTGGGATCATGAATTGTCTGAATTCATCGTATCTTTCAAGATGAATAAAGGTTAATGTGTACTTTTATTCTATGCTTGTTTGTGACTAACTTGATGACCTACAGTTACCTGATCAACTAATTTATCAAGCTCGATTTGTTGGCTTGTCCTCTCTAGACTATCCTCTTTTTCCTATTCCACTTGCTTCAACTCTTCTAATATCACCCTCTGTGAGGATGGTGTTCCTTGTGGAGTTATACACGTACTTGAAGCAAGGGTCTCCATTTGCTGAGAAGCCACATTTTCTACCACCCCATCATCAGATAAGTCCATAGTCTCTTTCAGTGAGACAGGACCTCTTTGACCTGCTGTAGTGGTTTCTCTAGCTTGCTCTTCAACCTTCTCAGTCTTAAATTGAATTATGGTAGGAAGTGGTACATCATATTGCAATTCTTTTCTAAATACTTCACTACCTGCTCCCCTTAGTATTACAGGGTCATGTCTTATTTCAACCCTCATATGAGTTCTTTGTCTTTTAGGTGGTGATGCCACAAGGGGTGCTTTCCTCTTTCTTTTGATTATCAAGGGTTCATCTTCAGCAGGTTCCTCTTCAATAAGAACGTCCTTCTCTGCATACTGCTATGAAGACTGACCTTCTTCTTGTATTTCTACAGTATCCATAGCCGGCCTCAGGATCTTTTTGGTCTTTTGTTTATCCCCTAGAGGCGATGCAGATGAGGCTGATGCCTATCCTAAACCTGATGCATCCTCATCTAGTATATCAATTCTTTCAATTATTACCCCCTTAGGAGTATCATCAGTTTTCTTTTTCCCTTTAGGAAGTCATTTTCCTTGTTTCTCAGGTGGCAGCCTTTCTCCATTAGATTTTCTCTTCTCTACAAGAAAGTCATCATATTCCTCAGCAAGAATCTCCTGCCTTTTGCTCTTGTTACCTACTATGATGGCCATCCCCTTCTTCTTCAATGCATTAATTTGTTCATTTACCCATGCTTGGGTCAACTATAGCACCCCACCTGTAAATCTATCCAATGAAATATCTTCTAGTTGTATTAGGTCAGGGGCTAAAATAGTGTCATTATACACCTTCTTCTCTTCATACTCATTTGACAATAACCTTCCATCATCTTTCTTCAATTGTGCAGGCACTGGAATGCAATCAAATGTTTTAATCTGATTTAGGGTGAACATTTGATATTTTCTCCTTCTAACTTCATCCTCATCCTCACAGTCAGCCCAAAAATCTTCTAAATGTTTCTTATGTATAGGCTTCCCCATGATCTTCTGCATTCTTCCATAGGGGTCATAAGATCTGGCCAATGGGAATGGTTGTAAATTCATCAGGTTTAAACCACCTATGGCCTTCTTTATATTTCTGAATCAGGGCATATACCACCCTATAGTTATTGGAAATAATACTGGAGGAATCTTGTTGTTTACTTTATATGCATCTAGTATTGTTGATAGTTGTCTTATAAATTCCATTAGGACTACCCCATCAGTAGGGTACTTGGGTAACATTAAGGGCTATCCCTCAAAACCTTCCACTCTGATGTAGGAGAATGTGGTAAACTGGATAAACCAGGCACCATGCCTGTATATCATCTCTTGAGCTTCCATGCTCAATCTTTTAGTTCTATCTTCCTCCATTGTTCTGGCTAGATGCATAGAAAATGCATCATTCACTAATTTGTAATCATGGATATAGTGTATTCTCTGCAATTGAGGATAATGATCTCATATGTGGGCATCATTCAAATTGCCACCAATCTTTCCAACTATAGTGAGTTCATCAAAGGTACCATTATATGCACATGAATATACAATATATGAAGTCATGAAAAATGCACAATCCAGGCCTCCAAGGTTCATCAACTGTTCATCCAGAGCATAACTGATGAATTTAGCCCAAAATGGCTTGTTTTTTATGTAGAGGCACATTATAATAACCCCATACATCCAGTCTTTGAAGCTTCTAGCATTAGGCTGGCCTGTCACTTTGCTGAGTAAAGCTATCATATACTGATATTCATCATCAAAATCAAACTTGTACATATGCACTGGTAATTTAGTAGTGGCAGTATAAGGACTGTTCTTTACTCTCCATTGGTACATCCTCTTTCTTGCAGCTTTCTTGTTATTTATATATTCAATCTCTAGTTTCTTCAGGTCCATACTGACCACTTTCTTTCCCAGTGGGAGATTAAATGTAGTTGCAATCCCTTTTATGGATAGATCTACATATACCCTTCCATGTTTTTCTACTCATCTCATCTTGGGGTTGTAACATCTAGCACACTCCACTATTAATTTAGGAGCTTCCATAGAATAAGGAAATCTTGCGGTATACCACATTCCTGATGCAAAAACTGCATCCAGCAAGGTACTATCTCTGTCATCATCCATCTTGGTTGACCAAGTTGCCAAATCTGTACTTCCCTGGTGTGTATCTCCAATGACACCATATTTAAACTGTATTCCTTCAGGTTGGGAAAACATAGGTTTGATGAATTCTGCATCAGATTTGCTCTTTCTGACATCTGCCATGGCTTCCTACAATGAATACGACTGGTCTTACAACAATATCCACATGTAGGCATATACAGCATTATACATTACGGCATCATGCATATTATAATTATTCATCTTTATGTTATCATGATAATGCATGAATACAGAGCAAAAACTATAAAAGAAATTACTACCTGGTTATTTTAGAAAACAGTAATAGGAGGGCTTCCAATTACTTACCTAATTACACTTTCCTCCTAGATTAAGCAGATGATTACCGGAAAGAGGCTTAGATGCAGGTGATAATCACATGTTCCATTCTGTTGTAAGCGATTTGCATCCGCGGGTATGTCGTACGAGGGTTTGAATGTTCTGTGCTCTGTAAAAACTCTTTTCTTCACAAGGTGGATGTAAAATGACCTTGTAAATTCACTTTAAATCTTGTTTTAGGGTAAATTAGGGCAAACACAGGTTAGATTGATCATAACCATTGATCTCATGCACAGAATTCTTAGATGCTGCTAGGTGTTTACATTGTGTTCACAATCGGTGGGAATCACCTACTACATTTATGGATATTAATTGTTACATAGCAAGAGGAGGAGGATGATCTTTGAAAGATTAGGTGATATTTGGAATATCAGGTAATATTCAAAATATGACCCCTTTTGTGTAATATGACCCTCCACCTTTGAGCGGGAAAACTTATGTCGATAGATTGGGTGATGTTGAATATATTGGGTCATGTTCAGAATATTAGGTGATGTTCAAAATGTCAAGTGATATTCTGAATATGACCCCTCAAGATTAAAGTGACCCCCCTTTCGAAAGATCAGGATGACATCACAATCATATTTGGTAAAAAGGGTGATCAGTGGAAAAATACCTCTGCGAGGTAAAAAGGAGGATGATGTCATCATCAGGGTGATTTTCTTGTTTATCGAGATTGGATGACATCATCAACATATTGGTTCCAGGGTAATATTTTGCGATAGGGTGATATTCAGAATATTGGGTGATATTCAAAATATCAGGTGATATTTGGAATATAACCCCCGCAGAATATATGAATTTGTTAGACAGGGAAATGTCGCTATCACTTAAAATAGACGTTCGGATCTCTGGATAAATGATTATCAGGTGATAAAATTAGATCAGGGTGATCTTTCATAAGATGACTGATATTAAGAAATATGACCTTCCCCCAGAATATCAGGTTTGACCCAGACTTTGACTCACCACAACTTTCTTTCCCTAAGGAATATCAGGGTGATCTAAAAGGCAAACCTGCATGAAATTTTGTACTCTCTCCAACCATGAGGTTATTGACTTGAAATATTAAATTTGACAAACTGACGTCATCATGATGACTCACCCCGTTCCCTTATGCAGGACCACCTGCATGACTTACTTTTACCAGACTGCCCAAAAGCAGAAAAACACAAGCCAAGCCAAGCAAAAAGTTGGGTCCCTATTTTGTCAAGTCAAAATGGGGCGTGTTGTGTAACTACACAACAACTTGCCACCAAAGAAAACAAACAAATTCTAATGATTCAAGTGAGGTGAACATATTCATATATAGTATTCTAATTCTTTCTAAAAATAAGCATCATGATCTTTCTATATAATAAAGTTTCATCATGGCAACAATGCTAACAAAGGATCAGGTGTGTGCAAATGATTAATTATCCTCATCTTGAAAGAAAGTTTAAAACATGAGTAACCAATGTTAAGCTACATAGTTTGAGATCATCCCTCATAGCCAACCTAGATAGAGCCCTGCTGCTAGTAGGCATCCATGGCCCCAACAAGGTTATCTATACAATCCCCCTAAGTAGAGCCCCATTGCCAGTAGGCATCTATAGCCCTGGTAGAGTTACTTAGATGGCCTAATTTTATTATACTTTTGGATTTTCAACATTTTATACTCTATATATCTTATGTCATCATGTAAGCTTAGTGTGCAAGGTATGGTCACTTACTGCTTTAGGTTGGAGATTGTATTGGTAGCAAGGGAGTCCCTTTAGATTTTTCACTTAATACCTATACTTGTGTGTTCAAGAAACCCAAGGCTGTTAGGTGAGTCATTGTGAAAAAGTCACTTTGGTCAAGAAAAGGCACCCTGATGAAAAAGTATCATAGACTTGATCATAAATACTTCTCAGAATGAATCATAACCTATATATAAACTTGTTCTCATCACTTGAATCCTAATAATTTAGTTATTTTCTATGGTGATGAGCTGTATCATCTTGACTAACAAAAATAAAAACTCAACAAGAAAACAAAATAAAAACAAAACAAAAAAACAAAACAAACAACTGTACAAACAACTATACAAATGTATACTATGATACATGACTTTCATGAAGCTACTTAGGCTTAGAATCAATGTTTGAGGAATTGTCCATTAACTGGTAATGGAACATCCTCACCTGTTAAGGTTTTAAGCCTGTAAGTGTTGTCTCCTAATATCTCAAAAATTTGAAAGGGACCTATCTAGCGTTTATCAAACTTACCATGGTCTCCTTTCCTCTCATGTGCTTTGTCCCACATCAGGACTAAATCTGATATCCTAAAGGCTTTAACTTTGGCTCTTTTGTCAAACTAGCATTTGACAATAACCTGATGTTTGGCAAATTGATCAATTGCCTTACTTCTTTTCTCTTCCAGGTGCATCAACTGTAGCAACCTGACTTCTTCCTTATTGTCTATACCTAGGTATTCTTGTGCAAACTACAGTGTAGGAATTTTCAAGTTTACAGGAAGGATGGGATCCACCCCATATACTAAATGATAAGGTTTCCTAATGCAACCTTATTCCTGGTTCTGTCTACCCATAAGGCATATTTCAGAAAAGTGTTCCACTCCCTAAGGTTCTTTTCTATTAACTTTTTTATGATATTCAACAAAATGTTGTTGGTGGATTACGTTAATCCATTCCCTTGGGGATAATAGTTGGATGAGAACTTCAGTATAATCCCATAATCAACGGCCCAACTTGATAGTTTGGTTGAAGCAAAAGTAGACCCATTAACACTTACCAGAGCATAGGGAACTCCATACCTGGTGATTATATTACTTTCCAGAAATCTAATAACATCTTCAGCATTGTAGGTCTTGGTGCTGACAGCTTCAGTCCACCTAGTACAATAGTCAGTAATCGTTAAGACATACCTATGGCCTAATGATGATGGAGGGTTAATTGGCCCTATAAATTCTATGCCCCATTGTGCAAATGGGCGCATCTCCATCACTGGCTACAAAGGTTGAGTAGCATACCTCTCTTTATTGGCACCAACCTGGCATACATGACAGCATTTAATATGCTCAGCAGTATCCTTGAAAATTGTTGGCTAATAATATCTTGCTCTGAGGATAGCGTGAGTAGTGGCCAAGGATGACTCGTGTGTTGTTCCAAACTTGTCATGCAACTCTTATAACACTTTATCTGCCTCTGGTCTCTCTAGGCATCTTAGATATATTCCTTCATAATTTCTCTTGAAAAGGATTCCCCCTTTCATCATATACTTCTGTGACCTTATTTTTAGGGCTCTCCTTTGTGAAGCCTGTAGTCTTGGTGGACATCTCCTAGTAATCAAGATGTGCCTGATGTCTGAGTACCACTCTCCATTGTCCTTAGCATTGATAACATACTGCTGACTCATGATCTTGGGATCTATCTCTGATATCAGTTGGCTTAAAATCTGTCCTCTTATCAGCTTCATGGGTGTGATGTCCATGTCATATTCTTGTAGGACAGTTTTAGCCCTTTTTTACCTAGCTCACTCTGCATTAGCAACATTTTTACTGCTGTATCAGGCACCACAGCAATGACTTTACTTCTTAAAATATAGTGTCTGAATTTCTTTACTACTCTGACCAAAGCAAGTGCCTACCTTTCAACGTCCATATATCTTAGTTTAGCATCTTTGAAAGGGCAGCTCATGAAGGCTATGGGCTTCTCTTCCTTTTCATCATTTCTTTGTGTCAGCACTACTGTAGAGGTATGCTCTAAAGCAAACAAATAAATATAGAAGTACCTAGTGTAGTCTGGATTGATTAGGACTGGAGCATCAAATATAGCTTTTTTTATGTCTTCAAAAGCTGCTCTAGCCTCTGGTGTCCACTCAATATTTGCATCCTTCTTGAGCATAGCATTTAAAGGTCTAACAATTTCAGCAAAGCTAGTAATAAACTTCCTAACAAAATTAATCTTACCAAAGTAAGATTTAAGCTCTTTCTTGCTTGCAGGAAGTTGGATCTTCATAATAGACTCCACCCTGTCAGAATCAATGATGATCCCATTTTCAGTTATCAGGTGGCCTAGTAATTTTCTTATTGTCACCCCAAATATGCATTTCTTGGGATTCAAAGATATCCCATATTCTTCACATTTTTGAGCACATTTCTGAGATCGGCTACATGGTTTCCTCTATCCTTAGAGAACACTATTAAGTCATCCATGTATATGACTATACATTTTCCTATCAAGCCTCTAAAGGCTATGTCCATTGCTCGTTGGAATGTTGCTCCAGCATTTATTAGCCCAAACAGCATGCACTTGTAGGCAAAAATTCCCCACTTTGTGGTGAAGGCAGTTTTTAATTTGTCTATCTTATCCACCATTACCTGGTTGTAGCCTGAGAAACCATCCAGAAATGACATCATTTTGGCACCATTTACAATTTGTAGGACCTCATCTAATGAAGGCAAAGGATAATTATCCTTATCAGATGCTCTGTTCAGATTCCTAAAGTCCAGACATAATCTCATGTCTCCTTTTTTCTTCCTCACTAGGACCAAATTCGCTACCCAAGTGGAGTGTCTCCTAGGAAATATAATCCTAGCATTTAATAGTTTCTTTACTTCCTCAAAAATAATAGGTTCCAGCAAGGCATTGACAGGCCTTCGCTTCTGTCTGAAAGGCTTATCATTAGGCTTGAGGGGTATGGTGTGAGTAATGACTGATGTGTCATATGTTTTTAGCTCATCATAGGTCTAGGCGATGACGTGGATGTAATCTTTGAGAGCCTGGGTGATTCCTTCTAATTCTTCTTCTGTGCAAACTTTTCCTATCAGGACATTTTTCTTTTCATCATTCTGTCCAATATCAACCTAAGAATATTGTCCTCCATCAGCTTTTGGAAGATCCTTTTCCTTCAGCAAGTTATCCAGATCAAATGCTCTCTCTAGCTCTATGATTCCTTTTGGAATTTTATTGCTGGGCAACTCTAAGATTTCTTCCTCTTCCCAAACGTGATCTTCTACATTGCTCTCATTTATGATCTGAGCATCAAATATATCTCTGTTGGAGATGAAATCTAGGATATGCTGATCATCATCAAAGACTTGGAGGTTGGTTACATTGTTAGGCATAGAAGGTACTGATACCAGCTCTATTGAAAATCTTTTTAGACTAGAAATAGACAATGGCTCCAATGTACTGGTAGCCTGGGCTAAAGTATCCGCCCTATGGTTCTGCTCTCTGGGTACATGGGTGATATTAAATGCATCAAAGTCTTCAATCAGGTCCCACACCCTGTGTCTGTAATTAGATAGTTTTTTATAATTACAAGAGTAAATTCATCTTACCTATCTGACTACTAATTCTAAGTCTCCATAGACATGCAGAATTTTTAATTTCTTCTTAAGGGCAAATAGTATCACATGAATCAGAGCCTCATACTCTGTTACATTATTGGTACAGGGGAACTGTAATCTGTAGGCTGCCAAGTAGGACTTTCCAAATGGATCTATGAGATCTATCCCTACTCCAGCTCCTTGCTTTGACTTGGATCCATCAAATCTAAGGATCCATGGCTTATCTAAACCTTCTCTTTTCTTTGTAGCTCTGGCAGATGCACCACTTAATATCCATTTTAACTTAGGTATCTCAACTTTCTCAGACTTCATTTTTCCTTTCTTATGTGAAGCTGATGACTCTTCTTTCTTTTCACTACTAGAAGGATGATCCTCTGGACTGGGCAATGTGTGTCTTTTCAAAATATGTAAACATAGAGAACAAGTAGTTTCTGAGTGAGGTTCCTTATGCAACCTACACGAACCTTGAATCAGGACTTCGTGTGGAGGTCTCTGCTGCTGTGTTATTTTCTGAATCTCTCCTGACGAAAACTCTTCAAATTTAGACAGATTGCTGCCTCTATCTTCATCAGATAACTCTTAATTTGATTCAACTAAACAATCACTCCCAGGGGTGATCTTCTCTTTTTTCTTAACATTATCCTAGTGACACACCAAAATCTCTTCTATCATCTAAACATGACTCTCATCTTGCTCCAATTTATGTTGATGTGTAGCTTCCTCTTCCATTCTTGTAGAAGACAAACAAAAATCAGTATCACTATCAGCGTCTACAGAACCTACCTTTGATGATGATGATGATGATGATGACGATGATGATGATGACAATGATTCATCACTGCAAGGTTGTTCTAGCTCCATCATGTCTACGCATGTTTCAAAAGTTTTCTCTGAGTGTGCCTTGTTGTACAACCTGCACCAACCATCAATTAGAATATCATTAATAAGTACTTTTAATAATTGATGCCTCTTTACATGTCTAGATAAATGCATCTCAAAATCCCTAAAATGATCTACTTCATTTTTGTTCTTAGGGATACTATTAGGTTCTATAGTTATTTTTTCACCCGGAGGATCATCATCATGATGATGAACATCATACATTAGGATTTCCTCTATCTTGACAGTCCGAGGTCTAATGGCATAAACTCCAGGTTCAACATCTACATACATGATCTCATTAGTTTTTTTGTATTCAATGATCATGTGCTTCATTCGAGGTTCAGCATCGATTCTTATCTGGTTTGGTATCCCCTTCCAGGGTAACCACATGTGACTGAAATTTGTGGACATTTATCCATTAAGGGTTTTAGACTAGTCCCTGCTGAGCAATATCCCATAAGTATCAGGTATGTCAACTACCTAAATATCAATATAATATTGGATTCTGGGATCTGACGCTAGCTGCATGTGGATATGAGTTAGCTCCCCTACCACATTTACTTTTATTTTGTCTAGCTGTGTGACTTTCTTCAAAGATTTAGCAAGATGCAGTCATTGGTAGATACACCTGAGTCTACCAAATAGTTGTGCAAGTTTTTTCTAAACATTCTTATGGTGAGTAGGAATGGAGGTGATTCACCTTTATCTCTATACAAGGTCATGTGGGAGGTCTCTGCAGCTTGAACAGTAGCTGGCACCTTGTGTTTGGCATTAGTGTCTCTAACAGCATGATCCTTACTACTAGATTGACCTGAGGGATGATTATCCTCTTTAGGAGAAAGATCATCTAGTGATTTCATAAATGTTTTTTTAATGGCAGGAGTTTTGAGCAACTCTGACAAAGACAAGCTGATTTTGATTTTCTTCATTTCATCAGCTAAATATGTGACTAACTTATCAAACTCATGATGTAGGCTTACAGCCTTTGGCACATTATGCTGAGGTGTTAAATATTGAGCATTCACCTTGGGGAATCCTGGGTTATTACTTTCTTTGGGATCAGGAGGTGTATTGAAATTATTTGGAGGCAGGGAAGAGGTCAAAGGTTGACCAGTAGGTCTATTGGCATTACTTCTCAGGTTATAGTTATGCTTACCTTGATATTGCTATTGGTAGGCATGTACCTCCTCATATTCATTTAAAGGTTCATTTTCATCCTCAAAGGGGAAGACATAATTTGACTCAAAAGCCATGGCAGATTCCTCGCATGCCAGGGTGTAATCTTGTTGAACAGGCACTGCCTGCTGATAAGGATGATGAGTGTAACTGTCAAGCACTAAGGCAATGTCATATCTGCAAGGAACAAGTTCATTTCCTTCTATATGAGGTTGACTACCTGACGTATTAGACACTTCAGTCTAAAAAATGCTAGCAGAAATTATGAATTGAGGGCAGTCTAACTCTGCATGTGCATTGGTGTTATGAATTCTGCACCAGTTAGTGAGGGCTTCCTCTGCAAGATTAACTCTAGTAGTTTGTTTGGGCTCACCAGGAGGCTGGATGTCTAGGGATGATGGTAGTGAACCATTGTTTCGCCTAGTGTTCCACACTCTAGGCTATCTTTGAGGATTATTATTGCCACTATTGTTGTAGTTATTGTTGTTATACCCCCTATCAGGATAATTTGGTCTGTTATTGTTATATCCTCTGTTCTAGTTAGACTGAGAGTAGAAATTTTGGCTCCTCAAGTGAGTAATCACAGTTGTAAGTTTCCTTAGCTAAGCTGATATTTCTTTGATCTCTTCTTTCTCTTCTTGAGCCTTAGCCACTATATTTTCTGTTAAAGGCTTGAAAAATGAGGATCCATTATTGTTCTGGTTATTCTAGTCTATAACCTAAGGTGCTTGTACTTGTCCAGGATATTGCAACATCTGCCCATTTCCATTTGGAGGTGGCATTATACTCAATGGAGGTATCTTCAAAGGTGCTGGCATTACATCAGGAGGCATCATGGCTCTATTATACTATGGTTGGACAAGATATCCTGGATAATCAGGAAGTGTGGAAAATGCTATATTTTGTGTAGGAGCAGGAACTAACTGCTGATTGACTTTAATAGCTTCTTGGAAAGCTCCTGTTAAAGTTGTGATTTTAGGATGTGCTCTCCTCATGAACATTGAAGTTAAAGGGTCTAGGGCTGAATAATAAATGCTCCTAGCAGCTTCATCTGCTACAACATATGGGGTGACTAACTTGGATAACATTTTCTGGAACCTAGCGTTGAAGTTGGCAATAGGTTCTCCTTCAAACCGCTTAATTGTAGTGAATAAGTGATAGTTCATTGAAGGATCAATAGGTACCTTGAACCTATCAGTGAAAGCTTTCTCCAGGATAGCCCATGATCTAACTGAACCCTGACCAAGACTAATATACCAATTATAAGCTTCCTCCCCTAAGGAAAAAGGAAATAATCTGCATACAACGTCTTGATGCTCTATTCTGGCTCTACAGTAGGCTTCTTTAAAAGTTCTAATATGATCATTCGCATCCTAATATGGATGATACTTTAGATAGATTTTGTCCAGATTCTTTGGTAAAGGATGATATGCATTAAAAACTAAAGGTGATTCCACTGCAAAGAATGACATTGCAACCAGAGGAGGTTGAGCTTGAAGTATGACTGGCTGAGGCTAGACCTGAGGTGTGATTGGTGATCCTGTAGGTGTCTGTAAACCAATAGGAGTTACAAGAGGATGCTCTAGCGATGCACCTAAAGCACTAGAATAGGGAGTATGATGTATATCAACAGTTTGAGGCCTAAATCCTCTGATAGGTAGTTCTTCAAAGGGACCGGTGGATTGGGACATGGTATTTATCCTGTGAGCCAGGATTTCTCAATTTTAAAGAAAATCAGCTAGTTGACTATAAAGATCAGTTGGAATATACCAGTAAAGGCTATATTTATAGTCAGAAAGTGAAATTGAGTGGATATTTAGGAAATATTTGCACGAACAATACAAATATGAAGTGATACTGAAGTCAGGTGACACTTGCGACAAGATATCAGGTTCCTAAAGCATATTACCTCAAAGCTTTGACAACTTTACCTAATATTGAACTGATCTTTGCAAATTCATGACAAGTTACTACAAATCTTGGAATATTTATGGTTAACCTTGAAAACTTCACAAATGATTAGCATGTACAAGCTTAAAACCACAAATCTTTGTGTATTGATCAAAATCGGGAAGTATTACAGTGTTACCTCACTGTATGTACCATCAAATTCAACTTACTGATGTTGAATTCGTAGCTTTGAGCCCTCCTTCTAACGTCAATTTATGTTGATCATGATGTTAGTCATAAACAAACATAGAATAAAAGTTACACATCAACCTTTACTCATCTTGAAAGATATGATGAATTCAAAGAATTCATGATCCCAAGTCTCCGTGGATTAGGTCTTAATCAACTGACATTACTCAGTGGTTGATGTGTGTTGCTGTTTCCATTTTGGGGCCTTACGTTTGTTCATCAGCAGGACTCTTTTCTGAAAAGATGCTACACAGAAAGGTTATCTACACAGGATATTTCTGTAAATAGTGTGTCTATACTTAAATCTTTGCATGATATTAATCCATCGTACATGCTTTAACTTCAAATATGCTATGACTTTTCATTTATCTATGAGATATCTGCATATTTCATGTAATTTGCTTCTAATTGTTCATTATTTGCAATTTTGATGGTCAAATGATCTGCAATTAAAAGAAATGTAAAATAATACTTCAAATTATGATGAATCTTCAGCTATTGAACCACATACACATTTGATACTATCATTAGGAGAAGAAATCAAACCATATGTTCACCCGGATGTTCCACAACTAGATACAATTGATGCTAACTTCAAAGGAATGGTGAATGAAAACAATACAAGTAGACTGATGAGCACTCCAAGGGACGTAGCAAATCAAAGCAAGTATCAAGAATCTAGACACAGATTACTCAGGATTTACTATGATTTGTAATCAAAATAGTCTTCTCTTTCCTTAAGTATGCAAAAACATGTACATATACAATAACTTTGACATGAGCCCTAATATTTCAGCAAACAAATTTCAATTAAGCTTTGAATGTTTAAAAACAGGGCATCCCTGTACCTTTTATAGAACAAGGTGAGGGAGCGGTTACACATGATCAATGATCAAGATTTATCTATTAAGATCTATGGTGTATATTCTCTTTTGACTCGGTCAACAGTATCTCATGGCACAGGTTGCCATGGCAACCATCTAGGTAGCTTATTTTCCTTTAAGTACCTGATGCAAATATTCTCCCTTTTGTAGCACATCTTCATCTACTCATCAGGTTCCTCTTCTCCATCATGATCATCATGATCATCACTTTCCATGTCTTCATCATCCTGATGACTGTCGCCCTGTATATGGACCTGCATCATTGTCTGGATATTTTCATATGCTTCCACCACTCTTTCAACTTCTCCACCATCCTGAGTTTTAGCTTTCGCAATGGCGTACTTGTGGGCCTAATATTTATCCTTGAGGATTTCTAACTTGGCCTTCCTGCTGCTCAATTTTTCATTATAATTCTCCACTCTGATCTTGATTCTCATGACCTTGTTCATTGCTTCTTCCATCAGGTGGTTTAGAGGATCATCATCCATCGGCTAGAAATTATTATGCAGAGCTTTTATGGCAAAGTCTGCGTCTTGATTTTCAATTTTACCCTCTACTTTTCCCTCCAGGGCTTCTAGAACTTCTACTTCATATGACATCATGTCATGCAGCTTCATACTGATATTCCTTAATTTATTGCTGCACTTCTTCAATACATCACATTCAAATCTGATGTCTTTATACCATATATCTACCAGCATGGCAGTGTGATTATTCAGCACATAATGAGTTATCAGGATATGAGCATTAATCCTCTTTATTTTGCTTAGAACACTCAGGGCCTTCTCCAACTAGAATGATCTTCCTCCAGCCTCATTCTGTAATTTATTAACTTTCTTCCTGGAGATATCCAAAGAATTCCACCTCTGGAAAGAGGCACCTACTATTTCCTCAGCCTCCTTTAATGTTGATGACATCCATTTCCTCATTATTGCTAACTCATGCTTCATGAGGTCCAATTTATTAACCTCTTCTTGAGAAATTGTAATCAATGGGACTGCCTGATATGATGATGTATTATCAGGGTTTATTAACCCTTTTATATATGTATACAGCTGGGCAATGTGCTCTTTATACTGCTTATTTTTTTCCTTTTCTTTCTTCACCCTTTGGGTTATAGAATCAACAATATCTTTCCCGTCCCAACCTTCTTGGTCCTCATTGGCAAATCCTAAATCCACTTTAGTAATCTGGAATTCTTCCAGAGTGATCTTGCCTTTTTCCTTCTCAACGGTGGGGAGCGCTACAAGGGCGGGCCTTCTTCTCGTAGTAGGATCTCTTCTAATGGCAGATGTTAATCTAGCCTTCCTCTTTCGCTTCATGATGGTTTCTAAAATTAATGTAGAAACATCAAATTCCTGAAGTTTGAAACCAGATTCCTTACCTATTTCTTTCTTGAGCCATTGAGGTACTTGGTCTCCAAATCCTCGTCTTTTATCATCATCATCATGCCCACCCTAATCTCCTTTATCTATCTCTATTCTTGATGGAGAGGGTGACTTCCTCATTTCTTCCTCATGATGCTCTTCATGAGGATGATCTTGTTCTACTTCCTCCTCCTGAAGAACTTCTTCTTGCATTGGAGGATCCTGTGATATATCTACATGATGATCCTATATTTGATCCTACACTTCATCTTCTTTTGTCTCATCTACCTTGGTGATCTCCTCATCCTGAGGTATATTTGCATCCATAGATACCCTTGTATCTGTACTAGGTGCACTAACCTGATCCTGGATCACATTTTTCTCTGCACCTGTTGAATCTACCTCCTGAATTTTCAAGTCATCATGACCTGACGTATCTTTCTCACATGAGGTTTCTTGAGTCCTGAGGACATCTTCACTGGATGTGTCCTTATCATTCCCATCCTTTTCTTGGACTTCTACAATCTTAGGTTCAGCTGGTATTTCTTATTTTTTCTAACCTTCTGGAGCATGTCTCTCCACTTCTTTCTGCTTGGTTTCTTCAACATTTGTTGCTTTATCAGGTGCATCTACTTGATGTTCAGGACTTACGTCCTCCCTGTATGTAAGATTGATCACTACAGGGCTGGTTACCTGATCAACTAATTTGTCAAGCCCGATTTGTTGGGCTGTCCTCTCTGGACTATCTTCTTTTTCCTGTTCCACTTGCTTCAACTCTTCTAATATCACCCTCTGTGAGGATGGTGTTCCTTGTGGAGTTATGTGCGTACTTGAAGCAAGGGTCTCCATTTGCTGAGAACCTACATTTTCTACCACCTCATCATCAGATAAATCCATAGTGTCTTCTAGTGAGACGGGACCGCTTTGACCTGCCGTAGTGGTTTCTCTGGCTTGCTCTTCATCCTTCTCAATCTTAAATTGAATTATGGTAGGAAGTAGTACATCATGTTGCAATTCTTTTCTAAATACTTCACTACCTACTCCCCTTAGTATTACAGGGCCATGTCTTATTTCACCCCTCATATGAGTTCTTTGTCTTTTACATGGTGATGCCACCAGGGGTGCTTTCCTCTTTCTTTTGATTATCAAGGGTTCATCTTCAGTAGGCTCCTCTTCAATAAGAACATCCTTCTCTGCATACTACTATGAAGACTGACCTTCTTCTTATATTTCTGTAGTATCCATAGCCAGCCTCAAGATCTTTTTGGTCTTTTGTTTATCCTCTAGAGGCGGTGCAGATGAGGCTGATGTCTGTCCTGAATCTGATGCATCCTCATCTGGGATATCAGTTCTTTCAATTATTACCCCCTTAGGATTATCATCGGTTTTCTTCTTCCCTTTAGGAAGTCCTTTTCCTTGTTTATAGGGTGGCAACCTTTCTCCATTAGATTTTCTCTTGTCTACAAGAAAGTCATCATATTCCTCATTAGGAATCTCCTGCCTTTTGCTCTTGTTATCTATTATGATGGCCATCCCCTTCTTCTTTAGTGCATTAATTTGTTCATTTACCCATGCTTGGTTCAACTACAGTACCCCACCTATAAACCTATCCAATGAAATATCTTCTAGCTGTGTTAGGTTAGGGGCTGAAATGGTGTCATTATACACCTTCTTCTCTTCATACTTATTTGACAATAACCCGCCATTATCTTTCTTCAATTGTGCAGGCACTGGAATTCAATCAAATGTTCTAATCTGATTGAGGGTGAGCCTTTGATATTTTCTCCTTCTGACTTCGGCCTCATCCTCACAGTCAGCCCAAAAATCTTCTAAATGTTTCTTATGTATAGGCTTCCCCATGATCTTCTGCATTCTTCAATAGGGGTGATAAGATCTGGCCAATGGGAATGGCTGTAAATTCATCAGGTTCAAACCACCTATGGCCTTCTTTATATTTTCTGAATAGGGGCATATATACCACCCTATAGTTACTAGAAATAATACTGGAGGAATCTTGTTGTTTTCTTTATATGCATCTAGTATTGTCGATATCTGTCTTATAAATTCCATCAGGACTACCCCATCAGTAGGGTACCTGGGTAACATTAAGGGCTATCCCTCGAAACCTTCCACTCTGATGTAGGAGAATGTGGTGAACTAGATAAACTAGGTACCATGCCTGTATATCATCTCTTGAGCTTCCATGCTTAATCTTTTAGTTCTATTTTCCTCCATTGTTCTGACCAGATGCATAGAAAATGCAACATTCACTAATTTGTAATCATGGAGATAATGTATTCTCTACAACTGAGGATAATGATCCCATATGTGGGCATCATTCAAACTACCACCAATCTTTCCAACTATAGTGAGTGCATCAAAGGTACCTTTATATGCACATGAATATACAATATATGAAGTCATGAAAAATGCACAATCCAAGACTCCAAGGTTCATCAGCTGTTCATCGAAAGCATCACTAATAAATTTAGCCCATAATGGCTTATTTTCTGTGTAGAGGCACATTATAATAACCCCATACATCCAGTCTTTGAAGCTTCCAACATTAGGTTGGCTTGTTACTCTACTAAGTAAAGCTATCATATACTGATATTCATCATCAAAATCAAACTTGTACATATGCACTGGTAATTTTGCAGCGGTAGTATAAGGATTGGTCTTTCCTCTCCATTGGTACATCCTTTTTCTTGCAACTTTCTTGTTATTTATATATTCAATCTCCAGTTTCTTTAGGTCCATACTAACCACTTTCTGTCCCGTGTGGGAGATTAAATGTAGCTGCAATCCCTTTTATGGATAGATCTACATATACCCTTCCATATTTTTCTACTCGTATTGTCTTGGGGTTGTAATTTTTGGCACACTCCACTATTAATTCAGGAGCTTCCATAGAATAAGGAAATCCCATAGCATACCACATTCCTGATGCAAAAATTGCATCCAGCAAGGTACTATCTTTGTCATCACCCATCTTGGTTTGACCAGGCTACCAAATCTGTACTTCCCTGGTGTGTATCTCCAATGACACCATATTTAAACTGTATTCCTTCAGGTTGGGTAAACATAGGTTTGATGAATTCTGCATCAGATTTGCTCTTTCTAACATTTGCCATGGGTTCTTGCAATGAATACGACTGGTCTTACAACAATATCCACATGTAGCCATATACAACATTATACATTACGACATCATGCATATTATACTTATTCATCTTTATGTTATCATGATAATGGATGAATACAGAGCATAAACTATAAAAGAACTTACTACCTAGTTATTTTAGAAAACGAGAATAGGAGGGCTTCCAATTACTTACCTGATTACGCTTTCCTCCTTGATTAAGTAGATGATTACCAGAAAGAGGCTTAGATGCAGCTGATAATCACGTGTTTCATTCTGTTGTAAGCGATTTGCATCCGCCGGTATGTCGTACGAGGGTTTGAATATTCTGCAGTCTATAAAAACTCTTTTCTTCGCAAGGTAGACATAAAATGACCATGTAAATTCACTTTAAATCTTGTTTTAGGTTAAATTAGGGCAAAAATAGGTTAGATTGATCATAACCATTGATCTCCTACATGGAATTCTCAGATGTTGCCAGGTGTTTGCATCGTGTTCGCAATCGGCGGGAATCACCTACTACATTTATGGGCAATAATTGTTACATGACAAGAGGAGGAGGATGATCTTCGAAAGATTGGGTGATATTTGGAATATCAGGTGATATTTAAAATATTACCCCTTTTGTGTAATATGACCCTCTGCCTTTGAGCGAGAAAACTTATGTCGATAGATCGGGTGATGTTGAATATATTGGGTCATGTTTGGAATATCAGGTGATGTTCCAAATGTCAGGTGATATTCTGAATATGACCCCTCAAGATTAAAGTGACCCCACTTTCGAAAGATCAGGATGACGTCACCGTCATATTTGGTAAAAGGGGTGATCAGTGGAAAAATACCTCCGCGAGGTAAAAAGGAGGATGACATCATTGTCAATATGATTTTCTTGTTTATCAAGATTGGATGACATCATCGGCATATTGGTTCCAGGGTGATATTCTGTGACATGGTGATATTTAGAATATCGGGTGATATTCAAAATATTGGGTGATATTTGGAATATAACCCTTGCAGAATATATGAAGTTGTTAGACAGGTAAATGTTGCTATCACTTAAAATAGATGTCTGAATCTCTGAATAAATGATTATCAGGTGATGAAATTGGATCGGGGTGATCTTTCATAAGATGACTGATATTAAGAAATATGACCTCCCCCCAGAATATTAGGTTTGACTCAGACTTTGACTCACCACAACTCTTTTTCCCTAAGAAATATCAGGGTGATCCAAAAGGCAAACCTACATGAAATTTTGTACTCTCTCCAACCATGAGGTTATTGACTTAAAATATTAATTTTGACAAACTAACCTCATCATGATGACTCACCCAGCTCCCTTATGTAGGACGACCTACATGACTTACTTTTACCAGACTGCCCAAAAGCAGAAAAACACAAGCCAAGCCAAGCAAAAAGTTGGGTCCCTATTTTGTCAAGTTAAAATGGGGCGTGTTGTGTAACCACACAACACTATCTTTGCAAACCTCAGATTGAAGGGTGGAACCAACTCTTTTTTTGTGAGGCCTACCATTTCACTCCCTTATATGGACTATTTTATTTTACTGTTGGAGACACATTTTAGACTTACAGGACTGTTGATTCTGATTTGCAGGACTATTAGACTTTATGCTTATGTTGATTTATTATGTTTAGCATGATTATGATGAGACTAGACCTTGATTTGATTTACTGACAATGTTTAGACATATGATTTACATTATGATGTTATTGTGATACTATTCATGTGATTATAGTTATAGATTTATTATGTGATTTTACCTTGTGGTGGATTATTGAAATGAAAAATTAGGAATGTAATTATGATGTGATTCTTTGATGTTATATGATAATGAGATGATATGAGTGTATGTTTCACTTTGCTTTGGCTATGATATACATGTTGGACTAATATTTAATTCAAGTGTACAAGTGTTTCTAACCAAGCCATAGATAATCAGAGATTATCCCACACACTTTGTTATTTCCCGTGTAAAGCCGATATAGTTCCAAGAGGAACAAAGATCAACTATGTGATGCATGATGAATTTTTGTAATGTTGTTGTGTGATGTTAGTTGGGTTAGGTCTACCCCTTCTTATATTTGATTTTTGATTGGTGTTGTTAAGTTGTAATGTTCATTTAAATTTTATTTTGCATTTGTAATTTTGAGACCCCTTTTTATGTGCTTTTACTCAACCTATGGTGCTCAAAATGGGTTAAAATTGACCCTAGGTTGTACCCCTAGGGTCTAGGGGCCATTTGAGATTATATAACCTTAGGTAAACTCCCATTTGGTCACTTTAACTTCACCCTAAAGTAAAGTGACGAAAATAGAAGTTTGGGAGGGAGAGGAAGAGTGGGCCAAACACTCAACCTCTTCCTTTCCTCTTTCCTAGGTTGGGGGAGTCTTCAAGACCCCTTAATTGTGGAGAAATCAACTCCAAGCCTCTCGTACAATTGGTGAGGGTACCTTGGGGTTGTGTGGACATTGTTAGGAAGACATGATTGGGGCACTTGTGGTACCCACTCCTTCTTTGGCTCCACTTTCCTTTCCCACATCTGTGAGAGAGCACAAGTGGATGGGAGTAAGACTTGGTGGAATGGGTGGGTGACAAGTGTCACCACCCCATTCCAAGAGTTTTGCAAGTGGTTGTGTGGAGGAGTGAGGAGGTTGTTGATAACTAAGGGGGGGTGAATCAGTTATCTTAATTATTTCAGCTTTCTATATTTCCTTAATGATTAATGCAACATCAAATCAAATAAGGAATCATAACCATTGAATGGAAATAGTATTAACACACATGATACAATGATTTTGATATGGAAAATCTTGTTAGGGGAAAAACCATGGGGTGATTAACCCAAGATTGTATTCTCTGTTAGAAGAATAAGATAGAACAAAATGGCACTTGCCAATTAGGGCTCACTGCCCGAGAACACTGCTCACAAGAGGCTCACTGCCTACAGTAGATTATACAAGGAAACTAGATACTTGAACTGATGAGAAGCATCTATACATGCTAAGGTTCAGTTCCGGTTAGGCTTAATATACTAATCTACTGCACTTCATTCTTCCTCTTCTTTGATGTTGTTATCCTGTCACATACCGGACCTGTCGTACTGTTGTTACTCTGCTTTTCTACCTTTTTCACACAACACAACTCAACAAAACATGTTTTCACATCTAAATCCATCTGGTATATATATCCATACAAAGGATTTCATCCTCTTTCTAGTCGGCATCTAGAATAGTCAATATTTTCCCAAACTCTAGTCTGTCGGCTAAATCTTTACTTACCAAGTGATGCAAATCAAGGAGATACTTATAGAAGTCATCTAACATGTCGGCCAATCATGAATGATACCCTAAGAACCTTGATCACCATCAATATCTTATCTAGAATAATTCTGATGCTCTGTTGATCAGTTCTTCCTTTGTCTACTCTCCCAAACTGGACCTTAATACTTAGATGCTCATATCTCTTCACTCTTTCATCATCAGAGGCTCAAACCCTAGAATCTATCAGTCAAGGTATTCCTGTTGACTTTCCCAATTCCATACTTTAGAAAGATACTTCCTCTAAGAGATCCAGACCTGACTGTCTGACCTTGCTGCATGCTCTATTCTTGCTTACCGAACCAAAGTATCCTTCAATCTGACTTCCGGTAAAGATACACAATGTCTTGCGGATGTGTGGGATGGACTTTGTTGCCATCAATGACAACAATCATGAAGCCACATAGTGTCTCTTGCCAACAATCTCCCCCTTTGGCATTGATGGCAACACTTAGTGAAAAAATGACTAAGTGTCACACTACACTCCCCCTTAGCTGATGCTTTGTTCTAATGTACATATTACCAGAGCTCCCCCTTAGCTAGATTCCACATTTTTCACTGCTCCTCACTCCCCCTTTGACATCAATGGCAAAGGGTAGGGTCCGTACACCAAAATTTCCCAAAAATAATTTATACTTAGCCGCATAAGTTTATATATATACATGCTATACTTACATATACTAAATTATATCTACAAAAGATGTCTTCAACTGGGCAAATTCTATTGCCCAACTTTGTTTCATCCTGTCTAAAATAGAGATGTGACCACTCAATAGGAATGCAAAAGCTTCTGCCCTCTTAAGATCTGTCAGATCACTGGTTCAGGCTATGGTCTGGGCATCAGTTAGGGCCTCATGCATGGCCTCTAATTTAGGGATAATCATCCCTCTAAGTTCACCCATCCTGCTTAATATGTTCTTCCTCTCCTTCTCAAGCTTCTTAATCTCATTCATTACTATAATAGTTTGACATTCCTAGTTTATTATGGATATAGTGAGAGGATCAAAATTATGAGAGAGGCTTGATAATTTATCCTCTTGTTCTTTCACTTTCTTCTCAATATCCTTTGTTACTTTAGTCCAAGATATACAAAATTTGTATACTTCTCCATCCTTAAGAGAATTTTCTAAGCTCTTTATTCCAATATCCATATTTCTCCTATCATTGGTTATAAAGCCTTTTAACTCAGAGAATCTCTTATCCAAAAACTCTTTCTGGACCTTCACCTCAGCTAATTTCTCTAAATATTCAAAATGAGTGTTGACAGAACTAACAAGAGACTTTAGATTATCAGATGAAGAAGCTGAGGAATCCTTCTAAAAGGATGGCATGATCTTTTCAAGCACATCAGATGCAATTTCTAGTAGCTCACATTCTTCCATGTGAGACTTTAGAAATTTCTCTTTAGCCTTTGCATGGACAAAGGATGCTATCTTCATTGTTTGAACCGGGGAGAGAGAATCAAAGTCAAACGGTCCTTGAAGTAACTCCAGTTCATTAATCTCCATCATTTTTTAGTCAAGAAATCCTTGACAGCTTCTATAGTGTCTCTTGCCGGAGACAAAATTTTCTTTCCTTCTGCATTGTCACTTGTGTTCTTCTCAGCTTGACCTTCTTCTCTTTTCTTTACTTCTTTTTTCTCCTCTACTTCTTGACTGGTCTTCTCTTGTACTCTTTCTTTTTCTTTGGATCTGGAGTTTGCAAGGGAAGCTGGAGGAGATATGTTTTCTTGATCATGGACCTCCTCTTTCAGAGTAGAGGAATCTAAGTCCTTACCTTTTTCTTCACCTGTCTCCTTTACCTCTTCTGCCACTATCTCAGTAGATTCTTCTTCACCATCTGTAGCCAAGGGATCATCACCTAAGTCCTCTATAATAGGAATGTTGAATCTTTTGTATGCATTCTAGAGGATCTCTTTTGTCTCTTTTGCTACTTTGTCAGTTTCTCCGAGCATAAGCTAATTCATTTTAGCTTTGCTCCGAAACTCATCCTTGCAATCTTTGAAGATCATATTCATTGCTTTGGAGTGATTTAAGGAAAGAGTTGAATTGCTATCTGTTCACGGATCTCAAGATCCTTTGCCCTAGCATTATTCTTTCTTATCTCTAATTCCTTCTCTAGGCTTTTGGGAATGAGAGATATGATTTCAATAAAAGCCTTATTGTATATGTTCAGGTACTTAACTGTGGCTTCCTCCAAGATCTTTCTATCTACATCATTATATGCATCATAGAATTTTGTTATTGGTTGCAGGTTCCCATCCACAGTAACTGCTTTAACTACATCATCTAAGGATAGAGTGGGCCTTTCAACAAATTCTTCTACCATCTCTTCCTTGTCTTGACCTGTAAAAGATTCACCAGATCCTTTCTTCTTTTTCTTCTTCATTTTCATTACCTCCTCATCTAACTTAGTTTCTTCATCATCCTTCTGACTGATGTAAGACCTTGTGGCCTTTATCTTCATTCTCTTCTCTCCTTTTCCAGAAGTCTGAGCTTCCTTTTTTGAAGCCTTTTATCCCTTGGAAGTGGTAGGTGCAGAGATTTTGGTTGATCTGGTCCGGGAAGATGCTTGCACCAGAGCACTTTCTTTTTCTACCTCTTCCTTTTCTACCCTTTTCATCTTTTCTCTATTTGCATCTAGTGCCTCTTTTGAGATTCCATGCCTCTTGGCAATCTCTTCTACTTCCCTCCTCACTTTTCTTTTTATTTCCAATTGTCTTAGTTCCACATGGATCTTCACACTTAATTCTTCAAATGTTCCAAACCTTTTTGCTTTAGGATCCTTAGGTTGACTGAGCATGTGTTGAACATGTAGCTCAACAATTTTCTCATCTACTTCATACCCCATTAGCATGATCTAGACTATTCTTGGCTCTACTGCCTCCATTAGACATTGATCAGTTTCTACCATAAAGCATACTATATGTTTATACTTTTCAACTAAGGATTGGGGGATTCTCTCTCTTGCTTGCATCATGCTCTAAAAATTCTTGAAATACCCCCAGAGTGCTGTATTATGTGCCTTGGCATCACCAAGCCCATGTACATAATCTCTGATTTGGATGGCTACTAGTCTATCATTCTACCATACCTAATCACTGGATCCAGGAAGCTCATTCACGAAGTAGAAGAACAAGCACAGTAACAGCCCACCATACTTAAAGGAGTTATTCTTGTCTTTCTTGATCTTTTGTAGATTTTCTATTAGTTGGTTCAGAAGGAGTTCACAAAGATCATAATTTGCATTTTTTCTCAACATTTCATAAGTAATGTAAATTATAGTTCTAGTTACTAAATTTTCCCTACTAGAGTGATAGATCTTATAACCGATGATCATGGAGGCAAACTTGACATCTGGATCAGTGATGTCTTCTATTGTCATTGCTCTTTTGTCAAATTTTGATCCGGTAGCCTCACTCACAGTTTGATTCTTGACGGATTTGAGAACAGGAATCCCACCGGATGAGTGTAGTCCAGTTACTGCCCTAATGGCATCCTTGGTTATCTTAAAATGGTCCATTCAACCACATGAAGTTATCATGCACTCTACTCAAAATATATCGGACCCATTCTTCTTCTGTAAAATAGGGGAAATGGATGCATTGTGCAAAATGCTTGTCCCGGATGGCTTTATACTGAGTTTTGAGTTTAAATGAGTCATCTATCAAATGCTTGTGATAGATATCAACTAGCTTAGATTCCCCAAAATCTTCAATATTCACATGAATATATGCCCTAACATCTTCTACATGCAGAACCCCATGCAGAATGCTTGAAAAGGCACCTAGGGGATCAAGTTCTAGGGATTTATATGGATGTTTCTTAAATTTAGGATGTGGCCTATCAGTGATCTTTACAACATTCGGTGTAGTCATCTTTGAAAAGATTTACAGAGCAATATTCAATAACAAAAAATACCTTTTGTGCTTCTAGGGTTCGTGGAGTGAGCCAGATTGATTTGTTGGAAGATTCAACTTCAACGGTTGATCTTTGAGAAACTTGAGACAATTTGATTGCAGAGCTCTTTTTCTCTTCTTCTCGAGTGCAAATGTGTAAATGACGATCAAATCAACCCTTTTATTTCTGAGCAAACCCTAATTCTACATTGCAATAAATGTGCAACTTAAGTTATTCTGATTGCTCTGTTCTCCTTGTCCTGAGAGAATTTTCCAAATCACTAAGATGTACTTAATGTTACTTCTTGGTGGATATTAGCAATCTATCTACCTTTTACAATCATTCCATTTAGCATCTGATCAAGATACCTCAAATTTGAATCATGTCGGATCTAACTGTGAAAATCCTATTTTTACTGAATAACTATTTAACCGAATCAAACTTAGAAGATTGACCTATTCAAAAACTTCTTGCGGATCTTTCATCTCTTCACCAAAGCTTATTTAGATGTTCCTTTGTGACCGAGCTAGAGCTCATCTATTCAATTTTCAGAAGGATTATCAGCACCAGATTCTGGTGTGGATCCATCCCTAACATTCTCTGTGCATCTCTTCACCCAAATCTTATTCATCTCCCTTTTAATTTCATCTGCGTTCACTTTTCCTTTTCCTTTGTCTTGGTTATGATTATGTTGTTCCGGACCCCTTTTGTCTTGATTTTTACTTCTACAGAATTTGGCAATATGACCAGATCTATTGTAATTGTAGCAAACAACTTTTCTTTGCATATTTGACTGATATCCTCTTGATCTACACTAATTAGCCATATGTCCCATTCTATTGCATGCAAAGCATCTACCATTGAATGAACTATTCATTTGCAAGTTTCTACACTCATGGGATTTGTGACCATACCTTTTGCAATTGAAGCACTATCCAGAGAAGGATGTATTAGTCTGATTCATTCTTCTTCTGCACTAATTTGCTTTATGACCAAAGTTATTGTAGTTGTTGCAGTACCCATTGAAAGATGGATATCTTTCAGCATTTGGTTGTCTTACCAGAGGTCTTCTAGGCCTATTTCTTAGATTTTCTGATCTGGAGTTCTTCTGACCGGATCCAGAGCTTTCGCTTTTTTCATACCCCAAGCCTTGCTTGTCATCTACCCTCTTTTGGCTCTAAAGATGAACTTCAAGTTGAGCAGAGCTAATCTTGAATTTCTCTTTGTATTCATTAGCCGTTTGAAGATCCCTTTTAAGAGTGTCAATTTGATTCTCAAGTTGTTCTTCATTGTCTCTAGCCTCTTCCAGATCAGATTCTAGAAGCCTAATTATTCTATCCATTTTGTGGCAGTCTTCTGACTTCTCCTTGAGAGATTGTCTTAGATCATCTTCAGTTTTTCTTTTCTCTTCAATTTCTTGGATGAATTTTGTAACTCTTGATTCCATTTCATGTCTTATCATAATGACCTATTTTGATAACTTTTCACATAACTTGTGTTTTCTCCTTCAGATCTTCATTTGTATCATTGGCTTCACCTTGATTTGCCAATTGTTGAAGTAGGTCCTTTCTCTTTTTCATAGAAATACTCAGTTTCCCTTTTAGTTCATTTATGAAATCATTAGCCTGTTTGAGTCTTTCCTTCAATTCATTGACTTCAGAGTTAGATTGCTCAAGATCATCTAGGGAAAACTGAAGTTGTTCTCTCATACCATATGCATCCATTTGAATTCCTAGATCTTCCTCAAGCTTTTAGGCTCTGTTTGGAGGAACTTGGCTCTGATACCAATTGTTGATAACTGAGAGGGGGGCTGAATCAGTTATCTTAATTATTTCAGCTTTCTGAATTTCCTTAATGATTAATGCAACATCAAATCAAATAAGAAATCATAACCATAGAATGGAAATAGAATTAACACACATGACACAATGATTTTGACGTGGAAAACCCTGTTAGGGGAAAAACCATGGGGTGATTAACCCAAGATTGTATTCTCTATTAGAAGAATAAGATAGAACAAAATGGCACTTGCCAATTAGGGCTCACTGTCTGAGCACACTGATCACAAGAGGCTCATTGCCTATAATAGATTATACAAGGAAACTAGATACTTGAATTGATGAGAAGCATCTGTACATGCTAAGGTTCAGTTCCGGTTAGGCTTAATATACTGATCTACTGCACTTCATTCTTCCTCTTCTTTGATGTTGTTGTCCTATCATATACCGGACCTGTAGTACTACTGTTACTCTGCTTTTCTTCCTTTTTCACACAACACAACTCAACAACACATGTTTTCACATCTAAATCCATCTGGTATATATATTTGTACAAAGGATTTCATCCTCTTTCTAGTCAGCATCCAGAATAGTCAATATTTTCCCAAACTCTAGTCTATCGGCTGAATCCTTACTTACCAAGTGATGCAAATCAAGGAGATACTTATGGAAGTCATCTAACATGTCGGCCAATCATGAGTGATACCTTAAGAACCTTGATCACCATAAATATCTTATCCGAAATAATTCTGATGCTCTGTTGATCAGTTCTTCCTCTGTCTACTCTGCCAAACCAGACCTCAATACTTAGATGCTCATATCTCTTTAGTCTTTCATTACCGGAGGCTCAAACCCTAAAATCTATCAGTCAAGGTATTCCTCTTGACTTTCCCAAGTCTATACTTTAGAAAGATACTTCCTCTAAGAGATCCGGACCTAACTGTCTGACCTTGCTGCATGCTCTGTTCTTGCTTACCGGACCAAAGTATCCTTCAATCTGACTTCCGGTAAGGATACACCATGTCCTGCGAATGTGTGGGATGGACTTTGTTTCCATCAATGACAACAATCATGAAGCCACACAGTGTCTCTTGCCAACAGAGGTGACATGTTTCACCTCCCCATTCCTCAAGGCTCATGAGAAGAGCCTATTTTAATCCCTCTTGAAGGGAGGGAGGGGGTTGTTGAATCTTTTTCTAATTCTTGAATTTTAGTGGTTTTTGGGAGAAAGTTAGAGGAAAATTTGGAGGCTCAACTTGGAGAAGGAGTTGGAGGAGCTCTTCTCAACTATCTTTCGTTTGGGCTTTATAAGGTAGGATTCAAGGAAAATACCTTTCCTTATGCATTTTTCTTTACTTGTGTGATGTTATGTGTGAGTTTTTATTTTGTGTTTTGTTTTATTGTTGTGGGAAAAATGGTTATGGGAGTTGTGAGAGCCTCTCCATTTGGAGAGAATGCTCAACATGTATGGGGTGGGGGAGGAGTGAACCTCCTCAAGGTCACATCCTTGGTTTTGTGGTGTTTTAGCCTTGAGGGCAATATGTGTAAAATGAATATTATTGAAATGGCTTGAGATCCAAGAGAAAGTTTTGTGAAAATTGTTGTTTTAAGTGTTGGCTTGAGGCCTTGAGGAATTTTGGTTTGGAAGTTTTTGGGTGGCACTCTTGAGTTGAGTGATGTCCACTCCCCTACCCCCATTAAACTCATTTTGGTGAGTTTTGTTATGTGTAAGCCATGGGAGTTCATTGTTCTTTTGGTGTTAGTGTGTTTGTTGTGATGTGGTGTGTGCTTTCCTTGTGTGAGAATGACCTCCTAGATCAAGGGTGACTTATAAGTGAGTCGATGGTAGGGAGGAGAGTAGTTTGTTAGTGGCGTCTTTCCCTTCCTTGTGTTATTGCAGGATTTAGGAGCTATGAGATGTTGAAGAAAACAATACTTCCCTTCTTGTGTTGCTTTTTTGAGCTCTTGAGAGAGCATGGCCAAGATAGGCCTTGTGTAATCTTTTTTTTAGTTTTCAAGAGAGGAGATCTTTACTCTCATGAGTTGTAAGAATATATGTTTGAAACTTGAGTTGTATTTAAACTTATTTACATTTGGAAATAAAAGTTATAGTTTGCTGATTTTTATATGCTATATGAATGGGGAAAAATGGGTATTGCAAGAAAGAAAAGTATGTTCAAAAATTGTCGGTATGCTTATATGTTGTATATCAAGAAAATAAAAAATAGATAGTTTCTGATTTGTTATATTGAAAGTTAAAATGAAAATGATATTTTCTTTTTGAAAAGGAAAGATAAGCATTGCTATTTTTAGTTTCAAAATATAAGAAAATTGCACAATTTTAAATCTATTGCCTTTGTTCCAAGGAGAGTACCTATTTGAAACTTACCTTATCTTTATAAAAAAAATTATAGTTGTAATTGTGGTTGAATTATTTCCCTTATCAACAATGTTTATGTGAATGCATTTCCACCCTAAACACACACACACACACACACACACACACACACACACACACACACAAAATATTGGTTATATTAAAAAAAAATGGTTGTGTAAAGAAAATAGCCTTGGTAGAGGCTTGGTAGGTGGTGGGAGTTTCAAACCCCACCGTTGCCCTTGCTTTGTTTGGGTGTGGGGAGGGGGCCAAGCCCCCACCCACACCCCACGACATTGGGGTGTGGGTGGGGGCTCGGCCCCCTCCCCACACCCCCATCGCCTTAAACACAACATCCTCGTCATCCCCCTTAAACCATTCCTCCCCATTCATGCACAGTCCACCCAAACTCATGGCGCTGCTATATCTTGGCCCTCCAAAATCTACAAAGAGTGGGGTGTGGCTGGGGGCTCAGCCCCCTCCCTACACCCCCATCACGTTAAACACAACACCCCCGTCATCCCCCTTAAACCATTCCTCCCCATTCATGCACAGTCCACCGAAACTCATGGCGCTGCTATATCTCGGCCCTCCAAAATCTACAAAGCATTTTAATAAAATATATATATATATATACACATTGTTGTTGCCTCCATTATTTTTAGATCTGGTTTGTTATAAAAAAAGAGATTATATAATGGGTATACCTAATTAGTATACCTCCATGGAAGAGAAACCATGTTTATCCATCTTCAAACCTACAACACCAAACTTGTAAACAAAAAATGGAGTGAAGAGGAATGAAATGAGAAGTTGGGAGAATGAGAGAAATGGAGGCTAGGTTTCTTTCTTGTCTCTCATAAGGATATTAGTATTTTATTTGGAGTGAGCTTTTAGGGCACCCATGAATTTTAAATTTGGTTTTATTTCCCTCTTTTAACTCTCTTTTTGTAATTCTGTTATTTGTGTGGGAGTTGGAAAATTTATTTTATAATGGGTGTGTTTTAATTTCTTAGTGAATGTAAGTATTGTTAGATATTATTTCAAATTGTAGGGGTTATGGATTAAGTTTTAAAATCTTTTGAGAGGGGCCATTTGAGTCTATCATTTGGGTTAGGGAATTTTATCATTTAATTAATTTGGTGAGGAAATTAATTAATCATTTCAGGTTTAAGAATATTTTAAAATCATATGTAAATCTTATTTGTTTTGATTTAAATTAATTGTATGGGGTATTAATCAAGAGGTTAGAGTTATTTCTAATTAGATTGCAGTTTTAAATTTAATTAATTTAGTGCGAATTAGTTAGCTAAATAAATTAGTCATTTATCCAACTAGTAAACCTAGTAACATTTGAACAATTTTTATTCCATTAGTATAAACCCTATTCACACCCGTGAGGCGTTATGCTGCCAGATTTTTCTAGAATTTAGGGTTAAGTTAGTTTATCAATTTTAACCTTGCGTAGTCATAAATTATTAATTTCACAACTTGACGACATTTTTATTAGGTCACTAAATTTATTCTTATGCTTTAGAATTAGGCTTTTGATTTTGACTTATGTTGAAATCCCCTTCATTCACTTAGGTAAACCTAGGGTTTTGATCTTTGATCCTAACCCTATTAGCGACGTTATTCACATTGCATTGACCCCCTTAGTCGGATTTCATCGTGTAGAGGAATGCATATGAGATCGTATTACCCCACATTTGACTGACATGATTACGCCTTATACGTGTTGCCATCAAGCACACTTATGCATGTGAGGGGGTTTCTAGGGATGCGTGGAAATTCTTTGATATCTCGTGTCATGACCACATGACAAATGTGGACATGACACATGTGTAGTGTTTTGTGACCACATGGGAAATGTGGGCACGACATCTTTATCCTTTTGAATGTGAACAAGTTTACTGATCAATGAACTTACATCAACTCTTCCACCAAATTGATCAATAAATGCTATTTTGAATTCTTTCCATGAAGAAAATATAGTGCATAGGTAAGTCTATAAACAATCCCTTGCATCTCGTTTCAGAGAATTAATAAATAACTTCATGACAACATCTTCTGTATTAACCTCATAATCTCCCATTATGTCACTCAAATCTTGCAAATGCTTATTTTCTGATTTAGAACTATCACCATGTTGTCCTCAAAATCAATTGCACTCATTTTGTAGGATGACTCCTATGGAAATAGTATATTTCATAGCCTACAACTCTAACATGCAAATCAAGGCAAATCTTCTTACCTTCATGTATAGTCCTCTGACACCTAAGAATCTCTTGGAACGCTTCCCTAGGTTGGTTTCTTGAAATTTGTGAAATTTGACTTGTTTTAATCTTGTCAAAATATCACTTTTTTAAGCTTTTTGGGTGTTAGAAAGTTTTTAGTAAGTCACATGCAAAGTCAGCCAAAACACCTGACAATGCATATGATTTGTGTTCTTACATGCTAAAGTGTCATTTTCACCACTCGAACATGTTTGTTTTCACTTAGCAAGTAAAGACAGTAAATCTAACCGCTTATGCATGTTTATTCCTTATAACATGTAAGGGTGGTGAAAATCACCACCCATACATGTTATCTTCACTTTCATTGCCTTCTTGTGCTATCCAAAGTTTAAGGGTAGTGAAAATCACCACCCCTACATACAAAGTCATGAGTTTATACTATATGTAATGATGGTCAAAATGACCACTCAAACACTTTCAACTTTTGCTATCTACTCTCATGCATGGTCGGTCAAAACCCTTGACTATGCATGACAAAATAAATGAGACCCTCATGCAGGAGTGGTCATTTTGACCACTCGTCCACTTAAAACCATGCATATCTACTTTCATGTATGAGTAGTGATTTTGCCCGCCCATACATGTATCAAAATTACCAAGGTGTAAGGGTAGACAATTTTCGCCGTCCATACACAGAAACAATACTTCTTCTCATATGTACAAGAAGTGATTTTTGTTGCTCACACACATCCTTGTGACTCCCATATGCAGAAGTGGCTATTTTGGTGACCCTTACACCAAAATGGAACCTACCACATGCAGGAGTAGTCATTTTGACTGCTCGTGCATAAACTCTCTTAAATTTTCCTAACACTCAGAAATTCTTGAAAATGATTCCTTTGGCCTGCTCTTGCCTGGTTTCTCGACTTGTGCATGCTCTACCCCTTTTAAGCTCATCCCTCTAAACATGGTCAACATTATGCAGTTTCCCAAAATGCCAAATTTTCCCCTAACTGCGAGATCAGGACTTTTTTTGCAGTTTCTGCAAGCAACAACTATTTTCTACACCAGTTTCAGTGATTCCTTCAAAAGCTGATCTTTGAGCCATCTCTGTCCAAAGCTAAGACAATGATGTGACACTTTTGCATTGGCTTGAAGAGTTCCCATGTACCCTCATAGCTAAAAATCACAAGTTTCTTCCTGCAGAAGAGATGGTCAATGCCTTCGAAAAGATGATCCAGAAGAAATTTGAAGATGAAGCATTTTCAATTGATTCAATGGATAAACTCCAAGATTATCAATCAATCCTTGATAATTTGAAAGATAATTTTGGGAAGCATGAAAAGGTGATAAAGGTGGTGAAAGATACAATTGTCAAAGCTCATGTTGTTTTAGACAATACAGTTGGACCAAACATTTATGAGATGGAAGTAGTAAAGGATGTGTACCATAATTCCTTGAGGAAGAATGATGGTGGCAACTAATATTCTTCTTCGTGCCTTAGTTTATTTTTATTTTTGTATATGCAATTTGTTTTTAGTTTTGGACATATTCACATGTACCTTTCCAAGATGTAATTACATGTGTAAACAAAGGAAGTCCTAAGTTAAAAAGGACTCATTTATTGAATAAGTCAAAGTAGTTATAGGTTTCCTAAATTTTCTCAAGGCCTCTCCCTATAAATAAAGAGGGCCTCTATTGTAAATATTATCTTTTATCTTATGCAACAAAGTGTTGCCCAAATTGTGACTCAACTTTAAGACTTTGTGTTCAAATTGTATGATCAATTCCAATCAATAAAGAAGGCGATTTTTGATATCAAACTTTGTGTTGAATCAAATTTGTATGAGTGAGGATCTACGTATGGCATTTTTTATGATTTCTCTTGTTGATTGATTGGATAAAGTGGTGTTTGGTTATCATGATTGGAGAATGTTCAAGATAAGCTATATAAACTTTGTGTTATATTATTTCCTTGAATATATGTGTGTTGAAAGCGTTTCTCGGTGGAGGATTATAAAGACTTTGAGCTTGTAGTTGTTCACTTTGTATATGAATCATCTTGAGAACTAGTAGACTTTGTGCTATGATTTTCAATCACATTCATGTGGATCAGTGGCATTGTTAGTTGACAAACTTTGTGCTCCAATTGGTGATATAGTTACTTTTAAAATCTTTCTGAGAATAATTTGAAGGCTTTTTGCTTGAGATTATTCACTTGATTTGTGAATCTTTTTGTGAAGTGAGTTGGAAGACTTTGTGCTTCAACTTACAAGAATATTGGTGATTATTGTTTAGGTTAATATTGGAATCATAGAAGCATTATTGAATATTACCATGAAACATTGTAAACATCTTTTCTGAAAGAAGAGAAAAGGATGAATGTAACACACCCCCAATGTTAATATTTAGTGTAGATAAGTTTGTAATAGTTAAAAGGGAACCTCCCCTTATTGAGAGGAGAGATTTATCTCATCACACTGCAATTGATATAACCATTTTGCCGTCAGTGAGTTGACAACAAAATATTCATCCAATAGTTTTTAGTGACTCTACTGGGGATCGAATGCACAACCAAGAGCCTCTTGCCTTTGGTTGAAGCATACCAGCCTCATCTTTGTGTAATATATTTTTGTTTTATCTGCTCTATAGTTTTATCAAGGAATATGGTTGTCCCAGGTCCATGGGGAAATGTATTTGGGCCATTGAATTTGACTCAGCCTCTACATGAACTACCTTGGGGTTCGTGTAAGAACTTTCCCAAGTTCTATGGGGATGGTAAACAACATCCAAATGAGCACATAATAGCTTTCTACATTGTATGTGGTGTTCTTGGAGTTGAATATGAAGATGTTTCTATAAGATTGTTTGTAGAAACACTCCAAGGTGTTGCAACTGATTGGTTCTATCACCTTACACCTAGAACTATCACTAGATGGAATACACTTCAAACCTAGTTTGAAGCCAGATTCAAGCCAGTAGAAGATGCTTACGCCTTGTTGGCCCAACTTACTCAAATGAAAAAGGAATTGCATGAGCCCATGCATGAGTTTGTACCAAATTTCAATAAGCTAAAGAACAGGATCCCAACTATTGCTCAACCCACAGCTGAGAACCTAAAATGCTTCTTCATCAATTCACAATTTCTAGAAGTAAGTTTTCTTTTATGAAGAGCAGTACCAACTGATCTTGCAATTGCTCAAAGTTTAGCAGTTGAAGTGGAGGATAATTTGATCTTGGCAGGAAAGTTGAAGAAGGATTCTATTGGGCCTAATGAGTGGCCCTTTTTGGCTTTAGCTTCTACTAGCACCACAGATCCTATGGTACAAAATTTTGCTGATGAGCTATTAGCTCTAAAAAAATAGTTGTCTCAAAGTTTTTCCATTCCCCTCTACAAGGACATTCCAAGGAAGACATTCCTAAATGCCCCAAATTACCAAGGCAATGCTTCAATGGATCAGAATCGAAACATGTTTACTCCACCATAAGGAAGACTTGCTTTAGAGGCACCACCTGTGGATGCAATAATCTTCTATTATGAATCAGAGAAAGATGATCTTCTTCAATCATAATATGATTAGAGAGAAGATGTTGCTAATCTTTTCATGGAAGGTGAAGAGTAATTAGCTGGCAACTCTACCAGTATGTTCCTAAACTTGGAATATGAGATGGGACAAGAATAAGTTACTTTTGGTGAATCTTATGATGTTCTCACATGGTCACAAAATACATCAAATCATAAAGATGTGGTTGGTGACAAACAAGTAAGTACACCAAATATTCTCACTTCATCCTATGTTCCTAAGACCAGTACCCCCAATGTAAAACCTCAAGATGAGAGTTTTCTGTCTTCTGTAGCAAGTCCATATCAACTTGTTGGTATCACAGATCATGCTGAGGAGACACATATTCAAATGTCAGAGGCAAGAATACTTGTTAAGGGTATTATGCAGGAGTTTCATCCTAAAAGGGAGGCCACATACATAGTGATAAAATCTGAGGATCCAAAAATTTAGATTCTCTTTGAATCTTCTGATATGGGTACTTATTTATTAATTTCTAATGAAGATCCTGAGTTATTGGATAGTGCTTCAAATGGAGGTCCAGAAATAGATGAATCATTCTCTTCAAGCGAAGGGATTTTGCAACTAAAAGGAAATGAAATTTCCAAAGGATTGGTTTCTCTGGAGAAACTTTTTGATGAGCCTGGTTGCTTTGTCAAATGGCGATGACAGTTGGGATGAAATTCATTTGCAAGTGTGGGATAGTTCAATCTTGATGCAGAAGAAGATCCCAGAATGGAAAACACTGGGAAGTGTTACTCTTTCAATAGTAAAAGGAAAAGAAGTGGAACATCTTTTCTGCTACCTCACAATAGACATCATCTAGAGCTTTTCTCAAAGTGAAGTGACATATAAGTTTGTGATTTTTTTGTACAATTTCTATGTCTTTTTCATTTTAGTCTTTTTGTGTTTTTGTTTAGTCTTTTGTGTCTTTTTCTTTTTGATAGTTTGACTCTATGACCCAATGGCATGGATGAAGGCACTTAGAGATTGGATTCTTCTCCCTTTGATCGTTTCAAAGAATGATCGAAGGAAGTTCCCCAGTTAGAGCTAACTGTTGTCCTCAAAATCAACTGCACTCATTTTGTAGGACGACCCCTATAGAACTTGTATATTTCGTAGACTACAAATCTAAACACGTAAATGAAGGCAAATCTTCTTACCTTCATGCGTAGTCCTCTGACACCTAAGAATCTCTTGGAACACTTCCCTTGGTTGGTTTATTGAAATTTGTGAAATTTGACTGGTTTTAGCCTTGTCAAAATATCATTTTTTAAAGATTTTTGGGTGTTAGAAAGTTTTTAGTAAGTCACATGCAAAGTCAGCCAAAACCCCTAACAATGCACATGATTTGTGTTCTTACATGCTAAAGCAGTGATTTTCACCACTCGGACATGTTTGTTTTCACTTAGCAAGTAAAGGCGGTAAATCTGACTGCTTATGCATGTTTATTCCTTATAACATGTAAGGGCAGTGAAAATCACCACCCATACATGTTATCTTCACTTTCATTGCTTTCTTGTGCTATCCAAAGTTTAAGGGTAGTGAAAATCACCATCCCTACATACAAAGTCATGAGTTTATACCATATGTAATCATGGTCAAAATGACTGCTCAAACACTTTCAACTTTCGCTATCTACTCTCATGCATGGTCGGTCAAAACCCTTGACTATGCATGACAAAATAAATAAGACCCTCATGCAAGAGTGGACATTTTGACCACTCATCCACTTAAAACCATGCATATCTACTTTCATGTATGAGAAGTGATTTTGCCTACCCATACATGTATCAAAATTACCAAGGTGTAAGGGCGGGCAATTTTTGCCATCTGTACACAGAAACAATACTTCCTCTCATACGCACAAGCAGTGATTTTTGCTGCTCACACACATCCTTGTGACGCGCATATGCAAATGTGGCTATTTTGGCTGCCCTTACACCAAAATGGAACCTACCACATGCAGGAGCAGTCATTTTGACTGCCTGTGCATAAACTCTCTTAAATTTTCCTAACACTTAGAAATTCTTTAAAATGATTCCTTCGGCCTGCTCTCACCTGGTTTCTCGACTTGCGCATGATCTACCCCTTTTAAGCTCATCCCTGTGAACATGGTTAGCATTATGTAGTTTCCCAAAATGCCAAATTTTCCCCTAACTGCGAGATCATGACTTTTTTGTAGTTTCTGCAAGCAACAACTATTTTCTACACCAGTTTTAGTGATTCCTTCAAAAGCTAATGTTTGAGCCATCTTTCTCCAAAGCTAAGACAATGATGTGACACGTTTGCATTGGCTTGAAGAGTTCCCATGTACCCTCACAGCTGAAAATCACAAGTTTCTTTCTACAGAAGAGATGGTCAATGCCTTCAAAAAGATGATCCAGAAGAACTTTGAAGATGAAGCATTTTCAATTGATTCAATGGATAAACTCCAAGATTATCAATCAATCCTTGATAATTTGAAAGATAATTTTGGGAAGCATGAAAAGGCGATAAAGGTCGTGAAAGATATAATTGTCAAAGCTCATGTTGTTTCAGACAATATAGTTGGACCAGACATTTATGAGATGGAAGCAGTAAAGGACGTGTACCATAATTCTCTAAGGAAGAATGATGGTAGCATCTAATATTCTTCTTCGTACCTTAGTTTATTTTCATTTTTGTATATGCAATTTGTTTTTAGTTTTGGACATATTCACATGAAATTTTCCAAGATGTAATTACATGTGTAAACAAAGGAAGTCCTAAGTTCAAAATGACTCTTTTGTTGAATAAGTCAAAGTAGTTATAGGTTTCCTAAATTTTCTCAAGGCCTCTCCCTATGAATAAAGAAGGCCTCTATTGTAAATATTATCTTTTATCTTATGCAACAAAGTGCTGCCCAAATTGTGACTCAACTTTGAGACTTTGTGTTCAAATTGTATGATCAATTCCAATCAATAAAGTGTTAGAATCTGAAAAGATTATTAACCCAGAAAACTAGTGCAAAGAGTAGATATCTAAACTATGAATGCAAAAGATACGAAATCAAAATACCAACACAGAGTTAGTCTCTAAGAGAGTAATGCAAATGCTAGAACCAAAATAGCATTAAGAGGATGCAAAAGCAAGAGCTACAAAATACAAGCCAGGTAGCATGCTTATATAGACTAGGAAGAGGCAGGAGGTGGCAACACCAACCAATTAGGAGCAACCATCTATCAAACTAAAGATAGAAAAGTATCTTCCCAAGATAGCTAATGGATGGTCACATGTAAGAAGGTGACACCTCACAACCACTCACCTAATAAGACATGCTTTATTAACCTAAGCAAGATTAATAGAAGTGTAGGAAAAACCTAGGAAAATAGGGAAAAATAAATAACCCAACTAGGAAATATAAACCTACACTAACACCCCCCATAAGCGAAGCTTAGGTGGATGTAGAAATGGGCCCTAACAAATCAAGCCTGATGAGGTACCCATGTACATAGAATTCCCCCCAAAGAGAAGAAGCACTACTAGAAGAGAGAGAAGTGACCCCCCCAAAGTAGAGAGAGTGAAAGAGACTATGAAACCCCCCCATAATGAAGTAGCTCCAGTGTCAAAGGAGGATGCCCATATATGAATGCTGAAGATGATCCATTTGTGGAAAATGACATTTTTCCTCCTAGGAAGAAACAACTCCAATGGTGAATGTTGAAGTAACTCCCACTCAAGGAAGGAAGGTGAGGAAGGAAGCCTCATGATGTATCATGTCTCAGAACTCTGCTCAAGTGTTATCATGTTGATGTTGAAATAAGTCACAATCAAATCAGGAGTCTCAGGCCTAACTAAAACAAGTGACTTCTCAAAATCATGTGAAGACTGATGAAGAATGGATCCAAAGAATTGATGGATGAAAATGGAATGCCAATGCATGCCATGTGGCTAGAAAGCAAATCCTATGAGATGTCCTGCGAAGAATCACTGGAAGCCCTCAGTGAAGGCTCTCTAAACTCTTTAGTAATAGGTGCAAGGAGAAAAGAACAACCATGAAAGAGGAGAGATAACCCCTCAAATGTGTCCTCCAAATCTAAAATGTGAGACTCCACAAACAAAGATGAGGTAAGCCAGTGTTGTCATTGATGTCAACATACTCATATTGCATTGACAAGAAGGATTTGATGAGCTGTGTGCTGAGGATATTGAGAAAATTAGACTCAGTCAGGAACAGTGAAGAACAGTGATGAGAAGAAGGTAAATGTACTGTATAGGTTGCGAACCGGAGGATGCGGATTAAAGGGTTAGTAGATATGAGTCTTGAGATGCTACAGTTAAGATTTCAGAGGTCCGCATGAAGATCTGAAGGCGTTGTGGCTGCCGGTATAGAACCGGGTCCGACAAGTATCCGGAGGTGACAGAGGATCACAAAAAGGTCCGGTGAGGTCCGGAATTGTATTATCATAATCTGCGGATTGGAAGGAGTGTTTGAGATGTCCTTGTGATGTGTCATCCTATTTTGTGTGTGATTTGGAGGTCCGGAAGTACCTCTTACATTATGACAGTGGCGACAGACTGTGTTCTTGAAGTTCCGGATGAGGAAGACAAGAGATCCCAGTAAGCAGAGGAAGTGCGGATGTATCCGGACATTCAGACAGACTTGTGAAGGTTCTTGAATCATGTTTAGGTTGTGTTGTTGGTCCGCATTGATGGTAGAGCCCGGAATTGAAGTTATTCTTCCGGATGAAGTTATTGCTCTGTTTAGCCAACCGGATGAGTTGTTCATCCTGCGAATGTTCTTGTGATAGCCGACCGGATGTGTTATTCATCTTGCGGATACTCCTATGGTTGTTTGCCGACTTAGATGCTTGTTCCTAAGTCGATGTCTTGTATAAATAATGATTTGTGAATTCATTTCAGTGTGTGGCATGTGGATGAGCATGATATAGCGAAGAAAGGTGCGAAAGGCAGAGCAGAGATTGTTGGGCTTAATTGGAACTGATCCGGACATGGTAGAGATGTCATTCTCCAGTTCAAGACTGTGATTTTTATCACTTTGTAGACAGTGTGTCTCCTTGTAGGCAGTGGGCCTCTTTGTGAGCAGTGTGCTCGGGCAGTGAGCCCTTATTGGCATGTGCCATTCATTTTTCCTTATTCTTCTAACAGAGAATAAATCTTGGGTTAATCACCCCGTGGTTTTTCCCTTAACCGGGTTTTCCACGTCAAAATCTTGGTGTTCAATGTGTTGATGCTTATCTGTTCTTGTGTTTATGTATTGTGCTTCCATGAATGATTATTTGATATGCTGCTAACTGACAACAGAGAATAAAGGGTTTGAAATAGAACAAGTTCTATACAACTGATTCACCCCCCCCCCTCTCAGTTGTATGCCCTAGATCCAACAATTGGTATCAGAGCTAAGTTCCTCTGATAGGAGCTTAACCGCTTGAGGTGATCCAGGATGTCGTCATACAAGAAGGATAGTCCGAAGTTCGATGGAACCAACTTCACTCTCTGGAAAGGTCGCATGAAGTGTCATTTGGAATGTATGGGAAAAGCATACTTGGCTATGATTTCAAAACCATATATACCCCCACAAGGTGGTCCGACAACTCCAGATGAAACCACAGAAGCTGAAAACAATCTGCGGACCAAGGAAGCTCTTCTAAGCGCATTGAATGACTCAGATCTCTCGAATGTCATTGACCTACCAACTGCATATGAGATCCTAACTAAACTGGAACTTCTGTATGAAGGAGATGAGTTTGTCAAAAGTGCAAGGTTGCAAAGTCTGAAAGGGAAATTTGAAAGATTGAAAATGAGAGATGATGAAAACATTACTACCTTTATGCCAAGAGTAAATGAGTTGGTATGTGGAATCAGAAATGCTGGTGGAACTCTAGATGAAAATGAGATTGTCTGCAAAATCCTAAGATCCCTTCCTGCTGCCTACAAAATCAAAGTTGCTGCCATTGATGAATTCAGAGCCCACACAACAGTCACAAGAGAACAACTGGCTGGCAAACTAGCTGCATTTGAAATGACCGAGTTTGGAGATGATCCTCCCAAGACTGAATCTGCTTTCAAAGCCAGTGCCTATGTGAAAGGCAAACAGAGATTTGATCTGGGTGAAAACTCATCAAGGAAAATGTCATGGTATGATCAAGCAAGAAGAGACATGGAAGAAGAAGAAGCAGAAACAGCTCAACTTGAAGCCCTCATTGCAAAGAGACTGCCAAGAGGATCCGGTAAGTATGAAGGAAAACTACCCTTTAAGTGTTTTAACTGCAATAAGATTGGTCATTTTGCCTCAAGATGTCCGGAGAGATCTGCAAGATCTAATACTCACAGACAAAGGTTTCAAAAGAATTGCTATTATGTTCATGAAGAAGATGACAATGAAGGAGTAACAGATGATGAATCAGATCCAGGAAGCAAATCCGGAAATGAGTGGGTGTTTATAGCCATCAAGGAAGAAGATTCCTTGCTCTCTGAATCTGTCAATCACAAAGTTGTTGAAAAAGCCTTGGCTGCTCAAGTGGAAGAAAAGGATGATTGGGTTATTGACAGTGGATGCTCTCACCATATGACTGGTGACAAGAATAAGTTCTTAGACTTGGAAAGATATGAAGGAGGAATGGTAAAGTTTGGTGACAATTCTGCTGGCAGAATCAGAGGTAGGGGAACTATTTCCTTTGATGGTAAGAGCAAAACAGGTAATGTACTATATGTTGAAGGATTGAAGCACAATCTTCTCAGTGTTGGTCAGTTAGTGGACAAAGGCTATGATCTCCGGTTCAAGAATGGAAAATGCAGAATCTTTACAAGCTCCGGAACTGAAATTGCATCCGGTACTCAGACAAGAGGTAACATCTTTCATCTGGTTGGTTCAAATAAAAGTTGTTTGTTTGTTCAAATTGATCAGAGTTGGTTATGGCATAGAAGAATGTGTCATGTAAATTTTGATAACATCATCAAAATAAGCAATACTCAGGCTGTGAGAGATCTTCCAAAGTTGATAAAACCTACAAACAGTGTGTGTAAAGAATGTCAGTTAGGCAAACAAAGCAGAGTCTCTTTTAAAAGCAAAGATCAGTCTTCTACCGGATTGTTGGAATTAGTACATACTGATCTATGTGGTCCGACAAGAATCAAGAGTCTGCAAGGTGATAGATATTTCATGTTGTTAATTGATGATCATTCCCGGATGATGTGGGTTACCTTTCTAAAAGAAAAATCAGAAGCTTTTGAGAAGTTCAAAATCTTCAAAGCTATGGTGGAGAATCAAACCGGATTGAAACTAAAGTGTCTAAGGTCTGATAGAGGTGGTGAATTTACATCTGTTGAATTCATTGACTTTTGTGAGAAACAGGGTATAAGGAGACAGTTGTCTGCTCCTAAGACTCCACAGCAGAATGGAGTAGTTGAGAGAAAGAACCGGACCATCCAGGAAGCTGCTAGGACAATGATGTTGGAAGCAAATGTTCCTCAAATGTTTTGGAAAGAAGCTATCAGCACTGCAGTCTACACTCTCAATCGAGTTCAAATCAGAAACAACACCGGTAAGACCCCCTATGAACTTTGGTTTGGCATCACTCCTACTGTGAAATATTTCAGGGTATTTGGTAGCAAGTGTTATATTAAAAGAGATGAAGATCTAGGAAAGTTTGATGCTAGAAGTGATGAAGGAATTTTCTTGGGCTACTCCACTCAAAGCAAAGCATACCGGTGTTACAATAAGAGATTGAGGAAGATGATAGAAAGTACCAATGTAAAGGTTGATGAAGGAATTGAGAAGCCTTCAAGATTTTATGAATTTGATGAAGATGACCAAGATAGTGTTCAAGGACCTCAATCCTCTCCGGTGAAACAGAGTCAGCCTGATCCGGTAAATCAGGAAGAAGAGTTAGGTTTGAATGAGTCTGATCAAGAAACAGCAGTACTGGATACTCCCAAAATTCCAAGGTATGTAAAACTGAATCACTCTGAAGATCAGATCATAGGTGACAGAAGCAAAGGTGTACAAACTAGAAGGAATATTGCTCAAGATCAGAATGAATGTTGTCTGATTTCAAAGATTGAACCTAAAACAATAAATGAAGCCTGCAATGATGAAAATTGGACCAAAGCAATGGAAGATGAACTGATGCAAATTGAGAAAAATCATACTTGGGATCTTGTTCCCAGACCTAGAGACAGGAATGTAATTGGAACCAAGTGGGTCTTCCGGAACAAACTAAATGAAGCTGGTGAAGTAATCAGAAACAAAGCTAGATTGGTCTGCAAAGGCTACTCTCAAATAGAAGGAATTGACTTTGAAGAGACTTTTGCTCCGGTAGCAAGAATTGAAGCAGTCAGATTACTTCTTGCATTTGCTGCCTTCAAAGATTTCAAGGTATATCAGATGGATGTCAAGTCTGCCTTCCTAAATGGTGATCTGGAAGAAGAAGTCTACATTGAACAACCGGATGGATTTCAATTGTCTGATAATAATGATATGGTCTGCAAGTTGAAGAAAGCTTTGTATGGATTGAAGCAAGCCCCAAGAGCATGGTATGAAAGGTTGGATAAGCATCTTGTGCAGATTGGATTCAACAAAGGTACTGCTGACAGCAACTTATATTTCAAAATTGATCATGAAAACATTCTGATTGTTGAAGTGTTTGTGGATGATATCATTTTTGGAGGAAGAGATAGTATGTGTAAAACTTTTGCAAATCAGATGAAAAGTGAGTTTGAAATGTCTATGCTTGGTGAAATGAATTTCTTCTTGGGTCTGCAAATTACTCAAACAAAAGAAGGGATCTTCATCTCTCAGACCAAATATGTGAAAGAATTGTTAAAAAAATTTGGTATGGAAGACTCAAAGCCTATGAACACTCCTATGGCAACCGGATGTAAGTTAAGCAAAGATGATGATTCTCCAAAGGCAGATCAGACAAAGTATAGATCAATGATTGGTGGATTGTTGTATCTCACTCAAACTAGACCAGATATAATGCAAGCTGTTGGTCTTGTGGCAAGATTCCAGGCTGATCCTAGAGAATCTCATGTTATGGCAACCAAAAGAATTTTTAGATACTTGAAAGGGACAGTTGAGTATGGTCTATGGTATCCTAGAGATCCGGATTTCTCTCTTCATGCTTACACAGATGCAGATTGGGCAGGAGATGTGGATGACCGGAAGAGCACTAGTGGTGGAGCATTCTTTTTGGGGAAGAGATTGGTTTCTTGGCTAAGCAAGAAACAAGATGCAATATCTCTGTCTACAACTGAAGCAGAATACATTGCAGTAGCAGGTAGTTGCACTCAAATCTTGTGGATGAAGCAGATGCTAAGAGACATCAAAGTTGAATATGAGGAGCCTATTACAATTTTCTGTGATAATTCAAGTGCAATTAATATTTCCAAGAATCTGGTATTGCATTCTAAGACTAAGCACATATCTATCAAATTTCACTTTTTGAGAGAACAAGTAAACAAGGAAGAAGTCAGATTGGAGTATGTTCCCTCCAAGGATCAGATTGCAGATATCTTTACAAAACCTCTTCCCAAGGACTCTTTTGAATATCTCCGGGAGAAGTTAGGGGTCATGGCCCCTCCGGTGATGAACTAAGATGCACTGATGTGCATCAGTCCGGTGGCTATCACAGTCATATCTTGTGATCCGGACTAATGGGGAGCTGCAACTAAGGGGGAGCAGCTGGTATTATTCTGATGCATGAGAGTTGCAAGTATGAGCCCTTTGCCATTGATGTCAAAGGGGGAGAGAAGACATGTGAAAAACAAGTGGTTGATGATCAAAGGGGGAGCAGCAAAGGAAGACATGTGAAGAGTTGTTGTTGATAGGGGGAGCTGTGACAGAAAAGAGAAGTTCTTGTCTTGATGGTTTTTCACATCATATGTTGCCATCAATGACAAAGGGGGAGATTGTTGCAAGTATGAGGTAAGCCAGTGTTGTCATTGATGTCAACATACTCATATTGCATTGACAAGAAGGATTTGATGAGCTGTGTGCTGAGGATATTGAGAAAATTAGACTCAGTCAGGAACAGTGAAGAACAGTGATGAGAAGAAGGTAAATGTACTGTATAGGTTGCGAACCGGAGGATGCGGATTAAAGGGTTAGTAGATATGAGTCTTGAGATGCTACAGTTAAGATTTCAGAGGTCCGCATGAAGATCTGAAGGCGTTGTGGCTGCCGGTATAGAACCGGGTCCGGCAAGTATCCGGAGGTGACAGAGGATCACAAAAAGGTCCGGTGAGGTCCGAAATTGTATTATCATAATCTGCGGATTGGAAGGAGTGTTTGAGATGTCCTTGTGATGTGTCATCCTATTTTGTGTGTGATTTGGAGGTCCGGAAGTACCTCTTACATTATGACAGTGGCGACAGACTGTGTTCTTGAAGTTCCGGATGAGGAAGACAAGAGATCCCAGTAAGCAGAGGAAGTGCGGATGTATCCGGACATTCAGACAGACTTGTGAAGGTTCTTGAATCATGTTTAGGTTGTGTTGTTGGTCCGCATTGATGGTAGAGCCCGGAATTGAAGTTATTCTTCCGGATGAAGTTATTGCTCTGTTTAGCCAACCGGATGAGTTGTTCATCCTGCGAATGTTCTTGTGATAGCCGACCGGATGTGTTATTCATCTTGCGGATACTCCTATGGTTGTTTGCCGACTTAGATGCTTGTTCCTAAGTCGATGTCTTGTATAAATAATGATTTGTGAATTCATTTCAGTGTGTGGCATGTGGATGAGCATGATATAGCGAAGAAAGGTGCGAAAGGCAGAGCAGAGATTGTTGGGCTTAATTGGAACTGATCCGGACATGGTAGAGATGTCATTCTCCAGTTCAAGACTGTGATTTTTATCACTTTGTAGACAGTGTGTCTCCTTGTAGGCAGTGGGCCTCTTTGTGAGCAGTGTGCTCGGGCAGTGAGCCCTTATTGGCATGTGCCATTCATTTTTCCTTATTCTTCTAACAGAGAATAAATCTTGGGTTAATCACCTCGTGGTTTTTCCCTTAACCGGGTTTTCCACGTCAAAATCTTGGTGTTCAATGTGTTGATGCTTATCTGTTCTTGTGTTTATGTATTGTGCTTCCATGAATGATTATTTGATATGCTGCTAACTGACAACAGAGAATAAAGGGTTTGAAATAGAACAAGTTCTATACAACTGATTCACCCCCCCCCTCTCAGTTGTATGCCCTAGATCCAACAGTGACTTCTCAAAATCATGTGAAGACTGATGAAGAATGGATCCAAAGAATTGATGGATGAAAATGGAATGCCAATGCATGCCATGTGGCTAGAAAGCAAATCCTATGAGATGTCCTGCGAAGAATCACTGGAAGCCCTCAGTGAAGGCTCTCTAAACTCTTTAGTAATAGGTGCAAGGAGAAAAGAACAACCATGAAAGAGGAGAGATAACCCCTCAAATGTGTCCTCCAAATCTAAAATGTGAGACTCCACAAACAAAGATGGAATGTCTGATAGATAGGAATCCCAATGAGGAAGACTAAAATGATCCTGCTACAAAGAACCACTAGAAACCCTCAAAGAAGCATCTCTAGAATCTAATGAAGCAACAGGTACAACAAGAATGTCCTTAACTATAGATGGGGCATCAATGTATGTCAACAAAATAGACTGATCATCCCATGAGGATGTGTCCACACAAGAAGGGGCAACAGAAGTCTCAGTATCATCCATAAGAGTCTGGTATTCCAAGGAAACATCACTATTAGATGAAGATTCAAAGTCTCCATACAACTACTGGATGATGGTCCAAGTAGTGAAAGGACACTCAGTGTGCTCTATGTGATGTAGAATACCCTTAGAAACAGTAATACATATTAGTCCATAGACCATGTCATTATTGTTAAACCATGCATTCTTCTGTTCATAGTCACTTGGCTTAGGAATGAGTCCAAGGATATGGGGCAATAGATCCTACTCAAGGCAATGATTTTGTATCCCTTGTTTCTAAGATAAATAGTTCTCTGAGGTTAACTTAACAACAGAAGGATGGAAATAGCCAAAATCCATGATGAACCCCTAAAATCATTACAATAACCCCATAAAATTGTAACTCAAACAGAGCACATAACACACCCCCTTTTTCACTCAATCAAAGAACCTCCCCAAGAAAATATGATTTGGCACTTTATATTAGTGAGTTTACAACTACCACTAGCAACAAATACTAAGTGGTCTTGATTTCAATACATTACAAAATCCTCATGAAGAGCATATGCTGAAAATACAACCTTGGCACAATACCCAGAGAAATAAATAGTACCACTACGATCTACTCAAAAAATAACACACTTTCAAAAAAAGAATCACCTCAATATGAGCTCGTATGTAAAAGTTATGATCCTCCGAAGTTTCCAAAATGAGAACGGTGCAGGGTTACGACTCTGAATCTACAATTTTTAAAAAATCTTTGCATCAAAATCAAAAAACATTTGCACAAGTGTATAGAGCATGAAAAAATAGCCAAAATAAAAAAAAATTCATGGGAAATGAAGTCCATATGAGCAAGAATGGAGCATTTGAAAACTACCTTCAAAACTGCAACTGTCAATGGAGAGGGGTACTGTTGTAGCTTTCTGAGTTCGATTATGCAAAATATACAGACTGCATGCAAAAAATGAAAGATACCCAGATGGTTTTTCTATGCTGCGAACAAAACCCATAAGGCATTTTTCTTGCTAATGTACAGGGGATGTAGTTCTAATGTAAACAAAATGTTTTTAGTTACAAAAAATGACCCCACCAACCAAAAAATGACATGCAAAGGCTAAATCAGCTACCTAAGACAAGCAATGGCATGCTGGAACCTAGAATATTGATTGAAAACACCAAATATGCAAGCTAGTTGTCAGATTTGAGCTTGAAACCTTGGTTCTGCAACTATGTCTAACGATCTCTGATTTCGGTGAAGCGAAAGCCAAATATGACTTTCTCAAGCCTCCTAGACATGTTGGAATAGCCGTAAATGCTACCGGTATAACCAAAAATGTTGTAATCACCCAGATTTCATAAAACACATGTACAAACCCCAGAGATTAAAAAAGTTTTTGTCAAACTTTTCTGATTCTCAAGATCATCCAAAGATGCAAGAGAAGAGCATACTGGGTTTTTCAAAAAACTATAATAAGATTTATTAGCCCCCCAAAATCTCTTAAATATGGAAAATAAAATCTACTCTTGCACATAGAATAGCTCTGATACCATATTAGAATCTGAAAATATTATTAACCTAGAAAACTAGTGCAAATAATAGATATCTAAACTATGAATGCAAAAGATATGAAATCAAAATAGCAACATAGAGTTAGTCTCCAAGAGAGTAATGCAAATACTAGAAGAAAAATAGCAATAAGAGGATGCAAAAGCAAGAGCTGCAAAATACAAGCCAAGTAGCATGCTTATATAGACTAGGAAGAGGGAGGAGGTGGCAACACCGACTAATCAGGAGCAACCATCTATCGGACTAAAGATAGAAAAGTATCTTCCCAAGATAGCTAATGGATGCTCACATGTAGGAAGGTAACACCTCACAACCACTCACCTAATAAGACATGCTTTATTAACCTAAGCGAGATTAATAGAAGTGTAGGAAAAACTTAGGAATATAGGGAAAAATAAATAACCCAACTAGGAAATAAAAACCTACACTAACATAAAGAAGGCAAGTTTTGATATCAAACTTTGTGTTGAATTGAATTTGTATGAGTGAGGATGTACATATGGCATTTTTTTAATTTTTGTTGTTGATTGATTGGATAAAGTTATGTTTGGTTATCATGATTGGAGAACGTTCAAGATAAGTTATATAAACTTTGTGTTATATTATTTCCTTGAATATATGTGTGTTGAAACATTTCTCAGTGGGGGATTATAAAGACTTTGAGATTGTAGTTGTTCACTTTGTATATGAATCATGTTGAGATCTTGTAGACTTTGTTATATGATTTTCAATCACATTCATGTGGATCAGTGGTATTGTTAGTTGACAGACCTTTTGCTCCAACTAGTGATACAATTACTTTTAAAATCTTTCTAGGAATAATTTGAAGACTTTGTGCTTGAGATTATTCACTTGATTTGTGAATCTTTTTGTGAAGTGAGTTGAAAGATTTTGTGCTTCAACTTATAAGAATATTGGTGATTATTATTTAGGTTAATATTGGAAGCGTAGAAGCATTATTGAATATTACCATGAAACATTGTAAACATCTTTTCTGAAAGAAGAGAAAAGGATGAATGTAACAAACCCCCAAATTTAATATTTAGTGTAAATAAGTTTGTAATAGTTAAAAGGGAACTTCCCCTTGTTGAGAGGAGAGATTTATCTCATCACACTATAGTTGATATAACCATTTTGCAGTTAGTGAGTTGATGACCAAATATTCACCCAACACACCACTAAACATTGGCAAATGCTCTCTAACCCCATAAAAAATAGAATTTGGATGGCTTTAGATACAACTAAAATCTAGTGCTATATATCCTTCAATAGAGAAAACCCTTCTCTAAGGATTTGACTATCGTCGCTGTGAACTTTGCATTGTGACATTAAATTTGTAAGGGAGCAACTAGAATAAGAATACATCCTCAAAGATGCTTTTAGTGAAAGCCTAATCCCCTTATTACTATTTTCTCATAGTCTCTATCAACATAATAACACCTTAAGTCTTCCCAATACAATCCTTCTTTCTCCAATGTTTGGTCATTATTTATTACTAGACCTTAACATAAAATATTCATATCTTTTGTGAGTTACAAAAGGATTATAGATCTATAAAGACCACTTACACTTTTACTACATGTGCAACTACATAAATCAATAACCCTCTATTTTTTCATTTATGTTTTACCAATACACATATCAAAACAAATATGTAGGATAACACTATTCAATCTAATTCCCTCCCATCCAATATAAACATTCACTCAATATGGGAATAATATTCCTTCACAAAGTATTTTCAATAGATTATTTGTAACACACTTGATTTATTTTTGTCTAAAAATGGAACAGGAAGGACCAAATACCTTGAAAATATTGCAGACCTTCCAAACTTTCTTCCTCTAGCTGGAAACCTTACAGATTTGTGCAATGTACTTGCACAAACAGAAGAAATTCTCCACAATTTATCAGGCTCATTCACAGATTCACCACCTTTTCAAAGAGGATTATTTAGGGTAAAATTGTAGATTTGTCTCAGCTAGGTTAAGCACTACCATTTCACCATGCTAAACATTGGGATGACAAGAACTGGGCTCTAAATCAAGCTACTAATCACTTTGTCTATCCCTTATGCTTGTGTGGTCTGATTTCAAGAGCCTAACTAAGGTTTTGTCAAGTGTTTTGTTCATAAACCAAGTAAAACCCTAATCATGCCTTAAATAAAAATATTTAGAATCTAACAATACAACAGGGAAAATTGATCACAGAAATGTAGAGAAAGGGTTTTAGAGACCATGCACTTAGATTTTGAGGACCCACTGGACCAGGGCACCTGGTCTTTGTGATGCCCTGTCATGCAACCCTAGAGAGTTAGACTAATAGGACAATAAAATCATGGAATTTTTTTTTGAACAATTAATTGTAATAAACACTAGACCAAATAACACTAATAACAACATCAACTATCATCTATAGGGACATAACTACATCAGATAAACATAGATCCTTAACAACATATTACATTACACATGTTTATATACAATTTGATACAACATAAGAAGAGTACATTTTATTTCATTTACAAGATATAAATACAAGTACAAAAGAAATCAAATACAAGAGTACATGATTACAAAATTGCTTGATGGATTACATCAATTTACAAAATACATCATGGTTATACAATTTTGGAAGTGTAATATAAATCTAAGGATGCAAGTATAGGTCAGGAACTAGAAAACACATCTGCCATAAACACAAACTAAGATGCCAAAGAATAATAAATGGATTAGCTCTTCCACCTGACCATGTGGAACCTTGAGGTCCACCCCCAAAGCTAGGAGATAGCAATGAGGTTCCACTATGTCAAAGATCAGAAGGTACAAATAAACAGATACAAAAATGAAACAAGAAACATAGATCAACAATGGCTAACACTACTCTAGAGCCAACATCAGAGGGTATTAAAAAGGAAGTAACTAAGCTACAGTAGAGAGAGTGTCATCATTGGTCCTAGCATGGGTTATCCAGCGTATCCCTCTCTAGAAACTGACCCCCATCTATGGTTATCCTGGTAGCCTCTCTCTAGGCACCGGTCCCAAAGGGTGACACATGTGGAACTGACACATCCTCTTATGGAGACAAGGAGTTTGATCATGCCAACCAGGCCTTCTCATCCCATCCTTAGCCTAAGAGAGCACTACAGGCATGGGTGAGGCATCATAATTATCTTGTTATGTGTTTATCTACCCAAACCCACCTAGTTAATTATTAGATTATCACTTGATTATAACTTTCAAGGGGTTATCAAGGCAGCCACTTTGGGCACTAGCCCCACCACAAAAGCCACTCTCCTACATGCAACTAGTATCCCTATTACGACAAATATAGAAACCACCAATAAACACGCATGGAAAAAAATACTGCAAGGCATTTGTCTTCTTGCTTACCAAATCACTACAATATTAGTTTCAAATTCAAGGTCCAAAACAACAAATTTTCCCTGAAACCGCATCAAGACCTTATACCCAAAGAAACCTCACAAATACATCATTGCCACAATACTACAATGGATTTCAAGGTAACCTAGCCTCTGGAGCTATGTAACACAAATACCAAAAGACAACTATCCAAGACATGACACATAACAACTATGACCTTCGACAAGAACCATCATGAACACCATTACAAGACTCAAAACCAATATAAGAGCAACGACATGATTAATACACATTGATTTGTATTTGACAATGGGGGACTACAAGGAAGAATATTAAATATCTAAAGATCAACCTCAATCATAACACCTTGCGAACAATTTTAAACATGGACTCCGTTGAAGATTTTGAATCTCCTTTTAGTAAAATCATAAACTTAGTCAAGACAAAAATATTCTATTCAAACTCAAGACTTATAATTCCAAATATTATTTATCTAATAACTAACACTACCATTTAAACCTACTCACATTAAATTTCTATAATCTTCCCAAATAATGATTTCAATAACTTACAATTACTTATCTTTCTTGATAAAGACAAATGCACAATTTAATTAAATTTGGAAATAATATAATACAAAATGTTAAATTACTAACTCTATTCTAACATAATAAAATAAATAAGAAAATGATGTTGCCTATAATATAAACAAGTTGATTTAAATCATATTGACCAAATAAATACACAATCTTATAAGCAGATTTACTATAGACAATCAATGCGTTTCAATTAGAAGCTTTCTAAAAGAAATAACTTATTTACGAATCCTCCTAAATATATTCTTGCTAACTAAACCACTAGACATAAAAAGAGAGGAATGGTATAATACAATGGGTGCATTTACCAAAGAGGAGACATTGAATGAAATTTTCTGAGGTTTTCAACAACAATGGTGTACAGCCTACCAGTAAAAAGCCATGAAAAAGAAAGAATACAAATTGTAGATTATAGAGGCAGATGACGTCAATGAAAGTCACAGAGAAGACAAATGAAATTGACTATTGAAATGTCTAGTAAAAAGAAGCTTCAAATGATATCTTGCTGAGATTTTCAAAGAGAAGAGAGACGTACGGCCGAGGGAAGAGTATAAAATTTTTATTGATTATCAAAGACTCCCAACGGCGTATGACCTGTGTGGCATAAAGTTGTAAGAAAAGAAAATTTAAAAAATAGCTTACGTTTTCAGGAAAAATTAATTAATATTTGTTTTAAAAGAAAAGAAAATCTAGAGAACATCATACGGCATGCCTTATGGAGAGGAGAATGTTGAAGCTATTTGCATTAGTTCCAATCAACCCAATAGGACAGTCTTAAATCTTTATCTTCTAGCAAAATTTAGAGGATGCAAGGTGGATGACCTGGAAAAAGAAGGCACCGATAGAAAACCTCAAAGTGATCAGCACAACAAAAAGATAAGTGGCTAGCCTGGAGGTACAGCCAAGAGGAAGATAAATTCTAGATTAATGAAAAAGCATGATACCGTTCTGGTTGAGGTGTCTCAAGAAGGTGAGGAGTAGGATCAACCAGGTTAGGAAGAAAAATGATTAAGTTTCTTTCTATTTGGGTTCAATCATTCCATATGAACAACCTTAGAGTTTCAATAACAGTGAAATTTAGTGGGTTTAATGCTAAGAAGGGTCATATGGTGGCACCTCCTGGAGAGAGGAAGATTGATGACGTTTTCTCTTGATCCAAGTGACTCATTCAAAAAGTCTAAAGAAACTTCATTTCTTGGCAAGAACTAAAGAGACTAACACTTAGCAGAGGTAAGAATTAATTACGAATCCAAAGATGTGAAAATGGTCAGGAAGCAAACACATTCGAACACACAAAGAGTATAGGAAAGATTGTGCTACAAGGAAATCTTAAATTCTAGGACAGACAAGGTTACAAATATACATCTCACATACAGAGAGGCAAAATAAACATACCCGGATTGCTATCTTCCAAGTTCAAAATCCTCTTCTGTGACAATTCCTTCCTCTCCTTTCCTTAATTCTTTCACTTTTCTTTCCCCAATTTTTGTTCTTCCTCCCTCTTCCCAGAAATCCTCCTCTCTCAAAATAACTCCCATAATACAAAAATAGACAAGGTCAATTAATTTCCCACTCCCATGACCATTACCCAGAATCCACTATCATTCAAGATTTAAAAACCATAAATTTCTTCTTTTCTGGGAGATTCTCTAATCAGGTAATTTAATGCTAACCATCATGACAAATCTTGTAACAATAAAATATTATATAATATATTGATTACCTATGATTATTATAGTTATTACTAATTATCAAAGTTATTAATTTAATTTTTTTATTAATTCACTCATTCAATATTCTCACTTATAACAACTAAATAAATACTATTATATCCAAAATTATTAATAATATTATTACTATTATAATAAATAATGCACTTCCAACCATTACACATAGACTATAACCAAAAAGTTAAAGCAATAACAACTACATACCAAATGATGACCAAAACCTAAGGGCAAGAAGCCCTAAGTGACATCAAGACCCACGACCACAAATTGAAGACAAAAATTGGCCTATGGAACCCCTTGTTATCTCTCATCCACGTTATCCATTGGAGTAAAGACACACTCAAACTTGCTAATTCAGGTGGAGTTGATGCATGGTACTTGCAAGCTACATCAAAATGATATGTTGCATGCGAACATATACATAAATAGCAAACACACTGTGTCAAGGAGTCTCATCATAGTAGGGTGCTCATTGTGAGTAGTACTACACTGTCCCTTTCATCGAAAACATGACATAAACATAAACATATCTAACTATAAATTAGGTATCATCAAATCACATAAAGCATGATAATGCTACTCCACATAAACATCCAACCATTAACTAATCATGTCAAACACATCATAAACTATAATGTCAATAATGTCATCATAATGATCATAACAAATGTCAACAACCACATCATTAACCACAATCATAATGAACATAATAAGCATAAACAATAAGTCTATCATCCACATGTCTCAAAACTATCTAAGTGTAGCTAAAATACTATCAACTGTCAAAAGCCAAAATGAGGGGCTCTACCTCCTCCCCCCAGAATCAGGTTACTCCTAGAAGCTTACAAATAAGTAAGGCTATAACTCCTGCATCCTGGGTGCATCCTCCCAAGTAGAAGAAGCCTCATCATTAGGATCCCACTAGACACTAAGCTACTCCACATCTTTGCCCTTGAGAGCGAGTCTCCTATGCTGTAGAATACCTATGGGCTCCAAAGCCAATTGCCCGTCCTCTACCTGTAGGGCTTTCCAATCAAGAACATGAGCAATATCTAGATAATAGGGTCTAAGCACAGAAACATGAAACACATCATGGATGCATGAAAGGCTAGGTGGTAAAGCAAGATGATAAGCAACCGGACCGATCCTCTCCAACACCTCAAAAGGTCCCACAAAGCGTGGTACGATCTTAGAGCCTTTTCTGTAATGGACCAGGCTCTTTTGTGGATGCAGATGCAAGAATACTAGATCCCCAACTAAAAACTATCGATCGAACCTATTGGCATCTGTATACTTCTTCTGCCTATCCTGTGCTATCACCAAAAGATCTCTAATCCACTCCACCTGCTGCTTCATCTCTCTAAGCATATCTGGTCCTAGAAGAATTCTATCCTCAAGACAGTCCTGACTCAATAGGGTCTGACAAGGGCGGCCATACAAAGCCTGAAATGGAGACATGCTGATAGAGCTGTGATATCCATTATTATATGCAAACTCTACATGATACAAGTAGTGCTCCCAATGGCTCTACTAATCCATAACATACATCCTAAGCATATCCTTGAGAACCTGATTAACCCTCTCAATCTGTTCATTAGTCATCAGATGGTAAACTGAACTAAAGTTTAGTTGTGTCCAAAAGGTATGCTGCAGAGAAGTCCAAAGGGCTAAAGTAAAAATCGGATCCCTATAAGAGATGATCCTATGAGGAATCCCATGCAATTTGACTATGTCCTCCATGAATACTCTGGCCACTCTAGAAGCATTATACGGAGAACAGATAGGGGAGAAGTGAGCTACCTTCATCAATTTGTCCACAGTAACCACAATAGCATCGTGTCGATGGGAGGATACTGGAAAACTAACTATGAAGTCTATAAAAATGATGTCCCATTTCCATTCTAGAACAAGATGGGGCTGTAAAAGTCCTGTAGGGTGCTGGTGCTCCATCTTCACCCTGTAACACTCAAGACATCTCAACACAAAATCATCAATATCTTGCTTCATACCACTCCAAAAAAATAGCTGACAAAGATCTGCATGCATCTTCTTGACACCCAAATGAGTAGAATAGGGTGCCCAATGTGCCTATGACATAACTAGGGTATAAAGACCCTCCAAGCTAGGAACATAAATACAACCCAAATGTAATAAAAGACCATCTAACTCCAAAGAGTATTTGGAAAATCTACCCTACAATGGTCTGCCTGACTCAACCTCAGACTTCACCTCCTGATACCAATTGTCAGTAGGAAGTGTGGCAAGAATCTGACCTCTCAAATCAACTATGAGAGTGATTGTTGAGATCTCATGCCTCCAATGACTAAAAGCATCTACCACAACATTCTCCTTACCCTAAATGTACTTTACCTCAAAGTCATACTTGCACAAGAACTCCATCCATCACCTCTGCCTCACATTCAAGTTTGGCTGCATAAAAATATACTGTAAACTATGATGATCACTGTACAGCTCAAACTGATGCCGTAAAGAAAATTTCTCCACCTCACCAAGGCATGCAAAACTACAACCAACTCCAAATCATGCGTGTGATAGTTCAATTCATGATCCTTGAGTTTGCAAGACTCATAGGTAATCACGCGACCATCCTACATCAGAACTGCTCCTTAACCCTCCAAAGAAACATTTGTACACACAACAAAGTCCCTGGTAGGATTAGGAACTTCTAGAATAGGTGCACTAGTCAACTGCTCCTTAAGGGTTTGAAAAGATACCTAACATTGCTCTGGGCAAATAAAATTCTTCACTTTCCTCTAAAGGGAAGTAATAGGGTGAGAAATCCTCGAAAAACCCATAACAAAACGGTGATAATAACCTACAAAACTCATGAAATTGTGGACCTTAGAAACATTAGTAGGTGTAGGCCAATCCATAATAGCTTAGATCTTTGAAGGATCCACTGCAATACCATCTCTAGAAATGACACGACCAAAATACTTCACCTCTATCTGAAAGAATTCACATTTCAACAGATTAGCATAAAGCTAATTTTCTCTCAGACACTACAACGCCTGACACAAATGCTACTCATGCTCCTCCATAGTCCTCAAATAAATCAAAATATCATCAAAAAATACAAGGACAAACCTATCGAGATAAGTCTGAAATATACCATTCGTCAGGCTCATGAATACCAAAGGTGCATTCGTCAACCTGAATGGTACAATAGTAAACTCATAATGTCCATAATGGGTGCGAAATGCTGCACTAACATAGTCTCATCATCCCTGATGCCTACATACAACTTGAGCTCATAGAATCTATGCTCATACAACTCTACTGACATGACCATATGCCTCAGCTCATGGAACTCATGTATGCAACATTGCGTCCAATGATCAGACAAGAAATAGGCTCTGAATCTCTCTAAGAACAACTCCCAAGAAATAGTACTTGTGATAGGTGAAATCAAAATGAAGATAAAACTAATCTAATGCATAAACAAAATGATTATACCTTCATGGAGACCTCACAAATCCATGCGGGAAGGAGATGCACCCAAGAGCTCCTCAAGATTGTTCCCATGATTAGAATGTATGTGGATTGCTCAAAGCTTTTCAACACAAATGTAGATGAGAGACAAGGTGGATGGATAGATTAGATGGGATTGAGGCAAGATTTTGACATTATGGTGGCATGATAAGGAGATTGTGGAGAGATTTTGGCAGAGGTTTGGTGCATGAAGGAGTCTCTCTCAAATGGCTTGGAGAGGGTTTCATTTATAGAGTTCTTGAAAGGAGGATGGAGGGTGAGGATTGAAAAATGAGATCAAGGGCTAGAAATCAATGAGAGTTAGGGTTAGGATTGAAGCCATAGCCTTGTGACAAGTGTCACAAGGAGAGTGGATGAGGGAGATCAAGGGTTGAAACTTGGTCAATGGGATTGGAGGGCTCTCATTAAAAGTGAATTTTAAATTCACATGGGGAAAGGTGTGGAGGATTAAAATGAATAAAAGATTCATTTTGGGAAGAGGGGACATGACAAGTGAATTTTTAATTCATTTTTATGTGGAGATGTGAAGATGGTACTCTTACATGTGTAAGAGAGTGATAAATGAGGGTTAAGGGGGATTTGACCCTTTGAATAAAAGATTGATTTTTATTCAAAAGGTGCATAGAAGAAGGGGATAAGCAAGGTTAATTGAGTGTTTAGCTTAATTAACCTAGGTCTAGGGGATAGGTAGGCTAGGGTAGCTTAGGGTAGGTCAATTAGTAGGCTAGATCAATTAGATAACCATGATTTATCTAATTAATGAGGATTAGGAAAAAGGACAATTTAACTAAATAAATATTGTGAATATTTATTTAATCAAATGAGGATAATGTTGTAAGGTAAAAGTGATAATTTAAATGAATTAATTTATCACAAGGAATGGGTAAATGGTCAAAGTAGACAATGAGGGATAAATTAATTAAATAAAATAAATTTATTTAATTAATAGGAGGAATAATGAGGGTGTAGAGATATAGAGAATTAGTTTGCGAAGCAAGCCAATTTTAGGTGTCTACATTTGCCCCTCTTTGAGATGGTGTTGCGGCTAAGTAACATCATTTCAAAGAAGTAAAAACATAGAGTTAGATTGGATAGAAAAAGATTTTGGCTTAGAAGAATAGGGTAAGGTTTGGGGATAATTGGTAAGGATGATGCCCCCTCGAGAGGATAGGCGGGTTGCGAGACCACGATTGTGCTCTCGAAATGGATGGAAGAGATTGGCTGAAGTGGTTGGAGGGTAAGTGGTGAGATGAAAGGATGATGATGGTGGGAAATTGATTGGTGGATGATCATTGTGTTGAAAAAATGATTTAGAGCAATCCTAGGTTTGATATAGCAAAGTGGATATGTTCACTGATGTATAGAAGACCAAAGTGATGATGTTTATCCAACATTTGCATGGACTAGACACGCAAACAAAGGGATGATCCCACGCATGCCCAAGATGGTACAACCTTGTCTTGACGAGGGAAGGGGACTCATAGTGTAAGTCCTTAGTACACAAAAGGTATGATGAACCTTAGATGCATAAGGGGATCAATATGCTAGAACCGACCCTACGATCAACAAGATATGAATACTAGCTTGGAGTAATGAAATTAGCCCACAAGCACAGCATACAAAAGCAAGACTATGCCCCATTCTAGATGTTTTCGCCACATACCGTGATATAATGAGATCAAGGTAGCTTTGATGTGATCTTCAAATAGGACAAAAGATAAAAATCAAAAACAAAAAGACCAACGAACCAAATAAGTAACCATTGTATCTCTTGCCAAGATGGATAATGATTGGATAGATTCTGCCTATCGTAGGAAAGATATATCCTAAGGCAGGAATCAATTGATGATTGGATCATGATTAGCTGATGTAAGATTGGCTCCAGATATGATGGTGACAAGTTGTGGTTGATGCCGATTTGATAGTTGATGATTTTGATTAAGGGACGATGCTTCGATAAGTGATGCGATTCTTGGATCTAGTGTAAGCTCATTGAGGATAGATGGGTGCATCTTAGGTACCTGAGTACTGGAAACTTCCTTCGTATTCCAGACTGCCTACATACCCTGTATGCATAGGATCAAGGCACATTAAGATGCGGGTGATGATGATATGTAGTTCTGATTTGTGATGATGTGATGATGTGATGAATGATTGAATGATGTGTTGGATGATGAGATGTTGATGGAGCAATGTTGATTTCATGATGGATATTTTGGGGATTTTGAGGATTTTTTGATTTTTTTGGATTTTCTGATTTTTTTATGTTTTGTGGATTTTCTGATTTTATGATGTTTTTTTGGATTTTCTAATTTTGGAAAAGGAATGGTTTATTATGAGATGGTTGCATTGGATTTCGTGTGGATAACCTTTATGCTAGATACCAATGACAAGGAAACACCAAGTCTAGAGGTGAAAGTGATGGGGTTGGATAGGGGGATTGGCGACGAAAGGATAATGGATAGGAGATTTGTGGTAGATGAATGGACAAGCGATAGGGATGCATGTTAGATGGATGGAAGATAAGGATGAGGATTTTCTCCAAGGGCTGGGTTGCAAGGAATCATATGCCCTAATGCTTAGAATTTTGCATGATGGGTTCATGTTTGAATGGATGGACTTTTCAGTAGATGGATAGAGGATATACTTACAAAGGGAGTATGCCAAGAGGTGTCCAAAGCATGTTGTTGATATTTTGCCCCTTGTCTTCATCAAGATCTAAGGAGGAGGATATAGTGGATAGAATGGATGGGGAATGATAGGGTGAATAGGGGATGGTAGATAGGATATGCAAAAGGATGTTATGGATTTGGATGATTAGATGGTTTTGCCCCCAAGTGTAGGGATACAAAATGGATGGAGAAGGGATTACGCATGACGCCCATAAGGGGTTTTCATCAAGGTACTTGCCCAAGGCGCCACAAGGAGTGGTTTTCACCATTGGACGAATTTTTCTCTTTACTATTTTCTTGATTTTTTTGATTTTTTTTTTTTTTTTTTTGTGCTTTTTTAATGGGATGGGGACTCTAGCGTCTGTTTCCATAGCAAGGAGAAGATGGTACCATGTTGGATAGCATTATGGATGATGATTGCATGGATTGTTGGTAGATAGGAGAAGATGGAATGGATGGTGGATAATGGATTATGATGTGGATTATGTGGATAATGATGTGGACTATGTGGATTATGATGTGGATTATGCAAAAGCATGGACCATAGGAATGTGATGGGGAAGATATGTAGGATAGTGAATGAAAGATGGAGATATGGGGGTATGTGGAAATGTCAAGTGATGGAGGGGAACCAAGACCAACGATTGCACACACCGTGATGTATTTGGAAGCTTGTACTTTGGATGTGGAGTTGGGAGTAATGGGGATCGGGATGAGGGATTTTTAGATGGTTGATTTGGAGTTTTAGGTACCCAAATGGACTTAGGAATTATGGGATTTTTAGATGGGGAGTGGGATGTTTGGGATTTTGCCGTAGATTGGGATGTAGATGCCTCATTAGAGTTTGGTGCTTTTTGTTTAGGGACCCACACCATTTTTGTTTTTGTTTTTTCTTGTGATGGTGTGGGCTTTGATAGCCTTTGGGATTTTTGATTTTGCTTGGAAGTGATAACAGCTTTAGGCTTTTGTGCTTTATGAGTTAAGGCATTCAAATTTTTGAATCCCATGGATTGGGGGGAAGCTTCATGTTTGAAAGATGTGTGCTTTTGTTGGTCTTGATTGGGGATTTTAGGGGATTTATGGGTGGAGGAGTAAAAAGTGGATTTATGGATAAATGGATAAGGGGATTTAAGGATGGGGATATTAGGAGTTGGTAGGAGTGGAGGTAAAGTGGATTTGATAGGGATATTTGGAGTTGGAAGTAGTGGTGGTAATTTTGATGGAGGGAGATGGATGGTCACATGCTTTTGCAAATGATAGGATGATGGAGGAGGGATGGCAACATATGTTTTGGGGGTGTGATGAGATGCACCATATTTGGGATTGGATGAATGGATTTTGGAAGGCGGGTGGATTGTACCAACATGTTCATGTTGTTTGTCTTGGGATGTATAGCCAAGACCATGCGAAGATGGATGGAATGTGGTGTGGATGGGCTCCAAGATGCCTTGTTCATGAAGGCCTAAGCCTTTGCCTTGATAGTTCATGTGTTGGAGTATGCGACGTGCAATGGGGTGTTTGTTGCTTTGGAAACAAGACGCGAATCCATTATTTATTGGAGAAAGATAGGTGGTGGATGGAAGTTGTTCGCCTCCTACAAGGAAGTCACCACGGATGAAAGTGCTTGTGCCAAGTGGATAAGGGGATGGATTTTGGATGGGATTGGTAGATGGATGTGAAGGATTCATGGGGGATGGTGAAGGGGTGGTAAAAGATGGTGTGAGATCAATAAATTGATCAATGGATGGTAGGGGATCGTGGATGGGATTAGATGGGATGGTTAGATCTTGATTAGGAGAAGGGGTTGATGTTTCAACATGCTTCAGATTTGATTCTTGACATGACTCATGTGTTTGGATAGGAGTGGGAGTGACTTGGATGTATGTGATAGGTGCTTGGATGGATGCAATAGGTGTTTGACTTATGTGTTCTTGAACATGGTTGCATGATGGTTCTTGAGTTATGATAGGAGATTGTTCAAGATATTTGGTGGATGTAGGATTGCATGAGGGTATTTGATTCCTTGCTAATAGCCAATGGATGGCATCCTTCATGAGTGAATGGGTTGAGGAACAATATAATGGATGGATGATGACGGTGGATGGTGTAGGATTAAGATTGGGATTGGATAGGGGGGTGATGGGATTAGGTTGTGATGGTTCGTGGATGGGTTCAAGGATAGGTATTGGACTAGATGATGGATTAGATGGTGGATGGGTGATAGGGATTGGTGGATTGGGAGATACATAAGGTGATGGATTAAGGTTGATAAGGTTGGAGGGATATTGTGGTGGGGGGATTGAAGGATGGGGATTAGGAGATGGGGGATTTGGTTGTTGATATGAGGTTTGGATTTCGGATATAAGGTGTGCTAGATTGGTGTTCCCTTGATCAAAGTTAGCATGACAAAGGTTGGGGGATGGATAAGTTGGAGGTATTGGTTGATTGGATAAGTATGATGACATGGATGTGTAAGGGGATGGTGAATGATATGAGGGTAAAGGTTGATATGATGAAGATTGATATGAGGTTGATGGTGTGGATATGTACGATGTAGGTTGGTATGATGAAGGTTGAAAGAATGAAGATTGATATGATGTGGATGGGGATGATGTGTAGGGTGTTTGTTGATATGATGAAAGTTGGATAGGGGATTGGGATTCTCCAACAATGAGGTGTGCTAAGGGCATATCTTTAATTGCATTTTTGAATTGTTCCTTAGCATTAGGATCCATGTTCTCATAGACTTTTCTACGTCTTTGTAATTGTTGTATTGTTTCATAAAGATCCATTTCGTTGGAGAGAGTATGAGATGATGGGGATGATGGATGATTGTGATGGTGGGATAAAAATTTCAAGACCTTAAGATGATTTGTTTTGATTTGATTTGATTTGATGAATGGTTCTCTATGCTTAAGATAGACTAATGATCTTAAGAAAGAGGATTGATGTGTTTGACTAAGGTCTTGATTTTTTGATTGGTTTGATTTAGATTTTGGATTGGGATGATAATGATGTTGAGGGATTTGGATAATGATTGGGATTGATGTTGATTTTGGATTGGATTTGGAATATGGTTTGGAAGATTATAGATTGATGTTGGTTGGGTTTTGGATGTGATTTGGATGAGATGGGGTTTAGAATGATGTTGATGACTTGGATTAAGGATGATGAGGATGATTTGGATGATGATGTGGATAAGATAGGTGGTTAGGATGATTAGGATGGATGGGTGATTGGATTAAGATGAAGTGGATAAGAATGATTAGGATGACGAAGATAGATTATGACTCGAGAGGAAGTGGATTAGAATTTGATCAAGCTCAAATAAAGGGATTTGGATAAGCTCAACTTATGGGGTTTGATAAATGGGGGGGTGGTTTAGCGGTGTTGGGAGGAAAACTCAGCTCGACGTGAGGGGAAATAGAGAGGAAATGGCGCTAAAGGATGTGAATGGTTGGATTGATGGATGAATTTGATTTTTCTTGGCAAGTAGACAAATGATCAAGCACGAAGACACAATCGTTAAAGGTTTGATTTATGAAAAATGTGACAATCAAGCATGTTCAACCTCAAGGATTTGGGCCACTAAAATAAAGGTTCGTAGTGGGGGAACATCCAGGGGATCGGCACCTTACGAGCATCCGATAAACCACTTAAGGTTTTGACTAGCTCTACTAGGAGTTTAATATACCTCAAGGGTACTACTTCCTTTCAAGCTAGCACCGAATGGTAAGCGCTAATACCGATTAGACTTGGCTTTCGCCTTATCCTCAATTTACATATAGCGGACCGGATGAAAGTACCGCTTGGGGTCGCCAATGAGTTCTCCAAATGGATGTGTCTCAAGGGCAGGCCCACGTCCTAAAAAAGATAGAATAGAACCATTTCTCTTCACCCAAGATCCTTTTGAAGGCAAGGGGAGAGGATACTTTGATTCTACCCTATGGGATAACACAAATGTGCAAGTGCACTAGACACGGCAAACAAGAGCTAATGTTCGTTTTAAGCCCAAATTGAAAATGTGCCTAAAGTTGTTTGTTGCAAGCAATGATTAATTTTAGTTGCACCAAAATCAAATGTTCTTTACACTAAGGCACTCAAAGATTCTTTTTAGGTGCACCAAAATGAAATGTTTGATTTGTAGATAACATGCAAGGGTTCATTTTAAGTTGCAAATGAAATGTTTTAAACAAAGATGAAAGAGCCCTGCAAAAAGACTTGTTAGTATCCTCAAGATGATGTTGGTGACCTACAAGCAAACTATCAGTCCCTGCACAGAACTCAAAAAGTAATCTCAGAAAATAGCGCTAATATAGAGGAGAGATAGCGCTAATACAGATGATAGCGCTAATACAGATGATAGCGCTAATACAGAAAATAGCGCTAATCTAGAAGTAATATAGCGCTAATACAGAAGATAGTGCTAATTTAGAAAATAGCGCTAATACAGACACAGGATAGTGCTAATACAGATGATAGCGCTAATACAGAAAATAGCGCTAATACAGACACAGGATAGCGCTATTACAGAAGATAGCGCCAATACAGAGGCAAGATAGTGCCAAACAATGTTTCTGTCTTAGTTTTCAGTCTGTCGTGAGGAAGATAGCGCCGAACTGAGTGATAGCGCTGATACGACACAGAGTCTGGTCAATGGACAATTTTAGGAAAATTTTGCCATAGTTTCCCCTTGTTCATTCAAGATTCCTGCAAAAACAGAGAGCATTTTGACACAAAAATAGCAGAAAAATGCTTTAAAAGAGACATGTGAGTGGAAGTTAGGAAAAAAAAAAAAAAAAAATTTCTCCGTAGAAATGGCGCCAAAACAGAGGATGGTGCTGAAACAAGCTAGTGATGGTGCCACTACATAGGGTGGATAGCGCTAATCTGTAAAAACACGTCTATGCACACAAAAAACTCACACATCAAGTTAGATTCAGACCTTGTGGGTCCCACCGGGCGTGCCAATGTGATAAGTGAGATGAGAATGAAGATAAAAACTAATCTAATGCATAAACAAAATGATTATACCTTCATTGGAACCTCACGAATCCATGCGGGAAGGAGATGCACCCAAGAGCTCCTCAAGATTGTTCCCATGATTAGAATGTATGTGGATTGCTCAAAGCTTTTCAACACAAATGTAGATGAGAGACAAGGTGGATGGATAGATTAGATGGGATTGAGGCAAGATTTTGACATTATGGTGGCATGATAAGGAGATTGTGGAGAGATTTTGGCAGAGGTTTGGTGCATGAAGGAGTCTCTCTCAAATGGCTTGGAGAGGGTTTCATTTATAGAGTTCTTGAAAGGAGGATGGAGGGTGAGGATTGAAAAATGAGATCAAGGGCTAGAAATCAATGAGAGTTAGGGTTAGGATTGAAGCCATAGCCTTGTGACAAGTGTCACAAGGAGAGTGGATGAGGGAGATCAAGGGTTGAAACTTGGTCAATGGGATTGGAGGGCTCTTATTAAAAGTGAATTTTAAATTCACATGGGGAAAGGTGTGGAGGATTAAAATGAATAAAAGATTCATTTTGGGAAGAGGGGACATGACAAGTGAATTTTTAATTCACTTTTATGTGGAGATGTGAAGATGGTACTCTTACATGTGTAAGAGAGTGATAAATGAGGGTTAAGGGGGATTTGACCCTTTGAATAAAAGATTGATTTTTATTCAAAAGGTGCATAGAAGAAGGGGATAAGCAAGGTTAATTGAGTGTTTAGCTTAATTAACCTAGGTCTAGGGGATAGGTAGGCTAGGGTAGCTTAGGGTAGGTCAATTAGTAGGCTAGATCAATTAGATAACCATGATTTATCTAATTAATGAGGATTAGGAAAAAGGACAATTTAACTAAATAAATATTGTGAATATTTATTTAATCAAATGAGGATAATGTTGTAAGGTAAAAGTGATAATTTAAATGAATTAATTTATCACAAGGAATGGGTAAATGGTCAAAGTAGACAATGAGGGATAAATTAATTAAATAAAATAAATTTATTTAATTAATAGGAGGAATAATGAGGGTGTAGAGATATAGAGAATTAGTTTGCGAAGCAAGCCAATTTTAGGTGTCTACAGTACTAATGTCCAAGTGCAACTTTTGCTCCTCTAAATGCTACTGGGTAGAAGCAAACCCTCTGAGATGCAAAATAGCACATCTAGCATTGGTGTTACTACCATACAGATGCATGGAGAAACACTTGCCTATATCAAGTAACCAGGTCTCTGCCTCCAAACCACTACCAGCTCCACCAGAGGTGGGGGCGTGCCCTCAGAAGATCTCTCATATGACTGGCGAAAGTGGTCTCCTGCTCAGTTGTCAAATCTCTCTGCCTAGGTGATCTCTCTTTCCCTAGGTTCTGGCTGATCTACCTCCTGTCTCCCTCCTGGATGCTCTTCCTCCTATCTAGGGCCTAAATGGGCAAGGGCCTCCTTAAGTAACTGATGCAACTGATCTCCCCCAGGCTGACCCTATCTTTCCATATTCTAACCCCCACCTTCATGGGCACTCTCATGAGGAGAACTGGGAGGAGGTGTATCACCACCATATCTCCCATGAACCCTACCTCTGCCATGACCTCAACCTCTACCTCTAGGCATCTACCTACAACACCAAAGGATAATTCATTACACACAAAGAGGGACACAACAGGGATGAAATTTAATCTATAGAGTTTAAGCATTAGGTCACATAATGCACTCAATTCTAACCAGAGTTCCCAATGTATCAACCTGGCTCTGATACCAAATGTGATGCCCTATCATGCAACCCTAGAGAGTTAAACTAATAGGGAAATAAAGTCACATAATTTTTTTTTTGAACAATTAATTGCAATAAACACTAGATCAAATAACACTAATAACAACATCAACTAACATCTATAGGGACATAACTGCATCAGATAAACATAGATCCTTAACAACATATTACATCACACATGTTTATATACAATTTGATACAACATAAGAAGAATACATTTTTTTCATTTACAAGATATAAATACAAGTACAAAAGCGATCAAATATAGGAGTACATGATTACAAAACTGCTTGATGGATTACATCAATTCACAAAATACATCATGGTTATACAATTCTAGAAGTATAATACAAATCTAAGGATGCAAGTACAGGTCTGGAACTGGAAAACACATTTGCCATGAACACGAACCAAGATGCCAAGGAATAACCAATGGATTAAGCTCTTCCACCTGACCATGTGGAACCCTAAGGTCCATCCCCTGAGCTAGGAGATACCCATGAGGTTTGACTAAGTCAAAGATCAAAAGGTACAAATAAACAAATACAAAAATGACACAGATCAACAATGGCTGACACTACTCTAGAGGCAATATCAGAGGGTATTAAAAAGGAAGTAACTAAGTTGCAGTAGGGAGAGTGTCATTGCATGGTCCTAGCATGGGTTATCTAGGCTATCTCTCTCTAGAAACTAGCCCCCATCTATGGTTATCCTGGCAACCTCTCTCTAGGCACCGGCCCCATAGGGTGACACATGTAGAACCGACACATCCTCTCATGGAGAAAAGGAGGTTGATTATGCCAACCAGGCCTTCTCATCCCATCCTTAGCCTAAGAGAGCGCTATAGGCATGGGTGAGGCATCATAATTATCTTGTTATGTGTTTATCTACCTAGACCCACCTAGTTAATTATTAGATTATCACTTGATTATAACTTCCATGTGGTTATCATGGCAACCATTTTGGGCATCATCCCCACCATAGAAGCCACTCTCCTACATGCAACTAGTACCCTTATCACAAAAAATATAGAAACCACCAATAAACACACATGAAAAAATACAGCAAGGCATTTGTCTTCTTTCTTACCGAATCACTACAATATCAGTTTCAAATTCAAGGTCCAAAACAACAAATTTTCCTTGAAACCACATCAAGATCTTATACCCAAAGACACCTCACAAATACATCCTTGCAACAATATTATATTGGATTTCAAGGTAACCTATCATCTAGAGCTCAAATACCAAAAGACAACTATCCAAGACATGACACATAACAACTATGACCTTCCACAAGAACCATAATGAACACCATTGCAAGACTCAAAACCAATATAAGAGAAACAACTCGATTAATACACATTGATTTGCATTTGACAATGGGGGACTACAAGGAAGAATATTAAATATCTAAAGATCAACGCCAATCATAACACCTTGCAAACAATTTTAAACATGGATTCCATAGAAGATTTTGAATCTCTTTCTAGTAAAATCATAAACTTACTCAAGACAAAAATATTCTATTCGAACTCAAGACTTATAATTCCAAATATTATTTATCTAATAACTAACACTACCATTTAAACCTACTCACATTAAATTTCTATAATCTTCCCAAATAATGATTTTTAATAAATTACAATTACTTATCTTTCTTGATAAAGATAAATGCACAATTTAATTAAATTTGGAATTAATATAATAGAAAATGTTAAATTACTAACTCTATTCTAACATAATAAAATAAATAAGAAAATGATGTTGCCTATAATATTAACAAGTTGATTTAAATCATATTGAGCAAATAAATACACAATCTTATAAGCAGCTTTACTGTAGATGATCAATGAGTTTCAATTAGAAGCTTTCTAAAAAAAATAACTTATTTACAAATCCTCCTAAATAGACTCTCACTAACTAAACCACTAGATAGAAAAAGAGAGGAATGGTATAATACAATGGGTGCATTTACCAGAGAGGAGACATTGAAATAAATTTTCTGAGGTTTTCAACAACAATGGTGTATGGCCTGCCAGTAAAAAGCCATGAAAAAGAAAGAATGCAAATTGTAGATTATAGAGGCAGATGATGTCAATGAAGGTCATAGAGAAGACAAATGAAATTGACTTCTAAAACATCTAGTAAAGAGAAGCTTCAAATGATATCTTACTAAGATTTTCAAAGAGAAGAGAGACGTACAGCTGAGGGAAGAGTATAAAATTTTTAGAGATTATCAAAGATTCCCAACAGGATATAGCCTGCATGGCATAAAGTTGTAGGGAAAGAAAATTTAAAAAATAGTTCACATTTTGAAAGAAAAGAAAATCTAGAGAACACCGTACAACGTGCCTTATGGAGAGGAGAAAGTTGAAGTTGTTTGCATTAGTTCCAATCGACTGAATAGGACAGTCTTAAATCTTTATCTTCTGGCAGAATTTAGAGGAAGCAAGGTGGATGGCCTGGCAAAACAAGACACCGATAGAAAACCTTAGAGTGATCAGTACAACAAAAAGATAAGCGGCCAGCCTAGAGGTACCCCCAAGAGGAAGATAAATTCAAGATTAATGAAAAAGCATAACATGGCTCTGGCTGAGGCATCTCAAGAAGGTGAGGAGCAGGATCGACCAGGTCAGGGAATAAAAATGATTAAGTTTATTTCTATTTGGGTTCAATTGTTCCATACGAACAACCTTAGAGTTTCAAGAACAACAAAATTTAGTGGGTTTGATCCTAAGAAGGGCTGTACGGCGGCACCTACTGGAGAGAGGAAGACTGATGACATTTTCTCTTGATCCAAGTGACTCATTCAAAAAGACTAAAGAAACTTCATTTCTTGGCAAGAACTAAAGAGACTGAGACTTAGTAGAGGTAAGAATTAATTACGAATCCAAAGATGTGAAAATGGTCAGGAAGCAAACACATTCGAACACACATAGAGTACAAGAAAGATCATGCTACAAGGAAATCTTAAATTATAGGATAGACAAGGTTATACAAATACAACATCTCACATATAGAGAGGCAAAATAAACATACTCGGATTACTATCATCCAACTTCAAAATTGTCTTCTATGAAAATTCCTTCCTCTCCTTTCCTCAATTTTTTCACTTTTCTTTCCCCAATTTTTTTCTACCTCCCTCTTCCTAGAAATCCTCCTCTCTCAAAATAACTCCCATAATACAAAAATAGACAAGATCAATTAATTTCCCACTCCTGTGACTGTTACCCAGAATCCACTATCTTTCAAGGTTTAAAAACCATAAATTTCTTCTTTTCTGGGAGATTCTCTAATCAGGTAATTTAGTGCTAGCCATCACAACAAATCTCTCAACAATAAAATATTAAATGACCATATCTTTTCTAGATAAACTATGTACTAATTTAATCAATTATATAATATATTAATTACCTATGATTATTATCATTATTACTAATTATCAAAGTTATTAATTTAATTTTTTATTAATTCACTCATTCAATATTCTCACTTATAACAACTAAATAAATACTATTATATCCAAACTTATTAATAATATTATTACTATTATAATAATTAATGCACTTCCAACCATTACACATAGACTATAACCAAAAAGTTTAAGTAATAACAACTACATACTAAATGATGACCAAAACCCAAGGGCAAGAACCCCTGAGTGACATCAAGGCCCACGACCACAAACTGAAGACAAAAACTGACCTATGGAACCCCATGCTATCTCCCATTCATGTTATCAATTGGAGTAAAGGCATGCTCATACTTGGTAAGTCAGGTGGAGTCAATGCCTGGTACCTGCAACTTGCATCAAAACTATATGTTGCATGTGAGAATATACATAAATAGAAAACACACTATGTCAGGGAGTCATAGTGTAGTAGGGTGCTCATAGTGAGCAGTACTACACTATCCCTTTCACCGAAAACATGACATAAACATAAACATCTCTAACTATAAATTAGGTATCGTCAAATCACATAAAACATGATAACATTACTCCGCATAAACATCCAACCATTAACTAATCATGTCAAAGACATCATAAACTATAATGTCAATAATGTCATCACAATGATCATAACAAATGTCAATAACCACATCAATAACCATAATCATAATGAACATAATAAGCATAAACAATAAGTCTATCATCCACATGTCTCAAAACTATCTAAGTGTAGCTAAAATACTATCAACTATAAAAACCCAAAATGAGGGGCACTACATCCTCCCCCCCAGAATTAGGCTTACTCTTGGAAGCCTACAAATAAGTAAAGGTATAACTCCCACATCCTGAGTGGATCCTCCCAAGTAGCAGAAGCCTCATCATTAGGATCCCACTGGACCCTAATCTGCTCCACATCTTTCCCCCTGAGAGTGAGTCTCCTATGCTACAGAATACCTACGGGCTCCAAAACCAGTTGCCCATCCTCTACCTATAGGGCATTACAATCAAGAACATGAGCAATATTTGGATAATAGGGTTTAAGCACAGAAACATGAAACACATCATGGATGCATAAAGGGTTGGGCGGCAAAGCAAGATGATAAGAAACATGACTAATCCTCTCCAACACTTCAAAAGGTCCCACAAAGCATGGTGCGAGCTTAGAGCCTTTTCTGTAACGGATCAGACTCTTTCACAGACACACATTGAAGAACACTCTATACCCAACTAAAAACTGTCAATCAACCCTATTGGCATCTACATACTTCTTCTGCCTATCCTGTGCTACTACCAAAAGTTCTCTAATCTGCTCCACCTATTACTCCATCTCTCTAAGCATATCTAGTCCTAGATGAACTCTATCCTTAAGATGATCCCAAATCAGTGGGGTCCGACAAGGGAAACAATACAAAGCCTAAAATGGAGACATGTTGATAGAGCTGTGATATCCATTATTATATACAAACTCCACTAGATACAAGTAGTCCTCCCAATCACTCTACTGATCCATAACATACATCCTAAGCATATCATTGAGAACCTAATTAACCCTCTCAGTCTGTCCATCAGTCTTCGGATGGTAAGTTGAACAAAAGTTTAGTTGTGTCCCCAAGGCATGCTACAGAGAAATTCAAAGGGCTGAAGTAAAAACTGGATCCCTATCAAAGATGATCCTACAAGGAATCCCATGCAATTTGACCATGTCCTCCATGAATACTCTTGCCACTATAGAAGCATTATACGTAGAACAGACAGGAGAGAAATGAGCTACCTTCGTCAATCTATCCATAGTGACCATAATAGCATCATGTCGATGGGAGGATACCAGCAAACCAACTATGAAGTCTGTAGAAATGATGTCCCATTTCCATTCTGGAACAAGATGGGGCTTCAAAAGTCCTGTAGGGTACTGGTGCTCCACCTTCACCCTTTGACACTCAAGACATCTCGACACAAAATCAGCAATATCTCACTTCATACCACTCCAAAAAAATAGCTAACGAACATTTGCATGCATCTTCTTGACACCTGGATGAGCAGAATAGGGTGTTTAATGTGCCTCTGATATAACTAGGGTACAAAGACCTTTTGAGCTAGGAACATAAATATGACCCAAATGTCGCAAAAGACCATTTGACTCCAAAGACTATCCAGCAAATCTACCCTCCAAAGGTCTACCTGACTCAACCTTAGAATTCACCTCCTAATACCAACTGTCGGTAGGAAGTGCGGAAAGAATCTGACCTCTCAAATCAACTGTGATAGTGACTACTGAGATATCATGCCTCAAATGACTAAGAGCAGCTGCCACAACATTGTCCTTACCTTGAATGTACTTTACCTCAAAGTCATACTTGTACAAGAACTCCATCCATCACCTCTCCCTCGTATTCAAGTTTGGTTGCATAAAAATATACTGTAAACTATGATGATCACTGTGCAGCTCAAACAGATGCCCTAAAAGAAAATGCCTCCACCTCAGCAAGGCATGCACAACTACGACTAACTCTAGATCATGCGTGGGATAGTTCAATTCATGATCCTTGAGTTTACAAGACTCATAGGCAATCACATGACCATCCTACATCAAAACTTCTCCTAAACCCTCCAAAGAAGCATCTATACACACAACAAAGTCCCTGGTAGGATTAGGAACTACCAGAATAGGTACACTAGTCAACTATTGCTTAAGGGTCTAAAAAGTTGCCTGACATTGCTCTGACCAAATAAACTTCTTCCCTTTCCTCTGAAGGGAAGTATTAGGGTGAGCAATCCTAAAAAAACCCATAACAAAAAGGTGATAATAACCTACCAAACCCATGAAACTGTAGACCTCAGAAACATTAGTAGGTGTAGGCCAATCCATAATAGCTTGGATCTTCAAAGGATCCACCGTAATACCCTCTCTAGAAATGACATGACCCAAATACTTCACCTTTGTCTGAAAGAATTCACATTTCGACAAATTAGCATAAAGCTGATTTTCTCTCAGACACTGCAACACTTGACATAAATGCTCCTCATGCTCCTCCATAGTCCTCGAATAAATAAAAATATCATCCAAAAATACAAGGACAAACATATTGACATAAGTACAAAATACACCATTCATCAGGCTCATGAATACCGAAGGTACATTTGTCAACCTTAATGGTACAACAGTATACTCATAATGTCCATAACAGGTGTGAAATGCTGCACTAACATAGTCTCATCATCTCTGATGTCCATATACTACTTGATCTCATAGAATCTATGCTTATACTGCTCTACTGACATGGCCATCTGCCTCAGTTCATGGAACTCATCTGCACGACACTGCCTCCAATGATCAGACAGGAAATGGACTCTAAATCTCTCTAAGAACAACTCCCAAGAAATAGTACTAATGTCCAAGTGCAACTTCTACTCCTCTAAATGCCACCAAGTAGAAGCAAACCTAAATGGTACAATAGTATACTCATAATGTCCATAATAGGTGCGAAATGCTGCACTAACATAGTCTCATCATATCTGATGCCCGCATACTACTTGAGCTCATAGAATCTATGCTCATACTGCTCTACTGACATGGCCATTTGCCTTAGCTCATGGAACTCATCTGTGAGACACTGCCTCCAATGATCAGATAGGAAATGGACTTTGAATCTCTCTAAGAACAACTCCCAAGAAATAGTACTAATGTCCAAGTGTAACTTTCGCTCCTCTAAACGCCACCAAGTAAAAGAAAACCCTTTGAGATGCAAAATAGCACATCTAGCCTTGGTGTTACTACCATACAGGTTCATGGCAAAACACCTACCTATATCAAGTAACCAGGTCTCTACCTCCAAACTACTACTAGCTCCATCAAAGGTGGGAGTGTGTGCCCTTAGAAGATCTCTCATATGACAGGCTAACGTGGCCTCCCGCTCACCTGTCTAATCTCTCCACCTAGGTGATCTATCTCTTTCCCTAGGTTTTAGCTGATCTACCTCCTATCCCCCTCCTGGATGCTCTACCTCTTGTCTAGGGCCTAAAGGGGCAAGGACCTCCTCAAGTAACTGATGCAACTAAGCTCCCTTAGGTTATGCATGTCCTTCCATATTCTGACCCCCACCTTCATGGATGAGGAGAACTAGGAGGAGGTGTACTGTCACCACCTCTCCCACGACCCCTACCTCTGCTACGAGCTCAACCTCTACCTCTAGGCATCTACCTACAACACCAAAGGATAATTCATTACACACAGAGAGGGACACAACATAGATGAAATTTAATCTATGGAGTTTAAGCACTAGGTCACATAATGGGCTCAATTATAACCAAAGTTCCCAGTGTTTAAAGCTGGCTCTAATACCAAATGTGATGCCCCGTCATGCAACCCTAGAGAGTTAGACAAATAGGGCAATAAAATCACAATTTTTTTTTTTGAACAATTAATTGCAATAAACACTAGATCAAATAACACTAATAACAACATCAACTAACATCTCTAGGGACATAACTGCATTAGATAAACATATATCCTTAACAACATATTACATCACACATGTTTATATACAATTTGATACAACATATGAAGAATACATTTTTTTTCATTTACAAGATATAAATACAAGTACAAAAGTGATCAAATAATGTAGTACATGGTTACAAAACTGCTTGATGGATTACATTAGTTTACAAAAGCCACACATGTGGAACTGACACACCCTCTCATGGAGACAAGGAGGTTGATCACGCCAACTAGGCCTTCTCATCCCATACTTAGCCTAAGAGAGAGCTATAGGCATGGGTGAGGTATCATAAATATCTTTTTATGTGTTTATCTACCCAAACACACCTAGTTAATTATTAGATTATCACTCGATTACAACTTTCATGGGGTTATCCAGGCAACCACGTTGGGCACTGGCCCCACCACGAAAGCCACTCTCCTACATGCAACTAGTACCCCTATCATGACAAATATAGAAACCACCAATAAACACACATGAAAAAAAACACTGCAAGGCATTTGTCTTCTTGCTTACCGAATCACTACAATATCAGTTTCAAATTCAAGGTCCAAAACAACATATTTTCCCCGAAACCACATCAAGACCTTATACCCAAAGACATCTCACAAATACATCCTTGACAAAATATTACATTGGATTTCAAGGTAACCTAGCCTCTTGAGCTACTTGACACAAATACCAAAAGACAACTATCCAATACATGATGCATAACAATTATGACCTTCCACAAGAACCATCATGAACACCATTGCAAGACTCAAAACATATAAAAGAGCAATGACTCGATTAATACACATTGATTTGCATTTGACAATGGGGGACTACAAGGAAGAATATTAAATATCTAAAGATCAACCTCAATCATAACACCTTGCAAACAATTTTAAACATGGATTCCATAGAAAATTTTGAATCTCTTTCTACTAAAATCGTAAACTTACTCAAGACAAAAATATTCTATTTGAACGCAAGACTTATAATTCCAACTATTATTTATCTAATAACTAACACTACCATTTAAACCTACTCACATTAAATTTCTATAATCTTCCCAAATAATGATTTTTAATAACTTACAATTACTATCTTTCTTGATAAAGATAAATGCACAATTTAATTAAATTTGGAAATAATATAATACAAAATGTTAAATTACTAACTATATTCTAACACAATAAAATAAATAAGAAAATGATGTTGCCTATAATATTAACAAGTTGATTTAAATCATATTGACCAAATACATACACAATCTTATAAGCAAGTTTACTATAGACAAACAATGAGTGTCAATTCGAAGCTTTTTAAGAAAAATAACTTATTTACAAATCCTCCTAAATAGACTCTTGCTAACTAAACCACTAGATAGAAAAAGAGAGGAATGGTATAATACAATGGGTGCATTTACCAGAGAGGAGACATTGAAAGAAATTTTCTAAGGTTTTCAACAACAATGGTGTATAGCCTACCAGTAAAACACCATGAAAAAGAAAGAATGAAAATTATAGATTATAGAGGCAGATGATGTCAATGAAGGTCACAGAGAAGACAAATGAAATCAACTGCTGAAACGTCTAGTAAAGAGAAGCTTCAAATGATATCTTGCTAAGATTTTCAAAGAGAAGAGAGACATATGGTTGAGGGAAGAGTATAAAATTTTTAGAGATTATCAAAGACTCCCAACAGCGTACGGCCTGTGTGGCATAAAGTTCTAAGGAAAGAAAATTTTAAAAATAGCTCACATTTTCAAGAAAGAATTAGTTATTATTGTTTTTGAAAGAAAAGAAAATATGGAGAATGTTGTATGGTGTGTGTTATGGAGAGGAGAAAGTTGAAGTTGTTTGCATTAGTTCCAATCGACCTAATAGGACAATCTTAAATCTTTATCTTCTGGCAGAATTTAGAGGAAGCAAGGTGAATGACCTAGCAAAAGAAGGCACTGATAGAAAACCTCAGAGTGATCGGCACAACAAAAAGATAAGAGGCTAGCCTGGACGTATAGCCGAGAGGAAGATACATTCTAGATTAATGAAAAAGCATGACATGACTCTTGCTGAGGCATCTCAAGAAGGTGAGGGGCAGGATCGACCAGGTTAGGGAAGAAAAATGGTTAAGTTTCTTTCTATTTAGGTTCAATCATTCCATATGACCAACCTTAGAGTTTTAATAAAAGAAAAATTTAGTGGGTTTAATGCTGAGAAGGGCCATACGGTGGCACCTACTAGAGAGAGGAAGATTGATGATGTTTTCTCTTGATCCAAGTGACTCTTTCAAAAAGTCTAAAGAAACTTCATTTCTTGTCAAGAACTAAAGAGACTAAGACTTAGCAGAGGTAAGAATTAATTACAAATCCAAAGATGTGAAAATGGTTAGGAAGGAAACACATTGAAACACACATAGAGTAAATGAAAGATCATGCTACAAGGAAATCTTAAATTCTAGGACAGACAAGGTTACAGAAATATAACATCTCACATACAGAGAGGCAAAATAAACATACCTGGATTACAATCTTCCAACTTCAAAATCCTCTTCCGTGAAAATTCCTTCCTCTCCTTTCCTCAATTCTTTCACTTTTCTTTCCCCAAATTTTATTTTCTGCCTCCCTCTTCCCTGAAATCCTCCTCTCTCAAAATAACTCCCATAATACAAAAATAGACAAGGTCAATTAATTTCCAACTCCCATGAGCATTACCCAAAATCCACTATCTTTCAAGATTTAAAAACCATAAATTTCTTCTTTTCTGGGAGATTCTCTAATCAGGTAATTTAGTGCTAACCATCACAACAAATCTCTCAACAATAAAATATTAAATGACCATATCTTTTCTAGATAAACTATGTACTAACTTAATCAATTATATAATATATTAATTACCTATGATTATTATCATTATTACTAATTATCAAAGTTATTAATTTAATTTTTTATTAATTCACTTATTCAATATTCTCACTTATAACAACTAAATAAATACTATTATATCCAAACTTATTAATAATATTATTACTATTATAATAATTAATGCACTTCCAACCATTACGCATATACTATAATGAAAAAGTTCAAGTAATAACAACTACATACCAAATGACAACCAAAACCCAAGGGCAAGAACCCCTGAGTGACATCAAGACCCACGACCACAAACTAAAGACAAAAACTGACCTATGGAACCCCATGTTATTTCCCATCCACTTTAGCCATTGGAGTAAAGGGATACTCAGACCTGCTAAGTCAAGTGGAGTCAATGCCTGGTACTTGCAACCTGCATCAAAATGATATGTTGCATATGAGCATATATATAAATAGTAAACACACCGTGTCAGGGAGTCACAGTGTAGTAGGGTTCTCATAGTGAGTAGTACTACACTATCACTTTCACCGAAAACATGACATAGACATAAACATCTCTAACTATAAATCAGGTATCATCAAATCACATAAAGCATGATAATATTACTCCACATAAACATCCAACCATTAACCAATCATGTCAAATACATCATAAACTATAATGTCAATAATGTCATCATAATGATCATAACAAATGTCAATAACCACATCAGTAACCATAATCATAATGAACATAATAAGCATAAACAATAAGTCTATCATCCACATGTCTCAAAACTATCTAAGTGTAGCTAAAATACTATCAACTGTCAAAAGCCAAAATGAGGGGCACTACACTCTTTAGTCCCAAAAGTTTCCCTATCAAGAAATCCTCTGCACTAACTATCTGATACTTCCAAATGGCTTCTAGATACTAGAAATTGTCCCTAGTTGGACTAGGGTGCCCGCTCATTAGTCTTGCAAGTGTTGAAATCCAAAAATTCAAAAGTTTACAATGACTGTACTTGCAATATCCTCCTTCCTATAGCTTCTTTCCACTGAAACCTGCAAAATATGATCTACACCTACGAAAGAAGGAGAAAGATGTTGTGGCTATATAGGATGTTGCCTAAGTCAAGCCCCGTCTTTGTTATTTCTACCTAAACAATAGCCAAAGATAAAGATTTACAGAAGTGTGTGCAAACCTAACAATGTGAATGCAGAAATATCAAACCCTAGATGTCTCAATCAAGGGAAGATCAACAACTTTCTTTGCATCAATAAACACATACAACTTCACCTCAAGGAGATAAAAATAAATGAAGACTTGCATGGACAAGGAGGCAAATCAGCAATGTCTACGGAGGATCTCCAAGGTCGATGTTGGAGGCTTCAACCCTTTGCCCAATCATGCAAAGGGTGTACCAACCCTTGGAAGTGCAAGATAGTCTTAAGATCTTGACTCCTAATCTTCATCCATTATCTCCATGATAGAAAATGCAAAATATTTTCAAGAGCTTCAACAAGCCACTCATCTTTAATGGCAATTGTAGCAGAGTTTTGGCATCAAGCTTGCCTAAGAATTATGTGTGATAAAATGATATTTAGATGTATTTTTATATCTAGCTTTAGGGAAATTCAAATTTTGAAATAACGTCTCGATGTCACACAAAAACCAAGAATTTGAAAATAGAATCCCGAGGCATATGATGGGATCTGACATCCCGCCAAAATTAAAAATCTTAGGAAACAGGGGAGGACTAGGGCATGGGTACCTGAGTCCAAGTGCCCATTTTCCACTCAGATCTACTTTTTGGGGGTCCCAGTGACCTATAATCCAAATTCCCTTTTCGAGTTCCATCAAAAGGTTACCTCAAAAAGTGAACATTCTACCACTAGACTTAGTCAATCAAGGTTTCAGGAAGGTTAGAAAGAAAATGGTTTAGAGGTCACCCAAAGTGGGGAGCTAAACCGAGGGAAATTGTACCATACCATATAGGAGAACAATTTCTGATGTTACATTTAGCCCCCACTTTAGTGGCCATATGACACTACATGCATATGCAACTAAAGGAAAGTAAATACATCAATCATGAAAAGGAAACCCAAAAGGATTCTGTAGAGCAAGTCGAAGTATTATTTCCAAGAAAGGAGAAGCCCACAAGTCTAGAAACCTGTAAGACCACAAAGTTAGAAACCACAACCTGCAAAGGAACACTTGTCAGAAAATCAAAAATCAAACCAACATGCAACCACCACCAATGATTCAGTAAAAAACACTAAGGGGGTTGAGTGATGAGACATGATGAGGGAGGAAATTAAGGTAGATATATGCCCCTCTTGTTTCTTCTTTCTTAGTCTAAGAGTAGAAACAAGGAGATACCCACGCGTGTTGATTTCGAGGAAAACTTGATGAGAAATGTGTTATGATGGTAATTTGAAGAAACAATGCTCAAGCATAACACATTGGGTAAGAAAGAGAGTAGAACCAAGATTCCAATGCAACAAATAGCATTGAAATTAGAGTTTGACAGCTCAAGGTAAGGGCTCAAGAGTAAAAGAGGTCAATCTTGCACCTAGTTAGGGATAGGAGTTCTCACTCATTTACTTTATGTAAAGGAAGTTGTCACTTATCACTTACTCATTATTGTTTCTTGTCATTGTAGAAAAGTAGAGAAGAGAGAGAAGGAGAATAGGAGGACAACCATGCCAAGCTGATGCCTATATTAGCCACCACGAATGGAGATGCTCTGAGCTCAACTAGCAGAGAGGCATTTTGAGGCTGAGGTAGGGTCCTAATCTTATGCTTCTATCATCTTTCATTGTACTTTTTGTTTTAACTTTGTCATTTACTGTGTCGAGAGGGAGAAGGTGGGTAGGGGTCCCCAAGAGGGGTACCTGGGTCCACTTAGGGCACCAGAGTCTCTCTGGGGCACCCTAGTCCCATAGGGGTGCCAGTGTCTCTCTAGGGCACCCTAGTCTTCCTGGGGCAGCTAGGTCCATAGAGGACATGTGCCTTAAGGACAAACACTCTTTTCTATTATTGGTAACTGCTTCCAATTTCTAGAGGGGATTCTGATGTTCTTGTATGTTTTTTACCTACAGGATGTCCCTGAGATGCATGAGCACATAGGAAGTCACCTGATGGCACTTCTATGAGAGCGTGCTAGCTCCTTGTCTGCCACAGAGATAGAACACTTGCAGATGGTCGACCTATAGTGGGTGTTTGATATGCCCACAATTAGATTCCACTACACTATGTTGATGGCACTGATGGAGAGATGGGATGCAGATACATCCACATTTCACTTCCCTACAGGTGAGATTATCGTCACAATGGAGGATGTATTCAGGATCCTTTGATTGCCTATTCAGGGAGAGACAGTGAGGATAGTAGGAAATTTCTTAGTGGGGTACACTCGTGAGAGTCAACTAGACTGCTTGGGTTGCACTATTTCTCAGGCAGAGCAAGGATACATTCAGCTCTGACGTCTAGAGTAGGGATGTAGAGACATTCCCTTACTGTAGAGGATTATGATTGTCACAATCACATTAGCTATCATGCTAGATGGACGAGGCACTCACCTACATGGGGGTCTCATTCACACCATTAGGGTGATGGAGGAGAATCAGATGGTCTATGCATGGGGACAGAGTATGCTTGCGCACCTTTATTGTGACCTGGAGCAATATGTCCATTATGAGATGCATAGTCTAATGATCTGCACATTACTACAAGTCTAGGCTTTTGAGCACATTAGGTGCACACAACCAGTGGGTTATCCTATAGAGACAACATTCACCCATCTACACATTTACGCTTATCCACTGGACAGGTGTTTGGAGGCATGGGGATCTGCTATACTGGAGAGTTGTTTTTGATAGATTATAGCCTGAAAGCATCATTTGGAGACCATATTGTGGCTACATCAGATGGCCTGGCCAGTAAAGACAATTAGAGAGGATGTAGAGGGATCATTTGATGGTTGATTACCTTGATCATGTTGTGGCTTGGTTCTATTGTGATTGGGTGGCATGGTAGTTTAGATAGATACATGATGTTCCTACAGTGCGTCTGAGCTATGTGCATAATACCATCTGATGGTTGACAGTAGTAGATGTACCACTTAGTGATGAAGAGAGTCCTGAGGATGTAGAGCCGATGTCAGATGCAGATGATATCAGTTGTAACCAAGCATATCAGACCTGGTGGTGCACAATACAACCTACTCTTATCTTTCCACCTAGACACCCTATAGGTGATGCTTGACCTTTAGCTGATCACACTAGTGATATAGGGGTAGAGGATGATGTTAGTGATTTTGTGGGATACTGTGATCTTGAGGAGGATGTGGACGACAAGGATGAGTCAGAGGAGGTACCATTGTAGTACATCTTTAGAGCAAGACCGCGACAGGGCTAGCAGGAGGTAGACACTGATCATGAGACCTAGTCAAGACCACGGTCTAGGGCTCGTGGTCCTGTTCCTATAGGTGATGTGAGACCTAGTTAGAGAGAGTGAGGGGAGTGTAGTAGGTCTATGCCCCTAGCTATAGATCAGACAGTAGAGCTCATCACACCTTCAACGATCTAAGATCCATCCTAGCGAGATGGAGATCCAGGTTAGGCTTGGTTTATTATTTTGATGTTTTGCATGTTTATTATTTGTATGAGATTCTAATATCATCCTATCCTCCATTTTCCAGTTGGGATAGATGCTTGGTGAGACTTTGTGTGTCACGTCATAGTAGACATAGTACCTACAAATGTCTCAGAGTAGCAAGTGTGGGCAGGTTGTTCAACACAATCATCTGATGGGTGGCATGCAGAGATATTTATGCCATTTGTCAAGTACAAAACTGCTATAGAGGCTATGCTAGAGTAGTATGCATGGGAGAGAGAGGAGTTGTGATAGAGAGTTGACCGTACCAAAGCTGAGCTTAAGGCATAGTAAGAGCAGATGGTAGCAATACCTACATCGGAGGGAGAGCCACCTGTCAGTGAGTTCTTACTACATGAGGTTCAGCAGGTGAGAGATGACAGAGATAGGATTCAGGTTGAGAGGGACCAGTACCAGAGGATGTACTAGGAGGCACATGAGTAGATGGTAGAGATGAGAGGCGAGATCAAGGGGTTATGATCGCAAAGCATCTCTAGGAGTCATTCATGATCTGTAGCCACACATGGTCAGGCCTTTGTCACTCACACACCATGAGGGCCTGAGGGTACTGGTGATCGAGGCTCAACTATATGATTTATAGATTTTATGCACTACGCATTCCGTTTTGTCCTTAGGGATAGTCAACTCGGATGTATATTTAAAATTGAGGATATATATATAGTGTTTATTTCTTTCCATCTATGTGTAATGGTTTTTCATCTATCACATGTGATTTTTGTAAAAATACAACTAGTGATGATGTTTAAATGCTATAATTAATGCTATTGTGATATACTAACAATTCTTAAAAGAACATGTAGTAATAAGCATAATGATCAATCATTTTACACATAGTCCTAATTTTAATGCTATATTCAGTTAATACCAAAGTGATCTAAGTAAAGAATACTTAAGCAAGATACAACAATGATCAACTGAACAAAGATGTAATACTAAATGAATTAAGACAAAACAATAACATCTTGTCAAAATTGAAGCTAATCTATGTAATAAATTGACCTAGGAACGTTTAACAGTAGATCTTTAAGTATAAAATTTTTTGAGGTGTGCCACATTAATAGGTTCTTTAAGTGGTGTACCTTTCTCATCAGCTAACTTATACTCTCTAGATCCAAAGGCTTCAGTGATTATATATGGTCCAAGCAAATTAGGGATGAACTTACCTTTTTCACCAGATGATGTGTTTACATTACGTTAATTTTTATAAAGAACCAAATCCCCAACATTGAATGATCATTATATGCCTTTTTGATAAACCTTGAGATGCTCAAGAGAATTAATCCATCTTTCATAAAGCATCTCAAGTTCTTGTAATCTTTTCTCACATTCTATATCATCATCCATGATGTCTCTTAGAGAAATTATTAAGGAAGGAATTTCTAACTCCAAGGGCATTATCACGTCTACACCATAGATGAGATTATATGGCATATTACTAGTAGGTGTTCGAATGCTTGTTCTGTAAGCCCGTAAGGCATATGATAATTAAGTATGCCAATCTTTTTTATGTTTATTAACATTTTTTTTTAAAATCTGTCTAATAACTTTGTTGAAGCTTCTGCTTGGCCGTTTGATTGAGGATAATAAGGTGTAGAGAAGTGATGTTGTATATGATATTTTTCAAGGAACATTTTCACATCCTTGTTCTTAAATGGTGTACCATTGTCCAAAATAAGGGAGGAAGGTATTCCAAATTGAGAAATAATGTTATCTTGTATAAATCAACAAATTACATCAGTAGTCATGGATCACAAGGGGACCACTTTGACCCACTTTGTAAAATAATCAGTAGCAATAATGATAAATGTATGCCCTTGAGAAGAGGGTGGGGAAATTTTACCAATTAGGTCCAAGACCCAAATAGAGAATGGCCATGGTGACACCTGGGCATGAAGCTCTTGAGCAGGAGCATGGATTAGGTGTTTATGTTATTGACATTGCGGGCATCTCTTGACATAAACAAAGGAATCTTGTTCCATATGCTGCCAATAGTAGCACATTCATAATAATTTTTATACCAATGACTTTCCTCCAAAATGCCCTCCACAAGTGCTAGAGTGAGCTTCTTCTAAAGCTATCAGAATCTCTGAATTACTTGAACATTAAAGTAAAACATTGTTGTAACTTCATCGATATAGGACACTTGATAGTATAATGTATCGCGTTGCTAGTTTCCATAAACAAATTCAGGCATTCTTAGATGTTGACTTAGGAATAGTTCCATCACATAAATAATTGAATATGCAGGAGAACCATTCATCAGTGTATGTATTACCACAGAGTTCTGAATTTGTAACTATAGGATCTTCAATTATCAGTGTTTTAAGATTATAGACAACAAAAGTAAATTCCTCAGGAGAACCATTAGGGGATATAACGGAAGCTACACTTGCCATTGCATCCGCATGCTGGTTGTCTTTCCTAGGAATAATATTGATTGAATATGATTTAAAGTGTTTTAAGAGAGATAATGCATACTCATGTGGTACTGAGATAGCTTATCATGCTTGGTTTGATATGATCTAGTTATTTGTTTTACAATTAGCTAAGAATCACCATATATTGTAATGTGTTTAATAGTAATAGCCAGAGCAGCACGAAGTCCTGCAATGAAAGCTTCATACTTGGCTATATTGTTTGTGCATGAGAAATCTAAGCTGTAAGAAAGAGGAATTGACTTTCCTATGGGGGAATTAATATAACTCTAGCCCAATAGCCAGTTTGACATTTTGATCCATCAAAGTATAATTCCCATTTTTCATCCATGGAGATTGTTAAATTTTGGTACAAGTCAGGAAATACATCCTAATATTTTATAGAAAAGGGTGAAGGAACTTTATCTAACTCATCTTCTTTTTGGGAAAAGAATTTAAGATCAAATTCTATTAATAACACAACCCATTTAGCGAGATGACCTAGTAGATTTGTTCTTACAAATAAATGTTTCAAAGGGTCAAATTTTACGATAACATGTAGTTTAGCATTTAGGAGATAATGCCTAAGCTTTTGAGTTGCAAACACTAAAGCTAAGCAATGCTTCTCTATAACAGTGTATTACACTTTATAATCAAGCAAAGTTTGACTAATGTAATAGATAACACATTCTTTGCCTTCAACATTATGTTGTGCTAACAAAGCTGCTAGGGCATTGTTAGATGCTGGGATGTATAACAGAAATGGTTTATCAAGAATAGCGGATTGTAGAATAGGTGGATTAGCTAAGTAATCCTTTAAGTCATCGAAAGTTTTTTGACATTCAGAATTCCATTAAAATTTAGAATCTTTCTTTTATAGTTGCATAAAGGGGCGAGTCCTATCTACAAGTTGTGAAACAAATCAGTGGATGGCCTGTATCTTTTCCTACAAACTATGAAGTTGAGATATGTTCTTACGTATTGGCATATTAACAATTGCATCTATCTTTTTCATATCCACTTCAATTCCATGATTTGAAATGATAAATCTAAGTAACTTTCCACTATCCACACTGAAAAACACACTTACGAGGATTCAATCGCATATTATATTTCTTTATGCACTCAAATATTTGTTGAAGATTTGTAGCATGATCCTTATGATGGACAGACTTAGCCAAGATGTTGTTTACATAATCTTCTAAAATATTGTGCATATAATCATGAAATATAAGTCATTGCACATTGGTAAGTAGCTCCTGCATTCTTAAGTCCAAATGGCATGACTACCCAACAAAATGTACCCCAAGGTGTTATAAAAGTTGTTTTATACTGGTCTAGAGGATTTATTAGGATTTGATTATATCCTAAAAAACCATCCATGAAAGATAGTAATTCATGTCTAGTTGTGGAATCGACAATCATATCAATGTTAGGGAGCGAAAAATCATCTTTTAAAGATGCCAAATTCAAATCTCAAAAATCTATGCACACTCTTATACGGCCATTAGGTTTAGCGACAGCAACAATACTCAAAATCCAAGGTGAATAATCAATAGGTCAGATGAAACCAGCTTGTAAAAGTTTTTCTATCTCACTTTTAACAAGCAGTACAATCTTAGGATTCATCTTACAAATCTTTTGTTTAAATGGCTTAACATTTGATTTTAGTACAATATTATGCGTTACAATCTGAGGATCGATACCAGGCATGTTAGAATAGTTCCAAGAAAACAATTCTTAGAATTTGTGCAATAACTTAGTCATCTCTTCTTTTTCTTCCACATTTAAACAATCACCAATAGGGAGAACTTTTTTAGTGTTATCCTTATCCATAACAACATCAACAATCTTTCCATTAAGGAGAGTACTATGGTCTAAGGGATTGTAAGATTGTAATTGTTCTTCAAATTCTCCATTAGGCTCTACAGTAGTATTTATTGTGCTAGTAGTTTTTCCAAAATATGCATTGTTGTTTAAATAATAAGGTAGGTCATGTTTATGATTATAACAAGGAATATTGTCATAAGCACCCAAGAATTCCACTATCGCTTCATCTGCTGAGAATACATCCAATGGGAGTGATCCTGGAGGACAATTAGTGTCAATCATCTAAGGAAATATCAAACTAAGAGTTGATATTGTATTCACATTAAGAGTAGGGCATTTGTGGGCTTTGGATTCCTTAAAAGGATTATATCCAATCTCAGTTGAGCAATGTCACAAAGCAGATTCTATAGGGACTTTGATTCCTTGTTGATTTATATCATAGTCATTACCTACATAATCACAATTTTAATAAAGGATTGAGAATCCTCTACCATAAAGAGAGACCATTTCCTTAGAGGAAGGTGGAGCTTCATAAGTTTCATAATCGGTAGTATATGTAAGGGTATTATCCTTATTTGTCACCAAAGGAAGTTTATGTTTATTAATCAAAACATGCGATGTGATCAACACAATATTTGATGTTTTGGGGATGGGGTTTTGAAATTTGTATTCTCTTGTAGAATAGGATGCAAAATATAATGAACCCCAATCATCACCAACAAATGCATTTAATTGTTTAGACTCTTACGTAACATCCTTGGAAGTAAGAGGAGTTGATAAGTTAGCTTTTAGATTGTTTAGACTCTTGGGACAAACAACATGCTTATGCACTTACATTTGCAAACAATTATCACATTCAGGATCTGAATGGATAGTGTGTAGCTTATCTTTAAATATAAACTTAACTGAGCGATGTAAAGTAGAAGGAACTACTCCTAATGCATGTATCCAAGGTCTACCAAGAATCATGTTGTAAGATAGAGAGCAATGCATGACATGAATTAGGGTAGGCACAATCACGGGTCCTACTTGTGTAGGTAAAGTTATAGTGCCCATGGATTGTCATCCAACATCGTCAAAACCACGAATACTTAATGATTCTGGTTTGATGGAAGATATATCAACTTTAACCTTATGTAGTAAATCAATGCCACAAACATTAAGGGCTGATCCATTATCAATCATAACTCTATTAACCAATGTTTTTTTTATTGTAATAAAGATAACCAAAGGATCATACCAATTCTAAACTTTAGGAGACTGGAATTCATGTTGTAGAAATAGAATATTTGTTTTTGTTGCATGCATACAATCTAATAGAAAAGCAACATCATTTGGTTTAATAGCAGGTGGGACAATCACCTTTTGTAAAGCTTCTTGGAGCATTCCATGGTAAGTAGGTGAAGTTTGCATAAGTTCCCAAAGAGATATCTTTGTAGGAGTAGCGCAAAGCTGCTCTACAAGATCATAGTCTTTACCACCTTCATATGTTAAATGGGGTGCTTGAGGAAGCATAGGTTGAGAAGCTGGTAAAGATATCGAAATACATGATTGTTGTGTACTTTGTTTATTATTCTGAGTGTTATATGCATGAGCAACCACATTATGATTAGTTTTTTGTAAGTTGTGCTCTGCTATTTGTTTCGCATAACCATAAATGTGATCGGGAGGTCGAGAAGAAGATGGAAAACCTTTAACAGTGAGCACAGGTTTAGAATATGGTTGAGCTACATTTGAACATAAAGTGACCACAATTTTCAAATTTTCAAGCTCTTCTTTAGGTTTAGGAACATAAATTGCATTTACAAATCTTTGAAATAATGATGGCTTAGAGGCCGTAGTGGAATGTTCAATCGAGATAAAGTCCTCAAGGGCTTCATCTAGCATATCGAAGTCATCACGACTAAACAGCTCATCATAAGTATGAAAATCTTGCAAAAAATAATCTGACATTTTAACATGCTCTTTTTAACCCAAGATTCAAATGCACAATGATGGCCTAGGATGAAAATGAAATATTATACAAAATAATAAATGATAATTTTCCAACTCTTTTAGTACAAAGATAAAGAATATGATTGACAATTTAATGTATACAATTTCACCAAAGAGATTTTCCAATCTAATGATGCTCTAGGACAGAAAATTATTTTAGATCTAATGTTTAAAAGGATGCAAATTCTTTAAAGGTCGGGTTCACCAAAATGTTTAGGGTAAAACTGTAGATTTGTCTCAACTAGGTTAAGCACTACCATTTCACCATGCTAAACATTGGGAGGACAAGGACTAAGCTCTAAATCAAGCTACTAATCACTTTGTCTATCCCTTATGCTCATGTGGTCTAATTTCAAGAGCCTAACTAAGGTTTTGTCAAGTGCTTTGTTCATAAACCAAGTAAAACCCTAATTATGCCTTAAATCAGAAATATTCAAAATCTGACAATACAATAGGCAAAACTGATCACAAAAATGTAGAGAAAGGGTTTTAGAGACCATGCACCTAGATTTTAAGGACCCACTTGACTAGGGTGCCCTCTCTTTACTCCCAAAAGTTTTTGTACCAGGAAATCCTCTACACTGGTTGTTTGATACTTCTAAATGGCTTCCAGATCCTAAAAATTATCCTCAGTTGGACTAGGGCACCTGCTCATTAGTTCCACAAGTTTTAGAATCTATAAATTCAAAAGTCTACAATGTCTGTACCCACAATATCCTCCTTCTTATAGCTTCTTTCCACTGGAACCTAGAAAATGTGATCTGCACCTACAAAAGAAGGAGAAAGATGTTGTGGCTATATAGGAGCTTGCCTCAGTCAAGCCCCGTCTTTGGTATTTCTATGTCAACAATAGCCAAAGATAAATATTTATAGAAGTGTGTGCAAACCTAACAATGTGTATGTAGAAATATCAAACTCTAGATGTCTTAATCAAGGGAAGATCAACAACTTGCTTTGTGTCAATAAACACATACAACTTCACCTCAAGGAGATGAAAACAAATGAAAACTTGCATAAACAAGAAGGTGAATTAGCAATGTTCACGGAGGATCTCCAAGCTTGATGTTGGAGGCTTCAACCCTTCTCCCAATCATGTAAAGGGTGTACCAACCCTAGGAAGCACAAGATAGTCTCAGATCTTGATTCCTAATCTCCATCTAATGTCTCCATGATAGCAAATGCAAAATACTTTCAAGAGCTTCAACAAGTCATTGATCTTCAATGGCAATTGTAGCAGAGTTTTGGCATAAAGCTTGCATATGAATTGTGTGTGATTAAATGATTTTCGAATGTCTTTTATATCTCTCTTTAGGTAAATTCAAATTTTGAAATAACCCCTCGATGTCACGTCAAAACCAAGAATTTGAAAATAGAATCCCAAGGCATACGGCAGGAGCTGACATCCCGCCAAAATTCAAAATCTCAGGAAATAGGGGAGGACTAGGGCATGGACGCCTAACCACAAGCCCCCATCTTCTACTCAGATCTACTATTTGGGGGTCCCAGTGACCTATAATCCAAATTCCCTTTTTGGGTTCCATCAAAAGGTTACCTCAAAAAGTGAACATTCTGCCACTAGACTTAGTCAATTAGGGTTTCAAGAAGGTCGGAAAGAAAATGGTTTAGAGGTCACCCAAAGCGAGGAGCTAAACTGAGGAAAATTGTACCATACCATACAGGAGGATAATTTCTAATGTTATAAGGACAAAATATTCAAGTAATTGAAATCTCCTCAATGATAAAATATTGTCAAGGTTCAATCCACCAGCAGAGCAACTTCATCAATACTTCAAATCTCTAGATGTGCTACAACAATTTCTTCACCAAAGTATGTAGGTCTTCAAATTTTTTTTCTCTCCCAAATAGATATGCTTTTGAAGTCTTCTCCTTAGTAGAGTCTCCATTTCTATTGGTTCCCAAATTTGCACCTTAGTGAAATCTAAATATTAGCTAGACCTTATGATCGAAGAAACTAAGGAATTTGGCCAATGAATGGGAGATGGGTTTCATGCTTTTCTCCCCTGCACTTTAGGCTTTGTAGGACCTAAGTGGGTTTCCCTTATATTGACACTGATGTGAGTTCAAGACCTATTTAACTACAATGTCAAGAAGAAGATACTTCCATAGAATATTTGTAAGAGATTACAAGATTCAGACAATTTGTAAGGGTGATCTCTCATAACCTTTAAAAGCAAATGTGAAAGTCATGAATGATTAGAAATAAATTACATAGTGAGTATAATTTATCATTTCAAGTATGTATTAGTAGTTGGGGGACTAATTAGATTTAGGAGTGGTGCATGTTCTAGGAAAACAGAGTCAATACAATGCATAAGGTATTGTAATGAAGTTTTCCTAGACTAAAAATCAATTTATCTTCTTAAAGAGATTAGTGCATAAACATTGATATTGATATCAATGATGGAAAACAACTACATCTCATTCTTAATTATCCATTTTTTTAAATGACCATATTACTTTGCATGAAAGATTTACTCATTTTCCTTAAAATAAAAACTAACATACAATAGCAATACACAACAACAAATACATCATGAGAGAATGAATAGTTCCTTGATTTATTCATTCTCATAAATAATTTGTAGAATAGAATTGGAGATAAAATGCACATGGAGTTTGCATTCTTTCACTGAGTTCAATGATAGGAAAAACAATGTAAAATAACACCTACAAACCAAAAACCCATTTACCTCTAGACTCAAACTGTAGAAAAAGATCTCACATCCCAAATATTTTCCAACCCCTTTACAAAAGGAGCACAACCCTTTTATAAGACAACGGTCTCCCTTACAAGCCACCAACAACTGACATGTATTCATATCCCATTGGCCTATGAAATGCAAAACAAATGATCAGTTGGAACAACCAGAAATCTATTTATGAAACTACTACCCACCTTTTTTACTATGATGATTAAACACAGGTAGTTAAGTATTATGAGGGTCATCACATGAATTAATCTTCATCTACCAAAGATGGCCTAGCTATTTTTGTTTGCTGCTAAGATGGGGATGATGAAGATGCTAGTTGTTGCCTACCTAACTTCATTGAATTTGTGAATAAAAGTTTTCCATTGGAAATTAATAGCTCTATTCATCTGAAACTAAGTAGATGCAAGTAGTCATGAAGGCCTAGCACCAAAGCCTAGGCTACTCCAGGTCTTGGTCATGGGACGTTGAGGGGGAAGAAGTAAACAAGATACCTCATCAAATTATAATTCCCACTTGTATCCTAAGAAAAATATCCAACATGGATAGAATAATGGAGAGACTAAATTTTGAAATCCACCCAAGCCTAAGAAAGGCTCCTCTATTCCTTTGTTCTTAAAATCACATAGCTAGAGCCAAGAAAACCTTGACAATCCCTTCATAAATAGAGACATCATTCGTAGAATGAAAAGGAAGTACCTCAATGGATTTGAAAGTGAAAAGTTCTATATTATACAATATCTTGTCATTATATAGCCAAAAATGGATAAGAAAAATACCAGGCACAAAAAATAACCCACATTGTGTTTCCATGATGATCTTTATTACAAAATGTGCAATTAGATTTACTGGCACATATAAATGTTGGAAATGAGACAGATAATTGAGAGGGTTGGGGAGGTGGGGGTGAATCAATTATCTCAAAATTTCCTTAACTTTCTTTTCTTTTGTTATCTTAATAATCAGTGCAACATCAAATCATATAAGCATATGTAATCATAAGAATAGAAATAAGATCAACACACATAACACAAGGATTTTTACATGGAAAACCCTGTTAAGGGAAAAACCACAGGGTGACTAACCCAAGACTATATTGTCTGTTAAAAGAATAAAGGAGTACAAAATGGCACTTTCCAATTAGGGCTCACTACCCAAGCACACTGCTCACAAGAGGCACACTGCCTACAAGAGACTCACTATCTACAGAACTTATAGAAGGTAATCAGGTATTTCAACTGATGAGAAGCATCTACAAATGCAAGAGTTTAGTTCTAGTTAGGCACAATACACTGATTTGATGCACTTCATTCTTCCTCTATTTTAATATTGTGGCTCTGTCACATACCGGACTTGATTTTCTACTTTCACACTTATCCCTGCTTTTCTTTGCACTGTATTTCATAACTTGTATATTCCACACCTCTACATACTGGAATCCATCTGGTATATATATCTGCATCAAGGATTTCATCAACTTTCTAGTTAGCAATAAGAACACTCAAGATATTTACAAGTTACTGATTTGTCAGCTGAATCCATGCTTGATTCGTGATGTGTATCAAAAGCATAGGCATAGAAGTCATTAATCATGTTGGCCAACAATGTATAATCCCCCAAATAGCTTTATCAACACCTTTTACTCATCCAAATTGAAGTCTAGTGCTCTACCGGTCAGTTCTTTCTCTGTCTGGAACCCAACACTTAAATGCTCATATAATTTTTCATGCTTTATCATGGATGCTAAATCTTTGGAATATAGTAGTCATGATACCCCTCTTGACTTATCCAAGTCCACAACTTGCTGAGTTACACCATCTTAGAGATCTGGACCTGATTGTCAGACCTTGTTACATACTCTGTTCTTATTCACCATATCAAAACAATCTTCAATCTGACTTTCGGTATAGGCATACTATGTATTGCAGATGTGTGGGATAGACTTTGTTACCATCGATGACAACACTCATGAAGCCACATAGTGTCTCTTGCCAATGATCTCCTCCTTTGGTATTGATGGCAATGCTTAGTGAAAAATGGCTGTGTTGCAGTAACTCCCCCTTGGCTGATGCTCTATCTTTTACACTACTTTACCGGAGCTCCCCCTTAGCTAGATTTCACATTTTTCACTACTCCTCACTCCCCCTTTGACATCAATGGAAAAGGGTAGAATCTGCATTCCAAAATTTTGCAAAAATTAACATATTCATGGCCACATAAGTATATATATATGTTATACTTACGTATACTTAAGTATATCCGCAAAAGTAGCCTTCAACTATACAAATTTTGTGGCCCAGCTTTACTTCATCCTATCGAAAATGGAGATGTGACCACTCAACAAAAATCTATATACTTGTGCCCTTCTTAAATCTACCAGATCACTGGTCTGAGCTGTGGTCTGAGCATATGGCAAGGCCTCATGCATTGCCTCTAACTTAGGGATAATTATCCCTCTGAGTTCACTCATTCTATTTATTATATCCTTCTTTTCTTTGTTCAACCTCTTTATTTCATTTATGATGACAAGGGCCTGACATTCTTGATTCATTAAAGAGGTAGCAAGGGGATCAAAATTCCTAGATAAACTTGACAGTTTACCTTCTTGTTCTTTCACCTTCTTTTCAATATCCTCTGTCACTTTGGGCCAAGATAGACAAAATTTGTACATGTCCCCACCATCTTTAAGATCATTTTCAAGGCTCTTTATTCCAATGTCTAGGGTTCTCCTATTATTAGCAATGAGTCCCTATACTTCAGTAAATCGTTTTCCCAAAAACTCCTTCCAGACCTTTGATTTTGCCAATTTCTCTAAAGATTCAAAATGAGTGCTAACTAAATTTACCAAAGATTTTGAGTTACCGGATGGAGAGGCCGAAGGATCCTTTTGAAATGATGGCATGATCTTCTCTAGCATCCTGGATGTAATCTACAACAACTCATAGTCTTCCATGTGAGATTTCAGAAGTTTTTCTTTTTCTTTGGCTTGAGAAAAGGATGTTAGTTTCATTGTTAGAACCAGAAAGTCAAAATTCAGTGGCCCTTGAAATAGCTCAAGTTCATCTATCTCCATCATTTCTTTGTTTAGGAAGTTCTTTATTGCCTCTGCAGTGTCTCTTGCCAGTGATTGAGTCTTCTTTTCTTTTGGGATATTAGAACAATCATCATTTGTCTTGTCTTCTTGTTCTTCTTCTTTTCCCTTAACCTCCTCTTCTTGACTCACTTTCTCCTCTTTTATTCCTTCTCCTTCAGCTTCAGAATCTAGAATGTCTGCAGTGGGATCCAGAGGAGAGATGTTACCTGTGTTTACTGCTTCATGAACTTCCTCTTCCAAAATAGAGGAATCCAAGTCCTTAAACTTCTCTTCATCTAACTCTTTTGATCCTTCCACATCAGAAGATTTTTCATTGGTTACATCTAATCCTTCAACATCCATGGTAGAAGGTTCTTCAATTGATTCCTCTATAATAGGAATATTGAATCTTTTCAAAGCATTCTGGAGGATATCTTTTGTCTCACTTGCTACTTGGTTTGTTTCTCCAAGCATAAGTTTATTCATTCTTTCCTTACTCCGGAACTCATCCTTACAGTCTTTAAAAATCATGTCCATTTGTTTTGGAGTGATAGAAGGATAAAGTTGAATCATTACTTGTTCCTGAATCTCTAGGTCTTTTGCCTTTGCATTCTATTTTCTCAGTTTAGGTACCTTTTCTAGACACTTGGGAATTAATGATATAGTTTCAATGAAATCTTTATTGTAAATATTCAGGTACCTAACAGTAGCTTCTTCCAAAATCCTCTTGTCAGTATCAGTGTATTCGTCATAGAACTCTATTACTGGCTGCAGGTTCCCATCCACAGTAACTTCCTTGATGATGTCATCAATGGAAAGAGTGGGCTTTTCAACAAATTCTTCTACCTTTTCTTCCTTATTTTTACTAGTAGAGAATTCCCCAGATCTTTTCTTCTTCATTTTCTTGATTTCCTCATTAGATTATGTTTCTTTATCATCTTTAAGACTTGTGTATGACCTTGTGACTTTGGTCTTCATCCTCTTTTCTCCTTTTGCAGATGTCTTGACTTCCAGTTTAGTGGTCCTTGAGCTTTTAGGAGTAACAAGTGCAGAGCTCTTGGAAGATCTAGTCCGGGAGGAGGCTTGTACCAGAACATCTCCTTTCTTTGCTTCTTTTTTCTCTTTCTCATCCTTCTCCATTTTCTCTCTGTTTGCATCTACTGCCTCTTTTAATAGGCCAAATATTTTGGCAATTTCCTCAACTTCCCTTCTTACTTTCCTCTTTATCTCTGGTTGTCTTAACTCAACATCTATTTTTACACTTAGTTCTTGAAAGGTGCCAAACCTTTCTACCTCAGAGTCCTTAGGCTGGCTCAATAGGTGTTGTATATGTAGTTCCAAGATTTTTTCATCAACCTCGTATCCCATAGGCATTATCCACATAGTTGTGGGCTCAACTACCTCCATTAGGCATTGATCAGTGTCAACCATGAAGAACATTGTGTCCTTGTATTTCTCAACTATGGATTGAGGTATCCTCTCTCTGGCTTGCATCATGCTTTGAAAGTTCTTAAAATAACCCCAGAGAGCTGTGTTCTGAGCTTTAGTATCACCAAGTCCATACGTATAATCTCTAACTTGGATTGCAACTGGTTTATCATTTTGCCAAACCCAACCACTCGATTTGGGTAGCTCATTCGTATAGTAGAAGAATAGACACAGTATTAGACAACCATATTTAAAGGAAATCTTCTTATCCTTTTTGATCTTATGCAAGTTGTCTAACAGTTGATTTAGGAGAAGTTCACACAAGTCATAATCTGTATCTTTCCTCAACATCTGATATGTTGCATAGATTGCTATCCTAGACATAGAATTCTCCCTGCTAGAATGATAGATCTTGTACCCAATTATCATTGAGGCTAACTTGACATCAGATCTGTGATGTCATCTATTGTCATGGCTCTTTTATCAAATTTAGATATGGTGGCTTTAGTTACTGTGTGGTTCTTGACTAATTTAAGTGCAAGTAACCCATCGAAAGAATGTAGTCCAATCACTACCCTGATGGCATCTTTAGTTATCTTGAAGGGCCTCATTAACCACATGAAATTATCATGCATCTTGCTTAGGACATACCAGACCTAATCATCTTCTGTAAAATAGGGAAAGTGTATGCAATGTCTGAAGTGTTTATCCCGAAGGGCCTTATATTGAGGTTTGAGTTCAAAACTCTCATCTATTAGCTATTTGTGATAGATGTCCATCAATTTTGAGTCTCCAAATTCATCAATGTTGGCATGGATATAGACCCTAACATCTTCTACGTGCAATAGGCCATGCAGAATGCTAGAAAATGTGCCTAAAGGATCAACTTCTAGAGATTTATAGGGGTGTTTCCTGAATTTAGGATGCAACCTATCAGTGATCTTTCAACCATTGGAGTAGCCATCTTGCAAAAGATTTAGAGATAAATTTTTAGAATGGAAGTACCTTTTTACACTTTTAGGGTTTGAAATAGGAGCCAGAACAAATCACTGGTTGAATTTGATTTCCCAGTTGATCTTGAGTGAATTGTAGAAACTTTGTTGCAGAGCTTTTCTTTTATTCTTCTTGAATGCAAATGTGCAAATAATGAGTGAATGAACCCTTTTATCCTTGCATAAACCCTAATTTTCTTTTGTAATAAATATACAACTTAAGTTATTCGATTGCCCTATTTCGAGAGAGGTCTTCTAAAATCATTGTACTAAACTTAGATTCATTGTCAGTGAGGATTGACAATGTATCTTTTTCTTCAGTCATGCCATGGGTCCACGGATCAAAAGTATTTCAATTCTAAATCATGCCAGATCTGTCTGTGGAAATCCTCCTTTACCAGATAGCTATCGGAACTAGATTAACTTGAGCAGTTATAAGTCTTACAAAACTCCATGCAGATCTTTTACAATTTGACTGAAGATTATTTGAAGGTTTTTCTAAGAACCTTTTAATCTGTAGCATTTCATGTGCCGAATCTAGGCACTAGTTGACTGGCTGGGGGAATTTGTTTTTCTCTATGACTCCTCCTGAGCTAGAGCTCACCTGTTTAGTTTTTGGAAGGAATATCAGCATCAGATTCTGGTGCGGATCCATCCCCAATATTTTATGTACTCTTCTTCAACCAAATATTGCTCATCTCCTTTTGAACTTCATCCACATTCACTTTACCTTAACCCTTATCTTGTTTTTGATTATGTTGCACTGGACCCTTTTTATCCTAATTTTTACTTCTGTGGAATTTGGCAATATGACCAGATCTATTGCAATTGTAACAGACAACATTTCTTTTCTTATTTGATTGATATCCTCTTGATCTACATTAATTAGCCATATCTCCCATTCTATTGCATGCAAAGCATGTACCATTGAATGAGTTGTTTGTATACATATTTTTGCATTCCTGAGATTTGTGACCATACCTTTTGTAGTTGAAACATTGTCTAGAGAAGGATGGATTAGTTTGATTCATTCTCCTCCTACACTGAATTGCTTTATGACTAAAATTGTTGCAATTGAAGCAGTACCCATTGAGGGATGGATATCTTTGAGCATTTGGTTGCCTTATCAGAGGTCTTCTAGGCCTGTTTCTTTGATTTCTTGATCCAAAGTTCTTCTGACCAGATCTAGAGCTTTCACCTTTCTCATATCCCAAGCCACGCTTATCATCTACCCTCTTTTGGCTTTCAAGAAGAACTTCAAGTTGAGCTGAGCTTATCTTGAATTTCTCTTTGTATTCATTTGTTATTTGAAGATCTTATTTAAGAGTGTCTATCTGATTCTCAAGTTGTTCTCCATTGTCTCTAGCTTCTTCAAGATCTGATTCAAGATGCCTGATTATTCTATCCATTTTGTCGTAGTCCTCCATTTTCTCCTTGAGGGATTGTTTTAGATTATCTTCAATTTTCCTTTTTTCTTTAATTTCTTGGGTGAATCTCATAACCCCTGATTCCATTTCATGCCTTACCATAATAACTTCTTTTGACAGTGTCTCACATATCCTATTTTTCTCATCTAGATCTTCATTAGTATCATTGACTTCACTCTAATTGGCTAATTTTTGAAGTAGTTCCTTTCTCTTTTTCACAGAGATACTTAGTTTTTCTTTTAGCTCATTTATGAAATCATCAGCTTGTTTGAGTCTTTCTCTCAAGTTATTGACTTCAAAGTGGGATTGTTCAAGATCATCTAGGGTAGACTAAAGTTGTTCCTTCATACCATATATATCCATTGAGATTCCCAGATATTCCTCAAGCTGTTAGGCTTTGTTTAGAGGAACTTAGCTCTGATACCAATTGTTGGAAACAAGGTAGATAACTGAGAGGGGGTGAATCAGTTATCTCAAAATTTCCTTAACTTTCTTTTCTTTTATTATCTTAATAATTAGTGTAGCATCAAAACATATAAGCATATGTGATCATAAGAACAGAAATAAGATCAACACACATAACACAAGGATTTTTTGTAGAAAACCCTGTTAAGGGAAAAACCATGGGGTGACTAACCCAAGATTGTATTCTCTATTAAAAGAATAAAGGAGTACGAAATGGCACTTGCCAATTAGGACTCACTGCCTGAGCACACTGCTCATAAGAGGCACACTGCCTACAAGAGACTCACTATCTATAGAACTTACAGAAGGTAATCAGTTGTTTGAACTTATGAGAAGCATCTACAAATGTAAGAGTTCAATTCTGGTTAGGCACAATACACTGATTTGATGCACTTCATTCTTTCTCTATTTTAATATTGTTGCTCTGTCACATACCAAACTTGATTTTTTGCTTTCACACTTATCCCTACTTTTCTTCACACTTTATTTCATAACTTGTATATTCCACACCTCTACATACTGGAATCCATTTGGTATATATATCCGTATCAAAGATTTCATCAACTTTCTAGTCGACAACAAGAACACTCAAGATATTTACAAGTTACTGATCTATCAACTGAATCCATGCTTGATTTGTGATGCATATCAAAAGCATAGGCATAGAAGTCATTAATCATGTCGGCCAACAATGCATAATCCCCCAAATAGCTTGATCAACCCTTTTACTCATCCAGATTGAAGTCTAATGCCCTGTCGATCAGTTCTTTCTCTGTCTACTCTGCCTATCTGGAACCCAACACTCAGATGCTCATATCTTTTTCATACTTTATCATAGAGGTTAAATCTCTGGAATATAGTAGTCATGATACGCCTCTTGACTTATCCATGTCCATAACTTGCTGAGTTACACCATCTAACAGATCTAGACTTGATTGTTAGACCTTGTTACATACTCTGTTCTTGTTCACCAGATCAAAACAATCTTTAGTTGGACTTCCAGTATAGGCATACTATGTATTGTGGATGTGTGGGATAGAATTTGTTGCCATCAGTGACAACACTCATGAAGCCACACAGTGTCTCTTGCCAACAATAAACTGATCTGTGAATCACTTCCAAAGGATTTTCATTTATTTTTCTAACACCATAGACAATGACAATATCACATATCTATGCACCCATGCATTATATTCCTCCCTCATTGGTCAGTTGTATTTCAAACTTTTGTCAACCCTCTACATATAAGCTACACATCTAGTAACTAATGATATTTTAGTTTCCTTTATGAAACTCCCTAAGATAGATTCCAAATTTAGTGACCTACCCATTTCTATGTTACCTTGCACATGATCAATCCTACTTTCAAAAATGATTGATTTGATGGAGAGAGGGACTATGCTGCCAAATTCTACTTTCCAGTTTAAGAACAAAAAATTGAGTAGAATTAATCACATCCTTGGCTTGTATGGTAGGAAACCATCACTTCTACAATAAAATCTCAAGAGAGTAAAACATGCATGCCATTTTTTATCCATTTTTTGTGTTTGAATGTCAACCATTGATCCTATCAGGAATGGAATCGATCGACAACAAGCACACTATTGCAAACTCATTTAAAACCCAACAAGCTGAATTGTGCTACAAAAACCATTAGCAGTGCAAATGAGAAACTATCACGTGTCACTTGCAAATAGGTCCTGGGGGGGTCACATTGTTACTAAATCTTTTGGGATAGAAAATATACTATGTCTCACCATCCTATTGTAGGGAACATGTGGTAACAGGGCACACCCCAACCTTTTCATATTATGGATTCTTTCACATACCGCAATCCAAAGAACAAACATGATCAAATGAGAGTTAAACACTTGGACCTATGGGCCCTACTATGACCACCTTTTGCAACACCAGGTGTCATCATAGCACACATGCACGTATAAGTTTTCAATGCCCTTCAAGAGATTGAAATTCATTTAAAAGTTTTTGTGGCAAATCAGAAGATGCCACATAAACAACCTGATCCCCTTCATGAGGAGAAAGAAAATCTCCAATACTAACACATGGAAAGAAATCATGCACCCACATTTTAGACAAGTGGGAGCTTTTGGAATCTATGTTACAAAGGACTAGCATGATGCCAATGAAACACTAACACATAGGAGAGGACACAGTCCCACAAGAAGAATGCCAGATAGCACAAAATGATCACTGGGGTCCATGTGGCTGCATATAGTAAGGCTATAAACTTGAAGGGTATAGAAATATAAAAGGTGTAGCCCAAAGGCTCAATGCGATGCAACAACACACCATGTACATGTTGACCAAGATGGTTGTGGGGACCACAAATACAAGTGCATCGAAGAGGAGATAATATAAAAATTAATGCACACCTCTTAAAAGATCAACTGGTTGCTAGGATAAAGGTGACATCAAGGTACAACTTAAGGACTCAGGGACAAGCCAAAACAACATGAAAATTTAACATTAATATGCAAACCATATTCAAAAGGTTCAGGGTTTAAGCCAAAAGGGATAAAAGCTTGTGAAATACATCCTAAATCCCTAAAACACCTAGAATAGTGCCAATACAAATGATTGTCAAAGTAATGATTTTCTTGTTGTATACTTACATTATCCACTGGTTGAAGCATTATTAGAAATTAATGTAATGAATGTGTTTTTATACACAAACATAACTCAATAGTGTGAAGATTTGAGTGAAGTTGACCTACGACCAAAGTGTAATATTGGCCTAGTTGGCTAAATGTTTACTTTTAATTTTAATATTGATACATGTTATATAAATAACATCTATTCATACATGTTTTATTGGATAGAAATTACTTTACTTTAAAATTTATAAAAGAAAATAATTTACATGTTTTATTCTTAAATGTTATTCATAAAAGAAAATAGTTTACTAACTAAAATTAGTTTATTTACTACATAGACACATATTTAAATTTTTATTTAAGAATTATTTTATTTTATTACAAATTTGTTTACTTTATTTTGATTTTAAGTGCTATTTTACTTTTGTATATAAATTTTATTTTAAATATCCTTTTAATTGTGTTCATCCTTTTAAGTGTATTCATCACCAATAACTCCAAAAATAACATCTATTGATACATGTTTTATTGGATAGAAATTATAAATTACTAGAAACTAAACCTTCAAATTATAATAATTTTTAGGGGAGATGTGGTGAAATGTTGGGGTTTCATTCTTGTAGTGCCAACAACCTAGGTTCAAACCTTGTGAGGTTTCCCTCTGCTACATCAAAAATTGAGGCCCCTGTAGGATATTGTATCTTGACTTACCCATGGCATGTAGAGTGAGCCATTTGCATGTCACCCAGGGTTACATCCAGGCTAGTCCTAATTTTTTTGGGAGACCGTGTGGTGAAATTATGGGGTTTCTTGCCCATAGTTCTAAAAACCCAGGTTCAAACCTTATGGGGTTTCCCTCTACCATGTCAACAATTGGGGGCCCTAGAATCTTGTATCTTAATTTACCCACAGAATGTGGAGTGGGGCATTTTCATGTCGTCCAAGGATACATCCCTGGTTCTAATTTTCAAACTTGATGAGCATGTGCGAAGGAGTAGGAGCAACATGTAAAGGAGTAGGAATAGTGGTGAATGAAGAGGAGTAGATCTAGGTGAATGAAGGTGAAAGTAAGAAGACAAATGATGGGAGGTGCAACACCCAATGAGGGAAAAAAGCATTCAAGGAGGTTGTAGGGGAAGATTAAGATGCTGAATTTGTGTTTCAACCCACTTAGGGAAATGGCAGATGGTCTGTAGATCCCTTTAGATCATCATGTTCCAATAGAATCTTGGCAAACCCTATCTGTCCACCCAAAATAGGGATAAGATCTTGGCAAACCTCAGGTGAATCTTATTTGATGTAGCACACAACATACACTTAATACAATTTTGCCATTAATCATGTGAGAGACAAAGATTTGAAGACTAGAACATAAAAAAACTTCTACTCATCAACTCTACTGCTACAATGAGAGAAAACTCTCTTATATCCAAGAAAACAAAAAAAACCAAAAAATACCCTTTTTGGCAAATTTCAGCAATTGTCAGATTTTGCCATTTTAGGTAATTTTACAATCATATCTTGAGAATCCAGTTTTTTCCCAAAAGCTGCATAAAACTAAGGTAGGACAAAATGCCAACTAATATTCTAAATTCGAAACATGAGTTTTGATTTATTACAAAAGCAACTTTTTAAAAATCTAGAAAAAAATACTAATTTATCATTTTGAGGGCCAAGATGAAAGTTTCAAGCCCTGAAAAAGTGCCAAGATGAGGTCCAACTAACTAGGGTGGGTCGGAAACCACTGGCCACCTCATAATGCATCCACCTATAAAATTTCATAGAAAACCCACATCCGAGTCAAAAGTTATGACCTCTGGAAGTCCCTGCATCATTCTCCTCTGGTTGAAAAGAACACAGCTCCTACAAGTGAGTGTCTTCAAACTATTGTCACTTGACTATATCCAACCACTGCACTTCATGCTCTATAATCCACATGCTATTTGTTGGTGACAATCCTTCCCACTGTACTAAATACTTGTACTACCCTTGCCGAGTGTAGATAGAGTTCTTATCAAGAAGCTGTGCAATCTTTTCCTTCTTCTTATGGGGAATGTGGTGGTGCCATGCCACTTTTGGTTGACTATCTTCAGCATCATCCTCACCATGGAATGCATATAAATCAGAAACATTAAACACAGGAGAAATATCAAGATCATCTGGTGAACTGACTTCATAAGCATTATCATTGATCTTCTTTGCAATTTTACAAGGACCAATTTTCCTGTACTTCAACTTGTGGTATGTTCCAGTAGGAAACTACTCTTTTCTCAAATATACCATCAATAAGTCACCTTCATTGAATGTCCGATGTCACCTACTAGCATCCACTATATTCTTGTACCTCTCATTACTGTTCTGCAACTTCTGTCTCACTTCTTTGTATAATTGTTGAAGGTGTTCTGCAAATGCTTCCCCATCATCATGGACCCTATCTTTCATTGGTATCTATACCAAATCTAGAACACCCTAAGGATTCCTGCCATACATAATCTGGAAAGGGGACTTTCCCATTGATCTGTTAATAGAACTGTTATAGGCAAGTTCAGCCTGGGGTAATGCCAAGTCCCATTGTTTTGGCTTTTCTATAGCAATACACCTCAACAAATTTCCCAGACTTCGATTGACTACCTCTATTTGCCCATCCATTTGAGGATGATAGGCACTACTAAATTGTAACTTGGTCCCCATCTTCTTCCATAAAGTCCTCCAGAAATGACTGAGGAATTTGGTATCCCTATTAGAGGTAATAGTCTTTGGAACACCATGTAGTTGAACAACTTCTAAAAAAAATAACTCTACTACCCTTGTTGCATCATTAGTTTTCTTACATGCAATAAAATGAACCATCTTGGAAAACCTATCAACAACTACAAAAATAGAGTCATTACCTCATTGAGTATGTGGAAGTCCCAACACAAAGTCCATGCTCAAATCTATCCATGGTGCAGTTGGTACTGGTAATGGCATATACAACCCTGTATTTTGTGAATGTCCCTTAGCTACTTGGCAGATCCTACACCTTGTTACATACCTAGTTATATCCCTTTTCATCTTTGGCTAGTAATATTTATCTTCTATCAAGGCTATTGTCTTGTCCTTGCCAAAATGTCCAGCCAACCCACTACTATGAAATTCTTTGAGAATGTTTTCCCTCATAGAGCCAACTGTTGTGATGTTCACAACACGCCCCATTATTGCTCCTTAGCAAAATGGGGACCCCTGTTGTCGCTTTGCTTTTTGCTTCTGCTTGTGTTTGTCTGCTTTCTGGTGGTTTGGTAAAAATGAGTCAGGTGCATCATCATCATGAAGGTCAGGATGAGGTAGGTCATCATCATGAGGTCAGTTTGTCAAAGTTCATATTTTGTTTCTGTGACCTCATATTTAGAAAGAGCTTGAAATTCCATGCAGGTTTCCCTTTTACATCACTTGAAAATTCGTCCATATGTGGAAGTTATGCACAGTCAAAGTTTTGGTCAAACCTGATAATCGCAAGTGATCATCATTTTTTTTATATCCTCAATCATGTTGTCAAGGTCATCATGATCTTGATCTATCACTTGATAAAATTATGCAGTCGAAATATCCGGACGTCAATCTTAGGTGATAGTGCCCTTTACCCGTCAAATGACCTTATGCGCATCGTGAGCATCATGTTTTGAGTGTAACCCGATATTTCATAACAACGAGCATCATGATATTTTTACATCACCTGATATTATAATATCATGCTGATATTATAATATCACCCTGATTAGAAAATCCACCATCTGCATATTTGCATGCGCATGTCAAAATCCTATCGGAGGGTCATCATCCTGATCTTTCAAGGGAGGGTCATATTTGCTGATATTCGCTAATATGATGATGACATCATCATATCCTCCTGATCTCCTTTTTTATATGATCATGATGATCACCCTATCTTTTAAGGGGGGGTGATACTCTCAGCAGCATGATCATATTTTAAATATCACCCTAGCGCTAACCTGATGATGACCTCAACTCATCCTCATGCTCCTAAGGCGGAACATGATGGTTACCTCATCATGATATTCGATGAGGAGGATCATATTCCTAATGTAACCTGACATTTCATAAAGTCCTCCTGCCGAGAAATACGACCTTTTGCAAATATCCTGATGACGTCATAAACAAAGAAGCAAATATCAGGACAACATCATCATCACATTTCCCTTCGGTAGGATATTTTCCAAAACATGATCCGGTTCGCGAATATGATGATGACGTCATATTCTAAGTTCAACAAAAGCCCCGGATATCCTGATGATCATCATCATCCTGATCTTTCGAGAGGGTTACCTTGGCCGCAAAGGGGTCATATTACATTCACCACCTGATCATGCTCCTTAGGTGACCCGATATTACATTTATCCCCTGATCTTAACTAAACATGATGGTGACGTCATCATTTGCATTTTAATGAAGCCCGGATATGACGATGACGTCACCATCATATTCCTTTCCTCAGCAGCAGGATCATATTTCATATCCTCCTATTTTCCTTCGACATGATGATGATGATGATGTCATTCTTTTCCCCAATATACAGAAGCGAAACATCCTGATGACATCATCTGGACCTTCGGAAGGGGGAGCATCATATTTCCAAAATATCATGCAGACAAAAGTTCTAAGTTTCCATCGGCATGGTTTTATCTATCGGCCAAGTTCATTTTTCTCCCGCCGATATGGGTTGTCTTCCAGATGGAAAGGTGATCGGCCAAATAACGAATATCGGCCAAACATTTTTCGGGGCCCGCCGATGGCGATAGTCACGCCGATGGGCAGGAATGTACATAGCGATAGAATTTTAAAGCGTTTTTTGGCGCCCGTGGCATTTTTCCCGGTCAGCGATAGTTGACCCGATGGGTTTTGAATAGTCTATATGCGTTTGGAACGCGTTTTAAGAGTATTTCGGATCCGATTTCCACAATTTTGCACAGTCACCTGGATTTAAACGATTATTTTAATTTCCTGCTGTTTATGTGATAAATGTAATACTTATTGCTTGTCTTGTCTTGCAGGCTTGCAGTTGAGGAAGCAGTTGGAACTTGATCACAGTGACCTCATGGAGGAGGAAAATCTGATCTCATGAGCAGAAAGATAAAGATGAAGTGCGAGGAAGTCAAGGCCATTCAAGTGAAGAACAAGGTTGCAGCTGAGAGTATTACTACAACAGACAAACAAGAGTTATTGCTGAGCTGCCAGAACTTCTTAGAAGGGGCAATATTTCACCCAGATTTGACACTGCTCAGAGATATTTTGAAGGGCTGGTTCACTTGTATTTATTGCTATAACCAGGGGTTTGAACCAGGGGTTCAGTTAGGTTTCTGCTGTAGTGAGGACAATCAGAATGTCTTTATATTGTGCCTCTCTACACTGTAATACTCTACAACAGGGGCTACAATCGAGATTTTTTCTTTAGAAGCACACAGTGAGTTAGCTTAGCGTAGTTTAGAGGTAGAAGAAGGAGGTCGCCTGTTTGTCTGCAGTAAGGTGCGCGTGGAATGTCTGGCTGCCTTACTGTATCTGTAAAGCTTGTAAGTTCTCTGTAGTATGATCAATGAAACTAAGAGTCATTCCTACATTGTAAATCATGTATGACTATTCGTTTCTAATACAATAGAATCTGGAGTTCTGCATCTATCTTCTGAGTGTTCTCCTGCTCTTTTTTGTGTTTTGAAATATTTTCTTTGAGAGCTTGCAATTTTAAATGTATGTTTGTGAAAATGCTCAGAACTTGCATTTAAGGTTTTTACTGTGGATTTGATCAAATTACTGTAGTATTTACATAGTGCATAACAGAAACAATTAGATCCTTTGGTAGATTAAATGAGGTATAGATTAGATCTTCCTAACTTTTCCCAACCCATTTGAAATATTTAGCTGAAAACGTAGAAATCTAAAGGAAATTGTCTCAAATTTGAAGAAGCATGCATAACAGAGCTATAAGTAGACAGTTTTCATAAATAGATAAAGAAGAAAGCTGCAATAATTCAAGAAAATCCTCTGAACTTGCAGTACATTAACACTTTTATGCAAAGGAATGAAAAGTATTGACATATCTCATGATCTTTTTGCATATTCTTAGTCCAGTAAACCACCAAACAAACCTAAACTACGTAAGGCCCCTTGAACATTACAGCTTCACATTGACCAACTGAACTTGACCAACTGAACCATTGTAGACTTGGGATTAGTTGAATCTCAAATGATTCCTTCTTATCTTTCAAGTATAGTTTCAGTTCATTATATGTGAATTTTAACTTATTGTTATGATTGCATCAAAACAATCATCAACAATTTTCTGGCGCTAGAAGGAGGGCCTTCCTGAGTTAGGTTTCATTTCAAACTGGCTAACGACAGTAATAGAGTGACTAGGTCTAGATCTAGTTCAGGAGATATATTTGTGCAACTACCTGATACAAGGCAAAGTAAAAACCCTTTAATTTGGAATCCAAAGATATCGCAAACGGGAAGTTCATCTGGAACACCTCCTGGGTCACCTTTTAACATCCGTAGTATTGTAAGTCCTGACAGATCACTGTTTAGATCTTTAAATCTTGGTTCAGGCACTCCTGGAGGTCTCAATCCTCCTCTAAATCCTAATCCACCAATCAATCCAGGTATTCCTGCAAGTTCAAGTCAAGCTCAAACACCTGCAATGGCTTATTTCGATGTCAATTCTCCCATACTCTTCAATGATTATCATGAGATGCCAAAAAATCCAGAAAAGATATGTCCCAAATACCAGTTGCATCAGGACCCAGAAGATCATATTAGAATATTTAAGGAAGCATGTTTTAGGGCTATGTTAGAGCACGAGGATGTTGTGTGTAGATTGTTTCCTTACACCTTTAATGAGCAGGCCTCTAGCTGGTATGTAAACTTACCCAATGGTTACATTTCTTCCTGGGCACTTATGGAAGAAGCATTTCTATCAAGATTTAGAGGACCCATTGACCCTTGCGCTTTGTATCATAAATTGGCTGCTATAAAACGAGGTGAGGGAGAGCTAATTGATAATTTCAATGACAGATTTCAAAAGGCCTATTCTAGGCTGGTAGCCCCTTATACCATAGATGATGCTCCCTTGTTGGCTATGTACTATGCTGCCTTGGATCCTTTAACCGCCATGTTTGTCAAAAGAAAACCTGACATAGATTCAATATCCAAAGCCTATAAAGAGGCAGCCTCAGTGAACCAAGAAATGAGGCATACAACTTATAGTCCATTTGTCAATGGAGGAAATTTTGGGGTACAGAATCAGGCACACCCATGGAATGGAGTCCCTGTGCAGCACGCTCCACTAGTAAATCCGGTTCCTTCTTACACACCTGTGTATAATCCTACTCCAATCCAAGCTATAACTCCTTACACGGCTAGTACTTCCAATAACAGTCAAAATAATGGTCAGCCTTTCTTCCAACTTCCTAGGGATGTAACTGTGGCAAAAGCACAAGAGGATAGGGAAGAAATCAAAGAAATTACTGCACATTTGAAAAGATTAACAACCGAAGTGACACAGCTAAGAAATGAGAACCTCTATGGAAGAAGCAACCAAAACTACAATCCACATCAAAATTACAACCAAGGCCAAAATCAGAATTATAATCTCAATCAAAATCAGCAGTACAATCAGAACCAAAACTACAATCAGCATCAAGGCCCCAGTCAGGGGCAACCAATGGGAAATAGGGGGGCAGTGATAGATAATAGGACCTGGGGCAATAATAACAGAAATCAGAATCAACCTAGGCCACCCAAGACATGGAACACTGGGCCCAACAACGGTACTCTGGCTTCTCCTTTTGAGAATACAGATAATCATGGTACAAAACAAATGACTAGCATACAAATGGCCAGTACAGTACCCAAAAATTGGTGCAGATTTCACAATACCAATGCCCATGCTGAGCACGACTGTCCACAGTTCCACTTGGCAGCTAGTATTTTCAACATAGATGTACAGCCTCCTACCTCTGAATTTCTCATTCCTAAGGGTAATGAGGTAGTACCCTCAGAATATGACACAGCATTAGTCTTAGAAACATTTACCTTTGCAACTGCAGAAGAGAAAGAAGATGAATTGCTAGAGGATGAACCATACTGTTGTGAAAGTTTTTATCCTGAATCAGCCTTTGTGTTAAATGCTTTTCAGTTTCCTTTTGAATCTAAAAATGAGATATTAAATGAAACAGAAGAGGTGCAAGCCTTTCAACAGACAAACAAAAGCCACACCTACAATTTGAGGAACAACCCTAGGCCGGGAGGACCTTTCACCACTTCCACTCCTCCGAATAACATTAATACACCCCCAGATCAGAATGCTAGCAACAATCCTGCCATACTCAAAGCTAGTCAACACACAAATAATGGAACAACAGTGCAAAAGGATCAAACAAGTAAGACAGAAGCAATAGAGACAACAATATTAATGAATTACTTATCAGAGGAAATAAAGAAAATTAAGGTCAGTATACCTCTAAATGAATTATTGAAGACCCCAGGGATCAGAAATGCTTTTTTGAAATCCCTGGATACATCCATAACAAACAAGGTGTCTGCTGATATAACTGTTCCTAATAGTGATTCACCACTTAAGGAGAAAGGTAAGAAAGTTGAGCAGCCTTCCAATACAAATGTGGTAATACATGTGGATAAGAGGGATACTCAACCTTTCTTGTTAACTGTTAGGTTGTGTGGGAAGAATATACACAATTGCATGGTAGATTCTGGTGCTTTAGCCAACGTAATGCCCTTAGGAATATGTAAAACTCTCGGGCTAACTCCCACCAAATCTGCCAAGGTTGTCACGCAATTAGATAAAACTGAGGTTAGCGTGATAGGAGAACTCATGAACATTCAAGTGCAATTAGCTTCAGACCCTAGGGTAAGCCAAATCATTGACATTCAAGTAGTGGATATACCCGTAAATTATGGAATGTTGCTAAGTAGGGATTGGTCCAAGACATTAAACGGATATATGGCTACTGACTTTTCACACATGTGGTTACCGTGGAGAGGCATCCCAAACCAGATCAGAATAGAGGCAGAGCCCAGAATGAAACATATGATAACAGAGTATAATCGAACTAATGAAATATTATATGCTACTGTTGAACCAGGTGTCTATAGAATTACCAACAATGGGATGCAGATTGAAGAGATTATGATGTTAAACATTAGAAAGAAGTGTGTCAGCAATAGAACGGCACTATTCATTGAGTCTGATGGAAATTCTTCAGATGAGGAAAACAATGCAATAGACAAATTTGGTCATACCATTAGACGAGATCTGGAAGAGTGCGTTATACACAATCTCCCAGTCCAATCTAAGTTATATAAAAATAGGTGTAGAGTCCATGATAGGCAACATTCTGAGGAGAATTGTGAAATATGCAAAGACATCATTGAATATGAATACAAAAAGTGCATAGGGAGGGTATAGTCACAAGAGGAAAATGAGAATCCTGATCCAACACAGAGATATGTTCAGGATAATATAGATGCCTTGATTCCAGATTTAGGAAAAGAAATAGAGGACAAGGGTAGTTATCTTTCTGAGTTGCAAACTAAAAACACACATATGCAAGATAACCAAACGGAAAAATCCATGAATAAACAAGACAACACCCCACAGACAATAAAAGGGACAAGGTATGCCAAGGTAAAAGATCAGAAAAGAAAAGATGGCATGTGGACGTTAAAATGTGATGGGTCCAAATCAAAACAGGGCGCAGGTGCGGGTATTGAACTCATAGATCCTCAAGGTAAATCACATTTGGCAGCATATAGATTACAATTTTCCTGCACTAACAATATTGCTGAATATGAGGCCCTAATTTTGGGACTTGTCATGGCCATCAAGAAAGGGGTAAAAACCATCAGAGTATTTTCAGACTCTGAATTAGTAGTCAGACAAGTGAGAAAACTATATGCCTGCAATTATAAGAAAATGATCAGTTACAGACATAGAGTATGGGGTTTAATGGATTCGTTTGATGCCTTTAACATAGAGCACATTCCTAGAGAGCTGAACCACAGGCCAGATGCGTTAGCAGTTGCTGCTAGTACATTAGAACCATTGACACTGTCAGGATTAAGACGATTTGCTGTTGAGCTAGTTAACGTGCCCAGTATACCAGACAACGTTACACACTTTCAGGTATTTGGGGGGGATCAGCAAATTATTAATTTTCTGACTTGTAATGAGGCATTTAAGGCCCAAATCATTGATGAACAAGAAAGGCCTGAAGTAACATGGGACGAAGAAGATATGATCAACCTAAAGAGCAACTTCTTACCAAAAGGAGTAATTGAATTAGAACACATCTTTGACTTTGACGGAGTAATAAGACAGAAAGACTTACCCAAAACAGAAGGGGGTAGGTGTGATTTACATAACTTAGGGATTGAGCTAAATCCACTAAGTGTACTAATTGGGAAAGCTTGCTCTGAGAAAATTAGAAAAGAGGTTCTGGACGTTCTGAAAGAATATAAACATGTCATAGCATGGACTTATGAAGACTTGAAAACATTTGATGAGTCCATCATAACTCACGTAATACCTTTAAGAAAAGAAGTCAAACCATTTAGGCAGAAATAGAGGCCTGTAAATGCCATTCTAGAGCCTTTAATCTTTGAGGAAGTTAAAAAATTACTGTCCGCTGGAATAATTTTCCCGGTCAGACATTCTGTCTGGGTAGCTAACTTAGTACTAGTAAGGAAGAAAAACGGAGACATCAGGTTGTGCGTAGACTTTAGAAATTTAAACAAGGCATCTGAAAAGGATAATTATCCTTTGCCCCCAATAGATGAAGTACTGCAAGCAGTAAATGGCGCAAAGATGATGTCTTTTTTAGATGGTTTTTCAGGTTATAATCAGGTCTTAATTGATAGAGAAGATAGACTAAAAACCACCTTCACTTGCAAATGGGGAAATTATGCGTATAGAAGAATGCCTTTTGGTCTGATCAATGTAGGTGCCACTTTTCAGAGGGCCATGGACGTTGCATTTCATGGATTATCAGGTAAATGCATTGTTGTGTATATGGATGATTTAACTGTGTATTCCAAGGATGCATCCACCCACGCTGAAGACCTCAGAAAAGTACTCAAGCGATGTGAAAGGTATGGGATTTCCCTTAATCCTAAGAAATGTATATTTGGCGTAACTGAAGGAAAATTATTAGGCCATGTCATTTCTGAAAATGGAATTTCAATTGATCCGGATAGAATAGAATCCATAAAAAATTTGCAAATACCAAACAGTAGGAAAGAGTTGAAATCATTTTTTGGTAAAATTAACTTTGTTCGGAAGTTTATAACAGGTTTTGCAGAGATCGTGCAGCCGTTGAATACTATGTTGAAGAAAGATGCACAGATGGAATGGACGCCAGTGGCCAAAGCCGCATTTGAAGATATCAAGGAGGCAATTTCTGATGCCCCTATATTGGCAAGTCCAGACTACACAAGCCTGTTTACATCTACTCCTTTGCATCTTCTCATTCTGTCGCGGCTGCCTTGACACAGAAAGGTGAAAATAATGGAGAGAGGCCCATAGCATTTATGAGTGCGCCTCTGAAGGATGCACAGCTGAGATATCTAGATATCGAAAGATAGGCATTCGCATTAGTGAAGGCTGTGAAAAAATTTAGACACTACATTCTGCGCAGCCAGATTAAAGCCATAGTACCAGACGCAGTAGTAAAAATGTTGTTGATGCAAAACGAGCCTGGAGAAAAAAGAGCCAAATGGATCACCACACTGCAAGAATTCAACATGGAGATCATTCCTACAAAGCTGGTCAGAAGGCAGGCGTTGGTGCAGACAATAGCAAACATGGATCCAAATCTGATAAAACAACAATATGTATTGAATTCCCAAGACGCATCAGGCTGGTACGATGATTTAAGCACCTTCCTGATAGCCGGAAAGTACCCAAGCAAGATGAAGGCTTCTCAGAGAAGGGCTTTGAAGATTAAGGCACAAAATTATATGGTGCAAGGAGGTCTTCTATTCAGGAAGAACCATGATGGAATTTATCTGAGATGCATAAACAGAACTGAAGCTGATAGAGTGTTGACAGAACTACATGACAAGTACGGAACCGGCCATGGTTCCCATTTAGCTACAACACACAAAATATTGAGGGCGGGCTATTACTGGCCCACTATGTTTAAAGATACTAAGAGTCACATCAGAAGTTGCCACACCTGTCAGACTGCAGCAGACAAAGGGAGAAATCCGGCCAATCCACTGTAGCCTGTGATCGAGTCCAGACCGTTTGCACAGTGGGGCTTGGATTTTATCGGAGTCATCAATCCCCCATCTTCTGCAGGACACAAATTTATATTGACGGTAACAGACTATTGTACAAGGTGGACTGAGGCCACCTGCTGCAAATTTTTCACAACTGAAGTAGTTATCAAGTTCCTTGAAGAAAACATTATCACCAGGTTTGGAACACCCTATTCATTGGTATGTGATAACGGCCCTGCTTTCTCTTCTTTAAAATTTTCTAAATGGGCATTTGAATATGGGATTATTCTAAGGTTTTCTTCGAATTATTACCCTCAAGGTAATGGACTGGCTGAATCAACAAATAAAATTTTATTAGACATAATCAAGAGGTTAATTGCCAAAAGTCCTAGAGAGTGGAATACCCTGTTAAGATATGCATTATGGGTAGATAGGACCAAGTTTAAAATAGCTTTAGGTAGCACACCTTATCACTTAGTTTATGGGACTGATCCCATACTTCCGGTTAATCTAAGAATACCAACCTGGAAGTTTGCCAATGAATATCTAGGCTTTGATAACCATAGGGAAGCTAGAATAGTGCAAATGTTACAACTAGAGGAGAAAAGAGGTCAAGCCCTCGAGAAGTTTGCCAAACACCAAGTGGTTGTTAAGAGGTGGTTTGACAAAAGGGCAAGAGTCAAGACATTTAGGATATCAGACTTAGTGTTGTGCTGGGACAAAGCACATGAAAAGAAAGGAAGCCATGGAAAATTTGATAAATTATGGCTGGGTCCATTACAAGTCTCAGAAATAATAGGAGATAACACCTTTAGACTTAAGACCTTGACTGGAGAAGATATACCATTACCAGTTAATGGCCAGCATTTGAAACACTACTTCCAGGCTTGAGGTAAAAGGGGGGGGCAGTCCTTTTTTCTTAATGTAAAGTGCTATGGATAATGTACAGTTCTTCTTTTGTGTTTTCTTTTGGGTTGGCTGTTTGTATAGTTTGTCTTCTGTTTGTTTTTGCTTTTTGTTTCTTTCTGTTTGTACAGTTTTTCTTTTGTTGTGTTGTTTGTACAGCTTGTTTGTTTGGTTTGTTTGTTGTCTCCTCAGCAGGGATCTTTATTTTACTTTAGGGTATTAAGGAGCAAAACTAGCAACCATTCAAAACAGTATAAAATTTAGGATATTCAAGTTAATCATTTGCAATTTACACATAACTTGTTACTGTCATGAATGTAGAGAGTTGTTCATCTTCTGAAGTTTTGTATTCAATAAATGTGATTGAGAATTCGAAGCAAGTTTCTCACAATGACACACCTAAAATCCTTGGGTTTGTTGAACTTACCAGTGTAGATATTAGGTGAAAAATTAGAGGTTACCCTTGCTACCATTACAATTCTCAGCTTAATTTCAGCAAGTGTCCACTCCTTGCATCATGAAATTACAAATTGTTATATCTTATGAAATCTTTCAAAATTAGAAAACAAAAATAAATAAATAAATAAATAAAGCGGATTATACTGAAAATCCAGATTAAGCCATCTAAGTAACTCTACCGGGGCTATGGACGCTCGCTGGCAGTGGGGCTCTACTTAAGAGAATTGTAACGATAACCTTGCCAGGGCTATGGACGCTCGCTGGCAGCAAGGCTCTATCCGGTCAGCTATGAGGGAATATCCTCACCTACATAGGCTAATGTCAGTCACTGGTTTGTTCAACCGATCTTCAAGATGAGGATAATTAATCACGTGCACACAACTAAACTGAAAATAGAAATTCATGCATCTTTATTGAATACTTTCAGTCTCAAGCTGAATAGTAATTTGCAGGAAAGATAGTCGGAAGTTATGGATTCATTTCATCTAGTTTTCTTGAACACTTTGAATTTAATTGTTTTGTTTTGGTTGCTAGTTGTTGTGATGTTCACAACACACCCCATTATTGCTCCTTAGCAAAATGGGGACCCCTGCTGTCGCTTTGCTTTTTGCTTCTGCTTGTGTTTGTCTGCTTTCTGGCGGTTTGGTAAAAATGAGTCAGGTGCATCATCATCATGAAGGTCAGGATGAGGTAGGTCATCATCATGAGGTCAGTTTGTCAAAGTTCATATTTTGTTTCTGTGACCTCATATTTAGAAAGAGCTTGAAATTCCATGCAGGTTTCCCTTTTACATCACTTGAAAATTCGTCCATATGTGGAAGTTATGCACAGTCAAAGTTTTGGTCAAACCTGATAATCGCAAGTGATCATCATTTTTTTTATATCCTCAGTCATGTTGTCAAGGTCATCATGATCTTGATCTATCACCTGATAAAATTATGCAGTCGAAATATCCGAACGTCAATCTTAGGTGATAGTGCCCTTTACCCATCAAATGACCTTATGCGCATCGTGAGCATCATGTTTTGAGTGTAACCCGATATTTCATAACAACGAGCATCATGATATTTTTACATCACCTGATATTATAATATCATGCTGATATTATAATATCACCCTGCTTAGAAAATCCACCATCTGCATATTTGCATGCGCATGTCAAAATCCTATCGGAGGGTCATCATCCTGATCTTTCAAGGGAGGGTCATATTTGCTGATATTCGCTAATATGATGATGACGTCATCATATCCTCCTGATCTCCTTTTTTATATGATCATGATGATCACCCTATCTTTTAAGGGGGGGTGATACTCTCAGCAGCATGATCATATTTTAAATATCACCCTAGTGCTAACCTGATGATGACCTCAACTCATCCTCATGCTCCTAAGGCGGAACATGATGGTTACCTCATCATGATATTCAATGAGGAGGATCATATTCCTAATGTAACCCGACATTTCATAAAGTCCTCTTGCCGAGAAATATGACCTTTTGCAAATATCCTGATGACGTCATAAACAAAGAAGCAAATATCAAGATGACATCATCATCACATTTCCCTTCGGCAGGATATTTTCCAAAACATGATCCGGTTCGCGAATATGATGATGATGTCATATTCTAAGTTCAACAAAAGCCCCGAATATCCTGATGATCATCATCATCCTAATCTTTCGAGAGGGTTACCTTGGCCGCAAAGGGGTCATATTACATTCACCACCTGATCATGCTCCTTAGGTGACCCGATATTACATTTATCCCCTAATCTTAACTAAACATGACGGTGACGTCATCATTTGCATTTTAATGAAGCCTGGATATGACGATGACGTCACCATCATATTCCTTTCCTCTGCAGCAGGATCATATTTCATATCCTCCTATTTTCCTTCGACATGATGATGATGATGATGTCATTCTTTTCCCCAATATACAGAAGTGAAACATCCTGATGACGTCATCTGGACCTTCGGAAGGGGGAGCATCATATTTCCAAAATATCATGCAGACGAAAGTTCTAAGTTTCCATCGGCATGGTTTTATCTATCGGCCAAGTTCATTTTTCTCCCGCCGATATGGGTTGTCTTCCCGATGGAAAGGTGATCGGCCAAATAACGAATATTGGCCAAACATTTTTTGGGGCCCGCCGATGGTGATAGTCACGCCGATGGGCGGGAATGTACATAGCGATAGAATTTTAAAGCATTTTTTGGCGCCCGTGGCATTTTTCCCAGTCAGCGATAGTTGACCCGATGGGTTTTGAACAGTCTGTATGCGTTTTGAACGCGTTTTAAGAGTATTTCGGATCCGATTTCCACAATTTTACATAGTCACCTAGATTTAAACGATTATTTTAATTTCCTACTGTTTATGTGATAAATGTAATACTTATTGCTTGTCTTGTCTTGCAGGCTTGCAGTTGAGGAAGCAGCTGGAACTTGATCACAGTGACCTCATGGAGGAGGAAAATCTGATCTCATGAGCAGAAAGATAAAGATGAAGTGCGAGGAAGTCAAGGCCATTCAAGTGAAGAACAAGGTTGCAGCTGAGAGTATTACTACAACAGACAAACAAGAGTTATTGCTGAGCTGCCAGAACTTCTTAGAAGGGGCAATATTTCGCCCAGATTTGACACTGCTCAGAGATATTTTGAAGAGCTGGTTCACCTGTATTTATTGCTGTAACCAGGGGTTTGAACCAGGGGTTCAGTTAGGTTTCTGCTGTAGTGAGGACAATCAGAATGTCTTTATATTGTGCCTCTCTACACTGTAATACTCTACAACAGGGGCTACAACCAGGATTTTTTCTTTAGAAGCACACAGTGAGTTAGCTTAGCGTAGTTTAGAGGTAGAAGAAGGAGGTCTCCTGTTTGTCTGCAGTAAGGTGCACGTGGAATGTCTAGCTGCCTTACTGTATCTGTAAAGCTTGTAAGTTCTCTGTAGTATGATCAATGAAACTAAGAGTCATTCCTACATTGTAAATCATGTATGACTATTCGTTTCTAATACAATAGAATCTGGAGTTCTGCATCTATCTTCTGAGTGTTCTCCTGCTCTTCTTTGTGTTTTGAAATATTTTCTTTGAGAGCTTGCAATTTTAAATGTATGTTTGTGAAAATGCTCAGAACTTGCATTTAAGGTTTTTACTGTGGATTTGATCAAATTACTGTGGTATTTACATAGTGCATAACAGAAACAATTAGATCCTTCGGTAGATTAAATGAGGTATAGATTAGATCTTCCTAACTTTTCCCAACCCATCTGAAATATTTAGCTGAAAACGTAGAAATCTAAAGGAAATTGTCTCAAATTTGAAGAAGCATGCATAACAGAGCTATAAGTAGACAGTTTTCATAAATAGATAAAGAAGAAAGCTGCAATAATTCAAGAAAATCCTCTGAACTTGCAGTACAGTAACACTTTTATGCAAAGGAATGAAAAGTATTGACATATCTTATGATCTTTTTGCATATTCTTAGTCCAGTAAACCACCAAACAAACCTAAACTGCGTAAGGCCCCTTGAACATTACAGCTTCACATTGACCAACTGAACTTGACCAACCGAACCATTGTAGACTTGGGATTAGTTGAATCTCAAATGATTCCTTCTTATCTTTCAAGTATAGTTTCAGTTCATTATATGTGAATTTTAACTTATTGTTATGATTGCATCAAAACAATCATCAACACCAACTTGTATGCATAGTTGTTTTCCTTTAAATAGATACCCATCTTGTAGAAAATATTCACCCCTAAAGTGATCCAAGTTACCAAATACTGGTGCCTTCAATTGTTCCACAATCTCCCAAAAATCATCATCAGACTCATACAATTTTTTTATGGAATCAAAACCAATCACCTCAGTTTCCATTGTGGTCAAAAGTGCAACACACCTACTTAATGCATCTGCAACCTAGTTTTGTTTTCTAGACTTATGTTTCAACACAAAATTGTAACCCTGCAAGAAAGAGACCCACTTGGCATGCCTACTATTCAACTTTTTCTGTGTGTTCAAGTATCTCAATGTAATATGATATGTAAACAACACAAACTCCTGGGGAACTAGATAATGTCTCTAATGCCTCAATGCTTGAACAATTGCATAAAATTCTAAATCATAAGTAGAATAATTCTTTCTTGCTTCATTAAGCTTTTCACTAAAGAAAGCTATAGGTTTTCCAACTTGGCTAAGCATAGTACCTATTCCCACATGGGAGGCATCACATTCTACTTCAAATACCTTATCAAAATTTGGCAATGCAAGTATAGGTGCTTTTGTTACCTTTTGCTTCAAGTACTTAAAGCTCTCCTCAGCATCTGTGGTCCATACAAATTCCCTTCCTTTGGTGCAATCTGTTATAGGGGCTACAATACTACCAAATTTTGAATGAACTTTCGATAGAAGTGGCCAAGCCATGAAAAAATTTTACCTCTGTGATGTTGCTTGGACTAAGCCATTCTAGAATTGCCCTGACCTTCCCTAGATCCATTCTGACACCATCTTTAGAAATGACAAAGCCTAAAAAAACCAAACTGTCCTGCATGAACCTACACTTCTTCAAATTGGCATAGAGCTTCTCCTTCCTTAACACACCAAAGATGATCCTCAAGTGTTGTAGGTGCTCTTCTTTTTTGTTACTAAATACCAAAATATCATCAAAATAAACTACCACAAACTTACCAATGTAAGGTTGTAGTATAGTGTTCGTTAATCTCATAAATATGCTAGGGGCATTTGATAAACCAAATGGCACAACCATCCACTCATATAATCCATCTCCAGTCTTAAAGGATGTCTTCCAGTCATCCCCTTCTTAGATCTAGATTTGTTGGTAGCCACTTCGTAGGTCAATCTTGCTGAAATATTTGGCCCCTGCAAGGACATCCATCATGTTCTCCATACGAGGTATAGGAAACTGATACTTGATGGTAATCTTATTAATTGCTCTTCTATCAGTGCACATCCTCCATGTTCCATCTTTTTTGGGGGTCAGCAATGTTGGTATAGCACATGGGCTTATGCTCTCTCTCACCACACCTTTACTTATGAGTTTTGTTACTTTTTTATTCAACTCTCCATGTTGTGTTGGATTCATCCTATAAGCTTCTTGGTTGGGTAGAGTTACTTCTGGAATCAAATCAATATGATGCTGAATATCTCTCTTTGGTGGTAGATCATCAGGTAATTCATCAGGAACAACATCAACAAATTCTTTCAATAGCTCTGCTACTTCTGGGGGAGCTAAAATGTCTTCCTCTTCACCTTTTTCTCACTACTAATGCATAACAACACCCTATCACCTTCATTTCTTTAACAGGATCTCTTTCAGACAACATGGTCTCACCTTTTCCTTCATCCTTGAGAGGCAACAAAATCACCTTAGAGCCATCTTTCCAAAAGGTGTATGTGTTTTTGTCTCCATCATGTATGACTTTTCTATCATACTACCATGGCCTTCCCAATAATACATGACAGGCATCCCTTGGGACAACATCACACCATATCTCATCTTAGTAGATCTTCCCTATGCTAAACTTAATTAGGCATCTTTTATCAACAGCGACTTCATTTCCCTTTTTAAACAATGCAATGTGGCATGGATGACGATGTTTTTCACAGTGTAAATTCAATTTGTCTACCATTTCTTTAGAAACCATATTTTCACAACTACCTCCATCAACAATAACTTGACATACCTTTCCACTTGAAGTGCATTTGGTTCTTAAGATATTGGTTTGAAGCCATGAACCATCAGAGATTTTGGCTTGTGTTTTCTCCTTCTCTGGAATCACCATTGCTCTTCTCATCATGAGACTTTCTCCCACATCTGGTGGAACCTCTAGTTCCATCCCTTAAACTTCATGTTGTGTTTGAATCAGGTTCACCCTAGGTTGTCCTCCTTGATTTCTTTCTTGCATGTTATAATTTGAGCATTCAAATGCCCTATGACCTTCTTCTCCACATCTGAAACAAGTGAAAGGCCTTCTCTGGTTTTCCCATCCTCTACCACTACTATAACCTCTATCTCTTTGAAATCCCCTTCCTCGTTCTTTATTTGGAGGATATTGTCGAGTATCTACTTATTTTTCCAATCCATGGGATGACTCTCCCCTGCCATAATTCAAACCTCCTCGAAATGGGGTTGATGTACCCCTTCTTCCTCCTCTATTCCTCTGATGGTATTGTCTGTTTTGTTTTTCTTCATCCTTTAGAGCCAATTGGTAAGCTTCTTCCATACTGTTGAGTCGGTGTGTGCTTAATTCATCTTGAATAGAGAATTTCAGGCCATTCACATATCTAGCAGCCATTTGTTCATCAGTTTCTTGATGCTCTATACATATAGATAGCGTATAAAACTCATTTGTAGAATCTTGCACAGAAGAGAGGTTCTACTTTAAATTTTGAAACCTACGAAAAAGGGTTTGCAAAGAATCTATGGGAAAAAATTTCTCTCTCAACTTGTCCTCCATTTTATTCCATGTCCTAATCTTATCCTTGCCTTTCCTTGTTCATTCCTTTTGAAGATGATCCCACCAAATCATTACATGACCCTTTAATTTGGTGCATGCAAATTTCACCTTCTTTTCCTTTGTCATGGATTTCCATTCAAAAAAATTTCTCATAGCTTTCAACTAGTCTATCAACTCCTCTGGTTTAAGACTACCTACATAATCTGAAACATCTACCTTGACCCCTTCATTTTTCCCTTCTAAGGCCCTGAGCATCCTCTCTTCAAAACTCATGCCTTCTAATTCTTCTTCCTCATGTTTTGTATCTTGATTTGCACCTCCTCGACCAATCTCTTCATTAGATTTATCTCCTCCTCTACCTAGTCTTTGGTTTTCCATCCATGTTTTAAGTTTTGCTACTTGCCTTTGCATATTTTACATTTCTCTATGCATCTGGACAAGACCACCTCTTCCTCTTCCTCTCCCAACCATCTTAAAGCTCTGATACTATATGATGCAACACACAACATACGCTCAATACAATTTTGCCATTAATCATGTGAGAGCCAAAGATTTGAAGACTGGAACATAAAAAAATTTCTATTCATCAACTCTGTTGATATAATGAGAGAAAACTCTTTTATATCCAAGAAAACAAAAAAACCGAAAAATTACCTTTTTTGGTAGATTTTGACAATTGTCAATTTTGCCATTTTAGGTAATTTTACAATCATATCATGAGAATCTAGTTTTTTCCCAAAATCTTCCTAAAAATAAGGTAGGATGAAATGCCAGCTAATATTCTAAATTTGAAACATGAGTTTTGATTTATTACAAAAGCAACTTTTTAAAAATCTAGAAAAAAACACTAATTTACCATTTTGAGGGCCAAGATGAAAGTTTCAAGCCTCGACACCTCATAATGTATCCACTAATCCAACCAACTAGGATGGGTTGGGAAACCACTGGCCACCTCATAATACATCCACCTGTAAAATTGCATAGAAAACCCACATCCAAGTCAAAAGTTATGACCTCCGGAAGTCCCTGCATCACTTTTCATTAATGCAATGACTTTTGAAAGGAGTAGATCTTGGCAAACCTTATCCCTCCACCCAAAGAGAAATAGAAGGTGGTTGAAGATTCTTCCCAAGATTCTAAGTCAAATTCAAATCCAAATCCCACCTCTAAGATAGGAAAACATTCTCTTTAGGTGACTCTAAGGTTGTATTGACTGATGAGCCCATGAATTTTCACATCTCAGATACTTGCATCAATACTATTTAAGTGGAGGTGGGGAGTTATTCTCTTATCCTCAGAGTCTTGAGGAAATGAATGCCTTTCAATTGATTTGTAGAATGGATAAAGACTACCTGGCGCAACTTGGCCACTCCAAAAATTGAAATCCTAGATTTCAGTTTCTTTCTTATTTGCTTTAATTTGACAAATGTTTGCAATTTTGTGAAATAGAATGGACCTTGGTTCTACAAATAGTTAGGAGTTTACATTTCTCCTTGGTCTCCTTTTTCAATCCTACAATAGAAAGAAACACCTCCATTCTAATATAGATCAGACTTTAGAACCTCCCACTCATCATGCGGGATACAAGTTTCATCAGGAAATTGATTGATCAAGTGGGATCTTTTGTTAAGTGGGACAATGATTTAGTGTATTCTTCAAGTAGATTCACAAGGATTTGCACTATCATTGATATCTCAAAGCCTTTACACCATTATGTAAGGATATAATCCTCCTTTGTCATCTAGACCTAGTTCATAAACTATAAAGGATTTATATTCAGATATTTTTGTTGTAATTTGATAGGTCATAAAATTGTAGAAGCACTTCAAATTGGTCACCAAGCTCTAGGGTGATTAGTTTTAAAAAATGGTTCAAGAAGCCTAGCTCTTCAGATGTAGATTTTATATGGTGTAAATAAGGTAAGTTCTTGGACTCCCAAAGAGAGACAAGGTATTGTTAAATGGAGCCTAATCAGACTCAGAGGTCAAATTTAGCCCACTTTTATTGGCATGATTTCCCCCAATTATTTAATGGGATCAAGGGGCAGCACCCCCAAGATGGGGTCAAGGGGTAGCGCCCCCAAAACCTCAAAAGATTTTTTATTATTTTATAAAGGCGTCGGGAGTTATTTTTTCTATTGGCTGACGTAAAAAAACCCTAATTTTTGTAACCGACATAAGGCTTGATAAAAGTGGCTAAGGTTAGGGTTTCCATTGATGTATTGTAGCATTTTGCAGTGGTATTGAGTTGCAGGGAATCAGGTGATGCTTTTCTGCAACTAAATGCTTTGTGACTAGGAGAATTACAATTATAACAAATTATTCTATAATCATAATCAAATGATTGAGTATTTATATTATGCTTCCAGGCAGTATCATACCTTCTATTCATTTTGTAGTTTCTTTGAATGTGACCAGCATTATTATACTCGTAACATACAAGGTTAGTATTCCTTCTACAATCAATTGCTTTATGCCCAAAATGATTACAAGTATAATAGTAACCATTAAATGAATAGTTATACCTATACATGTAAGCTTGTCTTATAGGAGTAGGTTTTCTGAAATTTCTTCTTTGATTGTGCACAAATTCATCTCTCATTTTCTGTTCAGCTTCACTCTTCCTTTTACCTTCTATGGTAGGATGACTAAAATCAATTTTTCTTTTGGGAGTCTCTCTATCTTTGGAACATTCCCCTTCTTTAGTACTCTTTTCAAACAACAGATTCTTGTTCAACTTAGAGGAATCCTTTTCTAACTCCTTTCTTAAGGAGACTATTTCTGATTCTAGTTTTAGATTCTCAATCCTTGTAACTTCAAGGTCAGATATTGAGACATTAGCTATCCTCTTAGCTTCTTCAATTTCTATCTTTAATCTAGCAATTAGTTTGTCTGAATCATCAATATATGTCTTTAAACTTATAATTTGACATCTAGCTTCTTCAAGATCTGTAGATACAATTTCAAGTTCTAAAAGTACATTGACTTTAGATTCTCTTTCTTGTTGCAGTAGCAAATTTAGTTTCTGATTCTCTCTCTTATATTTCTTGAGTTCAGCTAGAGCATATATGAGCTCTCCTTCCAAATCAATCTCACAATCTTGTTCATCATAATCCTGATCATCATCACTTGTGATGCTAGGTTCTTTTGAATCTAATTGGGTTTGAACTTCAACCCCTTTATTTGAAAGTTTCCTTTCATGGTCATTTTCATTAGACACCAAATTATCCTCTTCTTTATCATTACCTTGATAAATTCTTATCAGTTCTTTCTAGATATCCTGAGCTGTTTCACACTACACAACCTTACAAGAGATATCATTAGATAAACCATATAAAATAACCTTCTTGGCTATATGATTGCATTTAAGATCCTCTTTGTTATTTGTAGAATTACCATTCTCAACTGAAATTAAAACATCATATCCTAAGGAGGATAAATACACTTGCATTCTAACATACCAAACTAAAAATTTTGAACCGTCAAACTAAGGAACATCTGAAACTTTTTCTTCTAAGACACTATCAGATTCAACTTGGAGAACATCTTTATCAACTAACTTTATATCAACATCTGGATTTGATATGAATGATGTCTTTTGTGTCTTTTGACTAGAATGAAGCTTGACAATTTTCTTGCTCTTATTTCTTCTGCACTTACCCATTGAACTCCACACACATGACCTACCCAAGCTAATTAAACTGCAAAAGGGAAACTAGCTCTGATACCAATTGTAGGAGTCAAGGACAACACTGAGAGGGGGGGTGAATCACTGTTGTGTGAATTTTCAAATCTTTTTACAAACTTTAACTTTCAGAGCACAAGAAAAGAAAGATATCATTGATTTGTCAAATATATGCACATGACTATGAAAAGAAAACAAAACTTCATAAGTAAATCATACACACATAGAGAAGATTATGACACAATATTTGCACGAGTGGAAAACCCTCCAGGGGTAGAAAAACCACTCCAAAACTACCTCACTGGCTTAACTAAAAAACATACCTCACTGGCAATACAAAATGTATCTAGGAGCACCAACTCCAATACCAAATAGAAGCACCCACTTCTAACACTGATATACCTCACTGGTAAACAAATAGGTCTCACTAACCAACAAGCTTCACTGGCTAATACAAGGCCTCACTGGCAAACCAAATCTTCACTTGAAGTAATAAACAAGATTAGAGGGACACTCTGTTTCCATTCAATTCAATATTTCATCTCTGCTTAATACAAACTCCATTTGTGATTTCTCCATGTGTATGTCTCCAATCCTGCATCTGATGCTCAAACAATTCATTCACCTAATTTAGATTATTTCTGCATATTCAATTTCATATTGTCTTCTTGTTTGATTCAAATCAATCTATATCATTCAAGAACAATATCTGAATGCAACCAAAAACAATAAATAAATCAATTCATCTTTAAAAAAAATCTCCAAGAACCACTTCATATTCTCTCTATTCTTCAAATCGTCTGCAATAGTTCTCTTTGTCTTTTCTCAAAAGATCTTCTCCTTAACAATATTATAGACAAATAAAAAATCTTTTAAAAACTTCAAAAACTTGGAAGAGAGTGTTTAAAAAGAAAAAGAAACTCTTCTAAAAAATCCACTAAACTCCAAAAAGAAAACATCTAATAACAACTCCACAAATTCCTTTGCACTCGGGTTCAAACTCCACCTTGAAGGAAACTTTCTAAAAAATACAGTTCAATGCATTTGAAGGAAAAATAGTCACAGGAACGTCAAAGTATAAGCTAGGAGTCGGGCTTAAGATTTAAATAATAATTGTTGGATCAAGTCTTCACGGCCTTTGTAGTTTCAAACTTAACCATAGATTTAAACTCTGCCGCCTGAATGCTTGTTGGAGGACCAAAGATAATGGTTAAGTTCGATGGAGGGGCCAGTGTGCACCACGATTGGAGATCCCTTCAAGCAATAAACTTTAAGTGATGCACCTGCTATATCAAGTCACCTTCAATTTAAAACATAAAGAGCACTATATTCGATGGGCTAGAGTAAGAGTTAAGACCTTAGGTTTCAAAGTCTCTCCAAAGCATAATGGTATTAGAGTTTAGGTATAAAAGACACCTTTTGGAGATCTTGTGTACTTTAGTAACCTTTTATAAACTTATATCTCCATGAAGCAGCATGTACAATTCTGATAATTAACCTTCTTGGTACTAAAGTCATAACTATCATGGACCCAATGAAGCATGATGAACACAATGATCTTGATCAGGACATGAATACCAATTAACACCAAAAGAGACCAAATGAACCATCATAAACACACTTCAATTCAACTTCTGAAGCAACAACTCAAGCATACCAAGAACACAACATTTTGATCAACCTTGAAGCATGAGACTTTGAAGCATGACCACCAAACATCATGAAATATGGGATGAACCTATGAAGCACAACAACTATCTTTCTGATAGTGAAGCTAAGAAGACAACTCCTTCACTGAGAACATCATGAAGTAGCCTTATGAACACAACTTCTCAATGCAACTCAACTCTATGACACAAGTCCTCAACTCAATTCCAAGCATACTCTGTCTAAACATACTCTGTCCAAACATACTCTTGATTTCCTTGAGATCAACTTCTATGAAGGTCAAACCTGATCAAACAAGTCCTTTTTGACATCAATGACAACCTGTCACCATCAATCTCCCCCTTTGTCATTGATGGAAAAACCACCTGAAGCAATTTTTCGTTCTCCCCCTTTTTGACATCTGATGACAAAGCCTAAATTAACTCCCTCTGAGAACAACTCCACAAAAGCTTTGATACCACTTGTCTTTCAAAGTATTGAAGGCAATGAATGCAAATTTGCTAAACTTATCCTGAACATCAACATTTCAAACTTGAGTGCAGAAAGATACCATGAAACATACATTTGAAGCATAATATCACTTCTTATTACCATACCACTATGAAGATGAAGACTGACACACTCTTGATGACATCACATGTGATTGAAAAACAAACTTTCAAAACAACAATCCTTCTTCAACCAACAACACTTTTTGACCCATATGACAAATCTCCAATGAATCTATTTACTTCCCCTATGATAAAGTTCACAAATAAATCACTGATAAACATTTACAAGGACAAACATCACTGTTACACCATCTGCACAAGGAAGCACTATAGTGCTAGAAAGAAACATGTATGTCAACCTCAACATAATACCGTTTCTTGACATACTACCAACATGAGGATGAAGAAGACATATCTCTGCAACCAAATACCAACTTCTTGAACACTTTGCAAAGAAATCATAAACACACTAATAATCTTTGATGAATAATTTTGCAGGCAAAAATCATGAAGACTCCTTATCACACAAACCTTTATGAACCATATTAATGAGGAAGATCATCAATGGAACATGTGAAATTATCACATCAGAAAACTCCTCAATAACTCTAGTTTATCATCTTCTTTTGACACTATCTTCAAATCACCTGAAAGCTCCAAGATACATGTCATAAAACATAACTCAACAAAGTAATAGATATAATCATCAAACTGACTCCTTGATATGAACTATCATCCTGCAACCAAACTATTCTTGCACACCTTTTCTGACATGACAAAGAATGAAGACCATCTGAATAAATAAAGACTATCCTGTTGTTTCTGCACATCTATTTACAACACACTGTCAAAATTGATATAAACTTAACCACATCTGAAACATACTGCAATCAATAAGAATTAATGCCTCTTGACTCTATAATACAAATCAGCCAACCAATATCTTCTTGCAACAACATCATGTCAATACAACCTTTGTAATCATCAACATGATCAAGAACAATTTGTGCATTTGAACTTTTGAAACATCTTTTCAATATCTTGAAAGCATAATAAGTCAATGATTACCTGTATCACTGTCAAACATTATCAAAGATGAATTCAACAAAAATAAGATCATTAAATTGATAAACATCAAATGATCTTCTTCCTGAAACCCTTTGGGGATACTTGATAGAACATGAATAACTCCCCCTCACTTCATGCTATTTGTTATGCAATAGATGAAGTGACTTGTGCAAGATGCACAATCTTAGATTTTAACTTCTCTTTACTTTCTTTCTGCTTCCAAATTTTCACAGGTGCTTTCTTCCTCCAAACCTTCTCAGTCTCTTTCAATTTCCAACCCATCGAATCAGGTGATGCTTTTCTACAATAAATGCTTTGTGACCAAGAGAATTACAATTATAACAAATTATTCTATAATCATAATCAAATGATTGAGTATTCATATTATGCTTCCAAGCAGTATCATACCTTCTATTCATTTTGCAGTTTCTTTGAATGTGACTAGCATGATTGCACTTGTAACATACAAGGTTAGTATTCCTTCTGCAATCAACTGCTTTATGCCCAAAATGATTACAAGTATAATAGTAACCATTAAATGAATAGTTATACCTGTACATGTAAGCTTGTCTTATAGGAGCAGGTTTTCTAAAATTTCTTCTTTGATTGTGCACAAATTCATCTCTCATTTTCTGTTCAGCTTCACTCTTCCTTTTACCTTTTGTGGTAGCATGACTTAAATCAATTTTTCTTCTGGAAGTCTCTCTAGCTTTGGAACATTCCCCTTCTTCAGTACTCTTTTCAAACAATAGATTCTTATGCAACTTAGAGGAAGCCTTTTCTAACTCCTTTCTTAAAGAGACTATTTTTTATTCTAGTTTTAGATTCTCAATCCTTGTAACTTCAAGGTCAGATATTGAGACATCATCTATCCTCTTAGCTTCTTCAATTTCTGTCTTTAATCTAGCAATTAGCTTGTCTAAATCATCAATATATGTCTTTAAACTTATAATTTGACATCTGGCTTCTTCAAGATCTGTAGATACAATTTCAAGTTCTGAAAGTACATTGACTTTAGATTCTCTTTCTTGTTGCAGCAGAAAATTTAGTTTCTGATTCTCTCTCTTATATTTAATGAGTTCAGCTAGAGTATATATGAGCTCTCCTTCCAAATCAATCTCACAATCTTGTTCATCATAATCCTGATCATCATCACTTGTGATGCTAGCTTCTTCTAAATCTAATTAGGTTTGAACTTCAACCCCTTTATTTGAAAGTTTCCTTTCATGGTCATTTTCATTAGACACCAAATTATCCTCTTCTTTATCATTACCTTGATAAATTCTTATCAGTTCTTTCCAGATATCCTAAGCTGTTTCACACTGCACAACCTTACAAGAAATATCATTAGATAAACTAGATAAAATAACCTTCTTGGCTATATGATTACATTTAAGAGCCTCTTTGTTATTTGTAGAATTACCATTCTCAACTAACATTAAAACATCATATCCTAAGGAGGATACATACACTTGCATTCTAACATACCAAACTGAAAAATTTGAACCATCAAACTGAGGAACATCTAAAACTTTTTCTTCTAAGACAATATCAGATTCAACTTGGAGAACATCTTTATCAACTGACTTTATATCAACATCTAGATTTGATATGAATGATGTCTTCTGTGTCTTTTGACCAGAATGAAGCTTGACAATTTTCTTGCTCTTATTTCTTCTGCACTTATCCATTGAACTCCACACACAAGACCTACCCAAGCTGATTAAGCTGCAAAAGGGAAACTAGCTCTGATACCAATTGTAGGAGTGAAGGACAACACTGAGAGGGGGGGTGAATCACTATTGTGTGAATTTTCAAATCTTTTTACAAACTTCAACTTTCAGAGCACAAGAAAAGAAAGATTTCATTGATTTGTCAAATATATGCACATGACTATGAAAAGAAAACAAAACTTCATAAGTAAATCATACACACATAGAGAAGATTATGACACAAGATTTGCACGAGTGGAAAACTCTCCAGGGGTAGAAAAAGCACTCCAAAACTACCTCACTGGCTTAACTGAAAAACATACCTCACTGGCAATACAAAATGTATCTAGGAGCACCAACTCCAATACCAAATAGAAGCACCCACTTCTAACACTGATATACCTCACTGGTAAACAAATAGGTCTCACTGACCAACAAGCTTCACTGGCTAATACAAGGCCTCACTGGCAAACCAAATCTTCACTTGAAGTAATAAACAAGATCAGAGGGACACTCTGTTTCCATTCAATTCAATATTTCATCTCTGCTTAATACAAACTCCATTTGTGATTTCTCCATGTGTATGTCTCCAATCCTGCATTTGATGCTCAAACAATTCATTCACCTAATTTAGATTATTTCTACATATTCAATTTCATATTGTCTTCTTGCTAGATTCAAATCAATCTATATCATTCAAGAGGATGTCATAGAAAATGTCTTCATTTCTGTATACCGTTCCACACAATTCAATGCACCTGGAAAACAATTTTACATAAATTGAAAGTCCTTCCACTTGCAAAGAAAAATATTTTCATATTCCTCTGTGTCTATTCAATTTCTTAATAACCTCTTCAAATTCTTCTAAAAAAAAATAATATCTATTTGCATCTGATCACACAATATCTTCCTCTTGCTTTGCAAAATAAAATCAATTTCTTTTACAAATATGATCTTTATAAAAAATCTTTCCATTTTCCATTTTTACTTTCTCTGAAATCATCTGTACAAGTCTTTTCACATTTTTAGTCTTCAATTTTCTCAAATTCCTTCTTCTAAAAATTTCATCAGAAAACATGATTCTTCATCTCTTAAATGATGCTTCATATTCCTGCAAAAAAAACACAATATCTGAATGCAACAAAAAACAATAAATAAATCAATTCATCTTTAAAAAAAATCTCCAAGAACCACTTCATATTCTCTCTATTCTTCAAATCATCTACAAGAGTTCTCTTTGTCTTTTCTCAAAAGATCTTCTCCTTAACAATATTATAGACAAATAAAAAATCTTTTAAAAACTTCAAAAATCCAAAAAAGAGTGTTTAAAAAAAAAAGAAACTCTTCTAAAAAATCCACTAAACTCTAAAAAGAAAACATCTAATAACAACTCCACAAATTCCTTTACACTCGGGTTCAAACTCCACCTTTAAGGAAACTTTCTAAAAAATACAGTTCAATGCATTCGAAGGAAAAACGTTCACAGGAATGTCAAAGTATAAGCCAGGAGTTGGGCTTAAGATTTAAATAATAATCGTTGGATCGAGTCTTCGCAGCCTTTGTAGTTTCAAACTTAACCATAGATTTAAACTTTGCCGCCTAAATACTTGTTGGAGGACTGAAGATAACAGTTAAGTTCGGTGGAGGGGCTGGTGTGCACCACGATTGGAGATCCTTTCAAGCGGTAAACTTTAAGTGATGCACCTGCTATATCAAGTCACCTTCAATTTAAAACATAAAGAGCACTATATTTGACGGGCTAGAGTAAGAGTTAAGACCTTAGGTTTCAAAGTCTCTCCAAAGCATAATGGTGTTAGAGTTTAGGTATAAAAGACACCTTTTGGAGATCTTGTGTACTTTAGTAACCTTTTATAAACTTATATCTCCATCAAGCAACATGTACAATTCTGATAATGAACCTTCTTGGTATTGAAGTCATAACTATCATGGACCTAATGAAGCATGATGAACACAATGATCTTGATCAGGACATGAATACCAATTAACACCAAAAGAGACCAAATGAACCATCATAAACACACTTCAACTCAACTTCTGAAGAAACAGCTCAAGCATACCAAGAACACAACATTTTGATCAACCTTGAAGCATAAGACTTTGAAGCATGACCACCAAGCATCATGAAATATGGGATGAACCTATGAAGCACAACAACTATCCTTCTGATAGTGAAGCTAAGAAGACAACTCCTTCACTGAGAACATCATGAAGTAGCCTTATGAACACAACTACTCAATGCAACTCAACTCTATGACACAACTCCTCAACTCAATTCCAAGCATACTCTGTCCAAACATACTCTTGATTTCCTTGAGATTAACCTCTATGAAGGTTAAACCTGATGAAACAAGTCCTTTTTGACATCAATGACAACCTATCACCATCAGTACCTAGTATAAAAATCTCATCCTCTCCAGTAGTTTGTGCCACATCACATGGTGAAACTATGTCTGCACAGATGAAGGGATCATAATTGGTTGATGTGGCATCGACATAAGGAATGCTGATGTGTAGGTGCAACATGTATCTACTAACATGATCAGACACCAAATGATCAACCTCATCAACAATAGTAGCCAAACTTTGGTAGACATGATACCTAGACAATGCAAGTGATGGCTCTGCAGCTACACTGAGGGCCAACCTTTTGGGAAGTACAAAAAGGTTTGGTCCAACTAATGCCCTCTTATCAATAGGTGGTCATAGGTTAGGTTTTCTAAATTGAGGTTTTTCAAAATCCTCCCTCTCCCCTGCCTAGCATGCCCAAGGATAGATGTTAAATCAACTAATAAACCAAAATGTACATAAGCATATAGTTATTTATAAAATATAATGGAAAATCATCATTATGAGGCCATCGATGATGAGCTTGCAAACACTTAGGGTAAATATGTGGATCTACAAGATGATCTACACACCTAGTGATAGAATATCCACACACACACTATCCCATCCTATATAGTGAGGAAACATGGTCTAAACACTATCTAATGAGAAAACCCTATTAATTTCTCATGAATTAAAATTCCTAGTAACACTCGTAAAGAGTGACATATAAAAGTCCTCAATAATGATATCATAATATGGGTGATATGATTTGACAGTATCAATCATATGTGTGAACTCATCTCTAATAATGACCAACCTATCTCCATTGGGCATGTTTGGTGTATTGTGAATTGTCTAATCCAAATGAGACAATGCATTGGTTAATGTCTCAATAGTGGATGAGAATAAATCACTATGGCTATGAACAGACTTAGGATTAGACTAGGCCTGAGAAGCCTAGTCATCCATGATATCAAATATGCATGTATATAAATTGGTATTTAAAAATAAAATTTCATAAATTTAATTTCTAAAATCAAAATTTAATTTAATTGCAAAACATTTAAATTTTTAAAATTATATATGCTTTCAATCTGGACATTTAAATTAACAAAACTACACTAAGTAATGTACATAATTTAAATTTATGAAGACATACAATGTGTCCATACATGCACAAAATATAATTTATGTGGGTATAGAATTAAACATAGTACTTTTTTTACACAAAAACATTAAATGTGGATACATGTGCAAAATCAAATATGATTTACATAAAAATGAAATCAAATGATACAATATATATGCACATTTCAAATTTATAGATTACATGGTTCTTAATTTTGACTTGGTGTTGCATTTAAATTTGTCAAAAAAACTATCTCCTATAATAAATTGCAATCTTCTAAAATATTATCATGGGTAGAATTTTTTTTTTTTAAAGCACAGCATGTTATAAAGTACAATATATTCTATGGGGTTGAAAATTTTCTACAAGACCAAATTTCAATTTCTAGCTTTACATATCTCATGTTCCATATGTAATTTTGTTCTACATATAAGGATGTTAGTGGATACATTACAAAAATATTTTTGGTTTCACTAATTATCTTTGAGGAACTTACAAAATTAGTCAACTATAATATATAAGTTAGATCTAACTATAATATATAAATAAGAGAAAAAAAATTGAAATTGAATTTTACATGATCACTAATGTGTACAAGTTAGATCATCAGGCCCATTGTAATAAATTGGAAATTGTTAAGTTCTAAGGTCCATGTTATCTTTAATTGATTTAGGAATAGTTAAAAATATTAAGATCAATGAATGAATTTGTATAGATCTTTGAACTAGTGGGTAGAACCACTCAACAGCATAATCTTGAAGAAAAAATTAAAATAGCTTGGTTAATATCCCATCCTCAAAAAGGTTCAATCCTAAACATATACTATGTTGTATTTGAATTTTAATGTGTGTATTAGGTTAGAAACTTTAGGTCATCATACATAGGAAAGCGGGGTGCCACAAAACCCATAGGCAATGGATAAGACACAATATCAAATAGATATCTAGGATGCCTAGGGAACTAAAAAAATCATTATAATCAATAGGCTTTACATCTATAGATTCTCTAAGTTACTTCTTGACATGCTTTGTGAAATAGTGCATCTAGATTAGAGGAAGTGGTGGTGACTAAATGGATACCACTAGAAAGTGTACATGGGAAGTGAGGGGTGGATGAGGTGACATGACTTGGTATAAAGGCATGGAAGAAGAAAGGTAAGTTTAAGGGTATTTATAGGGTATGGGATTAGTATGGGGTATGAAAGTGGCTTGAATAAGCAGAGTAAAGTTATGGGTTTAATAGTAGTGGAGGAAAGGGGTGTGGAAGTGTGGTTTATCATAGAGGTGGTAGATATGATAGGAGTAGTATATCTAGTAATTAGGCCATAAGGAATAGGATATAAGTGAAAAAAGGGATACATACTAAAAGGTGAGATACTAGTGGCCATGGTATAGTTATAAAGATGACTTTTTTTCTTTTTCCAACTATGCACTTGTGGTGTCATGGACTCCATAGAACTAATGATTAAGCAATTAGATTATAATGTAGCTTAGTTTTCTGTATGTTTTAACTTATCTTGATCATTATGTATTTTCAATAATTATCTTTATTAGTTACAAGTTACTAGCAATTTAGATTAATAGCTTTCCCATATTTCAAATTATAAATAAGGCTTGATTCTCAAGTCCATAATTATTCTCATAACTTACTATTGAAAGTTTCACTTGAAAGGATTCCTACAATCTACTACTGGCCATTGTACTATAAAGATAAGTAATGGTAGTGGAAGGAGCAATTTACACATATTTAAGGACTAAAAACTTGCAAATAATGTACATAATTATCTAAAACCACTTGCAACTTTTACACATATTTAAGTACTAAAAGTTTCTCCAACTCACACTTGGAATACTACATTATCATAGTCATGTACATTAAATACTACACTATCGCACTCATACTTATTTAATAAGAATTTACCTAATTTTAATTTATATCAGTTTATTTATATCAATTCACATTTATCGAAGATCAAACTTTCTATCTGTATTGATTATATATCATTAAATCAATTTTGATATAAGTTGAAATATTGATCCTTCATCATAACTCACATTACTTCTTTTATTAATCATGCCATTCTATTTTTACTCTAATGAAACCCTCTACTTGATGTAGGGTTTAACTTCAATTAATTAGTAAAATATGTGTAAATATATATCTAAAATTAAGATAACTAATCAACCTTATTAAGTGAGTGGTCCTTAATTAACTAGGTTAGTTATCCTTTAATTTATTCATTATTTAGTAACTACTTTAGGTTTTGTTCCTAATTAGATTTCTTCTAATTTAATAGTACAACCTAAGACTAAAATGACATCTAGGGTACATTTCCTAAATAAGTTTTGATTCAATAAAATCAATCACTTTTGTCTTCTAGTATTGAAGAATATTAAATGTTATTTCATTGATTAAAATTTTATCTAACTTATGTATCACTATATCTGATAACATTTGTAAAGCTATAACTGTTGGCAATATGTGTTGTCATTGATGTCAATACTTAAAGTAAGGTGATGTCAACACTTAGAGTAAGGACAACACTTAGTTTGTGATGATGATATATTGGTGTAGTGACAAAGGTGCAGTGATGATACTGATGTTCATGGTTGCTGATATTCAATGATGCTCTTGATGTTCATAGTGGGTTGTTGATGTTCATGGTTGGATGTCATGCCCTAATTAGTGTCAAGTCAAGTTGTTTTGAGCATGCTTGTGGTCCACAAAGTAGTGAGATGTAGTGATGTTCATGATGTTCATGATTGGATGTCATGCCCCAATTAATGTTAAGTCAAGTTGGTTTGAGAATTCTTATGGTCACCAAAGATGATGAATGATGAAATATTAAGATGGGAATCAGAAGCACAAAGATGAATGATGAAATATTAAGATGGGAATTAGAAGCACAAAGATGAATGATGAAATATTAAGATGGGAATTAGAAGCACTAAGGTGAATAATGATACATCAAGCCATGTTGAGGATGAAAAGATGTTGCTGATGAGCTATGGCATATTGTATGATCCTTCTAGCTGTTCCTAAGGATGTATATGCACTTATATGAGGGTTTTGGCCTCTGGCAATTGATGAAGGTTTTTGCTGCAGAGAATTGCCTAAAAAATCTATCTGGTAAAATGCTTTGCATTCTTCCATATTTGGATCTACAGTCATGTGGTTCACAAGTTAAGTTTAGGATGTTGTAAAGGTGTTGAATTCAAAGTTTTAGATCATTTGCTCCTCCATATTGAAAGTTATGAGAGACAGAGTTCTGGTCTGTGCTCTAGCAGAATCAAGTGATGATAAAAACTATTTGGGATGCTCTATATTCATCTGCAATGATAGATATGGTTGTACGATTTTGAGGATATGTTCCTAGCAATGTATGAGTGTATCCCTATGAGTTTTAAGTACTTTGGATATCTGCAAACTTAGTTTTCAATTGACAGTTGTGATATAGATTATTTCGGATGCCTAGTTGTTCTTAGGACATATGCTGATGTTGTGTGCCAACTTGCTATGGCTTGAAATGATACATTGACTATTGTAAGATGGTCTTTATGATCTTGTGCTGTCTCCTATTTCTCTACAAGATGGTTTTCTTCTCTCTCTAGACCTGGTTTTGGTCCAAAATGATGATATTATCAGGTTATTCATCTATCTGGCTGTTTGAGGAATGTTGAAGGTATGCTCTAGAAAGTTCTTGCTATGTGGAGTTCAAGAAGAGTTTGAATATGATGTATAGGTCCTTTTGACTCACCTAGAATAAGAACAAGAAATGTTTTACCATTCATGAGTACTACCAATATTGTGAAGATCGATGTGCTCCAAGTTTCATGTTTTTCTTACTTAAGGGTGACCTAATTCAAATCTATGTAATGTGTGGATGATATTCTTTGAAGAATGATGTTGTGAAGGATTTTTAGGAGTGGACTAATCATGTATTGGGATCTACAAGGCAAGTGTTTCCTTCTTGAGTAGTATGTTATTCATGATAGGGCTTACCCTATGCATGTTTCATGTTGTATGATCTCTGGCTGACTTGTAAAATGTAATATTCTTCTTGTATTGGTTGACTTGTAATTAAATCAATTTAATGTAATGTATATATTGTAAACCTAGTTGATCTAGGTGAGGTATGATTGCAAAGATGAATATGTGAGTGTGTAAAAGATAAGAACATGAATATCATATGCATTGTGATGTGCAGCTAAAGGAGAAAAAGAAAAAGTGTTAGAGGCTGTCCTATTTCATCTTGAAGATTTTTTGTGATAGGATGAAAGTGAAGAGTGTGCCTAATTGATCTAATCATTAGAAGAATCTTAATTGCAATCATCAAAGGTATGAGATTTAGCATTAGTTTTCAAATAGTAGAAGCATTGTCATACTATAATATTTTCTAAGTTTATTCTCAGTTCATGGAGTAGTTGCTTCCTTGGGTTGTAGCCATAAAAAAAAGTTAGCAAGGAGTTGTAGCTACCTTGGGAGTGACCCTAAAACAAAGTATTTGAGTCTAGTAGTAGCTTCCTTGGGTTGTATCCCTAAAACAAAGTTAGCAGGGAGTAGTAGCTTTCTTGGGTTGTAGCCCTAAAACAAAGTTGTAATTTTGAGCTTCATATATTGTGTGTTAATCCTCACCATGGTTTTTCCCTTCTTGGGTTTTCCATGTATATATAGTGTTATGTTTTTACATGCATTGTGTTAATCTTTCATGTTTACGTGAATGTTGTAATGCTTATGTTTTAATCTGTTGTGAAGGATTTGAAGTTTGTTTAGATACAGATTCATCCCCCCTCTCAGTATCCTTGTGTGTTCAATAATTGGTATCAGTGCCAAGTTACTCTGAAGAAGCTTAACCACTTGAGAAAGGTTCAGGATGGCTCCTTTAATGGATCTCACAAGGTACTTATGTTTGATGGAACAAATTATTCCTTTTGGAAGATAGGGATGGAAAAATATCTATCTTCTCTAGGGTTTGGTGTATGGCAAGCTGTTGTGAAGGGTTACATTGCTCCTAGTTTTGAGCCTACAGATGCTGACGAGATTAGGTTGTATGATAACAATGCCAAGGAAAAGAGTACTATCATGAGTGGATTGGTTGATACAACACTTCTAAAGGTAATGGGTTGTAAATCTACCAAGGATGTTAGGGAAAAACTTGTAGCATTTATCAAGGAGATAGTAAAGTAGACCAAACGAAGATGCAAATCTTCAAGAGCAAATTTGAGACCCTAAGGATGACATAGGATGAAAACATTGATAGTTATATGCTTTGAGTGGATGGAATAGTTAATGGCATCACAGGTCTTGGTGGTGAAGTGAAAGAAGATGAAATTTTTCAAAGAAGGTATTGAGAACTCTTGGATATGTGCAGGATCATGATGGGCTAAATAGTGGCAATGGAGAAAAAATTGCGTGAAAGTGTTAGCCAAATTTGTGAAACACTTTTTTAGGCTTGGATTTAGGATTGGAAATTTTTCTCAAAACGGATTATCCATTTTGAAAAAAGTGCATTTTTTAAAATATTTTTTCAAAACGGATATCCATTCTCAAAAATAGATATCTATTTCTTCTATTGTGATTTAAAAAGTGCCCCCCCTAAATTTAGGCTTGGGAATCCAAACCTAGATTTTCAATGTGAATGAAGAATTCATATGTTTTTACAGATTTTCCTCGACTTCACCCTTGATGCTGATGAACTTTTTTTAATCCAAATTTGATAAAATCAAAAGGGTATATTTGGGACACTGTCAGGATTCTAAAAATATAATATATGCCTGATTATAATTTTAATTGGTAATTATTAATAATTTTCTACTTACACTATGTCTAAATTCCTGAGAGACACACTGATTGAAAATCATCCATAACTTTCAAACTGTTTGACATTTTTCAAATCCTAAAGTTGCATCACACTCTACACTTCATTAGCTACAGGTCTAAAAAAAATTGAATTTCATATTTTCTTGACCAAGTTAGGATGGTTGGAAAATTACTTTTAAATATTTTTAAAAAGTTGTAAAAAATTCATAACTAATTATTTACTTACAAAAAAAATTCATAAAAATATGCATCACATCCGAGCATGTGTCCTCTACTTGTATCTAAAATTTAAAAATATATTTTTTTTTCTCATACTTAGGTTGGCTAGAATGACACCTACTTTTAAATTTTTTTCAAAAATTTAAGTAGTCCTCATTGAATTATCCAATTTTCACCAAATAATTTTTTTTTTCAAAAAAAAAAATAGTAGCCCATAAACTACATTTAATTTCCTACAAATTTCATTACTTACATATTTTTCAAATTATGTAGGTAACCCATTCAAATTTTCTCGTGAAGTTACCTAAGGCTATTTTTCAAGTAGTTTTATTGTCTCTTAGAGGTATTGTTTGGCCCATCATGTGTTGAAAATAAGGATAGACAACTAAGAGGTAGGGTGAATCAATTGTCTCAAAACTTTAACTCTTGCTGCATTTAATCTTCTTCACTACTTATTAACAGATTAATGATTTAACCATGAAAGCATGAATCAACAACACATGAGCAGAAACATAATCAACACACATAACACCAAGATTTTTACGTGGAAACCCAGTTAAGGGAAAACCATGGTGCGGGTTAACCCACAAGATTTATTCTTTGTTAAAAGAATAGAAAAATGGGAAGTCACTTGCCTTTAGGTGCACTGTCGAGAGCTCACTGCTCAAAGGAGGCTCACTGCCTACAAAACATTTACAAGATTAACACAAAAAGTTTGAACTGAGAAACAACATCTTCACCATGCCAAGGTTTAGTTCCATTGAAGCTCATAATACCTCTGCTTTGCTCTCAAAACACTTCTTTGCTAGCTCTGCATCATCACTGCTTTTCCTCTTCTGCTCTTCTCTGCTTTGCCTTTTATCTTCCCTAGGATTTTATCATTTTCACTAAAGGACCTATTTTCAATGACTCAACTACAAGTATTTGTACGCTACATCAACCTTGGAATGAATCATCAAAGTCAGCATTACATTCATCAACCATTGGAATAATATCCAAGGTCGGTATTACAAACATTTACAAAAAGGACTTGACTCAATACATAGTTCTACATACGGATTACTACACTATCGGCCAAGCATAACTGGGACTCAAATATTTCTTGAACAACATGATATGCTTCATAGAACTTCTCTTAGATCATTTGTAACATGCATGAAATATCTGATCGGCCAAGACTGGAAAGAACAACAACACCCAAGGAGAAATCTTCAACTACGAGCTCAATCTTCAATGCAAACCACCAACACAATAGGCACACAATCCAAAGACCTCTACAAGCACAATGAAATCAACAAGAACAACCACACCACCTCAAATCACCAGAATCACTTGCATCTTCACACAGGAACTTAAGAACACTAACTATCATGACTGTCACGCTAGAAAGATTGCTTGCGGACCTCGAAACCACAAACTAGTTGAGTTGAGGATACACACCAATATCCCAAACATACCTGTAGAACCACAGACCATAATATTTCAATGCGGAGCAATCTAGACCAAATTCTTATCACTCAGTTACCTCTGAACAATAGCAAAAACTCAAATCTACATAGATCTAGCCATAACTTCACCAATACTTCATGTGGACCTCTCAAATCTTGACAGGAGAAACTTCAGATAGTACTCTACAAACCCTTTAGTTCACAGACTTTGATCTTCATTTCACTGGAAATGTGGAGCAATCTACTTTATTAATTTGCACTGTCTTCATTATCTTTGACAAGAATATATGTTAGCATCAGTGACAACACATCATAGGCACATATTTACAAAAATCTCCCCCTTTGTCATTGATGGCAACATATGATGTAAAAAACTGATTCAACCATCAAGACAAGAACTTCTCCCCCTTTCTCGTATCACACATGCAACTACTTTCTTCACTACTCCCCCTTTCACTAGAAACTACTTACTTCCAAGTTTTTCACATGACTTCTCTCCCCCTTATTTGTAATCATCTCTTTCCTCAATTGTTTCTTAGATGAAACCAAACTAAACTTTAGAATTAACATATTGAGTACTCCCCCTGAGTAGCATCTTCTTCACATCAATCTGGATCACAAGATATGACTATGAGTTCCACGGGACTGATGCACACTAGTGCACCTTAGTTTTGAATAAGAGGGGTAATAACCCCTAGCATCTCTCTTAGATACTCAAATGTGTCCTTAGGTAGAGGCTTAGTGAAGATATTCTCTCTCAAAGAGTGAAACTTGATAGATATGTGCTTTGTCTTTAAATGCAACATTGGATTTTTTGAAATGTTTATGGCACTTGAATTGTCACAGAAGATTGTAAAAGGTTCTTCAAACATAATTATGATATTCTTCAACATTTGCTTTATCCACAAAACATGAGTATAATTACCTACTACTACTATGTATTCTACCTCAGCATTAGAAAGAGATATTTCCTCCTTTTTGCTCAACCAAGAAACTAATCTCTTTCCTAAGAATAATGCACCACCACTAGTACTCTTTCTGTCATCCACATCTCCTACCCAATCAGCATTTTTATATGCATGAAGAGTGAAATCATTATCTTTAGGATACCACAATCCATAATAAGATGTTCCCTTCAGATATTTGAAAATTCTTTTGACTGCTACAACATGAGATTCTCTAGGATCAGCTTGAAATTTGGAAACAAGGCTAACTACATTCATAATATCAGAACTGGTATGAGTCAGATAAAGTAGTCCTCCAATCATTGATCTATACCTCTTTTTGATCTGCCTTAGGGGAGTCATCATCTTTACTCAACTTGCATCCAGTTATCATAGGAGTACTCACTGGTTTTGAATCCTCCATTCTAGACTTTTTCAACAACTCTTTCACATACTTAGACTGAGATATGAATATGCCCTTATCTAACTGAATGATTTATAGACCTAAGAAGAAATTCATTTCACCAAGCATGGACATCTCAAATTCACTTTGCATTTGATCAACAAATTTTTTACACATGCTCTCATTTCCACCAAAAATGATATCATCAACAAATAACTCAACAATCAAGATGTGTTCATGATCAATTTTGAAGTAAAAATTACTGTCAGTTGTGCCTTTGCTAAAACCTAACTTTAGTAGATAATTATCTAATCTTGCATACCAAGCTCTTGGGGGGCTTGTTTAAGTCCATACAATGCTTTCCTCAATCTGCAGACCATATTTCCTTAATCAGACAACTAGAATCCTTCCAGTTGCTCAATGTAGACTTCTTCCAAATCTCCATTCAAAAATGCTGACTTGACATCCATCTGGTAAACTTTGAAATCTTTGTAAGTAGCAAAGGCAAGAAATAGTCTGACTACTTCTATTCTTGCCACCCGAGCAAAAGTTTCTTTAAAGTCATTTCCCTCTACCTGAGAGTATCCTTTGCACACCAATCTTGCTTTGTTTTTCACAACTTCACCATCTTCATTCAATTTATTTCGAAAGACCCATTTAGTTCTAATGACATTTTTGTTTTCAGGTATAGGAACAAGATCCCAAGTATGATTATTTTCAATTTACATTAATTCTTGTTCCATTGCTTTTACCCAACTTTCATCATTACAAGCTTCATTCACTGATTTCGGTTCAATATTTGAAATCAAACAATACTCCACTTGTTCTTCAGCAATTTTTCTTCTAGTTTGAACACCTCTATTTCTTGTAAGGAAAGCAGAGGTGTGGAATATAGCTTCCCTAATGTTAATTTAAAGGGGATTATGTAGACAGGTAAATTTCAATTTCAAAAACATAGATGAATACACCAGAAAAACAAAATAAATAATTAAGATGACACAGAACGACACCAATTTATGTGGGAAAACCCTTTCGGGTAAAAAACCCACCACCACAAGAGAGAATATCTTTATTACAGTAAACTAAATAGTTACAATAAAGATCCCAACTCTATTGCTCTGGTATCGATTCTTTTTCAATTATACATAGTCATTTATTCAACCTGTATATCTATAGAATAAACTGTATAATTAAATCGTTTCATCAAAAACAAAAAAAACACTCAATGATACCAAAAGATCAAATTATATTATTAGTCTTTAAGAGCACAAAATAGTTACACCACTTTTGCCCTAACTGATTGATCTCACTTCTCCGGTGTCACTGCCTTCCAACTGTTGCAATGGTTTACATTCCAGCAAGATGTTTAATCCCACATGCACCAGGTTACTGACATTGTTCTGATTTATAGGGTCAAACACATGGTAATACCATCATCGGCAATTTTGTTGCTGATGATGCTAAGCTATAGCCTTATCGGCCTAACCCGCTCCATCAGTGAGCACTTCAATTCTCGCACCGATAGACCAATGTCTCCGTGATGCCCAAGTCCTCCTACCTTCATCAGTCAGACCTTTACCATCGGTCCAAATAGTTTACATTATCTCGATGAACAATCTCTCGCTAATCTCTGAAGAAGCTACCACCATCGGTAAGACAGCGAGCGTCGAAAGGACTTAACAAAGTTTGGCTGAAAGAAGCTCTTATGCCGATGCCAGATTCCATCGCCAACTCTGATCATAGTAACACATAGCTATCAGAGCAACGTCTCCAACCTTCACCAATGAAGGTTCTCACGCCGATGCCCAATTCTTTGATGAACTGATCATCTCAAGTATCATACCTTGATGTCACCGACACAGCTGTCCATGATTAAACCAATGTATGAGCGCAATGTATATTTCCAATATACATTCAAAACATGCATTCTGAAAGTTTGACCCGTTGACCATCCTTGCATCTAAACTTGATGTATATTTGCAATGTATGTTCATTGCATACAAGCACGATATGCAATTGTGAGATACACACAAATTGTTCTCACATGCATTTGCAGTATATACATAAAATGTACAACATACATTTGTGATATACACACAAATTGTATATTCAGAGAATGTGAACTTAACAAAGTTCCAAACAGCAATTTGAGACACAAAATCTCTTCAATCTCCCACTTGTCGAAGAGATTGTTGTTACCTCTCAATCCACATACGATTACTGAGTATTATGGGCTTGAAGACCCATTGCATCTGAACACCATTTGAACTTGGCTGTGCTCACTGGTTTAGTTAAAGCATCAATGAAATTTTCCAAAGTGTCAAACTTTTCCAGCTTCACTTTCCTATCTTCCACCATATCACGAACAAAGTGATATTGGACATCAATATGTTTTGTCCTAGCATGAAAAGTAGGATTCTTCACCAAATATATAGCACTTTGACTGTCACAGTTAATTTGTATCTGCCCTACATTAAAACCAACATCAGAACACAACCTCTTCAACCAAATGGCTTCTTGGCATGCACGAGTAGCTGCCATGTACTCTGCCTCTGTTGTGGACAAAGCGACTACATCCTGCCGCTTGCTCATCCAACTGATAACACCACCATTTAACATGAATACATATCCACTGGTGGACCTTCTACTGTCAATGTCCCCTGCCCAATCAGAATCTACATATCCCTGAATGCTGATAGATTTCTGAGATCCAACTGAGTTTCCATGATACCAAATAGCATAATTAGAAGTTCCCTTCAAATACCTCATAACTCTTTTCACAGCATCCCAATGTGATCTGCCTAGATTCACCATAAACCGGCTCAAAAATCCCACTGCTTGGGCAATGTCTGGTCTGGTACAGACCATTGCATACATTAAACTACCAACAACACTTGCATAAGGCACTTTTTTCATATCCTCAATTTCATTCGAAGACTCTGGACAACCTTCAACCGATAATTTCATTCCCTGCAACACTAGAACAACTAACTATTTAGAATCAGACATATGAAACTTATCTAGAACATTGGTAATATACTTTCTCTAGCTGAGCCAAATATTTCTCTTAGATTTATCCCTTTTGATTTCCATTCCCAGAATGTACTTCGCTACCCCCAAATTCTTCATTTCAAATTTCAAGGACAATTGAGATTTTAATTCTGAGATCATCCCCTTACCATTGCTAATGAATAACATGTCATCCACATACAGTGCAATTATAAGAATCTGATCACCTTCAGTTTTATAATAGACACAATGATCAGATTTAGATCTCACATACCCCAAGGATAAAACATACATATCAAATTTTTGATACCACATTCTAGGAGATTGTTTCAAACCATAAAGAGACTTTTTAAGTTTACATACCAAATGTTCTTTACCTTTTACCACAAAATTCTCTGGTTGGGACATATAAATTTCTTCTTCAAGGTCCCCATGAAGAAATGCTATTGTCACATCCATCTGCTCAATTTCAAAATCATATGCTGCTGCAAGTGACAACATAAATCTAATGGATGTCAACTTAGCTACAGGAGAAAAAATTTCTCCATAATCTATACCTTCCTTTTGAGAATACCCCTTAGCAACCAGTCTTGCCTTGTACTTGTCAATACTACCATCTGGACCATATTTCTTTTTAAATACCCACTTACAGTCCACAGGTTTTCTACCTTCAGGCAAGGGCACCAGATCCTAGGTTCCCTTTTTCTCTAACAATGACATTTCATTATCCATGGCTTCCAACCAAGAATTTGAATCAGATAAACTAATAGCTTCTTTCACAGTCATAGGTTCATCACTGTTAGTAAGCAAAGCATATGCACAACTTGAATCAAGTACTGAAAAACCATACCTATCTGGTTGTCTTCTTTCATGTGTAGACCTCCTTAATGGCTGAGGTGCAGGTTCAGGTTCTTGCTCTGGATCTGAATCTTTGGAGCTACTCGAACTCACTTCTGAACCATCTACACTTGGTACTTGTTGTTCCTCTTTTACAGGGGTTAGAGGAATATTAACAACACTCTTTTCTTTCTTCTTTTCTATCTTCTCTGGCTGAGGATCAATAACCAAAGGTTTTAGCTCTCTGAAAATTACATTCCTGCTGTAAAATACTTTTTTAGTTTCAGGATTCCAAAGTTTGTACCCTTTAACACCGACTCCATAGCCAATAAAGAAACATTTGACTGCTTTGTAATCTAACTTAGATCTTTTAACCTCAGGAATATGAGCATATGCCTTAGCCAAAGACATGAAGATGTCTCAAAGAGGGCTTCTTTCTAGACCACGCTTCCATAGGCATCGTATCAACCAATGCCAAAGAAGGAGAATGATTCAACAAGTAACAAGCTGTAGCAACTGCCTCAGCCCAGAACCTTTGTTCAAGACCAGCATAACTCAACATACTTCTTACTTTCTCTATCAATGATCGATTTAACCTTTCAGCAACTCCATTTTTCTATGGAGTATAAGGTGTAGTTTTATGCCTTTTTATTCCATGATCTACACAATACTTATCAAAATCTACATTGCAATATTCACCACTATTATCCATTCTCAAACATTTTATTTTTCTACTAGTCTAATTTTCCACAAGAGTTTTAAATTCTTGAAACCGACTAAATACTTCTAATTTATTTTTCAAAAAATATACAAATGCCCTCCTTGAATAATCATCAATAAATGATACATGGTGTCTTGATTTAGATAAAGAAGGAACATCAATTGACCAAAAACATCAGAATGTACATAGTCCAGAACACCAGAAGATTTATGAGAACTAGAGTAAAAGAAACACGGTTCTGTTTTCCATATATACAATGCTCACAGAAATTGAACTCCAGATTACAATCAATCAGCCCATCTACCAGGGTTTTGTTTTTCAAGGTTTTTAAACCTTTTTCACCTATGTGACCAAGTCTATGATGCCAGAGCATTATTTTCTCTATAGGAAGTTTAACTTCCATAGAGTTTGCATCATGTGTTACAATAGTAACTTTTTTCAGATTTTATAGAGACACTATTACATCACACTGGTTTAGCATCTAACCTATACAAAGTTCCAATACATTTTCCCTTTGCAAGTACAATAAAACCTCTAGTCATCTTATAGCCACCATTCACAAAAGTAACTTCTACTCCAACATCATTAAGCTTACTAATAGAAAGTAAATTTCAAGCCAGACCTGGTATGTGTAGCACTCCATTGATTCCCTTTATTCTGCCATCCGGGAACTGGATTCTGACTCTTCCTCGGCCAACAATTTCCAGTGTCAAATCACTTGCCAGGAACACCTTCCCACCATCATATAGTTCATACTTTGTGAACCATTCTCTATGAGATGTCATATGAAAAGATGCTTCCGAATCCACCAGTCACACATCTTCATATGCAGGTGTTGCCAAAGCAGCAATGAAGGCATCAGCATCACTCTAAGAAGAATTAGTGTCAGAGAAGTTCTTCTTCTTCTTTTTCTCCTCTTTACAGTCTCTTTTGATATGTCCTTTCTGCCCACAATTCTAGCACTTCACCTTGGACTTTTTCCCAGGAGATTTTAATTTCCCCTCTGATTTTGACTTAGACTTCTTGTCCTTCTTCTTGCCTTTTTCCTTTGACCTACTTCGAATAGACAGGGCCTCTTTGGCCATCTCAGAAGATTTCTTCTGCATCTCTTCAAATAACAAGGAGGTAACAACTACTTCAGTTGTAAATGTGGTTGTTGTACTTCCAATAGCCACCACAAGATGATCCCACAAGTCAGGTAAGGAACACAAGAGAAGCATACATCAATCTTCCTCTTCTATTTTTACACCTACAGACATCAACTAAGCAACAATCAGATTAAATAAGTTCAGATGTTCTACTACAGGTGCTCCTTCATCCATCTTCAAAGAGTACAACTTCTTTTTGAGGAACAATTTATTCACCAAGGATTTTCCCTGGTAAATATCTCCCAACTTCTTCCACAAATCTTTGGCTGACTTCTCCTCATGGACGTTCAATAGAATAGAATCTGCTAGACTTAATCTTATCAGTCCTCTAGCTTTCTTGTTAGCTAGGTCCCAATCTTCTTCCTTCATGCTTGTAGGTTTAACCCCAGACATAGCAACCCAAAGATCTCTATCAACTAGCATATCTTCAACCTTAAGTTTCCACAACTCAAAGTTTGTGCCATTGAACTTTTCAATGTCTATTTTTCTTGATGTACTTGCCATCCTATTTAATAAAATAGACCTCTACAGAATTCCCACTCCCAGAATTAACACGAAAAACCCAACCTACCAACAAGGATAACACAACTGGCCAGGCTATGATACCACTTGTAAGGAAAGTAGAGGTGCAGAATACAGCTTCCCTAATGTTAATTTAAAGGGGATTATGCAGACAGGTAAATTTTAATTTCAAAATAATAGATGAATACACTAGAAAAACAAAATAAACAACTAAGACAACATATAACGACACCAATTTACGTGGGAAAACCCTTTCAGGTAAAAAACCCACCACCACAAGAGAGAATATCTTTATTACAGTAAACTAAATAGTTACAATAAAGATCCTAGCTCTGTTACTCTGGTATCGATTCTTTTTCAATTATACACAGTCGTTTATTCAACCTGTATATCTACAGAATAAACTATATAATTAAATAGTTTCATCAAAAACAAAAAAAACACTCAACGATACCAAAAGATCAGATTATATTATCAGTCTTTAAGAGCACAAAACAGTTACACCACTTTTGCCCTAACTAATTGATCTCACTTCTCTGGTGTCACTGCCTTCCAACCGTTGCAACGGTTCACATTCCAGTGAGATGTTTAATCCCACATGCACTAGGTCACTGACGCTGTTTTAGTTTAGAGGGTCAAACACATGGTAATACCATCATCAACAATTTTGTTGCCGATGATGCCAAGCTATAGCCTTATCAGCCTAACTCGCTCCATCGGTGAGCACTTCAATTCTCACACCAATAGACCAATGTCTCTGTGATGCCCAAGTCCTCCTACCTTCATCGGTCAGACCTTTGCCATCAGTCCAAATTCTCCCACCGATCTCTGAAGAAGCTACCACCATCGGTAAGACAGCGAGTGTTAGAAGGACTTAACAAAGTTTGGTCGAAAGAAGCTCTTACGCCGATGCCAGATTCCATCGCCAACTCCAATCGGAGTAACACATAGCTATCAGAGTAGCTTCTCCAACCTTCGCTGATGAAGGTTCTCATGCCGATGCCCAATGCTTCGATGAACTGATCATCTCAAGTATCATACCTCAATGTCACCGACACAGCCGGTCATGATTAAACAAATGTATGAGCGCAATGTATATTTCCAATATACATTCGAAACATGCATTCTGAAAGTTTGACCCATTGACCATCCTTGCATCTAAACCCAATGTATATTTGCAATGTATGTTCATTGTATACAAGTGCGATATGCAACTGTGAGATACACACAAATTGTTCTCACATGCATTTGCGGTATATACATAAAATGTACAACATACATTTGCGATATACACACAAATTGTATATTCAGAGAATGCGGACTTAACAAAGTTCCAAACAACAATTTGAGACACAAAATCTCTTCATTTCTATCTCCTATGATCTGATCTTTAGAATGATTCAACTGTACATACCTAGGTGTTTTGGGATTTTCTTGAACTTCTGATTCTTGAACTTGTTCCTCAACATTTGTACTAACTTCTTGAGTTACTAGTTTCTGTGGAGAACTTTGAATCTGAGTTTAAGTTTGAGCTTGCTTTCCTTCATTTGGATCTTCATTTTGATCATTTGAATCATATCCATAGAACCTAGAAGGTCTCTCCTTGATTTCATCAACCTTGACATTAGCACTTTCAATAATCTTTTTCAATCTCTTGTTAAAGCATCGGTATGCCTTGCTTTGATTAGAATAACCTAGAAATATTCCTTCATCACATCTTGAATAAAACTTGCCTAGATCTTCATCTCTCTTGATATAGCATTTACTACCAAAAAATCTAAAGTATTCATAGTAGGAACATGACCAAACCATGGTTCATTAGGTGTTTTACTAGTATTACCTTTGATGTGCACTTGGTTAAGTGTACATAGCAGTACTCACAGCCTCTCTCCAAAAGGCATATGGAACATTTACCTCCATCATCATGGTTCTATTAGCCTTTTGAATAGTCTGATTCTTCCTTTCCACAACTCCATTCTGCTGAGGAGTCCTAGGAGTAGATAACTATCTTCTTATTCCATGGTTTTCACAAAATTTAGTAAACTCACTAGAGGTAAACTCTCCACCTCTGTCAGATCTTAGACACTTTATCTTCACACAAATCTCATTCTCCATCTTAGCCTTGAACACCTTGAATCTGTCAAGAGCCTCTGATTTCTCTTTCAAGAAAGTGACCCACATCATTCATGAGTAATCATCAATCAACAACATAAAGTATCTGTCTCCTTGTAAACTCCTAAATTTGACAGGACCACACAAATCAATGTGCACAAGTTCCAATAATCCTCTTGAAAATTATTCTTTACTTTTGAATGTAGCTTTACTCTATTTGCCCAACTGACATTCCTTACACATGCTATTAGTAGGTGTTACAAGCTTTGGAAGATCTCTCACAGCCTGAGTAGTGCTTATCTTGAGAATGTTATCAAAGTTTACATGACACATTCTCCTATGCCATAACCAACTCTGATCAATCTGAGAAATCAAACAACTTTTACTAGTACTACTTAAATGAAAGATATTACCTCTAGTCTATGTACTAGATGCAATCTCAGTTCCGATGCTTTCCAAAATTTTACATTTTCCATCCTTGAATCAGAGATCATACCCTTTGTCAACCAACTATCCAACACTAAGAAGATTATGTTTCAACCCTTGTACATACAAAACATCATTAGTGTTATTCCTACCATCAAAAGAGATGGATCCTCTCCCATAGATTCTACCAGCTGAGTTGTCTCCAAACTTCACAATTCCACATTCATGTCTTTCCAAACTTACAAACTTACTTTTATCACTAGTCATATGATGAGAACATCCATTGTCAATCACCCATTCATCCTTTTCTTCAACTTGAGCAGCCAAGGCACTTTCCACATTCACACAGCTAGTATATCCAGTAGGCACTGGATCTTCTTCTTGGATAGTAATGAACACCCAATCATTTCTAGAGGTACTTCCCATATAAGATTCATCATCTGTGACTCCTTCATCAGCAACTTCTTGGACATAGTAGCATTTCTTCTGAACCCTAGGTTTGTTAGGGTTTGGCTTTGAAACCCTCTCTAGACATCTTGAAGCAAAATGACCAATCTTATTGTAAGAAAAACATTTGAAAGGCAACTTTCCTTCATACTTACCAGATCCTCTTGGTAATCTCTTAGCAATAAGGGCTTCTAGTTCTTCAAGCCTAGATTCATCTTCTTCAAGATCCTTCCTTGCCTTCTCATATCTGGTTAGTCTTCTTGAAGAGCTTTCACTTGGATTAAATCTTTGTTTTCCAGAAACAATGGCCTTAAATGTATATTTTGATTCAAGAAGAGAATCACCAAACTCACTCATTTCAAATGTTAAAAGATTACCAGCCAATTGATCTCTTGTAACCATTGTCATAGTCCCAATCTCTTCAATAGCAGCAACCTTATGCTTGTATGTAGCACGTAAGAATCTAAGTACCTTGGCAATGATCTCTGATTCTTCCAGTATTCCACCAGCACTCTTGATACTACTCACAAGTTCATTCACCTTCTACATTAGGAGGTGATGTTTTCATCTTCACTCATCCTTAAACTTTCATATCTACCCTTCAGGATTTGTAGCTTAGCACATTTGACATATGTATCACCTTCATATAGAGTTTCCAACTTCTTCTAGATTCCATGAGCAGTTTTCAATTCTAGGACATTTGTCATTTCTGTATCAGTTAGGGTACTCAACAATTCTTATTTAGCTCAAATGTTGTATTCAGCTTCTTTGAGTTCATCTACAGTTGAAGGGCCCTTCTTTGGAGGCTTTTACTCATCCTTAGTTATCAACAAATAAGGATCACCCGTGTGTTGTTAATGACACTCCATCCATTTCTTCCAAAGAGAATAATTTGTTCCATCCAATCTCAGACTGTCCTTCTTGTATGTCAACATCCTAGATCTCCTCAAGTGGTCAAGCTTCTTTTAGAGGAACTGGCTCTGATACCAATTGTTGAAAATAAGGGCAAACAACTAAGAGGGGGGTGAATAAGTTGTCTCAAAACTTTAACTCTTCCTGCATTTGATCTTCTTTACTACTTATTAATAGATTAATGATTTAACCATGAAAGCATGAATCAACAACACATGAGAATAAACATAATCAACACACATAACACTAAGATTTTTATGTGGAAGCCTAGTTAAGTGAAAACCATGGTGGGGGTTAACCCACAAGATTTATTCTCTGTTAAAAGAATAGAAAAATTGGAAGGCATATGCCTTCAGGCGCACTTCCTAGAGCTCACTGCTCAAACGAGGCTCACTACCTACAAAACATTCACAAGATTAACACAGAAAGTTTGAACTAAGAAACAACATCTTCACCATGCCAAGGTTCAGTTCCATTGAAGCTCATAATACCTCTACTCTACTCTCAAAACACTTCTTCTCTATCTCTACATCATCACTACTTTTCCTCTTCTACTCTTCCTCTTCTCTGCTCTACCTTTTATCTTTCTTAGGATTTTATCATTTTCACTCAAGGACCTATTTTCAATGACTCAACTACAAGTATTTATATGCTACATCAACCTTGGAATGAATCATCAAAGTCGGTATTACATTCATCAACCATTGGAATAATTTCCAAGGTTGGCATTACAAACATTTACAAAAAGGACTTGACTCAATACAAAATTCTATATGTGGGTCACTACACTGTTGGCCAAGCACAACTGGGACTCAAATCTTCCTCAAACAACACACCATGCTTCATAGAACTTCTCTTAGATCATTCGCAACACACATGAAACATCTAGTCGACCAAGACTAGAAAGAACAGCAACACCTGGAAGGAGAAATCTTCAACTACTAGCTCAATCTTTAATGTGAACAACCAACACAATAGGCACACGATCCAAAGACCTCCACAAGCACAATGAAATCAATAAGAACAACTGCACCACCTTAAATCACCATAATCACTTGCATCTTCACATAGGAACTTAAGAACACTAATTGTCATGACTGTCATGCTAGAAAGATTACTTGTGGACCTCCTAACCACAAACCACTTGAGTTGAGGATACACACGAACATCCCAAACATACCTCTAGAACTATAGTCCATAATATTTCAATACAGAGCAATCCAGACCAAATTCCTGTCACTTTGTTACATCTGAACAACAACAAAAACCTAGTTCTACTCAGATGGCTATAACTTCACCATTACTTCATGCAGACCTCTCAAATCTTGACTAGAGCAACTTTAGACAATCCTCTACAAACCCTTTAGTCCCCAGACTCTAATCTTCATTTCACTAGAAATGTGGAGCAATCTACTTTACTAATCTGCACTGTCTTCACTGTCTTTGACAAGGAGATATGTTGGCATATGTATACACCTAAAATTGGCTCATGTCGAATTAAGTAAATATTTTAATATATATATATATATATATATATATATATATATATATATATATATATATATATATATATATATATATCTTAATTCTTATTTTCTTCTGTCAATTAAATAAATATCATAAGTTTATTTGATTGGTTCATTATCCCATAATTAAATAAAATTATTTTATTTAATTAAATTCCCTAAATTCTTCTAATGTCTCACATAAATTAAATAATCCTACATTATTTAATTAATCCTAAATCCCTCTATCCTAAGTCCTAATTTCATAAATCCACCTCATCAATCCACCTCATCTTTCCACCTCACCATGTTGCATATGTAATTAAATATTTTTTATATTTAATTAGCTAATATTCCCTCACCCACATAAAAGTGAATTTTTAATTCACACTCTCCCATGAGTTGAATTAAAAGTTCACTTTTCATATCCACTCCCCAAAAATGAATCTTTAATTCATTTTTGTCCTCCACTCCCCCATGAGTTGAATTAAAAATTCACTTGTCATATCCACTCCCCAAAAATGAATCTTTAATTCATTTTTGTCCTCCACTCCCCCATGAGTTAAATTAAAAATTCACTTGTCATATCCACTACCCAAAATTAAATCTTTAATTCATTTTTGTCCTCCACAATCCCCCATGAGTTGAATTAAAAGTTCAACTTGTCATATCCACTCCCCAAAAATGAATCTTTAATTCATTTTTGTCCTCCGCAATCCCCCATGAGTTGGATTAAAAATTCAACTTGTCATATCCACTCCCCAAAAATGAATCTTTAATTCATTTTTGTCCTCCACACTTTTTCCCATGTGAATTTAAAATTCACAAATAATGAGAGCCCTCCAATCCCATTGATCAAGCTTCAACCCTTGATCTCTCTCATCCACTCCCCTTGTCACACTTGTCACAAGGCTATGGCTTCAAATCCTAACCCTAACTCTCATTCATCCCTAGCCCTTGATCTCAACTCTTGATCCTCACCCTCCATCCTCTTTTCAAAAATCTATAAATGAGACCCTTCTCTAAGCCATCAAGGGACTTCTTCTTGCATCCTTATCCTGCCCAAATTTATCTCCAATCTCCTCATCATACCATCATAATGCCAAAATCACTCTAGCATTTCCATCTCCTTTGAATGCATTTGAGCTATCCACATTTCATATCCTCCATTGTTAGTGTGTTGAAGCTCATATTCAATCACACAAAATATCTTAGTCATTCTATTCTTGTCACCTTCAACAAGTAAAGGAGCATTCGCTTCTGAGGGCTTGATCATCATCCAGGTCAAGAAAAGATAGGAGAACTATGGAAGACGAAAGGTGAAAGGTTGTGAGTATCATTTGTTTTGTTATTTAAATCTCCTTTTCTCCTTCATATTCTATAGATGTATTGGGACTGATTATTCTTAATTGACTAATCCATTTTCATGAGGGCAAACTAGGCATTTTTTTTTCTTTTGGGCATAACTTCTTGCAGGAACATAAGATTTTCACAAAATTATAGTCGTTGGAAAGATGATTCAACAAACTTCACAATGGTAAAGGTATTTTTGGCCTACTTGATCAATTTAATCAGGTATAATCAGTCAAACCTCCCATTTGTTTAAAAATTTTAAATGACCATAACTTCAGTATTTCTTGACAAATTTGCATGATTTTTTTAAAAATGGCATGGAATTTCATGTAGATTCTGATTTTCATATCTATTTTGCTATCAAAAATCATATTTTCATAAAGTTTTCTAGATTATGTGTTTTTCACCTAACCATTTGATTTACAAACTTCTTGATTCAATTTTTGTTTTGGTGGACTATAGGTGGATATCAAGAGACTACTAATCTAGTTTGGTGCAAAACGTCCACTGAAGACAATCATTTTTCACTAAGTGTTGAATAGGACTGATTTAGGCATTCTCATGCAACTTGCATACAATTCTCATCTAGTCCTAATTAGGAAGGACTAACCTATTGTTAATGCAACTTGCATACAATTTTCATCTAATTATAATTAGGAAGGAGTAACTCATTGTTCATGCAACTTGGATACAATTTTCATCTAGTTCTAATTAGGAAGGACTAACTCATTGTTCATGCAACTTGCATACAATTTTCATCTAGTTCTAATTAGGAAGGAGTAACCCATTATTCATGCAACTTGCATATAATTTTAATCTAACTCTAATTAGGAAAGTAAAACTATGCATGTAAATCTCACATAGCTTCTAACTAGGAGGGTGGTAACTGAATCATTGCTATCTTGGTCTCATTGATCATTTCTATATTACTATCTCTTTCAATTAAGCATATTGCTATCTTGCAAAGGAAAGAATCATTGCTATCTCCTAATCACTTCAAAGTTAACAACTGTGTGTGTACCCAAGTAGAATAACATATATAGTTTTTCTCATTTTAATTAGGATTGGATAAACCATTGTTTACTGTGTCTTTAAAATGACAATAGACTTATGCTCTCCCCTTAACTAGGTGACTAGAATGCCAGACTTGTTATTCCAATCATTTAACCTTTAGAGAGGCCTATCCATGGATGCATGCCTGTCCAAGTGGGATCGACCCTGAGTGGAAATAGGCTAAATCCAAGCCCTACCAATCCACTTCAAATAAATGTGCTTGAAGTGAAAACCTCCTGCAATGAGTGCTGCTATGTTACACCGACGACAACCTCCCCCAAAACCTTCTAAGGTGTAACCCTTTGAGGTTGGGAGACTCCATAACGGAGAGTAGTGCCGCCACATGTGTAACCACTCGAACGGTTGCCTTAACTACGAACCAATTGTTTAGTAAGCCAAAAACCCCTATTTGTTGATGCAAAGGGTAGAGCCCTTGAAGCAGCCTCGATTCATGTGATTCTTAGTAGAGGTAGCAGGTACAATCCTATGGTTTCATGGGGGTATGAGCCTAAGGAAACCTAGATCTAGAATACGTGAGAAGTGAGTGCTGTGGATGGGAGCCAGTGCTACACGCTTTGAATTTGCATAGCTAGAGGATTGAATAGATATTGTCTTATCCAGCTTAGGGTGTACTTGTTTTTGAGTCAAATAGTCCAAAAATACAAAAAAAACTAAATAAATAAAAAAAGATAAAAATCATGAAAACTTCTGTGTGTTTGCTGTGTCTTTTCCATAATTGAAAATCAATTCTCAAAAACACTGATTTTTCAAACTAAAAATAGAAAAAATCTTGAAAAATGTTCCAAAATTCTGCAAAGATTCTGAGAAACCAAACTAAAAGCTGGATTTGCGCATTTGCCACAACCCGTGGCACATTTGATCTGACTTTTAGCACATTTGAACTCTGTTGTGGTGCATTTACTATTGCACATCCATTCCAGAGAGTAAATCAGTACCTTCCAAGAGCAAATTTTTCAACTTTTCAAAAACCATTTCAAACTATCTCAGGTTTTCCAAAAACCTGATTAAGATCTTGCAAATCCACCATTTTCTTCATCTTCCATACCTTAACTATTTTTTTCCACACTGCATCCAAAGTCTCACAAATTTCTTCCAAAGTCCAACAAGGTTAGAACCAGGCTATTCTTGATCACATCCAAAATCTCAAACAAACCTAGTGAGACTCCGCTATCAAGGATCACTTATCCTTTTCTCTAGGAACTCCACTAGTGGTTTGTGCAAGACTACTCACTTCAAGCAAATGGATTTCTATCATCCTTGCTTTGACTATCATCTTGTCCACCCGTCTTGTTTGATACCAAACTGATCTAAGAAGAACCTCGCTATAATCTTGTTCCATTCGAGCATCTTGTTCTTTTCATCCCATCTCTAGTCACCAGTTGCATGGTCTTAACATGATCTCAAAAGAAAAAATAGATTGAAATGGTGGAGAAAAGTATCCCAAACTCTCATGACAATGAAGAGGGAATTTCCATGGAAGAGTTCATTCAAGCGCAACATGATCCAAAATTTCAACAACCATTAGACAAGGTACTTTCTCAAGACCCTACCAAATTCTTTTTACACTTAGCAAATCTAGGAGTCAAGCTTCCCAAAGATTTTGATGTAGAGGCTCTAAAAGAAACTGAGGAAGAAAGAGACCCTGAGGGAAGTAGACATGAGAAAGTACCCACAGACAAAAGCAAAGCAACCATTGATTCTATGGATACCCTAAGTCTAGTAAACCAGAAGATTCAATCTTTAGAACAACTATTCACAGACATGAAAATAGGAGCATCGACCAAACATTACACCCTAGAGAGTATTTCACCATATCCTTTTGATAGGGCCTTGGTCATGATACCTTTCCCCTCAAGATTTGAGGTGCCAAAATTTGATAAATATCGAGGAAAGGGTGATCCAAGGGACCACATCAGGGAATTCAATGTTGCTTACCTTGAGGTCACACAAAATGACACTTACCTTATGCGATTGTTTCCAAGAAGCTTGGGAGGACAAGCCATGGAGTGGTTTTCTAGACTACCACCTGGCATTAAAACATTCATCAAACTTGTAGACAAATTTGTCACCCACTTCTCTTACAATATTGTGCATGACACCTCAATATTGGATCTATGTAACACCAAACAAAAAGGTGGGGAATCTTTTGCCACCTTTCTGCAAAGATGGAGACAATTAGCAAGTAAATGTCCACACCAAATGCCCAAAAAGCAAATTCTAGAAATGTTTGTGCACAACTTACAAACCGACCTGAGCTATCAGATTCAAATCCAATGTCTAACTTCCTTTAGCAAGGTCATTGAGATGGGTCTCATCATTGAAAAATCTCTAATTGCCAAAGGTCAAATCAAGCTATATAAAGACACTCCTAGTACCAACACCAGCAATGATAAACCAAAATTCTGGACAAAAAAAAAACATTGTGAATGATGGGGTGGTGGATGCTAAGAATGCGGCACCCAAACAACTGATCTTGAATTTATCGGCTCCTCAAACCAACCCCCCACAAAACAAACCAAGGAACACTGAATCACAGTTTACCAAATTTCAACCTAGGAGAAAGTTCACACCTTTGGCAGACTCATTGGAAACTGCCCTATGGAAGCTAATCACAAATAAGATCATAACACTTCCAATTGCGCAAGAATATGAACTAAAGGTCAAACCTCATTAGTGGAATGACAACGACTTCTATGAGTTTCATCAAAACAGGGGGCACAAAACCAATGATTGTATAGAACTCAAACACACTATCCAAGATTTGATAGAGCAAAACAAAATATCCATTGAGGGACATACCTCTAACAATGATCACCAGGCATTCAAGGATCCTCTTCCTAACTATGATCAGGGAGGACCCTCCAACCAGAATAATAGTAGAAATAACAACGCCAATTACACAAACGTTTCCTTTGACTATGTTGTTAACCACATATCAGAAAGTGAGCCACATATCAATGTGATCACTATAAACAAGGATCCAGATTGTAACGTTACCACCTGTAGTACTAAAGTCACTCTTAGAGGAGCCTCCACCTTGTCAGCTAGTCAGTACAGTATCTTGGACCAACTACATAAAACACCTGCGGATATCTCCATCTTGGAACTTCTACGTCTATCTCCTTATCATAGGTCCATACTTGACAAAGCCTTAGCGGAAGCCTCCGTTCCCACCAACCTTGCTGAAGAATAATTCCAAACCATGGTCAGTCATATTACCTCACCACATTCCCTATCATTCACTAAAAAGGATGATATGTCAATCACTCAACCCCATAACACCTCCCTTCATATTGAGGCTTTCATACACAAGTACAAGATCAAAAGAGTCCTCATTGATGAAGGGGTTGGTTTGAATATTTGTACATTGAAACTAATCCTTACATTGGGGTTTTTAGAAAAAGCTATAGATCCTAAAAGGAAAATCACCATAAAAGCCTATGATGAGGTGGAAAGAATGTCCAAAGGAATTGTTACCCTACCAATTAGAGTGGGTCTCGTGGTAAAAGATGTAGCTTATCAAGTCCTTGACATGAAGCTAGCGTACAACATTCTTCTTGGGTGACCATGGATACACACTTTGAAAGCAGTACCTTCAACATACCATCAATGTATCAAGTTTCCTCATGAAGGTCAAGAGATCACCATCCAAGGTGACCCTAACCCCTATCAATACTGCAACTCCATTCATCCAAAAATTGAAGTTGTGATCCCCACCAACCGTGCTTCTCCAACCTCTTCATCTCATGTTGATCCAGCTTCACTTGCTTCCTCTTCACAAGCTCCACAACCTGGCCTCAGACTCATAGATAAGGGCTTAGGTGAGTATACTATATCTCAATCCCTATGCTTGGCATAGCTGCCCCTATCTCCTAGATCCTACAGAAAACCTTGTTGATAACTAAGAGGGGGGGTGAATTAGTTATCCTAATTAATTCTTCTTTCTGAACTTTCTTATTAATCAATGCAGCATTAAAACATAACTATGAAATGGAAATACACATGACACAATATTTTTGATGTGGAAACCCTGTTAAGGGAGAAAACCACGGGGTGATTAACCCAAGATTGTATTCTCTATTAGAAGAATAGAAAAACAAAATGGCACTTACCAATTAGGGCTCATTGCCCGAGCACACTGCTCACAAGAGGCACACTGCCTACAAGAGACTCACTGCCTACAAAAAGAATATTATACAATACTTGAACTAATTGGGAGCATCTACAAATGCTGGAGTTTAGTTCTGGTTAAGCTTAGTACACTGATCTGCTGCACTTCATCTTTCCTCTTCTCTTATGCTGCTTTCCTTTCACATACCGGACCTTCCTTACTGCTTCTGCTCTGCTCTTCTTCTTTTTATTCATACATCACTCATAACAACAACATGTCTCACAACTAAATGCATCATGTATATATATCTGCACAAGTAATTTCATCACCTTTCTAGTCGGCACCCGGAATAGTCAATCTTTTCACTAATTCTGATCTGTCGGCTGAATCCTTGCACATCAAGTAATGCGGATCAAGTATATACTTGTAGAAATCATTAATCATGTTGGCCAAACATGATTCATGCCTTCATAACCTTTACCACCATCAGTAACACATCCGGAAAGTAGTCTGATGCTCTGTCAGTCAGTTCTTCCTCTGTTCACACTGTCACTTAGGAATCCGGTACTCAACTATTCCTATCTCTTTCCTCATCTATCACTGGAGGCTAAATCCTTGGAATCTATCACTCAAGGTAGTCCTCTTGACTTCCCCAAATCCATACTTCACCAAGATACTTCCTCTGAGAGATCCAGACCTGTCTGTCAGACCTTGCCACATGCTCTGTTCTTGTTTACCGGACCACAACATTCTTCACTCTGACTTCCAGTAGAGACACACCATGTCCTGCAGATGTGTAGGATGAACTTTGTTGCCATCAATCACAACAATCATGAATCCATATAGTGTCTCTTGCCAACAATCTCCCCCTTTGGCATTGATGGCAACACTTAGTGAAAAATGACTAAGTGTTTACACTATGCTCCCCCTTGGCTGATGCTCTGTCTTTATATACATTTTCCAGAGCTCCCCCTTAGTTGGATTCCTCATTTTTCACTGCTCCTCACTCCCCCTTTGACATCAATGGCAAAGGGTAGGGTCCGCATACCAAAATTTTCAAAATTTTTACCATACTTAGCCGCATAAGTATATACATATGGAATACTTACATATACTGCAGTATGGCTGCAAAAGTTGTTTTCAGTTGAATGAGTTATGCAGCCCAAATTTGCTTCATCCTATCCAAAATTGAGATGTGACCACTCAGCAAAAATGCAAAAGCTTCTGCCCTCTTAAGATCTGTCGGATCATTGGTTTGGGCGGTAGTCTAAGCATCACTTATGGCCTCATGCATGGCGTCTAACTTAGGGATAATAATCCTTCTAAGTTCACCCATCTAGCTAAATATGTTCTTCTTTTCCTTCTCAAAATTCTTTATTGCATTTGTGATTGCAATAGTCTGACACTCTTGATTTACTATGGATGAAGAGAGAGGATCAAAACTTTGAGACAAACTTAGTAGTTTATCCTCTTGCTCTTTTATTTTCTTCTCAATTTCTACTATTGCTTTAGACCAGGAAATACAAAATTTGTATACTTCATCACCATCTTTAAGAGCATTTTCTAAGCTCTTTATCCCAATATTCATGTTTCTCCTATCATTAATGATCAAACCCTATACCTTGGAGAACCTTTTATCCAAAAAACTCCTTCCAGACCTTTTCTTCAGCTAACTTCTCTAGAGAATCAAAATGTGCACTAACACTGCTGACTAGAGTTTTGAGATTACCAGATGAGGAGGCTATGGGATCCTTCTGAAATGATGGCATAATCTTTTCTAGCACTCTGGAAGTAGCTTCTATCAACTCACAGTCTTCCATATGAGACTTTAGGAGTTTTTCTTTAGCCTTAGCATTAGCAAATGAAGCTATCTTCATTGTCTGTACCGGAGAAAGAGAATCAAAATTGAATGGACCTTGTAGAAGCTCTGGTTCATCAATCTTCATTGTTTCTTTGTTTAGGAATTCTTGGATAGTTTGTGCAGTGTCTCTTGCCAGAGACAGATGTTTCTTCTCTTCTGTAATCTTGGAGCTGTCCTTCGGAGCTTTCTTTCCTTCTACATTCTCACCACTAGTAGTTGTGGTCTTCTCTGTTCAAGTCTTCTCTCCTTCTACAACCTTAGCACTATCATCTTCTTTTTCCTTCACCTCTGCTTCTTTCTCCTGTAATTTTTCTTCTCCTTTAGATCTGGAGACTGTAGGGGAAACCAGAGGAGAAATGTTAGTCTATTTAGGGCCCACCTCTTCTATCATTTTCTCAGTAGTTTCTTTTGCAACACTTGTGGTTGAGGGATCAATACCCAAGTCCTCTATAATAGGAAGATTAAATCTTTTGAAGGTTTTCTGGAGAATCTCTTCAGTGTCCTTGGCTACCTTGTCAGTCTCACCAAGCATGAGCTGATTCATCCTAGCTTTGCTTGTGAACTCATCCTTGCAATCCTTGAATACCATATTCATTGTCTTGGGATCGATTGAAGGATATAGCTGAATAGCTATTTATTCCTAGATCTCAAGGTCTTTTGCCATGGCATTGGTCTTTCTCATTTCCAACTCCTTTTCTAGGCTCTTAGGAATTAGAGAGATAATTTCAATAAAAGCTTTATTGTAAATGTTCAAAAACTTAACTGTGGCTTCCTTTAGAATCTTTTTATCTGCTTCATTATATTCATCATAGAATTCTGTTAAGGGATGCAGGTTCCCATCCACTATGACTGCTTTCACTACATCATCTAAGGAGAGAGTGGGTTTTTCAACAAATTCCTCTTCCTTCTCTTCCTTGTCTTGTCCTGTGGAAGGTTTACCGAATCCTTTCTTCTTTTGCTTCTTTATTTCCTTTACCCCCTCATCTGATTTGGTTTCTTCTTCATTTCTTTGACTTGCATAAGCCCTTGTGGCTTTTGTTTTAGACCTTTTCTCTCCTTTGCCGGATGTCTGAACTTTCGGTTTTGATGTTTTTAAACTTTTGGCTGACAGGTGCAGATCTCTTTAATGATCTGGTCCGGGTTGAGGTTTCTACCGGAGCACTTTTCTTGCTTTCCTTTTCTACCTCTTTCTTCTTTGCCTTAGCCTTTTGTCTCTTTTCCCTGTGGGCATCAAGTGCCTCCTTTGAGATGCCAAGGACTTGGGCAATATGTTCTACTTCTTTTCTCACCTTCCTTTTCATCTCTAGTTCTCTAAGTTCCACATGAATCTTTACACTCAGCTCCTCAAAGGTTCCAAACCTTTCTGCCTTTGGATCCTTTGGCTGACTTAGCATGTGTTGAACATGCAGCTCCACAATCTATTCATCAAGTTCATACCCCATGGGCATGATCCAGACTGTCCTTGGTTCTACTACCTCCATTAGGCACTGATCAATCTCTACCATAAAACAGATTGTCTTTGTATTTCTCAACAAGAGACTGGGGAATCCTTTCTCTTGCTTGCATCATGTTCTAAAAGTTCTTGAAGTATCCCCACAGAGTTGTATTTTGTGCTTTGTTATCACCAAGTCCATGTAGATAATCTCTGATTTGGATAGCTACTGGTCTATCAATCTCCCACACCCAGCCACTAGATCCGGGAAGCTCATTCATAAAGTAGAAAAACAAGCACATTATTAGTCCACCATACTTGAATGAATTTTTTTTATTTTTCTTTATTTTCTATAGATTCTCCAAGAGTTGGTTCAAGAGAAGCTAACAAGGATCATAGTCTGCATCCTTTCTTAGCATTTCATAGGTGGTGTATATGGTAGTTCTGGGTACAGAGTTTTCCCTGCTAGAATGATATATTTTATATCTAATAATCATGGAGGCAAACTTGACATCTAGATCAGAGATGTCATCTATTGTCATTGCTCTTTTGTCAAACTTGGATCCGGTAGCCTCACTCACAATTTGATTTTTCACAGATTTGAGAACAGGAATCCTACCGGATGAGTGTAATCTGGTAACTGCCCTGATGGCATCTTTTGTGATTTTGAAAGGTCCATTTTACCACATGAAGTTGTCATGTATTCTGCTCAAAATGTACCTAACCCATTCATCCTCCGTAAAATAGGGGAAATGTATGTATTATGCAAAGTGCTTGTTCCGGAGGCCCTTGTATTAGGGTTTTACCTCAAATGAATCATCTAATAGTTGTTTGTGATAGATATCTCTTAGTTTAAATTCCCCAAACTCTTCAACATTTGCATGTATATAAACCCTAATATCTTTGGTGTACAAAACACCATGCAGAACACTGGAAAATGCACCTAGGGGATCTACCTCCAAGGATTTGTATGGATGTTTCTTAAATGTAGGGTGAGGTCTATCAGAAATCTTTACTATATTCGGAGTAGCCATCATCAGAAGATTTGTAGTGAGATATTTGAAAACTGAAAATACCTTTTGCGCCTTTCAGTTTCACAGAGTTGGTTGGATTGATTTCTGGATGTAATGACTTCTATAAATGATCTTTGATGAACTTGAGGAATTTCGTTGCAGAGCTCCACTTTTTGTTTCTTCTTGAATGCAGAATGAACAAGTGATTAATGAGAAAACCCTTATATTGCTTTGCAAACCCTAATATCAGGTTGCAATAAATGCTCGACCTACATTATTCTGGTTTGCCTTAATCAGATGACTTGAAGAACCGGATCTATCCTGATCTTTAAACATCATGCGGATCTTCCAAATCTTAACCATAGTTTGTTTAGATGTTTCCCTTATGAACCCTTCAATCCGCAACTCTTCTTGTGCCAATTCCAGTACCACTTGACTGGCTGGGGGAACAAGGTTTTCTTTGTGTCTCCCCCTGAGCCAGAGCTCACTTTTTAATTTTTGGAAGGAATATCAGCACCAGAGTCTGGTGTGGATCTAATCTCTATATTCTCTATACTTTTCTTCACCCAAATCTTGCTCATCTCACTTTTAACTTCATTCGCATTTACTTTTTGTTTACCCTTATCTTGATTCTGATTATGATATACCGGACCTCTTTTCTCCTAATTCTTGCTTCTATAGAATATTGCACTATGACCAAATCTATTGTAGATTTGGCAAACAACATTTCTTTGCATATTTGACAGATATCCTTTTGATCTGCATTGATTAGCCATATGACCTATTCTATTGCATGCAAAGCATCTACCATTGAATGATTTGTTCATTTGCATATTTCTGCATTCATAAGATTTGTGACCATACCTTTTGTAGTTAAAACATTGTCCAGAGAAGGATGAATTATTCTAATTCATTATCTTTTTGTACTAATTAGCTTTATGGCCAAATTTGTTGCAGTTGTGGCAGTATCCATTGAAAGATGGATATCTTTGAGCATTAGGTTGTCTTACCAGGGGTCTTCTAGGCCTGTTCCTTAGATTTTCTGATCCAAAATTCTTCTGACCGGATCTGGAGCTTTCTCCTTTCTCATATCCCAAACCACACTTGTCATCTGCCCTCTTTTGACTTCCAAGAAAAACTTCAAGTTGAGCAGAACTTATCTTGAATTTCTCTTTATATTCATTTGCTATTTGAAGATCCCTTTTGAGAGAGACAACTTGATCCTCAAGTTTTTCTTCATTATCTTTAGCATCTTCAAGATCAGATTCAAGATGTCTAATAATTCTATCCATCTAGTGGCAGTCTTCTGATTTCTCCTTGAGAGATTGTCTTAGATTATCTTCAGTTTTTCTTTTCTCTTTAACTTCTTGGGTGAACTTCATAACTCCTGATTCTATTTCATGTCTTACCATAATGATTTCTTTTGATAACTTTTCACATAACTCAGTTTTCTCATTCAGCTCTTCATTTGCATCATTTGCTTCACCTTGTCTTGCTAATTGCTGAAGCAACTCTTTTCTCTTTTTCATAGAGAGACTTAATTTGTCTTTTAGTTCTCTCATGAAATCATTAGCTTGTTTGAGTCTTTCCTTTAATTCATTGACTTCAGAGTTTGACTGTTCAAGATCCTCAAGGGTAGTCTTGAGTTGCTCCCTTAAACCATATGTATCCATTTGGATTCCCAGATCTTCCTCGAGCTGTTAGACTCTGTTTAGGAGGAACTTAGCTCTGATACCAATTGTTGATAACTGAGAGGGGGGGTGAATCAGTTATCCTAATTAATTCTTCTTTCTGAACTTTCTTATTAATCAATGTAGCATTAAAACACAACTATTAAATGGAAATACACATGACACAATATTTTTGACGTGGAAACCCTGTTAAGGGAGAAAACCATGGGGTGATTAACCCAAGATTGTATTCTCTGTTAGAAGAATAGAAAAACAAAATGGCACTTGCCAATTAGGGCTCACTGCCCATGCACACTGCTCACAAGAGGCACACTACCTACAAGGGACTCACTGTCTACAAAAAGAATGTTATAGAATACTTGAACTAATTGGGAGCATCTACAAATGCTGGAGTTCAGTTCCGGTTAAGCTCAGTACACTGATCTGTTGTACTTCATCTTTCATCTTCTCTTATGCTGCTTTCCTTTCACATACCAGACCTTCCTTACTACTTATGCTCTACTCTTCTGCTTTTTATTCACACATCACTCATAACAACAACATGTCTCACAACTAAATCCATTGTGTATATATATCTGCACAAGTAATTTCATCACCTTTCTAGTCGACACCCGAAATAGTCATTCTTTTCACTAATTCTGATCTATCGGCTGAATTCTTGCACATCAAGTAATGCAGATCAAGTATATACTTGTAGAAATCATTAATCATGTTAGCCAAACATGATTCATGCCTTCATAACCTTTACCACCATCAGTAACACATCCGAAAAGTAGTCTGATGCTCTGTCAGTCAATTCTTCCTTTGTTCACACTATCACTTAGGAATCCGGTACTCAACTATTCATATCTCTTTCCTCATCTATCACCAGAGGGTAAATCCTTGGAATCTATCACTCAAGGTAGTCCTCTTGACTTCCCCAAATCCGTACTTCACCAAGATACTTCCTCTGAGAGATCCGGACCTGTCTGTTGGACCTTGCCACATGCTCTGTTCTTATTTACTGGACCACAACATTCTTCACTCTGACTTCTGGTAGAGACACACCATGTCCTGTGGATGTGTGGGATGAACTTTATTGCCATCAATGGCAACAATCATGAATCCATATAGTGTCTCTTGCCAAAAAACCTATCCTACAGACACTCAAAGTGGAAAAAACTATAAGAGGTCTATTTGTCAAATGGGGAAGCCTAGAAGAAGAGAATGATGAAAAGGATATCTTACAGTGGCTATACAAAGATGCAGGTAGCTCCTCTATGCAACATGATCATGACACTATACCAACAGAACAATATGGTCAAGGATTCCAAATGCTACAAAGAATGGGGTATGAAGGACATGGTCCACTTGGTTCAAGAAATGATGGTATCACTAAACCCATCCAACCTCATACCTTAACAAACCAAGAGACTACAGGGCTAGGATACACTGGCACATCAAGCACCAACAGAACAAACAAGAACAAAGGAAAACAACAAGAAACATCCACTAGTAATCTGGTTGAGCAAATTTAGCGAATGCAACAAGGGAGTGAGACTGATTCTAATGAATATGAATGGGATAACCTCTCTGAGCTATCTTGTGATGATAAAGACATAGACATTGTCCATGAGTATGACCCAACCCACACAAATGAGGAAAAAGGACAAAGGCTAGACTGTTAGAGTTTGACCCACGTATTAACAATAGTGAAAGTTGTGAGGATAGAATGGTACCCTCCTTGATGGACCCACTAATAGAAAGTACCATCGCAGACCTTGTCCATGCTTTTAACAACTCTATCCTAACCATCAATACCATCGAACCTGAGCAACCCAATGATCCCTTACCATTGGTGCACCTTGAACTTAGAGAGTGGGAACTAGAAGGTACTACCCCTGAGCTTGATACCTTTGAAAATGATGAAGCCATCATAGATTAACTTGAGCTTAGAGATCATATACCCACAGGGGACCACAAAGCTGGCTATGTTATAGAACTCAATGAGAAGGCCTATTTTGGAGAGACTGCCAAGTCTTTCAGTCTCAAAAATGTGAAAATAAAAGAATGATCTAATGGTGAAAACCACTCTGCGGTAGTGTTAGATCATGAAAAAAGTAAAAATAAAGACATATCCAACGGTGAAAACCTTTCTGAGGTGCTAAAGGATGGAAGGCTTGACTATCTACCCAATCTTACACATCAGGAGAGATCCTCAATCTTGATAGAACCAACAGAGTCAATCAATGTCAGCACAGGTGATAACCCTAGAGTGATCCACATGGCAAAGGCTCTAACTAAACAAGAGAAACCTGCATTCACTGACTTCTTCAAAAGAAAACAAATCAACTTTGCGTGGACATATGCAGATATGCTAGGGCTAGATCCGAATCTCATAATGCATCATCTATCTTTAGCTCCGAGAGCTAAACCAATAAAACAAAAACTTAGAAAGATTCATCTGACCAATAGACTATCCTAAGTGGATTTCAAACATAGTACTAGTGGCTAAACCAGATGGCAGATTCTGACTATGTAATGACTTCAAGGACCTGAACAAAGCTTGTCTGAAAGACGATTTCCCCTTTCCAAACATAAACATGATTGTAGATCTCATGACAGAGCACACTATGCTATCACTAATGGATGGTTTTTCTGCCAGAAGACCAACACAAGATGGCATTTACATGTCCTTGGGGTACCTACTGTTTGTGTGTCATGCCATTTGGTCTGAAAAATGTTGGTACAACATATCAGAGAGCCATGACGACAATCTTCCATGACATGATGCACACTATAATGGAAGACTATGTCGATGACATTTTGGCGAAATCACTTACAAGAGAAGGCCATCTAGCAATACTAGACAAGATCTCCAATAGGTTGGAACAATTTAACATGTGTCTCAATCCAAAGAAGTGTGTGTTCGGAGTTACATCAGGCAAACTACTAGGATACATAGTGTCTGCAAATGGTATCGAAGTCGACCCAGCTAAGGTGAAGGCCATCATGGAGATGCCACCTCCTAAGAATCTGAGTCAACTAAGATCCCTATAGGGAAAATTACAATCTATCAGAAGGTTCATCTCTCAATTGGCAGACAAATGCCACCCATTTTCTCACCTTCTACACAAGAATGTCCCTTTCAAATGGAATGAGTCATGTGAACAAGCATTTTAGCAATTAAAGGAATATCTCATGAAACCACTGGTATTGATGCCACCAATTCAGGGAAAGCCTCTATTATTTTATATCTCAGCTACACCAACATCTCTGGGAGCTCTCCTCATACAACAAAACTATGATGGGAAAGAACAGGCAATATACTATATCAGTCGAACACTTTGTGGATATGAGCTGCAATACACACCCATTGAAAGAGCATGCCTCACCATGGTCTTCGCCTCACAAAAGTGGAGACATTACATGTTGGCACATTCTATCAAGCTTGTAGCAAAGTTTGATCCACTCAAATACTTACTCAACAAGGCAGCATTAACAGGTAGATTGTCCAAATGGGTCATGCTTGTCAGCGAGTTTGACATCGACTATGTAGATAGGAAGGCAATAAAAGGTTAGGTGCTTGCAGATCAACTGGTAGATGCACCTCTCATAGATGACAGCCCTTTGAGCTTTGAGTTTCTAGATGAATCTATCTTCCACATAAATACAACAACCTAGAAAATGTACTTCGATGGTTCATACACTCAGCATGATTCAGGGGTAGGTATCTTATTGATCACTCCTAGTGGCGATACCATTCCAAAATCATACCGACTACTCTTTCCCTACACTAACAACATGGCAGAGTATGAAGCCCTGGTCATTGGCATCAAGCTAGTAGTGGAATGGAATATCAAAGAGCTTCAGGTATATGGTGACTCACAGCTAGTCATAAATCAAGTGAATGACGACTACCAAACGAAAGATGAGAAATTAATCCCTTATAAATGAATGGTAGATGACTTCAAAGAATAATTCATCCAGATCTCTTTTGCACAGATACCAAGGATAGAGAACAAAGCTGCAGACGCAATGGCAATGATCATATCTCTCCTTGATATTCCAGATAATCAATCATGATATGAGTTCTTGGTAGAGCCAGTGTTCTACCCTGCATATGACACCCCTAAGTCCCATATCATTTGCCACATGGTTAGAGTTGATTCCCCCCTCTACGGAAAAATATTTGCCTATCTTAAAGAGAATACCCTCCCACCTGATATATCTAGTAACCAAAAATGAACTTTTATCTGTTAGGCATCCCGGTATGCCATTATCGCTAATACCCTATATCGCAGAGGTCTCGATGGTACTCTCTTTAGGTGTCTTGTTAGTGAGGAATATCAAACCGCTCTGAGTGGAATACATGACGGTATATGTGGGACCCACTCTAGTGGCACTACCCTAGCCAAGAAACTCCTACGCATGGGGTACTACCGGCCAACTATGGAACAAGATTCCTATCATTTTATGAACAAGTGCAAGAAGTACCAAATCCATGGGAACCTGATACATGCACTAGCACAAGAACTACATCCATTAACGATTCCTTGGCCTTTTTGTCAGTGGGGACTCGACTTAGTGGGAAAGATCCATCCACCCTCATCTAGCGGCCATAAATTTATAATCATTGCCACAGATTACTTCACAAAGTGGATTGAATTTGTGCCCTTAGCCAATATCACAAGAAAATAGATTACATCTTTTATCCTGAACTATATCATTTGTCGTTATGTTGTCCCTTTGTTTATTATAATAGATAACAGATGACCCTTCAAAAACTAAGATGTCAAGGAACTATGTGACAAATTCCATATCCAGCACCACTTTTCAACCCCCTATTACCCACAAGGCAATGGCCAGGCTAAGGCATCAAATAAAACCATTTTAAAAATCCTAAAGAAGACTGTCAATGATGCTGGCTATGATTGGCATGTCCAACTGAATCCTACATTGTGGGCCTACCGCACAAGCATTTGCACACCCATAGGTGCAACACCATACTCCCTAGTCTATGGATCTAAAGCTATCTTACCCATTGAAGTCGAGATTCCATCCTTGCGTGTTTCACTAAAAGGCCTCATATCAGATGAAGAATACAGAGTGGCCAGACTCCACGAATTAGAGCTACTCGAAGAAAGAAGACAATAGGCCTTTAACCATCTAAAAGCATATCAGCAGCGCATGTCCAGAAGCTACAATCATAGAGTAAAGCCCCAGATCTTCCAAGTTGGTGACCTAGCACTAAGAGAAAATCCCACAAATCAGCAAGATCGTGAAAAGAAAAGAAAATTTGAACCTAACTGGATGGGTCTCTATGTCATCATCGCAGCTTATGGATCAGGGGCATATCAATTGGCTACATCTAAAGGTGAACTATTCAATGATCCTATCAACAACATGCACCTTCGCAAGTTCTATACCTGAAAACCCCAATGTAAGGGAGTCCTGAAAAAATCCAAATATATAAAAAAGTGATAAAAAATAGAACAAAAAAATTTAAAAAAAAAGAGAAAATAACAAAAAAAAATCATCCTATGGTGAAAACCTGGCAAACAGGTGCCTAGGATAGGTACCATGGTGAAAGCCTAGCAAACAAGTGTCATGGGTACTTTTAGCTTTTGTGCAAATAAAAGCAATTGGTGAAAACCTAGTAAACAGGTGCTATCTACGACAAACCACTTCCTCCATCTGGTCTAACTTCATATCTCTTGGGTCCATCATGTCATTCACCTTGAACTAGTCCTTTGAACCGATGTTGAACTACGTCACCTCTAAGTTATCATGTAGGTAAGGCCATTCTTAATGCACCCCAAGGCTCCACTTTCCCATCCATCCCATGTCTAGTCCTTTTGTCTATCTGTGTCCACACCACTTTCTATCACCTAAGTCTTAGGTCCTCTAGGGATTACCCCAAACTATGTTGCCTCTGTGTCATCACGTAGGCAAGGCCATTTAGCAATGAGCCCTCGAGGCACTAGGTTAGTCCCTTAGGGTCCGTCTCTCCATGTTTGTCTATTCTTTTACTCATAATAAGTCGATCCTTGTTTAAACTAGGGGCAACTCCTCAACCTGGTTGCGGAATTGGATACTTGAATGCTACTGTTCTAAGAGGATGCTAATAACAGATTGTGATACCTTTCGCTAGACAAACAAGCGCAGCAAAGCACGCTTCCCAAAACAGTAAAAAATCTTGACGCAAAACATCAACCTATCCAAAGCAAAAGCAAAACATGATACCGAAACACTTCAACCAATTCTATATCAATTATGGAAAAAAGACACATCTAATGCAATAATGTTTTGTGAATAAGTTAACTTACAAAATCTTGGATTTTTGTCATTATGTCTTCCTATGCTACTCAAGGATGCCAAAAACCTAGAGATGCTATGATGGGGGGCATAATCTTTTTCTTTGTCTGTTGCTTAGGGATTAAACTTTAGTAATGTGACGATTTCTGTCTAATGACATGATCACCAAAAGATCATTGAGGACTCCAAGTTCTAAACATGAAAAGGGGCAATCCTTGTATGTTTGAAATGCAAGAAGTACTTAGTTCATCTAGATTCAAGTTTGACTATATGCTTGTATTAACTTGCTATATCAAAATCCATGTAAGTAATACTCAGGTCATCTCAGTTTAATTATACCTAGATGCTTGTATTTTCTTACAACATAATAAAGCCCAATGATGAAATAAGAACTACAAAATACTTGCTATATCAAGGTGACAAATATCCATATCCATATCCATACTGTATCTAATTGCAGTTCATATCCATATCCATATCCATACCGTACCATATCCAATTGCGTCTTATATCCATATCCATATCCAGTGGCATTTCTCCATATCCCATCCAATAAAGATTCTATGCAGAATATCAATGTTTGCAAAAGCTCATGATTTCTTCTATCAAATCAAATTTCTTCTATCGATCAAATTTCCATCTGTCTTCATATCTCTAATCAATAGTTCTAGCTGTCAATTTGAGTAGTGATCAAAATACAAGTCTATCCTTAATCCATACCAATCGAGTCAAGCCAATCTTGTCAAATGATCAAATCACAATCAGCGGTCTTGATCCTAATCTTGTCGTAAACCATATCAATCAGTCATAACTATCCTTCATGTTCCTCTAGGGATATATCATTCCCTGCCATGACAACACTATCATATGTTGTTATCATATCAAATGTCTTAGATAGAATGTTGCATTGTCGAAACCAGACCCAGAGTCTTATACGACATATTTCATTCTTGAAACTAGACATCATCGATCTATATCCTGAGTTTACCGCTTGACAGGGGCAATACCTTGTTTGTTCTTGTATCATTTGTGTATACTTGCTTTTTGCTTGTGTGTGTCATCTTTTTATCTTGCATTCTATATCATTCACCTCTTTCTTCTACATCCAACCATTTCATCTCCTGTTAATCTATCTCAGTGTGAGATTGTCCATCTCACGCCTTCTACCTTCTCCCCATCCAATCTCCCGAGGGGGGCATCCTGTTGTTAAAATTGTACCAGGGGCAAACTGGGGCATGTATCATTGTCAGAAAAATTCTTATTCTTTGAAACAACGTGATAAAACACATTGCTTCAAAGAGGGGCAAAATGTATACACCTAAAATTGGCTCATGTCGAATTAAGTAAATATTTTAATATTTATCTTAATTCTTATTTTCTTCTATCAATTAAATAAATATTCTAAGTTGATTTGATTGGTTCATTATCCCATAATCAAATAAAATCATTTTATTTAATTAAATTCCCTAAATTCTTCTAATGTCTCACATAAATTAAATAATCCTACATTATTTAATTAATCCTAAATCCCTCTATCCTAAGTTGTAATTTCATAAATCCACCTCATCAATCCACCTCATCTTTCCACCTCAACTTTTCCACCTCACCATGTTGTACATGTAATTAAATATTTTTTATATTTAATTAGCTAATATTCCCTCACCCACATAAAAGTGAATTTTTAATTCACACTCTCCCATGAGTTGAATTGAAAATTCATTTGTCATATCCACTCCCCAAAAATGAATCTTTAATTCATTTTTATCCTCCACTCCCCCATGAGTTGAATTAAAAATTCACTTGTAATATCCACTCCCCAAAAATGAATCTTTAATTCATTTTTGTCCTCCCCTCCCCCATGAGTTGAATTAAAAATTCACTTATCATATCCACTACCCAAAAATGAATCTTTAATTCATTTTTGTCCTCCACAATCCTCCATGAATTGAATTAAAAATTCAACTTGTCATATCCACTCCCCAAAAATGAATCTTTAATTCATTTTTGTCCTCCACAATCCCCCATTAGTTGGATTAAAAATTCAACTTGTCATATCCACTCCCCAAAAATGAATCTTTAATTCATTTTTATCCTCCACACCTTTTCCCATGTGAATTTAAAATTCACAAATAATGAGAGCCCTCCAATCCCATTGATCAAGCTTCAACCCTTGATCTCTCTCATCCACTCCCCTTGTCACACTTGTCACAAGGCTATGGATTCAAATCCTAACCCTAACTCTCATTCATTCCTAGCCCTTGGTCTCAACTCTCGATCCTCACCCTCCATCCTCTTTTCAAAAATCTATAAATGAGACCCTTCTCTAAGCTATTAAGGGACTTCTTCTTGCATCCTTATCCTGCCTAAATTTATCTCCAATCTCCTCATCATACCATCGTAATGTCAAAATCACTCTAGCCTTTCCATCTCCTTTGAATGCATTTGAGCTATCCACATTTCATATCCTCCATTGTTAGTGTGTTGAAGCTCATCTTCAATCACATAAAATATCCCAGCCATTCCATTCTTGTCACCTTCAACAAGCAAAGGAGCATTCACTTCTGAGGGCTTCATCATCATCCAGGTCAAGAAGAGATAGACGAACTATGGAAGACAAAAGGTGAAAGGTTGTGAGTATCATTTGTTTTGTTATTTAAATCTCCTTTTCTCCTTCATATTCTATAAATGTATTGGGATTGTTTATCATTTTGATTAATCCACATTTTACCCTTCACAGCATCAATGACAACACATCATAGGCACATATTTGCAACATCGTGATCTTGCACATACCCTCTTCCCAAATCTTACAATCATAAGTTATATTCTATTGAGAAGACTCTGGATTTGGATACATATAGAGTCGATCAATTGTTTGGATGTCACGTCTTTTCAAATGAGAGAATTTTACAAAGGTGTTCCAAATAAGGAAAGCATTCAAAGCAAGTAAGAACATGAAAGATGAACCAATAGATAAAGATGATTACTTTAATGAGTATTACCTTTTGAGTCACCCTTATTCAATTTTTCATGAACCTTCCCTAAACAAGAGTTGATTTACCATCTTCCCTTATTGGTCATATATTTGTTTCCTAAGTTGGCTCTTTGTTCTTAAAGTTCACCCACCTATAGTCTTTTATGTGTGAAATTTTTGAAGAGTTAAACCTTTGAACTTGAACCTTTTTCAACAGTTCAACGGTTCAATGGTTCAAGAGTTTAAATGTTTATTGAAAGGTCGTTTAACTATTGGTTGATCAGTGTAATTCATCTTGTATCTTTGAACCTTCGAGTTGAACCTTATTTTAAAGTTCAAAGGTTCAAAGGTTCAACATTCCGTGACTATAGTCCAATTCTTCCTAAAGCCTTCTCTAAGTCAAAATTTAGCGGGATATTTGGAGGGAAATAAATACAAAACTTATTATGAAGCAGAAAGTTCTAATGTTTGAAAGGTTATGGATAATAATTACACATTGAGGTCGTGCGTGAGAAATGCTTGCAATTAATGCATCTGTCAGGGTTCACGTCTTATCAAGCATTCTCAGCACGTATTATCTCAGCTAATAATTATTTGACCTAGTTTAATGCCTCATCAAGAAAGGACAAACCAACTTTAGCAAATAAACACATAGCGTAATGCACAAGGAGAACAACGCAGGAGGTATAAGATTTCTGTTGCCCAATTTCATAGTAATTTAAGATACATTGAAGGTGAGTTCTACTCTTCCTATAAGCTATTTCCATTACTTTGTTGGAAAGAAGAATCATTTTGAGTTTCCAACATTATTTAAGAAGTTCAAAGCATATTTCATTATATCCTCCAATCTATAGCTATGAAATCTGCTTGTCTTAGTTACGAGCATGATCTTGGTCTCATTTGTTCCCTTCCTGAATTTGGGGATACCTCTCTAGTTCAATATGATTTAGAAGATTTTAGGGAGAGGGTTAAAAATCCTAAGCCAACTCCTATGATGGAGAAAATTGTGGAAAGTGGTTTGGTTGAAGCTATGACTTTTCCCATGGTAATACAATGTCATGAATTAGTTCTGCAATGCATGAACATGTACGACCCCCAAAACAGGTCTATCAGAACCACAAATTGCAATGTATTATTACATATCAATAGACAAATCGTAATGTCTGTGATGAGAATTCTGCCCAAGGAACCATATTCTGATCTCAATATTACTTCTTCTTATGGGCATTTTTCATTAAAGAAAGCAAACTACAAGAGCATAATTACAAGAAATTGGTTATTGAAATTCCAAAAGGGGGGTTCAAGACTACTCAGACCACTGACAAGAGATCACATGATTCAGGAGGTAAAGGATATTGTGGTGTTGTTACACAGGCTAAAAGGTAACTCCCAGGCATATTATTGGGAAGACTAGATGTATTTCTTTATCCAGGTGATCCTCCAAGGAGAACAGTATTTGGACTGGGCGGAGATTATAGCCGAATGTTTGCATCTGGGTCTGAGTGATTGTTTGGGGAATAAAGATTTTTATATGTCTTCATATCTCTTCTATTTCTTGGCATCCACAAGACAATGGGTAGGGCTACCTCATACACCCTTGGTTGGAGACATCAAAATTTATGATTATTATTCATAGTTATAGATGCAAAATTGTTATGAGAATTATAGGAGAATTAATGATGTTTTTACTAGAAGAATGACTCATGAATTGGTAGGCAGCATTAATAAGACAATGTCTGATGAAGCTATACAGCTGATCAGTATTTGTGGTAGTTTCTTTATTCAATTTCCTAAATTTACCTATATCAGAGTTAGGGGTTGTGAAGGTGAACTTGTGAAGTTTCCCAGGTATGTTTTTTATTGTTTTGGATTAATAGAGGTCTATAGACAACTAGCCTATGTGGATAAAAAATTCCCGATGAAGAAGAAATCTAGTATATCTTTTCCTATTTATCTTGGATACTATTCATGCCAGTCAATTTCTGATGCTTTGAATTTAGAAATGGATCTGAAAAAGTTTAATTTTCAATACTATACTGCTAGATCCCAGTTCGACACCAAAGGCTTTGCCAGGGATAATTTGGATTTTGGGATATGATTTTCACGTATTCCTCAAATAGAGGATTATTGGGGGGATTGTTCAAATGAATTTGAAGTCAGAAAGAGGCTTTGGTGTAGGTTCTCCTTAGGACAAATAGTTACCCTCAATTTAAATATGAATATTTTTGGAATAGTTGATAATGAGGAACAAGTGATTGATCCTCAATTTGAACAGATAAAACAATTGCCTATACCAGAAATTGATTGGGATAAAGATGAAGAAGACCGGATTGAGGTTAGAACTCTCCCATTAATAAGGAGACCTGAGAAATGGTTGAGGGAATGTAGGATGGAGGAAATTCAAAATAAAGGTCCCCAGCAATGTGTAGCAATGGTTGAGTCACCATCTCCAATAAGCTCTTCTAATCAGCTTATTGCTATCTGTGATGCAAGTACTCCCAAGCCAAAAACTAGAAGGGGTCGTGTCATCAAAGAGTCCAAGAAATCTCTTACAACTATTCTACCTCCTTGTGCCACTAGATCAAGGACTAAAAGCAAGAAGAAGAAGTAGATTTCTAAAAGAATAGTTGTAGACTTGAATTCTGAAGAGGATTCAGGAGAAGCACCAGGTGATAAGGAGTTTGATTCACCAATGGCAGAGGAGATTAGTGCAAATCAACAAGTAGAGGTTGCTTCAGATTCTGTTGACCTGATGATGATTTCAAATGTGCCTTCTAATCAAGTAAATCCTGGTAAAGAAGTTTCTGTCTTTGCACCCAAATGGTTAGAAAGTTTAATCAGTGACAAAAGAAAGATAGTTCCATTTTCATTGCCATTGGAGGACATGGTTAGTAAGTGTTTAGGAAAAACTCCTAAGCCCAAGAAACTGAAAACAACATCCAGGGTAGACATTGACCCTAATATAGGGAACTAGAGTGCAGAATTAGCCTAGCCGATAATTGATGAGGAAGTTTAAGATCCTACAATTCAGGATTTCACAATAGAAAAAATAGATCTTGGGATTGCATCACATGCCGTGGATGTGCATCACTTAGAGGCATCCACCAAAAGGATAGTCAGTTGTACCTGGAAGAATGAGAAATACAAGAGGGAGTTGAAACAAACTCTGTGATGAATGGTAGAATATATCAATGCCATTCATAATCCAAATCCCCAACCTATTTCCCAACTACCTCTGTCTTTCGACCCAAAATCACCAGTTAATCAGAGGATGCAAGACAAAATACACAGGAACAAAATGGTGGCAAAAGTGTTTGATAATTGGTTGGTTAATATCATCTAGAAAGACACAAAATACATTCATGAATTGAAGAATATATATGATCAAACCATGTCTACCATTGAAGATCTGAAAACACAGAACACTTCATGGGTAAAAGATGAGGGCAAATGGGTGAATGTTATAAACCAAATTGATGAAGTTCAGAAATATGGGATAGCAAAGTTTTTATCATAGAAGAATTTGACAAGTCTGAATGATGATATACTATATGTAAGTAAGAAAAATATCAAATGGAGGAATTCAGTATCTAGACAAGGGCGGATTGAACTTACAAAAATGATCAAAGAAATAACTAAATTCACTCAATCCTTACAACATGATTTATAATGTATTGAAGTGAAATATATCAAGGATGACGAGGAGCCAAAAAAAGACATCGATACTGTGATTCAATATTTCAGGGAAAAGATCAGTTTCGTTAAAGAAAATGACAACTTGTTAACAGAAGATTTCTCTCAGATTTCAAAGGTGGAATCACTCCATCTCTGTGTCGATGCACTCCTGGAGCACATGGAGAGAGTGAAAAAAATTTTAAGAGAGAAAGATGTTTGGAAAGAAAGGGTCAAACATATTGGCATCCCTAATTTCTCAAAAATCCAAGAGTTCGTTACTGCATATCAGGAGTGGAAAGCGCAACTTTTCTCCTCGGCTGAGAAAAACAAATTCAGAGATTCTAATCCGCTATCCCAATCATAATCTTACTTGCATAATTTCTTTATTTAGTTATTCAGTTGGTATTATGTTTAAAACTTTGTCTTTTAATGAGTTTGTAAGAAACTAAATCCCGTATGGGTTAGAGTTTGCTTTAACTCTGGGTTTGGTTTACAAGAACAATCAATTAGGGCAACTATATATATGTTTTTAGTTGTTAAAACTATTATACAAAATAGTGAAATGGGAAGAGACAAGAAAATTTTGGAACTGAACCTTTACTATTTTACAATATATATGATGTTTGTCTGAAAATTTTTCGTCTGTGAATGAAAATGAGAAACAATTACTGCATACTTAGATCTGTGTGTTTGAGTATTTGAGATCAAGTTTTCTGTGCAAAATCTTCTTTCATATGGTAATTACTCTTTCATTGGATAGCTCATCATATGTGTTTTATCATTCATTAGTTCAGTAATATATATGTTTATGTATCTGATTATTATTGAAGATGGAAACTGTGTATTCTATTACCAAATGATGTTATAAAAAGGGATATTGCATTCATATCATGATGATGAATGGATGTTAGGTTGCCTTTAAACACTTTTCGGTTAAAAGTGTATTTGAATAATTAAAATAGTTTGAATTCATTGAAGATCTTAAAGGGTGTTATACCTTAATTCATAGGGAACTATTCTTGATAGCTCACCCATTTGTTGTTTAGCTTATTTGTTCTTGAAAGAAAGGGGTATAGAGTCAAAAAAAAATATTTTTAGACCAGGACAAATCTGTTAGCCAACAATTTTTTGCGACTCCACTGGGGAACAAAGTTATTTGTTGTTTGTTGAAAGATTAGATGCCTTAATATGAAGCAATTATGGTGCTTCCACATGAAAATATAATGCCTTTTCTTCAACCTAATCTTGGTTTTCAATATGAGTAGGAAGATATAATTGGTCAATTAAATACTCTTGCATGGCGTACTCACCGAAATATTGACGATTATAGAAGGGCTAGCTGAGTATTAGAAAAAGAAGAAGAATTGGCTGATAATTTGAGATTGGAATTGGCCGATAATTTGAGATTGTTGTTGCTCAGGCAAAGGAGGCAAGAAAAAAATGCAGCAAGAAATCAAGCCCTTGAAATGTGAAGAGATCAAGAATAGCATAGAAACTAATAGCTACTTATCTAGTCACAATATCATAAACTAGATTCCAGAAGATACACAAGGTCTTTGAGAAGAGAGGGAGTTGAGAATCCTACTTTTCAAACACTGCAAAGCCTAAATTTTCCTTACATTCCTACCCATATTAGAAGAGCTAGAAGTAGACCTCCTAGCCCCCCTAAACCCTCTACATCCTCTGTCTGCCAAGCCTTAACTCTTTCTAGTACTATCATTCCCTCTGCTGTAAGCTTTCTCCTAATGACCCAACCTTGGGGAGTAGCTATAGGACCTCTAAATTTAGGGGCCAACCTGGATCCTCTGCCTAAAAATGCAAGGGAAAACTTACCTAAATTTAATGGAGATGGATGACAATCACTAGAGGAGCATCTGAGTACCTTTGCCACAGCATGTGGTGTGTTAGGTGTACAACATCAAGATGTAGCCATAAGGCTTTTCGTGCAAACTTTGACTGACACTGTAGCTCAATGGTTCTATCATCTAACTGATTCTTCAATCATAAACTGGAATGATATGAAAACTACATTCAAAAAAAGGTTTAAGAGCGTAAAAGATGAACATTCCCTTCTTGCTCAATTGACTCAACTTAAGAAGGAGATACATGAGCCTATGAGGGAATTTATAGCTAAACTGAATAGAATAGTGCACAAAATCCCAACTACAAAAAGGCCAACTACTAAGAATCAGAAATGTTTCTTTATTAATTCTATGCCACCTGATATTAATTTTCATCTTAGAAGAGGTGTAATTGCTGACTTAGCAGCCGCACAAACCTTGGCAGTCAGGTTAGAGGATGATCTTATTATGGCTGGAAAATGGAAGAAAGAAGTCCAAGTACCTAATACTCATCCCTCGTCCTCTACAAATCCTGTGGTTCAAAGATTAGTTAATGATATGATTGCCTTAAAAAGACAATTACCTAAGGCTGGTACTCCATTCCAACAACCATATCAGGGTATTGGCAGGAGAAATTTTAATCAATAGACGAATACTAGAAGGACATTACCACTTACATCAGCACAACCAAAGTTAACTATTGAAGCTCCTCCTGGAAGAGGGAATATGGTGCAGGGCACCTAAATCATTTTGATTGCATTTTTGATAAGTTGTGGGTTTTGCTCAATGTGGTCTGTAATAAGGCTTTATCCATGGATGTAAGTTCCTTTTTGTTGTGGTCAAGATGATTGGGGTAATCATATAAACCTCAATCATTCTTAGTCCATTTGGACCCTAGTTGAGTCATTTAGGCCTAGTAGGTCTAATGTTGATTTTTTTTTAATCTAGTTGGTAGTATTGATGTTTTGTCATGTTTTTGGGAGTATGGTGGATGTTTAGGTTCCATTGGCCAAGCAAAACCAATCGCCATCCTTGTGTCAAGGCACAAATGCCATAGTTGTCCAAATGTGTCATGTTCTTGAGCGGTTCCAACCCACTTTTGATGGTTGTAACTACTTTGGGAAGCTGCATACTAACTTGGATCAGATGATATGGGGGAAATCTTGCTCCAGTATGAAGGAGAAGATTTTGTACAGAGTTTTGGGCACAAAAACAATAAAAACTGACTATTTTTCCTTGCATTTCTTGAGTTGTACGACCTGTACGGATGGGCAGAGGAGATCAATGTACTTTTTCTAAAAATAGGTTGAGTCAGGGTTTGAATGCAACAAGTTTCAGGTCTTGAAGTGGTTTAAGGAGGGAGATATTGCATTTTGTATTCTGACTACTCTAAAACCCTGATTTCTAGGGTTTGTCATACAAATCCAGCCCTAGAATGCATTCCAACCAGTGAAATCTTATGTAAATTAGTGAAATGTAGGCTAGGGATGTATATTACCTAATTCCTAAAGCATTTGGTGGGGAAAGACTGTCTTCGATCCTTGGAGTGATGCCTTAGGTCAAGTATCTCTATGTATTTGACCAAAAATGTGCAATTTAGTGTTGTATTTGACAAAATCTAAAAGGTGGATGAATGCCTGATGGTTTTCTAAGATACTTGAAGGTTGTGGAGGTGTTCCAAATTCTTGTCTCTGATCTATGACCCCAACTTAGACCCTTTGCTTTGTAACCTAGACCTAAATTGATCAATTAGGCCTAGTGACCTAGTAGGTGTTTTGAGTTGCTGGAGTAGAGTTGAGACTGGAGGTTTGGGAGTTTGTTAGGGTCCCTTAAAGGGTATTCAAATCCACCATTGGTTTGCCTGGTCATTTGGGGTTTTGTCAAGTTGGGTAGAGAAAATTAGTTTAGGAGGGCTAGTAGCCTCACTAGGCCTAGTCAAGGTTGGAGAGTTGTGGGAAGTTGGGGATCAAACCAACTATTGGTAAAGTGTTTGTAGACCTGCCTTGAGGTGTGAAAGAATCCTTAGGGGTTGGACAATAGCCTAGACCACAAATCCTTCATATGCCTTTGAATGTGACTTTGGTTGGATTGGAGTAGTGAAGTGGGTGAGTAGTTGGAGAAGAAATAAACCTTATTTGCTTCCCTTGTACCACTCTGCATCAAGTGGTATCAGAGCCATCAAAGAGATGGGAGATAGAGAAGAAGAGGAGGAAGTTCCTACAAGGGTGACGAATGCTGAATTGGCAAAGATAGTCAAAGAGCAAGTATCCAAGAACAAAAGGATGAAGGTTGAGATAGAGAAGTTGAAGAAGGACAAGGATAAAAAGAAGAAGCCAGAGGTCATCTTGGATTCAGATGAAGAAGAAGGAGTGCCTATGGAAGAGCCACAAGGAGGCATGTCAGAAAGACAATTCCTAGATGCACTTGGAAAGTTGAGTAGGAAGGACAGTAAGGTGGATTTACCTATGTTTCCTGGTAAGATGAATCCAGAGGAGTGCCTTGATTGGATAGAGGTAGTGGAGAACTATTTTGAATGTGAAGAAGTGGTAGAAAATCAGAAAGTGAGGATTGACAAATCTAGAATGAAAGGGGCAGCCTTAAGTTGGTGGAACTTCATTCAAAATGAGAGGATAGAGGATGATAGGAACCCTATCACTACATGGAGGAAGATGGTGCTTGAAATCAAGAAGCAATTTGTTCCTGAAGACTATGAAGTCAACTTGCACAAGAAGTTGCAAAACTTGAGACAGAAGGACATGGACATAAGCACATACACCGAGGAGTTTCACAAGATGTCTTTGAAAGCCAAGATGCCTGAGAATGAAAAATAGAAGCTTGCAAGGTATCTTAATGGCCTTAAGTTCTCCATTCAAGATGAATTAAGTCTATTTAACCCTAAGACAGTGCATAAGTGTTTTCAAATGGCATTAAGGATTGAAGACAAATAAAGAAGGGGAGGTGATTCAAACAGTAGGGGTAGAGGCAATCTGAATTTTAGAGGTAGAGGCAGATTTCAAAACAAGGAAAACTTTTCTAGACCCCAAGATGGCAGATCACAAGAGGGCAATCAAGTGTAGGCTGACAGAAACAGTGCTAATCAGGGTCAGTTTAGAGGGAGAGGTAATGGTAGAGGAAGAAGTGGAGGTAGGGGTTCCACTATGTTCATTGGAAGGTGTTTCTCCTGCAATCAGATAGGACATCAGTCCTTTAGGTGCCCAGAGAAGATGGGAAACACTGCTGCAAATCAGAAAGATAGAAGGGTACAACTCCTTCAAGAGGATGGCTGTCAAAGCACCACATCATACCAAACTACCTCTTCCAAGTTTGTAGTACTAGAGAGTGGAGAATGTATCATGTTTAACTGATCTCTCATCATGCCAGCCACCATGGAGTAGCCCCAAAGAAATAATTTGTTTAGAACCACCTACAAGGTGAAAGGAAAAGTCTGCAAGGTAATAGTTGATTCAAGTTCTTCTGAGAATTTAGCTTCTAATGAAATGGTGACTAAGTTAGGATTGCAAAGGATACCTCATCCTAACCCTTATAGAGTCTTTTGGTTAACCAAGGACCAACAAATTGTGGTGAAAGAACAATGTTGGGTTGAATTCAAGATAGGTGAATATCATTATAGGATTCTTTGTGAGATAGTGGATATGGATGCATGCCACCTTCTTCTTGGAAGGCCTTGGAAACATGATACAAGTGCCCAACATGATGGTAAGCAAAATGTAATTCATTTGTCTAAAAATGGTGAAAATTTCACAATGACTCCTGTGATTGATGATAGCAAGGAAAAGATTATTCCTAGTTTAGTTATGTTAGTAGGTGAAAAGGAGTTTTTGGCTAACCTCAAGAAGGAGAAAGTGCCTTGTTTTGCAGTTGTCATCAAGCCCAAGGATGCAAATCCTAAGAAGACCAAAGTGCAGCAGCCTCTTAGGAGGATTGGACCAAAAGAAGTGGAGGAACTATTGGAGAAGTTTCGTGATGTGATAGCCGATGAAAGTAAGGATGCCCTTCCACCAAAGAGGGAGATTAGTCATTGCATTGATCTCATCCCTGGATCCACTCTACCAAACCAAGTAGCCTACAAGTTGACCCGAGAGCAAAATGCAGAAGTGGCAAGACAAATCCAAGACTTGTTGGATAAAGGGCTTATAAGGAGGAGTATTAGTCCATGTGCAGTACCTACAGTACTTGCACCCAAGAAGGAAGGCACATGGAGACTATGCACTGATTCCAGGGCCATCAACAAGATTACTATCAGGTATAGATTTCCAATGCCTAGAATAGAAGATTTAATGGATTGCTTGGGTAGGGCTAAGTATTTTACCAAGATGGATCTAAAAAGTGGTTACAACCAAATTAGGATAAGGGAGGGGGATGAGTGGAAAACAGCCTTCAAAACCAATGAAGGGCTATTTGAATGGGTTGTGATGCCTTTTGGCTTATCAAATGCACCAAGCACCTTCATGAGGTTGATGAATGAGGTGCTAAAACCTTTCCTTAACAAGTTCATTGTTGTATATTTGGATGATATATTGGTTTTTAGTGACAGCAAGGAAGATCACATAAGACATATCCATCAAGTGCTTAGGAGGCTTCAAGAGGAGAAGTTGAGAATTAACCTTGACAAATGTGTCTTCCTACAAGAAGAATTGACATTCTTGGGGTTTGTCATCTCTAAGGGCAGCCTCAAGATGGATCCAAGCAAAGTGAAAGCCATTCTTAATTGGCCCACACCTACTATAGCCTCTGAGGAAAGGAGTTTCCATGTTTTGTGCAGTTTTTATAGAAAGTTCATTAGAGGGTTTAGTGCCATTTGTGCTCCACTTGTTGACACCATAAAAGGGGGCAAGAAATGTGTCTTTGTATGGACAAATGAGGCCAATCAAGCCTTTGAACTGTTAAAGAAGAAAATATCAGAACAACCGGTCCTAGTGTTGCCAAATTTTGATAAGACCTTTGTGGTTGAGTGTGATGCAAGTAAGAGGGTTGTTGGAGGAGTCCTAAGTCAAGATGGGAGGCCTGTAGCCTTCTTTAGTGAGAAGTTAAATGAGGCAAAACAGAACTATTCTACCTATGATCTAGAATTATATGCAATGGTCCATTCATTGAGAAAATGGAGACACTATTTACTACCCAAGGAGTTTATTGTTTTTACTGGTAACCATGCTTTAAGCTTCTTAAATAGGTAGTAGAAGTTAAACCACAGGCATATCAAGTGGATGAAGTACATCCAAGCATATACATTCTCCATTAAGCACAAGAAAGGAGTGGCCAATAAGGTAGCCGATGCCTTAAGTAGGAGGAATCTTGTTGTTCAAACCATTCAGTTGGAAAGTATAGGTATACATGCCTTTAAAGATCAGTATGCAGATGATGAAGACTTCAAGGAACCTTACCAAGTTTGCAAAGCCATGACAGGCAGGTATAATACTGATTTTTCTAATTTTCTGATACAAGATGGATTTCTTTTCAAAGGCAGACTGTTATGTATCCCAAGAGGGTCTATTAGAGAGTGTATCATTCTGGAGAAGCATTGTGGTTGCATGGCAGGCCACTTTGGCATTGATAAGACCCTAGAATTTGTTAGAAGATACTACTATTGGCCAAGGTTACCATCTGATGTAAGAAAGTTTGTAGAAACTTGTCAAATCTGTCAAAGAGCCAAGGGTCATACATCCAATGCAGGTCTATACACTCAATTACCTATCCCTTCAAAGCCTTGGGATTCCATAAGCATGGATTTTGTACTTGGTTTACCTAGGACCAAGAATGGACATGATAGCATCTTTGTGGTTGTAGATATGTTCTAAAAAATGGCTCACTTCATCCCATGTAAAACCACACATGATGCCGCACACATAGTAGGTCTTTTCATCAAAGAAATAGTTAGATTACATGGTTTACCTTTGTCCATAATCTCTGATAGAGACCCCAAGTTCATAGGACACTTCTGGAGGACACTTTGGAAAAGACTAGGTGCAAATATGTCCTTGTCATCAGCCTATCATCCTTAGCCTGATGGTCAGACTGAGGTGATAAACAGGTCACTTGGCAACCTCCTAAGGTGCTGAACTTAAGAGCAGGGTGCTAGTTGGGATTCAGTTTTGGCTCAGGTAGAGTTCTCATACAATGACACTGTCAACAGAAGCATCGGCCTGTCACCTTTTCAAATTGTTTATGGCACTCACCCAAGGGGTATTTTGGAACTTAGAGAGGTTGGAGGACTAGAGAAGAGTAGTGCATTGGCTGAAGACTTTGTCCAAGTGATGAAAGATGTCCATGAGCAAGTAAAATAGAAATTACAGTCTACCTCTGCCAAACACAAACAGTCTGCTGACAGAAAGAGAAGGGATCTGCAATTCAAAGAAGGGGATTTGGTCATGGTGCATCTGAAAAAGGAGAGGCTACCTGCAGGTAAATACACCAAGCTACTTATGAAGAAGATTAGGCCTTGTGAAGTGCTAAAGAAATGTGGAGAAAATGCCTACAAAATCAAACTTCCGAATGGCATTGCCTTGTCACCAATCTTCAATGTAGTAGACCTTTATCTCTATAAGGGACCTGACCCCTAGACAACTGTGGAAGAAGAGCAAACTGATCAGACACTTCAAGAATTGATTCCTTCATCTCCTGATTAGATAGAATGCATTTTGCATCATAGAGTGGCTAATCAGACTAGGAGGCACACCTACTATGAATATTTGGTAAAGTGGCTCAATAAACCTCAGGAAGATGCAACTTGGATGAGCAGAGAAGCCATTGAGAAGGCAGGATTCACATTTGACAACATTCCCAACTTAAGAGACTTGAGTTCTATTTGACAGTGGGTGTATGGTGCAGGGCATCTAAATCATTTTGATTGTATTTTTGATAAGTTGTGGGTTTTGCTTAATGTGGTCTGTAATAAGGCTTTAGCCATGGATGTAAGTTCCTTTTTGTTGTGGTCAAGATGATTGGGGCAATCATATAAACCTCAATCATTCTTAGTCCATTTGGACCCTAGTTGAGTCATTTAGGCCTAGTAGGTCTAATGTTGATTTTTTTTTAATCTAGTTGGTAGTATTGATGTTTTGTCATGTTTTTGGGAGTATGGTGGATGTTTAGGTTCCATTGGCCAAGCAAAACCAATCAACATCCTTGTGTCAAGGCACAAATGCCATAGTTGTCCAAATGTGTCATGTTCTTGAGTAGTTCCAACCCACTTTTGATGGTTGCAACTACTTTGGGAAGCTGCATACTGACTTGGATCGGTTGATATGGGGGACATCTTGCTCCAGTACGGAGGAGAAGATTTTGTATAGAGTTTTGGGCACAAAAACAATAAAAACTGACTATTTTTCCTTGCATTTCTTGAGTTGTCTGGCCTGTACAGATTGGCAGAGGAGATCAATGTCTTTTTCTGAAGATAGGTTGAGTCAGGGTTCGAATGCAACAAGTTTGAGGTCTTGAAGTGGTTTCAGGAGGGAGATATTGCATTTTGTATTCTGACTGCTCTAAAACCCTAATTTCTAGGGTTTGTCATACAAATCTAGCCCTAGAATGCATTCCAACCAGTGAAATGTAGGCTAGGGATATATATTACCTGATTCCAAAAGCATTTGGTGGGGAAAGACTATCTTCGATCCTTGGAGTGATGCCCTAGGTCAAGTATCTCTATGTATTTGACCAAAAATGTGCAATTTAGTGTTGTATTTGACAAAATCTGAAAGGTGGATGAATGCCTAATGGTTTTCTGAGATGTTTGAAGGTTGTGGAGGTGTTCCAAATTCCTATCTCTGATCTATGACCCCAACTTAGACCCTTTGCTTTGTAACCTAGACCTAAAGTGATGAATTAGGCCTAGTGACCTAGTAGGTGTTTTGAGTTGCTGGAGTAGAGTTGAGACTGGAGGTTTGGGAGTTTGTTAGGGTCCCTTAAAGGGTATTCAAATCCGCCATTGGTTTGCCTGGTCATTTGGGGATTTGTCAAGTTGGGTAGAGAAAACTAGTTTAGGAGGGCTAGTAGCCTCACTAGGCCTAGTCAAGGTTGGAGAGTTGTGGGAAGTTGGGGATCAAACCAACTATTGGTAAAGTGTTTACAGACCTGCCTTGAGGTGTGAAAGAAGCCTTAGGGGTTGGACAATAGCCTAGACCACAAATCCTTCATATGCCCTTGAATGTGACTTTGGTTGGATTGGAGTAGTGAAGTGGGTGAGTAGTTGGAGAAGAAATAAACCTTCTTTGCTTCCCTTGTGCCACTCTGCATCAAAATATGTGTGCCTTTCATTTGACTACTGATCATGATGGAAATTCCTATCTAGAGATGCTTAGATATGCTCAAATGCCTACTACTCAAGATGTGTTTGGGGAGATTGCTGAAGAAGAAAGGAATTTTGAGGAATACAGCGACTCTTATAAACACTTCCCAGAATATGAATCAGATTCAGAAATAGGAGGTGAAATATTGGTTACTCTTGAAGATCCTTCATGTTATGTGCTTACCAAAAGTCAGAAGAATCAGAGATTTCCTAATACTCAAGAAGTGCATGTTAAAGGTAAGGAACCTCTAATTAGAACCTCTGATGCTAATTTGAAAGCCCAAGAAATTAAATTGTTACATAGAAATGATCATGAAACTTCTTTTGATATTTTAGAATTTTGTAAATCTGCAAAGATTCAAATATCCCCTACTAAATACCTCAAGTTAAAACCCAAAGAACTTGATAGATTGGTTAAATATGTCAAAAGTGGTCCTACACAAACTAAAATAGAAAGTTAACTAAATGTTAATGCTAAGTCTCCCATTGCCCAATTATTTTCTTCTCCACTTGAGTCACCCACACATACTCCTAAAATGACTCTCAATTCATCTAATGATACCTCTTATATAATTGATATGAAGTCCAACCCTTTTTATGTTTCTTTATTCATAAATGGCCATAAACTTAGTAATTGTATCATAGACTTAGGTTCTTCTAACAATATTATGCCTTATTCTATAGCCAAAGCCCTAGGCCTATCCCTTACAAAAACATTTGTAGGTGTTACTCCATGGATGTCAAACAGATTTCTTTGCTCAGGCAAATTAAAGATGCACGGTTGCTCTTGCAGCCTATCCCAATAAAAGAGTGAAGTTAACTATTTTGGTAGTAGATATTCCTGCTAGTTATGGGATGTTTTTGAGCAGGACTTTTTGCAAAGATTTGGGTGGGTAGATTAAATTGGATTGGTCAAAAGCTATAATTCTAGTGGGAAAGTATAAAGTTAAGCTAGAACCTGAACCTAAATGCAAGTTTACTGTATACCCTTCTAATGATCCTAAGTCTTAGATTCTATTTGAAGAATGTGAATTTGGTAATTATTTTCTCTCCTCTAAAGACATGATGGAAGAATCTATCCCAAAATTTGTTTATTTAGATGATCTATGGACCATGGAATTTGATGGTAGTTGTGCTACTACTGGTTCAGGAGCAGGGGTTGTGTTGATCTCACCTGAAGGAGAAAACTTTCCTTACTCTTTCAAGCTAGAGTTTAAAAACACTAATAACACTGTAGTGTATGAGGCTCTATTCCTTTGGTTAAATGAAGCCAAAGGAAAAGGTGTAAAGATGCTCAAAGCAAAAGGAGATGCTGAATTAATTGTTAAATAGGTGAGAAGCATTTTTTCAGTTAAAAATGAAAGATTGAGACATTACAGGAACAAAGTTTAGGATGAGATAGAATACTTTGATGCCTTTTCTATTGAGGCAATTCCCAAAGACTAGAACACATGGGCGGATTCCCTAGTAGTATCATCTTCTCTTCTTCTCCCACACACTGATTTCAAAAAGGATTCATATAGAATAGAACTAGTCTACTGTCCTAATGTCCCAGATAATGCTGAAAACTGGCAAGTTTTTGAGAATGATAGGCAAATCAGAAAATTCTTAGAGAATGCTGAAATGTTTTTGGGAACTTATTTTGAAGGATCTGAAGCAGAATGTAAAGAATTCAGTCCTGATCTAGGGATCAATTCAAAGGATGATGTAATTCAATTAAAGGGAAACAAAATTCCCAAAGGACTAGTCTCTCTAGAACATTTGTTCACTCGTCAAGATGAATACACCAAAGGCAAACTTGTTCAGGGTACTAACAAATTTGGGGAGTATGAGAAAATAAACATTGGAAGTGAAACTGATTCTAAATGAATTTCCATTGGTAGGTGTTGTTCACCAGAGGAGAAAAACAAATTGATTAATCTGTTGATTAAGTATAAGGATGTCTTTGGTTGGTGCTATAATGACCTTAAAGATTTTAGGCATGGGTAGTTTCAGCATCATATTCCTTTGAAAACAAATGCAACCCCATTCAAGCAGAAGTTGAGAAACTATAACCCAAAGGTTGCTAGGGCCATATTTAAGGAGATTGACAAAAAGTTGAAGGGTAGGATTATTTATCTGATTCATCACTCCACCTAGGTGGCAAACATTGTCCCAGTACGCAAAAAGAATGGAGAAATAAGAATCTGTGTTGATTTCAAGAATCTGAACCAAGCCAGTTTGAATGACAATTATCCCTTACCTATGATGGATCACATTTTGCAAACAGTTGCTAAGTCAGAAATGATGTCCATGCTAGATGGGTTCTCAAGTTATAATCAAATAAGTGTGGCTGCATCTGATCAACATAAAATTGCTTTCACTACACCCCGGGGAACTTTTGCTTATAACCATATGCCCTTTGGTTTGATTAATGCTGGTGTAACTTTTCAATGGGTGATGGATTCATCCTTTAGAGACCTGAAAGATAGAATTATTGTCATTTATCTTGATGATTTGACTATTTTCTCTAGAAAAAGAGAGGATCATCTGAAAGACCTGGAGACTATTTTGCAAAGGTGTCGGAGTCATGGCATATCTCTTAACCCTAAGAAGTCAGTTTTCTATGTGATAGAGGGTAAGTTGTTGGGACACTTAGTTTCAAAGGATGGAATCAAGATTGATCCAAAGAGGGTTAGAGCAATATAACAGCTAAGTCTTCCTTCTAATAGGACTGGAGTTAAGTCTTTCTTTGGCCAAATTAATTTTCTCAGAAGGTTCATTCCTGATTTTGTTGAAATTACAAAACATATTGTAGGGATGATGAGTGAAAAATAAGCATTCAGATGGAACGAAACTGCTAAGAAAGCATTTGAAGATATTAAAGAGGCAACTGCACAAACACCTACTTTGGTAAACCCTAATTTCCAAAAAGATTTTATTATTTATTGTTATGCTTCAGAACATACTATGTCTAGTATCTTACTATAGAAGAATGAATTAAATGTAGAAGCCCCAATAGCCTTTATGAGTGTTCCTATCAAGAAGCATGAACTCAAATATTCTTTAACTGAGAAGCAAGCTTTTGCTATGGTAAAGGCTGTCAAACAATTTAGATATTACATTCTACATTCTCATTTAGTTGTATTTGTTTCTAGTATAGTTGTAAAAATCATTCTCACTCAACAGGATATTGGGATGAACAATAGAGCAACATGGGTTGCTAAAATTCAAGAATATGACTTGGAGGTTAGACTAACCAAATTGGTTAGAGGTCAAGGTCTGTGCAAATTGATTGCTGGAAGTAAGGAAGAAGAAGAAGAACTTCCTACTATCTTGTTGGTAAGTTTACAAGATCCATGGTTCCTAAATATGCCACACTATCTTACTTATGGAGACTATCCCAGTCACTTATCCCTGAAGGAGAAAAGGAATCTGAAGTTAAAAGCAGCAAAATATGTCATTTGGGGTGATGTCTTATACAAAAAGGGACTAGATGGAACCTTTTTGAGATGTGTAGACAAGGAGCAACATCACAAGCCTTTGGAAGTTTTTCATAATGAAGCCTGTGGTGGACATTTCCCTTCTTCAGTCACAACATTCAAAATCCTTAGAAATTGTTATTATTGGCCAGGTATGTTTAAGGATGCATACAGATGGGTGGCTAACTATGAAAAATGAAAAATGTTTTTAGGAAGGCCACAGCTTGTAGCACTACCTCTAAGGCATGTTGTTATAGAAGAAACTTTCAAACAATGGGGTTTAGAATTTATTAGGCCTTTTTCACCTCCCTCGAGTGCTGGACATACACACATTTTAACAACAATGGACTATTTTACGAAATGGGTTGAAGCAGCCCCTATAAAGAGAACCACTTCAGAGGTGGTATGTAATTTCCTCAAAGAAAATATACTAGTACATTTTGGTGTTCCTCAGAAGCTTGTAGCAGATAACACTACCAGTTTTTCTTCAATTGAACTTACTTCATTTTTCCATGAGCATAGTATCTCTCTTTCTCACTCATCAGATTATTACCCTCAAGGGAATGGACAAGCTAAGTCTAGTAATAAAAATCATAGCCATCATGAGGAAGTTGGTGAGTGATAACCCAAAAGATTGACATAAGAAGCCATATGAAGCACTCTGGGCTGACAGGATAACACCAAAAAGGGCAATAGGAATGGCACCTTTTGAACTGGTTTATGGGATAGGAGCTCAGTTATCTTTACCTCTGGAATTATCTGCAGCCAAGTTACAAAATGTAATTGAAGATCAATACTTTCAAGATTCCTTAGAGAAAAGTGTTATGTACTTGACTAAGATTGAAAAGGAAAGGAATGAATTGGTTGATCAGATTACTGCTCACCAAGCCAGGGTCAAGAAGATCTTTGATCGAAAAATAAGACCTAGAAAATTCATGGAGGGAGATGAAGTGCTGCTGTGGGATAGGAGAGAACCTAAAGGAGCACATGGCAAATTTGATTCACTCTAGAAAGGACCTTTCAAAATTCATCAGGTATTGGGTCCTAATTCTTTCAAATTGGAATATCTGGATGGAGTTGTTTTACCCCTATCCTATAATGGATAGGATCTTAAATTGTATTGACAGCAAAATAGGTGTCCCCTGTTTTGTACATTGTCTTTCCTTTGTTGTCGTGTGTTGTTGTTTTTCTTTTTCTAGTTTTGGTTTTCCTAGTTCCTTTTCTTTCATACCTATGTTCAGTTAGTGTGTAACCAGAGTTTCTAAGTTCTGTACATTTTGTCATAAAATGCAGTCCCCAGTCACAGCCAATGTTACCTTTTGAGTCACCCTTATTCAATTTTTTGTGAACCTTCCCTAAGCAAGAGTTGATTTACCATCTTCCTTTATTGGTCATATATTTGTTTCCTAAGTCAACTGTTTGTTCTTAAAGTTCACCCGCCTATAGTCTTTTGTGTATGAAATTTCTGAAGAGTTGAACCTTTGAACTTGAACCTTTTTCAATGGTGCAATGGTTCAATGGTTCAAGAGTTTAAATGTTTCTTGCAAGGTTGTTTAATTGTTGGTTAGTCTGTGTAATTCATCTTGTATCTTTAAACCTTCGAGTTGAACCTTATTTCAAAGTTCAAAGGTTCATAGGTTCAACATTCTGTGACTATAGTCTCATTTCTTCCTGAAGCCTTCTCTAAGTCAAAATTTAGTGAGAGATTTGAAGGGAAATATATCTGCAACTTATTATCAAGCAGAAAGTTCTAATGTTCTAAAGGTTATGGATAATAATTACACATTGTGGTCATGCATGAGAAATGCTTGCAATTAATGCATCTGTCAGGGTTCATGTCTTATCAAGCATTCTTAGCATGTATTACCTCAGCTAATAATTATTCGACTTGGTTTAATGCCTCATCATGAAAGAACAAACCAATTTTAGCAAATAAACACACAGGGTTATGCACAAGGAGAACAACGCATGAGGTATAAGATTTATGTTGCCCAATTTCACAGTAATTTCAGATACATTGAAGGTGAGTTCTACTCTTCCCATAAGCTATTTCCATTACTTTGTTGGAAAGAAGAATTATTTTGAGTTTTCAACATTATTTAAGAAGTTCAAAGCATCTTTCATTATATCCTCCAATCTGTAGCTATGAAATTTGCTTGTCTTGGTTATGAGCACGGTCCCGGTCTCATTTGTTCCCTTCATGAATTCGGGGATACCTCTCTAGTTCAATATGATTTAGAAGATTTTAGGGAGAGGGTTAAAAATCTTAAGCCAACTCCTATGATGGAGAAAATTGTGGAAAGTGGTTTGGTTGAAGCTGTGGCTTTTCCCATGGCAATACAATGTCCCGAATTAGTTCTACAATGCATGAGCAGGTACGACCCCCAAAATAGGTGTATCAGAACCATGGATGGCAATGTATTATTGCATATCAATAGACAAACCCTAATGTCTATGATGAGAATTCCACCCAAGGAACCATATTCTGATATCAATATTACTTCTTCTTATGGGCATTTTTCATTAAAGAAAGCAAACTACAGGAGCGTAATTGCAAGAAATTGGTTATTGAAATTCCAAAAGGGGGGTTCAAGACTGCCCAGACCACTAACAAGAGATCACATGATTCAGGAGGTAAAGGATATTGTGGTGTTGCTGCACAAGCTATAAGGTAACTCCCAGGCATATTATTGGGAAGACTTCATGTATTTCTTTATCCAGGTGATCCTCCAAGGAGAATAGTATTTGGACTGGGCAGAGATTATAGCTGAATGTTTGCATCTGGGTCTGAGTAATTGTTTGGGGAATAAAGATTTTTATAAGTCTTCATATCTCTTCTATTGCCTGGTGTCCACAAGACAATGGGTAGGGCTACCTCATATAACCTTGGTTGGAGACAACAAAATTTATGATTATTATTCACAGTTATAGATGCAAAATTGTTATGAGAATTAATGATGTTTTTATTGGAAGAATGACTCATGAATTGACAGGTAGATTAATAAGAGAATTTCTGATGAAGCTATACAAATGATCAGTATTTATGGTAGTTTCTTTATTTAGTTTCCTAAATTTACTTATATCAGAGTTGGGGGTTTTGACAATGAACCTGTGAAGTTGCCTAGGTATGTTTTTGATCATTTTGCATTAATAGAGGTCTGTAGACAGCTAGCCTATGTGGATAAAAAATTCCCAATGAAGAAGAAATCTGGTATATCTTTTCCTATTAAACTTGGACACTATTCATGCTAATCAATTTCTGATGCTTTGAATTTAGAAGTGGATCTGAAAAAGTTTAATTTTCAATACTATACTTCTAGATCCCAGTTCGACAACAAAGGCTTTGCCAGGGATAATTTGAATTTTGGGAAAGGATTTTCACATACTCCTCAAATAGAGGATTATTGGGGGGATTGTTCAGATGAATTTGAGGTCAGAAAGAGGCTTCGGTGTAGGTTTTCCTTAGGACAAATAGTTACCCTCAATTTAAATATGAATATTTCTAAAATAGTTGATAATGAGGAACAGGTGATTGATCCTCAATTTGAACAGATAAAACAATTACCTATCCCAAAAATTGATTGGGATAAAGATGAAGAAGACCGGATTGAGGTTAGAACTCTCCCAATAATAAGGAGGACTGAGAAATGGTTGAGGGAACGTAGGCTGGAGGAAATTCAAAATAAATGTCCCCAACAATGTGTAGCAATGGTTGAGTCACCATCGCCGATGATGGCATGGTTCGGTGGTTAAGTCGCTCAGGATGTAGTGGCGGCCACCAGAGTTCAAACCCCCGCTGGGCCAACGAGCTCGCAAGGCTTTACGCCTTCGCTGGGCCAATGAGCTCGCGGGTTTGAAGTGTTCTTTCTAGGGGATGAGGTCCCCCAGTTGTGGCCTCACCGGTTCATTGCTCCGGGCAAAAGCATTCGCGTGGAGCCGGAGGGCGTGTCACACCAGCGTCGCTGGTCACGTTAAAAAGTTTACCAGGTGCATTTTATAAAAAAAAATAAAAAAATGGTTAAGTCACCATCTCCAATAAGCTCTTCTAATCAGCTTATTGCTATCTGTGATATAGGTACTCCCAAGCCAAAAATTAGAAGGGGTCCTATCATCATAGAGTCCAAGAAAGCTCTTACAACTATTCTACCTCCTCATCCAACTAGATCAAGGATTAAAAGTAGGAAGAAGAAGCAGGTTTTTGAAAGAATAGTTGTAGACTTGAATTCTAAAGAGGATTCGGGAGAAGCAACAGGTGATAAGGCGTTTGATTCACCAATGGCAGAGGAGATTAGTACAAATCAACAAGCAGAGGTTGCTTCAGATTCTGCTGACCTGATGATGATTTCAAATGTACCTTCTGATCAATTAAATCCTAGTAAAGAAGTTCCAGTCTTTGTACCTAAATGGTTAGAAAGTTCAATCAGTGACAAAAGAAAAATAGTTCCATTTTCCTTGCGATTGGAGGACATGGTTAGTAAGTGTTTAAGAAAAACTCCTAAGTCCAAGAAATTGAAAACAACATCCAAGGTAGACATTGAGCTTAATACAGGGAACTAGAGTGCAGAAATAGCCCGACCGACAACTAATGAGTAAGTTCAAGATCCTACAGTTTAGTATTTCACAATAGAAAAATTAGATCTTGGGACTGCATCATGTGCCACAGATGTGCATCACCTAGAGGCATCCACCAAAAGGATAGTCAGCCGTACCTGGAAGGATGAGAAAGACAAGAGTGAGTTGAAACAAACTCTGTAATCAATGGTAGAATATATCAATGCCATTCATAATCTAGACCCCCAACCTGTTTCCCAACTGCCTCTGTCTTTCGTCCCAAAATCACTGGTTAATCAGAGAATGCTAGACCAAATACACAAGAACAAAATGGTGGCAAAAGTGTTTGATGATTGGTTGGATAATATCATCCAAAAAGGCACAAAATACATTCATGAATTGAAGAATATATATATGATCAAACCATGTCTAACATTGAAGATCTGAAAACATAGAACACTTTGTGGGTAAAAGATGAGGGCAAATGGATGAATGTTATAAACCAAATTGATGAAGTTCAGCAATATGGGATAGCAAAGTTTTTATCAATGAAGAATTTGACAAGTTTGAATGATGATATACTATAGGTAAGTAAGAAAAATATCGAATGGAGGAATTCAGTATCCAGACAAGGATGGATTGAACTTACAAAATTGATCAAAGAAATAAATGAATTCACTCAATCTTTACAGCATGATTTACAATGTATTGAGGTGAAATATATAAAGGATGACGGTGAGCTTGAAAAAGACATCGATACTGTGATTTAATCTTTCAGGGAAAAGATCAGTTTTGTTAAAGAAAATGACAACTTGTTAACCGAAGATTTCTCTTGGATTTCAAAGGTGGAATCACTCCATCTCTGTGTCGATGCACTCCCAGAGCATGCAGAGAGAGTGGTGAAAATTTGAAGAGAGAAAGATGTTTGGAAAGATAGGGTCAAACATATTGGCATCTCCAGTTTTTCAAAAATCTAGAAGTTCATTACTGCATATCAGGAGTGGAAAGTGCAACTTGTCTCCTTGGCTAAGCAAAACAAATCTGAAGATTCAAATCTGCTATCCCAATCATAATCTTACTTGTATAATTTCTTTATTCAGTTGGTATTATGTTTAAAACTTTATCTTTTAATGAGTTTGTAAAAAACTAAATCTTGTATGGGTCAGATTTTGCTTTAACTCTGGGTTTGGTTTACATGAATGGTTAATTAGGGCAACTATATATATGTTTTTAGTTGTTAAAAATGATATACAGAATAGTGAAATGGGAAGAAACAAGAAAATTTTAGAACGGAACCTTTACTGTTTTACAATATATATGATGTTTGTCTAAAATTTTTTCATTTATGAATGAAAAGGAGAAACAATTATTGCATACTTAGATTCGTGTGTTTGAGTATTTGAGATCAGGTTTTCTATGTCAAATCTTCTTTCATACGGTAATTGCTCTTTCATTGGATAGCTCATCGTATGTGTTTTATCATTCATTGGTTCAGCAATATATATGTTTATGTATCTAATTATTATCAAAGATGGAATCTGTGTATTCTATTACCAAATGATGTTATAAAAAAGGATATCACATTCATAGCATGATGATGTACAGATGTTAGGTTGCCTTTAAGCACTTTTCGGTTAAAAGTGTATCTGAATAATTAAAATAGTTTGAATTCATTGAAGATCTTAAAGGGAGCTGTACCTTAATTTAGAGGGGAACTATTCTTTATAGCTCACCCATTTGTTGTTTAGCTTATTTGTTCTTGAAAGAAAGGGGTATAGAGTCAAAATAAATTACTTTTAGACTAGGACAAATTTGTTAGCCAACAATGAGGTAGAAGCAAGCTTTGTAAGAACTTTGAAGAAAGGCATAGGAAAACAAAGAGGTAAGTTACCTTTTAAATGTTTCAATTGTGTAAAGATTGGTCACTCTTCTTCTAAATGTCCCTTCAAAGATTCAAGGGGTAGTAACAAGAGAGACAAGTTCAAAAGAAACCTATATTCCATAGAGAGAAGTTGTTCTTTAGAGGATGAGGATCATGATGATTCAAATGATGAAACACTTTTCATGGCCTTGATTATTGGTGATAAAAAGGATGATATTGAAAAATATGTAAAGACGGATACCTTGCAAGATGACCAAAATAATGATAGAGCAATGGATGTATGGAATTCCTTTCATGCAAAATAAGAAGCCAAGTCTTGGGTAATTGATAGTGGTTGCTCTAATCATATGATTGGTGACAAGGAGAAACTTATCAGCCTTGAGAAGTTGAATGGTGGAGTTGTTAAGTTTGGTGGTGATGAGTTAGCATAAATTTGTGGAAATGGTACTATAACTATTGATAGGAAGAATAGGACTAAGGATGTTCTCTATGTCAAAGGACTAAAGCATAATATTCTTAGTGTCAGTCAGATATGTAGTAAAGGATACAATCTTACCTTTCATTCCAAAGGTTGTGAAACTAGCAAGGCAGGGTCCAGAAAACTAGTTGCAGAAGGTATCAAGTTGTATGGTGACATCTATCATCTGAAGGAGGTAACTGGAAGAACATGCCTATTGGCTAAATCTGGTGAGTGTTGGCTATGGCACAAGATAATGGGACACACCAACTTTGACAATATGATAAAGATCAACCTATTCATGCGGTGAGAGATATGCCCAAGATAACCAAGCCTGCAAACACATTATGCAAGGAATGTGAAATGGGAAAGTAGACAAGGACAAGTTTCAATAGTAAGGAATACTCTTCTTCAATGGCATTATAGTTGATTCATACTAACCTATGTGACCCTACAAGACTAAAGAGTCAACAAGGTGAAAGGTATTTGATGTTACTTATTGATGATTATTCTAGGATGACTTGGGTTACTTTCTTAAGAGAAAAATCAAATGCCTTTGATAAGTTTAAGGTTTGTAAAGCTATGGTTGAGAATGAAATGGATACTAAGACCAAATGTTTAAGGTCTAATAGAGGAGGTGAGTTTACGTCAGATCAATTTGATAAGTTTTGTGAAGATCATGGTATTAGGAGACATCTATCTACTCTTAAGACCCCATAGTAGAATGGGGTAGTAGAAAGGAAGAACAAGATTATGCAAGAAATGGTTAGGGAAATGTTGAAGGATGTAGATCTACCTAACATGTACTAGAAGGAAGCAGTTCACATTGATTCTATCTGACTAACAAAGTACAATTGAGCATCAATAGCACTAAGACCCCTTATGGGCTATGGCATGGAAGACCTCCCACTGTCAAATACTTTTGGGTCTTTGGTAACAAATTCTATATCAGAAGAGATGAAGAAGTCCTAAGAAAGTCTAATTCAAGAAGTGATGAAGGGATCTTTCTTGGTTACTCAACCAGAAGCAATGCCTATAGATGCTACAACAAGATATTGGGGAAGATGATTGAAAGTGCAAATGCCAAAGTAGATGAAGATTTGTATCAGATCTCATAAGAAATAGAGGACTCCAGATCTGATATTTTTCCATGAATTGAACAAGAAGAAGAAGAGAAAGAAGAAAAGGAAAAAGAACTACAGAAAATACCCAAGACTACAACAAAGTATGTTCAGAAGAATCATTTAGCAGATCAGATCATTGGGGAAAAGAATAAAGGTGTGCTAACTAAGAGAATTTTTGCAAAAGCATATAAGAAAGAAAAATTGTGTTTGTTATCAAAGGTAGAACCCAAAACATTTGTTGATGCTAGCAAAGATGATGGATGGATAAAGGAAATGGAAGAAAAATTGAATCAAATTGAGAAGAAATAGACATGGGAATTGGTTCCAAGATCAACCAATATGAATGTTATAGGAACAAAGTGGGTGTTCTCGAAGAAACTGAATGAAGAAGGTGAAGTTGTGAGGAACAAAGAAAGATTGGTGTATAAAGGATATTCACAAGTTGAAGGCATTGACTTTAAGGAGACCTATGCTCTAGTAGCCAGGATGGAGGCAATCAGGATGTTTCATGCTCTTGTTACTCATCTGAACTTTAAGGTTTATTAGATGGATCTCAAGTTAGCATTTTTTATTGGTGATCTAGAGGAGGAAGTCTACATTGAGCAACTAGTTGAGTTTTAGATATTAGAAGATTTGGACATGGTGTGCATACTCAAGAAAGCTTTGTATGGTCTCAAGCAATCACCTAGAGCTTGGTATGCTAGGTTTGATAAGTACCTACTTTAACAAGGCTTCAAGAAAGGTACTATAGATAGAAACCTTTACATCAAGGAAGAAGGAGATATGATATTTATAGTTGTAGTATATGTTGATGACATCATCTTTGGTGGAGAGGATGATATGTGTAAAAGGTTTGCAAAGGAGATGCAAAAAGAGTTTGAGATGTCTATGATTGGTGAGATGTCTTTCTTCCTTGGACTTCAAATTACTCAACTAGATGATGGTATCTTTATTTCTCAAGCTATGTATGTCAAAAAGATGTTGAAGAAGTTTGGTATGGAGAAATCTAAATGAGTGAGTAATCCTATGGTCACTAGATGTCACTTGAGAAAGAATGATGAGTCTCCATAGGTTGATCATACTTCCTATAGATCTATGATTAGAGGATTGTCGTACTTAAATACTTCTAGACTTGATATCATGCATGTAGTATGTGTGGTTGCCATATATCAAGCTAATCCCAAGCAAAGACATGAGAAGTTAGTGAAAATAATATTTAGATACTTGAAGGGAACTCTGGATTATGGATTATGGTATCCAAGAGGTAATGACTTTGATCTAAGTGCCTACACAATGCTGATTGGGCTGGTCGTGTTGATGATAGAAGAAGTATAAGTGGTGGTGCTTTCTTTTTAGGAAGTAGATTGGTCTCATGGTAGAGAAAGAAGCAAGATTTAGTGTCCTTATCAACTGTAGAGGTAGAGTACATTGCAATAGCATCTTGTTGTACACAAGTGTTGTGGATGAAACAAACCCTAAAGGATATCAAGGTGTTGTATAATGAGCCTATTCCTATTTTGTGTGATAATACAAGTGCTATCAATATTTCAAAGAATCGAGTGATGCATTTATGAACCAAGCATATAGAAATTAGGTATCAAGGTTGCAGATAAGGGAGTAAGGTTGGAATATGTTCCAACAAAGGATCATATTGTAGATATTTTCAAAAAGGTTCTTGCTAAGGATACTTTTGAAGATCTCCAATAGAGGTTAGGTGTAATTTCCCCTCCTTCTTGCTAGATGGATAGTGGTGTATCTATCTAGGGGGATTTCATTTTATATATTTTCCCTGACTGATCATGCATTCCTCTTAGGGGGAGCATGTAGTTGTGGTTACTAATAGAGAGAGGCTTGAAGAAGAGGTAGAGAGAGAGAGAGAGAGAGAAAAATTGCACCTTAGGAGGAGAGTTTGTGCCCCAAGGGGAAGAAGTCGTTACCCTTTGTCCTTGATGTCAAAGGGGGAGAGAGAGAAATGTACATATAAGGGGGAGTGTGTGTTTGCATCAATGACAAAGGGGGAGATTATTAGCAATATGTGTTGTCATTGATGTCAACACTTAGAATAAGGTGATGTCAACACTTATAGTAAGGTCAACACTCAGTTTGTGATGATGATATACCAATATAGTGATAGACGTGTAGTGATAATACTGATGTTCATGGTTCCTAATATTCAGTGATGCTCCTGATGTTCATAGTAGGTTGCTAATGTTCATGGTTGGATGTCATGCCCTGATCAGTGTAAAGTCAAGTTGTTTTGAGAATTCTTGTGATTCGCAAAGTAGTGAGATTCAGTAATGTTCATGATGTTCATGGTTGGATGTCATGCCCTGATCAGTGTTAAGTCAAGTTAGTTTGAGCATGCTTATGGTTAGTAAAGATGATGAATGATGAAATATTAAGATGGGAATCAGAAGCAAGATGAATGATGAAATATTAATATGGGATTAGAAGTAGAAAGATGAATAATGAAATATTAAGATGGGAATTAGAAGTACTAAGGTGAATAATGATATGTCAAACTATGCTGAGGGTGAAAATATGTTACTGATGACTTGTGACATATTGTATGATTCTTCTTGTTGTTCATAACGATGTATATGTTGTTATATGAGGGTTTTGGCCTCTGAAAGTTGATGAAGGTCTTTGCTACAGAGAATTGCCTTAAAACATTGTCTGGTAAAATGCTTTGCATTCCTTTGCATTTGAATCTATGGTCATGTAGTTTAGAAGTTAATTTAAGGATGTTGAAAAGGTGCTAAATCTAAATTTTTAGATGATTTGCTCCTACATAGTGAAAGTTATGAGAGACAAAGTTCTGGTTTATACTCTGGTAGAGTCAAGTGATGATAAAAATTGTTTGGGATGCTTCAAATTCCTCTGCAATGATAGATATGGATATGCAGTTTTAAGGATATTTTCACAACAATGTATGAGTGGATCCATATGAGTTTCAGGTACTTTAGAGGTCTGCAAGCTTAGTTTTCAATTGATAGTTGTGATACAGATTGTTTTGGATGCCTAGCTATTCTTGGAACATATGATGATGATGTGTGCCAACTTGTTGTGTCTTGAAATGATACATTGATGAACATAAGATGGTCTTGATGATCTTATGTTGTCTCCTTTTGCTCTGTCAGATGCTTTTCTACTATCTAAGGAACTGGTTGTGGTCTAAAATTATGATATTGCCAGGTTATGCCTCTATTTGGCTATTTGAAGAATGTTGAAGGTATGTGCCACAAAGTTCTTGTTGTATTGAGGTAAAGAAGAGTTTGAAGATGATGTATAGGTCATGTCAACTCACCTATAAGAACAATCAATGTTTTACCATTCATGAGCACCGCCAGTATTGTGAAGACTGATGTGCTACAATTTTCATGGTTTTCTTCGTTAAGGGTGACCTAAATTAAATTTGTGTAATGTGTGGATGATATTCCTTGTAGAATGATGCTATGAAGGATGTTTAGGGCTGGACTAAGCATGTATTGGGATCTGCAAGGTGTCTATTTCCTTCTAGAGTAGCGTGTTATTCATGATAGGTCTTGTCCTATGTATGTTTCATGTTGTAGGATCTCTGGCCGACTTCTAAAATTTAATATTTCTGTTGTATTGGCCAACTTGTAATGAAATCAATGTAATGTCATGTATATATTGTAAACCTAGTTGATCTATTTGAGGTATGATTGTGAAGATGAATATGTGAGTGTGTAAAAGAGTAGAATATGCATATCATATGCATTGTGATGTGCAAATGAAGGGGAAAGAGCAGAAGTGTTAGATCCTATCCTGATTCATCTTGATGACATTTTTTTGATAGAATGGCAATGAAGAGTGTGCCTCATTGATCAAATCATTAGAAGAAGCTGAATTGCAATAATCAAAGGTGTGATCTTCAATGTTAGTTTTCAGATAGTAGAGGGATTGTCATACTATAATCTTTTCTGAGTTCATTTTTAGTTCATGGAGTATTTGTTTCCTTGGGTTGTAACCCTAAAAAAAGTCAACAAGGAATTGTAGCTTCCTTGGGAGTGACCCTAAAACAAAGCCTTCAGGGAGTTGCAGCTTCCTTGAGTTGTAGCCCTAAGACAAAGTCAACATGGAGTAGTAGCTTTCTTGGGTTGTATCCCTGAAACAAAGTTGTAATTTTGAGCTTCATATATTGTGAGTTAATCCTCATTATGGTTATTCCCTTCTTAGGTTTTCCACATATATCTAGTGTTATGTGTTTATGTGCATTGTGTTGATCTTTCATGTTTATGTTGATGTTGTAATGCTTAAGTTTTAATCTGCTTTAGAGGATTTGAAGTTTGTTTAGATACTAATTCACCCCCTCTCAATATCTTGGTGTGTTCAACAATAATCACATTTCATCAAGATTGTATAACCAATTTATTGTTATCAACAATTCATAATATAATGAAAAAATAGATTTAGGGGAGAGGACCTAATAGTTGAGCATGTTCCAATAGTTGTGATAGTATTTGTCGATTTAACATCCAATATTTTTAAAAGTTTAGCATTAGGGGAGACCTAAGCCAATAGTTGAATGGGTTCCAATTGTTGTTATAGAGATCATGGGTATAGGAGGGCCAATAGTTGAACACCCTATATACTATATGTTATTAATGATTATTCCACATGTAAATTAAAAAATGACCAAATGTTGAACATAAGTACTTAATTGAATGAAATTTCTAAAATGTAACAAATCATGTGATGCCACATCATTAGACTAACAAAACATGACTTAATGCACAACTATTGGTCCAAACTTCTTTTTGGGTCTATTTGGACACCTCAACAAAAATCATGTTGATGTGGCATCATTTTTTATCATGTGGACAATATGATGCCACATCATTACATATGATGCCAAGTCAACTGATGTAAATTTTTTTCTTGATTTGAAATTGTAACATATGATTTTGAGAGGCATGAAGCAAGTTTTATTTGTAGGGGTTTGTTTCAAATTTATGATTTTAGTTTCATTTTTAATTCATTTTTGTTTTAGTTTCAAATTTAGGGTTTTATTTTAAAAAAAATCTAGGGTTTTAATTTCAAATTTAGTATTTTAGTTTCATTCCATTTCATTTGTAGGTTTTTTCAATTTTAAATAAATTTATAAATTTCAAATCAAATTTTACCAAAAAAACTTATAATTCACATTTCATTCATGTGGGGTCATGTGGCTCCTAGTGGATCCCTTCCAGTCAATTTAGATTTGGAAGAAAATGAGTTTCCATCACTTTTTTTTTCAAAGTTTTAGGCAAAACCTTTTCACTTGGTAAACTATCAAGAGAAAAAGTTCTACTTGAAAAGTGCAGTTCACTCTCACACCACGTATGCACCACATGGTTGCAAGTGGAACCAGGTTAGGCAAAACCATCTCATCCCAAAACCTTCTTGATGCAGAGGCATCCACACTATAACCTTTGCATATAGCATGAATGTCTGCAGACCAACCTCATCATCATCATCTTCGCCATCATCATCATATTTCGGCTTTACTCTGTCGGCATCATATTTCCGAAAACCAACAGCATCATCATATTGCATCTGCCGACCGATATCCTCCTGCAGACAAGCCTTCGCACTTTCGCTTGTCAACAGCATCACCTTACTCGATTATCGGCAGCATCATCATGTCCGACCAGCGCGAACATCCTCCTGACGTCCACTGTTCACCTCTCCGACAATTTCCGTCTTCACTACCTTCAACATCATCATGATGTTCAACAGGCGCAAACATCCTCCGGTTGCACTGTTCATCGGGCGCCAAGCACTAGCGGCCTCATCATGATATTTAACATCACCTTCGTCAGCAGGATATTCAACATCCGGTTGCTCCCAAATATCCTGATGACGACCTTCAACACCTTCCCTTCGATGCTCCGATAGCCGACGACACAAGCTTCAGCATCATGATATTCAACAGGATAACGAACATCCGGTTCTTCCCATTTATCCTGATGATGACAAACCCTAACTCTTCGCACCGTTCACTCGATGCTGACGTCACCCGATATCCTGATGACGTAGATCCTGATGACGATGACGTCACCCGCAGTTTCATAATATCCTGCTGCTCCGAAATGTCCTGATGACGTATATCATGATGATGATGACGTCATATCCTGCTGTTTGTCAAACTTAGTTTTTCTTCGGCCTGCGATCAACCCGATCTTCAGCCTGATACCGATGCGCTCCTCCTCGGCCCTCCTGATGATGATCACCCGACGCACTTGCACTTCATGCAATCGACAACATCATGCTCTCCTTCACTTATCCGGATGATGATGTCCGAACTGTCTGCAGGATATTTGCAGAAATATCCTGATGATGCCGTTTTGGCGAACTTCTTCACTTAGCGAAGTCTCTCTCTTTGCCGATCCACCAGGGATGACCCGATCCAATTCAGGGTGATCTTCCAACTCAGTCAGCTTATCAACTCGACCTAGCACATGAGGATGCTAGGGTCTTCAACATCTCTTGACCACGATCCTGCACACCTGCACGCAAACGGAAAACAATCTAACATCTAACCTACTGTACATGGCCATTCCACCGATCAGACGAGTCAACCGGTGGAATGGATCTGGAAATCCATACAACCACTCAAATCAGCAGATCAATCGAGTAATGGAATGCAACCAGAGCAAGAACACAAAATAGGATCACTTTATTGATTTCAAAGACGCAATACAATATGATCAACCTCTCTCTCAGTCTCACTCAAGCTCGATCGATGATATCTGTCTGCATATCCAGTATCAAACGATCTCATGCTTATAAAGACTTTCCTACGAGTACTACTGACCCGACTCCAAGCGGCTGGGAACTCTCCAGGCGGCTGGGAGATCCCACCGAACATACATCATGACAGCTGTTATAACTAACTAGCTAAAAATAGCAAAAGCCCGGTCAGCATGATCTTATCCTGATCAGCATGACCTTATTACATGCAATTGGTCAAACAGACCTTCTTGGAAACACAAACAAGACCTAAACTACTAACTGCCTTATCATGACCAGTTGTCAGGTAGGTGCTCCTGCACCATACTCCCCAACAGAAAAGAACTCATGTCCCATGAGTTGAGCATGTGGAAGTCCTCCACCTCTACCCTTTGCCTTGTCAATAGTCTGACCTGCTCCAGCTTTGTCTGCTGCTGTCTCTTGGCTGCTCCAAGCCTTCTGAACTGTAACTTGCTTGCTGGCAAGTAAATCCTCATGCCTGTTGATGTAGGCCTTTCTCAGGTTATCTCTGTGTTTGTCAGATTGTCTGACCAGAACCTCTGGCTGAACTGCTTCTGTAGACTTAACCTGTAGCTTCCTGTCAATCTTCATAGGACAAGCAATGGTCCCAACTAAGACAACATCCTTGTCAATCCTCTGAACTGGTTGCTGTTTGCACCCCTGTTTCTGAACCTGCTGCTGACCTCTGTCAGTCACCACTGAAACTTCCTTCAGCTTGTTGTCTGTAACAACTCCTTTCTCTGCAGTGTCCTGAATTGCCTTCATGCCTGCTCCTCTAGGCATCTGCACATACTCCTTCTTTCCCATCAAAATGATTTGAGCTGCCTTCTGTACTGCAGCTTTTGCCTGCAATGGCATCAACTTAATAGTCTTCCCATCCTTCTGGATGGTGTAGGTATTAGCATACCCATCATACAGTACCCTTCTGTCAAATTGCCATGGTCTACCCAACAGTAGGTGACAACATTCCATAGGCAATATATCACACAAAATTCTATCATGATATGGTCCAATCTGGAAATCCACATATGCCTGTTCAGAGACAAAAAGTGATTGCCTATCACTCACCCAAGATGCCTTGTAAGGGTGTGGATGTGGAATTCTTTCCAGCTTCAGTTTATCCACCATTTCCTGAGATACCATGTTGTCTGTTGAACCAGTGTCAATGACAACCTTACATACCTTACCTTTGCTCTTGCATGTGGTTTTGAAAAGAGCTCTTCTTTGCATCAGATCCTTTGATGCCTGCAAACTAATTCTCCTTAACATCAGTGATTCTCCACTCTCTGGATATCCAAAATTCTCAGGACCTTTGTTTGCACTTTCTTCTTCTTTCTCTTCTTGTACCAGTTGTACTCTCTTGTCACTAGTTCTATCATTTCTGGATGATGAACCTTTGTTTTCTGGACATTTGAAAGATGGATGACCAAACTCTCCACAGGTGTAACACTTTCCTGAAAATGTAGTAGAACCTCTACCACCTCCAAATCTTCCTCTATTACCTTTCCATCCACCTCTGAAATCAGACTGTCCCTGTCCTTTCCCAGTGTCTTCTTGACCCTCATTGGTTTGCTTTTGTGCAGGGGCTGCTCCTCTTCCCCTATTGTTTCCTCTTCCCCTCATGGACTTATCATGTCCTCTATTCAGCTTTTCTTCAATCCTGATTGCCATTTGATAACAATCCTCCACATTCTTAGGGTTAGCTAAAACTAACTCATCCTGTATGTTAAACCTCAAACCAGCCAAGTACCTAGCCACCTTTTCTACCTCATTCTCATGATGACCAGATCTCATACTTAACAGATAAAATTCCTCAGTATATGATTTCACATCCCTTTCTTTCTGCTTTAAAAATTGCAGCTTCTTAAACATCTGGATTTCATAATCCCTTGGCAAGAATTTCCCCTTGACCCTTGCTACCATCTTATCCCAAGAAGTGATCTTAGACTTCCCTTGTTTCCTTCTCTCAGATTGTACATAATCCCACCATACCAAAGCATGACCTCCTAACTTGGTCTTTGCAATCTTGACTTTCTGATCCTCAGCAACATCTTCACATTCAAAGTGATTATCAAGTGCAGCAATCCAGTCCAACAACTCATCTTCATTCAAGCTTCCAGTATACTTGGAAACATCAACCTTTACCTTAGGTTTTTCACTCTGCACTGCCTTTAACAGTTTTGCCAATCTCTGGTCTTCAGCATCTAGATCTTCAGCTACCTCTTCATACTCTTCAACAGTATCTGCCTCTTCTTCAGACTCACTGTCTTCCATCTCCCTCTTTTTGTTCTTTTCCAGGGCTGTCAGCCTGGCTTGAAGTGCTTCAGCAAGCTCCTTCATCTTCCTCATCTCTCTAGCATGTTTCTCCTTCATATCCTGCAATTCCCTTGCAGTACCATTACCTTTAGGAGGCATTTTGTCAACCTCTCAATCACAACACAATCAACTCTATCTCTACCTCTGCCCTTTCGGTGACAGAATCAACACACAACAGCCCAGACCTTTAGCTGAGCTCTGATACCACTATGATGCAGAGGCATCCACACTATAACCTTTGCATATAGCATGAATGTCTGCAGACCAACCTCATCATCATCATCTTCGCCATCATCATCATATTTCGGCTTTACTCTGTCGGCATCATATTTCCGAAAACCAACAGCATCATCATATTGCATCTGCCGACCGATATCCTCCTGCAGACAAGCCTTCGCACTTTCGCTTGTCAACAGCATCACCTTACTCGATTATCGGCAGCATCATCATGTCCGACCAGCGCGAACATCCTCCTGACGTCCACTGTTCACCTCTCCGACAATTTCCGTCTTCACTACCTTCAACATCATCATGATGTTCAACAGGCGCAAACATCCTCCGGTTGCACTGTTCATCGGGCGCCAAGCACTAGCGGCCTCATCATGATATTTAACATCACCTTCGTCAGCAGGATATTCAACATCCGGTTGCTCCCAAATATCCTGATGACGACCTTCAACACCTTCCCTTCGATGCTCCGATAGCCGACGACACAAGCTTCAGCATCATGATATTCAACAGGATAACGAACATCCGGTTCTTCCCATTTATCCTGATGATGACAAACCCTAACTCTTCGCACCGTTCACTCGATGCTGACGTCACCCGATATCCTAATGACGTAGATCCTGATGACGATGACGTCACCCGCAGTTTCACAATATCCTGCTGCTCCGAAATGTCCTGATGACGTATATCATGATGATGATGACGTCATATCCTGCTGTTTGTCAAACTTAGTTTTTCTTCGGCCCGCGATCAACCCGATCTTCAGCCTGATACCGATGCGCTCCTCCTCGGCCCTCCTGATGATGATCACCCGACGCACTTGCACTTCATGCAATCGACAACATCATGCTCTCCTTCACTTATCCGGATGATGATGTCCGAACTGTCTGCAGGATATTTGCAGAAATATCCTGATGATGCCGTTTTGGCGAACTTCTTCACTTAGCGAAGTCTCTCTCTTTGCCGATCCACCAGGGATGACCCGATCCAATTCAGGGTGATCTTCCAACTCAGTCAGCTTATCAACTCGACCTAGCACATGAGGATGCTAGGGTCTTCAACATCTCTTGACCACGATCCTGCACACCTGCACGCAAACGGAAAACAATCTAACATCTAACCTACTGTACATGGCCATTCCACCGATCAGACGAGTCAACCGGTGGAATGGATCTGGAAATCCATACAACCACTCAAATCAGCAGATCAATCGAGTAATGGAATGCAACCAGAGCAAGAACACAAAACAGGATCACTTTATTGATTTCAAAGACGCAATACAATATGATCAACCTCTCTCTCAGTCTCACTCAAGCTCGATCGATGATATCTGTCTGCATATCCAGTATCAAACGATCTCATGCTTATAAAGACTTTCCTACGAGTACTACTGACCCGACTCCAAGCGGCTGGGAACTCTCCAGGCGGCTGGGAGATCCCACCGAACATACATCATGACAGCTGTTATAACTAACTAGCTAAAAATAGCAAAAGCCCGGTCAGCATGATCTTATCCTGATCAGCATGACCTTATTACATGCAATTGGTCAAACAGACCTTCTTGGAAACACAAACAAGACCTAAACTACTAACTGCCTTATCATGACCAGTTGTCAGGTAGGTGCTCCTGCACCACTTCTACTCAAAACCATTTTGTTGGCCAAAAGTGAGACAGATTTGAACTTTTAACCCATGTTTTTTGTATAGTACCAAATGTACTCTTTTTTTTTTTAAAGAAAGAGGTTGGGTTAGCAATGCATGGGCCTTGTCATTGTGTAACAAGGTTGAAGACATATACATCTGGCTCACAAAGGTGCAAATATATAGAAAATAAGATAAAAATGATTGAAAAGTCAACATGTTCTTGACTAGTGATGTCAATGCTAAAATTCAATCCATATAGTAAGTTTAATTTATTTTAATTGTCTTTCTTTAGATTATTTTTATCATTTAAAGGTGTAAAAATTACCTTAGGAATTGCCTTTTTATGATTTCTTCTTCTCTTCATAACAAGCTTACTTTCAGATGTCACACACTCCTTTGTATTTGACATGTTTGTAGGGCATGTATAAAGAATATCTATAAGTATATAGATAAGGATATTGGCATGATAATTTTTTAGAGACTTGGGATGATCATGATGGGCAAAAATTAAAGTGAAGAGATTACCCTATGCCTCTTGAATGATTTCATAGAAGATTTCAAGGATCAACCTTAATTGATGGAGTACTTTAAGAAGACCCAGTGTGAGAGAAATGGACATATTGGTCAGTTGAAGGTTCAAAAATTTTATTCTATATTTTCCTCTTATGAGATTACTTCATTTACATGGTGTCATTTATTTTTTTTATCCTTCAATTCTGTATCCATGTGGACCAAAAAGTTTTAAAAATTCCCACATGTTAACCAAGACACAATTGTATCCATTGAGTCTTATCATTAAACACTAAAAAGTTAGTACATGTGTGATCGACAAAGGAAATGCATAGTATAAATGGATCACTTATTTTATACCCTTTTGTATCAAATGGAACCATTTTAAAGGAAAAAAGGAGAAGTTGCAGAAGTTTGGCTTTCTCACAAATAACATGAAGGAGAGGAAAATAAAAACATGTACAGAGAGGGCCAAGGTAATTCTAGATAGTTATTACTTTGTTGATGATATACACTCTGGTTGGTATTGGATAAAAAGTCATAGTTCTTACAACTAGCATCTAGATAGAAGCTATGGCTTGCACTTTCATGTATGCAACTATCCCTGAAGTATGAAGGGAAAAACCTACAAGCATGTGCTAAATGTTTCATAACAAAGTAGAATATTATCTCACGATGTACATGTTGTGCCACATAAGTGATATTCATTTGCACTTTCTTAAATTTATGCATAAAAATATTTTTTCTTTAACTCTATTACAAGTGACACAATTTTTGATGTAGATGATGCATGTGTAGTCATTGATACATGTGCACATGTTTCTAACACAAGTGTGCTTAATGATACACATTCATTTCTATATGATACATCTACAGTTGGGGGGTCTAGCTAAATAATTTTCATTATGTCACACCTCCACACACTCATCAAAATAGTGATGATAGTGCTATACATCCACAATCCATGCGAGTGTTGAATGACTCAAATGATTTATTGAAGATATTGTTGCATATGCCATGACAATCTAACAAGAAAATAGAATCTTATGCATAATGTGTGGAGAGGTTCAAGAAGAATCTTCAAGAATCTAATTTATTGACATTTGATTTAATTCCAAATTCTAATACTACTGAAACTGGCACTATCCACATGTGACTATGGTTGAATGCAACTAGGGATCATGTTCATCATGGTCCACATAGTAGGAAAGCTAGTAGATAAAAATTGAAGAACCCAATAGCAAACTCTAATAGTTTTGTTCTCCAAGAATAATCATTTTAAGAGGAAGGTTAACAAACAATAACAACCATAAGGAAAAGCAATTGTAGATGAGTGTGAGGCAATTTCATGTAATATAGGTGAGTGTGAAACTAACAAAATAGATAGTATTTTCTAAGAGGTGTGTTATATATTTTTTCTAAATTTTGACTTCCACCACTTTTTATTTTTTATGCAAGCAATACCGGAATCCCCCCAAAAACTCCTTGTTGATGATTGTCTTTCACACATTGTCCCCTAAAGGTATAGTTGTGAGTAATTAGTTCAAGGTTTATTTGTATTCAAAAATAATTTACAAGTATGGATCAAATAGAATGAATAGTACCAAGGATATATAAATAGTAATAGTAGAAAAAAGAGCTACTAACAAGTGAAATTAAAATGACATTCCATACATAAAACATATTTAGTTGTGTAAATTGGTACATTTGCTTGTTCTATGTCAATACATTGACAAATGATTCACATTTAATTGTGGAAGAAATTCAATCATGGTAGATCTAGCATCTTTCTTTATTTTGTGGAGCAAGTGCCAAGTGTTGATTAGAGAGTACTTTCAAAGTTGAAACTTCAAACCCTCTTCAAACATATAAATTCTTCAACTGTAGTTAGACACTATTTCATGATTGTGAAAGATTTATTATATGGGTGATATAATTGTCAAAAGGTTGGCATTAATGTAATTAATATTTCTAACATAGATTATAGAATCATCAAAAGGTATGGATTGATGCATTTGAAGAAATGCGTATAGTACTTGGTATGGTTTTAGATGGTGTTCCTTTCATGTTGAGCCTATTTGATTTCATCTACTAGTTTTACAAATTTTTTTTGAGATGTTGTCAACCCCTATTTAGAAGGACTTCACATTTATCCAGATAACTATGTTTAGTTTTAAAATAACAACTGTAGATAACTATGTTCATTTTTCAAAATAATAGTTGTAATTTGTTGTGTATGAATAATAGTTCTAATTTTTTAATAGGTTGATGTACAATAACATTGCTTCAATCTAGTACCCCAAAAATATTACTAGAGAAGATTATATTGTTGCAGGCTCATTTAAATGAGTGAAATCCAACTTTCAACTCCATGCAAGGGTAATCTCTTCTACCATTTCTTATAGATGTTTCTTTCTTCCAAGAAATTTGTATCTTCATTAAACTAATGTTGTTGTCAACCCATATTGAGGACTTCAACCTTGATTATAGAAATTATCTTCACAATTATGGATAATCATGCTTAGTTTTGAAATAACAATTCTATAGATAACTATGTGTTGTAAGGTGTGTGCCCTTGGTATCCTTGTGCTATACAACATAGTTCTTGGGTTTGTGACAAGGCTTAACCTCCTCCTATGGATTCATTAACTCTAGCAATTATATCGGGCATTAACAGGTCAATCTTTTGGTGCAATAGTAACCATCTTTCCAACAATTGGTATCAGAGCCCAGGTCTTGGGTTTGAACCCCTCGCTTGTGCTAGGGGGATTGTTGCAAGGCATATGCCCTTGGTCTCCTTCCGATGTGTAGTACAACACAAGGAGACTAAGGGTGCACACCTTGCAACACTATGTTCATTTTTCCAAATAATAGTTGTAATTTGTTGTGTGAATAAAAATTGTAATTTATTGATAGGTTGATGTGTAATACATTGCTTCAATGTAGTGCCTTGTAAATAGTACTAGAGAAGATTATGTTGTTACAAGATCACCTAAATGAGTTAAAGACAACCTTCAAATCCATATAGAGGTAGACTCTTGTACCATATCTTATATACTTTTCTTTTGAAACTAACAATTGTAGATAACTATGTTCATTTTGTTGCATCTGAATAACAATTGTAATTACTAATAGGTTGATATGCAATAATATTGCTTCAATCAAGTGTTCTAGAACTAGCATTGGAGAGGGTTCTATTGTTGCAAGCTCTCCCAAACAAGTTAAAGGCAACCTTCAAATCCATAAAGTGCTAATCTCTTGTACCATCCCTTATAAACTTTTTTTTCTTCTAAGAAATTTATATCTTCGTTAAATTGATGTTGTTGTTAACCCCTATTTAGAAGGACTTAAACCCTAATTTTACCAACTATCTTCACAATTGTGGATAACTATGTTCATTTCTCCAAATAATAATTGTAATTTATTGATAGGTTGATGTACAATAACATTTCTTCAATCTTGTACCCTATAAACAATAGTGGAGAAGATTTTGTGGTTGTGGGCTCAGTTAAATGAGTTAAACCTAGCCATCAACTCCATGCTGGGATAAATTGTTTTACCATCTCTTAAATTTTTTTACCTCTAATATAACTATTACCATTTTTTGACCCCATCTCAAAAATTGGCCGAGCATATTTATCATTTGTCATTTTTGAATGAGGTTTGATTTGTTGCTGTTATGTGCTAAGTTGCATAGTTTTTATGACAAATGTAGTTCAGTTATTTCAAATGCAGAAAGAAAAGTTTCAATCATTCATTGCATTGCAGAGTAGTAAAAGAGATAAGTATTCATTCACCATAGTGATTGTTCATTTACAATTTTGAATACATAAGAGAACAAACATTGCATTGAAGGAAACTAAGACATATTAGATGTCCCACACAAGCCATGGGTTATAGCTGAACTCATGTAAATACAAGTAAAACACTATGCATCTAATGAATAAGAGGGAAAGACATGGCCATCATTGTCTTGTTTTGGTTGATCTCATAGAAGCCTCTAGTTCTCGCTCCTGGCCTCAGTATGTACCTGAAAAAATGTGAGAAGGTCCCGTTAGAAGCTTTGGTTATGAAAATCCTTCATCAATCAAGAGAGACATAATATTTTAGTTGTAATGCATTGATCAAACAAGACAATCATATGTAGAAGGAACTGAAGAGAAGCAAACATAAGAGCATCATTATTTTATTCTAATCTATTTATTTCATGTGCAGGTATAGGACAAATCATGAAGCTGATTGAAGACATTCAGCATGTGGGGTCAAATAGGCTCCCACAAGGGTCGAGCCTAGAATGCTACTACCCCTTGATCTTAAAAGGGATGAATAGAAGAGGAAAATCATTAATGGCATTCACATGACAAGCTAAAAGAGTACAGACAATCATATGCATCAGTCCCATTTCAAGGCATGACCATGATTTCACTTCAGAGTATGAAATGTAGCCAAGAACATGACCTGAATAGATGGAGGACAAAATTCAATGCATATGACAGCTTATGCACTACTCCAACTATTATGAAATGACATTCTCAGCCATGATAATAATCAAGAGTACACAATGCACTTGTAATCATCTTACTAATAAAGGAATAAGTGTTCACAAGCATTGACTATCTGAAGATTGCTTTCTCATTCATGATCAAAAATCCAATTGGAGTGTTCATTATAAACCAATAAGTAGATTGCAAAGACAGGTGAGTACCAAACTTCATACATTCTCAATTAAGTGGAGTGATAAAATCAAATTCAGAATTTAATGACATAAGCTACCTCTTAAATGATGAAATATATCCAATTATGCCTCACTTTTTGCTATTGATAAGTTGAGTATCAGAACAAGTGTTATCACATGTTGCATTTATTTCATATCTATAATAGAAACATGATAAATATTACAGATCTGTATTAGAAAAATATAAGACAACCAATCAAGATGGCTCATTTTGTCTTTGACAAAATCCAAGAGAATCGAAAAGAACATTTCATGACGTGTGTAATAGAGCATCATCATCATGTGACAAGGAGTAGTTAAACTGGTATCATCATCATCTTTATGCTATAGGATATCATGTTGTGATAAAATGAAATGAATAAGTGTATGGTTGCATCTATGGCTGAGTGAGTTCAAATGAAGTTACATTATAAGAAGTGATTTGCCAAAACTAAACAGCAAAGGTTCATGTGTTACAGTTTATATAGAACAAGTAAGGGTTGCCTTCATGTGTTACAATGCCAACATGTCATGATACAGTTAGGTCATCATCATACATGAAAAGTCTGATTTCTACAGTCCACTAAATGGACAAGAGATACATAAATGAAAGTATATTTGTTGTTACAAGAAGAGACATGTATGTTACTATAGTGGAGGAGTTCAAAGTTGAAAAGTGACAGTATACATGCCATGTGCAAAGCCCACAGAAAGAGCAATTAGAGCTACAGAGAGAGAATAGTGCATGTCATCATCACTTCTTTTGAACATTAACAGTGATTATCATTAAATAGTGACAGTATGATGAAGAAGAAAGTGACATCTATGCCCTGTATGCTACAAAAAGAAGTTTCTATGCTCATAAAAAGAAAAACATTGCTTCAGCTTTCAAATCTAAGTTTACACAGTAAAGAGGGAAAATGTAGATACATTCATAGTAAAGTCGTGGCATATAGTGCTATTTGTATTCTTTTCTCAAACACCCACATCAACTTTCAAAACCATGTATATTTTGTAGTGTTTAAAAGAAAGTGAAATAGTATTGTAGATTGTTCAAACAAGGTCATAAATGAATTTGTTTTTGTCACAACCAAACATGAAACCCTTGTTGGGTAATAGGTTTTCTTTCTCTTTCACAATTGAACAAGTCAAAATGAAGCATTGAAGGTATGGCCGTGTAGAGTAAAGAATGGTTTTGTGTAAACAAAAAATGAAACCCTCATTTCAAACACCAAAAACTCTGCATTGTTTACATTGAACAGAAGGTAAAGCTATAGTATGCATTACATGGAGCGGTTGTGCCATATGAGAAGGCATTTCATACACCTAGCTAATACAAATGAAACCCTCTTCATAGTTTCAGATATGCAGAAATAAAAAGAAGCTATGGTAAGAACAATGGAAAAGAGAAGCAATAGACTCACCATTGATAATGCAGTTGAGAGAAGGATAATGGCCATGGCTAGTCGAACAAAGCCCTTGACATTTTTGTCATTTTTTACAAAGTTCAACACTAAAAAAAACAAATGCTCATCAAAACTAAGAGATTGGAGAAGCATTTACATGGCCATGGCCATTTATAGAATATAATCCATCAAAACATAGTGAAATCCATTAAAAAGCTTAGATTCATGCTTACCAGAAGCAACCTGTCTTTTTGGCTAGAGAAGTGTAGTGAAAAACCATTGAAGACCATCGAATGGAGCAAGGAAAGCACACAGAGCATGAAACCACAACATGACAACCGTAGTTGCAGAGCCAACTCAATGCCAACAACAAAATGAAATGACCGAGATTTTAGGGTTTCTCACTTGCTTTTGTTTCAATGTCCCTTCCATATTTTGGCCATGCAAACATTTTTATCATTTTTATGCAAATGGGATTGGGGTCAACACTTTGTGTTGATAAGTGTGTAGTAATCATAAGCAGAGGTGACTGACAACACTTGGAATATGGCTCAATGTATTAAGTCAAAGGTGGACATGACCATGAGATATGCCTTTAGAATCTGCCAAGGTCTTACTCATCATAGGTGGTCAACTCACATTGGAGTCAAGATATTATTTGATAATGCATGTGGTTGAGTGTCTTTGACCTCCCACATATGTATTTTATTTATTATTCCTTCACATATTTCAATATATGCATAAGATCAAATAGGAACCTTGTGTGTGAAGAGATGTGTAGAATGAAGATATGGTCAAAGAGGTTCAATGCGACATGGTGGTAGAATATCGACACATTAGAGTCCATGGTGTCAAGCCTTTTAAGGTTTTTATTTATTTTTGCAAACATGTGTAATAGTTCATATTTTTTATTATTTTTATAGAAAATCATTAATGATATCTTGTAAATATCTTGGTGAAATTATAAACCAGATATCATTTTATTTTTGCAAAAAAACATATCGATAGGATATTGATTAAAATTGCCATATCTTAACTTTAAAGCAAAGAAATTATGAATTTATTTTAAAGTTTAACTATTTTTAGGCAATTTATAGGCTAATAAAATAGATCAAATATTCCATTTTGATATGTTTTATTCAGAGCCATATAAGACGAATTTTAGAGCTTTCATGACCAGAGAAAAGTAGTTTTATGGTGGGACCACATGAGAGGGCAGTCTTGCAACTTTATTTCACAGATTGGTGGTAGATTCAATGCTTATTTTTTGGCTTTCATGAGTAGCTTGAAAATGGACTTAGGGTCTTATTTTAGGAGATTTGCATCTTTCTTCACTGGAGATCATTTGGAGACATTTATAGGAGAAAAACTAAGTTTTTCTCAGTCAGTTAGTATCAGTTTCTTCTCTCTTACAGAGTTGTATACAGTAGTTGGATCACAGATTTTATTTTTTTTATGCATTGTACTCCTTTTAGTTCTAATAGCAAATCATCTTGTTTCACGTATATTTTGTAGTCTTGATTTGATGTTATACTGTGACTATCTCAATCCTTTATTTTGTCTCAATACTGTTAAACTTTAGTTTCTTCCTAGTTACAGTTTGTGTTTGACACAAACCTTGTTTAAAATTACTTAAGGAGTAACTATCAGTGGAATTGTGAGGATTAGTGTTAGACGATCTGCTTGTGAGTGAGAATTTCATCCAGTTTAGATTCTAGAATTAGTTTCCATTTTAGTTACATCTTTCTATCCTTTTTCCCCTCAAGTCAGTAGTTTAAAAGTTACAAGAGAACCAACTCACTCTAGAGATTCATTCTCATGAAAGGAGACCCACATCTGAGAATGATTCCATGTTTCAGCAAGTAGTTAATTTTTCGCAAAGCTTAACAAGGGTGTATACTTGAATTGACAACAATAACTATACATAACAATGCTCATTTTGCTGCATCTGAATAATACTTGCAATTTATTGATAGGTTGATGTACAATAACATTGCTTCAATCTAGTACCTTGGAAATAATACTAAACAAGATTTTGTTGTTGTGGGATCACCTAAATGATGAAAAATCCAACCTTCAACTCCATGTAAGGGTAAACTCGTGTACCATCCTATAGACTTTTCTTTCTGAAATAAAAACTGTAGATAACTATGTTCATTTTGTTGTATCTAAGTTTAGTAGTTGTAATTTACTAACAGGTTGATGTATAATAATATTGCTTCAATCTAGTACCATAGAAATAGTAATGGACACAATTCTATTGTTGTAGGATCACATAAATAACTAAAAGCCATCCTTTAACACTATGTAAGTGAAAACTCTTGTAACATTTATTATAGACTTTTCTATCTAAAATAACAAGTTCTATAGATAACTATCTTCATTTTGATACATCTAAATAATAGTTGTAATTTGCTGACAAGTTGATGTGCAATAAGATTGCTTCAATCGAGTACCCTGTGCATACTACTAGAGAGGATTTTGGTGTTACAGGCTCTCCTAAATGAGTTAAATCCAACCTTCAACTTCATGTAGGGGTGCATGAAAGTTCAAATTTGTGTCACATTTTTATAAAGGAAATGACCGACACTAATCTAACTTTGTAACATGAATCACTACAAGGTGACATATATGTTTGGAATTTTACAATGATGTAACCTAATAAAATGTAGATTTTTATTGTATCTAATGTTTGTATTTAAAAAAAATTTAAAAATTATTTAAATGTAGTATTTTAAAAAATTGATAGTATAATTTAGTTGCTAATAAAATGTTAAAAAATAAGGTTGAATGGGATGTTTCACTTTATATAGTAAATTTGTTTATTTTCCTTCTATTTTTTTTGTATTCATAACTCAAAACTTTGGTGCGTGGATTAATTTTTCTATATATATAAGAAGTTATGTTTAGTGAAAACACAACTATTTTGATGGGATCTCAACTTTTACCTTAACTATTTATCCAAAATAGGAAAAAAAAAACTATCATCTCAACATGGGATCTCTTCTCTAGGCATCATATTGTTTTCATATTTTTTTGATAAACTATACTATTTTTCTTGAGAGGACAATCAACATCATATTTTAGTGTTGATGACCTAATTTAGTAAGAATAAAAATAAAATATAAGCATTAATTGAAATGTTTTAAAAAATACATTTTTACAAAGTAGACTCATAGATCTACAAAAGGGTATTTTGTATTCTTTCAAAATGATTATTTGGACACGTAGGAATTGTTAGAACATCAATTTTTAAAACAATTTCATTTTTTTTTGGTAAATTAGACCCAAAGTGATGCTAGATATGTTTTTAGTGGATGGTTCCAACTGGAGAAGTTTGGCCTAGATCTAATTTAGCTAGAATGAATTTAGTTAGAACATATGTTTCACCAAAATTGACTTTTAGTTGGAAATACTTCAATTCATTTATGCTGACAGGTTGGTCTGAAGTGTGACACAACTTTGAACTTTTACTCAGGTAAACTCTTGTGCTAACTCTTATAGACATTACTTTCTTCCAAGAAATTTATGTTTTTCAATTTGTGCAATTCAAGACTATATATCTACGTTCGCATTTGAAATAACAACATCAACTCATGAAAATAGTTGTATATAGAATTACAAGTTTAAATACACATTGTGTTTTTCAACCTACACTTCACAAGGTATTGAAACCTGATTATATTGATTGTCTTCAAAACTATACATAACTATTTTCATTTTTCCAAATAACAACAACGATATTGACGATTATTAGTAAAGAAAATTGTAGGTTGAAATAAACACTTTGTTTTTCAATTAGCAATTCACAATTATGTATATATATGGCTAGATTTGAAATAACAACAATAATGATAATGCTTTGTATACAAAATTGTAGGTTCAAATACACACTGTGTTTTTCAACCTACACCTCACAAGGTACTAAAACCTAATTCTACTAACTATCTTCTGAATTATACATAAGTATATTTATTTTTTCAAATAACAACTACAATAATGACAATGGTTGGTTTACAAAAATTGAAAGTTTAAATACACACTATGTTTTTCAACCTACACCTCACAAGGTACTAAAACCCAATTATATTGATTGTGTTTACAACTATACATAACTATATTCATTTTTCTAAATAACAATAGTGTACTGTTGTAAATTATTGGCATTCACAATTTCACACTTGACTTGGCCCTTTATTTAGCATGTATGATTAACTTTGTTTGTAATGTGATCATTTTGTTGTTTACATAAGAAACTGTGCTAAGACCCTTAACAACTAGAATTTCATGCATAAATTGGGTCTAGGCACTAGCACCTCATGCTAGGGTCCTTCCCATTGGCTCTGAAAAGTTTTGAATTCAATTGTCAACCTTGTGCATTGAATGATGTACCTTGCTTGTCAGCCTCAACAAATGACTCTTCGAAAGATGTTTGATTCATATATAAACAAGTCTTTTTTCCCTCATTTGTAGAGGATTTTGACATCTTGACATCTTAACAATGTGACATGACATGATCTCGTGAATTCTACTATAGTTAACCTCTAATTTATAGAAGCTCTCTACTTGTGATTATTATTTGCACAAACCCTTTTGCAAGTATTTGATGAAGCTTCTTCATCTTTCATCAACTCTTTGTATGTGATTGTGTTGTGACACCAATCCAAATAGGGTTTCATGCTAAGGTAAATTTATTTCAATTACAATACTATTTATTACTTGTTTTACCTCTGTTCATCATGAACATGCACTCTCTATATCATCATCATTGGCATTGTTGAGGTTGGAACACCTACACGGGGTTCGACTAAAGCAACCTCTTATACAACACAACCATTTTTCCTCTCTTTTGTATAGATCCGAAGATGGAGTTTCTGATAGTGATGAATGATAGGAGGATAGAAGGATCTGGGATAGTGATCATTGAGACAGAGTTCATTTCAAACAAAACCCTAAGGACATTAGTGCCCATGCTAGTGTTGTGTCAGTTCTACCCCCATTTCCACTACCAAGTTCTATCAGATTTGGTCTATTTTCTATTCTCTATTATAGTAATCAATTATTTTGCTTAATTTGTCATTTACATTGCATAGTTTAGTCAAATCTTTATTTTTCATCCTTTCGTCATTGCAACAAATGAACAAAATATAGACAATTTGGCTCTCCCTTGAGGACTGTAGCTAAACACAAAAGTCTTTGTCGATTTGTGTTCTAATGTGATTGGAGAAGGGTTTATCTAGGTTAATTCATACTATTAGACTAGATCTCATTTCCCATTTCATATTTTGGTGAACTCAATGTATCTTACACTTGCACTTATAGATCTAAGATAGTGATCATCGAGACAAAGTTTAGTCCAAACAAAACCCTAAGGACCTTAGTGCCCCATGCTAGTGTCCTATTAGTTCTACCCTTGTTTCCACTACTAGGTTCTATCCAGTCTGCTCTCTTCTACTTTACTTCTATTTTTTATGAACTATTATAGTAATTACTTATTTTTCTTAGTTTTCCATTTACATTGCATAGTTTAGCCAAATCCTTAATTGTCATCCTTTCCTCATTGCAACAAATGAACAAAATCTAGATAGTTTGGCTCTCTCTTGAAGATTGTAGTCAAACACAAAAGTCTTCATCAATTCATGTTCGAATGTAACTTGGAGAAGGGTTGATCTTGGTTAATTCATACTATTAGGCTAGATCTCATTTCCCATATCACATTTTGGTGAAATTGACGTATCTTACACTTGCACTTATAGATCTAATTATTGTGTTTGATTACTTGATTAATTGATTAGACACTTAGTATTGCATATCTTATCTTATGTGAAAGAAAAACATTTAAACACTTTTCTTTTCTTCTAGATTATAAAACAAAAACCAAATAAAAACCCTTCTTTCTTCTAACATATCATCAGCATATCCATCTTGTCATCACTTTCTTCCATCTATTGCTTCCTACGAGCACTTGAGTGTCATAAAATTTGTAGTTATTTTATGAGTTTTGTGACCTGTTGCTCTGAGTCTGAACTCCCTATAAGAGGAAGTTATTGAATTCTAATGGGTTCTCATACTTTGAGTAGCTCTAGTGTTTCAACATCAAAACCTAAATTCATTAACCTATTCACACATGGAAGTTCTAGAATGTAATCATCTTTGGATCACATTCCCACCTTACTAATGATCTCTAAGGAACAACCTTCTTATGACTCTCTTAAGGTGGATAACTTCGTAGCTCATGTCCCTGAGTCCCGAATTTAGAAACTAGATAGTGAGCTAGCTAGTTTCTAGCAATTGTTAGGCATAGAATATTTTGCTGGGGCAGCCATCCCTTTCATAGAGAATCTTAGAAGGTTGTTAACTAATGATCCTCAAGGTGCCGATGTTCTATGTATCTTGTCTCACATAGTGGATAATAACATTAAGACATTAGCTAGCTCCACAGAAATCCTCAAAAACATATGCTCTCAAAACTAAATGAGGATGCATGTGTCAATACCCATGTCGACATCTTCTTTTTAAATATTCATTTCTTCTATTGTCACCATTGTTGCACAATCTTGTAATAATGCTAACACTAGTTCTAAGGTAACAAGTGGGAACCCTATAAACCAGTATAGCTTCATCCCACCTTCCTCTGGTCTCTATTTTACCTATCAAAATGCTAATCCAAATGTTTCCCAAATTACTATTAGTTTGTCTCATCCATAGTTCACTTATCATAATACTAATCACATTGTTTCTCAACCTCTTGTTAGCTCTACTCATTCATATTCTAGCCACTCACAATTCACTCCACCTTCTGATCTTGTAATAAATCAACTCTTGCAAAATGTCAATTCCCTACAACAACAACTAGAAACCATAATTCAAGGTCAATCCCAAACTAACATCCCATCCTATTAAACTTATAGCCCATTATCAATCACTATCCTAAAAACTCCAATTCCAGACAAATTTGAAGTGCAACATTTTGATAAGTACATTGGAAAAGGAGACCCTAATAACCATGTGTTAGCATTTACTGCATTGTGTAGTGACATTCCTTTTGAAGATGATATCTTAGTTAATCTCTTTCCCCAGTTGTTAAGAGACATAACCTTGGATTGGTTTTTCTCCTTACCTAATAACTCAATCCACTCTTTTCGACAATTTATCAATCAATTTCTCCAACACTTTCAAGCCAACATTGGACCTCAAGTTGCATTGACTAATTTGGTTCATTGTAAGAAAGGTATGAAGGAGAAAGTGACTAGGTTTATATGGCATTACCAAGCCCTCTTCTCTCAAATACCATATTCTCTTATGGATGCTTATGTACAATGGGTTTTCATTGGAAACCTACAACCACAAACCCATGATAAGATACTATTGATGCACTATCCTTCATTCATGCATGTTTGCATGACTCTTCTTCATTACCAACTAGTGGTCAGTCAATATGAGGGTTCTTCCTCATTGGCTCCCATTGGCCAGTCTGAGGTCACTGCTCCACATTATCAAAAATTTAAGAAACAAAAAAAAAATATTAAAATTAACTCTCATTCTTCAAACAACATTCAATCCCAAGTTACGACTGCAACACCTTCTACCATGGACCCCTATAAGTTCAAAACAAAAACTTGACAATTCTCTCAGCTTTCTAATTCTCTCCATTCCATAATGTTGCAACTTCTTAACAATAACCTCATTCAGTTTCCTCTTATTAATCCTATTGACACTTCTAAACCGCTATCTCCTTCATATGACCCAAAGGCCTTTTGTCAATATCATTAAACATCCGAGCATGGCATTGAGTGATGCATGTGTCTTAAGCATGAAGTGAAAGAGCTCATCAACTCTAATGTTTTTTAGGTGGTACATGAGAATGACAAAAGGGAATAAATCCATAGCTCGGCCAAACTAGAACTTGTAAATTTAAACAAATCCCTTGCCCCACCATTCAGCTAACCTTGTGGAACCATCTTTTGATAGAGTACCTACTCCAATAACTTATGATCAACAAGACAAAAGCCTAGATAACTAGCTACCATGGTTGATGCTCTCCCTTGACAAGAGCAAACTAAACCTTATCCAACCATCTCCTTTACCCACATTGATGCCTCTTTTCGTGCACCTGATGGTCCTCTAGGATTAATGACAAAGCCACAAGGGTAGTACTCATTGGTCCTATATGCTTGGCAAATGCAGTCATGGAGGAATTTCCCTATGTGCATGAGTTGTATCGAGACAAGTATGACCAATCAGGAATCTTTGTTAGAGCACATGATGGCTCCACTCATCCTACTCTTGGCTCCTTGACCCTTTCTATCCAAGTTGGACCAAAATTCTAGGATGTGTCTTTCACCATTGTTCCAACTTTGGACCAATTTCATGTGAATTTGGTGTTAGCAAGACAATTTCCCTTGCACTAGAAGATTGACCTATTAATTCCTGATACAACTACTAGAGTTAATGAAGACATGGGAGGTGGTTAAACCATGTCACAGACCCAAGCAATGCACTGCACAACACAAGGAGACCAAGCGTACACACCTTGCAACAATCCCCCTAGCACAAGCAAGGGGCTTGAACCCATGACCCAGGATCTGATACCAATTATTAGCAAGATGGCTTCCATTGCACCTAAAGATCAACCTATTAATGCTTGATACAACTGCTAGAGTTAATTAATCCATGGAAGGTGGTTAATCCTTGTCATGAACCCAAGCACTATACTACACAACACAAGGAGACCAAGGGCACACAGCTTGCAATTGTTGTGTCATCAATGGTTGACTTCCATGAAGGTGGTCCCCTCTGTAATTAATAATTGTATAAACTTTCCATTTGAGGGACAAGTGCATATTGTATATCATAGTGGGTTCCAACCTTTATCCGTCCATGGGAACTTCTCACTTGATTACTTATGGCCACAACTCATTGAGCCCATTCGGCCTTGCAATGATGTTTTATTTATCTCTTACCATAAGTTCAAAGCAAGCTAAATTGATCAGTTGTCTGTCGATGCCTCCTCTCATTCTATCCTAGTTGTTACCCTTGAGATCCCTCGATCTTCCATGGATGTGATAATAGTTCCCCATGTTCCACAAGTGGTGGATGAACCATAGCATGAATCAAGAGTCTTTCCCCAACCTCAAGCATCTGGTGTCTATGCCAAGGTTCCACCTCTGCCATCCTACCCAAGACCATGAGGCAAATGCCCTGCACAACCTAGACCTCCTCACACTTTTTGTGATTACTTTTGTTCCTCCTACTTCTTTGGAGTCTAAAGGAAATAAATCTATTGTGCAAAGACTTTTTCCTATGGTCTTTCAATCATTCATGGATGTCTAAGTACCTCCACCTATTTTACAGGCTATGAGAAAATGACAGTCCTCCTTGAAAACTCTCCTTACACTCCCAACCTCTGGTAGTTTCTTTTGTTCCTCATCTTTCACCTTGAGCAGAAGAAGAAAATGAACCCATAGTGGGAAACAACCAGGTTCCTCTTGAATATGCTTTGAACCATACATGATGAAATTAAAATGTGAAAGACTGTAAATGACAATGTCATACTTGTCAGCTTGCAGTAGAAAAGGAGAACCTTCATCCCCATCCTTCTTCGATACAGACTAAAAATAGTATTACCAACGTCTGAGTATTCATGGCTCCTTCTACAGAGTCCTATCCTCCCATCCATTCCAGATATTCCACCATTTGTTGAGCCTTTAAACCTACCCAATTTTAGAGTTGTTTTGAGTTGTGCTCTATTGTAGATAGTTCAATTCCTACATTCCATTGACATAGACATTCTATGTCCAAATCGTAAGCATGAGCCTTACCCTCCCAAGTCATTCCAAATGCCTAATCCCTAGCTATCTTCTCCTCTTGTCATTGATAGTGCCCACAACCCCGTAGTTAACATTGTCATTTCACCCATAGTGATACATTCTAACAATGACTCGGAAGACACCTCTAAACCATTGGAGAATATGGAATAATTGTCCTCGATCTCCACATGATTGATGAATTTGGCCTCTGAGGGTATGCATGAGGATCCTTCCCCAGTGATTGATTTCCCACATTATGAACCAGGTGCCACTCCAACCTGTGAGGGCATCACCTTCATCTAATATGTTATATTTGTGTTATGCTTGTATGTAATATTATCCCCACATGTGCTGATTAGATATGAAGTGATGGTATACTTGAGAAAAGAAAGGTTTTCAGTTGGGACATATAACAAGTTGAAGATGAAAAAATTTGGACTTTGTAAGATACTTAGGAAATTTGATTTAGGCAATGCATATGAAGTAGAGTTACCGGAGACATTGGGCATATCACCTATATTCAACATTCCAGACCTATATTAGTATCATGAAATAGAGTTAAGGGATAGCATTAAAGAAAATATCAAGGAGAAGTTACCACAACAAGCATCAAAGCAGATTGAAGACATTTTGGACAGTAGAGTTGGACACAGTACCAGAGGAAGACAATATAAAGAATACATTGTGAAGTCGAAAGGAAGACCGGAAGAGGATTCACCATGGATTTCTCAGGCTGAGGTGGACCATCTTGGTTTTCCTCTAGCCCCAACAAAGTGAGGGACTCAATTTTTCAATAACCCTGGATGTCTGATGCAGGAGCATCCTTGGTTCAAGAGCAATCTTGCATCAACAAAAAACATTTGCATTTTAGTTTGTTCGTAATTCAGTTTGTTTCTTTTCATTTTCCAGTTCAGTTCAAGCAGTTCAGTTAGTACCAATTTCCATATTTTGGTCCGCATTCTATTACAGTTACATTTTAGACCTTGCAGAGCAGGACTTAGCATCTAAATAGACTCAACTACATCATATCCAATTCTTAGAGCATTTGGTTAAGGTATCAGAAAGATATCGCTCTTAGAAGATTAGTTGTTTTCTCATAGTAAAGCATCCTGACAGTCTTAGACAATCAGCTAAAGGAGAAGACTTGCAGAGCCTTTCTTGACTTGTGGAGCCTAATGACACATCATTCAACTATCTTTGGCTAATTTTTGACCTTCCTTGAGATCTGTACATCATTCCATTTATTTACAGAGGAATTCTTCTTGTTTAGGTCCGACCTATCCGTGTACACACGTTATAGCTCTTCATTGGAGTTTGTGATCTTCCTTGGTTGACTCAGAGGAACCTATTGTTCAAGAGATGATATATATTGATGTAATAAATCCTTAGGAAAGCATTTCTCATGATTTAGAAGATAGGTAGTTTGGATTCTTTGTGAATGAGCCTAAAAGATAAATCCTATGCATAGTTTGATATTCTGTAATTAGGCCTGTGAGCCCTAAATGTAATCCTGCATGTTGTTGGCTAGTTTATATTTGAATTCTATGATATATTGAATAATTGAATTTACATTTGTTTCATATCTTTGAGTTGTTTCCATTGTGTTTACTCTTATTGCATGGCCTAGATAGTTCATTCTATGGACCCTCCTACTGTGACTACGTGAAGTGGTATCAGAATGAAAGTTTGAATCTTTGGGAGTGAATTAAGCAAAGTTGGTGAAGGAATTCCATAAGTCTTTTTGTAGATAGATTGTCAAATTGAGGCAAGTTATTTGTGTCATAACTGATTGCCAATTGTGAGGCAGTTGTCACCTTGTAGCCTGATTGCCAAACTTGAGGCATTTTGTACTTGATCCTAGGAAAATGCCGCTGAGGAGAGTTACTGCTGTTAGAACAATGGCTAGTAGAATGGATGGGATGATGGAAATGATGAAAATAATGAGAATTGGATTGGATGCTATCAAGGAAGATAGGTGAAGGGGATTAACACCTAGACCTAATATTGAAAGTGATAATGAAGAGGAATTGCAATCTGTTGAACAAATTGGTGAAACCCTAAGAGGTGATGAAGAAGAAGAATCAGATCAAGTCAAGATGTTGAGAGCTATTTCAAATATTGGAAAGAGACATAGAGTTGATGTACCTAATTACACTGGCAATTTGAATTCAGAAGAGTTGATTGACTGGATAAATGACATGGCATAATACTTTGAATATGAAATAGTTGAAGATCTGGAGAAGATGAAATTTGTAAAGACAAAGTTGAAAGGACATACTACTATATGGTGGAAGAAAGTTTAGTTGGATAGGAATAGAAGAGGAAAAGAAAAGATTACAAAATGGGATAAAATGGTGACAAAATTAAAGAATCAGTTTATACCTATTGACTATGAGTTGGAACTGTTGAAAAGATTGCAAAACATGAGACAAAAGGAGAAATTTGTGAAGGAGTATACTGAAGAATTTCATAAGATGATCATAAGGATAGGACATAGTGAAGCAATCAAAGAAAATGTGGCTAGATACATCGATGGACTGAGATTGAACATTCAAGAAGAACTAAGCCTGGTGAGGATGACATCTTTGGAGTAAGCATATCAATTTGCCCTAAAAGTTGAAGAGAAGTTGAATAAGAGGCATGATCAGAGACAGAGAGGTATAGGAGGTAAACTTTAGAGAGGTAGAACATTTTCTAGAGGAGACAGATCACGTCTAGAGTAGAATAAGCTGGATAGCTGATTGAAGGAGGATTGAGATAGCAATGCCTACCGAACCAATGACAAAAATTTTCATCATAGAGGTAATTATAATTCGTACTAGAATGAAGGATACAAAAGAGAAGGAAGATGACCTGATAGGAGGACATTCAAACACACTTGTTTCAAGTGTGGAGGTGAAGGACATAAAATATTTGAGTGTAATAAGGGTAGTACAAGCAAAAGAACAGAGAACAATGGAAGAGCAGCCTATGTGGAAGAAGAACCTGTTGGATCACCAAGTTCAGTTGGAAAACGTGAGAAAGGAGAATCATTGGTAATGAGGAGAGCACTATTTCAAATAGAAACAAATGAGGAACCAATGTAGAGGAAGAGTTTGTTTAGAACCAAATGGAAATTAGGAGGTAAGTGTTGCAAAGTTGTAATTGATGGTGGTAGTTCTGACAATCTAGTTTCAGAGGAGATGGTGACTAAGTTGAAATTGGAAAGATTGAAACACCCTAAGCCCTATCAGATAGCATGGATTCAAGATGATCATAAGGTACTGGTGAGTGAACAATGTTTGGTGAAATTTCATATTGGATCATATCATGATGAAGTATTGTGTGATATTATGCCTATGGATGTTTGTCATATCTTGTTGGGTAGACCTTGGCAGTATGATAGAAAAGCTATTCATGATGGGAGAAAGAATACATACACTATTACATCAAATGGAAAGAGAATTACTTTGATTCTATGAGGCCTACCCTTTCACTCCCTTAGTTTGATCATTTTATATTATTGTTGGAGACACATTTTAGACTTTTGGGGACTATTGACCCTGATATGTAGGATTATTAGACTATATGCTTTTACTTTTGATTAATTATGTTTAGCATGATTGTGATGAGACTAGATCTTGATTTGATTCACTGAAGATGATGTAACATGTGATTTACATTATGATACTATTTGAGATCCTAGTTATGTGATTATTATTATGTGATTTTATCTTGTGATGGATTATAGAAATGCAAGATTATGAATCTAATTATGATGTGATGTTTATGATTGTTTTATATGATTATGTGATGGTGTGAGTATATGTTTACTTTTCTTCAACTATGATATACATGTCAGATTAATCTTTTATTTAAGTGCACAGGTGTTCTAACTAAGCCACGAATAATCAGAGAGGATCCCCCACATTTTGTGAACTCACGTGTTAAGCCAATCTAGTTCCAAGAGGAACCAAGATCAACTATGTTATGCATAATAAAATTTTGTAATGTTATTATGTGGTGTTGTTTGGGATAGGTCTACCCCTTTTATATTTGATTGTAATTTGGTGTTGTAAAGGTGTAAGGTTTATTTGATTTTATTTTTGTGTTTTTTATTTTTGTGACCCCTCTTTATGTGATTTTACTCACCCTTTGGTGCTCTAAATGGGTTAAAAGTGACCCTGTGTTATAACCCTAGGGTCTAGGGACCATTTGGTCTTGTCTAACCTTAGGTAAACTCCCATTTGGTCACTTAAACTTCACACTGAAGTAAAGTGACGAGAATGGCAGTTTGGCAAGGAGTGGAAGGTTGGATCAAACACTCAACCTCATCCACACCTCTTTCCAAATCTTGGAGGAGTCTTCAATACCTCTAAATTGTGGAGGACTCAACTCCAAGGCTCTCCCACAATTGGTGAGGGCACCTTAGGGTTTTTTAGGTTTCCATAGGAGGATATGATTGGGGCACTTTTAGTACCCACTTCCTTCTTTCGCTCCACTTTTATCTCCCACATGTGTGAGATAGAACAAGTGGATGGGGCAAGGTTTGGTGGAATGGGTGAGTGACATGTGTCACCACCACATTCCATGAATCTTGCAAGTGGTTGTGTGGAGGAAGGGGGAGGTGACATGTGTCACCTCCCCATTCCTCAAGGCTCATGAGTAGAGCCTATTTTAATCCCTCTTGAAGGGAGGGAGAGGGTGGTTGATTTGTTTTCAATTTGTATTTTTATTTGAATTTGGGGAGAGAGTTGGAGGAATTTTTGGAGGCTCATTTAGAGAAGGACTTGGAGGTGGAGTTGGAAGGGCTCTTCTTCAACTATCTTCCTTGTGGGCTATTTAAGGTAGGATTCGAAGCTTGATGCCTTTCCTTATGTAATTTACATTTCTTGAGTGATGGTTTTGTGTGTGTGTGTTTTTACATTTTGTGTTGTGGGGATTTATATGGGTGTTGTGAGAGCCTCTCCACTTGGAGAAAATGATCAACATGTGTGGGGTAGGGGAGGAGTGAACCTCCTCGAGGTCACATCCTAGTTATTTTGATATTTTGGCCTTAAGGGCAAGTTGTGATCATGGACATTTTTTAATGGCTTGAGAGCCATGGGGAGATATGTGAAAATTGGTATATATGTGTTGGCTTGACGCGTTGTAAAAATTAGTTTCTTTGAGATATTTGTAGTGGCACTCTTGAGTTGAGTGATGTCCACTCCCGTACCCCTTTAAACTCATTTCTATGAGTTTTGTTTTGTGCAAGCCATGGGTGTTCTTCATGCTTTTTGTTTTGAGTGTTGTGTTGTGAAGTGGAGTGAAGTATTCCTTGTGTGAGGATGACCTCCAAACTTGGGGGTGACTCATGAGTGAGTCTATGGTAAGGAGGAGAGCAGTATTCATGTGGCTTTTTCCCCCTTCCCATATTTGTTAAGTGTAGGTTTATTGAAGTTTTGGAGCTTGGAAGAAAAAAGAAAAGACTTATATTTGAGTTGTCATTTTGACTTCTTGAGAATTATGGCCAAGTTTGGCCTATTTGTAGTTTGTTTTCTTTGTAAAGAGAGGAGATTGTTCCTCTCTTGATTTTTAAAAATAAATGTTTAAATGTTGGGTTGAATGTATCTTATTTTAGAGTTGTAAATAATCATTATGAAGGTTGTTTTGTTTTATGGGTTTTCTTGAAGTGCTGCAAAAAGAAATGAATATTGTATGTAGTCTTTTGTTCAAGATTATTGTCAAAACATACCAAAAAAATTAGTTCTTCAAATTATATGTTTTCCAAGAGAAATAATTTGTTAGTTTGTTGATTTTTGTGTTCCAAAGAGAAAATATGAAAATTAGTGTTGTTGCCATCTTTTAAAAAAAAAAAAACATTTGTTATACTTGCAAAATAAAGAAAAGTTTATTTCAAGCCTTTATATGAAAAAAACCTTGTTACATATATATATATATATATATATATATATATATATATATATATAAAATTTATTTTATATTCAGATTATGTGTTGTTGGAATTACACAGTAGTATATTTATTAACTAGTTGTTTATTTTGGAGAGAGTAATATATATATTATCCTTTTATCTTTTTTTATAATATTTAAACAGATTGAGTTTTATTCTTTTTTTTCAGCCTATATATATATATATATATATATATATATATATATATATAAACTGTTTGTTTTTCATATAATAAGTGCCAAATGAAATAGATAAAAAAAATTTCAATGAATAGCTTCAACGAAATAAGCTAGGTCAAGATTGTTTGTTGTTTGCTTGTGAATGGAGGTCTGCAATGGATGGCGGCTGAGCCACTGCCACTGCAACCTCCCCTTTTGCCATTGGTGTTTGGAGTGTGGGGAGGGGGTCTAACCCCCACCCACACTCCACTGTACTAGGGTGTGGGTGGGGGTTCGGGCCCTTCCCCACATTCCCATTTCCTTCAAAAAAATTACAGCACCCTCCTTCAACCCGACGCCTCTGCAAATCATCCTTTCAGCCCTAAATTTCATTTTAACATGCATTTGCAAGAAAAAAAAGAAAATCTCTGGTTTAAAACTAGAATGTATATATATAAACAAATGTATACACTAAATGTATATACCTTCGGGAGTAGTCACCCATGGTTTCCTCCCTCTCAGATCTACAACTCAACAACAAAGAAGAAAGAATAAGGAGAAATGGAGAATAGAGAATAGAAAGAAAAGAATGGAAAGAATAGAGTTAGGTATTTTTCCTTTCCATAAGGAAATTAGTATTTTATTTGGGGAACTTTTAGGGCTTGAGGGAATTTGAAATTAGATTTTATTCCCTTCCCTCTCCATTTGACTTAGACTCTTTTTGTTATTTTTATTTAAATTGGGGAGTTAGGGAAAATTTAGTTATGGGTGTGTTATTTATTTAGTAAAGTTAATTTTTGCTAGTTGTTATTTCGATTGTTAGACGTTAGGAATTAAATTCTATTATTTATGTGAATGGGATCATTAAAGTTTAGTATATTAAGCTAGAGGATTTTATTGATTGATTATTTTAGATGTGGGGTTTAATTATTCATTATCCCTTCGAATTTAACATTAGAAACCGTATTTAAGTTTTAAAGCAATTTATTTTAATTAACCATATGTGGGTATTTTTTGAAGAGGTTAAATTTATTTTATTCTATTTAGTTGCTTTAATTTATTTAATCTAGTGTGTAATAATTAATTAAATAATTAAGTCATTTTATCCAATTTAGTGAGCTTAGGGGAAACTTTTGGGTAAAATTTAATTATTAGAATAATTCCTATTCACGTCCAAGAGGCATTATGCTACCGCATTTTTCTAGGATTTAAAGTTAAATTTCCTTGGTAATTTAAACCTAGTGTAGAATAAAATTTTAACATTTTCGCAAACTTGATGATCATAATTAAGTTGTTATTTATTACTAATATGCTTTAGTAGTAGGCTTTTGATTTTGACTCATGCCAGAATCCCTTCACTCACCTAGGACAACTTAGGGTTTTGATCAATCAATCCTAACCCTAAAGGTGGTGCTTCATGCATCGCATCGACCCCCTTAGTTAGCTTTCATCACATAGGGGAATGCACATGTGATTGCATTACCCTAAATTTGATTGACATGTTTGCACCTTATGCGTATTGCCACTGAGCACGTTGACGCATGTGAGGGGGTTTCTTGGGATTCATGGAAATTTTTTGATATTTCGTGTCATGACCACATGACAAATGTGGACATGACACATGTGTTGCATGTTGTGACTAGATGGGAAATGTGGACATGACATTTGGTATTAGAGCCCAAGTTTAAACACTGGGCTTGTTTGGGCACATTACTTATTCCACAATTTCAATTAATTCGTGATTACCTTGTTCTTGTAGGATGCCACCCCAAACTAGGCGAGCGCGCTCACGTGCCACATCATCCATAGAGATACAAAATGAGTCTTTGGCAGATGGTCAGGGACCAATAATAGAGTAGTAGGACACAGACTAGACAGGTATAGGCTAGGGGCCCATGATATGTATGTGGTGGGGCAGGACATTTAGCCAGAGAGTGACCATCAAGATTTATGGTAGGGGGATAGCCTCATGCATGAGGGTCAGAGCAGACTCTAGGAGATGTGGGTAAGTCCCACCATATGTTTGCAGCAGTTGATAATCACTAGGCTGACTTCCAAGCCTCGATCGAGACAATAGGTATGATTGGGGATGTTCCCATTGCTATTTTATTTGACTCTGGTGCTACTAATTCATTTATATCTCCATCATTAGTGGAGTGTTGTAGGCTGGTGACCTTTAGGTAGGCTGATAGGTGTGAGGTTGAGTTGGCCACTGGGGCTAGGATGTCAGTAGATGCTTTGATTCAGGGTAGTGAGATATCTTTGGGGGCCTTCACTACATTATGTGACCTTAGGGTTATGCCTTTAGGATCCTCTGGTGTAGTTTTAGGCATGGATTGGCTTGTATCTCATAGAGCCAAGCTAGATTGTTGCCGAAAGGTGATTAGTTGTTTAGATAGATGATCATGGCACGTCAGCTGAGGTAGCGGGTATTCAGAAGCCCATGGAAGTTCGTATGATATTTGTAGACACCTAAAAATGTCTTTTACCATCAAACCAACTCCTGACATCTCAAAACATACCATTTTATCTTCTAATCCATTACTTAAATTTTTTATTTAATTAAATATCCCTTCATCATCTAATTTTTCATTAATTTATCCCCAACAATTGAATTAATTTTATTAATTCATCAGTTCAAGCCTTAGCCAATTGATTTAATAAATATGTAATATTTATTTAGTCAATTTCCCTCTCCTCACTAAATCCAATTAATTAGCTAAATTATGTTTAACTAATTAGTTCAGCCTATTAATTGACATATCCCTACCCTAAGCAATTAAATAGCTATTATTTAATTGCCTACCCTACCCTACCTCATCCTAGCGCTAGGATTAATTAAATAAAACCTATATTGAATTAATCCTAATCTCTCATTTGGGTGTCAAACCTAGCTTAACACCCTTCCCCACATCCTCTAAATAAAAAATTGAAATATATCCACATAAGTCAATTTTTTATTTAAATATATCCCACATCAGAATTAATTCCCCTTACCACCCCCATACCTCATTTATCTCCACTTATCCCCAAATGAATTTTTAATCCATTTTACATTCCCCATATGAATCTTTAATTCATAAATATTCCATCTCACCCATACTCATTTAATTCCTCCTTTTCCCAAAATGAATAAAAGATTCACTTTTATTCCTAGCCCTCCATTCCTCCAAGATCAAATCTAGGCCCTCCACATCACTTTTATCCTCCACCATTGATCTTCCAAACCAATCTCCACCCTTGGATCAAAATCTCTCCAAAATCTCTATAAATACTTCATCCTCCAACCCATTTTGGGATCCAAGTTTTATGTAATGTTACCATGCCCAAATATCTATTGAGCTAATTAGTGACTTGTCTTTAAAAGAGCATTTCACATATGAAATCAATTAGGGTATATCTTATCTAGGAGCTCTTGGGTGCAAAGTTCCTCTCCCTTTGATGAGATTGGGTTTTCATATCTAGGTATAACTCTTTATTTGTTATGAATTTAGTTTAAATTTTTACCTTGATTTGATTTTCCTAATCTACAATATTCACTTAACAGCTTAAGTGTTGCATGCGAAAAGGATGTCAGTTGTTTGCCATCACTGTTAGCAATAGATCAGAGGATGAGACAGAGGCGTCAATTGATGACAATCCTATCTTGAGGGAGTTCACCAATGTCTTTCCACCAGATTTACCAAGTATGCCTCCATGTAGACAGGTAGACTTTCACATTGAACTAGTGTCGGGTGTGGAGCCAGTGTCACGTGCACCCTATAGGATGACCACACATGAGCTCATAGAGCTCAAGTTGTAGTAAGAGGAGTTGCTTGAGAAGGGGCACATCTGACCTAGAGTTTCACCATGGGGCACACTGGTTATCTTCATGAAGAAGAAGGATGGGTCTCTTCATTTGTGTATGGATTATAGGCAGCTTAATAAGGTGACGGTGAAGAACTGTTATCCTCTACCTAGGATTGATGACCTTTTTGATCATATACAGGGAGCCAGAGTGTTCTCTAAGATAAACCTAAAGTTTGATTACCACCAGTTGCACATCACTAAAGTGGATATCCATAAGACTACTTTCTGGACTTGATATGGCCACTATGAGTTCATTGTGGTATCCTTCAACTTGACGAATGCCCCTGTAGTGTTCATGAGTCTCATGAACAGGGCATTCCGCACTTACTTGGATCAGTTCGTGATCATTTTCCTTGATAGTATTTTGATCTACTCGTAGACCGAGGAGGAGCATGAGAATCACTTACATTAGGTTTTGTAGTGCTTGAGCGAGAGAAGCAGCTTTATGGCAACTTACTGAAGTGTCCCTTTTTTAGGACTGATGTGCAGTATTTGGGACACATCCTATCTGGTGATGGTATCTCAGTAGATCCATTGAAGATCAGGGCTATCAGGGATTTTCTAGTACCCACCAGTGTGACAGAGGTTAGGATTTTTATGGGGTTAGCGGGTTATTACCGATTTGTAGAGGGCTTTTCTAGGATAGCACACCCCATCACTTCCCTTCAGTGAAAAGGGAAGAGTTTCACTTGGACTAAGCAGTGCGAGAGGGCCTTTGGGGTCCTCGAGGAGCATATTATTAGCTCTCCCATCTTAGTAGTTCCTGATCTTACAGAAGATTTTGTGGTTTCTACAAATGCATCACTTGAGGGTTTGGGAGTCATGCTTATATAGAGTGGTAGAACGATTGCGTATGAGTCGCAAAAGTTCAAGACCCATGAACTGAACTACCCTACCCACAATTTAGATCTCGCAGTAGTGGTTCATGCTATTGTTCATTGGAGACACTTTCTTTTGGGTCATCACTTTGAGCTTCATTCGGATCACCACAATTTGCAATACATATTCACATAGCTAAATTTGAACACTCACTGGCGGCATTGGATGGAGTTTCTTTACGAGTATGTCTTTAATGTCCACTAGATCAAAGGGAAGGAGAACATGGTTGCTGATGCATTGAGTCAGAGGCACCATGAGATCCTAACCTTGACCTTAAGTGTGGAATTGAGAGAGAACTTTATTTAGCATCTGTATAAGGATGAGTGGTTTCTTGAGGTACAATAGGACATCCAGTCATAGAGAGCCCTTGTGGGTAAGTTTACAGGTTATTCCCTTGAGACAGATGGGTTACTTAGACATCGATAGTGCATCTATGTACCCTGTGCGGGTGATCTACGTGTAGTAGTTCTTTCAAAGGCTCACAAAGCACCTTATGTAGCACACCCAGGGGCGAAGAAGATGCATGCCGACTTGCAATAGTTGTACCATTGGGCAGGTATGAGACAAGATATTGCAGAGTATGTTGCTCGATGTCTTGAGTGCTAGAGGGTCAAGGCCAAGCATCAACATCCAGCAGGTCTTTTATACCCTCACAAGATACCTGAGTGGAAATGGGACACCATTTCCATGGATTTCATTGTTGGTCTTCCTATGTCATCTCACCGCCATGATGCCATCATGGTGATGGTTGACAAGTTGACCAAGGTGGTGCATTTCTCACCTATACGTACAACGTATAATGCACCATCAGTGGCAAGAGTATTCTTGGATGAGATTGTTAGATTACATGGGGTACCTTGCTATATCATTTCTGATAGGGACTCAGTGTTCACATCATCCTTTTGAAGGGCATTACAATAGGCATTGGGCACATAGCTCAACTTCAGTTTCACTTATCATCCTGAGACATATGGGTAGATAGAGAGGGTTAATCAGGTTCTAGAGGATATGCTTCATATGTACGTTATGGATCACTAGACTAGATGGGAGGAGTATTTGTATCTAGTTGAGTTTTCCTACAATAATAGGCATCACAACTCATTGGGTCTGACTCCTTTTTAAGCCTTGTATGGTAGACCTTGTAGGACACCATTGAGTTGGGACCGTATTGAGGACAGGGATGCTATTGGGCTAGAGTTGGTGCAGGATATGGAGCAGCAGGTGACCCTGATTAGACAAAGACTTTAGGAGGCACATGATCGACAGATGAAGTATGCCGATGCTAAGAGATTAGATCGAAGCTTCTCAGTTGGGGACAAAGTATTCTTGAGTGTGTGACCACACAAGAGTCCAATCTGTTATGGAAAGGGCTCTAAGCTCGCACCATGTTTTGTTGGACATTTTGAGATCTTGGAGTGGATAGGACCTGTAGCCTACCGTCTAGCCTTCCCACCTAGCCTATTGCGCATCCACAATGTTTTTCATGTATCTGTTTTATGGCGTTACATATCTAATTTATCTCATGTATTAGATTGGAGTGCTCTACATGTAGAGGCAGACAGATAATTAGCATTAGAGCTAATTTGTATATTAACTCATCAGACATTGGGCCTTTGAGGTTGAGAGCTGGACCAGGTTAGGGTCTAATGGGACAGGTACGATAAGGTCACAGTGACTTGGGAGGATGCAACAAGATTGAGGGCACTGTATCCTTACCTCTTTAATGACTTCTAGGAGGAAGTTTAGTTTTAGGGGGGAGGATGTAAGGCCTACCTTTTCACTCCCTTAGTTTGATCATTTTATATTACTGTTGGAGACACATTTTAGACTTTTGGGGACTGTTGACCCTGATATGCAGGATTATTAGACTATATGCTTTTACTTTTGATTAATTATGTTTAGCATGATTGTGATGAGACTAGATCTTGATTTGATTCACTAATTATGATGTGACATGTGATTTGCATTATGATACTATTTTAGATCCTAGTTATGTGATTATTATTATGGATTTATTATGTGATTTTATCTTGTGGTGGATTATAGAAATGCAAGATCACGAATCTAATTATGATGTGATGTTTATTATTGTTTTATATGATTATGTGATGGTGTTAGTATATGTTTACTTTGGTTCGGCTATGATATACATGTCAGATTAATCTTTTGTTTAAGTGCACAGGTGTTCTAACTAAGCCACGAATAATCAGAGATCATCCCACACATTTTGTGAATTCCCATGTTAAGCCGATCTAGTTCCAAGAGGAACCAAGATCAACTATGTTATGCATGATGAAATTTCATAATGTTATTGTGTGGTGTTGTTTGGGATAGGTCTACCCCTTTTATATTTGATTGTAGTTTGGTGTTGTAAAGGTGTAAGGTTTATTTGATTTTATTTTTTGTGTTTTTATTTTTGTGACCCCTCCTTTTTATGTGATTTTACTCACCCTCTGGTGCTCTAAATGGGTTAAAAGTGACCCTAGGTTATACTCATAGGGTCTAGGAACCATTTGAGCTTGTCTAACCTTAGGTAAACTCCCATTTGGTCACTTAAACTTCACCCTGAAGTAAAGTGACGAAAATGGTAGTTTGGCAAGGAGTGGAAGGTTGGGTCAAACACTCAACCTTATCCACACCTCTTTCCAAAGCTTGGGGGAGTCTTGAAGACCCCTAAATTGTGGATGACTCAACTCCAAGGCTCTCCCACAATTGGTGAGGGTACCTTGGGGTTTTGTGGGCTTTCATAGGAAGATATGATTGGGGCACTTGCAGTACACACTTCCTTCTTTGGCTCCACTTTTCTCTCCCACATGTGTGAGAGAGCACAAGTGGAGGGGGCAAGACTTGGTGTAATGGGTGAGTGACATGTGTCATCACTGCATTCCATGAAGCTTGCAAGTGGTTGTGTGGAGGAAGGAGGAGGTGACATGTGTCACCTCCCCATTCCTCAAGGCTCATGAGGAGAGCCTATTTTAATCCCTCTTGAAGGGAGGGAGAGGGTGGTTGACTTGTTTTCAATTTGCATTTTTAGTTGAATTTGGGGAGAGAGTTGGAGGAATTTTTGGAGGATCATTTGGAGAAGGACTTGGAGGTGGAGATGGAAGGGCTCTTCTTCAACTATCTTCCTTGTGGGATATTTAAGGTAGGATTCAAGTCTTGATGCCTTTCCTTATGTAATTGACATTTCTTGAGTGATGGTTTTGTGTGTGTGTGTGTTTTTACATTTTGTGTTGTGGGGATTTATATGGGTGTTGTGAGAGCCTCTCCACTTGGAGAAAATGCTCTACATTTGTGGGGTGGGGGAGGAGTGAAGCTCCTCGAGGTCAAATCCTAGTTCTTTTGATATTTTGGCCTTAAGGGCAAGTTGTGATTATGGATATTTTTAAATGGCTTAAGAGCTATGGAGAGATATGTGAAAATTGGTATATATGTGTTGGCTTGAGGCCTTGTGAAAATTGGTTTCATTGAGATATTTGGAGTGGCACTCTTGAGTTGAGTGATGTCCACTCCCCTACCCCTTTAAACTCATTTCTATGAGTTTTGTTTTGTGCAAGCCATGGGTGTTCTTCATGCTTTTTGTTTTGACTATTGTGTTGTGAATTGGAGTGAATTATTCCTTGTGTGAGGATGACCTCCAATCTCAGGGGTGACTTGTGAGTGAGTCTATGGTAGGTAGGAGAGCGGTATTCATGTGGCTTTTTCTGCCTTCCCATATTTGTTAATTGTAGGTTTATTAAAATTTTGGAGCTTGGAAGAAAAAAAAAAGACTTATATTTGAGTTTTCATTTTGACTTCTTGAGAGTTATGGCCAAGTTTGGCTTTTTGTAGTTTGTTTTGTTTGTAAAGAGAGGAGATTGTTCCTCTCTTGATTTTTAAAAATAAATGTTTAAATGTTGGGTTGAATGTATCTTATTTTAGAGTTGTAAATAATCATTATGAAGGCTATTTTGTTTTATGGGTTTCCTTGAAATGTTGCAAAAAGAAAGGAATATTGTATGTAGTGTTTTGTTCAAATTACTATCAAAACATGCCAAAAAAATTGCTTCTTCAAATTATATGTTTTCCAAGAAAAATAATTTGTTAGTTTGGTAATTTTTGTGTTCCAAAGAGAAAATATGAAAATTAGTGTCGTTGTCATCCTTTATATATGTACATACATATGTACATATATGTAGATATACATATATATGTACATATATATATATATATATATATATATATATATATATATATATATATATCTATATATATATCTATATATATATATATAATACTTGCAAAATAAATAAAAGAAGTTTATTTCAAGCCTTTATATGAAAATAACCTTGTTACTTCCTTTTACCAAATTGATTCAAGAAATATTGTAAACATACATTCTTTATATATATAATCTATCTTTAAGTAAATATATAGATATATTTATAGACATTATTTATTTTGTATTTAGATTATGTGTTGCTGAATTACATAGTAGTATATTTATTAACTAGCTATATATATATATATAACTCTCTCCAAAACAAAAAGCTACTTAATAAATATACAACTGTGTAATTCTAGCAATACATAATCTGAATATAAAATAAATAATGTATATAAATATATCTGTATATATATCCTTTTATCTATTTTTTTTGGAGAATATTTAAACAAACTAAGTTTTATTCTTTTTTTTACTCTATATATATATATTATAAACTATATGTTTTTCATATAATAAGTGCCAAACAAAATAGATAAAAAAATTTCAATGAATAGCTTCAACAAAATAAGCTAGGGCAAGATTGTTTGTTGTTTGCTTGTGAATGGAGGTCTACAGTGGATGGCGATCGAGCCGCCGCCACTGCAGCCTCCCCTTTTGCCGTTGGTGTTTGGAGTGTGTGGAGGGGATCAAACCCCCACCCACACTCCACCATAGTGGGGTGTGGGTGGGGGTTTGACCCCCTCCCCACATTCCCATTTCCTTCAAAAAAATTGCAGTGCTCTCCTTCAACCCGACACCTCTGCAAATCAGCCTTTCGGCCCTAAATTCCATTCTAACATGCAGATTTTTATTGTTTAAAACATCATGTATATATATACTCACCGTATCTCCATAGCTTGCATTTACAAGAAAAAAAAAGAAAACCTCTGGTTTAAAACCAGAATGTGTGTGTGTGTATATATATATATATATAAATGTATACACTAAATGTATATACCTCTAGGAGTAGTCATCCATGGCTACCTCCCTCTCAGACCTGTAACTCAACAACAAAGAAGAAATAATAAGAAGAAATGGAGAATAGAGAATAGAAAGGAAATAATGGAAAGAATAGGGTTAGGTATTTTTCCTTTCCATAAGGAAATTAGTATTTTATTTGGGGAAATTTTAGGGCTTGAGGGAATTTAAAATTAGATTTTATTCCCTTCCCTCTTCATTTGACTTAGACTCTTTTTGTTATTTTTATTTAAATTGGGGAGTTAGGAGAAATTTAGTTATGGGTGTGTTATCTATTTAGTAAAGTTGATTTTTGTTAGTTGTTATTTCAATTTTTAGAGGTTAGGAATTAAACTCTATTATTTATGTGAATGGGATTATGAAAGTTTAGTATATTGAGCTATAGGATTTTATTTATTGATTATTTTGGATGTGGGGTTTAATTATTCCTTATCCCTTCAAATTTACGTTTAGAAAACATATTTAATTTTTAAATTAATTTATTTTAATTAACTGTATGTGGGTATTTTTCAAAGAGGTTAAATTTATTTTATTCTATTTAGTTACTTTAGTTTATTTAATCTAGTGTGTAATAATTAATTAAATAATTAAGTCATTTTATCCAATTTAGTGAGCTTAGGGGAAACCTTTGGGTAAAATTTAATTATTAGAATAATTCCTATTCATGCCCGAGAGGTGTTATGCTCTCGCATTTTTTTGGGATTTAAAGTTAAATTTCCTTGGTAATTTAAACCTAGTGTAGGATAAAATTTTAATGTTTTCACAAACTTGATCATAATTAAGTTGTTATTTATTACTGACATGCTTTAGTAGTAGGCTTTTTATTTCAACTCATGTCAAAATCCCTTCACTCACCTAGGACAACTTAGGGTTTTGATCAATCGATCCTAACCCTAATGGTGGCGCTTCTCGCATCACATCGACCCTTTTAGTTGGCTTTCATCACCTAGGGGAATGCATTACCTTGAATTTGACTGACATGTTTACGCCTTATGTGTATTTCCACCGAGCACGCTGATACGTACGAGGGGGTTTCTTGGGATGCATGGAAATTTTTTATATTTTATGTCATGACCACATGACAAATGTGGACATGATACATGTGTTGCATGTCATGACCACACGGGAAATGTAGGCATGATAGATTCCTTTGGAAGATGATCCTAAGGGCGAAGTATGTGGAAATGCTAGAATTTGTTTGGTAGATGGAAGAAAATTTCTAGATGGTTTGAGACATGAGAATATGTGTTATGCCTTGATCCCTAAGAAGACTAAAGAATTGAAGAAGGAGAATGAAGGAGTACAACCAGAGGAGATAAAAGAGTTGCTGGTAGAGTATGAAGACATCATATCAGATAATGTACCTAAAGAATTACCACCAATTAGAAGTATTAGTCATCACATGGATCTTATACTGGGAGTTAGTTGGCCTAACAAAGTTGCACACATAATGACACTGGTGGAGAATGAAGAACTGAATAGGTACATACATGAGTTGTTGAGGAAAGGTTTGATCAGTGAAAGTTTGAGTCTTTGTATAGTACCTGCAATGTTAGTACCAAAGAAAGATGGAGAATGGACAATGTGTACTGACTCTAGAGAAATCAACAAGATCATAGTTAAGTATATATTCCCTTTACCTAGGATGGATGATATCATGGATTGTTTGAGTGGAGCAAGATATTTCACAAAGATAGATTTGAAGAGTGAATACCATCATATCAGAATCAGAGAAGGAGATGAATGGAAGTCTACTTTCAAGACAAATGAAGGATTGTATGAGTGGTTAGTGATGCCTTTTGGATTGACAAATAAACCTAGTACTTTCATGAGATTGATGAATGAAGTTATAAATAAATTCTTGGGTAAGTTTGTTATTGTATATTTGGATGACACTCTAATTTTTAGTAAGACAAAGAGGAACATTTGTAGCACCTAAGACAAGTTTTGCAAAGATTGAGGGAAGAGAAATTGTTGATAAACATCAAGAAATGTAGTTTCATGAAGGAAGAATTGGTATACTTGGGATTTATGATTTCTATGGAAGGATTGAAGATGGACCCTAAGAAAGTCAGAGCATCTGTTGAATGGCCTACACTGGAGAGCATTGGAGAAGTCAAATAATTTCATGGATTAGCTAGTTTCTACCAGAAGTTCATCAAAAATTTCAATTTAGTTTATAACCCTATGACAGAGACAATGAGAGGTAACAGAAAAGATTTCAAGTGGACATTAGGAGCAGATAAAATTTTTGAGTTGTTGAAGTAGAAAGTGATAGAGCAACTTGTTTTGGCATTACCATATTTTAATAAGGTATTTCAAGTAGATTGTGATGCAAGTGAAATGCAATTGGAGTAGTATTAAGTCAAGAAGGTAGACCAATAACATATTTCAATGAGAAGTTGAATGATGCAAGGAGAAGATATTTAGTTTATGATCAAGAGTTCTATGCCATAATTTAAGTCTTGAAGAAGTGGAGACATTGCTTGTTGCCTAAGGAGTTTGTGTTGTATATAGGTCATCAAGCTTTGTAATATTTGAATAGTCAAGGTAAGTTGAATCAAAGACATATGAGATGTGTAGAGTTCATGCAGAGTTATACTTTTGTATTGAAGCATAGGAGTGGTAAATCAAACAAAGTTGTTGATGTATTGAGTAGGACAAGAAACTTGCTGACAGAGATGAGAATTCATGTAATGGGATTTGATGAATTGAAGAACATGTATGAGGGAGACACTGATTTTGTAGAACCTTAGAAAGCATGCAGAGAACCCATTGTGGTAGATAGGAGTAATTGGTTGGATTATTTCATTCAGGAAGATATGTTGTTCAAAGGAAATCAATTATGCATACCTAGAAGTTCAATGAGAGATAATTTGATTAAGGAGAAACACAGTGGTGGATTAGCAGGACAATTCAACATTGATAAGACATTGGACTTGGTGAGTGAAAACTAATTTTGGCCTCAGATACATAAGGATGTTAGGAAATTTGTACAAAGCTGTAGAGTTTGTCAAGTTGCAAAAGGGAGTAGTCAGAACACTAGATTATATAAACCTTTGACAGTACTAGAGAGACCTTGGGAAGACATAAGCATGGATTTTGTCATGGGATTGCCTAAGACACAAAGGGGACATGATTCTATATTTGTAGTGGTAGGCAGATTTTCAAAGATGGCACATTTCATACCTTGTAAGAAGACAACTGATGCACTGCATGTAGTAGACCTATTTTTCAAGGAGATTCTAAGATTTTATGGATTACCTAAGAGCATAATTTTGAACAGAGACACCAGATTTCTTGGATACTTTTGGAAGACACTTTGGAAGAAGATGAAGACTGATTTGAATTTCAATTTAGTGTTTCATATATAGACCAATGGACAGACAGAGGTAGTGAATAGGAGTCTGGGAAACTTGTTGAGATGTTTAGTTGGAGAGAAGACAAGAAGTTGGGATTTGATTATTTCACAGACAAAGTTTGCATACAATAACTCAGTGAATAGGAGTACCAAAAGAACATCTTTTGAAGCAAACCTTAGAGGAGTTATAGAGTTGAGAGATATCAGTTTGGAAGAAAAGAGAAGTGTCAAAGTAGAAGAATTTGTAGATCATATGAAGACAGTGCATAATCAGGTGAAGAAGCATTTGGAGGAAATGAATAGAAAGTATAAGGAAAAGGTAGGTGAGAAAAGAAGACATAAGGAATTTGTAGTTGGAGATGAAGTGATGGTATACTTGAGAAATGAAAGGTTTCTAGTTGGGACATATAACAAGTTGATGATGAAAAAATTTGGACCTTGTAAGATACTCAAGAAATTTGATTCAGGGAATGCATATGAAGTAGAGTTGCTGAAGACATTGGGCATATCACCTATATTCAACATTGCAGACCTATATTAGTATCATGAAATAGAGGTCAGGGATAGCATTGAAGAAAATATCAAGGAGTAGTTAGCACAACAAGAACCAGAGTAGATTGAAGACATTTTGGATAGCAGAGTTGGATGCAGCACAAGAGGAAGACAGTACAAAGAATATCTTGTGAAGTGGAAAGGTAGATTAGAAGAGGATTCATCATGGATTTCTCAGGCTGAGGTGGACCATTTTAGTTTTCCTCTAGCCCCAACAAAGTGAGGGACTCACTTTTTCAATAACCCTGGATGCCTAATGCAGGAGCATCCCTAGTTCAAGAGCAATCTTGCACCAACCAAAAATATTTGCATTTCAGTTTGTTTGTAGTTTAGTTTGTTTCTTTTCATTTTCTAGTTTAGTTCAAGCAATTCAGTCAGTAGCAGTTTCTATATTTTGGTCTACATTTTGCCACAGTTGCATTTTAGACCTTGCAGAGCGGGAATTAGCATCTAAATAGGCTCAACTACATCATATCTAATTCTCAAATCATTCAGTTAATGTACCAAAAATATATCACTATCAGAAGATTAGTTGTTTTCATAGAACAAAGCATCCTAATAGTCTCAGACAATCATCTAAAGGAGAAGACCTGTGGAGCATTTCTAGACTGGTGGAACCTAATGGCACATCATTCAACTATCTTTCACTCATGGCCAACCTTGGCCAAAATTTGTACATCATTCCATTCATTTGCAAAGGAATTCTTCTTGTTTAGGTCTGACCTATCCATGTACACATGTTACAGCTCTTCATTTGAGTTTGCAATCTTCTATGGCCAACGTGGAGGAACCTATTATTCTAGAGATGATATATATTGATGTAATAAATCCTTAGGAAAGTAGTTCTCATGATTTAGAAGATAGGTAGTTTGGATTCTTTGCAAATGAGCCTAAAAGATAAATCCTATACATAGTCTGGTATTATGTAATCAGGCTTGTAAGCCCTAAATGTAAGCCCGCATGTTGCTAGCTAGTTTGTATTTGAATTCCATGCTATACTGAATAATTGAATCTGCATTTGTTTCATATATTTGAGTTTTTGTTGTGTTTACTCTTGCTGCATGGCCTGGACAGTTCATTTTATGGACCCTCCTATCGTGACTGCATCATCTTCTATTTGTTGTAAATGCAATTTTATGCCTTTTAGGGAAAATGCAAAGCACCGAATGATTTGGCATCCTTCCATGTTGACCCAAAATTTTAATTTTAACTTTTCTTTCATTTGATATTTCTTCCTCCATCTTCATAGTTCTAGTAACTGGACGATCATGATAGTTCCAAAAATGACTGTCACTTTATAAAACCATTCATATGCTAACCCCAATCAAGTAGATCCCTTTGTTCCATTGTATGATGTTGGTTGATTTATGTGGCAACTTATTGTAATGTTTAGCACCATGCCATGATTACACAAACCTTTGTGTATAATGCTTGCAACATCACCTTGGTTTCCACACCTTGGGGTGTAACCCTTTGTTATGATATAGATTTTGGACACATATCATTTGGGCATGTGTTTCCAGAAAGCTTTCATGCCTATTTTACATATATCACTCTTTCTAACTTAAAGGTAATTGCTCCCTAATGGTGTTATAAATTAAGTGGATGTTTTGTTATTGCATCACACCTTTTGATAATATTTTGTAGCACTTTAATATAGTTACCTAGCAAACAATGTGTTTTGCTTGGCCTATAATTTCTTATATTATTGACATGAAACTCACCTAGTAAACAACGAATTTTACTAGCTTGTGATGTTTTCATCTGCTACTTGTTGACATGGAACTCACCTTGTAAATCTGTGGATCTTACTATCCTATGAAGTTTTTGATGCACTCCTTGGGGCGTTAACAACACATGGTCACCTAGCACAATGCAATTGGCTAGCATGTGATCCATGTAGACTATGAACCACCTACATAACACACCTTGCTAGCTCATGGTTTCATACAATTTTGTTACACTCATGGTCACCTAGCATAACACAACTTGCTAGCCCATGGTCCATGAGCATATTTTGATCCACATGACCCCTAGCGACAAAGCAACCTAGTGCTAGATTCATGTCTTCTCTCCCTTTCATATTGATTACTCCCTTGTCTACTTGTATGTCTCTTTTATGTTTTTCTTTTCCGTGTATAATGCATGTATGTTTCATGTATGTTCCATGTATGCTCTATGTATTCTCAATTTTGCTTCATGTATTCACCTTGTACGCTTCTTGTTTGATTAAATTTTTATTGTGTGTCTTGTGTGTGTGCAACTTCTTTACCTTAACATTGTAAGTTGGTAGAATCCCAAGTTTAGGGGCTATCACTCTCAACTTAGTGACATTCTATGTCTTCATCATTTTGGTCAAGAGATCTTGCTTCTCCATTCTTTAGTGTGAGTATGAACATAAGTTCAGATGTTCACTAAAGTGGGGGATAAATGTAGTGTCATAAATTGTCGACATTCACAATTTCACACGAGACTTGGCCCTTTGATTAGTGTGTATGATTAACTTTGTTTGTAATGTGACTAGTTTGTTGTTGACATAAGAAATTATGCTAAGACCCTTAACAATGGGCATTTTGAGGACAAATTGGGCCTAGACACTAGTACCCCATGCTAGGGTCCTACCCATTGGCTCTGAAATATTTTTAATTCAATTGTCAACCTTATTCATTGAATGATGTACCTTGCTTTTCAGCCTCAACAAATGACTTTTTGAAACATATTTGATTCATATATAAACAAGTCCTTTTTTACCTTATTTGAGGAGGATTTTGACATCTTGACAATGCGACATGACATGATCTTGTGAATTCTACTAAAACAAACCTATGACTTACTGAAGCTCTCTACTTGTGATTATTATTTGCACTAACCCTTTTGTAGGTATTTGATGAATCTTCTTCATCTTCCGTTGACTGTTTGTATGTCATTGCATTGTGACACCAATCCAACTAGGGTTTCATGCTAAGGTAATTCTATTTCAATTATAGTAGTCTTTATTACTTGTTTTGCCTCTATTCATCATTAACACACACTCTCTATATCATCATCATTACTATTCTGTAGGTAGGAACACCTACACGAGGTTTGACTAGGGCAAGCCCCTATACAACACAACCATTTTTCCTCTTGTGTGTAGATTTGAAGACATAGTTTCCAATAGCGATGAGCAACCAGAGGACACAAGGATCTAAGACAATGATCATTGAGATAGAGTTCAGTCTACACAAAACCCTAAGGACCCTAACGCCCCATGCTAGTGTCATGTCAGTTCTACCCACATTTCTGATGCTAGGTTATATTAGATCTACTCTCTTCTGCTTTGCTTATGTTTTCTATACATTTTTATAGTAATCATTTATTTTGATCAATTTGTCATTTACATTACATAGTTTAGTCAAATTATTATTTTTCATCTTTTCCAAATTGCAACAAAGGAAAAAAATTTAGATTATTTGTCTCTCCCTTGAGGACTATAGACAAACACAAAACTCTTCATTGATTCATGGTATAATGTGACTTGGAAAAAGGTTGATCGAGGATTGTTGGGACTTATATTAAATCTTGTGGTTCATGGATTGAATTTTCCCCAATTCTAAGTTCCTGCTTGGTCTGTATGACTAGGGTTTATCAACAAGGTGTTTCGGGTTTATCTTGGCTTGTGAAACTTGCAAGAAACCTTTCTTTGGTCTCTAAATTAATTTGTCCTATTCCTTCATTGACCAGTTGATCCTATTTCCCGGTCAATCTAGTTACAACTTATGTCCATCTCTTCATTTTATGACTAGCCCTTTGCACCCAGTTACACCATTTGATCCCTTGTCATATTTAAATCCTTTCAAATATTTGACTCATTGAAGTGTATAGTTTTATCCCCATGTTTGAGTCATGAATATGTTTTGATGAAGTCTCCCTTTGTCATGTCACCTAGAAAGTCCCACTTTTATAACAACTTTTGATGCATGTGTGCAAATGTTCTCACTTAAGGCCTTCATCGCATCAGTTCTTTGCATTGCATTTGTGTTTTTGGTGCTCCATGTGGAAATGTGATATGTGATAGGGAGTTTCTAGTATAGGTGGCTAGTCTACAATGCATCGCATCTGGCCTTTACATCACAGTTTATTTTCATAAAGGATAGAAGAAAGTGTGACATGAGCTAGATATCCAAATCTCTGCCAAGTGTCATGATCTTTGTGCATTGCAAGGCCTCTTAGTAGTACAGATTATGTGAAGACATATGTTAAGGAATACGATGCATGATGAATTTATGTGGAGGTATCAACCAAAGAATATTCCCTACTAGATGTCAACAATATTAGCTCATCATGGCAGCTCTTCGCATCATGAATTCTATTCACCAGAATTAAAGAAAATGGCAATATGAGGTGGCCACGAATGTGGGGCTGGTAGATAAGGTTTTATATGGTGGGAAGGGTATGTGGAAACATCTTGGCCTGTCATGGGGACTATTCACATCACATTTGGCATTGGAAATTTTTAAGGCAAAGGTACGATGTGCAATAGATGTTGATCTTGTTTCAGACCAATCTCATCAACAACCCATTTTCAAAATGAAGAACAAAGTGGTGGCATCTAAGGATCGATGAGCCAGTGTAGTAATGGGCTTTCTTGAACATGTGTAGTGTTTTGTTCACCGTCATTGTACAAGGGAATAAGAATGTGTTAAGATTGACAGGATGCATAATCAGATTTTGTAGATCTATATCTAGACATGAAGGGATCTTTTACTTGCTTCATAAAAGGATTTGAATTGGTTTTGTTGTTTGAAATGTATAAGTTATTGTGATTGAGGAGCCAAATTTAATTTTATCATTATGGAAATTGACATTTCTGAGTTGTGGGAAATCAACATGATGTAAAATGTCGCCTCCTTTTCCTCTTAAGGTAGTGTTGGCAAGTTATTGAAGGATTTCCATTTATGACTAACATTTAGTGGTACTAGTTGAAGTGAATTGGTAAGGAAGATTGATAGGGTGTGATCGCCCAAAGTGTGGGGACTTCTACAATATTACTATAAGTAGGTGCCTTTGTTGTTGCTTTGTATACCATTCCTTCTGTGCAGATAATATGGATCTTCATCTTTTTAGTATGCTTTTTCTACCATCCTGTTCCTTAGGATTTTCTTCTCTATTCTCTTGAATAGTGGTATGTTCTTATAGGATAAAGAATTTAGAGATGTTTTCTTCTATGGTATAGGTAGTAAAGGAAAGATTCATGAAGCTTAAAAACACACTTTGAACCATTATCATACCCTGGTTTCCCCTTATTTTCATCCAGGTGGGGATTTGAGTCCCAATCTTTTGACTCTTGTAACTTCCTATTCTTGTGAGTTTCTTGATTGGGATTTTAGGTAGAGAGGCATCATTATTCTCTCTTCCCCTCCCTCAGCACTATGGGTCCTAACAAAGTAACAACTCTAGTTGTAGGAGTGTTGTCCCCTTAGGTGAAACAATTGGAAATGGAGGGGAAACAACTCTAGCTGAAATTTTGGCATTGCTAGAGTCATCTATATATGGCTCCCTCAGACTTCTAGGTAGCTGGCATGGTTGGAAACCTCTACTCATAAGTTGAGGGATCACATCCCAGTACCTACAATATGGAATAATGAGTGGGACTTTGGTCTTGGGGAGTTCCTTGTTTGATTGTTTGATTGTTCCTTGTAGGTATTCTCATTTTAGTGTGCGTGGCTGGAGTGGTAGAGCAGAGGATGCTTGTATTGGGAACAAGTATCTAGATGTGAAGGGTGGCTAAGCTGAAAGAGCATCTAGAAAATGGTCTTCTATCAAAATCATGGATTACCTCCACATCAAGAATGGGAAAGCATACACTACAAAATCAACTATTCCTATCTATTGAAGGCGATGATTTGCTACAAAGGATTTGCTTTATTGGTTAAGCACAATTATTTTGGCATCTTAAGATTGTCAAATGAAAATGTGACATGTGTAATTGGCTTGAAGCTTGTTTCTCCCTTGCATTATGAAAGGAAATTCAATGCATTTGCAAGTGGTTGGTTGTCTCTTGAATAGTTTTGTAGTGAAGACATAGAGAATATAAATCTAGTTTCATTATAGAGTTTTGAGTTTGAATTGTATGTCTTTGTAGATTTGTTTGACAGTACTAGCATCTAAATGAACACAATGGCAGATTTTTTAACTTAGTCATCCCCTGATGTATGGTTTACACAAATTATGAATGAATAAATTAAAAAAATTAGTTTGTCTCTATGAAATATCTTGTGGATGTATCTTTCTATATAAGGCTCTTGTTCAAAGAATAGGTTAAATGATTTAAGTTGAAATATAGATTTGTGTGAATGTATACGAGGATTCTGCAAGTATGATTGATTAAGAATCTTAAGTATAATATTGTAAGGCAATATTATAAAGCTTTGTGATGCTTGAATGAAATGTTGTTATGAAGTTTCAAGTGCATTTGGTTTGACTCTATTGCCCTAGGTTAAGGCACCGGTTTCTTGCCTCTGTGCATGATCTTCAAAGCTAAGATTGAATGAAACCAAATACTTTCAAATCTTTACATTCAAGTGTAAGTGTTTGTTGAAGTCAAGTCTTATTCTATGTTATGGTCTTGAGAAATGTTAAAATCTTAAATGATTTAAGCCATATCTTCTTATTTTTCATAATCCTCAAGCAAATCTACATAGAACACATCTTCTATTCACAATATTTTCAATAATTAGCATAGGAGATTTATAAATACTATCAAGGGATCATTCTCCCTAGTTTTGTAGAGCTTAAAGTGTAGAGGGAAAGTTATTTTAACTTTCACCTATTCGTTGGCCAACTCCCCATAGTAACTATGTATTGAAAATGGTTAAATCATAGGTCATTTGTGAGATCAGGTTGGGAATTAAAAAACCACCAATAGATTGGTGGCTCTACTAGGGAATTGTTTATTTATTGTCAATAATTAGTCTAGTGGTCTGTCATTGGTGCTTATAGTTTGAACATGTACAGTGCAGTATCATTCCCTTTAGAGGGTGGTGACTCTAATATTCTCATTAATGGTTGATCAAAGAAGAAGTTCTCAGACCTAGAAGGGGTTTTTCTGTAGCATAGTTGAAGAAGTTTTATGTTTCTCTACTAGTGGAGAAAACTGAGAATGAAAGAAGGCTTTAAAGAGATTTATGATATTTGATGTTTAGTCCTCTGTGATAAAAGGTGTCAATTTTTTGAAGATAGAACCTAATAAAAGTTTTTATAATATTTTAATGCACATGGTTTCTAGTCAAGAAGGAAAGTTTGCAGTAGCTATAACAAACTTCTAGGTATTTTACATGTTCCTATCTTTATGAAGGATAGTTCTGCATTTTAAGGTAGTCTATGAAAAACTTTGAGTATAATATTGTTCCTTATTGAGTGAAAACTAAGCACTAAGAGAAAGGAAAGAAATAGTGATAGGCTTGTATACTTCTATCTCACTAGATTGCAACATGTATTTCGAAATAAAGTATGCATGTTTTTGAAGAAACTCATTTAGAAGATCTTAGGCAAGCTGAGACAAAAATTTGCATTTGTAAAAAGGCTTAAGATCCTATTGTAAAAGAAATACTGAGAATAAATGGGTAATTGCAAAATCTAATGTGAGAAGTCTCTAAAGGACTAGGGAGATTGTGTTTCCAATCTATATCCATGTATGGCCTCAAATGTAAGAATGCATAGTATACAGCCTCACTTGTGTTATCAAAGAAGTTTCATTAGTGAAAGATATAAGGCCATACATTTCAGCAATATCTTTGGTTTCCCAAATCATATACCACATGAAATTAGAGATAAAATACCACAGTTCAATCGTGGTAAGTCTGAATCAGCAAGTAAGCATCTACAAGGTTTTATGGATGTAATAGGAGACTATGAGTTAGACTTTGAAGATGTTGTCATGAAGTTGTTTGTTTAATTTTTAAAAGATGAAGCAAGAGATTACTTCTCTTATTTACCAGCATGCTCAATCTATTCTTGGGATGAGTTCAAAGTAGTTTTCATGGAGCAATTTGGTGAAAGAATTAATGCAAGCTCAGTAATCAGTAAGTTTATGAGCATTTAGAAAGAAGAGGATGAGCTAATTCTACCATTTAACTTGAGATTTGTAAAAACATTGAGGGATAATCTTGAAGCTATTAGACCAAATGATGCAACGAGTTTAGTTTTTTGCCTATGATCTTTTAACAGACATATGAGTTACCAGTTGAGTGATAAAGATCCTATAACTTTGCATTAGGCTTATGAGATTGCCATAAACATTGAAAACAACTAGAAGTATGGAATGCATAAGGGCTATTTGTCTATGAGTATTTGTTGCCCTAAGGCACCCAATCTAGATGAAAGGTGTAAGCCAGCGATTAAAAATGAATGTCAAAGCATTTATAACCTTATTTTCCAAGGTTATACATCAGTCCATAATGTTGATCACTTAAAGTTTCAAACAAATTGTCAATAATCTGCATGCATTAATAATCCTACGGTCTTTGTTAAGGCTCTCTTTGAAATAAGGAGACATGAGGGAGAATCAGGATATTCTTTATTTTCTAGAATCTTAAAGACCTATATGGATATCCCTATTAGTTTCAAGCCTCAAGAGTATGTATGCATTGTTTTGTTTTGTTAGATATATGGGCCAGGTTTGAGTTTATTACCTCAGAAATTGAAGCCAAGTAATTTTGCTCAAGTTCCTTATTGGATAAACATTGTAGAAAATGTTGACATTCGTAATGATAAGAATGGAAAACTCCATAGTGCCGATCACATTTGTCCTATGGCTCAGTATGATTCAAACAATGATGCAATGTATGTGAATGAAGAAGGCCTGTTCCAAACTAAAATTATTTCTCACATTAATAAATTTTTTGTGAGTAGACAAATAATGTGGTGCGTGCACCTGAGGATTGCATTCATGAAAATTCAAATGCATTACATACTGAAATAAAGCAAATGCATCAAATAACATCTTGTCATGACACAATTGATGATGATGTAAAGTCATTTTTAGGGATGTGGCATATTACACTAGGTAATGGAACTAAAAACTTCTTCAATGATAAGGTTCAACAGGAAGTTTAGTTACAATCTTGAGATTCATTTGATTTTGATGGTGTATTCAATGGCATGAGTACTAATGATATAACATATTCATCATAAGATGTCTAGGAATCATGTTATCTTGATCACAATTTCACTAGTGTTGAAGGCTCTGTTAGCATTGATCATGATGTCATTGTGCTTGTCCACATGTATTCGACTCATGAAATTGATCATGATGATTGTTATTTTGCTGGTCATATTGGCCTTTATGAAGTAGAGTTGGAATCTTTTGTTCTAGATGAAGATAACATTAGCATACAAGATATTAATGACATAACTTCACTCTCAAATGATTAGGCTATGTTTTATGATGAAGATGTGGGTGATAGAATATCACCATTGTTGGTTAATAGCATTGTGGAACTTGAGGTGCCTTCTAACTATGATGTCTTAGATTATGTTGATATGATAGTGATTTTAGACATGTCTATGGATCAGTCAGAAGATGAAGTAAGAAGTGATGCTAGCTGCTATGATTTCAAAACTGATTATGATTATGTCTATCAAAAGGGTATTAACTGTGCTGCTGAGGAAGATTTGAAGCTTCATGTTGAGGAGGTAGAAATATTTATAGCAAGAATGAATATAAGGCAAAATCCCTTGTATGATGAGCCCCCATCTCCATTAGATATTAGAAATGATGATTTTTATTGGTGCAGAGATAATCCACTCTTTGTAGAGAACTCTGATGATGCAAGATCTGAAGAGTCAGAAGAAGAACTCCTAGTGTTTGAAGAATGTAGGGAAAATGTTGAAGTTGCTCAAATAGACGAATTCATCTTGAAAAGAGATACTATTACATCTAAATATGGGTCTCCATTATTAGACATTGGTGTGTATGGTGAAATTCATGTCTTATCAAGATTAAATAAGCATAATCAGTTGTATTATAGTTTAAGGTGGTGCCTATGAGTAAGGAGTCTTTATATGAAGGGAAAAACATAGATGATCATCCAATTTATATATTTCGTTATGTTACCTCTAATCAATATGATGCATCTGACATAAAGCTAGAATGTGGCCTCAAGAAAACAAAGTAGCACATTGATTAGATCCATGAGGGCATTGCTTATGAATGTTTTATGTTTGATATAAGTGTTGTAGGTGAAGATGATAATATTGATGTAAATTATGCAATGAATTATGAGTGTTTTCATTTTCCAATTATGCCCGATAGGCTTGAGGGTGACCAAGAAAGTGATCATTCAAATTTTTACATTTGGATTGATATGACAGATCCATATGTCTGTCTAGAAATTTGTGAGGGAATTTTCCAATCGGTGTTTGGCTGTCAAAATTAGAGAGGCTCAAGACAAGTTGAATTTAGTAGGTTTAAAGGTTCTATGGGCATTCATGTTAGAAATTAGAGATATGATGATGTTACTACCAATTCTGGCCTCATGCAAACATTGGAAATTAAAATCTTTGATAGAGGTAGATCTCATTATCCATTTTGGAATGGCTTTCTGCCATCATACTCTTAGGATTTTATTTTTGTTGTGTTTTATTTCTCTGCATTTGGTTTGGTTTGATTCACCGAGATATTTTTTGAAATCTTATTTTGTTCATGTCGATCAAATGTCCCCAAATGTGAGCCACTGATGGGACTTATATAAAATCTCTGTAGAGAAATGGTGCCTCAAACATATTGATGTTCAGGTCTTTACATTGTCATTGTGACAGTTGGGTATTGCTGGGATAGAGACACTAGCCTAATCAATAACTTGATGGAGCATCATAGTGTGAATCCTTTTTGTTGTGACATAGCAGTTCGGCAAGACCCCTTTAGTCATCTCTTCGATATTCTGAATTCATAGTGGGTTGTTAACTTCATCGGCAAGACTTGGCATTTCAGCAAGACCCCAAAATGGGTCTCTTCAGTACTCTGATGTCGACGAAGGTAGTGGGACCACTTCAAGGTGACTTGGTGTTTCGGTGAGACTCTGTTTATGATCTCCCTGACAATTTGATATGATGGTCCATGGTGACTTGGTGGGACTTGAGATATCAAGGTGGAAGTGATAATTGGTACAAGCCATGTTGACTCGGTAGTAAGGACCACATGGAGTGATATCGGTGTGACTACATTATATTGGTGGGAGTCAATATGGTGTCCCACTGATATGGTGATGAGGTTGACTCGGTGAGATGGAACAAGATGGTGACATGGTCAACATGTTGGAAATGCATATCACAAATATTGGTTCTAATGAAGGAAGTGACAGTTACGAGTTGTGTAACTATATAGTTCGCTAAGGAAGTTGAACCAAATCATCTTCTTAGTGTTGCAAAAGAGTGAATGTTAAAATAGAACATTGAACACTCTGCAACAGAAAGAGAGAGAGAAGAGGAGTGACTATCAAATTATCTCCAAATGGAACAAGATGTTAGTCTCCATGAAAGGCTTAGTACCTGAATTGTATTGAAATTATATTTTTTTTGCTAAATAATCCAATGGTGATCTAGGATTTTGGAGTGTAGGGTTTTTTACTTGAAAGGGTTTTCCCCACGTAAATCTATGTTCATCTCTTCTATTCCATCTTTCATGTTTAATGGTTCTATTATTGAATATGTTTTCTTCTTATTGTTGAAATTGCTTAAACTTGCATGAACTTTTCTCTAAGGGTTAATGTGGGAAATTAACTATGTCTAATTCCACTTTGTGGAATAGAGTGAATGTTTTTGAGGCAATCTAAAGAAATTTAAACCTACCGAAGACACTGCATTCTTAGATGTTTGTTTTGAGATGCTCTTATTTCCTTACAAGTGGTATTAGAGCCATCTTTTGGGATTTGTTTCTTCTTGATATGTTTAGTTCTAGGTATTCCTTATGTGAAGATTTCTTAGCCTGGCAAGCTTGAGGAAAGCAGAAGGAATCGACTGATGATTGATCCTTGTTTGAGTGAAGTCTTGCAGTTGATCTTGTTTTCATGTTACAATAGGCACTTGAAGGATGGTGAAGATGGAGAAACTTGAGTTGGTCATATTGAAATGATGTGACCTGAAGCTCGTGAGTTGGTAGCAAAATAATTCTAATGCATGGGGTGTGATTCTTTACTTTCTAGTTGTGCTGCAGCAAATCTTTCATATTGGGTGTCTGTGAGAGAGGCTCCCTGGTGATATGGAGAAGCTTGTGTTGCTCAACCATGGAGTAATGTGTTTATATTGGGTATTCTTTCCTGGTATTGAAAGACATTATGTTCTCATCTACCCCGATTGCATGTAGGCTATGGAGTTGATCGTTGGATGGTCTGAAAGCTTCCGTAATAACCTCTCTCTCAGATGCATGTGCATGTTGGTGGTTGTCATGTTGGCCTACAATGGGCCTGAAGTTCCTGAACTACTGATTCTATTTAAGGATGCATTGTACTTGCATGTCTCAGCTTCATGTTCCTTGGATTTGAGGGGTTTTTTATAGTTTTTTCCTAAAATCTATGGTGATACTCATTCATGATTAATCCATTTTTTGGTTTAAACCATTATGGTGTTTCTTGATTTATATTCTTGGTCTTCCAGATGTGAAGTGGATATGAATATGCATGGGTGTTTTCAAACACAGTGGTTTTGCAAGTTTTACACCATCAAGAAAAACTTGTGGTTCTGTGAAGCTACAGTCAAGCTATTTTTTTCTAGACCTTGGCTTTTGGGGTGTTGATAGTTGAAATAGTTGTAGTTTTGCAAGCATGCTTCATGCGTGGTGTGAGGAGGTGAAATGATTTCTTTGCATAGGAGTGCTAGTATGTGATATGTCACTCAATATTTCTATGGAAATGTTTGTTGGTTTTCTATACTATGGTGCTCAGGTTGTGGACATGTTTGGCGAATCGGATTTGTAAGTAATTTGGTGCTTGAGTCATGTTGTAAACATTGTTATGTACTCCATGAGATCTTAGTTTTGTAGTTTCCAATGTGATAGTGAGCTTGCATGGTACATTGGTTGGATCTACGAGTTATGTAGTTTTGTGGGCTGATCACCTATTAAGATATAGTGAGATGACTCGAATGTGGACTGTCTTTATCAACCAGATTGTTTTAGTGTTAATGTAGACTTGTTAGATGGCCTTGTCGGTGGTCACTTGTGCATTGGTGTGACTAGTTTGGGATGAGAGGATGGATGTTGTAGAGTACTTGAATAGTCAGTTATGGAGACTTGTAGCAAGTGTATCATGATGTCATGAATAGCTTGGATACACGGGTTTGTGTAAGCTATTGATAGTGATAGTCTATTTCCTTGGTTTGGAGATCTTGGTTCCACTTGGTTTTATTGTCACATGGACATGTTAATGTGTGAACCTGGAGGATTTTCAGATTAGGAGAAGTTTGTTCATGATGCTTGGAAAGCTTAGTTGTTATAGTTCAGTGGAAGCTTTAGTAATGACTGTGAATTTGTCACTTGGTGATGGATAATCTTCTTTAGTGTTGTAGATGTTACTAGGTGGAGCTATTAGATCCTGTTGTTGCAGAAGGGTTCTCTCACATTTGTAGGAGCACTATTTGAGGATGAGTAACATCTCAAATCCATGAAGGACTCTTGGAGTTTTTAGTTGAGGTGTTGACAGTGCTTAACAGCTGATGTTGGTTTAGAGTTTGTTTATTTTATGTCATGATATACTCTTGTTTATGCATTTGAGTTTTGGCATAATACATTGCTCTTGAGACCATGGTTATGTTCACTTGGAGGAATCTCCTAAGGGGGATGGTAAGATCATGATGTCATGATAAGTTCTTGATTTAGATGATTGAAGCTTTGACAATGGTCTGGTGATTTTCTGTGTGTTGGGTGCATTGATCTTTTGCTTGATTACTTCATGTTGGTGCAGTGATGCATTTGGAGTTTAGCCTGAAATGATTATTTGTAGGTGCTCATGGGTACATGGAGAATAAGGTGAGGCTGTAATTCTCTTGAGATGAGAGAAGTGTTGGTGGTTACTCTTGATGAAGTTTTCAGCAGAAAGTCTGAGGAACACCTTGGTTGGATGTGAGCTCAACAGAGACCAATGAGGAGATTTCTCTTGGAGAAGTCATGAAGACTTGATTACCCTGGAAGAGCATTCTCATTCACCACTCTTGGTCTTCTCGGCAGATAATTATTTGAAAGGTATTGCCCATTATTACCTTTAGATGTGTTATGTTCGTGCTTTGATTCTCATACAATGAATTGATTCATAGTGATTGTCTATTGGATACTCATTTGACGATTGGTTTAGCATGTGTCTATATGTCGTATGTTTCATAGACATGGATCTTGAACTATTGATAGATGATTCTAGATGATTCATTGTGAGAGATGGATAGCATGATTATCTCCTTGTGCATTTGAGTTTAAGATATTATTCATTGATGAGGATTGTTAGGAGATGGTTTATGGGCTGATTTTCTGAAATGGGAAATGGAGTAGTTTGATCTTCTTGGAGAAGCTTACATCCATATAATTACATGATATATATGTTGTGTTTGATCTTGGAGATTGAACGGGTGGGTGTCATTATGATGTTCTCTTTGGGGTTTTGTAGAGGAGATCATAATTGACACATTTGGCATTCAAAGGTGTATGTAGAAGGATCTTCTATAGGTATATGATGTCCAGAGTTTCTCTCTATGGTCCTGGTTATCTTCCTAGATGGTATGTTTCACACTACATTAGTTTGAGGTTTTATTGGAGCTGATCATAATCACTAGCTTGTGGTCATGTGTTTTCACTTATGTTCTTGGTTGATGACATGGAGGTTCTATTATCTCTTTTCTTTTGTTGGGTGTGGAGAATTTGGGAGTTCTAGACTCATGGGGAGAATTGTTCTTGCAGGTTATTTGTTTACAAGTTTTACATATCATTAGGGATGATTCCTTGGTACTACATGATGTTGTTAATTACACCTTCTATGTTATGCTATTGGTAGACTTTGTATGCCTTGATCTTTTTCAGATCTGCATTACCCATGTAGTGGGAGTACTTGGATGTGTTTGGTCTTCTTCGATTGCTTGACACATGGAGCTTGTATTTGTAGTTGATGGGTGTATATGTAGGTGGCATGAGTCTGCTGATATGAATACATTCAAGATATGAGTGATTGGATGTTTTAGCACTGTCTATGTGTGCTATTTTTAGTCAAGTGGGTTTTTCGTTCAGTTGGATGGAAGCAGTCAGTTTTCTGATTGTTGTTCTAGCTGATGTTCTATCTTGTTTGTGGATGTTGACTTCATGGTTGTGTTCTAGTTTGGGATTTGAAGTTGATGATGCTTCTGTATGGCTTGTTGAGCACAGTGGAGTGGTGGCAATGTGTTGAAGCTTTTGTCATTCATTGGTTATGTTGTTGATGTCTCGGTTTAGACTAGTGCATATACACTATCGCATGTTCTTTTCCTTTAGAGGATGGCTGGAACTATTACCTGAGATGGACATTATAGATGTTGTTGCAGGTGTTCTAAGTGATACAGAGATTTCATACATTGATAGGCAGTACATTCTCTGGCAAGTGTGAGAATGTGGAGAAATGGTGCCTCAAATGTACTGATATTCGGGTCTCTGCATTGTCATTGTGACAGTAGGGTATCGCTGGGATAGAGACACTAGTATGATCAATAGCCTAATGGAGCATCATAGTTTGAATCTTTTTTGCTATGACATAGCAGTTTAGCAAGACCCCTTTAGTCATCTCTTCGATATTCCAAATTCATAGTGGGTTGTTAACTTCATTGGTGAGACTTGGCATTTCAGCAGGACCCCAAAATGGGTCTCTTCAATACTTCGATGTCGACGAAGGTAGTGGGACCACTTCGAGGTGACTTGGTGTTTCAATGAGACTCCATTTATGGTCTCCCCAATAGTTTGATATGATGGTCCACGGTGACTTGGTGGGACCTGAGCTGTTAGGGCAGAAGCAATAATTGGTGCAAGCCATGTTGACTCAGCAGTAAGGACCACATGGAGTGATATCAGTGTGACTACATTATATCGGTGGGAGTCGATATGGTGTCTCACTGATATGGAAATGAGGTTGACTCAGTGAGATGGAGCAAGATGGTGACGTGGTCGACATGTTGGCAATGCATATCACAAATATTGGTTCCAACAAAGGAAGTGACAGTTACGGGTTGTGTAACTATGCAGTTCGCTAAGGAAGTTGAATCAAATTGTCTTCCTAGTGTTGTGAAAGAGTGAATGTTAAAATAGAACATTGAACGCTCTACAACAGAAAGAGAGAGAGAAGAGGAGTGACTGTCGAATTGTCTCCAGATGGAACATGATGTTAATCTCCATGAAAGGCTTAGTGCCTGAATTGTATTGTAACTATATTTTCTATTGTAGAATAATACAATGGCGATTTGGGCTTTTGGAGTGTGGGGTTTTTTACCTGAAAGGGTTTTCCCCATGTAAATATATGTTCATCTCTTCTTTCCATCTTTCATGTTTAATGGTTCTATTATTGAATATGTTTTTTGCTTGTTGAAATTTCTTAAACTTGCATGAACGTTTCTCTAAGGGTTGATGTGGGAAATGAACTATGTCTGATTCCGCTTTGTGGCATAGGGTGAGTATTTTTGAGGCAATCTAAATAAATTTAAACCTACCAAAGACAATGTTGTTCTTAGATGTTCATTCTGAGATGCTCTCATTTCCTTACAATCTTGTGGTCCTTGGCTTGAATTTTCCTCAATTCTAAGTTCCTTCTTGGTCTGTATGACTAAGGGGTGTTTAGGGTTTATCTTGGCTCCTAAAACTTGCAATAAACCTTTCTTTGGTCACTAAATTAATTTGTTCTATTCCTTCATTGACTGATTGAACCTGTTTCCTGGTCAATCTAGTTACAACTTATGTCCATCTCTTCATGTTATGACCTACCCTTTGTGCCCAACAACACCATTTGATCCCTTTTCATAAAAATCCTTTAAAATATTTGACTCATTGAAGTGTATGGTTTTATCAAGCTATGTTTGAGTCATGAATATGTTCTAATGAAGTCCCCCTTTGTTATGTCACCTAGTGAGTCCCCCTTTTAAAATAATTTTTGATGCATGTGTGCAGATGTTCTCACTTAAGGCCTTCATTGCATCAATTCTTTGCATCACATTTGTGTTTTTGGTGCTCTATGTGGAAATACGATATGCAATGGGGAGTTTTTGATCCAAGTGTCCAATCTACAATGCATCATGTGTGGCCTTTGCATCATGGTTTATTTTCATAAAGGATTGATGAAAGTGTGGCATGCACTAGGTATCCAGATCTCTGCTAAGTGACATGATCTCTGTGCATCGCATAGCCTCTCTACAACATAGATTACATGAAGAAGTAACATTGAGGAATGCAATGCATTATGAATATGTGGAGGTATCAACTAGGGAATATTCCCTACTAAATGTCAACAATATCACCTCATTATGCCAACTCTTCCCATCACAAATTCTATTCACTAGAATTAAAGTAAATGGTGATGTGTGGTGGCCGCGAAGGTGGGGCTAGAAGTTAAGGTTTTAAAGGGTAGGAACGGTATGCGGCAACATCTTGTCTTGTCGCAAGGACTCTTTGCATCACATTTGGCATTGGAAAGTTTTAAGGAAAAGATGTAATGCCGGATAGATGTTGATATTGTTTTAGACCAAACTCATCAATGGCCCATTTTCAAAATTGAAGAACCGAGTGGTGGTGCATAAGGATCAATGAGACATAGTAGTAATGGGATTTTTCAAAAATGTGCTGAGTTTTTCATTGCCATCATTGTATAAGGGGATAAGCTTGTGAGAAGATCGATGATGAGCCTGTAATGTCCCCTTCTAACAAGTCCAAATTTTCTTAATCTTGCACAGAATTTCAACTTGTAAAAGAGAACATTAGTAATCAATTCTTTTTATAATATCAACATTTATCATTAATTCAATTATCCAATCCTTAAGTCCATTCATACTTAGGGTTGTCTATTATATGTTAATCTTATTCATTTTCAAACCTTAGTGGAGATGGGGTACTATCTCTTGTTAGGTTGCATGAATCATCCTCTACGTGTAGTGCCTTTGTATGATGTAACACATGCCCATTCCACCTTAGGTCTTACTAAGTGCCCTTGTATGATGTAACACATGCCCATTACACTACAGGTCTTACTTATTGCCCTTGTATGATGTAGCATAGTCCATTCTACCACAGGTCTTATCCATTGCCTAAGTATGATGTAACACGGTCCATTCCACTGCTGGTCTTATCTACCTTTCGATGTATTAATGCTACTTCTTCCTAACAAGTCTACCTCCAATCTCTCAATGTGTTCTATGATCTTATATTATGGGTTTATTTCTAAGGACCTTGCCTTCATTATATAAATCAAGTATGATTATTGCTTAGTCCTAATGATGATGGATTCTCTAAGAATTTATAATCATGTTATTCATAGATGTTTAATATATCTATATCATGTTAGTTATTCACTCCACCTTGACTATAACATGCTATCATATCATCTATATATATTTATATTTATAATTATAATAATATTTAATCACTAATATTGATATTTGTTAATAATATATTATTTATAATATTGCTTTCTTATATTACTCAATTTATTACTTAAATCTACATTTTAATATCATTCATATTATATACCCTTTAATTAATATCATTCCATATAAAAAAAAATGAAATAACTTATATATATATATATAGGCATGATTGAATATTAATTTCTTTCTTTCTTTGGGAATATAGGTGTAGCATACTTATCTTATTTTCCCCAGCAATTAATATTCAATCATGTCTATAATTCAGACTCATAAATTATTAACTTTATATATCCTTGCTTCATTGTATTTTGTTGTGTTGCGTTGCTTCCTCCACTCTCTACCTTTATATTTTCCTAAATGGTCAATCACTATACCTTTTCACAAAGGTCATGTCTTTTTTATAATATAATTGTTGCTACCAATTGTATTTATAATAGTTTACAAGGCTATTAGTTTGCATAATATAATGTGATCGGTACATTTTAGCCCCTTTTTTTTAATAAATATATTAGTTGCTGCTGCCTTGATGGATTGTCTTAAAGTCAATCTAATATATTATATAATGTATGATTTATATTCATTTATATAAATGTGTTTATTATATTATAATCATAATAATAATTAATATTAACATTTATATTTATTATTATATATTATTATATAATAATAATATGCTATTTTAATATTTATATTTATATTTGTATTGGTTATTTATAAATATAATATATCGGTTAATATTTAAAATATTTATAGATAATATCATATAATATTATATATTTATAATATTATATATATATATTTATTAATGGACTATGGCCGAGATATTTAACATGACATTTTAAATCTTTAATTTAAACAATGCCTTAATATCGGGACATGACAAAGCCAAATATATGACTCATCTATTTCATTATATTTCCTATTCTGTGAGACTTTAACAAAACACTATGGCATATATATTTACATATTATTATAATTATGTTTGTCCTTTAGATAGATTATGCACATGTTTGGTTTTCATTTCCTTTGATAAAATCTATTAACTCATTTACTTGAATTACATTTTCAAAATACATATCTTATGAATTGTGGTACAAGTTGCGAATGTTTGTACAAGGATTGTAGCAGTAGAACTACCGGTGGTCTTCGGATCCCTCTGGAGCCCTTTGCCCTAGAAAGAACATGAACCCCAGACAGCTCCAGATGCCAATTACCTTCCAAGAGTCATCCTCCACTCAAGTCAATGACCGCCACGAGCCAATCCTAGGGCTCTTTAGAAGTCTAACAATGCAAACATGACTCACACCTCAATCAAAGTAGTTGTGAAGAGTCACACCACCATGTCACTACATTTTTACTGACTAACTAAAATAGATGTTAGCTGACATCAGTTCCAACTGAATCCACTGCCACCAAGTGTCGCACCATTCTAGGAAATTCATCTAGTTTGCCAAACAATCAGACTGATACAAATCTCTAATCTGTAGTTACCACAATGGAATCATTAATGTAATAAATTATATAGCTGGTTTTTGTACTAGTTTGTTGTAGTTAGAATTTCTATTACTTATTTCCTTTGAATAAATACTAAATGTATAAGTAGGAGTAAATCATCTCTCTAAGTTAGTTCCAATTTTTCATAGATAGTTGTTCGCTAGATTGTGTTTCTAGCAGGAGAAAAAGTCCTTTTTTTTAAGCATGTATTTTCATCCATTCTTTGGACTGCGATTGAATGAAAATGAAGGGGGAATTCTTTTGAAAGATTTAGTTGAGCAAAGAGGATCATCTCTAGCTGGGAAAGTAGGGCCCGTTTCCCCATCTTGGAGGAGATCTCTTGATATTTTCATATTTGTGCAATTCTATTATGTCTTCTATTTTGTTAGTTTTATACTTGTATGTTATATGTATGATGTGTGTTTTGCTTCTATGTGATTGTTAGTTAATTTTTACCAACATGATCATTCTATAAATTCTAAGAACATTAAAAATAGACTTGTTATTCAACAGCACTGTCATATTCAAAGTGTTTCATTGTTGTAGCTTAACAGTGGATGCAGTTGATCTTTATTTACTTTTCTAGCAATCTAGAATAGTTTCTTTCATTGCAAGTGTTTTTATTTTCTAGCAAGTTAAAATAGTTTCTTTCAAGGCATGTGTGTTTATTTCCAAGCAAATAGATAGATTTCCATTTCTGTATGAACTTTCATTTTAGCAAGATCGATGAGCCAAGTTCCATCCATGAACCATTAAGCCAAACTCCCCATACAAAAGAGTCTTATTGCAAATCACTCTAGACACCTTTGAATTGATAAAATTAAATGATGATGCATTAACAAGCACTGCTTCGAACTCATCATTTTTGGCACCATTGCCAGGGAATAATCTACAAACCATTGTAGGTTTAAGGTGTTGATAAGACTTTCGATCCATTAGTTTATGAGAAGACCTAGGGATGCCTTAGGTTGATTCATCAAATAAACCACAACTAGTTCATCTCTAGAATCTCGTTTAGAAGAATTTCTAGATCATCTGATCAATCTAGGATCACTTACACCATCAAAATTGCCTATTCTATTAACTACACTTTCAACAATGAGTGATAATGGTGGTGATTATGAGGAACCAACCAATAATAGAACATTCACCTATCCAATCTCCATCACTTCTGAAAGGAATGAACCTCCTATGAAAAATATATCTCCTACCTTTCTACCTACCTTTAGGGGAAAACTTCTGAAGATCCAGACCAGTTCCTGTTTAAATTTAAGATTCTCTACCAAACTTATGATTATGCCATAGACAACCAAAAATTGAAATTGTTTCCTTCCACTCTTAAGGAGTCATCGTTACGATGGTTCATGGGTTTGACAATAGACTCTATCACTACATGGGATGAAATGGAAACTATTTTTCTTCATAAATATCAGGATTATTGTAGAGTCAGGGATACGAAGGATGAACTCTTTCAGATGAAACAAATGGAAGATGCAAATTTGGAGGATTATGTAGATAGATTCTTATTTGTCCACAGAAGGTGTGGAAACAATTTAGATGAGGAATTGAGTAAAACCATTTTCCTTAGAGGAATTGATGATGAGATTAGGGAAGCCTTAAACTTGATGGGTAAAGGAGATATCAACAAACAAACTTTTGTAGAAATTGTAGAAGTCTATAGAAACTATTCTCGCACTAGAGTAGGTAAAATAATACTAAAACGGGGTAGTACGAATGATGTTATGCAAGTAATGGAAGAACTAGAAAACCTAAAAAATGACATACTACTTCATTTAAATACCACTTTGGATGGCATGCAAGATAGTAAAAAGAATAGTGAGCCCTTGGCTATTTACTACCCTCATAGATAAAAACATCCACTTAGGGAATGTCCCTTAAATCAAACTAAGTTGTGTAAGATCTATGAGAAAAATCACCCTACAAATGAGTGTGGATTGCTTCCCGAAATTAAAAATAGATTGAAAAAGGTTCAAGCAAATGAGGAAGAGCTAAATTTTATCAGCCAAAAACAACCTAATTATGGATTTAATCAATTTCAAACCAATATTCTCCAAGAGGCCCATCAAGTTGGGGTAAAACTAAGGTCCAATACAAATGCCAATAAAATGGGGACCAATATGGCCTCAGTAACATTGGACAAATCAATTTTGGACCAATCCTCAATGGTCAAATCAACAACAATATCAGTAGTAGTGGGCACCTCAATATAACCAAGGAATGAGGATATTTGGAAACCAACCTCAAGACTTACTCCCTAGACCTTGACAACCTACAAATTCAAACTCCAATGAATAGGTAAACAAACCATCAATGCCTACTTAGCCAGTTCTGAATCCCAAGAATAATAGGCCACAACAACAAGTGTACAACACTGACCCAAATACAACCACCCGGAATGTAGTGGAGATTAATGACATCCAACTTTGATCTAGGAACATTCTTGTAACCATTCCTACTAGAGAAGTCATTGAAGAAGAAGTTATCCCCAAAGTTGATATGCAACAACAAAATGAGAAGGCTAAAGCAAGGGATTTAGAAGAATTTTGAAGGAAACCTTTGTACAATTCCCAGAATGATTAAAACAGGTCCCTCCAAAATCTAAAGAAAGCCAGTCCTCACATGATGACTCCCAATTAGTTAAGGAACTTAGAAAGATACACATCAAAGTCCCTTTGTTACATGCAATAAAACATATTACTGAGATAAACCAGACCATTAAGATTTTGTATCTGAAACTTCCAGGTAGAAAATGAAAATTACCCAACACTATCCAAGTAGATGGAAAACTTGCCGATGTCCTATCAGGCAAGTTAATTCCTCAAAAATATGGGGATTGTAAGAGGCCTGTCATTACAGTGGACATAAAAGGGGGTATTAGTTTCAAATGTTCTAATCGATCTGGGAGCTACCATTAATGTAATGACATCAGACACTGTAGAAGCGTTGGCACTAACACATGTTCAACCAACATCCACTATGATACAGTTGGTAGACCTATCTATTACCAAACTAGAGGGAATTCTAGAGGATATTATAGTCACTATTGATACTTGGGACTACTTAGTTGATTTTCTTATCCTACAGACTAGAAAAAATTGTTTAGGGTACCCAATAATAGTGGGTAGACCTTGGTTGGCTACCCCAGCAGCCCTTATCAACTATAGGTCTAGAAACATGACTATTTCAAATGGAAAAAGACTTAAAGAACTTTCCATCTATCCCCCTACCAAACCATTCTTACAATATGAAAATAAACCATGGATAGATGACCTAATGGATTCTAAAGAAGAGGATACCTCCTCATTGGCAATGGTAACAATCATAGAACATTTTGAAGAGTGTAATGAGGAGTATAAAGAATTGGAATCAAACATTGAAACCTCTTTATATAGTGTTTCCTAGAAAGAGGTCTCTGGATGGCTCTGGAGGGATCTGAAGGGATCCTTTAAGGAATTTAACTGTCCATATTCTGAAAAGATTGTTTCACACTTAAGTTATGAACAAGCAAAAACTCTCCACCAGATTGTGTCTCACCTTTGTCCTTTAAATACTCTAATAAGTCCTTATAAAGATCTTCTTTTTGTTCATAATGGCACAAAACAAATCATTGTCCAAACCAACAAACAACTCTCTATCAGTAGTTGGTTAACAGAGGTAGAAGAAGTTTGTTTGACAAAAATATTACAAAATCATGCCCAGGCTTTTGCATGGGAATACAAAAACATGAAAGGAATCCACCCCAATGTATGTACACACTATATTTACATGGAAGATGTATGTCCTATTAGGAAACAACAATAGAGAATCAATCCAGCCTTGAGAGATATAGTGAAGGAAGAAACAAAGAAACTATTGCAGGTAGGATTCATCTACCCCATTTGTAACAGTCAGTGGGTATCGCCATTGGTTATAGTACCAAATAAAAATAGAAAGTTGTGAGTTTGCATTGACTATAGAGAATTGAATAAAGCTACAAAGAAAGACTATTTCCCACTTCCCTTTATCAACTAAGTGCTAGATAATCTAGCTGGTAGTCACTATTTCTCCTTTCTAGATGGATTCAGCGGCTATAACCAGATCTAGGTAGCTCTGAAGGATCAAGATAAGACTACTTTTAGCTACCCATGGGGAACATTTGCCTACAAAGTTTTGTCATTCAGATTATGCAATGCACCAGCCATGTTTCAATGTGTTGTGTTGGCAATTTTTGTAAACCTGACAAATACATGCATGGAGGTTTATATGGATGATTTTATAGTGCATGGAAAAAAATTTGATGAAGCCTTGAATAGTATGTACAAGTGTGAGGACCGCCCTTTTTACTACTGTTGTTATGACTATTTACATGACTGTTATTGTTACTTTTTATAATTGTGGGATAGCAGTTCTCGGAATTGTCAAACTATTAAACTTTATTATGTTTTCGGAAAAACTAATTGGGTGATGTTTGGATAAGTTTACATTTCAGAAAAATGAATTAGGTGATGATGGAAAATTGTAATATGATTTCATTTATGTTAATTAATACTATGTCATGATAATGCATGTTTTTTTTAAGTTGCTTCGGCTGACCAATGATAAAATCCATAGAAATGGTGTCCCATTTCCATTCAGGTATCTCATGAGGGTACAACAGTCCCGCTGGATGCTGATGTTCGGCCTTGACCCTCTGACATTCCAGGCAACGAGCTACAAATTCGGCAATGTCACGCCTCATCCTAGCCCAATGATAAAGTTGTCGTAAGTCAGCATGCATCTTCTTCACTCCTGGGTGTGCTGCATAGGGTGCTCTATGAGCCTCTGATAGGATTACTGTGTGAAGATTACCCGCATGGAGTACATAGATGCGCTGCCGATGTCGAAGCATACCATCAGACTCAAGGGTATATCCTGTAAATTTGCCCTCAAGGGCCTTCTGATTTAGTAATGCCTGCTGCACTTCAAGAAACCATTCGTCCTCCGGCAGATGCTGTAAGATGCGATCCTTCAAGTCCATCTTCAAGGTCAGGGTCTGGATCTCATGGCGTCTTCGACTCAAAGCATCAGCGACCACGTTCTCCTTCCCTTTGATATAGTGGACATCGAAGTCATATTCGCATAGGAATTCCATCCAACGCCGTTGGCGGGCGTTCAAATTAGGCTGTGTAAAAATATACTACAAACTATGATGATCCAAATGGAGTTCAAAGCGTCGACCTAAGAGAAAGTGTCTCCAGTGAACCAAGGCATGAACAACAGCTGCGAGCTCTAAGTCGTGCGTAGGATAGTTTAACTCATGTGTCTTTAGTTTCTGCGATTCGTATGCGATCGCTCGACCATCCTGCATAAGCACGGCTCCCAAACCTTCTAATGATGCATCTGTGCAAACTACAAACTCCTCTGTAGGATCTGGGACTGCTAAAATAGGAGCACTAGTAAGACGCTCCTTGAGGACTCCAAAAGCCTTTTCACACTGCTCGGTCCAAGTGAAACCCTTCCCTTTTCGCTGAAGGGAAGTAATGGGATGTGCTATCCTGGAGAAACCTTCGACAAACCGACGATAATACCCGGCTAACCCCATAAAGCTTCTGACCTCTGTCACGTTAGTGGGTGCCGGCCACTCCTGAATTGCTCTAATTTTAGATGGATCTACGGAGATGCCATCGCCTGATAAAATGTGTCCCAAATACTGCACCTCTGTCCTGAAGAAGGCACACTTCGCCAAGTTGCCATAAAGCTGCTGCCCTCGTAATTGCTGCAAAACTTGACGCAAGTGCTCTACATGCTCCTCCTCAGTCCGTGAATAAATCAGAATGTCATCTAGAAATATGATCACGAACCGATCTAGGTATGTACGGAACACCCCGTTCATGAGACTCATGAATACTGCAGGAGCGTTCGTCAACCCAAAAGGTACCACTATGAATTCATAATGGCCATATCTGGTTCGAAAAGCAGTTTTATGAATATCTGACTCCGTGATGCGCAATTGGTGATACCCAGATTTTAGATCAATTTTTGAGAACACTCTGGCTCCCTGCATCTGATCAAAAAGGTCGTCAATCCTAGGCAGAGGATAACGGTTCTTCACCATCACCTTGTTCAACTGCCTGTAGTCCATGCATAGACGAAGAGACCCATCCTTCTTCTTCACGAAGATAACTGGTGCACCCCATGGCGAGACGCTAGGTCGGATGTGCCCCTTCTCTAGTAATTCCTCTAACTGCAGCTTAAGTTCAGTGAGTTCATGGGTCGTCATCCTATAGGGTGCGCGGGATATCGGCTCTGCACCTGGCACTAAGTCGATGTGGAAGTCCACTTCTCTGCGTGGAGGCATACCTAGTAATTCTGGCGGAAATACATCGGCAAACTCTCTAAGGATAGGGTGATCATCTAAAGTAGCCTCAGGTTCATCCTCTGCTCTATCACTGACTGTGATGGCAAACATCTGACATCCCTTCCGCATACAGCGCTTAAGCTGCTGAGCAGATATCATACGAACAGTCGTGGGCTTTTGAATGCCCACTATCTCAACCGACGAACCATGATCATCTAAACAGCTAATCGTCCTCTAGTGACAATCAAGCTTGGCTCTATGTGCCGCAAGCCAATCCATACCCAGAACTACTCCGTAAGACCCTAATGGTATAATCCTAAGGTCACATGTTGTGGTGAATGATCCCAATGTGATCTCACAGTCTTTAACCAAGGTATCTACTGACATCCTGGCCCCTGAGGCCAACTCAACTTCCCACCTAATGTCTTGCCTAGAAGCCACCAGCCTGCAACGCTCCACTAACGATGTAGACAAAAAGGAGTCAGTAGCTCCTAAGTCAAAAAGGATCGAGATGGGAAAGTCTCTAATCATACCTGCTGCCTCGATGACAGAAGCCTGGAAATAGGCCTGGCGGTTATCAACCGCTGCAAACATGTGGTGGGTTCTGCCCACATCACCTACGGTCTGCTCAGATCCTCCTAATCGGGGCTGTCCCCCTGCAGTAAATCCCTGCGGGCACTCTCTAGCCAGATGCCCTGCCCCACCACACACATAACATGGTCCTGGAACCTGTAACTGTCCTGACTATGTTCTGCCCGATTGTTGTTGCCCAGTCCGTCCAGTGGATCCCTGTGAGCCTCTGTAAGACTGCTGGGACCTTGCGGGTCCTGCCGATGAACCTTGCTGTCTCTGATCTCTGCATGGACCCTGCTGCTGCCATCCACGGTTCTGTCCTCCCTGTCCCCTCTGTTGAAATTTGGATTTTTGCTGATGTTGCTGCTGCTGTGGAGGCCTAGGAGGTAATGATGAAGGATTATATCCTCCTCTCTGTGTTGTGTTTTGAGGCCTTCAGAAATTTTGCTGTTGTTGGGGATTACGTTCCTGGTACTGCGGGCGTGGATTCTGTCCTCGTCCCTGAATTTCCTCTGATATAAGGGCCTTTTCAACAGCCTCACTCATGGTATGGGGATTTGCCATACGAACTGGTCCTGCTATCCTGTGATTTAGCCCTCTGATGAATTTGTGTATTAAGATTTTCTCGTCATGGAGGTATTCCGCGTAACGAGAAAGCTCTATAAATCGGCTCTCATACTGAGTAACGGTGAGTCCCCTCTGCTGTAAATCATGGAACTCATCGATCCTGCACTGTCTATAATGTTCAGACAAATATCGCGCATTGAAGCGCTCAATGAAGATGTCCCATGTGAGTGTATCCACGGAGAGTCGGCGCTTGCACTCCTCTGTGCGCTACCAGGTGGCTGCTGCATCCCTAAGAAGATGAACTGCCACTCGTGCTTTCGTGTTGCTCCCATATGGTCGCAATGCGAAACACCTGTCTAAGCTAATCAGCCAAGCCTCGGCCACAGCTCCCTCTGTAGCACCTGCGAAAGTGGGTGGGTTGAGCCTCAGTAGATCTCTGATAGGGTCCCCTCTGTCTCTAAGTCTCACAAGTGGCTCTTCCACACCATCCTCATATAATCCATGCTGAACCTGTTCTTGTCTCAAGAGTCTCGGAGGACTCCTGCTCCGTGCTCGGGAGGCTGACCCTACCTCCTCTACTGTTGTGTCAGGAATCTCAACGAAGGGCTCCACACGTGGCACCTCTAGTGGATCAACGCGGGGCTCCATACGTGGCTCAATACGTGACTCAGCACGTGGCTCCTCTCGTGGATCAACACGAGGCTCTATACGTGGCTCAGGAATCACTGGTGGTAACCTGTCTAACATAGTCTGTAGTGCCTGTAAAATCTATGGCCCTATATCCAATACTGGTGTCGCCTGTGGTACTAGTGCTGCTTGTGGTACAGGTGGTGCAGGTGGTGCTGCTGTAATTACTGGTGTCGCCTGTGGTACTAGTAGTGCTTGTGGTACAGGTGGTGCAGGTGGTGCTGCTGTAACTACGGGTGCCAGTCCCTCGGCTGAGGAATCGCTGTGCACCTCGACTAACGCTGTGTGGCGTGATCGCGCTCGTCGAACACGTCAGGGAGGCATCCTACAAAACAAGGTAGAAACTAATTAGCCAAAGTTGCGGAATAATAACGTGCCCAAATACGCCCAGTGTTTAAAACTTGGCTCTGATACCAAATGTCATGCCCACATTTTCCATGTGGTCACAACACACATCGCACGTGTCATAGCCACATCTGTCATGTGGTTATGACACGAGATATGAAAAACTTTTCTCACACTGTCCTAAAAACCCCCTTCGCATGCGTACGCATGCTCGATGGTGTTCTCTCATGGTGAATCACTACAATTTTCTGCAGGATACAAGTACAATTGCGTGCAACCAGACGCATACAGATCAACAAGAGGGTCTTTACGACCCGCTAACGTCATTGCAAGAGTGAGATTACCAAAGTTCCTAAATCTAAACCTCGGCAATTTCTGGCAGCATAACGTCTTACGGCATTAGTGGGAATTACGCTGCACTCATTTACGCACGTGGTTTGCTGATAGACTAACAACTTCCCACGACGCCTTGTTCTGACTAAACCGGCTAGTGATCTCCCTATTTAGTCATTTTTCAGCCAGGCACGGTTGTCTGTCTCCTCTCTTGTTTCCTGAAACATACTCCTCCCACGACTTAGCATTCTCAACAAGGCGGTTTGTTTGCTCTCTCTTCCCTTTTCACTGGTTCTTAATTTTAATTGTATTTTTATCGCCCTCACCTTAACTATTTCTCTGTTAATTTAGTGTGTTTATATTTCAGTCTCTCTCTCTTTCGTTTTCTATGCTTTCTTTATGTGTATCCGGTCCTTTCTTCATGATTTACGTCAATCAGGGTTATCACTGCAGCTATTGTTGATATTAAACCTAACTTCAGGATGGTCTAGGTCACAAAGATTGGTTTACTACTTCGCTAGACTCGGTCTCCTAGTCTTCTCCGATCACGGTATCTCCTCTTCGTTTGTACTTATTAAACTTGTTCCTAAGCAGATTTAGCAGAAGGGTCCGTCAACTTAGTTCTCTTATCCCATGTGGGAAATGTCGCGCATTTTCTCCTCTGTGTTTTCCAATGTTAGTTTTTCCTTCTTCGGACTCTCTTACAGGTTTACTTATGAGGACATTAACTACAGTTGAGATTAAAATGGCCACATGGAATGTCTGTGATGGCTCCTTAAGTTTATTTCCAGTGATCTTTTAAGCAAGGTGACGTGTAATTTTTCTCTTCATTTTCCTTCATTTTCCCTGGTTATTAACATTATGTTGGTAGAGAAACTTTCGAGAAACTCTTCCCGGGTAACACAGTATATTCCTTTATGTTCTCATTATATTATAATTTTATTTTCTCTTATCTATAATTACTGTTGTTATTATTACTAATCAGTATTATTAATACTCTTATTGTGACTTGTATAACATTGTAAATAGATGTAGGAGGCTCTCCACTTTATAAAACCCTGATCATGGAAATATAACTTCTTTGGTTGTTGTGTTCAACACTTAATAAAAACTAACTGTGAAAATATAATTTGTTATTTTATTTTTGTATATCCATGTGTCACATTTTATTAAGATTTTAAACAAGGGCCCAATAAAATGGCTCATAAAACTATTTCCATAAATATATATATATATATATATATATATATATATATATATATTAATGTCCATGTAATTGACAAAATTGTTCTTTTAGTTATTTAATAATATTAATTATTTCATATTATATTGCTATATACATAGGCATATATAGTATCTATATATGCCTATATATATGGCAACTTAATGTGTTCTATTTCAAATAAAATCCAACTTATCTGTTAGGGCCCAAAGCCCTAACCCTTTTTTTTTTGTTTTATTTTCCAGTCAGTGGAGGAGATGGGCGGCGGTGGCCGCAGCCAGCGGAGGAGCAGGGTCTGCGGTGGCCGCAGCCAGCGGAGGACAGAAGCAGAGGAGGCGCGGATGTGGGTTAAAGCTACAGGCCGCGGCAATATTGGCCGCGCTGAGCGGCGAGTGGGAAGCGGGGGTCTCGGTGGAGGGGGCCTGCGCCGGTCGCAGATGGGGACAGGAGTGTGGCTTAAGCCACGATGGGGCCGCGGTTCATAGGAGGCGGGGATGTGGGGAGGGGCGGAGCCCCACCCACATCCCACGAAGTGGGGTGTGGGTGGGGCTCCACCCCTCCCCACACCTCTTAGTTAACAAAGGAATTTTTGCGGTGGGGTTTCAACCCCACCGCCCAAATTGTAACCTTCGCTGTGTGTAAAACACAGCAGCCTCTAATCACATTCTTTAGTATTTTTGAAATTTCATTAACAAATTTCCACGATAATACTCAGTTGAATGCAATTTAACTTATATATATATATATATATATATTTCTTTATTTATTTCATTTTTACACTAATACTCAGTTGAATACAATTTAAATTAAATATATATATATATATTCCATTTTCACAATAATACTAAACCAATCACAAAGAACAATGCTTTCATTTATTTTGTTTCATTTTAAATGAACACATAAAAACATCAACAATTAAAGAAATAAATAAAAGAGCAAGTATATATATATCTATACATTTCTCAGTTTTCTCTAATTTCTTTCTATCAGGAAACTAAAAAGATAGATAACAAACTTCCTCAATTAAGGAAATGCATATATTAAAATGTATCAATAAATTCTTAACGTTTATATATATATATATATATATATATATATATATATATATATATATATATATATATATATATATATATATATATATATATATATATATATATTTATCCCAGTTTCACTTATTCGGTAGAAATGGTAAATATATATCCACTTCCATTTTCATAAACATGTAAGATTCTTAAATTTACAAACAGAAATATATATACATGCTAGATTTCCTCTAATCCTTCCAACTTAACAGAATCTACTAATTATGAAGAATAAACTTAAACAATTAATTCCTTTAGAACAATAAACCATAACTAACATTTCAACTAGTTAAGCAATTCCAAACTTTCAAATGTAAACAACTCAGATTAGATTGTAGTAATGAACTTTTCCTTTCAGTAATACTTGAAACACAAATAAATTGCTATTGAACAAGGTTTACAAACATTAAATCATGGATACAACAACTAACTTCCCAGTTATGAACTTTCTTCTCCCAAACAGTATACAACTGGTAGCTTATGATAACCAAGTAAAAGTCCATTAATAACAAGATCAGGGAGGTGATTTTCTTCACTCCCAGAATAACAATAAATTACAACAATAACAAGAGAGGTGTTCTCTCTCCAACTCTATGAAATGAACCAGGCCTAATTCTCATGACAAAGAAGGTTAACTGCTTCTTCATAAATATCCAACCAGAAGCTCCAAGAGAAAACCTGCGTATCAAGACAAACAAAGAAGAAAACACCACTCATCTAGCTCTCCTCCCTTCCGTAGACCCGCAAGTGGGTCACCCCCGAGCTAGGGAGACCATACTCACACCTGGGTACTCAAACACTCCACTTCACAACAGTAACAACAACAATCCCAAAGCACACAAACACCCGTGGGTAATTTACACAATACGGAAACTCAACTACAGTGAGTTTCATAAGGGGCAGGAGAGTGGACACACTCGACTCCAGAGTGTCACCCTGACAGATAAGTTAACCAATATAAATTTCTCTTGGTCTCAAACCAAGTGTGATCACAATTTTTAAGAAATCTGTATATGACTCTCAAGTCAAAAATACAGTCATAGATACATGCCCTCAAGGCTTTCAACATCCCAAAAGATGAAAACAGGTATGCACCCGAGGAGAATCTCTCCTCCCCTACCCCAAACTTGATGAGCATTTCTCCCAAGTGGGAGAAGCTCTGTCAAAACAACCCGAGAATAACCCCACAGAAAACAACTCGAACACAAATTCACATGCTTTACATACACATTTCAGTTATATGAAAACAAAGGTAAAATTTAGACCAACCTTGCAAAGCCCTCCTGGAATGAAGCTGTTGCAGAGTCCACAGAGTTCACTTCCAACCTTAGCCACCAACTCCCTCTCCCTTCTCTATCTTGCAAACTAACTTCTCTATTTTTGGTAAGGCAAAAATGAAAGTTTTCCCAAAATTTCAACTAACTCCCTCTCATCCCAAAATTTGAAAATAAATAACCCAAATTCTCTTCTTTTTTTTTTTAGTTTTGAGAAATGGGGAAGTGACACTTGTCACCTCCTCACCCTTCCCCAAAACCACTATTCTGCCTGATGGCTTATGTCACTCTCCATTCCTAAGGGTACTCCTAGTCCTCTCCTCATGTGATTCCACTTTCTCATGGGAGAAATAAAAAAAAGAGTTAAATGGGAAAAAGACAGGTGACCCATGCCTCTTTTTCCTTTCTTCACATGGGTGTCCTCACAGCACATGGGGGAATCTCACTAAAGGAGAGGGTGTCCTTCAATAATGGATGGCATCTCTTATCTTGGGGAAAGTACCTATGTCATCACGTCGCCATGATGCTATTATGGTGATAGTTGACAAGCTGACCAAAGTGGCGCATTTTTCACCAATATGCACAACATACAATGCACCATCAGTGGCCAAGGTGTTTCTTGATCAGATTGTTAGACTTCATGGGGTACCTCGCCGCATTATATCTGACAGAGACTCCTTATTCACTTCATCGTTCTGGAGAGCCTTACATCAGGTGTTGGGCACACAGCTCAACTTCAGTTCAGCATATCATCCGAAAACCGATGGACAGACAGAAAGAGTTAACCAGGTGTTAGAAGACATGCTTCGCATGTATGTGATGGACCACCAGTCTAGATGGGAGGAGTACCTGTATCTAGTTGAGTTCGCCTACAATAATGGGCATCATAGCTCGTTGGGTATGCCTCCTTTCCAGGCGTTATATGGCAGACCATGCAGAACACCTTTGAGTTGGGATCGGATAGAGGACAGAATAGTCATCGGCCCAGAGATAGTTCAGAATATGGAACTGCAAGTCAAATAGATAAGACAGAGGCTTCAGGAAGCACAGGACAGGCAGAAAAAGTATGCCGATGCTAAGAGGATAGACCAAAGCTTCTCTGTGGGGGAAAGAGTATTTTTGAGAGTGCGGCCGCATAAGAGTCCAATCTGTTACGGAAAAGGCTCTAAACTCGCACCTCGATTTGTAGGACCTTTCAAAATCTTGGAGCGGATAGGACCAGTAGCCTATCGTCTAGCCTTGCCACCTAGCCTGTCACGTATCCACGATGTATTTCATATATCAGTTTTATGTCAATATATTTCTGACTTATCTCACGTGTTGGATTGGAGTGCTCTTCAGGTAGAGGCAGATGGACAGCTGGCGCTGGAGCCAATTCGCATATTGGCTCGTCGGACGCTGGCCCTTCGAGGTCGAGAGCTGGACCAGGTTAGAGTCCAGTGGGACCTATACGACGAAGTCACTGCAACATGGGAAGATGCAGAGAGACTGAAGACCCTTTATCCTCACCTTTTTGACGACTTCCAGGAGGAAGTACCGTCTTAGGGGGAGAGGATGTGAGGACCGCCCTTTTTACTACTGTTGTTATGACTATTTACATGACTGTTATTGTTACTTTTTATAATTGTGGGATAGCAGTTCTCGGAATTGTCAAACTATTAAACTTTATTATGTTTTCGGAAAAACTAATTGGGTGATGTTTGGATAAGTTTACATTTCAGAAAAATGAATTAGGTGATGATGGAAAATTGTAATATGATTTCATTTATGTTAATTAATACTATGTCATGATAATGCATGTTTTTTTTTAAGTTGCTTCGGCTATGATGATTTATGTGGTTACTGATCTTGTAATTTAGTGTGCAGGAATTACTAATCGAACCACAGAACTCGGAGATCATTCCGCACCTTGTTAATTGTTATTCCCTATTAAGCTGATCGGGTTCCACGAGGAACCAAGATCTCTTTGTGTTTGATGTAATGATGTAATGTGGTCTTTCGTATGGTCAAGTGGGTTAGGTTACCCTCATGTAACATTATTTTATAATTTGTGTTGTAAAGAGATTGAATTTGAATTTCTTATTTTATTTAAATTATGAGGCCCTTTTCTTGTGCTTTACCTTGACCAGGGGTGTCTTGTATGGGTTAAAGTTGACCCTGGGTTATACCCCATGGGTCCAGGGGCCCATTTGGCATGGGTAACCCTTGAGTAACCTCCATCTAGTCAACTTAACCTTCCCCTGAAGTTAAGTGGCGAAAATTGGAGGTAGGAGGGGACATGATGGGTTGTACCAACACCCAACCCATCCCCTCTACTTTCCCCAAGATAAGAGATGCCATCCATTATTGAAGGTCACCCTCTCCTTTAGTGAGATTCCCCCATGTGCTGTGAGGACACCCATGTGAAGAAAGGAAAAAGAGGCATGGGTCACCTGTCTTTTTCCCATTTAACTCTTTTTTTTATTTCTCCCATGAGAAAGTGGAATCACATGAGGAGAGGACTAGGAGTACCCTTGGGAATGGAGAGTGACATAAGCCATCAGGCAGAATAGTGGTTTTGGGGAAGGGTGAGGAGGTGACAAGTGTCACTTCCCCATTTCTCAAAACTAAAAAAAAAAAAAGAGAGAATTTGGGTTATTTATTTTCAAATTTTGGGATGAGAGGGAGTTAGTTGAAATTTTGGGAAAACTTTCATTTTTGCCTTACCAAAAATAGAGAAGTTAGTTTGCAAGATAGAGAAGGGAGAGGGAGTTGGTGGCTAAGGTTGGAAGTGAACTCTGTGGACTCTGCATCAGCTTCATTCCAGGAGGGCTTTGCAAGGTTGGTTTAAATTTTACCTTTGTTTTCATATAACTGAAATGTGTATGTAAAGCGTGTGAATTTGTGTTCGAGTTGTTTTCTGTGGGGTTATTGTCGGGTTGTTTTGACAGAGCTTCTCCCACTTGGGAGAAATGCTCATCAAGTTTGGGGTAGGGGAGGAGAGATCCTCCTTGGGTGCATACCTGTTTTCATCTTTTGGGATGTTGAAAGCCTTGAGGGCATGTATCTGTGACTGTATTTTTGACTTGAGAGTCATATACAGATTTCTTAAAAATTGTGATCACACTTGGTTTGAGACCAAGAGAAATTTATATTGGTTAACTTATCTGTCAGGGTGACACTCTGGAGTCGAGTGTGTCCACTCTCCTGCCCCTTATGAAACTCACTGTAGTTGAGTTTCCGTATTGTGTAAATTACCCACAGGTGTTTGTGTGCTTTGGGATTGTTGTTGTTACTGTTGTGAAGTGGAGTGTTTGAGTACCCAGGTGTGAGTATGGTCTCCCTAGCTCGGGGGTGACCCACTTGCGGGTCTACGGAAGGGAGGAGAGCTAGATGAGTGGTGTTTTCTTCTTTGTTTGTCTTGATACGCAGGTTTTCTCTTGGAGCTTCTGGTTGGATATTTATGAAGAAGCAGTTAACCTTCTTTGTCATGAGAATTAGGCCTGGTTCATTTCATAGAGTTGGAGAGAGAACACCTCTCTTGTTATTGTTGTAATTTATTGTTATTCTGGGAGTGAAGAAAATCACCTCCCTGATCTTGTTATTAATGGACTTTTACTTGGTTGTCATAAGCTACCAGTTGTATACTGTTTGGGAGAAGAAAGTTCATAACTGGGAAGTTAGTTGTTGTATCCATGATTTAATGTTTGTAAACCTTGTTCAATAGCAATTTATTTGTGTTTCAAGTATTACTGAAAGGAAAAGTTCATTACTGCAATCTAATCTGAGTTGTTTACATTTGAAAGTTTGGAATTGCTTAACTAGTTGAAATGTTAGTTATGGTTTATTGTTCTAAAGGAATTAATTGTTTAAGTTTATTCTTCATAATTAGTAGATTCTGTTAAGTTGGAAGGATTAGAGGAAATCTAGCATGTATATATATTTCTGTTTGTAAATTTAAGAATCTTACATGTTTATGAAAATGGAAGTGGATATATATTTACCATTTCTACCGAATAAGTGAAACTGGGATATATATATATATATATATATATATATATATATATATATATATATATATATATATATATATATATATATATATATATATATATATATAAACATAAAGAATTTATTGATACATTTTAATATATGCATTTCCTTAATTGAGGAAGTTTGTTATCTGTCTTTTTAGTTTCCTGATAGAAAGAAATTAGAGAAAACTGAGAAATGTATAGATATATATACTTGCTCTTTTATTTATTTCTTTAATTGTTGATGTTTTTATGTGTTCATTTAAAATGAAACAAAATAAATGAAAGCATTGTTCTTTGTGATTGTTTTAGTATTATTGTGAAAATGGAATATATATATATATATATAAGTTAAATTGCATTCAACTGAGTATTATCGTGGAAATTTGTTAATGAAATTTCAAAAATACTAAAGAATGTGATTAGAGGCTGCTGTGTTTTACACACAGCAAAGGTTACAATTTGGGCGGTGGGGTTGAAACCCCACCGCGAAAATTCCTTTGTTAACCAAGAGGTGTGGGGAGGGGCGGAGCCCCACCCACACCCCACTTCGTGGGATGTGGGTGGGGCTCCACCCCTCCCCACATCCCCGCCTCCTATGAACCGCGGCCCCATCGTGGCTTAAGCCACACTCCCGTCCCCATCTGCGACCGGCGCAAGCCCCCTCCACCGAGACCCCCGCTTCCCACTCGCTACTCAGCGCGGCCAATATTGCCGCGGCCTATAGCTTTAACCCACATCCGCGCCTCCTCTGCTTCGGTCCTCCGCTGGCTACGGCCACCGCAGACCCTGCTCCTCCGCTGGCTGCGGCCACCGCCGCCCATCTCCTCCGCTGACTAGAAAATAAAACAAAAAAAAAAGGGTTAGGGCTTTGGGCCCTAACACATAAGTTGGATTTTATTTGAAATAGAACACATTAAGTTGCCATATATATAGGCATATATAGATACTATATATGCCTATGTATATAGCAATATAATATGAAATAATTAATATTATTAAATAACTAAAAGAACAATTTCGTCAATTACATGGACATATATATATATATATATATTTATGGAAATAGTTTTATGAGCCATTTTATTGGGCCCTTGTTTAAAATCTTAATAAAATGTGACACATGGATATACAAAAATAAAATAACAAATTATATTTTCACAGTTAGTTTTTATTAAGTGTTGAACACAACAACCAAAGAAGTTATATTTCCATGATCAGGGTTTTATAAAGTGGAGAGCCTCCTACATCTATTTACAATGTTATACGAGTCACAATAAGAGTATTAATAATACTGATTAGTAATAATAACAACAGTAATTATAGATAAGAGAAAATAAAATTATAATATAATGAGAACATAAAGGAATATACTGTGTTACCCGGGAAGAGTTTCTCGGAAGTTTCTCTACCAACATAATGTTAATAACCAGGGAAAATGAAGGAAAATGAAGAGGAAAATTACACGTCACCTTGCTTAAAAGATCACGGGAAATAAACTTAAGGAGCCATCACAGACATTCCATGTGGCCATTTTAATCTCAACTGTAGTTAACGTCCTCATAAGTAAACCTGTAAGAGAGTCCGAAGAAGGAAAAACTAACATTGGAAAACACAGAGGAGAAAATGCGCGACATTTCCCACATGGGATAAGAGAACTAAGTTGACGGACCCTTCTGCTAAATCTGCTTAGGAACAAGTTTAATAAGTACAAACGAAGAGGAGATACCGTGATCGGAGAAGACTAGGAGACCGAGTCCAGCGAAGTAGTAAACCAATCTTTGTGACCTAGACCATCCTGAAGTTAGGTTTAATATCAACAATAGCTGCAGTGATAACCCTGATTGACGTAAATCATGAAGAAAGGACCGGATACACATAAAGAAAGCATAGAAAACGAAAGAGAGAGAGACCGAAATATAAACACACTAAATTAATAGAGAAATAGTTAAGGTGAGGGCAATAAAAATATAATTAAAATTAAGAACCAGTGAAAAGGGAAGAGAGAGCAAACAAACTGCCTTGTTGAGAATGCTAAGTTGTGGGAGGAGTATGTTTCAGGAAACAAGAGAGGAGACAGACAACCATGCCTGGCTGAAAAATGACTAAATAGGGAGATCACTAGCTGGTTTAGTCGGAACAAGGCGTCGTGGGAAGTTGTTAGTCTATCAGCGAACCACGTGCGTAAATGAGTGCAGCGTAATTCCCACTAACGCCGTAAGGCGTTATGCTGCCGGAAATTGCCGAGGTTTAGATTTAGGAACTTTGGTAATCTCACTCTTGCAATGACGTTAGCGGGTCGTAAAGACCCTCTTGTTGATCTGTATGCGTCTGGTTACACGCAATTGTACTTGTATCCTACAGAAAATTGTAGTGATTCACCATGAGAGAACATCGTCGAGCATGCGTATGCATGCGAAGGGGGTTTTTAGGACAGTGTGAGAAAAGTTTTTCATATCTCGTGTCATAACCACATGACAGATGTGGCTATGACACGTGCGATGTGTGTTGTGACCACATGGAAAATGTGGGCATGACAACAAGGTACTTGAAAGGTGCAAAGAATATCAGTTGTCCCTAAATCATGAGAAATGTTTGCTTATGATGACTAAGGGAATTGTACTTGGTCATAACATTTCACAGGAGGGAAAGAAAGTAGATCCTGAAAAGATCAAAATTCTAATTCAAATTCCCCCTCCTCAAAATCAAATAGAAGTAAGAAGATTTTTGGGACATGTTGGATATTATTGAAGGTTTATTAAAAACTTCAATCAGAAAGATGACCCTTTGTTCACCTTGCTTAAAAAAGATTATGAATTCAAATGGACACCACAATGCCAACAGTCATTTGAAGCCATCAAAAGTGCCCTCATGATAAATCTGGTGATCAAAGGACCAAACTGGAGTGATCCATTCCACATTCACATAGATGCTTCCAATCAGGCCATTGGAGCAGCATTAAGACAACTAAATGAATATGGAGGTATGCATGTAATATATTACATTAGCAAAAACTTAAACCCTATAGAGAAGAATTATACCACAACTGAAAAGGAATTTATAGTAGTAGTTTATGCTATCAATAAATTCTACCACTACATCACAAGCAACAAAATTTTGATACATACTAATTATGCATCTATAAGATACCCTGATGATTAAAGATGTAGTAGGAGGTAGAATTATTAGATGGTTATTATTATTGCAGGAATTTGACATAACCATTGTTGATAAACCAGGAAAAGATAATGTTGTTGTTGACTTCTTATCTAGATTCACTATGCAGGGAAATAACAAACCAGTGGATGATGCATTTTCAGATGAACATCTATTTGTCATTTATATACAATCTCCATGGTTTACAGATTTAGCTAACTATTTGGTTTCAGGAAAATGCCTACAACATTTCAATTCAAAGGAAACCATACAACTAGTTCAAGAGAGCTCCAAATACAAATGGGTAAATGGTCTCTTGTTTAAAAATTGTCCTAACCAGGTATTGCGGCGGCGTGTGTAGGAAATAGAAGTGTATGACGTAATCCAAGCATGTCATGATGAGCCTTTTGGTGGACAGTTTTTAGCCATCAGAATGGGGCACACAATCCTAGGAGCTGGATATTTCTAGCCAACAATGACCAAGGATATTCAAGAATATGTTAAACAATGTGATCAATACCAAAGAATGGGACTTCCAACTCTCACCACAGAGATGCCGCTCCATCCTCAAGTGGTCTTAGAGCCATTTGAGAAATGGGGACTAGATTTTGTGGGACGGATTGATCCACCATCTAGAGGGAATCACTACATCTTGGTCTATACATACTATGCCACTAAATGGGTCGAAGCAAAAGCACTGCCAGCAATAAAGGAGGAGAAAGTTGTAATTTTTTTGTACAAGCACATCTTGCAGAGATTTGGAGCCCCTAGAGTCCTTGTTTTTTATCAGGGAACACAATTTATGTCTACTATGATCAAATCATTCTTGGAGAGATATCAAATCTATCATAGGAAATCTTCACCATATCACCCTTAGTGCAATGGTTAAGTAGAAGTAACAAATAGATAAATAGAGAATATCTTTACAAAAACCATCTCAAGTAAAAAGATAGATTAGGCTGACAAAATGACAAAAGTTTTTTGGGCTTATAATACTACCTGGAGGACCACAACTAACTTCACACCATATGAGTTAGTTTATGGGAAGCACCCAGTGTTGCTTATAGAATATGAGGTAGAGACATTGAAAACAACAATTGAAGTTGGTATTGATTTTACCAAAGCACATCTACATAGGATACTGCAGCTAAATAGGTTAGAAGAGATGCAGATGGATGCATTTTAGCACACAGAGTTGATCCAACAATAGAGAAAAGAATGGCATGACAAGCACATTATTAGTAAGTAAGCAGTCTAAGCAAGGAGATTGGGCCCTGTTGTATGACTCCATATATCAAGATCTAAAAGGGAAACTACGCACCAGATGGTTGAGGCCCTATGAAATATAAGAAACCTTTAGTAATGGGGTTGTTTAGTTAGTTCCCATTGATGGATATTGCAAACTTCTTCTAGTTAATGGACATAGGTTCAAGTTGTATCACAAACTAGCATCTAAAGAAGAATTCTCTATAGAAATGTTGTCGTAGATAGAACATTTTTCTTCGGAAGATATTTCTTCCATGGGATTTATGCTTGAAATGATGATTCTTGAATAAATAAAGCAATCAAGGTTGAAAACCAGAAATGGCAGCCTTTTCTATTAGAAAATATAAAAAATAAAATTAGGCAAAAGTTGAAAACTAGCAATGGCATCTTTGCCTAGAGGAAAGATTGAAAACCAGCAATGGTGGTCTTTGTTGAAATACACTGGACAACTGAGAGGGGGGGTGAATCAGTTGTCCTAAAACTTTAACCAATTATGAACATCAAATTATCAATAACTTATATTCTGAAATAATCATGAAAGCATGAGATGAGAAGCTCAACACATTAACAAAATCAACACATGAGACACTAGATTTTTACGTGGAAAACCCTAAAAAGGGGAAAACCACAATGAGTGTTAGCCCATAAAAATTTATAAGTTATAGCAATGCCAAAAAATAGAGTCTCTCTACCTATAGGGCTCACTTCCTGAAATGCTCACTATAAAAATGACTCAATACCTAAGGATGGCTCACTACCGAAGGGTGGCTCATTGCCAATATGGTGAACTGATTGAATAACATCTATTCCATGCCAGGGTTCAGTTCCATTGAAGCACAAATGACTTCTCTACTCTTTCTAACTTTCACACTTATTATTTCACATCTTCGCACCACACATTTTGTAACTCTATTTCATACTTTTCTATAATTCATCAACCTTGGAATGTACATCAAGGTCAGCATTACATTCATCAACCATTAGATCAATCTCCAAGGTTGGTATTACAAACATTCATAAAATAGGTCTAGACCTAATACAAATTTACCTAAGAAAAAGATGTAAGAACATATGCAGATCATGTTGTGCCTTAGCTGGGACTCAAACACAATCCTCCATGCCACAACACACTTCTACAATCTTTAATGCTTCTTCGCAAATGAAGAATTCAACTAGGTCAGCCAAGACTAATGATAGCACTAGGTCTGCACAAACAAATTTCATTCACAATCCAATTTTCTTTTTACGGACCAATCCAAATGTAGGAACATGATTAGGAGACATCCACAAGCACACTTTAATCACCAAGAACAACTGCATGATCTCTAACAAATTTGCCAAGAAGATTATTCAAACCAGAGCACAAGAACAACACTAACATCCATTGTCATAAGTAAAAGATAGATTGTGGACCACCAAATCATGAACCATTCTAGTTGAAAGAACTTAACATCATCATAGACTTAATTCCAGACCTGTAGTCCAAAATACTTTAATGCAGAGGAATGCGGATAAAAACACTTTCTCCCTGTCACTACCAACCATATAGAAAAAGTTGTTTTCACTCTGGTGAACATAACTCAAATCTTCATTCTAGAGGTCCAAACTTAGAATATAACATCTTCAGGTAGGCTTCTAAATAACTTCCAATCTACAAGAAAAGATCTTCAATTTACAGGAAATGCGAAGCATTCTTCTGGACTGTTATTCTACATGTAATGCATTATTTTCTCTACAATTCACTATTTTTACCGGATGATCTAATTTTCTTAATATTCTCAACATCTTAAAGCAAGTAACAAAATGAGGGCACAGTTGGCACCAATGGCAACATAGATATGTTGACATCAATGACAACACTGATCAAGCACATACTTCCAACAATCTCCCCCTTTGCCATTGATGGCAACATATGATGTGAAAATTGTAAAGACCATCAAGACAAGATTCTCCCCCTTTCTCTTTATACATCTACATTCTTTCTCCCCCCTAAGTTTTTCACATGATTTCTCTCCCCCTTTGACATCAATGGAAAAGGGAACATATGGCATGCTGCTACTTTGATCCATTGAACTTTCTCTGTCATCAATATCTATTTTAACATCTAGCTACTCCCCCTGAGAAGTAGCCCTCAAGACATCAATCCAGATCAAAGAATGACACTTTGATCTCTACTACATTGATGCATTCCTATCCATCTTAGTTTAGGGTAGTAGGGGTAATGACCCTTAATTTTTCTTTGAGATACTCAAAGGTATCTTTAGGCAGAGGCTTAGTAAAAATGTTTACAATCTGATCCTTTGTGGTCACATATTCCAACTTTACTTTATTCTCTGTCACCTTTTCTCTCAAAAAATGATACCTTATTGATATGTGCTTTATTCTTGAATTCATCACTAGATTTTTTGAAATGTTTATGGCACTTGTATTGTTACAAAAGATTGCAATTGGATCTTCATATACAACTCTTATATCCTTAAATGTCTTCTTCATCCATAGCACTTGAGTGTAACAACATGCTGCTGTAATATACTTAGCTTTTGTAGTTAACAAAGAGATTGAATCTTGTTTCTTGCTTAGCCATGATACTAGTCTATTACCCAAGAAGAAAACACCTCCACTTGTGCTCTTTCTGTCATTAGCATCTATGGCCCAATTTGCATCTGTATAAGCACTGCGAGTGAAGTTATTATCCTTTGGATACCATAGGCCATGATCTAGAGTGCCTTTTAAATACCTTAGGATTCTCTTGACTGCCATCACATGTGATTCTCTTGGATCAGCTTGGAACCTTGCAACAAGATAGACTACATCTACATGCATAATATCAAGTCTAGTTTGAGTTAGATAAAGTAATCCTCCAATCATGGATCAATGTTTTTTTCTAATCAGTCTTAGGAGATTCATCAGTTTTGCTTAATGTGTAGCCAGTCACCATGGGAGTACACACCAGTTTGGAGTCTTCTATCCCAAACTGTTTCAACAACTCTATCGCATACTTAGACTGAGATATGAAGATTCCTTTATCTGATTGATTTATTTGTAGACCTAGAAAGAAATTTATTTCACCAAACATGGACATCTCAAAATCTTTTTGCATTTCACCAGCAAATTTCATACACATACCTTCATTTCCTCCAAAGATGATATCATCAACAAAGACTTCAACAATCAAAATTTGATCACCATTGATTTTGAAGCAAAGATTACTGTCAGCAGTACCTTTATTGAACCCTAACTACAATAGGCACTTGTCCAACCTTGCATACTAGACTCTAGGAGTTTGCTTGAGTCCATACAAAGATTTCTTCAACCTACACACATCTCCTTGGTCTGACAACTTGAATCCTTTCGGTTCCTCAATGTAAACTTCCTCTTCCAAATCACCATTTAGGAATGCTGAATTTACATCCATCTAATACACTTTGAAATCTTTGTGAGCTACAAATGCCAGGAATAATCTGATTGCTTCAATCTGGGCTACTGGAGCAAAAGTTTCTTCAAAATCTATTCCTTCAATCTGAGCATATCCCTTGCATACAAGCCTTGCTTTATTCCTTACAACTTTTCCATTCTCATTCAGCTTATTCTTGAAAACCCATTTGGTTCCAATAACATTTTTTTCAGTAGATCTAGGGAATAATTCCCAAGTATCATTATTTTCTATCTGTTTTAGTTCTTCCTCCATGGCTTTTACCCAACTTTCATCATTACATGCTTCATTCACTATCTTTGGTTTAACTTTTAAGAGCAAACAGTAATTCACTTGTTCTTCTATAGCTCTTCTTGTCTATACACCTTTGATTTTATCACCTATAATCTGATCTTCAGAATGATTAATCCTTACATACCTAGGAGTCTTGACAACATTTTCTAGATCCTCTTCTTCATCTTGACTATCTTCTTGCTTATCTTTCTCTTCATTTTCTATGATCATTGGTTCATCTAGTTCATAATAGCTCAGATCTGATATTATTTCCTTGCCTTCATCTACCTTCACATTTGCACTTTCAACAATCTCTTTGAGCCTTTTGTTGTAGCATTGGTAAGCCTTACTCTTGGTAGAGTATCCAAGGAAGATTTCTTCCTTGCATCAAACTTTCCTAGATCTTCATCTCTCCTGATATAACATTTTCTTCCAAAGATTTTGAAATATTTTGCTATTGGAATCTTTCCATACCATAGTTCATAAGGAGTTTGAGTACCATTACCTTTCACTTGAACTCTATTTTAGATATAAATAGCAGTATGAATAGCCTCTTTCCAAAACAATTCCAATAGATCTGCTTCCTTCATCATTGTCCTAGAAGCTTCTTGAACTATCCTATTTTTCCTTTCCACAAATCCATTCTATTGAGGACTCCTAGGTACATACAACTATCTATTTATCCCATGCTCTTCACAGAAAATGTTGAATTTATTTGATGTGAATTCACCTCCTCTATCAGACCTTAAGCATTTGATCTTCAACTCTATTTCATTCTCAACCATTGCTTTGAAAGATTTGAACTTTTCTAGGGCTTCTAATTTATCTCTTAGAAAAGTAACCCAAGTCATTCTAGAATAATCATCAATAAACAACATGAAGTACCTATCACCTTGTAGACTTCTCACCCTTGTAGGACCACAAAGATCTATATGCACTATATCCAGCAAACTGATAGAAAATTGTTCTTTGCTTCTGAAGCTTGTCCTTGTCTACTTTCCCAACTGACATTCCTTACAAAATGCATTGGAGAGTTTTACAAGTTTTGGTAAATCTCTCACAGTCTATGCTAAACTTATCTTTACTAGATTATCAAAGTTTATGTGACACATCCTTCTATGCCATAGCCAACTTTCATCTACTTGGGCCAGTAAACAGTAATCATTTGTTCATCTTAATTGATAGATGTTACCTTTTGTCATTTTACCGGTAGCAATCATAGTTTTAGAGCTTTCCATGATCTTGCACCCATTTTCTTTGAATCTCAAATCATATCTTTCTCACACATCTGACCAACACTCAAAAGATTATGCTTCAAACCCTTAACATAAAGAACATTGTCAGTATTATGCTTTCCATCAAATGAAATAGATCCTTTTCCACAAATCTTACTAGCTGCATTATCTCCAAACCTAACCAGTCCCCCATCATACTTTTCCAAACTTAAAAACTTACTTTTTTCATCGGCCATGTGATGTGAACATCCACTATCAATGATCCACTCATCCTTATCTTTCTCAACCTCAACAACCAAGGCACTTTCTTCTACTAGTTTTTCTTCCTTCACATAGCTAGCAAAATAAGTAGACATGAGATCTTCTTTGATAGAAATAAAAAAAAAACATTCATTTGCACTAGTACTAGCATCATTAGATTCATCATAATTTACTGCATCATCAAAATCTCTAACATAGTAGCATTTCTTTGGAGTTCTAGGCCTGCTCTCATATATTTTCTTATTCCTTTAAATTCTTTTAGGACATCTAGAAGCATAATGACCTACTTTACCATAAGAGAAACATTTGAAAGGTAATTTGCCTTTGAACTTACTGAAACCTCTCTATAGCCTATTAACAAAGTTATCTTCAAGTTTTTCAAAGTCATCATCCACTCTATATTTCTCAGCTCTAGAAATCCTTTTTGAAGTATTTGCTTTAAAAGTTGATTCAACTTTTGGTAGTGTATCACCAAATTCTCTCATCTTAAAGGCTGTAAGCTTTCCAAGTAACTGATCTCTGTCAATAGCTTTCATAGACATAAACTCTTCAATAGCAGCTACCTTGTGATAGTAGGATTTTGGTAGTGATCTAAGAATTTTCATCACAATTTCCTTGTCATTGAGAGTTCCTCCCATACCTCTTATTCCAATGACAAGTTCATCAACTCTTTACATAAAGGTTGTTATGTTCTCATCTTCATTCATCTTCAAACACTCATATCTCACTTTTAGGATCTATAGCTTCACTTCCTTTAAAGAGTCATCTCCTTCATATAGATTTTTCAGCTTCTCCCATACCTCTTTTGTAGATTCAAGGTCCACAACTTTTGTCAGCATTGATTCACTTAAGGAACTTAACAAACCATCCTTTGCTTTGATATCCAACTCATATTCTTTGATATCATCTTTAGTTGTCAAACCACCTTCAGGCATGATAAATTGTGATTGTGTAGCTAGCCATACTTTATAACCAAGACAGAGGAGATGGCTTTTCATTCGTACCTTCCAAGGTGCATAATTTGTCCCATCAAAATATGGAGCTTCCTTCTTATACAACATCTTGGATCTTCCTCAAGCTGTTAGACTTTCTTCTGAGGAACCTAGTTTCAAACCAATTGTTGAAATACATTGGACAGCTGAGAGGGGGGTGAATTAGTTGTCCTAAAACTTTAACCAATTATGAACATCAAATTATCAATAACTTATATTCTAAAATAATCATGAAAGCATGAGATGAGAAGCTCAACACATTAACAAAATCAACATAGGAGACACCAGATTTTTACATGGAAAACCCTAAAAAGGGGAAAACCATGGTAGGTGTTAGCGCACAAAATATATAAGTTACAGTAATACCAAAAAATAGAGGCTCACTGTCTATAGGGCTCATTGCCTGAAATGCTCACTGTAGAAATGGCTCACTACCTAAGGATGGCTCACTGCCAAAGGGTGGCTCACTGCCAATATGGTGAACTGATTGAATAGCATCTACTCCATGCTAGGATTCAATTCCATTGAAGCACAAATGACTCCTCTACTCTTTCTAACTTTTGCACTTATCTTCACATCTTCGTACCACATATCAATTTTTGCAACTATATTTCATACTTTTATATAATTCATCAACCTTGGAATGTGACAAATTTAGCTAAGAAAAAGATTTAAGAATGTATATGGATCATACTATGCCTTAGCTAGGACTCAAACACATTCCTCCATGCCATGACATGCTTCTACAATCTTTGATGCTTCTCTGCAAATGATGAATTCAACCAAGTCAGCCAAGACTAATCATAACACTGGGTCTACATAAACAAACTTCATTCACGATCAAATTTTCTCTTTACGGACCAATCCAAATGTAGGAACATGATCAGGAGACATCCACAAGCACATTGTAATCACCAAGAACAACTGCATGATCTCTAACAACTTTGTCAAGAAGATTCTTCAAATCAGAGCACAAGAACAACACTAACAACCACTATCATAAGTAAAAGATAGCTTGTGGATGACCAAATCACAAACCATTGTAGTTGAAATCACTTAACATTATTACAGACTTAAGTCTAGACTTGTAGTCCAAAATACTTTAATGCGGAGGAATGCGGAGCAAAATATTTTCTCCCTATCACTACCAACCATACAGAAAAAGTTGTTCTCACTCTGCTGAACATAACTTAAATCTTCATTTTGGAGGTTCAAACTTGGAATATAACATCTTCAGACAGGCTTCTAAATAACTTCGAATCCGCAGGAAAATATCTTCATTTTATAGGAAATGTAGAGCATTCTTCTAGACTGTTCTTTTGCATGTAATGCACTATTTTCTCTAATTCACTATTTTTACTAGATGATCTAGTTTTCTCAATATCCTCAACATCTTCAAGCAAGTAACAAAATGAGGGCACAATTGACACCAATGGCAACACAAATATGTTGACATCAATGACAACACTGATTAGGCACATACTTGCAATAGTCTTTTCTTTGAATTTCCCTTTCCCTTCAATAAAATTCCTTTTTGCAGTTCTGCAGGTCCATATGATAAAACAATATATAGCAAGCTCTTGACGGTTCCAGAAGGCTTCTGATGGATCTTGATAGCTCCAGTTGGCTACAGATTGCTCCAGATGAATACCAGTGGATAATATCTTTCAAAGTACCATTGGACACTATGTTGTATGTATCACAAAAATTGATTCAGTAAAAATGTTAAGGCGAAATAATCAAAGGGATGGGTACTTTACAAGGTATATTCCTTCCTTATGTTTACATATGCCACGTGTTCCCCAAAATGACTCACATACAGTCCTCATATTTTTACACACCACAGAAGTTGCATAAATGATTGCAGTCCAACAGGTGGCAGCCACAGGTTTGTCTATAGATCTTATGTACTTCACAATGAAATATAAGTACTTGGTCATCATGACAACAACATTTCAAATAAATGCCATAAACAAAAATAAGTGTTGTGTTGAGAAATAATAATGACCGATATTTATGACCGTTTAAGGGAAGTACATTTGAAAAGACATGAGAGCTAGGATTACTAGTGTCGGCTTCAGATGCATATGGAAAAGTAGTTAAGGCGGCATATGAGAAATTACACTTCCCATGTGGCCACTCTGGTTTGAAACTCTGAAGTACATGCCATGAATTCTGAAAAGATAGGCAGGGTAACTGCTAACTTGTCCATCTTGCATGTAATTATTCCTTTGCACAAACCTACAATTAACAACTCAAAGTTCACAATTCCTTCTTGTTTGAAACTAGAGATAGAAAGCAGAGAGAAAAAAATTAGAGCTCCATTGTGACATTTTGTTGTAGACTCACACACAATCAACTAATAAAATGGGTAACAAAAGGAAATCCCAACAAGAGAATACAATTTTTGATGACACCAATGCGCAAATTTTCCAATAGGCTAGAAGGTTGGCATTTTTGTAGAAATTTGAAAGATTTGAAGTTGAATTGGCCAAGGACTTTGTTACAAACTTCCACAAGACCTTCACCACTATAAAAGGGGTAAGAATACAAATCAACCCTACTATAATTAGTCAACTTTATGGTATACCTATAGTAGGTGTTGATTTGTTTGCAAACAAACCATCATACGAAGAATTAGTTTAAAATTTTCTTGTTGCTCTGGAGCCCTTACCTCAATATATTTTAAGTAAGGGAGAAACTAAAGGCATTAAAAGGACTAGTCTTCCAGACCCATGGAAGATTGTGGTCCTGTGGATCATGAAGTTCTTCACATGTGATGGCCACTATGGTACAGTTTTGGGGCCTACAATGCGGCTAATTACCCACCTGTGGCATTGGGCCAATAACCCCCAATATTTGATAAATGTTTCTACTTTTCTGCATATAAATCTTGTCACCATGATGAGTAAAACAAATAAAAAAGAAGGGTAGATTAGCCACCTAGGTTTGATACATTTGATTATTAAGTACGACTTCCTGTAGCAGGAGGATGGTCAATAGAAATGGGAGGACTTTGTCACGCTACAGTCCAGAAAGAAAAAGGTGAAACATCATACTTCCACTATCTCTGTTTTAAGAGACCATATTCTAGTTTCCTCCATGTCCCCTGAAGTCTAGTTTCTATGACTCTGAAGAAGAACAAAGCAAAGCAGTCAAGAAGGTGAAGCCATAGCATCCACCTCTACTAGAATACACCACCACCAGTTAGTTATCTCTTCGGATGAAGAAGATAGAGGAGAAGTAGAAAAAAACCCTACCACCATCTCATGTGAACACTCATCCCCTGTTGCACATCCTGGAGAAGAGACTCATGAGGAGAGGGGAGTTGAGGAAGTTGGCAGTGGTGAGATTCCTGAGGAAGTTGGTGAAGAGGATGCCCTAGAAGAAACAGGAGAGGATATATTTCCACATAGCCATAGGAAAGGAAAAGAGATTCTTAAGGGAAGCTCTGAGGACACCATAGCACAAGAAACTTGGCATGCCCTAGCTCTATCCAAAGATGAATTTGAATTGAAGCAATGTAGGGCACAATTGGAGACCATGGCCCAACAATGAAGGCCGAAGATGAGGAGCTGGAAAAGTAAAAGGCAAAGACTAAAGAGGAGAAGGAAGAAAAAGAAAAGGAAATTTCTATTATTGTAGATGCTTCTAGAAAAACTGTGTAGTGTTTTTTTAGCCTCAACGTTTCGGATCACACTCCATGATCCTTCCTCAGGAGGAAAAGAAGAGAATTTAATAGAGTTAGAATTGCAGAGGTGGTTCCATAAAAAGAGAGGGGGGGGTTCGGATTACAAGAAAAGATAAAGGATTGCAAGAAAAGACAGGACTAGAACTAATCACAAAAGTGGAGAACATTAAAACCAAAGAGAAATAACAAAAAATGAAGAGAGTGAAATAAAAGATAAAGGATAACAAGAAAATACAAGAAAAGATATAATCACAAAAGTGGAAAAAATTAAAAGACATAACAAAAATATGAAGAGAGAGAGATAGGTATAAATAAAGATAATTAAGATAACGAACCAAGACAAGGGGAATACAAAAATTAGAGGTCCATAGCTTAAGGTTTAGGGAACAAAAAATGTAAGGGGGGATTACAAGAAAGAGAGTATGGCTTTGTATAGGAACAATTCTCAGTAAAAAAGAGAGACAAAAAGTATAAATAGAAAGGGATAGGTAGTAATAGTAAAAAATGGACAAAAGGGGGAAAAGTATAAAAAATGTGTATCTCAAGATCTCTAAGTACGAAAAGGTAAGAGAAACGGCAAACTCAAAGGAATGAGTGCAATACACCCAGAGAGAGAGAGAGTGTGCCAATAAGTGCAAGAAACAAGAAGAAGGGAGGGGAATAATAATGTTTGTACATATATCCATTGCTTGGTAGATATATATATATATATATATATATATATATATATATATATATATATATATATATATATATATATATATATGAACACAACAGAGAAGACACAAAAAAATAAAGAGAAGGAAGGTGGAAATAGAGGAAAGGCATAGATGAGGAGAAACAACAAAAGATAAATAGGCATCTATAAATATTAACAAAAAATGAAAGCGGAGAGAGAGAACAAGCTAAAACATAAGAAGGAGAGGAGAAAAACAAAAATGAAAGGGAACAAAGAATAGGAAAAGGTGAAATAAAAAGAAGAAGACAGGAGTAAGGACTAGAGGAGGATGACAAAAGAGAAAGGAAAAGAGGATACAACAACACATAAGGCAGAAAAGAGACCAACAGAGAAGCCCAAGAAAATGGATGAAGAGGGAAACATCAAAAAAGAAGAATCCAATAAAATGTGAACTGAACATAGGTAAGAGGACCAAGAAAAGGTTAAAAACAAAAAAGGAAGAAGAGGTCGAGAGAAGGGTACCGAAGGGAAGATAAGAGAGACAAGAAAATTGGTCTACATCTACATCTTAGCTCTTCACTCAACTTGATAGAACTCATGATCTAGTGTTGCCTTATTTTTAATATCTTTTCTTATAAAAGAACAATATTTTAAATTTTACGATATGGGTTTAGAATATTACCTTGTTGTGTACTTACAACATGTGTAATGTTTGGCCAAACTCTTCACATGTAGAGATGGGATGTATTTTTTAGTCATTTATAAGGCAAGCATAGTTATTGATTGACTATATATGTAGAGAAATAGAAAGGAAATCCAAACAAATAGAGTGTGAGTTTTTATTCTTAACATTGTCTAGGATATAGATTATATCTTTGTTTGTTATACATAGACAAGATTTAGCTAAATATGAACAAAATTTAGGTCTTTTTTTAAGAGTGGGTTGAACTATTTTGAAATAGGATTACTATTTAATTTTGGTTTAAAGTTAGTAAACAATACAAATATCTTATTAGCATGGGTAGTGTTATTTTTTAAAGGTGATTGTTACTTGCTCTTTTTAATAACTTCTTTTATTATTAATTGGTGGTTACATCAAAATTGTCTTTTCTCACAAATTTAAAATATTTCTTATTCTTTATTGTAATTTGAAAAATAAAATTAATAAACAGCTAAAGCCTTCCCAAATTGGCATACATAATTTTTTTTATACACAATATCATTCTTTTTTTCATTATATGTACTCACATAGATGGGAATAACAACAAGGTCTAAGAGAAAGAAGGTGTGTTACCATTTATTCAACCCTCTTTTACCATATATTGAAACTTTATATAGTGCAAAGTCATATCAATGTTAGGATTTGTTTCAAAAAGTCTTGCTAATTGATGATTTTGAGAGTGAGATTTACAAAATGTCATCCATCATTTGTATTCTTTTGGCTTACTATTGAACACTTAATAGCCAAAATGGAGTTTTTGAATATAAATCAACTTGCCTTTTTTTAAGTTTGGCCTTTTCAAAGTCAAGATCAAAACATTGCAAAACCTATTTCCTATTATTTGTAGAGGAAAAGAACCCTAATAAAACCTATACAAGAGAAGTAGAAGGTATACAATTTGAAACAAAATAATGGAAAGAAAATATGATACACAACATTTTTACTTGGGAAAACCATTTTCCAATACAATAATGAATCCCTCTTCACCCTTAAGCATGTACAGTTATAAATAGACACATCAAATAAGTTTCACATTCTATCAAATAAGTCAAAAATAAACATGAGTACTTTAAAATATGGGCAAAAATAGAAAAACCCAACACATCTAAATCATGCAAAAGATAAACATGAATACTGGACAAAAATTTAAAAACTCAACTATTACACATTAAAAGTACACAACACTTATCCAACAACATTATTGTTGGAAATCTTTTTTAATCTTAAATGTAAATGTTATGATCTTTCTTCATAAATAAAAATCAAATCCTATTTTATACTAAAAATAAGGAGGATACGAGGGAATTCTCTCTAATCTTTTTAATGAGAGAATATGTATTCATTCACCTGCCTATTCTAACCAAGGCTCCAAAAAAGTTTGTTGTAACCATATTAAAGTATAGTTCTAATGGATTGTGAACTATGCAGACAATGGATGGAAGTATGGAGAATGCTTCAATGGTTTTTATATAACCCTTTCACAATGCTATTTATATTCACCAAAATCTGCAGTCTTCTGTATTTGGACATCAACAAAATCTTTTATTATATAGCTCTCATTAAAACCATAGAGAAATTACTCAACTTTCACATTTCTATATATGTTGCTCAATTGGCAAAGCAACAAACCTTTTCATGAGTTGATCTTTTACTTTAAATATGTGCATCTCAGCCAAGCAGAAGAGTCAAATTTTGTAGTGATTCTGAAATCAATTTTGCTGAATGGTGCCCGATCATCCAAAAAAAAAGGATTAAGCTAGGGCAATTTCTAGAAGTGGCACCTTGAGTTATGGTCTAGCCAACTACATGAAGAGAGTTGTACGATCACATGACTGACAAGGACTATTGTAGAAATCTTTCATTGCAGAAATTCAGGAATGTGTACACTAGTGATTCAAATAGGGCCAAATTATGTTTTGGACTAGGTTATTCTGATACAAATTGTCCTAAACAGGACTACATATTTTTCAAATTGGTGAAACTGTGGGGTAAGGCACCTTGATGCACCATGGACGTAGGTGAAAGTCCATTGTTTTAATTTAAGCTAAATCAAATGCTGATTTTTGTGCCAATCTTCTAAACCTTGGTTGGCTTGAAAGATGTAATTATCAATGTTCTTATGTATTCTATATTTTCATCTAAATGGATCTTTTTCTGTTGCTGAATTTGGATGTATTTTAGGCCTAAGTATCTTTCCATATTCTTTTTGGTGATTATTTTTTTTCAATTGTAGGTTTTGGAAGATAGTTTACCAACACACAAGCAAGGCATTAAGTCCACATGAGTTGGCTTCCAACTAGTCACACATTCATAAAGCAATACAAACTTATAAAGTAAATAATTTTAAGGACCATCCACTTAATTCACTTACAATTCTACAAAATGTATCTAATATAAAAATTGCATGTATAATAAGGACTATATATTTATAGAACCATTCAAATTAACATCCCAACAAAGCATCCATTCTTAATATATATGGGAAAGACTAGAGTTCCTAAAGGAAGAAAATCAAACAAGAAAAGAACTCGGACATATCCCATTCATCTATTTTATCAAATTTTACGACCATAGAGAATTCAAAGATTCTGAAATGCATCTAAAATGCTGCCAACATTCCAACTCCTAGCACCCCTAAAAGACTAGCATCCAGTCATTTATAATCTTCTAAATGGCATGGGAATTAAATTCCATATAATGTCCTTTCAATACTGGTTTCCCCCTTTGAATTAAATGATTGAATATATCACATGGTGCCCATACTTCCTTAATGTGTCTAAATCTAATTTTTGGCAGGTTTGGGCCACAAACCATCATGATACACAAATATTTTGTGCTGGTAGGTGAAAGATCAAAAGTTACAATTTATGACATTCATCAAAGGAGCTCAACTTCTCAAATATGTAAGGTGCAGATTCGTTCTCCAAGACTTTCAATCCCCTTCCCTTTTCCAATGCCCTACCAGTGGAGAAATTCTGATATAGTTGCCTATAGTACAAAGAATGTTGATTGGAATCAATACAATGCAATACTGATTGGAAAATGGAACACTTGTCTGCAGTACAAAGAATGCTAATTACTCAACTTCCTAGATGTGTAAGCTGCAGATCTGTTCCAGAGAGTTTGGAGTGCAATATACAAGGCTTGGAGGGCATTACATTGTCCCCATACAATATGTTTGACAGAAAAATTCATCCACTTAGGCAATTCTTCCTCTGGCCTTTATTAGTTATACTTATTATTTAAATGTTGGAGTGTTGGGCATGTTTCCTACTAATAAAATATTTCCATTGTCCTAATATTTATTCGATGGTTATATGCACATGGGGCTTAGGCTTTCTTCATTAAATGTCATTATTGATTGATGAATATTTAAATATTATAACTTAAGATGACAATTCCATCATATTTACTTTGAAACTGATTAAGACCTTCCTACAACCAATTAAAATAGAGTGTCTTTGGGGTATGTGACACAGTTGTACAATGAAACCAAAACAAATACAGCAAAACCAAGATCCATGCCACCTCCCTTATTACATGCATCAATTTTTTTCAATCCACACAAGGGTCAGTAACTAGCTAATGCTTCCTCTAACAAACATTAAATGTCTCATGGAAAAAGAATACCTGAGAGAGAATAATAGTCACATTGCATATACTCATGTTTGAGTCCATCATCCCCACAAAAAAACTTGTCAAGAATCTCACCATAAGAATGTATGTCAAACTGAAATAGTTATATTGTCAATTCATGCACACTGGAACAATAACATGGTATAAAAATGATATTTTACCAGAGACAGAAGCCAAAAATCTCCATAATAAATGCATTCATTAAGAAAAATGCCTCATGTGATTATAGACCTTTTTAGGTAGTGATCTCTTGAATTTGTAGGGATTCCTGTTTGGAGGAAAAGAATTTTAAGGGGTGGAACAAAAAGAATTGTTCTTCAAATGACATGCATCAAATGAATGTGATTTTAGAACCAAGAGTGCTTCTGTGTGATGTTTTTAGAATCTATGGATACATCTTCCGTACTCCCAAAAATTTAACACGAAGCTGATTAGGTGGTCGATTAATTTGTCCCATAGACCTCAATAAAGGAGGTTCATAGGAGTTGAAGTCATGCTGCCTAGGATCTTGGCCATGCTATAAAATCAAAAGTTATCGCCTCATGTCTGGATCATATTCAGATTCAGGGATTTCACCCTCCTCTCTATAGGGGAGCCATTATCGTTTGGATCTAAAATTGAATCGGCTGGTAAAGAATTAGAAGACTCTACAAGTGAAGCTCCATGAGAAGATTGAGGAACCTTCACACATGGTTGAGTATATGAGCACTATAAGGAGGGGGGAAAATCGGTTTTGCTTTCTACAAAAGTTGCATAAATGACTTTGGGCCTTTATTTTCCACAAAAACATGGATGGGGCATGTGTTTGGAAGTAAATTTTGATCCTAAAAGACAATCAAAACTATGAATATTGATATAAATATTAAAAAATTGATTTCATTTTTGTGAATTAAGATAGTATAATTTAAATTTTAACCAATATAATAGAGGACAATCTTAGAAAATTAACAAGCCACTGTATATAGTATATACCCAGAAGGTTACCCAAAAAATGGACTATATATAAAATATAAATATAACAAGTTACATAGCCACGTGTCAATATTGTAAACCTGAGATAGGAGGATAAAAAAGATAAACAAAATTACTTTTAGATTCAACTTCTTTTCAACCTCAGTTTGTCGTGCCATTTGGAATAGCTAAACTGGCATTGCCATTTGCAGCTACTTTAGCCTGAACCCTAATACAAAATAAAAACAAACACATCCAATATTCAGATTTTACAGTTAAAAGTTAACACTTAAAATAGGAATGGACAATGCTAAACTCAATCAGAATCACAAAATGTTGGCAAATCCTGTCCTCTGTTATCAAGTAGTTGCTAACATCGGGTGTAGCTGACAGTTTTGTCACATCGGTTTCATAAAATACTTCATCCAAATTCTATAAATGACCCTCGTCAAAATCTGTCATAAAACAAAAATCATGAAAAATTAGAAGATATCCAAACGCTACAAACACAAGGAATCTTACACATAAAGAAGTTAAACCTTTATTCCCTAAAACTTTATGTGATCATCTCAATTATCTGGGAAAGTAAAATAAAGAATTACATCCATAGATTAAATCATTCCAAGATCATGTTACTTACTTTAAAAAAACACCTCTGACATTGCTCTATCTGGGATAAGAGTCCTTATAGTTCTATATGGAGTAAAGAGAGATCAAGATGTGAGACATATTAGAGAATCCTATGATAGTTATGGAAAGCCTATAAACTTGAAAGGGAAGAGGGAAGAGGGAATAGGAATTTCTCTTATCTTCTTTACGGCTACAGTTAAAATATAAAACTTACTAAATTAGCAATATAAATGTTGGAAATTTAAATCACTCCCCCTGACCGGGTGAGATCCCTCCTGCTGTAGCATGCAAAACAATTAATTCCATTTGCTGGCCCGTCAGTTTCTGATTCATTGTTGGCCAGTCTTCATTGAATGTAGTAGGTGGATTTAATTTTTGGACAGCAGAATTTTGGTGAAGAAAAAAGGCAAAAGGGGACAATGTTGGACAATTAGAAGAGTAGAGAAGAAAAAAAAATTTGAAGCAGCAGCAACAGAGAATGTTTCTGAGTTGAATAGCAGTTCTAGAAGATCTGTACGTGTGCAGGGAGTAGCAGATAGCTTCAGATTGTTGTATATTTGTGTGCAGGTCTAGATTGCTGCAAATCAAGTGTATTGTTAGTAGTTTGCTCTTTTTAGTTAAGAAATCAATTTGTAATTGATTTTTTTTATTGAATAGAACAAACAAGAAGTTTGCATGCCCAGCTGTGTGTCTCTTTTGTTTTCTATTTTGTTATTCCGCATTAGATTTGTGTTTTGGGATTTGAAAATCCTACAGATTGGTATCAGAGCCAAGTTGGCCCTAAGTCTTGAGTGAGTTGGGCATTGGTTTTTTCTGGGTGTTTAAGTTTGTTTGATAGAAGACATGGCTGGAGAAGAAAGTAAGAGTTGGCAGTAGCCACCACAATTTAATGGACAAAACTATGATGTTTGGGCAAAGAAAATAAAAACCATAATAGTTGCAAATGATTTATGGGAGCTTGTGTTTAATGGGTTCACTGATGTGACTGACCCAGCTGCATATGCAGCCCTCACAAACAACCAAAAGACCCAATTGAAGGAGACAAGGAGGAAAGATGCAAAAGCGTTGAGTCTGATTGAAGCAGCCTTGATAGAGGCTATTTTCCCTAGAATAGCAGCAGCTAATTATGCAAAGGAAGCATGGGAAATATTACAAGTCAGTTACAAGGGAACTGACAAAGTAAGATCAGTGAAACTCCAGTTGTTTAGGAGAGATTTTGAGACCCTGCAGATGAAGGATAGTGAGTCCATTTCAAATTTTCACACAAGGGTTTCCACCTTGGTTAATCAACTAAGGATAAATAGAGAAACCATGGATGAGCAAAGGATTATAGAGAAAATCCTTACGAGTCTGCCCCCTAGATTTGACCCAATAGTCATTACCATAGAAGAGACCAAAGATCTCTCAAAAATGGCAATTGATGAGCTAATGGGTTCCCTGCTAATCCATGAGCAGCGCCTAAATAGGTCTGCAAATTCTTCACATGAGCAAGCTTTCAAATCTCAAGCCAACTCAAGAGGCAGGGGGAGAGGTAGAAACAACTCCGGATGAAGTTCAAGAGGTAGAGGTAGAGGCAGATCTGGATGTGGAAGTGCTAGAGAAGATAGCTCAGGACAAGTACACAACCAAGAGGGAGCAAGCAACTCTCAGTCCAGCTCCAGACAAGTCAAGAAGAACAACAACTCAAGTCAAAAGTTTGACAAAAGTAATGTTGAATGTTATTATTGCCATAAGTTTGGTCATTATGCAAGTGAGTGCTAGAAAAAGCAACGTGATCAGTCCAAGCAGAGTACAAATGTGGCTGATGAAAATGTGGTTGAAGGTAATCAGTCAAAGGCCTTTATTATGTGCAACATTGCTGAGCAAGGCAGTGATGAGGTATGGCTTTTAGATAGTGGATGTAGCAACCACCTTTCATTGATAAAAATGTCAAGTCTGAGATAAAAATGAGAAACAATGAAATTGTTCCAATTGTGGGAAAGGGGTCTATTATGTTTCGCACCAGTCAAGGTGAGAAGAAGGAGATTGAAAATGTATATTTTGCCCCTGGTATAAAGCACAATCTCATGAGTATTGGACAACTGATCCAAAAAGGTTACAAAGTGTTGATGGAAAAGGGTGAATGCATTATTTATGAGAAGTATGGAAGCAAGAAAATACTTGCAGCAGTGCCAATGACAAAGAACATAATGTTTTCTTTGAGGTTAGAAATGTGTTTCTCAGCTCAGTGTGCAACTATTCCTGTCAAGTTCCAGATGGCTCTGGATGGCTCCAGAGTCAACCAGATGGCATCTAAAGCAGTGGCTCAGTACTCAGCCTTCAAGACAATCATTCAAGACCCTTCCAATCTTTGGCATCTCAGGTATGGGCACTTAGGTTATGCTGGTTTGAATCATTTGTCAAAGAAAGGTATGGTTAGAGGTTTACCAACCATTGTAGAGCCTAGTGGTAAATGTGAAGCTTGCATTTTAGGAAAGCAACATAGGCAACCCTTTCAATCAAGGCATTCTAGAAGGGCAAGAGTACCATTGGAGCTGGTGCACACTGATTTGTGTGGCCCTATGCAAACAATTTCTATTGGGAAGAGCCAATATCTTATGACCTTTATAGATGATTATAGCTGTAAGACATGGGTCTATTTCTTACAACATAAATCTGAAGCATTTGACAAGTTTAAAGTGTTTAAGGCCAAGGCTAAAAATGAGAGTGAACATTTTATCAAGGTCCTAAGGTCAGATAGAGGGGGAGAGTATAAATCAGATTAGTTTGTGAACTTTTGCAAGCAACATGGCATTAGGAAGGAGCTAACAACAGCCTATACTCTGCAACAAAATGGAGTGGCTGAGAGGAAAAACAAAACCATTGTGGAGATGGAAAGAAGTATGCTCAAGGCTGAGAGACTTCCAAATGAATATTGGGGTGAAGTTGTAGCAACAGTGGTATATTTGATAAATAGAAGTCCTACAAAGACAGTTCGTGACAAGATTCCACAAGAGGCATGGACGAAATACAAGTGGACGGTTGAGCACTTGAGAGTGTTCGGGTGTGTGGCATATGCACTCGTGCCAAAAGAGAAGAGGTAAAAGTTGGATGACAAGGGTGAGAAGTGTATCTTCATGGGCTATAGTGAAGATTCCAAAGCCCACAGGTTGTATAATCCAGCCACCAAGAAAATAGTTATTAGTAGAGATGTGGAGTTCTTGGAGAATGAGGCATGGGATGGCTTGATAGATACTGACAACTCCAAACAACTCCTGACAACACTGATTGATGAAGAAAAGGAGTATGAACAGCTCCAGAGAGCTCCTAACACAAACCATATATAGGCACAGAGCTCTATACACAGAGTTTCGAATAGGTCCGGACTGCTCCAGACACAGACAGAGAGCTCTAGACAGCTCCAGACAGGGTTTGCATAGCATAGCATCAGCAGTAGTGAGAGTTTAGACCCCACTCTTGACTCCCTATTGCCAAGAAAGACCAAGACTCTAAGGGAGATTTACCAAAATGAAAGGTATGATGAAGAGTTCGATGAAAGTATGAATTTTGCATTATTCTCTCATAGTGATCCAGCTTATTTTGAGGATGCTGTGAAAGAAAAGAAGTGGTGTGAAGCCATGGATGAGGAGATAGATGCAATAGAGAGGAATAGAACATGGGAGCTAATTGATTTGCCTCCCAACAAATAAGTCATTGGAGTGAAATGGATCTATAAGACTAAGAGCAATGCCGATGGAAGAATAGAAAGGCATAAGGCAATATTAGTTGTCAAGGGGTACAAACAATAGTTTGGAAGATATTATGATGAGACATATGCCCCTATTGCAAGGATGGAAACTGTGCGGGTAGTTATAGTAATTGCAACCCAATATAAATGGAAGTTATATCAAATGGACGTGAAGTCCACCTTCTTGAATGGAGTGTTGAAAGAGGAAGTGTATGTGGAGTAGCCACCTGGTTATGAAGTTTCGGGTCAAGAAAACAAGGTATACAGATTGAAGAAAGCTCTTTATGGGCTGAAGCAAGCACCACGAGCATGGTACAATAGGATTGACTCATATTTGTTGAATAATGGCTTTAGCAAAAGCAATCTGGTGAGCCCACTCTTTACATCAAGACAACTGATGGTAACATTTTAATTGTTGTCTTATATGTTGATGACTTAGTTTTTACTGAGGATGATGATTTTCTCATTGTTGATTTTAGAGAGGCCATGAAAAGAGAATTTGAAATGGCAGACTTAGGTCTCTGAAGGTATTTTCTAGGCATAGAAGTAAAACAAATGCACGATGGTATATTTATCTCTCAAGCAAAGTATGTAGCAGAGATTTTGAAAAGGTTTAGGATGCAAGATAGCAAGCATGCCCTCACACCAACAGCTATAGGGTTGAAGTTAAGCAAGGAAGATTGCAGCAGCAATGTGAATCTGACTATGTATAAGAGTTTGGTTGGAAGCTTGATGTATTTAACAGCAACTAGGCTTAATATAATGCATAGTGTAAGTCTAATTTCCAGATTTATGGAGACTCCAAAAGAGTCACATTGGCAAGCGGGTAAAAGAATCCTGAGATATGTGAATGGAACCAAAGGATATGGCATTTTGTATATTGCAGAAATTTTTTTTGGGCTAGTTGTTTACATGGATAGTGATTGGGTAGGGAATGTAGATGATAGAAAAAGTACATTTGGATATGAGTTTCACTTGGGATCAGGAGTCATTTCATGGGCTTCCAAGAAACAACCCATAGTTTCTCTATCTACAGCCGAGGCTGAGTATATAGCAGCAAATGCGGCAGCATGTCAAGTTATTTGGCTAAGAAGCATCTTAGTAGATTTGAAGGAAGAACAAAAAGATGGAACAACTATATTTTGTGACAATACTTCAACAATTGTTTTGACAAAGAATCCAGTTTTTCATGGAAGAAGCAAGCATATTGAAATCAGGTATCATTTCATAAGAGAATTATTTGAAAATGGTGAAATCAAAATGAAATTTTGTAGGTCTGAGCAGCAGCTTGCAGACATTTTTATCAAACCGTTGAGCAAAGAGAGCTTTGAACATCTCAGAGACAGCTTAGGTGTTGTGGACAGCTCTAGTTTCAGTTTTGGAAAGAAAGCTCCAGACAGCTCCAGAAACATAGAATGAAAGAGGTTTGTGCCTCCAGATTTAGGGGGAGTGTTGGAAATTTAAATCTGGAGCATGTGCATTAACTCCACCTATAAATAGAAAGTGGAAATGTAATTCTCATATATCGGGTTGTATATAATATTGAAAAACATTTAAAATAATAACATTCATAGTTCATTACATGATACATATGTTTCTCTTTACATGGTTTGTAATAGTTGAGGACACTTTTTTATATTTCATATTGAAACGTAGATTAAAAAAATGATTATGTTAACTACAGTAACTCATACTTTTAAATGTTTAAAATGTAAACTTTCAACAACTCTATGTAATATAATAGGAGGTTGTATCCGGTCTATTTATAAAGAGGACTTGGATGTACCTTTTTCATTGAAGCTTTTTCTTTGTCTCTAGAGAAATAGGGTATTGGACACTCTGATCTTTCCTTTTGAGAACTAATGAAGGCTTTGGTCTTGCATGTGAAGAATCATATTACCAACTTGTTTGGTAGTTTTTTTTGGTTGTGCTTCTAAATGTTTAGTAAGCATGTGATCATTAAAGCCACACCTCCTAGTTTTCATGTGAGATTCTAATCAAAATCTACTTTTCTATTTTTTCCAAGAGTAACATAGAAATTAAAAATTAATATATTGGTATTCTTACAAAAATCTAATTTAAAAAGGACAGTGGGACAGAAAATAATCACCTTCTGCTGAACCTCCACCTCTTGATGATGAAGGAAAGTTAATCTTAGTGCCTAATGAGATACTTGGAACTAGAGAGAAGTGATTGTAGAGTTGTGTATAGACTGAACTCTTGGTGCAATGGAAAGGGTTGCCTAGGGAGGATACTTCTTGTGAGTCAGTCAATACCCTGGATAACCTAGCCTTGTCTTGCTTGAGAGCAAGCAATTTTGGAGAGGTTGGACTTATAATGACCCCTTTTTAATATGAGCACTGAATGAGAGCTCTGTTGGCAGTTAATTAGGAAGTAATGATTTTGTCGACAGTTAGTTAGGACTGAGTCTTCATCTTGAATAGGACAACTGAGTCTTTATCTTGAATAAGGCAAATAAGTTTCCTAGTTAGCACTGTCAGTTGTCATAGCAAAATAAGGAAGTTGTCTAATTAATACCCATGACTCTGGAGTGAATTCGCAGTTAACTGCCACCAATTATGGAATTGATTTCCATTGATTGGGGATCATGAAAGTTGTGGGTATAGGAAGCGCTCAAGGCAAAGAAGAATCATCATCATCATGATGATTAACAAATGAACTTAAACTACAGCTTCAAGAAGATTGAGGCTGCTACAACATCTTGGAAACTTGAGGATGAACCCCTTCAAGTTTGCACCTGTTTACAACCTTGGGGGCAAAAACCCTCAAGTGTGGAAAGATAGGACTGTTTTGAATGTCAAGGACCAGCAAGGCAATCTGTTTGTAATCTGCAGGGTGCCTAGGACATTCCAGGATTAAGATCTGTGTGCTGGGTGTTCCAGTGAGTTACAATAGATTAATTCTTAATTCTTTCCATTTGAATGAATGTGTTGTCATCAGGATAAATAAAATTTTCTGCTGTTATCTTTTTGTGGGTTGATTTCTGTACGCATTTAGCTTTGAACACAACACAGGTTCGTTTTTGCTGTTCCATCAAAGTTTTAAGTTTATGCTAAATTGTTAGAGGAGTTTGACAAAGTATGTTGGAAGTTCAATGTGCGTTAACTGAGTTTGTGCTTGCTTATTCACATAGTATTAGTTTCTGCTTAATTTGTATTGCAATATGACTATTTTATGGTTTCAAGTTTATGTGGGCAAAGTAATCTGTAAACACATGTATGTGAACCATGTTAAAGGTACTTATATTTTTTTGTATGAAAATCTTGAACAATATGATACTAACAATTACAGAAAACATGCTCCCAAACATTCTTTTCCAAGTAACTTGTGACAGGATTTTCAATGTGCTAAAATATTTAGCCATATAGCTCTATAGTTAAAAAGATGCTATAGCAAAGTGGATCTTTCTAAAGGTGGTATATTCAGTGTTCACTTTGTAGGACTGTCTAAGAACTGCAATAGATAAGACACATCTTTAACTAAGAGCTCTCATAGACTTTTCACGTCTCCAGAAATATTCTGATAGGAGAGATGACCAGAGGAAAACTACCAGAACTTTATTTAAATCATTTTTGAAGCATATGCGTAAGGCTAATTGCTGACAGAACCAATTGGGCAGGGTGAGGATTTATATGAAACAAGAAAGTTGGATTATAGTAAATGCATTGATTAATGATAGAACCTGATTACTCTGCAGCTGTGTGATAGATGTTAAAATTTTAAACAATTCGTTTATTCTTCTTACAAACTCATCAGAATTACATTGTAATAATTATGGAAGTTGAAAGCAGAATATTAGTTATGCCATAGGTCAGTAATCTTTAAAAGTTTTCCCTCGACAAAGTTCGCACTTCTGCATGGTATTATAGGCTTTGCCATTTCATGGAGTAAAGGACAGTCGAGGTATTATAGGCTTCCTTGTTTTTACCCCATGTTTGATTGTAAAAGACAGAAATATTAGGAGTTGTTTCCAGAAGGGATTGATTCTCCTAAGAAAGGTATTCTTAATGTGTGTGGTTGAAATATCATGTTTTGACAAGGGACCCTTTCTGTTGGTGTGGTGAAGTGGTATATCTTTCAAATCTTGAACTACAAGTTGTTTGTTGTTTGTTTAGGTTCACAAAATTTTTCAAAAAATTAATCGTGCTGCTTAAAGGTTATGAGATTTTTTCATAAATCTAATCTAATTAAGAGTACTTTTGAATGAATTTTGAACTACCAAGAATTTATGATTTTTACAATTTTTATAATTTTTTTTAGCATGCATAGCACATTTATTTTTCTATATAATTGCTAATGCTTATATTGATTTCTTAATTTTGCCATTTCTGTCATTTGTTGAAGGTCTGAATTAATGTCCAAATTAAGAGATTGCATTAAATTTCCTGGGAAAGAAGCCAACACGTTCTTTTTGGCTGACACCTATAGATGGAAAATAAACACCTGCACAGTATATTGCATATAGATAATTCTTTGGAATCCTTATCTATTGCCAATGTTTTCTTCCATTTAAATTGTGTAATGTTTACAAACAAGGCTAAATGAAATGCACAGAAATGCTAAAAAAAGTCCAAATCTAGAATTGCTTCTTACAATGTGATCAATCCTCTAGAAAAATCAAATGATTAGAAATACAATCATAAGATATCAAGTAGGTGGTTTTTCACAATGTGTCAAATTATGTGATATTTTATCAAGGCTTAATTGGATAATTTTTTTATTCAATCTCATTGATCCATTTTTCATGCTACTCATGAAATATGGGTCATTGAGATTGATTCCTCTTGTGAACCACTACTCATGAAATATGGGTCAATGAGATTGAGTGAAAAACTATGCAATTAAATACTAATAAGACATCACATGACAATTATAATATGTGAAGATTTAAATATTTCACAATAGAAAATGTGCAAAACTATAGCTAGGATCATACAATACAAGATGTATGGTGGGCATTAATGTACCTTAATATTTAATAGACTTGTAATATATTACCTTTTGAGGCACAATTATACTATACCACTTGAGTTGACTTAATGGTGAAGGCTTTTATATTCTAAAATGGAGGTTATGAGTTTGAATTTTTGAGTTTAGAGTCATATCCTTCATTGAAAAATATGTAAGGTAAATGAAACACAATCCCATTGTGGATGTTAGGTGTTAAGGAAAAAAAATTTAATACACAAGTAACTTGTAATTTTTGTTGATCTATGTGCACTCTTTCTTGGTGTTAGAAGCATCAAACATGGTTCTAATTCACTAGTGACAGTGGTTAAGGGGATGGTGAATGTGTCTACAGGTTGTCTTGGGTGTAATGGTGTTTGTGGCATGAATACGTCTATAGCTTCTCTTGGGCACAGTAGTGTTGGTGGTGTGAATGCGTCTATAGATTCTCTTGGGTGTAGTGGTGTTGGTGGCATGAAGAGATCCCATTGGTCCTACATGGGGGCTCATGCTTGCCCCTCTTTGAGAGAAACTTTGGCCCTTGCCCTATGTACAATCATCCTCAGTTGTGGTGTAGTTAGGACGTTATTGATAATGAAGACTTTAATCTTCACCATGGGGTGATTTTCAGGTACAACAATTTGTGGTCTTCTCCTGACCTACACAAATGGGCCTTAGAATCTTGGAAGCCACTCATGGAGGGCAAGATCGAGCTCTTCCCTTGTGCAAGGGGCTTCTCCATTGTGACTTTTGCAACCTCTAAGAAGAGGGATTTAGTGCTAGATGACAAGGTTTGGTTGTGGGGAGTGCACTCCCTCTTGATCAAACCATGGTCTATCTCCTTCAATCCACTCACCAAACCTCTATACATCAGACCAATATGGGTTAGGCTCCCAAATCTTCCTCTCAAGTTCTGGGAAGATTCCTACTGTGAGGCTATCGACAATGTAATTGGTCACTACTTGAAGACTGACTCCACTACTTCATTCAAGGGACACTCTATGTTTGCCCATATTTAGGTGGATATTAATATCTCCAAACTTCTTCATGGATATATAATATTGATGGTGGGGGAAAGGCCTTGGACGCAACAACTAGATTATGAGGGCCTCTTCTTGAAATGTAGAATATGTTTCTCTATTGATCACTTGGCCTTCGATTGTCCTCATTCTCATTGCAAGGGTGTGGCTACATGGTTGAAGAATGCTCTCGATGATCATGTGACCATCAACACTTCAAAATCTTTGGTAGATGGTTCTTCCTAGGATGATGAGCATTCCTATTATATTGAGTCATCTTCTCCCATCCCCTTGGGGCGAGACACAATTTTGAGGTGATTTCCATTGGAGTGGGTGTGGATTCGGCGAGCCCCTCTACGTCTCCTGTCACACCCCATTTTTGAACTTCTTACATATTTGAATTCATTTCAATTTTTTCTTGAATATATGCATAAAACCTAAATAATTGGATAATGTTTGATAATATTTGGACTACTTTATTTTATGAAAGTCAACAATTTGTCTTGACAAAAAGATGCTTTGAAAATTTTAATATTCTTGTATTCATTAAAATTTTACACAATAAGTGAAATAGAGAAACAGGATTTTGAAAGGGCCTGAACCCTTAAACAACAAAAGGTAGTCCTGCTTCAAAAAAAAAGACAAAATGTTAGGCAATAGCTGACACCAAAACCTGACCTAGAAAAATGAATGCCTTTGACCTGAAGGTGTAAAGTAGAAATAGACTTGGGAAGACCTTTCTTCCTTCTCTGAACAACGGTCCATGAACACATAGAGTCTAAGTCTATAGAACAAGGAGAGAGAGGGGGATCCTCATCAAATTCCATTACTAAAGATGGAACTCAAGGAGAGTGGGATGCCCAAGTAAAAGAAGTTGGGGTACCTGATGACTGAACAGGAGTAGGGAGCTCCTCTTCACCTTCAAGAGAAGAGGCAACCAATGACTGATCAGAAGTCACAGGAGGAAGTAGGGGACATGCGACAACCTAAACTACTAAAGCTCCCACAAGACACGAAGTGGACAAAACAAAAATTGGAGAGGGCGCAGGAGCCTACAAGGGAGCATACTTTAGAGAGTCAGAAGCACTGATGGTCAAGTGATCATCTAAACCATTCTTCCACCAGACAACCGCACCCTTGCGATGAGAGTGGGGACAAACGGAGGCTAGGTGGCCAGTGGTAAAGCCCTATCTACATCTGAACAAAGGTTTAATCAAGTAGTTGTAACCACAACCTATCCCCAACCTACAGAACCACCTCCCCATGAAGGGGTTTAGAGATGTCAATGTCGACCAAAATGTGGGCTAGTGTGGAGTGTCCCATGTAAGAGGTCGTGGAATCCACCATCAAGAGGCAACCTATAGCATTTCCAATGTCCTCGTAGCAAGAATCTTCCAAGCATTGGAGAGGGAGATTCAGGAGCCTAACCCAAGTTAGCCTGATGTTGAGGGCCTTAGTAAGACATTGAAGGAGCAAGGCCAAGGTATAATGAAGAGGGAATGCACTCCCCAAATCCAAACCCAACCATTTAGCACAAAGAAACCCCTAATGCACAGAAACAACTCTATCTTTCCCTCCACCGAGGGCTTCCAAGACTCCAAGACCCACTTGTGTAAGTCCAGTAGGGATGGCCACAAGTTGTTGAATCTACAAACAACCCCATGACACTTATTAAAATCTTCATTCTCAAGAATCTCATGTCGACACACCACAAATAGGGGGAGGTAGTGCAAATGGCAGAGGAGAAGCTCATGAAGATGGGCGAGCAGGAAGCTTCCTTTAAGATAAAGTATCATTAGGTTTAGGAAAGAGGGCTCGAAAGGAGCCTTGCCGTCTTGAAGAAACACTGAAACCATAGGGCGTTGGGGGAAATCCTGTTGTGGGAATAGAGATGCCAATAGTCTCTCCAAAAGGAATGCGGAAACCCAGGGCATTGGGGGAGAACCTGTCAACTCTTTGTTGGTCCATGTAGACACTAAAAAAATGTCAATGTCTTGACATAACACCTTGTCGACATGTCCTTGTGTGTTTTTCCCTAGATCCTAGGTCATCCAACCTCATCCCACTCACAAATCCCACTTACCCTACTCCTAATCCTATAATAATCACATAGCCAATTAATTAAATAAATCATATTTGTTTAATTAATTCCCCATCCCATTTGTCCAACTTAAACACCTTCTTGATTGATTAAATAAAACCACTTTATTTAATTAATCCCACTTGATCACATTCCCAATTAATTAAATAAATCCCATTTATTTAATTAATTGCACCTAGTCACATGTCTCACATAATTCAAATTTAAAATTTGAATTATTCCCTCACCTCTCATCACATTGTGACACATGTCACATGTCTCATCTCCCACTTAATACAACTCACATGTGCAAGCTAATTCAAATAAAATATTTCAATTAGATTCCTTTCATTATCCTTCGTACACTTGTTGCATGACTACACTTTCTTGATGTGCAAGGAAACCTAATCAATCCTAACCATCCATGTCTTCCAAACCCTAATCAATCCTATCCATCCATTCAAACTAGGTCTTTCCTATAAACCTAGCCTCTCTTGAGCCATTTGCAATGAATCTTCTTCTAGCATCTTTACTTTACCAAATTTTCCTCTCAATCTATAAGCCATCTATTTCACATCTATCATCATCCATTCATTCATCTACCAATCCCTATCCTATCGTTATGCTGCTAAATCAAGCAACCAACATTCATCTCTTTGGGTAAATCTAGACTGCTTCGTGTGCAGCACTCTCCACCTTATCAATGGATCATGAGTCAATATAAGGTTTACATTAGTTTGATTTGTATTTGTTATCATTTATTTCATGTCAATTTTTCATGATTTCATTTGGCATGCCCATGGTTGTAACCCTCATATTTTTTAGGTTTTTTGTGATCAAATTTGTAAGGTTTTAACATTTTTTGTTTTTGCTTTGATTAGAAGTCCTGAGAAACAAAAATTGACATAAAATTTGATATATTTCGCTACCTAAAAAATGATTTTTTTTAGTTTTAGGCCCCTCGTAGGGCTGTACCGTATGGGGTTGTACAGCGACTGTGCAGGGTTATTGGTCGACATATCAGGTTTTCATTACTTTCATTGTTCGATTGTAGGAGTCTGTATGCAAGTAAGGTTATCATGCTAGTCGACTATCAAATTAGGGCTAACTTTTAATCTTTTCTCTGCTGCTTACAACCCTAAACACTAGTCACATTCGTCAAAACCCTAAGATCTCCCTTCAGCTACTGCTTAAGCCTCAAGCTCCACCTTCAAACATTCCAGTCGCCACCCCTCAGTGGTGACCAAACTACCACCTCCGCCTCTGTTTAAGCCTTCCACCTCACTGTGGCTCTCAAATTACTTTTGACAGCCATTTGGAGCCATCGACCTCTCCCTTCTTACCTTCGATTGCCACCCATTCTATGCTCGATCATCGACCCACCATAGCACTATCCCACCTCCCGATATCCTTGCAACCTTCACTCTTTCTAACCTCCTACCGCATGTCTCTAATTTTTGACCACTGGGATTGTTCGCTGCTAGGGCTTAGGTATTAGGGTTAGTCACTGGACGTAAACATTAGCCTTTAATTCCTTTAGCCATAGGAGCTTGGTCACTATGGTGACCAGAGGGTAGGGTTTGTACCCCTCTCTCTTTGCACTTTTATTTTTTACTTCGGGTCAGCCCCTAGTCATATGGGTGACTAGGGGCTAAACTCTTAACTACCAATGTAAACATTGACTGCCAGGAGAAAATTGTATCACCTGACCAAGATTTTAATGACTATTAGTGGATAACATTAACTGCCAGGTTAACCTCTTGTGCCTCCTAAATGCCAAAGGAGGCTATTTTTTTCAAAATTTCATAACTTTCACATATGGAGGCCAAATCACACAAACATGGACTCGTTGGAAAGATGGAAGAGAAAACTATGCAGTGGTGGAGAAATTATCAAGTGAAAGTGCCATTTTGACTATTTTTTTCGCAGTCAAAGTCAAAGTGCATGAAAATTTTAAATGCTCATAACTTTGCATTTTTTTATCCTTTTTCAGTGATTTTTTTAAAAAAATTGCATAGAATTTCATATAGAATCTTTTCATGCAGCTTTTTTTTGTATCAGTTCATTTTTCATCATATTTTATCAGATTCTTGATTTTCACATAACAGTCTTCTTGGCTAGTCCACTTGCTTCTTTCTCAAATTTTTAGCTTGCAGGTGACTTTACGAGGCTGGAACAACATCAGGATCATCATATATAGTAGCTTGGACAAAAAATTAATTAGGTGCACTCATTTCATCTCTTATCTCTTAACCATTGTTTGATCACACATTTGGATTTTGGGCTTAAAAAATGAACAACTTGCTTGCATTCACACATCAAATTGGGCTAAAATGAACTATTGTCTTCAATCAAATTTTTGTTTTAGATTTGAAAAGAACTAGTGCTTGAACTGTTTGATCACACATTTCATTTTCTAAGGGTTAATTTACAAGTGCGAGTGTGAATCAAGTGTGCACGTGTATGCTCTCTCCTCACACCACAAGATGATCTTGGAGATCAAAAACACCTCACTTGGTTTGCTTTTGTTAACCCTTCTTAGGAGACCTACTTGGAGATACACCACTCCAAGGGATGACCTTAATCAAGGCTGAATCGAAAGACACCCTCATTGAGATTTGGAATCTTGTCACTCTTAGCTAATCCCCAAAGAACTTTATACCTTTGGGAAGTGAAGGTGAAAAGTGGGTTACCCCTTTCTCACGGCTATGTAGCAGGATTTCACTTTCAATTCCTTAGTCAACCTCGTGTAAACATAGCCTAAGACCTAATTGGCCATACTCCACTTGACTAGTCATAGGGCTCATTGGTGTGTCTTCCATGTGTGCTTGTTTAATCATCATTACATTCATTCAAACTCAAATTCAAAATTGCTTATGTGTCTTGCATGAGTGATTCCTGATTGTACATGTGTGATCATTTGATTGAACATTGCCAAATCAAACTAAACACCAAGCACATCAAGACAAGTCATTCAACTCATTCTTCCAATCACATTCATCCTAATCTCCCATTTTTAGCTACTTCATTCCTAATCATATCCAAGTCACCATAATTCAAACCCTAATCATTCCAAACCACCTTCCAATCAACTCCTAATCATCCTAATCATTCTATATCAAACCCTAATCATATCCAAGTCATCATACCATCACATCAACATCATCCTAAGCATTATACATCATCCAAGTAAAATCCCAATCATTTCTATCCATTACACATCATCAAATCTTCATCCAATCAATTCTCCACATCTACCACTTGTAAACATAGACATGGCATTACTAAAAAAAATTATGAGAATGATCCTTATGGCAACAAAAAAATTCTTGATCAACTTAGGTGGTTATATAGAAAGGAAGAAGACTATGTGTCACCACAACATCAACAATTCCCACAACATCAAGTCCTAGGCCAATATCAACGATCCCACATCCAATCACGGGCCCAACAAGAACATAATCCTCCACCTACATATCAAATCCATGCCACATCAAACTCACTTCAAACTCCACCATCACCCAATGCAACACCCACACTTGACCAAGAGGTTATCGATTTCATGCAAGATACCAACTGTATGGATCTAGCACATAGAGTCCTTCAATCAGATCCTACTAGGTTTATGGATTATCTCATTCGACTTGGGGCCACTCCACCTTCCACTACTCCTTCAAACACTAATGCCGCCACATCCATACCACGAATCACCTTCACTAGTCCTAACAAGATCACAAACAAAAGTGCTTCCATAAGCATACCATCCAATGATCCTAACTCCATTGCCCTTATATCACAATTACTTTCTCAACAAACTTTCAACATCAACCAATGTCCACAACAATCCACCTCTCCAAACCTTTCAGCTACAACTCCTATCATTCCATCTCATCATCAAACCCATCTACAAGAAAACCAAGTGTCCTCACAGGAAGCATCCTTGATAGACCTAAATCCACCTATGCAAGACCTAATGACCTTTGACAAGGGAAACACCAATCTAGAGAAAGCATCTTATGAGAATTCCCCATCATCATCCACTCAAGTACCACTTCATGAGCCTACTTGTCCTATTTTAACCCCACCATGTGATCCAACATCCACTCATGACCCTATCAATGAACCTCTTAACACCTTGTCTAGTCATCCAAATCCATCATGTGATCTACAAGCCATCAAGCTTATTGAGGAATCTTTAACTTGAAGTCTAAGTCAAGAGCCATCATGCCCTAACATTGTTGGTCAAGAGCCCATCCAAGATTCATCCCCTTCCTCACAAGAAAATCAAGAGGTATGTCAAGAGTATAATCAAACACATGGAAATATCAAGCCCTCAACTAAATCAAGATCAAAACATATCTAAGTTCCACCCATTCATGACCTGCATGTCATATATGATCAAGGTATTATTTATGATCATGATCCTATTTGTGAGAAAGTTTATCCCATCCATAACCAAATTATTCCTATTTATGCTCACATTTGTGATCAATATTCTATCTATGATCATGAAAAACATGATGATCCTCTTAGCCAACATTTATGGAATCTGTGATCAAGAGGTTATCATTCCACCTATCCTTCCTTCCATAAACACCCATGAGCAAGATATCCCACTTTCTCCTACCCATCCTCCACCTACTCCTATCCATGAGACACCAACTTCCACTTTTCATGATGAAACGTATGTGTCCAAGTAAGCAGAGAAGATCAAACCAATGAGCATAAAGATAATCAAGATCCTAATGATCCTTCCACATCCACTATTGATTCCATTTCGAATCCACCACCATACCCACTTGGGCCTATCCGCTTTCATCCATGACTGTTCTTCCCTAGGACAACAACAACCTTTGTCCTCCACCTCACCCTCTCCATCCAATAATCAACTCAAGTCTAGTGTCCAAACTAAACTTAGTCCTATAGTCAATCGCATGCTCCAAAACATGAACTACCAAGGCAAAGGTTTAGGCCTACATGAACAAGGCATTTTGGAGCCAATCAATGTCAACGTCCCTTGTTGCTCATTTGTCCTTGGATACACACCCCAAGGTCAACAATCTAACGATGTTGGTACTTCCTCCACACTTCCTAAATCCACTTCCTTCCATCACAAACCCTGTCATATTCCTAAAACATACATTGCCATTCCATCTCCCTCATCCTATAAATGTCAAAAGCATGTGACCATACACCTTCCACCATCCACATTACCTCCACTCCTTCCAAATCCTAATATCCCTCCATCCACTTTTCCTCCACTTCTACCAACACCTAATTATCCATTTATCCATAAGTACCCTTACAATCCTAATCATGATCAACAAATGTACACATTGTCTAAACATAAAGCTTCCGCTCCTTCCACCAACCCCGCTTCAACTCATTTCATTAGCCACATGGGATTTAAAAATAAACATTTGGATGCCTCTACTTATAAAGCCAAACATCCTAAGGGTCCTAATACCTTAGGAAATCAATCAAAAAATTCAAAGAAAGGTACATTTTGTTGGTGCCTGCATAAACATTCAGGTTTCAGGCATTTAAATCTGCAAGCACTCTTCAAAAAATCCAAAAAATTCTAGGTCTTTTGGCCTTCTCAATTGAAAAATGCAAAAATAGTTGTATGTGCAAGGCCATTTGTATATACATGCAGGTCCAAAGGTACATTCGGGCATACAAGATGGTTTGTATGTTCAATCGGCCTCAAAAGGTGTAAAAATGGTTGTATGTATATCGCAGATTATGGGAATATTCCCTGCTTGTATGCGAGGGTTTGCATGTATATTTGTGTTGTATGTTTAGACATTCAATGGGTAGATACAATGACAACATGCAAAGAAAATACACATCGGCACACATACAAAGGAAATGTACATTGCAAAAATACAAGGATGGCGCAATGCAAGGCCGACATACAAGAGGTGGGACCCACAGGTATACAAAGGAGATTGTATGTGTTCGACATACAATGTGAGCATGCAAGGCAGAATGTATATCGGGTAGATGCATCGGTGGAAAATGTACAAGAAGAAATATTCAAAGGGCGCATACAAAGAAAAGATGCATGCAAGGCAAGAACCAAAGGTTGGGGCCCACCGATTGCATATATTTGTGATTGTATGTTTGCACATACAATCGAACAGACATTCCTAACATACAAGCCAGATCTAAAATGAACATACATTCCGGTTGATAAAAGATGAAGTCCACTATTTGTATATATGTTTTGCTTGTATGTATGCTCTGTATATGCCGATATACAAGGGAATGGAGATACAAGGCCCAGATTTCAAATTCCTTCCAATCTAATTAACATAGTGGCTAGTGTCTGTAGAATGTATATTATGCATTGTATATGCCGATATACAATGAAAAGTGCAATGAGAATAGATACAAGCCAGATTTCAAGGTAATTCCAATCTGTTTCATAATGATTTTAAATCCGCAAGTTGTATATTGTGTTTGTATATGAAATATACAAAGTGACATACAAAGGGGGAGATGTAAGACCCAGACCTGCTAGTGATTGTGATCTGTTCTATAAGGATTTGGGGTCTGCCTTGTATGCAAATGATTGTATGCATATACAATCTCATTTACAATTGTAGATACAAAGTTTTCAAGGGGCGAAAAAAGGAAAAAAGGTGAGAAAAGCAAAATCAGAGAGGGAAAAGTCAGCGATGGCAAAAGGGTGCCTACGTGGCACGTTCTAATTGGCTGGTGACTTTTTAGCTTGATTTGGGGCTGTGGATAATGGCAATAGGAGTGAAATCAACAGCCATGTTTTAAAGTTTCAACCAGTGGGTTTCCTAAGCATCTCCAGTTGCATTTCTTGGTGGGAAAACTACAGAGTATGCAGTTAGCTATGTTTCTAGATGCCACAGGTTGTTATGTCATTAATGGCAAATTTACAGAGGTATGGGTCTTGATTGACAGGCCATCTACCATGTTCGATGAAAAATCTCCAGGTGGTGGTGCATATCCTGATTTTGCCCACTTTTTCCTCTGTTTCTCTAGGCCGCATTGATTATTTTGGGCACCATTTTTGGTGCAATGTATTTGGCAGAAATTTTGAAAATGCCTTGTAATCATTGTTGAGTACATAGTCTTGCCATAAAAATGCAAACTGTATTACTCATTGAGGTTGTTGAAGACCTAGGGCAAAATGTTTGGAGAAAATAATGAAGAACAAAGCCTTTCTTGGTTATTCTATCTCTGTTGGAGTTTATGAGTTGCATTTTGAATGTAGATTGCACATTTTTTTAGTTTCATTATTGTTTTATATGAAAAATGCATTGTTGCATGTGTTTAGTTGCTTGTCTCCATTTGCTGTATGCATAGCTTCTTTTGAATCTACTTGCTAAGGGTTTCTCAGATTCTAGGATACACATTTGTTGTATTGCATGCTTGATCTCTAACTTCCATTCAAGGAGTGGATTAAATTGTTTTAGGTTAAAGTATGTAGAAGGTTGTATGTTAGTTGGCATATGTGTAAGTAGAGGTAGTTGAATACTCAGTCTTGGGTGGTGTTTGTAAGGCAAGCACCAATCTAACCCCTTAAAACTTGAATACCAGTACAAACCATTCACTTGTATATTTCTAGTTGACTCCTTACCCTATGGTAGGAACCAGTCTGCTCCCTATGTAGTAGTTATGACCCAAAACACCCTCTCTTGCATCCAAACATCAAAATAAATCATTCCATATTCCAACCTGTTAGTTGTAGGAGTAGAAATAAGACCCCTTGCATACTCTCATCCACAACCAACTAGATATGTCCAAGAACATTGCTAGCCTAGTGACTTATCATGCAAATTTTGGTCCTTAAATGAGAATATTCCGCTTGTTCTGAAAAGCAAAATCATTCTGTCATTGGGCGAGTCAAGGCTACAACTTTAGCTATAGGGATACCCCCTTGGTGTGGCAGAACTAGAAGTGAAGGGGAGGTAGGTCACACAACCTCCTGTATTAGTTGGCCGAATCTGCCTGTGCATAGGAAATAGCAAACCCTCTATTGATTTAGCAGAAACACCAACAAATGGCAACTCTACTAAAGATGTAGTGTCATATCCATAAAAGTTTAAGTCTAAAAGATTGAAATTTCAGACCTGGAAGTGCTTTGTTGTAGAAAAAGAAAAATAGTATGTGTGACTCTGCAGTGGGAGAACCCAGAAAGAAAAGAAATCAATTTTTAGCTTCAGCTTATTTGAAGCTCATTCCTCTACAAGGAGGTGGCGACTCTGCATATAAGAACCTAATAAAAGACACAAAATGTGTTAGATGTTCTTTCTCTCAATCAAGGAAACTAATTTATAGTTGCTAAAACACATCCAGGTATTTTCACACGTTGTGGTTCTCAAAAACCATGGTGTGTAAGTTTTAAAGGATTCCCTATTTGGTGAAGTAGCACTGGTTAAAAGGGAAATGTTGGTGATGAGCTTGCATGCTTTTGTAAGAACTTAGTTTGTATTTTCAAAAGAAGTATGCAAGATTATTGAAGGACCCATATAGAGGACTTTAGGAAATTTGAAATAGCAGTTTGCATTTTAAAGGCCTAAAGTCATTGTTGATTGAAAATCTGAGTTGAGAAGAGGTTTGTAAAGACACATAAAGATGTATTATTAGCCCATGCACCCTTGTGAGGTGTCAAATGCAATATTGTATAGTGATCTATCCCAACCATATAATAAAAGAAGTTTCAACATTGATAGATATAAGCCCATCAATTTCAATTGCATTTGTGGTTATCCAAATACTTTTCCATCTAAAATCATAAAGTATTTGCCAAAATTTAGTGGTGTAAAGGATGAATCAGTTGAGAGACACTTGCAGCAGTTTATAAATGTTATAGATGACTTTGAGGTTGACCATGAAGATGTAGTTATGAGATTATTTGTTCAATCTATAGATGAAGATGCAAGGGACTGGTTCTCCTACCTTTTGTCTTACTCTGTCAGCTCTTGGCAAGAATTTAAATCTGCATTTCTAGAATAATATGGTGAAAGAACTTTTGAATATGTAGTTATTAGTGATTTTATGTATATTCATATTGAAGAAGATGAGTTAATTCCAGCCTTTAACCTCAGATTTATGAAGGAATTAAAAAGAATTTTAGAATGCATGAGACCTAACGATGCATTATGCCTAGTGGTCTATTTGGAAGCATGTGATAAAAAAAATGAGTTATAGATTGAGAGATAAGGAGCCCACCACATTACATCAAGCACATCGGTTTGCAATAGATATTGAAAACAATTGGAGGTATGGAATACAAAAGGGTCATTTCTCTAAAAATTTCTGCTGCCCTGTAGTCCCCAATGTTAATGAAAGATGTAATTTAGATGTTGAAAATGAATGTCAAAGCACTCACACTCTTGACATCCCTATTTATGCATCATTCCAGGTTAGTGATAACTCTGCTATAGAGGAGGATGTCCTAATTTGCCCAGCAAATGAAGTTGATGGTGTTGATTTTTCAGGTGATATTTACATGCCAGTCCTCAGCAAGGAGCATTCATGTTTAAATGATCCAGTTGTGCAAAGTTGTGATCATATGGATCAAGAATCAATATCAGTTTCATCAAGAAGCATTAGAGGACTGGAAAGTGATATGGATAGTTCAGCTCTAGATTGCATTGAAGTAGCAGAAATCTTGTATCTGCGGCAATCAGATGATAAAGATGATATCCATGATCAATTCATGGATCAGGTTTGTTCTTCTTATGACTCTAGATTTGGAAATGTTGAAGAAGAGTTGATTGTCATGAAGAAGAAATAGAGACCTTTGCAATGACTATGAACCCCCTCTATGATGAGCCTTTTGATGCATTGAACATTGTGAGTCATGACCTTCATTAGTGCAAAATTAACCCACTTTTTGAAGATAATGATGAATGTCCAGCATCCATTTTTCTAGATATATGCAACAATGGGTGTGTAGGTCAGGTTTTTCTGTCAATGTTAATAATTAATATAAATGGTATTGATAGTCTCATATATTCTGAATGTTTTTAGTTCCTAGATCAGCGGGATGAGTGCCTAGTTATGTCCAACAACTAGGTAGATAATGAGGATATACTGTCTGAGGAATATAACATACATATGTTGCCTAATGTTGAAAGATATTCTAGTATGTATGGTTATATGTCTGATTTCGAAATGCAGAATGACAGAGGTAACACTGACAGAGGTAAGCTTTCAGAAATGATGGAGTATATAATTGACATGATCAACTTGTGGGCAAATTATGTCAATGTTTTCAGTTGTGGTTGGGGTCGTTCAGATCAGAATCAAGCATTTGGTAGGAGGAGGTTATGGTTTTTTATTTTTGGCTGCCCAGGGCCACCAATATAATCTTCAAAAATGATTTGTGATGCAGGTTTGTGCAATGTTTGACTTCGTAGCCCAATGGATAGCACCTAATCTGTGAAACCAAGGATTCTAGAGTTCTCACTATGCCTGCAAGAGGCATGCATCCCCAGACAGAGCCAGTGTTGGTGCCTGCATAAACATTCAGGTTTCAGGCATTTAAATCTGCAAGCACTCTTCAAAAAATCCAAAAAATTCTAGGTCTTTTGGCCTTCTCAGTTGAAAAATGCAAAAAATAGTTGTATGTGCAAGGCCGTTTGTATGTACATGCAGGTCCAAAGGTACATTCAGGCATACAAGATGGTTTGTATGTTTAATCAACCTCAAAAGGTACAAAAATGGTTGTATGTATATCATAGATTTTGGTAATATTCCCTACTTGTATGTGAGGGTTTGCATGTATGTTTGTGTTGTATATTTAGACATGCAACGGATAGATACAATGACAACATGCAAAGAAAATATACATCGGTGCACATACAAAGGAAATGTACATTGCAAAAATACAAGGATGCACAATGCATTGACGACATACAAGAGGTGGGACCCGCAGGTATACAAAGGAGATTGTATGTGTTCGACATACAATGTGAGCATGCAAGACAGAATGTATATCGGGTAGATGCATCAATGGCAAATGTACAAGAAGAAATATGCAAAGGGTGCATACAAAGAAAAGATACATGCAAGGCAAAAACCAAAGGGTGGGGCCTACCGATTGCATATATTTGTGATTGTATGTTTGCACATATAATCGAATAGACATTCCTAACATACAAGCCAGATATGAAATAAGCATACATTTCAGTTGATAAAAGATGAAGTCCGCTATTTGTATGTATGTTTTGCTTGTATGTATGCTTTGTATATGCCGATATATAAGGGAATGGAGGTACAAGGCCTAGATTTCAAATTGCTTCCAATCTGATTAACATAGTGGCTGGTGTCTGCAGAATGTATATTGTGCATTGTATATGCCGATATACAATGAAAAGTGAAATGAGAATAGATACAAGCCAGATTTCAAGGTAATTCCAATCTGTTTCATAATGATTTGAAATCCGCAAGTTGTATATTGTGTTTGTATATGAAATATACAAAGTGACATACAAAGGGGGAGATGCAAGACCCAGACTTGCTGGTGATTGTGATCTATTCTATAAGGATTTGGGGTCCTCCATGTATGCAAGTGATTGTATGCATATACAATCTCATTTACAACTACAGATACAAAGGTTTCAAGGGGTGAAAAAAGGAAAAAATGTGTGAAAGGCAAAATTAGAGAGGGAAAAGTTAGCGATGGCAAAAGGGTACCTACGTGGTACATTCTAGTTGGCTGGTGACTTTTTAGCATGATTTGGGGCTATGGATCTTGGCGATAGGAGGGAAATCAATGGCCATGTTTTAAAGTTTCAAGTGGAGGGTTTCCTGATCATCTCCAGTTGCATTTCTTGGCAGGAAAACCATAGAGTATGCAGTTAGCTACATTTCCAGAGGCTGTGGGTTGGTATGCCATTAATGGAAAATTTACAGAGGTATGGGTCTTGATTTTACCCACTTTTTCCTCTATTTCTCTTGGCTACATTGATTATTTTCAGCTCCATTCTTGGTGTAATGTATTTGGTAGAAATTTTTAAAATGCCTTGTAATCATTGTTGAGTAAACAGTCTTGCCATAAAAATGCAAACTATGTTACTCATTGAGGTTGTTGAAGACCCGGGGCAAATGTTTGGAGAAAATAATGAAGGACAAAGCCTTTCTTGGTTGTTCTATCTCTATTAGAGTTTATGAATTGCATTTTGAATGCAGATTGCACATTTTATTAGTTTCATTACTGTTTTATATGAAAAATGCATTGTTGCATGTGTTTAGTTACTTGTCTCCATTTGCTGTATGCATAGCTTCTTTTGAGTCTAGTTGCTAAGGGTTTCTCAGATTCTTGGATACACATTTACTGTACTACATGCTTGATCTCTAACTTCCATTCAAGGAGTGGATTAAATTGTTTTAGGTTAAAGTATGTAGAAGGTTGTATGTTAGCTGGGATATGTGTAAGTAGAGGCAGTTGAATACTCAGTCTTGGGTGGTGTTTGTAAGGCAAGCACCAATCTGACCCCTTGAAACTTGAATGCCAGTGCAAACCATTCACATGTATATGTCTAGTTGACTCCTTGCCCTGAGGTAGGCACCGGTTTGCTCCCTGTGAAGTAGTTATGACCCAAAACCCCCTGTCTTCCATCCAAACATAAAAATAAATCATTCCATATTCCAACCTGTTAGTTGTAGGAGTAGAAATAGTACCCCTTGCATACTCTCATCCACAACTAGCTAGATATGTCCAAGAACATTGCCAGCCTAGTGACTTATCATGCAAATCTTGGTCCTAAACTGAGAGTATTCTACATGTTCTGAAAAGCTAAATCATTCTGTCATTGGGTGAGTCAAGGCTACAACTTTAGCTATAGGGATACCCCCTTGGTGCGGTAGAACCAGAAGTGAAGGGGAGGTAGCTCATACAACCTCCCGTATTAGTTGGCCGAATCTGCCTGTGCATTGGAACTAGTAAACCCTCTATTGATTTGAGAGAAACACCAACAAATGGCGACTCTACTGAGGATGTAGTGTCATATCCATAAAAGTTTGAGTCTAAAAGATTGAAATTTTAGACCTGGAAGTGCTTTGTTGTAAGAAAAGAAAAAAAATTATGTGTAACTCTACTATGGGAGAACCGAGAAAGAAAATAAATCAATTTTTAGTTTCATCTTACTTAAAGCTCATTCCTCTACAAGGAGGTGGTGACTCTGCATATAAGAGCCTGATAAAAGACAAAAAATGTGTTAGATGTTCTTTCTCTCAGTCAGGGAAAGGAATTTACAGCTGCTACAACACATCCAGGTATTTTCACATGTTGTGGTTTTCAAGAACCATGGTGTGTATATTTTAAAGGATTCCCTATTTAGTGAAGTAGCACTAGTTAAAAGGGAAATGTTGGTGATGAGCTTGCTTGCTTTTGTAATAACTTAGTTTGTATTTTCAAAAGAAGTATGCAATGTTATTGAAGGACTCATATAGAGGACTTTAGGAAATTTGAAATAGCAGTTTGCATTTTAAAGGCCTAAAGTCATTGTTGATTGAAAATCTGAGTTGAGAAGAGGGTTGCAAAAACACATAAAGATGTATTATCAGCCCATGTACCCTTGTGAGGTGTCAAATGCAATAATGTATAGTAATCTATCCCAACCATATAATAAAAGAAGTTTCAACATTGATAGATATAAGCCCATCAATTTCAATGGCATTTGTGGTTATCCAATCTAAAATCAAAAAGTATATGCCCAAATTCAATGGTGTAAAGGATGAATTAGCTAAGAGACACTTGCAGTAGTTTATAAATGTTATATATGACTTTGAGGTTGACCATGAAGATGTAGTTATGAGATTATTTGTTCAATCTCTAGATGAAGATGCAAGGGACTGGTTCTCCTACCTTCCGGCTTACTCTGTCAGCTCTTGGAAAGAATTTAAATCTACATTTCTAGAACAATATGCTGAAAGAACTTCTGAATATGCAGTTATTAGTGATTTTATGTATATTCATATTGAAGAAGATGAGTTAATTCTAGCCTTTAACCTCAGATTTATGAAGGCATTGAAAAGAATTCCAGAATGCATGAGACCTAATGATGCATTGTGCCTAGTGGTCTATTTGGGAGCATTTGATAAAAAAATGAGTTATAGATTGAGAGATAAGGAGCCCACCACATTACATCAGGCACATCAGTTTGCAATAGATATTGAAAACAATTGGAGGTATGGAATACAAAAGGGTTATTTCTCTAAAAATTTCTACTTCCCTACAGTCCCCAATGTTAATAAAAGATGTAATTCAGGTGTTGAAAATGAATGTCAAAGCACTCACACCACTGACATCCCTGTTTATGCATCATTCCAAGATAGTGATAACTCTGCTATAGAGGAGGATGTCCTGATTTGCCCAGCAAATGAAGTTGATGGTGTTAATTTTTCAAGTGATATTTACATGCTAGTCCTCAACAAAGAGCATTCATGTTTAAATGATCCAGTTGTGCAAAGTTGTGATCATATGGATCAAGAATCAATATTAGTTTCTTCAAGAAGCATTAGAGGATTGGAAAGTGATATGGATAGTTTAGCTTCAGATTGCATTGAAGTAGTAGAAATCTTGTATGTGGGGCAATCAGATGATAAAGATGATATCCATGATCAATTCATGGATCAAGTTTGTTCTTCTTATGACTCTAGATTTGGTAATGTTGAAGAAGAGTTATATTGTCATGAAGAAGAAACAAAGACCTTTGCAATGAGTATGAACTCCCTCTATGATGAGCCTTTTGATGCATTGAACATTGTGAGTCATGACCTCCATTGGTGCAGAATTAACCCACTTTTTGAAGATAATGATGAATGTCTAGCATCAGTGTTTCCAAATATGTTCAACAATGGGTGTATAGATCAGGTTTTTCTTTCAATGCCAATAAGTGATATAAATGGTATTGATAGTCTCATATATTCTGAATGTTTTATGTTCCTAGATCAGTTGGATGAGTGCCTAGTAATGTCCAACAACTAGGTAGATAATGAGGATATCCTATCTGAGGAATATAACATACATATGCTGCCTAATGCTAAAAGATATTCTAGTATGTATGGTTATATGTCTGATTTTGCAATGCAAAATGATAGAGGTAACACTGATAGAGGTAAGCTTTCAGAAATGATGGAGTATATAATTGACAGGATCAACTTGTGGGAAAATTATTTCAATGTTTTTAGTTGTGGTTGGGGTCATTCAGATCAGAATCAAGCCTTTCATAGGAGGAGGTTATGGTTTTTTTATTTTTGGATGCCCAGGGCCACCAATATAATCTTCAAAAATGATTTGTGATGTAGGTTGGTGCAATGTTTAACTCCGTAGCCCCATGCATAGCACCTAATTTGTGAAACTAAAGATTCTGGAGTTCTCACCATGCCTGCAAGAGGCATGCATTGCTAGACAGAGCCAGTGTTGGTGCCTGCATAAACATTCAGGTTTCAGGCATTTAAATTTGTAAGCACTCTTCAAAAAATTCAAAAAATTTGAGGTCTTTCAGCCTTCTCAGTTGAAAAATGTAAAAAATAGTTGTATGTGCAAGGCTGTTTGTATGTACATGCAGGTCCAAAGGTACATTTGGGCATACAAGATAGTTTGTATGTTCAATCAGCCTCAAAAGGTGGAAAAATGGTTGTATGTATATCGCAGATTCTGAGAAAATTCCCTACTTGTATGTGAGGGTTTGCATGTATATTTGTGTTGTCTGTTTAGATATACAATGAGTAGATAAAATGACAACATGCAAAGAAAATATACATTGGCACACATACAAAGGAAATGTACATTGTAAAAATACAAGGATGGCACAATGCAAGGCTAACATACAAGAGGTGGGACCCGCAGGTATACAAATGAGATTGTATGTGTTCGACATACAATGTAAGTATGCAAGGTAGAATGTATATCAGGTAGATGCATCGGCGGCAAATGTACAAGAAGAAATATGCAAAGGGCGCATACAAAGAAAAGATGCATGCAAGGCAAGACCCAAAGGGTGGGGCCCGTCGATTGCATATATTTGCGATTGTATGTTTGTACATACAATCGAATAGACATTCCTAACATACAAGATGGATCTAAAATGAATATACATTCTAATTGATAAAAGATGAAGTCCATTGTTTGTATGTATGTTTTTCTTGTATGTATGCTCTGTACATGTCGATATACAAGGGAATGGAGATATAAGGCCCGAATTTCAAATTCCTTCCAATCTGATTAACACAGTGGTTGGGGTCCGCAGAATGTATATTGTGCATTGTATATGCCAATATACAATGAAAAGTTTAATGAGAATAGATACAAGCTAGATTTCAAGGTAATTCCAATCTGTTTCATAATGATTTGAAATCTGCGAGTTGTATATTGTGTTTGTATATGCAATATACAAAGTGACATACAAAGGGGGATTTGCAAGACCTGGAGCCGATGGTGATTGTGATCTATTCTCTAAGGATTTGGGGTCTGCCTTGTATGCAAGTGATTGTATGCATATACAATCTCATTTACAACTGTAGATACATAGGTTTCAAGGGGAAAAAAGAGGAAAAAAGGTGAGAAAGGTAAAATCAGAGAGGGAAAAATCTGACAAAAGGTTGCCTACGTGGCACGTTCTAATTGGCTAGTGACTTTTTAGCGCAATTTGGGGCTGTGGATCTTGGTGATAGGAGGGAAATCAATGGCCATGTTTTAAAGTTTCAAGTGTTGGGTTTCCTGAGCATCTCCAGTTGCATTTCTTGGTTGGAAAACCATAGAGTATGCAATTAGCTGCGTTTCTAGAGGCCATGGGTTGGTATGCCATTAATGGAAAATTTATAGAGGTATGGGTGTTGATTGATAGACCATCTACCATGTTCGATGAAAAATTCTCTAGGTGGCAGTGCATATCCTAATTTTGTCCACTTTTTCCTCTATTTCTCTTGGCTACATTGATTATTTTGGGTGCCATTCTTGGTGCAATGTATTTGGTAGAAATTTTGAAAATGCCTCGTAATCATTGTTGAGTACTCAGTCCTGCCATAAAAATGCAAACTATGTTACTCATTGAGGTTGTTGAAGACTTGGGGCAAATTTTTGGAGAAAATAATGAAGAACAAAGCCTTTCTTGGTTGTTCTATCTCTGTTGGAGTTTATGAGTTGCATTTTGAATGTAGATTGCACATTTTTTTAGTTTCATTGTTGTTTTATATGAAAAATGTATTGTTGCATGTGTTGAGTTTCTTGTCTATATTTGCTATATGCATAGGTTCTTTCAAATCTGGTTGCTAAGGGTTTCTCAGATTCTAGGATACACATTTGCTGTATTGCATGCTTGATCTCTAACTTCCATTCAAGGAGTGGATTAAACTGTTTTAGGTTAAAGTATGGAGAAGGTTGTATGTTAGCTGCTATATGTGTAAGTAGAGGTAGCTGAATACTCAGTCTTGGGTGGTGTTTGTAAGGTAAGCACCAATCTGACCCCTTCAAACTTGAATGCCAGTGCAAACCATTCACTTGTATATGTCTAGTTGACTCCTTGCCCTAAGGTTGGCACTGGTCTGCTCCCTGTGTAGTAGTTATGACCCAAACCTATTAGTTGTAGGAGTAGAAATAGGACCCCTTGCATACTCTCATCCACAACCAGCTAGATATGTCCAAGAACATTGCCAGCCTAGTGACTTATCATGCAAATCTTGGTCCTAAAATGAGAGTATCCTGCCTATTCTGAAAAGCTATATCATTCTGTCATTGGACGAGTCAAGGTACAACTTTAGCTATAGGGATAGCCCCCTTGGTACGGTAGAACTAGAAGTGAAGGGGAGACAACTCACAAAACCTCCTATATTAGTTGGCTGAATCTGCCTATGCATTGGAACTAGTAAACCCTCTACTGATTCGGGAGAAACACAAACACATTCAAATATCCATCCAAACCCATACCTCCAAAAGCAAAGTACAAAAGCAAAATGGTATGGGTACCTAAGCAAAAATCAAGCAAATCAAATGAGGCATCCACATCCTAAAAATCCCAACCATCCTTTCCATTCAAAAATGTCATTCCATTCAAACATTTCAAACATCCCACATAAAAAGCAAAAATTAGAAAAATACTAAGTCGATGTGGGTTCCAAATGTCCTAAATCATCCATCTCACAAGTAAACATCACCATTGTTTCCTACACCACCAACCAACCAAAAGCTTCCATGTTTAACATGGTGTGTGCAGTCGTTGGTCATGATTCATTTCTATACTTCCATCACTCCATCATTCACTCAGTATCCTACATATCTCCCCCATCACCTTCCTATGGTCCATGCTTTTGCATAAGTCCATTATAATCCACATCATAATACATTTTCACACCTACATAATCCACATCATAGTCCACTTTCACCCCTACATAATCCACATCATAATCCACTATCTACCTGATCCATCTCACTTTCATGCCATCTCCCTACCAACATCGACAAGCACATTTGACATGGTCAATGCGACATTCCTCTCTAATGGGACTATCACCTTTCATGTCACTAGACACTTGAGTCCCTCTCATCCATATCCACCTTCTTCCATCCAAAAAGTCCAAAAAAAGTAAAAAAAGTGAAAATTTTAAAAAGTAAAGAGAAATCCTTTTGTCCAATAGTGAAAACCTAGTAAACAGGTACCTTGGATAAGTACCATGATGAAAACCTGGTAAATAGGTGTCATGTGTAGTACGATCTTCTATCACTTACACTTGGGGACACCTTGTCTCATCCTTTTCCAAACTATCATACAATTTTCATACCATCCTACCATCCTTAGCCATTACACCCACATACTTATCCTATTGAGTCCATCCATTTACCCTTCCTCTTTTGATCTTGATAAAGATATGGGGGCAACAATATTGACAAATGTTTTGGGTATCTCTTAACATACCTTATCTTGACATTATCCTATGGTCCTTTCTAATCCAATCCTATCATTATCCTTTAGTCATTACCCATTTATCCATCTTATCCAATCCATCCTATAATCCCATTGTCCTAAGCATTGTCATGAAAAAGCCTAAGCCTACTATCAAGAATGGGGCATGTTATTCCTATGCAACATAGCCTTTGGAGATCACATCCTTATGCATACATCCATTGTGAGTTTTTCATCCTATCCACTATCGCACATCCCTTTATCCGTCCATTTATCATGATCCTTTCATCCATCCACTACCATCCATCCTTTTGTCCAATCCCATTCATTCCCTTGCACCTAGACTTGGTTTTTCCCCTTGTCATTGCTATCTAGAACAAAGGCTACCCAAATTGTAAATCCATTGACATTTCAAAAATCCAAAAAAAAAAATCAAAATATTTCAAAAAAGACAAAAAAAAAAAATTTCAAAAATCTAAAAAAAAAATATATATTTCAAAAAAGACAAAAAAATCAAAATATTTCAAAAATCCAAGAAATAATCAAAATATTTCAAAAAAGATAAAAAAATCAAATATCCAACCAAAAAAAATCCAAGTGATAAAACCATTCCACATCAAATCATCAAAATCACATTTTTCAAATCAAATTAATCCCAATCATCAATTCATCACATCATCAAAATCAAAACAAGTCCAATCACCTCATCAAATCAAGCCAATCTATCCATCATCCAATCTATCAAACAATCAAATGCAAATCAAATAACAACATTCAATCAATCCTGATCAAACCATCCACTTTCATCATTACCATCAATAAAAAACAAATCAGAACTACATCTCATTTCCATTGTTAAGTGCCTTGATCCTATGGAAATGGGTATGTAGGTAGTCTGGAGCATGAAGGAAGTGCCTAGATTTAGGCACAAGATGATATTCCTCTTTCTTCTTTCATCATTCTTCTAACATCTATCTTCATCAATTCATCAATCTTTCAAAACATTTCTTTCAATCAATCTAATTCTTCAAATCATTTCAATCACATCAATTCCAAGCAATGATCCAAGTGCAAGTCATCCTTTATCGATACCAATCAAGTCAATGAGCTTGTCAAATTATCCAATCGCAATCAATGGTCTTGATCCTAATCTTGTCGTAAACCAAATCAAAAAAATCATCAACAACAATAGGATATATCATTCCCACATCCTTGTGTTGATCTAGGGATATATTGTTCCCCGCAATGACAACACTATAATCAATCAATCATTTAATCATTGGTTTACAGCTTGACAGGGGCAATACCTTGTTTGTTTTTTTATCATTTGTGCATGCTTTCTTGCTTGCTTGTGTGTTATCTTTTTATCTTGCATTTGTATCACATCCATATCTTCCTAGCTATTATTCATATCTTGTATCTAGACAAGGTTGTATTATGCTAGGGCACAAGACACATCGTCACCTTGGTCATTATACCTTGGTGCATAATGTCTCGTGCTATATCAAACATCATGGTTGCTCACTTTCATTGCAGTATAATGCATCCATCTCTTTCTTCTATCCATTCCTTTATCTTTTTCCATTCCTTTCATTTCGAGAGTATACCCATGTTTGTCCAACTCGCCTATCCTCTCAACGGGGTGTCATTATTCTATCTTTCCATCATCATCCCATTATCCTTTTCTTCTATCTATTTCCTTAACTTCTTTGAAATGATGTTACTCAACATAAATCTTATCATCTCGCAACATCATCTCAAAGAGGGACAAATGTAGACACTAAAAAAATGTCCATGTCTCGACATAACACCTTATTGACATGACTTTGTGTGTTTTTCCCTAGGTCCTAGGTCATCCAACCTCATCCCACTCACAAATCCTACTTACCCTATTCCTAATCGTATCATAATTACTTAGCTGATTAATTAAATAAATCATATTTATTTAATTAATTCCCCATCCCATTTGTCTAACTTAATGACCTTCTTGATTGATTAAATAAACCCACTTTATTTAATTAATTCCACTTGATCACATTCCCAATTAATTAAATAAATCCCATTTATTTAATTAATTGTACCTAGTCACATGTCTCACATAATTCAAATTTAAAATTTGAATTAGTCCCTCACCTCTCATCAAATTCTGACACATGTCACATGTCACATCTCCCACTTAATACAACTCACATGTGCAAGCTAATTCAAATAAAATATTTGAATTAGATTCCTTTCATTCTCCTTCGTACACTTGTCACATGACTACTCTTTCTTGATGTGCAAGGAAACCTAATCAATCCTAGCCATCCATGTCTTCCAAACCCTAATCAATCCTATCCATCCATTCAAACTAGGTCTTTCCTATAAACCTAGCCTCTCTTGAGCCATTTGCAATGAATATTCTTCTAGCATCCTTACTCTGCCAAATTTTCCTCTCAATCCATAATCCATCGATTTTGCATCTATCATCATCCATCAATTCATCTACCAATCCCTATCCTATCATTATGTTGCTAAATCAAGCAACCAACATTCATCTCTTTGGGTAAAGCTAGAGTGCTTCGGATGTGGCACTCTCCACCTTATAAATGGATCATGAGTTGATATGAGGTTTGCATTTGTTTGATTTGCATTTGTTATCATTTATTTCATGTCAATTTTTCATGATTTCAGTCCAAAACTATTTTTTTAATGCATAAATGTTATAGACAATGGGTATAATTTGAATTGATTTGTTTGAATAGGTAGTTTCCTTGAGCATTGGCTATTTGTATTTGGAAAAATATGAGTATATATTTACTCATATATGTGTATATATATACTGTGTATACATATACACATGTATGGATAAATATGAGTTTAGGATGCATTTTCTTTGGCAAAGAAGTTAAATAGTCATCATTTTGAGTAGAAAATAATATTTTCTAGGATAGCAGATATGCAGTCCAAAACCATAGTAAATACTGAGGAATGAATGCATATGCTAGGCCAATTTATACCAGGCCATAAACTAGTTATAGAACAATAAAAATAAGACATTTTTTTGGGTTGATTTGGTCACATATGGGCAGCCATATTAGTATTTGTTAAACAACAATTTATTTCTGCTATTGACATACTTTTAGAGGTAGATTAGTATTTTATTTTATAAACAATTAAGGAGATTTCTCCAGAGTTATCTTGCATACAAAAAAACCAAAAGTTAGAAGTTCAATTCTCATTAGAAATTAACCATTAGTATGAAATCAATATCCAACCAAATATAAAGTGATTATGATTTCACACTTTGCATAAAACTAGAAATGGTCTCTATGCTGAAATAGAGTAGTGATAATTGAAAGTTTATTTGAACATAATAACTTATTTTTGGAAACTAGTTTGTAATATTGCAAAAAGATTAGAAACTCAATCATGTTAATCAACCTTATATTTTGGAAGCATGAAAAATGATTCAATCATTTTGTACATGTAAAAAATGAATGAATTGTTGTAGTTTAGGATAGAACATAAAATAATCTTATGAATGTAGTTATGAGTTGGAAGCACGAGTTTCTCAGCTCATAAATGTACTTATAAGCATGTGTTTAACTTATAACATATATGAGAGATTTAGAACAGCCAAGTAAACTTACTTTGTAAGTTCTTTGTCATTCCCATGATACCTTGTTAATATTCATATGTGATAAATTAAGCACAATTAGATTTGATATATAACAATAGGTAATTTGTATTTAATGATTTCTTAAGAATATAAATATTTATATAGGGGTGTACATGCAAATTTATATGTGCACACCTATATAGATATTTGCATGTATGAGTTTGGAAAACAATAGATAGAACCTCGAGATATTCTTTGTTGAGGCAAAACATAGAAGTTTGTAAGGTCTGAATTATAATGCCTTGGATTTTCCCAAGTAAGAGACTGAAATTTATTGTCTTGTTTATCATTTTCAAAGTTTAAAAAAGATGCATGTTGATTTTATTTCTTTTTGGTTTATATATGATCAGTTTGGTGAATAGTTAAGTTAAACCTTTGTTTTTATCATTTTGGTTAAACCTATTTGGATGGTCATGATATCCAATCAGTCTAGTTGTCTAATTTTTGTGCAAGAAGAGTTGATTGTGGATTGTTTGGTGTCGAGTCAAGTTGAGATAGGGTGTGTGAACAACTTACTCTTATTTCCACTTCAAAATATGACATTGTAATGAAATGCTTTCACCAAAGTAATGCATTTTGCTATGTGCATTGTCAGTCCATGGTATTTGATAAGATTGTATGTTTAATTAGTTGTCATACTTAGCTAGAGGTCATATAGAGTTGTATGGCATATTGCATGTGATAAAGTTAATACTTTAGACTAGTTCTTGGTTGGCATGGTACATTTACAGATATCTCTATCTGTCACCCTTGCAAAGGGTAGGGCCACTTCCAGTAGCAAGGTGTGCATGGGACCACCGATTTGTGGATGGAGGTAAAACACATCGATGATGCTCTTCCTCCATGCAACTATATTATTTGCCACAAACTTGGTACTTGGAGACACATTTATACATATTGGATCATTGTATTTATGATTTGCAAATTGTACAATGCATTGTACTTGTTAAAGATTTGAGATAGATCTAATGTAAAAGTGAAATATACAAATTGTTGTAAAAATAAATAGTTGTTGATAAATAATGTATTGTGGCAAAACGTAGATTGTATTTGAATCTTTTCTAAAGAAAAATTATCCTTGAAAAATATGCATGAACCATTATGGGGTAAGTGCAAAAAGATGGGGGGCCAAAAAGTGGCCAAATAGTTTTAAAAACATATCATACATAATGCAAGCGTGTTATTAACTATTATAAATTAAAAAAGGCTTGTCATTTCATTTCATTTCTATTTTTCTCCTCTATCTCCGCGGCTTGCAAACCCTAGGAAGCACACTTGCATTTTGGAAAAGATAATTCAACACCAAAATCTTGCTGATTCATTGCCAAAATGCCGCCATGACATCGAGTATGCCAAAGGAGTGAGTTTTATTTATTTTTTTGTTTGAATTTGCTTCTAAATAGGTAGGTTTGAGTTGTTTTTTTATGTATATTTCATTAATTGTCATGAAATGTTAATGCACCTCCTCCTCCTCCTCAAAATCCACAAAATCCTGAGGAGGAAATACCTATGGAACAACCTCCTCCATCCATTCCTCGACATGCCCCTGGAACACAAGAAAATATAATGGGGCAAATTGAAAACAACAAAAAAGAAATTGAAGATATAATTGCAAGGTTGAAAGATCCTTCCACTTCAACCTTGCATAGGTCCATGCTTGCTGAATCTCTTGAATCTATGTTATCAAATGTACATTCAATTAGAAAGCAAATAACTAGTTGGATAGATAAGAGGAGAGAGTTTAGAGAATATTATGCAGATAAGCTATCATACCAAGATGTGAAAAAATTACAAATCACAAAATTAGACTTGTGTTCGATTTTCACAAACCCACAAACAAATCAACCTCCACCCATTACATGCAAGAGGTTTCCTATCCATTGGTGCAACAACCAAGCGATAAGGGACAATTTTGGGTAGAGGTGGTGGATGGTTTTTGACCATCCTCCATGCAATAATAATGAGGTCCCGCAATACTTTTTGAGGAAACTCTACTATGAGTTTGTCCTCAATAAAGTGCCAAACTATTTTGATATGCGGGACTTCCAGGGTAGAGGTGGGGGGTCAGCACAAGATAGACCAGGGGTACGTCTTGACCCACAACAGGTAGTGAGACGAGTAATCAGCAGACCAGCCCATGAGCATGTTTCTATCCCTTCCATTGTGAAGGAGAGTGTTGAGGTCGATACACTTTAGTCCATTAGTGCCTTGACCCAGAGCATCATAGAGCATGCCGGTCCTGCAGCATAGAGTGGGTTGGGAGATAGTGTGAGGAGTAGGGTCCCACCCCATGCTTGTCAGGCTTGCGGGTCAGCCTGTGATTATGACCCCGTGGATAGTCAGGACGCAAGTACACAGGCTACATCTGCAGCTGAGTAGATGGTGATGACAAATACCCTCTTGAGTGAGACTTTTGGCCTTGATACTCAGGTAAATATTAGCAAGTTTATTGAATTTAATTTATTAAATTTCATTTTTGAAATGCAAGATTAACTAATTTAAATTGATGATTTTAATGAAATTTCAAGGTTATAGCGTCGATGTAGTTTTCAGTGGTTCGCCACCTGCATTTTACACTAGATCATCTACTGTCGGGGTATGTAACTAGTAAACAATTATAAATATTACATGTGAATAGTATCGTTATATGAATGGTATTTTAATATCTGATTTTGGATGTTGAATAGGTTAATATTGTAGATTTCATGACAACACCTGCTAGCAGTGGTGGACTTCAAAGCTTTACGGAGGTAATAGAATAAATAGTTTAATGAATGAATTGTACTTACTAGATTTTTGTATGTGACTTGTGTGATTTATTATGTGTAGTTCCATGTTTAGATGAACGTGTGTGTATGTTAGGAGCCATGATTTGCATCACTATTATAGTTTTCATAATTGAATAATGTTGTTTTATTTCCAGATGATGCAGGCTGCGAAGACACCTCCCCATGTTCAGAGGGCAATGGAGCATGGTGTGGCCTCTGCAATTCATAGCTCCATGGCATTGATAGGGGCATGAGGCAGATTAGTAAATTTCAATTTACATTCATTGTTATAGTTGTCTATTTTTGAAAAATCAAAATATTATTGATTTGAAGTTTAATTTCTATTTGGATAGTTTCTATAGGACATGACATCACCAAGGCCTATTCCTACTACTGAGGCAAGGGAGGAGACAGATCATATGTTAGCTGTAAGTGATTATTTTGTTAAATGTTTCATTGTTTATAACATGTAATTTCTATATATTAATGTCTATACTTTTTATTGTAACAGCTAAAGATGCAGGAAGAACTAAATACGAGGAGTAGCCCTCAGGTTCATAGTAGACCACCCACATGTGTGTCTCCATCCCCTAGAAGATCAAAGGCTGCCCGTGATCTATTCTCTTCACCAGTCAGAGGGGAATGACTTTTTATTGTGTTCCTTTGTTGTATGCCTATATGGCATTTGTGGACATATATTTTGTATAGTATATAGTTGACATTGTATGCCTATATGGCATTCTTGTAAGCCTATATGGCTATTTTGTATATATGTTATACTTATATCGACAGATATTGATGTATGCCTATATGGATATTTGGTTAATACAAATCTTTTTTATTGATGGCATCCATACTTGCATTATAAATCCACGTTTGAATGGATATTTTTAGATGGCTACTTCAAATATTTAGAGTCCAATTGTATTACATAGGATATTTGTTGATCTAATAAGCTAGCTATTATTATTCAAGTATCACCTAAACCTCATTTTGGAACTAAAAGATAAAAGTTGTATTTAAAAAAAAATGAATCATCATGTTGAATAGAAAATATTAATATTCTTTATGAGTAGCATAGAATGTCAACTATATGCAATACAAAAAAATGAATCATCATGTTATTCTTTATGTTTGAGATCCTAAAAATGACTAAGTCTAGTAGCCTGATATCCTAAAACACTAGGATGAATATCCAAGTCATTAGGATGATTGCGCCTTGAGAAAAAGTCATTAAGATGAGCACCTAAAGGAGACTTTTTAAAACATTCAAACATTGTGCAACAAGTATGAAGAGTTAAGGCACAATTTGCAACTCATAAAGCATCAAAAGGGTGCCCAACTTAGAGAGAGCATTCATTTAAGACAAGGCGCCCATTGACACCTGTTCCACCATAAAAGTGCACCTAAGGTGGAAGGAGAACAAGCCTCTAGTAAGTGAAGCACACCTATTGTCTAAACCACTTCATTATGGCACCCTAGTGTGAGGAGGAGCATATATGTCAATAGGAAATGGCACCTAGAATGAAAATGAAGGACTAAGTGGCATTTTCAATAAGCATCAATTCACCTTGAGCTTTCAATAAATACATCAAATTGAGCCCCATAAGCCTAGGTGCCCTTTGCCTTCAAAAGAACCTTGTATCATCGTCAAGAGTTGGTCGTATTGGCGTATCGATAGACCTTGGTTAGGCTTCGCCGATAGTGGTTTGTCTTGCCGACGAGTGTGGTTCAAAGTCAAAGACACCGGTGTATCAGAGGATAATCCAATCTATGCATCGGAAGACCAGTTGAGAGCTTTGCTGATGAAGGGGGTCACACCGACAGTCAAAATCCATCGGTGTATCAGCCTAACGAGATTAGAGTTCACCGATGTTTGGAGTCTCATCGACGGGTGTGGTCTGAAGGTTGTCATTGGTGAGATCGGTGTGTTGTAACTTATTGAACCACTATGATTTTGAATATTTAGATTTAGAGGGCATTAGACACCAAAACTTCTTGACCTTTAACAACCCAACCTAGAATCAATAGATTTTTGTCCATCCCAACTATTCTAGTCAAGACAAAGCATGTTGATTCTCATTTAATCCAAAGTTCATTAACAAGATTATCTTATCATAATATTTATGGAAATGACCACCTAGATGGACAATGATGTGAGCTATCTATAAAGAAACTTGCAAGAAGTATAGGAGGCATGAGAATCCCTCCATGTTGTTTATCAAGTTGAATGATCTATGACACATCATGTATCATTAGAAAATATTATTGAAGAGAAAGAAAGTGAAAATACTTAAAACAACCCATAACAAGGTGGAGAAGTTTAAAGGATGGAGGTTGCAATACTTTCCAACCTCATAGCCACACTAGTCCAATGGATCAGGATGCTAAAGGCTAGAGGTGTTGAGAAACCTCTAAAGGACAAAACTATAGAGAGACCAAAAGTTCAAATGAATCCATTCAACACTAGGGTTGAGAAAAACTAGGGGGTAACTCAATCTTCCCTATCTAAATTTTTTTTTCAAAAAACTAGTAATGACACTTTCCCACATCTTCAACAACCTAGTGGAGCTTATGCACCACAAAATCATGTGACTCCCATAGTGCATCATCCCATCACTATCCAACCAATGTATCTAGGATATCAAACAAATGTGTAAATGAAAAATCAACTTCATACACAAGCCCCATCCATGGGTCTCATGTTCATAAGAACTCCAACTATTACCTTCCAAAGGTCTCTATACATTTCTTCATACAACCCATTGGTGATTTTGTGATACCTTTCAATATGAACAAATTGGTCAAGGCAAGAATTTGAGAGTAGATAATCTTATCAAAAGTCACAGAGAAATTTGTAAGGACCATAGTGTTATCCCTATGACTTGACACATACTGCTTATTTCATAAAGAAAAGGGACATGATATAAATATTATTGTTATATGGAGCCTAATCAGACTCGGAGGATAAATTTACCCAACTTTTATCAGTGTGCTTTCCCCCCAAATATTTTCCTTCTAGTTTTGGCGCCTTGAAGTCTAAGTGCATGAAAATCATTTTGAGTTGGGAACCTAATCCAATGACTTGACACGGATCCCAAAACCACCTATTGGACCAACAGGATCCTAGGTACTCACTTCATGCATTATGATTTCTAGGCGCCAGTTTGATGCTCCATCACAAGGAAAGTGCGCCCACACTTGCAAGTGTTTTCTTCAGGATCTAGGCACCAGTTGAAGGTTGTAGTTGCCAAGAAGAGCACCTAGCAAGAGGAAGTCTTTTGGAGTCTCCAAAACACATCAAACACTTGAATAACAACAAGATAACTTTTTCCCAAGTTAGGCACTTCAAGAGGGAAGTTAAAACATGAATAAGCACCAACTTGTCTAGGTGCAAACTCAATCTTGTTGAGGATACACATGGCGTTCAACATTCCTTGGTGATTTCATGAACTTCAAACGCTCAGAACTATTCAAGGAATGCCCAATGCCCCTTCTTGATGATAGGCACCAAAGTGAGGGTGGAATTACACCTTGATGGCATTAGGCACTATCTAGAGTATGCTACTCCATGGAAATACGCCTTCTTGCTTAGAGTAATTCAAACACTCTAAGGTCTTCAGTGATCAATTCCCTAACTTATGAAATGTCCTCCATTTTAAAACACGTTGTAATGCTCCAGAGAGATGACTATACCTAGGCGTCAATCTGGGTTAGAATGCCTCCAAAGTGTGCCTTCTCTTTCAGAATGCAAAACAAGGTCCAAAGGTGCTAATAAAGTGAAGTGCTTCTTTGGAAAAGTCCCGGAGGTTAAGATGCGCCATGTCTTAATGAGGTGCAACTCTTGGGTAAGAAAGCTTGTAAAGTGCACCTAACTTAGTGAAGAGGTTGATAACTTCTAAACCCTTCCTGGAACTTACATTTCTTCAACTAAAGATCATTTTGCACCAATACATCACCAAACTTTCAATCACAAGATCAATTCAAACTTAGGTGCTCATTAAGAGTCTTTCCAATGTTGGCACATCTGGCAGGTTGAACTGGCAAGAGATGGTGTCTACCTATATGTTTGAGTTCCAAAGTTGACTCAATGGTATCAAGATGGCGCCATAGAGTCTTTGGACTAGTTCCTTAGAGTTTCAAAAACATTCTGGCTCCTTGAAAATTCCTCCTACATGCTTGGGTGCCATTTCAAGGTCCTAGAACCATGATGTAGCGCCTTTTTACTCTAGGCACCCATTCATGATTGTCCAACTTGAGATTGGCACCTAGAGTGAATAGGCTTTCATCCTGACTTAATACACTACCTCCTTCTGACGATTTTTGGGGCAGCAGAAAACCTTTCACCATAGGTAAATGTCTTAGAGATATAAAAAACTGAGAGAGGTTATTGTAAAGGCACTCTATGTGATCAGGTTGCCTTAGACAGAATGTTTCTAAGTGACACAATTTTTGAGTAACATCTTGTCAAGGATTGTTGCCTTTTTGCAATTTGGACTCTTTAGGGATATCATCGGTGCAATATAGCTTGGACTGTTTCGACATGTTTAGGTGAAAAAGAGGACCATGTCTAGCCTAAATGTACCCATTCGGACGCGTTGGAGTAGTCATTTTGGTGGCATCAGGAGTAGGATGAAATTTACACCCCTTTGTAACTTTACACTACCTCCTTCTGACAATTTTTGGGGCAGCAGAAAACCTTTCACCATGGGCAAATACCTCAGAGATATAAAAAATTGAGAGAGTTTATTATAGAGGCACTCTACATGATTGCATTACCTCAGACAGAATGTTTCTAAGTGACACAGTTTTTAAGTAACATCTCGTCAAAGATTGCTATCTTTTTGCACTTTGGACTCTTTAGGGATATCGTCAGTACAATGTAGCTCAAACTGTTTCGACATGTTTGGGTGAAAAATAGGACCATGTCTAGCCTAAATGTACCCATCCAGATGTGTTGGAATAGTCAGTTTGGTCAAATTAGGAGCAGGATGAAAGTTACACCCCTTTGCAACTTTACATTGCCTCCTTCTGACGATTTTTGGGGCAGCAGAAAACCTTTCACCATGGGAAAATGCCTTAGAGATATAAAAAATTGAGAGAGGTTATTGTAGAGGCACTATATATGATGGCTTTGCCTTAGACAGAATGCTTCTAAGTGACACAATTTTTGAGTAACATCTCATTAAAGATTGCTACCTTTTTGCACTTTGGACTCTTCAGCGATATCATCGGTACAATGTAGCTCGGACTGTTTTGACATGTTTGGGTGAAAAACAGGACCATACCTAGCCTAAATGTACCCATCCAGATGCATTGGAATAGTCAGTTTGGTTGCATCAGGAGCAAGATGAAAGTTACACCCCTTTGCAACTTTACACTACCTCCTTCTAATGATTTTTGGGGCAGCAGAAAACCTTTCACAACTGGCAAATGCTTTAGAGATATAAAAAACTGAGAGAGGTTATTGTAGAGGCACTCTACAAGATCACGTTGCCTTAGACAGAATGTTTCTAAGTGACATAGTTTTTGAGTAATATCTCGTCAAAGATTGCTGCCTTTTTGCACTTTGGACTCTTTAGGGATATCATCGGTACAATGTAGCTCAGACTGTTTCGACATGTTTGGGTGAAAAATAGGACCATGCCTAGCCTAAATGTATCCATCTGAATGTGTTGGAATAGTTAGTTTGGTCGCATCAAGAGTAGGACACCAAAAATGCAAAAGTTGCTTTGTGCAACTTGATAACATTGACACTTTTTTGCAACATGACTCAAAGACTCAAACTGACACCAAATGACTCAAAGTGACTTAAAACTCCCTGATTTTGGTGCCCAATGTACATTATAGAGGTTGAGGTGCTCCTTATCATTCAAACATCTTAGATGAGCACATAGGAAAGGAAAAATCTCTAAGTTTCATCATCATGAGCACCTAATATTAAGAAACTTTAATGACTCAAACCTTAGCATGGAGTCCTAAGGCATATTTCATATCTCCTTTAATCCATTTTAGTGCCCTTATGTAGATTTTTCAACTTGATTTGGTGCCCTGTAAGTGAAGGAAGATCTAAAGGCATGAAAGTGGATGTCATTTTGCAAGAGTATGAATCATCAAAATTGAAAGAAATAAGTCTATTAAGCTTGGGCGCCCTTGGTCTTCTTTTCATTCATTATGAGCACCTTGGGAGAATGGTATATAGGTCATCATCTTGATTAGGTGCCCTGGATCCAGAGTGTTGGAGATATCATCAAATGGTGTCTAGAGGAAGTAGGGTGAGTTATGAATTTGGTCGCATCAGGAGCAGGATACCAAAAATGCATAACATGATGTAAAAATGTGTATATATGTAAAAATGCAGGAGGAAATAAAAAAAAAAAAACCTTACAAATTAATGTGCATACTTACAACTCAATGTAACATGACTTTACAAAATCAATGTGAATACTTACAAATTAATCCAATGAACCATCCGGGTCTACTCTACTCTTTATTGTGTCAAGTATTGCTTCATGGTCAAACTCATGCACCTTCCACAAGATTTTGTTCAAAGGTCTACCCCGATACTTTAGCAAATGAACATTGGATGCCACGACAAGGTTCAAGTAATGAAGAATCTTCTAATGCGTGTCAAAGTCCTGAAACAGCCAAATATTAACACTCTTATGTGGTTACCTTCTAATCCATGTACCAGTATAACCACTGAGCCTGTAGGGTATTTGATGTTTTCTCCATCTATAACAGGGACCTCCAATTTCTTTTTGGCCTCAACACAATGACATAAGTAATAATCTGTTCCTTCTTCATTATCTTCATCTGCAATAACTACATATACGTGCCCTACATTGATATGTGTAGCAAATTAGATGAAATTAGTCAACATTACAAAAACACTACAAAGTAAGATGACATTACCTAGTTGAACTAGATGAAATTAGATGCATATACATGCCCTATATTACTTGGTTGAACTAAATCTGATATGTGGTCAAAGTCAACTGATGATTCCATCTGTGTTAGTTCTAGTGCCGTTGAGGGTCAATACGTGTCAAGTGGGCTAAGATAACTTAACTGCCATTTGTCAACCCACTCCTTTGACTTGTACTCATCCCAGACTTGAATTGTACAGGAAGAACAAAAGCATGACATCTTTCGTGTATGGATACTCCATGAACATGCAATTGAGCTTCTAAAAGAGTGCATATCATTTGATCCTGTCAGTGTACAATAGTCCTCATGTGGTGCAATGTTAGTATCATCTATCAACCAAAAAAATCTATGAACTAAAGACTTACCTTCATTACCTGGACCCATGGAAGCATTGCACCACTCGACAATCAATTTTGCATCTGTCAACTTTGCATTGTCTTTATACTTTAACTCTTCTCGTGCTATCGCTCTTTTGATACATGCTCCTACACCATCATGCTCCCCCTTTCCATGCTCAGCCTCACAAAAGTTCCACATATGTTGAATATCTGTAAAATTATGTCTCCTACTTAGCCAATAGAAATTCTACGAGTTCTTGATTTGTGACGCATAGTTATCTAACCATATGATATGTTGACTAAACAATATGCCCCTTCTAGCCAAATCATTGTAGAACACCTGAAAGCAACCTTGCACAAACTCTGCAGAATATGTGTGATCATCACTAATATAGAAATTATACTCCCTTATGATCTTCCTATCATCCTCTGTACTATCATTCGCATGAATGAATGTGATGTGCAAAAATATAGAAACTTGTGTGGAGTTGTAATATTGTGATTACACCTCACGTTGTGGCTGTAGACTGTAGTTGTCTACAAAGTCAACAACTGAAACAATGCTACAAAAATAGAAATGTGTCCTTGCATAACTTGAATTGCAAGTCCAACCATCGAGCTCTATGGGCATGTCTTGCATACTCATACACTATGCTGTCACGAAATATAGGCATAAACTGATACACTGGAATCTTTTCAATAACCAATTCACACCTCTTTGCTTCTTTACCATCTTTTGTATTGTAAGCCACTATTTTATACTTGCCAAACCCTACTCGTTTGTTTCCAACCGCATGTGTTCTTTCCATATGTTCACATATTGGAAAATGTTGCAAGCCACTACAACGATGACATGTGCCATCCAAGCATAATTTATTGTAGAATATTTGACCTTCCTCTCTTTCACATAAAATTCTTGATATGAAGTCTCTTGAAGATGTTGGTGGGGCACATTTGGCACAACCCTGCAAATCATTGTTAGTATGCATATCTAAACATATAGACCTATAAGCATCAAAATGGTTAGAAAATTCAATATGTAATCTACAACAACAAGTAGTGCATGTGTGATTTATCTGAACATAGAAAGGTTTTAGCATTTCAAAATAACTTTGACAAATTTTAATTTGAGGATACTTCTCTAGAAATTTACCATAAAACTGTGTTTGAGTCTCATCCAAAAAATGCTTTAGATGTGGCTCACGATTCTAACTACTGATTCTCCTTCTTACCACATCCCTTTGATTTGGAGATACCCTTGTGTAATTCTTCCAAAAGTCTTCAATTAGTGATCTTAATGCTTCAACAATTGGTTTATCTTTTTGTGGTAGTCTCCCCGAGAATGCCCATAATTCATTGGCATTAGTGTCCTCAATTCTTTAGCGTCTTCCAACAGCTCTTGATAAAGTTTTCCTATTAATTCTCAATTGTTGACTCATCTTTCTAATGAGACGAGCTTTCCTCATTTGACTACTTACTATAGTCGATGTAATAACACACCGTGTTGCATTACTATCTTTTGTGCATGTGGTGTTACCCACACTCTCATACGCACTCATTAGATTCTTGACAATAGATTTTTCACTTGAAGCCTCTGATGTTCTCAACCCAAGAATCTTTATGATAGACCTATACTTTATACTTCACATTATTTCAACAAATAGTTGACATCTTGCAATCTCATTTAACTTTTTAAAGAACAATCTCAAAATCTTATTAGCATATCTTCTACAAGTGCATTTTAGAGACTTACCTTCCATTGGCTGCAAAATATTCTCATCAATATCAATCAAATACTTTGGTTTTCTATGCAAAATTCTAGGTGGTGTTAAGTTAGGTAAATTCATCTCAACATTAGGAATTTCATCAATATTTAAATGAGACGGGTTAGATGGCATACCTTCGATCGAAGATGGAATAGATGACATACCTTGAGGTTGAGGTGGAAATGATGGCGTACCTCCTTCATCACATGTGAGTGATGATGTACTCTCAACTTGAGATGTGGTAGATGGTGTCCCTACATGTTGACTTGTGGTAGAGGACGTGTCTCCAACTATGGTATTCAAATCTCTCGTACCACAAAGTTTTTGCATTCATTCTCTTTGTGCCGCCAATACCATATCTCTTTGTGATGGTTATGGTTCCTCTTCAATTGGTATGTCTTCATTTATCATGTCCAATTTCCTCTTCTGATGAAGTTCCCTCATAGCCACTACTTTCTTTGCATTCTTAGCTTCTATCTCTTCTTGTGTTGGTTTAATTCTTGATCGTTTCCTTGGTATGACAGAGAATTTGTCTGTAGCATGATAAAGAGACCAACATTAGTTCCTAAGAAATGAATACAAGATAATAGTGGGATTGCATTTTTATTATGTTGTAAGGATTTATTCTTGTATAGTTTGACATCATGGTATGTTAAGGTCTGTTTATTACACATAATTATTAAAGAGCCCAAGTGTAGAAAATATACATGGCATCATGTGAGATTGTAGGTTGCTTTCTTGATTGGGAATGTGTCTATTTTAAACATGTATGATAAAGCATGATAAAGTAATTCAATCCAAAATAAGGAAAATGTAAAGAACATGCATGTAAAGACTTGATATACCTAAAAAATGAAGATTCCAATGGAGAGAGTACCCAATTATGTAGTGTTTTTTTCTTCTTGCATCAAACTCCTCAACAATTTGAGTTTTTCACCACTTGCTTCCTTTTCAATGTTAAATTGAATAACACTAAAATATAATTACTAACAACAATACTATTAACCAATCTATAATGTTAAATTCCTAAAATTGAATCACAATTAACATTGCAACACTACAAAAATTGAAACTTGAATAGATATATATCAAACTTGGTGTTAAAACTATGTTATTTCCTCCTTCTCAAGTTGGCAAAGTAGAAAAGCTGGTGGAAAGATCATGCAAAGGTGGTACAATGTGTCAAATGTGCATGTGAACTTCCCAATAGCATGAAAGCACTTCTTTTTTGTCAAAGAATGCGCAGAATGAGTAAGAAAATAGAGCATGTGGGCTTAGATCATGGGGGTCAACACTTTTTTACCATTTCAATAGCAAGACAAAACACGAGCGCGTTATAACACGCTCGTGTTTTTTCCTACTATAAATTGATCACATCCTTTGCATTGATCACATCTCTTTCCAAACCTTCCCCTTCAGACTTGAATGACCACAAGGTTTTTGAGGGAGAACTTTTCTTGTTTCCTACAAGAGCTTGCCAGATGCTCCGCCATATGATAGGCATAACAATGAAGGGGCAAGCCCTCATAATCAAGTTCTTGATAGAAAATGCCCATCGAGGAAGAAAGATAGATCTTCTTTAGAAGCAGAAGTTCTAGTTTGTGACAAATCCTTATCCAAGCATAAATAGCAGGGGTTCTCTCAACTGATTTCCAATCCACTTCCACAAAGTCTCCTAAAGACTTCTTGATTGATTCCAAAACATCCACACCCCAAAATTGGAGAGGCAATCAATATAATTGAACCCATAAATCTACATTTGACGAAAGAAACCCTCAACACTATACCTTAAACCCTAATCCCTTAGCCCTCAACCCTAAACCTTATCCCTAAACCCTAATCCCTCAACCCTCAACCCTAATCCGTCATCCCTCAACTCTAATCCCTCATCCCTAAACCCTAAATGCTATCCCTATTCCCAAAACCCTCAACAGACTCGATACTATACCTTAAATCCTAATCCCTTATCCCTAAACCCTCCAACCCTATCCGTAATCCTTACACCCTCCACACTCTACTTTAATCCTAATCCCTCAACCCTCAACCCTATCCCTAAACCCTTGACCCTGAAATCGCAATCCTCAATGTCAAATCCCAATCCCTCAACCCTTAACTCTGATCCCTCGACCCTCAACCCTATCCCTAAACCCTAAACCCTTAACCCTCAATGTCAAATCCTAATCCCTCAACCCTTCACTCTAATCCCTCAACCCTAAACCCTATCCCTAAACCCTCAACACTATAACTTAAACCCTAATCCCTCAACCCTAATCCTAAACCTTATCCCTAAACCCTAATCCATCATCCATCATCCCTTAACTCTAATCCCTCATCCCTAAACCCTAAATGCTATCCCTATTTCTAGACCCTCAACAGGCTCGATACTATACTTTAAACCCTAATCCCTTATCCCTAAACCCTCCAACCCTATCCCTTAACCTTAATCCCTTGACCATTAACCCTATCCCGAAACCTCAAGCCTCAATCCTAAAGCCTCAACCCTCAACCCTCAACTCTCAACATTAAACCCTAATTCATTAACTCTAAACCCTAATCCCTCAAACCTAAACCCTATCCCTAAACCATCAACCCTTAACACTATACCTTAAACCCTAATCCCTATCCCTCAACCCTTAACCCTTAAAACTTAAACCCTATCCCTACACCCTCAACACTTGACACTATATCTTAAGGCTTAAACCCTCATCCATAAGCCTCAACCCTAAATCCTTAAACCTTCAACGCTAAACCCTATCCCTAATCCCTCTACCCTTGACACTCTAACCCTAACCTCGACATTAAATGCTAATCCGTCAACCCTATTCGCTAAACCCTCAACCCTCAACCCTAAACCTTATCCCTAAACCCTAATCCCTCAACCCTCAACCCTAATCCATCATCCCTCAACTCTAATCCCTAATCCCTCAACCCTAAATGCTATCCCTATTCCTAAACCCTAAACAAACTCGATACTATACCTTAAACCCTAATCCCTTATCCCTAAACCCTCCAACCCTATCCATATTCCTTACACCCTCCACACTCTACTTTAACCCTAATCCCTCGACCCTCAACCCTATCCCTAAACCCCTGACCCTCAAACCTTAACCCTCAACCCTCAACGTCAAACCCTAATCTCTCAACCCTTAACTCTGATCCCTCAATGCTCAACCCTATCCCTAAACCCTAAACCCTAAACCCTCAACCCTTCACTCTAATCCCTCAACCCTAAACCCTATCCCTAAACCCTCAACACTATACCTTAAACCCTAATCCCTCAACCCTAATCATAAACCTTATCCCTAAACCCTAATCCCTCAACACTAATCCGTCATCCGTCATCCCTCAACTCTAATCCCTCATCCCTAAACCCTAAACACTATCCCTATTCCTAGACCCTCAACGGGCTTGATACTATACCTTAAACCATAATCCCTTATCCCTAAACCCTCCAACCCTATCCCTTAACCCTAATCCCTTGACCATTAACCCTATCCTGAAACCTCAAGCCTTGACCCTCAACCCTTAACTCTCAACATTAAACCCTAATTCATCAACCCTAAACACTAATCCCTCAAACCTAAACCTTATCCCTAAACCATCAACCCTTAACACTACACCTTAAAACCTAATCCCTATCCCTCAACCCTTAACCCTTAAAACTTAAACTCTATCCCTACACCCTCAACACTTGACACTATATCTTAAGCCTTAAACCCTCATCCCTAAAGCCTCAACCCTAAATCCTTAAACCTTCAACCCTAAAACCTATCCCAGAATCTCTACCCTCGACACTCTAACCCTAACCTTGACATTAAATGCTAATCCGTCAACCCTAAACCCTAATCCATCAACCTAAACCCTATCCCTAAACCCTCAACCCTCAACACTATACCTTAAACCCTAATCCCTTAACCCTCAACCCTAAACCTTATCCCTAATCCCTAATCCCTCAACCCTCAACCCTAATCCATCATCCCTCAACTCTAATCCCTAATCCCTCAACCCTAAATGCTATCCCTATTCCTAAACCCTCAACAGACTCGATACTATACCTTAAACCCTAATCCCTTATCCCTAAACCCTCCAACCCTATCCCTAATCGTTACACCCTCCACACTCTACTTTAACCCTAATCCCTTGACCCTCAACCCTATCCCTAAACCCTTGACCCTTGAACCTCAACCCTCAACCCTCAACGTCAAACCCTAATCCCTCAACCCTTAACTCTGATCCCTCAACCCTCAACCCTATCCCTAAACCCTCAACCCTCAACGTCAAATCCTAATCCCTCAACCCTTCACTCTAATCCCTCAACCCTAAACCCTATCCCTAAACCCTCAACACTATACCTTAAACCCTAATCCCTCAACCCTAATCCTAAACCTTATCCCTAAACCCTAATCCCTCAACTCTAATCTATCATCCATCATCCCTCAACTCTAATCCCTCATCCCTAAACCCTAAACACTATCCCTATTCCTAGACCCTCAACGGGCTCGATACTATACCTTAAACCCTAATCCCTTATCCCTAAACCCTCCAACCCTATCCCTTAACCCTAATCCCTCAACCCTTAACCCTATCCTGAAACCCTTAACCCTCGAACCTCAATGTACTCAACCCTCAACGTCAAACCCTAATCCCTCAACCCTTAACTCTAATCCCTTGACCTTTAACCCTTAAAACTTGAACCTGAAAACCTATCCCTACACGATCGACACTCGACACTATATCTTAAACCCTAATCCCTTAATCCTCATCCCTAAAGCCTCAACCCTAAATCATTAAACCTTCAACCCTAAACCCTATCCCTAATCCCTCTACCCTTGACACTCTTATTTAACCCTAATCCCTTGACCATTAACCCTATCTCTAAACCTCAACCCTCAACCCTCAACCCTCAACTCTCAATATTAAACCCTAATTCATCAACCCTAAAACCTAATCCCTCAAACCTAAACCCTATCCCTAAACCATCAACCCTCAACACTATACCTTAAACCCTAATCCCTATCCCTCAACCCTCAACCCTTAAAACTTAAACCCTATCCCTACACCCTCAACACTTGACACTATATATTAAGCCTTAAACCCTCATCCCTAAAGCCTCAACCCTCAATCCTTAAACCTTAAACCCTAAACCCTATCCCTAATCCCTCTACCCTTGACACTCTAACCCTAACCTTGACATTAAATGCTAATCCGTCAACCCTAAACCCTAATCCGTCAACCCTAAACCCTATCCCTGAACCCTCAACCCTCAACACTATACCTTAAACCCTAATCCATCAACCCTAAAACCTAATCCCCCAACCCTCAACCCTAAACACTATCAATAAACCTTGAACCCTTGACACTATACCTTAAACCCTATGAGAAAAGATTTGCATATGGTACATCCATAGTGAGTAATTAACAGTTGAAATCAGAAGGATGATCATTATGAGAAAAGATTTGCATTGGGGTACATCTATGTTTCTTTCTATCCACCCTGCACTTAGGGAAGGTATATTGTTATGAAACAAGCAAATAATCTCCCATTATTTACTGGCTCTAACCACAAGAACTACTAAACTATACCTTAAACCCTAATCTCTCAACCCTAAACTTTCAACCCTAAACCCTATCCCTAATCTCTCTACCCTCAACACTCTACCTTAAACCTAATCCCTCAACCCTTAACCCTAAACACTATCCCTAAAGCCTCAACCCTAAACCCTAATCCCTCAAGGTCCTAAACTCTAATCCCTTATCCCTAAACTCTAAATCCTATCCCTAAATGCTCAAACCTTAACCTTAAACCTTAATCACTCAATCCTTATCCACCCCTCTCCTCCCCTATCTGAGTCACTCCCATCTCTACCCTCCTCTACCCTCGACACTATACATACATACATATAGGCATACATAGATACATACATACATACATATAGGCATACATACATACATACATGATTAATAGCCTTAAACATAAAAAAAATTAAGGGGATCATAATGTGAGCATGTTATAATGCACTCGTGTTATGTCAAACATGACAAACAACACTTGCGGAAAAGGAAAATGCAAAGCAAAACATAATGCGCTCGCGTTATGTCTTACTTTGGGAATCCCAAGCCTTGGGCTTGGGATTTGCTTTGGATTTCCAACCCAAAGGCTTGGGGTGCCTTTTGAATAGTAACAGATGTGTTTTTCCATATTCTTCAAGATTTCAGATAATTTCACTCGTGCTAACCCTCAGATTTGCATGTGTTTCAAGGTCAAACAAATCAAACACCTGGGTAATGTTAGGATTTCTCTTAGCTATTTGACAATGTGATTTTTTTCACATTTTAACAATGTTAAGCCTTTCATCTTTAATTTCTTTTGTTTGTGTGTCCATTTTTGGGCAAAAACCACTGTTTGGTCTTTTTTTCATTGTAAATTAACTATTCATTGAAATTTGAAAAAAATTACATATTTAGAAAGTAGACTTCATTCTACAAATATTAAAAAAAGAAAAAATGATTTTCAATTAGTTTTCAAAATTTATAGGGGTAGCATGGCCAAAATTCTATTTTTTAGGATGTGTCCACTTTGAAAATTAGTAAAAAATCAAATAATCATCAAAAAATTATCAGAAAAATCAGGCATAAACTACATGCTATTAGCTAATTTCTCACTGAAGCAATTTTAAAAATACCAAAAATAATTTGACCTTTTGAGGGAGCCACAAAACATGCTATGTTATGTTTTTTTGATAGAAACAACACCAATTTCTGTGGATCCCTCTTTTGAACCCCTTAATCTATGTCATTTTCAAAAAAAATAGTAGTTTAGAAAGTAGACTCAGAGCACTACGAACATTGTTTTGATTGCATCTCCAAATTTTGAGTGTAACTATGCTCAATTTCTCATCCAAGGCCAGTATTTCTTGATTTAAGAAAAAAAGTGGCCACTTAAGACCCCTTTTTGGCCCCCCATCTTCTTGCACTTACCCCACTCACTAAACTTCACCAAACAGGCAGTGTGAGAATATCAGACATAATTTGAAAAATTGGCCAATCACACAAAGGGATTGTTTGATGAATTCTTCAAGAGTTGTTTTTGTCGGTGGTCTGAAGGATACAATCTGATCTGAGGTTAAAATGTTCCATCCTAGCACAATGATGGAAGCCTTAGGCTTGGTTAAGTTGGTGGAGGACATGATCATAGCTCAATAACGATCCAAATCCAATTTTGTTCCATTCATAAATATGGTTTCCCAAAGACCTCCAATCATGCCATCTCCTAGAACAACTCCTATCATGCATTTGATTGAAGCAGAGATGCAAACACGTAGAGAAAAAGGGCTTTGTTATAATTGTGATGAGAAATTCATTCAGAGACATCAATGTGTTGAGCAAAAGCTCTATCTCTTGGATGTGGATTCTCTTCCTACAACTGAAGTTTATGAAGATGCTCAGGATATAGTAGATGATCAGGTCAAAACTCAGCAGTCGCCTATTGACCCTACTTCTCTGGAAGACCACCCAAAGATCTCTCTCCATGCTTTAGTAGGAGTCACCACCCCACAAATCATGAGGGTCAAGGGTTAATTCAAGAAGCTCCCTCTTACAATACTCATTGATTCTTGTAGCACTCATAACTTCATTGACCCTTGGATCGCCAAATAGGCTGATTGTTTTGTCCATCCTTGCTCCAGCTTTGAAGTCATGATTGTCAATGGGGGCACATTACCTTGGAAAGGGAAGTGTCCCAATGTTCATATCTCTATTGGAGATTATAACCTACACTCGAATATGTTTACCTTGGCCTTAGGTGGATGTGATGTGGTTTTGGGCACCTAATGGTTATGTACACTTAGACCCATCTTATGGGATTTTGCTGAACTTTGGATGTAGTTTTCAGACAATGGGCAAAAAAACACATTAAAGGGCTTGCAACTAGGGTCTCTTAGCATCATAATTTCACATTACATGGAAAAGATTCTTAAGGAGAATTCACATGGTGTCCTCACTCAGCTCCATTCCATTCAGATGTAACCATCAGCAATCTCCACTACTCCTTTGGATCTACAATGAATTTTGGATAGGTATGCATGTGTCTTTGCTGAACTAGTGGGATTGCCACCTTCATGACCAAAGGACCATCATATTCATCTCCTTCCTAGAATCATTCATACCAACATCAAACCCTACCACTACCCATTTCACCAAAAGACATAGATTGAGATGCTTGTTCGAGACTTACTTAAGCAAGGTATTATTCACCCTAGTACCAGTTCCTTTTCTTGACTAGTTCTTCTTGTCTGGAAAAAAGATGGGTCATGGTGCCTCTACATTTGACTTTCGAGCAATTAATCACATCAAAATCAAGGATAAGTTTTTGATTCCTGTTGTTGATGAGCTTCTTGATGAGCTTCATGGTGCTCATTTTTTCTCCAAGTTGGATCTTCATTCTAGGTATCACCAAATTCAAGTTTATGGGGATGATATCCTAAAAATGGCTTTCCACATGCATGATGGCCACTATGAGTTTTTGGTCATGCCCTTTGGCCTCACTAATGCTCCTTCAACATTCTAGGCATTGATGAATAAAATATTGTGGCCCTACCTGTAGAAATTCATTCTGGTCTTCTTTGATGATATCATCATCTATAGTAAAACATGGGCTGAGCATATCCAACATCTGGATCTCGTACTGCAACTTCTCTCTAATCATCATCTCTATACAAAATAGTCTAAATGTGTTTTTGGCCAGGAAGAAGTGGAGTATCTCGAGCATATTGTTTCAGCCCAATGGGTTCAAGTGGATCTTGCAAAAATAGATGCCATGAAAAATTGGCTGCATCTTCAAACACTCAAGAGCCTTTGTGGTTTTTTGAGTCTGACTAGCTACTATCACAAGTTTGTCAAGGATTACAGGAAGATTGTAGCTCCATTAACAACTATGTTGAAAAAGGATGCTTTTACATGGACACATGTTGCTAAGTGTGCATTTGAAAAACTGAAACAAGCTATGTGTACTACACCTATTCTAGCTATGCCAGATTTTTCCAAGACCTTCACTATTCAGAGTGATGCTTGTGGCAATGGACTTGGTGCTATTCTCCTTCAAGATGAACATCCCATTGCATTCACTAGTAAATCCCTTTCTGGTAATAATTTAGTACTCTCTACATATGAGAAGGAAATGATGGCTATTTTGCATGCAGTATAGAAGTGGCGGCCATACCTACTAAGGAATCATTTCTGCATCAAGACTAATCACCAGAGTTTGAAATATTTCTTAGAACAATGGGTCTCCTCCTAACACAACAAAAATGGGTTAGCAAACTCATTGGTTATGACTATGAGATCACTTACAAGAAGGGTAAGGACAATATTGTGGTGGATGCTCTTTCTCACACATTTGATGACCAAGCTTCTCTTTCAGCTATTTCTGTGCTTGTTCCAAATCAGTTAGAATCTATCCAGCAGGGCTATGTCAATGAATCTTCATTATCTCAAATCATTCAATAGTTAGCCAATAACCCTTCTACTATACCACATTACTCTAGGGATGGTGCTTCTCTGAGATATAAGGGTCGTCTAGTGCTTCCTTAGAGCATAGATCTTTAGTAGGCTGTCTTCTATGAACTCCATGCTTCTCCATTGGCAGGGCACTCTGGGTTCCTCAAAACTTATGAATGGGCACGATGTAACTTCTTCTGGAAGGGAATGAAAAGGGCAATTCAATAGATGGTGGTTGAATGTGATACCTGCCAATGCAACAAGGGTGAAATGACACTCTTTCCTGGATTGCTCAAACCCTTGCCCATCCCTACACGAATTTGGATAGATATTTCTATGGATTTCATTGAGGGGATCGCTAAATTCAAAGGAAAGATAGTGATCTTGTGTTAGGGTTAGCTGACAAAAGATATCAATTAAATGCAAATAAAGATTAAATAGAGGAATGAAAATACACAAAAATAATAACAATGAGAGACAAGTTTTAACATGGTTCACCCAAACCCAGGCTACATCCACCAATAGAGAGTCTAATATTATTATCTAGCAAATCAAACCGATTACAACCAGTAATCCTTGCAACTTAATACTGCTACAAAATGCTACAATACATCTCAATGGAAACCCTAACCCTTAGCTACTTTTATCAAGCTTATGTCAGTTACAAAAATAGGGTTTTTTTATGTCGACCAATAGAAAAAATAATTCCCGATGCCTTAATAAAATAATAGGCAATTTTTGCTTCAAGGGTACTACCCCCAGCAGCCCCCACTGAGGCCGTTGCCCCCAAACACCCACCATGGGCTCTGCTACTAGGGGGATAAGCCCCCGGGCCCTACAAGAGGGGCTCTGCCCCCTACAGTCCCCCGTTAAATAATTTGGAGGAAAACCACGATGATATAAGAGGGGAAAATTAAACCTTCGAGTCTGATTAGGCTCTATATAACAACAATCTATCACTTGGAGACTAATCGGACTCCACACCATATCATCTCCCACTTGGAGACTGATCATAACACCACTGACCCTGTAGCTCCCACTGAAAATAAGCACCCTGGACTCTACTGTTCTGATTTTTGTTTTCAATCTTGAAGACCAGCCAAAGCTGAAGAGGAGGTCAACTTCTCCCTTGTCACTGCCTTGGTAAACATATCCGCTAGATTTTCATCTGTATGTATCTTTTTCGGCCATAACTATCCATCATCTAACATCAATCAAATGAAATGATACCTCAACTATATGTGTTTGGTCTTTGAATGCAAGGCAAAATTCTTTGCAAGATGTATGGCACTCTGACTGTCTATATACAAAGAACTATTATATTTTTGTTTGCCTAATTCTTCCATGAAAGATTATAGCCATATCATCTCATTGCTTGCCTCTGTTGCAGCTATATACTCTGCCTCCATGGTGGAAAAAGCAACCACCTTTTGTAATCTAGAAATCCAACTCACCGCTGTCCCACCTACAGTAAAGACATAACTTGTAGTACTCCACCTGGTATCAATATCCTCTACCAAATCTGAGTCTACATAACCTGCTAATCTGTATTAGAGCCCCCAAAACATAATTGTTTATTGGATGTACCTCTCAAATATATGAGAATCCATTTTACCGCATTCCAATGCTCCAATCCAAGATGACTCATATACCTACTTACAACTCCTACAACATGTGCAATATCCGGTCTCGTCCATACCATGGCGTACATTAAAATTCCTACAGCTGAAGCATATGGTACCTTGGACATTTTTTTTCCTCCTCTTGTGTCTTTGGACACATCTCCTTAGTCAATTTCAAATGACTAGGCAAAGGTGTGCTGACAGCTTTTGCATTCTCCATATGGAATCTCTACAACACCTTTTCAACATAATCAGCCTGAGATAGAGTCAATTTTCAGTTCTCCCTATCTCTAGAAATTTTCATACCAAGGATTTGTTTTGGTGCAACCAAATCCTTCATAGCAAATGATTGTGCTAACTACTATTTTAACTCACTTATGTGATCCATGTTAGACCCTGCTACAAGCATGTCATCAACATATAAACATAAAATAGTGTAGCTATCATTATCCAACCTCTTAAAATAAACACAATGGTCAGAATTACACTGGCTGTAGCCTTGCTCAGCCATAAAACTATCAAATTTCAAATACCATACAAACTCTTCTTTAATCTACACACCTGTTTCTCCTTACCTTTGACCTCAAATCCTTAGGGTTGTTCCATATATATCTCCTCCTCCAAATCACCATGGAGAAAGGCAGTTTTCACATCTAGCTATTCCAAATGCAAATCTTCAGTAGCCATAATACTTAAAACAGTACGAATAGAAGTCATCTTAACAACTAGAGAAAAAATCTCATCAAAATCAATACCTTTTCTCTGTGCAAAGACTTTTACAACTAACCTAGCTTTAAATCTTTTCTTAACTCCATCTTCGTCTTTCAGCCTATAAACTCATTTGTTTGGTAAAACCTTTTTACCTGCAGGCAACTTGCATAATTCCCAAGTCTGATTTTTGAACAAGGAGTCCATTTCTTCTTTCATTAGAAGCTCCCACTGAACCTATGTATCCACCTGCATAGCTTCATCATACCCTTCTAGTTTGCCAGTATCTATTAACAAAATAGAATACAATGAAGGAGAAAATCTTTGAGGAGGTCTACTTAGCCTTGTAGACCATCTAACATTCACTAGATTTTGTGGTATTTCTTGTTGCTGTTGCGAAGCATGAGGAACCACTGGAACATCACTATTTGGAGTATAATCCAACACCACATAATCCTTTTCTTTCTTCTCATGCTACTGGAACTAATCTTTGTACAACACCTTCTCATTGAATACAACATCCCTGCTTCTCACTCATCAAATTCATCAACCAAATTCATCAATGCCATATCCAACGAAGGTACATTTTTTTGATTTTGCATCTAGCTTGGTTCTATTTTCATAATCTACATGTGCAAATGCTTCACATCTTAAGGTTTTGAGAAAAGAATAACTCACCTTCTTACCTGTCCATGCTTCCTCTGGAATACCATAGCCCAAAGGAACTGAAGGACCTATATTAATTAAATATATAGTAGTGTTGACAGCCTCTACCCACATGTTTAACGGCAGCCCAACATGCAATCTCATGGTCCTTGCATGCTCCATTATTGTCCTATTCATGTGTTCAGCCACTCCATTTTCCTATGGAGTCCCTGGAATCATTTTATGCCTACAAATTCCATTAAAGGAACAATAATCCTTAATTTTTTTGTTACAATACTCACCACCATTATTAGATCTAAGACATTTTAATCTTTTACCCGTCTCATTCTCAACCAAGCTTCTCCATTTCTTAAATGTTTCAAATAAATCAGATTTCTACCTAAGAAAATAAATCCAAACCTTCCTAGTTGCATCGTCTTTGAATGTAACATAATATTGACAGCCATCAAGAGAAGATACCTGGGCTAGTCACTGTACATCTGTATGCACAAGCTCCAACTTTTCATCTTTCTTTTGCTTCCCATCCTTGAGAAAGATGACTCTCTTTTGTTTTCCATACACACAACTTTCATATAAATCCATATTAATACATTTTAGACCTAGTAAAACTTTCTTAGAATGAAGTACCTTCATACCTTTTTCACACATATGCCTAAGTCTGTTATACCACAATGTTGTCTCAGAACCTGCAGCACCTGTTTCATTCTCTTCCTATGAACCTACAGCAACTAGTCCTGAACCTATTTATTTTTTCTCTGTAATAGCTAAAGTAGAAGGAATAGTATGACCTGTACAAAGATATAAGGTGCCTACTTTCACACCTTTTGCTACTATTAAGGCACCTTTTGAAACCTTCCAATTTTTATTAGTAAATGTAACAATGCAACCTTCTTCAGCTAGTTGCCCTGCTAAAATTAAATTCCTATTTAGCCTTAGAACGTGCCTTACCTCTTGTAGTAGGCAATGATTTTGATTCTGCAACTTAATCTTGATTCTTCCCTTTCCAACAATCTGACAGGGTTCATTATCTCCCAAATAAACTAGCCCAAAATCCCCTTAGAAATAATCAAGAAAATAACTTCCATGGGGCTTACCATGAAATGAGGCCCCTGAATCTAAAACCCATGAATCATCAGCATTATCTAGGGAGAGAATCAAAGCATCATCTTTAGATTTATTACTTACCACATTTGCCTCCTTATTACCCTCTTGTTTGTCTCCTTCTTTATTCTTCTGAGACCAACAATCTTTCATCAGATGACCTAGTTTCCCATAGTACCAACAATCCTTCTATCCTTTGGATTGGGATCTCGTGTCCTTTGACTTTCCTGGTGACTTCCCATGACCTCCAGAACCTTTTCCTCTCTCCTTTGATATGCCTCTGCTTTCTGCATTCAAAACACTGCCTGATGTGGATCCACTTGAGCTTTTCCTACAAATTTCCTCACTTAGAATAACACCAAAAACATCATCAAATTTTAGGGTATTTGAACTAGAAACAGAGTTACTAACCACCATGACCAAACTATTCCAGCTTTTAGGCAAAGAACATAATATTAAGAGAGCTCTAACTTCTTCATCAAATTTTACATTTACAAAAGTCAATTGACTGGTAATTGTATTAAATTCATTTAAATGATCTATCATAGATCCATCTTCAATCATTTTCAGATTAAATAAATGCTTCATGAGAAATACCTTATTTGAGGCTGAGGATTTTTCATACAATTTAGCCAAAGCTTTCATCAGATCATCTATTGTCTTCGCTTCTATTATATTGAATGCCACCGATGGTACCAGGCACAACTGAATGGTTCCCAGTGCCTTTCTGTCTAGAAGATTTCATTCCTCATCAGTCATTGTTGCCAGTTTCTTGGCTACTCCTTCCAAAAGACTCTATAAATCTTTTTGATAGAGATAATCCTCCATCTGCATCTTCCATAACTGATATTTCTGCCCATTAAATTTATCTACCTTCAATTTTCCCTCATCCGTCATTTCTCCCACTCAACCATGAGACTCCCACTCAATGGTGAGACTTCAACTCAATCATGAGACCTTCTTGTAGATGATAATTTAACATAACCCACTCTAATACCACTTGTTAGGGTTAGCTGATAGAAGATATCAATTAAATGCAAATAAAGATTAAATAGAGGAATAAAAATACACAGAAATAATAACAACAAGAGATGAGTTTTAACATGGTTCACCCAAACCTGGGCTACATCCACCAACAGAGAGTCCAATATTATTATCCATTAAATCAAACTGATTACAACCAACAATCCTTGCAACTCAATATCGTTACAAAATGCTACAATACATCTCAATGGAAACCCTAACTCTTAGCCACTTTTATCAAGCTTATGTTAGTTACAAAAATAGGTTTTTTTTAATGTTGGCCAATAGAAAAAATAACTCCCAACGCCTTAATGAAATAATAGCCAATTTTTTCTTTGGGGATGCTAGCCCTAGCAACCCCCACTGGGGGCGTTGCCCCTGAGACCCCCACCATGGGCTCTGCTCCTAGGGGGATAAGCCCCTAGGCCCCACAGGAGGGGCTCTGCCCCCTGCACTCCCCCGTTAAATAATTTGGGGGGAAACCACACCGATAAAAGTGGGGAAAATTTAACTTCTGAGTCTGATTAGGCTCCATATAACAACATCTTAGTTGTGGTTGATCACCTCTCCAAATATAGTCATTTTTGTGCACTCAGCCATCCCTATACCACCTCCTTAGTCGCATAAATTTTCATGGACCAGATCTTCCATCTTCATGGCATCCCTTCTTCCATTGTCTCAGATCATGATGTAACTTTCACCAGTCATTTTTGGATAGAAATATTTTGACACACTAGCACCAAACTGAAGATGAGTTCAGGGTATCACCCCCAAATAGATGGTCAGACTAAAATTATCAACAAATGTTTGGAAACTTATCTTCATTGCTTCACCTCTGAATGACAGTATCAGTGGGTAAAGTGGCTTCCTCTCGCTGAATGGTGGTACAATACCTCCTACCACACTGCATCTAAAATGACTCCATATGAAGTAGTCTATGGTCAGGCACCACCAGTGCTCCTTCCATACACCCCTAGCAGTTCACCAATTTACGTAGTCGAGACAATTGTCTAAACCTGGGATCAAATTATTCACATCTTGTAGGACAATCTTCACATGGCAAGAAATCAAATGAAAAAACAAGTTGATCAGCATCATTTTGAGCTCACTTTTCAAGTAGGTGATATGGTTTTTCTTCATCTACAACCATATAAGAAATCATCCCTGAAACTCAAAGAGCATCATAAGTTGGCTCCAATGTTCTATGGGCCATATAAGGTTCTTCAGAAGATTGGGTCAGCTTCTTATAAATTGGAGCTTCTTCCTTCTTCCTGCATTCATCTAGTATTTCATGTCTCTTGTCTAAAGAACTTTCTTAGCACCAACATCAGAGCACAAACTATTTTACCAAAACTGGATAACAAAGGATCCATCATTTTGGAGCTGGAGGCAATCCTTGACAAGTGCACTCGTCAGCTTTTCTCTTGATCCATCATAGAGGTATTAATTCAGTGGCATGGAATGCAACTAGAAGATCCTACATGGGAACCACTCCTTCAGATCCAACCAACAATTTCCACATCTTAATCTTTGAGGACAAAGATTTTCCAAGAGGGAGGGGATGTTAGGAAACTGTGTTTAACTCTTCTCTTTACTTTGTTAGTATATTACTTTTGGACACAAATGCTTTGTAAGTTGTCCTGTGAGTATAAAGTATATTACTTTTTAACCCTTCATGGGAAGTAATAGTTGTCTAGATTAGACTTAGTATATAAGTACGTGTTGAGGCCAATGAAGGCATCCACAAATTTATTGTATTGAGCTTGCTCAAAGGAGGTTTCCCCCTCAAAATGGCTTGTGATCAATAAATTCCTTCTGTGTTTCTGCTATTTATATATTTTTGTTATTTCATGCATTTTTCATTATATTGTTGCAGGAGGTTCCTCTCATTCTAGTCCACCTCAACCTCATACCAATTCCCTCTTTCACCTTTACCTATCTTATGCCTCTAAACGCGTTGTTGCCCCAACCCCACAACCTCTTTCTATTACTTCACCTAGTCCACTAGCTATGCCCCTATCTTCCTCACCATATATCCACCTATTACTACTTCACCTTTCTCATTGACTTCTATCTCCCCTCTAACACCCCTCAATGATAAAGTAAAATAAAAAGTGTAGGACCTTTCCCCATCCACTTATAATTGAAAGGAAGCTAGGTGTGTGGAAATCACTCCCTACACTAATCTATTAAGGAGAGGACTATGCAAATTCAAATTTATCCTAACTATTACAGCAATGCTAAACCATTAACATGAGATATTGCACCAAAACACAAGAACCAAAAAATAGATAGAAGAAGAGAGACAAAGATTTACGATGGGGAAAACCCTTATCGAATGAAAAACCCCACACTCAGAAACCTACACAATGTATTAACAAATCTGAAAGAATGTTTACAATACACTTACAATGCAAGCTTCAATGGTCTTTGACACTCGTGTTTGGAGTCAATCTGATAGCATAATAGTACCTATGAACCTGTGATACAAACTCCATGTCCAAGCACCTGTATAGAAAGAGTAGTACGAATGGAGGTAGCTTCTAGAGCAAGTCACACAAGGAACTCATCCAAATCCATGTGGCCCAATTTCCAAGGCCATAAAACATGCACATGACACATGTAAGTGATTCTCTTTCATCCCTTACAACCCCCCAACTTGGGCACCCCAAATTTACCCAATTAAGGTATGACAGATGCTCTTACAATGTCATAAAATCCATCATATATGACCACTCTTATAGTTGTCAGAGAATCTGTCATAACTGTCTATTAATAGTAAATTCTCTTACAACCTTGTCATAGTCAAACTTGGGTGCCTACTTCCCCATGTAAGATGCTTTCATACACTTGTCTTCACCTATCATATAATCTTCCATTTCTAGGCCTTACATGTCATAGATTCTGTCATAGGAATCTGCCATAACTCTTACGCGTCATAAACCTCTTACAACACCTAAAAGATGCCGAGACGTGGAAAAACTCTTCTACCATAAGGTGGAACACCTATCTCCTCATATGAAGACAAAAATACATGTGGTCACCTTCCATGTATGATGACAGATCACCGTGCCAACTCCCACAAAGTGATGAAATAGGATTTGTACCCAAATTATAATAATAGGCAAAATAATAAATACAATTAAATAATAAATGCTATAAACTTGCAAAGGTTGAGATACCTTAATTCCTAACATTCTCCCACTTGTCGAACACCTTGTAAGAGCCAATAGAAAAATAGGATTTAATTGCTATAGGCCGAGAGGCCGATAGACTCCGAACACCATCTAAACTTCTTTGTGCTCACTAGTTTCATCAATGCATCTGCAACATTCTTCAAAGTATCTACCTTCTCCAAATTTACCTTTCCATCCTCAACCATGTCTCTCATGAAGTGAAACTGAACATCAATGTGCTTGGTTCTAGCATGGAAAGTTGGATTTTTTGCAAGGCAAATTACACTCTGACTGTCACAACTGATTGTGATCTAACCTACATCAACACTAATATCTGAACACAATCTCTTAAGCCAAATGGATTCCTTACATGCATGAGTTGCTTCCATATACTTAGCTTCTGTCATGGACAAAGCAACAATAGGCTCTAACTTACTCATCCAACTAATAACACCACCAAATAGTGTAAACGTATAAGCACTGGTGGATCTCCTACTATCAATGTCACCTGCCCAATCTGAATCCACAAATCCATGAATATCAATAGAATGCAGAGGTCCTGAAACATTACCATGATAGAAAATGGAATACTTAGAAGTACCCCTCAAATATATGAACACTCGTTTAACTGTATCCCAATGAACCCATCCAGGATTAGCCATAAATCAACTAAGGACTCCCACTACTTGGGTAATGTCCAGTCTTGTACAGACCATAGCATACATTAAACTACCAACAACACTAGCATAAGGTACTCTTCTCACGTCCTCCATCTCACTAGGAGATTTTGGACAATCCTCAATAGACAACTTTGTCCCCAAAGAAACAGGAACACACAATGGTCTACAATCTGCCATGCTATATCTGTCCAACACGGTCTTCACATACTTACTCTGGCTTAACCAAAGTTTTTTGTTGGTTCTGTCTCTTCTGATTTCCATTCCCAGAATGTACCTGGCTGCCCCTAAATCTTTTATTTCAAATTGAGCTGACAACTAAGATTTAAAATTAGAAATCATATTCTTACCCTTCCCAATGAGCAACATATCATCAACATATAGTGCAACAATGAGAATACGATCACCATCAAACTTATAATAAACATAGTGATCTGATTTCGATCTCACAAATCCAATTGACAATACAAAGGCATCAAACTTCAAGTACCATTTCCTAGGGGATTGATTCAAACCATACAAAGACTTCTTAAGTCTACAAACCAAATTTTCTTTACCTTTTACCATGTAATGCTCTGGCTGTGACATGTAGATTTCTTCCTCAAAGTCACCATGAAGGAAAGATGTCTTCACATCCATCTATTCTACCTCCAAGTCATAAGCTACTGCAAGAGACAACAGGAATCGAATGGATGTCAACTTTGCAATGGGAGAGAAGATCTCACCATAATCTATACCCTCCACTTGTGAATACCCCTTCACAACCAATCTGGCCTTATACTTCTCAACACTACCATCTGCACTAATTTTCTTCTTGAACACCCATTTGCATCCAATGGGTTTCCATCTAGGAGGCAAAGGTACCAAGTCCCAAGTTTGATTATTTTCCAAAGAAACCATTTATTCCTCCATGGCCTCCTTCTAGGAACCTACATCCTTCATATCCAAAGGCTCTGATACAGTTCTAGGTTCATCACTGTTAGTAAGCAAAGTATAAGCACAACTAGAATCAAGCAATGTAAAACCAAACCTTTCAGGTTGCTTTCTTATCCATGTAGACCTCCTCAAGAGCTGAGTTTGAGGTTCAGCTTCTTCATCTGAGCTTTCAGAGCTGCTAGAGCTCTCCTCATCATCAGGTCTAACATTATCTTTCTATTCAGTCTTCTCATGGGTGAGAGGAAATTGAACAACATCCTCTTTCTTTTCTTTTTCTTCTGGTTGCAAAACAGTGGAAGAAGGTGTAAGCTCTCTGAAGATGACACTTCTGTTATACAACACTTTTTCAGTCATAGGGTCCCAAAGCTTGAATCCTTTCACACCAACACCATAGTCAACGAAGATACACTTAACAACTTTGTTTTCTAACTTTGACCGCTTCTCCCTAGGCACATGTGCATATGCCTCACAACCAAAAACATGAAGATGCCTTACTGAAGGCTTTCTACCAGACCACACCTCCATGGGTGTCTTTCCAACAAGAGCTAATGTAGGAGATCTGTTTATTGGTTTTTCTTCTAAATCAGCATTAGGGTTTGCCACTTCTAATGCATAGGCAGATTCAGCCAACTAATACAGGAGGTTGCGTGAGCTCCTCCCCTTCACTTCTAGTTTTGCCACACCAAGGGGGTGTCCCTATAACTCAAGATATAACCTTGACTGGCTCAAAGATAGAAAGATCTAACTTGACAACAACAGGCAGAATACTCTCATGTATGGACCAAGATCTGCATGATAGATCACAAGGTGGGAAACATTCTTGGACACATATGTCTGGTTGAGTATGAGAGCATGCAGGGGGTTCCTAATCCTACTCCTATAACTAACAGGTGGAAGTGATGAAATGGGTGGACATAATGTCCTGGATGCAAGACAAGGGGTTTTGGAGTCAACTAGACATACAACAGATGGTTTGCAACTTTCACTCAAGTTTTAGGGGGTTGGACTGATGCTTGCCTTACAAACATCACCCAAGAATGGGTATCTAACTGCTTCTCCTTACAGAAATCCTTGCTGACATGCAACCAGATTCAAAGAAGGAGAATAACATGTAGCAAATGGAGACAAGCAGATAGACACATGCAATAAGCATTTTTCATATAACATTAAAACTGAAACTAAAAATATGTGCAAAATACACTCATGTTGCAACTCATAAACTCCAAAATGGGATAAAATAGCCAAGAACATGCCCTGTTCTTCATTATTTACACAAAAATGCCTCAGGCCTTTCAACAACCAAAAATGAGTAACACTTCCAGCTTAAAAACAACCAGAGGGAAGCATACTCAGCATTAATTACATGGTTGACCAAAAATCCTACCAGATTCATCCATCAGAAAGAATGGCACTCAGAAGTCATCAATGCAGCAGACAAGGGAGGCCTCGAGCCTTGCGCTGCCATCTGGAAGTCCTCATTCATAATTAGACAGCTTCACCATTTGTACCATCGCCCATACCCCTAAACTGTCGCCATTGATGGCTCAACCACCCGCGGCCACCGAGAAAACAGTCACTGCGCTCAAAAAAGAACTTCCTGCCAAAATGCGTTACACCACAGGTTCAAATATGCAGGGAAATTAATCCCATATGCATGGTGCGGAGACCCCTCTATTACTTTATAAGCACGGCCACATACATAATAGGTGTCGAGCGCTTTTGCCACGCTCGACACACGCCTTTCTCTCCAAAAGCCCATCGGCCAAACTTCTACCATCGGCCCAGCTGAAAATCCTCCTGCCGACATACATTGTCTTACCGATAACACCTTCGCTTCCCACCTCCGTCGGCGTGACTTACACTGTTGGAGCAACATCTCAAACGTATGCCGATGAAGAGTGTTACGCCGATCCCTTCAAAAATCTTGATGATGTCATCATCATGTCCTGATGATGTCAACATCACCTGTCTGCATACCACGCAAGTCTCATATTCGGATGACGTCATCGCCATATTGGCACTGGGGTGATATTAGTAAGATAACCTAATATTTCAGAATATCACCCCCCATACAAAATATCATGATGCACTGTAGACTGGATGATGATGATGACCTCTTTAACTCAAAGAACATCAGGTCAGATTGAACAACTTAGAAAATGACCCCTTCGAAAGATCAGGGTGACATCATCATCATATCGGGGCAGGGTGATATTTGGAAGATCACCAGATGTTTGAATTAGATCACCAGATGTTTGAATTATCACCCCCCGCAAGAATATCAGGGTGCACTGTAGCTCTATTGCAGGATCAGGATGATATCTAAACATCACCCGATATTGAAACATGATGATCCTGATGAAAAATCTGGTCGACAGAATATCATGATGATGCTGACCACCTCTAAAGAAAGTATGATGCTACTGTTGAAAAATGCTGAGGAGGTCCAACACTTAGGAAGTTTTTTGGATTTTTTGGGAAGGTGCCTGCATGAAAATTGTTCCAAAACTTAGAGTCAAATCAGGCACCAACAGTGGCTCTGTCTGGGGACGTGCAGGTGCAAGACTGCAACGAGAACCCCTGATCTCTTGGATGCAGACCAGTCCCTTATCCATTGGGCATAGAGTTAAATACTGCACTAACCTACATCACCAAACACACTTGATGGCCTAAGGCCACCAAGAAAAGAAAAACATGTATCTCCCCTTATCAAACACCTTGTTTTCATCTGCATTCACTGGATCAAGCCTGGAGATACTGTCATGACTTACCCACAAATAAACCTTGCCATCTGCATAATTAACTCTCTGATCTAGCTTGTCACTATCACTCCTATGCAGACAACCTTCAGCATCATATGACATGTGGGTGTCAAATTTATCAAGCAATGCATATTCATATGGCATATAGCACTTGTCATCTATATTAGCATTATGCATTGTAAAATGATCTCCTAGCTGGACTGAAAACTGAAAACACTCAAAGTCCACCACATAGCTAGGAAGATCAGAGTTCATTGTAAATGCTGGCACATCAAAAGAAAAGCTTTCAAAATCACAATTGTGTACATCATGTACACAACCATCTAGTACACCAAGCTGGAAAAGATCAGGCTCTGGCACCTCTTTACAATCAGGCACATTTTTACAATCACTTTCCTGATGTATGTTGGTTCCTCTTTCATCAGGATGAGAACTAGAATCCAAGTCAAAAATAGGGCTCAAATCTTCACCATATTCAGACAGATCCTCATCACCACATGTGTCATAAATGGGTGACCCAAGTGCATCAGTTTCATCATAGTATGCCATTGGTTCATGGGCAGCAGAGCATGCATTTTCATCACCAATGGATTCCCTTTGTGGAGGAGTATCAGCCTATGTGTCATAAGAAAAATAGCCATCAAATGAAAAACAATCATGCTCTGTACTAGCTCTTGTTTCAATCCCTGACTGCTCTTCATGATCTCCATGTGTTTGAAAGGAAGGCAATGGGTCACACATGGGACTGCTTCTTTGTTTGCTTATATCTTCTCTGTCTTGAGTACAATACTCACAATTATCCCCACAAGTCCATTCCAACAGTTGCTCATTGCTGTCCACAACCTCGTTGTTGTTTTCATGGTCAGATGCCTCAACATTGCAATGGGAGTCCTCATTAGTCCTTTCACTGGCATCCTCAACATCTACTTTTTCATTTTCACATGATGCCATAATCATTTGGTCATTCGCAGCTTCACAATCGTTTCTCACACCAAGGCCTGGGGACAGGGATTTTAGCAGGTGCTCATTTCTAATTTTTTCTATATTTTCTATGAACTTGTATGCCATCTGCATACTTGTCACCTTCAAATCCCTTAGTAATGCACTAGAGCCCTCCTCAAAAGCCTCAAAGAATATGCCAACACAGGCTGAAATATCAGGTCTAAAGACTTCTGAGATCTGTGAAAGGGCTACTGTAAACCTATGACTGAAAACAACTCATGGCTCTTCATCTTGTTTTCTGATTTTCATCAATTCTGCAACACAGATCAACTGGTTCTTTTGCAAATTCTTCTTTGAAACAGTCAACAAGCTCATCCCAACAGGGCAAAGGATCTCTTTAAAAAGCTCAAATACCAGTCTTTTGCTCTTTGCATCAAAGGACCTAACAAAAAACCTCATCCACATATCCTCATCTCTGAATGAATGTTTTCCCCATGAACTCATGAAAATTTTGGATATGTGCATTCCCATCACACACACTGTGACCACTAAATCTAGGCATCTGACGGTATATCCTAGCAGGCATATTTTCTACTTTATAATCAACCCATGACAAATCTAGTTGGTCATACAAAGGATCAAAAGGGCTGACAGGAGGTTTAGCTTTCTGACTGGCAGACACAACAAGGTTATCATGATTTAATTGGGCCTGCCTAGCCTCTAAGAATATCAACCTATTTTTTATCTCTTCTATTCTTTTATCTCAACAAATCATCCCCCTTTTGACTGAGTATGGGTGTATACAATGTTTGGATTCATGAAATTTCTATTTTCAGACATCTTTTCCATTCCTAAGACCTATAGCCTCCCCTGGCATCTAAACTATGCAATAAACAGTAAAGTACAAGTAGGAAGGAGCAAGGTACCTTTTCTCATATAGATGCTGAAGTCTGAACAGCACATTTTTTTGTCACAACAGCACACATCAACTTTCATGTGCATTCAGAACTTTTGTTTGCAGAGTCGCCACCTCTCCAAAGAGGACAAAATTTTCTCAACAGCTAAAAGCTACTTTTTCCAGGTTTCATTCCACCAGCAGAGCTAGGCAAAACTTCACCAGAGGCTGTAAGATATCACTTTTTCTGTTTAGTCCCCCAGCAGAGTCGCCATTTTGTTGGTGACCTCGGATGGGCCACAAATTTATTAATTTTTATCAATCCATCCCCCAGCAGAGTCACCATTTTGTTGGTGACTCGAATGGGTCACAAATTTATTCTTTTCTTTTTTATCAGTCCATCCCCAGCAGAGTCTCCATTTTGTTGGTTTTTTCTTCTGAATCAGCATTAGGGTTTGCCACTTCTAATGCACAGGCAGATTCAGCCAACTAATACAGGAGGTTGCATGAGCTCCTCCCCTTCACTTCTGGTTCTGCCGCACCAAGTGGGGTGGTCCCTATAACTCAAGATATAACCTTGACTGGCTCAAAGATAGAAAGATCTAACTTGACAACAACAGGGCAGAATACTCTCATGTATGGACCAAGATCTGCATGACTAGATCACAAGGTGGGCAACGTTCTTGGACACATATGTCTGGTTGGGGTATGAGAGCATGCAGGGGGTTCCTAATCCTACTCCTATAACTAACAGGTGGAAGTGATGAAATGGAGTGGACATAATGTCCTGGATGCAAGACAAGGGGTTTTGGCTTCATAACTACTGATCCAGGAGCAGACTGGTGCTATCCATTGGGCAAGGAATCAACTAGATGTATACAACAGATGGTTTGCAACTTTCACTCAAGTTTTAGGGGGTTGGACTGATGCTTTACCTTACAAACATCACCCAAGAATGGGTATCTAACTGCTTCTACTTACAGATATCCCTGTTGACATGCAACAGATTCAAAAGCAAGGAGAATAACATGTAGCACAATGGAGACAAGCAGATAGACACATGCAATAAGCATTTTTCATATAACATTAACACTAAAACTAAAAATATGTGCAAAATACACTCATGTTGCAACTCATAAACTCCAAAATGGGATAAAACATCCAAGATCATGCCCTATTCTTCATTATTTACACAAAAATGCCTCAGGCCTTTCAACAACCAAAAATGAGTAACACTTCAGCTTAAAAATAGCCAGAGGGAAGCGTACTCAGCATTAATTACATGGTTGACCAAAAATCCCATGAGATTTATCCATCAGAAAGAATGGCGCTCAAAAGTCATCAATATAGCAGACAAGGGAGGGCCTCGAGCCTTGCGCTGCCATCTGGAAGTCCTCATTCATAATTAGATAGCTTCACCATTTGTACCATCGCCCATACCCCTGAACTGTCACCATTGATGGCTCAACCATTCGCGGCCACCGAGAAAAACAGTCGCTGCGCTCAAAAAAGAACTTCCCGCGAAAATGCGTTACGCCATAGGTTCAAATATGCAAGGAAATTAATCCCACATGCATGGTGCGGAAACCCCTCTATTACTTTATAAGTGCAGCCACATACATAATAGGTGTCGAACGCTTTTGCCATGCTCGACACATGCCTTTCTCTCCAAAAGCCCATCGGCCAAACTTCTACCATTGGCCCAGCCGAAAATCCTCCTGCCGACATACATTGTCTTACCGATAACACCCTTGGCTTCCCACCTCTGTCGGCGGACTTACACCATCGGAGCAACATCTCAAACATATGCCGATGAAGAGTGTTACGCCGATCCATTCAAAAATCCTGATGACATCATCATCATGTCCTGATGATGTCAGCATCACCCGTCTGCATACCGCGCAAGTCTCATATCCGGATGACGTCATCGCCATATTGGCGGCGGGGTGATATTAGTAAGATAACCTGATATTCGAAATATCACCCCCCATACAAAATATCATGATGCACTGTAGACCGGATGATGATGATGACCTCTTTAACTCAAAGAACATTAGGTCGTATTGAACAACTTAGAAATGACCCCTTCGAAAGATCAGGGTGACATCATCATCATATCGGGGCAGGGTGATATTTGGAAGATCACCAGATGTTTGAATTAGATCATCAGATGTTTGAATTATCACCCCCCACAAGAATATCAGGGTGCACTGTAGCTCTACTGTAGGATCGGGATTGATATCCAAACATCACCCGATATTGAAACATGATGATCCTGATGAAAAATCTGGTCGACAAAAATATCATGATGATGCTGACCACCTCTGAAGGAAAATATGATGCTACTGTTGAAAAATGCTGAGGAGGTCCAACACTTAGGAAATTTTTTGGATTTTTTTGGGAAGGTGCCTGCATGAAAATTGTTCTAAAACTGAGAGTCAAATCAGGCACCAACACTGTTTACCAAATAGCAAGCAGTGGTAACAACTTTAGCCCAAAACTTTTGTTCTAGACTAGCTCCACTAAGCATACTCCTAGCCTTCTCCATCAGTGTCCTATTCATCCTCTCTGCAACTCCATTTTACTGTGGGGTGTATGGAGTTGTCTTGTGCCTTTCAATCCCAAGTTCCTTGCAATACTTATCAAATTTTGTAGAACAAAACTCGCCACCGTTGTCAGTTCTCAAACATTTAATCTTTTTACTAGTCTAATTTTCAGCAAAGGCTATAAACTCGTTATACTTGCTATAGACTTCAGATTTGCTTCAGAGAAAATAAATCCATGTACTTCTACTGTAATCATCTATAAAAGATACAAAGTATACATATTTTGATAATGAAGGAACATTAACAGGACTAAACACATCAGAATGAATAAGGTCCAACACACTAGAAGACTTACGAGAACTTGAGTAAAACTGAACATGGTTTTGTTTTCCATAAATGCAATGTTTGTAAAAGTTGAACTCAAGATTACAATCATCTAACCCCTCAACGAGGTTCTTATTTTTTAGGGTACATAGACCCTTCTTACCAATGTGGCCAAATCTCTTATGCCATAGAATTGTCTTTTCTGCGGGAAGTTTAACTTCGAATGCATGATTACAACCATCAAGACTAGAAACAACAGATTTCCTCACTACTTGTTTAGATGGTGAGGATGAAGTGACTACTGCCCTCTTCCTTGAGTCAGAAGAACTATTGCATTGTGAAATGCATGTGTCCATCTAAAATAGAGTACCTCTTTAAGTACCCTTAGAAAGCACCGTAGCTCCTCTAGTCATCTTGCATCCTTCTTTCGAAAAGACAACCTGCACACCAGCATCATTCAACATACTTACATAAAAGTAAGTTCCATGCTAAGCCTGGGATGTGCAGAACCCCACAGATCCCCTTCACTCGACCATCAGGGAATTAGATAGAGACTCTTCCATGACCAACGATCTTCAAATGAGAGTCGTCACCCAGATACACCTTTCCACCATCAAACTCCTTATACTTAGTGAACCAGTCTTAATGCGAGGTCATGTGGAATGATGCACTAGAGTCGATTAGTCACATATCATCAGATGTATGGGTTGCCAAGGCTACAATGAAAGCATCACCGTCATCTTGTGATTTGTCAGAATCTAAATTAGGAGATTTCTTCTTTTTCTTCTCCTCCTCTTTGCATTCCTTTCAGAAATGCTTGGTCTTGCCATAGTTCCAACAAAGAGCCTTAGACTTTCTAGGAGATTTGGATCTCCCACAGGATTTGGATCTACTCTTCTTAGCTTTCTTGTCCTTCTTCTTCCCTGTCTCATTAGATCTTCCATGAACTACAAGGGCCTCTTTGGCTACCTCAGAAGACTTTCTTCGCATCTCTTCAGACAACAGCAAAGAAACCACCTCTTCCATTTTGAATGTGGATGTGGTGCTTCCAATTGCCATGACAAGATGATCCCATGAGTCTGGTAGAGAACAAAGCAGGGTCATACACCGATCCTCCTCCATCTTTACACCAATAGATGTCAATTGTGCAACCATCATGTTAAAGGCATTCATATGCTCAGCAACGGATCCTCCATCCTCCATTCAAAGAGAATACAACTTCTTTCTTAGGAAAAGTTTATTGAGTAGGGATTTGGCTTGATACACATACCCCAACTTCTTCCAAAGGAGTTTTGTAGTAGTCTCCTCATGGACATCTAACAACACAGAATCGACAAGACTAAGTCTTATGAGACTCTTAGCCTTCTGATCCTTGAGATCCCACTCATGTTGTGACATTGTACCTAGTTTAGTTTCATTCACACTTTCCCAAAGGTCTTGGTCAACTAACATGTCTTCCATTTTGAGCTTCCACAACTCAAAATTACTGCCATTGAACTTTTCTACTTCAAACCTTCCTAATGTGCATGCCATCTCCTTGCTACAATAAGATACAAAATGCTCTACATAGACTCTCACTCAACCTAAGATTAGCTCAAAAAACCCCTACCCAACAACTAGGACCAAAGGTGATCAAGCTCTGATACCAACTGAAAGGAAGCTAGGTGTGTGGAAATCACTTCCTACACTAATCTATTGAGGAGAGGACTATGCAAATTCAAATCTATCCTAGAAATTATAGCAATGTTAAACCATTAACATGAGATATTGTAGAAAAATACAAGAATCAAAAAGTAGACAGAAGAAGAGAGACAAAGATTTATGGTGGGGAAAACCCTTATCGGGTGAAAAACCCCACTCAGAAACCTGCACAATGTATTATCAAATCTGAAAGAATGTTTACAATACACTTACAATGCAAGCTTCAATGGTCTTCGACACTTGTGTTTGGAGTCAATCCAGCATCATAACAGTACCTATGAACCTGTGATACAAACTCCATCTCCAAACACCTGTATATAAAGAGAAGTAGTATGATTGGAGGTAGCTTCTAGAGCAAGTCACACAAGGAACTCGTCCAAATTCATGTGGCCCAATTTCCAAGGCCATAAAACATGTGTATGACACATGCAAGTGATTCTCATTCATCCCTTACAATCACTCAACTTGGGTACCCCCAAATTTACCCAATTAAGGTATGACAGATGCTCTTACAATGTCATAAAATCCGTCATATATGACACCTCTTACAGTTGTAAGAAAATCTATCATAACTGTCTATTAATAGCAAATTCTCTTACAACCTTGTCATAGTCAAACTCAGGTGCCTACACTTGTCTTCACCTGTCATATAATCTTCCATTTCTGGCCCTTACATGTCATAGATGCTATCATTAGAATCTGTCATAACTCTTACACGTCATAAACCTCTTACAACACCCAAAAGATGCCAACACATGGAAAAACTCTTATACCACAAGGTGGAATGCCTATCTCTTCATATGAGGACAAAAATACATGTGGTCACCTTCCATGTAGGATGACACATCACCATGCCAACTCCCACAAAGTGACAAAATAGGATTTGTATCCAAATTACAATAATATGCAAAATAATAAATACAATTAAATAATAAATGCTAGAAACTTGCAAAGGTTGATACACCTTAATTCCTAACAATAATAGTAGGCCTAAGAAACTTCCCCAACACTACACCCAATCTACTAGCCAACCCATATCTACCCTACCTATTTCCTAATATACCCCTACCAGACACCCCAGACTTAGTTTACTTCCAACCCACCCCTTGACAGACGTAGTTTGCACTTTGGACTCTTTAGGGATATCGCCAGTACAATGTAGTGTTGATGGTGATGTTAGTCACAACCGAACCAACAAACAAAAGTTGCACAACAACCCTTGTTTATCCTGAAAGATACAATGAATTTAAAGAATTCATGATCCCAAGTCCTTGTTGATTAGTTCATAATCTGCCGATGTTACTCAGTGGTTGATGTGTGTTGCTATTTTCCATTTTTGGGGTCTTACGTAGATCCGTAGATTCTACTTCTGCATGTATGCTTTTCATTCAAAGAGGTTACTCTAGATAGTATATTCCTTCAAAGGATGTGTCTAAGTGGATATCTACATGAGTTCTACCCTTATTTGTGATTCTTTGCATGATATTTTTAATAGTACATGCATCTAGCTCAAGAAATATGCTAATGATGTTCAAATGTCTACGGGATGTCAACATATTCCTTTGTTCTGCTTAATGTTTATCATGATGTGCAGTTATGAAAGTGATTTCTATCAAATTAAAATGAGAAAAAGGGTTAGAGAAAGTGAGAATCCTAAAATTACTTGACTGAGATCATTGATCCACATACATGTTCCCATTCAACAATGAAGAGAAGAAAACTAAAACCATAATTCACCAGGACATTCCACAAATCAGCATGATCCAGTGCAAATCTTTAGAGGAGGAGTTGACAACAACATGCAATGAAATGAAAGCACTTCTATAGAACAAAGCATTCACTAGTACATATCAAGAAATTAACTTGAAGATTACTTAAGGTTTACAATTCGGATGTAATCTGAAGCTTCATCTCCATACAATATGTTCATAAAATAGGTACATTTACAATGATCTAAGGAAAGGACCTTGATTATTTCAACAATCCAATCCTCACTAGTCTTAGTAATCCGATCTCCTAAAATTGCTACAGGTTTGATGTTGTATGAATGACCTCTTTTTTTTTATAGAGTCCAGGGGCTGAATATATGTCTTTGTTTTTTCCCCCTAACACAGTGCCTTGGAAACCCAAAATGATCAATGGTTAGCATCCTGAAGGTATAGGATTCAACGGTGGGAAATGAATCCTGCCAAGAATTCGAGTAGCATGTCCAGACCGCTCCAACAATAATGTTTCCATCTGCAACTCCTCTACATTGAAATCTTTGTCCCCTCCTAGTTTGTTTGCGACTTCTCAGGATCTAGTCCGCCTCCTAGGACATCCTTCGCCATTAAAGCTCCATCCAATCTCCACTTGCACGCCATTAGGTTCTGGAATGGATTCAAAATCCACCTATCCTGCTTTTCCCACCAAGAATTTGTGAACTGCATAGCTTCATGGCCATCGGCATGATCCTCCTCAATCAGAGCAAGTCAACAATGTCTCATTGACCCCATCTTTTTGGCCGATGCACCTCCTTCTCTATCCTGCGCACCTGCGGTCATCATATGGAAGTTAGGCATCATCATTTAAACAACCAAGAGGAAGATAAAGATTAAATCATGCCTTGAAAGTGTAAATGTATATATCAGGTCATGAACTTATAAAAATCTACATGCATATGAATATTCAATCCCCCTTTATAACCTTTTCGATTCCGCCACCTGTATGTAGATTTCTTGGCATTTTCCTCACTTAGTCAAGATATGATGATGATGTCATCATCATGGATAGGCTTATGCATGTCGGGTCATATTTCAAGATCAGGGGATATTTAAAAGATTGGGTGATATTCGAAAGATGACCCCCAATGATTAAAATGACCCCTCCTTAGAAAGATCGGGGTGACATCAGCAGAAGGGTGACTTCACTTGATTATCACATTAAAATGATGTCACCGTCATGTTATTGAAAAAAGGGGGATCACCGGATACATACCTCCATGAGGTAAAGGGTGATGACGTCACCATCATGGTGATTTCTATCTTTTGTATATCGGGTCATGTTTTAGGATCAGGGTGATATTTAGAACATGACCCACATGAGAAATGACCCCCTCTTAGAAAGAGTTGAATGATGTCATCAATTCAAAGACTCAGTTTATCACTGTAGTTGCATGACATCATCAGGATATGACATCAGGGTGATATTTGGTGAGGGGAGTGATCTTCGGAAGATCGGGTGATCTTTGAAATATGACCCCCCCCACAAAATATGAGGCTGCCCGACAGGAAAAAAAGGTCATCACGTAAATTTTACGTCCGGATGTTTGTGAACAAGGTGATTGTTGGGTGATAAATTGATATCGAGGTGATTAAAAAAGATCAGGGTGATCTAAGGTAAGGTGACTGATATTTGAAATATGACCCCCCTAGGATATCAGGTTTGACCAAAACTTTGACTCGCCATAACTTTCTTACTTGGCCAAATTTTAGGGTGATTGTAAAAGGCAAACCTGCTTAGAATTTAATACTCTATCACAAGGCAGGGTTCCTGAGGCACGATTTGGACTTAGAATTTTGGGTTCAGACCTGAGGATCACAAATGCACCTAACATGATGCACATACATACTGATTGATGCTACATTTTACCATTATCACCCAGAGCACAAAAATAAGGGAGCAAGCTACAGCATGAATCCTCATTTTGCTAAGGAGAAAAAAGGGGCATGTTGTGAACATCACAACAACTAGCAACCAAACAAAACAATGAAAGACTAAAACCATTAAAGGAAACTAAATGAAATGAATTAATAACTTTTAACTATCTCTCCTGCAAATCATCATCTAACTTGAGACTCAATGTAATTCAATAAGGTGCATGAATTTTTCTTTCAGTTTAAGTGGGTGCTTGTGATTAATTATCCTCATCTTGAAGCTCAGTTGAACAAACCAGTGACTGATATTAGCCTACGTAGGTGAAGATGTTCCCTCATAACCAACCAGATAGAGCCTTGCTGCCAAGAGGCATCCATACCCCTGGCAAGGTTATCGTTACAATTCTCCTAAGTAGAGCCCTACTGCTAGCAAGCGTCTATAGCCCTGGTAGAGTTACATAGATGGCTTAACCTAGATTTTCATTAAAATCCATTTTATTACTTTATATTTTTGTATATTTGGTAGAAACTTCATAATATATTGCATTTGTAACTTCATGATGCAAGGAGTGGTCACTTGCTAAAATTAAGCTGAGAATTGTAATTGTAGCAAGGGTGACCTCTAATTTTTCACCTAATATCTACACTGGTAAGTTCAACAAACCAAGGATTTTAGGTGTGTCATTGTGAGAAACATTCCTTGAATACTTAGCCCATTCTTATTGAATAAAAAATTTCACAAGTTAAACAACTCTCTACATTCATGACAGTCACAACAAGTTATGCATAAATTTCAAACACTTAACCTTAATGATCTAAATTTTCCATTGTTTTCAGTGGTTGTTAGTCTGCTCCTTCATACTCTAAATCAAAAGAAAGATCCCTCCTAAGGAAACAAAGCAACCAAACAAAACAACAAAACAAAGCCACTATACAAACAACTATACAACAAATGTACATTATGATACACATGACTGTCATGATGCCACTTCAGGCCTAAAAATAGTGTTTGAGGAATTGTCCATTGACTAGCAGTGGAACATCCTCACCGGTTAAGGTCTTAAGCCTGTAGGTGTTGTCTCCTAAAATCTCAGAAATTTGAAAGGGGCCAATCCAGAGTTTGTCAAACTTACCATGATCACCCTTCCTTTCATGTTCTTTGTCCCACATCAGGACTAGATGTGAGATCCTGAAAAGCCTTAATTCTGGCTCTTTTGTCAAACCAACACTTGACAACAGCCTGATGTTTAGCAAATTGGTTAATTGCTTCACTTCTCTTTTCATCTAGGTGCATCAGCTGCAACAACCTAACTTCCTATTTATTATCTATGCCTAGGTATTCTTGTGCAAACTACAGTGTAGGAATCTTCAAGTTAACAGGGAGGATGGGATCCACCCCATATACTAGGTGAAAAGGTGAATTTCCTAATGCAGCCTTATTTCTGGTTCTTTCTACCCACAAGGCATATTTCAACAAAGTGTTCATTCTCTTGGGTTCTTCTCTATTAATTTCTTTATGATGTTCAATAGGTTCTTGTTTGTGATTTCTACTAATCCATTCCCTTGGGGATAGTAATTGGAGGAGAATTTCAGGAGGATCCCATAATCAAGAGCTCAACTTGATAATTTCATTGAAGCAAAAGTAGGCCCATTATCACATACTAAAGCATATGGAACTCCATACCTGGTCACTATATTGCTTTCCACAAACTTGATGACATCCTCAGCATTACATGTTTTGTTGCTAACAGCTTCAGTCCACCTAGTATAGTAATCAGTAATAGTTAGCACATACCTATGGCCTGAAGATGATGGAGGATTGATGGGTCATATGAAGTCCATTCCCCACTGAGCAAATGGGCACATCTCCATCACTAGATGCAAAGGTTGAGCAGCATATTTTTCTCTACTTGCAGCAATTTGACACATATGACAACATTTGGTTTGTTCAACAGTGTCTTTAACAATTGTGGCCAATAATACCCTGCCCTGAGGATAGCATGAGTGGTGGCTAAGGATGATCCATGTGCAGTCCCAAATTTATCATGCAACTCTACCAACACCTTATCTGCTTCTGATCTTTCCAGGCACCTTAGGTATATCCCCTCATAGTTTTTCTTGAAAAGGACTCCTCCTTTTATCATGTACCTCTATGCTCTTATCTTTAGGGCTCACCTCTGTGAGGCCTGTGATCTTGGGGGACATCTTCCTATGATCAGGATGTGTCTGATGTCTGAGTACCATCCTCTATTTTCTTTTGCATTCACAACATATAGCTGGCTCTTGATATTGGAATCAATCTCTGATATCATCTATTAATGCATGTCCTCTTACTAAATTCATGGGGGTGATGTCCATATCATAGTCCTGGAGGACAGTGATCCATTTATCTCTCTTTTCTCCTGGTTCACTTTGCATTAATAACATCTTCACTGCTGCATCAGGTACTACAGCAATCACCTTACTTCTTAAGATGTAATGCCTAAATTTCTTGACTGCTTGAACCAAAGCAAGTGGCCTACCTCTCAACATCCATGTACCTAAGCTCTAAGTCTCTAAAAGGGCAGGTCATGAAAGCTATAGGCTTCTCCTCCTTTTCTTCATTTCTCTGCGTTAGCACTGCCTCTGAAGCAAATGAGTAGATGTAGAAGTCCTTGGTATAATCTGAACTGATCAAAACTGAAGCATCTGATATGGGCCTTCTTAATGTCTTCAAAAGCTACTCTAGCTTCTGGTGTCCATTCAATCTTGGCATCCTTCTTGAGCATGGCGTTCAAGGGCCTAATAATCTCTACAAAGCTGGTGATGAACTTCCTAACAAAATTAATCTTACCAAAGTAAGATTTGAGCTTCATCTTGCTTCCAAGAAGTTGTATCCTCATGATGGACTCCACTTTGTCAGGATCAATGATGATCCCATTTTTAGTTATCAGGTGGCCAAGCAATTTCCATGTGGTCATCCCGAATATGCACTTCTTGGGATTCAAAGGTATCCCGTATTACTCACACTTCTTCATCACCTTTCTCAGGTCCTCTACATGGTTTCCTGTTTCTTTGGAGAACACCGTTAAGTCATCCATGTATATTACTATGCACTTAGCAATCAAGCCTCTAAAGGCTATGTCCATTGCTCGCTAGAATGTGGCTCCAACGTTTATCAACCCAAATGGCATGCACCTGTAGGCGACGATCCCCCATTGGTGGTGAATGCGGTTTTCAATCTATCAATTATGTCCACCATCACCTGGTTGTAACCAAAGAAACCATCCAAGAAGGACATCATCCTAGTGCCTTCACCATCTGCAGGACTTCATCCAGAGAAGGCAAAGGATAATTATCCTTTTTAGAAGCTCTATTCAAGTTCCTGAAGTCCATGCATAGTCTGATGTCACCGTTCTTCTTCCTTATTAGGACCAAGTTCGACACCCACATGGAGTGTCTCACAGGAAATATAATCCTAGCATCGAGTAGCCTTTTAACTTCTTCAAAGATGATGGGCTCCAGCAAGGCATTGATAGGTCTCTATTTCTGCCTAAAAGGCTTGGCATTAGGCTTTAAAGGGATTGTGTGGGTGATGACTAATGTGTCATAAATTTTAAGCTTGTCATATGTCCAAGCAATGAAATGGATGTAATCTTTGAGGGCCTGGGTTATCCCTTCAATTCTTCTTCTATACAAACCTTCCCAATCAGAACATTTCTTTTTTTATCACCCTGCCCAATGTTAACCTAGGAATACTATCCCTCATCAGCCTTTGGAAGATCTTTCTATTTTAGCATGATGTCCAGATCAAATGCTCTTTTCTAGCTCTATCATTCCTTTAGGAATCCTGTTGCTAGGCAACTCTAGGATTTCTCCTTCTTCCTAGACATGATCTTCCATGTTTATTTCATCTATGATTTGTGCCTCAAAAACATCTCTATTGGAAATAAAATCCAATATATGCTGATAATCATCAAATACTTGAAGATTAGTTACATTATCAGGTACTGAAGGCACTGATACTAATTCAACTGAGAATCTTTTTAAACCTTATATGGATAGAGGTTCTAAAGTACTTACAGCCTGGGCCAAAGCATCTACTCTGTGGTTTTGTTCTCTGGGGACATGGGTGATATTGAACAGCCTTCTGTATTTGCAAGAGTATATACCTCTTACCTATTTGACAACTAATTCTATGTCTCCATAGACATGTAGAATTTTCACCTTCTTTCTAAGTACAAATAGTATCCCATGAATTAGAGCTTCATACTCCATCACATTGTTGGTACATGGAACTATAATCTGTATGTTGCCAAGTAGGATTTTCCAGATGGATCAATGAGGTCTACTCCTACTCTAGCTCCTTGTTTCAACTTGGATCCATCAAACCTAAGGATCCATGGCTTTTCTTCATCTAAAAGCTTGTCTGGGCCTTCTTTTTTTCCTTTTTGCTCTGCAAGCTGCACCATTGGATATCCACTTTACCTTTCATATCTCAGGTTTCCTAGACACCACCTTATCTACCTCATGGGAGGCTAATATTTCTTCTTTTCTCTTATCATCAGGAGGAACATCCTCTGGACTAGGCAACATCTGCCTTTTTAGAATATACTGACACAACGAACAAGTTGTTTCTGAATGAGGTTCTTTGTGTAACCTGCACCAACCTTCAATCAAGGCATCCTGAGGAGGCCTCTACTGCTGTGTCATCTTTTGGATTTCTTTTGATAGGAACTCTTCAAATTTGGATAGAGTACTGCCCCTATCCTCGTCAGATAACTCATAATCTAACTCCACTAAACAATCACTCCCTGGGGTGATCTTCTTCTTATTCTTAGCATTACTCCTGTTGCACACCAGTATCTCTTCTGTTATATGAATAGAATCCTCATCATGATAAGTGCATCCTCACATTCCTACAGGAAACAAACAAGAATCAGTATTGTCATCATTATCTGTAGAACTCAACACAGATGATGATGAAGACACCTCATTATATGCTTGTTCTAGCTCAAACATATCTAAACAAGCATCACAAGTTTTTTCAGAATGAGCTTCATCATGCAACCGGCACCATCCATCGATTAGAATATCATGAATAGGAAATTTTAATGATTGACATTGTTTCACCTGTTTGGACAGGTGCATCTCAAAATTCTTAAAATGATCTAACTCATTCTCATTCTCATGATTACAAGCAGACTCTTCAATTCTTTTATCATTTTGAGGGTCATCATCATGATCACGAATATCAAGCATCAGGATCTCCTCTATTTTGGCAGTTTGGGATCTGATGGAGTAAACTCCAGGTTCCACAACCACATACATGATTTCATTAGTTTTGTTATATTCAGTGATCATGTGTTTCATGCAGGGTTTAGCTTTGATCCTTATCTAATTTGGTACTCCCCTCTAGGGCAACCACATATGACTAAAGTCAATAGACATATCTGTTGAGGGTTTTTGACTAGTCTCTGCTGAGAAACATTCCATATGTATTAGGTATATCAACTACCTGAATGTCAATGTAGTGCCAGATTCTAGGATCTGATGCTAGTTGCATATGAATGTGAGTTAGTTCTCCCCACCACACTTACCTCTGTTTTGTCCAACTGTGTTACTTTATTTAATGATTTAGCAGGGTGTAACCCTAAAGCATTGCATATGGATAGGGGCATTACATTGGTAGATGCTCCTAAGTCCACTAAATAGTTGTGCAAATTCTTACTGAACATCCTTACAGTAAGGAGGAAAGGAGGTGACTCACCTTTGTCTTTGTATAAGGTCATGTGGGAGGTCACTGCAGCTTGAACAGTAGCTAAAGTTTTAGGTTTGACGTTAACATCCCTGGCAGCATGATCTTTACTTCCAAATTGGCCTGGGGTATGGCTATCTTCCATTTGAGCAGGATCATCCAACAATTTCATGAAAGCATTCTTAATAGTAGGGGTTTTAAGCAATTCTGACAATGGCAGGCTGACCTTAATCTTTTTCATTTCATCAGTCAGATAAGAAACCAACTTGTTAGATCCAGGAGGTAGATTTGTAGCTTTTGGTGTTGCACTCTGTAGTGTTAGGTATTGAGCATTGACCTTGGGAAGTCCAGGTTATTACTTGCCTTGGGATCAGGTGGAGTATTGAAGTTGCTTGGAGGCAAGGAGGTGGTCAAAGGATCCACAGATCTATTTGAGTTATTCCTCAAGTTGTAGTTATGCCTACCCTAAGGTTGCTATTGATAAGCATTGACTTCCTCATGCTCAACTGATGGCTCATTCTCATCCTCAAATGGAAAAACATAATTGGATTCAAAATCTATGGCTGATTCCTCCTTTGTTGAGGTGTAATCCTAATGTGGTGAGATTGGCTACTGATAAGGATGATGCATGAAGCTTTCCAACACTAAGGTGGTGTCATACTCATAGGGGACAATTTTATTTCCCTTTGTATAAGGTGGATTACCTGAGGTACTGGCCACTTCAGCTTGGAAAATGTTGGCAGTAACCCTGAATTGAGGATAATCTAGCTCTACATGGGTGTTAGTGTTATGTATCCTGTACCAGTTTGTAAGTGCTGCCTCTGCAAGGTTTACTCTAGTGGTCCTTTTAGGTTCACCAAGAGGCTGATTGTCTAGGGGTGATGGCAAGGAACCATTGTTTGGCCTGGTGTTCCACACTCTAGACTACCTAGGAGGATTGTTGTTGCCATTATTGTTATAATTATTGTTGTACCCCCTATAAGGATAAATTAGTCTGTCATTGGCATAGCCTCTATTTTGATTAGGCTGAGAATAGAAGTTCTAATTTCTCAGATGAGTGACCTCAGTGGTAAGTTTCCTCAACTGGGCTGATATTTCTTTGATTTCTTCTTTATCCTCCTAAACCTTGGCCACTACATTCTCTATCTGGGGCTTGAAAAAGGAAGACCCATTGTTATTATTGGATTGTTCTATAGCCTGAGGCACTTGTGTTTGATATGGTAACATCTGGTTATTCCCACTTGGTGGTGGCATGACACCTGACTGGAGATATCTGCAAGGGGCCTGGCATCATAGCTGAAGGCATCATGGCTCCATTAGTCTATTGGTGTACAGGGTATGTTGGATAACCCCGGTAGTGTAGGGAAGGCAACATTTGGTGTGGGGGCAGGAGCTAATTGTTGGCTGACTTTGATGGCTTCCTCAAAAGCTTGTGCTAAAGTTGTTACACCAGGATGTGTTCTCCTGATAAACATGGAAGTCAAGGGGTCCAAAGCTGAATAATAAATGCTCCTAGTAGCTTCATCAGTTACAACATAGGGAGTAACCAACTTAGATAGCATCCTTTGGAATCTAGCATTGAAGTTTGCTATGGGTTCTCCTCCAAATCTCTTGATGGTGGCAAATAGATGATAGTTCATTAAAAGGTCTATAGGCACCTTGAACCTATCCTTGAAATCTTTTTCCAGACATTTCATAAATGGAGTGAACCCTGACCTAGACTATTCATACCAGTTATAAGCCTCTTCCCCTAAGGAGAATGGAAATAACCTGCATACCATGTCTTCATGTTCAATCCTGGCCCTACAATAGGCTTCCTTGAATGTTCTAACATGATCATCAGCATCCTGATATGGATGGTACCTAGACAAATCTTATTAGGATTCTTAGGTAAAGCATGATATGTATTGAAGGTCAAAGGTGACTCTGCTATGAAAAATGACATTGCAACTGGTACGGGTTGGATTTGAGGTATGACAGGTTGTAGGTTGAACCTCTGGTGTGATAGATGGTCCTGTAGGTGTTTGTAAGCCAATAGGGATAACAAGATCACGCTTTGGTGAAGCTCCTGATGCACTAGGATTAGGGGTATGATGAATGTCTATAGTTCTAGGTCTAAATCCCTTGATATGTAGTTATTCAAAGAGTCCACTAGATCTGGACCTGGTATTTGGCTTGGGAGCCAAGATTTCTCAAATTTTTTAGGAAGAAACGGCTGGTTTATGGTTAGATTTTAAAACTGACAAGATATTTAAGAAATGTTTGTAGGAATGTACAGTTTCTTGTTCGGACCTCCTTCTAGTGCTAGTTTTAGGCGTTGATGGTGATGTTAGTCACAACTGAACCCACAAATAGAAGTTACACAACAACCCTTGTTTATCCTGAAAGATACAATGAATTCAAAGAATTCATGATCCTAAGTCCTCGTTGATTAATTCATAATCTACTGATGTTACTCAGTGGTTGATGTGTGTTGTTGTTTTCTATTTTTGAGGTCTTATGTAGATCAGTAGATTCTACTTCTGTAAGTATGCTTTCATTCAAAGAGGTTACTCTAGACAGTATATTCCTTCAAAGGATGTGTCTAAGTGGATATCTGCATGAGTTCTACCCTTATTTGTGATTCTTTGCATGATATTTTCAATAGTACATGCATCTAGCTCAAGAAATATGCTAATGATGTTCAATTGTCTATGAGATGTCAGCATATTCCTCTATTATGCTTAATGTTTATCATGATGTGCAGTTATGAAAATGATTTCTATGAAATAAAATGAGAAAAAGGGTTAGAGAAAGTGAGATTCCTAAAATTACTTGACTAAGATCAGTGATCCACATACATGTTCCCATATAGCAATGAAGAGAAGAAAACTAAAACTATACTTCACCAGGACATTCCACAAATCAGCATGATTCAGTACAAATCTTCAGAGGAGGAGTTGACAACAATATGAAATGAAATGAAAGCACTTCTATAGAACACAACATTCACCAGTACATATCTAGAAATCAACTTGAAGATTACTTAAGGCTTACAATCAGGATGTAATCTGAAGCTTCATCTCCATATAGTATGTTCATAAAATAGGTATATTTACAATGATCTGAGGAAATGACCTTGATTATTTCAACAATTCAATCCTCACTAGTCTCAATAATCTGATCTCCTAAAATTTCTACAGGTCCGATGTTGTATGAATGACCTTTTTTTTTTACAGAGTCCAGGGGCTGAATATATGTCTCTATTTTTGCCCCCCAACACAGTGCCTCAGAAACCCAAAATGATCAATGGTCAGTGTCTTGAAGGTACAACATTCAATGGTGGGAAATGAATCCTACCAAGAATTTGAGCAGCATGTCCAGATAGGGCACCACTCCAACAATAATGTTTCCATCTGCAACTCCTCCGCATTGAAAGCTTTGTCCCCTCCTGGTTTGTTTGTGACCTTTTAGGATCTGGTCTGCCACCTGGGATGTCCTTTGCCATTAAAGCTCTGTCCAATCTCCACCTGCATGCCATCGGGTTTTGGAATGGATTCAAAATCCACCTATCCTACTTTTCCTGCCAAGAATTCATGAACTACACATGTTCTTGGCCATCGACATGATCCTCCTCGATCAAAGTGAGTCAACAATGTCTCATCAACCCCATCTTTCTGGCTGATGCACCTCCTTCTCTATCCTGCACACCTGCGGTCATCATATGGAAGTTAGGCATCATCATTTAAACAATCAGCAGGAGGATAAACATTAAATCATGCCTTGAAAGTGTAAATGTATATATCAGGTCATGAACTTATAAAAATCTGCATGCATATAAATATTCAATCCCCCTTTATAACCTTTTCGATTCCACCACTTACATGTAGATTTCTGAGCATTTTCCTCACTTAGTCAGGATATGATGATGATGTCATCATCATGGACGGGATTATGCATGTTGGGTCATATTTTAAGATCAAGGAATATTTAAAAGATTAGGTGATATTCGAAAGATGACCCCCAGTGGTTAAAATGACCCCCCTTAGAAAGATCGGGGTGACGTCAGCAGAAGGGTGACTTTGCTTGAATATTGCATTAAAATGACATCACTGTCATGTTGTTGAAAAAAGGGGGATCACCGAATACATACCTCCACGAGGTAAAGGGTGATGACATTACCACCATGGTGATGTCTAGCTTTTGTATATTGGGTCATGTTTTAAGATCAGGGTGATATTCGGAACATGACCCGTGTGAGAAAATGACCCCCTCTTAGAAAGATCTGGATGACTTTATCAGTTCAAAGACTTGGTTTTATTGCTGCAGTTGCATGACATCATCAGGATATGGCATCGGGGTGATATTTGGTGAGGGGGGTGATCTTCAGAAGATCAAGTGATCTTTGAAATATGACCCCCCCGCAAAATATGACGCTACCTGATGGGAAGAAAAGGTCATCACGTAAATTTGACATCTAAATCTTTATGAACAAGGTGATTATCCAATGATAAACCAATATGGGGGTGATCTAAAAAGATCGGGGTGATCTAAGGTAAGGTGACTGATATTTGAAATATGACCCCCTAGGATATCAGGTTTGACCAGAACTTTGACTCGCCATAACTTTCTTACTTGGCTGAATTTCAGGGTGATGTAAAAGGCAAACTTGCTTAGAATTTTATTCTCTATCACATGGCAGGCTTCCTGAGGCAAGATTTAGACTTGGAATTTTGGGTTCAGACTTGAGGATCACAAATGCACTTGACATGATGCACATACATACTGACTGATGCTGCTTTTTACCATTATCACCCAGATCACAAAAACAAGGGAGCAAGCCACAACAGGGGTCCTCATTTTGCTAAGGACCAAAAAGGGGCATGTTGTGAACATCACAGCATGTAGCTCAGACTATTTCAGCATGTTTGGGTGTGAAACAGGACCATGCCTAGCCTAAACATACCCATCCAGATGCGTTGGAATTATCAGTTTGGCTACATCAGGAGCATGAGTCAAAGACTCAAACTAACCCCAAATTACTCAAACTGACTCAAAAACATATGAAATGGTCTTGGAAGACCTTATTACATACAATTGACTCAATCAAAACTAAATTTCATTTTCTAACCCCTCTTGGAGGCATGGTAACCTATGTGCCCTTGCACCATGAGGACACTGAAGTCGATAAAGTTTTCCTATTAAATAAAAGAGCTTCCCTTAGCTTCAAGAAATATAAATATTCTATAATGACAAGGCCCACCACATAAAGGTGGAAGCTCATGTGGCCTTTCCTAAGACCTACGACACATGTATTCTAGTAGACGTAGGACACCTAAGACACCTATTGTATAGTATGTATGTAGATTTTATAGACATAGTAGACCTAAGTCTTTATACCTTATCGTAGTCTAGACCTAAGTCACCTGGACACCTAGATTAGAGTTCTACCTAAGACACCTATTATGGTAGACCTAGTTGACATATAGTGCCTACCTAAGACACCTAGATTAAATTATACCTTATTCTAGTCTCTAGAGAGGTAGTTGATATATAGTATCTACCTAGAAAACACCTAGATCATTCTAGATTATACCTTATTCTAGTCTCTAGACAGGTCGTTGATATATAGTAACTACCTAAGACACCTAGAAATAAGAGCATAAGAAAGAAAATAAAATACAACAAGACTCAAAAACAATTGAAACACAAGACGTTATAGCTAGAAAAACCCTAAAATGAGGAGAAAACTCCAACAAGTATGAGTAAAGCTCCTCATGCCACTAGGTCTTAACCTTTAACAAGTGATACATTTCCTTTAAGGTGTACACATAATTGTGCAATTATCCTAATTGTGTTAAGGAAACTTGTGTAATCTGATGCAAAGACTATGACACATTTTTGACTCATGGAATCACTTCAAGAATTTGATATCTCCTACAACTCACCAAAATGACTAATAGTTGGCATTATTTGGCATAGTTGGCATTGTTCTTCAAGCTACTACTAGATTTATGTTTGTCACACCATTTACCTATCATGGATGAATTGTTCTTAGCCAAGGAAGGCATTTTCATTGACATGGGAGATTTGTCCCATTTTTCCTTTAGTGTTGAATCCTCCTTAATGATAGTTGTGTAGAGATAGGCTTCTCCCATGATGTAAAAATGTGTATATGTGTAAAAATATAGCAACAAATAAGAAAAGACAAACCTATGTAAACTTACAAATTAATGTGCATACTTACAAGTCAATGTAGCATGACTTTACAAAATAAATGTGAATACTTACAAATTAATCCAATGAACCATCTAGGTTTTCTCTACTCTTAAGTTGAAACTTGAATTGATATATATATAAAATTTGATGTGAAAACTACATTATTTGATGTGGACACTACAAAAATTGAAACTTGAATATATATATATATATATATATATATATATATATATAACTCGATGTGAAAACTATGTTATTTCCTCCTTAAGTTGGAAAAGCAAAAAAAGGTGGTGGAAAGTTCATGCAAAGGTTGTAGAATGTACAAAATGTGCATGTGAACTTCCCAACAACATGAAAACACTTTTTTTTGTCAGAACACATGCATAAACAACATGAAAATAGACTATGTTGGCCTAGATCACAGGGGTCTAGGCCTTTTTATAGTTTGTAGAGTAAGACAAAATGTGAGTGCATTATAATGCACTCACGTTATGTCCTATTATAGATCGATCCATAAATATTTGTGCCTATCTCACCTTTGATAGCACCTTTGCAATATCTCTCACCTCTATCACTACATCTTACACCCTATCACTAAACCCTACACCTTATCACTAAACCCTTGACACTCTACCTTAATCCTAATCCCATGACCCTCAACCCTCAACCCTAATCTCTCAACCCTCAACCCTAATCCCTCATCCCTAAACCCTAAATGCTATCCCTATTCCTAAACCCTCAACCATCAAAACTATACCTCAAACCCTAATCTCTTATCCCTAAACCCTAAACCCTATCCCTCAACCTTTAACCCTTAAATCCTAAAACCTATCCCTAAAACCTTGACCCTCGACACTACATCTTAAACTGTAATCCCTTAACCCTCAGCCCTAAATCCTCAACCCTCAATCCTTAAACCTTAAACCCTAAACCCTATCCCTAATCCCTATACCATTGACACTTTACTTTAACCCTAATCCCTCAACCCTTAACCCTATCCCTAAACCCTCAACCCTCAATGTCAAACCCTAATCTGTCAACCCTAAACCCCAATCCCTCAACCCTTAACCCTAATACCTCATCCCTAAACCCTAAATGTTATCCCTATTCCTAAACCCTCAACCCTTGATAATCTAGTTTAATCCTAATCCCTCGACCCTCAACCCTATCCCTAAACCCTCAACCCTCAACCCCTAATGTCAAACCCTAATCCCTCAACCCTAAACCCTAATCCCTCAACCCTAAACTATATCCCTAAACCCTCAACACTATACCTTAAACCCTAATCCCTCAACCCTAAACCCTAAACACTATCCCTAAACCCTAATCACCTAACCCTCAACCCTAATCCCTCAACCCTAATCCCTCATCCCTAAACCCAAAATTCTATCCATTTTCCTAAACCCTCAACCCTCGACACTCTACTTTAACCCTAATCCCTCAACCCTCAACCCTATCCCTAAACCCTCAACCCTCAACCCTCAACGTCAAACCCTAATCTGTCAACCCTAAACCCTAATCTCTCAACCCTAAACCCTAAACACTATACCTTAAACCCTAATCCCTTGACCGTAAACCCTAATCCCCCATCCCTAAACCCTCAACACTCAACACTATACCTTAAACCCCAATCCCTTATCCCTAAACCCTAAACCTATCCCTCAACCCTTGACCCTTAAACTATAAACCCTAAAACCTATCCCTAAAACCTCAACCCTCGACACTATATCTTAAACCCTAATCCCTTAACCCTCATCCCTAAAGCCTCAACCCTCAATCCTTAAACCTTCAACCCTAAACCCTATCCCTAATCTCTATACCCTCAACACTCAACTTTAACACTAATCCCTCGACCCTCAACCCTATCCCTAAACCCTAAACCGTCAACCCTCAACCCTCAACGTCAAACCCTAATCTGTCAACCCTAAACCCTAATCCCTAAACCCTAAACCCTATCCCTAAACCCCATCCTTAAACCCTTTTGCTAAACCCTAATCCCTTGACCCTTAGCCCTAATCCATTAACCCTTAGCCCTAAAGCCTAAAACCTCAATCATTAAACCTTTGAACCTAAACCCTAAACCCTAATCCCTCAACCCTAAACCCTATCCCTAAACCCTCAATCCTCAACACTATACCTTAAACCCTAATCCCTCAACCCTAAACCCTAAACCCTATCCCTAAACCCTCAACCCTCGACACTATACCTTACCATCAACACTCAACCCTCAACCCTCAACCCTAATCCCTCATCCCTAAACCTTAAATGCTATCCCTATTCCTAAACCCTCGACACTATACCTTAAAGCCTAATCCCTTATCCCTAAACCCTAAACCTTATCCCTCAACCCTTAACCCTTAAAACTTAAACTCTAAACCCTATCCCTAAACCTTCGACACTTGACACTATATCTTAAACTCTAATCCCTTAACACTCATCCCTAAAGCCTCAACCCTCAATCCTTAAACCTTCAACCCTAAACCCTATCCATAATCCCTCTACCCTCCACACTCTACTTTAACCCTAATCCCTTGACCATCAACCCTATCCCTAAACCCTCAACTCTCAACAGTAAACCATAATCTATCAACCCTAAACCCTAATCCCTCAACCCTAAACCCTATCCATAAACCCTCAACCCTAAATACTATACCTTGAACCCTAATCCCTCAACCCTAAACCCAATCCCTAAACCATCAACCCTTGACACTATACCTTAAACCCTAATCCCTCAACCCTCAACCTAATCCCTCATCCCTAAACCCTAAACGCTATCCCTATTCCTAAACCCTCAACCCTCAACACTATACCTTAAATCCTTATCCCTTATTCCTAAACCCTAAACCCTATTCCTCAACCCTTAACCCTTAAACCTTAAACCCTAAAACCTCGACCCTCGACACTATATCTTAAACCCTAATCCCTTAACCCTTAGCCCTAAAGCCTCAACCCTCAATTATTAAACCTTCAACCCTAAACCCTATCCCTAATCACTATACCCTCAACACTCTACTTTAACCCTAATCCCTCAACCCTCAACCCTATCCCTAAACCCTCAACCCTCAACCCTCAACCCTTAACCCCTTAACTGTCAACCCTCAACCCTCAACATTAAACCCTAATCCATCAACCCTAAACCCTAATCCCTCAGCACTAAACACCATACCTAAACCCTCAACCCTCAACAGTATACCTTAAACCCTAATCTGTCAACCTAAACCTTATACCTAAACCCTCAACCCTCAACACTATACCTTAAACCCTAATCCCTCAACCCTAAACCTTAAACCCCAATCGCTCAACCCTCAACCCTAATTTTGATTTTCTTCCATTGCTTCAACATCATTGTTGTTTTCCCCATCAAGAACCAATTCATTTAGCAACTTGTTGCCCATTGGTTGACTTGAGCTGCATACTCTGTTATTCATAAGCTGAAGAGCATTGATATTTATCACACACCCTATTCTTTGAAATATCTTAACCTTAAAATATGACTTGGATATGTACTTGAACACAGCAAAATCTCCAATCTCTAGCCCATGATGAATTTTTAATCTTATTTATTTATGTAATTTATAGTTGAATTTTACATGATATTTATTATAATTATGTGTATTTTAAGTGGTTTCCATGAGGATATTTTTTATGTTTTTAGGGGTTAGCTAATTCAAGATAACTAGTATATTCCTTTTAGTGTTTTAATTCTATGAGTTTCTAGCTCCATTAGTAAGACTTTCTAGCTGAAGTGAATATTCAAATTATATGGCATCTTTTTCTGGACCATCTAGGATTCATTACGATAATAGGTGTACCCACTATAAGAAAAGATTTGCATTTGGTACATCCATAGTGAGTAATTAATAGTTGAAATCAGAAGGATGATCATTATGAGAAAAGATTTGCATTGCGGTACATCCACAGTGGGCAATGAATGGTTGAAACCAGAACCCCTGGTCAACATTAAGTGATCATTTTTTTATTAAGATTTTTTTAAAAGATCAGCATACTCTCTCCACCTATTTTCTTGAATTTAAATTGGGGCCATAAAAATGTGCACACATCTGCTCCCAATGTATAACCTAGGTGTAATTAAAACCATCAACTAGGTAAGATAAACAACTTTGGCCATAAAAATCAATCAGTCTTTTAAAAATAGATATTAATAACTATACATTTTAGATATCAGTAACTATACATTTTAGTACTGTTTCTTTCTTGATTTTCTATTTTTAATTAACTAATTTTTGTTTGTTTAGACAAAATATTACAATCCTCATGAAGATCTTTTCTTGTATAATTTTCTTCTTTTATCTTTGGCCTGTCTTTTCCCTCCTCTCTTTCAGAAGGGTCCTTATTTTATCTTTCGATCTATATGAACTCTAAACATAAATCTATGTTTCTTGCTATCCACATGCTTAAAGATGCAAATGTCTCCTTCCTTGATATTATTATGATATACAAAATATGCCAACCTCGCACTTAGGGCAGGTCTATTGTTATGAAATAGGTGAATAATCTCCCATTGTTTACTGCCTCTATCCACAAGAACTACTAAACTTTTTTCTAGATTGGTAATTGTAGAGGACATTCACCTACTTTTTGGCAACTCCTGTATTCCCAAACCATTACAAAACTAAGTTATTTTAACCCAATAAATCACTGATTGCATCGACTTAATACACTACTATTAAGGCTAAGCATTCACCCAAATGCAGATGTTCATATTATAGAAGATTGCATTATATTAGACTATTAGAGATCGCTCAAAAAAAACTAATAACAAAACTGATTTGCCTTATGTTAGCTTGTTAAACCCATTACTTTTGACACTCTTCTCTTAATAAAGTATGAGTAATAAGAATAGAAGGCAGAGAATTTGATCTTACTAGTATGCATGGTCGGTTTACATTCCATGACTTCATTTTCATTAAATAAAAAGGTTTATCTGATTTGAAAGGTGGGGTAGAGTTCACTGTCATGTGCTTTTCTAGATGATAGGGTCCATAATGTCCAGTGTTCTTCAAAGAAAGACTTGCAATAGAATTAAGTTTTTGTTATACCAATCCTCCTAGTAAAGCTACAATTCAAATGCCTTCTTTGAAAGTTGAAATAAATTAAATTAGACTTACAATTTTGATTTTCAACCCTATCCCTAAATCCTCAACCCTCAACACTTAAACCTTAAATCCTAAACCCTATCCCTAAACTCTCAACCCTCAAAACTATACGTTAAACCCTAATCCCTCAACCCTAAACCTTTAAAGCCTCAACCCTTATCCACCCCTTTCCTTCCCTATCTGCCTCACCCCATCTCTCCCCTATCTCTCAACCCTTAGCCATCTACGTTTCTCTCTTATCCCTAAAGCCTCAACCCTCAACCCTTAAACCTTAAATCCTAAATTCTATCCCTAAACCCTCAAGCCTCGACATTGTACCTTAAACCCTAATCCCTTATCCCTAAACCCTAAACCCTATCCCTAAGAATCCCTCTACCCTCAACACTCTACCTTAACCCTAATCCATCGACCATCAACCCCAATCCCTCAACTCTAAATGCTATCCCTAAAGCCTCAACCCTAAACCCTAATCCCTCGAGGTCCTAAACCCTAATCCCTTATCCCTAAACTCTAAACCCTATCCCTAAACCCTCAACCCTCAATCTTAAACCTTAATCCCTCAACCCTAAACCTTAATCCCTCAACCCTTAAACCTTAAATCCTAAACCTTATCCCTAAACCGTCAAGCCTCGACACTGTACCTTAAACTGTAATCCCTTATCCCTAAACCCTAAACATTCAACCCTAAGCCCTACCCCTAATCCCTCTACCCTCAACACACTACCTTAACCCTAATCCATTGACCATAAACTCTAATCCCTCAACCCTAAACCCTAATCCGTCAAGGTCCTAAACCCTAATCCCTTATGCCTAAACTCTAAACCCTATCCCTAAACGCTCAACCATCAACCTTAAACTTTAATCCCTTAACCCTAAACCTTAATCTATCAACCCTCAACCCTGATTCCTTATCCCTAAACCCTAAACCCTTACATCCATCAACCCTAAACCCTAAATGCTATTTCTATTCCTAAACCCTCAACCCTCGACACTATACCTTAAACCCTAATCCCTTATCCCTAACCCTCAACCCTAAACCATCAACCCTAAACCATGTCCCTAATCCCTCTACCCTCAACACTCTACCTTAACCCTAATCCCTCGATCCTCAACCCTAATCCCTCAACCCTAAATGCTATCCCTAAAGCCCCAACTCTAAACCCTAATCCCTTAAGGTCCTAAACCCTAATCCATTATCCCTAAACTCTAAATCCTATCCCTAAACCCTCAACCTTAAACCTCAATCCCTCAACCCTAAACCCTAATCCCTCTTGATCTTAAACCCTCAACCCTTAAACCCTAAACCCTTGACCCTTAAACCCTCAACCCTTCTCTACCCCTCTCCTCCCCTATCTTCCTCACCCCCATCTCTACCCTCCTCTACCCTTGACACTATACATACATACATTCATATAGCCATACATATATACATACATACATACATATAAGTAGACATAAATACATATAGGCATACATACATACATCAATACATACATGCATACATACATATAGGCATACATACATACAAACATACATACATGCTAAATAACCTTGAACATAAAAAATTCCAAGGGAGACATAATGCAAGCACATTATAACATGCTCGCGTTATGTCGAACATGACAAACATCAGGCAAACTTTTGCGAAAAAGAAAAAAATGCAAAACAAAACATAACGTGAGCGCGTTACATTTTTCTTTGGGAATCCCAAGCCTTAATCTTGGGATTTGGTTTGGATTTCCAACCCAAATGCTTGGAGTGCCTTCCCAACGTCCATAGATGTGTTTTTTCAAATTCTATAGGATTTCACAAATTTTGTTCGTGCTAACCCTCAGATTTGCACGTGTTTCAAGGTCGAACAAATCGAACACCTAGGTAATGTTAGGTTTTCTCTTAGCTATTTAACAATGTAATTTTTTTCACATTTTGATAATGTTAAGCCTTTCATCTTTAATTTCTTTTGTTTGTGTGTCCATTTTTGGGAAAAAACCAATGTTTGGTCTTTTTTCATTGTAAATTAACCGTTCATTGAAATTTTTTAAAAATTACATTTTTAGAAACTAAACTCCATTCTACACATATTAAAAAAAATGATTTTGAATTAGTTTTTAAAATTTATAGGGGTAGCATGGCCAAAATTTTGTTTTTAGGATGTGTCCAATTTGAAAATAAGTAAGAAATCAAATATTCATCAAAAAATTATCAAAAAAATTGGGCATAAACTACATGTTAGCTAATTTCTCATCGAAGCAATTTTAAAAATACCAAAAAAAATTTAACCTTTTGAGGGACCCACAAAACATGCTATGTTAAGTTTTTTTGACAGAAACAATAAAAATTTCTATGGCTCCCTCTTTTGAACCCCTTAATCTATACCATTTAAAAAAAAATAGTAGTTTAGAAAGCAGACTCAGAGCACTATGAACATTGTTTTGGTTGCATCTCCAAAATTTGAGTGTAACTATGCTTAATTTCTCATCCAAGGCCAGCATTTCCTAATTTTAGAAAAAAAAAGTGGCCACTTAAGACCCTTTTTTGGCCCCCCATCTTCTTGCACTTACCCAATATGCTTTATTAGAGGAAGGAATCAAATACTGAATAACAAATAAGATTGAATGTTTAAGCATGAAAGACAAATGAATCACACAACAATTGAGATCATGAAACAATAGTTTTCATGAGTGGAAAACCACTCTAAACTACCTCACTGGCTTAATCATGAAAATCACCAATTATAGAGCCTCACTGGCAAAAAGAAGTCTCATTGACTTGTACAATCACCTTGGATACAAATCAAAACAACTCAGAGGGTTACCTTGATTCTCTTCTACACAAAACCTTATTACTCCTTTAAGTTTCACTTAACAAAATTCTTTTCAATCACAACCTATTCAAATTAGCTTTTGAAACACATGACAATCTCTACAATTAACAATGTATTCCTCTGATCAGGAATCAACACCTGCATTTTTCTCTCTTGCACTGAATATAATTTACATACACTAGTTGATTTTTAGGTTTCAAATACAGTATACTCCATTATACTCTTCATATAATTGACAAACCTTATACTAGCATGTAGATATTCCCTTTTCCATCTCAGAACAATGAACAAAATTCATAAAACCCTCATACAAATATCATGTAGAAATTCACTGGCCCTCCATGTTATTCTTAGAACATTATATCTTTACATAAAAATTTAGTTCTTACAGTGCCAAAACATGCCCTAATGTATTTTACTATGTAGGTCTGTATCTCATGAATACAACAAACCAATATATATTACCTTATTCATCACATTTTTCCAGAAATTAAATTTCCTAACCCTATAGGTTCATTTCAACTTTTACATTTGCAAGTTGTAACGTCCCGCCAGACAATTTTTTTTTTATCTTATTTATTTCCTTTAAAACTAGACAAGAATCATTTTTATTCTTATTTATTTAGTATTTACTATACATGAGTTTTATGACAAATCATAAATATTATCTATTTTTATTGCCACTTAACACAACATTTAGTTATATTTATTTATTTATCTTTAGCTAGCATTAACATTTATTATTATTTTTTTCCATAAAGTCAAATTCTCATAAAGGAATTTATATTTATTTATTTAACAAAAATGCTTTCATGACTAATAATATTATTTTGATGCAACAATTAACCAAAGCAGCAATCAAACAATGCCAAACTAAATAACCCAAATGCCGAACAATACCTGACACAAAGCACGATTGAAAGCATGACCACAATGATAGTGATTGACCATTGCACCCATACAGACAACACTGACTAGGTGCAAAACTGGATACTCATCCTTTTCAAGGATGATGGCTAACTAGGGGACCACATATTATCTCCGTTCAACAATTTCCATTGGGTTTAAGGCACACTCAGACCTGTCAAGTCAGGTGGAGTTGATGCTTGATACCTGCATCCTGCAGCAACCAAAGAGTTGAACAAATAGACACACACACACACACATATATATATACAATCATATAGTCAAATACATCGTGGAAGGGAATCGTAGTGTAACAGGGTACTCACACATGAGTAATGTGACACTATACCTTTCACCATCATATCAAACATGTAATCACAACACACATGGCAATCACTTACTAAACGACTAAATAAGAACCATCATCAGATAATCACATGATACACATAATAAGATTGATCCACAGAAAACATCACAACATAACATCCTATGATATAGAATTAGTCACATAAAAATCAATTCTAACATATGACAGTCATAGTAAAATCAACATCATAATCACCTGAATGTAAAAAAATGTCAGATCATATGAATTATCAGTGTTGCAACATAGATTATCGATAAAACATAATAACTATAATATGAAACCGCACATGAGCATAATCAACATCAATGTAGCATCTATCAACATCATATAATGTACCACATCAACTGTCTAACTTACCCTAAGTATTCCTATTATTTTACCTTCATCTTCATGCTCCTTAGCCCGACCACCTGCACATCCAAGGTGAGAATGGAGGGGCACTACACAAGTAAGAAACTGAAATGTCAATTTTAAGATGACAAAGGGTTCGTTGGAGATTTGAATCTGATTTGAAATCCCACTGTTAGATCTTCTCTTTGTGCCCTGGTGTCTTATAACAATGGCACTTGATTTCTTTTTGGGCACCTAGGTAACCTTTCAAGCTGATGTCCTTAATAAGGGCCAGTTGAAATCCATGACTTAAAGACCCTCCAAAAGGTAAAACTTAAGTGACTTACTTGTTATAACAAGTCACCATTAAGTTAAGACTTAAAGTGATGTTTACTCATGACAGGCAATTTAGGGTTTAGGAACTTATCTTAGATACACACCTAAACTTATCTTTAGAGTACAAAAACATTTATCAAAATCTTAGTTGCAGAGAAAGATATACAATCTAAGCATAGGGAATGTAGGATTAGGTTTCTAACAAAGATATCTATCAATACATGGAAACCCCAACCAAATGAAGACATAAGCCTACACAATCCCTGATTAGTAACTCCATCTCAACATTTAGCTATCAAATCACCACCAAAGAGAAAGATCCTTCTATCTCCTGAGATACCAATACTGCATCCACCAAACACCAATAAGGAGGACCAAAAACAACATGTTGATAAAAGACTTGCTTACTACCCCAAGGCAATTTGACCTTATGAACATGAATTACATAACACAATAGAAGACAATCTGAGATGATCCAAGACAATCTGAGACCCTATCACACCTCCTCAACTCCTGAAGCACAACCTATGTAGCATGATAATTATGATCAACTCCTCAACCAACATCAATATGAAAGAAGCATGTGAACTCAACATGAAATGTGAACTTTGTCATGTTTTGAAGACATCAGTGACAACTCCTTGCCAACCACACCAAGGAATGAATGATAGGAACCTCATCAATATTCTCCTGATCTGACCTCCTTGCAATTCAACCACCATCTAAAACATGAAGCATTGTAGTCCATCTGAACATTCACAACACAAATTGAAGCATGGTACACAACATGAATCATCAAAGTAACACCATGAACTCAACATCGACCATCACATTTTGAACCAACCAACATCACCTCAACCTTTGACATCAATGAACATGAAGACACTATCCACATCTTGAAGCATTGTGCCTTTGACAACCACCTATTCCATGAAGCATGTTTGCATGACAAAACAAGGTGACTGTATCATGAAGCATGATTGCATAACAAACACCATGATTGTATCATGAAGCATGACTACATTTAAACACCATCTTTTAACATCAAACATCAATGAATAACAAACACCATCAAGACACTTTGATATTAATGACAAACAATCTACAAAGGGAGTTAGGTTTGCTAGATCGAGATAAGGCATAGTATAGTCTCTAATCAATTGGATCAAGGGAGTTAGGTTTGCTAGACTAGGATAACACATAGTGTAGTCTTTGATCCTTGGATGTTGTGTTTTTGTTGTGTGGTATTGTGGTTGTTTCATTTCTATGTTGTTTGTCTCATACCTCATGGTACCCATTACATCTACCTTTTGGCTACTTTGTTGAAAAGGGTCCAGATCCTTTGAAAAACCTACTTTTATCAATATCAAAATCTTATAATTAGCACACCATTATGATCTAATTACACATGAAAGCATGTATAGTACAACAATGAGTAAGTTCTAACTTCTATAAACTAGTACTTGCACTATTAAGAGGTGCAGTGAGTTTCCTGATAGAGAATATGAATGTGTGTTAATTGAAAGTGTTTTATTGTACTTAGGTAAATGGTTTTTCCTATATAAAGAAGCAATTTGAGTGAATAATATTTTTTGGCTTGAGACATCATTTTTGGAATTGATTTTTTTGGGTTTTAAAACTCAAAAGAAAAAGCCTATGGACTAATTATGTCACAATAATATGCATTTTAATTTAAACACGATTTATTGATTGCTAAGTGAAAAAAAACTTGCACAAGTATATTGAAATATATTACAAAAATTTATAAAAATAAGCAAATATTTATAAACTTTTAAGAAAAATATTGGAAAAAACTTATATTTTATGACTATTCTTGAATATCAAACAATTTAAAGATAAATTTTGGCCAATAAAAATAGGACAATATTGTAGATGAGGAGTAAAATTGTCATTGACTACTTGAACATTATAATTTTTGATAAAAATCACATCTTACAAGCTTCCTACTTAAAATAAATCCATTCAAACTACTATTTCAAAATTGTCATTGACTATTTAACTATTGTCTTAGTATACCAAGTTGCCTTTTATAATAAAACATAATATTTTTTTAAAATTTCTATTTATTTCTCAATATTCTTCAGAAATTGTGAACACAGTATATGCAATGAACAACATTGTATATAAGTGAATGCTCATGCTAAAGAGCTTTTATGTGCATGTTATATTTGGAACATCCTTACCCACATAACCTGATTGCTAATAATCACTGTATTAAAAGAAAAAACATAAGTTTTGAACTTTTATGATGCGGGACTCACAGGCCTGGAATTTGACAGTCACCCCTGCCTATCATATAAAATTTTTATGATGGTTTTATCATTTAACTACCTTTCAATTGACGTTTTAAAAAAAATCAATTGTCAAAAAAATATTTAAACACATTTTTTTATATTAAAAATGCATTGTAAAAAAAGGACCATTGTTAGGCAAACCTGTGGAATACAAGGTGGCTTTCACAAATCAATTACCCATTTCCTTGAATCTTCCACACCAAAAACAAACCTTTCTCAAAATTGACTATTACATGCATTCACCATCACTTTTACAAATTTCTAGGAGATCATGTTTTAAAACCAAATTGTTGTTTTAAATCTATTCCCAATTTCCCATGCTTCCTATGGCTACCTAAATGCTTTTTAAAAATTCCAGCAATATGTCCAAAAAACAAAAAGATTTAACTATCGTGAGTTTAGCTTTATTTTAGCTTTTAAATGGGAGAAAAAAATTAGCTTTATTGTTGTTTTAAATCTCATTCTCTGAACAATTAAAATGGGAGAAAAAAAATTGTAAACAAGAACCCTCATATAACCTGCCCACCCCAGTCCTCAGGTTTGGCATGAATATACAATTCTAAATCTAATTCCACTACCAGTTCTGAAATATTGTTAATAAAAACCAGTCATAATTAAAACAAATCAAAGCAATGTTTTTAATTAGATCCAAAATACGTACAAACTAGAGTCAGAATATGTTAAAACCAGAGTCAGAATATGTAAAAACCAGAGCCAAACATTCCAAAACCAGATATAGAACGGAACTATTTTCTCTTATTATTTTTTCAATTGAGATATAGAAACAATAATGCATTATACCATAAAATAAATAAACAATATCAAAGGTCGACTCTTCTTGACTTCATATCCTTCCATATTTGATATACTTCATTCCAATTTACATCATTTGCTTCAGGTCCATTTAAAGATACTCTCATTAATGCATCTAATGTATCCAAACCCAGCTTTGATTTTCCAACATCTTTGATAATATTTTGTTTTGAATATCTTCTTTCACAATTAACAATACTTACAGGAATAATAAGCATGGCATGCCATAGCTTCATCATATGAGGATAGCTTCTGTGCCAATGTTCTATGTTATGAAAGACTTTCCATGCATCTTTCATCTTGAAACTAGGTCACAACTCAAATGAAATGAATCAACAAAAGAGTTTAACTCCTTTCTACAACCATTAACATCAAATATGGATACAAATTCAATAACATTATTTGAAGTAGTGTGCTGCAAATATTGGAGAAGTTTATCAAGACAACGTTATGAGATATTATCTCGAGTTTGACGATTTGATGGATAATAAGAAGGGATGAAGAGTTTTACTGCATTAAAAGAGGAAGATCTAGAAATCTTTCATTCAAACAATCAATTAGAGATTGAATATAGCCTTCTGTGAGGTGTTGACAACTCTATTGTGTTCCTTCAACACGAGGTTTCATGGTATGCTTCCCTACATCACCATACTCAAATCCCTCAACTAGAATAGGTATATATAGTAATTCATGTTTATCAATGACAACATCTTCCTCTTTGATTTCAATACATCCAAACTGAGAATCAATCAAGAATTTTGAAAGATAAGTTGTACCTTCTACAAATGCACCCTTTCTCAAAAACCATCTATATAAATACCCTATTGCTTCATCAAGAGCCAAACCAATAACAGTGATGTCTACATTTTCCTCTTCAAAAATCTTATTCAACTTGTTTAGTTCACCTAGAACATCAACAAGCATATGCAAACAAAACCAAATAAATTAAATCCTTGCCCTTTCATATAATGATGCACATTTCTTGTCATTTTTCCACAAAGTTAAGATAGCTGGAATGAGTTTCACAAGACTTATTATGGCCTCTCCTCTAGATAGCCATCTAATTGTGTGGATCTGTAGAACATGTGGAACTTCAATTTGCATAACTCTAAGAAAATCATTAAGCTCATTATTTCTTTTTGGTGAATTTTGGATCCATGAATGCACTTTATTTGCTATTTTCTCAACAAATAACAACTCAAGTATCCTTTTAGAAGCATCTGCTACTACTAGTGTCTCACAATGAGCTATGAAATGCACTAAAATAAGGTTTGGAATGTTCTGTTTCAAAAGAGAAACAAATCCATTTTCACACCCAACCATTACAGAAGCCCCATCTGTTGAGACATCTATTAATTTTGTTAACAAAAGTCATCTATTATTTATCAATTGATTAGTAGTGTCATATATAGTTTTCCCCTTTCCACCTATATAAACTTAGAAACAGGTACCCCATGACCCTCTGAAGTTAAATATGTTGCATAAACAACCAAATGTTGCTCTAAACTTTGATCAATACTTTCATAAACCATTAGTGAGAAAAAGGAGTTTTCAACATGGCATCTATTTGAATTTGTTCAATATATTTTGATATGCCAAAAAGAAAATAATTTGCACTCTTACAATTTGTGTATGCAGAGTAGTCTTGATATTTTGGCATATTAGGAGTTTTCACATCCATGAGAAATTTATATATTTTCTTATACTTAGCTAAAGATAAATCCTCCTTACAAACAAAATATGTTGTTTTCATTGTAACAATGACCCTTTCTTTATTAACATCTTCAATTTTTGAAATGTGATCTGTAATTGATTTTATCTTTTTCTCTGATGCATTAATCCATCTTGCTTGAGCATCTTTATGTATCACAGATTTCTCATGAGTGATAAGAGCATCATGTTGTAAATTGCTACATCCACCCCCTATACCCCAAGGCCCTAACATCTTATACTTCTCACAATAATTACATTTCATTACTGTCTTGCCATCACACTCAAAATGATTTAACCAAGCAAATTTTTCTAACCATTCCATGCAGAATTTTCTTTTTACTTGTACTTTTTGTATCCCTTGTTCAATATTAGACCCCTCCCCAACTTGATATGCATCTTCATCTACATCATCTAAAGAGGACCCAAAAATTTCTTTAAATGTTTCATTCAAATGGTTATTCTGAGACTCTTCATGTAGCATTGAATTACTAAAAGTTTTAGAACACTTCTCTCTAAACCACCTAAACATTTCCCCAATAGTTGAAGTGCCTAAATAAAAAATTTCTACACACTTCAATACAATTTCTACAACCACTTGCAAATTGCAATCAATTAAACAATATTTTAAAGAATAGCAAAGCAAATAAGTTTTTGGCCATACCTTAACAACAGCTCTTGAAATCTAAGAGAACTTGGCAAATTGAAAAAAAATGGAAGAAGTAGCAGCATTTTCTTTTATCCCTGTAAATAGTTGTAATTCAATTCTTAATTACAAACATAATTTACACAATTTACAGCTTTGTAATTGTAATTTGTAAAGTTATCCTTATTCCATATATAATAAACAATGAATTAAAAATTTAAAAAAATTGTGCTTTCTTCTTTTCTAAATTAGAAATAAAAAAATATATATATAAAGATTTGTTTATAATTTTTAAAATTTATTGAAATAAACATTATATATATATATAAAAGAAAGAACACTATATTATATTTGCTTATTATAAAATTTTACTGTTTATTAATAATTTAAAGAGTCATATGTACCGTTATATAAAAATTTAGCAAGTCAAAGTATATGGTCCAATAAATTTTAGAGTTATAAAATATGGTCTAAAATGACAAAAACGGCCCAGTTTGGATAAGGAACTCAGCGCCACAAAGGAACTTAAAAATATAAATTTGTTGAGATAAAAGCCCACGACTGGGCATTGGGAAATTTCAAGCGCCACACATCTGCTTAAACATCGCTTCATCTACCTGGCACCCATTCGATGACCTTTGCTGCTTCTTTCAATTGAAAAACTAACCAAAACAGAAGAGAGAGTTCGGTCTGCTGGAAGACAAGTGAAAAGAGAAATTAAGAGCAGTTTTGTGTTGGTAAGGAAAGGTCGATGAATAGAGTGAGGGCGATTTGGAAGGCTAAACACAACAGAGAATAGCCGAGGAAACGTAGAGTAATGGCAGGACAATTAGCCTCAATAAGAGTTAATAGCAGTTGCCAGAAGAAAAACATACTAGTGAGGAGAGAATGATAAGATTTCTAAGTGCTGTGACTCCAGAACTGATCAGTTTTTATTCATTTTCCTGTAGAAAACTAGAGTGAATCTGATGAATAATTTAGTGTATGAAGAAGTGTTGTGATTAATTGTAATCAGTTTGATATGAAATCAAATAAATCTTGCTTGATTTTTACTGGCAAGTTATTTGTTTCTGTTGAGTGTGTTTGAATTTGTGTATTCAGCTGCGAAGACTGACAACTCCATTTGGGGTTCTTGGTCTCCGATCTGCATCATTTTACAATGTTAATCAACAGAAAAAGCAAATGATAGATAAATTACCTTTGTAATAACTCATAAGCCGGCCTTTCCATTTATCTTTGACTAGTACAGCTAAGTCTCTTCGCTGCTAAAGTTATGGCCAACACATAACTCATGGAATGAATAATAATGGCGGCCATCTACCCTTCAGTGGTAGGTACTAGGATGGTTTGCAAAGTTGGCTGAAGCTATTATTTTACTGTATATTATGTTGTCTTCTAAAAATGAGAATCATATTTGATTATTGCTAGGAAATAATGGGCGGATTAATTTAGTTTCACAGGCCAGTCTATGGTCTTCCCCTAATTTTCTCTTGAATGGAAAGGTACTTTACTATTACGAGAGACTACGAAAGTGTATGTAGTACTATCGTTCACACAATTATAGCTACAATGTGTTTCCCTTTTGATTACATTTTTAAGGACAGTGTCTCAATAGTTGTGAGGGTTTTATTTAAATATCATAGCAATTTTACATTTCATCTACAATAAAAAATGGTAAATATTTGTCTTATTTTTATTTAAAAACTGTCAGTTGAGAAAATATTCCCTATAAAATGATATATTAATAAAGCATATTGTCATTATTGTTTAAATATACAATACTAATAAATATATATAATAAAGTGTCATTCACTATCTTTTAATTAGTTATTTTAGTTTATCTTACATATATCATTAATACACAAAAATATGTACAACTACTTATCATCTCATGTTAAAATATAAGTAATAGTGGTCAAAATCTAACTGGGACATAAGCTAATCTAATTTGGTGCACATAAAACCTACATATTAAAACATTATGTTATTAAAATTTTTGTGTACCCAATTTGAAACACAGATTATGATACAAGTTTCTTCCTTTGTGTGTGTGTGTGTGTGTGTCATGTCATTTTCAAAAAAATGGAACAAACATTTGTAGTTGTTGGTATGTGGTCTTATCTACAGCTAATAAATGTTTTCTTCAAATCAATGTTCCAACCATGCCATCAATCGGAAATTGTGGAGTCTAAATGTAGAATTGTTAAATGTTAAAATTGTCATAAAAAGTCAAATTTCCCCATATATGTTATTTGTTTGTAAAATTTTAATTTTAATATATTAATTTATAATTAATAATTTTTATTAATTATTTATTAACATTATTAGAATTAAAATTAACATTGTGTGTTCTTGTTATTGTCAAAAATTTGTAAAAAAAATAAAAATATTATTATTTTTCTTAATAATTATTATTATAAAATTATTAAAATAATAAGTAAAAAATCAAAATCTAAACATAATAAATAATAAATTAAAAAAATCAGAGAGCATAAACACCTCAAAAGTGCTTCATACATGCCAAGTCAAACAAAGGAAAGACAAAGGATGCAAAAGCATGTCCAAAGGGCTTGCCACACACCATCTCACACCCGCTAGCACCTTGAATACAACATTTCCACATGCCTCAGCAAGGGAACAAAAAAAAAACACATTCAAAGCCTTAAAAAATTCCTGTAGGTACTGAAAGGAAGCTTCAACAAAGACAAAAGCGCCATACATTAAACTTCCATACACCTTTACAAAGAATTTAAAAAATTAAAAGTGCAATATACCTAAAGGAAAAAATGTGTCTAAGATCTAAGCCTACATTGTGTAATGTATCATGTGATACAAATGATTTGTGTTATTCCTTTGATGAATCATTTGATATAACTAAAGCTTATTTAAATAAAGAGTGTAAGGTTAGAGATAACAATGTTTTTGAATCTACAAATCTTACTAGTTGTGATGATAATAATAAAGGTTGTTTTACAAAGAATGTTGGTTTTAAGATTATGAAAAGAATGGGTTATGATAGAAAAGGTTTGGAAAAGTATGGGCAAGGAATTAGAGAGCCCATTGAACCAAGTGTGAGGCCAAAGAATAAAGGCCTTGGATATGTTAGAGGTGATGAAAAGGCAAATGATGTTATAGGTAATATAGTTACAAACAAGTCAGTACAAAATATTCAATGTTCTAATTGTAATAGGCAAAGACATAAAAATAAACATGTTGGGATCTTCATCTTGTATTATTTGTGGATTGAAAAATCATTCTAAAAAATTGTGTTGGAATTTAGAGAGTGGAAGAAACAATGCATGAAAGATTATATACAGATAAATTATGGATAGATTGGGGTATTTAATCGGTGAAAGGTTACAAATATGTTTGAAATGTTGTACAAGTATACATAATCACATGTCAAACAAAATAGCAAAGGATGATTAGTTAAATATTTCTTTATGAGTTTAAATGTTTATCAGTTTATTAGTCTGTGTCAGCTTTGTTGGTGGCGGCCATCTACCCTTCAGTGGTATGATAATTTGCAAAGTTGGTTGAAGCTATTATTTTACTATATATTATGTTGTCTTGTAAAAATGAGATTCATATTTTATTAATGCTACAAAGTAATGGGTGGATTAATTTAGTTTCACGGGCCAGTCTATGGTCTTCCCCTAATTTTCTCTTGAATGGAAAGCTACTTTTCTATTACGAGACACTACAAAAGTGTATGTAGTACTATCATCCACACAATTATGGTTACAATGTGTTTCCCTTTTGATTATATTTTTAGGGAAGAGGATCTAATAGTGTCTCAATAGTTGTGAGGGCTTTATTTAAACTTCATAGCAATTTATATCTCATCCACAATAAAAAGTGGTAAATATTTGTCCTATTCTTATTTAAAAGTTGTCAGTTGTGAGAGTATTCCCTGTAGAATGATCTATTAATAAAGCATATTTTCATTATTGTTTAAATATAAAATACTAATAAATATGTAATAAAGTGTCATTCACTATCTTTTAATTAGTTATTTTAGTTTATCTTAAATATATCATTAATACACAAAAATATGTAAAACTACTTATCATCTCATGTTAAAAATATAAGTAATAGTGGTCAAAATCTAGCTGGGGCATAAGCTAATCTAATTTTGTGCACATAAAAACTACATATTAAAACATTGTGTTATTAAAATTTTTGTGTACCCAATTTGAAACTCGGATTATGATACAAGTTTCTTTCTTTGGGTGTGGGTGTGTGTGTGTGTGGTGTCATTTTGAAAAAAATGGAATGAAGATTTGTAGTCGTTGTATGTGGTCTTGTCTACATCCAAATGTTTTGTTCAAACCCAATATTTAGGCCATGCCATCAAAGGTCCAAAACTGTGGAGTCTAAATGTACAATTGTTAAATGTTAAAATTATCGTAAAATGTCAAATTTCCCCATATATGTTATTTGTCTGTAAAATTTAAATTTTAATATATTAATTTATAATTAATAATTTTTATTAACTATTTATTAACATTATTAGAATTAAAATTAACATTATGTGTTCTTGTTATTGTCAAAATTTTGTAAAAGATTTAAAAATATTATTATTTTTCTTAATAAGTATTATTAATAAAGTTATTAAAATAATAAGTAAAAAATCTAAATCTAAAAATAATAAATTAAAAATTAAAAAAATTAGAGACCATAAGCACCTCAAAAGTGCTTCATACATGCCAAGTCAAACAAAGGAAAGACAAAGGATGCAAAATCATGTCCAAAGGGCTTGCCACATGCCATCTCACACATACTGGCACCTCATACAACATTTCCACATGTCTCAACAAGGGAACAAAAAAAATAACATTCAAAGCCTTCAAAAACTCCAGGCAATGAGAGGAAGCTTCAACAAAGACAAAAGCGCCTTACATTCAACTTCCATACACCTTTACAAAGAATTTAAAAAGATTAAAGTGCAATATTCCTAAAGGAAAATATGTGTCTAAGGTCTAAGCCTACATTGTGTAATGTCTCATGTGATACAAATGATTTGTGTCATTCATTTGATGAATCATTTGATATAACTAAAGCTTCTTTAGATAAAGAGTGTAAGGTTAGATATAACAATGTTTTGAATCTACAAATCTTGTTAGTTGTGATGATAATAATAAAACATGTTTTACAAAGAATGTTGGTTTTAAGATTATGAAAAGAATGTGTTATGATGGAAAAGGTTTGGGAAAGTATGGGCAAGGAATTTGAGAGCCTATTAAACCAAGTGTGAGGCCAAAGAATAAAGGCCTTGAATATGTTGGAGGTGATGAAAAGACAAACGATTTTATAGATAATATAGTTACAAACAAGTCAATACAAGATATTCAATGTTCTCATTGTAATAGGCAAAGACAAAAATAAACATGTTGGGATCTTCATCTTGTACTATTTGTGGATTGAAAAATCATTCTAAAAAATTGTGTTGGAATTTAGAGAGTGGAAGAAACAATGGATCTGAAAGATTATATACAAATGAATTGTGGATAGATTGGGGTATTTAATTGGTGAAAGGTCACAAATATGTTTGAAATGTTGTACAAGCATAAATAATCACATATCAAACAAGGTTTGAATGTTTGAGTTGAATGACTGATGATTGTTTTTTATGACTCAAAGGAACTCACTGATGATTGTGAAACAAGCATATTGATGCCAAGTACTATTTCATTAGAGAACTAGTGAACAACAAAGAAACCTACTTGAATTTTTGTAGATAAAAAATTAGTTGGCATACATATTCACAAAGACTTTAGAAAAGGACAAATTTAAACATCTAAGATAGAGTTTGGGATGTTAAAGCATCTAGTGGTGGAAATTAAGGGGGGCTATTGGAATAAACTATTTATTTCACCTACTGACAATCAAATAATTGCTACCATAATTAAACAAAGAGGGTAAACACATTGAATTTTTTAGAAACCCAAACTTACTGGAGAGGATCACATTTGATAATTCTATACAGTTGTAAGAATTTGAAAAGACTATTTAGATTTTTTGGTATGAGGGAGCTTCAATATTAAGCATTCATGATCAGCCCAAGCTCATCCTCAAAGAGCTATGAAGATTTGGAAAACCACTATTAGCAATAAAAAATAATTACCTATAGTATATATTATTCAGAAAAAAAAACTCCTTGGCTACACCTCCTATAGAGGTGTCAGATTTGAAATTGGAGCACTTGTATATGTGGAAAAAGCAGCATGTAAAGTCTGGCAATATTACTCCTAAAAGAGGATGTCAGCCATTAAATGTATTTGGGGCTCATTCAATATAGAAAAGTTTTAGCATTGATCTTAGAGATTGTTGCTAAATCTTAAAATAAATTGTAGCATTGATCTAGAGGTCATTGCTAAATCTAAAAAGTTGTAGCATTGATTGTAAATATTATTGATAAATCTATGAAGGTTTGGATCATAAAGATAATTGCAAATGGTAAATAATAGATTAAGTACTATCTCTATAAACTTGAGTGGTGGTGACAACTTTGAAGAATGCTAGCATTAGATGAAAAATATTTTTATCTTGTCATACTTCACCTCCTTTATTGATAGAACTATGAAAGACATCTTGTTATGGGTGATGAGTAGTAGAGGAAAGGAAAGGTTTGCTAGTATTGTAATTGTTCTGGTCATTTTGAGAGATAGTGCTTTAAAAGGAAGAAACATATGAACAAAGGTAATCAAAAGTGTTCAAAATATGGCTAAATTGACAAGCACAAAGCAAGACCAATAGTAACAGGCTACAACCATAATCAAAGTGTTCAACAATTGAGTGTTTCATGCTTGCATAAAGCATGCTGAAGTAAATCATCTAGTTAAGTTGTGTGATAAAATAATATTTATGGGGGAGTGTTAAAAATATAAATTATATTTAATCACACCCCAACTCATTTGTCATATAGAATCATGTCTCACGTAAGAGACATTTGTCCATGTATGTTATCTATTTAAAGATATTTGGATCCATAAATTTATTAATTGAGAAAATCTATTCAAGCTCTCCAACTTCAACATTTAATGACCTATTCATAATTTTTTTCACTTCACTCTTGAGCATATTTCTTTTATGCACTGCCATCTGAGAGAACACAGGAATACATACATTCACAAAGGAGACACTCCACATAAATATCATCCACTTCAATGGTAAAACAATCAATAGCAATTTTACACCTCATTCACAACAAAAAATGGTAAATATTTGTCCTATTTTTATTGGCTAAAATTGACCTTTGAAATGAATGATATTTAAGAATAACTCTTGGAAAGGAGATTGAAGAATAGTTTTTAGGTTCCAATCTAATTAAATATACTGCTAAAAAAAAAGGAATCAACATATGCCAAAGCCAATTTATTTGGACGTGCCATATTTTTTTTTTGGCTTAATCCCCTATGTTGGCATTAAGAAAACTCTAGAATTTCATGACATAGCCAATATTGCAAAAAAACGATTCTACTGATAATGTTTATAGTTGTTTTAGTGAAAAAAAAATAGATACGCTAAAGCAAAAGGACCCTTCAAAAGGCACCATTCACACAAAAATAAAAAAATTGTTTTCTTGATTATCTAGAAAAAAGTGGCTCTAAATGCAATATTTGTAGTGGTATATGCATGTGTATCTATGTGGGTCTTTACTTATTGATCATTTTGTATGTTATTAGTTCCTGCCATGGAACTATAGCTACGGGGCCTATGCGTTATTTCGCAGTTATTTCAAACAGTTTTTACCAATCGCAATTCATATTTCTATGATAGTAGTTTATTTTTCAATGTTTGAGCATGGAAACTTCCATATTTCTTACGGCAATAGCGTAATAAAATGTTTTTTTACCGTTGTCATTGGCTACCAGATATCTTCAAATGAATTCCAATGCGAGAGAAGGCGTGACTACCAAAGATAATATTCATATAGTTTATTTTGTTAGATTCTCATTGGTAATCGGTGTTCCCAGATTTTAAGGCAAGAGAAGACACGACTTCCCAACCTCTACTGCATTTCTCAGTTTTTGCAGATTGTCAGAAAGGTGCTGCCAACTATGCAGAGAGGTGTTCCTACTTCACCAAATGCAACGAACAGTTGTCTTGACAGTTCTCAGCATAGGTGGCTGGCGTTTAGGGATTGTGTAAATGGTTTGTTGGATTTTTGTCAAATAATCCTTAACGTCTCCATTTCTGCTTTGAATCCACTGCATACCCTGAGTCCTTAGTATTTGCTCTGCTAGGAAGCCTCTTCACAGCTACAGCCTCACCATTGTCCAAATTTGAGCTGTAGATTTTTACAGGACTACCAGTGGCAATTATACCAGCCTCATTAAGGAAGTCCATAATTTTGTGCATATATCTTACTCATCTGTACCTCTTTTCTCCATTTTAATTTAATGAAAATATAAAATATATCTTACCATTTTTTAAAATTAGTTGAATGCAATCTCCCTAATTTCTTAGTTTTCAGTTTTCTTTTACAATTGGTATAATAAATACAATAATCTTTATTTCAAACTATTATTGTACGAATGCCTATTTCACTTCATCACTGCCCAAATTCGAAAGTACTTGTTAAGAAGATGAAAATCATGCATACCACTCAATACAACTACTGAGTTTGGGTAATCGGAAGGTGGAAACACCCACAATTATTGAGCAGATGAGACTAATAAACAAAAAAACAAAAAACTTCATCTAGATGATGAAATGTCATTCATCAAACGTTTTGCTTGCAGTTACTATGTAGTTGATTGTCTATTTTGTAGGTTATGTAGAGGTGATCAATGGTGTGGTTTGGAGGAACTAAAACCTTTTGATTTTAGTAAATGGAAATGTACTTAAAACCAAAACATTTTATTCCTTATTGGTAGGCATTGCCTCATCTAGATTTCTATTATTATTGAGCTATTATAGTTTCCATGTCAGTATTATCTGTTTAGTACTCTAAGTATTTGTTAGGGGAAGAAGATAAAGGTAACGACAATGTTGATTGTTGCTTTGGGTTTTTCATAGGAACGATGTTTTATTGGCAAAGTTTTTATACTTCAGAAGGCCATTCACTAATAGATAATTTTGACATTTTCAATATCTAGTAATAAAACAAAGATTCCATATCTTAACTGTGATATATATTATTAATGTATAGTTTTAACATTTATATTAGGTTTTTGGTGGCAAAGCTGGGAAGTTACATAGCCTAACCCAACTATTTGGCCTCGCAAAAAAATCTTTTTCTTTGTTTCAACCAGTTCTTGAGCAAACAGACCAATGACTTTCTCTTGTGAAGAAAGAGGCTTTTTATATCTAACAAGTTTATTAGGTTTCTTTTGGTTCTGTTTTAATTGAGATTTTGTTTGAATGACACAGTTTTTCCCTTATGAAACACTCAAACAGATTCTGTACTAGATAAGGTTAGCGGCCATTAAAAATGAGGGAGAGCATTTAAGGCACTTAGACTTGAGCAATGTTTCTTCCAAAACCTGTAATTTCTGATATTTCCAGCTAAAGGTTGTGAAGTTTAGCATTAGATCTGTTAATTGTATTTGCTTAAATGTCCCCAAGCCTTTTTCAGCAAACCCAATTCGGGTATATCCTGCAAGCATGGCACTTCATTTAACCTACAGTCATTGCATTTGATAAGTCTGATTTTCTTCAAAGCATTTTGTCAAATAGAACACAGTTTTTCTCTAGAAATTTTTACAAATTCATTACATGTGAAAATATCATGTCTTTAACCTTTGCAAATCATCATCAACCATCTTGGCATAGTATTTAATCTATAAAATTTATCCTAGATTCGAACCCAACCTCATCCCTATGGTATTAGGCCTTTGCAAGTCTTTATCTCTTATTTTAAGGTCTTGGTTTTGCAATTGTGTATCATAATGACAAGCTGAAAGCATTTCTGCCTACAACAAGCTCAAAACTGCCATGAACTACTGCAAAAGACAAAACCATCCTGCCAAAATTTGACAGGAACTTAGCTGCAATGCGGCCTTGTTTAATTAAGAAGTCGTGTTGAACTTATGAAGGCTACATCTTAACGTGTACATATTGGCCAAAATTGAGAGTGAAATGCCGGGAATACGAACGGTTCAGTGCCACTGTGTGCCGGTTCAATGCTTCACCCATGTCAAGAAATGAGTCAGTGGATTCATCAGGTCGATCCATTTCGATCGAGCTTCTTGACCCTCCCGGAGGCAGGAGAGGGAACCTACTTCATCGCCGCCTGTGACACTTCAGGGATAATGACTCTCCATCGGTTGAATGCTTGCTCTCCACTGCTCGAGTCTCTAGTTGTTCCAGGGAACCCGCCTTTCACCCACCCTAGCTCGGCCATTCAACCTATTATTGTGCCATGGGTGGGGGGCAACTAGAATTCCCCCCTCACAATGGTGCACCTTGGCAAAGGAATATATGGTCATATATTCCTTGGGACTGACCATATATTCCTTGGGTTGGGAACAAAGGGCCTCCCACCAGGGCTTCTTTCTCAGGCGGCTCCACCTACTGGGGGGTGGGAGGATATAGATACGCTTCACACCGCCCTATATTCCTTATGGGTGGTGGCGGAGCTTGGGTGGTTAGGATGTCTTGGTCGGTGGGGTTTGCCTATTCCCAACCCAATTATCTCTCCCAGGAACAGCGGCTAGTTTCCCACCCAGAATGAATCAGTTCATGCCATCCATTCATTAATTAGTTCATAACTTTGCCCTCCGCCCTATGATTCCCCCCCACCTCGTATAACCCCCACCATGGGTGGGAGGGCCAAAATTGATGTTTGATTATTGAAGTAAATGATATTTAAAAATAGCAGTCATAATACATTATAAAGACAATGAATATTTATATCAACACAAATTGGGATGCACTTGCCAGATGCCCTCACAGTAGACATTTATAGAAAAAGTCTGCATCTGTCAATTCAAGTCTGACAAAGACTCCTTGAGTTTGTTATCTGGGTAATTATCAGGAAGATGAATGCAAAATTATAATCTCTATCTCTGGTAAGGAGCAGTAAAATGATTGGGGTGGGAGAAACAGAAGGAAATATTGAAGGATGCCTTAGTTGCAGTGGCCTTTGGCGTCATTGTCTTCGAATTTTTTTAGAGAACTCCAAAGAAACCGATCACGGCAATCGCAATGGTTAAATTTCTTAGCTGGAAGATCTTAGCATGACTATCCATTTTCCTAAACACTGCTCCCCATGTAGGGTGGCAGTACCCAACATTTTCCTGCCTCAAATGTTAGATACATCTTCTGCTTAGTGAAAGGAAATCACGAGGAAACGAGATCATAGATTACTTAGGTTTTCTTAACATCCGGCAAGATGACATGTAGGGTTAAGTTTAATTACAATATATTATTAAATAATTTGTTTATATAAAAAATGTTCAGGGTATGGCGTTAAATCTATATATTTATACTAAGATTAATTTATGTTTAATGATATGACAACTTAATACGTAGAATTATTTTAATTCATTATTACAAACCAATTTATAGTAATTTTTTTTTCCTTTACTAAAATTAAAATAATTATTATAATGTTTTGTCTTGTCTTCATTTATTATTAGTACTACTCTTTGGCAGCTTCAAGATAAGATGGGAGCAACAAGTATTGGTTATTAAATTAATGTAGAATCATCTAGCAGCGTTCCTTGTTGGGATCCATGTGATAAATTGGGCCATTAATTTCCATTTAATATTAGCATTTCTTTTTCCATATAGGGCTTGTATCTAAATCATGGGTGTTTGATTAACTAATGCTAGGGCTTAAATTTGATGATTGATTTGATTAACTAACGCTAGGGCTTAAATTTGATGATTGATTGTTAAGCAATTTTTTTTTACAGTCATCTATTAAAGACTACCTATTTTAAGAAAAAAATATATAAGAATAATGACTAAATATGGCCATACAGCCACCAAATTTAAGCCCTGGAATCTGAGGCGGTTAATGATAGCTGACATCTTATTTGGGCTATTCTTAAACATCATCCACTTCAACAATCAAAGTTAATTTTGGCCAATAAAAATATAATAAATATTTACCATATTTTAATGTGGATGAGGTGTAAAATTGTTATTGACCATTTGGCCATTAAACTAAATGATGTTTAAGTAAAGTGTCCTATTTCTAAGTAGCAGCTGACTGACTCTTCTTTATTTAGTCTTTATTCAGGTAGCTTGGCATGGAATTAGTGATAACTTTAAGAAACCCCTCTTGAAAAAAGATATAAAATCCTGGCGAATCTTCCATTTTTTTGGAAAAAATATTATTTTATATTGGTAAATCTTTTCTTTAAAAAAAAAAAAAAAAGAATTTATTGGCAATTTTTTTTTTAAATCACTAGAAATTTGTAGAAAATCCTGGCAAATATTGACAAAAAATAGGAAAATGCATTAATTACCATGGTGAATCCTTCCTAAAAAACAAATTAAATTCCTACAAAAAAGTAAAGGCCTGAAGGTGGCAATGATTGACTAGTTTAAGATGTAGTGCTCGTGCTTATAATTCCTTAATTCCTTAATATTTTAATGAATATTTTAAATTGGCCCAAAATTCTTTTTCACCACCATTGATTTTATTTATAATCTAATGGTTTGGGTTCTATTCCATGAACCAAAATGTACCTGCGGAGCTCCAATGCCCATGGGGCCTGAAATTGCATTTGGGTTGTTGAGCTCAATGGAGATCAACTGCCCAAATGCAATTTTGGGCCCTATGGGCATTGGAGCTCCATGTGTACATTGTGGCCCATGGAATTTAACCCCATCCATTAGATTATAAATTGAGATCAACAACCCAAATACAATTTCAAGCTTGATGGGCATTGGAGCTCCGTGGATACATTTTAACCCATGGAATACAACTGCAACTATTAGATTATAAATAAAATCAATGATGGTGATTAAAAATTGATGATATGGCCCTAAAGTAACCAATAATTATATAACATTAAATTGGTGAATTAATTTTATTTTCTACTAAAACTTATAAAATTTAGACGAATTTGATCTAATTAGGTATCGAATATTATGACAATTTTTTAAGTTTAAAAGTTTAATATAATAAATGTTCTAGCGATTTAACTAGGACTAAAATAAAATTTTGTAAAAAATGTGGTGATTCAGGTCACCTTATAGCTTGTACTATTAGCCAAATTTTGAATCCCCAATTTCAACTATTAGCCAATTGGCGATTATTAGCCACTAAAAAAATTGCTGCATGGAATGAAGAGGGCAACTAGCAACTTTTCTATTTTAACGTGGAATGAAGTAACTATTGGCATTTTTGGGTTGGCATTTTAAAATGACGGATAATAGTGGATAAATGGTTCTAGTGGGCAAACTTGCAAATCATCTTATTTTAGCAACAACGTGTAAAGGTTAATCACTGTTAGATTAGTGGTCTAATGAGCCTGCCAAAAATGGCCTAGAATATTTTCCTCAAAAAATGACGGTTTCTGCGCATGTGAATCTGACATGGAGGCTAGCACCTTTTGTTTATAAAATCTTGTTCTACATATTAGTTCAAAGCAATTTGGAAAGGCAGAAGAAGAAATTGTGGATTTCTGAAGAATGACAGTTTAGGCTGAATTTGGTTCTCAATTGATAGATAGATCGTGGGATCTGAGATTTGAAAAGTCTTTTTGTAGTTTCAGCTTTCTAGTGAATTAGCCTATAAACTTGGAGAGGGACGAGAAGAGAATTTTCTTTTATCTTGTTTACAATTGTTGAGCTTAAACAACACACACTAAGTTTTGACTTGCTTAGGTGGCCGGTGGGCCCTTTCTCTTACTCTGTTTTGTTAATGTGTCAATAAGAGAAGGGGCCCACCAGCCACCTAAGCACGTCAAAGCTTAGTGTGTGTTGTTTAAGCTCAGCCATTTACAATTAACTTATAAGCCTTACTATTAGTAATATAAAACTGATTCTCCAAGTGTGAATAAAAGGACATAAGGGAATTTTTTATATCTTATTTATAACTATAATTAGAAGATAAGATTTATATTTATCAATATAAGATCATATATTCTCCAAAGTGTGGAGTATATTACAAAAGGACTTTTGCTTCTAAGTTGATTAGATCAATTTATTAAAATGTTGTTCTTGAAAATATGTACGGAAGAAGTCTAACAATAAGCTTTGTGTATTTGCAAGTTTTAAGGTAAGAGTGATATAAGGGGAAGCATTTCTAGTTATTCAGATGAAGATTGTCTTTGAAGTCAAATGGAACACATAAGGTGGAATCTATTAATATCATTGGATTTGCAAGTTTATTAGGTTTGGTTAAATTCCCAATCTAATTAAAAATTAGATGCATTGTTGTTGGTAGTTACAATATGGAAGATGAATTTCTCTAGTCCTCATATGTTATGTTGTATATAATACTAAAAAAACATTTAGGATAAGAACATGATAGTTCATTATATGATACATATGTTGCTCTTTCCATGTTCTATAATATTTGAGGATGCTCTTTTTCTAAGCATTGGATTCTATAATGCACTCTTCTCTAATGGGAATGAAATACAGAGCATCCTTATTCTTGACCCCCCTTTGGTGAGTGATCTTACATTACTTTATTGCTTTCTATAAATAATATAGTTGTGGATTCTATAGGACCCTACACCCAAAATGACATGATTACATAATGGATCAAAGCTAGGGATACTAAACATTACATACAAAAAGAGCATATAACAAGGGTGGCTAATTTTAAAATAGAGCTGAAGTTGTAACCATTTGGTTTGTGTCAACTATCTTAACACACACCTCAAAAAATTCTTTGTTCAACATGAAAACCCCATCCCAAAAACTAGAAATATTCAAATTACTATCACACAGTATCACCCTTAGATTATCCACCACAAGGGTTGTATCCATACAAAAGATTTCCACATTAGCCACAGAATAGGAAACAAAATCATACCCATCCTTAATGCTAACAACTTATTTCTTTAAAACTTCATCACCCAAGTTGGGACTAGAAAGTTCACTACATGAGCTTTTGTTAGCCTACAAGACATGCAAAGAGAGGGGTAGAGAGTGACGAAACCAAGCATAGAATAAAGGATCCTCCACCCTAGCTTTGAGTTTTGACTCAAAGTCACAAAAATGATCCTTGAGAATGTAAAAACCCTAACAAAACAAGACCATCTTCACCAATCACATCCATAGATACTGCAGTGTATGTTCATTTGCAATATGAAAGACTCTTCAAATGAGTATTAGAAACTACTCCTTAGATGCAACATCTTGACAACTCCTACACAAATTTTGTACTACTATTACATTGCATCCTCACCCAACCTACTACTAACAATAATCATTTTAAGCAATATCATCTAAATGCTATTCTTTAGCATCAACAATACATTTGACTTAAAAATCAAATTGTTCAATAACAAGGTTTACTAACCTATTTGCTAGCTTATTCTTTTCCCTAAAGAAGTGCTTAAAAATCACCTTCTAGAACCTACTCGTGACAATGATATTTACTTCTAAAATAATCTTATGGTTTCAATCCCTAACATGACCATCTAAGTACCCATTAATGATGATAAGAATCTCCCTCGATCTCTAGTTGTTGACAATTAACTAGTTTAGCTAATTTCATGCCTTCTAAAAGCACCACTACTTTCATTATCATAATTGATTCCAAGAAAATAGGTACCACCTTTAATATACCTAACAATATCTATTCTAAGCACTTCCCCTATACCTACTTGTTGCATGCATGACATGCCCTATTTTCTTTGCAAAAAAGCAAGGAACCCCTTCTTTGTTTTGATCCCCCTGATCTTGGTCTTTCTAGATTCCCTTGCTTGTTTGCTAGTTAATCTTAGTATTTAACAATCGATTAGGTGATTTCATAAAAGGTTCAATAACACTTGGTTCTTGTAACCTATTTGGTTTCTATAGTCTAGTTGGTTTCATTAATTCTATTGTTTCATTTGCATTGCTTGGTTTATTACATATTAGAACAAATGTTTGGGGCTTGTGTATACTTCTTCATAGAGTCATAGAGTCTTGATTTACATAGTTTGTCCTAACTTCAGATGATTAAAGTTCTATTGATGCTCTTCAAATTTCTGGAATACACTATTTATTAGATTTTATTTATTTGATTAAGTTGTTTTTTTAAATCTCACAGAAATTCTAATTTAAATGTGTGAACAAAACCAAATTGATAACTTAACTGTTTAGAAAGGTCCTCTAAGTCAAGAGGTGTATTCGTGATCAAGGAAAACATGAGAGCATGCACAATAGCTTTATATTCCTAATTAGTCTTGATGAGATTCTAGCATGATATGGACATCTTACGAGCTTGAACATGTGAAATATAGCAAAATTAGAATGTGACTCATTTTAGTTTGTGCACTACTAAGAACTTGAACTCTAAGTATACTAAGCAAGACACATGGGCATATAGATAAAACCTCAACCAATAGGAATTGAACATGAGTGAATAGAATGAGTGACTAAGAGATTGACGTCTAAATAACTGTCCAATGTAATTTTGCTTCTAATTTGATTTGTCATTTACCTGTATCTTTGCACAGATGCCATGGAATACACCAAAATGACTAAATAATCAATTTCACGGTCCCAAACTTTATTTATCTACCTGATTCATCGCTAAAAATACACATTGAAACTTGTAATTCAGTCATGTCATCAAATTTGAGAGAGAAATCGGTACGATATACAGGGACTTGTAGGGTTTGCACAATGCCCATATATATGTCCAAATATCATTTTAAATCTAAAGCCTAAACAGGGGGTTGGCTGTTATTTGAAAGCAAGACGACACTGAAACAGGGCTATTTAATTTGCATTAATTATCAGATTGAATGCTACAGTTTGTTTCCTACATGCGAATTTGGTTCATAGAACATTATTATCATGGTTAAGCTGTTAGCTAAAGAGAGAATAGTGTGCTTAACACAGGGTATGATAAGATTGATCAGAATTGGTACATATGGGACTGTTTGAAGATGCCAAAATTCTAAATTTGGTTAAACAATATGAGGAGCATTACTTGAGGTGGCTTATGACTTTAAAATAATCGATGGACTTGATTCATCCAGATATTTGTAATGATTTATCTATAAATTAATGTTTTAGATGATTGCTTGTTATCTATGATATTCAAAATTGCCATAGATTGGAGATACTTTTAAAAGGTTTAACTGTTCATTATTGTATGATAGTGCTTTTGTCTTTCGATAGCAAATCTGGAGATAGAGAAGGAACATGAAGATGATGGATTCAAGTTGCAGACTGAAAAGTTCTGTCCAAGCAAGAGGATAGTATCAATTGTTTTGAAGGTCAATAACCAAGTGGATATTTTAAGAAACTGAATGCTAGAAAGAGTTAAAGATGAGGTCATGAAGACTGAATCAAGAGAGACAAACGTAGATTTCTAAAACAATTGGAATGGGTGTGAAATACAAGTTCTGTTCAAGCACCCTGTTTTGCATTAGCACATTGTCAAAGAAACTCTGTGATCGTGTGATCTGACATGAAGAAACTATCAAGAGGCATCCTATCCTAGTGAAAATTTCTGTTTCTACAAGAAGATTGGTATGAGTAGGTTGTCAAGGAGGTTTGTAACAACATGAAGGACTTCATGAACTCTATGTCCTCTAATACATGAAGCTTAACATAGAGGTAAACTATATGATCAGGGTTGTCAAGGAACCTGCAATTATTTCCATGAGAGACAAGAAACATCTATTCACTGCTGAAAGAGCTGATTGATTGTCAAGTCTACATGAATTCAAGAAGACATATCTGTTCATACACCGTGGAAAGCAATTAAGAAGTCTTTTGCACATGAAAGAGGACCTAGAAACTTGTGCTAGCCTATCAAAATTGGCAGTTTGAATATGTCTTAAGGTACCTTCATGAGGGGCTTGAGTACATGAAGATGTGCCATTTCAAAATCAATAGAAATCTTTGTCTTGGGATAGTTTTTTAATTAAATACCACATGTGGAATCTCTTAAGAAAGGGGACTCCAATAAAGTAACATGGAAAAAGGAAGATAATTATAAAAGCTTGTTGTTTTGAATAATAAATGAGGCTATTTTAGAGCCTTTGAATTACGACATGTGATCAAATTTGAACCATGGATTTAAGGATTGCATTTATTGTTTGTGCCTAGGTTGTTGGGGCTAAAAAACTAACTTTTGGAGAGTTGTATACAAAGATTAGGTGCAACTCATTATAGGGTTGGAATCTCTTTTATTCTATGCAATTTTAGAGCTTTTAGCTTTTCTTTTTCTTTTTCCTAATTTTTTCAAACATGAGATATGTTGTTTTGATGATTTTGTGCAACTCAAATGATGTGGATGAATCTCAATAAGTGTCAAAATGAAATATAGGGGCTAAAAAACTAACTTTTGGAGAGTTGTATACAAAGATTAGGTACAACTCATTATAAGGTTGGAAACTCTTTTATTCTATGTAAATTTAAAGCTTTTAGCTATTTCTTTTTTGTTTTCCTAAGTTTTCCAAACATGAGATATGTTGCTTTGATGATTTTGCGCAACTCACATGATTTGGATAAATCTTACTAGTTGTTGAAATGAAATATTTGATTAATTAAAGGCTATGAGGGTTGCATGCACTTGATTTGAGCATGAATATGGTGATCATTTACATCATTCTCCATTGATGAATGTCCATAGAATCCTGTACACCTTCTTGTGTCCATGGTTGTGTGAATACTAGCCAAGCAAGATTAGTTTTCTACAATAGATTTGTCTCCTAAAAAGGGTTAGAATTTCCATCTCGACATAATAAGATAATTCTTCCTCTTAAACCTTTATATCTTTTACAAATTTTAATAAATTTGGTTAGAGTAGGACTAGACTGAGGATTGAAACTTGCAAGTTGATGTTGTAAGTTTTAATCTTATCATTGCAAGTGTGTGTCCATTCTTAATTTGTGAACCTAAGTATATATTTGAATGTAATGAATGTTTTGGATCAGTTTCTGAATGAATAATATTTATAAAGTGCTAATCATTTGTGTAATTAACCACATGTTTATCTTGATGTACATAAAACACTATAGACCTCTTGAATTGGAATAGCTAGATACAATGGTCATTGAGTTATCTTGCATGGCCATGGATTGGTAATAGAAAACTTGGAGAAGTTTGGTTACCTTCCAAGAGATTGATTTCCTTCTAGGGGATTTGAAGTACACCAATGATTTACCTAAGTTGGTGAGTATGTCAAACTACCCATCAACACTACTAAACCCAAATTACCTCTTTCCATACCCTCAAAGTCTAACTTGGTATAATTTGGTTGTGAATTTAAGCCAATAAAACTAGTAACTAATTGACCTAGAACTTTAGACTAAGTGATTCAAGTTACAATTGTGTTAATATTTGAATTCAATTAGGAAAACATTATGGAAGAACATGAAATCATACATAATCCTTAGTGCACATGAGATACAAGAATTTAACTTGGGAAACCATTCTAGGAAAAAAGCAAGTAGCAACAAATAGTTAACAATTGTATGAATTAAGAATACATAATCCAAATACAACAAGTCTCCTTATTCACCTTCCTCAATCTATAGACTTCTAGTATATAACCTCTACATGCTTCAAAACATTGTGAGATCATCAAGCATCTTTGCATCAATGAATTCTACCTATACCACAAATTAGATGTGTCGTCAAGTCATCATCGTAGAATCCCAATCAACTAAACACTCTAGTCGCTTGTAGAATACCAACTATCACACAACCTTAGTATGATTTTACCATGACATCAACATGCCACATATCACTCCCATGAGACTTCTTCAAACAAACAATCTTCTCACTAGTCTAGATACTCCAACAATAACCTAGAAGTAAGTTGTTGACTGGTATATCTCAATAATGAAACATGTCTTCCTATAGTAACGCCAAGACAAATTTATAATGTGTGATAGTAGTGACAACATTCTTATAATCTATGGTAATTGATAGCACTTTCTAGAACATCCACCTATCCTCTCCTTTTGTTGCATGCACTCTAGTAATGTCACATGTGGACCTACATTGTCATACATACTTTGACAATGTACTCTATTTTTGATGCAATAACCATTCCTCAACCAAACCTCATGTGGTTTCTATCATGGGTTTACTAGGGTCCAAGATACATCCATGCCATACAACAAAGTCTAAATCCTATCTTAATCTACTACACAACCTTCCAACACTATTTTTCAATCCCCAAACAAACTTTTAATTATCACAATCCCAAACATTCTCCTTTCACTCAAGAATTATCAATAGGTGAATAGTAGACCAAAGTTAAAACATTCTCCCACTTGTTATTTACTATAGGAGAGTTGCATCATAAACCAAGAAGAAACTAGATATAGGAAAGGTGAAACATATTGCATCCTTATGCCAACAAATCTTCATAGTGCTATTTGTTTTTTTCAAAGAATTGGCCACATGCTCTAGAATGAAGTTTTTCCATCTAAACCTTATTAACCTCTCTACCATCTCCCTAACAAAATGATATTGCACATTTACGTGTTTGGTATTAACATTGTAAATTAGAACCTTTGCCACATAAATTGCACTTTGATTGTCAAAGTTTGTCACTATCCTACTCATAAAACCAACTCCAACACAAATTATTTGTAACCACACAGCTTCTTTACAAGAATTTATTGTAGCCATATACTCTACTTCAATAGTGGATAATGAAACTTTGAGTTATTGATTACTCATTGAGCTTACTACTCCTCTGAACAAAGTAAATAGGTGAAAGTTCTAAGATGTGTACATCCCACTTTTATAAAATAAATGTCCAACATTGATATAACATTTTAACTCAAATCATTAGAAAGTAACATATATGTTTTGAATTTTGAAATGATGCAAACTAACGAAATATAGATTTTTTAATGTATTTTTGTTTGTACTTTTTTTTAAATAGAAAAAATATTTTAATGTAGTTTTTTGTAAGATATACACAATAATTTAGTTGCTGATAAAATGTTAAAAATTGAGGTTAAGTACCTGCCTCCACTTTTCATATAATAAATTTCATTTTTTTCCTTCAATTTTTTTTTTTGCATTTTCAACTTGAAACTTTAGTGCATGGATTAAATTTTTTCCTATTTGAATAAATATATTTTTTTAAATAAATCTTAAAAGTTGTGTGTGTTGAAAACATAACAATTTTGATGGGCCTCCACTTTTTTCCTTAACTATTTGTGTAAAATAAAAAATGCCAGCATATCATTTCAATATGGAATCTCTGCTCTAATGTGTCATATATATTTTTAACATGAGTGTACTAGTGCTAGGCTTCACATCCACCAAATTAAGAAATGCAACATTATCTCTCATCAAGATAGGAGATGGGCCAAGTCGACCCATTCCCCGTACTTTTTCATCCAAACTACAAGTAGCATTGAAGTCTCCTGCTAAAATCTAAGGATAGAAGGGAACAAGAAACCGTACAAATCTAATGTGAGACAAAAATAAAGCCTTACTAGATAGTTGATAGGCACATAAGCATTGGTGAGAAGAAGACTCTCTTCTAAGTCAAAGAAAGACACTACTAGTGAAAGTGAGTTTTTGCTTCCTAGCCACCAAAGAGGTGTGATCTATAGGCATCCCAAAAACAAGCAACACCCCTAGTAGTGACTTGGGAGCCCACACATTAGAATTGGACCCTACTCCAAAGCTTGGAAGAGATGTTGGACATATCCTCCACTAAAATCTTAGTCTCTTGAATAAAAATAACATTTGGTATGTTTGTGAATCAAGTCACAAATAGCCTTTTGTCGAGGAATGCTACCCAAACCCATAGCCTTCCAAGATAACACAATCATTTTGGGGGATGAGAAAAAAGATAATCAAGTTCCTAAATGACCCTTGATTCCACGAATGATTTCCCCATCAATTTCACTTTCTCCTAATCCATCTTCCTTCCTACCTTTACTATCTTCTCCATGGGCTCCTTTTTTGAGGATTTTTTGCTGCAGACCTAATAGAGGAGGAGCCCCCCTCTTTTTTCCATCTTTGTTTTCCCCTAACAAATGCACAGGAGCTAAAACTACCTAGCCCTCAATTACTTCCACTTGGGTTTCAGCAACTAATGTAGAGGCAACCTCTTCCTTAGGTATTTCTAAAGCCTCCTTAGGCCTAGCCACTAACCCTGTAGAGCCACCCACTTCCTGTAAATCTACTGGCATCTGTAAAAATGGATTAGGGGCAAGAGAATTGGGCACACTAGAATGAGAGAGACCTATATCCTATACATCCATGTTGACATCATTCTCCATTGAATTCAAATCCTCAAAAGTTTCAACAACATCAAACATGTTGCTTGAAGTCACTTTGGAAGTCAATTTATTCTATAAAATTTGGGTCTTCACCTTAGATCAAGATTTCACAGGAATGAATCCATTAGAGTCAGGCACATCACTCTAAATAGGGGCATTCCTTTAGATTTGAGATTAGCTACATTTTTTGAGTGAGAGGGCTTAGGAGGCTTAGGGCCCAGTTTTGGGCAATTTCACTAAAGATGTCCATATCCATGACATATGCAATAATGAAAGGGTAGAGCTTCATAATCATTTTTCTAGACCTAGTTCAAGCTACCCAATTTGATCTCCACTGGATCCAAGAGTGGATTATTCAGATTGATCTCAACACAAAGATGAGCAAAAGTAACAAACTTCCTATTGAGTGTTTTGCGAGAAGGGTCCAAGGGTTTCCCAATAACCACAACTATAGCATGAAGAATATCCTGGCACCAAAACTCTATTGGAAGTCAGGGAAGACAAATCTAAACTAGAATTTTGGATGGTAACTCCTGTACTATCAGAAATTGTATACCTTGTTACAATCTCGCTACATTTGGCACCTGTTGCGGCTTAAATGATCATTTATGTTTACAATATGCAACTTCTAGCACTTTCATCAATAACAAGGCTTAATACTTTGTCATCTAGTATTTGGATAACCCAAATTACCAATACTAGGGTGCTCAGCACCCTGGTCCTGCCAATTTGGCCCCTTTTTTTATATTTCATTGTCGGCCTTATGAATTATGTGATGCACCTTGTTGTCCTCAATTCAATTGGGCCCTTGGAAAGTAATTAAGATGCATATATAAACCAGTCTCTTTCAGTCATTTACTCCTAATGACACTCTACAATATTTTCTCTCTAGTTTAAGAATTCTATCTCTTCATCTACAAGATCTCTATTTCTATAGGTTATTATTGTGTAGATTAACCCTTGTAGGTTTGCGAGGAATCTGCTTCTCTCCATGTCATCTCCTTGTCATGATTTTATAGCTACATCATCCTATCAAGGGTTTCATGTTCATGGTAACATCTTTCCTTCATAATTATTTACATTTACTTTTTATTATTTGGATCTACCTCTGCCTACCTAGGGCACACACTCTTGATCTCATCCTTGTTGTGGAAGTGGGAACTCTTACATAGAAATTTGACTAAGGCAAGCCTCTATACAACACAAACATTTTCTCTCTTTTCTATGTATAGATCGTATTCATAATTTCTGGCATGAAATAGTGGCTGGAAGATGAAAGATTACAGGACACAAATCTTCACCTTGAAAATCAGGAAAAAACTCCAAGACTTGGGTGCCTAGAAGCCTAGTCGTGCCAGATCTGGCTTAGTTTCCAATAGTACCTTCCAAAAACTACACAATCCACATCAGGTCCCATTTCCTGGGTTTTCTACTTCAATGGGTCGATAAGTTATGTTATGTTCTATTTCATCACTAAAACCCTAGATCTAGCCTAATTGATTCAATCTTTTCAATTACAACAAAAGGGAAGAGCTCTCACAAACCCAATAAGACTCCTCCTAAGGGACACTAACCTTGTTTGAAGTTGTTGGTGGCTTTTGTCCTAATATTGTATAGGAAAGGTTGATCTAGTCAATGCATAACTAATTAGACCTCTTTTCCCCCTAAACATTTTGGTGAACCTGACATATCCTACACTTGAACTTTCTGATTTCTTTTCTCATATTTGTAGCTATGTTTAATTAGTTCATTAATCTGATTAAACATTTAGGTTGCATAGATTCTTTTATCTCATACATTTGTTTTATAAAACAACACATTTGTAGATATTTCTTGTTGTGATTACCAAAAATCTTACATTTTGATGACTACAACGCTTCTTACATTTTGATGACTACAACGCTTCTTACATTTGCAATTTTTTTATTTTCTATATCAGATCTAATTAGTATTTGTTTGATTAAACATTTTCAATTAACATATCTTACATTTATACTTCTTCATTTTGGTGTGTATACACCCTTCATTCATTCCTCTTGAGTTTTAGCTTATTGATGTGCCCCCTGCGGCACTATTTTTCATAGTGCCCCTAGAGGCATGGTTATTAATATGCTCCCTGAGGCATTGTTTATTCATGCTCCCTGAAGCATTAGTAGTATATAGTCACCTAGCATAATGCAACTTGCTAGCCTCTGATCCATATAGTCTGTGAGCCACCTAGCATAACACAACTTGCTATCTTGTGTGCTTCATAATATGACGTTAACTCGTGGCCACCTAGCATAACACAACTTGCTAGCTTGTGACCCATGAGGATGTTTTGATTTACATGAGCCCTAGTGATAGAGTAAGCTAAGCTCATTTTGTAATATACTCCATGGTTTAGAGAATCTATTTTATATGGATAAATACAACTTAAATTCTAATTGTAGTTGTAATTAATGCAAGAAAAAAATCTCTTTTAGTCCTTTCATAATATACATCATAGTTGAGTAATTAGTTTTTTATAGCTGAAAGTAAGGCCTATATTTTAATTGTAGTTGTAAAAAAGATAAGAGAAATTTTTGTACCCTCTGTCCTCTCAAGTTTACAAACTTTATATAACTATCATAGGCTCCTCTAATATGTGTCACATCTTGGTCTCTCTTCATTCTAGATTGTGCTACAAGGACTCTTATCCAAGTTTTTCTATCTCATTGTCTCTAAAACCTAATTTCAATCCATTGTTTGTAACAACAATCGGGTGATAAATATCTATATTTATTTGAGATATGTGAAAATACTGATTGCAAAAAATTCCTAACATAGAGTATCGAGAGGATCTAGAAGAAAATGTGAAACACATATCTCCCTCATCAATAGGATAAAACATATCTATAGGATTTGAGAGTGCTTTTAAATAAAATCATGCCATAGTTTTTAACATTAATATTCCAGATCATATCCCGTGATCCGTTATCAAGATGAGGAAAAACTTACATTAAAACATAGATATTAAAAACTATAACATAATTATAATCAGAAACACTATCATGAACTATAGAACTATGATGTCTCTTATATTTATAGGAGTACTAAAGGGAGAAACTATGGAAGGTGTTTACAATTTTTGTATGTTTTAGTTGAAGGCATCCCTTAATTTACCATCTACACATGGCTCCAAGTAAGAAATTACTATACTAGATCAATCATAATTGTTGTAGATATGGTAAGTAGGGTATCACCTAAACTAATACCTATCATATTTATGATTACTAAGAAAAGTTGTATTTACAACCTAAAAAAGGGGTAAACTACATGTCATAGTCTAATATGGTTATATCTTCAAATTGTAAAGCAATACAAAAATACTTCCAAAGAGGCTAAGGGGGTCTAAGATGATAACCCAATGGAGCTTTGACCTAAACCAAAAATCCACACAACCCAACTAAACAATTCTTAGTTGGAATGCCCACATCCAAATACCAAATCAACTGAAAAAAGAATTATATCACTAGAAATCAATGTTAAAGCATCAAAGGAAAAAGTCTCCTTTTGTTGTTGAGTTGTTTTTGTTGGAGATTTTGTAATTTTGCAAGAAGAATCCAAGCACACCTTTACAAAGATCTGAAGCTACTAACATGTGATGGAGTTGTAGGGAAAGGTCCTATGGGAGGTAGATCTCATGAGCTAGAAGAGAGCATCCTACCACTTGTAACTTGATCCATGTAATGTCATTGCTTGTATCAATCAACATGTATATTCCAAAAGAAGGGGTGTCAAATCCTACCCTCACAATATAGTTCCCTATACATATGGTTTGACCTTATGCAACCGAACTCTTTAGATCACCACTTGAACCCACAACATAAGCATTCTCATGTACAACATTGCTTGCAAATTCTTTCCATGATGAACTATTAACATGATATTAATAAAATCTACCTAATACATCTAATTTTTACTCAAAATAGCCAAATTTGATAAACTTGGAAATCTAATGATATTTTATAAATTATACCTAATATATTCCATTTGACTTCAAAATCAATCTTCTTCCAAATAACTAGAAGTGCTTCCCCTAAAATTACTCTTACCTTAAAATTTGCAAATACATGAAGTTAACTATTAGGTGTCTTCCCTAAATTTTTTAAGAAAAGTATTTTGATGGAATAATCTAAATAGATTAACAAGCCAAGCCCCTTTTGTAATATGCTCCATACTTTAGAGAATCTATTTTATATACAAAATTTATGTCTTTGCTATCGTCTAGGTATATTAGAATTTCTCCACTAGTAGTGCATTGGAGAATGGAAGTTAAAATTTTAATGGGAGATGTATAATAAAAGATTTTTTATTGTCCAAATGAAGATTTAATTTGAATAAAACTAATTGTTCCATGTGACTCTAGATTTTACTGAATATAAAGAGCATATTGTGTAAGGGTTATAAAACACCCATTGAAGCATTCATCTTATGTCTAGTCATTGTTTGGAAAGTTGGCAATCCATTAGAACTATGCCTAATACGATTACAATAAATCTTTTAGAAGCCTTGATCATAATAGGTTGGTAGATGAATACATATTCTCTCATTAAAAAAATTAATGGAGAGGATTTCCCCCATATCATTATTGTTAGTATAAAATAGGATTTAATCTTTTATCTCTCAAGAAAAATCATAACACTTACATTTAAGAATAAATTTTTATTTCTAACAATAATGTTGTTGGATAAGTTTTGTATACTTCCTATGTGTATTAGTTGGGTTCTTTTCAAAATTTCCCATGTTTTAAAAGACTTATGTTTATCTTTTGTATAATTTCATGCAATGTGTAAAATCACTTTCAATGTGCCTATTTATATTAGCACATGCTAAGAGTGAAGTAAGAGAGATTCATTATTGTTTGAGGTTGAGATTTCATAATAGTGAAAGATTTTACTATGCTAGGTTTCCTACCCAAAAGGGTTTTCCTAGTTGAAATTTATTGCTTTTCATTATTCTATTTTTTAATTTTAATTTATATGCACTACTTCTATAATATAGGTATATTATGGTTCTTTTCATCTATAAATAATAGAAAAGAGGATTTGTATTTTTTTGATCTTGACATTGAAAAGGCCAAGCTTAAAAGGAGATAAGTTGATTCAAATTCCAAAAATCCATAGAAAATGAATATAAAAATATCTAGATTTTTTTGGCTATTAAGTGTTCAATAGGAAGCCAATAAATAAAACTAACAGAATACAAATGATGGATGTGTATTTTGGAAATCTCACTCTTAAAATGATTAATTAACAAGACTTTTTGAAACAAATCCTAACATTGATATTGTTAACTCTCAAAGTTGCACCCTTGCTAAGTTGCAGAACTTAACACTTTAGAGGAACATGGAAACACTCCTAGGCTGTGGGTCACCTAAAACTTGGAGTGAATCTCCAAATAAGGATGGCTCCTAAATGTTTATCATCTAGATAACTATTCTACTGGTTTTACAAGGAAAAGGGAAGAGAGAAAGACAAAAAACTAAACAAAGATGAAAATGAAACTAAAGAGCTAATACACCAGACTAAAACTAGGACATAAAAATAACTCATATTATAATTAAACTTGCTCACAATGAATGAAATCAAAACTTGCACAACTTACTCCTATATGCCTTTTCATAAGTGTTTTATAAGGAGGTCCTAATATTCAAACTCCTCCGATCACTATCATTCATGACTGTGTCTTTAGCCATTTTTGGATTGCTCTATGACTGTCATAGTCATTCTCCATCTCTCAAATAGATTGCTTCTAACTACTAGGTTTTTAGGATGACCCTTGCTTCAAACATTGGGACCATTCCTCTTGGCCGTCCTTTATTCTTCTCATGACTTTCCAATAAAGTGCAGTCCTCTTAAAATAGTGCAGAGCTTAGGAAAGTTTAGAGATTCCAGTTCAACCTTTTGACAAATTACTCCTCCTTTTGAACCTACAAGACTTTCTAGGGTTCATACATGATTTGTGAATCTTGGCAGAACATCCTATGGCTGGACAGTAGAGTCTGAGTTTCCTTAAACAACTTTAACTCTAGTATTTGTATGTTGTTTGTGTCTTACACTTTTCATTAGGACTCTTCCAATGTGTTTCCTACTTTCTTGTCTTTCAAACCTTAGACTCTTCATAGCAACTTAGTCTGCAATAAGACTACTATATCATCATGACTATTATTTGGTTGGATGTGACTATTTTCTTACATAGATCTTCAAACACTGGTGCAGACCTTATGCTTCATTTAATTTTCTATTTTCCTTTGCCATCTTATGCAACCAATGACCCATGCAACTGTTAACTCCACTTGCTAGAACTTCACTTGGCTTGAATGCTCACTACCCTCTTCTGATAGTGTTTGGAACTATTCTTTCTAGTTTTAAACAGTTAGATAATGACTCTTTTTTCTTGCCTGTTGGAACAACCTTTTATGACTATCTTTTATGCCTTTCGGTAATAGTCAAGGTGATTGTTGTTCCACTATGCTAACTGTTATCATTTATTTCATGATATTTCCCTATAACTTCATAACCCTTCCCAGAATGGTGCTTAGACAAGCCTCTACATACTCTTAGCAGAGTGATTCATATTATACATCAGTCAAATACCTCTATCCTTGTTATATCTATGTACCCTAACAAGTCTTGACAACTTTGAACACTTCTTTAGATGAAGACTGCAACTCCAATGCATGATGACTACTCCTTCAATAGTGTTGGCTGCTAATCTTTTCACTTTCATGTCTACTACTTATGTTCTTTCTTTTCCATGACTATTCCTATAAAAGACATGACTATTTCAATGCCTAAGATCACTGCCTCCTTCTCAATGCCAAATCAATTGAACAAATAAATATTATTCATGATAGTGACCTATTAGCTTACTATCATGAGTGATGTGTATATGTTCAATCAATTACAGATGAGGTGAATTTACACTTTTACCCTTCTTAAAACACAAGAAGGCAGCATGCTGGGCTTGACCCTTGTGGGATCCCATTTACTCCACATGATATGATATCAATTGAAAGATAATCCAACAATGAAATTTTCACCTATACCTACACAATGAAACAAACATGTTAGATAAAACAGAGCATATGACTGGTGTTTGTGATAACCTTTTTGTTTTCCTCGACATCTATGATATGAAAACTATTTTGATGCTTATGAGGATTAGGCTATATGTTTATGGATGTTTGTATATATAATGATTGGTGATCCCTCATTACTCTAACATGTTTTCTCTCACACATGTAGGAACTCTTCTTGGAGCAGCAGGATAAGCAACAACTGGAGGTTGGATAAGTAGGAGAGGCTGAAGCTGATGTAAAACAACTCAATTGGGATTCGTCATTTAGGCAATGATGGGTCCCCTATCTTTATATATTTATTCTTTCTCTTATGTATCTATAAATGTATAGTCTTTTCCTTTATTTGCATTCAAATAGTTAGTCCCACGGCTTGTGTGGGACATCATTCATTTATGCTAATCAATAAAAGATAGTAGTCATGAAAAATTTACGTAATCTTTTCTATTGTATGTATTTACAAACTGAACTATAGTTTATTTGATAACACTTCCATGTATATGAATGAAAATTTCAGCAAAAATCAATGTGTACCTTTTATCTTTGTTTTGCAAACAATATCCTAGCTCTACTTGATTGAGCTGGAAGATAAATTAGGTAATAGATATAAATTTACATTATATAAAGATTTAATATACAATAAAAGAGGGATCAAGAAATGTTAATGCACCTTCCTTTCTCTTATATCTATAGTGCCTCCCTAGTCCTGTCCCGTTCGAGGCGATATCGAGGTATAAGTTCCAGTTTTATGTGATGTTGAGATTCTGACCTTTTATTCATGTGAATTGATCATGGTGTATTAATTGATTATTTATGTTAGATTTCATATTAGGATTGGTTGTACACGTGGAGAGGATGACACCGTGACATTGGAACACTGTACGAATGATTACAGATGTTAGAATCCTCTGATGTGGACTACTTTCCCTTTGGTTATTATATGATATGCATATGCAGATGTTATAATGTGTTTTGAGTGGTGTAGGTACCAGGCACTGACTCCACCTAGCTTCACAGATCTGAGCATGCCTAATTCCCCAATAGTGCTGAGTTGGAGATGACACATTGGCCATACACCTTAGCCTCATTATCATCTCTATGTTGAGATGAGTTTTCGATGTCATGTCTTACCTCAAACACTGTCTGGTTACTATCTAATTATTCTATCCTCTTGTGAGTCGGATCCGTATGATTTTGGTGTTGAGTTAGCCCTTGTGTATTGCCTTCGTGTGCATGTTTTCATCTATTTATTCCTTTTTGGTGGTGTAGTGTCAGTGAGTTGGCATAGTGGATAGTTTCATAATTCTTGAAATGGCGTTATAAGCGTATGGTTGTGTATATAACTTATAAACTAAAAATAATATAGGGGAAAATCTTTTTTTACTTAAAAGAAAGGAAATACATTATTCCTGATTATTCTCATTCTCACCCAAGGAAAGGTCTCTTTTGGGGGGAGAACCTAGGGTTTGGGAAAATAAAAGGAAGGGAGGAGGAGGGCATGTAGGGCATTGGGGAGAGTAGAGGGGCAGCTATGGAGTTGGGAAAAAGAAGGATGTGCTAAGGAGAGTGCAAACACAACTAGGGGATTTGGTTTCACACCTTCCATTGCATTTTACTAGTAAGTTTCTAAAGCCTTTGTAACAAACCCATTTTGTGCGTACCCAACAATCATTACATTCCATGAGGTGACATTTCTTTTAGGCATTCTATAACAGTTCGCGTGCCCTCTCTATGCTTCTAAATTTTGTACGCATGTCTACTGTAGTATTTCCAACTACAATATCTGATGAAGTTCCTCTATCTTTCATGCTTTGGTATATGTCTCTACCATGTCCATATCTCGCATTCCAGCGTAGGTAGCAAGGATGCTGGTAAGGGTATAGGAATTTATCTTTACACCTAGCAATGGCATTTGCTTAAAATTTTATAAAGCCTTTTTAACAGATATATTTTGTGCATAACCTACAATCATTGCAGTCCATGGGACCTCATCTCTTGAGGTATTCTATCAAACAGTGCGCATGCCTTCTCTACATGTTGCCTTAGGCATAGGTAGTGAGGATGCTGCTAAAGGTTTGGAGTCTGGATTTTCATCTACCAGTGACATTTTCTTAAAGGTTATAAAGCATTTTTAACTAATCCACTTTGTACATATCTTGCAACCATTGGAGTCCATGAGATCTCATTTATTTTAGGCATTTTGTGAAACAGCTCACGTGCCTTGTCTATGCTTCACTTTCTAGATACATGCTTGCCATTGCATTTGCTATTACAACATCTAACAAAAATTCCTCTTCCATTATACCTTGAAGGATATCCCTTCATCATTACTAGAGATCTTCTCTTTTATTATTATTGTCCTAGCCTACTTTTTTAGATTGCTTCTTTTAGTATCACCAATTGTCCCTATTTAAAATGATGGAAATTGTTCACTTTTCTCATAGCAATTTCTCTTTCAACAACATTGGGAATTATTGTTGTTGCAATGTGGCAATCAACACAAGCTCAAAGGTTCTTAATGATGAGTGCCAGGTAGCACCTAGAATAATATACCCTTTTTACTTCCTTTTTCCATCCTTCTTATCATGTTGCCCTAGTAATTGCACCATATAGATTGATAAGGTTGTTCTAATTACATTAAGGAGAGATGAATTACCAAAAATCATGATTTTTTATTGAAGGACTAATGTGCAGCAATTTAGTGGAAATATGCAAAAATTTCTCTCTTTTTGATTCTACAGGTGTAGATGTATGGGCAAAGGCAATTTTGAGCATCTCCAGAGATGGTCCTAATAGTCTCTAGCACTAACATGATGAATACTATACCAGACTCCAATGTTTTTATAAGTACAATTGGAGATATTTTGAAATAGGAGGACCAAGGGTGGATCATCTCTAGAGCTGGACAGAAGTCATAAGCACATCTCTGGAGCTCAAGATAGAAACACATGTCTCCAGAGCCCTCCATAAGACAATGTGGATTCTCTAGCACTACTATCAGTCAACACTTCTGGGAGCAATTGGAGTGCTATGGAGATTACTCATCCAACACCTGAGGATTAGGTGAAGACTCTAGTTGACCACTAGAGGTCTAAATCCTCTTTTGTTGATTTTGCATGAATTCTCAATAGACTTATTAGATATCTATATTTCGGGGCCTCACTGCCCAGTTGCTATTTAAAACTAAGATTCTAGATTTAGTGGGACTATTGTACCACTAAAATCTATTTTAGTTGCATGATTTATTTATGCAATTAAACAATTGATAGAATAAGAGATTGATGCTATCTCATAGATAAACTGATAGTTAGAGTAGAGTGATATCTTATCGCTTGACTTGAAATATAGATATATAAGGTAGAAGCAGAAGAAAGGATATAGGATGTGGTTGTAATCTTAATTTTTTAGATTAGATATATCTTCTGAATACAAAGCATACTAATGAAATTGGACTAAAGAAATATTGTGATACTATATTCATGTACTGATTTATTGTCTTAGTCTTCAGTCCTAAAGGCGAGGAGCAAGGGCCCACTCCCACCATCAAGACAGGAGGCTAGTATTTATTTGTTCATTATCTTGTTTTAGATTCTGCTTAGGAAAATAATTATTGCTTTCACATAGAAAAATGTATTTTTCTATTGTGTGGATTAGAATAGATTGATATTAGTAATTTATTATTTTAGCTTTGTTTCCAGTACTTTCAGAATTTACTTTCATAGTAGATCAATTAGAAGCATTAATTTTTTAGAACAAATAAGATTAGAAGAATTAGTTAAATAGACTGGTAACTATGGGATTCTAAATTGCAGACAGCCTAGGACACAACCCTGGACTTGACACATGAAAACATGATTAAATGCCAAGGACCAATGACCCTTGTCATTTTTGGCACCGTTGTCAGGGATCTCTGTGTAAATTAGGAAAACTTAGTTAATAGTTTCTAAGTTAAATTAAATTTGTATGGTTAGATCTAGGGATTCAAGAGGTATATATATCAAATAGACACCCCAGCAGTAAACTATAGGAGAAAGAAGTAGGGTGGCACAAAATCTTGTTGAAGAGGGGCACCTAGAACCTCCCTTGGAAGCTACACCCCAACCTGATATTCCCTCAAATCCTCATAGTCTTTCACTCAATGAATATATCCAAGAATTGCAAGAAATATTTCAAGAAGATCCTTTAATAGAAACTAATCCCTCAAAACACCACACTAAACCTCAAAGAGAAGAACATGTATCAGACATGGATGATAATCATGATGAGGGGGACAATAAAGCTCTGAGAACCTTCTCATACCCCATTGTCCTGGCTCGTGAAGATAATACCCCTATGAATAATATTTCACCTTCACATTTTCCAAATTTTAGGGGTCTTTCTTCTAAGGATCTAGAACAGTTCTTGTTTGAATTCAAAGTGGTATGCCAGACCTATGATTATGGATTAGATAATAAAAAACTCAAACTTTTCCCATCAACCCTAAAATATTGTTCTATGAGATGGTTCATGGGTTTACCCCAAGACTCCATTCATTCCTGGGATTAGATGGAAATAGAAGTTTTGAGAAAATACTAGGATTACTGTAGGGTTAGTGGTAAAAAGGAGGAATTGTTTAAAATTAATCAAAAAGAGGATGAAACTTTAGAGGACTATTTGGATAGGTTCAACTTTGCCTTGAGATGGTATGGTGATCATGTAGCTCATCGTTTGGCCAGAGCACTATTTGTAAACAGATTAGACAAAGAATCAAAATAGGCACTCAATCTCATGGGAAAAGGGAACATTAACAAGATGGATATGCCTACCATAGAAAAAATTTGTAGGAACTATTATAGAACCCAAGATGGAGTGAGAAAAGCCAAATCTTTCAAAGGGAAGAATGAAATAGGATAGTTAAATGAGTAGATTGCAAATCTTAAAATAGACATTCTAGGCCAATTGAATACGACATTAGATGGGATTCAAGAAGAAACTAGATCAACCGATAATAGCAGAACAACTAAACCACTCTCCATATATTGTCCTAGGTGTAGGAACAAACACCTGTTGACAGAATGCCCTTTAGATAAATAGGAAATATATCAGATCTATGATAGGGAACATCCTACCAGCTAGTGTGATTAGCTTCTAGCCTTAAAAAGGTTGACTAAAAAGAATGCCATTATAGAGGAGGATTTGAATTATGTGGGACAAAAACAAGCTAGGAATTTTCCTTACAATTAGTATCCAACCAGGCTTCTTATAGGGGGCCCTTGAACTAGGGAAATAATCAATGGAATCCAGGGTGGCATGGGCCTCAGAATATTCCCCCCTAGGGACCACAAGATTGGTCAAACTAGCAATGGCAGAACCAACACTAGAAAAGTCAGCCTTGGGGAAATCAACAATGGCCATTGTTGATAACTGAGAGGGGGGGTGAATCAGTTATCTTAATTATTTCAGCTTTCTGAACTTCCTTAATAATTAGTGTAGCATCAATTCAAACAAGCAAACATAACCATAAAATAGAAGTACACATGACACAATATTTTTGACGTGGAAACCCTGTTAAGGGAGAAAACCATGGGGTGATTAACCCAAGATTGTATTCTCTATTAGAAGAATGGAAGTACAAAATGGCACTTGCCAATTGGGCTCACTGCCTGAGCACACTTCTCACAAGAGGCGCACTGCCTACAAAAGACACACTATCTACAATTTATAAAGAGTGTAATATAATACTTGAACTGATAAGGAGCATCAACATATGCTGGAGTTCAGTTCCGGTTAGGCTCTGTATACTGATCTGCTGCACTTCATCTTTCCTCTTCTTTTATGCTGCTCTTCTTTCACATACTAGATCTTCCTTTTTGCTTTTATTCGATTCTACTACTTTTCTTCGCACATCCATTACAACAACAACACCTCTCACAACTAAATCCATCTTGTATATATATCTGCACAAGTGATTTCATCACCTTTCTAGTCGGCATCCAAAATAGTCAATCTTTTCACAAACTCTGATCTGTCGGCTGAATCCTTGCACATCAAGTAATGCAGATCAAGCATATACTTGTAGGAGTCATCAATCATGCGACCAAACATAACTTATGCCTTAAGAACCTTTTCCATCATTAGTAACTCATCCGAAATAATGTCTGATGTTCTGCCAGTCAGTTCTTCCTTTGTTCATATTGTCACTCAGGAACCCGATACTCAAGTATTCATATCTCTTTGTCCTTTCCACACCGGAGGCTCAAACCTTGGAATCTATCAGTCAAGATACTCCTCTTGACTTCCCCAAATTTGCACTTCACCAAGATACTTCGTCTGAGAGATCCGGACCTATCTGTCAGACCTCGCCACATGCTCTGTTCTTGTTTACCAGACCACAACATTCTTCACTCTGACTTCCAGAAGAGACATACCATGTCCTACAGATGTGTGGGATGAACTTTGTTGCCATCAATGACAACAATCATGAATCCATCTAGTGTCTCTTGCCAACAATCTCCCCCTTTGGCATTGATGGCAACACTTAGTGAAAAATGACTAAGTGTTTACACTATGCTCCTCCTTGGCTGATGCTCTATTTTTATATACATTTTCTGGAGCTCCCCCTTAGTTGGATTCCTTATTTTTCACTGCTCTTCACTCCCCCTTTGACATCAATAGCAAAGGGTAGGGTCTGCATACCAAAATTTTCAAAGATTTAACTATACTTAGCCGCATATATCATACTCACATAAACTGAAGAATGTCTGCAAAAGATGTCTTCAATTGGACGAGTTCTACAACCCAACTTTGCTTCATTCTATCTAAAATTGAGATGTGACCACTCAACAGGAACACAAAAGATTCTACCCTCTTAAGATCTATCAGATCATTGGTCCGGGTGGTAGTCTGAGCATCACTTATGGCCTCATGCATGGCTTCTAACTTAGGGATAATGATCCTTCTAAGTTCACCCATCTGGCTAATTATGTTCTTCCTTTCCTTCTCAAAATTCTTTATTGCATTTGTGATTGCAATAGTCTGACACTCTTGATTTACTATGGAGGATGAGAGAGGATCAAAACTTTGAGGCAGACTTAGTAGTTTATCCTCTTGTTCTTTTACTTTCCTCTTAACGTCTTTGGTCACTGTGGGCCAAGATAAGCAAAATTTGTACATATTTCTGCCATCTTTAAGAGCATTTTCCAACCTCTTTATCCCAATATCCATAACTCTCCTATCATTTGTTATCAGACCCTGTACTTCAGAGAATCTCTTATCTAAAAACTCCTTCTGAACCTTTTCTTCAGCTGACTTCTCTAGAGAATCAAAATGTGTATTAACACTGCTAACTAGAGTTTTGAGATTACCGGAAGAGGAGGCTGTGGGATCCTTTTGAAAAGATGGCATGATCTTTTCCAAAACTTCAGATGCTACCTCTATAAGCTCACAGTCTTCCATGTGAGATTTCAGTAGTTTCTCTTTGGCCTTCACATTTGCAAATGAAGCTATCTTCATTGTTTGCACCAGAGATAGAGAGTCAAAGTCTAGTGGCCCTTTTAATAGTTCCGGTTCATCAATCTCCATAGTTGCTTTTGTCAAAAAGTCTTTGACTGATTCTGCAGTGTCTCTTGCCAGAGACAAATTTTTCTTTTCTTCTGCAGTCACAAAACTGTCTTTTAGAGATTTCTCCCCTTCCACAACCTTTGTATTGATCTCTTCTTTTCCCTTCACCTCTGCTTCTTTCTCCTTTACTCTTTCTTCTCCTTTGGATCTGGAGTCAGCAAGGGAAACCGGAGGAGTGATGTTAGTTTGTTCATGGGCCACCTCTTCCGGAGCAGAGGATTTCAAGTCCTTAGCTGTTTCTGCACCGGTATTCATAACCTCTTCTATTATTTTCTCAGAAGACTCTTCTGCAACACTTGTGGTCAAGGGGTCAGTACCCAAGTCCTCTATAATAGGAAGATTAAATCTTTTGAAGGCTTTTCAAAGAATCTCTTCTGTGTCCTTGGCTACCTTGTTGGTCTCACCAAGCATAAGTTGATTCATCCTTGCTTTGCTCCTAAACTCATCCTTACAATCTTTGAATACCATATTCACTGTCTTGGGATCGATTGAAGGATATAGCTGAATTGCTATCTGTTCCCAGATTTCTAGGTCTTTGGCTTGGGCATTGTTCTTTCTTGTTTCTAGTTCCTTCTCCAAGCTTTTAGGGATCAAAGATATGATTTCAACAAATGCCTTGTTGTAGATATTTAGGTACCTGACTATGGCATCTTGCAATATTTTCTGATCTGCTTCACCATAATCATCATAGAACTCAACCATTGGCTGAAGATTTATGTCCACTATGACTGATTTGATTATGTCATCAATGTGAAGAGTGGGTTTTTCAACATATTCCTCTGCCATTTCTTCCTTGTCTTGACTTGTGGAAGGTTCACTGGATCCTTTCTTCTTCTGCTTCTTTATTTCCTTTATCCCCTCATCAGATTCAATCTCTTCTTCATCCTTTTGACTCACATAAGACCTTGTGGCCTTAGTCTTGGTTCTTTTCTCTATTTTAGCAGATGATCTTGCTTCCGGTTTAGATGCCCTTGAGCTTTTGGCAGTGGCAGGTGCAGATCTCTTTGATGATCTTGTCCGGGTGGAGGTTTCTACTCGAGCACTTTCCTTTCTTTCCTTTTCTTTCTTCTCTTTCTCAGCCCTTTGCCTCTTTTCCCTGTTGGCATCAAGTGCCTCCTTTGAGATGCCAAATCCTTTGGCAACATCTTCAATTTCTTTTCTCACCTTCCTCTTGATCTCTGGTTGTCTGAGTTCCACATGAATCTGTACACTTAGCTCTTCAGAGGTTCCAAACCTTTCTACCTTTGGATCCTTTGGCTGACTGAGCATGTGTTGAACATGTAGCTCTACAAATTGTTCATCAACTTCATACCCCATAGGCATGATCCAAACTATCCTTGGCTCTACTGCCTCCATTAGGCATTGATCAGTGTCTACCATGAAGCACACTGTATCCTTGTATTTCTCAACTACTGATTTGGGGATTCTTTCTTTGATTTGCATTGTATTTTGAAAGTGTTTGAAGTAACCCCACAGAGCTGTATTCCTTGCCTTTGCATCCCTAAGTTCATGCAAGTAATTTCTAATCTGAATTGCTACCGGTTTGTCATTTTACCAAACCCATCCATTTGATCCAGGCAGTTCATTCATGAAGTAGAAAAATAGACATAATATTAGTCCACCATATTTAAAGGAGTTCTTCTTGTCCTTTTTGATCTTCTATATGTTTTCCATTAATTGGCTCAAAAGAAGTTCACAGAGATCATATTCTGCATTCTTTCTCAGCATCTCATAGGCAATATATATTGCAGTTCCGGATACTGAATTCTCCCTACTGGAGTGATATATCTTGTATCCTATTATCATAGATGCAAACTTGATATCCGGGTCAGTAATATCTTCAATGGTCATTGCCCTCTTATCAAATTTTGATCCGGTGGCCTCAGTTACAATGTTGTTTTTGATAGATTTGAGGATAGGTATCCCTCCAGAGGAGTATAAACTAGTTACTGCCCTAATTGCCTCCTTAGTGATCTTGCAAGGTCTATTCAGCCATAGGAAGTTATCATGCACCCTACTCAATACATACCGGACCCATATATCTTCTTCAAAGCAAGGCAAATGAATGAACTGATCAAAATGCTTCTTCTGGATGCCCTTATATTCTGGTTTAAGCTCAAAAACATCATCTATCAATTGTTTGTGATAGATGTCTCTTAGTCTGAATTCCCCAAACTCTTCAATATTTGCATGTATGTAAACCCTAATGTCTTCTATGTGCAAAACGCCATGCGGAACACCAGAGAATGCTCCTAGGGGATCTACCTCCAATGATTTGTATGGATGTTTCTTAAATTCAGGGTGGGGCCTATCAGAGATTCTTACAATATTTGGAGTACCCATCATTCAAGGATTTAGAGGGAGATATTTGATAACAAGGAGTACCTTTTGCACCTTTTGGTTTCACGGATTTGGCTAGATCGATTTCTGGATGAATTGACTTCTACAAATGACCTTGGATGAACTTGAGGAATTTTGTTGTAGAGCTTCACTTTTCATTTCTTCTTGAATGTAGAATGAACAAGTGATTAATGAGAAAACCCTTATATTGCTCCGCAAACCCTAATGTCAGGTTGCAATAAATGCTCGACCTAAGTTATTTTAGTTTGCCTTATTTAGATGACTTGAAGAACTAGATCAATCCTGATCTTTAAACATCATGCAGATCTTCCAAATATTAACCATAGTTTGTTTGGATGTTTCCCTTATGAACCCTTCAATCCACAACTCTTCTTGTGCCAATTCTGGCACCAATTGACTGGCTGGGGGAACAAGGTTTTCTTTGTGTCTCCTCCTGAGCCAGAGCTCACCTTTTAGTTTCTGGAAGGAATATTAGCACCAGATTCTGGTGCGGACCCATCCCCTACATTCTCTATACTTTTCTTCACCCAAATCTTGTTCATCTCACTCTGAACTTCATTCGCATTCACTTTTTGTTTTCCCTTATCTTGATTCTGATTATGATATACTGGACCTCTTTTGTCCTGATTCTTACTTCTACAGAATTTTGCAATATGACCGGATCTATTGTAGATTTGGCAAACAACATTTCTTTGCGTATTTGATTGATATCCTCTTGATTTGCATTGATTTGCCATATGACCTATTCTATTGCATGCAAAGCATCTACCATTGAATGATTTGTTCATTTGCATATTTCTACATTCATGGGATTTGTGACCATACCTTTTGTAGTTAAAACACTATCCGGAGAAGGATGAATTAGTCTGATTCATTCTCTTTTTGTACTGATTAGCTTTATGACTAAAGTTATTGTAGTTGTGGCAGTATCCATTGAAGGATGGATATCTTTTAGCATTAGGTTGTCTTACCAGAGGTCTTCTAGGCTTGTTCCTTGGATTTTTTGATCCAAAATTCTTCTGACTGGATCCGGAGCTTTCTCCTTTCTCATATCCCAAACCACACTTTTCATCTACCCTCTTTTGACTTCCAAGAAGAACTTCAAGTTGAGCAGAACTTACCTTGAATTTCTCTTTATATTCATTTGATGTTTGAAGATTGCTTTTGAGAGAGACAATTTGATCCTCAAGTTTTTCTTCATTATCTTTAGCATCTTCAAGATCGGATTCAAGATGTTTGATAATTCTATCCATCTAGTGGCAATCTTTTGATTTCTCTTTGAGAGATTGTCTTAGATTATCTTCAGTTTTTCTTTTCTCTTCAACTTCTTGGGTAAACTTCATAACTCCTGATTCCATTTCATGTCTTACCATAATGATTTCTTTTGATAACTTTTCACATAACTTGGTTTTCTCCTTCAGCTCTTCATTTGCATCATTTGCTTCACCTTGACTTGCCAATTGTTGAAGCAGCTCCTTTCTCTTTTTCATAGAGAGAATTATTTGTCTTTTAGTTCTCTCATGAAATCATCAGCCTATTTGAGTCTTTCCATTAATTCATTGACTTTAGAGTTTGACTGTTCAAGATCATCAAGGGCAGTCTTGAGTTGCTCCATTAAACCATATGCATCCATTTGAGTTCCCAAGTCTTCCTCAAGCTGTTAGACTCTGTTAGGAGGAACTTGGCTCTGATACTAATTGTTGATAACTAAGAGGGGGGGTGAATCAGTTATCTTAATTATTTCAGCTTTCTGAACTTCCTTAATAATTAGTGCAGCATCAATTCAAACAAGCAAACATAACCATAAAATAGAAGTACACATGACACAATATTTTTGATGTGGAAACCCTATTAAGGGAGAAAACCACGGGGTGATTAACCCAAGATTGTATTCTCTGTTAGAAGAATGGAAGTACAAAATGGCACTTGCCAATTAGGGCTCACTGCCTGAGCACACTACTCACAAGAGGCACACTGCCTACAAGAGACACACTATCTACAATTTATAAAGAGTGTAATACAATACTTGAACTGATAAGGAGCATCAACATATGCTGGAGTTTAGTTCCGGTTAGGCTCTATATACTGATTTGCTACACTTCATCTTTCCTTTTCTTTATGCTGCTCTTCTTTCACATACTAGATCTTCCTTTCTACTTTTATTTGGTTCTACTGCTTTTGTTCGCACATCCCTTACAACAAGAACACCTCTCACAACTAAATCCATCTTGTATATATATGCACACAAGTGATTTCATCACCTTTCTAGTTGGCATTTGGAATAGTCAATCTTTTCACAAATTCTGATCTGTCGGCTGAATCCTTGCACATCAAGTAATGCAGATCAAGCATACACTTGTAGGAGTCATCAATCATGTCGGCTAAACATAACTTATGCCTTAAGAACCTTTTCCATCATTAGTAACTCATCTGGAATAATGTTTGATGTTCTGCCAGTCAATTCTTCCTCTGTTCATACTGTCACTCAGGAACCTGATGCTCAAGTATTCATATCTCTTTGTCCTTTCCACACCGGAGGCTCAAACCTTGGAATCTATTAGTCAAGATACTCCTCTTGACTTCCCCAAGTCTACACTTCACCAAGATACTTCCTCTGAGAGATCCGGACCTGTCTGTCAGACCTCGCCACATGCTCTGTTCTTATTTACCAGACCACAACATTCTTCACTCTGACTTTCGGTAGAGGCATACCATGTCCTGCGGATGTGTGGGATGAACTTTGTTGCCATCAATGACAATAATCATGAATCCATCTAGTGTCTCTTGCCAACAGCCACAATAGTTTGGATCACAAAACAAGAAGCCTCATTGGGGCCAACACCATGGTTATAATCAATAATACCAGGGACAACCTAGATGTTTTCAACCTCAACAACAAGAACTACTAAATGGACCCCCCAACACACAAGGATAGTCACAAAATGAGCCAGTTAGCTAGCCACCTTTACCAGCCCAACCTATACCAAACCCACGGAATAAACAAAGAGCAACTGTTTACATGACAGAACAAGAAAATATAGTCGATATCAACACCATATATTCCAATAATCTCTAGCTACATTCTGGGAAAGCACTTCCAAAACCATCTCCCCTAATTATAGTTGAAGTAACTAATGATGTGGAACCTAAAAATCCATCCACTCAACTTTAGGAGGAGATTACTATCGAAACTATTCTAAAAGAACCATCCTTGGGTAACTCTGGAGTTCCTCCTAAAGGAACAGCTTCAGAGAACACCCCTAGAACCACTTCTGCTAAGAACTCTGGAGTTTCTCCAAAGATAGAAAAACCAACAACATACCCAGAATGGATAAAACATGTCCCTTAGAAAACAATCCTACAAAAACAAGTCCAACCTACCATGGAATCAGAACTTCTACAGGAAATTAGACAATTGAATATTGAAATTCCTCTCCTACAAGCAATTAGAGATGTGCCTGAATTGAGTCAATTCATCAAGCAACATTGTGTTAAAACCCAGGGTAGAAAGAAAAACTTTCCTGCCACCATCTAGGTGGAAGGGAAAGTGGTAGACCTCCTAATGGGAGAAATGCTTCTCCCAAAATATGGAGACCCTAGGAACCCTATCATAACTGTTTATATCTTAGGGGTGGAAATATCTAACATTTTGGCCGATTTAGGAGGAACAATAAATGTAATGATGGTCCACACTATGGACAAATTAGCTTTAACAGGTGTCCAGTCCACATCCACAATCCTCCAACTGGCTGATCAGTCGGTAGCTATTCCAAAAGGGGTGATAACTGATGTTCCAGTTATGGTAGAGTCATGGGAATTCCCAATAGACTTTTTGATATTAGAACCTAGAAACTAACAAAATGCATACCTATTGATATTGGGAAGGCCATGACTAGCTATAGTAGTAGCATCTATTAATTGTCGAACATGGGATATGGTAATTTCTAATGGAATAGATTTGAAGAAAATTTCTTTATACCCTCCAGCTAAACCATCAATACATTATTCAGGGAAAGTGTGGGTAGATGAGGCAAATAACATGGAAAATAGTGCCTCAGTAGCTATGGTTACCATCAAGGAACATTTGGGTGAGTTAGAAGAACAAATCAACTATGATACAATAAAAGATATCATCCATATTCTTATTAACAAAGATATAATGAAACTAGCCCAAGATTCAAAAAGAGAATTTCTCACTTCTGCTAATTGTACCCTAGCAAACATTATTCCTTGTGGAGAGACCTTTTATAGAGAATTATCTGCATTCTATATGTTGATCCCACATTCTTGTCCCCTCAATACTATGACCCCAGGATATGGATTGAGTACATCAATGGATCAGATTACAAAACAGGCCATGATTTTACCTGGGAAAACACTGAATATCAACCCCCAATTAGCAGAAAAATAGGAAGAAGCACTTCTCAAGCTCCTAGTCTCCCATTCAAAAAAAATTTCTTGGGAATACCAAGATATGAAGAGCATCCCTCCTAAGATTTGTACTCATCATATATACACTGAAGATGTCAAACCTGTTAGACAACCCTAGATAAGATTAAATCCTGCTTTAAAAGATATTGTTAAGACTAAGATAGAGAAATTGTTAAAAGAAAGGTTCATAAATCCAATCTCAGACAGTCAATGGGTCTCACCTCTAATCATAGTACCTAAAAAGAATGGGAAATGGAGAGTGTATGTTGACTATAGAGAAGTAAACAAAGCCACAAAGAAGGAATACTTTCCTTTACCATTCATTGAGCAAGTGCTAGACAACCTTGCAAGGAAAAAGTACTTCTCATTTTTAGATGGGTTTAGTGGATATAACCAAATTCAAGTAGCACCTAAGGATCAGGCTAAAACCATTTTCACTTATTCTTGGGGAACGTTTTCCTACAGAGTTCTTCCACTTGGATTATGTAACACTCTAGCTACATTTTAGAGGCTTGTTTTAGCCATTTTTGTTGAATTAGCTAATGAATGTATGGAAGTCTATATGGATGACTTTATTGTGTATGGAGACAAATTTGAAGAAGCTCTTATAAACCTAGAGAAGGTGCTACAATGTTGTGTAAAAAACTGACTATCCCTGAGCCATGAAAAATACTTTATGATGGTAGAGGAAGGAATTATATTGGGACATCACATCTCAGCAAATGGGATCAAAGCAGACCAAAACAAACTAGAAGTGATCAACTAGCTACCCTCACCTAAAAACTAGATAGATGTTAGAATCTTTCTAGGTCATGTAGGTTACTATAGGAGATTTATAGAAAATTTTAGCAGAATAGTTGCTCCAATGTTTTCCCTACTTAACAAGGACACTAACTTCTTGTAGATAGAAGATTGTCAATCAGCATTTGAAACCCTTAAAGAGAAACTTATTGTCACACCTATTTTGAGAGGACCCAATTGGACTCTACCATTTCACATACAAATAGATGCTTCAAATGAGTGTATTGGGGTAGTCTTAGGACATAAAGAGGAGGAAGAAGGTATGCATGCCATCTACTACATTAGTAAAAACCTTACCTCTGCAGAAAGAAACTATACCACAACCAAAAAAAATTCAAGTGGAAGTCATATATGCTATAAACAAATTCAGGCATTATATCACTAGATACAAAATTTTTACATACTGATCATGTAGCCATCAAATACTTAATGAACAAACCAGTAGTGGGTGCAAGGATAATTAGATGGCTATTACTATTGCAGGAATTTGACATTACCATAGTTGATAATCCAGGGAAATTCAATTTGGTTGTTGACTTTCTATCAAGATTTCATATAGGTGGAGAAAATAAACTAGTGGAGGACATATTTCCAGATGAACATCTTTTTGCTACCTCCTCTATTGTACCTTGGTTTGCAGACATAGCTAATCTCTTAGCTACAAGCTTGTTTCCATCTCATTTCACCTCAAAACAAAAGAAGCGATTGCTAAAAGAAATTTTATCTTACAAATGGTTAAATGGTTTACTATTTAAGTGTGGTCCTAATTTCATTTTACATAGGTGTTTAAGAGCTGATGAAATTTTTTATGTCTTAAGGGCATGTCATGATGAACTATCTGGTGGGCATTATTCCTCACACAGAACCATTCATAAGATTTTGGGAGCTAGTTACTACTGGCCCTATCTTCATAAGGATACCAAGAAGTATGTGCAATAGTGTGATCAGTGCCAAAGGATGGGATAGCCAACCTTTATCTAGGAAATGTCACTTCATCCTCAGGTGGTGCTGGAAGCATTTGAGCAATGGGGTCTAGACTTTGTGGGACCAATTTATCCACCATCTTCAGGCAAAGAATACATTTTGGTATGTACAGACTATGTAACTAAATGGGCAGAAGTTTAGGCATTGCAATTTGCAAGGGAAGAAAAATTTGTTGATTTCCTCTATAATAGAATCTTCTTAAGGTTTGGAGCCCCAAGATCAATAGTTTCAAATAGAGGACCCCAATTCACTTGTCAGGTAATCAAAGCATTTACAGATCTATATCAAGTCAAACATAGGAAGTCTTCACCTTATCACCCCCAAGCTAATAGGTAGGTGGAAGTGCCTAATAGGGAATTGGAAAATATCCTGACAAGGATGGTGGTCATGAATAGAAAGGATTGGGCTAGCAGGTTACCTGAAGCAGTTTGGGCTTACAATAATCCACAACAAAGTTCTCACCTTATGAATTGGTTTATTGGAAGAAATCTATTATGTCTATAAATTTGAATTGTAGACACTCAAAACTTCATTAGATTTTGGCCTACCATTGTCTATAGCATAGAAAAATAGGATCCTTCAACTCAATGAGTTGGATGAAATTTAGATAGAAGCCATACAACAAACAAAACTTGTTCAATAACAAAGAAAACAATGGCATTACCAACACATCAAAAGGAGGACATTTTAGTAGGGTGATTGGGTTCTTTTGTATGATTCTAAGTTTAAAGAGTTCAAAGGGAAGTTACAAACTCATTGGATGGGCCCTTATCAAATAAGGGAAGTTTATGAAAATGGAACGGTTTTGTTAACACCCATTGATGGAAGCAGAGATTCATTCTTAGTAAATGGCCATAGAATTTGGCTCTATACATGACCATCAACTAAGGAGGAATTTATCAAAGGCTTGTGCTTGGTAATAGGGGTCACAACCTCTGTTACATATTGAAATATTAAAGGACTAAAAAAAAGGTTGAAAACTAGCAAATGACAGCCTTTTTCAAAAAAAAAAAGAGGAAGTTGGAAAATCATTAAACAACCATCTTCCTTGACCAAAGGGATTGAAAAATAGTAAATGGTGGTTCCCTTCTTCTTGCAGGATTTCACTAATTGATCTACGGAGTCAATCAAGCACTAGGAGCCACTAAGACACATCTCCATCGCAATCTAGGAGCACCTCCAGCACTTTACTAATAAGGAGTCATTTTAAGGAATAAGAGGAAGGAGGGGACCCACCTCTCCATGTACCAAAGTGGGGACATCATATGATGACATCAGCATGACTCATCCACCATTTTCTTGAAATAAATAATGATGAGGTCAGCGCGCACGTCGTCAGTAATCAAAAAGGCAATTAATACCACATGCACAAGTTATCATGGATATCTTTGTTGATGTCACTTGACAGCATGTCATTTCCAAACTACTCAGTGGAAATAATTTTAGGTCATGTGATAATGAAGATGCTGACACCAGTCCAAGCCACGAAGGAGCTATTCACATGTTAAGTCACATCAAATCTCATCAAAGCCATGGTGTAGTAGCCAAGTACATCAGGCTATCATCACGAAAAGTGATTTAGGTAATTCACTCAAATTAAATTAATTATTACTGTCTTGTCATTTCTATTTATAGATGCAGTTACTTTGACACATGTCCATACCATTATTTCCCTTTTAACTCATGCATGCTGCCTTATTTGCCACACTGTCGACCTTTCTCTGGAGTGTCATATCACTCCCTACAATTATGATTGAACAATTATTTCAAACTAATCTTAAGCCACCTTCTGATAATCTAAGTAGTTGTAATTAATGGATCAAACCCAATTCAAATATTGCATGATTCTCCAAAACCTCAAGGATAATCTTCAAGTTTTACTGCCACAGTGTTAATAAAAAGAAAGAAAAAAAACAACAGAGGAAATTAGGAGAGGATTCAACCAAAGGAGGTGAAGTAAGATAGGAAGATGGGGGTGAAAAAGAAGTCAGAGCTAGAGAATGTAACAGGTTTGTTGCAAGATCAAGCTATAGCAAACATCTTAAGGAATGCTGGGTGGTTAGAGTTTTTGGAGAAGTTTGAAGGATTTCAGGAAGACATTATGGATGATTTCCTACGCAACCTCAAGAATAACCAAACAATTGTGAGAGGGATTCAAACCAATGTCGCATCCACCATTATCAGCCATATTTTAGGGCTACCAGAACAAGGTGAGAGGTTCTCCCATCTAAAAACCCTGTATGTTGATTTTATGAAAAATTTCACTCAAGAAGGTGAACCTAAAATACAATTGCATTTAAGCAAAAATGAAGTCAAAGGAATTGTTAGGACATCACTTCCACAACTATGGCAATTTCTAGCTATGGGGTAATGAAATATTTTATATGTGATGGACAATTTTCTATAGTTTTAGGACCAATAATGAAAATTATTAATTTTTCTAAGGCATGGGCATGCCCATCTAGAATTTAGCATAAATATCCCAAACTTTATGTATTCTTCTATTAAAGCCTCAACATACAAGTATCAACAGGGGAGGGGTCCCATGAAAATCCATGGCCTCATTTTCTTGATTTTAAAACATCACTTCCTATCCCAAGCTAATGGAGATGCCTTATAGTAGACATTTTTAGAAAACAAACCACAAGACAAGACACCAGTCAGGGCATAGGGTATAGATGAGACTTCCTCTACTCAGTAAGATGAGGAAGCAATGCCCTCTATCTCCTCCCTAGCTACTGAAAAGGGCAAGAATAAGAAACATATAATGGAGGAAACATCAACTTCAACCCTTGTTACTGGAAACAAGAGAAAAGGGAAGAAAGTTTTGGGTGAAGTCTCAGCTGCCACAAAATAACTAAAAGAACCTATTATAGAGCAACTATCCTATATGATCCACTCAACAAAATGAAAGATAACCTTGGCTGAGGAGCATATTCCAGCCAAGCAAAAAGGGGAATTTGTCATTATAGAAAAGGAAATTACACTAGCCTCTACCCAGACTTCTAGCCATATAAAGCAAGGGAAAGGAACATGGTAGAGTAAGAAAGCAAAAATAACTTTAAAGACACTTGATTCCAGCAGACATTGTAGGGCTAAGGAAAAATATGATGATTCAGATGAAATCCCTCTGATTAGGAAATGAAAACAAAGAAAAGTAGTTAAGGAAACTTCCCTAGAGTCTCCTATTCATCCAAGGTCTCAGACTCTAGAGCCACAACATTTCCATGCTCTGGAGATAGTAGACAAAGAAACCTTCACCATTTCTTTGGACTCTGAGGATAATGCACCTACTTTAGAGACACAAGTTCCACCAGTGCTACAGAGAAGCTAGAGAAAGAGACAGCCTACTCAGGCTAAAAAGGATACTGCTATCTTAGCTAAGGTTCTATTGGGCTTCCGAACTTCCATGGATGAGGCTGGACCTTCACCAACACCAACAATTGCAGAAGAAAGTCAAGAGGAAGTTTAGGATAAGGAAACTGTAGGGGAGGATGAGAAGGAACAAGATAATGTAGTTGACAATGTAGAGCAAAGAGCTATAGAAACCCCTAAAGAGGAAAGAACAAAAGGGGGAGAAATAGGGAGTTACTCTCACCCCTCTGATCAAGAGAATATAGAGGTTCCAAAGGAACAACACGTGTTAGAGGAAATTGATAATCTAAAGAGACTACTTTGGGGGAAAAACTTAATCATTACTAACCTCAAATAGGTCATGAAGGAAAAAGAAATGGAACAAAAGCAGATAATTGAAGGGCTGCAAGAAGAACTCAAGGGCAAACAAAAGATAATTTAGGAGAAAGAGGTGGAATTTAGAGAAAAAGAAGAGGAGGTAGCACAAAATATTTCTAATATTGTGAAAACTAGAGACAATGGTCTCATCTTAATTGCATCACTCATTGAAAAGACACAAAGTCAAGCCAAACAGTTGACATGGGCTAATAACAAGATAGATGATTAGGAAGAACACATTCATGAGCTAACTAGCATAGTTGTAATTGATGAGTGCCAAATAGCACCCATGAAATACATCTTTTTACCTCTTTTTTCTCCTTCCTGATCCCATCTTTCTTAATGTCTACAGCTGAATAGGATAGCAAGATTGTTCTAGTTAATGATTAATTAAAGATAGATTGCTTGAGATCATAATTTTTGATTAAAGGACTAATGTGCATGGAATTGATGGCAAAGTGCAGAAAAACTCTCTTTTTGACTCAATAGGTGTAGATGATTGAAACAGCCATTTTTGTGCATCTCTAGAGATAGTTTTCAATGATCTCTGGACATAGTTTTTCAGTGATCTCTGGAGACAATACCAGGATATCATGACATCAAGAGTTTTTGAAGAAAGGAGGTAAGCTTCTCCAGAGCTGGACATGAGTCTCGAACATCTCTGGAGCTGAACAAGAGGCCACAATGACATCTTTAGAGATACAGACATATCTCCGGAGTTATAGACATCTCCAGAGTTACAGACATCTCCGGAGCTACAGACATCTCCAGAGCTGCAGACAGCTACAAATATCTCTGGTGCCTCCTGAGGACAGAGCATGTTTTCAGCATAAGCTAAGGTCAGACACCTCCAGCAACGATCATGATACCCCCCCATTTCACTCAAATCATCATCTGAGTGGTGGAGGGTCATCTTTAGTTAACTGCTAGAGTTTTTATCTTTTTAAAGTTTTTGCATGAGTTACTCACAAACTGATTCAATATCCATATTTTCAAGGTCTCGCTACCCAAATGTATTAAGTCTCAAACTTGGAACTCAGAGTAGATTTTTGTTCTACTCAATCTACTTCTATTGCATGATTATTTTTCTATAGTTAGACAACTGATATGATAAAGAGATGAATGACATCTCAGAGAGAACTGATAGATAAGATAAGTGGTATCTCATCACTCATTTTATATATACATTTATAGAAACAATAGAAATATACAATGATTGATTATTTTGATTCTTAGTAATCTCAGTTTTCTTTTGATATCAATATTTTTCATGAATACAAAGTGAATGGAATCGGACCAAATCTAGTTGTGATTTTATTCTTTTGTGTTGATTCTTTACTGTAGCCTTCAACTCCAAGGGTGTGGAGCAAGGGCCCACTCTCACCACCAAGGCAGAAGGCTAGTACCACTGTTTTGATTATTTCAATTTTGCTATGAAAAATATTTACTGATTTTAATAGATAGGTGCATATTGTTGTTTCTAAGATCACTTTAAGTAATTTCATGTTTTCTTCTGCTTTCAGCATTGCTTAAATTTATTTAGCAAATAGACATATCAATATCTTTAAATTCATAAGAAGTAATTAGGATTAGATAGGAAAACTAGTGACTATAGAATCTCTAATTGCAGACAGCTGAGGACACAAGCCCTAGATTTTAACATCTAAAATATGATTAAATGATGAGGTACAACGACACCTTGTCATTTTTGGTGCCGTTGCTAGGGATTTCTTGTGTTAATTAGGGAGACTTAGCTAAATAGTTTTTAGGATAGATCTGTATGGTTAGAGCTAGAGATTTACAAGGAAGATATATAAAATAGTCACCCCATCAACAAGACATAGGGGAAAGCAGTGGGGTGGCACAAAATCTCATTGAAGAGAGAAACCTAGAACCTATTTTGGAAGCTGCACCTCAAATCAATAATCCCTTAGATCCTCCAAATCTTCCACTCACCAATTATATCCAGGAATTACAACAAAAGTTTCAGGTAGATCCTTTGTTAGAACCTAATTTTCTAGAATCTCGGAAGAAGAACCAATACTAAACATGGAAAATGATAATCATGAAGAAGAGGAGAATCAGGCTCCAATAAGCTTCTCATATCCTTTTGTTTTGGCTGCTAGAGACAATGCTCCTATGAAGAATATCTCACCAGCACACTTGCCAAATTTTAGGGGACTTTCTTCTGAGGATCCAGATCAATTTTTGTTTGAATTCAAAATAGTCTGCCAAACTTATGATTGTGGATCAGATAACCAAAAACTCTTGAAAGTTGTTTCCTTCAACGCTAAAAGATTCTACAATGAGATGGTTTATGGGTTTACCCCAGAATTCTATCCATTCTTGGGATCAGATGGAAACATATTTTTTGGAAAAGTACCAAGATTACTGCAGATCCAGTAATAAAAATGAGGAATTGTTTAAAATCAGGCAAGGAGAGGAAGAAACTTTAGAGGACTATGTGGACAGATTTAATTTCGCTTTGAGAAGGTATGGCAACCCAGTAGATGACTCCTTGGTAAGAACCTTGTTTGTAAAAGGATTGGATAAAGAATCAAAATAGACACTGGATCTAATGGGGAAAGGAAATATTAACAAAATGGAAATACCTGCTATTGAAGAACTCTGCAGGAACTATTCTAGAACCCAAGATGGAGTGAGATCATCCAAGGCTTTCAAAGGGAAAAATGAAATAGGACAGTTGATGGAAGAAATTGCAAACCTAAAAATAGATATTTTGGTCCAATTAAATACCACATTGGATGGGATTCAAGCAAAAAATAGAATAGCTGATCAAAATAGAACTAAACCACTCTCCATCTATTGCCCTAGGTGCAGAAACAAATATCTGTTGAGAGAATGCCCTTTGGACAAATTAGAGATTTGTCAGATCTGTGATAGGGAACATCCTACCAATCAATGTAGTCAACTTCCAGCCTTGAAAAGATTGAGTAAAAGGAATGCCATAATAGAAGAAGAGTTGAACTATGTAGGACAAAAACATGCTGGGAATTTCCCTTGTAATCAGTATCCAAACTAGCCTTCTTATAGAGGTCCTTCTAATTGGGGGAATAATCAATGGAATCCAACTTGGCATGGGCCTCAGAATAACCTTCCTTGGGGATAGCAGGATTGGCCAAATAATCATTGGCAAAATTAAAATTGGCAAAGTCAGCCTTGGGGACATCAATAGTGGCCGCCACAATTTGGATCACAAAACATGCAACCTCAATGGGGTTCTCAACATGGGTATAATCCACAATACCAGGGACAACCTAGATGTTTCCAGCCTCAACAAAAAGCTTTACTAACTGGACCTTCCAACACAAAAAACCAATCACAAAATGAACCAATTAGCCAACCACCTTTACCAATTCAGCCTATACCAAACCCATAAAATAAATAGGGAGCAGCTGTTTATATGACACAGTAAGAAAATATGGCTGGTATCAATGCTATATACTTAAATAATCTCTAGCTGCGTTCTGGGAAAGCATTCCCAAGACCATCTCCTCCAACTATAGTTGAAGTAATGAATGATGAGGAACCTAAAAATTTGTCCACTAAACCCCCAGAGGAGATTACTATCAAAAAAGTGCTAAAGGAATCATCCCTGGATAACTCTGGAGCTGCTCCTACAAGTACAACTCCTGAGAACATTCCTAAACACAATTCTGACAAGAGCTCCAGAGATGCTCCGAAGATGGAAAAACTAGCACCATACCCAGAACGGCTTAAACAGTATGTTCCCCAAAAAATGATCTTACAAAAGCAAGTCCAAACCAGCCTGGAATCAAAGCTTCTACAAGAAATCAAGCAACTAAATATTAAAATTCCTCTCCTCTAGGCAATCAGAGATGTACCAGAACTGAATCAGTTCATTAAGTAGTATTGATTTAAAACACAAGGGAGAAAGAAAGGCTTTCCCTCCACAATACAGGTGGAAGGAAAAGTAGTACATCTGTTAATGGGAGAAATGCTCCTCCCATAATATGGAGATCCTAGAAATCCTGTCATAACTATTTTCATCTCAGGGGTAGAAATTTCAAATGTTTTGGTTGATTTGGGAGCAGCAATTAATGTGATGAAAGTTCACATAGTGGACAAATTAGCTCTATCAAGTATTCAATCCACAACTACAATCCTTCAACTTGCTGACCAGTCAGTAGTTGTCCCAAAAGGAGTCATAACTGATGTACCAGTTGTAATAGAATCATGGGAATTTCTAGTAGACTTCCTTATATTAGAACCAAGAAACCAGAGAAATGCTTACCCACTGATTTTAGGAAGACCATGGCTAGCTACAGCAGCAATATCTATTGATTGTCAAACTAGGAATATGGTCATTTCTAATGGGATGGATTTAAAGAAAATATCTCTGTATCCTCCAGCTAAACCATCAATACATTATATAGGAAGAGTATGGGTGGATGAACTAGAGAACAATGACAACAGTGCCTCAGTGGCTATGGTAACCATCAGGGAACATCTAGGAGAGTTAGAAGAAGAAATCTACTATGATACAACAGAAGACATTACTCACTTCCTAATCAATCAGGATGTAATGGAACTTGCCCAAGATTTTAGAAGAGAGCTTCTTACTTCTTCTCATTGTACCCTCGCCAACATCATTCCTTGTAGAGAAACCTTTTATAGAGACAACCACTTTCCACATGTTGCTTCCACATTCTTGTCCTCTCAATACCATAACTCTAGTGTATGGATTAATGACATCTATGGATCAAATCACAAAATAGATCATGATTTTACCAAGAAAGACACAAAATATCAATACTCAGTTAACAACAAATCAGGAAGGGAGACTTATCCAACTTCTAATTTCCCATTCAATAGCTTTTGCTTGGGAATATCAAGATATGAAGGGAATACCTCCTGAGATCTCTACCCATCATATATACACTGAAGATATTAAACTAGTCAGGCAACCCCAACGAAGATTGAATCCTGCTTTAAGGGACATTGTTAAAACTGAAATAGAAAAATTGCTACAAGTAGGGTTTATATATCCAATCTCAGACAGTCAATGGGTCTCACCCCTTGTCATAGTGCCTAAAAAGAATGGGAAATGGATAGTGTGTATTGACTATAGGGATCCCAACAAAGCTACAAAAAAGGATTACTTTCCCTTACCATTCATTGACCAAGTACTAGACAACCTTGCTGGGAGGAAGAATTGTTCTTTTCTAGATAGATTCAGTGGGTATAACCAAATTCAAGTAGCACCTAAAGACTAGGACAAAACCACCTTCACCTACTCTTGGGAAACTTTTACTTACAAAGTTCTTTCCTTTGGACTGTGTAATGGCCCAGCTACATTTTAGAGACTTGCTTTGGCTATTTTCACTAAATTAGCTAATGAGTGCATGGAGGTTTATATGGATGACTTTACTATGTATGGGGATAATTATGAAGAGGCTCTCTCAAACCTTGAGAAAGTACTGAAATGCTATGAGAAAAATCAATTATCCCTTAGCCATGAAAAATGCTTCATGATGGTGGAGGAAGGAATTGTTTTGGGACACCACATTTCAGCAAATGAGATCAAAGTGGATCAAAACAAAATCAAAGTGATCACATAATTACCTTCACCCAAAAATCAAACAGATGTTAGAAGTTTTCTGGGTCATGTAGGCTACTATATGAGATTCATAGAAAATTTCAGCAGAATAGTTGCCCCCCTATTTACCCTGCTTAACAAAGACACATAATTTCTATGAACAGAAGATTGTCAATCAACATTTGAGACCTTGAAAGAGAAACTTACTATCACACCAATTTTGAGAGGACCCAATTGGACTCTACCATTTCACATACAGACTAATGCTTCAAATGAGTCCATTAGGGCAGTTTTAGGACAAAAGGAGGAAGGAGAGGGTATGCATGCTATTTATTACATCAGCAAAAACCTTACCTCTGCAGAAAGAAATTACACCACAACTAAAAAACAATTCTTGGCTGTCATCTATGCTATAAATAAATTTAGGCATTACATCACTGGGTATAAAATATTTGTACACACTGATCATGCAGCCATCAAATACCTAATGAATAAACCAGTGGTGGGTGCAAGGATCATTAGATGGTTATTGCTATTACAGGAATTTGATATTACCATAGTTGATAATCTAGGTAAGTTTAATTTGGTTGTTGATTTCCTGTCAAGATTGCATACAGGAGGAGAAAACCAACTAGTGGAGGACAAGTTTCTAGATGAACATCTTTTTGTTATCTCCACTTCTGCACCTTGGTTTGCTGACATAGCTAATCTTCTAGCTATAGGCTTGTATCCCTCCCATTTTACCTCAAAACAAAAAAAATGTTTAGTGAAAGAAAGTTTATCCTACAAATGGTTGAATGGTTTACTATTTAAATATGGGCCTGATTTCATTTTACGCAGGTGCTTAAAAGCTGATGAGATTTTTGATGTGTTGAGAGCATGCCATGATGAGCCATCTGGTGGCCATTACTCCTCCCACCAAACAGTCCACAAGATCCTTGGAGCTAGTTACTATTGGCCCTCTCTTCATAAAGATACAAAGAAGTATGTGCAGCACTGTGACCAATGCCAAAGGATGGGATAACCAACCTTTACTCAGGAGATGTCACTGCACCCTCAAGTCATGATGGAGCCATTTGAGCAGTGGGGATTAGACTTTGTGGGACCAATTTCCCTACCATCATCAGGAAAAGAATACATTCTAGTATGCACAGACTATGTTACTAAATGGGTTGAGGTTCAAGCATTACAATTTGCATGAGAAGAAAAAGTTGCTGATTTCCTCTACAATAAAATATTCTTACAGTTTGGAGCCCTAAGATCACTAGTTTCAGAAAGAGGACCTCAGTTTACTTCACAGGTAATCAGAGCATTTATAGATTTATATCAAGTCAAGAACAAAAAATCCTCACCCTACCATCCTCAAGCCAATGGACAGGTAGAAGTAACTAATAGAGAGCTTGAAAATATTCTGACAAGGACAGTAGCAATGAACAAAAAAGATTGGGCTAATAGATTACCTGAAGCAGTTTGGGCTTACAATACCACTTGGAAGTCCACAACAAAGTTCTCACCATATGAATTGGTTTATGGGAAAAAGCCTATTTTGTCTATAGAATTTGAACTCCAAACACTTAAAACTGCATTGGATATTGGTCTACCATTGTCTATAACTCAACAGAACAGAATTCTTCAGCTCAATGAGTTGGATGAAATTTGGACAGAGGCCATTCAACAAACAGAATTGGTTTAGTATCAGAGGGAGTAATGGCATGACCAACACATCAAAAGGAGAATATTTCAGCAAGGTGATTGGGTTCTTCTTTATGACTCTAAGTTCAAAGAGTTCAAAGAAAAATTGCAAACTCATTGGATGGGTCCTTATCAAATAAGGGAAGTTTTTGAAAATGGAATAGTATTATTGCAACCTATTGATGGAAACACAGACACATTTTTAGTAAATGGTCACAGAATCAAACTCTATAAAAGACCATCTACTAAAGAGGAATTTCTCAATGATTTGTGTTTTGATAAAGGGGATACTTCCTCTGTCACAATGTTGGATTAAAAATAAAAAAATAAAATAAAAATGAGGAAGATGGAAAATCGGTAAATGGCTGTCTTTCTCGACCAAGGGAGTTGAAAACCAACAAATGACGGTTCCCTTATGCAAGACAGTTAGAAATAACCAAGCTATGAAGGTGATTAGGTGCCATGAAGTAATCAAACACACCTCCGGCACTTCTCAAACAAGGAGCACCTCTAACGCTTCTCAAACAAGGAGCACCTCCAGTGCTTCTCAACAAGGAGCACCTCTAGTGCTTCTCAAATAAGGGAGCACCTCTGGCACTTCACGAACTAGGAGTACCTCCGGCGCCCATCAATAATGGGTCATTTACAACAATGGGAGAAGGGACCCACCTCTCCAAGCAATAAAGTAGACACATCATGTGATGAGGTCATTATGACTCATCTTCTACTTGGTGATAGAGATAAAATAAAATCAGCACGCATTTTTATCTGCAGGGACATTTTCAAAGCCGATGCTAACATCACCAAAGAATGTGGATCCTCGAACCACTCAGTAGAAATGATTGCAGGTTGCGTACCAGTGAAGTAGTTGGCGTCATCTCCAGCCACCAAAAGTTGTTCATATGCCATGTCGCGTGCAGTCTCATTAAATACTGCAACATCTCTGCCATGTACATCACTGCTCATCATTAAATATGGTATAGGTAATTCTATTTTTAATTAAACATTAATAAGCAACTGTCTTGTCTTTATGTTTTTAGTGCTAACACTATGACAGGTCCTCATGCCATTAATTTTTTTTCTAATTTTATGCATGCTGCCATTTATGCCATATTGTTACCCTGCCTCCGTAGTGTCCTATCACTCTGTCGCATTTATGACTACCTAAATACTCGAGCTAATCTGCAAATCCTCCATAAGCCTAAATTGAAAGACATAATCCCCATTCAAACTTCCAAATACCCTGAAGAATAGAGTCAATTGAAGTCCTATGGAGCCTACGGAGTTGAGAAGAAGGGATAGCCTTCAAAAAATAGAGTGGGAATTAAGCATAGTAGGTGAACCCAATTCACCAATGGGGGTAAAGAAAAAGTCTGAGCCAGAAAGTGTTGCCGGTCTTTTAAAAGATGAAGCTGCAGCAGACATTCTTAGAACAACAGGATGGTTAGAATTCCTAGAAAATTTTGAAGGATTTAAAGAGATTGTGGATGAATTCCTTAGAAATCTAAGGGATAACCAGACAACTATCAAAGGAGTATGAATCAACCTCTCTGCAACCACCATCAGTCACATTTTTGGGCTGCCTGAACAAGGTGAGAGGTTTTATCATTTAAAAACCTTGTACACTGATTTGATTAGAAATTTCTCTGTTATTGGTGAACCTGCAATCCAGTTGCATTCAAATAAAAATGAAATAAAAGGAATTGTTAGGTCCACACTTCTAGAACCTTGACAATCTGTAGCTACTTGGCTTATGAAATATTTTACTTGTGATGGCCAATTTTCTCTAGTATTGGGACCAATCATGAAAATGCTGATTTTTCTAAGACATGGGAATGGGCACCCTGAATTTAGCATAAACATTCCCAATTTTTGATATTCTGCCATTAGGGCAACTGCTGACAAATATCAGCACAATAAGGGTCCCATGAAACATCATGGCCTAATTTTTTTGGTAGTTAAACACCATTTCCTGACACAAGCCAATGGGAAAGAGTTATGGAAGAATTTTATTAAACAAAATGCACAGGACAAAGAATCGGGAAAAACACAGACATAAGGAGAGGGTTCCTCTACCACCAAGAAGAAGAAATAGAGCATTCCACCTCCTCCATAGCTGCTGAAAAAGGAAAGAAGCCCTCACAAGAGGCAACTTCATCTACAGTCCCTGTTCCTACTAGAAAGAAGAAGGGCAAGGAAATTAGAGAGCCTGTCCCTGAGCAAACCCCATATATGACTCATTCAGTTAGAAGAAAGATGGCTCTAACTGAGGAACCCTCCACCAAGGAATTAGCAGGGGAAAGGTCAGGGTAGAAAATGTAGAGAACCTGGGCTAATGAGCCATCTCATGATTCAGATGAGGTTCCTCTAATCAGAAAGAGAAGACAAAGATAAATTTCCCCATCTCCATCTATCGATCTAGGGTCAAGTCTAATTTCAAATCCATCACCTGCTCTGGAGACAGTGGATAGACAGACTCTTACAATTTCCTCAGATTCTGAGGCTGAGAGACCTGCTCTTGAGGTCCCTGCTCCACCTATGCTATGGAGAAGAAAAAGGAAGAGACAACTCTCACAAGCAAAAATAGATACGGCTCTCCTAGCTGAGGTACTCCTGGGTTTCAAAACACATGGGGAAAAGGCAACTTCATCAGTGCCAGTAGAAGCAGAAGAACCCCAAGACAACCCTCAAGACAAGGAGTCTATAGAAAAAGTTGAAACATGGCAAATGGCCATGGAGAACCCTGACACAGATGCTTAGCAATCAGAAATAGAAGCAGATGCAGGAACTTTCCCTCACACCTCTGATCAAGAGGATGTTGAAGTTCCAAAAGAACAACAAATGTTAGAAGAGATTGACAACCTCAAAAGATTACTCTGGGGAAAGAATCAGATTATAACTGACCTCAAGAAGGTCAGAATGGAGGTAGAATAGGAGAAAAAACAAGTCATTGAAAATCTGTAGATGGAGCTCCAGAACAAAAACCAAATCATCCAGGTAAAAGAGGCAAAGATGGAGGCCCACAAAACTGAGACAACCAAACTGTTAGGAGAAAAAGAAACAGAGACAGTCAAACTATTGAAAGAAAAAGAGACAGAAGCAGCACAGAGTATTTTTGAGCTCACTATGGCTAGGGATAATAGCCTCATATTAGTGGCAGCATTAATTGAGAAAATACATAGTCAAGATAGACAGTTGACTTGGGCCAATAACAAGCTAGATGATCAAGAAGAATATATCCAAGAGTTGGCTGGACCAAGAGCAACCAATGAATAAGAGATACAAACAGATCCATATGTGGGCCCAATTCCCATTGACATTACTAAAGCCTTGTTCCATTGGGAGAAGAAATGTAGAGAATATGAGGCTTCCAAGCCTATGCTACAATTGCAAAGGGTAGTCACTGCCAAGACAAAAAGGATAGAGACTCTAGAAGGGAAAATCATTGAGATGACCTCCCTCTCTTCTAAAATTTTATCTTATAGGCCTCCAAGTGTCAGCTATCATATGTTCTTGTAGGAAAGAGTCATGTAGAGGAAATTCTCATTACACTTGTCTGACCTGGTTGAGGACATAGAAACAACAGAAGGATTCATGACAGCATACACATAGAGTAATGATGAAGACAAGAATTTCCTCTGTGAGTTATATTTACATGGTTTTTGTGTGAACAATATGACCTTCATTCTTAATTATTTTGTGGGAGAATGCCAGCTTAGAGCATTTGTGTCCCTAATGAGAAACCATCAAATCTGGAATGAAAGAATGGAAGGTGATCTCAAGAAAGACACCAAAACAAATCTCTTTGTTAGGAAGGAAAGCCCCAATCCCATGCTTTTGAGACCTGATTCAGATCCTATATCTATCACCCTGAGAGTAAGAAATTTTTTTGCCATTTTACCTAAAGAGTTTGCAAGAGTGTTCCATCAATTTTGGTCTTTTCATGAACAGTTCAAAAAATCCAGTACTTGCCATATTAAAGAAAAGATGGAATATTTTGACTCAGGAGCAGAAAATGAGGGAGGTAGTCACCCCAGGAAACATAAGATTATTTATGAGAAAAGAAAAAATGGTATCCAAGATGATGGATAAGCATAAGCAGGAATGGATAGGTGGAAGGTTCAGGCCCCCTCTCATAATTGAACCACTCCCTATCTGGGCTGAACAGATGGAAGATGAAAAATTGTAGAACTGGTTGAAGTAGGTTGTTGAATACAGAGGCAATGGTAATACCAACCGCACCAATTGGACTACCTATGCACAAGATTATAGCTTGACTGACAAGCTACTTCACCAAAATAAGTCCAGATCATAAGAAACAGGAGGACCTACCAAACCTTAGGTATGGGGGGATGATGAGTGCCAAATAGCACCCATGAAATACATCTTTTTACCTCTCTTTTCTCCTTCATGATCCCATCTTTCTTAATGTCTACACCTGAATAGGATAGCAAGATTGTTCTAGTTAATAATTAATTAAAGATAGATTGCTTGAGATCATAATTTCTGATTAAAGGACTAATGTGCATGGAATTGATGTAAAAGTGCAAAAAAACTCTCCTTTTGACTCAATAAGTGTAGATGATCGAAACAACCATTTTTGTACATCTCTAGAGATAGTTTTCAATGATCTCCGGAGATAGTTTTTAGTGATCTTCGGAGACAATACCGGGATATCATGACATCAAAAGTTTTTGAAGAAAGGAGGTAAGCTTCTCCAGAGCTGGACATGAGTCTAGAGCATCTCTGGAGCTAAACAAGAGGCCACAATGACATCTCTGGAGCTACAGAGATATCTTCAGAGTTACAGACATCTCTGGAGTTACAGACATCTCTGGAACTACAGACATCTCTGGACCTACAGATAGCTATAGATATCTCTGGCGCCTCCTAAGGACAAAGCATGTTTTCAGCTTAAGCTGATGGTCAGGCACCTCCAACAACGATTGTGATACCCCCCATTTCACTCAAATCATCACCTGAGTGGTGGAGAGTCATCTTTAGTTAACTGCTGGAGTTTTTATCTTTTTAAAGTTTTTGCATGAGTTACTCTCGAACTGATTCAATATTCATATTTTCAGGGCCTCGCTACCCAAATGTATTAAGTCTCAAACTTGGAACTCAAAGTAGATTTCTGTTCTACTCAATCTACTTCTATTGCATGATTATTTTTCTATAGTTAGACAGGTGATATGATAAAGAGATGAATGACATCTCAGAGAGAACTAATAGATAAGATAAGTGGTATCTCATCATTCATTTTATATATACATTTATAGAAACAACAGAAATATACAATGATTGATTATTCTGATTCTCAGTAATCTCAGTGTTCTTTTGATATCAATATTTTTCATTAATGGAAAGTGAATGGAATCAGACCAAATCTAGTTGTGATTTTATTCTTCTATGTTGATTCTTTACTGTAGCCTTCAGCCCCAAGGGTGTGGAGCAAGGCCCCACTCTCACCACCAAGGCAGAAGGCTAGTACCACTGTTTTGATTATTTTAGTTTTGCTATGAAAAGTATTTACTGATTTTAATAGATAGGTGCATATTGTTGTTTCTAAGATCACTTTAAGTAATTTCCTGTTTTCTTCTTCTTTCAGCATTGCTTAAATTTATTTAGCAAATAGACAAATAAATATCTTTAAATTCATAAGAAGTAATTAGGATTAGATAGGAAAACTGGTAACTATAGAATCTCTAATTGCAGACAGCTGAGGACACAAGCCCTAGATTTTGACATCTGAAATATGATTAAATGATGAGGTACAATGACACCTTATCAGTAACCATGGAATAGGGGATTCAAACAAACCCATACATAGGGCCAGTTCCAATAGATATTCCTAAGGCTCTATTTCATTGGGCAAGAAGATGTCCAGAATATGAAAAATCCAAGCCAATACTGTAATTACAAAGAGTAGTGACTGCCATGTCACAGAAAGTACAAACCTTAGAGGAAAAGGTCATTCAAGTAGCCATCCTTTCAGCTGAAATCATATCTTACAAACCTCCCAGCAATAGTTATGCCCTATTTTTGCAAGAACAAATCCTCAAGAGAAAGATATCATTAATTTTATCTGATTTAACTAAGGACATACAAACTAAGGCAGGTTTCATGGATGCATACATGAAAGGTCCTGATGAGGATAAGGATTTCTTGTGTGATCTATATTTGCATGGTTTCTGTATCAATGATCATATTTTATTTATCAATTACTTTTTATGGGAATGCCAACTCAGGGCATTCATGTCACTAATGAGAAACCATCAGATTTGGAAAGAAAGGATGGAAGCTTATACAAGGAAGGATGCAGAAAGAAATCTCTTCATCAAAAGGGACTATTCAAATTCCAGGGCTTTTGAGATTCATTTCAAGATGAACATTTATTCCCCATAAGGTAGGACAAAGATTTTGCCTCTATATCAGAAACATCTATAGTAATCTTCTATTGATTTTGGTCTTCTCATAAACAATTTATCTAATCAAATGCTTCCAGTGGCAAATAGAAGATGGGATACTTTAACTATAGAAAAAAATATGAGAGAAGTAGTGTCCCCTCCCAACCTAAGGTTGTTCATGAGGAAGGCTAGGATAGTGCCCAAAATGATGGACAAGTACAAACTAGATTGGATAGGTGGCCATTTCAGACCTCCTCTCATTATTGAGCCTCTGCCTATATGAGCAGAGTAGATGGAAGATGCTAGATTTCAAGAATGGCTAAGGCAGGTTAGCAGTTTAGGGGAATGGGAATACAAACAACACTACTTGGTCTACATTTGCAAATAATTTCAACTTGACTAATAGAATATTCCACCTAAATAAGTCCAGGTTATGAAGAGCAGGAGGACTTGCTAACCTTCAAGTTTGGGGGGAATGATGAGTGTCAGGTAGCACCCAGAATAACATACCCTTTTTACTTCCTTTTTCCATCCTTCTTATCCTATTGCCCTAGTAATTGCACCATAGTAGACCGATAAGGTTGTTCTAATTACATTAAGGAGAGATGAATTAGCAAAAGTCATGATTTTTGATTGAAGGACTAATGTGCAGCAATTTAATGGAAATATGCAGAAAATTCTCTCTTTTTGATTCCATAGGCGTAAATGTACGAGAAAAGGAAATTTTGAGCATCTTCAGAGATGGTCATAATAGTCTTCTGAGCTGACATGAGGAATACTATACCAGACTCCAATGTTTTTTCTAAGTACAATTGGATATATTTTGAAATAGGAGGACCAAGGGTGGATCATCTTTGAAGCTGGATAGAAGTCATAAGCACATCTTTGGAGCTCAAGATAGAAAGACATATCTTCAGAGAGCTCCTTAAGACGGTGTGGATTCTTTGGCACCAATATCAGTCAACACTTCTAGGGGTAATTGGAGTGCTCTAGAGATTACTCAACCAACACCTCAGTGATCAAGTGAAGACTCTAGTTGACTGCTCGAGGTCTAAATCCTCTTTTATTGATTTTACATGAGTTCTCAACAAGCTTATTAGATATCTATATTTCAGGGCCTCGCTGCTTAGTTGTTATTTAAAACTAAGACTCTAGATTTAGTGGGATTGTTGTACCACTAAAATCTATTTCAGTTGCATGATTTTTCTCTGCAGTTAAACAATTGATAGAATAAGAGATTAATGCCATCTCATAGATAAATTGATAGTTAGAGTAGAGTGATATCTTATCGCTTGATTCGATATATAGATATATAAGGTAGAAGCAGAACAAAGGATATAGGATGTGGTTGTAATCTCAATTTTTTGGATTAGATATATCTTCTAAATACAAAGCATACTGATGAAATTGGACTGAAGAACGATTGTGATACTATATTCCTATACTGATTTATTGTCTTAGCCTTGAGTCCTAAAGGTGAGGAGCAAGGGCCCACTACTTCCATCAAGACAGGAGGCTAGTATTTATTTGTTCATTATCTTATTTCAGATTCTACTTAGGAAAACAGTTATTGCTTTCACATAGATAAGTGTATGTTTTTGTTGTGTGGATTACAATAGATTGATATTAGCTATTTTCTATTTTATCTTTGTTTCCAATACTTCTAGAATTTACTTTTATAGTAGATCAATTAGCATCATTAATTTTATAGAACAAATAAGATTAGCAGAATTAGTTACATAGACCGATAACTATGGGATCCCTAATTGTAGATAGCCTAGGACATAGCCCTGGTCATGACACATGAAAACATGATCAAATGCCAAGGACCAATGACCCATGTCACTTAATAATTCTAATAGTTGTTCCATGGGGCATGTTCAACAAACCAAATGTAGTTGCCAACTTTTCGCCATGGTGGCAGAGATATAATGATACCCAAGACTTTAAAACTAGAAAATACCCTACTGTCCTGATTTACCAGTAGCATGTAAAATCATCCTCCCAACCACCACATGTTTAAATGACATCTCAATGATTAAGTTTTGGGTACCCTCAAGATAGCCAACATTGTCAGCAAGATCCACCATGAACATATAACAATCAATTGTAGCTGAAATGCAATGAGTACTTATGTGATGGAAGTATGTACAACCCCTTTCACTTTGATATCTTTAACCAAGAGCTATTATATTAATTTTGACAAGAGCCATATCTTGTTCATGCTCTCCATTATACTTGAGGACATTATTATGAGCTACATTTCCAAAAATTTTATCCACTTACTGTTAACCTGTTCATAGAAATGATTGCCCATTTGAAATATTCTTTTTGAGGTATGTTGATCTTGGTGCTGGTATTAGTGTTATAATTGTGTCTTTCATCACTTAATCCTAAATCAAAATTTAGTAGATGCAAACAATGGAATGTTTTCCCTTTTTTTTCTTACCTCCTTGGGATGCTTAGAGGCTTGCCTGTACAAGGTGGATGGAGAGGTAATTTTCTACCTTCATCCTGGAGCTATTTTTCTTGTTGATATGTGTTGGACAACTAAGAGAGGGGGTGAATCAGTTGTCTTGAAAAATCAAACACTTATGCATTAAAACATTAAACACTTATCTGTAATTACTAAGATTTAACCATGAATGCAAAAAATTATAGACTCAACCACATATGTAGCAACAAACAATAGAGACACCAGATTTTATGTGGAAAACCCCAAGGTTGGGAAAATCCCTGAGAGGATTAGCTCTCAATATATATTTTAATCTTGAAATAATGATGATTAAGCTTGGTCACTCCATGGGCCTAATCATACTAACTCATTGTCATGAAGAACAACTAGGTCTAATAGGCTCACTGCCTCAACCCTAAACCTAGAAAGATTACAATAAGGGTTGTTAAACCCTACTAGTGGCTCACTACCAAGTTCACTAGCATGATCAACACCTTTTTATATTTATCATTGAAGTACAACAATTTCTCTGCTCTGCTCTGCCTCTTCTCTGCTCTTCCTTTTGGACCTTTCTTAAGATCTTTTCATTTTCACTCAAGGACAACTTTTCCACAATTCAACTACAAGTATTTATACACTACATCAACCTTGGAATGATCATCAAGTTTGGCATTACAATCATCAACCATTGGAACAATCTCCAAGGTTAGCATTACAAACATTTACAAAATAGGTCTTGACCTATTACAACATTATGCAAGGGAGATGAAGTAAAAGTGCATGCGGATCATGCCATGCCTTAGATAGGACTCAAACATGATCTTCCACACTTCAACATGCTTTCACAATCTTCAAGAGATCTCTGCAATTGTTGGAAGCAACCAGGTCAGCCAAACTGGTTACACAACACGCTATCTGGAAGTAATCTTCAAACACCTTCACAATTCTTCCACACGGACCAATGTAATGATAGGAACATGATTAGGAGGTATCCACAAGCACATTATAATCATCAGGAGAAACTGCACAACCCTTAGCCCCTTTATCCATAGGAATCTTTTCACCGAAACACATGAACTTCTCTGTCTTCAACTGTCATAAAAGAAAGCTTACGGACCACCAAAACATGAACCACTACAATTGTAGGCACTTACCATCATCCCAAACTTCCCTCTCAAAGAAAAGAGAAAAATACTTTACTATAGAGAAATGTGGAGCATATTACTTTCTCCCTATCCCAACTAAACTTTTAGAAAAGGCAGACTTTACTCTGGTGAATGCAACTCTCTCAATTCTTCATACCAGAGGTTCAAACTCTGGATTCAACAACTTTAGACATCCCTTTAAATATCTTCCAATCCACATAGAAAGATCTTCACCCAGAAAGAAATGCAGAGTAGTCTAATAGGTTGTTCTTCAACATGTCACTCACTGTCTATATTACACATCACTGTAGCTTACTTGTTTCTTCCAGAGAGGCCAATTTTCTCAATATCCTCAACATTTAGAGCTTCCTAACATGTAATAGAATAAGATATAGTTGACACCAATGAAAACAAAGATACATTGACATCAATGACAACACCGATTAGGCACATACTTGCAACAATCTCCCCCTTTGTCATTGATTGCAACATAGGATGTGAAAAACTGCAACAACCATCAAGACAAGATTCTCCCTCTCTCTCTTTACACATTTGCACTCTTTCTTTCTACAAGATTCCCCCCCTTTCTTTTTACACATCTACACTCTTTGTCTCTCTAAGTTTTTCACATGACTTCTCTCCCCCTTTGACATCAATGGCAAAGGGCACATACTTGCACTCTTCTACTCTGATCCAATCTCTCTTCTAAACTCTTTGACTACTCCCCCTAAGAAGTAGCCTTGAAAATAATCAATCTAGATCTTTGAAAACATCTGGATTGATTCACTATTGTGCACCTTAGTTTAGAGTAGGAGGGGTGATAACCCCTAACTTTTCTATGAGAAACTCAAAAGTGTCCTTAGGCAAAGGCTTGGTAAAAATTCTACAATCCGATCTTTGGTAGAAACATACTCCAACTTGACTTCATTCTCTGTCATCTTTTCTCTCAGAAAGTGATACCTAATGGATATGTGCTTTGTCCTTGAATGCATTACTAGATTCTTTGATATGTTGATGGCACTTTTGTTGTCACAAAAGATTGTAATTGGATCTTCATACACAAATCTGATGTCCTTCAAAGTCTACTTCATCCATAACACTTAAGTACAATTGCATGCTATTGCAATGTATTCTACTTCTGAAATAGATATGGATATTGAACCATGTTTCTTGCTCAACCAAGATACCAACCTTTTTCCCAAGAAGAATGCACCTCCACTTGTGCTTTTCCTACCATCCATATCTCCGGCCCAATCTGTATCAATGTATGCACTAAGGGTAAAATCATTGCCCTTAGTATACCACAAACCATAATCTATTGTACCTTTTAAATATCTGAGAATTCTCTTGACTGCCATCACATGAGATTCCTTGGGTTCTTCTTGAAACCTTTCTACAAGACATACTGCATGTATTATGTCAAGTCTGGTTTGAGTCAGATAAAGCAATCCTCCAATCATAGATTTGTACCTTTATTGGTCTACCATGGGTGAGTTATCATTTTTGATCAACTTACAACCAGTTACCATAGGTGTGTAAACTGGTTTAGAGTCTTCCATCCCAAATTTCTTTAACAACTCTTTCACATACTTAGACTAAGAAATGAAGATACCTTTATCTGACTGGCTTATTTGCAGACCTAAAAAGTTCATCTCACCAAACATGGATATTTCAAATTCACTTTGCATTTTTCTAGAAAAAACTGAGCACATACTTTCATTGCCTCCAAAAATAATATCATCCACAAAGACTGCAACAATTAGGATTTGTGCACCATTGATTTTGAAGTAGAGATTGTTCTCTATAGTACCTTTACTAAACCCTATCTATATCCAATACCTATCCAACCATGGATACCATGCCCTGGGAGATTGTTTTAATCCATATAAAGCCTTCTTCAATCTGCATACCATGTCACCTTGATCTGATGACTAGAATCCTTCCTATTGTTCAATATAGACTTCTTCCAACTCTCCATTTAAGAAATCAGACTTCACATCCATTTGGTAAACCTTGAAATCTTTGTAGGCAACAAAAGTCAAAAACATCCTTATTGCTTTGGTCCTTGCCATTGGAGAAATTTTTTCTTCAAAGTCTATTCCTTCAAATTGAGTGTATCCTTTGCATACCAACCTTGCTTTGTTTCTTACCACTTCACCATTCTCATTCATCTTATTTTTGAAGACCCACTTCGTGCCAATTGCATTCTTATTTGCCAATCTATGAACAATATCCCAAGTCTGATTCTTCTCTATCTGCATCAATTCCTCTTCCATAGCTTTTACCCAGTTCTCATCTTTGCAAGCCTCATCCACAGTTTTAGGTTCAATCTTGGAAATTAGATAGAAATTTACTTTCTCCTCTACAATTTTTCTTCTGGTTAAGATCCCTTTGCTCTGATCTCCTATAATTTGATCTTTAGAATGATTGAGTCTCACATACCTTGGAGTTTTGGTGGCACTTTCTGAGGCTTGTTCTTCTTCATCTGAGCTATCTTCACACTACACCACTTCTGAAATCTCTGGTTCATCTGATTCATATCCATTTGATTCTGAAGACCTTTCCTTACTTTCATCAACTTTAACGTTTGCACTTTCAATGATCTTATTTAGCCTCTTATTATAGTACCGGTATGCCTTTCTCTTAGTGGAGTAACCAAGGAAGATTCATTCATCACATCTAGCATCAAACTTGCCAAGATCTTCTTCCCTTTTGATATAACATTTGCTACCAAAAAATTTGAAATATTTCACAGTAGGAACTTTGCCATGCTACAATTCATAAGGAGTCTTAGAGCTATTACCTTTTACATGGACTTTGTTTAGGATATACATAGTGGTATGAATTGCCTCTCTCCAATATGCTTCTAATATATTAGTTTCCTTCATCATGGTTCTAGCAGCTTCTTGAACTGTTATGTTTTTCCTCTCAACAACTCCATTTTGTTGTGGAGTTCTAGGTGCAGATAGTTGCCTCTTTATTCCATGTTCTTCACAAAAGAAATTGAATTCATTTGATGTGAACTCTCCTGCTCTATCAAACCCCAAGCATTTGATCTTCAAGTCCATCTCATTTTCAACCATTGTCCTAAATCCTTGAACTTATCTAGGGCTTCAACTTTTTCTTTCAAAAAGGCAACCCAAGTCATTCTAGAATAATCATCAATAAGCAACATGAAGTACTTGTCTCCTTACAAATTTCTTGCTCTAGTTGATCCACACAGATCTATATGCACTAGCTCAAGTAGTCCTTCAACCGATTGGTCCTTGCTTTTGAAACTTGTTCTTGTTTGCATCCCCAATTGACACTCCTTGCAAATAGGATTAGCAAGCTTCACAAGCCTAGGCAAATCTCTAACAGCCTGTCTATTACTTATCTTCATAATGTTATCAAAATTTATGTGACACAGCCTTCTATGCCATAACAAAATCTCATCAATCTAATCCAACAAGCAATAATTTTCAGTTCCTTTCAAGTGATAGAGATTACCTCTGGTCTTCTTACCAGTTGCAATAACTATTCTAAAGCTTTCCCTGATCTTGTATCCATTGTCATTGAAGCTTAAATCATAGCCTTTGTCACACATCTGGCCCACACTCAGAAGATTATGCTTTAATCCCTTCACATACAAGACATCATCAGTATTATGCTTGCCATTAAAAGAAATAGATCCTTTTCCACAAATCTTACCAACTGTATCATCTCCAAACCTAACCGGTTCACCATCATATCTTTCCAAACTCACAAACTTACTTTTTTCACCAATAATGTGGTGAGAGCATCCACTATCAATAACCCATTCATCTTTGTCCTTAATAACTTGAGCAGCCAAAGCACTTTCAACTAGTTTTTCTTCCTTCACATAGTGTTGGGTGAATATTTTGTCATTTAGCTAACTAATGACAAAATGGTTATATCACCACAGCTATGATAAGACTGAATCTCTCCTCTTAGCAAGGGGAGGTTCCCTCTAGATAATGATTTCTTTCTAACAAACAACTTTTAATACTTAAATAAAATAACACTATTCTTGGGGTGTTTCCATAGCATCTTATTCTCTTTTTTCAGAATAGATGTTTCTCTCTTACAAAATAGCAACTTCACAATAGATGATATTTGATAATTCTTAAACCAAGACAAAACATAGAAACACAAAGTTTTCTATCATTTGGATTATTTCTCACAAACAAACTTAATTGAATTCAAATGCTGCCCAAAGTCTCCACTTCCACCCAATGTGATATAGCAAACTTGAACACAATAGTTTATAGCACAAAGTCTCTAAACAATTCCATTCTCACAAATGAACACAAACTCTCACAATGATAAAAATTGCAAAAAGTCTATTGAACCAAAATTAGAACACTTCTCTCAACTTTCAATAAACTCCACGATTCCAACAATGATTCAATATGATATAACACCAATGACATAAGAACACTGATATCATAAAACAATGTGATTCAACTCAAAGTTTGATACTCAAATCACCTGCTTATATTGATATTCACTTGAAAGATATGATAAACATAAAAGCTCAAAGTCTTGAAATGCTTCCCAATTTGGCAGAGTTTCTTTGCCATAGAAAAAAGATAGATTATTTACAATGGGGGTCCTCTTTATTTATAAGAGAAACTGAGAGAAAAAATAGGAAAATCCTAACTACTTTGACTTATTCAAATAGAAGAGTCCTATTTGACTTAGGACTTCCTTTGCCTCACATGTAATTACATTTTGGAAAATTACATATGAGTATGTCCACAACAAAATTCAAATTACATATACAAGAATAAAATAAACTTAGGTATCAACTTCCATCATTCTTTTTTGAAAATTCTGATACATAGCCTGTATAGCTACCATTTCACATGTATCCGGTTTAGCTATATTTTCTGAGATAGTGTGGGCTCAAAGAATTACATCTTTTACTACCATTATTGCCTTCTCATGCTTGTCAAGGTTAGCCTTCAGGTTCTCAAAAGTCAAATGTTGATCATAGAGGCTGTCAATGGAAAGTACTGAGGGTACTTCTTCTTTAAATTTCTGTTGAACCATCTTCTCGAAGGAGCTTATCATTTCATCTACTAAAAGGAACTTATGATCTTTACCTGTGAGAATACATGGGAGTTCTTCCAGCCTGTGTAGAAGCATGACATCGCTATCTTCACTGGTTTCACGAGATTGACATAAATCTTCAAGTAAGCCTTTTATTATATAGATGGGATGAACTAGAGACTCATTAGTCTTAAGATATGATTCCCTATTTGCAATGACCTTGATGGTGATCAGATTCTTTATCTTAATCTTTTTCATCTCTATCCACTCCTCCAAGCTCTCTTCCTAATCCTGCAGTTCTTGGGAGAGTAAGTCAACCATGTTATCAAGCTTGGCTTTGGCTTTATCCATCTTCTCTTTTCTTTCTATAGTGGTCTTCAGTAGAATTCACCCTTGAGCTAGCAAACGTTCCACAATATTTCCTACCACCCTCCATCTGGCTTGAGCTTTTTCAACCTTCTGGATCAGGGGATATTCTACAGTCACTACCATGGGTTCCACAATTTCAGATCACTTAACTATTTTTTGAAAAACTGCAGCAAGTTGTTCTTCTTTAGCCTTATACTATTCTTTTTCATTTTTGACTTCATCATATTTTTTGAGGAAGGTGCTGGTAGTAGTTTGAAAATCTACTTTTATGCCTTCATGAGTTAGCTTTCTTAACTCAACCCTTGAAACAACATAATCATTCATGTCAAAATTGTCAATAGTAGCATCTTCTGGTGGTTTAGCAATCTCTGCATATCTGATCCCTTTTTCATTGATAAGACTAGAAACAATCTTAGGCTTTTTCTTCAGTCTTTAATTTATGAGGTAACTATGTCTCAATATCAATCTCATCTGGCAAAATAGCTTGCTTCTTTCTCTTGGGAGTATATGCAGACAACCATGAGGGTAGCATAGAAGCACTAGTAATCAGAGATGAGCCTACTACATGTTTCGTCAGATCCATATTTACACGTGTTATGGTCACAATAGGACTAGTGTTCATAAAAACTACACCTATATCAACAACCTTCTCTGAACCATCCAGAAGATTTTCTAAGATAGATTGTTCACCAATGTCAAAAGATGAAGAAGATAAACTTGGGATAGAACCGAACGAATCATATGCAGTCCCAAAACTAGTTCTTACAAAAGTTGGGGTATTATCAAAAGAAACAATGAAAATATGTGAAATAGGAACACTTGAAACTACTGGAAAACTACCAGAAATAGGAGCATGAGGAAGGTGTGTAGAAACTTGTGTTTCAGTGGGAAGATCTTTCTCAGGAGATTGATGTGGATCACCAATTTGTTCCTTTTCTGCATCCTCATGCTTGCCTTGTTCAGTTTCCTCTTCCTCATCAATTTTATCAGATACTTCTATTTGTTGGACATCCTTAGACTTCCAAATATTTTGCTCTTTAGTCTCTACATCTTCAATCTCCATTTGCTCAACATTTGTATCTTTAGCACCTGATTCAGTGACATTAGAGGTTTATGGAACTTCTTTCTTCTTCCCTCCCTTGGATACAAACTTAATTTTTGTTTTTCGTATTTTGGAGGAAGAAGGGGTGTCACTCTTGTTCTTGGCCTATTCTCTACTTGCTTGCTTGTTTTCTCCTATGCTTCAGTCTTTGACCCTGTGAGAAATTCCTTCAATTTGATCCCTTTGCTTTCCAACCATCTATATATATTGGCCACAATTGGTTGAAATCTTTTCCTTATGGATGTTTCCTCTTTAACTGACCATTTCACCTCTGGAAGAGGTGAGACGTCAACATTCTCAGTGTTATATTTGGGATCTAGAACATCCCCATCATCCTCCATTCTATCTGGAATATTGAAGCGAGGCCCAGCTCTTCAATCTAACTCAAATGAAGTTTGCAGTAGTCTAACTTCCTGATCTCATTTTGTGTCCTGGGATCAACCCAGATATCTTCCACCATAGGCATATGAAAAGTTGACTTTCTTTTGATCTTATCTTGCACTCTCTTGAAGTCAAAACAGTCCCTTTTCTTGAAAGTTTTCATAGTGACCAGTTGTAATTCAGAATCAATTATTTTTGCGTTGTTAGCCAATTGAACTGAATACCTTCCAATCTCTATGGGAAACTTTATCCTTGACTTCTTCAGCTCCATTTGTTTATTATGCACTACAATCAGCTATCTACATAATTCCATGAGGACAATACAATCACTGGGATATCGTGGAAGAATATAAGGGTAGCTAGGATAATACCCTATTCTGAGATATGTGAAAGTGGGGAATTGCAAGAATGAATAGCCAAAAGAATTCACAACCTCCCAAGCTTCATCTAAGACCCTCTTCTGAATAAGTTCATTGTCCCATAAGCACATGACTACTAAAAAGAAGGCATCATTCACCCTTTGGAAATGATGGATTGATCCCTTCAAAGTAATTTGAGCATAATGCTCATATAAAGGAACCAATCTCCTATCACCAACCTGAGTCAAACCAAGAAAGCTTCTCATGCTAGCAGTAGCATATACAAGATATGAGGTCATATAGAATCTGAATGGCATGTTGATCTTCACTAGTTGTTCATGCAATGCATTACTGATTTGCTCTCCCCAGAATATTCTTTGTGTACCTTGAAGAATCACCTTGATGTATGTGTACATCCATTCTTGAAACTTGGAGGAAGAAGGGAGTCCTCTAATACAACTCAAAAGAGTGATCAAATCACAAACTTCCTCTACAAAGTCACTCCTAGGGAGATCCTTCGGCCAACTAGTCAAATTACTTCAAGGAATTTTAAACCATTTTTTGTTTATAAACCTTCTTGTAGCTTTCATGTCTATATCATAGTCCTTTTTCCCTTGAGCAAAATCTATCTGTCCAATGTTTTCAATAGGTGGGCACATGAAGATTTTATCAGGGAATTAAGCATCCAACCTCATGATCACATTCCCTTGGGAATCTATCATAACCCTAGTGTCCCTATTGTAATGGCTAGCCACCTAAAGAACAAACTCAGGATTATGAGCAAAAACTGGAAAAGAGGCAACCAAGTGAATGTTGCTATCAATGATCTCTTGCATGTGTCTGGAAGGATTTGTCTGTTTAGTTCTGTCCACAAATTCTGCCATCTCCACATGTCCTATTTTTGTATCCTTGATTTCATTCAATATTTGACTATACTGAAGTTACATGGAAGACCCCTTGGTATTTGTACTTCATGATTTTGGCTTTGGATAGAGACGGCTCCAACATCAGCTCTGGAGAGAACTCTGGAAGAGATATCTACCACAGACGCTTGTTGAGAACTACAAAAGGCCATGATCTCGTAGTTAGGGGAAAAATGGATAAATTGGGATAACCCTGATTCGATGATCATGGACAAGAAAGCATGCATTGAAGGGCTTGAGTGCGTGCAAATCAAGGTAAAAGGAGAAAGTGGGTTAACAGGTCTTGAAAGGCAAATTTTCCCAATGTTAGGAAAAAATTTAGGAAAATGTGTAGAAATTCATGCACGGGTAGTCAAAATGAGCGCTCCTGCATGTGAGAAGGTTTATATCATGTCAGGGCGGTGAAAAGGCCCGCCCTTACATGTGGGAAAAGTAAGATTTTCATGTATGGGTGGCGAAAAGGCCTGCACTTTCATGTTGGATAAATTTGGAAGTCGAGGCACATGTAAGAGCGGCTAAAAGGACTGTCGTTGCAAGTTTGAATGGATTGTCGGTCAAATCAACCACTACTGTAGGTATTTTCACAAACTCCAAATTATGTGTAAGGGTGGGTGTTTTGACCGCTGGTGCATGTTGGTAGAAACATAAGGATTATGTAAGGGTAGAGGTTTTAACCACCCTTACATGTGGGAAAAACTTGACTCCTGAAGGATACGACGACGGAGGAAAATTCTGCCAATTCATGTAGGAAAATATAACCAAAGTTTTCACAAGATGGTGAAGTAAGGATCGACAAATCTACCGCTATTTGAACAAAGGAAATGGTGAAAACACACAGCATTCAACTTAGGGTTTCAAACTACACACAATATGTGCAATACGATGACCAAAAATAGAATGAAAACATTTACATAAATCTTAAAATGAAAAATGTCAAACAAACCCTAACAATACTAATCATACCTAATCAAGAAAATGAAAGAAAAATGGAAAGCGAAGGCTTACCTGTAAAGGCTTACCCGAAACCCTAATTCATGCACAAATGGCAAAATACACTTGCATCTGCAGTTGTTGTGATCAAAAAGATTTGAAAGAGGGTTTTACCAGTTGAATATGAGGTTTGGTAATAATAAACTAATAAAACAAAATGAAAAAGAAATTAAATAGGTTTAAAATTTTTCATTAAAACATGGCACGAATGCCATTAATGCAACTTCAAGTTGAGTGATTCGCCAAAATTTTGTTTGAGTGGCAGATTTTACCATCACTACATTAGGTGATTAACATGCACGGGCGGGGGAAAAGACCACTTGAACATGTAAAGTAAAACTTGAAACATGTAAGAGTGGTGAAAACCGCTGCTATTACACGTTGGAAGGTTCAAATCATAACCATATGCAAGAGCAACTAAAGCAACTGACTATGCATATCAAAACAACAGTAAACATGCAAGAGCGGCGGATTTCACCGCCAATGCATGTAAACCTGAAAAAATTCCAACACCCTAAAAATGGTCAAAATTGATATTTTGACCAGCTTGTAACTTAGTTTTCACGAACTTTGAGGAAAAGACCTATGGGAATGTTACAAGCTAGTATACAGTGTCGAATGACTTCACATGAGGCTAAGAGTACTTTCCTCGATAAGTGAACTTAGAGTGTAGTCTACGAAATAGACAAGTTTTGTAGGGGTTGTCTACAAAAATGACCATAGCTGATTTTGAGAATAGCTAGCTCTAACTGGGGAACTTCCATCGATCAAACTTTGAAATGATCAAAGGGAGAAGAATCCAGACTCTAAGCACCTTTATCCATGCCATTGGGCCATAGAGTCAAGCTACCAAAAATAAAAAGACACAAAAGACTAAACAAAAATGAAAAACAAAAACACAAAAATATACAAATGTACAAATGAACTTATCTAATACTTCAAAGGTTGAAATGTTTCAGATGTTGTCCACTATGAGGTAGCAAGAATGGTGTTCCATCCAGATACTCCAGCAAGAAGCTATTTTCACAACAAAATTGATGAATGATGAACGGGTCTCTCCATAGGGAATCAAACTTCCCATGCATTCCTTTTGGTTCTCTCCTCTTGTCCCATAAAAAGACTTGATCTCCAATTTGAAACTCACGAGCCCTTGCTTTCTTGTCAAAGAGTTTCTTCACCTAACTTTGATGTTCAACAATGCGATCCACTACCATAGCTTGCTGCTCTTCAAGTTCAGTGAGGTACATGATTCTTTTGTCAATAGAACTTTCAAAAGTTCTATCTTCTACTGCCTTTGCCAACTTCAATGTTGGCAACTCCAAGGTAATAGGTATCTCTACATTCAACCCATACAAAAGATGAAATGGTGATATACCTATCACCCTTTTAGGGGTAATCATGTTTGCCCATAAAGCATCAAACAATGCTTTATGCCAAGTTCTCTGATTATCTTCCACCAATTTCCTGATAATAGTAACCAGATTTTTGTTACTTGATTCCGCCTAACCATTTCCTTGCGGATAATAGTCTAAAGAGTGGGAAAGAATGATCCCATGTTTATAGCAAAAGCTAGTAATCTCATTTGAAGAGAAACAAGTAGCATTGTCTGCTACAACTTTGTTTGGGACTCCAAACTAGAAAATAATATTTTCCTTCAGGAAATTACATACCACTTCAGAAGTAGCTTGTTTCACTGGGATGGCTTCCACCCACTTGGTAAAATAATTAGTTATGATGAGAACAAATTAATGACCTACACTTGATAGTGGACTCACGGCTCCAATGAAGTCGATGCCCCATTGCTGAAAAGGTTCTTCAATCACAACTAGCTTGAGAGGTAGTGCAACCAACTTAGGCTTTCCAACAAACTATTGACACAACTCACACCTACGTACCCAATTGTACGCATCTTGAAACAGTGTGGGCCACTAGTACCTAGCCCACAAAATCTTATGAGCCATCACTGGCGCAAAAAAATGTCCTCCATAGGCCAAATTATGGAAAGACTCCAGAAGTCTACTTTGTTGCACTTTATCCACGCAACGGAGAAACACTCCATCAAGATTCCTCTTATACAAACCATTATCACATAGGACATAGTTGGTAGCCTTCAATTTGATAGTTCTTTTCTACTTGTAGGATAGATGGGAAGGACACTCATAGTAGGTAAGAAAATGAGCAATATTTGAATATCACTCATCAGTAGTAGTGGCAAAAAGAACAATTGGCATATCCTTAACTTCTTCTTCTTCATCTCCTGTCTCCTTAGGTACATTGTTGGAAATCAATTGACACAAACATCTACCATGCACAAGCTTCGTAGGTTCGATATCAAGATCGAACTCTTGAATCTTGGCAATCCAATTGCCTCTTTTGGTTCCAAAATCTTGTTGAGTTAGGATGGACTTCACTATTGTATCTGGCACCAGAACAATAGTATGTGAATTCAAAATATAGAACCAAAAATGTTTCACTGCCTCGACCACGGCATAAGCATGTTTTTCCATATTTAAATATTTCAATTCATGAGCTTTGAGAGGACAAATCATAAATGAAATGGGAGATTCCACACCTTCTTCATTTTGTTGAACTAGTATGGCTGAAGGCGTATGCTGAGAAGCATAACTGTTTACTATGAAATCCTTGGTATAATTAGGACAAACTAGAACCAGCATATGAGCTATGGCTCTCTTGATGTCCTCAAATGATGCTTTACCTTCCACACTCCAACAAAAAGTAGTCTTACCCTTCATCATGTTGACAATGTGACGGGTTTTCTCTACAAACTCTAGGATAAACCTTCGTAGAAAATTCACCTTTCCAAAGAAAGAATGAACTGCAGTCTTACTAGCAGGTAAAGTAAGACTCTGAATAGACTTGACTCTTTCTGAGTCAATTTTGGTGCCTTCCCAGGACACAATGTGGCTGAGAAGCTTACCCTCCATAACCCCAAAAACTGATTTCTTGGGATTGAGAGAAATATCATTTTGTCGACATCTTTCCAGCACCTATCGCAAATGATACGCATGATCTTAACATTGTTTAGAGAAGATGGTCAAGTCATCAAGATATACCACAATGAATTTCCCCATCTCATCTCTGAAAGTGAGGTCCATTGCTCTCTGGAAAGTGGCACTAGCATTGATCAAACCAAAAGGCATCCTGTGGTATGCAAAAGTGCCCCAAGGTGTTGTGAAAGTAGTCTTGTATTGATCTACTTCGTTGACCTCTATTTGATTATAACCCAAAAAACTATCTAGCATAGACAACATTTCTAAACCCATTATAGTTTGTAACACTTGGTCCATGATGGGTAGGGGGTAGTTATCCTTTAGAGAAGACTAGTTGAGATTCCTAAAGTCAACACAAATATGGATTTCTCTATTCTTTTTTCTTACAGGGACAATATTCGTGATCCAGGTAGAGTGGTGGATAGGAAAGATTATCCTTGCATTCAACATTTTTTGGATTTTGCATAGAATGGTACCTGTGATTTTGGGATTGTATTGCCTCTACTTTTGTTTATGAGGCAGTGATCTAGCCTTGAGAGGAATTTCATGTTGAATCTCCTTAGGTCTGAAAGACTTAAGGTCATTGTATGAATATGCCAAAACATCAATGTAATGGCGAAGAAGTGTTATGAATTTAAATTTCTCATCAGCAGTACAACACTTCCCAATGTTGACCATTCTGGGATCTGCCTCAGAACTCAAATTCACTTGTTCAAATTCCATGGATGGATTTGAATCAAGTTGCTGTTGTTGTTTAATGTACCTATCATGCTTATCAAATAATTTTTCTAGGGAAACCAAACCTTTTGGAATCTTATTCCCTTTCAGCTGAAGAAACTCCTCCCTAGTTTGTCAATCTATTTCAGAAACGTATTCCTGTGGTGGAGACTCACTTCCTTCAAAGTAAAGATCATCAAAGCTATCTGTCTTTTCTAAGAAGGCTATGATTTGATTGTCACTATTGAAAACCTACCAGTGATTAGCATTATCTGGCACGCTTGGTCAGAAAACCAACTCAATCATGTACTTGTTACCTTTGAAGTCTGACAAATGACAAGTTTAGTATCTCCCTAAGCATGAAGATTTTTGATACCTTTAACCTACGCAGCTTCCATGCTGAGTAACAATGATTCATACTCGTAGTATTATTGGTATTGTTGAATTGCAACTTGTATGAGAAAGAAAAGATATCAACTTGAGGAGATATCAAAACAACTCTAGCTCCAGAACTGGTAGAAGAACAACTGCCATCAAATTCTAAAACCCAAATATCATTAGAATTTGACCTATTGAAATTTCTTTGACCAGAAGATTCTTCATCATTAGAAAGAGAAGATTCTGGTATCACTATACTCTCATCTACACTTTCATCTAAAAATTCCTCTAATTCTTCATCTAAATTATCTGAAACCTAATCAAATGAACTAGAAAAGTCTTCTATGGACAAGAAATAGTTACCCAATCCTGAAGATTCAAACAAGATCTGAGCCTTTGGATTTTGAGTTTGGGTAACAATGTATTTTTGCCTCCTTCTCAGGAAGCAACTTTTGCATAACTCCTTTAACAGGGATCCTAGCTTCAGACAGGTCCATATTCAGTTCTCTACCCACATCTTTACAAAAATTTCATTCGAGTAGAATACCTTAAGAGTTTTGGGAGATGTTTCTCCATGGAAAATAAGAAAGTGCCATTGATGGGTCAAATCAAAGATGCCCAATTTGCATTTGCTGCTTTTCCAGATAAGAGGATCAAGATGACTGTCCTAGTGGCCAATTGTAAATAACCAACTTCAGACATTTGTATCTTGGTTTTCCTAGCATGATCTATAATGTCAAATAGCTGAAATGAACTAGATACATAGGAAGGAAATCCATCATTCTAAGTTTTATTAGGGGTAGTACTAGTCTAAGGAATAGAATTAGAGGACACAAGAGTGTTGGATGTACTTACTTGCTTTTCAACAATCAGATCTTCTGACTGAAAAGGCAAAGGAGTTCCCCATTTGGCAATTGAGATCACCCGATGAGGTTCCTCTCTTGTCTTTCCTTTATCAGCTTGTTGATTTAACTGATTCTGGGACCTAGTAAAAATATCATATGCTCTATCGTACACTTCTCCTTCCCTTTCAGCTTTGTCTTGGTAATTCATAAAGCCAATGGTAGAGTCGCCAGCTAATTCTTCTTCTCCTTCTGTAAAAACATTAGCATCATTCTCTTGATCCAACTCCGGTTGGAAAGAATGGTCATGTTCTACTTCATAATAGCCAACTGCTCAATTGACTGGTGCTGCTTCAATGGAGAGCTTCCCCTATGTGGGTGGAAGACGATTTGGTTGCCCTTGATTTCTAGCAACATTGCCTTGATATGAATTGTTAGGAAATGTTCTCCTTAGTATATCTCTATAAGAAGGAGGATTAGACATACCTTGAGACATTTGTCTTTTCAAAGCTAGCAACTCATTTTCTAACTTTTGTACCATAGGATCTGTTGTGCTTGTGGCAGGATTATCAATAGAGGATTGACCTCTATTTCTGTTGGAATCTCTTCTTATCTTACCTGCAAGGATAATATCATCTTCAACTTCCATAGCCAAAATTTGAGCTACAGAAAGATCTGTAGGGCCAACTCACCTTAGCAGAAAGCTCACCTTAGGAAGTTGAGTATGTTGGCAAGAGACACTATATGGATTCATGGTTGTTGTCATTGATGGCAACAAAGGTCATCCCACATATCCGCAAGTCATGATATGTCTCTACCGGTAGTCAGATTGAAGATTGTTGTGGTCCGGTGAACAAGAACAGAGCATGTGGCAAGGTCCGACAGATTGGTCCGGATCTCTCAGAGGAAGTGTCTTGGTGCAGTGCGGATCTGGGGAAGTCAAGAGGACTATCTTGAGTGGTATATTCCAAGGATTTAGCCTCCGGAGTTGGACAAGGAAAAAGATATGAATAGTTGAGTACCGGATTCCTGAGAGACAGTGAAAACAGAGGAAGAACTAACTGACAGAGTATCAGACTACTTTCCGGATGTGTTACAGATGATGATAAAGGTTGCGGAGGCATGAATCATGTTTGGCCGACATAATTGATGATATCTACAAGTATATGCTTGATCCGCATTGCTTGGTGAGCAAGGATTCAGCCGACAGAACTAAGTTTGTAAGAAACTAGACTGTTCCGGATGCCGACTAGAAAGGTGATGAAATTACTTGTGCGGATATATATAGAGGATGGATTTAGTTGTAAAGTGTGTGAAGTGTGTGAAAGGATATGCGAACAAGTCCAGAGTAGAGCAGAAGTAGCAAGAAAGATCCGGTATGTGAAAGGATAACAGACTAAAGAACAGAGGAAAGATGAAGTGCAGCAGATCAGTATACTGAACCTAACTGGAACTGAACTCCAGCATATGCAGATGCTTCCAATCAGTTCAAGACTATGATTCTTATCACTTTGTAAGACAGTGTGTCTTCTTGTAGGCAGTGAGCCTCTTGTGAGCAGTGTGCTCGGGCAGTGAGCCCTAATTGGCAAGTGCCATTTTTGTAATTTCCTATTCTTCTAACAGAGAATAATTCTTGGGTTAATCACCCCGTGGTTTTCTCCCTTAACAGGGTTTCCACGTCAAAAATACTGTGTCATGTGTTTCTTATTTCATGGTTAATGTTTTGTGTTTGATTTTATGCTGCTTCAATTAAAAGGAAAGTTCAATAAGGGAAATAATTAGGATAACTGATTCACCCCCCCCTCTCAGTTATCAACAATTGGTATCAGAGCCAAGTTCCTCCTAATAGAGCCTAACAGCTTGAGGAAGATCTGGGATTTCAAATGGATGCATATGGTTTAAAGGAGCAACTCAAGACTGCCCTTGAGGATCTTGAACAGTCAAATTCTGAAGTCAGTGAATTAAGAGAAAGACTCAAACAGGCTGATGAATTCATGAGGGAATTAAAAGACAAATTAAGTCTCTCTATGAAAAAGAGAAAGGAGCTGCTCCAACAGTTGGCAAGACAAAGTGAAGAAAGCAATACAAATGAAGAATTGACTGAGCAAACCAAGTTATGTGAAAAATTATCAAAAGAAGTCATTATGTTGAGACATGAAATGGAATCAGGAACTATAAAGTTCACTCAAGAGATTGAAGAAAAAAGAAAGGCTGAAGACAATCTAAGACAATCTCTTAAGGAAAAATCAGAAGAATGCCACCAGATGGACAGGATTATCAGACATCTTGAATCTGATCTTGAAGATGCCAAAGATAATGAAGAAAAACTTGAGGATCAAATTACCTCTCTCAAAAGAGATCTTCAAACAGCAAATGAATATAAAGAGAAATTCAAGATAAGTTCTGCTCAACTTGAAGTTCTTCTTGGAAGTCAAAAGAGGACTGATGACAAGTATGGTTTGGGATATGAGAAAGGAGAAAGCTCCGGATCCGGTCAGAGGAATCTTGGATCAGAAAATCCAAGGAGCAGGCCTAGAAGACCTCCGGTAAGACAGCCAAATGCTCAAAAATATCCATCCTTCAATGGATACTGCCACAGCTGCAACCATTTTGGTCACAAAGCTAATCAGTGCAGAATGAGAATGAATCAGATTAATTCATCCTTCTCCGGACAGTGCTTCAACTGCAAAAGGTATGGACACAAATCCCATGAATGCAGAATTATGCAAGTAAACAAATCATTCAAAGGTAGATGCTTTACATGCAATAGAGTAGGTCATATGGCTAATCAATGCAGATCAAGGGGATATCAGTTAAATATGCAAAGAAATGTTATTTGCCAAATCTGCAATAGGTCCGGTCATAATGCTAAAGTCTGCAGAAACAAGAATCAGGACAAAAGAGGTCCGGTGTATGATCAGAATCAAGACAAGGGTAAACAAAAGATGAATGCGGATGAAGTTAGGAATCAGATGAGCAAGATTTGGGTGAAGAAAAGCTCAGAGAATGTAGAGGTTGGATCTGCACCAGATTCTGGTGCTGATATTTCTTCCGGAAATTAAAAAGTGAGCTCAGGCTCAGGGGGAGACTCAAAGAAGATTCTGTTCCCCCAGCCAAACAAGTTGTGCCGGATGTGGCACAAGATGCGGATTAAAGGGTTTGTAGATATAAGTCCTGAGATGCTTCAGTCAAGTTTTCAGAGGTCCGCATGGAGTTATGAAGAAGCTGTGTTCGATTAAGTTAGACCTGTTCAGGGAGGTGCTCCGGTATGATAAAGGATTACAAAAAGGTCCGGAGAGATCCGGAAGTGCACGATCTTGTCTTGCGGATTGGACAGAGTGTTTGGGATGTTCTTGTAATATGTTACCTAGATTTATTCATGATTTAAAGATCCGGATGATATTCAGTGATCAGGACTAATCCGGGATACTCCAAGCTGTCCAGACATGGTAAACCGGAATAATGCAGGTGAAGCATTTATTGCAGACAGATATTAGGGTTTGTGGAGCAATATAAGGGATTTCTCAAAAGTTATCTGCTCATTCTACACTTGAGAAGAAGCGAATAGTGGAGCTCTGCAACAAGGTTCATCAAGCACACCAAGGATCTCCTGCCGAAGCTATTGCATAAAGAAATCAATCCAACCACTCCGTGCAAACCGAAGGCGCATAAGGTATTCTTCGTTTTTCATTGCCTCACTGCAAATCTTTGAAGAATGGCTACTCCAAACATAGTTAAGATCTCTGATAGACCTCGCCCCTCATTCAAGAAACATCCCTACAAATCATTGGAGGTAGATCCACTAGGAGCCTTCTCTAGTGTTCCCCACGGAGTCTTACATACTGAAGATATTAGGGTTTACATACACGCAAACATTGAGGAATTTGGGGAATTCAAATTAAGAGACCTCTATCACAAGCACCTGATAGACAATGCGTTTGAGCTCAAACCAGAGTATAAGGGTATCCAGAAGAAACAATTTGAGCAATTCATTCATTTCCCTAGCTTTGAAGAAGATGAATGGGTCCGGTATGTACTGAGCAGGATGCATGACAACTTCCTTTGGCTAGATAGACCCTGTAAGATCACAAAAGAAGCAATTAGAGCAGTAACTGGTCTATACTCTTCCGGGGGGGTACCTATCCTCAAATCTGTCAAGAACAACGTTGTAACTGAGGCCACCGGATCAAAATATGATAAGAGGGCAATGACCATTGAAGATATTTCGGATCCGGATATCAAATATGCATCAATGATAATAGGATACAAGATCTATCACTCCAGCAGGGAGAATTCTGTATCCGGAACTGCAATATACACAGCATATGAAATGCTAAGAAAGAATGCAGATTATGATCTTTGTGAACTACTACTAAGCCAATTAATGGAAAATGTACAGAAAATCAAGAAAGACAAGAAGAACTCCTTTAAGTATGGTACTCTCATTGTATGTCTATTCTTTTACTTCATGAATGAGCTACCCGGAACAAGTGGATGGGTATGGCAGAATGACAAACCTGTTGCAGTCCAGATAAGATACTATTTGCATGGACTTGGGGATGCAAAAGCGAGAAATACAGCTCTATGGGGATACTTCAAAAACTTTCAGAGCATGATGCAAGCAAGAGAGAGAATTCCCCAGTCTCTCATTGAGAAATACAAGGAATCAGTATGCTTTATGGTTGACACTGATCAGTGCCTAATGGAGGCAGTGGAGCCAAGGACTGTCTGGATCATGCCCATGGGGTATGAAGTTGATGAACAGATAGTAGAGCTGCATGTTCAACACATGCTAAGTCAGCCCAAAGATCCTAAGGCAGAAAGTTTTGGAACCTTTGAGGAGCTGAGTGTGAAATTACATGTAGAACTCAGGGAACCTGAGATTAAGAGAAAAGTGAGAAAAGAAGTAGAGCACATTGCTCAAGGCCTAGGCATCTCAAAAGAGGCACTTGATGCCAGCCGGGAAAAGAGGAGAAAGGCTGAGGAAGAAGAGAAAAGCAAAGAAAGTGCTCCGGTTGAAACCCCCACCCGGACCAGATCATCAAAGAGATCTGCACCTTCCACAACCAAAAGCTCAAAACCGGAAGTCCAGGCATCCGGTAAAAGATCCAAGACAAAAGCATCAAGGGCTTATGAAAGCCAAAAGGATGAAGAGGAAACAGAATCAGATGAGGAAGTAAGAGAAGTAAAGAAACAGAAGAAGAAAGGATCCGGTAAGCCCTCCTCAGGCCAAGACAAGGATGAAATGGCAGAGGTAACTGTTGAAAAGCCCACTCTGTCACTAGAGAGCATAATCAAGTCGGTCACGGTGGATGGAAACCTTCAACCAATGACTGAATCCTATGATGACTTCAGTGAGGCAGACCAAAAGACTCTGCAGGAAGCCACAGTTAAATATCTGAACACATACAATAAGGCTTTCATTGAGATCATATCTCTCATTCCTAAAAGCCTAGAGAAGGAAATGGAAGTAAGAAAGAATAATGCTCATGCCAAAGATCTTGAGATCCGGGAGCAGATAGCTATTCAGCTATATCCTCAAATTGATCCCAAGACAATGAACATGATCTTCAAGGACTGCAAAGATGAGTTCAGAAGTAAAGCCAGGATGAATCAGCTCATGCTTGGTGAGACTGACAAAGTGGCACAAGAGACAGAAGAGATCCTCCGGAAGGCCTTCAAAAGGTTCAATCTTCCTGTTGTAGAGGACTTAGGTGCAGAAACAACTGCCGATTTGGAATCTTCTGTTCCGGAAGAAGTGAGCCCTGAACAGACAAGTGAGGACTTGGGACCCTCTGCTCCAGAAGAAGTGGCCCATGAACAAGCAAGCATCTCTCCTCCGGTTTCCCCTACAGTCTCCGGATCCAAAGAAGAAGAGCAATTGCAGGAGAAGGAAGCAGTGGTGACAGACAAAGAGGTTGACAGTTCTAAGACTGCAGAAGAAAAGAAACATCTGTCTCCGGCAAGAGACACTGCACAAACTGTTCAACAATTTTTGAGCAAAGAAACTCTAGAGATTGATGAACCGGAGCTTCTAAAAGGTCCATTTGATTTTGACTCTCTCTCTCCGGTACAAACAATGAAGATAGCTTCATTTGCAAATGCCAAGGCAAATGAAAAGCTCCTGAAGTCTCATATGGAAGACTGTGAGTTGATAGAGGCTGCTTCCGGAGTACTTGTAAAGATCATGCCATCAATCCAGATAGATCCGACAGCCTCCACTTCCGGTAATCTAAAAACCTTAGTCAGCAGTATTGATACACATTTTAATTCTCTAGAAAAATCAGCTGAAGAAAAGGTCCGGAAGGAATTTTTGGATAAGAGATTTTCTGAAATATTAGAATTAATCTCTAAGGATAGGAAGATTGTAAGCATTGGAATAAAGAGCTTAGAAAATGCTCTTAAGGATGGCGGTGACATCTACAAATTTTGTATATCTTGGTCAAAGGCAACAGCAGCAATTGACAAGAAAATAAAAGAGGAACAGGACAAGCTTCAAAGCTTATCTCAAAGTTTTGATCCTCTCTCTTCCTCTATAATAAATCAAGAATGTCAGACTATTGCAGTCTTGAATGAAATAAAGAATCTTGAGAAGGAGAGGAAGAACATTACCAACCGGATGGGAGAACTTAGAAGGATTATAGTCCCTAAGTTGGAAACTATGCATGAGGCCATCAGTGATGCCCAGACCACCGCCCATACAAAAGATCCGACAGATCTCAGGCGGGCAGAAGCTTTTGCATTTTTGTTGAGTGGTCACATTTCAATCTTGGACAGAATGAAGCTAAGTTGGGCTACTGAAATGGTTCAACTGCAGACATCCTTTGCAGACATTCTGCAGTATATGTGAGTATGTAAATATGCGGCTATATATAGAAAATTTTTGAAAATTTTGGTGTGCGGACCCTACCCTTTGCCATTGATGTCAAAGGGGGAGTGAGGAGCAGTGAAAAATGAGGAATCCAACTCAGGGGGAGTTCCGGAAATTGTATATAAAGACAGAGCATCAGCAAAGGGGGAGCATAGTGTAAACACTTAGTCATTTTTCACTAAGTGTTGCCATCAATGCCAAAGGGGGAGATTGTTGGCAAGAGACACTATATGGATTCATGGTTGTTGTCATTGATGGCAACAAAGGTCATCCCACATATCCGCAAGTCATGATATGTCTCTACCGGTAGTCAGATTGAAGATTGTTGTGGTCCGGTGAACAAGAACAGAGCATGTGGCAAGGTCCGACAGATTGGTCCGGATCTCTCAGAGGAAGTGTCTTGGTGCAGTACAGATCTGGGGAAGTCAAGAGGACTATCTTGAGTGGTATATTCCAAGGATTTAGCCTCCGGAGTTGGACAAGGAAAAAGATATGAATAGTTGAGTACCGGATTCCTGAGAGACAGTGAAAACAGAGGAAGAACTGACTGACAGAGTATCAGACTACTTTTCGGATGTGTTACAGATGATGATAAAGGTTGCGGAGGCATGAATCATGTTTGGCCGACATAATTGATGATATCTACAAGTATATGCTTGATCCGCATTGCTTGGTGAGCAAGGATTCAGCCGACAGAACTAAGTTTGTAAGAAACTAGACTGTTCCGGATGCCGACTAGAAAGGTGATGAAATTACTTGTGCGGATATATATAGAGGATGGATTTAGTTGTAAAGTGTGTGAAGTGTGTGAAAGGATATGCGAACAAGTCTAGAGTAGAGCAGAAGTAGCAAGAAAGATCCGGTATGTGAAAGGATAACAGACTAAAGAACAGAGGAAAGATGAAGTGCAGCAGATCAGTATACTGAACCTAACCGGAACTGAACTCCAGCATATGCAGATGCTTCCAATCAGTTCAAGACTGTGATTCTTATCACTTTGTAAGACAGTGTGTCTTCTTGTAGGCAGTGAGCCTCTTGTGAGCAGTGTGCTCGGGCAGTGAGCCCTAATTGGCAAGTGCCATTTTTGTAATTTCCTATTCTTCTAACAGAGAATAATTCTTGGGTTAATCACCCCGTGGTTTTCTCCCTTAACAGGGTTTCCACGTCAAAAATACTGTGTCATGTGTTTCTTATTTCATGGTTAATGTTTTGTGTTTGATTTTATGCTGCTTCAATTAAAAGGAAAGTTCAATAAGGGAAATAATTAGGATAACTGATTCACCCCCCCCTCTCAGTTATCAACAGAGTATTGATAAAGAAACACTTAAGATTCTCTGTTGTTCGCTGAGCGGTTGTAGGAATCCTGTTTGTCAACTTATTGAATTTAGCGATGAAGTCTCACATGGGTTCATGTGGCTCTTTCTTCATCTATGTTAGCTGTGCTAACAAGGCATGTGCATCTTCTGCAAGTTTGAATCTGGCCTCAAACTTGGTCTTGAGAGTGTTCCAACTCGTTATAGTTTGAGCTTGAAGATGGTAAAACCAATCTGTAACAACACCTTGTAGTGTTTCCACAAAAAGTCTTACTGCTACATCTTCATGTTCCACTCCTAACACACCGCAAGCTATACAAAAAGCTGAAATATGTTCATCCAGGTGGACTTTCCCATCACCATAGAACTTAGGAAAATTTTTCCTTGAACTACGAGGTAGTTCATCCAATGGTGGAGTTAAGTTCAAAGGACCAAAACTATTACCCCAAGGGCCTTGAGCTACCATGGTGCACTGATTAAAGGGTGGGATAACAAACCTTTGTGGGATATGAATAGACAAAACTCTATTAGTACTAGAAGCTTCACTTGGTATTGGAGACCTGACATTAGTAGGAGGAAAACTCCTAGTTCGCTGAAGTTGAGGTTGTGAAGGCAAAATACCAAAGTTTTTTTGCTGCATCAACTCAAATACAGGGTCAATAATACCTTGTGCTCTCTTGCTTCTTGTATACTGTGAGCCTGCCAGAATGCAATGTACTCAACAAAATTTTCAAAAATCTCGAAACAATGGAAAAGAACTGTAATGCTTAAACTCAGAGCATGAGGCTTCAAGTTGCACGTTCCTTCCCCAGTAGAGTCACCAAAAAACTGTTGGGTGAATATTTTTTCATTTAGCTAACTAATGATAAAATGGTTATATCGCCACAGCTATGATGAGACTGAGTCTTTTTTCTCAGCAAGGGGAGTTTCCCTCTAGATAATGAGCTCTTTCTAACAAACAACTTTTAATACTTAAATAAAATAAAACTATTCTTGGGGTGTTTCCATAGCATCCTATTCTCTTTTTTCAGAATAGATGTTTCTCTCTTACAAAATAGCAACTTCACAATAGATGATATTTGATAATTCTTGAACCAAGACAAAACATAGAAACACAAAGTTTTCTATCATTTGGCTTATTTTTCACAAACAAACTTAAATAAATTCAAATGCTGCCCAAAGTCTCCACTTTCACCCAATGTGATATAACAAACTTGAACACAATAGTTTATAGTACAAAGTCTCTAAACAATTCCATTCTCACAAATGAACACAAACTCTCGTAGTGATAAAAATAGCACAAAGTCTATTCAACCAAAACAAGAACACTTCTCTCAAATTTCAATAAACTCCATGATTCCAACAATGATTCAATATGATATAACACCAATGACATAAGAACATTGATATCGTAAAACAATGTGATTCAACTCAAAGTTTGATACTCAAATCGCCTACTTATATTGATATTCACTTGAAAGATATGATAAACATAAAATCTTAAAGTCTTGAAATGCTTTCCAATTTGGCAGAGTTTCTTTTCCATAGAAAAAGGATAGATTATTTACAATAGGGGTTCTCTTTGTTTAGAAGAGAAACCGAGAGAAAAATAGGAAAATCCTAACTACTTTGACTTATTCAAACAAAAGAGTCCTATTTAACTTAGGAATTCCTTTGCCTTACATGTAATTACATTTTGGAAAATTACATATGAGTATGTCCACAATATACAAGAATAAAATAAACTAAGGTATCAACTTCCTCCATCATTCTTTTTTAGAAAATTCTAATACATAGCCTATATAGATGCCATTTCACATGTATCCAATTTAGCGATATTTTTTGAGATAGTGCAGGCTCGAAGAATTGCATCTTTTACTGCCTTTATTGCCTTCTCATGCTTGTCAAGGTTATCCTTTAGGTTCTCAAAAGTCGAATGCTGATCATAGAGATTGTCCATGGAAAGTACTGAGGGTACTTCCTCTTCAAATTTCTATTGAACCATCTTCTTGAAGGAGCTTATCATTTCATTTGCTGAAAGGAACTTATGATCTTCACTTGTGAGAATACATGGGAGTTCTTCCAGCCTGTGTAGAAGCGTGACATCGCTATCTTCACTGGTTTCACGAGCTTGACATAAATCTTCAATTAAGCCTTTTATTATATGGATACAATGAACCACAAATTCCTTAGTCTTAAGATATGATTCCCTATTTGCAATGACCCCGATGGTGATCAGATTCTTTATCTTAATCTTTTTCATCTCTATCCACTCCTCCAAGCTCTCTTCATAATCCTGCAGTTCTTGGGAGAGTAAGTCAACCATGTTATCAAGCTCAGCTTTGGCTTTATCCATCTTCTCTTTTCTTTCTACAGTGGTCTTCAGTAGAATTCACCCTTGAGCTAGAAAACATTCCACAATATCTCCTACCACCCTCCCTCTGGCATGAGCTTTTTCAACCTTCTGGATCAGGGGATCTTCTACACTCACTACCATGGGTTCCACAATTTCAGATGACTTAACTATTTTTTGAAGAACCGCAGCAAGTTGTTCTACTTTAGTCTTATACTATTCTTTTTCCTTTTTGACTTCATCATATTTTTTGAGAAAGGTGCTGGCAGTAGTTTGAAAATCTGCTTTTATGCCTTCATGAGTTATCTTGCCTAACTCAACCCTTGAAACAACATAATCATTCATGTCAAAATTGTCAATAGTAGGATCTTTTGGTGGTTTAGCAAGCTCTACATATCTGAGCCCTTTTTCATTGATAAGCCTAGAAACAGTCTTAGGCTTTTTCTTCAGAGTCTTTGATTTTAGAGGTAACAACTTTTCAATATCATTCTCATCTAGCAAAATAGCTTGCTTCTTTCTCTTGGGAGTATATGCTGACAACTATGGGGGTAGCATATAAGCACTAGTAATCATAGATGAGCCCACTACTTGTTTCATCGGATCTATATTTACATGTGTTATGGTCACAATAGGACTTGTGTTGGTAAAAACTACACCTGTATCAACAACCTTCTCTGAACCATCAGAAGATTTTCTAAGACAGATTGTTCACCAATGTCAAAAGATCGAGAATATAAACTTGGGATAGAACTGGAAGAATCAAATGTGGTCCCAAAACTGGTTCTTACAGAAGTTGGGGTATTATCAGAAGAAACAATGAAAATAGGTGAAATAGGAACACTTGAAACTACTAGAAAACTACCAGAAACAAGAGCATGAGGAAGGGGTGTAGAAACTCATGTTTCAGTGGGAAGATCTTTCTCAAGGGACTGATGTGGATCACCAAGTTGTTCCTTTTCTACATCCTCATCCTTGCCTTGTTAAGTTTCCTCTTCCTCTTTAGATTTATCAGATACTTCTATTTGTTGGACATCCTTAGACTTCCAAATATTTTGCTCTTCAGTCTCTACATCTTCAATCTGCATTTGCTCAATATTTGTATCTTTAGCACCTGATTTAGTGACATTAGAGGTTTCTGCAACTTCTTTCTTCTTCCCTTCCTTGGATACAAACTTAAATTTTGGTTTTCATATTTTGGAGGAAGAAGGGGTGTCACTCTTGTTCTTGGACCTGTTCTCTACTTTCTTACCTATTTGCTCCTATGGTTTAGTCTCTGACCCTGTGAGAAATTCCTTCAATTTGATCCCTTTGCTTTCCAACCATATATTTGTATTAGCCACGATTGGTTGAAATCTTTTCCTTATGGATATTTCCTCTTTAACTGACCATTTCACCTCTAGAAGAGGTGAGACTTCAACATTCTCAGTGTTATATTTGGGATCTAGAACATCCCCATCATGCTCCATTCCATCTAGAATATCAGCGAGGCCCAGCTCTTCGATCTGACTCAAATGTAGTATGTAGTAGTCTAACTTCCTGATCTCATTTTGTGTGCTGAGATCAACCCGAATTCTTCCTCCATAGGTATATTAAAATTTGACTTTCTTTTGATCTTATATTGCACTCTCCTGAAGTCAAAACGGTCCCTTTTCTTGAAAGTTTTCATAGTGACCAGTTGTAATTCAGAATCAACTATTTTTGCCTTGTTAGCCGATTGAACTGAATACCTTCCAATCTCTACGAGAACTTTATCCCTAACTTTTTCATCTCCATTTGTTTATTATGCACTACAATCAGCTATCTACATAATTCCATGAGGACAATACGGTCACTAGGATATCATGGAGGAATATAAGGGTAGCCAGGATAATACCCTACTCTGAGATATGTGAAAGTGGGGAATTACAAGAACAAACATCCAAAAGAATTCACAACCTCCCAAGCTTCATCTGAGACCCTCTTTTGAACAAGATCATTGTCCCATAAGCACATGAATATTGAAAAGAAGGCATCATTCACCCTTCAAAAATGATGGATTGATCCCTTTAGAGTAATTTCAGGATAATACTCATATAAAGGAACCAATCTCCTGTCACCAACCTAAGTCAAACCAGGAAAGCTTCTCATGCTAGCAGCAACATATACAAGATATGAGGTCATATAGAATTTGAATGTTGTGTTGACCTTCACCAGTTGTTCATGTAATGCATTATTGATTTGCTCTCCCTAGAATATTCTCTGCATACCTCGAACAATCACCTTGATGTATGTGTACATCCATTCTTGAAACTTGGAGGAAGAAGGGAGTCCTCTAATACAACTCAAAAGAGGGATCAAATCACAAACTTCCTCTACAAAGTCACTCCTAGGGATATCCTTCGGCCATTTGGTTAGATTACTTCAAGGAATTTTTAACCATTTATTCTTTATATACCTTCTTGCAGCTTCCACATCTGTATCATAGTCCTTTTGCCCTTGAGTGAAATGAATCTATCTAATGTTTTCCATAGGTGGGAAAATGAAGATTTTATCAAGGAATTCGCCATCCAACCTCATGATCACATTCCCTTGGGAATCTGTCACAACCCTAGTGTCCCTATTGTAATGGCTAGCCACCTAAAGAATGAACTCATGATTATGAGCAGAAACTGGAAAAGAGGCAACCAAGTGAATGTTGCTATCAATGATCTTTTGCATGTGTCTGGAAGAATTTGTCTGTTTAGTTATGTCCACAAATTCTTCCATCTCCACATGTCCTATTTATGTATCCCTGATTCCATCAATATTTGACTATACTGAAGTCACAAGGAAGACCCCTTGATATTTGTACTTCATTATTTTGGCTTTGGATGGAGACGGCTCTGACATCAACTCTGGAGAGAACTCTGGAAGAGATATCTACCACAAACGCTTGTTGAGAATTGGAAAAGGCAATGATCTTGCAATTAGGGAAAAATGGATAAGTTGGGATAACATGCGTTGAAGGGATTGAGTGCATGCAAATCAAGGTAAAGGGCGAAAGCAAGTTAACAGGTCTTAAAAGGCAAATTTTCCCAGTGTTAGGAAAAAAATTAGGAAAATATGCAGAAATTCATGCACAGGCGGTCAAAATGACTACTCTTGCATGTGAGAAGGTTTATCTCATGTCAGGATGGTGAAACGGCCTGCCCTTGCATGTGGGAAAAATGAGATTTTCATGTATGGATGGTGAAAAGGCTCGCCCTTGCATGTTGGATAAATTTGGAAGTCGAGGCACATGTAAGAGCAGCTAAAAGGACCACCGTTGCAAGTTTGAATGGATTGTCGATCAAATCGACTACTACTGCAACTATTTTCACAAACTTGAAATTATGTGTAAAGGCAGGTGTTTCGACCGCTGGTGCATGTTCATAGAAACATAAGGATTATGTAAGGGCAAGGGTTTTAACCACCCTTACATGTTGGAAAAACTTGACTCCTGAAGGATATGATGATGGAGGAAAACTCCACCATTGCATGTAGGAAAATATAACCAAAGTTTTTACAAGACGGTGAATAAGGATTGACAAATCTGCCGCTATTCGAACAAAGGAAATGGTGAAAACACATAGCATTGAACTCAAGGTTTCAAACTACACACAATATGTGTAAAATGATGACCGAAAATAGAATGAAAACATTTACATAAATCTTAAAATGAAAAACGTCAAACAAACCCTAACAATACTAATCATACCTAATCAGGAAAATGAAAGAAAAATGGAAAGTGAAGGCTTACCTTGAAAGGCCAACCTGAAACCCTAATTCATGCACAAATGGCAAAATACACTTGAATCCGCAATTGTCGTGATCAAAAAGATTTCAAAGAGGGTTTTACTAGTTGAATATGAGGTTTGGTAATAATAAACTAACAAAACAAAATGAAAAAGTAATTAAATAGGTTTAAAAATTTGCATTAAAACATGGCACAAATGCCATTAATGCAACTTCAAGTTGAGTGATTCGCCAAAATTTTATTTGAGCGGTAGATTTTACTATCACTACAGTAGGCGATTAACATGCACAAGTGGGGGAAAAGACCGCTTGAACATGTAAAGTAAAATGACTTGAAACATGTAAGAGCTGTGAAAACCACCGCTATTATACGTTGGAAGGTTCAAATCACAATCATATGTGAGAGAGGCTAAATCAACTGACTATGCATATCAAAATAATAGTAAACATGCAAGAGCGGTGGATTTCACCGCCAATGCATGTAAACCTGAAAAAATTCCAACACCCTAAAAATGGTCAAAATTGGTATTTTGACCAGCTTGTAACTTAGTCAGTTTTCATGAACTTCGAGGAAAATACTTAGGGGAATGTGACAAGCTAGTATATGATGTCGAATGACTTCACATGAGGCTAAGAGTACTTGCCTCGATAAGCGAACTTAGAGTGTAGTCTATAAAACGGACAAGTTTCATAGGGGTTGTCTACAAAAATGAACGTAGTTGATTTTGAGAACAACACATAGCTAGTAGAATTAGTAGATGCAGGATCTTCCTTAATAGCAATAAACAAGTATTCATTTCTAGATGTACTAGCATTATCATGTTCTCCATTATCTAATACTCCTTCATCATCATCAAAATCTTCAACATAATAACACTGCTTTTGGGTCCTAGGTCTATTCTCATATCTTTTTATATTTCTTTCAATTCCTTTAGGACATCTGGAAGAAAAATGACCTACGTTACCACAGGAAAAACATTTGAATGGTAATTTTCCTTTATACTTATCAGATCCTCTTTGCAATCTGTCTACAAGGTTGGCTTCAATTTCATCAAACTCATCATTAGATTCAACCTTGTGCTTTTTTTGATCTGGAAGTTTTTCCCGAAGTGCTGGCTTTGAAGGCCATCTCAACTTTCAGTAGAGCATCACCAAATTCTCTCATTTCAAAAGTAGTAAGCTTACCAAGAAACTGATCCTTGTCAACATCTTTTACTTGCATAATTCTTCAATTGCAGCTACCTTGTGACAACAGGCCTTGGGCAGGGATCTGAGAATTTTCATCACTATTTCCTTATCATCAAGAGTTCCTCCCATGGCTTTTATTCCTGTGATAGGTTCATCAACTATTTGCATAAAGGCTAATACATTCATCTTCAGGCTTTCATATTTCACCTTCAGACATTGTAGATTAGCTTCCTTCATAGAATCATCTCCTTTATACATATTTTTCAACTTTTCTCATACCTCATTTGTAGTTTCAAGATCTACGACTTTCATTAGAATTGAGTTAGTTAATGAGCTTATCAGAGTATCCTTCACCTTGACATCCATCTCATATTCTTTGATTTCATCTTCAGTTGTCAGGCCATTTTGAGGCATGGTGTATTTTTGTTTTTGTAGCTTTCCATACTTTGTAGCCAAGATAAAGAAGATGGATTTTCATCCGAGCCTTCTAGAGACCATAATTTGATCCATCAAAATGTGGCACTTCATTCTTGTAAGACATCTTGGATCTTCCTCAAGTTGTTAAATTTTCTTCAAAGGAACCTTGCTCTGATACCAATTGTTGATATGCACTGGACAACTGAGAGGGGGGGTGATTCAGTTGTCTTGAAAACTCAAACACTTATGTATTGAAACATTAAACACTTATCCACAATTATTAAGATTTAACCATGAATGCATAAAATCAGAGACTTGACCACATATGAAGCAACAAACAAAAGAGACACCAAATTTTACGTGGAAAACCCCAAGGTGAGGAGAAACCACAGAGAGGATTATCTCTCAATATATATTGCAATCCTAAAATAATGATGATCAGGCTTGGTCACTCCACAAGCCTAATCATACTGACTCACTATCATGAAGAACAACTAGGTCTAGCAGGCTCACTGCGTCAACCCTAAACCTAGCAAGATTATAATAAGGACTATTAAACCCTACTAAAGGCTCACTACCAAGCTCACTACCATGATCAACACATTTTTATATTTATCATTGAAGTACAAGAACTTCTCTACTCTGCTCTACCTCTTCTCTTCTCTGCCTCTTCTCTATTCTTCCTCTTCTTTGCTCTGCCTTTTGGACCTTTCTTAAGATCTTTTCATTTTCACTCATGGACAACTTTTGCACAATTCAACTACAAGTATTTATACACTACATCAACCTTGGAATGATCATCAAGGTCAGCATTATAATCATCAACCATTGGAAAAATCTCCAAGCTCGACATTACAAACATTTACAAAATTGGTCTTGACCTATTACAACATTATGCAAAGGAGATGAAGTAAAAGTGCACGCAGATCATGCCACACCTTAACTGCAACTCAAACATGATATTCCACACTTCAACATGCTTTCACAATCTTCAAGAGATCTCCACAATCGTTGGAATCAACCAAGTCGGCCAAACTAGTTACACAACACGCTATCTGAAAGTAATCTTCAAACAGCTTCACAATTCTTCCACGTAGACCAACATAATGAGGGGAACATGATCAAGAGGTATCCACAAGCATGTTATAATCATCAGGATCAACCACACAACCCTTAGCCACTTTATCCATAGGAATCTTCTCACTAGAACACATGAACTTCTCTATCTGCAACTGTCATAAAAGAAATATAGCTTGCAGACCAGCAAAACATGAACCACTACAATTGTAGGCACTTACCATCATCCTAGAATTCCCTCTCAAACTATAGATAAAAATACTTTATTGCAGAGAAATGCAGATCATATTACTTTCTCCCTATCCCAACTAAACTTCCAAAAAAGGTAGACTTTACTCTGGTGAATGCAACTCTCTTAATTCTTCTTACCAGAGGCTCAAACTCTGGATTCAACAACTTTAGACATCCCTTTAAATAAGTTCCAATCTGCATAGCAAGATCTTCACCTAGAAAGAAATGTGGAGTAGTCTACCAGGCTATTCTTCAACATGCCACTCACTTTCTATACTGTACTTCACTATAGCTTACCCATTTCTTCCAGAGAGGCCAATTTTCTCAATGTCCTCAACATGTAGAGCTTCCTAACATGTAATAGAATAAGATACAGTTGACACCAATGACAACAAAGATATGTTGACATCAATGACAATACCAATTAGGCACATACTTGCAACATTTCTCTCCTTTGTTATCCCTTGCTCTCTTCATTGATGTTTTAGTCCTTATTGTAAGGTCATTCTTTTATTGGAGTTACCTTGCTTTCACTGATGTCGTCACAATTTCATGATTGCTAGTAACACCCACAAGTGGGGGTCTTCTTGTGCTTGTTCTTTACCTATGCTTGCATGTTGATCTTGTTGGAGTTTGGGTTTAGATGATAGGGTGAGCTTGGTAGTGGCTCCCAATGTAGCAGCAAGCATGAGTGCTCATTTGTTTGGCCCATTGGACATAGCTTGTGTCATGTGTCTAGCAAAGGCTTGTATTGAGATGAGTACCTTTGTTTAGCCACTTCTGACTTTTTGTCCCTATTCTCTTACCCCTCCTTATTTAAGCAGTGCTTCATTGGTATAATTACCAGATGCCTTATTTATGTCCCCGTGAACCATGTACTTATGATGTGTTCATGTGAGCTATGAGACTTGTGGTTTCCCTTGTGTGGCTGAGTACATATGCCTTCCTATCTCTTTTACTTTTGTCATGCCCACATTTCCCATGTAATCACGACATGAAACACACATTTCATGTCCACATTTGTCATGTGGTCATGACATGAAATATCAAAAACTTTTCCACACATCCCTAGAAACCCACTCGCACGTGTCAGCATGCTCAGTGGCAATACACATAAGGTGTAAACATGTCAATCAAATCTTGATGTAGTGCAATTACATGCACAATCCCCTACATGATGATAGCCAACTAGGGGGTTATGTGACTTGATGAGCATCACCATTAGGGTTAGGATTGATTTGACCTGAACCCTAAGTTTTCTTAAATGAGTGGCATGATTTCAACCTGAATCAAAATCAAAACCCTAATACTAGAGCATAAAAAGATTAAATAACAACTTATCAACACAACATAAATTGGCAAAAACATTAAAGTATTAATCAACGCAAGGATTAAACCACCTAAGAAATTAACCCTGATTCTCAGAAAAATCTGGTAGCATAACTCCTCTAGGGCGTACAAGGAAATTATTTTAAATTAAATCTCCTACCAAGAGTCCCCCAAAATTGATTAGAATTCTTTAAATTCTAAACTACCCTAAGTAGGATAATAATCGCCCCATTAATGTCTAGAGCAAATTTACCTAGGTTAAAAATAATTTAAATAAAATAATCACTTCACTAGGGCTCTCTTAAAAAAATAATTCAAAATTTAAAGTCTAATAAAATATTCCATAGCCTCTAATAAAACTTAAATAAGGTTCCCAAAAGAATATTAAATTGTCAGCAATACAACCCAAAAATAAAATTAATTTACCTAAGCACATAAAGTGCACTAGTAACATAAAAATCGAAACCCACCTAAAAGTTTAAATAAAAATAACAAAATACCTAGGGGTAGGAGGAGTTGCATCCCCTTTTAAAAATTCTCACTCAAGGGATAAGAATTCTTTCATTAAATCAAAACAATCTAAGAGGGAATAATAATAAAAAAGAAAAGGAAACATAATTTCACATGCACTCTTTTCCCACAAAAAAATACAAGTTTAAATCCCACTTCAAAAAGAATATGATATAAAATTTCCACCAAGCCCTAAAAGTTTCTAAGAATAAAATATTAGTTTCCTAAACAAACCCTAACTATTCCCATCCCTTCTATTCTTTTATTTTCCTCATTCTACTCTAATCCCCCTCTCTCTCTCATTCTCTTCTCATTTATTTTGTAGGGTAAGTATTGGGCAGCCATGGCCACCATAAAGAAAAAAGAGGTATATTCAATATGTATATACCCATCTATGCTACCTCTTTCTTTTGTGTGAGGTATGTATATATATACTAGATATACATATACATTCCTATATATTTTTTTAAATGAGTATATGCCTAACACAAAATATGTGTTTTGTTGATGAGGAGATATATATACCTTATCGTTTAATAGTGCAGAAAGGAGGATCGAAGGGCAGATCGAGGCACGACCCCTGGAAAGGTTTAAGTGGCATCACTGAAGTAGAATGGTGACAGTGTTAAGTTTAATGCAACCTTTGGTGGGGGGCGGATCTCCTCCCCCCACCTCTCTGCAGTCTCAACACGCTAGCCCCCGCCCCCCACCATTTACTTAATAAAACAACAACAAAAACTAAACTTTGAAAAATAGAGGGCGCTAGGGTTTAATCTACACATTCGGCATTTTATATATTATTTTGTTTATTAGAAAATTCAATACACATTTAACAGTTTATATATATATATATATATACACACACAAAGATCAATATTCACAGTTTCCTCTTTTTCTTATATTTTGTAAACACAAAACCATTCTTCCTAGCAACATATAAGAATATAAATGTATATATATATATATATATATAACTGTATTTCTTTTACAAAAGGAAAATGATTACAGTCTAGCTGAGAAAACAATATATATATATATATATATATATATATATATATATATATATATATATATATATAGATATTTGTGTGTGTGTGTGTGTGTACACACACACACACAATAACTTAATCTCTAATATAATTTCCCTTGTTGTTTAAGAAAATAGAGAAAATCACAACAACAGAATAAATTTACCATGACAGAATTTAAATACAATCTTTTTTTTCCTGTGCAAAATGAAGGTAAATTTCTTTCTATCTTAGTGCGGAGGCACCCAATCTACAAGAGCCTTCATGAGGCATTAGCTATCTTAAATTTTGTTCTTATGTTTTCAATGAAGTCCTAAATAGACATTAAATGTAATAAGGTCTGAGTTGACCATGCTTGCTATTTTTAGGATAGGTTGTTAGATAGCTGTTAAGTTGGTGAGGCGGTCACATCTCCTAGCCACTGGGAGTCATTTTCTGTACTACCCCGTGAGGGGATAAATATGTGAGATCTGATTGATCTCAGAAGAGAGAACAAGAACAAGAAGAACAGAGTTAGATCAGAAATATTGTAAATCAATTCTGTGAAGAAATGAAAGAAGTTTGTGTTCTGGTGTAATCGCAGGGGAAATCATTTGGGGTCATTCCACTAGTGGATTTCTTTGAAATCAGTGGAATGACCTCTATGTTATTAGTTAGTTTTCTATTCTATTAAATCTGAAATCATTTCAATGTATTCTATTCGGTTACAGTCAGCGCAAAGGATGTTGTCGGCATAAGGTTCATGTTTATGCAAATTATGAATATACACTTTTGTAGGCGAAGACATTTTATGTGTATCTATCATTTGTATGGGAAGAGAAACAATGTGTGTGTATATCGCTTTTGTATCTGAGTATCAGTTTATGTGTATCCTGTAAACGCATATCGGGTTTGTATTTTGTGGATGTTGCGAAGAGTTGATATACAATCTCTGGGTACATCGCAATCGTATATCGGGTGCAATTCCTGTGTATACTACGGTTGCATGTCAATCCTTGAATGTATGTTCAAAGAAGCAGGCATCGGCGTAAGTATCAGTGTCAGAGAGAGATGCGAAAACATTGCCGATAGAGGCTAGTCTTACCGACGAAGGTGTTTGAAGGTTCCATCGGTATGATCGATGTGTATCGGTGGAAGGGTTTTCAGGTTTACCGATGGCATATGGTCTTGCCAATAGTAAGGAAAGAATGTATTTTGGTCTCGTTTGAACCTTGTGAAGAGGTTTTCTAAGCTATTTGAGCTTTGTTCTGTTGTATTGTGGGTTTCAATGGGTTTTTCACTCTATTTGTAAGCTTCTGCTGGCCACTCCGCATCATATCTTCTCTTTTTTTTTTAAATAAAAAGACAGCTTCTACCTCTTTCTTTTCTCTCTTTAAAAAAAAAAATAAGACAACAACTATTTTTTTTTCAATCAATAATTGAAAGGCAGCAACATATATATATTTGAAATAAAATAGCACCTATACAATCCCCCTTTCTTTTTGCAACCATTATACAACTAGCAACTTAATATTGCAATGGCTTTTATTCACATACAACATAAAAATCCTCATAGAAATAATAAAACTAGAAAGGATAATATATTTTTTGCAACTACAACAAGGTGGAGTATGACGTTAAAATCCTTAAAACAATACATATTAGAGATTATTTTCTCTCTTTCCATTTGTCCAACTACACATAGGCCATTCTTGGCCATGGCTCTCAAGTAGCCACAATAACAATGAAACACAAACTTAAATGCACTCCCACAAAGCTCCAAATGCCATAATCAACCACCTACAAGAATCTAAACAATGGAGGGACAGCCAAACCACTAAAAACACTCTCCTCTCTACCATAGACCTACAAGTGGGTCACCCCCAAGCTTGGAGGTCGATCTTCACACAAGTCTCAAACCACAACACAACAATAAACAATCACACAATAACAAGAACACCCTTAGGTTTGAACATCACAAAACCCATAACAAATTGATTTGAGGGGGTAGGGTTGTGGACATCATTCAACTCAAGAGTGTCACTCCACAAAAATCCCAAGTCTCAACACAAAATAAGGCCTTAAGCCCAAAATTATAACTCCATGAATATATAGATTTCACCATGGCACTCATGCCAACCAAAATACCCCATACTTAATATCTTTCCCTCAAGGCCATAAAAATACCAATACTAGGAGGGTGACCTCGAGGAGGTTCACTCCTCCCCCACCCCACACATGGATGGACACACCCAAGTTGGTAGTCTCATCCCAAAACACCCAAAAACCCCACAACAAAGAGGACATAAACACACCAAAGCATTTCAAGCACACAACCAAAATTAATAAAGCATAAGGAAGGCTAAAATGCCTTTAGGCTTACTTTAAGAGCCCAACAATGGATGAAAGTTGAAGAAGAGCCCACAAGATTTCTCCAAGTCTCCAATCCTCAAAAAATCTCTCCAACTCTCCAAAATCCTCCAAAGATAGAAAAATTAAGCAAAAATAAGAACCCCATTCCCCTCTCAAAGAGGAATTAAAATAGGCTTCATTCCAAAGCCTTGAGGAATGAGAAGGTGACACATGTCACCTTCTCCTTCCTCTTCTCATGCCACTTGCAAGGAATATGGAATGTCGGGGTGACCTGTGTCACTCTTCCATCCATTTCAACCTCACCCTCTCCACGTGAGAGCAAAGGTGGAGATATGGCATCTCTCAAAATGGGCTCCAAGAGGATAAGGGATGCCACATTGCATCACCTTATTCTCCAAAGGAAGACCATTCACTCCAAGATGCTCTCACATATGTGTGAGAGCATTGGAGGATGGTTCCACACACTTGGCAGTATTGAAGACTCCCCAAGTATTCAAGGTAATGGGAATCCATACCTTGTAAAGGGGAATGGTTCATGTTTCAAGGCATGACTCATCTCCCACTTGAAATCAATTTGAATTTTTGTCACTTTTCTTTAAGCCAAGGTTAAGGTGACTAGATAGGGGTAACCCTAGGGTTTGGCATGCTCAAATGGGCACTAGACCCTAGGGGTACCACCTAGGGTTAATTTTAGCCCAAAATAAACACTTTAGGAGGTAGAAAATCACATTAAAAAGGCCTCAAAAATAAAAGACACCAAATGGTGTAAATTAAATCACATAATTTCACAACACCTCAATTAAATAATACCGAATGGTGAAATCTGGGCCAATTAATAAAATGTAGACATTTATGAAAGCACCATACAATTTCACACATGATCTTGGTCCCCTAGGGACTAGATCAGTCTAACATGGGAAACACATAGGTGTGAGATCGATCTCTAATTTTTCGTGGCCTGAAAAATCACCTGCACACTTAAACAAATAGATTGATCCAACATATATATATCATAGAAAAAGAAAGTAAATTCATACATTCACACCATCGCATAATCATTTTAAAACATTATAAAAATCACATCATTATTAAGATTCATAATTGCATTTCTATATACTAGCTCAAGATAAAAATTGCATAGTAAATCCATAATATGATCTCACAACTAGTATCTCAAATAGTACCAAAATGAATATCACATGTCTAATCATCATCAATGAATCAAAGTTAGGATGTAGTCTCATCACAACATACTAAGCATAGCTAACCAAAATAAAGGAATGTACTCTAGAAAATCTGTATATCGGGATCAACAATCCCCAAATGTCTAAATATCATCAACTGTAATATGAACTAAGAAAAAATAAGGGAGTGAAATAAATAGGCCTCACAACTTTTATTCTTGTGTATGGGCCATGTCATCATCTTCGAGCATGGGGAGTGGACCTTTGAGGTACCACATGGGAGGGTGGTGTGCACCCACCACCATTGGGGACTTGTGATCCGTGATTGACATGACTTTGTAGCAGCTGCCCTTCATCTTTAGATTATGAGCATAGTGTATTCTTTAGTTATCTAATTCTATCAATGATGTAAATCATTCTTGTAGCATTGTATATTGGTAGATTTGTAAATTATCAGACACTCCAACCTAGAGAATAATGTGACTATCTTATGTAATGTAATTTTAATGTCTATGTAATTTATTCAATCTTATATGTTTTCTTTAATTCTTATTAACACATATCTCCTTTGGTGTTTAAAAGAAAGTATACAATTCTAGTTTGAAACTCGATCTTAGACATGCTCATAATGTTATTGTTTGATAGAATGAATAGAATCGTATCACATTTCCTTATGAATGCTTCTTTTTACTTCTTTCTATACGGATGTAGGTTTGATGCTTTAAGTTGTTATTCCCTTGAGTTGTGTTCACCTGACAAGGTGTCGTGGATGTCTTATTACGCACCTTGTTTACCTTCCTGGCCTTTGTGTGATGGGGTCTTAGGAATAAATGACAAAATTTTTGGTTATTCATGTCATGACCACATGGCAAATTTGGACATGACATGTGGGCTTTCGTGTCATGCCCACATGGCAAATCTGGGCATGAAATTTGGTATCAAATCCCATGTTTCAACATTGGGAGCTCTAGGGTATTTCTATGTCATTGGGTTGACATGGAATAGAATGAGGTGGTTGCGAGAGAGCAAGGTTGTGGAATGTCAACCAACCTTCATCTTGGAGGAATATTCATTCTCTTGTTTTGTCATCGTGGTGACTTTGTCACATGATTATAGAAGTCTTCCGCTTGTGTTTTCATGGTGGTTGTGTTCCTCCTTGTTGATTATCCTCTTGAGTAGGTTGGTCTTATTGTGAAGGTTGTGTTGGGCCCTTTCTCACCGTTGTGTATTTCATGAAGTGTGGTGTCATTCCCTAGTATGCTCTCTAGGTGGTTGGGATTAGAGGTTAGTATCATGGGAATGGATAGGCATGTATTGAACCTTGTTGTGTGTTATGCTTTTGGTTGTGAATGTGATGATGTTTTGTCCTTTGGAAGGATAGTGAAGTCCTAATGGTTGTTTGATTAATTCTTTCCTTGTGTACTTTTCGTGTGTATATCATAATGTAAGAATTGCATACCTTCTTGAATTCCTAACCCTTGTTATCATTTAGAAATCAACATTGTCTCCTTTGGGTTGGGTAACTAGAAATGCTTGCATGAAATATATCTTACCTTGACTTTTATGAGTGTAATTCATTACATGTGTGATTGCATTTTATTCCTTGTAAAATATTAAGAAAGAAAGTGGTGAAAATGAGTTTTATGCATGGAAATTGTTAAGAATTAATGTATGTTTCGAAATGTTTCAATGGTGCATTGTGTGCTTGGTGACTTTTTTTTAAAGTACTTCCATAGTGTGAATTTTACAATTTATAACTTTTTTCTTGTGTGAATTTGATATCATGTTATGCATACCTTGTGTGGAGAAGATGTTTGACATCATAGGGTAGAATATTAAATTAGGGACTTGAGATTGCAATTAATGATATAACTCTATCTTATGAACTTTGTATTAGATAATTATGAGTTTTGTTCATATTGCATATGTAGTGTAATGTGGTTTGTCAATAGCTCCATGATGTGTGATGTGTTGTGAGTCAACATCTTGTGAGTTGAAATAATGTTGTTTTTATTTAATTATGACCTAACTTATTCAAATGCTAGTATATTGGTATACTTGTTTGGGGTGTATTACATTGTCTTTAAATGTGAAGTTATGGTTAGATCCCCTTTATGCCTTAGAAAGGTTAATTCAAATTGATGTTAGATAGACTTCTTAGAAACCTTTGTGGTAATTATTATATGATTTTGTCTATGAAAGTTGTTCTTCTTCACTAAGTAATGGACAGTAAAGGAAAATTGTGTTTTGTGTCACCTTGTGGATGTGAATACCTATTATGAGAGTACTTGCTATGTGTTGTGAATATCTTGTACATGATTTATGTACTCATGAGCGTGTGATACTAGGTATCCATCCATGGGTTGAGTGTATAGCTACAATTATGGTGTAGTCATGCTTGTGTGATTGCTTATTTGTATACCTTGTAAGGTCTAACCTTGGAGTTGGAGACCTTCCATGTGTGGAGTTAAGTAGTGGAGTAGAAGAACATAGGAAGCTATGGTGACATGTTGTGACATTGGTTTGGGGTAACCCAACTAACCATACCTTCCTATGCAAGAGTACCTGCTACTTCTCCTTAGTAAATAGACCTTTGAGACATTCATAGTGCTATCCTATCATGCATTGTTTCCTTGATGATACTATTGGCATCTAACTTCAGAATCTTGGTTATGGTTTTGTATGATCATGTGAGGTGATCGAGGCCATGTTACTTGGCGCAGGTTTGCTCTTACCTTTGGTATCTTGTTTTGAGTTGGATGTGTAGTAACTGGGAAACATTGGCACTATGATAGAGTAGCATTTATACAAAAAAAAATATGTTTAATTTTGATCATATCAAAGTATTAATTGAGTTTCTTTGGACTTATGCTATGTTATGATAGTTACGTGCATCGACACTTGGTTGACAAGATGCTAATAGTTATGATGCCACACCACACTGATGTTCCAACATAGTGTTGGTGATGATGATGTGTAACTTTGAGAAGGGCACGATTCCATGTAGTCATATGTGAAGACACATATGATACTATCTACATACATGATGTTATTGCATTGGTTGTGTTTGCATGGCATATGTAGCAACCATGATTTATGTCCTTCCTTATTGGTGACTTGATGATAGTCACATTGTGATGTAATGTGAAATTTTATGAATTGAGATCTTTTTTTGGTTATTGGTGACTTTATTTATCTTGCTTATGATGACCAGTAACATTATTTTATCTTGATTGTAAGTAGCTTAGCCACAAATCTTTGAAATCTTCCTTTTTCACATGGCTCTGGTAGTCACGTTGATTTATTGTTGAAATTGCATGAATTTATTTACTTTATTATTGAATTTGGAAACTTCTTTTGGGATTTTTGAAAATGTGTATTGGCTAAGCTAGGTTCTTTTTGTTTTCAAATACTGGTCTTATGTTATGTTGTTCTTCTCGCCATGTCAATGGAGTGACCTCTGGTAGAGTGTATATAAGGAAGCAGACGTGGGAAACTTTTGAGGATGGGGGTAAGTGTTACATCCCTCTTTTTTTTGGAAACAATTATGCTATTTACTTTCTTGCAAATTTTAGTAATTTAATATGCTGTGGATGACATGGAAACTGACGATTTATTTTACAAAGTTGTTATATGAAATTGTGGAATCTAATGATTACGATCAATGTGATATTGTAGATTAAATGTCCGTTATGTTAAGTGAAATGATGTGTTGAATATATTATGATGTGATTTGGAATATAGGTGCTTTGACCACAAAATTGTATGTGAGACTGTTGTTGCAGGAACAGGTGGACCGTGTTCAACGGGAAGAGAAAGTATCTTCGAGAGAGAGTATAGACTCTGGAAATTAACCATGGGTGTTTGTTAATGAGAACGCCAAGCAGGTAGATAAACCTTGGAATCATCAATTTAGTCTTGTTTGTCAGTTGGGTTAGTTAACTAGATGTCGACGTCAGAGGATAAAGTGTATCATCCTAGTCGAAAGTCATCGTAAAGAATCTTCGAGTCGTCGATGTTGTCGTAAGTCCTCCATAGCAAGTTGACTTATATAGACATTTATTATTTCGTTTATAAGTAATTAAATGAACCTTCTTGTGGTGAAATTGTAAATCATGTCTCGTAGTCGAAAGATGCGAGAAGTCGGCTTTGTGCATCCAACGATGTAGGAAACTCATTTGCGTTACGATCAATCCATCGTGATTGTCGTAAAAATGCATCGAACTTGTGTTGTGAATTTATTCCTTTCTTGTAGATCGACGAATGTCGATTTAAAACCATAGTGTGAAATAATTTGTTGTGGTCGTCGTTTAGCATGAGTCCTTTCTTTTAGCTTTGACCGCGAGTTATTTTGGTCTGACCTTGAGTCTCTTATCTAGAGTGGTCTTTATCTCCTTTTCTTATTCAGCCATAGAGATGCCGTAGGCATTTGTTTATCCGCTACCTTGTTGTGTTTAACTCCTCAATTCGATCTTTAAGTTGGTCTTGGAAAGTTAAATACTTTTTTGTTCTAGTAAGGATGGAGTTGTTATGTCCTTTAGCAAGCCACATCACCGAAGGAGCTTTAATCTTTCTTGTGGTCGTAGTGAGTAATGAAGTCAATTATACTCAGTTAGAACGACCTCCTTGAGCTTAGGTTTGTATCGGTAGTTGTTGAATGCTTTAATTTCCTTCACCGTGGGCGAGAGAGAGAAAGTTCAGCGGTTGTGATAGAAGTATAACCGTTGGATTTAATGCCGAAGCTGTCTCATCGTTGAGGGAGCGAAATCATAGGTGTGCTGTTGGTAAAAGGGTAACTGACCTCAGTTCAAGGAGCTTTTCCATCATGGAAGAGAATGCAGTGAGTTCTGAAGCTGTTGGAGAGGATTATGGAAACCATAAACCGCGGGAGAAGGCCGTCATGAGGGGATGGAATGGGAAACTAGAGATTCCTTCGCGAGGTGGAAGGAAAGGAATAGTTTGTCATTACTAAGAGGGAGGAAAATGGCAGTTGAAGATGGTCGAGGGCCTTCATCGTAGAGGGAGGTAGTTAGTAGTGGCAATGGGCGAGTAAGTGGAGACTCCAACATGTAGAAAAGATAGGGAGATGTATGTCTGGGGGGTTTTTCATCATGAGGGAGAGAGAGTTTGTGTGAGTGAAAAAATTGGGAGGATAGTTAATGGAGTGGGTCACTGTGTTTAAGGAAGAGTGCTCGTTTCTTTTTGAGGGTGATCAGTTTTCTGGATAGAGATCAGCTTCTGAGTAGAAAGCGACAGAGAGAGATATCTGTGGGAACATCAGAGTATTGAACAACTTCTAAGTAGTGATCAGTTTTCTGAGGAGGATCGACTTCTAAGGAGTTAGGAGTTAGTTTGTAGGGACTATCGTGGGTTTTAGAAAGAGAGATATGGCAGAGAATATAGAGAAAGGCATTTGAATCCTTCATCGTGGAAGGAGGTGGGGTTTGGAGAGGTTAGAAAATAGAGAGATAGGGAGTATAGTCGGGAGGAGACTGTGGTGGTTTTGAAAGGAGGAAATAAACGGCAGAGAGAGGAGTGAGTTCGAGAGAAGTCTGTCGGGTTTTTGTCATAGGAATCGACAGAGAGATAACAGAAGGATCCTGTCTGTGGTGGTCGGCAGTGAGGATTGAGGGGAGGCTTCGGCATTCGTTGTGCTCTTCATTGCTGAATAAGGTAATATGCTTACAACAAATATAATATGATGATAATGTCTTTTTCTGCATTTCTGTGAGAAGTTAATCATCATAAATGTATCATTGCTGTATTATGGCAATAGAAACCTCTAAAATAGTATTGCTGTTATCTATTAGTACTCGAGAACTTAGAAAATAGATCATTACCTCTCATGGTTGACATCGTATGATTTTAGAACATAACTCTTAATGTGCATTCATCTAAGAATGATCACCGCATGATACAACTGTAAACTACAAACTTCAAACCGTCGGTAATGACGTAAAATATTATGAGTTTCCTTTAAGACTGAGATATCAACATAAAACTGCCCTTAGAGCACTTGAAACAATAGCTCCATTGTGAGAAATCACGTTGCTCCATGTGTATGCTGTGTAGGAGTTTAAAATCACAGATTTTAAAGCATGTTTGACGTAAACTTTAATGAGTTTGACAGCTGAAGTTGTAGTTGCAACCAGCTAGTCTTTTTCATCCTATATCTTTAGTTAGAGGTTGACCATGCGTTTGGTCATCTCTAAAGTCGTAAGAAAGACTCCAAATCTATTATTATTACATTTTACGATTTTTACATCATTAACTCTTGCAAAATAAATTGACTTGGAAAGGGGAATAGGGTGTTAATGTATTGTGTTAGTTGAAAACCGCCATGGTTTTGTAACAAGCAAGTAGAGTGGAAAAACCCACATTTTGAATCCAGATTACGTTGCATGCGACAATGCTAGTATCGTTTTGTAGGCCTTAAGAGTCTAGAACCCTTGAATTCTGGGATAACGGGAAATTGTTCTAGATACTTGAGTGTGTTGTGCAAACATGGAAACCGAGTAAACAAGTGTGAAACCACTTAGGAGTGAGTGTTATTAAACAATGTTTTTACATGAATATGAGTTTATGAAACTATGAACTCAGGATTAGAGTAAATGTTGTGCCATGCGCTATTACAGGAGGAAATCCTGAAACCTTGAGGTCATCAAAGTCGTCAATTAGTTTAAACTATACAAATAGGAAACTATAGGATTTTGATCAATTCAAGTCGAGTAGGGTGGGTGAACCAAGTTCATGCGTTCTTAGAACGCTAATTAAAAACAAATCCTTTGGCCAAGGTGGTGTACTATCCTCAAGTGCATCAAATGTTCACTGTAACTGGATGGCATTTTTTTTTGTGGAGAGTTGTGCATGACTAGAGGGTATCTAGGGATCTGCACGATAACAAGACACATAGGTTACAACACCTGAGCTCAAATGGTAAACACCGATGGTTATCCTAAGTCTATCCTCTTGAGTAGGGTAGGGCCACTTCCGGTTAGGAAGGAGTGCAGGAGACCGACAGTCTGTGGTTGGAGGTTAAGCTCCTTGAAGATACTTTCTCTTCCAAATACTGAGGATTGCCGAGTCTTGAATGTGATGGGTCGACAATCGAGATGCATGTTAATGGTATGTTTCCAATATTTGTTTGTTTCAAAAAAATTTCATATTGTTAGAAAACAAAATGTTTAATGTATATCATTTCTTTCAGTTTTATGAAAATAAGATCATGTTTATGATAAAATGGAAATGTTGTATTGGATTATAGATAAGTTTCTTTTGTAATTGATTACCTAGTAAAAAAAAAATTACCGTTGTGAAAACCTAGTTTTCTTGTCATTTCGGATTTGGATGTTACAGTAAGTGTGGGCTAGTATGGGCTAGTCATCATCCACTTACCTTCCTAGTGATTTATGTTCTTATGTTGACTATCTCTTGGAGGCTAATCCCATTAGACAAACAAGAGGTAGGTCATTTGTGGAAGTGTATTGAGGGGCCCCCAGGCACGTGGCCTTGAGACCATCATTCCACTTGATTCTTAGATCATGGGTTACTTGAAATTTGGTTACTTGACATTGGTTATTGGATTACATAGTCCTATGATGAGACCGTTACATCCCCATGGACTTATATGTGAACCCTGTGTTGTTATCTCTGTGATGTGGATGGATGAAAATGGTTGTTTAGTTGTAAGATTTGCATTTGATGTATCTGCATTATATGTAAAGAGATGTCATGCACGCTTTGAAAGTAAAGGTTGAAATTATGTAAATGTGCTTATATGTGTGTTGTGTGCTCTATTCTAGAGATGGCTACATATTGAATGTTAGAGAAATGATTTTTTTTTTGTCTTGAAAAGTGTAATTTCCTACAAATTATAAGAAAATTATATGATTTATGCTACCATAAATGTGGAAAATTGATGGTTGTGAGCAATGAATTGGTTGTTTGAGATAATGATTCTATGAGAAAATTGGATGTTATTATATCATTCTTTATTTTGGTTAGATAAAAATTGTTATATGCTAATGTATACTTTAAATGGAATTGAGTGCCTTGCCTCTTCTTCACTTCAGTATTGTGTCATATTGCACGTAATTGATTATATCAAAAGGAATGCAATCACCTGAGTTTTATAATTATGATTGAGTTTCATGGACTAATGTGTGTTATGGTTGCATTTTAGTGTTTGTGACTTTCAAGAGTAAGTGAAGCTCTTGGGGGGTATGTAGTGCCTCCCTAGTTCTGACCCGTTCAAGGTGACATCGAGGTATAAGTTCTAGTTTTATGTGATGTTGAGATTTTGACCTTTTATTCATGTGAATTGATCATGGTGTATTAATTGATTACTTATGTTAGATTTCATATTAGGATTGGGTGTACATGTGGAAAGGATGACACTGTGACATTGGCACACTGTGTGAATGACTATGGATGTTAGAATCCTTCGATATGGACTACTTTTGCTTCGGCTATTATATGATATGCATATGCAAATGTTATAATATGTTTTGAGTGGTGCAGGTACCAGCCATCAACTCCACTTAGATTCACAGGTCTAAGCATGCCTAATGCCCCAATAGTGGTGAGTTGGAGATGACACATTGGCCATATACCTTATCCTCGTCATTGTCTCTATGTTGAGATGAGTTTCTAATGTCATGTCTTACCTCGAACACCATCTGATTATTGTCTGATTGTTCTATCCTCCTATGAGTTGAATGCGTATGATTTTGTTGTTGAGTTACCCCTTGTGTATTGCCTTTGTATGCATGTGTTCGTGTATTTATTACTTTTTGGTGGCGTAGTATCGGTGAGTTGGCATAGTGGATAGTTCTGTATGGTTTTCATGAAATAGATTTATAAGCCTATGGCTATGTATATAATTTATAAATCAAAAATAATATAGGGGATAGTCTTTTTTTTACTTAAAAGAAAGGAAATACATTATTCTCGATTATTCTCATTCTCATTCAAGGAAGGATCTCATTTGGTGAGAGAACCTAGGGTTTGGGAAAAGAAAAGGAAGGGAGGAGGAGGGCAAGAAGGGCACTGGGGAGAGCAGAGGGGTAGCTATGGAGTTGGGAAAAGAAAGGAGGTGTTGAGGAGAGTACAAATGTAGCTAGGGGATTTGGTTTCACACCTGCCATTGCATGACATTTCTTTTAGGCATTTTGTAATTCATGCGCCCTTTCTATGCTTCCAAATTTTGTATGCATGTCTACCATAGTATTTCCAACTACAGTATTTGACAAAGTTCATGTATCTTTCATGCTTTGGTATATGTCTCTACCATGTTCCATATCCCCCATTCTCACTCAGACAGTGAGGATGCTGACAAAGTTTTAGGAATTTGGCTTTACGCCTGCCAATGCCATTTGCTTAAAAGTTTCTAAAGCCCTTTCAATAGATCCATTTTGTGCATAACTTGCAATCATTGTAGCCCATGAGACCTTGTCTCGTGAGGTATTCTATCAAATAGTGCATGTGCCTCCCTGTGAGGCACTGCCTTCGGCACAGGCAGGGAGGATGCTGCTAAAGGTTTGGAGTCTCTCTTTTCATCTACTAGTTGTATTTGCTTAAAGGTTCTAAAACCTTTTTAACTAATCCACTTTATGCATATCTTGCGACCATTGTATCCCATGAGATCGCATTTCTTTTAGGCATTTTGTGAAATAGCTCACATGCCTTGTCTATGCTCCACTTTTTGTATACATGCCTACTGTGGCATTTGCAATTACAACATCTTACAAAAATTCCTCTTCCATTATACCTTGAAGGATATCCCTTCATCATTACTAGAGATCTACTCTTTTATTATTAGAGTGATAGCCTATTTTTTTAGATTACTTCTTTTAGTATCACCAATAATCTCCAAGAAAATTGTCCCTGTTTAAAATGATAGAAATTGTTCACTTTTCTCACAACAATTTCTCTTGCAACAACATTGGGAATTATTGCTATTGCAATGTGGCAATTAGCACATACTTGAAGGTTAGATTAACAACTTTAATAGCTATTCCATGGGGCATGTTCAACAAACCAAATGTAGTTGCCAACTTTTCACCATGGTGGTAGAGATATAATGATACCTGAGACTTTGAAACTAGAAAATACCCTACTATCCTCATTTACCAGTAACATGTAAACTCATCCTCCCAACCATGAAAATTTTAAATGGCATCTCAATGATTAAGTTTTGGGTGCCCTCAAGATAGCTAGCACTGTCAAGAAGGTCCACCATGAACATATAACAATTAGTTGTAGCTGAAATGCAATGAGGAGTATTTATGTGATGGAAGTATGTAAAACCCCTTTCACTTTGCTATCTTAACCAAGAGTTCTTATATCAATTTTGACAAGAGCCATATCTTATTCATGCTCTCCACTATACTTGAGGACATTATTATGAGCTACATTTCCAAAAGGTGTATCCACTTACTATTAACCTATTCATAGAAATGACTACCCATTTGAAATATTCCTTTTGAGGTATGCTTGATCTCGGTGGTGGTATTGATGTTATAATTGTGTCTTTGATAACTTAATCCTTAATCAAAATTTAGTAGAGGCAAACAATGGAATGTTTTCCTTTTTTTTTCTTATCTCCTTGGGATGCTTAAAGGCTTTCTTGTACAAGGTGGATGGAGAGGTAATGTTCTACCTTCACCCTGGAGCTGATTTTCTCTCTTTGGTGATCCCTTGCTCTCTTCATTGATGTTTTACTCCTTATTGTAAGGTCATTCTTTTATTGGAGTTACCTTGCATTCACTGTTGTTACCACAATGTCATGACTGCTAGTAATACCCCAAGTGGGGGTCTTCTTGTTCTTGTTCTTTACCTATGTTTGCATGTTGAACTTGTTGGAGTTTGGGTTTAGATGATAGGGTGATCTTGGTAGTGTCTCCCAATGTGGCAATGAGCATGAGTGCTCATTTGTTTGGCCCATTGGACGTAGCTTGTGTCATGTGCCTGGGAAAGAATTGTATTGAGATGAGTACCTTTGTTTAGCCACTTCTGACTTGCTGTCCATATCATCACCCTACCTTATCTAAGTAGTACTTCATTTGAATGATTACTGGGTGCCTTATTTATGCCCTGCATGAACCATGTGCTTATGATGTGTTCATGTGAGCTATGAGACTTGTGGTATCTCTTGTGTGGCTGAGTACATATGCCTTCCTATCCCTTTTACTTTTATTCTTGTGTATGGGCCATGTGATCATCTCTGAGCATGAGGGGTGGACCTTTGAGGTACCACATGGTAGGGTCGTGTGCACCTACCGCCATTGGGGACTTGTGATCCATGATTGACATGACTTCATAGCAGCTTCCCTTCATCTTCAGCTTATGAGCATAGTGTATTCTTTAGTTATCTAAGTGTATCAATGATATAAATCATTATTGTAGCATTGTATATTGGTAGATTTGTAAATTATGAGATGCTCCAACCTAGAGAATGATGTCACTATCTTATGTAATGTCATTTTAATGGCTGTGTAATTTATTCAATCTTATATGTGTTTTTTAATTATTATTAACACATATCTCCTTTGGTGTTTAAAGGAAAGTATATGATGCTGTTTTGAAACTCGATCTTAGACATGCTCATAATGTTCTTGTATGATAGAATGAATAGAATCGTATCACATTTGCTTATGAATGTTTCTTTTTACTTCTTTCTCTATGGATGTAGGTTCGATGCTTTAAGTTGTTATTCCCTTGGGTTGTGTTCACCTGACAAGGTGTCATGGATGTCTTATCCTGCACCTTGTTTACCTTCCTGGCCTTTGTGTGATGAAGTCTTAGGGATAGGTGACAAAAATTTTGGTTGTTCATGTCATGACCACATGGCAAATGTGGGCATGATAAGATCTATGTATAATTAAAAAGAATTATATTTTGTGTATAAAAATTTTGTGTATGTGACTATGGGAGTGCTTGAGTTGTTTATTAATTTTTTTTCAATTTAGAATAAGAATAAGAAATATTTTGTATTTGTACAAAAAGACAATTTTGATGTAAACATCAATTAATAATAAAAATTAAAGACTCAAAAGTTATTAAAAGAAGAGTAAATAACAATCATCTTTAAAAAATAACAAAATTGTTAAAAAGAGTGGATGCATAGTACACTACCCATGTTAATAAGATATTTAACATATTTATATTTCTTGCTCACTTTAAAAAAAAATTTAAATAGTAGTTCTACTCCTATTTGAAAATAATTCAACCCACTCTAAAAAAGGACCTAAGAATTTTTCATGTTTAGCTAAAATTTGCATATGTAGAACTAACAAAGATATAATTTCATGGATTTTTTAGTGGTGAATCTTTGCTAATTAGCGAATAGTTCAAATTGGGGACTCTAAAAATGGCAAATAGTATGAGCTCTATAAGAGACTAAATCACTCAATTTTTATAGTAATTTATTTTGTCTTGGTTAATTCACCAATGTATTATTTTTTAAACTAATAAATCAAGTTGATTCACCAGGTAAATTATGCGGCATTGGAGCTAATTCGCCAGCAGTTTATAATGTAATTACAAATCTTTATTATATTCGCAATTAATAGTATATTCCTTCCATTAATTTTGGGTCAATATTGCCATTAATAATGAATTCCCACTTAATTTTAGGGATATTTTCAGTTTGAAAAGGGGTTTTATTTGTTTCCATTGATTACTTTTTTTATCGAATGGTTATGGTTTAATTCTGGGGGACTCTATGCATATGCCTTTGAAAAGGATTATTGAGGCGTGAAATTCATTTTGGTGTTGCATGCAAGAAAGAGATGAGAACAATCAGATCCTTTCTGGATGAATACAACCAAGCATCAGGGCAAAGCATAAACTAGAGGAAATCGAAAGCTTTCTTCCTCAACACCCAACTTGGCCTCTACCAAGACTTGGGCATGATTTTTGGCTTGAAGGTGGCGAACCTTCCTGGATGCTTTTTGGCGATGCTGCTCTTTGTTGGACCTAATAAGACAGACTATTGGGAGAGCTTAGTCAACAGCTATAAGAGCAGGATGGAATTGTGGAAGGGAAAATGGCTTTCCTCAGCTGGAAGACTTCAATTGGTAAAAGTGGTCCTCTCAGCCATTCTAGTCTATTCTATGGCCTACCTTAAAGTTCCAAAAGCAATTAAAGAGAGCCTCAACTAGATGTTCAAGAAGTTCTTTTGGAGTGGTATAGGGGACCAATAGAAATTTCCTTTGGTAGCCTGGGAAAAAGTGTGTACCCCTAAGCTAGCAGTGGGGTAAGTCTGAGGCAAATTACACTAATGAATCTTGCCATGGGGGTAAAGCTAGCCTAGGGGATGTATGCAAAAGGAAACCAAAGATGGGTTAGAATTCTTAGGAAAAAATACTTGGACTCTGACTATCCAACCTGTTTTCTTACCACAGCTAATCCTCTGAAGTCTATAACTTCATATTGGAATGCAGAGACATAATCACCAAGCATGTCTCTTGGGAAGTAAGAAATGGCCAAAGCGTTGCATTCTAGGGAGACACTTGGGGTGGGCAGAAGCCAATTGTTGAGATCCCTAATTTGGAATCTATCAAAGCTGAAACTACCAGAGTGTGGGGCTCGAAGGTGTGCAATTAGGGTAAGGTGGTTTGGCAAAATGGGTTGTGACATTGGGAATGGCATCCCTTGCATGGCATTGATGCCTTGGATGACCAAAAAACATTGCTAGCTAAAATTCTAAAAAATAGAACATTTTTTCCCTCAGATCAGGAGGATGAGATCAAATGGTGTGGTTCTATGAGTTGGGATTACAAGGTTAGTCTAGGCTACATGGTCAAAGAATTGATGAAGACAAGGAAAAATTGGCCCTATAAGCTCATTTGGGGCTAAAATTAGCTCCCAAAAGCCATTGTCTTCTCCTAGCTAGTCCTACAAAAGAGGATCTTGATGGAAGATAGACTAGCCACCTTTGGGATTCAAGGGCCTAGAAGGTGTGTTCTATGCAAAAATGACAATGAATCCATGAATCATATCTTGCTGTCCTACCCATATGCAGATAGATGTTGGAAGTTCTTCATGACTAAACTAAACTACCATAGCCCAACTCTAGAGCATATTGTGGGGTGGTTCAACATGTGGACCCTCCTGAACAAGAAGTCAATATTTGGTAGCTTATGAGAAGTATTGCCTTCTTCCATAGTGTGGGAGATCTGGAAAGACCAAAATCAGAGGATTTTCCAAGGGAAAGAAATGGGGCTAGAGAGGTTGTGTAGAAAAATCAAAGGGGTTGTTGCTAAATGGCAACTGAAGCAGCTCAGGTTATACCAATAAATAAAGAAATCTACATTAGTTGGGATGATAGAAAGCTGAAATCCTTAACAGGGATGAAAATACTGAAATTTGGTGGGGCAGTGAGCTCTGGCTAGAACACTAGGAAGCGATTGGAGATTAAATGGAAGCCACCAGAGGAAGGTTGGATTAAGGTGAATTTCGATGGTGCTTCAAGAGGCAACCCTGGGCATGGAGGTGCTGAGTATGTAGCTTGAGACCATCAAGGCAAAGTGCTTGTGGAAAAGTCAATCGCCTTGGGAGTTTGCACAAACAATGAAGCAAAGATCAGAGTGGCTTTGATAGGTTTACAATTACGGCTGAAAATTGGAGCCAATTAGATTCATGTGGAGGGGGACTTGCTCAACACAATAAATGTGATCTAACTGACCTCCACATCTAGTTGGAAACTCAATCACTAGATACAACCCATCAGTGAACTGCTAGAAAAATTTGAAGTCCATCGTGTTAGCCACATGTTCAGAGATGGAAACAGGCTGGCCGACAAGATGGAAAAAGTGGCATTCAAAATATCCCTGGGTTGTGAGGGCATATAGGTTGGTGCCATACCCAGCTGAGGTGTAATGATTAGCCCTCAAGCTCTCATTCAAGAAGCACAAGGGGAATGAAAGCTCATTCGTGTGGGAGATATTGAGACATATTGCAAATTGATGAGTGATGAAATGGATTTGGTTCAGGCATCCTAGGTAAACACTGAGATTTGATTGAAATAAGGGCTGCCACCCTCATTTGCCCCAAAGTGAATGTAGCATCCAATACAAAGAAGCACCTTGTGGCCAATAGCAGCAATCCTTTAGGACTATGTCTCAGGCGTGGCTCTTGTGTGTTTTGTTCTGTCCAACTATCTTAGGAAGGTCAAATAGTAGATAGCTCTAGTTTTTTTGGCAATGTAAAATTCAAGATGAATCTGGCAGTGGGTCTGGGAATTTTTTGTAATGCAACTTCACTGTGATGATGCTCAAGGTATCTAAGTCATGGGACTGATATGTGTAAAGATATTTAAACTTTTTTGAATCAATATAGGGTGTTGCCCCTTATAGTAGCTATTTAACTATAAAAAAGGCAATCGATGGCAAAAAATTCACTTTTTTTTAGTCTTTTTTTTAAAGTGAGATATTTTCAAAATATTGAATCTGTGTGTGCTCCAATGCTTTTTAGATAGTGGATTTGTGCTTGGTGGCGAGGGGATCTACCCCTTGACCCTACCTGTATCATGACAGGAGCACGTTGGGGTTGTTGTCCCCAGACCCCACGAGGGGGTGCTGCCCCCTCAACCCCCTCAAGGGGGTGTTTCCCCCTTGACACCCACAAGGGGCGCTACCCCTTGACCGCACCGGTGGCTGTTCCCCATAGGCCCCTACTTCAACATTACAAAAAATTAAAAATATATTTGGGGATTGCACTGACCAACTATGAAATTTTTTTAAGGAAAGATTCACTATTTTAATTAATTTCTTTAGTAATTATTCACTAGGATTTGCCATTGTAATCATTTTTTTTACCAATTATTTAATAGGATTTGCTAGGATTTAACAAATTTTTTAATAATGAGCACGAATTTGCTAGGAAAATTATGGCACTTAGCTAGGATTCGCAAGGAAAATTTTGGCACTTATCTAGGATTCACCAAGATTTTATAGACTTTTTAAGGGGGGGTCTCCTTAAAGTTATCACTGTATAATTTATATCCTTTGTAAATAAAAATGAAGACAATCTCAAGAATAAAAACTCACTCTCTTTTTGTTTGGATTTTCTTTTTATTTCTCTACATATATAGTCAATCAATATCTATGCTTGCCTTATAAATGGCTAAAAATTATATCCCATCTCTACAGGTGAAGAGTTTGGCCAAATATTACACATATTGTAAGTTTACAACTTGGCAATATTCGAAACCCATATAGTAAAATGTAAAATATTGTTCTTTTATAATAAAAGATAATAAAAACAAGGTAACACTAGTTAATAATTGCTATCAAGTTGATTGAAGAGCTAAGATGTAGATGTAGACCAATTTTCATCTCTCCTTGAATTATTATTTCTTTCACCACTTGTACTCTCAAGAAAAGGTAAGATATCTATGGACAATTGAAATGATCGAGTACCATGAAATGTCCCCAACATTCTTTCTAATCTTTCAACTATCTCCACCATATCTAGACATTATTGTGGCAGATCCCTTATGCAAGCAAGGCCTACTTGTATAAATTGAGTAAGGCATGACAATACCACTGATAAATGTGACTCATTAACATCTCTAAGAAAGTAGTTGTCCACCACTCTATGATTTTATTTGGAAAACCCATACCTATCCATTTTGGTAGATTGATTCCTTCTACAAACATGTCATATGTAGGTATCCTCCTTGTCAGCAACTCTAAACATAGAATTCCATAGATTTATACATCTCCTTTTGTTGAAATCTTTCCACCCGTTCCATACTTTGTAATATAATACAATAATTAGTACTTGTTACATCCCTATTTCTGACTTGCTATACTTTTACCTTTTACTTGGGCATAAGTAAATTTATTGAGATGTTATAGATTTTTGAGAAGATATGACATGGAATTATATTGAATATCATTTAGGAAATCATGGAAATGATTATGTTATTGTCGATTTTATATCTATATGATGAGATTTGATTTATTTTGAATAATGATGCACTGATCTCTTATTGTTTTATGACAAGTGAAATAGGATTACAAGTTATTGACTCTCAGAGAAGAGAGAGAGAGTATCTTTCGAGAAGAGAGAGATAGACCTTCGATTATGAGTGGTCTATTTGCCAAACGAGTCTAGTGTTAAACGATAATGTGAACCAATGAGTCGTATGAGGTAAGTCTTGTCTTGCTAGTTTTCTTTTGAAAATCTAATTGACAGGTAGTCGATATCTTGATTATCATTTAGTCAAGTCGATGGTGATTCGACATAGTTGTTTGTGAAGTAAACAACGTCATTGACGTAGAATGGTTGTTTTAATCTTCTTGAGTCACTTGAGGTTTTATTGTCGCCTCTTAAACGTCAAGACATTCCCATCAAGTTAGATGACGTGAATATTGTCGACGTTTAACGTCAACAAATGATCTCGTCAAGTCGACATGATTTTAATGAAGAATTGTGATGGGGAGGTAAACTTGACCCATTCACATCATCTGAGATCCTTAGTGATCAAAACGGGACAAATAGAGGGGTTTTTAACAACTTCGGGTAGAGGTTTTTCATAGTTATGTGATAGCTAAACGAAATCTTAAGTCTTGTTCCGCTTTGAGTCCAATCCATCATGATTGTCGTAAAACGCCTTGAGCATATGTTGTAAACTCCTTTCTTTGCGGAGATCGACGGATGTCAAATTAGAAACCTAGAAGCGTTATAACTTGTTTTGGTTGCAATATGGAGGAATATGCCAAAATTGTAGAAGTTATATTTTGTAAAGGTGGCAATGGTTTATTTTGTGATCAGTTTTTAAAGTATAGGATGTTTTTATTATTGAAATTTACCACCTCGTAAGAATTTTAGCCCATGCTATGAGTAGTGGCAAAACATAAGGTTTTGAGGCCTTAGCTTTTGATTTAAGGATGGGTCGATACCCTATCCAACTGCCACCCTGCCATAGGAAACTCCATGATGAGGAGTGGTTGCAAAGTTTAAGGAACCGAGCTTGCATGCCAAAAGAATCTCCATCTTTTTAGACATGGTCGACGGTTTTGGCAAGCCGTTACTTTTCTTCGCCATGGGGAAACTTGAGTGGAGTTGATATCAGTTATGCATGGGCAGGAATGACTCTCAAGAGGGAGTCGTGGAGACCGTTAGGGAGGACCAACGTCAAGTGGAGTCTAATTATTGTTGTAATCATTTATGTAGTGGGTGGTGAATTGGTGAGGGGGTGGCAGTTACACACCCACATTCCCACTTCCTGTAGTGGATGGAAAAAGTTTTTGAAGGCTTGTAATATGGAGATTCCCATGACTTAAGGGAACTGGAATAACAAATTTGAGTGGTGTCTTTATGTAAGGAGGCATGGACGGCAGTATGAGTGCCGAGATTCCCTCGCCGTACAGGGTATTGGAGGGTGTATTTCCTTTGAGAGGGGATAGTTTTTGAGGGAAGGGAAAAGAGAGGATCGGAAAAGCAAAGGAACGTGGTGGTGGTGAAAAACAACTATCATTTTTATTTGAGAAGAGTATTTATTATCACGGAGCAGGAAGAAGCATAGTTAGAGTTTGAGGGATAATCTAGTGGGGAATTTAGATATGGTTATAGCTAAGTTTTGAAGAAAAGGAGGACAGATAAGCTTAGGCGAACCTGTATTCTTTTGTTAGGAAAGACCATGTATTTCTATCTCTACGGATTAGTGTGGGCAAAGGGGTATTAGTATTATAGAAGACCTACTTCGAACATGGTTTTTCTGTGTCTTATAGCTCAAAAGAAGCAGTAATGTAGATATATAGATGGAGAGACTTATATTAGTTTTTGCACAGAGCTATTTGTAACATGTGAGAACAACATATTCTTCAAATATAAAGACCCGCATGGTCTGTGTTTTGGGGAGGGTAAATATTACCTTCTTTAGATATCTTCTTGTGTGCTTAGATATAAGAAGAATGGTAGCACTATTATGTAGCATTACAAGAACTCAACCTTGAACATGATGTTCTAAGTCAGAAATCCACTAATTTTTGCTGAGCTTATGCAAAGTAAACTATTCTCTTGAAGTCAAGATATCAGATTGAAAAATCTTCGAAGTGCTCGAGCTCAAGAGGGATTTATAGTTCTTCATTGTCAACTATTTTAAGGTAAGGATGATTGAGCCCTATGCTTTGTTATATAATAGTTTTCCCTTTTTATAATCCTTTATTTTAAAATTTTCCTTTTGAACACAAAATATAAGATAGCTCAATTTCATTTCTAGAATGAATGTTTGAAGAGCTTACCTATTTGTAAACATACATTAATACATGTAGTATTACCTTATAGACTCTAACTCTTTATAAGAATATGGGGATCTTTTTGATAGACGTTCTTGACTAAATGATTTGGTTTATTGTTAATGTGGACCTTATAAGTAGACCATTTCTTTTACTCTTCTATATGCAAGCGACAATATGATGTAGTCATAGTAGTTAAACCATAACTTAAAGATAGGTTTATTTTTTTATTGAACATGAGTTTTTATCTTTTCTATAGCTAGAGAGGGGGTAAGAAAAGAAACCGTTAGGTCAAGTATATTATTTTACATGTAAATGATTACATGGTAAAAGCTTAATGTATTGGGATTTAATATTTTGGAATTGATATATTCATTTATGTAGAATGATATTGCTATCATGAAGAACCATTTGATTAGTGATGTAATATCACTGGTTGATTTAGCAGTAGTGATTAGTATTATCATGATAACCCAAGGAGGTTAAACTTAGTTATTTTATCTTCTTAAGCATAAGTCAGATGACTAGAGAAGACCTAGAGGGTTTATAGTTTTATTGTAGACTTAAACTTGTCAAGGAGTGTTTAAGTTGTAAGTAAATATCCTTGATAGAGCCATAGATGTGTTCTTCCTTTTGGAAGCAATTAAGCACTATCTTTCAAAATAGAAACCGTGGTGACATAATGTCATTAGGAGAATATTTGACTCTATTTAGTTCAATATGAAAAAGGAGAAGAAATTTAAACATGTTTTCAATGGATAACAAAGGGGGTTAGACTATCAACCAGTTAGAATCAAACTAAACTTGGGAGACTCTTAGACCTGGAGTCGAATTGTTTGACGTTATTGTTATTGAGGATTCCTCTTATAAGTTAAAGTAGATTTGTTTTGAAGTTCTAAAACAACCTTTAAGTTGAAAGAAGACTGAAGGAAAGTTGTTTATTTAACAAAAACTATTCTTCCTAGAATTGATTGTTTGATAATCCATTTTCATAGAAAAGGAAAGACAAACCCTAGGTTGACCTAGTAGGGTAATATTATTTAATATACTTTTATGACTACTTTATGAATCAATGATAATGGGGTAAGAACCCTAAATTTGTTCATTTATTTTTGGTGTTTAAACCAATTTGATTATTTACAATTCAACTTAAGTTTTAAATGTTGATGAGTTGTGGATCTTAGATGATGCAAGGATGCAAGGAGATACCCAAGTATAGAAAGTCATTTCTTAAGATCTTTGGGAACAATGATGGTGACTTGAGAATCTGTCTAAGTCAAGAAGACTAGTTTTGAGTTAAATGAAACTCTTTAGTTAAACCTTAACTAACCTGGATATGGTAATTATTATATTAAGACATTGAGATCATTATTTAGATCGTGATTGAAGGCTCAAATGCCCTGACTTTGTGTAAATATTCTAACTTGAAAGAAGGGAATTAGATTCCTAGACTATATTGCTTAATCTGGGTAAGGTTATCATCGTAGTCGTAATTAATCTATCTTTACATATTATGAGACAATAAGTCATGGACCTCAGGAATTGCAATGAAGCAATGAGAGTCCTCATAAAGAAAGAAAGTTGAACGGGTCTATGGATTATAGACAGTGTAAGAAAACATGTATGGGTCGGGAAGACTCAATTGTTCAAATGTTATAACCTCTTAAGTTAAACAGAGATGACCAAGTCGAACTGTAGGAATATGATAGTATCCAAGTCGAGTTGGAGTGGGTGAACAATATGACATCGTTCATTGCGAACGTCAATTTATATTGAAAACTATGGCCATAGTAATGCATATGTCTCTGCATGCATTGTCGGTTCACTGTATCTAGACTACACATCCTATCAGGAATCATACTTAGCTAGAGGGTATCTAGGGTTGTATGATAGATAGAGTTGTGTAAGAAACAACACTATGTACTCAGAAAGGCAAATTACCACTGGTCACCTTGGTCTATACTTCTCGTGAAGGGAAGGGCCACTTCTAGTTAGGAAGGAGTGCAGGAGACCGATAGTCTGTGGCTGGAGGTAAATCACTGGAAAGATACTCTCTCTCTCACAGAAGACATGCCGAGGCTTGCGATAAAGATGTCAGATTTCTGGATGCAGTATATCTTTGAGACTTGTGTTGATTGAGATTAAGTAAAACATTATCTGATTCAGGTATTTATAATTGATTTAGTTTTGTAAACATTGTACTTGAGAAAGACAATAAGGTTGATTGTATTTGTAATGAGATATCTTGTAATTGTAGTTACTCGACTATATGTTGAATAAAAGAAAAATTTTCTCTATCTCATTTTTACCTTGTAAATTTACTTTATGGTGAAATTTTTGGTTTTTACTATGTTTTTAGAATGTGGATGTTACAGTAATTCTCTAACCATAAAAGTACTCATACAAAATTTAATTAATAATAATTTATATTGGAATAGTGTTGTTTTACACCTGGTACAATGTAGCCAATAGATCCCTTTAGTGCATTTGTAGAAATCAATAAATTCATTGAATTCCCAAATAGGAGTCTGGTAATGCCAAACTTTGTAATGTATGGAGTCATATCATCCCCTAACAATACATTATTGGGTTTTAGGTCACAATGAATGACTTGCACAAAGCAATGATGATGTAGATATTTCATTCCTTGTGCTATCAGCTTTTCTATTTTAATCAGTCATTCAAATTTAATATGTATTCATCTCATCCCTCAGGATATAGCCATCTCCCCAAAATTCCAATTGACATGAATGGAAGAACTAATGATTTAAAATCAAGGTTGGAACAAGTTGAAATAATTTTGATCACATTGTGGTGCTTGACTCTTTTTAACACATTACATTCTCTATTAAAACTTTGGAGAGCATTTTCATCTTGCAAACTAAGAATTTTAACTGCAATATTTGTTCCATTATTCAGAATCCCTCTAGAAATAGATCCAAAACTACCAACTCCTAATAGATTGGTTTGGTTAAATCCACTAGTTGCATGCAAACATTCTTCATATGAAATTCTTGTAGGTCTAATGTTGAGATCCAAGGTAGTTTTATCAGTATGTCTTCTTCTATAGAAAATTACCAACAATGCAATGGACATGATGAAGATTGCAATGCCAATAATAGCTGGTACTATCACCTTTTTATAGACTAAAAGATTTTTCTATTTGGAATCAAAGCATGGATGCAAATTGATCCACTCACTGCAAAGGCAAAGATTTCCCATAATTGTTGACTCATTACTTGTTGCAAAAACCCCTCCCTTTGGAACCTCTCTTGTTAATCTGTTTGAAGAGAGATTGATATACTGAAGTGTTTTCATCTCTTGCAAATCCATTGGGATTGCACCTGACAAACTATTGCTAGAGGGATCTATTTCTTGAGTGTTTTTGAGTTTTGTCAGTGATGTTGGTATTGGGCCATAAAACGAATTCCATGAAAGATTCAAATATTCCAAGTTTGTGGAGCTTGACAATGCAATTGGAATTTCACCTAAGAAGCTATTGAGAGACACATCTCTAGATTGGACCATTACCATTTTGTTGATTTCTAAAAGAGAATCTCCTAAAAAATTCTTAAATGAATAAGGTACAACCAAGTCATCTTTCCAAATGAATTGTATAAAACCTCCTATTATATTATGTAGAGTTGTTGGAAGTCTACATTTTAAACATTAAAAAGTACAAGTTCATTTTGTTAAAATAATCTCTCTTTTATCTATTTTTCAAAAGAAATATCAAAATATCATCCTCAAATATGACAAACAATGGAAATAGAATCATATATGTATCATATAATAAACTATGAATGTTTGTATTCTAATGTTTTTCAATATTATATACAACCCAATTTATATGAGGATTACATTTCCATCTTCCATATTGCTACTAGCAATAATGATTCATTTAATTTTCAATCAAAATAGCCAAACTTGATAAACTTGAAAATCTAATTATATTAATAAATTCTACCTTTAATATATTCCATTTGACTTCAAACTAAATCTTCTTATAAATAATTAGAAATGCTTCCCTGTAAAACTACTCTTACCTTAAAGTTTTCAAATACATGAAGTTAACTATTAGGATTCTTCCCCATATTTTTTAAGAAAAATCTTTTGATGGAATAATCCAAGTAGACTAACAAGTGAATCTCCTTTCATAATAGACTCCATACTTTAGAAAATCTATTTTATATAAAAAAAATTGTCTTTGCTATCATCTAGTTATGCTAGAATTTCTCCATGCTGGAAGGACACTAGTGAACGGAAGTTAAAATTTTAACGAGAGTTGTATAATAAAACATTGTCTTAATGTCCAAATAAAGAAGATTTGAATAAAACTAATTGTTGCATGTGACTCTATATTTTAGTGAATATAGATAGTATATTGTGAAAGGGTTATAAAAAATCCATTGAAGCATTCATCATACATCTAGTCATTATTTGGAGAGTTGGAAATCCATTAGAACTATGCCTAATATAGTTGAAATAAACCTTTTTGAAGCCTTGGTCACAATAGGTTGGTGAATGAATACATATTCTTCCATTTAAAAAAATTAAAGGAGAGAATTCCCCCATATCCTTATTGTTAGTATAAAATAGGATTTAATCTTTATCTCCGAAGAAAGATCATAACTTACATTTAAGAATGAAAAAAACTAATAATAATGTTGTTAGATAAGTGTTGTATAGTTTATGTGTGTAATAGTTGGGTTTTTTCTATTTTTCTCATGCTTTAAAGCACTCATGATTATCTTTTGCATAATTTCATGCAATGTGTAAAACCACTTTCAATGTACCTATTTATATTAGCACATGCTTAAGAGTGAAGTAAGAGAGATTCATTATTGTATTGGGGAATGATTGAGATTTTATACTAGTGAAAGATTTTACTATGCTAGGTTTCCTACCAATAAGGGTTTTTCGAGGTGAAATTTTTTGCTTTCTATTATTCTATTTTTTTTTTGTTTTAGATTATATGAACTACTTCTATAGTATAGGTATATTAGGCTTCTTTTCATCTATAATCAATGGAAAATAGGATTTGCATTGTTTTGATCTTGACTTTGAAAAGGCCAAGCTTAAAAAGAAATAAATTGATTCAAATTCCAAAAATCCATAGAAAATGAATATAAAAATATCTAGATTTTTTTGGCTATTAAGTGTTCAATAGGAAGCAATAAATAAAACTAATAGAATACAAATGATGGTTTTGTATTTTGTAAATCTCACTCTCAAAATGATCAATTAACAAGACTTTTTGAAACAAATCCTAACATTGATAGGACTTTGCATCATATAAAGATTTAGTATAGAGTAAAAGAGGGCTCAAGAAATGGTAATGCACCTTCCTTTCTCTCATATTTATGTATAATAAAAAAAGAATGATATTTTGTGTATAAGGATTTTGTGTATGTGACTTTCTGAGTGCTTTAATTGTTTATTAATTTTTGTTTTTCAATTTAGAATAAAGAATAATAAATATTTATATTTGTGCCAAAAGATGATTTTGATGTAACCATCAATTAATAATAAAACTTCAAAACTCAAAAGTTATTAAAACAAGATTAAATAACAATCATCTTTTAAAAAATAACAAAATTGTTAAAAATAGTGGATGCATAGTGTACTAGCTATGCTAATAAGATATTTAACATATATTTATATTTCTTTCTCACTTTAAACCAAAATTTAAATAGTAGTCCTATCCTATTTAAAAACAATTCAACCCCACTCTAAAAAAAGGACCTAAGAATTTTTCGTATTTAGCTAAATTTTGCATATGTAAAACTAACAAAGATATAATTTATATTCTTTGTAAAGAATAATGAAGATAACGCCAAGAATAAAAAATCACACTCTATTTGTTTGGATTTCCTTTCTATTTCTCTATATATATAGTCAATGACTACAAAATACATCCCCTCTCTACATGTGAAGAGTTTGGCCAAACATTACACATGTTGTAAGTACACAACTTGGCAATATTTTAAACCCACATATAGTAATATCTAAAATATTGTTCTTTTATAAGAAAAGATATTAAAAACAAGGCAACACTAGTTAATACACACTATCAAGTTGATTCAAGAGATAAGATGTCATCTATGCAGACCAATTTTCATCTCTCCCTGAATTAGTATTTCTTCAACCACTTGTACTCTCGATAAAAGGTGAGATATCTATGGGCAATTGAAATGATCAAGTACAATGAAATGCCCCTGATATTCTTTCTAATATTTTAGCTATCTCCACCATATATGGGCGTTGTTGTGGAAGCTCCCTAGTGCAAGCCAAGCCTACTTGTATAAATTGAGTAAGGCATGATAGTACCATTGATAAATCTGGTTCATTAACATCTCTAAGTAGGTTATTGTCCACCACTTCTATGATTTTATTTGGAAAATCCATACCTATCCATTTTGGTAGATTGATTCCTTCTACAAACATGTCATCTGTAGGTCTCCTCCTTGTCAGTAACTCTAAAAGTAGAATTCCATAGCTGTATACATCTCCTTTTGTTGAAATCTTTCCACCCATTCCATACTCTGTAATATAATACAATAATTAATAATTCTCTAACCATAAAAGTACTACAAAATTTAACTAATAATAATAATTTATATTGGAATAGTGTAGTTTTGTACCTGGTGCAATGCAGACAATAGATCCCTTTAGTGCATTTGTAGAATTCAATGAATTCATTGAATTCTCAAATATGAGTCTGGTAATGCCAAATTCTGCTATATATGGAGTCATATCATCCCCTAACAACACATTATTGGGTTTGAGGTCACAATGAATGACTTGTACAAAGCAATGATGATGTAGATATTCCATTCCTTGTGCTATTTCCTTTGCTATTTTTAATCGGTCAGTCAAATTTAATTTGTATTCATCTCCTCCCTTAGGATATAGCCATCTCCCCAAACTTCCATTTGACATGAACGGAAGAACCAATGATTTAAAATCAAGGTTGGAATAAGTTGAAATGATTTTGATCACATTACAGTGCCTGACTATTTTTTAACACATTACATTCTCTATGAAAACTTTAGAGAGCATTTTCATCTTGCAAATTGAGAACTTTAACAACAATATTTGTTCCATTATTCAAAATCCCTCTATAAACAAATCCAAAACCACCAACTCCTAACAGATTGGTCTGGCTAAATCCACTAGTTGCATGCAAAAGCTCTTCATATGAAATTCTTGTAGGTCCAGTGTTGAGGCCCTGGGTGGTTTGATTACTATGTCACCTTCTACAAAATATTACCAACAATGCAATAGACATGATGAAGATTGTAATGCCAATCACAGCTCCAGTACTATCACTGTTTTAGAGACTAAAAGATTTTTTTGTTTCGAATTAGAGCATGGTTGTAAATTGATCCACTCACCACAAAGGCAAAGATTTCCCATAATTGTTGATTCATTGATTGTTGCAAAAAATCCTCCTTTTGGAACCTCTCTTGTTAATCTGTTTGAAGAGAGATTGATGTGCTAAAGTGTTTTCATCTCTTGGAAAGCCATTGGGATTGCACCTGACAAACTATTGGTAGAGAGATCAATGTTCTAAATGTTTTTGAGTTTTGTGAGTGATGTTGGTATTAAGGCATAAAATGAATTCCATGAAAGATTCAAATATTCCAATTTTGTACAGCTTGACAATGCACTTGGAATTTCACCTAAAAAGTTATTGAGAGACACATCTATAGCTTGGACCATTACCATGTTGCTTAATTCTAAAAGAGAACCTTGTAATAAATTGTTGGAAATGTTGAAATATAATTGGAGATTTTTGAGGCCTGCTACTTCTGGGAGTATATTTCCTCTTAAATTATTGTGAGACAAGTCTACCAACTCCAAAGTTTGGCGTCTCCCTAAACTAGCAGGTGCTTTCCTTGACAACTGATTATGATGAAGAAGAATTTCTCTTAGTTGTGGAAGATCACCAAGACTATCTGGTATTTGCCCTAAAAGCATGTTTTCACTCAGTGATAACAACCCAAGACTTTTTGCTTGACCCAAACTTTTTGGAATACTTCCATATAAACTATTTTTCTTGAGATATAATCTTTCAAGATGTGGAAGTTGACTAAGTGGAAATGGAATAGTTCCATTCAAATGATTATTAGATAAGTTTAAGTATGTCAGCATTGTAAGGTTTCTAATGCCACTTGGTATATTTCCCTCAATTTTATTGGACGACAAGTCTAAATATTTGAGTTGACTTGATAGGTGGCTAATAGAAGAGGGTAAAATGCCAATGATACAATTAAGAGACAACTCTAGAAATTCTAAAGATGAGCAATTAATCAAGGCTGTTAGAAAAGACAATTCACTACCTTCGCTCAAAAGATGATTACTGCCTAAAGAAAGCATTTGAAGTTGGTGTATATAACCAAACTACAAGAGCACCTTGCCACTTAGATGGTTTCCACCTAAGACAAGTTGTCGAAGTTGAGTACAATTAGAGAGGGAGCTTGGGATTTCTCTAGTGAGTTGGTTGGTCCATAAATAAAGTGCTTACAACTTTGACAATTTTCCAAATTGCCAAGGTATGTTGCCAATTAATTGGTTGCCTGCTAATTGCAAAGAATTGAGAAGACTACAATTGGAAAGGGTAGTGAGAATTAGTCTCGTGAAGTTGTTGAGGGAAAGGTCAAGATCACTAAGTTGAGTAAGCATATCTAGTTCCATAGGAATATCACCCTTGAATCTATTTATAGACAAATCCAACACACTTATGGAGGACATGTTGCTTATGAAAGATGGGATTGTACCTATTAGTTGGTTCCCTTCTAATACCATGGCCTTTAACTATGAAAGAAGGCCAAGCTCGGAGGGAATGCTATCGGTCAAATTGTTATAAGACAATTTCAGAACTTGCATTGAACGACAGTCTCCTAAAGTGGAGGGGATGGAGCCATACAATTCATTCATAGACAATTGAAGTATTCTTAGGCATAAAAGCCTCCCTAATTGAGAAGGAATTTGGCCCTCAAAACTATTATTCGCCAGAGCAAATACTCTAAGAAAAAAAAGATTGCCAAGGAAAGGAGAGATGGGGCCTTGCAAAGACATACCCATGAGATTCAAGGAAACTACTCGCTGATGATGAGAAGAACAGACAACACCAGTCCAGTTGCAAAATGAGTGATGTGGAGACCAATCGAATAATAAATTGTAGGGGTCGAAGGCATGTGCAATGTTGAGAAGTAATAGCAAAGTCTACGGTGCTGAGAAAATGGAGGAAAAGAAAAGTGGAGAAAACGAGGGAAAGTTAGGATGAAAGTGGGAAAGGGTGAAGATAAAAGTAAGCAGGATGGAGATTCCAGTCAGTTTCGTGTTATGCCTGAATAATTAGTAGGGACTGTTTTGTTATGCCCAAATAAATAGCAGGGACTATCTTTTTCAACAGCAGATGAATTATGCACTGAATAATTCACCGCAACACACTGTTCGCATGTGCAATGGTCAAAAGTGGTGAAAAGTGTGTGTTGGTCAAAAGTTATTCCACAAAATGGAAGAAAGTTGTGGAAAATGGGATGAAGTTGTTCTCACAATACCTCACTTTATTGTTATTGGCTATAATATCTCTACACTTTCTCATGTGAATACTAATTCTAATTCTATAGCTATGCAATCATCAAAAGTAGTCCGTTTTTCTTTTCAGATTGGGATATCACACCACAATTTTAATATGATCATAATTATAGATTACTTTATTTATAAATTTATTTTTAATTAGTGAAAGAGATTAAAAAATATATATATTAATTAAATAAATTAAAAAAACATTAATGGTGTTCATTAGATTATTAACATAAAATATATTGTATTTTGAACTCAGTATTAAAGATTAAATTTTCAAAAAAGTATTAGCAAAAAAATTATATGAAAAAGCAAGAGTAAAGTGGAATTTTTATATTTAAAGTAATTGTTAAATCAAGTCCATCATATATAAATGTTATATTACTAGCAATTGGACCCATAGGTTCAATGGGCAGGCTGAAAATTTTGTGAAGAAATTATAAACTTTGTTAGATTTTTTTTATTATCTATTAATTTATAAGTTATTTAATCCACTAAATTCTTATTGAAATTTCATCACATTAACTATTGTCTTATTTCACTTATATTAGTAAATTTATTTTTTTATTTCACTTATATTAGTAAATTTATTTTTAAATTACATATGTGAGGGTACAATAGATTTATGTTCTACAACTTATATCTAATATTATGGACATAAGGTATAACTATATTTTTCTATTAAATACATACTAAGATGGCTCATAATCATTTTTATAAGTATGTATTTGATATATGAACTTTTATAATATCAAAATTAAATAATCACATTAATATGAATATTATATTAATATAAATAATTACAATTTTGTTATAATATGTGCATAGATATAAAAAATATTATTTGTTTAACATTAAAATAAATATTATTTGTTTAATAACTAAATTCCATTAAACAAAATAATATTTCCCGAAAAATTTCTCATGTAAACCTAGTAAAAATTAAAATTTACTTTGTTTTAATTGGTAATCACTAGATAAAAAAAAATCATTGCAATAAAATATAAAATTAAAAATTAATAGTTTATCATTTGTCAAAGTGATAAAGTTAAAAGGGAATTTTTTGTTTTTTTATCATTTATGACATTTTGTAGAAAAATAAATAAAAAAATTAACAATTTATCAATTGTCAAAGTGATAAAGGTAAAGAGAACTTTTTTGTTTTTAATGATTTGTGACATTTTGTATAAAAATAAAATAAAATAATAACAATTTATCAATTGTCAAAGTGATAAAGGTAAAGTAAACTTTTTTGTTTTTTTATCATATATCAATGGTAGTCTTTTTAATCTAGGCCCTTCATCTATATAATTCATCATGTGATGCTCACATAGGAAGGCTTTCAACCTAATTAAAAATAAATAAATATTAAAATATATGGTGTTATATGTGTGTGAGTGAGTGTGCACGTGGTGGTCTAGTAACTCAAATTTCTTATATTTCTTTCTCTCATATAAACAATCAAAATCATCTTTATAAATTACATATATTTTTGTTTAAATTTATATTTAGCATTTTTATGTATTAGTCACTTATAATATTTATTAAAAGTTATTAGGATAAGATAGAAGAAATATGGTATTCATCTTCAACCTTTTTATTATGATTAATTATTATATATTATATTTGTTAATTTCATTGTAAATCATGAAATGGTCAATTAAGTATTATGCGAATTTTTTTATTTGAACATTATTAATTCACATATTTAATATTGCATTATCTCTAATCCACCCTTTAATTTATTTAAAAAGATGTGAAATAAACTAAATTATCTAATTGAACTATGCTCCTTGAAGATTGAACAAGATATCTATTTATATTTTAATCAAATATTGACATATTTAGAGCTTCCCTCCAAATATAATGAAAGTTGTAGATAACGATTATTGCTTGCTAACTATATAACCATCAAGTGATTTTAAAAAAAACAAACAATAATTGTGAAGATTTCTTTATCATTATTTATTGCTTGCTAACTATATTTATATTTTAATCACAGTAATACAAGGGAATATCATTGGGATTATATAAGAAGAGAACTATCACATACAAACCTGCACATTTGCACAAGGTGTAAATATCCAAAGTGCCCAATTGTTAGAGTTAAGCTAGGAGATAAGCTCGCCAATCACATACATTTGTTTCCATTCACTAACTCAAATAGCCCAATAGATTTAGGCACTAGTCTTACTCATTTTCATTAGTTGAACATATCCATTAGTTTTACCTTGATATTGCTTATACAATTTATACTAAATTATAACCATACCATTTTCAATCCCTATTCAAACATTAGAAGTAAAAAGTAGGCAACAAGTAATCATCTATTCCGCACCATTTACCACTGTGGGTAGATCCATCACTCAGCCAAGATCACACATCCATTTAATCTGCTTCATTAGTAAGGTGCACCCACCTAGGTCTAGCAGAACTTGAAGTGCAGGGAGTCATCAACCCTATAGGTTAACTCTGATTCGTTAGTTCAAAAACGTTGCAAATCTAAGCACAGAGCCTAGCATCCTCTTAGGATTTGCAACCTACATTTTTGAGACCTAACAGTGTCATTGACCTAATATGTATTTGTGGGAAGTATCCCAATATCTAAAGATTACAAATTGTTGTCAAGAAAGGACTGTCATAGTTAAGTGTGGTACAGTGATACAATTTCATCTTGGTTGAGTATTGTATAAATCTCAAGCTATTTAGAATGCATGGGGTATTAGGGTGTGGTATCACTATATAGGTAACCATCAAGTGATTTCTTCAACCCAATGTTAGCCTATATAGTACCCAGTGTGAAGAGAAAGATAGTGTTGTCCAAGAACCTTGTTATGGTCACAAATGAGGGTAGTCTTAGCTATCGTAACCATAGTTGGAATCCCTTGTTTTTACCATAACATACGTGACCTAAAACCATGACTCTACGAGTATGAGTTGTTTGAAAACCAAATTCCACAACCTTTGCCACCATCCTCCCTGCTTGTGTCAAAATGGGAGTTTTGGAATAGGGTATGGACATCCATCAATACATAAAGTATAGAGGAATTTTTTCAGATGTTGTAGTTACAACTGCCCTGTTAGACATGTATGCAAAATGTGGAAGCATTGACAAAGCATGTGAACTATTTGATAGAATGCCTCAAAGAAATGTGGTCTCATGGATTGCAATGACTGCAGGATATGCACAAAATGGATTTGTTGGAAAGGCTTTAGAAATTTTAAAGCAAATACAATTGGCTAGTTTAAAGCCAAATTCCACAACCTTTGCCAACATCCTCCCTGCTTGTGTCAAAATGGGAGCTTTAGAATAGGGTATGGACATCCATCAATACATAAAGGATAGAGGAATTTTATCAAATGGTGTTGTTGCAACTACCCTGTTAGACATGTATGCAAAATGTGGAAGCATAGACAAGGCATGGGAACTATTTGATAGAATGCCTCAAAGAAATGTGGTCTCATGGACTGTAATGACTGCAGGATATGCACAAAATGGATTTGTTGAAAAGGCTTTAGAAAATTTAAAGCAAATGCGATTGGCTAGTGTAAAGCCAAATTCCACAACCTTTGCCACCATCCTCCTTGCCTATGTCAAAATGGGAGCTTTCGACGAAGGAATTTATAGCACTTAAGGTTATGTAATAGAATTTACAGTTGATAGTTAAATTTATAACAATTTTTTTATGATCTTTACTAATGTTTATTAGAATTGTTGCATGTTTTACATCATTGGAATGACATATTAGTTGTAACTTTTTTTTAAATTTTATTATGGTATGTGCACTTTGATATGATGTAATATGATCATGGTTTCATTTCATATGTTGTAATATTAGATATATAACCGAAAAATACATTATTGCATGAAATAAATAATAACTTTTCATTTTAAATGCTTTTTTTGCAGAACATGGGTCTTCCAGAAGATCAAGATGATCCTCCTGATAGAGATCTAGATTATGTTAGTTCTAATATAGATCACATGGCAGAGGATGATGATGACGCAGATATAGAAGACATTGAGGCCGATGACGATGATGATGACGACGATGATGGTGATGATGATGATGAGGTAGTTGCTCATAGTAGCCAGTGATATTCATGATCATATAGACTACATCATGGATCATTGTTGATATATTGTTATGATGCCTTTTTTCATAGTCGCTAGCTATCCTTTGTATCATTTTCATGGCCTGTAGTGCTATATTAATGAGTTTTATCATAAATTTATGTATCATTTTGACTTATATCATTTGGACATGTATCATCTTGACTTGTAGAAAAATGGGAAGAAAAAGTGGAAGCAAAATGGGAAGTAAAAGTGGAAGCAAAATTAGAAGCAAAACTGGAAGCAAATGTGGAAGCAAAATTGGAAGAAAAACTAGAAGTAAAACCAAAAGCAAAATTGGAAGCAAACCTCGAAGTAAACTTGGAAGCAAAATCATAAGCAAAACTAGAAGTGAAACTAGAAGCAAAACTGGAAGCAAAATTGGAAGAAAAATTTGATGCAAACCTAGAAGCAAAACTAGAAGCAAAACTGGAAGCCAACTTGGAAGCAAATTCGGAAGCAAAATTGGAAGCAAAACCGGAAGTAAAACTGGAAGCAAAATTGCAAGAAAACTTGGAAGCAACACAAGAAGCAAAACCAGAAGCAAAATCAGAAGCCAAACTGGAAGCAACAAAATCCAGCACTAAATCTGGCATTAATCTTGGCACAAAATTTTAGTGCTAAACTCGGCGTAAAGCCCGATGCTAAACCTGATGCAATAGTGAGATGCTATTGGGCACCAAGTTTTACGCTGGTAGAAGTGTCCAATTCATGGACTCAAATGCACTAAATTCCAGCGTTGTTTTAGGTGCTAATTGCCTCTTCTATTTTAGTGTCGGCATGACATTTAAATATGTCCAGCCGATACAACAATATCCATGTATGAAAATGATTTCATTTGAGGGAAGATTTTGCCAAGCTAGCCATTATAGATTCTCTATGATGATCTATCTAGATCTTAATCAAATTTGTCTATTCCTTAATTATGATCCATTTATCTGAAAGGGTGTAATTATGAATGGACACATTGTTTAAGGCCTGAAGTTTGTCTCCTTCACACATATATATAGGGGAATCAAGGTAGAGACATCATAAAAGAGGAATCATCAGTATCTAAATAAAAGCATCCATAGAATCATCATCAGTAGAAGCAGTAGAAATAAAAATAGGACATGAAGACTTTTTATATATTATAAAATCTTTTTGAAGTGATTGGAGAAGGAATATAATAATCTAATGTTCAACCTCTGGTGTTCAATTATTTGTTAATATTCATTCATATGTGTTATCTATGTTGTCTCCAAAATGGTTTTCTTTTGTTATTTAAATTAATATATCAAAGATATACTTAATTTATCAGGGCACATTTACTGCTTCTGTGATCAATTTGACTAGTTTCTACAAGAAGTTGATTTAAGTCCTTCCAAGTGGTTTATGTTCATTGGTCTCTGCCAAGAGTTAAAACCCTTTAAACAAATAGTCTTGGTCAAGTTTCCTTCTCACCAGAATTTAAATTCCTTTTAGTTGTTCACAATAACTGAGGAGAATATCATTGGGATTGGGTAAGAAGAGAACAAATAACTTATAACCTTGCACGTTTATACAAGGTATAAAACACCTGAAAGTGCCAACTAATTAGAGTTAAACCAAGAGGAGGACACATCTAGACTATGTTGCCCAAAAATAGATAAAACACTGGTCTTTCCAAAAAAATATTTCAAAATCTTTCACACTTTCAAATCTCAAACTCTAGTATTAGAAATTGCTTTCAGTCTTACATCTACTTCACACTCATTTGCCATTGCGAAGGTTAACTCAATTCTACACTAATCTTCAAGGTACACCCACCTAGGTCTGGCAGAGCCTGAAGTGAAGTGGGTTTAGCCATATCTACCCTGTGTCAGTTAGCCAAAAATGTCAAGAGAGCTTGGCAACCTCTTAGGGTTTAGGACCTACATTTTTGTGACCTAACAAGGTCCTCAAAAAGATAACTCATTGTAGTCTGAAGCATATGGTCTCTCGTCAGAGCATCTATGTCTACAGGTGATGGGACACTTGTGATAGTATAAGGATTAGTAGCATGATCTAATGGTCTAGGTCACCCAGGATGACTCATCAAATATCTTCCCACAAGATCAAAAGATATAATAGATTTGGAAGTCACAATATCAGCAACACTGTTGATTGCTTCCATTTGGGAAGAAATGACAACCTAATCAGCAACAGGGGTCAGGGCTAGGGAGATAGTAGGTATCCTCTCCCCAACCAAGGCCCTATAAACTAGAGCCTGTCGATCTGGTCAACGATAGGCATCTCTATCAACAACCCTACCCCTCCCTTTACCAAAATATGCTAGCAAATCCAAGTAGTTGACCTTGAGGCCCATATGAACATCTCCATATAATTGTTGTACAAAATATAAAGGAATTTTGTCATTATTGGGATAACGACCATGAGCTGCAAGAAAACATGGATATATCAATGCGGCCATAAGAGGGTCTACACATCTAGTCACTTGGTAGCCCCTCACATTAGGCTTACCAACATAATATGGGAAACATTGGGATTTAATAGTCTCTTTCGAGACACTAAGATGAACCGAAGAAAGATTAACATCACCAATAACCTCTTGTCACATCTGGGCAAGAATAGCAGCAAGAGTATCACCTAAATAAGCACATGTATCTCCTAGACTCTATCTAATGCACTGCAAGCTAGATAAAATTGATTAACATGTGTCACTATAAACCCCTGTTGTGTTGGGGTCAGAAAGAACACCTATCAATTTTTGAATCTCAGTATCTGTATGTGTAAATATAGAAGGTCCAGGTCCAGGTGGTAGCACATGTGCCATGATATATATATATCGACCTAAATTTTGTGCACAAAAATAAATTACTTATTCCAATGTACATGTGTGCACATCCAACTTACTATGTATCTAAATTGATTTTTAAATTTAACATTTGGAAGCCTAGAACATGCATTCTAGTTCACTAAGTGAAAAAATTAAAATTTACTTGTTTGAAATGTAAGTGATAACATGAAAAGCAAGTGCAATAACTTAAAGGACCACTTCAAGAAGGAAATAATGATGGAGCCTTGCTAATCACAAGTTGAAATTCAAGGTAAACAGAGACTCAAGATCATTGCTAATCAAAAGATAAGATAAAGTGAATGATTTGGAGTCCTAAACTTCCTATCATTATTGTGGGAAGTAGTACTTACAATTTAACCTTATTTATAGGTCTCTATAGTTGCATTAGGATGGCCATATTGAACCAGTTCTCTACACTTGATGGTCCTGATATGTCTCACCAATATCATTGATCTAGTGTCTACTTTGGAAGTTGTGGGAAAAATGTATCAACATACACACCTACATTAGAGTAGATAGGGATGTTGTGTTACATGCTCGAGCCTATATCAATGTATACAATTTATTGCTTCTAACTTGTTGAGCTCATTTATCACTGGTGATTTAAGCTCGCATATCAACATACAATTTCTTCTATCATTTAGGTGTGTATGTTGATGTTGTTCCACAACTTCCAAAGTAGACACTAGTTATCACTGATGTTGGTGAGGCATATCAATCATCTTGTAGAGAATTGGTTCAACATGGCCATCCTAATGCAACTATAGCTCCATATAAATAAGGTTAAATCAAGTAAGTACTACTTCCCACAAAAATGATAGGAAGTTTAGGATGAGCCAAATCATTCATTTTATCTTCTCTTTTGATTAGTATGTCCCTTATATCTCTTTTGATTAGTAGATGATGTACCTAGTCTACACATCAAATTAACTTGTTTTCAAAATATATGTATGTCACTTGAATTATTATACTTACATTTAACATGTTATTTATAGGTCTCTATAGTTGCATTAGGATGGCCATGTTGAACCAATTCTCTACACTTGATGGTCTTGATATCTCTCACCAACATCATCGATCTAGTGTCTACTTTGGAAGTTGTGGAACAAATGTATCATCACACACACCTACATCAGAGTAGATAGGGATGTTGTGTTACATGCTCAAGCCTATATCAATGTATACAATTCTTTCTTGCTTCTCACTTGTTGAGCTCACTTATCCCTGGTGATTTATGTTCGCCTATCAACATTCAATTTCTTCTCTGATGTAGGTGTGTATGTTGATGTTGTTCCACAACTTCCAAAGTAGACACTAGTTATCACTGATGTTGGTGAGACATATCAGTCATCTTGTAGGGAATTGGTTCAACATGACCATCCTAATGCAACTATAGCTCCGTATAAGTAAGGTTAAATTGAAAGTATAATTCAACACATAATTATCTATTTCAAACAATTTAATTTTCCATGTAGACTATGTCATCTACTATTTTTTTTTTCAAAATATATACTTGTACAAAACCTTATTTATACCTCTAAATAGTTGCATTAGGATCGCCATGTTGAACCAATTCTCTAGACTTGATGACTGATATGTCTCACCATCATCATAACATGTGATATAGTGTCTACTTTGGACTGTGGAATAAATGTATCAACATATACGTCCTACATCAGAGTAGATAGGGATGTTGTGTTGCACTCGCCTATATCAACATACAATTTCTTCTCTGATGTAGGTGTGTATGTTGACATGTTGTTCCACAACTCCCAAAGTAGACACTAGTTATCACTGGTGTTGGTGAGACAAATCAGTCATCTTGTAGAGAATTGCTTAAACATGGCCATCCTAATGCAACTATAGCTTAGTATAAATAAGGTTTTGTAAGTTTGTATAATTTGAAACACATAATTGTCTATTTCAAACAATTCAATTTTACTAAGAACATGGATACAACCAATGACTATACAATATACATTCATATATTTCCATGGTAACTCAATATGATTTATAGCATATCCAACTTACAAGAAACATCACAAAAATACATAAATACATGTGAATTAAAAAATTTGTGTCACTATCCAAATAATGCTTCTTGGTATATTAGGCAATACCTAACAATCTCATTGAAATTTATAAGATCTAGAAGTATGTGAAGCATCACTCAAGTCTATTCACATGGTATAAAATATGGCACCTTGGATATCATGTATACTAAGTTATAAGCTCAATAATATCGATATAGTGTTGACTCCTCATGATTCCCAAAATAATTGGCGTTAATTTATCATTCCATGAATTATCTAGTATGTGTAAGAGATTATACAATCCATAATCTTGAATTTTCCTTTACCAAACCAATAAACTTGACATTTCTATATGTAGTCCTTTGTATTTTAGCTCTCATTTATGACCAATAATTTCTTCCTCAAAAGTGTCAATGTCTTGTCCACTCTATGTCTCTATCCATCCCTCCAATAGGATTTTCTCTAATCAAACTCTCTTGCATTGACCCTTACAATAAACATAAATATTATATCTTTAACAACAACCCATGCCAAGAATGAAGTAGTCCACTCACTATGTATCGTATCTTGACTGGAACTATATTTTAACATGCCTCCTCAAAATTGATATTATGTTAAAAATAAAATTTCATCTTTTTAAATCTTATAACTTTAACTCTCCTCTATGTGATCTCTCAATGCAAAGTTCTCTTTCTCAACATATCTACTATGTAGTTGTATTTACTACTCCAAAAATTCAACACAAATTTTGGTAACTCTACAAAAATTTAATAGTAGCAAATTTTGGCAAACTAGGGTTTGATAGTGGAAAATTTTCTATATTTTATTGATTGTAATGGAATGACATTTTTCTAATGGAAGCCCCTATTGGAAAGCATATGGGGCCTTGAAATGTTGGAAAGCATAGATGTATGAGTTCATGGCAAGCATCCATTTCAAACAGCAAGTGCATATACATAGAAACGGTGGCAAATTTATGCACCTGTGGGCTCGACATGTATGCTGATGTGGGGCCTTCACTTGTTATAGAGCTCCCACCTATCCCCTTCGAACCTATCACCTTCGTCTATGGCTTCCTTTCACTATTGCACTCTTAAATGACAAAAAAACTATCATTTGAGAGTTTTAACCTATTTAATAAAAATCCTGTAAAATAATGCCTTCGATCGAAGACCCTCTATGATCAAAGGGATTATTTTATTATTTTAATTTGGTGCTCAATTACCTTTGTTCGTAGATCCCCTTCAAACAAAAGTTCTATTGTTTTAAGTTTTGATTTGGTTGACAAGACCTTCACTCATAGGAAAGACCTTCGAACGAAGGTGCCTGCTAGAGATTTTTTGGCACCTTCAATTTTTGTTTGTCCACAAAAGTGTAACTCACTATTGTGGGATCACCCCGGGTGATGATTCAGATACCTCTATCAAGGAGATAATAGACAAGAAGGCAATGCCACTAAGAAGGAAAATCCCCACTCCTGCGAAGAAAGGCAAGAAACCTATTGAGAAAGAAAGTGATGATGAGGGGGCTATTTCGGGTGCTAGTTTTGTCTCTCAAACAGGGGATTATACCAAAGTAGGGGAAATGGAATAAGCCATTTGAGAAGGGAGTTGAGAGTGCAGTGGAAACACAAAGCAAGGCTATGCAAATCCCTAACCCTAGAGTTGGCCTCAAATTTCCTAAGATCAATGATCCTTCGAGCAATTTGATGACCTACTAGCCCAAGCAAAAAATAGAGACCATGTTGAGTAGGTGTTTGAACTGGTTAAGAATGCTATTAATTCACAGCATAAAATGACAAAATGGTTCTTCCTTGAAATTAATAGAATCAATATCAAGCTCCAACTGATGCAAGAAATCTTGGGGAGAGGTAACACTACTACTACTGAACATGACACTTTAATTTTCAAAAACTAGGAGGCTATTCCTAAAATGGAGGAAATGGACCATGAATTGAGTAGGATGAGAAAAGAATTTAACACTAGGGTCCAGTACCTGGAGGAGAAGCTCATGGAGGTGAACAATAGTTTAGAAAAAATCATGAACATCAACAAACTTACCATACAAAATAGCCTTAATGGGATGAGAGTGCTTACCGAGAAGCTGAAAGAGCTTAGGAAAGAGCAGTTCAAGGATTTTAGAGCTGAGGATTTCATGAATGTTGAAGAACTGAGTGTTTAGGACAAGGGTAATGGCACTAAAAATGTAGGTAAACAGGTGGCTACTAAGGACTCTAGTGGACCCTCGACCCACACAAGGGGGAGTAAAAAGAAGTAGTTTGAAGCTGAAAAAAAGGAGCTCATTGACTTTGCTAAAATGCATGAGTCATTTAATGAACAGGAATTAGAGGCAACTGAGACACTCAAGAAAATGAACTAGTTTAGTTTGGTCTGTTCTATTTTTTGCTATGCATTCTATGCTTTAGTGGTTATGGTAGATTTTAGTTGGATGTCAGTTTGTAAAGGGTTTCGGGATCCCCTTCAAAACTTGTTTGACCATATTAATAAAAAACAAGTGTTATAATAAATCTTAAAAATATAATTAACATTATTATTAATATTATTAATATCATAGTTCACCCATCTCATAGTTCACCGATATGAATAATTCCTCATATTAATATTTAAAAATTAATTAATATTTGTTAAGTTTCTTATTTTAATATTTATTCTAAAATAAAATAAATATAAATATAAATTAATTAATAATTGTTAATTTTTTTATTATATTAGTTCACCCTTACCATAGTTCACATGTGCATTATATTTAAAAATTAATTAATATTTGTTAAGTTTCATATTATATTAGTTCACCAATATCATAGTTCACCAGTATGAATATTTTTTGATATTAATATTTAAAAATTAATTAATATTTCTTAAGTTTCTGATTATATTAGTTCATCAATATCTTAGTTCACAAAACATATATACATATAGTAATCCAATCAAACAATATTTACTGTAAATTTATGGCACTATAGTTTATTAGGTTGAGAATTCACTCAACTATATAAGTTTAGAATTCAGATTTTTACAAATAATTTTAAACACCAAATTTTTAATATTTGTAATAAAATAAATATATCAAGATAATTTATTGGCTACATTTTATAGAGGTTATTTTATATTATTCGGTGCATAATTACATGGAAAAAATATCATGTGGGGGATAACAATAAGCAGAAAAGACAGTCTATTGCTAATTATTCGGTGCACAATTACTGCCGTTCAAAGTGGGAGGCTGGAAAAGAAAGTTCCCTTGCTAATTATACGGGGCATAAGACAAAACTGAGCTATTTGAGAGACCACGTTCCTCCAATTTTCCATAACTTATGATGCTTTCTCTGCCTGAAAATTTTCAAATCCTTACAAATTGAAATATGTTACGGAACTGAAATACAATTATCTCCGGAAGTGAAGAGTCTCGTGGAAACAGATGAAATCAAGATTGACCGGAAAATAAAATTGAAATCAAGATGCATTCTTGGAGTCGTATCATTTGTCATTACTGGAATTTTCTTTTTCGTGAGAGAACACCCATTAGCTTCACCAGCGTAGCACAGACGCTATGCTTAGTTGGAAAGACTTTATTTTTAAAGATTACTACCAAGTCAAGTCATTGTGTCCCATCACTCCCAGTGCTATGAAGACTGTAAAATTGATGAATGAAGTGAAACATGAAGACAAGATTCATTCTTGGAGTCGTAGCATTTGTCATTACTGGAATTTTCTTTTGCGTGCGAGAACACTCATTAGCTTGTCAAGGAAAGCACGCAGACAGTGTTATGAAGACTTTTCGAGAGGACCCATCCAGAAAAAGACAGTGTGTCACTCAAGCCTGGAATTTCAAATAAATCTAGAATCTCCACCATGCTTACCTTAGTCTTCACCCTTTCCCACTTGCATGCCAGCTTTTCCCCCATTTTCTCATAAGCGGCTATTCTCCCAACAAAATAGTATCCACAATGGAACCCACCAGTGATGGTATGTTTAATAACTGCCACTTGTCATTTGCCGTCGATCTGCTTCTTGTCAATGACTCGATGGGATCCCCACTTTGTTAAGACTTTAAAAAAAAATCTATTGTTTTTGGTATTATGCCATTGAAGCGGAAGTAGTGGAGTCAACGAAGGACGAGTTGCAAGTGACAAAAGGTCAAAAAAATGAGTAAATACAGTCTATGCAAATATTTTTTTTAACGGAATCTACGGACTCAAACTGACAACCATCATTCATGTCTTCCAATGGCTCGACCGTTTGGCCTATCCTTGAGGGCTTAGTCTATGCGAGTATGAAACGTATATAATTTGTTGAAATTCTGAAGAAGTAATTTGGTCATCTTCATTATTCTGTAGTTGAAGCGAAGTAGTGGAGTCAACGAGGGATGAGTTGCAAGCAAACAAAAGCCAAAAACAAGTTGTAGTCAAGGATAATTGTTTTGGGTAAGTTAATCTACTCTAATTAAATGTGAAATGTAATGTCAAAAATAAAATTAAGTCTTTTGTGTTGTATCTAAGTTTTTATGGACAATAGGCAATTCTCGTGCTCTATGATGTTGTGAGTATTGGAAGTTGTATGTAAACAGTAGAACATTTTCATTAAATTCTGCAAATATTGGGGTTTAGTTGTGGGTTCGATGAAACTATTCCTCAAGGATTGTCATGGGGCCCTTCAAGTCTCAAAATATCTTCTTCTAGACATCCTTGTCTAGATTGAACTAATTGGGTCTACATAACCCATGAACTTAATAACTTGTTTGGAAAATTGTGGACATGCAGAGATCACATTATATTTTTGAATTAGAATAGAATGAGACCTATGCACGTCATTACTCTCTTCCATAGAATCCTCTATTAAACGGGGTACTTAATTTTATGAATGGAGCTTTGTGGGCCAAAGTGTAGCCCTAATTAAATGGGTGGCCTAATTTTATGTTTGGTAGGGTTGTATACAAATTAATAGATTGAAATTTGTATATAAATTTTCTGGTTGCAATACACATTGTACATTTTTCAAGCTACACAAATTTAGTTCATGATTTCTAGGATGTATTTCAAATTTATGTTTTTCTTACTTGAGCCATATGTCGTTTTGTAATGTGTTGACAAGATGTTGACAATGTAGTATTGAGTTGAGGCTAGAGATGTTGATGAAAGGAGTTGTCATCATTCAAGGTTATCTCAAATGCATGGTTGGATTTTCCAACCTTTCTCTTGAATGTAACAAAGCTATGTGCACTGCAACCTGTTGGTTCTCGAACCTACACTCAACATTCTCTAAGGGATTTTCAAATAACATATGCTTAAGACTATTGAAAGGTTGGCAAATGAATGGAAGAAAATGGAAATATTCTCTCTATACTTTAGGCTATACAAGCCAAGCTGGGTATTCCTTTTGCCACATACATTTGAAATAGATGAAATACTCAATCACAATAGTATGTAGTAGATGTAAAGGCTCATATAATGTAACAAGGATTCACTAGTGTAAATGCAGAATGCTCCATATATCATCAATATTTAGGTATGACCAAAATAATTTATGAACTTAAGTTATTTCTCATTAGATCTTCTATGTTTGAATTCTAATGGATTAGAGGGTTCTTTATAGATTGGTGCCATCCTATGGGGTTTCAAAGTCCATGTCCTACTGATATTCCATAATAGCTATGTTCCCAAAAGTCTCTTTATATATTATTGCCTTGCAATAATGAATCTAACAAATATAATTCCAGCAATTTAAAATCCTACTTAGTGATCCATTACTAATCTCAAATTTCTTACAGCTAACAATGAAAGACTTCTATTAGTCCTTGAATAATGGCTAACACTGGTAATTGTTTGACACATCGAATGTGTGAAAATAAATTTATAATCCCTAATTAATTTATTTCAAAAAAATGTGAGACAAGTAATTGGAGATGAAAATAGACTAAGAACCATCTTTCATATTATTCATATGGAAACAAGAATTACAAAGAGATATCAATTGAAAAGAAATGGATATTGTATATCTCCAAATGGTAACACTTTACAAATAGAGTTTTTCCCTCGTATACCCCCTTTTACAATGCAAAGATTACATCATTTTATAGAAAAGGCTACAAAAGAAGGCCCTATTGATGGGTGACACTTGTCACCTTAAAGAGCAATACATGAAATTTGCATATTTAATAAGGAGTTGACATATGGGTTCACTTGGAAGTTCACACTCCCATAGGTTGTGTGAATGAGTAGTAAGAAAAAGACAAAGTTCTAATTGCCTCTATTGATGTGGATCTCGTGACCATCGTGCCCAATTGATGTGGATCTTGTAACCATCATGCCCAATTGATGTTGATAAATTTCCCTCTTATTGTTGCTAACACTTGGGATGAAGAAGCCCTCATTGGATGAATATATGATGTAGGCCTAGAAGAAGAATCCCTCACTAGATGAATATATGTTGCAAGCCTAAAAGAAGAAGATGGGATTGAATGGGGAGACGCCATCATCCATGTCTCACCAAATAGATGCATGGACATATCTCTCGCTATCCAAGGGAGAAGAACTAAGAATCAAGGCAAGAGAACTTCAAAACAAGATAAAAGAATGATGATGCAAGAAGGTATCATCCTCTTTCCTCTTTCTGTAGACAATAGAGGACAATTCTTCCCCTCTGAGGAGTGCCCTCCTATAGATGCACTCCCATCCTCCCTTCTAATAGAGTGGGACGATTTTCCTAACAAATTGGTAGCAAATGGCAGCTAGTTGCAATCTTTCTAGACCTTCCCATGCAAGTTAAGGAGTTCAAACCTGCATGATTCCTATTTTTCATCTTACAACATTTAGGTCCTTTCAGATATATAGAACAACCCAACTACCTTACCATTATAATTGTTTACTCAATCAAGTATAGTTGCACCCCAACTCAGCAATTACCTAAAATGGCCAACTAAAACTTATCACAAAATGTAAATTTCTCCTTCCCTTTATAACCATAACAAATGATGATTATCCCCCTAATTACATTAAGATATGGCTAAGTGCAATTCAAAACTCACTATCCATCCCACTAGACTATCTTATCAAGCCTATAAAACTTCAGGAGGTAGAGATATGACACATCCCATTAAGCCTCCAAGACATCAAAATGTCACTTCACACCAAGCTCTAAGAATATTGAGCATCTAATTCATGAAGTCAAGACTACATGGTGAAGAATATTCTAAGAGTTTCACCATTTACTCAGATGAGTTTGGTATGTTCCATATAATAGTATTTTATCTTTTCTCACAAAATTGTCTAATCCTGATTCCAATTTTAACAAGTTATCTAGTTTTACATTACATAAATTAGATCTACTTTATCCCCCTGGATGATTGATGTGACCAATCCTAGGGTGATGTCCTAAAAATCTACCTTTCATATATCTAATGATTTTATCTTTCCCTTTGTTACCAAAATTTCTAGCCATTGGAATTCCTCTAGGGCTTTAAAGTTTTCAAACTTCTTTATGATCATCACATCAAGTTTATCTTGGAAAGAAAAGATATCATTCAGAAGATTTACCATATCAAGTGTACTTGATATCTCTTGTGGGGCATCAAGACTAAACCTTTCAACTCCTTGAATGACACTTATTGATGACAACCTTGGAATTCATGTGCTCAAGATTTGCATAAAAAATGGCTCTTACCTAATATTGGCATTTCTTGCCTTTCTCAATTTGTCAAAATAAGCCCATGCATCATCAATCTTTCACAAATTTTGAGAAATCATTTGGTCAAAAGGCTTCCTCACCAGCTCAAAGGTATTGTACACTCCTTTATCTTTTGCTACAACTTCTACCTCCTTGCTCCTTTTTAGTTCCTCTTTTAGGTCTTCAATTATGAGCATAAAATTATCCTTATCCTATTGTGACATGTTGCTCAGAGAAATAGGAGGTGACACTTGCTCTGTTAAAGTGATCTTAGGTTGCTCAATCATTGATTTAACCTTGTTATATTCATGTATCAACTTAGTGTATTCTACTTGCAGCTTATCATGATTTACCTACAATTTCTTAGCTACAACTTCACTAAATAGAGTAGTACTAACCACCAAGGAAGTTACTTGTGGTGTTGTTGTGTCACTTAATCTTTTAACAATCAAATTTCTTTTTAATTCACTAATGTCTTGGACAACATGAGGCTTATTATGCTCTCAAGCCATGGCTCAAATAGATAGTTCTTTATGCTTGGTGCTAAATCCAGACCCAAAATAAAGCTCATTGCCCTAGTCTTCATCTCTCAAAACATCTTCATTGGTGTCCTATCTATGAATTGTATCCAAGGATATAGTAGAAGCTATATCACATCTTAGTAATAGCAAACACACACTCTCCCTGCATAGCCTTCTTCCTTCCTCAAGTGTCATATTGGATATGTCAAATTCAATTTTCTTCTTGATGCTCTAGATACACAACTTCTCCTTCGCTATCTACTTCCACTTGATGCACCTCATCCTTCTTCATTTGCCAATCTTCATTTACCTTTCCCTTGAGGAACATCATTTTGAATTCCTTGATCTTGATGAAATCTTCATTTGAGAGGAATTGCTTGCAAGCTAATGTTCTAACATCTTGGACAACCTTGTCACGTTCTTCTAGATTTAACAGTGTCCTTCCAAGAGGAAGATCATTCACGTTAGGCCTCTAGGGTGAAGGGAAAATCTACAATATCTCTTGAGACTCTACATTGTTTTCACCAATACACTTAGTGACATCATAATCAACCAAATGTTGAACCTTGCTCTATGGTTCATTTTCACTAGGGATCCTTACTTTAGCAACCTGCATAGTACTCACATCTGGGACCTACATAGATGAGGCATGGAGGGATGTTGGCCTAGCCTCACTCATACTCTCCTTAGTCATAACCTCTAAAATGTCCACATTACTAATAACTAGTTCCATTCTAGTTAGTGTATCCCTGGTGGTACTGAATGCACCTTTCTAAGTGGGAACCAACTCCCTCATTTTATTTTCACATTCTTCAATTTTCTTCCAATCTCTTCTTCTTATGGTGATTTCTTCTTTGTTATACAATTTCTAATAAAATCTTTAGAGAAGTTGAATTGCTGATTATAGCTTGACTTGCCAACCAATTTACTTTTTCCACCTTATTTCATTTGGTATTTCATCAAATTTGACCCTAATTGATGAAGGCCTTCCTTGGTAGTGATTAGAAAGTCCAAAAAATTAATAGTAGAAGGTAAAAATATCCCTTCTTGCTCTTCCTTAGATGCAAACTATCATCCTCATTCAACTTCCATATTGCTTCAAGGAAATCCACCTTGTTTGATACATAAAGATACAATAAGTGTGGCTCTACCTCAGCCCCATAAATTCTAATAACTGTGAAATCCTTTTGGAAAATCTAGTCTCCCCAATTGTGCTCCTAATCCCTTTCTGGTTCAAGATGCTTGGGTCTTATGAATCTCATGAATTTAGGGGACAACCTACTTCTCTCTTTCCCTAGAATACCTAACACTCTCTGTAAAAAGTGTCTTTCAAAGATACAATAATCAAATGTAGAGCCATACAAACTTCCAATACATGTGACAAAAAGGGTTTTTGCATTGGAATATGTAAGGTAAATGCAGAGTACTAATGAACTACACTTTGCCAGTCAGTAAAATAAGACCTTATTTCCTTCTTTACATTTTTCATGTGGAGGGTTCACATTGGAGAGAAAAGCATTTAAGGTGGCACAATATCTTTTGAAAATTTCTAATTTTGATGATGTCTGTCACTGGCAGTATGATCCATGTGACACCATTAAAACAATGATTATGACCAATAGGAATGCTACAAGTAGAATTCAACATCAAAGTAAACCCTTGCTTGAAAACTTGAGAAACAAGGATTCCTGGGATGAGGTCAAAAATAGCAATGGAGAAAACTGCTACGGAGAAAGGTAGTTCTTTTGAATAGTTGTTAGCAAAAATTATGGCATTGTACTAGGTCCAAATTATAGGAGCACCAACAAAGAATGATTAGGATGTACAATAATTTTTATTAAAAAAGTGATAAACCATCTATTAGAGAAAAAATGCCATATTCTCTAAATGAGTCTCTTATAAAAAAAATTTGGACATGATCAAAAGTTAGTGCATTTTGGTCTATGAGGAAGGAACTAGGTGAACCAAAAACTGTTGCAGAGTATGGAGAAATCAATGAAGATGAAGAGTTTAGCAAATTGTGGAATATAGAGCATCCCAATGAATGTGAAGATGAAGAAACTGATACTGATAGTGATGATGAACCTGATGATGATAGGCATGAACAAAGCAATTTCAAACATGGTTTAAATCAAGGCACAAAAAAATCATATACTTTAGGAGCAGTCATAGCTGAAAATATGGGTTATTGAGGTGGTGGTTTGGGGGCCCGAGGACAAGGCATTTGGAACCTAATAGATGTAGTCACCATTGCTAGAAAACCATTTGATAAATGAGGCCTTGGAGTTGATAAAATACACCAAGGTCATACAAGCAGAACTGGAAGACTTGATTATGTTATAGCTTCAAATCCTAATCCTCATGGTTAGATGCAATCACAACTTGGACATGCCCATGGTGGAGAGCCTAGTGTGAGACAAACTCAGTGATCAAGGGATACAGAAGAGACAAAGCATTATGACAAGTCCAAGTCCAACTACTAGTTCCACTACAAAGGAATTATTTCCAAGCACTCCCCTAGTTAGTGTGGCTATAATAGAAATTTCAAGTACTCTTATTCCTTCACCATTCATGCATTCCCTTATTCTTGTGTCCTCAAGTTTTGATTACATTCACGAGTTTAAAAAGAAATCATAATTGTATAAAAAGGAAAAGAAGCAACTAATGGAGAGTGTGTCTGTTGTAACTTCAGATCCTGCAACAACCATGATATTATCCACATTTGATACAAATACAAAAATCATGGAGTACACAATTGTTGTTCCCATAGTTCAAAATAAACCAGAAAATCAGATGGATCGATCTGAATTTTAGGTGAGTAGTTTGCAATTTGATTTTTCTGGATTAAAAAATACTGACAAAATTAATATATCAAAGAAGAACAATGAATTGGTGTACACATCATTGCTAAAGCATGATAAAGAGAAAAAAAGTTGCAAAATCAAATATAAAAATTACAAGAAAACTTAGCAAATGAGAAAGCAAAGAGGAAAACAACAAATAACAAGAGTAATGAATTAGAAAAAAGAATAAAAAAATCTGCCTCTACATCAACAAGCAAAGAGGATAAAAAAATAGAGGTGGAATTGAAAGGACTGAAGCAAAGGTTAGATGAGAGAAAAAAGAAATATGATGAGGAAAAATCCACTTCAGAAAAATTAAGACAAAGCATTGGGAAATTAAATGAATAGTGGGAACAAAAATTGGAGAAAGAGAGGCAAAAAAATGAAACATTGGCCGCATAGCTTGTGGAAGCAAAAAATGAAATAAAATCTTATTAAAAAATTTTAAAGGATTGATCATTTGTGTGAATTATTTCAATTGATTGATGCCATGACGCTACATCATAATAAGTTGAGAAAATATTTAAAGGACAACACAAATGTGCAACTACAGGTAGAAGAGAAATCTACAAATCAAGTTCTAGAAATAGTCTACAAAGCTAGTGACAATGAATTGAGTTCAAAAGGCATTACTAATTGGATTGAAGCCTCAATGAAGGTGACATCTATCATTCAAAAGTGTTCAAGAATGCATGAAATAACATAATTTGTGATTGAGGCTGCAACAAAGATTAAGAAGGAGGATGAAAAGGTAAGGAACTTGACAAAGCTTGGCTTGCCACAGGATTTTGACACAAATGACTGATTCATTGGAAAGGATAATTTCAGAAAGAAGATGGAGGATGCAAGGAAGATTGATTTGGACTAGTTTTCTTAGAACCCAGATGAGGCAAACTTTTTGGATTTCATCAAACAACTGGTAATCTTGAATGTATCTTTGGCTGAAACATTCAAGTCAAACTGAGGATCCAAATTTAAATTCGATCATACATCGTTAACAAAAATTTAGGTCAGACAACATCAACTAAAAGAAATGACAATTCCACCACCTAAACAGTGGAATTTGCTAAAAACGTTGTTAGAATGATTTGATATTGATAATATGAGTTTCCAAGTTCCAACTCAGCTCTCTGCAGAGTTGTCTTTGAACAATATTTTACATCACCTCTATGTATATCTTCATTTGAAAATCAATAGAAAACTCAAATTCAGTAATCTGTTGATGTTCAATTATCTCTATTATTTATTTTATCAATTGAATATAAACTCTGGTTTCAACTACTAAATACACATTCAATGATTGTTGATGTTCATTGTTCTATATCCTACTATTGTTAATATGCTAAGCTAATGTTATTTACCATTTCAAATGTTTTATTCACATGCCATTGAGACCATTCTCTACCCCTCTAGCTTCACCAGTGTTTAGAGCTTAACTTTTTTCTAGCATAATATTCCCAACCAAGTAGGTGACCGATGAGACAAGGCAAGTGGGCTGATAATATTGACGGGTTTGATGGCTTAAGTGTGAACTTGGACAAGTCAATTGTAGATAAGGCACTGATCAAAATAATTCATAAACTATGAAAAATGATGTAGAATCACATATCAAATCAAAAACCAAAATTCCACTTTATTGCAAATTTGCAAATTTTATGTGCACAAATCAACTTTAGCAAGGAAATATTAAGCATTGAGTTGAATGATGAATCACTAAGTACATGTAAAACCTATCAGTATGACACAATTAAAATATGAAATAATTAATAATATGTTAATGTATTCAATTTGATTCACAATTTCAAGGAATACAATATAAAATATCATCAACTACAGTTTTAGAATATAATTCATGAAATGCAGTATAAATACCTAAAAACTACTAATTCACTTCCATTTCTCAAATTGAGACAAGGTCCTCAAACTAACATTCACATAAAAAAAAGAGTCGTCTTGATTCTGAGTATCATCTTCATTTTCTTTGTCTTGATTCTAAGTCTCAAAGTAAAATTCATCAGTCATTGTGTCACTGTCATTTGTCCCACCACCACCAATGTTTGAACTTGAAGTGTTGCACAACCCTCTTCTTTCGCATATGGACTTCCAGATTGTAAGTGCCCTTTCATAAGGAAAATTTTTGACATTATACGCACTTCCTAACACTCTCAAGCAAATTTTCAAATTCTTGTCTAGTTTGTTTCTTATCTTTGATTTCAGAAACCCCAATGCACTAAAAACTCTCTCATCTTCCACCGAATCCAAAATCATTGTTTGACATAAATCAACAAGTTTGAAATATTCTAATATCGAATCACGTAGTATTTCACTCTGACCCAAGTTTTTCTAGGCCTTTCTTAGTGATCCCACTTCGAAGGGATTCTCCATGGCATTAAACTGGTCTATCATATTTCTTGTTAACCGACTACATTGTCCTCTAATCTTATTTCCATCTATAATTCCTTCTATTTTCTATCCATTGCATTTTGCACTTTTTGAAAAGTATGCAGTCAAGGTAGTTACTTTTTGATGAAAAAAGCTTGGGCTATCTCAGTGGCCTTGAACTCAAAATTGAGGATACACAATAGACATATCATCAAGTATTTCTTCTTGAGGGAATCGATTATAAATCTCTGTTGAAAGATTGCTTGCAATTTCCTTCAAATTACTCCTAACAGATTCAACAATGCCATCAAAATCTTCCTTTCTAACAAGTACTTCTCTGATAGAGCGCTTGACCATCTTACAATGGTGCATTGGTATCTCAAATCCATGTACAAAGGCACATAACTCCCCGCTTGCATTAAATTGTAAAATTTTTTTAGGATTCATGATTCAAATCTATAATTATCTGCCACCTATAAAAATTTGGGCTTTAAGAAGTTAGATCTAGATATAGATTATCGAGGGCCATGCATGTCATTCTACATAGTTTGGTATACTCATAGATATACATAGTTCTATCTTGGGATTTCTTCACAAGATTGTTCATTTCATCTAGGATAGGGAGAATACGAGCTAAAGTTAAGAGTGTCTCTATATTGCTTAACCTATGTAAGAGGTCAGGAGCTTTGTCTACTATGTTGCAATGCTCGTACATTACTCCAATCAAGGATGGATATTCTGAAAGAACTCATTGCACTAGTCCATGCAAGGAGATCCATTTGGTATCAACATCCTTAAGAAGCTTGTTTCCTGCTATTATTCCCTTAGCAAAATTTTGAAATTCCATAAAATGTTTGGGACTTCAACAGAAGTATGCGTGGAGCTCACGGACTAGATTTTCAACTTTTGATACTGTAGGAAACTTGCTTACAATTTTAAATGCTAAATTATTTTTGTGGGCCATGCAGTGAATGGCAAGCATGTATGGTGCACAAATAGTTTGTAACTTTGTGCAAAGACTGGTCCTATGACCTTGCATTATTGCAGCTCCATCAGCTCCTACACACACCAACTTTTTGACAATTGTCAAGTCATCCATACTTACAATTTCATTCAAAGACTTCTTAACTAGTTCAAATAGATTTTGCAATGTTGAACTGTCCTTCATTTTATGAACACAGAGAAGATGAGCTCGGCAGACATGTTCTTTTATAGTATACACATGGATACATACCCAAGAAGTATTATCTACCATAGTAACTTCATCTAAAGATAATGCAATGAAGTTTGACTCTTTTACATTCTCCTTTAAATCTTGCTTTTCCATCGTAGCGAGATAGTTTGCACATTCCCATCTAGCGTTTATTGACTAATGTGTGCTAGGATAGTGAGGAACACTCAAAAAAGATAATAAATTACTATACTCTAGGTAGTCTGTCATAGGACGCCTTCTGGACAAAATATGATAAACAACACTCATCTGAATAGTTTTCACCAATTGTGCTCCTTCCATTGCTTTTCCAAATTAAGCCTTGATTGTACCTCCACTTGCAACAAGCTTCGTCATTCTTTTCTTATGCTCATCATATTCTATGGCATACTTCACATGAAGACATTCTTCCTTTGATTTCCATCTTACTACTGATGTTTCCTTTCCGTCTATGATTTGTTTTTCATAAACTTTACCTATATGCTTTTCTATAGTGTCAAGCTTTAGCTGCAATTTCTTGTCTCTTTTACATTTCCAACTACAAATCACACACTTTCATTCTGTTGGTTGTTCATCTTTGTTTGTTTTCTCCACTGGTTCAATGAATGGGTACTTTGATACCCAATCAAGATGAAAATTCCTTGACATTTCCCACTCAGGCCCCAATTTTGAATCTTTTGATTTTCCTTTTGAATATTTTGATTTTCCTTTTAAATCTTTTGATTTGCCTTTTCTTTTCTTCTTGCCAATATCATCTACAATGCCAGCATTTTATTTTTCATACAAGTCAATTATCTTAATTTGGCTAATCAGGGTATCCCTTGGAACATCTTCTACGGTATTGTCATCTTCATTCTGGCTAACCAGGGTATCCCTTGGAACATCTTTTGCAATATTTCCATCCTCATTCTAGCTAACTGGGGTATCCCTTGGAACATCTTCTGTGGTATTTCCATCCTCATTCTGGCTAACCAGGGTATCCCTTGGAACATCTTCTACAGTATTGCCATCCTCATTCTGGCTAACCAGGGTATCCCTTGGAACATCTTCTGTGGTCTTGGAACATCTTCTACGGTATTGCCATCTTTATTCTGGCTAACTAGGGTATCCCTTGGAACATCTTCTATGGTATTGCCATCCTCATTTGACTCAATGACAATCCCACCTTCTGGTAGTGGTGAGGTATTGCCAATGGGTTCTTCATTATTATTTGGTGCAAGAGTTGATGGTGTAGCTCCATCTTTATTTGATGGATCAGAAACATTGCCAGTTCCAAAGTAAGACTGTATACTAACTCCACCTTTTCGATGTTTTGATGGCCTCCCAGTCCCTTCACCACCATGAGGAGTCTTACCCTCGTCGCACTTGCAGCTCAACATCTTGATCTCCCACTTCAAATAAAATCTTGAAAAAAATGTCTTTTTGTTTAAGAAGGACATACTCATAGCATATAGATCCCATTCCCTACTAAATATCTTCTTTAAGATTGAATCAAGAATGGAAGAGAGATAAATAAATCTTAAAACACTACTACTATGAAGAAATGATTACTTACCTTTAAGTTTAGGTTTTCACTAACTTACTATTCATTAATGTAGGAATGCATGTGTTGTAAGTTTGTAACTTTGCCTAGGATCAACTTTAAGGTGCCAACTCTAACTTCTAAAATTTGAATTGAGAGCTCACAAGTTTAGAACTGAACAAAATGTGTAAGAATAAAACAGTGTTTCGATTGTACTTATATCAATCCATATTTGGTGAATTCCGTGGGAATTCTATATGGTATATTAAAAAGATTTGGTGAATCTTGCGTGATTATGTAAGGAATACATTTAAGTGTTGGTGAATCAAACCTCAATAGACAACATACATTGTAATCTCCAAGGCAAATATGGCCCTATGATTAACACGGAGGTGTCATGAAAATTGGCGAAATGGCCCTTCATAATCAACTACTTGTAAATTTTAATTAGCGAAATGGGTCCTCACGTGTAGTGACCATTTTAATGGGGTTGACAAAATGGGTCCTTACACACAACGACCATTTAATTGAGTTGGCAAAACGTGTCCCGATACACAATTTTGTTTTAATAGTATTGGCAAATATATAGGTGATTTAGTACTTGCTTCCGAGATTCTAGGCAAAAATATTAGTCGACCCATTTGAAACACATAGTTTGTTATGGCAAAAATCTTACTATGTTTATTCTCATAAAATAAATTGATGGTGAATAGATATGCATTCAACCTATAATACATAAAATCCGGGCGATTTGACCACCCTATTGGATGCAATTTATTTGCCAATTCCGACTTGGCCGATTTGCGATATTCACCAATTGGTGAATATTCGCCACTAAAAAAATCTCTAGTAATTTTATAAAAATGATTTTGATTTTTTATATGGGAGAAAGAAATATATAAGTTGTCTCTATGATTTAGTTTATATGTAGAAGGAAATATAAGAAATTTGAATTACTAGACCACCAATCAATATTTGCTAGTGCTTTAATATTTTATTTTTTTAAATAATGTAACACTTATTTATGATGGACTTAATTTGAAAATTAATTTAAATATAAAAATTCCACTCTACTCTTACATTCTCATATATTTTCTTTACTAATAGTTTTTTGAAAGTTTAATATTTAATATTGAATTCAAAATGCAATATATCTTATATTAATAATCTAATGAACACCATTAATATTTTTAAAAAATTATTTAATTAATATTATAATTTTTCATCTCACTCACCAATTAAAAATAAATTTATAAATAAACCAATCTATAATTGTGATCCTATATTAAAAATGTGGTGACAGGAATGGTCACCCATGCGTAGCTGCAGACTTACCAAATTGTTGGATAAGAGGACACTAGGGTTCAATGCACTTGACTTTGCTCTTGATTTCTTGGTATTTTGTGGAAAATTGTATATAAATTAGTTCGACAACCACTTGCAAATTTCCACACATGATTCAGTGGACTTGGCAAATTCAATAATAATGGAGGAAGTAACAACATTTTTGTTTATCCATGTAAGTAATGTAAGTAATTGTAAATTTAAAGTTATCCTTATTCCATATATAATAAACAATGAATTAAAAATTAAAAAAATTTACTTTGTAGTTTTTTCTAATTTAGAAATTAGAAATAAGAAATAAATTATTCTAATTTTTTTCTAAATAGATTTTTAAAAATTAAAAAACAATATAAAGATTTGTTTTTTCGATTTTTAAAAATTAAAAAAGTTTCTAAATTAAATTTTTTGAAGATAAACATTCTAATTTAATATATATTCAAGAAAAAGTTGATAAACATTGTAAAAAAACCATTTTTTTTTTATAACAAAAATATATATATTATAATAAGAATATTATATTATTTTTGGTTATAATAAAATTTTACAGTTTACTAATAATTTAAGGAGTCATATATACAACCATATAAAAATTTAACAAATTAAAATTAAAATATAGAGTCCAATAAATTTTAAAGTTGTAAAACATGTTTAAAATAAAAAAAAGGGTCAAATAGACCATCAAATTCCAAGAGTATCCCAATCCAAAAACATCAAAATTGCATTTGGATGATAGAAAATAATGACATCCTCTGTTGCGAATTATTGGGTGCAGACAACACAGAGGACAGTGTGTTGCGGCGAATTATTCGGCGTATAATTAGGCTACTAATTCATTGGGGCATAACAAAACACAGTCCCTTTCATAACATGAAACTGAGTTATCTGACCATTTGTCATTATTTTTATCTTCACCCTTTCCCACTTTCATGCTAACCTCATGTCCCCATGCGGCTGGTTAAGTTAGTTTTCTGCTTAAAATTAAGCAGTTGGAGTGGCTCCATGAAAATTTACAATAATGGGAAAGGATAATATAGAATCTTTCCCTATTTTTGTGGAGCAGCTACTGCTTAAAAATTGTAAATAAGCAGCCACTGCATAATCAAAATATGCCATGTGGCTGCATATAATTTGTTCCCTCTTTTTCTTTTATTTTTCTTTTAAATTAAAATAATTAAAATAGTTTATTTTTAATTTTTTATATAGTAAAAGCTACAAATTAAGATAACTACTTAAGATAAGCAGAAAATAAATTTTTCATGTGGACAGAGAATAGTTGAAGCGGAGACACACATTGTGACAGGTGGCTAAGCACCATCCTTTTTAAGGCTTATCTCTGGAATCCAATCTATAGATAACAACAATTAGTCCGCTTTATCTATGGAATTTGAGCAATAATGAATTAATGGATTTTAATAATGTCCATGAGGTCACATTAGTCTAAGGGACTAGACTCTGAAAGTAACTGTCAGGGGAAAATTTATACCCACTTCCTAGTATGAAATCCAATGTTACTTAACGTGGATATGTCACTGGATTTATGTAAAAAATTCTACCCATTACACCACTCATTTCTACGTAGATATTCAACATTACTAAGTTTAATAGTTAATTATTAACTATCCTTCTTACAAGAAAAAAGTTTACACATTGTTATGGGATTTGAATTGAGTTATTTATAGATACAAAATTCAACACCTTTATTTTTCACTCCCAGAGTTCCCACTACTCATTTTTATAAAGAAATTAAATACCTCTTACTCTATATTTATGCTAAAAATTTATATACCGCAATCAATTATTAGTCCCTCCATAGGCAAAGATACTATAGTAATTGAGACAAATAAAGAATTGACGTCAAAAGATAAATTACACTATTTTATGATTCCTATCTTGAAAATCTTGCCATATCTTTTCTAAATATGAAATATCTATATTTAGCAATTAGTTAGCACACAATAACTATTATCTACAACTTTCATTATCTTTGGAGGGAAGTTCTAAATATGTCAATGTTTGATTAAAATATAAATAGATATCATGTTCAATCTTCAAAGAGCATAGATCAATTAGATAATTTAGTTTAGTTCACATCTTTTTAAAAAAATTCAAGGGTGGTTTAGAGATAATGAAATATTAAATATGTGAATTAATAAATTTCAAATAAAAAAATTATCACATAATAACGTAAAATTAATTAAGCATTTCATGATTTAGAGTGAAATTAACAAATCTAATATATAATAATTGATCATAATAAAAAGGTTGAAGATGAATACTAAATTCCTTCTAACTTATCCTAATAACTTTTAATAAATATTATAAGTGACTAGTACATAAAAAATGCTAAATATAAATTTAAACAAAAATATATGTAATTTTATAAAGATGATTTTGATTCTTTATATGGGAGAAAGAAATATATAAGTTGTCTCTAGGATTTAGTTTATATGCCCAAAGAGATATAAGAAATTTGAGTTATTACACCACCTATCAATATTTGCTAGTTCTTTAAGTAATCACACTTGTCTTTATATAGAAAATTTTTACTTACCATTGCACACGGGCACACACACATATGAACACCATATATTTTAATATTTAATTTTTTTAATAATGTAACACTTATTTCTTATTTATGATGGACTTGATTTGACAATTACTTTAAATATAAAAATTCCACTCTACTCATACTTTCTCATATAATTATTTTACTGATACTTTTTTGAAAATTTAATCTTTAATACTGAATTCAAAATACAATATATTTTAACACCATAGACTTCTTTAAAATGTTATTTAATTAATATTATAATTTTTAGTCTCTCACACTAATTAAAAATAAACTTATAAATAAACTAATGTATAATTATGATCATATTAAAATTGTGGTGTGATATACCAATCCGAAACGAAAAACGGACTACTTTTGACGATTGCACAGCTATAGAATTAGAATGTGTATTCACATCAAAAAGTGTCTTCGGATGATAGAAAATAGTGACAAAGTGGTAAAGATATCGTCTGTTGTGAAAACAATAAACAGAAACGACAGTCTGTTGCCAATAGCAATAAGCTGAGGTATCGCATTTTCCACCACTTTCTTCGGTTTTGTGGAAAATAACACATTACCTGACGATTGACCAGAAATAGACTTTGTTATGCAAAGTGGCCGACAACAAGAAAAACACATTTCATCATTGGACAACGCAAAGTGTGTTGCGGCGAATTATTCGGCGCATAATTCGGTTCATTATTCGGTTCATTATTATGGCTAATTATTCGGGCATAACATCAAACTCAGCTATCTCACAATCTCCACCATGCTTACTTTTATCTTCAGCCTTTCCCACTTTCATGCTAACTTTCCTCGTATTTTCTCACCACCGTAGACTTTGCTATGACTTCTCACCGTTGCACATGGCTTCGCACCTTTTAAATAACGACTCGCTCAGCCTGCGGACAACACACAGGCTTGGAAAGCTTTATGTTTCTCACTTAGTTGTTTGTGTCAGTTCAATACAGCTGAAAATGAAGATGGCTTTAGTTTGTTTCCTACTCTTGCTTTTCTCTGCACTACCTAGTTACACTTTCCATTCTTCTCCTCATTCAGATGAAGAAGCTCTTTTGTCTTTCAAACAATCCCTCATTCTCGACCCCCACAATTTCTTACTTGATTGGTCTCCACATCACTCATTTTGCAACTGGACTGGTGTTGTCTGCTCTTCTCGTCATCAGCGCGTGGTTTCCTTGAATCTCACGGGTATGTCTTTGCAAGGCCCCATCTCTCCTTTCCTTGGCAATCTGTCTTTTCTTAGAGTACTTGCTCTCTGGAATAATAGTTTTGAGGGCCAAATTCCTTCTCAATTAGGGAGGCTTTTTCGCCTAAGAATACTTCGATTGTCTAAGAATGAATTGGATGGCTCCATCCCATCCACTTTAGGAGACTGTCGTTCATTGCAAGTTCTCAAATTGTCTTTTAACAATTTGACCAATAGCATTCCCTCCGAGCTTGGCCTTCTTTCACAATTAGAAACCATGTTATTAGGGCCGAACCAACTAACAGGTACAATCCCAGCTTTCATAAGCAACATGTCCTCTTTAAGTCTATTGAATTTGAATGAAAATAGATTCCATGGTGATATTCCTATGGAATTGGGTATGCTTACTCAACTCAATGAGCTTGATCTTTCCCTCAACAACTTCACTGGACCGATTCCCACTACCCTTTCAAACTGTAGTCTTCTCCAGACTTTGCAATTAGCAGGAAACCAATTAATTGGCCACATACCTTGGCAATTTGGCAAATTGTCAAAGTTGCAAATACTTCTATTATGGCAAAACCAACTCATTGGAGAAATCCCAAGCTCCCTCTCTAATTGTACTCAACTTCAAATGCTTGATTTAGCAAGTAACCAACTGAGTGGCAAGATGCCCTTGGAGTTTGGTTATTTACACCAACTTCTATTCCTTGTGGTAGGGGATAATCGTCTTGTGAGCGAAGGTAGTGAATTATCTATTCTAGCAGCCTTGATTAATTGCTCATCTTTAGAACTTCTAGACTTGTCTTATAATTATTTCATTGGCATTTTGCCCTCTTCTATTAGCCACCTATCATGCAAACTCAACACTTTAGAGTTGTCCTCCAATAAAATTGAGGGAAATATACCAAGTGGCATTAGCAACCTCACAATACTGACATACTTAAACTTAGCTGATAATCATTTGAATGGAAGTATTCCATCTCCACTCAGTCAACTTCCACATCTTGAAAGATTACATCTTGAGAAAAACAATTTATATGGAAGTATTCCAAAAGGTTTGGGTCAAGCAAAAAGTCTTGGCTTGTTATCACTGAGTAAAAACATGCTTTCAAGCCAAATACCAGATAGTCTCGGTAATCTTCCACAACTAAGAAAACTTATTCTTCATCACAATCATTTGTCAGGGAAAGTACCTGCTAGTTTAGGGAGATGCCAAACTTTGGAGCTGGTAGACTTGTCTCACAACAAGTTAAGAGGAAATATACCCCCAAAAGTAGCAGGTCTCAAAAATCTCCAATTATATTTCAACATTTCCAATAATTTATTACAAGGTTCTCTTTTAGAATTGAGCAACATGGTAATGGTCCAAGCTATAGATGTGTCTCTCAATAGCTTCTCAGGTGAAATTCCAACTGCATTGTCAAGCTGTATAAACTTGGAATATTTGAGTCTTTCATGGAATTCATTTTATGGCCCAATACCAACATCACTCGCAAAACTCAAAAACATTCAGAACATTGATCTCTCTAGAAATAGTTTGTCAGGTGCAATCCCTATGGCTTTCCAAGAGATGAAAACACTTCAGCATATTAATCTCTCTTCAAACAGATTAACAGGAGAGGTTCCAAAGGGAGGAGTTTTTGCAACAATCAATGAGTCATCAATTATGGGAAATCTTGGCCTTTGTGGTGAGTGGATCAATTTACAACTATGCTCTGATTCCAAACAAAAAAATCTTTTAGTCTCTAAAAAGGTGATAGTACCAGTTGTGATTGGCATTGCAATCTTCATCATGTCTATTGCATTGTTGGTAATTTTCTATAGAAGGAGACATACTGATCAAACTACCCTGGGCCTCAACACTGGACCTACAAGAATTTCTGATGCAGAGTGGAACGCAACGGAGGTTAACTAACAGGAAGGAGTAGCCACAAATACAAACAGCATGATAAAATTCCCTATCGGCTGAACATCATCATCATATTTCCTAACAACAACAGCATCATCACATTTCAACAGCATCATCATATTTCGGATGATCGCAAATATCCTCCTGTCGACTACTACTTACCTCCTCCGCTTGTCGCCTATCATCATCATCATGATAATCAACGGGCGCGAACATCCTCCGGTTGCACTGTTCATCGGGTGCCAAATACAAGCGGCATCATCATGATATTCGATATCACCTTCGTCAGCAGGATATCCAAATATCCGGTTGCTCCCAATATCCTGATGACGTTGCACTTCAACAACTTGCCTTCGACGCTCCACTGCCCGACGATACAAGCAACAGCATCATGATATTAAACATCTGGTTCCTCGAAACCTCCTGATGATGCTAATGCAACTTCCTACTTACGCCGATGTCTAAACCCTTAGCGACAACAGGATAAACTCGCACAGAGGGATTTCGGAGTATCCTGATGACGATGACGTCATATCCTGATGACGATGACGTCACACATCATCCTGATGAACTCTTCAACACTTAGCCAAAAAAACTCAACTTTCACACCCGCATCCGTTAGCGATATGCGGATGATGACCTTCCCCGAGAGATGATCCTGACTGCGATATATACACTGAGTATATATCCAACTCAAAACATCATGATGCACCTGCAACATGCAAATTTCAACAACTTCATGACCCGATCCTGATGGCGATGGATTCGCAGATGATGTTGCGGCTCGTTCCGACTGGAAACGCACATGCAGACTCCTGTGTATCCTTCCACTGCATGAAAACACTCACAACCGCATAATTTCACAAAGATCATGTGACGACCGGGCCGGATCACCTTCAAACCAAAATCTAAGCAAACTTATCTTCTAGACCTAGCACATGAGGATGCTAGGCTGATTTACAGCATGCTTCTAACAGATCTCCTGAACAATGCAATGCACAAACAGAAAACACAAATGCAATCTAAGCTATGATACAGGACCATTCCACCGATTTGCAGGATCAACCGGTGGAAGGGTTGAAAGTGCCCATTAACTTGCAAAATGGAAAAGGAAAAAAAAACAGATGTAACTGATACAACCAGATAATGCGAAGATGAGATCTTATTCAATTGAAATTCAAATGTCCTGAATACAGCTTCACAATGTCTGAACTGCTCTCCTGAATCTCAACTCAACACCAGTTCATCAATATCAAAACTATATCTCTAAACCCTGCAGATCGAAGATATATATAACAAATCCTTTGAGTACTACTAACATCACTTCCCAGCGGCTGGGAGCTTCCAAGCGGCTGGGAGAGAGGACAGCTCAGCTAACCTTATCCCGATCTCTAACTGCCTCTAACTGCCTACACATACTCCTATGTTGAACTATTACATAGCATCGGTCCAATGGACCTTATTACATGATAAAGTCAAACATACTAAAAATAGCCTACTGCCCTGTCATCATGCGGACAATTCACCTATATCCTGATCATGTATGTCATCATGCGGACCTATAACAAACTAACTGCCTCAAGGAGGCCAGCTGTTAGGTAGGTGCTTCTGCACCATACTCCCCAAAAGAAAATAACTCATGTCCCATGAGTTAGGATATGGAAGTCCTCCACCTTTACACTTTGCCTGTGCAATGTTCTGCCATGTTCCAGCTTTGTCTGCTGCTGTCTCTTGGCTGTTCCAAGACTTCTGAACTGTAACTTGCTTTCTGGCAAGTAAATCCTCATGCCTGTCAATGTAGGCTTTTCTCTCACCTACCTTGTGTTTGTCAGGTTGTCTGACCAGAACCTCTTTCTGAACTACCTCTTGAACTGCTGCAATGTTCAACTCTATCTTCCTGTTAACCTGTATAGGACAAGCAATAGTCCCAACTATGACAACATCCTTGTCATTCCTCTGAACTGATTGCTGTTTACCATCCTGTTTCTGAACCTGCTGCTGACCTCTGTCAGTCACAACTGAAACTTGCTTCAGCTTGTTGTCTTGAACAACTCCTTTCCTTGCAGTGTCTTCAACTGCCTGCCTGCCTGCTCCTATAGGCTTCTACACAAATTCCTTCTTTCCCATTAAAATGACTTTGGCTGCCTTCTGTACTGCAGCTGCTTCCTGTAATGGCATCAACTTAATAGTCTTTCCATCTTTCTGGATGGTGTAGGTATTAGCATACCCATCATACAGTACCCTTCTGTCAAATTGCCATGGTCTACCCAACAGTAGGTGACAACATTCCATAGGCAAAATATCACACAAAATTCTATCATGATATGCTCCAATCTGAAAATCCACATATGCCTGTTCAGAGACAAAAAGTGAATGACTATCACTCACCCAAGATACCTTGTAAGGGTGTGGATGTGGAATCCTTTCCAAATGCAGTTTATTCACCATCTCCTGAGATACCATGTTGTCTGTTGAACCAGTATCAATGACAACCTTACATACTTTACCTTTGCTCTTGCATGTGGTTTTGAAAAGAGCTCTTCTTTGCATCATATCCTTTGATACCTGCAAACTAATTCTCCTTAACATCAATGATTCTCCACTCTCTGGATATCCAACATTATCAGCCTCCTCCTTTTGATAAATGTTTGGACTCTGCACACTTTTCTCTTCTTTTTCTTCTTGCACAAGTTGTACTCTCTTGTCACTAGTTCCATCATTTCTGGATGATGAACCTTTGTTCTCTGGACATTTGAAGGATGGATGACCAAACTCACCACAGGTGTAACATTTCCCTGAAAATGTAGTAGAACCTCTACCACCTCCAAATCTGCCTTTATTACCTTTCCATCCACCTCTGAAATCAGACTGTCCCTGTCCTTTACCAGTGTCTTCTTGACTCTCATTGGTTTGCCTTGTTCTATGGGCTGATCCTCTTCCTCTATTGTTTTGTTCCTGTTTTCTCTTTAACTTATCTTCCACTTTCAATGCCAACTGGAAACATTTTTGCACTGTATCTGGGTTATGCAGACTTAGATCATCCTGAATGTTAAACCTCAATCCATTAAGGTATCTGGCTACCTTTTCTTCTTCACTTTCTTTCACCTTTGTCTTCATACAGAGTTTCATGAACTCTTCTGTATATGAGCTGACATCTAGCTCCTTCTGCTTCAGGTTCTGCTTTCTCTTGTGTAACTGGATACTGTAATCCAAAGGAATATAAGCCTCCTTTACCAATTCCATCATCTTCTTCCATGTGGCAACTCTACGTTTTCCCTCCTGCACTCTATCATCCTGAACAAAGTTCCACCATGTCAAGGCAGCTTCTTTCATCTTTGACTGTGCTATCTTCACTCTCTGCTGTTCTGGTATCTCCTCTGTCACAAAGAAATTGTTCAAACAATCTATCCATTCCATTACTGAATCAGGGTCCATCTTACCTGTAAATACTGGCAAATCCAGCTTCACATCCATGGTTCTCCTCTCCATGGCCTTGAGGGCGTTCAACAGTGGCCTCTGGTCTGCAGGAACAACCTCCTCGCTCCAATTAGGGATATCCTCTTCTTCCCTATCATCTTCTCTACCAGAACCTACTCTGCTCCTCAACTTTGCTAACTCATCTTTCAACTCCTGATTCTGAGCCTTCACGGCCTTACTTTCCGCAATCTGTTTCTTCACCAGAACTGCCAACTCAGCGTTGGTCATTTTTGTTGGAACCTCAGATGTTCCTTCTCCGTCTAACATCCTGCCTATCTTTTCCAAAAGATCCTAAACCTTCGCTCTGATACCACTATGATGCAGAGTGAAACGCAACGGAGGTTAACTAACAGGAAGGAGTAGCCACAAATACAAACAGCATGATAAAATTCCCTATCGGCTGAACATCATCATCATATTTCCTAACAACAACAGCATCATCACATTTCAACAGCATCATCATATTTCGGATGATCGCAAATATCCTCCTGTCGACTACTACTTACCTCCTCCGCTTGTCGCCTATCATCATCATCATGATAATCAACGGGCGCGAACATCCTCCGGTTGCACTGTTCATCGGGTGCCAAATACAAGCGGCATCATCATGATATTCGATATCACCTTCGTCAGCAGGATATCCAAATATCCGGTTGCTCCCAATATCCTGATGACGTTGCACTTCAACAACTTGCCTTCGACGCTCCACTGCCCGACGATACAAGCAACAGCATCATGATATTAAACATCCGGTTCCTCGAAACCTCCTGATGATGCTAATGCAACTTCCTACTTACGCCGATGTCTAAACCCTTAGCGACAACAGGATAAACTCGCACAGAGGGATTTCGGAGTATCCTGATGACGATGACGTCATATCCTGATGACGATGACGTCACACATCATCCTGATGAACTCTTCAACACTTAGCCAAAAAAACTCAACTTTCACACCCGCATCCGTTAGCGATATGCGGATGATGACCTTCCCTGAGAGATGATCCTGACTGCGATATATACACTGAGTATATATCCAACTCAAAACATCATGATGCACCTGCAACATGCAAATTTCAACAACTTCATGACCCGATCCTGATGGCGATGGATTCGCAGATGATGTTGCGGCTCGTTCTGACTGGAAACGCACATGCAGACTCCTGTGTATCCTTCCACTGCATGAAAACACTCACAACCGCATAATTTCACAAAGATCATGTGACGACCGGGCCGGATCACCTTCAAACCAAAATCTAAGCAAACTTATCTTCTAGACCTAGCACATGAGGATGCTAGGCTGATTTACAGCATGCTTCTAACAGATCTCCTGAACAATGCAATGCACAAACAGAAAACACAAATGAAATCTAAGCTATGATACAGGACCATTCCACCGATTTGCAGGATCAACCGGTGGAAGGGTTGAAAGTGCCCATTAACTTGCAAAATGGAAAAGGAAAACAAAACAGATGTAACTGATACAACCAGATAATGCGAAGATGAGATCTTATTCAATTGAAATTCAAATGTCCTGAATACAGCTTCACAATGTCTGAACTGCTCTCCTGAATCTCAACTCAACACCAGTACATCAATATCAAAACTATATCTCTAAACCCTACAGATCGAAGATATATATAACAAATCCTTCGAGTACTACTAACATCACTTCCCAGTGGCTGGGAGCTTCCAAGCGGCTGGGAGAGAGGACAGCTCAGCTAACCTTATCCCGATCTCTAACTGCCTCTAACTGCCTACACATACTCCTATGTTGAACTATTACATAGCATCGGTCCAATGGACCTTATTACATGATAAAGTCAAACATACTAAAAATAGCCTACTGCCTTGTCATCATGCGGACAATTCACCTATATCCTGATCATGTATGTCATCATGCGGACCTATAACAAACTAACTGCCTCAAGGAGGCCAGCTGTTAGGTAGGTGCTTCTGCACCAATTTCATATGAAGAACTTTTGCATGCAACTAGTGGATTTAGCCAGAGCAATCTATTAGGAGTTGGTAGTTTTGGATCTGTTTATAGAGGAATTCTGAATAATGCAACAAATATTGCTGTTAAAGTTCTCAATTTGCAAGATGAAAATGCTCTCCAAAGTTTTGATAGAGAATGTAATGTGTTAAAAAGAGTCAGGCACCGCAATGTGATCAAAATCATTTCAACTTGTTCCAACCTTGATTTTAAATCATTGGTTCTTCCATTCATGTCAAATGGAAGTTTGGGGAGATGTCTATATCCTGAGGGAGGAGATGAATGCAAATTAAGTTTGACTAAAAGATTAAAAATAGCAAAGGAGATAGCACAAGGAATGGAATATCTACATCATCATTGCTTTGTGCAAGTCATTCATTGTGACCTAAAACCCAATAATGTGTTGTTAGGGGATGATATGACTCCATGTATAGTAGACTTTGGCATTACCAAACTCATATTTGGGAATGCCATGAATTCATTGACTTCTACAAATGCACTAAAGGGATCTATTGGCTACATTGCACCAGGTACAAAACTACACAATTCCAATATAAATTATTATTAGTTAAATTTTGTAGGAGTACTTTTATGGTTAGAGGATTACTAATTATTGTATTATATTATAGAGTATGGAATGGGTGGAATGATTTCAACAAAAGGAGATGTATATAGCTATGGAATTTTACTTTTAGAGTTGCTGACAAGGAGGAGACCTACAGATGACATGTTTGTAGAAGGAATCAATCTACCAAAATGGATAGGTATGGATTTTTCAAATAAAATCATAGAAGTGGTGGACAATAACCTACTTAGAGATGTTAATGAACCAGATTTATCAATGGTATTGTCATGCCTTACTCAATTTATACAAGTAGGCTTGGCTTGTACAAGGGAGCTTCCACAACAACGCCCAGATATGGTGGAGATAGCTGAAAGATTAGAAATAATATCAGGGGTATTTCATGGTACTCGATCATTTCAATTGCCCATAGATATCTCACCTTTTATCGAGAGTACAAGTGGTCAAAGAAATACTAATTCAGGGAGAGATGAAAATTGGTCTACATCTACATCTTAGCTCTTCAATCAACTTGATAGCATGGATTATCTAGTGTTGCCTTGTTTTTAATATCTTTTCTTATAAAAGAACAATATTTTAAATTTTACTATATGTGGGTTTAGAATATTGACAGTTGTGTACTTACAACATGTGTAATGTTTGGCCAAACTCTTCACATGTAGACATGGGATGTATTTTTTAGTCATTTATAAGGCAAGAATAGTTATTGATTGACTATATATGTAGAGAAATAGAAAGGAAATCCAAACAAATAGAGTGTGAGTTTTTATTCTTGACATTGTCTAGGATATAGATTATATCTTTGTTAGGTCTACAAATGTAAAATTTAGCTAAACATGAAAAATTCTTAGGCCTCTTTTTTAGATTGGGTTGAATTTTTTTAAAATAGGAGTAGGACTATTATTTAAATTTCTGTTTAAAGTGAGCACGAAATATAAATATGTTAAATATCTTATTAGCATGGGTAGTGTACTATGCATCAACGCTTTTTAACAATTTTGTTAATTTTTAAAGATGATTGTTATTTACACTTTTTTAATAACTCTTGACTCTTCAATTTTTATTATTAATTGATGGCTACATCAAAATTATCTTTTTGCACAAATATAAAATATTTCTTATTCTTTATTCTAAATTGAAAAAAAATATAATAAACAATTAAAGCACCCCCAAAGTCACATACACAAAATCTTTATACACAAAATGTCATTTTTTTCTTTATACATAGATCTAAGAGAATGGAAGGTGCATTACAATTTCTTGAGCCCTCTTTTATTGTATATTAAATCTGCAAAGTCATATATTTGTTTCAAAAAGTCTTGTTAATTGATCATTTTGAGAGTAAGATTTACGAAATGCTATCCATCATTTGTATTCTTTTGGCTTAATATTGAACACTTAATAGCCAAAATGGAGTTTTTGAATTTAAATCAAGTTTTCTCTTAAGCTTAGCCTTTTCAAAGTCAAGATCAAAACATTGCAAATCCTATTTCCTAGTATTTGTAGAGAAAAAGAACACTGATAAAACCCATACAATAGAAGTAGAATGTATACGATTTGAAATAAAATAATGGAAAGCAAATATGATACACAATATTTTTACTTGGGAAAATCAATATGGATTAAAAACCTGGCATAGTAAACTCTTTCACTATTACAAAATCTCAACTATTTTCCAATACAATAATAAGTTCGTCTTAGTTCACCCTTAAGCATGTATAGATATAAATAGACACATCAAACGAAGTTTTACACATTGTATGAAATAATCCAAAAATAAACATGAGTACTTTAAAATATGGCCAAAAATATTAAAACCCAAGACACTGAAATCATGCAAAAGATAAACATGAACATTGGACAAAAATGAAAAATCCCAACTATTACACATAAAAAGTACACAACACTTACTTTATTGTTGGAAATCTGTTTTATTCTTAAATGTAAATATTATGATCTTTTTTATGTTTGAATGAATGTGTATGTTAAAGAATTCTTAAACTGAAATAATTTAATATTTGTAGGGAATTTTTCCATTTGGAAGATTTCTTATCAATCAACTTACAATGGATTTAATGAGTATGTATGGTTCAGGTTTCAAAAAGGTTACAATTACAGTTTAGGATGCTTTCCATTACTTTCCAATCATCTTTTGAGAATTGGGCTGCAACTACTGGTCTCCACCGCTTACATATTTATTCAAAATGGATGACCGTCAATTCTCCAAATCAATTTTGGCAGTAGTGGGTTTGAATGTGAACTGGTTAATAGATTTTTCCTTGTTGTCTTTTAAGTCAATGGCATCACATCTATACATTTTTTTTCCTTGTATGTTTTATTCATTGTTGTGGATGAAGTGAAGGGAGAGTCATAAATTTCATTGATTGGCATCTACCTCTATTGCATGCAAGGTAAGAATAAGTTGGTTGGTTGTACTATTTTAATAGATTCTTCAACTCCACCACATGTCAATAGTTGTAGAGCTTTACAAAGGTGCACTTGAATTGTTCTTACAATTACAGAATTTCCAACAAAAACAATTCAACAACAAGGGCTGCACTGCAACAGTAGTCCCTGCCTAAAGCTGCAAGTGCCCCCCCAAAAAAGAAAGAAATATTAGATTTGAAAATAGGCAAAATAAATTTAAGTTCTAAACATAGATTTAGCAAAATTACAGTTAGATATGAAAACTATTAGAATCGTAGCAATTAAGATCTTAATCATCATGAGCAATAAAGCCATCAAAGTACAATTAGATATCATATTAATGAGAAACAATCCATTGCATTAATAGGTCATTTCTAGCAAATAGGGTTATACCAAAAACCCATGCACTTATAAAATTGTGTCTTGGCTATATTATTTTATTATTTTGGTGATATTTGTAATTAGTTAACCTGTTACTGAACGTTTGTTATTTCTGAATGAGCACATTCCAAAATTTAGATCCTCTGCCACCATTCCTAATTGGAGCAAATGCTATGAGCATATATTGTTAAAAGAAGAGAAAATTTTGGAAAAGGACGAAAGGAAAACAAGGAAGAAAAAACATACCACTAAGTCTCGAATACCTTCAAGCCAGATTTACCTTCCATCAATCAAGGACTTCAATGATCCACATGCTTATAGTATTGATAGATTAGATCATAAGGTTGTCCTATATATTGAAGACTCATTAAGTATTTCACGTGTCTACATGCCATGCAACAATTTAGTGCCTTACCACCATTTACTTACCCCTGTGTCCTTAGAAAAGAACTTACAACTTTTGAACTATAAATGAATAACTAATGACACACACCCCTAACTCCCTTGAACTAACCTTGCAATTTTGTCAATAGAACTTATCAAAACATATTTGCAGCTATGTCATTTTGCATGACTTGCTATGGGATTCAATGCTAGTAAATGGATGTACTAGAGGTAATACAAATCAAGATTGCTAGTGATGGTGTTCCCACCCTTAGATTGTCTTGCTTTGCATTTTTTCTAACATGTAAAGTTAAAATCATAGGAGCGTTTATTTCTTGCCACCATCTCACAATTAGAAATAGAACAATCCTACTTCATTGAAGGATGGACAGAGAAAATTAGCACGTATTCTCCCACATTCATAGATAAAAAGTGAGAAAATCAAGAAGAAACTAGCATGAAAACAACACCTTAATCCAAACATAGATGACATGTCTCGTAAAAACTAGTCCTTGACATATGTCAATGAGGTGATTTAAGTTCCAAGCCAAGATAAATGTTGAAAATATCATTCAAGCACTATAAGCAAATGCAAACAATATTTCAAAAATATATAGTAAGCCTATTATTCATACATAATTAGAAAGAATAGATAAAAGGAATGTGCATTTGAATGACCACTTCTATCATAATAAATAGTATATCGTTTGAGCTCCCCAACTGAGAAAAGTTCCTGGTCAAAAGGAATATAGCTTTAGACTTTTGCATCTATGCATTGAGGGTCAAAACTAAATTATGTACAAATATTTTAGTCATGACAATTACATGCATCACTGACATAAAAACAAGAAAAAGATAAAACAATAATCAACATCGCCCCCTAAAATCCAATGCATCATATATTATACAATAACAAGCCCACCCTCTGCTTTCCTAACAAACTTGCCATGAAGTAGAGAGCTCACAAACATTACATGATTGAGAGAGTTGCCAATGGTAGTTGAGTGAAACCAAACTAAGAGATAAAATTCCTACTAGAAATAGAACAAAAGAACTTGAAATCACTGTTGAGCTTAAAATAAAATGCAAATTATTATCAATGTACCTTTATATTAGAATTCATTACACTCCAAAATCCAAATTTCAAATGTAAAATTTGGCACTAGCCTTTGGTCCTACAGGCACGCAAAGAGCTGCCATGCTATTCTCAAACATGTCATGTTGCCAAATGACATCCTTGGCAAGGCTAAATGACTACATTTACAATCTGTACATAACACAGTGACCCTAAGAACCAGAACAATTAAGACACTTGGGCAGAAAGATTAAGATCATCAAGAAAGCCAAAAGAAAACCAATGGAAAACATGATTACATAGCTGAACTGTGTTAACCAATTGGAATATACAGAAACCATTGCATAATTCCATTTAAAGAAAAATAATATTGCATGGACAAAATTCTTTTGAAACAAAAAAGATAAAAATAAATACCACTAATGACAACATGTAAGAATATAATGAAACAAACAATAGCATCATAGGGATTGAATTAATCATAAATGAAGTACTGGAAATGATTGACTTTCAAGAACATAGGCAGAAAAAATATATGATACTATTACTAGAAAAAGAGAGTCCCATATTGAAAAATCATCATCTGAAGATTCTATATTCCTAGTCCTAAGAGATCCTCACGTGCCTCAAAAATTCTGAGAATCAATCCATAGCTTGCGGCTCAAAGTGCAGAGCAAGTGTCTCACAAAATAGGGTGAAAAGGCACTCTTCACATTTCTTCCACTAACTTGATCCCCATTTACATAGTTTTTCCCTACCCAAAACTATTATGGAGTATGTACAGAATAGCTGATTGCAGTATTTCAAATTTAGATAGGGTTCAGTGGGTGTGAGTGTCCTTGCAAAGAAGATTGAATAGAATCACAATGTTTCTCTTAAATCCTTACTTAAAAAATTCAATTCATTTAGGGGTGAAGGCTATAGAATGAAATGCGGGAATATATCGATGGGAGTATTGATTACAAGGTAAGGGAGGTCAAAAACTTGTCAATTATCCATGGATCCCAACAAAGATCAAATCCCACATTTCTACATTCTCATGCATAAACTTCCATTCAATCAATTCCTTGCCACTTTTTAAATGGAAAACAACTTTGTATTCAAAAAATGTCTCGATATGTTAAAATTGAATCTTTCAAATGAAATATGTAGTTTGTTCAACAATAAACTCGTATCTACCATCTGAAAGTGTGACATCTTGACTGTATAATTCTTTTAAGTGGTAAAAGAAAAGAAAAGTTTCTTTAAATAGCCACAATATATACATGTACATTTTAGTGTGTCACTTAAGTCTAGATGTTTGATAGTATTCAGATCTAGAATATGACCATCAAGAAACCAAACATTTTATGGTTTCAACAAAGATCACAAACTTAATGTATATAATGGTAGTTTTAGTCAGGTTTTTTTCTCAGTCGGCTATTTTTTACAAGTCTTTTATATATTTGATGTTTCCAATAACAAATTTTAAAAAGCACTAACCAAACGTAAAAAATAAAATAATAATAGATATGTAATTTTTCATCCCTTGTAACTTCCCGCATTCAACTTGAAAGAAAAGACATTAATTTATTAACTTTTTATAGGAATGCTATACATAGGAAAATAATCGCATCAAATTTATTTTTTTTGTAGTGCCCCTCATTTTGGCTTTTGATAGTTGATAGTATTTCAGTTATACTCAGACAGTTTGAGACATGTGGATGATAGACTTATTGTTTATGCTTATCATGCTCATTTTGGATTATGGATTATTGATGTGGTTGATGACATTTGTTATGATCATTATGATGACATGATTGATATTATAGTTTATGATGTGTTTGACATGATCAGTTAATGGCTAGATGTTCTTATGCTTTATGTGATTGGACAATACCTGATTGATAGTTAGAGATGTTTATGTCTATTGCCATGCTTTCAGAGACAGGACAATGTAGTATTACTTATTATGAGCACCCTACTACGTTGCGACTCCCTGACTCTGTGTGTTTGTTATGTATGTATATGTTCATTTGCAACACTTCATTTTGATGCAGGTTACAGGTACCAAGCATTGACTCTACCTGACTTAGCAGGTCTGAGCATGCCTTCACTCCAATGGATAATGTGGATGGGAGATAACATGGGGTTCCATAGGTCAATCTTTGTCTTCAGTTTGTAGTCATGGGTCTTGATGTCACCCAGGGGTTCTACCCTCGGGTTTTGGTCGTCATTTGGTATGTAGTTGTTATCATCTGGACTTTTGGTTACAATCTAGGTGCGATGGTTGGAAATACATTAATTATCATAATAATAATAATAATAAGTTAGATATAATAGCATGTTTATAGTTGTTATTTAATTACATAAATTGGTAATATTGTATAAGTGTTTAATAAAAATTAAATTAATAACATTGGTAATTAGTAATAATGATAATAATCATAGGTAATTAATATATTATATAATTGATTAAATTAGTTCATTGTTTATCTGAAAAAGATATGGTCATTTAATATTCTTTTTTGTTGAGAGATTTGCCATGAAGGGTCAGCATTAAATTACTTGATTTGAGAATCTCTCTAGAAGAAGTAAATTTAGGGCAATCAATTTTTAGAGACATAGTGGGGGTTCAGAAATGGATAGGGGTAGTGGGAAATTATTTGTCTTTGTCTATTTTTGTATCATGGGAGTTATTTGAGGGAGGAGGATTTTCTAAGAAGAGGATAGGCAGAAATTTGGAAAATTTTGGGGAGAGAATAGAAGGACTTTGGGAGGAAAATCTACGAGAAAAGGTTCAGAAGTTCAAAAATTGCTCCAGGTATGCCTAATCCTATATTCTTGTGTGTGGATTGTTCTTTCTCTGAAATTGTTATTTGTGTGAAATTTTATTTTTGGTGTTATCTTTCTATCTGCAAATTGGTTTTCTCCATGAATGGAATCCCTTGTCAATGTAAGCAAACTCTCTTTAGTTCTACCATGAATCTCCTTCCTGTAGCTATATTCCACCTTTGAGCTTCTTGCTCAGGTATCATTCAAATTCCTGTTAGCCCAAACTTCTGAAGGACATTCTTGCGTGAGCCATTTGCGCTTACCCTGCAATCATTAAGGGAGACCACATCTAAAAGACAATAATTATTTATTTGAGCCATTTAAAACAATCCTAAAAGATAATGCTACACCTGGCTCTATAGTTGAAGTGATGGCGTAGAGCAACTGTTCAACTCAATGTCAACTTTAACTGTTTCCTTCAATAAGAATTGTTTCATTTCTTTTATTCTGTCATTGCTTCTAATGCCTCTGGAAGAAAGTATATTATTATCTTCCTTACCTCTTTGTGGTGGTATGATGAGTGCCAGCTTCTTAAGTGTGATCCAGTCTATGTAGTGAGGTCGTCCATGCGTGGACTCTTAAAGCCACCCTTAGGAACAAACCTGGAAGTCGTCATAGTTTGAGACTTACCTTAGTGTCTATCTCTTATTTTGTGGTGTTTTGCCTCCTCTTCGGCTCAAGTATCACTATTTTTTTTTAGTGGCACTAGCGTCCATTCATTTTCTCCTCTGTTCACTACTTTCTAAAAGTTTAAGGCTGAGTGAAATCTATTTTATCTTAAGTTACTTTGCTCTGGTCACCCTTCCAGTTTTTTTGATCTTTTTATAACATCAAGTTCAGAATCTTCACTTCCACCATATCTTAAGTCTCTGTATTGAATTGATTTGAAACCTAAACATTTATTTAGCAGAGTCTAAGCTCAATCCATGAGAAATGATGTCCCTTGTAGTATTCGATCTGTAGACTTCATTTATGAATTTCAGTTAAACTGTTTTCTTGAAATCGTTCTCGATTGAAAAGAAATTTTATTGAAAGGAAATCATTCTATTGATTGGCTATTTAATTTTACCTACCTATTTTATGCCCAGGTAGGCCGTATGCCATGGGAAATCAATGATAATCTCTAAAAATTTTATATTCTTTTTACTGGCTGACTGTACGTCTCTCAATGCTTGAAAATCCCTGGAAGACATCATTCATAGTCCCTTCCTATCAGATGTATCTGCAGTCGATCACATTTTTTTTTCCTCAATGACAACTTCAAGTTGGCAGTACGCTGTATATCTCTTTGGAAAAACCTCTAATGGATTTCAATCTGTTGAACAATGTCTTCTACCACTTAATCTGCATTTTGCATTTGTTTCTCTTGGCTCTTCATTAGCAAGTCATACACAATTGTGTTGATAACCTTAGAAAATTTCTTGTAATGTCTCCTCTCTAATAAATGTAACCATTGTAATTATAGCATTCTTTTCCATTCTGTCTAGTGGTTTAGTTAGCAAGAGTCTATTTAGGAGGATTAGTAAATAAGTCTTTAGAAAGCTCCTATTTGAACTCCATGAATGTCTATATTAAACTCTGTATAGAAGATTTTATGATTGTGTAGTTATTTGGACAATTTGATTTAAATGATTATAACCAACTCTTAAATATATTAGAGTATGGAAATAAACATTAATTTCCTTTATTTTAGGTTGATAGAATAGAGTTGTCAGTTAACATTTTGTGTTATATTATTTCCAGGTTTAACTCAAGTGAGCACTTATCTTTATTAAGAAAAATTTAATAGTTGTAAGTCATTAAAATTAAGCTTGGGATAATTATAGGATTATAATAGATTTAATTGTAATAGTAACTATTTCATAAATTATAGTTGGAATATTAGGTCTTGTGTTTGAGTCAGGTATTATTTCCTTAGAAGAATTATTAGAAAAAGAATTAATATCTAAAATAGTTTGCAAGTGTTGTAATATTTGAGTTTGACCCTTGGATAATAAATAGCTTCATTGCCTATTTCAAACAGATGTATAATAATGAAGAAATCAGATCATTGTACTAAAATTGGGTTTTGAGTATTATAGTTATGCTTGTCAAACCTAAGTGTAAGGTGATGTTTCTGGTGGGATGTCATAGTGGTTAAGTGTCATGTTATTTAAACCTTGAATCCAGTATCATGGAATGGATATTCGGACTAGTGGTTTTGATGTTAAAAGTTACATAGCTCTAGAGGCTAGGTTACCCTAAAGACCAATGTAACATTGTGACATGATTTAAATTGTGATGTTTTCTTTTGGTATGAGGTCTTGATGTGGTTCAGGGAAAGATTGTTAGTTTGAACATTAAATTTGAAATTGACTTTGTAGTGATTGGGTATGCAAGAGGATAGATGCCTTCCAGTGTCATTCTCATGCATGTCATTTTGGTGGTTTATGTTTGGTTGGCTACGGGTTCTAGTTGCATGTAGGAGAGTGGCTTTCATGGTGGGGCTAGTGCCCAAAGTGGCTGCCTAGATAACCCCATGGAAGTTGTAATTAAGTGATAACATAATAATTAATCTAGGTGGGTTGGGTAGTTAAACACATAACAAGATAGGTATGATGCCTCACCCATGCCTATAGTGCTCTCATAGGCTAAGGATGAGATGAGAAGGCCTGGTTGGCATGATCAATCTCCTTGTCTTCATGAGAGGATGTGTCAGTTCTGCATGTGTCACCCTATGGGGTTGGTGCCTAGAAAGAAGCTACCAAGATAACCATAGATGGGGATTGGTTTCTAGAGAGAGATAGCCTGGATAACCCATGCTAGGACCATGCGATGACACTCTCCCTACTGCAGCTTACTTACTTCCTTTTGTTACCTTTTGATGTTGCCTCTCGAGTAGTGTTAGTCATTGTTGATCTATGTTTTCTATGTCATTTTTGTATCTGTTTATTTGTACCTTTTTATCTTGACTTAGTGGAACCCCATTGTTATCTCCTAGCTCGGGGGGTGGACCTCAGGGTTCCACATCATTGTGTGGAAGAGATTAATCCATTGGTTTTCCTTGGTATCTTGGTTCATGATAGATATGTTCTTTCTTGTTCCAGATCTACTTTCACATTTGAAGATTTGTTCCTCCAAAAATGTATAGTCATGATTTATATTGTAATCTGATGTAATCAGTCAAGAAGCCTTGTCTATATGTAATCATGTATTTGATCTCTGATGTATTTGTCTATATCTTGTAAATGAATGATGTATTCTTCTCATGATGTATTGAATTTGCATATAACTTGTGTGATGTAATATGTTGTTAGCAATCTGTGTTATCTGATGCAATTATGTCCCTAGAGATGTTAGTTGATGTTGTAAATAGTGTTATTTTATCTAGTGATTAATGCATTTACTTGCTTTAAAAAAAATTCTGTAATTTCTTTGCCAGTTAGCCTAACTCTCTAGGGTTGCATGACGGGGCATCACATTTGGTATCAGAGCCAGGTTTAAACAGTGGGTACTCTGGTTATGATTGAGCCCATTATGTGACCTAGTGCTTAAACTTTGTAGACTAAATTATATCCCTGTTGTTTCCCTCTCTGTGTGTAATGAATTATCCTTTGGTGTTGTAGGTAGATGCCTAGAGGTAGAGGTCGAGGTTGTGGTAGAGGTAGGGGTCGAGGGAGAGGTGGTGACGACACACCTCCTCCCAGTTCTCCTCATGAGAGTGCCCATGAAGGTGGGGGTTAGAATATGGAAGGTCAGGGTTAGCCTTAGGGAGCTCAGTTGCACCAGTTACTTGAGGAGGCCCTTCCCTGTTTAGGCCCTAGAGAAGAGGTAGAGAGTCTAGGAGGGGGTCAGGAGGTAGATCAACTAGAACCTAGGGAAAGAGAGAGATCACCTAGGTAGAGAGAAGTGACAGTTGAGTAGGAGGCCACTTTAGCTAGTCATATGAGAGGTCTTCTGAGGGCAAACCCTCCCACCTTTGATGGATCTGGCAGTGGTTTAGAGGTAGAGAGCTAGTTACTGGATATAGGCAGGTGTTTTGCCATGCATCCATATGGCAGCAACACCAAGGCTAGATGTGCTATTTTACATCTCAAAGGTTTTGCTTCGACCTGGTGGTGTTTAGAAGAGTAGAAGTTGCACTTGGATATTAGCACTATTTCTTGGGAGTTGTTCTTAGAGAGATTCAAAGCCCATTTCTTGTCTGATCATTGGAGGCAGCATCGTACAAATGAGTTCCATGAGCTGAGGCAAATGGCCATGTCAGTAGAGCAGTATGAGCGTAGATTCTATGAGCTCAAGAAGTATGCGGGCATCAAAGATGATGAGACTATGTTAGTGTAGCATTTTATCAGAGGCTTGAATGCTTGAATTAGTGGAGGGGTTCGTGTCTTCAAACCCAACACTATGGAGGTAGCAATGGAGAAAGCCTGGTTAGTGGAGGAGAATTTGACTATAGCACTTGGAAAGCATACAGATGTACATATTGGTAGTGCACCTTCTATAGGATTTAGTTCTCGTGGTGGTCATACTTAGGCATCGAGATCTCATAGACGATATCCTGCACCCTCAAAGGGTGGATAGCAACAGTAGTACTCTCAAGACAAACTGAAGAATTCTCAGCCTCAGCAAGGTACCAGATTTTAGAATAAGAAGAACCGGAGTTGGCAACATTCTAGACAGGATCGTGTTGATCGACCCACTCAAAGCACGTAGTCTGCAGTAAGTAGAGGGACTCTCCAGAAGTTTAATGCTTTTCAGAGTGGCAGTGGTTTTGGTAGAGGCACAAGGTGCTTCTCTTGTGGCCAACATGGCCATATTGCTAGACAATGTCCTCAGAGGAATGCTTTAGGTTTTAGACACAGGTCAATAGCTTTAGAGTTGATGGTAGGAGATGTAGGCAGATCAAACAGTCTTTGCAATGGTTGATAACCACCAGGTAAAGCATTAGGGCACCATGTTGGAGACTTGTGGATTTATGTGAGGTATTAGTTTTTTTGTCCTCTTTGATTTCCATGCTTCTAATTTGTTCATTTCTCCTTCTCTTGTGGAGCATTGTGGCTTAGTGGCAACAAAGCAGGATGATAGGTGGCAGGTTGAACTAGCTTTCGAGGCTAAGGTCGCAATTGAGTCTCTAGTTCTTGGTTGTGAATTAAGGATTGGTTCTCTAACTACCACAGTAGATCTTTGCATCCTACCCCTTGGTTCATATGATATAGTATTGGGTATGGATTGGTTAGATGCCCATCAGGTAGTGATAGATTGTTAGCATAAGTCAGTCAGATGTGAGGATGATTATGGTAGAGAGATGGAGGTAGTTGGTATCCAGAGACCTATTTCCCTATGTATGATCTCTGTTATGCAGCTTAAGAGGTGCATGCATTAGTGTTGTCAGCTATTTACAGTGTCAGTTAATGACTTGGAGATGGAGGAGAGTCAAGAAACATCTCTTAATGATCACGCACTTTTGAGGGAGTATACGGATGTATTTCCTTCCAAGATTTCGAGGATGCCACCTAAGTGTGACATTGACTTCAGGATTGATCTTGTTCCCAGTGCAGAGCCTATCTCGTGAGCTCCATATGGGATGACCACTAAGGAGCTTAAGGAACTTTGATTACAATTGGATTTGTTAGCCAAGGGATTCATTTGACCTAGTGTTTCTCCATGGGGAGCACCTGTGATCTTTGTCAAGAAGAAAGATGATCTCTGTGGCTGTGCATCAACTATTGATAGCTCAATAAGGTGACAGTGAAGAATAGGTACCCCTTGCCACAGATTGATGATCTGTTTGATCATATTAAGGGAGCTAAGGTGTTTTCAAAAATTGACCTTATGTTGGGATATCATCAGTTGTAGATTTTTGAGGCAGATATTCATAAGACACCATTTCGCACCCGTTATGGACATTATGAGTTTACTGTTGTACCATTCAGGTTGATGAATGCACCTACGGAGGAGCATGAGGAGCATTTTGTCAGGTGTTGCAGTGTCTGAGAGAAAATCAGCTTTATGCTAATTTGTCAAAATGTGAATTCTTTCAGATAGAGGTGAGGTATTTGGGTCATGTCATTTCCGGAGAGGGTATTGCAGTGGATCCTTTGAAGATCCAAGCTATTATGGATTGGCCTGCACCTACTAATGTTTCTGAGGTCTATAGTTTTGTGGGTTTGGTAGGCTATTATCGTTGTTTTGTTATGGGTTTTTCAAGGATTGCTCACCCTATTACTTCTCTTTAGAGGAAAGGGAAGAAGTTTGTTTGGTCAGAGCAGTGTCAGGTAGCTTTTCAAACCCTTAAGGAGTGGTTGACTAGTGCACCTATTCTGGCAGTTCCTGATCCTACCGGGGACTTTGTTGTGTGTACAGATGCTTCCTTGGAGGGTTTAGGAGCAGTTCTGATGGAGGATGGTCGCGTGATTGCCTATGAGTCCCGTAAACTCAAAGATCATGAATTGAACTAGTCCACGCATGATCTAGAGTTAGCCGTAGTTGTGCATGCCTTGGTGAGCTAGAGGTATTTTCTTTTAGGGCATCGGTTTGAGCTACACAATGATCATCATAGTTTACAATATATTTTTATGTAGCCAAACTTGAATGCGAGGTAGAGACAATGGATGGAGTTCTTGTGTGAGTATGACTTTGAGGTCAAGTACATTCAAGGCAAGGAAAACATTGTGGCAAATGCTCTTAGTCGTTAGAGGCATGAGATCTCAGCAGTCACTCTTGCAGTTGATTTGAGAGGTCAGATTCTTGCAACACTTCGTACTGACAGTTGGTATCAAGAGGTGAAGTCTGAGGTTGAGTCAGGTAGACCTTTGGAGGGTAGATTTGCCAGATACTCTTTCGAGTTAGATGGTCTTTTGCAACATTAGTGTCGTATTTATGTTCCTAGCTCTAGGGGTCTTCATATCTTAGTTATGTCAGAGGCACATCAGGCACCCTATTCTGCTCATCCAGGTGTCAAGAAGATGCATACAAATCTTTGTTAGCTATACTTTTGGAGTGGTATGAAGTAGGATATTGCTGATCTTGTGTCAATATGTCTTGAGTGTTAGAGGGTGAAGGTGGAGCACCAGCACCCTGTAGGACTTTTACAGCCCCATCTTGTTCCAGAATGGAAATGGGACATCATTTCGATAGACTTCATAGTTGGTTTGCCGGTATCCTCCCGTCGACATGATGCTATTATGGTTACTGTGGACAGGTTGACAAAGGTAGCTTACTTCTCTCCTATCTGTTCATCTTATAATGCTTCTACGGTGGCCAGAGTTTTCATGGAGGACATAGTTAGACTTCATGGGATTCCTCATAGGATGATCTCAGATAGGGATCTAGTGTTTACTTCAGCCCTTTGGACTTCTTTGCAGCACACCTTGGGGACACAGCTGAACTTTAATCTAGCTTACCATCTAGAGATTGACAGATGGACTGAGAAGGTCAATTAGGTCCTTGAGGATATGCTTCGGATGTATGTGATGGATTAGCAGAGCTGTTGGGACAACTATTTGTATCTAGTGTAGTTTGCATATAATAATGGATATCACAGCTCTATCGGCATGTCTCCATTTCAGGCTTTGTATGGTCATCCTTGTCAGACCCCACTGAGTTGGGATCATCTTGAGAATAGATTTCTTCTAGGACCAGATATGCTTAGAGAGATGGAGCAGCAGGTTGAGCGGATTAGAGAGCATTTGGTGGTAGCGCATGATAGGTAGAAGAAGTATGCAGATGCTCATAGAGTCGATCAACAGTTTTCTGTTGGGGATTGAGTGCTCTTGCATGTGCATCCGCGAAAGAGTCTGATCTATTATGGAAAAGGATCTAAGCTCGCACCATGTTTTATTGGACCATTTGAGGTGTTGGAGAGAATTAGTCCTATCGCTTATTGTCTTTCTTTGCCGCTCAGTCTTTCATGCATCCATGATGTGTTTCATATTTCTATACTTAGACCTTATTATCCAGATATTGATCATGTTCTTGATTGGAATGCTCTATAGGTAGAGGACGAGAAGCTAGCTTTGGAGCCCGTAGGCATTCTATAGCATAGTAGACTCGCTCTCAGGGGCAGAGATGTGAAGCAGGTTAGAGTCTAATGGGATCCTAATGATGAGGCTTCTGCTACTTGGGAGGATGCACCCAAGATGTGGAAGTTATACCCTTACTTATTTGAAGGCTTCTAGGAGCAAGCCTGATTCTGGGTGGGAGGATGTAGTGCCCCTCATTTTGGCTTTTGATAGTTAATAGTATTTCAGTTACACTCAGACAGTTTCTGACATGTGTAAATATACTTATTATTTATGCTTTTCATGCTCATTTTGGATTATAGATTACTAATTTGGTTGATGACATTTATTATGATCATTATGATGACATGATTGATATTATAGTTTATGATGTGTTTGACATGATCAGTTAATGGTTAGATGTTATTATGCTTTATGTGATTGGACAATACCTGATTGATAGTTAGAGATGTTTATGTTTATTGCCATGCTTTTAGAGATGAGACAGTGTAGTATTACTCATTACGAGCACCCTACTATGTTGTGACTCCCTGACTCTGTGTGTTTGTTAGGTATGTATATGTTCATTTGCAACACTTCATTTTGATGCAGGTTACAGGTACCAGGCATTGACTCCACTTGACTTAGTAGGTCTGAGTGTGCCTTCACTCCAATGGATAATGTGGATGGGAGATAACATGGGGTTCCATAGGTCAGTCTTTGTCATTAGTTTGTAGTCGTGGGTCTTGATGTCACCCAGGGGTTTTGCCCTCAGGTTTTGGTCGTCATTTGGTATGTAGTTGTTATCGTTTGGACTTTTGGTTATAGTCTAGGTGTGATGGTTGGAAATGCATTAATTACCATAATAATAATAATAATAATAATAATAATAAGTTAGATATAATAGTATGTTTCTAGTTGTTATTTAATTATAGAAATTGGTAATATTGTATACTTGTGTTTAATAAAAACTAAATTAATAACATTGGTAATTAGTAATAATGATAATAACCATAGGTAATTAATATATTATATAATTGATTAAATTAGTATATTGTTTATCTTAAAAAGATATGGTCATTTAATATTTTTTTTTGTTGAGAGATTTTCCGTGAAGGGTTAGCATTAAATTACTTGATTTGAGAATCTCTATAGAAGAAGTAAATTTAGGGCATTCAATTTTTAGAGAGATAGTGGGGGTTCAGAAACAGATACAGGTAGTGGGAAATTATTTGGCTTTGTCTATTTTTGTATCATGGGAGTTATTTGAGGGAGGAGGATTTTCTGAGAAGAGGATAGGTAGAAATTTGGAAAAAATTGGGAAGAGAATGGAAGGATTTTGGGAGGAAAATCTAGGAGAAAAGGTTTAGAAGTTCAAAAATTGCTCTGGGTATGTCTAATCCTATATTCTTGTGTGTGGATTGTTCTTTCTCTAAAATTGTTATTTGTCTAAAATTTTATTTTTGGTGTTATCTTTCTATCTGCAAATTATTTTTCTCCATGAATGGAATCCCCTATCAATGTAAGCAAACTCTCTTTAGTTCTGCCATGAATCTCCTTCTTGTAGCTCTGTTCCACCATTGAGCTTCTTGCTGAGGCATCATTCAAATTCCTATTAGCCCAAACTTCTAAAGAACATTCTTGCTTGAGCCATTTGCGCTTATCCTGCAATCATTCTGGGAGACCACATATAAAAGACAATAATTATTTATTTGAGCCATTTAAAACAATCCTAAAAGACAATGCTGCACCTAGCTCTGTAGTTGAAGCGATGGTGCAGAGCAACTGTTCAGCTCAACCTCAACTTTAACTATTTCCTTCAATAAGAATTGCTTCATTTCTTTTATTCTGTCATTGCTCCTAACGCCTCTAGAAGAAAGTAAGTTATTATCTTCCTTACCTCTCTGTGGTAGTATGATGAGTACCAGCCTCTTAAGTGTGATCCAGTCTATGCAGTGAGGTCGTCCATGCTTGGGCTCTTAAAGCTGCCTTTAGGAACAAACCTGGAAGTCGTCGTAGTTTGAGACTTGCCTTAGTATCTATCTCTTGTTTTGTGGCATTTTACCTCCTCTTCGGCTCAGTTATAGCTATTGTTTTAGTGGCACTGGTGTCCATTCCTTTTTGCCTCTCTTCACTACTTTCTAAAAGTTTGAGGCTGAGTGAAATCTATTTTATCTGAAGTTACTTTGCATTGGTCGCCCTTCCAATTTTTTTTATCATTTTATAACATGAAATTCAGAATCTTCACTTCCATGGTATCTTAAGTCTCTGTATTGAATTGATTTGAAACCTAAACATTTCTTTAGCAAAGTCTAAGCTCGATCCATGAGAAATGACGTCCCTTGTAGTATTTGATCTGCAGACTTCACTTATGAATTTTAGTTAAACTATTTTCCTAAAATTGTTCTCCATTGAAAAGAAAATTTATTGAAAGGAATATCATTCTCTTGATCAACTGTTTAATTTTACCTTACTATTTTATACCCAGGAAGGTCATACGCCATGGGAAATCAGTGATAATCTCTAAAAATTTTATATTCTTCTTACTAGCTGACCATACATCTCTCAATGCTTGAAAATCCCTACAAGACATCATTAGTAGTCCCTTCCTATCAGATGTTTCTACAGTTGATCCCATTTTTTTTCCTCAACGATGACTTCTTCAAGCTGGCTGTATGATGTATATCTCTTTGGAAAAACCTCTGATGGATTCCAATCTATTGAAAGATGTCTTCTACCTCTTAATTTGCATTTTGCATTTGTTTCTCTTGGCTCTTCATTAGCAGGCCATACACCATTGTGTTGATAACCTCAAAAAATTTCTTGTAATGTCTCCTCTCTGATAAATGCAACCATTGTAATTATACCATTTGTTTCCATTTCTATGTAGTGGTTTAGTGAGCAAGAGTCTATTTAGGAGGATTAGTAAATAAGTTTTTAGAAAGCTCCTATTTGAACTCCATGAATGTCTATAGTAAACTCTGTATAGAATATTTTATGATTGTGTAGTTATTTGGACAATTTGATTTAAATGATTATAACCAACTCTTAAATATATTAGAGTATGGAAATAAAGATTAATTTCCTTTATTTTAGGTTGATAGAATAGAGTTGTTAGTTAACATTTTGTGTTATATTATTTCCAGATTTAACTCAAGTGAGCACTTATCTTTATTAAGAAAATACTAATAGTTGTAAGTCATTAAAATTAAGCTTGGGATAATTATAGGATTATAATAGATTTAATTACAGTGGTAGTAATTATTGTTGGTTTTAGGACAGACAACTAAGAGGGGGGGTGAATCAGTTGTCACCAGAATTTCTATTTTTTAAACACTTAAGGCCTTCTTATATTTCTATAGCATAATATGATTCAATCATGGAAGCACAATGCAATAATGTAAGAGCCAAAACACATTCAACACATATGACACCAAGATTTTAACCTGGAAAACCCAGTTAAGGAAAAAACCATGGGGTGACTAACCCAAGATTGTATTCTCTATTAAAAGAATAAGAAGAAGAGATGGCACTTGCCAATTAGGGCTCACTGCCCGAGCACACTGCTCATAAGAGGCCCACTGCCTACAGGAGACACACTGTCTACAGAATAATATAAATATTACATACTTGAACTAGAGATAAGCATCTTCACCATGCTTGAGACAATTCCATTTAAGCTCAACACTTCTTTTCTGCTTTTTGTTCCTTTCCTCTCTACCACTTTCTCATCGTGACCTTGGATACTTTTGAATGACTTCGCAATTCTTATTTATACATGACATCAACTTTGGAATGATCATCAAAGTCAGAACAACAAACCTTATTCTATTATAGAGCAATTACAAAAATACAACTTTATTTGTTACAAAGACTTCATGTGTGTCAATACCCTATCAGCCACGCCTATCCGAGACTTCAATCTTCTTCAAGGAACACGCCATGCTTCGTGAAACATCTTCAAGATCATCCGCAAGATGTGTAAAACATCCAGTAAGCCAGGATTAAGAAGAACACCATCACCCGAAAGTAAATCTTCAATTACGAGCTCAATCTTTAATGCGAACTGCCAACACAAACTGGACACAATCTAGAGACCCCCACAAGCTTGCTTGAATCACCAAGAACATCCACACCACTTCTGGTTACTGAAATCATTTGCATCTCCATCCAAAACCTCAAGAATAAAGTCTGTCATCACTGTCACATTACAATAAATGCTTGTGGACCTCCAGAACACAAACCAATTGAGTTGTTAGTTCACATTAGGTTCGTAAACATTCCACCAAATCCGCAAAACAAGATATTTTATTTCTAGATCTCACTGGACCTATTTGTGTCACTTTGTCACCTTTGAACAGCTGCTAGAACTAGTTTTACTCATATGGCTATAACTTCTCCAAATCTTCATGCAAACCTCTCAAATCGTGACTAGATCATCTTTAGACACATATCTACAAACCCTTTGATGCGTATTCTTTAATCTTCATCTAGCTGGGATCTTCACTTCATAGAGCTCCACTATCTTCATTGTTCTCTATTTCTGATAGGACTAATTTTCTCAATATCCTCAGCACACAGCTCATCCAATCCTTGACATCAATACAATAGGAGTATGTTGACATCAATGACAACACCGGTTAAGCCCATACTTGTAACAATCTCCCCCTTTGTCATTGATGGCAACATATGATGTGAAAATTTGTTTTGACCATCAAGATAAGAACTTCTCCTCACTAACTGACATATGTCCCCCTATCAATAGCAACCATTCATATGTCTTCTCTTTATTTACTTCTCCCCCTTTGATCAACAACCAATTTTATTTTTCACATGTCTTCTCTCCCCCTTTGACATCAATGGCAAAGGGCACATACTTGCATCAATACTTTAGAATCATACAGACTGCTCCCCTGAGTAGCAGCTTCCTATCATCAATTCGGACCATAAGATATGACTATGAGGTCCATCAGACTGATGCACATCAGTGCACCTTAATTCAGAATCGGAGGGGTAATAACCCCTAACTTCTCCCTGAGATACTCAAAAGAGTCGTTAGGTAAAGGTTTAGTAAAAATGTTTGCAATATGATCTTTTGAGGGCACAAACTACAATCTAACTTTATTCTTGTTCACCTGCTCTCTCAAAAAGTGAAACTTGATGGATATATATTTTGTCTTTGAATGCAACACTAGAGTTTTTGATATATTTATTGCACTTGAGTTATCACAGAAGATTGTGATAGGTTCCTCATACTCCACTTTGATGTCTCTTAGCATTTGCTTCATCCATAATACTTGAGTGCAACTACTTGCTACTGCAATATACTCTGCTTCTGCAGTGGACAGAGATATTGCCTCTTATTTTTTGCTCAGCCAAGAAACCAATCTTTTCCCCAAAAAGAATGCACCACCACTGGTACTCTTCTGATCATCCACATCTCCTGCCCAATCAGTATCTATATATGCATGAAGAGAGAAATCATGATCCCTAGGATACCATAAACCATACTCAACTGTTCGCTTTAGATATCTAAGAATTCTCTTGATTGCCATGACATGAGATTCTCTAGGATCATCTTGGAATCTGGCAACAAGACCAATAGCATTCATAATGTCAGGTCTAGTTTGAGTAAGATATAGTAGTCCTCCAATCATTGACCTGTACTTTTTATGATCATCCTTAGGAGATTCATCATCTTTTCTTAGTTTACATCTGGTTGCCATGGGAGTATTCATTGGCTTTGAATCTTCCATCTCAATTTTTTTCAACAATTCTTTCACATATTTGGTTTGTGATATGAAGATTCCTTTCTTTGTTTGAGTGATTTGTAGACCCAAGAAAAAATTCATTTCCCCAAACATAGACATCTCAAATTCACTTTTCATTTGATTTGCAAAAGTCTTGCACATATTATCTCTTCCTCCAAAAATGATGTCATCAACAAATACTTCAACAATCAAGATATTTTCATAATCAATCTTGAAGTACACGTTATTGTCAGTAGTACCTTTGTTGAAACCAATCTTCAAAAGATGTTTATCCAATCTTTCATACCAGTCCCTTGGGGCTTGTTTGAGTCCATACAATGCTTTCTTCAACTTGTAGACCATATCACCATGATTAGACAATTGAAATCTATCCAGTTGCTCAATGTATACTTCTTCCAAGTCACCATTTAGGAAGGCAGACTTGACAACCATCTGATATATTTTGAAATCTTTAAAGGCAACAAAAGCAAGAAATAATCTGACTGCTTCAATTCTTGTCACTGGAGCAAAAGTTTCTTCAAAGTCAACTCCTTCTACTTGAGAATAACCCTTACAAACCAATCTGGCTTTGTTTCTGACTACTTCGCCATCTTCATTCAATTTATTTCAGAAGACCCACTTGGTCCCAATCACATTTTTGTTTCTAGGTCTGGGAACAAGATCCCAAGTGTGATTTTTCTCAATCTACATCAACTCTTCCTCCATTTCTTTGGCCCAACTTTCATCATTGCATGCTTCACTTACTATTTTTGGTTCAATCTTTGAAATTAGACAATACTTCTCTAAATCTTGAGCAATCTTTCTTCTTGTTTGAACACCTTTGATTCTATCACCTATGATCTAGTCTTCAGAATGATTTAGTCTTACATACCTGGGAGTTTTGGAAATTTCTTGCACCTCTATTTCCTGGACATATTCATTCAAACTTATCTCTTCTTCCTGTATTTCAGGATTCTCTGGATCAGTCTGAGTCTGAACTTCAGAAGGGGCTTGAACTTCTTGGACCAAAACATCATTCTGATCATCTGCTTCATACTCATAAAACCTTGAGGGATTTTCAATGCCTTCGTCAACCTTCACATTTGTACTTTCTACGATCTTTCTCAGTCTCTTGTTATAACATCGGTATGCTTTTCTTTGAGTAGAGTAACCCAAGAATATTCCTTCATCACTTCTAGCATCAAATTTTTCCTACCAAAGACTCTAAAATAGTTCACAATAGGAGTGATGCCAATCATATTTCATAAGGAGTCTTACCAGTAGATCTGAGGAACATTTATTTCCATCATCATGGTTCTAGATGCTTCCTGGATGGTCCGGTTCTTTCTCTCCACTACTCCATTCTGCTATGGAGTCCTTGGAGTAGATAACTGTCTCTTTATCCCATGTTTCTCATAGAATTCTATGAACTCTCTGGATGTGAATTCACCACCTCTATCAGACCTAAGACATTTTGTGTTTAATCCAGTTTCATTTTCTACCATAGCCTTCAATATTTTGAACTTCTCAAGAGCCTCAGATTTCTCTTTCAAGAAAGTCACCCACATCATCTGGGAATGGTCATCAATCAATAACATGGAATATCTATCACCTTGCAAACTCCTGATTCTTGCTGGTCCACATAGATCAATGTGTACTGAGTCCAACAATCCAGTAGAAGATTGTTCCTTACTTTTAAATGTGACTCTTCTCTACTTACCCAACTGACATTCTTTGCACAAACTGTTAGTAGGTTTCACAAGTCTTGGAAGATTTCTTACAGCCTGAGTGTTACTTATCTTGATGATAATATCAAAATTTACATGACACATTCTCCTATGCCAAAACCAACTCTGATCAATTTGAACAAATAAACAACTTTTGCCAGTACCAACCAAGTGGAAGATGTTAGCTTTTGTTTGAGTACCGGATGCAATCTTAGTTCCAGAGCTTTCAAAGATTTTACATTTTCTATTTTTGAATTGGAGATCATAGCCTTTGTCCACCAACTCCCCAATACTAAGAAGATTATGCTTTAGACCTTCAACATATAGTACATCACTGGTTTTGTTCTTTCCATCAAAAGAAATAGTTCCTCTACCTCTGATTCTGCCAACATAATTATTATCAAATTTTACAACTCCTTCTTCATATCTTTCTAGATTTATGAACTTATTCTTATCACTAGTCATATGGTGGGAGCATCCACTGTCAATGACCCATCAATCCTTTTCTTCAACTTGGGTAGCCAGAGCTCTTTCTACCATTTTATGATTGATAGTTTCAATGGGCATTGGATTTTCTTCTTTGATGCTAATAAACACCCAGTCACTTCTGGATTTGTTTCCTGTCTCAGATTCATCATCTGTTACTCCTTCATCATCATCATCTTCATGAACATAGTAATATTTCTTTTGGAATCTTGATTTATTAGGATTTGTCCTTGAAAATCTTTCCAGACACCTTGAAGCAAAATGACCAATCTTGTTGTAGTTGAAACATTTGAAGGGCAATTTTCCTTCATACTTACCAGATCCTCTTGGTAGTCTTTTTGCAATAAAAGCTTCAAATTGAGTAGCTTCTACCTCATCTTCTTCCAGATCTTTTCTTTCTTGTTCATACCATGATAGTTTCTTTAAGGAGTTCTCTTCTGGATTATACCTTTGTTTGCCTTTTACAGAGGCACTAGCTTTGAATCTAGATTTAGTCTGGGGGGCATCTCCAAACTCAGCCAATTCAAATGCAGCTAATTTTCCAATCAATTGGTCTCTTGTGATATCTGATAAAGATCTGAATTCCTCAATAGTAGCAACCTTGTGTTTGTAAGCCGGAAGTAAGGATCTGAGAACTTTGGCAACAATCTCATCTTCATCCAAGGTTCCACCAACACATCTAATGCCACAAACAAGCTCATTTACTTTTGGCATAAATGTAGTGATATTCTCATCTTCATTCATCTTCAGGTTTTCAAATTTTCCTTTCAGACTTTGTAGCTTGCCACATTTAACATATTTGTCTCCTTCATGCATAAGTGCCAGCTTTGACCAAATTTCATATGCAGTTTTTAAATCCATAACATTTGTAAGCTCTGAATCAGATAATGGGCTTAGTAAGGCTTCTTTATCTCAAAGATTATCTTCAGCATCTTTGATTTCATCTATAGTTGCCAGACCATTCTTTGGAGGCCCATAGACTCTGAACACCATCTGAACTTCTCTGTGCTCACTAGTTTCATCAATGCATCTGCAACATTCTTCAAAGTATCTACCTTCTCCAAATTTACCTTTCCATCCTCAACCATGTCTTGCACGAAGTGAAACTGAACATCAATGTGCTTTGTTCTAGCATGGAAAGTTGGATTCTTCGCAAGGCAAATTACACTCTGACTGTCACAACTGATCGTGATCTGACCTGCATCAACACCAATATCTGAACACAATCTTTTAAGCCAAATGGCTTCCTTACAAGCATGAGTTGCTGCCATATACTCAGCTTCTGTCGTGGACAAAGGAACAACAGGTTGTCACTTACTCATCCAACTAATAGCACCACCAAACAGTGTAAACACATAAGCACTAGTGGATCTCCTGCTCTCAATGTTACCTACCCAATCTGAATCCACAAATCCACAAATATCAACAGAATGTGGAGGTCTTGAAACATTACCATGATAGCAAATAGAATACTCGGAAGTACCCCTCAAATATCTGAACACTTGCTTAATTGCATCCCAATGAACCCATCTAGGATTAGCCATAAATTGACTAAGGACTCCCACTGCTTGGGCAATGTCTGGTCTTGTGCAGACCATAGCATACATCAAACTACCAACAACACTAGCATAAGGTACTCTACTCATGTCCTCCACCTCACTAGTAGATTTTGGACAATCCTCAATAGACAACATTGTCCCCAAAGAAACGGGAACACACAATGGTCTACAATCTGCCATGTTGAACCTGTCCAACACGGTCTTCACATACTTACTCTAGCTTAACCAAAGTTTTCTGTTGGTTCTGTCTCTTCTGATTTCCATTCCTAGAATGTACCTAGCTGCCCCTAAATCTTTCATTTCAAACTATGTTGACAACTGAAATTTAAAATTAGAAATCATATTCTTACCCTTCCCAATGAGCAACATATCATCAACATATATTGCAACAATGAGAATACAATCACCATCAAATTTATAATATACACAGTGATCTGATTTCGATCTCACAAATCCAATTGACAACACAAAGGCATCAAACTTCAAGTATCATCTCCTAGGGGATTGCTTCAAACCATACAAAGACTTCTTAAGTTTGCAAACCAAATTTTCTTTACCTTTCACCATGTAATGTTCTGGCTGTGACATGTAGATTTCTTCCTCCAAGTCACCATGAAAGAAAGTTGTCTTCACATCCATCTATTCTACCTCCAAGTCATAGGCTGCTGCGAGAGACAACAAGAATCAAATGGATGTTAGCTTTGCAACGGGAGAGAAGATCTCACCATAATCTATACCCTCCACTTGTCAATACCCCTTCGCAACCAATCTGGCCTTATACTTCTCAACATTGCCATATGTACCAAATTTCTTCTTGAACACCCATTTTTATCCAACGGGTTTCTGTCCAGGAGGCAAAGGCACCAAGTCCCAAGTTTGATTTTTTTCCAAAGAAGCCATTTCATCCTCCATGGCCTCCTTCCAAGAACCTGCATCCTTAATGTCCATAGCCTCTGGTACAGTTCTAGGTTCATCACTGTTAGTAAGCAAAGCAAAGGCACAACTAGAATCAAGCAATGTAAAACCAAACCTTTCAGGTTGCTTTCTTATCCATGTAGACCTCCTCAAGAGCTGAGGTTGAGGTTTAGCTTCTTCATTTAAACTTTCAGAGCTGCTAGAGCTCTCCTCATCATCAGGTCTAACATTGTCTTTCTATTCAGTCTTCTCAGGGGTGAGAGGAAACTGAACAACATCCTCTTTCTTTTCTTTTTCTTCTGGCTACAAAAAAGTGGAAGAAGGTGTAAGCCCTCTGAAGATGACACTTCTGTTATACAACACTTTTTCAGCCACAGGGTCCCAAAGCTTGTATCCTTTCACACCAACACCATAGCCAATGAAGATACATTTAACATCTTTGTTCTCCAACTTTGACCACTTCTCCCTAGGCACATGTGCATATGCCTCACAACCAAAAACATGAAGATGCCTTATTGAAGGCTTTCTACCAGACCACACCTCCATGGGTGTCTTTCCAACAAGAGCTAATGTAGGAGATCTATTTACCAGATAGCAAGCAGTGGCAACAGCTTCAGCCCAAAACTTTTGTTCTAGACCAGCTCCACTAAGCATACTCCTAGCCTTCTCCATCAGTGTCCTATTCATCCTCTCTGCAACTCCATTTTGCTGCGGGGTGTATGGAGTTGTCTTATGTCTTTCAATCCCAAGTTCCTTGCAATACTTATCGAATTCTGTAGAACAAAACTCACCACTGTTGTCAGTTCTCAAACATTTAATCTTTTTGCCAGTCTGATTTTCAACAAAGACTTTAAACTCATTAAACTTGCTATAGACTTCAGATTTGCTTCTGAGAAAATAAATCCATGTCCTACTGTAATCATCTATAAAAGATACAAAGTATATAGATTTTGATAATGAAGGAACATAAACAGGACCAAACACATCAGAATGAATAAGGTCCAACACACCAGAAGACTTATGAGAACTCAAGTAAAACTGAACATGGTTTTGTTTTCCATAAATGCAACGTTCGCAAAAGTCAAACTGAAGATTACAATCATCTAACCCCTCAATGAGGTTCTTATTTTTCAGGGTACGCAGACCCTTCTCACCAATGTGGCCAAATCTCTTATGCCATAACATTGTCTTTTTGCAGGAAGTTTAACTTCCAATGCACGATTACAACCATCAAGACTAGAAACAACATATTTCTTCACTGCTCATTCATATGGTGGGGATGAAGTGACTGCTGCCCTCTTCCTTGAGTCAGAAGAACTATTACATTGTGAAATGCATGCTTCTAGCTGAAATAGAGTACCTCTCTGAGTACCCTTAGCAAGCACCATAGCTCCTCAAGTCATCTTGCATCCTTCTTTTGAAAAGACAACCTGCACACCTGCATCATTCAAAATACTTACAGAAAGAAGGTTTCGTGCTAAGCCTAGGATGTGCATAACCCCAGAGATCCCCTTCATTCGACCATTAGGGAATCGGATAGAGACTCTTTCACGACCAACGATCTTCATATGAGAGTCGTCACCCAGATACACCTTTCCACCATTGAACTCCTCATACTTAGTGAACTAGTTTCGATGCGAGGTCATGTGGAATGATGCATTAAAGTCGATTAACCACACATCATCAGATGCATGGATCGCTAGGGCTGCGATGAAAGCATCACCATCATCTTGTGACTTGTCGAAATCTGAATCAGGAGCTTTCTTCTTTTTCTTCTTCTCCTCCTTGCATTCCTTTCAGAAATGTCCAATTTTACCACAATTCCAACAAAGAGCCTTGGACTTTCTAGGAGATTTGGATCTTCGACGGGATTTGGATCTAACCTTCTCATCTTTCTTGTCCTTCTTCCCTTTCTCCTTGGGTCTTCCACGAACTACAAGGGCCTCTTTGGCTGCCTCAGAAGACTTTCTCCTCATCTCTTTAGACAACAGTGAAGAAACCACTTCTTCCATTTTGAATGTGGATGTGGTGCTTCTAATTTCCATGACAAGATGATCCCATGAGTCCAGTAGAGAACAAAGCAGGGTCATACACCGATCCTTCTCCTCCATCTTTACACCAATAGATGTCAATTGTGCAGCCACTATGTTAAAAGCATTCATATGTTCAACAACGGATCCTCTGTCCTCCATTCAAAGGCAATACAACTTCTTTCTTAGGAAAAGTTTATTGACTAGGGATTTGGCTTGATACACATCCCCCAACTTCTTCCAAAGTAGTTTTGTAGTAGTCTCCTCATGGACATTTAACAACACAGAATCAACAAGACTAAGTCTTATGAGACCATTAGCCTTCCGATCCTTGAGATCCCACTCATTGTGTGACATTGTAGCTAGTTTAGTTCTATTAACACTTTCCCAAAGGTCTCGGTCAACAAGCATATCTTCCATGTTGAGTTCCACAGCTCAAAATTACTGCCATTGAACTTCTCCACTTCAAATCTTCCAGATGTGACTGCCATCTCCTTGCTGCAATAAGATACAAAATACTCTACACAAACTCCCACTCAACCTAAGATTATCTCAAAAAACCCCTACCCACCAACTAGGACTAAAAGGTGATCAAGCTTTGATACCAACTGAAAGGAAGCTAGGTGTGCGGAAAACGCTTCCTACACTAATCGAATGAGGAGAGGGCTATGCAAACTCAAATTTATCCTAACTATTACAACAATGTTAAACCATTAACATGAGATATTGTAGAAAAACACAAGAACCAGAAAGTAGACAGAAGAAGAGAGACAAAGATTTACGGTGGGGAAAACCCTTATCGGGTGAAAAACCCCACACTTAGAAACTTGCACAATGTATTAACAAATCTGAAAGTTGTTTACAATACACTTGTAATGCAAGCTTCAATGGTCTTCGACACTCATGTCTGGAGTCAATCCGATAGCATAATAGTACCTGTAAACCTATGATTCAAACTCCATCTCCAAGCACCTGTTTAAATAGGAAATACAGGGCAATATTGGACCTTTCTTGGAATGGGCGTCCAACATGGCTTCATGGACCAAAACCCACACCCAAGGACACTTGGTCAACATTGTAGAATGTGTCTGACACTTGTCCACAACTCTCATCCCAAAGAGGTCACCTAGTTCCAAAATGGGCTATGACAGATGCTCTTACAACACTTACGACCGTCATAGAATCTGTCATAGCAGTTACAACTTACAGTTGTAAGAGAATCTGTCATACACATGCTATAAATAGTATATTCTCTTACAACATGTCATATTCTAACTTGGGGCACCCAAATATGCCTTATTCAAAGATGCTTCATGACACATGTCATCACCTGTCTTATATCCTTCTATTTTTTATTCTTACATGTCATAGATTCGTCATAAGAATCCGTCATAACCGTTTTGGTCAAACATTCCCTTACACAACATGGAAGATGCCGACACATGGAAAAATGCTCCTACCACAAAGTGGGATGCCTATCTCCTTATCTGAGGACAAAATTATAAGTTGTCATATTCCATGTAGGATCGACACATCACCGTGCCACATTCCACAATATGATAATATGGAATTTACAAATATTTACAACATAGGCAATTAAATAATAAATGCAAACATTACAAATGTAAGGAATTATCAAGGTTGAAACACCTTAATTCCCAACATGTCGCAACTTAAATGCATTAAAATAATGCATCAAATGGTCTTTGATTTTGATGAAATTGGAACTGGAGAGGTTTGAGGCCAAATCAAAAATTGGGTCACCCTTAGATTTGTAAGATTCGAAACTTTTTGGGAAGTCAAAATTAGCCTGGTCGCATTTAGAAAATAATGAAATAGCCTATCAGAACTCATCCCGGGAGCATGAAACTGAACAAGCATGTTCTCATATGCACCAATAAACTTTCGGTCAAAGGGATTCACAAGATGATGCTTGAGTTGAAAAGTTTTAATTGCCAAAGGTGGCCTCTGGGGTAGATTGTGCATTCTGTCAACTAAGCCTTTGTCGACATCTCGAAAGAATATTGGCACATCAAATTTGAAAAATTTGAGGGCGCCACCAGTGGCTCTTGCTCAGGGATGCATGCCTCTGACAAGCATGACGGGAATCTAGCTATCCCCGGGACATAGACTAGGTGTCTACTCCATTGGGCTGTAGAGTCAACACTCCATTTTGCATCAAAAATCATATCTTCAATTTTATTTGGTGGCCCCAGACCCCCAAAAATGAAAAAGCAAAAGGCTCCTATGTCAAATACCCTATTGTCATCTAAATGCCCCAAACCACAATTGAAAACACTGACATGAACTGCCCATAAACTAACCATGTCAATGAGCCTACCTCTGTCAACATTACCTCTATCAATCTGAATATTGTATGCTAACTGAAACCCACAATCATTTTGACATTTTACCATATCCAGCACACTGTCATGTTTCACCCAATGTTCATCCAACTAAACCAAAAATTGAAAAAATTCATAATCCCTCTGACAACTGGCATTATTAATCTTGAAAACATGTTCATCTTGCATATCAAATGTAAATTTTTCATAAAGAATTTGTTCACTTGTTCCATCAAGAAATATTTGTGCTGATTTGTTGAGGCCAATTTGTAGCTCCAAGTCTGTGCTATATAGACATTCATAGACAGGCAACATATTTATTTGCTCCATTGAACACTAACCTTCATATTCATACAAACTTCTCAACCCTGAAGTAAAATTTTGCCAGGCATGCTCACATAAATAATCATAATCAATTAAAAATTGATCATACTCATAATCACCATGGGCAATGGGCTGAAGGAGTTCACTATTGAAAACATCCTCATACTCATCACCATTGCCTGAAATGTCTCAAAAGAAGGCACAAAAAAATTAGAATATGGCTCATTTCCAGAGTCCTGACATTGATGGATATTGATGTTATCCTTGGTTTGGTAATCATCATTGACCTGATTGATCACTAGTTGAGAATCACCATAGACATGTAGCTCTTTGATTTTCCATTCTGTTGCCATCTTGAGACCAATGACTAAGGCTTCATATTCTACTATATTGTTGGTGCATGGAAATAATAGACGGTAAGACTTCGGTATAGTGTCGCCATGAGAAGTTACAAACAAGATTCATGCCCCTGATCCATGGTTTGTGTAGGACCCATCGAAGTAAAGTGTTCGGGAATGTGTTGATATATTGAATAAGGATTCATCTGGAAACTCAAATTGCATTGGTGTGGTGTCCATTAGTGGTGCATCCGCTAACTGATCAGCAATGACTTGCCCTTTCATAGCCTTTTTGTCTACATACTCAATGTCGTATTCACTTAGGAGCATTACCCATTTGGCTAGGCGACCTGTAAGAGCCGCTTTGCTTAGTAGGTACTTCAGTGGATCTATTTTTGCAATAAGTTTGAATGGATGTGCAAGCATATAATGTCAGAGTTTTTGGGAAGCAAAAACTACCACAAGACATGATCTTTCTATTTGAGAGTATTGCAACTCATAGCCCACCAATGTGCGACTAATATAGTAGATGGCTCTTTCTTGGCTAGGAGATAGAGGCATCTTGGCTAGATTGAGGCTGTCCTCAATGGAGTATTCCCCTACTCCGGTTTCTTTGATGGTAATTTTCTGCTCTTTGGGTTTTGATGAGGAAGCTTTAGAGGTAGGATCATGCTCTAGGGTAGGGGATGTAGATGCTCTATTGTTTGGTATGATGCAATTGGGTTTTGAAAGGATAGAGTTGCAATGTTGAAAGGGGTCAGGGTCGCCTTGGATGGTGACTTTCTTTCCATTATGAGGGAATTTTATGCATTGGTGATAGGTAAAAGGCACAGCTTTCATGGCATGAATCCATGGTCTACCTAGGAGAATATTATAGGTGAGCTCCCTATCTAGGACTTGGCATACCACATCTTTTATTATCGGTCCCACTTGTATGGGTAATACCACTGTTCCTTTGGTAGTTCTCTCCTCTTCATCATAGGCTTTGATGGTAATCTTCTTCCTTGGATCAACTGCATTTTCAGAGAACCCTAATGAAGGACTAGCTTCAATGTGCAAATATTTAAACCAGCTCCCCCATCAATGAGAACTCTCTTGATGCGGTGTTTGTGGATGAAGGCAACAATATGTAGAGGAGTGTTATGAGGTTAAGACACTTAGAGGTCATCTTGTTCGGTAAATGATATGATACTTGAGGAGGTCAGATTACCTATCATGGCCTGAAACTTCTCTTGGGCCAAGTTGGTGGGTACAGTGGTTTCCACTAAGGCTTTATCAAGAATCTCCTTGTGGGAAGGAGATAGACACAACAACTCTAAGATAGAAATGTGGGCAGGAGTCTTTTGTAGTTGGTCTATGACGCTATACTGATGGAAGTTGGATTGAGAAGGTGACGACCTTGGTGGAATGGTATTCAACGTGAATTTACCAATGTGGGTAATGATACTACAATCAGTTCTGTTGGGCTCTGATTGTTGGTTGGGCATGACCACATTGATTTGTGGGACATGCTCTGATATGCAATTGATGGTATAGTCAAATGGCACACTTGCGTAGTTGGCATTACTATTCCCACTATTCTGATTTTGCCAGTTGCGGTTGTTGTTTCCGTTGTTGTTGCCATTTTTGTTATTGTTGTTGTATGGCTTGTCATGATTGAGAAGTGGATCCTTATAAGCCACATGTGTCTCATTAGAAGTATGTTGTTGGATTCCTCCTTGATTTTGATCAAGCACATCTTGAATAACATGTTTGAGATGGATACAATTGTTGGTTGTATGTCCCCTTCCTCTATGATACTCACAATAGTCAGTGTCTTTCCAATAGTGAGGTTTGATTTGAGGTTTGTAATCACTTGTTGGAGATAGAGAGATTTCATTATTGGCCAATAGCTTCCTTAATGCGGATTCTTGGGACTCACCTAGTGGTGTGAACTTTCGCCTTGGATTTGAGTTGAACCATGGTCTTGGCTCCCAAGAGAATGTTTTGTTGGGTGTAACATTGCTTGCCTCTCCTTTGAGAGTGAATATAGGTTGTTGTTTGGGAGCCGCCACCTTGGCATCAACTACTCCATCGTTGACGACATCTTTGTTTTTAGTCCAAAACTTTGATTTGTTAGTCGTGTTGTTGGAGGTAGCTGTGTCCTTGTATAACTTGATTTGCCCCTTGGTGATCATAGCCTTTTCGATGAACAATCCCATTTCAATGACCTTTGGAAATGAGGTAGGGTATTGAATTTGTATTTGATAGCTAAGATTGGAGTTGAGGTTATGGACAAACATCTCCATTAATTGCTTCTCTGGTACATCATGTGAACATTTGCTTGCTAGTTGTCTCCATCTTTGTAGGAAGGAGGCAAATGTTTCACCACTCTTTTGCTTGGTGTTGCATAGGTCGAGCATGGAAACTTCATGTTTAATATTGGAAGAGAAGTACGTGATGAATTTGTTGACTAACTCATCAAAAGTTTTGATGCCCGGTGGAAGCCGTGAGAACCACTCCATGGCTTGACTACCTAGAGATCTAGGGAATAGTATCATTAAGTAAGTCTCATTGTGAGCTACTTCCATGCATGCTGCGTTGAATTCTCTAATTTGATCTCTAGGGTCCCCTTTCCCTTTGTATTTGTCAAATTTAGGAACTTCGAATCGAAAGGGAAATGGTTGTCATGTTCAAACTTTTATCAAAGGGGTACGATGCAATATCTTCCAAGGAGTAGGTTTTAATGTTTGTACCCGTCTTGAAATCCATCATTTGTTGTGCTAGACCCTCGATTTGTTTCCTCATTTCTTCCATAGGAGTGCTTGGGTCTATGGCTTTCTTTCCTTTTTCATGATTATCCTCTATGGTTTCTTAGATTTTGCTTAGATCGAAATCGGTGGGGAGTTTAATTCCAAGATTTGCAAGATGATAAAAATACTTGTGAGGGTCCTCATGGAGCACTTTCTCTAGCAAGCGTTGGAATTTTTGATCTTGGAGGGTTCCTTCATACTCTTTACAAGAGTTTCGTCATCAGTATCATGAGGTGTGATAATGTGGTTGGATGATCCGGCCATTTCAAGTTGCCTTTTGTATTGAGATCTAGTAAGAACCATACAAGGTGACGTGGGATGAGTTGGGGTGAAACTAAAGATTTTGGCAAGATGCTGATGGAGACTGCTGAGAATAGGGTTCTTACGATAAGATTTGGACAAGGGACTCTTTCGATCAATGATTCCAAGTAAGATGGCTGATACAAGACGATAGCCACTAGTAAGGGTACTCGATACCTATCTTACTGTGTAGGGACTAGTCGTGCACCAAGACCACTAGCGAAGTTCTGTGACCTACTAGGGTTACTTGAATTCAAAATGATACGAAAAAGGGGCCTATGCTGATTTGATATGGGATACTTTGACTTTGGACTAGGAAGACCTGATAGAAGGTGAATGGGATGACCAACGAAAGAGAGACTTTGACACAAAATGGATGGAAAAAAAAGACTGCAAGGTAAGATTTGATCTTGGAACCTAGAACTAGACTGAAATGGGTATCTAGAAATGATAAAATTTTTCTCTCAAAGATTTTGGAAATACTCACTGTCACGCATGCGCTGCAGAAACTGGTGAATGCGCCACAAGTCGACACAGAAGCGCCACACTGGTAAAAATCAAACGTGTTGTAACAAGTAGTAAAAGTGCTGCAAGTCAGTACAGATGCATTGCAGGTCGGCACAAATGCGCAGCAATAGAGGACGGATGCGCCGCTCTAGTTTCTTAGTATTTTTGCAATTTTTGGAAATTTTCTGATGTTTTTGATACTTTAGTTGCAAGAAGGTCTTTTTGATCTGATTTTCTGAAATTATGGCAAGAAGACACAACAAACACAAAGAATATTTTTATGGTTTTTTATTTTTTTGTGATTTTTTGACTCTTTTTGGACTAAAAAGAAAGCAAGTACAAACCTAGGTTTCAAAGGACATTATAAAACTAAATTCTCACTATCTCTAGTGAAGCCTCTTTAGGGGGTGATAATCACCTTTTCCTGCACTGGATTATAGGGGTTTTTGGTCTACTAAAACAAAGGATGAGTAATAAAGGCAACCGTTTGAGTGGTTATACATGCGGCAGCACTACTCTCCGTTATGGAGTCTTCCAGCCTGCAAGGGTTGCGCCTTGGAGGGTTTTGGGGGAGGTTGGTTGTCGGTATAACACAACTGCACTTGTTGTTTGAAGCTTTCACTCCAAACACAATTTATTTATAGTGGCTTGGAAGGGCTTGGCGTCTAGCCTGTTACCACTTAGGGTTATTCCTACTTGGATGAGTGATATCCAAGAGCAGGCCCCTCTAATGGAAAAACACATGCGAAAATGATATGTCTGGCATTTTGGTCACCCAAGATAGGGGAGAGCATAGGCCTAGTATCATTTCCAAAACACAGAATACAGTGGTTCTTTCCCCCTAGTTAAAATGAGAAAAACTAGATGAGCTATCTACTTGGGCAAGCATAGAATTTTGTTAACTTTGAAGTGATAACAAGATAGCAATGGTCCAGTTTTACCAAGATAGTAATGATGAGGTCAATTTTATCCCAGATAACACGAATTGTTAACTTTGAAGTGATGATCGAGATAGCAATGGTTCAGTTTTACCCAGATAGTAATGATGAGTTCAATTTTATCTAGATAGCACGAATTTGTTAACTTTGAAGTGATAATCGAGATAGCAATGGTTTAGTTTTACCTAGATAGCAATGATGAGTTCAATTTTATCCAGATAGCACGAATTTGTTAACTTTGAAGTGATAATCGAGATAGCAATGGTTTAGTTTTACCAAGATAGCAATGATGTGTTCAATTTTATCCAGATAGCAATGAGTTGTTAACTTTGAAAGATAGTAATATAGCAATGATTCAATGATATGCAAGATAGCAATGATTCCATTACCACCTTCCTAGTTAAAAACTATGTGAGATTTGCATGAGCATCCAATTACTTTCCCGTTATAAATCAAAGTGTGAGTTAACAAGTGCAACTATATGATTCTAAACTAGTACCTAGCCTGCAAAACAAATCAAGAGAGTTCCTGTAAAAAGATGTCAGTGTTAGCAAAAACTTCAAGGAAACCCTAAAAATTAGTGCTTAGATCAGATGCACAGCTTCAGAGATTGAATGCGCAGAAATAGAGATTAGAAGCACCGCCGTACATATGCGCTAAGACAGAGGTCAAAAGTGCAGGAAAATAGTGTATATGCGCCGATCTGACAGATGCACCGTATCAGAGGGTAAATGCACCGTAACAGAGTCTATATGCACCGAAAGGATATATGCGCCGGAACAGACAGTATATGCATTGGATTAGAGACTATATGTGCTGAAGGAACGTATGCACTGTAACATATATCAGATGCATTTTAGGATGTGTCAGATGCGTGATTTCCTTCTTGTGTACAACTTTCTAAAACATAAAAACTTAGTTTTTAGGTTAAATTTGGGGCTAGGCCCCATGGTGGGCACCAAAAATGTTAAGGGAAAATTGGATTCAAATGAATAATCAATATAATCAATATCAAAATACCCAAAACTCAACGAAATATAGAAACAAAGAGATTAACCGAACAAAAGAACCTTCCAAAATCCTTTACAAACCTCAAAGCTTCATAGCTTCCATTGGTTGCCTATCTCAATCGATCTTGCATGTATGAATAAGGCCCTCAGAGAGTGCACTTCCTTGCTATGATTCCAAGATTGTCAATGGAGAATGGCTATGATAATTTTGCCATGAAGAGGAGCTTCACAACAATGATAGTAGTGTGGTAACGAGTGTGATCACAAGCAACGAAGGAATTGGTGCCAAAGGCGCGCTGTAATTCCTGCAGAGTAACGATACTTAAAGCTTGGATGAATGAAATGGAGGAATAAGGTTCAATTTATATACTTGAGAGAGAGAAGATCAACGGTATAGAAAGAATGAGAAGATCAACGGTATGGAATGGTTGAGGAATGTACACAAATAAGAAGAAGACAAGTGTCACACAAAAGCTATTTTATTTGAGTCAATTACTTTCTTTTCTAAAGATAAGACATGCTTTTCATAATTTAGAAAGTTTTTTTCTAATTTAAGAGATATTGATAAAAACAAGGTTGATTGAATAGATAACTCAACTTGAGATTTGCTTTTGCATGATTTGAGAGGAATTAAATAATAAATTATTTAATTGTGTGTGCATGAAGAAGAAGACTTATTTTTAGAAGATTTGGAAGATATTTGAAGAATTAGAAGATAAGAAAGCAAATTAAATAAATAAATCTATTTAATTGTTGTGCATGATTTGGAAGAATAAATAAAATATTTGATTATATTTTATTCTTGGAGATTGAGAGGATTTAAATAAATTTGATTGATTTATTTAAATTTGGAAGAATGATTTGATTTAATTTAAGTAAATAATTAAGAATTATTTAATTCTTTAGAAGAATTTAATTAAATAAAGGATTTTATTTAATTTTGACTTTAGAAGAGATAATCAAATATTTCGATATTTAATTAACTTAGAGGAATGTGAATTGGATAAATAAATTTGTCTATTTATTTATTGATAGAAGAATTAGAATGGAATAAATATTAAGAATATTTATTTAGACAGAGTCGTGTCATTTTTAGGCATATACAGTTTATTCTATGTATACCATTGAGGAGAGTTGATTTTGCAAAGAGAACTTTGTAATTCATGTTGGCAAAGGATAATAAATATGTTGGATACATGAAGAAGGTTCATTTATATATCAAGCGAGATGATGAAGAGGAGACGTGGCTTGTGCTAAAGGTACAAAAGTGGAAGAAAGGAAGAATGAGCTCAACTGCAAGTTTACTTGCAAGGACGCAATCTTTGAGTTGCAATCATATAATTTTGATAGTGAGCAAGGACTCACATTTTTGGTACCCTATGATTTTGATGTAGGGGCATCATGCATAGTTTGAACAACAATAGCAATGACACCAAATTTTTAAATCAAACTTTGTCACAATTTTTTTTTTACAAACCCATTCATTCTCCACTAGCCAAATTTATGTTTGGCTCAAGAGAGTATAAGGTTTGGTAGTTTTAAATCTGCCAAGGTCAATTTACTTCATGAAGGCAATGGATTTTGCTGGTCAAATTGAAGATATTAAGATGGATTTATGTGGTGTGAAGAGAAGTGTGGAGGGATATGAAAAAATATAGAAGAATGAACAAAAAGGGATGCTACATATATTAGAAAATGGAAAATAGTTGGGGATGCATGGACGATGTGAAAATGGGGGAGTAAGGAAGACTGCCATTTCCTTTTGAAAAGGAGATTGGTCCTTTGCTATACAAGAGAGACTAGTAGAAAGAGAGTGCTTGGGAAGGGAACAAGGTAATCCACTATCACATCTAAGATAAGTGTGTTTTCTTTTATTTAGAAAGGAAGGAGAGGTAAGATGAAAAGTTCTGGGAGAGACAAGAAGGTTTAAAGAATATATTTAAGAAGGAAGGAGGGATTAGAGTGTGGGCCACCACAAATAAAGTTTTGTCATTTAGGCTGGACTACAGATTTGGGGAACAAGGCTATATATAGGGAAACCACATGGGAAGACCCAAGCTCCCATTTTGTATTTATCTTATCATAATAGCTTTAGAGCTGCAATCTCTATAATTTCCCATCAATATAACATGAGGAAGAAATACGTATTTTAACATTACTCAATATTAGGTTTATGTGGTGCATTCCATTTGTGAATGATAGGTTTATACATGTATAATGTGGGATGTATATTGTATTGGGAAGTGTGTATGCGTGTGTTTTATTGTTACTTATAGTTGTGCAACTCAGTTAGAATCATCTGCAACAATTTTAGTGTTGGGTGAGGGTAGTAGAATTTGGATTGAGTGGCTGCAGGGCACTTGCAACAACAAGAGCTAAAGCTAGTGAACAAAAATAACTTACATAGAAAAGGCATTTGACTTCTTCCATAGTTTAAGAGAGGTGGTTTGGAGTCATAAGGCACTACTTGAGAGGCCTTGTGGCACCATCAGTGAATGTCTACAAAACGGTTAGCTACCTACACTAACCAAAGCCTAAATTTGAGGGTTGTGTGGCCGTATTTAGAGATTTTTTGCCATAAAATACAATCAAAATTTTGGGAAGATTTTGTATAGACTATTAAAAATCATATAAAATTATAGTTAAATATATCTAGTTTATGATATACATTTTTGAAATAAGATGTGCTTGAACATTTGAAAGACAACTTTGAATAGATAATTGTCAAAAATGAATTGTTTGAATTTGTTAGTTTTTTTTTTTTGGAACATACAAACAATAACTTGCAACTCTAGCCGTCCAAATATCCTGCTATAAATAAGTACACATTTTTAAGAGTCTAGCATTTGTAGGTATTGGAATTTTCTTCCTGCTATTACCCAAACCAAATTTATTTATTTATTTATTTGGAACATACAGATAATACCTTGCAACCCTGGCCGTCCAAATATCCTACTATAAATAAGTACACATCTTTCTATCTATTCTTGGAGTCGTAGCATTTATTGTTACTAGAATTTTAATTTGCAGTGCGAGAGCAGTCATTACCTTGACCGGCATAGGCTAGATGCTCCACTTAGTTGGATAGACATGGTTTTACATACAAAATAATGACGAGTGGAAAATATATCGTCTGTTGCGAATTATTGGGGGCATAACAATAAACAGAAAAGACAGTCTGTTGCTAATTATTTAGCGCATAATTAGGCCGACATTGAGAGCAGTAGACTGGAAATAGATGAAATCAAGATTGACAAAGAACTAAAATTGATAAATTAAGTGAAGGATGACGATGAAGTGCACATCTTTTTATCGTAGCATTTGTCATTACTGAAATTTTCTTTGCGTGCGAGAAGACTCATTAGAGTCAAGTGCTATGCAGACTTCTCAATCCCATCAATTCCACACATCAATGGTGGCTCACTTAAGCCTGGAATTTCAAATTAATAATGTCATTTTAAAATCTAGAATCTTCTCGATGCTTACTTTAAGCTTCACCTTTTCACACTTGCATGCTAACTTTTCTCCCATTTTATTTATGCGTGTGTAGACTTTGTTATGGATTTTTCTTTTTGGGTGAGAAGACTCGTTAGTCCAGACATTGTCAAGTCAATCGGGCCCATCGAGGAATACAATTTTCTCCAGAAGTTAAGTCTCTTAGAAATTGATGAAATCGAGCTTGACCAAAACTTAAAATTGATGAAAGAAGTGAAGGATGAATATGAGGTGCATATCGTTCTGTCATATTCTTCTAGTTGTAGCATTTGTCTTTACTCAAATTTTCTTCTCTGTGTGAGAGGATTCATTAGCTTCACCACCGTAGCTCATCGGGGAAAGACATGGCTTGGCAGCTTTTAAATAAGAGTTTCGTGAGCCTGCTGACAACACAGAGGCTTGGAAAGATTTATATTTCTCACTTAGTTGTTGCTCAGTTCAATACAGATAGAAAATGAAGATGGCTGTAGTCTGTTTTCTACTCTTGTTTTTCTCTGTACTATCTACTTGCACATCTCATTTTTCTTCTCATTCTCATTCTGATGAAGAAGCTCTTCTGGTTTTTAAGCATTCCATTTCTCTCGACCCCTACAATTTTTTGCTTGATTGGTCTCCACATCACTACTTCTTTAACTGGACTGGCATTGTCTGCTCTTCTCGTCATCAGCGCGTGGTTTCCTTGAATCTCACTGGTATGTCTTTGGTGGGCACAATCTCTCCTTTTCTTGGTAATCTATCTTTTCTTAGAGTACTTTCTCTTAGTCGTAACAGGTTCCAAGGCCAGATTCCTCCTCAATTAGGAAGGTTGTTTTGCTTAAGAATACTTAGATTGTCTAAAAATGAATTGGAAGGCTCTATTCCCTCCACTTTAACAGGTTGTCACTCTTTGCAAGGACTCACGTTGTCTTATATCAATTTGAATGGTAGCATTCCATTCGAGCTTGGCCTTCTTTCACATTTAGAAAACCTTTATTTAGGAGTAAACCAACTAACAGGCATAATCCCATCTTCCCTAGGAAACCTATCCTCTTTAACTAACCTAGAGTTGGGAGATAACAGACTCCATGATGGTATTCCTGTTGAATTAGGTATGCTTACTCAACTCATAATACTTGATCTTGGTGACAACAAGTTGACATGAGTGATTCTCATTGCTCTTTCCAATTGCACTCATCTCCAAAATTTGTCACTATTGTATAGCCATTTAACTGGCAACATTCCTTGGCAATTTGGCAAATTATCAGAGTTGCAAGAACTGCTATTAGATGAAAACAACCTCACCAGAGAAATCCCAAGATCCCTCTCTAATTGTACTCAACTTCAACTTCTTGACTTAGATAGCAACCAACTAAGTGGCAAGGTGCCCTTGGAGTTTGGTAATTTACATCAACTTCTATTACTTAATTTAGGGTCTAATCATCTTGTGAGTGGAAGTAGCAATTTGTTTATTCTAACAGTCCTGACTAATATCTCCTCTTTACAAAGTCTAAGCTTGAATAATAATTATCTCAATGGCATTTTGCCATCTTCTATTAGCCAGTTGTCAAGCCAACTCTCCTTTTTGAATTTCCAATCCAATAAACTTGAGGGAAACATACCGAGTGGCATTAGCAACCTCACAATGCTAATATATTTAGCTTTATCTAACAATCATTTCAATGGAACTATTCCATCCCCACTTGGTCAACTTCCACATCTTAAGAGACTGTATCTGAGCAAAAACAACTTATATGGAAATATTCCAAAAAGTTTGGGTCAAGCAAAAAGTCTTGGGTTGTTATCTCTAAGTGAAAACATGCTTTCAGGGCAAATTCCAGATAGTCTTGGTGATCTCCCACAACTAAGAACTCTTTATCTTGATCGCAATCAACTGTCAGGGGAAATACCTACTAGTTTAGGGAAATGCCAAACTTTGGAGCTAGTGGACTTGTCTCACAACATGCTAAGAGGAAACATACCCCCAGAAGTAGCAGGTCTTAAAATCTCCAATTCTATTTTGATATTTCTAGCAATTTATTACAAGGTTCTCTTTTAGAAATGGGCAAAATGGTAATGGTCCAAGCTATAGATGTGTCTATGAATAATTTCTTAGGTGAAATTCCAACGACATTGTCAAGTTGCACAAACCTACAATATTTGAACCTTCCATGAATTTCCTTTTATGGCCCAATACCACCATCACTGACAAAACTCAGAAACATTCAAGACATTGACCTCTCTACCAATAGTTTGTCAGGTGCAATCCCAATGGATTTTCAAGAGATGAAAACACTTCAACATATCAATCTCTCTTCAAACAGATTAACAGGGGAGGTTCCAAAGGAAGGAGTTTTTGCAACAATTGATGAGTCAGCAATCATGGGAAATCTTGGCCTTTGCGGCACATGGATAAAATTGTCACCATGTTGTCATTCCAAACACAAACATCCATTAGTCACTAAGAAGGTGATAATCCCTGTTGTGGTCGGCATTGCAATTTTCATAATGTCTTTTCTATTGTTTGTTTTTTCCTATAGATGGAGACATAGAAAGACCCTTGCTCTCAATGTGTGGCTCCCTCGAATTTCATATGAAGAACTTGTAGATGCAACTAGTGGCTTTAGAGAGGCAAATCTGATTGGAATTGGCAGCTTTGGGTCTATTTATAAAGGGATTCTAAATAATGGTACAAATATTGCTGTTAAAGTTATCAATTTGCAAGATGAAAATTCTCTCCAAACTTTTAATAGAGAATGTGATGTGTTAAAAAGACTTAGGCACCGTAATGTGATTAAAATCATTTCAGCTTGTTCCAACCTTGATTTTAGAGCATTGGTTCTTCCATTCATGTCAAATGGAAGTTTGGGGAGGTGGCTATATCTTGAGGGAGGAGATGAATGCAAATTAAATTTGGCTGACAGATTAAGAATAGCAAAGGAGATAACACAAGGAATGGAATATCTACATCATCATTGCTTTGTGCAAGTCATTCATTGTGACCTAAAACCCAATAATGTGTTGCTAGGGGATGATATGACTCCATATATAGCAGACTTTGGCATTACCAAACTCCTATTTGGAAATTCAATGAATTTATTGACTTCAACAAATGCACTAAAGGGATCTATTGGCTATATTGCACCAGGTATAAAACTTGGCATTATTCTATTATAAATTATATATATTTTACAAATGTATGAATATTTTATATGGTTTTAATAAATTCACTAATTATTTTAATAAATATTGCAGAGTATGGAGTGGGTGGAATGATTTCAACAAAAGGAGACGTATATAGCTATGGAATTCTACTTTTAGAGTTGTTGACAAGGAGGAGACCTATAGATGACATGTTTGTAGAAGGAAACAATCTACCAAAATGGGTGGGTATGGATTTTCCAAATAAAATGATAGAAGTGGTGGACAATAGTCTGCTTGGAGATGTTAATGAATCAGATTTATCAATGGTATTGTCATGCCTTACTCAATTTATGCAAGTAGGATTAGCTTGCACAAGGGAGCTAACACAACAATAGCCAAATATGATGGAGATAGTTAAAAGACTAGAAAAAATAACAGTCACATTTCTTGGTACTCGAGCTTTTCAATTGCCCATAGATATCATACCTTTTCTTGAGAGTGCAAGTGCTCTAAGAAATACTAATTCAAGGAGAGATGAAAATTGGTCTACATCTACATCTTAGCTCTAAACTCAACTTGATAGCAACTATTATTGTTGTCTTCTTTCTAATATTTTTTCATGTAAAATATTTACTATATGGGTTTAGAATATTTCCAAGTTATGTACTTATGGCATGTATAATGTTTGACCAATCTTCAGAGATTTATAGATCGGGTGTAATCTTTAGCCATTTATAAGGCAAACATAGTTATTGATCGACTATATATGTTGAGAAATAGAATGAAAATCCAAACAAAAATAGTATGAGTTTCATTCTCGACATTGTTTTTATTGTCCTTTACAAATGATATAGATTATATCTTTGTTAGTTTAAGATATACAAAATTTATCTAAATATGGAAAATATTTAGGTTATTTTTTAGAGTTGGTTGAATTCTCTTAAAATTTGGTTTAAAGTAATAAAACAATATAGATATATTAAATATCTTATTAGCATGGAGAGTGTACTATAACATCCACTCTTTTAACAACTCTATTATTTTTTTAAGATAATTGTCATTTAAGCTTTTTAATAAGTTTTGAGCTTTTATTTTTTATTATTAATTGGTGGTTACATCAAAATTGTCTTTCCCCACAAATATAAAATATTTATTAGTCTTTATTATAAATTGAAAAGTAAAACTAATAAACAATTCAAATCCACCCAAACTCACATACATGAATTCTTTATATACAAAATATCGTTTTCTCTTGACCCATCTTTTATTATATATCGAATCCTTATATGATGCAAAGTCATCAATTATAGAAATTATTTTAGAAAATCTTGTTAATTAATTATTTTGAGAGTGAGATTTAGAAAACATCAATCCATCATTTATATTCTCTCAATTAAAATTGGCTTACTATTAAATACTATTAACTTAAAAAAGTACCAGATATTTGTATATTCATTTGTCATATATTTTTATAATTTAAATTAACTTATCTACTTTTAAGCTTGATGTTTTCAAAGTCAAGATCAAAACCTACAAATCATATTTCTAATTATAGATGGGAAAACTTTTTATTCTTTAATTTAAGTGTTATGTCCTATTTTATAGGAACAATAAAGAAATGAGAATATGGGACACTCTCTCTTTTAAGTTTATCATGACCATATTGGTTATAGTTCTAATGGATTGCCAACTATGCAGACAATGACTAGACGTGTGTAGAATGCTTCAATGGTCTTTTAATAACCCTTTCACAATATGCTATTTATATTTACTAAAATCTACAATCATATGAAACAATTAGTTTTATTCAAATCCTCTTTATTTGGACATTAACAAAATATTTTATTCAACATGGCTTGTGATCAAAGTGATGAACATATAGAAATAGATAATAAATCTATTCAACATTTTCCACATATCTTGGGAATCGTGGAGAGAGAAAAACCTAAGGATTCATTTTTGTTTTTCTTTAACAGTTTTTATGCAGGTCTCATTTGTGATAGATGTCTTTCTTTGCCAGCGGGGACGCACCCATTTTTTATTTGTGACACCACTTGAATTGCAAAGTACTTCATTTATGAGGATCTCATTTTATCCCAAGGGATGGATGTCATGGTTCGCATGTGCCATTAATCTCTTCTTGTCCAGTCTTAGCCACCGCAGCTTGGCTCAAGTTAACCGTAATATTTCCAGTAATTAAACATATCTGTGTGAAATGCTACCATAATGATCACACCTGCTAGCGAGAACAAGATAAATTCATTGCTTCTGTACTCATTTTTCATCCTGTTCAGTTCAAACTCTCTCAATGGAGCACCAATTGAATCGGAAGTTGTTCTTCCCCATCGATAAATGAGAGTACCCTATTTCTGGTGGATTCAATTAAGATATGCTGACTAAGATTTTCAAGTTCTCCACTCCTGTTGAAGAAGACACAATCGGTGAGATCACTAGCAGAGATATCCTGGAGGAAGTCCCGCATATGATCTACTACTCACAAGTGATGTCCTGTTTCTTGTCTAATTTAATGGACTTAGCTCAAGATGCTCACACTATAATTTGACCTTCTCTTCACTAGTGCTCTATCAGTGGAGAAATTTTGACATATTTGGTTCACAACAAAGGCATAAATTCTGTATACAAAGGGACCGATGTTTCTGACACTTTAAATGGTCTTCCCAATGCTACTACTCAAATATCCCTACTCTAACAATTAGTTACATAAGACTTGTACACTCCACAATGGCTATACTCTTTGTTCTATTTTTAGTTGTAGGAAATGAACACAATGATTATCTTCTTATAAACAAGGAGATTACTAGTTACAATGGATAAATAATACTCACTTTTTTTAAATTATGAGTAAACCATTTTGACCTAAATTATGAACCAGAATACAAAGATTAAAAATGGAACATTAGATAAATTTAGAAAACAACAACAATAAGGAACAATATGAAACATTCAACACAAATGTTGGAAAAACAACAACAAACTAGTAAGGAACAAATAATGGCTTCCAAAAAGGAGCAAGATACATTTTGACAACATACTCAAGGAGGCTTAAAGCCAAAACACTTGAGAGAACTTTGTAATTTTACAATATTTCCAACCATTGAAGATTTTTTATTGTGTTCCATCCTAGTTAGACTCCCAATAGTAGGAACCAACAACATTGTAGAAGAAGGCTTGGAGAGATTAAAATGGTCACCTCCTTCTCCAAGAGCCCTTTATCCCTCTTAGGAGTGGATAGGGGTCGAAAACTATCATGTTAAATCTTCTCACATATATCCTTCATGGTAGAAGTATGATCACAACCATCTAACTCTAAAACTTGCATACTAGACTCAACCCATGCAACACCATTATATAGAAAAGGCACCACCTCACACTAAGGGTGGCTAGGCTCCATGGGACCTTTCCCATTCTTATTTATTTTTGAATGAATTTGTATGTTTAAGATTTTTGAACTAAAACAATTTGGCATTTGTAGGGAACTTTTCCATTTGGGAGATTTCTTATCATTTATCTTACATCAAATTTAATGAGTATGAATAGTTTAGGGTTCATAAAGTTTGATATTATAGTCTGAGATGCTTGCCATTACTTTATAGTCTTCTTATCAGAATTGGGCTGCAACAACAAGTCTCTGCCACTTACATATATTCTATTTAAAATAGATGAGTATCTATTCTCCAAATCAATATTGATAGTAGTGGGTTTGAATTCAAAGTGGCTTACAGATCCATTTTTCTTTTAATTCAGTGGTGTCACATCTATATACTTTTTTCTTGTATGTTTTATTCATTATTATGGATGGAGTAAATGGAGAGTCATAAAGTCCATTGATTTTCGAGTATGTGCAGGATCATGATGGGCCAAACTATACTTCTAAGTGGCAATGAAAATACAAAAAATCAAACTTTGTCAAGTTCATGTGAAATTTTGAATGGATTATCTACACAATTTGAAAAAGATGTAAGAACAAAATTTGTAGAGAACTGAATCTAGTTTATAGGCCACTATTTTATTTTTTAAAAAAACCTAAATTTACTTAGTGAAAAATGAATATTTCAATGAACAACTATTAAATTTTTCAGAAAAAAATAAAAAGTGGGTGTTTGTCCAGCCAACCTAACTATGAGTAAAAAAAAAATATTTTTTTGAAACTTCCAAAATAAGTAGAGGACTCATGCCCGGATATGATGCATATTTATTTGAAATTTTTTTCCAATAAAATAATTAGTTATGATTTTTTTACTATGACTTTTTTTAAAAAATAAAAATTAATTTTCCAGCCAACCTAACTCGATAAAAAAATTGAAATTAAATTATTATTTTTTTACCTATAGCCAAAAAAGCATAGAGTGTGATGCAAGTTTTGGATCTCAAAAAGGTGAAATGGTTTGAAAGTTATGGATGTTTTTCAATCAATGTGTCCATCAGGATTTTAGACACACACTATATAGAAAATTATTAATAATTATTTAATAAAATGATAACCAAACAAATCTTATATTTTTAGAAAGTTGACATTTTTTTCTATAAACCCTTTTTGTTTTATCAATTTTGCATTAAAAAAAGTCGTCAACACGAAGGGTGAAGTACGAAGAAGAGACTGGAACATGAAAACACGTTAGAATCCATGAAAAGTCAACAACGAAAATGGGTATCCGTCGTGCTTTGTACCAAAGCAAAATGCATATCCATTTTTCTTCATAAAAAATAAAACAAATATCTATTTTAGCAACTCAAAATGGATATCTGTTTCTCTGATATGTTTCTTGACCACAAATCACCTAAAACTATCCTTAGTGAGACTATACCTTATTTTGACAGTGATAGTCATCTTCCATTCACAACTCTCCTCTCTAACATAGATACCCTTTGCACGTGTTTTGACTTCATGATTTTCCTTTTGTATGTTGTATTATGGTATGAAAATACTATGGCCCCTTCTTCATCCTCTTGTATAATGAAATTGAGGGTCGACACTTACGGTTACTCTTCTCTATTACTTGGTGATAATGAATCCCTAAACTCATTTTTTATTATCTTGAAGCCAGCTTTACCACTGTTGAGACTATTAGAGTTGATTCTTGATCGTGAATATTGCAAATTACTTCAAATATCCATGGACAATTTCAATGTGTTTCTTAAAACAACCATGCCTTGACTATCCCTTAATGTTGGTCATGATTGTGCTTGGATGGCACAATAGTTCATAGTTAGATTTTTTCCACTAAAGTTTTCCTTTGACAAAGTAGTATTTGTAGTCCACCTTTTGATGATGTTCAAACAATATAAATACTTATTCTTAACATAAGCAATACATTTCTCACAAATACCAATGCATTCTACTCATAAGGTTCTTCGCACCATGCCTAAAGGTATGATAGTCAACAATGTACTATTATGGCAGCCTATGGTTGGTTTGACAATCCATAATAGTGATAGCATTCATGCCTAATAGTCCTTATCATTATTGTCATAATATATTTTACATTTGAGGCCTTGTCTACAACATACAAAGTTTACCTTTCTCACCCATACCTTCAGTATGTAAAGGACATTGATAGGGAATTTTCAATTTCCACTCAGTCAATGCAATCTAGGAGAGGATATATTGTCTAAAGTTGTAATCTATTTCCATTTACACTTGCCATAACTACAAATACTTAGTGTTTATTCTCAACCTCGGTATATGAATAAACTGCACGACCTATTGTTCTAATAGGCTTATAGGGACAAAGAGGTGATAAAGCCTTTAATTCTAAACATGACATGGTTTTGATAACTTCCCATATTGGTAAGGTCCAAGATGACAATCCTTTGATGCACCTAATTGTAATAGGTGTTATGATAGTCCTTGGTATCTTTTCATTTCTTTCCTTAATGGCCTACAAATAAGACATAAGACCTATTAGATCCTTCATAAATAAGAATTCTCATACATTACATTTAAACTTACTCCCTAAACATCCATCAATCCATCCATTAATATGAAAATGTCATGAATATCCTATGATCAACCATTCTAATGCCTAGGATAGTCATATTGCAATTTTTCCTCTCTATACTAAAACAGCCCAAGGAATATCTACCCTTGAATTTGTATTTTAACAATCTAATGTCTTTACAAATAACATTGAGCCTTCTTTTGGGAAAACATTTTTGCCTTTAGAAGCTCCTCATTTCATGATAGCCTAAAATAAAATAAGTGGATAGTCATAACATTTTATCATAATGGGAAAACCCTAAAGTGCGATAAAGTCTATACATTATCTATTCCCATCCATGTCATGAAGCAGCTATTCAAATGCTAGGCCAACATGATGTAACAATCATAAGGGCCAACAATCCAATCCAAATGCATGGGAAAAGGACAAATCTTGGATCCCATATTAATCATGTTCACATGGCTGCTAGCATCATCAAGTGAGTCAATACAAAAAATTGAAAGCCTCAAACTCATACACTTCATAAAAATATACCTAATTAGAAATTTGATATGCATTCAAATAAGGAAGTCCTCATGCAATACAAACTAAACTATGTCACATTTAGACATGTCATCAAGTTGGACTACATCATGTTGAGACTTGTGTTTACTTAAGCATTACAAGTCACTTGCCTTTTTGCATGCTCCGAAGTTCCAAACAAAGGACTCAACTTTAGGTGTAGCAAAGTCCTCATCAATGAGTGATTTACATGGCCTTCAACAAACTAAAATTATATATCATCTTTATACTTATATGGAGGCTATATCATATTTACAATTGTATGTCTAGGTTCTTTAGGAGTCTTCACAAATGTATCCAAAGTAAGATTACTCAAATCAATTAATGGCTTATATCCAAAGCTTTATTAAATTGATACCTACGTGGATTAGTGTGTAAACATTCAAATTAGATGGTAATTCACAAGTTTATAGAATAATAAAATGAATCCCTAGTCTAGAATCCAAATGTACATATTCAAAGGCATTAAAGACTTTGAACAAATTACTTTATTGAATTGGAGAAGGCATGTACAAATGTGCAATGTTTAGCTTATTCTTCCTTGTCTATACTTTTATACAAATTTGTATCTACATGCGTGTGGTGCATGGATCAAGTGGTCAAGGTGATGATAGATGTCAAACACATATGACTTGTTGTTCCTATCTTCCATGATTACCATATATTCTATCCTATGTTACTTGTTTAGATCGTATTCTTTCATATAGTAGGCATGAGCTTTCCATAGTTGATTTGACTTGTTTGGATACTTGATTGATTTTACTTTAACTCTTATGGTCTATTTTCCAACCTTTATCTTTCTCACCCTTGTCATATTTTTCTATCCTCTCCTTAGGCCCCTTTTTTTTCCATTCCCTTCATATCCTCTCTTCTCCTTTAAAAATCTGAAGTCTTCTTTTCAATCTTACACTCTCCTCTTCCTGATGATGGATCATTGAATATGATCCGAGACGTTGAATCAAAAACATACATAGTTGTATCCAGAAGCAATCTCATTATTCTTTCATATATTCAATCCTTACCTCCCATGCTTTCCTCTATGCCTTGTTTGGTTCCTAAACATCTCTATGTTCTATGTTTAGAACCTATATTTTTCCATATTACTTGTTTACTTATATATCCCTATGCTATATATCCATGATGTCCCTATGTTCCTATGATCTATGCTTGTGATCTCTATCTCTTATGTATCCATATTACATGCTTATCATGATGTTTCTAATACTTAAACATACTTATGGTTCTTACACATTTAGCATTCTTATTGTTTAGCAGCAATCCATAGGAGATTTGATAGCAATCCATATGAGATTTGATTTTCAGACATTTTGTTACATATGCCTATTTAGCTTTGTAAACATACTTTTGTATGTTTTGATGTATATCATTATATATGCCCATATGGTTTTATTTGTACATGCCTATATGGCTTGATATATACACTATACATTATTTTCATGACATTATGCATATATAAGATTATGTCTATTTTCATGACATTATATTTTTATGACATTATATATATTTTCATGACATTATATATGTTTACAACATCCTTACAAAATACATTTTGTGCATATCTTGCAATCATTGCATTCCATGAGACTACATTTCTTTGAGGCATCATGTCAAATAGTTCACGTGCCTTGTCTATTGTTCCACACTTTGCATACATGGTTACAATGGCTACTGCAAATACAACATCTGACAAAATTCACATATCCTTTATTCTTTCATGGTTGTCCATACCATCTTTAAAAGATCCTAATTTGGCACAAGTAGGGAGAATGCTTGCGAAGGTTATGGAATTTGGTTTTACACGTTCCAATTGTATTTGCTTCAAAGTTTCTAAAGCCTTTTCAAAAAATCCATTTTGTGCATATCTTACAATCATTGCATTCCATGAGATAGCATCTCTTTGAGGTGTCATGCCAAATTGTTCACATGCCTTGTTTATGCTTCCACACTTTGCATACATGTCTACAAGGGTATAGCTGTAAATACATCCTGTTCCAAAGATCCCATTTTTGCATAGGCAAGGAAAATGGTGGATAAGGTTGTGGAATTTGGACTTACACCCACCAATTGCATTTTCTTAACATTTCCTTTCAATCCTTATCAAAAATTCCATTTTGTGCACATATTGCAATCATTGCAATCCTTCATTTATGATGTGCATAACATTCCTTCATTGGTGATGTGCTTAACATGCTATAATTGTATATGCTTACAACAAGTGATTCATGCTAGAATGAAGCACACCATGATGAAATAAGAAGATACATATTTACAACATTTAAGAATATGTAGTAGTGTTTCTCATGTCACCAATACATGTTATATCCCTTATTTTGTCATGCAAATGGATAAACTATGTTTACATCTTCACATACATGGCTTACAACATGTGACAATAAACCACTACAAGTTGTATATGTGCTTAACAACAAGTATACATGTGATGCAACACCCCAAAATGTGCATTGAATAAGGTGAGTGGTTCTTTTATTAGTGGTGGTGTTCATTTTAGACGTAAAATAATGGTTAATTTTACAAAGTTGTTTCATAAGTTAGTTGGGGTTGGTTGAATGGTGAAAACTATTTGTAGAGACATAAATAGGCATATATTGTATGACCCAAGGGTTGAAGGTACCTATATTTTTTGTTCTTCTCATCATGTTCTTCTCGTCATGGGGCTAAATGGACTATGCCAACGCATTGGGGTGGGCTGGTAAATGCCAAGGGAGGTCTCGTTTCGTGTACCAAGCATCCCAGTCACTCTAGGCAACAGGCTACTGGCAAAGTCCCTTAAGATCCCTGAGACCAAAAAACTACCAAACTTTGACGAAGCAGTTCTCTGAATTCGTGATAGTCGGGAATGTTCTATTTGGACCTACAAGTGTACATGGGGTCTGTCCACAATAACCTCTCTTAGTTTTTCTCAACTCCATTATGTTTGACCATGTTGAAATCAAACGCATTGTTGCAAAATGCTTCAATTTTTTGCAGTGGAAAGGTGCTAGGTGTGACATTTTTCATTCCATAGCTCGTGGGGCCAAACAGACTATGCCAACGTGTTGGGGTGGCTAGGCATATGCTAGGGGAGGTCTCGTTTCATGCACCAAGTGTCCCAGTCATTCCAGGCAATAGGCTATCGGCAAAGTCCCTTAAGATCCCTGAGACCAAAAAACTACCAAACTTTGATGGAGCAGTTCTCAGAATTTGTGATAGATGAGAATGTTTTGTTTAGACCTACAGGTGCATGTGGGGTCTATCCACAGTAACCTCTCTCGATTTTGGTCAACTCCATTCCGTTTGACCGTGCCAAAATCAAACGCATTGTTGCAAAATGCTTCAATTTAATGCAATGGAAAGGTGCTAGGTGTGACCTTTTTCATTCCATAGCTTGTGCGGCCGAACAGACTGCGCCAACGCATTAGGGTGGGTGGGTAAATGCCAAGGGAGGTCTTGTTTTGTGCGCCAAACATCCCAGTCATTCTGGGCAATAGGCTACTGGCAAAGTCCCTTAAAATCCCTGAGACCAAAAAACTACCAAACATTGATAGAGCAATTCTTAGAATTCACGAGAGTTGGGAATGTTCTATTTCGACCTATAGGTGCACATGGGGTCTGTCCAAAATAAACTCTCTCAATTTTGGTCAACTCCATTATGTTTGACCGTGCCGAAATCAAACGCATTGTTGCAAAATGCTTCAATTTTTTGTAGTGGAAAGGTGCTAGGTATGACATTTTTCATTCCATAGCTCATGAGGCCAAACAGACTATGCCAATGCATCAGGGTGGGTGGGTAAATGCTAGGGGAGGTCTCATTTTGTGTGCCAAGCGTCCCAATCATTATGGGCAATAGGCTACCAGTAAAGTCCCTTAAGATCCCTGAGACCAAAAAATGCCAAACTTTAACGGAGCAATTCTTAGATTTTGTGATAGCTGGGAATGTTCTGTTTGGACCTACAGGTGCATGTGGGGTCCGTCCACAATAACATCTCTCAGTTTTGGTCAACTCCGTTCCATTTGACCGTGTTGAAATCAAACGCATTGTTGCAAAATGCTTTAATTTTATGTAGTGGAAAGGTGCTAGGTGTGACATTTTTCATTCCATAGATTGTGGGGCCGAATGGACTATGCCAATGCGTCAGGGTGGATAGGTATATGCTAGGGGAGGTCTCATTTTGTGTGCCAAGGATCCCAGTCATTCCGGGCAATAGGCTATCGGCAAAGTCCCTTAAGATCCTTGAGATAAAAAAATGCCAAACTTTGATGGAGCAATTCTTGAAATTCATGATAGCTGGGAATGTTTTGTTTTGACCTACAGGTGCACATGGGATCTGTCCACAATAACCTCTCTCAGTTTTGGTCAAATCCATTCCATTTGACCGTGCAAAATCAAACGTATTGTTGCAAAATGTTTCAATTTAATGTAGTGGAAAGGTGCTAGGTGTGACCTTTTTCATTCCATAGCTCGTGGGGCTGAATGAACTATACTAATATGTCGGGGTGTGTGGTTAAATGCCATAGGAGGTCTTGTTTCGTGCGCCAAGCATCCCAATCATTCTGGGCAACAGGCTACTAGCAAAGTCCCTTGACGGAGCAGTTCTCAAAATTTGTGATAGTTGAGAATGTTCTATTTAGATCTACAGGTGTATGTGGGGTCCATCTACAATAACCTCTCTCAGTTTTGGTCAACTCCATTCCATTTGACCGTGCCGAAATCAAAAGCATTGTTGCAAAATGCTTCAATTTGATGCAGTGGAAAGGTGCTAGGTGTGACTTTTTTCATTCCATAGTGTGTGGGGCTAAATGAACTATGCCAACGTGTCAGGGTGGGTGGGTAAATGCCAAGGGAGGTCTCATTTCATGCACCAAGCATCCCAATAGTTCCGAGCTGTAAGCTACCAACAAAGTCAAAAGTTGCTAGGATTAAAATTTTGCATTCCACAGGTCCTAGGGCCAAACGAATTATGCCAACACATCGAGGTGGGTGGGTAAATGCTAGGGGAGGTCTCCTTTTATGTGCAAAGCATTCCAGTCATTCCAAGCTATAAGCTATCGGTAAAGTCACTTTGCCGGTAGCTTACAACTCGGAAGGACTGGGAGCCTTGGCACATAAAATGAGACCTCCCCTAGCATTTACCTACCCACCCCAACATTTTGGCACGATCTGCTCAGCCCCAGGACCCGTGGAATGCAAAATTTCAATCCTAGCAACTTTTGACTTTGTCTGTAGCTTACAACTCAGAATGACTGGGAGGCTTGGTGCACAAAACCAGACCTCCCTTGGAATTTACCCACCCACCTCGACACGTTGGTGTAGTTCGTTCAGACCCATGAGCTATGGAATAAAAAATGTCACACCTAGTACCTTTCCACTGCATCAAATTGAATCATTTTGCAAAAATGCATTTGATTTCGGCACGATCAAACGAAATAGAGTTTACCAAAACTAAGAGAGGTTATTGTGGACGGACCCCACATGCACCTCTAGGTCCTAATAGAATGTTTTCAACTATCACAAATTTTGACAACTGATCCATCAAAGTTTGGTAGTTTTTTAGTCTCAGGGATCTTAAGGGACTTTGTTGGTAGCCTGTTGCTCGGAATGACTGGGATGCTTGGCACACGAAACGAAACCTCCACTGGCATTTACCCACCCACCCTAACGTGTTGGTGCAATCCATTCAGCCCCATGAGCTATGGAATGAAAAATGTCACCTCTAGCACCTTTCCACTGCATCAAATTGAAGCATTTTGCAACAATGCGTTTGATTTTGGCACGGTCAAACGGAATAGAGTTGACCAAAACTGAGAGAGGTTATTGTGGACAAACCCCACATGCACTTGTAGGTCGAAACAAAATATTCCTAGCTATCACAAATTCTAAGAACTGCTCTGTCAAAGTTTGGTAGTTTTTTGGTCTCAGGGATCTTAAGGGACTTTACCGGTAGCCTATTGCCTGGAATGACTAGGATGCTTGGCACATGAAATGAGATGTCCCTTGGCAGTTCGTTTGGTCCCACAATGAGTAGAACGAAAGATATGGCACTTGGCAAGGTTTTTGCTCTTAGGATCTTAAGTGACTTTACTCTTACGGAACAATGTATTGGCAAAGACTCTAGTTTTCATAAGGGGAGACATGTAATTTTAAGAGGGTTTTAGGAATGAGACTTTATCCTTCCACTCCTTATCCAATGATGAGTTTATTCTCAAAGTTTGATGGCTTTTATGAGCATATACACGATGTTGTTTTAGGATAGTCATAAAGGGCAGTTTTGGATAGCCATGTCTATCTTTTTAGCAATCATAAAGGGAAAGTTGTAAATGGACTGTGACAATCCCAAAACTCATATAAATCATCCATTTTGGTGTTTGACAACCATATAAATCCATTAGATCATTTATACAAACCCTAATGCAACTTATAAACCCTCTTTGCATAGTAATTTCATGAATGACTATCTTGTATGATTGTTTTGTGCATTTTAACAGCCCAATGAGGATTGTATGGTGTTGTGATCTTCATGATTTTAACTTGATGTAGAGATAGGATTAAACTCAACATGATAGAGGCATCTTTACAAATGGATTGAATTGTAATAGTCAGAGAGCCAACCTCCTATCAATGAGAGTTCAATGATAGTAAATAGACAGCTACTTGACCATAAATAAGATTTACATACATACCTACATACATACATATATGATCTCGTAGGCATCTAGGTTTCATACACATCCATTAGGCAATCACCTTATCTTGTCATTTGACTAAATCCTTGTCATATACATGAGTAGATACCTAATAATTGTGCAACCCTTCCCCCATCATTGCAAATGAATCAAATTGCAATAGTTGTAGAGCCAACCTTCTATCAACGAGTGTTTAATAATAGTAAATAGAGAGCTACTCAGCCATAAATGGGATTTGCATACACACACACACCCAAATGAAATAGTATCCTTATTGGCCTTATTGGCACCTCCCCCCAAGATGTAAGTTTTTTATGTTTATAATGTGCCCCCATTGTCCTTGTAACCATCAAATTACAATTGACCTGAGATGCCTCATAAATTGGGGCTTCATGTTTGGGTCTTGCACATAGTAATCTCAATGTTTGTTCATGTTACATTGTGCATGTTCATGTCTTTAGTTTTCTTGTGGCCTTCATGACATGCTTTTGTATCCTAGTGGCTCCTTATCTCTTTGGATGTTATTTCCATTTCTCCTAGTTTTGGATTCATTAGACTTTCATCGTAGCCTACTAGTGAATTCATAAACCCTGATCCCTTTGCTTAATCTTGTTCCCTTTCTTGCAAAAATCCATTTCATTTTATGCTCAAATTTATGCCTACTATCCCATTAAGAACACCTATGCAAAGGGTTCATTATGCATCTTCACATCATTCTCAAATCACTTCCACTTCTGAGGAACACTAAACTTGTCAACAAAAGTCCCAAATCCTTATTCTGATCTCTTAACAGTCTACAACACATGAGAATACAGTCTTATAGTATCAAGAATTAATAACAAACTTCATTTTTTCTATCTGCAAGCTTTGGGTATGAAAAGGTATACAAGAGTGAGCATTTTCACCACCATTAGAGTTCATGACTTGACCTAAAACTAGAGCAATAAAATTTTATCCATTTGATGTTACCCTAGATGAGGGTTTTGATAGTCTGGAGCAGTTTTTGGTAAAATGACCATAACTTACTTATTTCTCCATGAAATTGAATGAAACAAGAAACACAAGAAAGTAGATTCCACCAGCTTTCAATTACAATTTCTCTCAAGCCCTAACACATCCATACAGAGCTGTACTAAACAAAGAAATAGCAGGAAAACAGTAAAATCTGTGAAAATAGAGTTTCTTGACATTAATTTCATTTAAACTTGTCTTCAATTCATCTTCAAAATGTTTTCAATACATCTCCAATGCCTTTTCCATGAAGGTTTATGCATATTTATACATGATTTGAGGGAAACCAATAGTATCCAACTGACTTTTGAGTACTTGATTATTCATCTTCCATACTTTTGCATTTTTTTTACATTTTTCATATGACAACTTTGACATATTTACAAAATTTGACAAGACTAAATACATGATGAAATGGTCTATCATGACGTTATGAGATTTAAAGCTACTATGCTTGATTACAGCATATAAGGAATTTTTTCATATTGATTCTATTGATCTAAAACCATTCTCAATGCTAAACATATCATCAATGGACGATGATCTACATGATAGAAAAGAAGGACTAGGAACACCACGTGAAGGTAAAACATGTGTACATCATCATCATTAGTATTCTTAAGGTATGCTGAAGCATGGGAAGAAAAGTTGGAGATTCCATAACTAAATGAGAAATTCTAGCATGAGAGATAAGTTTAGTAGGGGGTAGAAGGTATACAAGTATAAAAATATAAATCATTGGAAGGTATCACTAGATCTGTACTATCCTTTGCACACTAGGACTTGAAAGATAAGAAATTAAAGTATCCACATGAGAGACTAAAGAACTATCATCATAATGTATGGCATCATGGGAAGTATCATGACAAGCACATAATGAATTTAAATTATATTGTATACCAAGGTGTATATATATTAAAATCCAGTCCATAATGGTAGACATATACAAAAATTTGGCAAATATGCCAACTCAAAACATTTTTTAGAAAATGTGGCATGTCATGTCTCAAAATCTATATACAATCTACATGCCGAATAGCTACATCAAATACTACAAGTCCACTTGACCCTTAATCTGTGATGGATCCTCAAAAAGTATCCTCTTTGTACTAGAATGTCTAGTAGTTAATGGAGGCAAAGTTTTCTGCATTAACAAGTCAAAACACAAATTTGATTAATCTCTTCAATGGTAAATAAAATAAGTTAAAGTTAGTAAATAGATTCTTATCTACTACAATTAAGAACTTTCATTTATTAACATACATCTAAATCACTACAATCAACTATAAGACTACTAGATAAACTATCAATTATTTAGAAAAATTCAATTCAATTACCTCGACTCTATGTTGTTGTTTGGACAATCGTTCTGCAAATGATTTTCTCTTAAGATGATCAGGTGTCCTATGAAGCATGATGGCAAAGGTGGCACATCACTCACATTCTCAAGAGACTACATAAAAGCAAAGTAACATTGAAATAAATTAATATATAATTATTAAAAAAAATAAGAAATGCATACATTTAAAAAGGTTAGATGTGTTACACACAAACAATCTAGAGTGCACTACACAAAAACTTATCTACTAGAAAACAAGCACATACCACCATCAAGGCCTCCTACATCAATTGAGAAAGACTCTGAATTATCAAAATGACAAGAATGTAAGACTCTAAATGACTATAATCAAATATTTAAGTTTTCTAAATTATCAATTAAAGTACAATTCAATCAAATTACCTCCACCCTTTGTTGGAGTTGAGAAAACCGTTCTGCAAATGATAGTCCCTTGGGTCGATCAGGAGTTGGAGAAAAGACTATTGGAAAAGATACCACATCATTCACATTTTTGATTGACTATAAAATAAAATTAACATCAAGATATAAATTAATATATAATTACTCACAAAGAAATAAATGCATAAAAAAAAGGTTGATGTGTAGAACAAGTTATACTGGCAAGTCCAAGCCAAATTGGATGGCAGACAAAGTTCCATGATGAACTTCTGTCAACTCCTCCTCTGTCATCAACTATTATCCCACTTAGATACATTAGTATTAATAAATTTGTTTATAAATTCAAATGGAATAGACAATAAAATTAAACTTTAAATTTTACCTGTATAAAAGATTGCTCATGCATTTCTCCTTCTCTATGGTTCACTAATTTGGTAGCTTCTACTCTTGTCCCTAACCCCTCAGCTTGAGCTATGGACCCCATTGCCTCATCTCATGAATGGAGATCATACTATGATGTGTTCAATGGTGGATCACTACTCTCCATAATAGGACCTAAGCATAACTGATTGCAAGAAATGTAATTATGGGGCACACATACATGTGTGGATGATGATGGTCTAGTAAAACCAAGTGATCCAATATCATCACCAACATCACATGCTTATGCAAACTAAGATGTCTGTATAATCAAATGCTCGGTCAAAGAGTGTATGGCATTAAGGCCATGTTGTGTTGCATTTGTAACAATGCCTGGGTGCTGCATTAGGGGTGGAGAAGGGATAGCAAGAGGGGGAATATAGGGACCTTGTACTTGTTTCATTGCCCCAGGTCTATCTTGAGACATTCCCTTACCCACTCCTTGAAACTCTTTAAAATCAAAATAATTAACATGTTGACCCATGACAAACTCTGTATAGATTTTACGAAGGAAATACAAAGGTACATCTAAATTTTTGTTGGGTGGCTTATCAAAAACCATCCACCAACGATCCCAAAAGTTTTGACTAATGCCCTCATGAATACACCATTTGATTGAAAACTTGGGCTTATGGACATCAACATGCAATCCAGTTTTAGGATTGACAAAGTATTGGGCTAACATAGCTTTTGTAATCTCTAATTCTTTCACTTCATCATATGACACACCATTAGCATATTCAGCCTTCTTGGCTTCTCGCCATTGCTTAAATGATTCGTATTGGGTTGACAAGGTTTGAACATGATTAATGATTCCCTCTAAATTCAATGTTATTGTAGACAATCGAGGATGGCGGCAATACATTTCTATGATCCTACTTATTTGATCAATATTTCTTTGAATTTTCTCTTCTATTGTTGGAGGGGGAGGGTTTGGTCGTGGAGGGTTTGGCCTTTCATTTTGTGCATCCATTTTATGTAATTAAAATATAAGACATACCCACTTAGCATAAAAAAACAAAAAAATTTCTTGAATATACAAAACAAACCAAAAAAAATGAAAAATCTTACCTTTTTGGATCGGATATTCGTTCTTCACCTCTGATATCCGTTCTTGAGAGCTAACACTGCATTTTGCAAGCCACGGTTTTGAAAAAACACAACCCTTTTTTGCTTTTATGTTTTAAAAAATGGATATCTGTTTTGAAAACGGATATCTGTTTTCTTTTTCCCAATTGTTTTCATTTTTTTTATTTTAGTATTTTAGCATTTTAGCTATAAAATACAATCAAAATTTTAGAAAGATTGTATCATATGAAAGAGAGATTTTGGACAAACTATCAAAATTTAAATAGGATTATGATGATATATATATTTGATTTTTGTATGATTTACTTATACTAAGGTATCTCATAGTATTTCAAAGGTACTTTTGAATAGATAATTATCATAAAAAAATTGTAAAAGCAAGTAGTTTTGGTGTAAATTCTAACAAATCATGTCATGTAACTTACATATTAGATGATATTTGTGTCAGCAATTGAGATCAAACTTGTGACACTCGGGATCGACCTCTCGTTTTTCTATACCTATTCAAATTCCAAGACAATCATTGGATTGATGTCATTTATTTTCTAAAGGTGGCAAATCAATTTAGCACATCCTCAACGTCATTGGATTGATGTCGATAGAGAGAGAAGATAGAGAGAGGGAGATATCTATAGAGAGGTAGATATAAGAGAGATGTAGATACGGGTTAGGGGTTAGGGATTAGGGGCATTATTTAGGGTTTAGGGATTTAGAGAGAGAGAGACTACTTTTGACATGCAACTATAAACCCTATATAATGCCCCTAAACCCTAAACCCAAGTAACCCTAAATAATTCCCCTAGACCCTAAACCATAACCCCTAAACCATAAACCCTAAATAATTCCCCTAAGCCCTAAACCCTAAACCTGAGAAAGGGAGTCCTAGTTTTCTTGTTTCAATTTCCTTCATCGATAAGGGCGAGGGAAAGATAGAGGGGAGAGATAGGGTATATAGGAATGATAGGGGGAGAGAGGCAAGAGATAGAGAGATTGGGAGAGATGGCTAGGTACAAAGAGCTAGAGAGGAGACATATAGGAAGAGATAGAGGAGATGAAGGGGAGAGATAGGGAGATAGGGAGTGACAGAGATGTCCAGAGAGATAGGGAGATAGAGGAATGATAGGGGAGAGAGAGGCAAGAGATAGGGAGAGATAGATATAGGTAGAGAGAGGAGATAGATTGGGAGAGATAGAGGAGACAAAGGGAGAGATAGGGAGATAGAGAGTGAGTGAGATGTCTAGAAAGATAGGGATAGAGATTGAGAGGTGGAGGGATGATAGAGAGAGGGAGATAAGGGAGAGATAGGGAGATAAAGGTGGAGGGATGTTAATTTTAATGACCTCCAAATTTTCCATAAATTCTTCTCCACTAAACCCTAGACCATCACCCAAATGCTTACTTTCCTAATAAAAGCCCTTCCCTAAACATCATTTGATCATGTGGCTCCTTCCATCACTAGGTAGGTACCCAAGTACTTTCCATTATTCATCTAATATTGTAATCCCAATGTCATAGCTCAAATTCCCACACCTACATTCATAGACTCCATTCCCCCTATTGACACCATCATTGATAATCATTATATAAGGAGACTCCCTTGAATAATAATTAAACCATGGATTATCCCATATCCTCATCTTACACTTTCCTCACCTTTGAACCCTTAGAAGATGACATTTAGCTATCCCCACCATTACCAATTACACTTTCTAGAAATCCCACATAAGACACCTTACCCATCACTTCACCTAGGTCATCACCAATTAAATCACCTCATTACTCCATTCAACCATACCCATACCACCCATTTCTCACTCCACAACCTATATTAACGCATGATTAAACCTAAACCCTAACCCATAACCCCTATTTCCTAACCCCTAAACCCTAAACCTGAGAAACCATAGACCCCTAAATCCTAAACACTAAACACAAGAAACCCTAAACCTATATCTCTCTATCTCCCTATCTCACTATCTCCCCATCACTATCATTCCTCTACCTCTCAAGCTCTCTCCCTATGCTTTGGCCATGTCCCTCACTCTATATCTCCCTATTGGTCCTCTCTCTCTAAACACTAAACCCTAAACCTCTAAACCTTAACCCCTAAACCATAAACTCTAAACCCTAAATAATGCCCCTAAACCTTAACCCCTAAACCCTAAATGCAAGCAACCCTAAACCCTATCTCCTATCTCTCCCTTATCTCCCTATCTCTATCGTCCCTCTACCTCTCAATCCTTCTCCCTATTTCTCTGGACATCTCACTCACTCTCTATCTCCCTATCTCTCCCCTATGTCTCCTCTATCTCTCCCTATCTGTCTCCTCTCTCTTTTTATCTAGATATCTCCAAAACTGAGAAACCCTAAACCCCTACACCCTAAATCCAATCAACTTTAAACCTCTATCTCCCTATCTCTCCCCTATCTCCCTATCTCTATCATCCCTCTACCTCTCTTGATCTCTCTCCCTATGTCCCTGGCCATGTGCCTCACTCTCTATCTCCCTATCTCTCTACCTAGTGTCCTCTCTCTATCTCCCTATCATTCCTCTCTCTTTATAAACCCTAAATCCAAAACCCTAAACCTCTAAACCTTACCCCTAACCCCTAAACAATTTAAATCCTAAACCCTAAATAATGCCCCTAAACCCTAACCCCTAACCCCTAAACCCTAAACCAAAGTAACCCTAAACCACTATCTCCCTATCTCTCCCCTATCTCCCTATCACCTTTGTCCCTCTACCTCTCAATCTCTCTCCCTATGTCTTTGGCCATGTCCCTCACTCTTTATCTCCCTATCTCTCCCCTCGGACTCCTCTATATCTCCCTATCATTCCTCTCTCTCTATAAACCCTAAATCCAAAACCCTAAACCTCTAAACCTAACCCCTAACCCCTAAATAATAAATCCTAAACCCTAAATTATAATGCCCCTAAACCCTAACCCCTAACCCCTAACCCCTAAACCCCAAACCCCTAAACCCCAAACCCAAGTAACCATAAACCACTATCTCCCTATCTCTCCCCTATCTCCCTATCACCTTTGTCCCTCTACCTCTCAATCTCTCTCCCTATGTCTCTTGCCATGTCCCTCACTCTTTATCTCCCTATCTCTCCCCTTGGACTCCTCTATATCTCCCTATTGGTCATTTATCTCTCTCTAAAACCTAAACCCTAAACTTTTAAACCTTAACCCCTAACCCGAAAACCATAAACCCTAAACCCTAAATAATGCCCCTAAACCTCTATCTCCCTATCTCTATCATCCCTCTACCTCTCAATCTCTCTCTCTATGTCTCTGGACATGTCTCTCACTCTCTATCTCCCTATCTCTCCCCTCTGTCTCCTCTATCTCTCCCAAACTCTATCAGTCCCCTCTCTCTATCTCTCTTTAAACCATAAACCCCAAACCCCTAAAACCGAGCAACCCTAAACCTCTAAACCCTAAATAATTCCCCTAAACCTCTAAACCACTTATTTATATAGGTGCAACTAATACCACTTTTTCATTGTTTTCCACATTTAATTATATTCTTTTCCATTTTCCAAGTCCTGTACATATGTCCAAGTTGTATTGTTTGTCAAGTTTTTAGTCTAATTGTTAGTCCCAACTCTCATGGTTATTAAAATGTTAGTATAGTTAGATTTATCCTTAGGTAACATTAATTTACACATTGTTGCACAAACAACCACACTAAAACATAACCTTACCTAATTAAGGTTAACCTTTAAGGTTCATTCATTGATGGTGAGATTAACAGATCCAACTAGTTCAATGTTCTTATAGTCCATGCTTACCCTTCCAATAGAGTTCATGCCATGTTAACTTTTCATTATATCCTAACATATCACATCAAGGATCATCATCATCACAAGGAATAACAATGTCATGAAGGATTAATGAAGGTGTAGCTTCACCACATAAAGTATCATTCATAATTTTATCACTAGAGGGTATGGGTATATCATGTGTATCCTTCTCAAACCATGTATCATGAATCAAATCATATGAAGGATTGGGTAAAGCAATTTAGGGCATGGGGTTTCAGGACCATACATGTTCTTTGTTCTCTTGGTGAGATAAAGTTGCTTTCATACAAGAACGCACATTTGTATGAAGTGCACTTTCTTAGTTTCAATGTGTTTTGAATCTTTTTAAACATGGATCCTTGACCTAATGGTTTTCCTAGGTCTCCCCTTTCATATAATTTATATCATAGTTCTAGGCCTAGATAATATGAAGTGTATGAAGAAGAAGATTGTTATAATGAAATCTCATAGTACTGCTCAAATAGTTATATATATCCTCTCTATATAGGGAGGTGTTATTAACAATCATTAGAATCCTTCACAAATTGAAACACTCTTAAATTTTTTCATGAATGAATACCATGCTTGGTAGTATAAATAAATTAATAATTAAAGGATAAATTAGTAATCAACAAACATTCAATCATGTGTAAGTGGTTTATATTTGGTATACCTCATGTAGAATTGGGCAAGTAATATATATGTACACTGAATTGGGGGAAGGGAAACGGATATCCATTTTGCAAAATAGATATCTGTTTTGGATTTCTAGAAATGGATATCCATTTCAAAACATGTGAAAGTCAAACTTTGCCAAGTCAAGAATTTGGCTAAGTAAAAACGTGATTTTTTTCCTATTGCCACTATTTGTCTCATGATGATCCTGTACATACCCTTTCATCTACTCCTACACACAAGATAAGAATAAGTTGGTCGATTGTACTATATGAGGCCTATTTATTTGACTCCTATATTTTTCTTACATCGCATTTACATTTTGATGACATATGGACTTTGGGAATGTTGATCTCATTTTGCAGACCTTCAGGATATATTCTTATGCTATTATTGGATTAGAAAGACTATGCTATGATGTTGATTATGGTTTACATGTTAGATTTCATTTGAAATTATAATGTTATGTGTTACTTAATTTTGAGGAAATTAAAATTTTAGTGGTTGTATTAAAGAATGAATTATTATGCAATCTTGATATTGAGTTGATGAGTAGATATGTAGTAGATAGTAAATCTTATCAATGATGTTATGTGTTGATTATTGAGGATTTGATGATTCTGCGACATTATGTGTGTGTATGCTTTCTTTCGCTTCGGCTATGATATACATATGTTACTAATCTATTTTCATAAGTGTGTAGATGATTTTTCATGGCACAGAAAATTGGAGATCATCCCACACCCTTGTGTGAATTCCATGTAAACCAATCTAATTCCAAGAGGGACTAAGGTCATATGTGTATTGCATGATGATTTTTGGTAATGTCTTCTTTTGATGTCCTTTCGATTAGGTCTACCCTTTTAAATTGATTTAATTATGGTGTTGTGAAATATATGTTTGATTTGACACATTTTTGTGTTTTTTATTTTGATGGCCTTTTGTGTGATTTTATGTTACCTAAGGTGTTTATTTTGGGTTAATTTTGATCCTAGGTTGTACCCCTAAGGTCTAGAGCCCATTTGAGCATGCTAAACCCTTTGGTAACCTCTATCTAGTCACTCTAACTTCACCCTAAAGTAAAGTGACGAAATTCAAATTTTGGAAGGAGTGATGAATGGGTCAAGCATTCAACCATGACTCAGTCCTCCTTCTAAGGCCTTAGTTTCCTTGCCATGAAGACTTGGGGAGTCTTCAAGACTCCCAAGTGTGTGAAACCTATTTCCAATGCTCTCACATGTGTGAGCATCTTGGAGTGACTGGGATTTCTTTAGAGAATAGGACTATGACAAGTGTCATATCTTATCCTTTTGGAGTCCACCTCGTGAGATTCCTTCTCTCCACCTTTGCTCTCACACATGTGTGAGAGCACATGTGGAGAGGGTGAGGCTTGGTGGGATGGGAGAGTGACTTGTGTCACCTCCACATCCCATGGAGCTTGCAAGTGGGTTGTGAGGAGGAAGGAGAAGGTGACATGTGTCACCTTCTCATTCCTCAAGGCTGTTGAGAAGAGCCTATAATACTCCTTCTTTGTGTCACCTTCTCATTCCTCAAGGCTTTTAAGAAGAGCCTATAATACTCCCTCTTTGAGAGAGGGAGAGGGTTCTCCATTTTCACTTATTTTCTTTTATGATGGATTTTTGGGGAGTTAGCTAAGTTTGGAGACACTTTGGAGGAAGGGCTTGGAGGAGTTGGAAGGCTCTACATCAAGCTTCTTCCATTATTGATCTTTGATAGATAAAATTCAAGGCTTGAAGCCTTTCCCATGTATTTAAACTTCATTGAGTGATTGTTGGTTTTGTGTGTTTGAGTATTTTTGTTATGTGGGGTTTTTGTGGGTGTTTTTATGAGACTCCATTTTTGGAGAGCTCATCATGTATGGGGTGGGAGAAGAGTGAACCTCCTCGAGGTCACCCTCTTGATCTATGTGACATTTTGATGGCTTTGAGAGCATTTGGAGGAGTATGGCGTTAAATTTGATATGACATGAGTGCCCATGAGTTTATTTGAGAAGGCATGAGTGTCTTGGAGGGTAGTTCATTATTGTGGTGTTTGAGGATTGAGGCCTTGTTTTTTGAGCATTATCAGATATTGGGTTTTGGAGTGCACCTCTTGAGTAGAGAGTTGTTCACTCTCCTACCTCCTAAATCCATCTTTCATGGATTTCATTGTGTGTTAAACTTGGATGGGTGTTCTTCTTGCTTATGTGTGTTTGCTCTTCATTTTGTGGTGTGAAATCCATGTGAGGATGGTCTCCTAGCTCGGGGGTGATCCTATTTGGGTCTATGGTAGGGTGGATTGCATTTTGGTGGCTTTGGAAAGTTTAGGTTTGGAGATTTATGATATGGGAGCTTGGAGGGAGTTTTTAATCCTTTTGTGTTGTGTTTTTGTATGGCTGTTTTCGAGCCATGGCGAAGAGGCCTTATTGTAAAATTTCATTATGGGAGTGAGCTCTCTTATTTTATTTGTAAACTAAAAATTTTCTTATATTTCCATGTTTTATTGAAATGTGATGTTTCTATTTATCCTCTTGTTTAGTAATGTTGTTCAGAATACATACATACATACATACATACATGTAAGTTGTTATTTTTAGCATTATAATGGTCTCAAAAAAAAAAAGTTGTTGTTTAACCTTGTAATGGTTTAAAAAAAAATACAATTGCTATTTTATTACATGAAATATCATCAATGCTTCTATTTAAAAATGCATTCAATAAATGTCAAGTATTTTCATATATTATAGTTATGCGAGAAAGGAATATTTACTATGTATTTGAAAAGGGCAATTAATTCTAGGGTAGTGCTATTGAAATTATTATTGCATTGTGTCTTCATAAAATTTGACAATTTGAGCATAGGTGTATATATATATATATATATGTCCTTTAGAAATATTTTACTTACTGATTATATTTTGCCTCAAAGAATAATTTCTTTTATAGAAATAAAGGAAGTTTTGTAGATGGAATTTGCTTTTATATATATATATATAAACCCTTATATATATTTGTTGCTATTTTTATTAAAAAAAAGAAACCATAGAAAAGTAAAGAGAAGTTTTATTTTTTTAGGGAATGAAACCCTAGTAGAAGGGGGCCAAAGGCCTTTCTATTTTTTTAGCAAAGGCTGGATGGTGGTAATGGCCACCGCCAACAATGATCTTTGTTAGTGGAAATAAGGGGTAGGGGGACGAACCCCCATCCACCCTCTACCATTCGATGGAGGGTGGGTGGGGAGGCTGCCCCCCTCACAATACTCTTCTTTGGGCGCCTTCAAACTTGCAGTCGTGGCCCTACAAATACCTACAATCAATGCCTTTTGCAGCAAATGGGGATTAGGGATTTAAAAGAAAGGAATATTTTATTGAGGAGCTTTCTAGGGCTTCTTGGGAATATTGAAACAATTCCATTAATTAGCTTTTTAAAACTTGGGTGCACAGGAATATTTCTGTTTCCCTCTTCCCCCCTTTTTGAAATGGATTTGTGTTACTTATTATTTTATCCTCTAACTCAATTAGATTGGGTGAGATAATTTTACCCCTAGGCCAATATTTTATTTGAGTGGGTTTAGTTGTTTTAACCTAGATGAATTTAATTTTTAACTAGAGAATTAATAATGTTGGAGGGGATTATCAGATGATCAAAACAAAGCACTCAATGATAAATTTACCAAGACTGAGATTGAACTAGCGATCTCTCAAATGCAACCGGACAAAGCACTGGGGCTAGATGGCTTCCCAACCTTCTTCTTTCAGAAATATTGGTACTTTATAGGGGATGAAGTGGTCAAGGCGCTAGAAGGGGTAAGAAATTTAGGTAGCCTTCTAAAAGAGGTAAATAATACTTTTCTCACACTCATCCCAAAAAAAGAGAATCTAGAAAGCTTGGGGGATCTACAGCCTATTTCTCTATGTAAAACGATATATAAAATACTCACTAAAACCTTGGCTAACAGAATTTAGACAATTCTTCCAAACATTATAAGTGATGAACAAAGAGGGTTTGTTCTGGGAAGATCTATATATGATGGAGTGATAACAGCCTAGGACGCCATTCACACCATAAAGCATAACAAAAAATCAAGTATGCTAATTAAATTAGACATTAGTAAAGCCTATGACAAAGTTGACTAGCATTTTCTGTGCAAAACCTTAGAGGCTTTTGGATTTGCTAAACAATGGATTAACCTCATTTATGAGTGTATTTCTAATCCTAAATTCTTAGTCTTAATTAATGGGACCCCGGAAGGTTTTTTTAGCACTTCAAGAGGATTGAGACAAGGTGACCCTATCTCCCCTTTTCTCTTTATTATAATGGCAAAAGTCTTAGGGAGGACGATTACTAAATCTAGGGAAGAAGGAAAGATTCAAGGAATCAAAATCACGTATGGTGTTAAACCTATAACTCACCAACAGTTTGTAGATGATACTATGCTATATGGGAAGGGTTGCATCAAAGAAGCTAAGTCCTTCAAAGAAATCGTGGACTCCTACTGTAGGGCCTCTAGACAGGAGTCAATACTGATAAATCAGATATCTTCTTCAACACGGACCCTATTACAGAAAGGGGAATTTGCAGAATTTTATCTTTTAAAAAAGGGGAAATGCCATGTAAATATTTAGGCATACCTTTGAATAAAAGTAATAAGACTAAAGATCTCTGGGAACATATCACTTCTAAGATCAGAAATAAAGTGGAATCTTGGAAGGGCAAATGGCTATCTTCAGCCGACAAAGTTATAATGTTAAACTCGGTTCTCTCAGCTATCTCAATTTATCAATTATCTTGTATGAACCTTCCAGTAGAAAAACATGAAGAAATCAACAAAACGCTTAGAACATTCTTATGGCAAGGTACGGAGGACAAGAAGAAAATGACACTTGTATCTTGGGACAAGATTTGTAGACCAAAAGCAGAAGGGGGCTTGGGTTTGAAAAACATCAAGGAGCAGAGTAAAGCATTAGGAGCTATACTCATATGGAAAATGTACTAGCAACTCAATCTAAAATGGGTTAAAATCCTCAGAAACAAATATCTCAGGGGTGAGGAACCTGCATTCCTGTTTAGAATGGCTAATCCCCCTAAAGGTTCCTACCTTTGGAATTTTATGATGGATTACAGAAAGCTCATTATGGACAAACTAACGTGGAGTCTTGGAGATGGAAATCAAGCACTTTTTTGGGATGACTCATGGGGAGGGTTTGAAATGATAAGTAGCTTTGGCAACTTAGAAAATGCCAAAAGAATCCTAGAATCCTAATGGGGGAAACATGTTAAAGATTACATAGAATTCCCCAATCATAGTGAGATTCTGGTATGGAAATGGAAATCAATGGAAAATATGACATCCCAGATAACGAAAAAGAGATACTACATGATATCCTCAATAAAAGGAAGGTATCCCTTAAAGGGGACTCTGATAGATTAGTTTGGGACGGGGATAAATCAGGAAACTATAAAACAAAGGATGGATATAAAGTTTTAATCAAACAACTCAGACCAAATATTGAGTTACCATTGAGACTCTATTGGGATAAGAATTGTCTACCTAAAGCTGGGTTGTTTGCATGGTTGGCCCTTCAGAAGAAAATTCTAACTGCAGATAGGTTCACTAGGATGGGATATGAGGGACCTAGCAAATACACCCTTTGTGAAAAGGACCAAGAAACAACAGACCACATCCTTTTAAACTGTCAATTTACTAATAAATATTGGAACTAGCTAAGAAACAAATTGGGCTGGGTCACTATCCTACCTAATAGCATTTTGAACCTATTCTAGTGCTGGCCTGACACTCATAAACAAAGCATTTATCATATGCTATGGACAATTACCCCTTCTATCATGGTATGGGAACTTTGGAAAAAGAGAAACAAAAGAATCTTTAAAGATAGGAAAATGTCTTTTAAGCAGCTACTTATTAAGATTGAAGCTGTTATTATAAAAACTGTCAATAGTAGGGTCCTAAATAATTCCAAAAAAGAAGTCACAATGACCCACTAGGATGAAAAGATGCACGGTAAATGGGTAGGATTAAAACTGCCTTCCTATGTGGGACCAGGTAACCACAACACCACTAATAAGAGACAAGAATGTAAGTGACAACCTCCTAAAAAAGGTTGGTTCAAGCTAAATTTTGATGGGGCTTCTAGGGGTAACCCAGGAGCTGCAGGTATAGGCTATGTAATCCATGATTCAGAAATGAGAGAAATTGCAACTTTAGCCAAACCTCTAGGAGAAGCAACAAATAACACAGTAGAATTCACTACTTTGATTGAAGGACTGAGAATTTGTAAAGAATTGAAAATTAAAAAACTAGAGGTCGAAGGAGATTTTGCAATTATTATTAACGCGTTATGAAAAGGGAGCATGCCTAATTGAAGACTAAATTCCCTTTTGACTAATGCCCTTGACATCATTACTTCTTTCAAAAAGTGCACATTTAATCACATATTTAGAGAAGGTAATAGTAAAGCTGATTCCTTGGCTAACAAAGGTGCTGATGATTTTTGTCTTTCTACTAAATACAGTTCTAATGAAGCATTCTTAAATCCTACCTAATACATTGGAGACGATTATACGCTTTTACATACAAGTTTCTCATTTATTAAACCATTAAATTATCTAAGTATCCGAGATTTAGTAAATGGCTATATTTATAATAAAAGTTTGTCAAAGAGTTGCTTACAACAGAATCAAACTTTAGGACCTCGCAGGGTCTATTCATATTATCTACATTGAGTATATTTTCTTGTCCACATAGGGACTTTGCTCTGATTCTATATTCAAAAGGTAGCTATTATGAAGCTTCTAATAAGCCTACTACATGTTTACATACTTGAAGATAACAAAATTCAAGGTTTTCTTTGACTTACCCCTGGTCATATTCGAGCAATCGAAGGTTAAAAGCTTCCACCCATTCAAAGCCATCCTCTTCCCCCAGACCTAGGACTCTTTGGATGAATCCTACTACAATCAACACCTTCTCATTGACCACCATGAGGTCTGGCCCTTTGAGATCCAAAATGAGAGGATAGGGCTTCATAATAGCATCAGGATCATCTAAAGCAGTCATATCCCTTGGTCACGGTATCCCAACACCTATACTTGTAGCTTCCAGGGTTACCTCCAAACCCCCAAGTGTTTAGGATAAAACAATCCCCTCATCATCTGCTTTATTACTCCTTTGTCAATTTCCATCTCTAGCAACATCGCCAGCACCCTCGAAGTGATGTCTGTATCAACACGATATAGTTCAACCTCCCCCATAAACCTTCTTCCAACAATCATTCTAACGGTTCCAACCATCGGTTCATCAGACTGGCGGAGCAAACATTGTAAATGAAGCAAAGTTATAGGCCCAAGAAAGGCCATCTGGCATTTGGAACTTACCAACCTCACAGGGGTTTCCATCCCTCCACAACTAATGGCTATTGCTGTAAAGATAATTAAAAATTGAAATGGCATTGGATTTAATGGGAGAGGAAATTTGAGTGTTGTATCTTTTAAAAATGTGAATTGTCCTGATTAGCCCCTTCCAATGAATAGCATTAAGTGGAGTACGTAGTACTAATCATGTCTGATTAAGCTCAATCTCCTCCCCTGTTAACATGTTTCAAAGGTGTCACCTATCTAATATATATATATATATATATATATATATATATATATATATATATATATATATATATATATATATATATATATATATATATATATATACGGGGTTTAAACTTTTGATGAATCTCAATTTGCATTTTTATCGCTCAAATCTTGTACGACGATCCTCATTCCTGTGTTGGACTCTGTAACCAAGCAGGACAAGAGGGAAGTATGATTAGATATCCTTAAATGAATTACAATGATGTTCTGCGTAAAGCCTAGTGTCTCGGTAAAGAGGGAGGGAAACAACTAAAGCTTTTGAGTTTTCATGTGAGTTGGCAGTAAACTTCAATTGTAATAATGATTTCTCGAGTATATCCTTGGCCTACTCCACTCTCATGTCAGCTCATTAGAACTATATAATAGGTTTGATTTGACAGGCAATACAGTCTCCATAATGGGATTGAGTGATTCAATTATGGTTGAATCTTTCAAGAAGCAATGTCATTATGTAATAGATTTCTTTTGGCAACATACTTATACACACATATAGATATATATGTATGTATTTATACATGTATACATATATGTTTGTATATTTGTATTCCTAGTTAACATTCCGAGGATCTGCCCCTCACAGCCAGATTGGATATTGTCTTTGAGATAAGTTTTGGATGATTCGGACAAGCATGGAAATTGCAAGTATTCTAATTATGAGTCAATCATTTTAGGTAGATTGAAGTAGAACTCTAACTAGTTTATGCAGGAAAATGAATAAATATTTACTTCCTTTTTGTATTACTAACATAAGAAAAAGATTTGGAAGGGTACCCTTGTGTTTTTAGGTAATACAGGTACATTGATTTGAGCAAATATAAGAATCTCTCCCACTTTAATAAAAGATAGCTGGTCTAATGATAGATGCCCCGGAAGGTGCCACATGGGACGAGGGATCAAAAAGACAAACAACAAGGATATAACAGAAGAATGATCTATGATAAGGGCATGGACTGTATTTGTGTATCAGAAATATTGTTTGTAAGGATTTATCCTTAGGGGGTTGCGTCCCGCACAAGATATGTATATAAACTTTATGTATTGGACTGCATAAGTCCCAAGCTAGACTAGAGGTTTTCTTCACTCTGTTCTTTCCTACCGGTGCCCGCACTGAACAGAGATGTACTTTGAAACTTTACTGATTTAATATATTAATGGCTTTGGCCTTTTACCCATCAAATAATAATAATAATAATAATGTTGGAGGGGATTTATTTAATGGAGATTATAGTATTTGCATTGGGAATTTAATTTAAGTGTTAGATTTTATTATTTAATTTAATGTCTTATATGATGTAGTGAATTTAATTAATTTTATTTAATCTAATGGGTTAGGACAAAAATTATTAATGTGATAATGGGTAATTTAGAGGTGTATATGCCTAAAAATGACACGACTCGGTCTAAATAAATATTCTTAATATTTATTCGATTTAATTCCTCTATCAATAAATAAATAAACAAATTTATGTATTCGATTCATATTCCTCTAAGTTAATTAACTATCAAAATATTTAATTACTTCTTCTAAGGTCAAAATTAAATAAAATCCTTTATTTAACTTAATTCTTCCAAATAATTAAATAATTCCTAATTATTTAATTAAATCACTTGTTCCTCCAAATTTAAATAAATCAATCAAATTTATTTAAATTCTTTTAATCTCCAAAAATAAAATATAATCAAATATTTTATTTATTCTTCTAACTTGCACAATCAATTAAATAAATTTATTTATTTAATTTGCTTTCTTATCTTCAAAATCTTCTAAAAATAAGTCTTCTTCTTCATGCACACAAAAATTAAATAATTTATTATTTAATTTCTTTCAAATTATGCAAAACCAAATCACAAGTTAAGTTATCTAATTCAATCAATCTTGTTTTTATCAACAACTCTTAAATTAGAAAAAAGTATTCTAACTTATGAAATCAATCTTCTCTTTATAAAAGAAAGTAGTTAGCTCAAACAAAACAACTTTTTGTGTGATACTTGTCTTCTTTCTATTCACGCACATTATCTCAATCGTTCTTTACCATTGATCTTCTCATTCTTTCTATACCGTTGATCTTCTCTTTCCTAAGTCTATAAATTGAACCCTATTCCTCCATTTCATTCATCCAATCTTTTATTATCATTACTCTATAGGAATTATAGCATGCCTTTGGCACCAACGTCATTCCATTTGCTTGCGATCAACTTGTTACCATATCACTACCATTGTTGTGAAGCTCATCTTTATTACAAAGCACTATCATGGCCATTCTCCATTGACAATCTTGGAATAGCAAGGAAGCACACTCTCTGAGGGCCATATTCATACATGCAAGAACGATTGAGATAGGCAACCAATGGAAGATATGAAGTATTGAGGTTTGCAAGGTTTAGTCTTTGTTGTTTGATATTGATTATTTCCCTTTCCATTGAGTTTATTGGATTTATTTGATATTATTAATGATCATTTTGATTTTTTGATAACATTTTTGGTGCCCACTGTGGGTTGTCATGCCCACATTTCCCATGCGGTCACGACACACAACACACGTGTCATGTCCACATTTGCCATGTGGTCATGACACGAATTATGAAAAAATTTGTCTACCTATCCCTAGGAGCCCCCTCGCACGCGTCTGTGTGCTCGGTGGCTTTACGCATAAGGCGTAAACTTGTCATCATAAGTTTGGGGAGGTGCATTGTCCCTTGCAGTCCCCTACGTGATGATATTCGTCTAGGGGGTATGCGACACAAAGTGTGTTGCTTTTAGGGTTAGAATTATTTCAATCCGAACCCTAAGTTTCTTAGGTGGGAAGGTGATCTTGCCAGATTTAAAACCTAACCCTATCTCAGATCAAATGAAATCAAAATAATGATTAAGAAATAATGGCAAGATAGATGCATGATTAAAGTGGGATGGTGAAATAAAAATTAATCAAAAATCGTAAAATTAAAACCCTAGAAATCTAGGAAAAATTTGATAGCATAACACGTTTTCAAAAATCGACTTAAATTTTTTTAAAATAAAACTCCAATAAGAAGTTAAACAAAATTTAAGAATAAAAAATTAAACTTAAAAACAAATTTAAAACAATTTTAAAAAAAATGAATACCCTGCCAAGGTCAAATAAATTGACCTTGCATAAAAGGATTAAAAATTCGAAATAAAAACAATAATAAGAAAATAATAACATGACGCCAAATTGGATATCAAATTTGAGTTCGTTAATAAATATAATTTCAGCATTACATTTATTATCGAACTAAGAATAATAGAGAAGGGAAGAGATTAAGATACTCTTTCTCATAAAATAGTAGTAAAATTGATAAAAAAATAAAATGATAAAGTCACGCTATGGAAAAATAAAATAAATATCCCAACTAAAATGAATTAATACAAAGGGAATACTCTTCCCAATTTAAACAAAATAAATCCCTCCCTTTTAAAATAAAATATAACTCACAAGTCAATAAAATAAAAATACAATCCCCATTTAAATTAAAGACCAAAATTAAATGAACACAAGAATTAAAAAAGACAAGGAAAAAATAGATAGTCTAAAAAAAATAAGAATTAAAACAATATTCCTCACACTCTCCTCTCAATAAAATAATGATTTCCCCAAATTAGAAAAACCCTAATTCCATTTTAAAAATGTTATCTCTAAAAGAAAGCCCTAATTCCTCTATCTCATTCTTTCCTTATTTTCTTCCTTGTTTTGTTTTCTTCTTGTTTGTAGGTTAGGGTTCCATGGCAGCTGTTGATAAACATCACGAAGGTATGTATTCTGTTAACAAGAGTCCCATTTATCTATTTGTTTATTCTTTATTTTTTCCCTCTTTTTTTTTTTTGACATCGTGATATATATATAGGTATCAAAGTAGAGATAAAATGTATATGTTAAGATTTAAATTCTTGTTGCAGGGTAGTGTGAGGCCGAATGGTGGGGAGGCAATGGCATTGCAGGTATTGTGGAGGCAGAGTACGATGGTTGTGGGCTCCGAAGTAGAGGGGGCACTGTCAAGAATGGAGAACAGTGGAAGTTCCGGCGGTGAGGGAGTTTCCAGTAGAGGGTTGGGTGATACAAGGGGAAAGGGGATGGTGTGGTGAGGGGTCCGTGCCTCCCCCCGGGGGAGGCACGGTCCCCTCCCCACACCAAAGGTAGTAGAACGGGCAAGGGAGCGGCGGCTGGGCCATCATCCCTCTGCCTCAAAGAAATGGGTTACCATCAAATTGACTCACATGAGATATGAGGAATGAATTTTCTTTTTTCACTTGGATTAATAAAGTTGGAAGTGTGTCTATTCATCTAAATTTGCATTGAGATGTGCTTGAATCTAGGTCTTTTAAATTTTTGGACCAAGGAGATGGTCTTTGTTGAAGAATAGTATGATTTTTCTTTATGTGGTCACATTCAATGCTCATTCACTAGCATGTTGGAAATTAGACTCTAATGCTTTCTTTGGTGTATGATTTGGATTTTCTTATAGTCTTATATAAATTGGGATGAGTAGGAAAGAGTTAATTTCAATCTTTGTTGGCACCTAAATTCTTCCTAGGATTTGTTGGCACAATAGGTCTGATATTTGGATGTATCAGACTGTGGATAGAAGAAACAAGGAAGATTTGATGTGTTAGAGCCTAGTTTTTGTTTGTTTGTCATGAGAAATGATAGGTGGATGGAGAGAGAGGTCCTACAAACCATGAACCATAGGTCTTGAACATGTTTGAAGGGTTGACACAAAATTCCTATAGCCTTTATGATTTGATGGATGTCCATGTATTGTGTTCCAAAGATCTTAGTTTGGCACTAGCAGAGAGGATGTAGTCAAAGGTTGTGGATTTTAGCTCTATACCCACCAATTGGTTTTCCTTGAAAGTTTCTAAAGCCTTGGTGACAAATCCATTATTTACATATCCTACAACCACACCATTCCATGAGACCGCATTTCTTTGAGGCATCATGTCAAACAATTCACTCACCTTGTCTATGCTTCCGCATTTTGCATATAGATCTTCTAGGGTAGTTGCAACTACAACATTTTTCAAAATTCTAATAGACCACATTTTTTTGAGGCATGATTCAATGCAACTACAACATTTGATAAAATTCCCATGTGCATTTTGTAAGAATATGTATGAGATACTATATATTTCTATATGATTACCCTAATTAGTAAGCATTAATAAGAAAGAAGCATAATGGCAATAATTAGCATTCAAGGATTTCTAATGAAGACCTAGGGTTTGGGTGCCAATGGTTACTCACCAAACCCTTAGATCCATCTTTATTTGAAGACATTTTATGATTTAGACTAATACAAATGCTTGGGTATCTCATGAGCATACTGAGATCTAATCATTGCTTTGTCTCTTATAGGGTTTGTTTCCATGCTTTTAATCATAATAATCAAGGTTATGGGACAACAAAGTTATGGAATAGCTCTTGTCAAATCATATGAGGAGATCATGGTCACAATACCATCAAGATGTTGTCAATTTCAACAACAAATTTATATATGTCCAAACCCTACCATTATACACAGTCAAGAAGGCTTTAGTTTCATGCAATAGAAAGGTGCTAGGAGTGACATTTTGCATTCCATAGCTTGAAGGGCCAAATGGACTATGCCATCATGTCAAAGTGGGTGGGTAAATGCTAGGGGAGGTCTCATTTCATGTGCCAAGTGCCCCAATCATTCAGGGCAACAGGCTACCGGCAAAGTCCCTTAAGATCCCTAAGACTAAAAAACTGCCAAACTTTCACGAAGCAATTATCAGAATTCGTGGCAACTAGGAATATTTTTCTGGACCTACAGGTACATGTGGGTTCCTTCCATAATAACCTCTCTTAGTTTTGGTCTATTTGACCATGCTGAAATCAAACTCATTCTTGCAAAATGTTTCAATTTGATGCAGTGGAAAGGTGCTAGGAGTGACATTTTGCATTCCATAGCTCACAGGGCTAAACAGACTACGCCAATGCATTGGGGTGGGCAGGTAAATGCCAAGGGAGGTCTCATTTCATATGCCAAGCATCCCAGTTATTCAGGGCAACATGCTATCGACAAAGTCCCTTAAGATCCCCAAGACCAAAAAATTACCAAACTTTGACAGAGTAGTTCTTGAAATTTGTGGTAGCTGGGAACATTTTGTTTACACCTATAGGTGCATGTGGCGTCCATCCACAATAACCTGTCTTAGTTTTGGTCAACTCCAGTCTATTTGACCGCGCTAAAATCAAACACATTCTTTCAACTTCAGTTTGATGTAGTGGAAAGGTGCTAGGAGTGACATTTTGCGTTCCATAGCTCATGGGGCCAAACAGAATGCGCCAACATGTCGGGGTGGATAGGTAAATGCCAAGGGAGGTATCATTTCATGCGCCAAGCATCCCAGTCATTCTGGGCAATAGGCTACCAACAAAGTCCTTTAAGATCCCTAAGACCAAAAAACTACCAAAATTTGACGAAGTAGTTCTAAGAAATTGTGGCAGCTGGGAACATTTCATTTGCACATACAAGTGCATGTGGGGTCCATCCACAATAACTTATCTTAATTTTGGTCAACTCTAGTATGTTTGACCATGCTGAAATCAAACACATTCTTGCAAAATGCTTCAATTTCATGTAGCACAACCTTGCTAGGTGCCATATTTTTTGTTCTACTCATTGTGGGGTTGAATGGACTATGCCAACACATCAGTGTGGGTGAGTAAATGCTAGGGGAGGTCTATTTTTGTTTGCCAAGAATCCTAGTCATTTCAAGCAATAGGCTACTGGCAAAGTCCCTTAAGATCCCTAAGACCAAAAAACTATCAAACTTTGATAGAGCAGTTCTCAAAATTTGTGGTAGATGGAAACATTTCATTTACACCTACAAGTGTACATGGGGTCCATCCACAATAACCTCTCTCAATTTTGGTCAACTCCAGCTTGTTTGATCTTGCCAGAATCAAACGCATTCTTGCAAAATGCTTTAGTTTCATGTAACACAACCTTGCCAGGTGCCATATTTTTTGTTCAAACGGACTATGCAAATGTGTTAGGGTGGACAGGTAAATGCCAAGGGAGGTCTTGTTTTGTGTGTCAAGCATCCCACTCATTCTGAGCAACATGCTATCGGCAAAGTCCCTTAAGATCCCTAAGACCAAAAAACTACCAAACTTTGACGGAGTAGCTCTTGGAATTTGTGACAGCTAGGAGCATTCCATTTGGACCTACAGGTGCATGTGGGGTCCATCCAAAATAACCTCTCTTTGTTTTGGTCAACTCCAGTCTATTTGACTGTGCCAAAATCAAATGCATTCTTGTAAAATGCTTTAGTTTGATGCAGTGGAAAGGTCCTAGGAGTGACATTTTGTATTCCATAGCTCATGGGATTGAATGGACTATGCCAACACATTGGGGACAGTGGTTAAATGCTAGGAGAGGTCTGATTTCATGTGCCAAGCATCTTAGTCATTCCAAGCAACAAGCTACTGGTAAAGTCCCTTAAGATCCCTAAGGCCAAAAAATACCAAACTTTGACGGAGCAGTTCTTAGAATTTGTGATAGTTTGGAACATTTTACTTGGACCTACAGGTGTTTGTGGGGTCTGTCCACAATAACCTCTCTTGATTTTGGTCAACTCCAGTCTATTTGACCATGTCGAAATCAAACACATTCTTGCAAAATGCTTCAATTTGATGTAGTGGAAAGGTGCTAGGAGTGACATTTTGCATTCCATAGCTCATGGGGTTGAATAGACTGCACCAACACATTGGGGTGGGTAGATAAATGCTAGAGGAGGTCTTGTTTCATGTGCCAAGCATCCCAGTCATTCTGAGCTTTAAGCTACCGACAAAGTTGAAAATTGCTAGGACTGAAATTTTACATTCCACAGGTTGTGGGGCCGAATCGATTGCCCCAACACATTGGGGTAGATAGGTAAATGCTTGGGGAGGTCTCATTTTGTGTCGAAAGCATCCCAGTCATTCCAAGCTATAAGCTATCGGCAAAGTGACTTTGCCAGTAGCTTACATCTCGGAAGGACTGGGATCGTTGGCACACATAAAGAGACCTCCCCGAGCATTTACCCGCCCACCTCGACACGTTAGCGTAGTCTGTTCGGCCCCACAAGGAGCAGATAAAAAAGGATGGCACCTGACAAAGACCCTAGTTTTCATAGGGGGAGATATGTGATTTTAAGAGGTTTTGGGACTATTTTAAAGAGGTTTTGGGACTGTTTTTAAGAGTTTTTTGGGACTATTTTGAAGAGATATACTAGTTTATTGTTAAAATATTCATGACATCAAATAACAACATATATAACCATCAAATTTAGCATTAAACATAATGAAAAAACAAACCTTTAGTGTACTACTAAAATCACATGAAATGGTTATCGATTATTAGTACCAGATGTGAAGATGTAAAAATTATTATACTATGGTCATAGTCTCCTCATAGGATATACAAAATATACAAATATAAAAAATGTCTCCATGATGGAAGCTAAATGCTTTAACCACTAATCTCAATCCCTTGGATACAATATCTTTATAGTCAAAAACACCTGCATTTATAAGTTAAAAAATTGTTAAGAAAAGTACACACCATCAAGTACAACTAACTTAATTTTTTTATAACAAGTTTGATGAAAGATGTCTTATAAGTCACCTTAGGAATTATATCGAATGTCTTTAAAATGAAACCTAAATGCCTTAACCATAACTTAGTCCCTTAAATGCCAAAACACTTGCATTTGTCCATACGAACATGGTCATGGTGATGAATTGCATGATCCTATAGCTAAGTGCAGCCTTCCTAAGTGTTAGATGTTGTAGTTGCAACTACCCTAGGAGACATGAATGCAAAGTGAGGAAGCATAGGCAAGGCACATGAATTTTTTGGTGGAATATCTCAAAGAAATGTGGTCTAATGGAATGCCATGATTGCATGATATAGGACTATTATATAGGATTGTTATACTAGAACTATTATATAGGACTGTTATAGGACTATTATACTATGATTAGCAAATGTGATCTTTGGAATAGGGTACATGAACATCCATCAAAACATAATGAGGTAATTGAGCATGTTGGTAAGAATTTTATCTTTTGTTCAAATTATAAAAGGAATGGGCATAAAGCACAAGATTGCAAATCACAAGTTTCAGTCATAGTTTGTGGAAGAAATAATCATTGTGGTTTTATCTACAAACTAAACACCACCACCAAGGAGCATAAGTCTCATAGTATGGATGAAAAAGAAGAAGCCACTCACGTAAGCTAGGAAAAGAGGAGGACAAAGGAACACTTAAGGAAAATAATGAGAAATATAAGAGAGTATGTGTAAAGCTAACAATTATATTGTTCCCACTATAAAATTAGAGGACATTGGGATGACAATTTTGGAGGCTCATCCCAAACTTCACCCAAAGAAATTGTGAAAGAGAGAAAAGTGTATTTTTATTCTATTTGCATGAGAAAAGGATGAAGCATATACAAGTAACATGAACAACACTATTGTATTTTTGTGGATGTTGTATCCCATATGTAATTGTTGATTGAGCACATGTACATCGCTAAATATTTTATTTGGGTGTTGTAAGCTTCTGTAGTCTCCATAATTGCATGAAATATTAGCATGTTGGGTAACATGAGAAACACTATTGCAAGTTCTTGGGTGTTATGAATATGTGTCTATGCTTCATGAGGTAGATCATGGAAACATTACAAACATGTTCTTGAATGTTGTTAGCATGTATCTTGTTATTCCATCATGGTGTACTCATTGTAACATGTAGAAATGATAACACTTGTAGTAAATAAAAAAAGATTGCCAATTCTTGTGATTTGTAGAGCTACATAAAGTATTGTTAGAATTGTAAAAAGGAAAGAAGGTGAGATTGCTTTCACTTTTATGGGAATTTGGTTAACTCTACATGATTTTTTGTGAATTTGGTAATGTTCAAGAAGGTTGTTTCCACCTCAAGAAGGTATATAAAAGATGTATAAACATAGATATCCCACTTTGTCTTATCTATTTTGTCACCTTCCTATAGGAGAGGTCAAGTTGTCATTGAAACCATTTATGCAAAACCCAAGGAAAGTAGAGATTTCCATATACCATATGAGATCGCATGAAGGATATGGGAAATCTATTAGATGTTGTAGTTACAATTTGCCCTAGGAGACATGAATGCAAAGTGAGGAAGCATAGGCAGAAATTAGTATGTATAAAAAGCTAGAAAGAAAAATATTAAGAATTCAAATTAACACTTAAAACCATGCACCTCAAGTATAGTCAAAATAATCTATGATGCCATGCAAAAAAATCTACAATACCACACAAAATAACCTCATTCACAATCCTGTATAATAAAAAAAAAACATTATAGTTGAAGAAACAAGTTTTTAATAAAACATAGAAAAGTTTGGCAATTGGTAGGTGTAAAGCAAAGTGTGGAAACATAGGAAAGTGTGTAATTTGATTTCATTTGTCATACCTACTTGCTTGAACATGGTCAAGGTGTCATTGAAACCATTTATCCAAAACCCAAGGAAAGTAGAGATTGCCATATACCATATGAAATATACCATGTGAGATCAACCATGAAGCATATGGGAAATATATCAGATGTTGTAGTTGCAACTTCCTTAAGAGACATGAATGCAAAGTGATGAAGCATAGGTAGAAATTAGTAAGTAGAAAAAGCTAGAAAGAAAAATATTAAGAAATTCAAATTAACACTAAAAATCATACCTTAGGTATAGTCAAAATGGCCTATGATGCCATGCAAAATAACCTCATTCGCAGTCATGTATAGTGAAAAACATGCATTATAGTTAAAGAAACACAATTTTTAATAAAACATAGAAAAGCTTGGCAATTGGTAGGTGTAAAGCAAAGTGTGGAAACATAGAGAAGTGTGTAATTTGATTTTGTTTGTCATACCTACTTGCTTGAACATGGTCAAGGTGTCATTGAAACTATTTATCCAAAACCCAAGGAAAGTAGAGATTGCCATTTACCATATAAGATTGCATGAAGGATATGGGAAATCTGTGAAATGTTGTAGTTACAACTACCTTAAGAGACATGAATTGAAAGTGAGGAAGCATAGGTGGAATTAGTATGTAGAAAAAGATAGAAAGCAAAATATTAAAAAATTCAAATTGACACTAAAAATCATACCTCGAGTATAGTCAAAATAACCTATGATGCCATGCAAAAAAATCTACTATGTCATGCAAAATAACCTCATTCACAATCCTGCATAGTCAAAAACATGCATTATAGTTAAAGAAACAAGATTTTTAATAAAACATAGAAAAGTTTGGCAATTGGCAGGTGTAAAGCAAAGTGTGGAAACATAGAAAAGTGTGCAATTTGATTTCATTTGTCATACCTACTTTCTTGAACATGGTCAAGGTGTCGTTGGAACCATTTGTCCAAAACCCAAGGAAAGTAGAGATTGCCATATACCATATGAGATTGCATGAAGTATATGGGAAATCTATCAGATGTTGTAGTCAAATTAACACTAAAAATTGTACCCCAAGTATAGTCAAAATAACTGATGATGCCATGCAAAAAAATCTACAATGCCATGCAAAATAACCTCATTCACAATCTTGTATACTAAAAAACATGCATTATAGTTAAAGAAACAAGATTTTTAATAAAATAATTCTAAAAAATAGAAAAAATAAGAACAAGTTAAGATAGAAAATTTCATACATGTCCATCTGGAAGTTTAAATGCTTGTCAAATGTACCTGAGGGGTCATCTCTTACCTTCAGAGTATCCAATATTGCTTCATGATCAGCATTACTCATTGTTCATAGTTGTTTTGATTTTGGTTTTCCATGATGCTTTAGTAACTTGACATTTGTTGCTACAACTAGGTGCGAATACATCAATATGGTTTTATGCTTCCTATAGTCTTCAAAGGTAGGGATGCCATTCTTTCTAATCGTATATGTTTGTAACCAAGTCCTAGCAATAATAACTAATCTTGTAGGATATGTGAACCCATCATCATCTGTCATAGGTTGTGTTAGCTTTTGTTTTCACTATACACATCATGCCAACCAATAGTTTGGAATCTCTTCATTTCCATGCGGTGTAACAACTGCATAAACATGACCTAGCTGTACAAGGTCTGAAGGATGTTCATAGTCAAATAAGCTCTCCATGTCATTTTTAGTAGATGATTGACCTTGAGATAAAGGGCTTAAATATCGTGGAATCCATGTATCTACCCACTCACTTGACTTGCAGTTTTCCCAATCACATTTAATACAACTCTGACAAAAATGACCTGATTCTCATGTCCAAATAGTCCATGTACTTGCATCTGAGCTTCGAAATAAATGCATCTTTGACAATTCACTGATTCTCTAACAATCCCATTTCTCTTTCTCTATCCCATCATCAACCAACCAAAAGAACATGTGCACTTCTGAATCAAGAGCCACTCCTTGTGACAATGCATAGTTACACCAGTTAACAATAGAATCTACATCACTAAATGTAGCACCACCTATAATCATTAGTTGTTCTTTAAAAGGATCTCTCTTCACGCATGTACCCGCTCCATCATGTTCACCTTTTCCATGCCTAGCTTCAAAAAAAATTTGAATATGAGGTATACCCATCTCTACATACTTTATGCTCAACCAATAGATATTACGAGTATTCTTGAATTGACCGGTGCAATTATCTAACCAAATGAGATGTTGATCCATTCTAATATCTTTTTCTTGCAAGAACCCATAAAATTGTTCAAAACAATATTGCACATACTCTAATGAATGAGATCGATCATCACTCAAGTAAAAATGGTATTCTCTGACAATCTTCATGTTCTCTTCTATACTATCAGGGGCATGTCTGTATGTGATGTGAACAAAAATAGTAATATGAATAGAATTGTATTACTGGGATTGATCTTCATTTGGGGTTACAATGTGTAGTTTTCTGCAAAATCAACTACAGAGACAATAGTTCCAATCGAAAAAAAGTCTTTACACATCTTGACCTGTTGATCTAACCATTGAGACCTGTGGCTATGTCTAACATACTTGTAGAAAAGATTTTTCTTAAAATCATCAATAAAATTAGCAATACTTACCTCTCTTACAATCAACTCACATCTAGAACCTTCACCTCCACTTTTCAAATTGTATTTCATTGTCTCATATCTCTTTTTCTCAACCATTCTCTTTCCAAAATCATGCTCGCTACCCTCATGAAAACATGATACAAACTTTGATAACCCACCACATTGTAAACACTTTTCATTTAAACAATCATTCTTATAGAAAATGCAACCATCATCTCTAATACATAGAAATAAATCCAATAAGTCCCTAGATGACTTTGGTAGTTGAATTGCACCACACTCCTGTAACATTTCGTTAGTGTGCAAAGTAGAATGTATATTGCATAATAATTCATGGTACATAGAAAACTCTACATGGTATTTGCAACAACATGTATTACAAACTTTAAGAGGAACACAATAAAATGGCTTAAGAGATTCAAATGCTCTTTGTGAGATTGTCATACCTGGGTGTGTTTCACAATATTGTTTGTAGAATGTTGTTTGGCTACATTCCAAGTAATGTTTAGGATGTGGTGTACAGTCTTTATCACCAATTCTTAACTTTAAAACATCTTTTACATTAGGTGATACCCTAGAGTTAGTGTGCCAAAATCACTGAATTTCTTCCTTTGTGCTATTGATTAGCTTCTTGTCAACTCATGGAAGCCTACCATTAAAAGCCCAAGTATCATTTTCAAGAGGGCTATCTAGCCTTGATCTTAATGCTAGTGCTTTTGATAATGTTTTATGATTGAATCTTAAGTCAACACAAGTTTGCCTCATTGATCAAGCCTTTCTTAATTGTTTGCTTACTATTGAGGTTGTTATTACTCTAAAAGCAACTCTTTTATCTTTCTCCTTGTCCTTCCAATAGAATTGAGTGCATTGAAAAGGCTTCTAACAATAATTTTATTCTGATGGGACACTTTGTTTAATCGAATCTTTAATTTCTTTAGTAAAGGTCTCATTTAGTACATCTTTAGTAATTGCACAAAAAGTTGGTATTGTTCAGTTAATGTTTTATTCTCAAAGTATTCATTGAAGAGTTTTGAAGCCCACAACCGAACCATTCGTGATGACCTCTTGCCTTCAAATTTTTCCATTATGCTCTCATCAATTTCAAGTAACCATTTTGGGGTTCTTGGGTGTTTCCAATTTCATCACACTTATTCTCTTCTTAACAAATGTGCTCTCTTCTTATGAAATTTGGATATACATTGATTTTTATTGTTTCATCCATGTTATCAACCTCATCAATTTTATCGATAAATGGATTATGGAGTGCAAATTCAACATCATGAGGTTCATATCAACTTTGTTCAAGTGCACATTTTTATTTTTCTTCTTCTTCTTTGTCCATGGTATTGCTATTATCAATAGGTGTTTCATAACATTTGCAACATTTTCATTTGCAATATCATGGTGAATTTCATTCTTATCTAACATTTCATTATAATCAAAATTAACATCTTCAATTTGCATGTCATTGGATGGTAAAGAAGAAGCTTCACCTTGATGAGCATCTACCAAACCCACTCTTCCAATCCTCTTCCTTGCCTTATCCTTTTCCCTAATTGCTTCAATTTCCTCCAATGTAACTTTCCTCCTCCTTTTTGCTTTACGATGACTATTGCTCCCCATTAGGGGAACAAAAAGATAACCATTATGATTGTAACAAGCAAAATGTGTCTCCAAAAGTGTATAAAAATGTTTTTTTCACTGTCATAGGTAGAAATCATGATTTTTTTGACAACAGAGGGTCTATAGGCACATATGTCAAGCCCAACAATATTCCTTGTCTTTTTTTTGCATTTACATAACGGATATCCTTTTTAGAAATGGATTTCTATTACTAAACGGATATCCATTTTAGAAATGGATATCTGTTACTAAATGGATATCCATTATTAAAACGGATATCCATTTCTTAAAACCAAATGGTCACCCAGAAACGTCCATATCACTTCTACAAAATGGATATCCATTTCCAAAACTTCCAAAATGGATATCCATTTTGTTTTCCTCACAAAACATGAAACTATATACATAATCTATGAAGTATAGAACTATATACATAAATGAGAATAGGAGATACATAAGAACACATAAGAAGGAAAAATTAAATGTTAAAATACATATATAAATAAGTAAAAAATAAGAATGCTAAATGTGTAAGAACCATAAGTATGTTTAAGTATTAGAAACATCATGATAAGCATGGAATATGGATACATAAGAGATAGAGATCACAAGCATAGATCATAGGACCATAGGGACATCATGGATATATAGCATAGGGATATATAAGTAAACAAGGAACATGGAAAAATATAGATTCTAAACATATACCATAGAGATGTTTAGGAACCAAACAAGGCATAGAGGAAAGCATGGGAGGTAAGGATTGAATATATGAAAGAATAGGAGCTAAACAAGTAACATAGGATAGCATAAATGGTAATCATGGAAGATAGGAACAACAAGTCATATAGGAAGAGACTTGGAAAGAATTGAAAAGGAAAATGTCCCCACATGGGTTCAAACAAAGATCAACCAATAAAATTAGAGAGATAACCATAAAAGAGGTCACAAACATCCCAACAAGTAATATCAAGTTCTTTAAATCCTAAAGTAAATGTATTTTTTTATAAGTGGTTCTCTTAGTGAAAAAACTAGCAACATATGCAACTATTGAATTATTTTTCTATAACCATTGTGCTTTCTTCTTTTGAGGTGTCTCCATAGAGATATTTTGCATTTGCTTTGCCATAGTTCATTATTAAGTATCTAGGAAGAAGTAGTTCCTTTGGAATGAAATATGGGTTTATCATACATAATGTCCTTGTTAATCTCTTGATTTCTTGGTATATGAGGAATGTGTTCTTAATAAGATCATTGGAAGGCAAGCATATATCATGACCTTAATTCTTAAACATTGTAGGATGTGCAACTTGAGTCTCAGGCATTTTTCATCATAAGTTCTAGAATGAGAAGGTGCATAAGTAGCTTCTTGATTCTTGTTCATATTTTTATTCTACTATTCTTCAATAACTATCAACTTTAACAACAACATGTCTTCATCAACAACTATTTGACTTTGTTAATGACTACTCAACTTTATTAGCAAGGGAAACTTTGGTAGTAAAGAGCCACTTCTAGAGAAACTGTCAACTTCTACAGTAACGAAAACATTAGGACATGACCCCGATCATCTAATTATTTCAAATAGATCAAAATTAACTACTTAATTTTAGATTAATATGGGTTTTACATCAATTGTCACCTTGTCCACATGATCCATGCACCACACGCATGTACATTTGTATAAAAGTATAGACAAGGAAGAATAAGCTAAAAATTGCACATTTGTACATGCCTTCTCCAATTCAATAAAGTAATTTGTTCAAAGTCTATTTAATGCCTTTGAATAAACATTTGGATTCTAGACTAGGGATTCATTTTATTATTCTATAGACTTGTGAATTACCATCTAATTTGAATGTTTACACACTAATCCACCTAGGTATCAACTTAATAAAGCTCCATATAAGCCATTATTTGATTTCAGTAATTTTTCTTTGGACACATTTGTGAAGACTCCTAAAGAGCCTCCATATAAAATTGTAAAGATTATATAGCCTCCATATAAGCATAAAGATGATATATAATTTTAGTTTGTTGAAGGCCATGTTTCACTCATTAATGAGGACTCTGCTACACCTAAAGTTGAGTCCTTTGTTTGGAACTTTGAAGCATTCAAAGAGGCAAGTGAATTGTAATGCTTAAGTAAACACAAGTCTCAACATGCTGTAGTTCAACTTGATAACATGTCTAAATGTGACACATTTTAGTTTGTGTTGCATGAGGACTTCCTTATTCATGCATATCAAATTTCTAATTAGGTATATTTTTCTGAAGTGTATGAGTTTGAGGCTTTCAATTTTTGTATTGACTCACTTGAAGATCCTAATAGCCATGTGAACATGATTAATATGGGATCCAAGAGTTGTCCTTTTCCTATGCATTTGGAGTGGATTGTTGGCCCTTATGATTGTTTACATCATGTTGGCCTAGCATTTGAAGAGTTGCTTCATGACATGGATGGGAATAGATCATGCTCCTACTACCTATGGCTAAATTATATTCACAACTCTAATGAGTTTGACTATTATCTTTAAGAAGTAGCGTCATGGTCATGTTTGGATGTGCAAGATACTTCATGTTGTAGTTAAAAGGTGGATACAAAATCAAGTCAAGATTTGGAATCTCATTCATGAAGGTTATTTTTTTACAAAGGAAGGAGATGTACTTTAGTTTATCTATTGTAGCATGCAAATGAATCTCCCCACAAGTCTTGACTTGCAACATGTTCTTGATGTTATTTGCATGACATGCTTAATTTGTCCTCTCGTATGCCTTAAGGTCAATTAGCTGCAAGTTTTCATTTTTATGCTTTGTCCTAAGGGTTTGAAGTTGTGTTTTCTTTATCCTTGTCTATAAATATTGGTGTGTGTTTGTGTACCACCTCTAAGTTTTTGGACTTCCCCTTTTCCATTTTGGTCTACACCCTAGAACATTTTTGGATTTTCATAGTGTCAACATGTGATACTCATCCTCAACCAAAGCTTATGTTGACATTATTTTTGTCTAACTTTGTGATATGCATATGTGCTCTTCTAACTTGTATGAACCTTGGTGTATATGTTTGTATGCTTCAATTATTAGTTTAGATGTTCATTGTTATTCTCTATCATTAAAGTTTCATTTTGACCATAAGCCTCTAATGGTTAGGGTTTAACTTGTACATTTTCTCATTGCATGCACACCCTTATTCTAAGTGTTCCTTGATGTTTATATATCTCTTTGCATGGATCTATGTAATATACTTAGACCATTTGTATCATGACACATGTTATCCTAGTGATGCCAACATTGGTGGGCCTTGATGTTTATTTGTCATGGGTGTATTGTCTCTCATGTAGCTTATGTGGATTCATTATCATCTTTTTGCTTGCCATGTATTTCATTTGATGGTGATGGGCCCAAGCATTTATTATGTTGGCTTTACAATATGAGGTGTCATTCCAACTTGGTGGTGACTATTCTCCTACAAGATAGTCAAGTATACTTCATGATAGAGCCTTCATCTCAGAAGAACTGTCATAAAACCAAAACCTTTGAACACTTGGTTTTGGGCAGCCCCAAAATAGATATTCATTTCCCAGAAACAGATATTTGTTTTTAGCTACCAAAATGGATATTTATTTTGCATTTATCGAAGCAAAATGGATATCTATTTTCCATTTACCAAAGCAAATCAGACATCTATTTTGGTTGTTGACTTTTCATGGATTCTAATGTGTTTTCATGTTTCAGTCTCTTCTTCAAACTTCACCCTTCATGCTGATGACTTTTTTTAATGCAAAATTGATAAAATGAAAAGGATTTATTGAAGAAATTGTCATCTTTATAAAAATATAAGATTTGTTTGGTTATCATTTTATTAAATAATTATTAATAATTTTCTATATAGTGTGTGTCTGAAATCTTGATGGATACACTGATTGAAGAACATCCATAACTTTCAAACCATTTCACCTTTTTGAGATCTGAAAGCTACATCACACTTTATACTTTTCTAGCTATAGGTTAAAAAAAATTGAATTCTGATTTTTTTTATTGAGTTAGGTTGGCTAGAAAATTATTTTTTAGTTTTTAAAAAAAGTCATAGTTAAAAAATCATAACTAATTATTTTATTGGAAAAAATTTCAAACAAATATGTGTCACATCTGGGCATGAGTCCTCTACTTATTTTGAAAGATTCCAAAAAAAAAAAAATTGCTCATAGTTTGGTTGGTTTGAATGACACCCACTTTTTATTTTTTTTCTAAAATATGTAATAGTTGTTCATTGAAATATTCATTTTTCACTAAGTAAATATAGTTTTTTTTATTTTTTCAATAGTAGCCCATAAACTAGATTCAATTCTTTACAAATTTTGTTCTTACATCTTTTTCAAATTGTGTAGATAATCCATTCAAATTTTCACATGAACTTGATTAAGTCTAATTTTTTGTATTTTTATTGCCACTTAGAGGTATAGTCTGGCCCATCATGATCTTGGACATACCCAATTATGGAGGATAATATATAATAATTAATATAACTACAATGAATATACATTTTATTTATAAAATAGTATATAATTGAATAAAAAATATCTATATATTTAATATATAGTATTTAATATAAATATATAATTTTATAATAACCAACAAACAATGTCCTTTCCACACCTAATTAGTATGCTATCAATCAGATGACCCAAAATGCTTCCACTCTAAATCTCTAACCTTTCATATTTGGAAATCATGATAAACATGAGGAACTTATATCAACTCATTTTGATCATCCAATGGTTTATCCTATGATCGAATGGAAGGCACTATTTTTAGCTATTGTGAAAATAATAAAATTATTACTCCCATCAAATTTGGGATCAATAGACGATAGTGATTGAATTTTGGGGATGGAGGAGAGTGTTTAAATGCTAAGAAGCCTATTGCATAGGGTCTCTTATCATAACCATTACTACACCAATTGTGAAACATATCACTTTCCGTCTCTTACATGTCATTTCCTAAAATCTGCAAATGCGTCCACCATTATAAAGGTGCTTATTAATTCCATCAAATTTAAAATAGATAAGTTGAAGATTTCAATCACAAACAACCAGATTCCTTTCAACCATCTGACATTGTACTATGATGTTGTTAGTTGTTGATTACAAAAGGAAACTCCCTTACTCTCACTAAAGGCAAAGTTGACATAATTAAACTAAATGTAATAAAAATAGTATAAATATAAAATAAACATTACACGAATTGATTAGTGCAAAAATTTTAACTCTTACCAATAAGGTTGCCAATTTTGTTTTAATTAGAGCACTACTTAACAAAGGTCAAATTTTTTATAATTTTTTTAAATGTTAAAAGGTTTTTCCTTTTATTTTTCATGTTATCCTTTTTGGAATGTGCAATCTATACTCATTCTGGCAATGTTCCAAGCGTTCCTGGAAACCCTAACATCATATCATTAATCACTCAACCAATGGTGCATCATAACTCTGACAACATGATTTTTTATTTCTAATTATCTAGCCATAAATCTTGAAATCTTATGTGATTGATGAGAAGGCCAACACACTCTAGAATATGAGACATTTAAATTTTTGCCTTATTTATTATGGTAGCCATTAGATATTTTAAGATGAATGGTAGTTGAACTTTTTCTTGTACATTGCATTTTATTCTTTATTTGCACCATATGTTGATATATGCAAGCTTCATTTTTCATACATGTTGAGTAGCCTTTGTGCCATAGACATTCATATTTCTTCGTGTCGTTATAAATTAAGTTTGTCTCTTTAAATAAAGATATGGCCAACCTTTCCAAACAATATGTCCACCTTTCTCAAAGGCAACAAATATATTCTAAACCATTGTTGGAAACATGTTGCTATTGAAAACATTATGCATAGGTGAGGACAATTGAGAAATCGATAAAGAAAGAAAGATTGGTGAATGAAAAAAATCAATGAATAAAAAAAGTGGAAATTCACGTATAAGGTGGCAATGATTACATAGTCTTGGTTTTGTTCAATCGTATGTTGTTAATTCCCCAAGCTAGGCCGCTCCCTCTCACAAAGAGAATGCCTTCCATGTAATTATCACTTTTTAAATCAATGGTAATTTTTTAATAAGAAACTTTTGAGAGTTTACAATTTTAGTATTTTTAGAACACTTTTAAATTTTGAAATGGAAATACATTTATAGAGATATTTTGAACTCTTACCAATATCAAAAATTTTTATCTACATCAATGGTTGGAATTTGTGTGCTTAAAAAACTAAGCAATATGGATGTAGTCTAGGTTTTGGTTTATATAGTCCCTCCGTTGCTACGAAGCTCCCCCATAATGGGTGGCTCACGTTTACAACCATTTAGCAAGTATTTTTTGGCGATAACACCTCGTGCCTAGTTTTCTAGATCTTTTTTCACTTTTTACTATTACACTTTAAAAGTATGTTGTATTGTATTTTATCAAATTAATTATTATTTTTTATAAAACATGTATTTACCATTTTCTTGCATTGGTCAAGACTATAGTGTGTAGAGCTTAAATTTGATGGACATATGTCTATATTTAGAAAATTGTGTTGTAAAATATAATTAAAACTTTATGAAGATTGTATGTTATGAAAGGGAAGATTTTGTATAAACTATCAAAAATTATATTATATAAAATTATAGTTAAATATATATTGATTTATGATATACATTTTTAAGATAAGATATTATTTTAACATTTAAAGGGCAATTTTAAATATATAACTATCACAAAATATTTGTTTGATACGAAGGGTAGGCCACCAAATTTAGGATTTGATAGTGCATATTAATGTATCATTGATTTTCTTTACTACTTTTTTCTTTTAACTTTTGCTTTTCTAGAGTGGGGACAAATCTCATTGCAAGACCTAAATTTTTTTGTTTGTCCAGTCAATATTTGTGAGGGTTACCTATTTAAAGTCATCTTTCAAATGTGAAAACATATTTTTTATAAAAAAAATTATACCATAAATTAATATATATCTTACTACGATCTTATATAATTTTTGACAATTTATCTAAAATTTTCTTTTTTATATAATACAATCTTCTCAAAATTTTAATTACACCGAGGTTATACATGGACATTAAAGTGTCTCATATCGGAAGTGTGTTTAAATCTTATTTTTTAAAAATACATGGCCCAAAAATTAAAAAATACTAATAGAACTAAATTAAATCAATTATATATATAATACCTATCTTGCTATCTATATTAGATAAATCTATATAAAAGATTTCTCTAAGTATTTATTTAAAAAAAATGTTATATCTTTTCATAAATTTATCTAAGATAGGTATACTAAGTATATTTATAAAAAAAAAACTAAACAAACTATATCAAATTAAGCCCTTTAATCTTGTTAGTTGAAGTGTGGATCTTTGTTCATGTTCATATTTTAACTTTAAACCTTTTCATTAAAAAAGTTCTTTCAACTATGTCTAAATTTTGGATTAAAAACTCTTGGTTTTGATGTCCTCTTGCATTGATCGATAGATGCCCCTCGGCTCAGGGCATAATCCATCAAGTCGTCAAATGTCCCATTTTCTAATATTTTTTTATCTCTAGAGGACCGGTGGATTTGTCAGCGGCTCTGCCTTCTCTGTACACCGAATTTAAACTCTCCTTGATAGTAAGACAACACTGTTGTAACACCTCACTAGCCACTTCCACCTGCATTGCATTGTGGAGCTCCCAGAAAAGAACGTAATACCTAGGAATAGTAGATATGTCTGCATAGCTACTATACTTGATCACTAGAGCCTCATAACTATCTAGATGCTCTATTGTCTTGGTCACCATGTTCTACAGCTCCACTTCGTCAGTTTTATGGTCTTTCCATCAAATTGTAAGGATTGTCTATGATGCACATTTGACCGATAGGTAATTTAGTTGAAAAATATTAAGTTTCTCTTCTGATTGGTAAAGTCATACTTTAAACTACTTAGCTTACACAAAGTTCATTAGAGATCAATTTTGACTGTTTAGAAAGTAAAATATATTTATAAAGGAAAACAATTTTTTTCTCAAATCACTCTTGATTTGAGATAATTAGTTGGCACACCTGTGTGCATCTTCATTTTTCTTTAAAAGGAGATTTACTAAATAAAGACCTAGCCCTTTGTTGTTTTGTTTTGCCTTAACAAAATGGAACGATACGATGAGTTGATCTTTACTGCTATACCATAAAAATGTAAATAATAAGACTTTCAAAACATGCACATGAACTTGCAAAACAACTACCAACTTAAAATAAAATCTAAGACTCATGATAATCTTAAACAAGAAGCTAGTCCTGCACTTGTAATTGACAAAAAACATCTCATATTTTTTGAGTGTGCAATGAAATACAAGTTCGTCAATGGTTGTGCCACCCTCAGTAGAGAAAAACTCATTAGCATATGCATATAAAATCCCTTTTTTCAGTTATATATAAAAGAAGCAAAACTTGTTTCATCTCACCATTTTTATATAATTATTTCCATTTATCTATATAATGAATCGTTACAAAAACTTTAAGGTACACTTTTAATAATATGATATTATTCTGTCAAGTTATGGTTGGAATTGTACAACTTATGTAATTCACAATATGTAGAAATTCATAGAAAACAACTAGCCCACCCAAACAATGCAAAACAACTTCTACACACCCAATTCCAAAGAATAGAGAAAGGACATCAATTGATCCCTTTGCGATAAAAAAGATTCAAAGTGGAAAGATGGTATCCTACCATTTTTACTTGAAAAACATTTCCAAGGGATCATAAGCACTCTATCCTAATAGAAGAACCACATGTGTGGTCGAAATCAAATCCTAACACAAGCTCCATTTCATGAGGCTCTATTTGGGCTAGCTCATCTGTACCAGCCTATACCAAGTTCTGATTTTTACATTGCAAAAGTACCATAGTTTGATTTTTGATTAAAGGTTTCCCATTAGAATGCTTGACGACAACCCTATTTTATCACATAATGGAATACACATTGCCACTATATTTATGCAATTAAGTTTAATTATGTAATGTCATGATGACTAAATAAAGGTAACTACTATGGCTTTTTTTAAAAATTTAAAAAATGAATATATAGACAAATTTACAAACCATATCAACTTATGTAGGATAATATTAAACACTTATATTAATTTAGAACTTGGTAGATAACTATAATGAAAATTTGAAAATTAAATGTAATAGACAAAGTTACCCTATACAATTGATGTTGGAGAAAGGAAGCTGATGATGCTCAGAATTGATTTGGTCAACTCTAAATTTTATTGCTCTTCATCATACCCTGCAGATAAAAAAAATAAAAATAAAAAATTGGTTCAAACTTGAATGCTATGCATCTTATTTCTGATTGCTAAATATTTTAATGTGGGTGACAAAGTGGGAAGAATAACTTAGCATACTTGGCCAAGTAGAGTAGCATTCTAATTTGACTCTGCCTCTCTGCCAAGACAAACTCTTATCCAAGAAGCGGAATATACCACATTAGCATCCATATCCTAGTTTACTCTTGCTGTCTGCTCCTGTCAAGTAATAAGACTACAGATCAAAGCGTATAAGAAGACAACATGGTGAGCCAAACATTTGCCTTCCATCCTCCACTTATTGGAAAATGGCCACATGGAGATCAAGGAATAGTTGAATATGTTCGAAACTGTTGTGATCGAAACTGTTGTGATACCGTTATATCTTGGTTTGTGAGAGAATTGATAGTCATTCTCTTCTTTCAGCTATTGTTCTTGACTAAGATATCAAGTTTTAGATGCAGTGGAGCTCGGGCAGAGCCATATGAAAGATAGGAGGCGTGTCTCAGCAGTGAGCCCAACCAAGGGAAGATGAAGAGACCAGAGGAAAGGATGCCCATGGTTAGAGACATTGATCAGCACTATGAAGAAATAACGTTAAAAATTGTGCATTGCAGAGTATTCTCTTTAAACTTTCGAGCATAGAGCATGCATCAAAAGCAAAGAGTGTACTTGTAGTTCTATGTGATATTCGTCATGTCAATTGTTGTACACAAACATTTAACCAATATTAAAGAACCAACAAACATATGGGAGTGATTTAAACCACATTCGAGATCTTCAATAATGAACAAAAAATACAATTATCATGAATTTATATAAGTAACCCCTATTTTCACCCTCTTATAAACAAAAGCCAATACAATCCAGAGTATCTTCTTCCACCACTATTTTGCACCCAATCACCAAATGTTCAGGAGTGGGATTTAACTATGTGTTTTTTAAGTTAAATTGTAATTTTTTTAATCAAGATTCAGTTGTGTGATATTTGAGTCAAATTTATTGACCTATATTTTATAAATAATAGTTTAAATGAATGTATTTCTTAGGAGTACAAATAATTCATCTAACATTCACTATTGTACTCCTCTAACATTCACTGCATCTATAATTTAGAAGTCACTAGTCTTAATACTGTTGGAAATAAGCCATGCTCGACCGATGATGGACTAGCCACAAAGAGGCCAGTAGCTCAGTTGGTAGGGCACTCCAACCTCAAATGGAAGGCCCTAGGTTTGAGTCCTAGTTGGTCCATATGAGCTCTAGCTCAACAATTGAGGCATAGGGCTAAGGTGGATTGTTTTTCTAAAACAATAGAATGCTTAGATGACCTTGGGAATAGAGTTTTCTACAAGGTACTACTAGAGAGGTCAAGTTGAGGCAAATATTTGCCTAATAGTTGAAGAGAGCCCAACGAAAAGGGTGTCAACTCTTTGCTATCAAAATGGAGAAAATAGATGATCACAAAGAGTTTGTTTTTCAATATGATTTAATGTATTATGAATCTTAGAAACTCCAAGGAGTGGATGAAAAAGGATCTCTAGATCAAGAGAGATTAGATATGGAAAAGTATCTATTTCTTCAAGATTTTGAGGATGTATTTCTAGATGAATTACCTGGATTACCTCCTAAGAGAGATTTTGATTTTTCAATAGATATAATTCTAGGATCGGAACCTATATCCAAAGCTCTTTATCGAATGACTATAATAGAGTTGATGGAGCTAAAGACTCGGCTGCAGGAAATGTTAGAAAAAGGATTGATAAGACCTAGTGTTTCACCTTGGGGAGTGCCAGTAATTTTTGTTAAAAGGAAAGATGGCTTACTATACCTATGTATAGACTATTGTATGCTAAACAAAGCAATGATAAAGAATAAGTATACATTGCCCTGTATTGACGATCTTTTTGATCAAATGTGTGGGGCAGTTATGTTTTCAAACATTGATTTACGATCAGTATACCATCAGTTAAGGCTAAAAGATGAAGATATCCATAAAATAGCCTTTTGAACAAGGTATGGACACTATGAATTCACCTTCCTACCCTTTGGACTGATGAATGCACTTGCAACATTCATGAACTTAATGAACAATATGTTCAAAGATTGTCTAGATACATTTATCCTTATTTTCGTAGATGATATTTTGATTTATTCCAAAAGTGAGGAAGAACATCTACATCATTTGTGGATCATTCTTGAGTGTTTGAGAGAGTATAAACTTTATGGTAAACTGTCAAAGTGTATTTTCTTCCAAAAAAAAGTATAGTACCTAGGTCATATAATTTCAGCTAAGGGGATTGTAGTAGATCCATTAAAGATCAAAGCCATTCTAGAGTGGCATACACTGAAAAATGTGCATGAAGTTCGTAGTTTTATGGGCCTAGCAGGATATTACAGAAAATTTGTGGCTAACTTTTCAAAAATTGCATACCCCATTACTTCTCTAGAAAGGAAAGGCAAAATATTTGATTGGTCAAAAAAATGCCAGGAGGTATTTGATCAACTAAAAGAGAAGCTAGCTACGACAACAATTCTAAAGGTGCCTGATCTAGAGGGTCATTTTGTAGTCATCATCAATGGCTCAGGAGAAGGATTACGTGGTGTACTTGTGCAAGATGGGCAAGCTATTGCTTATGTGTCTAGAAAGTTGAAGACATATGAGCAAAATTATGCTCCTCATGATCTCGAGTTGTCAACAGTTGTACATGAACTGCAAATGTGGTGGCATTACTTGCTTGGGAAAACATTTGAGTTAAGAACAGACCATCAAGGACTTAAATATTTGTTTACTCAACCACATATTAATGCTCCCCAGAGAAGATGGTTAGAGTTAATATTTGATTATGATTTTGAGATCAAATACATTCAGGACAAGGAAAACTGAGTGGTGGATGCCTTAAGTCGAAGACATATCTCCTCAATGATCTCTATTCATTCTAATTTCAAGAATCATGTGTTACAAAATTCCAATGGAGATGAATACTATGAGTAGGTTAAGAAAGCTCTCTTGGACAATCCTCATGATTCTAGGTATGATGGATTCAACTTTGAACCAGATGGACTATTAAGATTTAGAGGAAGAATGTACATTTTGAACTCCAAGAGTTAAGGAATATCGTGTGGAAGGAAGTTCATTCTTCACCCCATTCAAGACATCCTGGAGAGATGAAGTTGCTAACTGATGTAAAACCATTGTATTTATGGAAAGAAATGAAGAGGGATGCTGCAAGGTTTGTAGTAGGATGTCTAGAATGCCAGAGGGTGAAAGCATAACATCATCACCTAGTAGGACTTCTATATCCTCATGAGTTTGTGAAATGGAAATGGTAGATCATTAGCATACATTTTGTACAAGGTCTTCCTATGTCTAGAAATAATCATAACGCTATTCTGGTAGTCGTAGATAGACTCACTAAGGTAGCGCATTTCATACTCGAGAATTTTATAGATGGAGCACCAGTCATATCTCATAAATTTGTGCAAGAAGTATTTAGGTTGCATGGTATTCTTGAGAAGATCATCTCAAATAGGGATGCCCGCATGACATCAAGGTTTTGGCAAACCTTATTTTCCTCACTTGGAACTCAATTAAACATAATCTCAACTTATCATCCCAAGATGGATGGCTAGACAAAAAGAGTGAACCAAGTGTTGGATGATCTATTGAAAATGTATTGCATGGATTAACAATACAATTGGGAGGATTATCTTCCTCTTGTGGAATTTGCTTACAATAATTCCTATCATTCTACTATCAATATGCCCCTATTTGAAGCATTATATGGAAGAAAGTGTCGAACCCCTATAAGTTGGGATAAGATAGAAGATAGGATTGGCCTTGGTCCAAAAATGCTATCAGAAATGGAAGAACAAGTCCATCTGATCAAGAAAAGGTTAGCAGAGGTGAATCATAGATAAAAAATCTATGCAGATGCTAAGCACATTCCAAGACATTTCTCAGTAGGAGAGAAAGTTTTGTTAAGAGTCAAATTGCAAAAAAGTTCCATTAAGTTTGGAAAGTTATCCAAACTAACTCCTAGATATGTGGGCCCCTTCAAACTTCTCAAGGAAATTAACCCAGTTGCATACAGGATTGCTCTATCACCATCTCTTGCCATGATGCATAATGTTTTCCATGTTTCTTATTTGAAAAAGTATGTTGCAGGAGATAATCAAATTCCTACTCTTGATTTGAATTCTTTATAGGTGAAGGACCCAGGGGTGGTAATGATTGAGCTCATCAATGTGCTTGAAATACATAAGCTATGCTTGCATAATAAAGAAGTTACTTAGTGCAAGGTCGAGTGGACCAATATGTAGAAGAGAATGCCACTTGGGAAAATTATCATGATATTTATCAAAGATTTCCTCATCTATTTTAAATTTTTACTATAAACAAAAAATTTTTCATGTTATAAACTTTGGATACACTAGATCTGTTAGGGTTAGCCAACAGAAGATATCAATTAAATACAAATAAAGATTAAATAGAGAAATGAAAATACATAGAAATAATAACAACGAGAGATAATTTTAATGTGGTTCACCCAAACTCAGGCTACATCCACCAGCAGAGAGTCCAATATTATTATCCAATAAATCAAATTGGTTACAACCAACAATCCCTGCAACTCAATACTGCTGCAAATGCTATAATACAATATCCACAGAAACCCTAACCCTTAGCTATTTTTATCAAGACTTATGTCAGTTACATTATAGGTTTTTTATGTTGGCCAATAGAAAAATAACTCCTGACGCCTTTATAAAATAATAAAATTCATTTGAGGTTTTGGGGGTGCTGCCCCTTGACCCTGTCTTGGGGGTGCTACACCCAAACCTCCATTAAATAATCTGGTGGAAGACCACGTCGATAAAAGTAACCTCAGAGCCTGATTAAGCTCCATATAACAACAATCTCCCACTTGGAGACTGATCGTAACACCGCTGACCTTGTAGCTCTCACTGGAAATAAACACCCTAGACCTTGCTATTCTAATTTTATTATTTTCAGTCTTGAAGACCAACCAAAGCTGAAGAGGAGCTCAACTTCTCCCTTGTCACTTCCTTTGTAAACATATTCACTGGATTTTCATCTGTATGTATCTTTTCTAGCTGTAACTATCCATCATCCAACTCCAACCGGATGAAGTGATAACTTAGCTGTATGTGTTTGGTCTTTGAATGCAAGGTAGAATTCTTTGCAAGATGTATGGCACTCTGACTGTCAATAAACAAATAACTATTAGCCTGTTGTTTTCCCAATTCTTCCATGAAAGATTGCAACCATATCATCTCCTTGCTTGCCTCTATTGTAGCTACATACACTACATCCATGGTGGATAAAGCAACCACCTTTTAAAACCTAGAGATCCAACTCACCGCTGTCCCACCTACAATAAAGACATAACCTGTAGTACTCCACCTGGTATCGATATCCCCTACCAAATCTGAGTCCACATAGCCTGCTAAATCAGTATTAGAGCCCCCAAAACATAAATGTGTATTGGATGTACCTCTCAAATTTATTTAAGAATCCATTTTACCTCATTCCAATGCTCCAATTTGGGATTACTCATATAGCTATTGTAATCAATAAATTTGAACAAATGAAGATAAAACAAATAAATGTATTACCTCTTTACTCAAACCTTTCGAATACCTAAAAGTGATACATGCATGATTGATTGATGTAGATTGATCAGATGTTGATTGCACACAATCAGAGCATAACGTAGATAGGAGATGATGGAGAATGGTTGTGAAAATAGTTTGATAGAATAAGGATACTTAAAACTCAAAATGATGCATCCCAAATAGCTTGTGAGAGGTCATATTTATAGACAAAGGGGAGAGGATGATGTGGAGGGAAGAAGATTTGATAAGATAAGATAAGGATTAGATTTTTGCTTTATTAGACAAAAGATGAAATAAAATAGCATAAGATAGGATTTTAAAAAGATAGAAAGATTTTGATTTTTTTTCTTTAAAGGAAATAAATCCTAAAAGGATGAGAGGAATAACTAAAGAAATATCTAATTAAATAAATTAATTAGATATGCATGAGTTGTAATTTTAGAAAGAAAGCAAGAGGATTTTATTTTTTTAGAATTTTAATAATTAAATAAATATTTAATTTATTTAATTAATTTTGGATTGTGATGAAAGATGATGTGGATAGATAATTAAATAAATAAAAAAATTATTTAATTATGGGAAAATAAATAAGTGACTAATTAAATAATTAAAAATAATTATTTAACTAGAGAGGATTAATGGCCATGAATAATTAAATAAATAATTAAAATTTATTTAATTATAGAAGATAGGATTATGGGATTGAAAGGGGAATAAAATTAGGTGAATGATATGGGTACCTAGGGAAAAACATCCTAGTGACAAGGTGTTGGACATTTTTAGGTGTCTACATTTTGCCCGTCTTTGAGATGATGTTCAAGATGATGAGATTTGTGTCGAGTAACATCATTTCAAAGAAGCTAAGGTATGGATAGAGGAAAAAGGTGGTAATGGAAAGATAGGATGAGGATGCCCCCTCGAGAGGATAGAGCCCAACATGAGTAAAATGGATATCCATCATTGCCTTATCGAAGGTTGATCCTCTTGATTGATAGCTTGATCTTCATGTCTTCATATTTTGCTCTTGATCAAGTTATTGGACCTGCAAGGTTGAAGAAAAGTTTTGTTAGAAGCTCTGGATATGCAGATTCATAATATGCTATATCAATAGACATATAAAACTTGCAAACATTATGCATTAATGTGATTAGAACAAATTCAGACATGTGTAATAAATCGAATCATCATGACAGAGATCAATAAACTTCAAGAGGTATATTTCATGCTAACTTGTTTGTTCACTGTGCAGGTATAGGAAAAGTAATGTTGCTGATTTGAAGACATTAAAGAATGTGGAGAAAATGTGGCTCCCATAAGGGTAGAGCCCAACATGCTTCCTTCTTATTCATCCAAGAAGGACATTAGATTGCAATAAATAGAGTACACTATTCAAGAGATGTTAGGCATTGGAATAGTCAACATAGCAGATAGAGTGAAGTCATCATAAGAGAAATGAAGAGGAGCAGTTGCTCCTATAAACTATGATCACTCCAAAAACAATTTATCAAAATTAGATAACTATGTTTTTCTTCATCATATACATGATGTAGAATGAAAAATGATTCCATTCAAGAGAGATTAATATGCAGAGACAGAACTACAATGATCAAAGGAATGGAGTACAGTCATGAAAGAACACAAGTGCAGGAGAGATGGAGTAGAGTAAAGCTTAACCACCATATTGATACCCTTTTCCTTTGAGACTGGTGCCTTTCATATGAACATATCATAATTTGCTGACCATATACTCTTAATAAAGATATACCCATAGAAAAGGCAGTCATTCGCAAAGGGAAAAGAGTGAGGGTTTAAAGCTTTCTTATTGCATAAATTTTTCTCTTGACAGAGGCTCCAAAATAATACATCAACAAAAGGAGAGATATAGTTACATGATGTAAAGAAGAGGGCAGCAGGTTCATGACCAGGTTCCAAGACACATGAAAAAACACAAGGTATTGTTCCATTCTTGTTTTAAATAAGGTGTGATGTGGTAGTCCTCTATCATCAATAGGTACAACCATACAAATAGGAATGAATAGACATGCTATGGAATTGAATAAGCAAGAGCAAGGACATCATATATTGCCATCATATGCTATTATCATGACATCATAAGCCATGGTCATATGAATATGGACAAAGAAGAGTGATGAACAACTAGCATGAAGGACATGAGATCAAGATCTAACATATGAAAGGTACAGTTACAAGTTGATAAAATGGAATAGCATATAGACATAGCATCCTTATGCTAAAATGGAACAACATATACAGGGAACCGTCATGTAAGAATACAACCATGATTAATAAAGCTACATGAGGTAGCATATACAAGGAACATTTCAGAATATTCACGCCATACAGAAGGAGAATAAACATAAACATTGGAGTTTACTACTACATTAGATGTATCAAATGCAAAGAAGAAGAATATATAGTATTTAAATCTATGAGATTTCCTTCATACATCAAGATACAAAAGGAGATACATCTATAAACAAAGAATGAGGAGTTTTATGTTTCTTTATTTTCTACATATGCAAAATGATGATGCCCAATTTGTATTGTCACTAGAATATAACATTTTTGCAAACCCTTATCAATTTTTTGCATAATGAAGCCACAGTCATAGTAAAGGTAAAAAGAAGCTTTTGACACAGGTAAAACCCATATGGGTTTTTATACAAAGAACTGCAAATATACAGGTGATAAATCTATCTATAGGAAATGACAAGTGCAAATGGACATAATAGAAGTGCATAGTAGTTCAGAAACAATTCATCTTTGTGCCATTTTTGCAAAGTAATGAAAGCTTCATAAACTAAAAGAAAGGAGAGATACTATTACAGTAGGATACTTCTTAAGAGAGAGCTCTCATTTTTTTACTTTTGCAGAAAGATAAAAGATAGTATTCTTTTGTCTCTTCATAAAAACTAGATAGTTGTTTCCATGAAAGAAACATATACAGAAAAGAGAAAGGAATAACATTCTGTGGCTGAGGGACAGTTTTTTGCAATAAATTTACAAAACTCATATCATTTTTTAAAAACTCTTGTGGTTTTTCTTCATATTTACAGAGGGTGTGTTTCTTCTTTTTGCCAAATGAACAAGAGTAACCTTTCAAAAGTGACACAAGCTACACTGTATCATGGGTGTTTTTCTTTCTCAAAGAAATGAAGAAAAGAAGGAGAATAGTATGGCTGTTATTGGAGGACGGGTTTTTCTTCAATGAAATTGTAAACCCACAACATATTTTTCAAACCCTTGTATTTTCAGGTATGCAAAAGAAGATAAATCAACAAAAGAAGATACAGTGGTCATGGCCGTAGCAAGGAAGAACTTTTCCTTCAAAAATATCACATACCCATGTCATTTTTTTAAACCCTTACCAGTATAAAGTATACAGTCAAAAGAAATTTGAATGTTGAAGAAGAATGGAACATTACCTTATGTTCTTTATAGAAAGAAGAAGCTATAGGCCATGTCTATATATTTTAAACTCTCAAGAGTGCAGGAGGTAGTCGCCATGAAGGGAAGAATCTAGAGAACAAATAAACAACAGTAAGAAAAAGGAACTTACCAGACTTAAAAAATGCTTAGAAAAACCATATGGCCATGGTCCAACTGAGGAACCAGTCATAGGAATCAAGAAAATGGCCTAGTTTTTTAACATAGAGAGCTTAACCTTCATCTTTATGCCAAAAATGCAGAGGAGATTCATCAAGAAAGACGCCAAGAGTTGCAGAAAGTCATGAAACACCATCAAACCCTAGTCACCAACAATGGAGTCGGTAGATAGAGAGCCCAAGAAGATAATAAAATGAAAATGATAGAGTTTAGGGTTTGAAACTTCTTTTTGGTCGACGGTGGTTTCCCACTTTACTCATTTTTTTGACTTTTTAAAAAACATGAATCATTACCTTATCTCTATCGTGTCAAGGCTTTTAAAGTCTTAAGACCTAATGATAATGCCACAAGGGCCCGTGAGGCCAAGATTCCTTTTGTTTTTCATTGATATTGTTTACAAAATCAAAACAAGGAAATCATGTTAAGGTAAGGCTTTAGGCATGTATCATCAATAGGTACAACCATACAAATAAGAATGAATAGACATGCTATGGAATTGAATAAACAAGAGCAAGGACATCATATATTGCCATCATATGTTGTTATCATGACATCATAAGCCATGTTCATATGAAGATGGACAAAGAAGAGTAATGAACAACTAGCATGAAGGACAGGAGAACAAGATCTAACATATGAAAGGTATAGTTACAGGTTGATTAAATGGAATAGCATATAGACATAGCATCCTTATGCTAAAATGGAATAGCATATATAGGGAACAGTCATGTAAGAATACAACCATGAATAATAAAGCTACATGAGGTAGCATATACAAGGAACATTTCAGAATGTTCATGCCATATAGAAGGAGAATAAACATAAACATTGGAGTTTACTGCTACATCAAATGTATCAAATGCAAAGAAGAAGAAGATACATTATTTAATTCTATGACATTTCTTTCATACATCAAGATACAGAAGGAGATACATCTATAAACAAAGAATGAGGAGTTTTGTGTGTCTTTATTTTCTGCATATGCAAAATAATGATGCCCAGTTTGTATTGTCACCAGAATATAACATTTTTGCAAACCTTTATCAATTTTTTACATAATGAAGCCACAGTCATAGCAAAGGTAAAAATAAGCTTTTGACATAGGTAAAACCCATATGGGTTTTTATACAAAGAACTACATATATACAGGTGATAAATCTATTTGCAAGAAATGACAAGAGCAAATGGACATAATAGAAGTGCATAGTAGTTCAGAAACAATTCATCTTTTGACCATTTTTGCATAGTAATGAAAGCTTCATAAACTACTATAAAGGAGAGATACTATTACAAGAGGATACTTCTTAAGAGAGAGCTCTCATTTTTTTTCTTTTGCAGAAAGATAAAAAGATAGTATTCTTTTGTCTCTTCATAAAAACTAGAGAGTTGTTTCCATGAAAGAAATAGATACAGAAAAGAGAAAGGAATAATAGGCCGTGGCCGAGGGAGAGTTTTCTGCAATAAATTTACAAAACTCATATCATTTTTTCAGAACCCTTGTGGTTTTTCTTCATACTTACAGAGGGTGTGTTTCTTCTTTTTGCCAAATGAACCAGAGTAACCTTTCAAAAGTGACACAAGATACACTATATCATGGGTCTTTTTCTTTCTCAAAGAAACAAAGAAAAGAAGGAGAATAGTATGGCCGTGACTAGAGGAGGGGTTTTTCTTCAATGAAATTGTAAACCCACAACATATTTTTCAAACCCTTGTATTTTCAGGTATGCAAAAGAAGATAAATCAACGAAAGAAGATACAGTGGTCATGGTCGTAGCAAGGAAGAACTTTTCCTTCAAAAATATCACATACCCATGTCATTTTTTTAAAACCCTCACCAGTATAAAGTATACAGTCAAAAGAAATCCAAATGTTGAAGAAGAATGGAACATTACCTTATGTTCTTTACATAAAGAATAAGCTATAGGCCATGTCTGTATATTTTAAACTCTCAAGAGTGTAGGAGGTAGTGACCATGAAGGGAAGAATCTAGAGAACAAATAAACCACAGTAAGAAAAAGGAACTTACCAAACTTAAAAAATGCTCAAAAAAACCATATGGCCATGGCCCAATTGAGGAACCAGTCATAGGAAATCAAGAAAATGGCCTAGTTTTTTAACATAGAGAGCTTACCCTTCATCTTTATGCCAAAAATGTAGAGGAGATTCATCAAGAAATCCATCAAGAGTTGTAGAAAGTCATTAAACACCATCAAACCCTAGTCGCCAATAATGTAGTCAATAGAGAGAGCCCAAGAAGATAACAAAATGAAAATGATAGATTTTAGGGTTTGAAACTTCTATTTGGTCGACGGTGGTTTCCCACTTTACTCATTTTTTTTTACTTTCCAAAAAACAAGAATCATTACCTTATCTCTATCATGGTCAAGACTTTTAAAGTCTTAAGACCTAATGATAATGCCACAGGGGCCCATGAGGCTGAGATTCCTTTTTCTTTTCATTGATATTCTTTGCAAAAGTCAAAACCAGGATATCATGTTAAGGTAATGCTTTAGGCCTTGTTTCCTTTTTCTTTTCATACAAATCACACCACATGGAGATAAGGTCAAAATGCCTTATTCATTTTTACAAAATGCATATGTTATTAAAGTTAGTAAAGGGAATAATGCAAAGGTATGGAGGAAAGCAAAGAGATGAAGGATAAGGTAAACAATATGTATATGGAGGGTTTCAAAGTCAAAGGATAGCAAAGGTGGTGAATGAACAAGGTAATGATAAATGTTGGAGCATAAGAATGCAATGTGAAGTCAAAGGTGGCATAGGCAAGTGATCTAGTATGCCTATATTTACATTGGGTAGTTATGATGATAATATGCATGATGCATGGAGTGATAAGATGGTATATTTTTATACCTTGTATGCATATGTGATGCATAATGTGTTTTTCTTTCTTACATGGAGTAATAAGGTTGTATACATGTGTATGATGTATGATTGCATGGAGAAATAAGGTGTTATTTTTGCATTGATGAAACATGCATGGGAGTTATAAGGTTGTAATAGATGCATTTATTATTTTTAATAACATGCATAATGTAATTTTTTGCATAAGATGATCTATTTTATGCATGGGAGACATAAGGAGAGGTATATTTTCTACCTTTTTGCATGCATGATGACCTAACTTTTCTTGGCATCATTGTTAATGCAATCATGCAAATTATGTAAATCAAAAAGGAGAGATAAGGTGTTGATTTGTTTTCATCCATTCTAACATGTTTTTACAACTCAAAATAAATGTAAACAAATAATAAAGTAATATTTTATAAATTACTTTATTATTTTGTCACCAGTTATAAAAATCATAGAGATAAGGCAAAGCGTAACTCATAATAGAGTAATTATCTCAAAATTACATTATTCCTTGCCCACATCATTTGCAATGCAAAATCATGCAAAATTGGAGGAGTTGAGTTAACTGAAGACTTTGGAGTCCTTTTTGCATGGTTTGGAGGACAAATTGGAGAGTTTTGGTCAACTTTTTGGTCAAACACATAGAGAGGATCAGTTTGGAGCTATGTTTGTTCATTGTGGGATAGTTTTGGCCCTTATTTTTAGGGATTTTATTATTTTCTTGTGGATCAATTTGGAGAGCTTATTTTTAGAGGTAGTTGACTACAGTTGACCTTTCTAGGTCTCTTGGAGAGAGTAGATTATATATTGTAAGAAAAACTTAGCTTTTTCTAGTTCTTGCCTCTTTTACTCTTTACACTTTGAGAGACAAAGAAGGTTTTGTAACTCATTTATTGTAGATTTATAGAGATTACAGCAGGTTACAAGTTCTATACTTTGTCTTTTATGCAATTATTTCCTTTATTTTTTAGTTGAATCAAGGGTCTACCTTTCCATTAATGCATCTTTTGTGAATAATTTGATGAGATTTTATTGTGTTTTAACATCAGAACCTTTAAAATCATTGTCTCATTTATACTTTCATGTGTTAGATAGAATTGAAAATCACAGGTCTTAGGTTGTGCAATTGGAGAAATTTCCTTTTATGTTGTGAAAAACCCCTTTTCCTTCAAAAAAGAAATATTTTGTAGCCTTCCTTAGAATTATTTTTGTGATCAATTTGCTAAAAGTGATTTGTGTGAATAGATTTCTTGAGATCTATTGTGAGTTATATTGTCAAGTTTTTCATCATTTTTAGGTGCATCACCATACCTTTTTACAGTTTTATTGCTTCTCAAAAAATCCTTTTAACCCTTTTCCACATCAAAGTCATAGATCCAATTGAATATTTTAAGGGAACCAACCCATAATCTAGAGGTTCAAACTTGACATAGGTCACCCACAGCCTAAGTTTGATCCCATGTTACATAGGATTGCTCAACAAGAATACTTGTTCTATAGGTCCATAATGTGTAGGATAACTGAGTGTACCAATCCTTTTGATGTTTGTTAATAGCTTTTAGTAAAATCTAGCCAATAACCTTGTTTGAGGCTTCTACTTGGCTTTGATTGAGGGTATTAGGGTGTAGAGAAGAGATGTTGAATATGATATTTTTCAAGGAAATTCTTCACATCCTTGTTCTTAAATGACATGCCATTTTCAAAGACCAAGGGGGAAGGGATACCAAATCGATAGATTATGTTATCTTGTATGAACCGATAGATTACATCAGTAGTTGTGGATCATAAGGGAACATCTTCAACCCACTTCATGAAGTAATCAGTAGCAGTGATTATAAAAGTATGTCCTTGAGAGGAAGGTAGAGAGATTTTGCCAATCAAGTCCAAGGCCCAAATAGAAAAAGCCCAAGGTGAAACTTGGGGGTGAAGTTCTTGAGTGGGTGTTTGGATTGGATGATTATGTTGTTGACATTGTGGACATTTCTTGACATAGGCGAAGGAATCTTATTCCATGCATTGCTAATAATATCCCATTCATAATAACTTTTGTACCAAGGATTTTCCTCCAAAATGCCCTCCACAAGCACCAAAGTGAGCATCTTCTAAAGCTCTCAGGATCTCTAGATTACTTAGAGACTAGAGTAAAACACTATTGTAACTTTGTCTATACAAAACATTCGACGGGATTATGTAACACACCACAAGTTTGCATAGATGACCTCGAGCATTCTTAGATGTTGAATTAGGAATGCTTCCATCACGCAGATAATTAAATATATGGGAGAACCATTCATCGACATTTGTACTACCACAGAGTTCTAAATTCACAACTATGGGGTCTTCAACTATCAGTGTTTTAAGATTATAAATAATGAAAGTAAATTTCTTAGGAGAATCATTAGGGGATATAAGGGAAGCTACACTTGCCATTGCATCTGCATGTTGATTGTCTTTCTTGGGAATAGTATTTATTGAAAATGATGCAAATTGTTTTAATAGAGATCGAACAAAATCACAATATTGAGATAGCTTGTTGTGCTTAGTTTGATATGATCTAGTTATTTTTCATACCATTATCTTTGAATCACCATATATAGTAATGTTTTTGATGTTAAAAGCCAAAGCGAAATGAAGTCCTACAATGAGGGCTTCATACTCAACAATGTTGTTTGTGCATAAGAAGTTCAGATGATAAGACATAGGAATCAACTTACCTACAGGAGGTATTAATATAACACTAGCACTGGAGCCAGCTCGACATCTTGATCCATCAAAGTAGAGTTCCCATTTATCATCCCTAATAATAGCTAGAAACTAATCATTAGGGAATGTGTCATGATGTTGTATATCAAAAGGTGAAGGTGCTTCAGCTAAATGGTTAGTTAATGCTTGTCCTTTAATTGCTTTCTAAGAAATAAACTTAAGATCAAATTTAGTTAACAACACAACCCATTTAGCAAGACAAGCCGACAAATCAGTTTTAGTGAAAAGATGTTTGAGAGGGTCAAATTTCACCATCACATGTATTTTAGCATTTAAAAGATAGTGTCTAAGCTTTTGTGTTGCAAACACTAAAGCTAAGCAATGCTTCTCGATAATAGTGTATCACACTTCATAATTGAGTAAAGTTCAACTGATATAATACACAACACATTCTTTGCCTTCGATATTATGTTGTGCTAATAAGGCTGCGAGAGCATTATTAGATGCTGAGATATACAATAGAAAAGGTTTATCAGAAATATTAGGTTGTAAAACAAGAGGATTAGCTAGATAAGTCTTTAAATCTTTGGAAGCTTTTTGACATTCAAAATTCCATTGAAATTTCAAATCCTTCTTTAGTAGTTGTGTAAAAGGGTGAGTCCTATCCATGACTTGTGAAACAAATCAGCGAATGGCCTGTATCTTTTCTTGCAAACTACAAAGTTGAGATATGTTCTTAGGTGTTGGCATATTAACAATTGTATTAATATTTTTCGTATCTACCTCAATACCACAATTTGAAATGATAAACCCCAATATTTTTCCATTGTCTACACCAAAAACACACTTACAAGGGTTTAATCGCATGTTGTATTTCCTTATTCGCTCAAAAATATGTCGAAGAGTCATAGTGTGATCTCGATGATGAATGGACTTTGCCAAGATGTCATCAACATAATCCTCTAAAATATTATGCATGTAATAATAAAATGTAAGGGTCATGGCACATTGGTAAGTAGCTCCTGCATTCTTAAGTCTAAACAACATGACTACCCAACAAAATGTAACCCAAGGTGTTATAAAAGTTGTTATGTATTAATCTTGAGGGTTTATCAAAATTTGATTATATCCTAAAAAACCATCCATGAATGAGAGTAATTCATGGCCAGCTATATAATTGACAAAATGTTAGGAAGCAAAAAATTGTCCTTCAAAGATGCAAGATTCAAGTCTCTAAAATTGGTACACATTCCTATACGACCATTGGGTTTAGCGATGGCGACAATATTTGAAATCCAAGGTGAATACTTAATAGAGCGGATAAATCCGGCTTGTAGAAGCTTTTCTATCTCATCTTTGATGAGTAATGCAACCTTAGGATTCATCTTACGAATCTTTTGTTTAAACGACTTAGCATCTAGTTTCAAGACGATATTATGTGTTACAATCTGAGGATCAATACTAGGCATATCCGAATAATTCTGAGTGCATAATTCAAAAAATTTGTGTAATAACTTGGTCATTTCTACTTTTTCTTCTATATTTAGCCAATCATCAATACAAATAACTTTTTCAGTATTATCTTTCTCCATGCAAATTACATCAATAGTCTTTCCATTAAGTAGAGTACTATGGTTTAGGAGATTGAGTGATTGTGGTAGTTCTTCAGATTCTTCCTCAGACTTTAGAGTAGTGTTTATCATTCCAGTAGATTTCCCAAAATATGCACTATTTGTTCAAACAATAGGGTAATCCACGTTTATGATGGTAATAGGGAATATTGTCATAAGCACCCAAGAATTCAATTATCACTTCATTTGTTGAAAAGATATCCAAAGGAGTCTTTCCTAGAGGACAACTAGTGTCAATCATCTCAGGAAAGATCAAATTAAGTGTTGATATTGTATTCACATTAAGAGTAGGACATCTACGGGCTTTAGATTCCTTGAAAGGATTATATCAAATGCCGGTTGAGTAATGTTGCAAACCAGATTCTATAGGGAATTTAATTCCTTGTTGATTAATACCACAATCATTACCTACATAATCATAGTTCTTATAAAGGATCTAAAATCCATGACCATAAAGAGAAGCCATTTCCTTGGAAGAAGGTGGGGATTCATAAGTCTCATAATCTATAGTATAAGTAAGAGTACTAACTGAACTCATTACCAAAGAGGCTTTAGGTTTCACTTTCAAATTTTGAGATGATATCAATGCAATATTTGATGTTTTAGGGGTAGGGGTAGGGTCATTAATTTTATATTCACCTATGGAGGGAGATGTAAAATCTAATAAACCCCAATTATCACCAAGAAATAAATTTGATTTTTTAGATCTTGCACAACATTATATGTGGCAAGAGGAGTTGATGAGTCAACTTTTAGATTGCTTAAGATCTTACGACAAACAACTTGTTTTTGTGATTCAATTTGTAAACAGTTATTAGGTTCAAGATCAGCATGAATAGTATGAAGTTTATCTTTGAATATAAATTTCATTAAACGATGTAGGGTAGAAGGAACTACCCCCAATGCATGAATCTAAGGTCTACCAAGATCAAGTTGTAAGATAGAGAACCAGGCATGACATGAATCAGGGTAGGTACAATCACATGCCTAACTGGCACATGTAGAGTTATAGTGCGTACCGATTGTCTTCCAACATTATCGAAGCCACAGATACTTATCATTTCTAATTTAATCAAAGATGTATCAACTTTAATCTTATGTAATAAATTGATGCCACAAACGTTAAGAGTTGATCCATTCTTAATCATGACTCTCTTAATTAGTTTCTTTTTTATTGTAATGAAGATAATCAAAGGATCATACTGATTCTAAACTTCAAGAGATGGTAACTCATGTTGTTGAAACAAAATGTTTGTTTTTGTCACATGCATTCAATCTAATAGAGCTACTACATCATTCATCTTGAAAGTAGGTGGTACAATCACCTTTTGTAAAGCTTCTTGGATAATTCCATGGTATGTAGACAAAGTTTGTATAAGTTCCCAAAGAGATATCTTAGCATGAATATGCTCAACAAGATCATAATCTTGACAAACCTTATGTGTTAAATGAGGTGCTTGAGGAATCATAGGTTGAGAAGTTTGTAAAGATATCAGAATGCTCAGTTGTTGTTTGCTTTGTTTATTATTCAGAGTGTTATATGGATGAGCAACCATATTATGACTAGGTTGTTGTGAATTTTGATGTGTTATTTGTTTAGCACAGTTGTAGATGTGATCAGAAGGTTGAGAAGAAGGTGGAAGACCTCTAACAATGAGCATCAGTTTAGAAGGTGGATTAACCTCATTTGAACACAAGGTGACCATAATTTTTGGCTTCATAGGTTTTTTTGAGGTTTAGAAACATAAATTACATTTACTAATCTTTGAAACAATGATGGTTTAGGAGTTGTAGTGGAATGTTCAATTGGGATAAAATCCTCAAGGGCTTCATCTAACATATTGAAGCCATCACAACTAAACAACTCATCATATACATGAAAATATTGCAAAGAGTAATCTAACATTATAACATGCTCAAATTAACCCAAGATTTAAATGTAAAATGATATTGTATGAACTTTTTGAAAATGAAATACTATGCAAAACACAAAGTTATAATATCAAACTCTTTTAATGAAAGGATAGAGAATAACATTCAAAATTCAATACATGCACTTTCATAAAAAAGGGTTTGCAATCTAAATATGTTTTAGGACAACAAACTAATTCAAATCTGATGTTTAAAAATGATGCAAATTCTTTAAAGCATGGATTCACCAAAATGTTTAGGGTGAAAAAGTAGGTTTCCTTAAAACAAGATTATGTCATATTCCTTCACTAACTAAACATTGGGAAGATAAGAACTAAGCTTGGGATCAAGCCACATATTTCTTATGCATTCCCTAATGTTAACTAGGTCTAATCAGGTGTTTAAACTAAGGTTTACCTAGTGTTTTCATTCACAAATCACCAAACCCTAATTACATCTTGCAACTATAACCTACTAAATTCAGAGATGAAATAGATAGAATGGATCACAAAAATCTATAGAATAAGGTTCAGAGGTCATGCACCCAGAAATTGAGGGTTAACTAGACTAGGGCATTTGCTCATTAGTCCTGCAACTTACCATCTGTAAAAACCTTCTATATCAGTTGTCTGGTAACCTTCAATAGTTCCCAGATCTTAGAGAATCTCCCTAGTTGGAGTAAGGTGTCCACTCATTAGTCTTGAAAGTATCAAGATCTGAAACTCTAAAATTTAGTGATGACTGTATCCACAATGTTCATCTTTTTGTCTCTTCTTTCTACCATATTTTGTCGAACACAATTTATACCTACAAAAGGAGGAGAAAGATGTGGATATATAGGAGCTTGCCTTAGTCAAACCCCGTTTTCAGTATTCCTACCTCAACAATAGCCAAAGATAAAGATTTGCAGAAGTGTGTGCAAACCTAACAAAGTGTATGCAGAAATATCAAACCCTAGATGTCTCAATCAAGGGAAGATCAATAACTTGCTTCAACTCAATGAAAAAACACAACTTCACCTCAAGGAGATGAAAGCAATGAAGACTTGCATGAACAAGAAGGTGAATCAACAATGTCCGTGGAGGATCTCCAAGCTTAATGTTCAAGGCTTCAACCCTTCTCATGATCATGCAAAAGGTGTACAAACCCTAGGAAGAGAAAGATAGTCTCAAGATCTTGATCCCTAATCTCCATCCATTGTCTCCATGATAACAAATTCAAATAAATTCAAGCGCTTTAACAAATCACTAATCTTCAATGGTAATTTTAGTAGAGTTCTAGCATCAAGCTTGCATATAGATTGTGTGTGTGATAAAATAATTTTCAAATGTGTTTAAATATCTAACCTTAGGAGATTCAAATTTTAAAATAGCATCTTGGTATCATGTGAAAACAAAAATTTGAAAATGGAATCCCAAGATGCAAGGTGGGAGCCGACACCCCACAAAGATTCAAAATCCTTAAAATGGGGCAGGACTAGGGCGCGGGCACCTAAATCTAGTCCCCTATTTTCTGATCAAATTTGCTTCTAGGGGTTTCCATGGACCCAAAATTAAAATCCCCTTTCCGGGTTCAATCAATAGTTATCTTAGAAAATAAATATTTTTCAACTAGACACAGGTCAATCAAGGTTTCAAGAAGGCCATGAACAAAGAGGCTAAAAGGACAACAAAGGAGAGGAGTTAAACCAAGGGAAATTGTACCATTCCATACAGGAGGACAATTTCTGACATAACACCTCCTACATGGTGTTACTAAGGCACTTGTTCTCCTCTCTCATTTTTATTGTTTACCTTCTTTAGTGATTCTACCCAGTCAATGAATGATGAAAACAAATAAATAATGATATAGATCATGTGTCCCTTCAGCGAGAAAGAAAAAATGGACCTAGTCCATATATGAAGATGGGGTTGATCTATATATCCGACGCTTGACTAGTAGAATCACTCCATGTGATGTATCATCTTATGGCATTTCTTGTAACTAACATTTTACAATCCACTCAATATGCTCTTGTACACTTTGAATGGTATCTCACCTTATTGCTACACTCAGTTCCGAGGTGCCTGTAGTATAGCCTAACGATTATACTCGGGTCTAAACCCATGAGTATAGCCTTGGTCCTTGATGTGATTGTCTTCATGCATAGATTTCATGATGTAATTTGGTTATTATATTAGAATAAGATGTTCTAACCTTATCTCTTGTTGTTTATCTTATCATATCTTATCAATGTGTTTATGTGAACATTTAGTGATTGTAAGCACATGTCACCTTGGAGGCATGGGCTTTGCAAAAGCTCTTGTTCCCTTGCATGCTTTCTCTCTACCTTAATGTGCTTGACATTGGTAAGTGACATCAACCACCTTAACGTGGAGGCATATATAATAGTTTATGTCTGATGATTTTAGCACTAATGAAGCATGTTTGCAAGTCCTCTCCGTGAGGCGGGATGTTGTATCTCCAACATGAGTGCACATCCTTATCTAAATTACAATAAAAAAACCCTCTCCGCAAGGTAGGATAATGTATCTCTTGAGCAAGTGCGTATCCTTTTATACAAAGCCCTCATCGCAAGGTGGGATGGTGTATCTCTTTATCTAGTGCACATCCTTTTATACAAAGTCCTCATTTGGAGGTAGGGTTGGATGTTGAGCTATCCTCCCTTAAGCGTGTCTTTAGTGGATGTTATGGCATAAGCCTAACCATCAAGTTTGTCTACAACGTGTTTGAGATGGTGGAACTTAGCAATAGGCTCCTTCCATTGCCCATATTTTCCATGTTTAAGATGTATAGTATGTCTATGGCATGCTATATGGAACTCATGTATTCCATGTGTCTTCTATGTGTTTTCCTTCATGTGTGGTGTAAAGGGTGTGGTGATGATTCCCCCCCACACTTAGGTTTTGTTTGGCATGTCTTCCCTCGTGTGTGGTGTAAAGGATGTTGTAATGAGTCTCCCCCACACTCAAGTTTTGTAAGGCATGTTTTCCCCTTGTGTGGTGTAAAGGGTGTGGTGATTCATCCCCCTCCACTTTGGGTTTTGTATTGCATGTTTTTGGTAGTGTAAAGGGTTTAGCAATGAGTTCCCCTTGCCCCTTAGTTAGAATTTTATTACATATATGAAAATGTATATCACTATATTCATTATGTTTTGCATGACTACTCTCATGTCTTCATCGTGTATTATGTGCCTCCTATTGTCTTCTCCATGTTTTGTTTGCTTCTTACCATCTTCATTGTGTCTTGTGTATCTTCAACGTGTCTTCTAGAGCTTACCTAAGGTTGGGGGATAGAAATAGTCCTCCAATCTTTGTGTATGCCTTAGCTTTGTGTGCCTAGCATGTTTGATGTGTTTTCAACTATACTTTAATGCATGTATGGTTCATAAGATCATACATACATTAAAGTGGGGGCTAAATGTTGTTATGACATAAAAAGTAACCTTGGGGGCTTTTTCCTATTAAGGTTTAGCTTTTGGGTCTTGTAATTGCATTAGAGTATTTTGCATGTTATTTCTGACTCCTAATGAGAAAACCCTTGGGTCTTGTGACAAATAGAACCTAGGGGTCTGCACTTTAATGAATTCCAAGCAAAAATAGCAGGGTGGACTTGGAGGCTAGCACCCTAGTCCATCCCTATTTTAGGTTTGCCCTAATTTCAAATGTTAGTTTTATGACCGTTAATTGGGTCCTATGCTGACATCTAAAGTTTGAATTACGAAATTCTTAGCAAGAATATTTGTAGTTGCATATATAAGAATGATTAGGTTTCATTTGCAAAGTGGATGGAAATTAGAAGAGCATTGTGATTTTGTGAAAGTGATTCAAGGCATTCATTGTGTTATAGAGCAGTACTTTGTTATTATTGTGTTTGTGTTTGCATATTTGGCATCCATCTCCTCATGGCATGAAGAGCATATTCCTTCCATGAGATCTTCACTACAACGTGATATCAATTGTGTTTTCAATCATTTATCATTTGGATTTATGCCTCTATCTCATCGAGATACGCACTCTCATCTGACAACGGTGTTTGGAAGACTTGAATGTCTCTCCAAGGCTTGACTAAGGCAAGTCTCTAAACACCACAACCCCCTCCCACACTCTTTATGATTTTAGCTTGCAGGTGTTAATTTTTGCAGAGTGGAGTAGTAGACATAGAGGATTTAGGATCTAGAAAGAAGCAGGACACTGGGGCTTTTTCTGGACTAGGGTGCTATTCCCTGTGTCCTCCGTAATTGAATTCCTTAAAATAAAAGTTGTAGTGCAGATCAGTTTCAGAAGGAGATCAGGATTCCACAAAGAAATAGGTACCTTGGACTTGGGCACTAGTCCCTATGTCCCTAACTTATTTTCCTTCCAAACTTCAAAAAATAGCGAGTTAAATATCTTTGTCCCTTATCTTTGTCTAAAAGGATTTATCGTAATTTGATAACTTGCTTATTGATTTGTATATTTAGGGTTTCTAAGTACAATTGACCATTAGATAGAGACATTGTTTATACATCCAAGAATCCACATCTTCCCAAGTGGCTGCCCAACACAATAGGTGATTGTTCTCACTCAGTCGAGATTCAACTCGGTTGATAAGCCCTTGGAATGTTTGTACTGAAAGGAAGATTACATATAAACCATTAAATAACCAACAACTTCCTTTTCCCCCTAAACATTTTGGTGACCCCATGTTTTTGAACTTTTTGGCACCTTTCTAAGTGTTGTTTGATAGATTTGCATTCAATCATCTTATTGCATTTGAAAATTACAAAAAAAATTAAAAAATTTGGGAAATTTTGAAAAAATTGTGCATTTTTCATAAAAACTTAGTTTTACATTAACTAGGGTTTAGTCAAAATCTTGTTTCAAATTTTACTACCCTTGTTAAACACTCATTAGGACTAATTTCTAATAGTAGTGTTGCATCATAGTGGTCTTGCAAAATCTCATGCCTAGGGTTTGAAAACCTTACATTTTCACTAAATTTGGCCTTATCAACTCTTTAGATTTGCATTACGAGCATGTTGTAAGGATTTTACTGCATTAATTGGCTCTTACTAGGGTTATTATTTTCTTCCCCTCCTCATATTCCTTACAACACCCTTTCTACTAGGCTTTTGCATTGACAAATTATAAAAAATTACATATTTTAGCTATATTTTCACTAGGGTTTGAGCTTGAGTGGCACTATAAGCGTGTTGTGACAAATTTTTTGGCATTAGGTGGCTTTTATTATTGTTATAGTTTTCTATCCATCCTCATTTTCCTCACAACACCCTTTTTCATACTCTTTTGCATTGAGATTTGGTGAAAAATTGCATATTTTGGCCTATTTTCACTAGGTTTTGACTTATCATCACTCTAGAGTTGCTTCAAAAGTGTGTTGTGAAAGATATTTTTGGCATAATTGGATTGTTATTAGGCATATCATTTTCTATCCTCTTTTAAATTTTTCACAACACCTTTTCTCTTAGTGATTTGCATTTTAAAAAGTTGAAAAATCAAGCATTTTAGGTCATTTTCACACATAGCTTTGCATATCATGGATTCTCCTCGTCATTCATCTTTGGAGGAGTTATTTGAGTACACTATGAATTATGACAACTTTTTCAAATTCTCTGATAAGCATCCTCAAGTCTTGCATCAAATCACATACATATATGGTATTGACATGAAGGTGAGCACTACCTGTTATATCCTTCGAACAATAGCCCATTTTGAAAGCTTTCTCACTATCATGGGTGTTTTCTCTTCAATTTTTGAAAATCTCACTAATTTCATTTCTAAAAAGAATCATGGGGAAAATAGTAGTGAAAACATCATTCCCTCTCTCCTCTCATTTCATGATGACATAATGGACATTCTTTCTAAGACCTATGAGAATGATATAGCACTGGGTGATTCATCTAACAAAGAGACTTGTCCCAACATTACCTCACTTAGTGAGGATATCTTGGCACAAGAAGATATTATGGACACATTCCTTAATACTAATTTGCCATCCCTTCCTCCTCTACCTAGCTAGGATGATGCAGATTCCCTTTGTGAACATTTGTTTCAACCTGATGAAAATGAAAATTTACCACCCGATGTTTAAGAACTTCTCAATTACATCTTAAACAAAGAATTAGATCAGGTACATTTACCTAAACCTTCACATACCTTGGAAAACAATGAAATTCCACATGATATTGAGGAGCAAATTATCCCTCAAACCCAAGGTATTCCAACACCCTATATATGGACTGAAATGGGCACTTTTCAGGTTCCTCAACAACCTCATTCAACTGGAAATGGAATTATAAGAGCTCCTATAACTGACACAGAAAATTACAATATCCCCTCTCTACCATCATTAACAAATACCTTTCCTACAAGGATAACCTCACAAACTCATGAACATATGGAAGAGAGAAGAAGAGATAAAGCTTTAACCGTTAAAGTAAAGATCAAGATCCATGATGACCACTAGCCCGGTTGTCCCTACAAATAAGTATTTCTAACCCTGTACCTCCATGATGTGTTTCCCCCATGATGTGTTATGTGTTGTTTAGGTCTCCTAGGATGACCCTTGATATTCTCGTAAGGTCAGGGATATTGGGAGACCGCCTCTGTTGTGACCATTCTTCTATTTGTATCATCATTCTTCTATATTGCTTCTCCTCTATTTTCATTGTTGTGTGTTGTGTCTTATAGACATAGCATTGCGGTTGGTGATTTGGGGGCACCCTCCTATATGATTGTCCCTAAGGCACTTGTTTCTCCTCTCTTGCTTCATTGTTTCCCTTCCTCTAGTGGTTCTATCTAGTGGGTGGATGATGAAAAATATTTTATACTGATGTGGACCTAGTGTCCCTTTAGCGAGTAATAAAAAAATGGACTAAGTCCATACATGATGATGGGGTTGTTATATATTGTCTGACACTTGGCTAGTAGAATTACTCTGTGTGATCTTGATGTTGTCTTATCGCACTTACAAAACATAACAATACTACTGCTCCGTGGACTTTGTCTGTCATGAATCTTGCATGCCTCAGTTCTCTATGCATTATTGTTTATCATGATTATATGGACACTAACACTTTTCTTGTGGGAATGTATTTGTGGGAACATTTGGGGATCATAAAGTACATGTCACCTCTGGCAAGCATGGGCTTGGTGAGAGCTCGTGTTCCCTTGTGTGTTTTCTTCCTACCTTAATGTGCTTGATATTGTCACATGATATCAACCACCTTAGGGTGGGGGCATATATAAGGTAAGCTGTCTAATATAGATATTAGCAAGTGTGTTTGTGAATCTTGAATTTATGGCAATCACTTAAACCCTTTGTGGAGGTAGCATATCGTGCATATGCTTTTTATCTTAAGCCCTCTATGCTAGGTGGGGATGGTGTATTTCTTGAGGAGAGTGCACAATCCTGTTATTTTCAAAAGTCTTTCGAGCAGGTGGGGAGCTATTTTATGACTAACCTAACCCTTAAGCGTGTCTTTGGTGATTGTTGTGGCACAGCCCAATCATCGATATGTGCCTGTAATGTGCCTGAGATGGTGATGAACCTAGAAATAGGTACACTCCATCGCTTGTCTACCATGTTTTCTTTATGTATTCCATGTGTGTGTGTGTATTGCGTGTTTGTTCCCAAGCATAGTCTAAGGACCGGTGGCAATGAGTCCCTCCTATGCTTTGGGATTTGTTTGGCATGCCTGATTTGTATGGTGTATTTGTTCTCAAGTGCAGTCTAAAGATTAGTGGTGATGAGTCCCTCCTACACTCTAAGATTTGTTTTGCATGTTTTTTGCCCCATCTGTAGTCTAAAGACCAATGGTGATGAGTCCCTCCTGCATTTTGGGTTGTGTATACTTTTCCTGTACTTACATCCTACATTTCATATATATGAGAAAAATAAAAAGAAAATAATCACTGCATTCACTGTATTCACTATGTTTTGCATGCCTTCAATGTTGTCTTCTCCATGTTTTGCATGACTATAACTATCTTCTATGTGTTTTGTGTGCCTGTTATTGTCTTCAATATGTTTGGTGTGTCTTCTCCATGCTTAGCATATTTGCTATGTTTGTTGACCATACTTTAATGCATGTATTGGCCTTGCATTTATACATACAATAAAGTGGGGGCTAAATATTATGTCATAAAAAGTAACCTTGGGGACTTTTTCCTATTAATGTTTAGCTCTCAAGTCCTATAATTGCATTTAGAGTATCTTGCATGTTATTTCTGACTCTTGATGAGAAAACCCTTGGGTCTTGTGACAAATAGAACCTTGGGGGCTGCACTTTAATGAATTTTGAGCAAAAATGGCAGGGTGGACTTGGGTGCTAGCACCCTAGTCCAGTCCTATTTTGGGTCTGCCCTAATTTCAAATGTCAGTTTTATGACCATTAATTGGGTCCTATGTTGACATCTAAAGTTTGAATTATGAAATTCTTAGTAGGAATATTTGTATTTACATATATAATCATGATTAGGTTTCATTTGCAAACTGGATGGAAATTAGAAGAGCATTGTGATTTTGTGAAAGTGATTCAAGGCATTTATTGTGTTGCAAAGTAGTACTTTGATGTTATTGTGTTTGTGTTTGTAGATTAGGCATCCATCTCCTCATGGCATGAAGAGCATATTCCTTGCATGAGATCTTCACTACAAGGTGATACGAATTGTGTTTTTAATCATTTATCATTTGAATTTTTGCCTCTATCTCACCGGGATATGCATTCTCATCTGACAATAGTGTTCAAAAGACTTGAATGTCTCTCAGGGGCTTGACCGAGGCAATCCTCTGAACACCACAACCCCCTCCCATACTCCTTATGATTGCAGGTTATAGGTGTCGAGTTCTGCGGAGTGGAGTTATAGGAAGGAGTAGCAGACATAGAGGGTTCAGGACCTGGAAAGAAGTTGGACACTGGTGCTTTACCTAGTCTAGGGCACTAGTCCACGTGACCTCTACAATTGAATTACCAGAAATGGAAGTTACCGTGTAGATCAGTATCAGAAGCAGATCAGGATTTTGCAAAGAAATAGGTACCTTGGACTTGGGTGCTAGTCCCCGTGTCCCTGACTTTTCTGCCTTCCAAACTTAAAAAAAATGTGTTAAATCTATCTGTCCCTTATCTCTGTCTAAAAGGATTTTTCATAATTTGGTAACTTGCTTACTAATTTCCATATTTAGGGTTTCTAAGTACAATTGACCATTAGATAGAGACATTCTTTGATACATCCAAGAATCCACAGCTTCCCAAGTGGCTTCCCAACATGATAGGTGATTGCTCTTGCTCTGTGGAGATTCAACTCGGTTGAGGGTAAATGCAAGAAGTTATGTCCACTTAAGGTGGAAGTTTCAGAGTTAGAAAAAAATCTGAAATTGGGGAACCAAAAATAGGATCCCGTTTCTATAAAACGGGATCCCGTTTATATAAAACATGATCCCATTTTGCTTCAGGATCCCGAGCCTAAAACAAAAAATGCGATCCCATTTTTTTGTGGGATCCTGAACCTAGAGGCCAAAAACGGGATCCCATTTTATGGAACGAGATCCCACTTTATGTAACGGGATCCTGCTTCATAGAATGGGATCCCATTTTGTAAAAGTATTAAATTTTTTTAAAAATGGCAGAGACCCCATTTTCAACAGCGATAGTCGGCAGGCGAAAACGGGATCCTGAGTTCAGACACCAACCAGCGACCAGGTAAGTGGATTTTTCCTCTTCTACAAATTACCCATCAATCGTTTTAAGCTTCCCTTGTTTGTTTTGGTGTAAAATACAATCAAAATTTAAATTTTGAATTGTTATTTAGGGTTTAGGGTTTATGAAATCAGTAGTTGATTTTTGATAGTTTAGTTGTAAAATACAATTGAAATTTTGAAAGACTATATCATATAAAAGGATAGAATTTGAACAATCTGTCAAAATTATGTTTAAAATTGAGAATTGAATAGATATATTTAGATATTTTAGCTGTAAAATACAATTGAAAATTTGAAAATACTGTATCATATGGAAGGAGAGATTTTGAACAAACTGTCAAAATTTGAGTGTTGAATAGATGTATTTAAACATTTTAGTTGTAAAATACAATTGAAATTTTGAAAATACTGTATCATATGAAAGGAGAGATTTTGAACAAACTGTCAAAATTTGAGTTCAATTTGAGTGTTGAATAGCTGTATTTAGACATTTTAGCTGTAAAATACAATTGAAAATTTGAAATGATTGTATCATATGAAAGGAGAGATTTTGAACAAACTATCAAAAATTATATAGCATTGGGATGATATATATATTTGGTTTTTATAAAATTTACTTATAACAATGTATGTCATTGTATTTTAAAGGCATTATTGAATAGCTAACTATCATGTAAAAAAATTACAACAAACCATAATAAAACCAAGTTATCACATCCTTCATAATTAAACCTTTAGAGACAACCAACTAATTAAGAATTGAGAAAATTTTACGGTTTTTGTGATAGCCCACTAATCAAGAATGAAATGAAGCCAACATTTATGTAACTTTTGATATACTCAAGTAGCTATCCTCACTAGCTAGGTTATGCCCCTGGAATGAACATCATGATGTTAATTGTGATACGAGCTCAACCTCATTGGTAATGCTTCCCCTAATCTTAATGACATTGATGTAGGCTCCACTCATGATCCTTACAAAGATCTTTCCACCACTAACCTCTTTCATAATAGGTCACTATCCTCACCATCTCCTTAGACCTATAATACCTTGAGCTTATCGATTGGGACCAACACGACCCTTTATGATTTGATGTTTTCCAAAATGATGAAGCCATCATGAAACTTATGAAGTGTCAAGACCACATCCCCATTGTAATCATAAGAAAGACTTTTCCACCATACTTAACACCTACATATGCTTATTTTGGAGAGAAAGAAAGAACCCTTTAGTCCTAAGGCACCCTAGTCTAGGCAGAATAGCAACAAGATATAAGAAGAAACTTGTGATTGATTAAAATGATACAATAAAAATGGACACTTCCCAAGAGCTCCTCAATTTGACAAACTTCACCTTCCATTAGATACCACTCAAATACAAGACATGACTCCCCTCTCCTTGTTGAGGATGCTATAGACATCAACCTGTGAATAGAAGCTCGGACCCTAAACTCTCTAAGATAGTAGCTCCACTGGACCTTGACATCAAAGAAGACATATATAACCATGTCACCATGTTAAAGATTACGTTGATTTCTTCATGTGGTCTTATGGTGATATGCCTTGAGACTTCATATTTAAAGTCATGCATCATCTTGTGGTTCACCTCAATGCCAAACCTATTCAATAAAAGCTATGCAAAATGCACCCCCAAGTAGCCCTCGTGGTCATAGAAGAATTGTATAAACTCTTGGATGTCCAGGGTTCATTCAGACTATTACTTATCCTAAATGGGTCTCTAATTTGGTCTTAGTTAACAAGAAAACTAAGGGAATTCATGTTTGCACTAACTTTTGAGACATCAAAAAAGGATCTACCTCAACTTAGATAACTTTTCTCTACCAAACATTGATATGATCGTGGATCTCATAGCCATATATATAAAATTTTATCATTAATCTAGATATAATATGGACCAAGTTGAAACATTTGAGTTAGACATGGAGACACCTAGATTATGGAGCTCAGTCTATGTAAGAAAACACCTCCTATAGACTCAACACAAACTTATCCCTCAACCCTCTAAATTGTGACTTACATCATTTGATTACCCTGGAACACACTATAGAAAACTCTATACAAATTTGGCAAAAGATATTTTCTCCTAATAGAAACTTGTATATGTAGAAGTATCTACTACTACATTAGATTTGATATACTTCTTAAAAGGAAAGAGTTGGGACTAACAACTAAATAGAAAACAATAGTTTTGCATTTTCTAGGAAATAGGAAACAAAATCGAGCTAGAACCATCTTGACTAATTTATCTATTTCTAGCTAGATTGAACCCTAATTCTATATGCAATTCCAACCCTAACCCTAACACTAATTCTAACCCTAATCCTAACCCTAATTATATATGCAATTCAAACCCTAACCCTTATTATAACCCTAATCATAACCCTAACCCTAACTCTACTTGTAATTGTAATTGTAATTGTAACTCTAACTCTAGCTCTAACCCTAACCCTAACGAGCTACTTGTAATTGTAATTGTAACCCTAACTCTAGCTGTAACCCAAACCATAATTGTAGCTCTAATACTTACCCTAATTTAGCAACCCTTGAATTCTAATTCTAACCCTAACCTCAATTCTAACCTTAAGCCCGATCCTAATTGAAACCCTAACCCTAACTTTAATTAATCACGAGTCATGCTACAGGGTTTTCTTCTACATATTTTGTATGCATGTGTTATTCCCTTATTGCATGTGAGTTCACCAATTATTTGGAAGTCTCCTAACTAGGAGGCGGGCTTGTATTCAAGCCCTATAAATTTTGTGTTTATAGGTGTTATGTTTAAAGCTATATGGAGACTTGTAATAGGAGGTCTTGAATTTGGTACAAATGATTGTGAGTTCCTTGTCTAGAATATGATGAACCTTTTGAACAAGAGAACCTTGTAGACCATGATGCATATCTTGAAATTTAAACTTGAACATTATCATCATGTGAATGCTTTTAGCCATCCTACAACCTCCTATCACCCTTCATCCTCTTATAGGGATATGCCACACAATCTCTCCAAGTTGACCATGCCAAACCCAAAGTCACAATCGTAAGAGGTAAAGAATCTTTTGGCCCCATTCAAGTCCACTCCCTAATAGGAGTGATACAATGCTAATAGGGTTGTGAAGTTAATTAAGTTCTTGATTAGCATGTTGGGTGTATCTAAGCATAACGATGATATAGTTAGTCCTGATTTCATTAATCTTAAGATCATTGAGCTAGAGTACTTAATATATATGGTATAGTTTTGTTCAATCAATAGTGGTAGGGAAAATTAATATACTACAATGACATCAAACATAAACCAATAGGTGTCTTAAGTTATATTAGTGGTAGGGAAAATTATAGTGGCCCTCACCCTAGAGTAATAAGTTGAAGTAGTGTTAGAATTACTAATAAACTAAAAACTTTATCCTAGGGTGGTGGGACAAATTACACAAGCCTTACAAAGCCTCTACCACTTCCTTGACATTTTTAACATTGTTTGAATTTGATAGGAGGGATTTATGTCACCTCCTCCTCATCTTAATTCTCATAGTGGATAGAATCATCCAATTTAGCATCAAGACATGAAGGTTTATCTTCATTATCTTAGAAATATCCTCCAAGGCTTTGTGCATATGCTCATGCCACACATTAAAGATGTGGAATTTATCTAAGTAGCAATATAGAAATCCTTAGCCTAACCTGAACTACCCCTTCAATATCATTGTATAGAAGGTATCTAGATACAAGTAACATTTGATAGCATGGAGGCACAACTTAGGGATTGAGTTGAATGTAAAAAAAATATTCTTCCCAACAAATGCTAGATGTCTAGGAGCAATTTAATGATTTCTTCCATTATCTACCTAGTCTATCTAATATAATTACCTTTTCTTTTGATATGTTTGAAGGAGATAGATTTAAACATGTATTCACCATGTTTCTAGCTTCCAATAGAATAGTTTCCAATAACCACAAGCTTCATCTATGCTTTTTCATATGATCAATGTTGATCTTGGAATCTCCTTCCACACTAAGGGATATCTTGTTTAGTTTCCAAGTCATCTTGAGGCCCTGGATATCATGGCCCTAGAATCTACCATATTATTGTTCTTGACACCAAAATCATAAGATTTAAGATAGGTAGAGGTTTTCCCTTATCATCTCTTAATAAAATGTATACTCCTCCTACTTCACTAGGATTACCCTTGGCTACCCATCAAAATTTCAAGCTTAATCCATCCCAATGTAGGTGTGGACCAAAGGGTGTGAATATCAACATGGGTATCTCCTTGTTTTAACCTTATTCAAAGCAACCTCAAATGGCCAATTATGAGCCTAATCCACCTCTTCTAGCATGATCATATATTCCTCTTGACCCCAACAATCACCAAGTTCCTAAATACACCATATTTCTTTAAAATATTCCAAAATTTGGGATGCATATTCACATTTAAGAAATACATGATGATTGTCTAGAGAAGTTTCCTTACTTAAATGCACATTATACATTAAGATGGGTCACCTTTCCCATTGTATCAATCATTATGGTAGTCCTAATAGCTCTCTTACATTTTGAAATTTGTACATGCATGTATACATTATCTGTATGTTTAATTTAAATTTATTTCAAGTGTAATTTCTTGAAACATATATAGATATTCTTGATTTAATTTTAAATTTGTACTGAAGTTTGTATGTTTATATGTATATATATGCAGGTTCATATCTAGATTTTTATATATACATCATGAATCTAGATGATATTCACTTTGATGTTGAGGACTTCCTTAATGCACAAGATGATCCAACCGTACCCCCACCCCCACCCCCACCCGCACTCGCACCCGCACCCCTAGCGCCAAATGCCCCACCTCTAGATGCCCCACCTACAGATGACCCACCTCCACCTCCACCTCCACCCCCACCTGGAATTGACCAGGCTCACTTGTGAGCCATAATAAATGAAAATGTGGATTCGATACAAGAAAAACTGAATTCCATTCGCAATGAACAATTCATGCGACCTCACGTAGTACGTTTTGCATCTTTGATGCAAAACATTATAGATTCTGTGAGGTCTATTGACTCAGATTTTGATGGATTCCAGAAATGGAGAGAAGAGAGGCACCAATTTTATGCTGATGGCCTCTCTTATAAGACTATCTTGGATCTTAAAATCACAAAAGCTCATTTAGCGCAATATTTTAGACATCCCATTACAAATGAACCTATTCCTGCAAATAAGAAAAGAATATCAATCAGGTGGTGTAGGCATGAAGGAATGTCTACCAATTTTTGGGATAGATGGTGGATGGTGTTTGATTATCCACCTCATGCTAATTGTGAGGTTCCTTTATATTTTTTGAGAAAATTATATGTAGAGTTTGTTATGAATAAAAAACCCAACTACTTTGATTTTAGATCATTACAGGGTGTTGGTGGTGGCATGCCACAACAGAGGTTGGGGGCATGGGTTGATCCCCAATGACCTGTGCCTATTCAACCTCTTATTGACCCTCCTGTTGCTGCCATTCCTTCGCCCTTCTAGCATCGTGCAGTGGTATCCACACTAGGCACATTGAGTGCACTCTTAGGTAGCCTACATGAGCAGACTTCTATGATGGTAGCTCGAGTTAGAGAGCATGGAGGAGTTGATGATGGAAGTGGTCCTAGTACCACTCCACATGTGTTGATGCCTCATACATGTACGAGTTGCAATTAGTTGTGTTATGGACCTTATCAGGCAGTTGCACCCACTTCAGCTACACATGCATCATCTGATAATGTGGGCAATGAATCATTTGTTGATTATCTATTTGCTGAGGATCATCCCACTGATCATTCGACACAGGTATATATAGGTTATGTACACATGTTGAATTTAAAACAATTTTTTAACCACATGTTTTTAATCAAATATAGATCAATTAAATTGTAATATTTTAACAATCGAATTGTTTGGTTTGTTTGTTGTAGATAATGGCAACAGGGGTCACCATTGACCGAATTAATTTTTCATCGACACCTGTTCATCTCGGGCACCCATTTGGGGTACATTTTCAATGATTTGTAAATTTGTAAAATTCAGTCTTGAATGTGTGTACAATTAAATAATATTTATGAACTTATTTATGAACTGGTTCAGGGTTCTTCCACATTGAATCCTCCATCTCAGGGTGTCTCGAGCACTCCTCCATCATTGGGCATCTCACTTGACACTCTTACAGTATGTATATTGTTTTAAAAAACTATGTATATACTTAAATTTTTCTATTTTGATATCAGTGTATCTAAAAACGTGCACATGTACTATTTAATATTTTATAAATATGTCTATGCAGGTTGACACAACAATGAGGATGGGCATTGTAGTACACTTGGATAATCAAAGTTTATATCAGGAGTCGACTGCATTTCAGGTTGTTGAAAAACGTATAACATGTACACAAGTCAATTATATATATGTTTTAAAACCTAATTTGTACACACATATGCTAACTTAAATATAAATGACATTGTAGGAGCTTGTTAGTGACACGTTTCATCAACACACAACACATGCAGAGCAGGAGGACAGAGGAGATGGGCAGCTTGATACGGTATAATTTAAAATTTAGATTATATTTAAATTGAACAATTAAAATATACGTTGTGAACTTAATGTAAATTTCTTGATATATATATATATATATATATATATATATATATATGTATATGTTGACATGTACATTCAAAATTCTTTTTTCTTTTATAGCTCAATACATGTCATGGAGCTAAGCCTGTAGAGACAGGTCCTGGAATAGAGGATTCACAACAAGTTCCTCTTACGGTATAATAATTTTTAAATATGATAGTTCTTATAAATTAAATTAAATTAAATCATTTTTAAAATCGTCCAGTATATCTAATTTCAACTTGAACTTTCTCTTGTATTAAATAGATTGATTCAGAGCATGGAGAGACAGGTCCAGGTGCACCAGAGCATGCCTCTCAGCCTCACACAATAATTTAATTTTATGATAAATTATAAATTTAAAAATTGTCATTAAATTAGATTTCCTTATCATCTTACATCTAATTTCATCTAAATCTTTCTCTTTTGCAGAGTGATTCAGGGCATCTGAGTAGTTCGCATGGTGTGAAGAGGACTCTTGATGATAGAGATAGTATGTGATAGGTTATTGAACATGGGCTATGTATAATTTGACTATTTCATGGACTATATGTTATATACTGTTTGTCATGGACTTTATATATATATTGTTGAACATGGACTTTATATATTTTTTTGAACATGGACCTGGACTTTATATATATTGTTGAACCTGGACTTTATATATTTGACTATTTCATGGACTATTTGTTATATACTATTTCATCATGGACTTTATATATATATTGTTGAACCATGTCAAAGTAATAATCATGTAAAACCATCATGTTAGTTTAGGTGCATCCATACATATATCTGTTATCCATGCATACATACATTGCATATACATCATAAACTATAAAAGCATAACATCACATACATATGTATATACAAGCATCCCTAAATTTAATCATAAATCAAACTCTAATCTAACCATACATTGCATGAAGGAAAAGAAATGTAAACATTTGAGATCAACCATAATAAGATATATAGATTGACATCAATAGAAATAATCGATTGTCATATATAAATCTACAAGTGTCAGAGTGTTGATCTAGATTTGCGCTTAATGAAGAAATTGCATTGAAAGAATTTATGTAGTGATGAGGTCCTAATAAAGTTCCTCCATTCATTCACGGTATGCATATTTAGGTCCTGGTCAAATTTTAAGCAATAAAATGGTAAGCAAATCAAAACAAAGCATTAAAAAGTGAGATAAGTTCATGAGGATCTCTTGCCTACTAGGAGGGATCAATCTCTCACATCTTCTCATCTAGAGATCAACTAAGTTATATTAAATGATCCTCGCATGTGGTTATAGTTATATTTATCCAAGTGCCTTGATGCTTGTTCTTGTGTTGACCATGTAATTTAGGAGTCCCTAGAGTAAGAGTCCACAGGAGTGTCCCTTTAGAAAGTCGCCCCTTTTCAATAATATAAATCTCTATATGTAAGTGTCAGAGTGTTGATCTAGATTTGGACTTAATGAAGAAATTGCATTGAAAGAATATGTAGTGATGTAGCATGGGAGTGTACTAGGGGAAATCCTTTAGAAAGTCACCCTTTTTCAATAATATCTAGTCATGTCATCTCCTAGATGGTCCATCTCCTCTCTATCTCTATGTATGGGTTTGTAATAATTTTTTTGTGTTAGTCAAAGTCACCATTGTGTAAATGTGTAATCATGTGCCATAGTAACCCAATCAACACTACTTGATATCTCAAGGAAGTGAAAGATCTGGTGTGGGCATGGGTCATTGATACTTGGTCTAATATGCTCCAATATCCATACCATAACTAGAGAAGGATGACTAAATCCTAGTACCTTATGGTGCACAATCTAATAAAGGTCATGGTAGACCTTGAAGGTAGGATGTCAAACCCCCATGCATAAACTTTACCTAACTCCACTTGCTCAATGATAAGAGCCTACATACCATATGAGAAAGTGGACATTTTTAGTCCTTCACATGCAAAGTTCAATATTTTTTCCAATCTCTTGGATTCTCTATTTGTGACTTTGATAATGACCTCTTTGTTAATGTTAAAAATGGTCAAATCATTATAGTTGTATTATATATGGACGACTTACTCATTACGAGTAGTCTTATTTCTTTAATCCACAAATATAAAAAAATAAATTGAACTAGATATTTGAATAACTAATTTAGGGCTTCTGCATCATTTCTTAGGAATGATTATCTTCTAGGATCATTAATCTATTAGGGTATCACACGCAAGATACAAATAAGATATATACTTAAAAATTTCAATTATGGTTGACTATAAACCAACTGCTATTCCTATTGAATTGAGTATTAAACTTGACTCCAAACCTCTATTTGAAAAGACCAATCCTACTTTGTATAGATAGTTAGTAGAAAGCCTTATTTACCATACCATACCTATACCAGACATTACTTATAATGTAGTAAGTATTGCATCTAGATTCATGCAAGATCCATATGTGGATCATTGGAAAATGACTAAAAAAATATTGAAGTATATTAAAAGTACTTTTAAATATGATTTTTTTTTCCTACACCAAAATGCAAATTTATATGGTTATTATGATGTTAGTTCTATATTAGTAATTTTGTTCATAAGAAATATACTTCCAGGACTATTTCTTTAAATTTAGTGTAGGGACTATCACATGGAGTAATAAAAATCAACCTATAGGGGCTCTATCATCCACGAAGGGCAAATATAAAAGTTCAATAAAAACATCAAAAAATCAATGTGGCTTAAAAGATTATTAAAAGACAAAAAAAACAAAAAAACAAAAAAAAAGATTATTAAAAGAGCTTTAGGTAGGTAGTGTTGATAGTACCACCTTGTCATAATAAATGTGTGATAAGGATAACACAATAGGAACCTACACCACTCTATCTATCCAACCTTGTCATAGGGCAACATGATTTGTTGTAGAAAGCTCCTACACACTACTCACCAACGAAGCTCCTACACCTAGAAAGCTCCTACACCTAGACACCTATCATTTGCAATTAACCTACAACTTGATGCTAACTTTTTAGATGTCTTAAGGGGTCCTAATTTACGATGTCTTAAGGGGACGTCTTAAGTTCTCAAAATTTGGTGAAGTTGCCCAAGGCAACCAAATTGAACAATATAATAAATCAAATTTAAAGTAAATTTTAAGTAGAAAAACATGGACATTTAACAAATAAAATACATAAAATAATAATTTTGATAAATTTAATATTGTAGAGTATAAAATGTGTAATAATGTAATTGTGTATGTACATATATTCCAACTCAAAATAATGTAAATACAAAATGTCGTTATATGCCATCTCAAGAAAATCCAAAACTTGAGGAGAATGTAGCAGGTCTTCATGCCACCTGATGTAAAAATAATAAAAGCAATTTATCAATATATCTTCAAATCAAAACATGTATTTTAGTTTATATAAAACTATCTAGATATACACAATTTGTACCTGTATTTACAAGTGCCTCTCAAGTTTTTGTTTCAAAGTATGTGATGAATTTGTGATGATGGCCTGAGGATATAAAAGGATAAATTAAATCAATTTCAACTAATAACGCACAAGAAATGTCAAAACATGTATTTAATGTATTTAAAACAACAATATAAATCTATTTAACTATATTTACCTGTATTTACTTATTCCATTGTACCATCTCCATCCTCTTTTTTCCAACGCATCGATGATTGTCTCATGGTCTTCCATAGAAATGTTCCATAGCTCTTTATTTGTAGGTTTTCCACGATACCTCTCCAGTTTTATATTTGTTGCCAACACCAAATGTGAGTTGTGTATAATCTTCTTATGTGTTTCATAATCTTCGAATGCAAGCAAACTATTCTTCCTTATTAGGTATTTCCATAGCCAAGTGCCAACAACCACCACCAAACCTATTGGATAATGATAGCTATCATCAAAGAAATACTTAAAATTTGCTTAAGGGGATCAAAGAAGTTCTTAAAATATGCTTAAGGGGATCAAAGACTTGTTATCAAAATTTGCTTAAGGGGATGTCTTAAGGGGATCACCAAACCTGTTGGATAAGGAAAGCCATCATCATCTTCTCAAGGTGCTGTTAACTTATGTTTAGTCTCCACACAACGAGCCAACCAATATTTAGTTTCCTCTTCATTATTCTTTGGTGCAACAATAGCATACACATGTCTTGCAAAACAAATTATGATTCAATAACTTGCACATGTCCATAAAATTTGACCAATCAACATACATGCATTCATATGTACACATAAATAAATAAAAGCACTACAAATTAGTAATGAAGTGAAATAAAATGAAATGATTTGAATTAAATTACCTTCTTGTACAAGGTCTAAAACACGATCATAATCGTCTGATACAAACAGTTGATCATTGTCTTCAATTGTTGTTTCATTTTGATTGTGTGCTTGTGCAAGTGTCAATGGTCTTTGTTTCCACTCTTCAACCCATTCTGTATTCTCACATGCTTCCCAATCTCTTGAAATACAAAACTGACAAAAACATGCAAGCTCCCTTGTCTAGATAGTCCATGTACTTGCATTCGAACTCCTAAATGAATGCCATTTAGTAGATCCACTAATTGTCTGGCAATCAAGTCTAGGTAGAATGTTTTCTTCTTCAACCAACCAAAAGAATCGACAAACTGTAGAGTACTTGCTTGATCCAGGTGTACATAATCTTGTATTGCACCAATCTACAATCCCATGTGCATCTTTAAATTTTACTGCATCCTCAAATTTTAATTATTGTCTAGCAAGAATTCTTTTAACACATGCACCAGCTCCATCATGTTCTCCTTTGCCATGTCCAGCTTCAAAAAAATTCCACATATGTTGGACATTATTATCCTTGTGAACCCTACATAACCAATAGAACATTCGAGCATTCTTGAACTGCCCCGTACAATTATCTGACCATATAAGATGTTCAGTCATCTGAATTCCTCTTTCTCTTAAATTTGTATAAAATATATTGAAACAATATTGAACAAACTCTGATGAGTGTAACCGGTTGTCACTTAAATAGAAATGATACTCCCTCAAAACTTTTCTATCATTCTCTATGCTATCATCTGCATGTCTATAAACAATATGAACAAACATAGCAACCTGCACTGAATTGTAATATTGTGATTAAATTTCCTCTTACGGAGCTAAAGTATAGTTTTCCGCAAAATCAACCACTGATAGTATAGTACCAACTGGAAATGTGTTTCTACATTCACGAAATTGTCCATCAAGCCATCGAGCTTGTTGAGAGTGCTTGACATATTTTGGTACAATTTTACTTTTAAATTCTGATATGAATGCATGCACACTAACCTTTTATGTAATTAAATCACAACGCTTTCCAAATTTTCTATCTTTTAAAGAATATTCAACATTCTTAAATCTTTTAACATCAACTAATTGTTGTCCAAAATCATTTTCAACACTTTAATGCATACAAACTCTTAACAAAGAAAGATTGCCACAACTAGTGCATTGTCCAAAAATACATGAACTTAAATAAAAACCTTTTTCATTAGATCTTTCACAGAACAAACTTGATATAAACTCTTTTATTGCTTCAGTTGGTATATTAATATCACATTCATGTATAATCATGTTACGATGTAAAGTACAACGTATATATTGAAACACATCATAATAATAACAAAATTGAACATGCGTTTTACAACAATAAGATATTCGTTCCTTATTAATCTTTACATACCATGGTTTGCATTTTTCAAAAGATCTTTGACTTATTTTAATATTACCAGGTAACACTAATTCATCACAAAATTTTCTATAAAATTCAGTTTACGTTGTATCTAATAGGTGTTTTGGATGAGGATCGTGAACTTTGGACCCCACTCTTAATTTTAAAGCATCTCTAGCATTAGACGATACCCTAGTATTATCATGCCAATATTTTTCGATCAAAGATCTGATTTCAACATTTAGTTTCATGTCAGATCTGAGGAGTCAACCACTAAAACTCCAACATTGGTTAATTGGATCATTTTCTATACTTTCTCTTCTTTTTACCACTCTTACCAATGTTTTAGGATGTATTTTTATAATTCCACTAATATTGCTTACCATTCTTCTATTCAAAGTTGTTTTATTCACTATAGCAGTTGCTATAGCTCGTCTTGCTGCATTTTTATCTTTGGATTGACTATTACTTCCAACAGACTCAATGGCACTAGCAACAGTAGACATAGCATGTTTTAGTGATTGATCTTTTCTTCTTGATTTAACAAAAATGCCTAACATTTTCATTACTTTTCTCATTTTCCACATTCTCATTAATTGCATCATTAGTTGACATTGAAATGATAGTTTTTTATGATAAAAAAATTCCTTGTATAATCTATTGGCATGTGTTCTTATTTGTCTCCAAGAAATTTTACCAGGAAAATAATCCAAAACATCTCTTTCAATTTTGAAAAAATATTTCTCATTTTCAACATCACTTCCTAGATTTTCATTTTCATTTTCAACTTCAAAACGATTTTCATTTTCAACAACAAAACGGTTTTCATTTTCGACAACAAAACAATTTTCATTTTCATTTTCAACAAAAAGGATTTTCGTTTTCATTTTCAACAACAAAATGATTTTCATTTTCATTTTCAACAAAAGGATTTTCGTTTTCATTTTCAACAACAAAATTGTTTTCATTTTCATTTTCAACAACAAAACGGTTTTCATTTTCATGTTCAACAACAAAAGGATTTTCATTTTCATTTTCAACAAAAAGATTTTCATTTTCATTTTCAACAACAATTTGTTTCAAATTTTGATCTCTACGAATATTATCAATCTCAACATTGTTATATCCAGCTTGTTTTAAATCTCCTATCAACACTATTTCCATTTCATTCAAAGGTGGATTTGGAGAAGTACCTGGATTTGTGCCTATTGAAACATTCTCCATAGCATTAGTAGAGGGATTTGAAGACATACCAGGAGTAGTTTGTATAATCGTATTAGTTTCCACATTCACCTCTTGCAAACTTGCATCGTCTACATCCATGGTCTCCTCAATGTTTTTATCTTCAATAGTTGTGGAATTGGATGCTTCAGCATTATTCATTAATTGAATCTTTACTCTTCTATCTCTTTGTCTTTTTGCCTCCTCTCTCTTTGCTTTAATTTCTTCAGGGGTTAATAGCTTCCTATCTTTCCTCTTATTACGACTTTGTGATCCCATGATTAAAAAATTTATGAAGCATGTACAAATGAATGTAAAAAACTTGAATGTGTTTCAAGTCCTTCAAACAAGTACCAATTCAACAAAATTCCACTCAAATAACATCTCCATGATGGCTTCTATCAAAATACAAACAATACTTCAAGTTGATGGACCTGCAAAAGAAAGAAATATGCTAAAGAATGCTGTAAGAGTCGCTGTCGGCTGTACTGTAGAGCAAGTTGCAGAAATCACAGTCATAGTACAGTCTTATTAAAAAATGGGCAAATAATAAACGGGATCCCATTTATAAAACGGGATCCTGTTATATTAAATGGGATCCCATTTTATTTTCGACCGATGAATAAAGAAACGGGATCGCGTTTTATAAACGGGATCGTGTTTTATAAACGGGATCCCGTTATTCAAAATTTGAATTTTAGGCTTGGGTTTTTCTTTGTAACCCGCTTCAAAAAATGCTTTGGGGGACCCGACCCTAACCTCTGGACCTGGTTTGACCTGCAACTTGAAGGCCCTGTCAATGTCACAACAAAATAATGACTTTGGGCATATATCTAAAGGTCTATTTTGCAGAATATTTTGACGAAATTAAAACCCATTATAGATGAGACAATGTAGATTTCAAATATGTTATTTTTTTTACAATTAGATTAATTTTTCTATTTTTTAATCAATTTTTGATGAAATAGGTCCATAAACTTGAATTATCAGGGTCTTTTAATATTTTAATAACTTTTTATTAAAATATTTTTCTGTAAAAAAATTGTATGAAAATGTACTTTAGACAATTCTTTTCAATTTAAAAAAAAAATTTAAAAATGTTAAAGTTTAGGTCATCTTATGCGTGACGTACACGATGATTTTTTAAAAGACAAAAAATGACCAATAAAAAATTAATAAAAAAAAAATTATTCAATAAAAGATTACAAATAAATATGGAAAACATGCTTCAGTAAGTTATAAAGTTTTTTCCAAAAGGATTTTAAAAAATATGATTATTTAGGTCAAAATATGGATGACGTACACGTACATGGTATAGTAAAAAAAAGTGACTTTTAAACAATGGTTTTTAGAAACGCCTATTCAAAATCAATTTCTATCATCTGGGTATTGAAAAAAATTACATATTTGGAAACTAGACTCCGAGTACTACATTTCATATTTAGTGACTTTTTCCAAGATTCCACCTTTAAGTGCTTCAAATGTTTAGGTTAAATGTGACAAATTCTGAAAATCAGGAAAAACACTTCCAGTTTTTGGCCAAAAAGTGGACACAACTTCTTGCACACACCCTTGATAAGCCCTTGGAATGTTTGTAGTGAAAGGAGGATTACACATAAACTATTAAATAACCAACAACCTCTCTTTTTACCACTAAACAAATGTGATGTCATAAAATGTACTTTTACCTCCTAAGTTTAGCTCCTAGGTCCCCTTAGATTAATCATGCATTTGTAAAACTTGTCTTGGAGCAAAATTCCCTAAAACCCATGTCAAATGGGGATTAAGGGGCCACATCAATGCATAATCAAGACCAAAAATAGGCCACTAGACTTGGGCACCGGTGCCCTAGTCCAGACCTATTTTATCAAGACCCAAATTTCAAAGTGTCGGTTAATGACCGTTAAAAGGTTTCTCTTTGTCGGACTTTTCAATTTGAATTATGAATTTTAGTAGGAATGCATATATAAAAATGTTTTAGACTTCATTTTACTCATAATTGATGAAGGTGAACTTATGATTATCAAGAAAAGAGCATTGAAGGCATTCATTGTGTTGCAGAGTAGTATTGTGTTCTATTTTTATGTGTTTGTTGCAGATTTGGCACCATCAACTCATTTTCTCATGATTTGAAGGCACTTCATCTCCGTGAGGGATTCACCTCCAAGGTGATATCTTATTGTGTCTAAATTAATCTATCTTATCATTTGCTTTTGCCTTTGTCCACCAAAGACACACACTCTATCTAACAACGGTGTTGGAAGGCTTGAATTGCATTTTGGGGCTTGACTAAGGCAAGCTCCTAAAAACCACAACCCCAACCCGTCTCTTGTGATTACAGGTTATAGGTGTAGGATCTTGTAGAGAGGAGATACTGGAGATTCAAGGAAGAGGATAAAGATTTAGGATCTAAAGAAAACAACAAATAATATTCCTTTCTAGACAAGGGTGCCTGCCCTTGTGTCCTCCTAATTGTCACTATCAAAATTTTTGAAGCAGGTTGCAGACTTCATCATTGAACTTTACAATTCCAAATCCACAGAAAAAATCTTGGTATGTTTTTAATTTGCATTTAGTGCCTTCCTATGCAATCATTTGTCATGTTACATCCGTTTGTTTATGATTTCATATAATTAGGGTTTAAGGCTTAATCAGATTAGGGTTTGACAAATTTATCAATATTCCAACTTTCTTTATCATTGCAAAGTGACACCAAACCTATAGCTAAGTCCTCTTACAAGAGAAGTGACTGAACTCGGTTTATGTCCTTGAATGATTATATGTGAAAGGTGGGTTTGATTAAATATATCTAAACACTACCTTAACAACATCATTCCTAATTTTTATATATAACACATGTATATTCCAAAAGAGGGGTAACAAATCCTACCCTCACAATATAGTTCCATGTACATATGGTTTGACCTTATGCAACCCAACTATTTAGATCATCACTTGAACCCATGACATAAACATTCTCCTGAACAACATTGCTTGCAAATTCTTTCTATGATGAACAATTAACATGATATTAATAAAATCTACCTAATACATCTAATTTTTAATCAAAATAGCCAAACTTGATAAACTTGCAAATCTAATCATATTAATAAATTCTACCTAATATATTTTATTTGACTTCAAAAGAAATATTCTTCCAAATAACTAGAAATGCTTCCCTTTGAATTACTTACCTTAAAATTTGCAAATATGTGAAGTTAACTATTAGGCTTCTTCCCTATATTTTTTAAGAAGAAAAATATTTTAATGGATTAATCAAAACATTTTAAGAAGCCAAGTTCCTTTTTTAATATGCTCCACACTTTACAGAATCTATTTTATATACAAAATTTATGTCTTTGATATCATCTAGGCATGTTAGAATTTCTCCATTAGTAGGGCATTGGTGAAGGGAAATTAAAATTTTAATGAGAGTTGTATAGTAAAAGATTTTTTAATGTCCAAATGAAAAACAATTGAATAAAACTAAATGTTCCATGTGACTCTAGATTTTATTGAATATAAATAGCATATTGTGAAAGGCTTATAAAAACCTCATTGAACCATTCAATATACATCTAGTTGTTGTTTGGAAAGTCAGCAATCCATTAGAACTATGCCTAATATAGTTACAATAAACCTTTTAGAAGCCTTGGTCACAATAGGTTGGTGGATGAATACATATTCTCCCATTAAAAAATACAATGGAGAGGATTCCCTAATATCATTATTGTTAGGTATAAAATAGGATTTAATCTTTATCTCTTAAGAAAGATCATGACACTTACATTTAAGAATAATTTTTTTTCTAGCAATAATGTTGTTGGATAAGTGTTGTATACTTTCTATGTGTAATTTGGTTGGGTCTTTTTATTTTTCCCATATTTTAAAGGACTCATGTTTATCTTTTACATAATTTCATACAATGTGTAAAATCACTTTCCATGTGCCCATTTATATTAGCACATGCTTAAGAGTGAATTAAGAGAGATTCATTATTGTATTGGGGAACAATTGACATTTTATAATTGTGAAAGATTTTACTATGTCAGTTTCGTACCCAAAAGGGTTTTCCTAGTTGATTTTTTTTGCTTTCCATTATACTTTTTTTTTTTGTTTCAGATTATATACACTACTTCTATAGTATAGGTTTATTAGGCTTCTTTTCATCTATAAATAATGGAAAATAGGGTTTGCATTATTTTTATCTTTACTTTGAAAAGGCCAAGTTTAAAAGGAGATAAGTTGACTCAAATTCCAAAAATCCATCGCAAATGAATATAAAAATATCGAGTTTTTTTTTTGTCATTCAGTGTTCAATAGGAAGCCAATAAATAAAATTGGAAGAATACAAATGATGGTGTTGTATTTTGTAAATCTGACTCACAAAATAATAAATTAACAAGATTTTTTGAATCAAATCCTAAAATTGAAATGCCTTTACTATGTATAATTAAAAAATAATGATATTTTTGTATAAAAAATGTGTATGTAAATTTTGGGAGGGATTTAACTATTATTAATTTTATTTTTCAATTTAGAATAAAGAATAAGAAATATTTTACATTTGTGCAAAAAGACAATTTTGATGTAACCACCAATTAATAATAAAAATTGAAAATTCAAAAGTTATTAAAATGTGTAAATAACAATCATCTTTAAAATAACAAAATTGTTAAAATGAGTGGATGCTATAGGACATTGCCCTTGCTAATAAGATATTTAACATATTTATATTGTTTGCTCACTTTTAACCAAAATTTAAATAGTAGTCCTATTTCAAAATAATTCAATCACTCTAAAAAAGGACATAAGAATTTTTCATATTTAGAACTATCAAAGATATAATCTATATCTTTTGTAAAGAAGAATGAAGACTATGCCAAGAATAAAAACTCACACTCTTTTTGTTTGGTTTTTCTTTCTAGTTCTCTACATATATAGTCAATCAATATCTATGCTTGCCTTATAAATGGCTAAAAATTACATCCCATCTCTACATGTGAAGAGTTTGGCCAAACGTTAGACATGTTGTACTTACACAACTAGGCAATATTTAAAACCCGTATAGTAAAATTTAAAATATTGGTATTTTATAAGAAAAGATATTAAAAACAAGGCAACACTAGTTAATAATCTCTATCAAGTTGATTGAAGAGCTAAGATGTAGATGTAGACCAATTTTCATCTCTCCCTGAATTAGTATTTCTTTAACCACTTGTACTCTCAAGAAAAGGTGAGATATCTATGGGCAATTGAAATGATCGAGTACCATGAAATGCCCTTGATATTCTTTCCAATCTTTCAACTATCTCCACCATATCTAGGCGTTGTTGCGGAAGCTCCCTTGTGCAAGACAAGCCTACTTGTATAAATTGAGTAAGGCATGACAATACCATTGATAAATCTGACTCCTTAACATCTTTAAGCAGGTTTTTGTCCACCACTTGTATGATTTTATTTGGAAAATCCATACCTATCCATTTTGGTAGAGTGAGCCCTTCTACAAACATGTCATCTATAGGTCTCTTCCTTGTTAGAAACTCTAAAAGTAGAATTCCATAGCTATATACATCTCCTTTTGTTGAAATCTTTCCACCCATTCCATACTCTATAATATAATACAATAATTAGTAATTCTCTAACCATAAAAGTACTACAAAATTCAACTAATAATAATTTATATTGGAATAGTGTAGTTTTGTACCTGGTACAATGTAGCCAATAGATCCCTTTAGTGCATTTGTAGAAGTCAATGAATTCATTGAATTCCCAAATACAAGTCTAGTAATGCCAAAGTCTGCTATGTATGGAGTCACATCATCCCCTAACAACACATTATTGGGTTTTAGGTCACAATGAATGACTTGCACAAAGCAATGCTGATGTAGATATTCCATTCCTTGTGCTATCTCCTTTGCTATTTTTAATTGGTCAATCAAATTCAATCTACATTCATCTCCCCAAACTTCCATTTGACATGAATGGAAGAACCAAGGATTTAAAATCAAGGTTGGAACAAGTTGAAATGATTTTGATCACATTGTGGTGCCTGACTCTTTTTAAAACATTACATTCTCTATGAAAACTTTGGAGAGCATTTTCATCTTGCAAAATGAGAACTTTGACAGCAATATTTGTTCCATTATTCAAAATCCCTCTATAAATAGATCCACAACTGCCAACTCCTAATAGATTGGTCTTGCTAAATCCACTAGTTGCATGCAAAAGTTTGTCATATGAAATTCTTGTAGGTCTAGTGTTGAGGCCCAGGGTGGTTTGATTAGTATGTCTCCTTCTATAGAAAATTACCATTAATGCAATAGATGTGACGAAGATTACAATGCCAATTATAGTTGGTATTATCACCTTTTTAGAGACTAAAAGATTTGTCTGTTTGGAATTAGAGAAAGGAGGCAAATTGATACACTCACCATAAAGACCAATATTTCTCATAATTGCTGACTCATTGATTGTTGCAAAAACTCCTTGCTTTGGAACCTCTCCTGTTAATCTGTTTGAAGAAAGATTAATATGCTGAAGTGTTTTAATCTTTTGGAAAGCCATTGGGATTGCACCTGACAAACTATTGCTAGAGAGATCAATGTTCTGAATGTTTTTGAGTTTTGCAAGTGATGTTGGTATTGGGCCATAAAATGAATTCCATGAAAGATTCAAATATTCCAAGTTTGTGTAGCTTGACAATGCACTTGGAATTTCACCTAAGAAGCTATTGAGAGACACATCTATAGCTTGGACCATTCCCATGTTGCTCATTTCTAAAAGAGAACCTTGTAATAAATTGTTAGAAATGTTGAAATATAATTGGAGATTTTTGAGACTTGCTACTTTTGGGGGTATATTTCCTCTTAACTTGTTGTGAGACAAGTCTACTAGATCCAAAGTTTGGCATCTCCCTAAACTAGCAGGTACTCTCCCTGACAACTGATTGTGATGAAGAAGAAGATGTCTTAGTTGTGGAAGATTGCCAAGAATATTTGGTATTTGGCTTGAAAGCATGTTTTCACTTAGTGATAACAACCCAAGACTTTTTGCTTGACCCAAACCTTTTAGAATACTTCCATATAAATTGTTTTCCTCAAGATGCAATCTTTCAAGATGTGGAAGTTGATTGAGTGGGGATGGAATAGTTCCATTGAAATTATTATCAGATAAGTCGAAGTATGTTAGCATTGTGAGGTTGTTAATGCCACTTGGTATGTTTCCCTCAGTTTTATTGGAGTCCAAAGTTAATAAGTTGAGTTGGCTTGATAGGTGGCTAATAGTAGAGGGTAGAATAATGGTGAAATAATTAGAAGACAACTCTAGAAGTTCCAAGGATAAGCAATTAGTCAAGGCAGTTAGAATAGACAAATCATTGCATTCACTCACAAGATGATTATTCCCTAGAGAAAGCTTTAGAAGTTGGCATAAATAACCAAACTCCAAAGGCACCTTGCCAGTCAGTTGGTTAGAACTTAATTCAAGTATTTGAAGTTGAGTACAATTAGAGAGGGAGCTTGGGATTTCTCCAGTGAGTTGGTTTCTCCATAATAAAAGTATTTGCAACTTTGACAATTTGCCAAATTGCCAGGGTATGTGGCCAATTAATTGGTTTCTTGGTAATTGCAAAGTCTAGAGAAGACTACAGTTGGAAAGGGTAGTGGGAATTGGTCCTGTGAAGTTGTTGAGGCCAACATTAAGATCTTTGAGTTGAGAAAGCATACCCAATTTCTTAGGAATATTACCTTGGAATCTATTTCGTTCCAAATACAATGCACATAAGGAGGACATGTTGCTTATGAAAGCTGGGATTGTACCTGTTAGTTGGTTCGACCCTAATACCATGGTCTCTAACTATGAAAGAAGGCCAAGCTCGGAGGGAATGGTATCGGTCAAATTGTTAAAAGATAATTTGAGAACTTGCAATGAACGACAGTCTCCTAAAGTGGACGAGATGGAGCCATCCAATTCATTCTTAGACAATCGAAGTATTCTTAGGCGAAAAAGCCTCCCTAATTGAGAAGGAATTTGGCCCTCAAAACTATTATTCCAAAGAGCAAGTACTCTAAGAAAAGAGAGATTGCCAAGGAAAGGAGAGATGGGTCCTTGCCAAGACATACCTGTAAGATTCAAGGAAACCACGCGCTGATGATGAGAAGAGTAGACAACACCAGTCCAGTTGCAAAATGAGTGATGTGGAGACCAATCGAGTAAGAAATTGTGGGGATCGAGAATGAGGGATTGTTTGAAAGACAAAAGAGCTTCTTCATCTGAATGAGAAGAAGAATGGAAAGTGTAAGTAGGTAGTGCAGAGAAAAGCAAGAGTAGGAAGCAAACTAAAGCCATCTTCATTTTCAGTTGTATTGAACTAACACAAACAACTAAGTGAGAAACACAAAACTTTCCAAGTCTGTGTGTTGTTTGCAGGCTCAGCGATTGTTATTTAAAAGGTGTGAAGCCATGTGGAATGGTGAGAAGTCATAGCAAGGTCTAGGTTGGTGAGAAAATGGGAGGAAAAGAAAAGTGGAGAAAATGGGGGGAAAGTTGGCATGAAAGTGGGAAAGGGTGAAGATAAAAGTAAGCATGGTGGAGATTCTAGTGAGATAGCTCAGTTTGATGTTATGCCTGAATAATTAGCAAGGACTTTTTTTTAACGACAGCCTAATTATGCACCGAATAATTTGTTGCAACACACTATCCTTTACTAATTTTAATTCTATAGCTATGCAATCATCAAAAGCAGTCCATTTTTCTTTTCGGATTGACGAGAGATGGAAATTTTTAATATGATCATAATTATAGATTACTTTATTTATAAATTTATTTTTAATTAGTGTGAGAGATGAAAAATTATAATATTAATTAAATAAATTTAAAAAAATGTCAATGGTGTTCATAATTTATTAGCATAAAATATATTGCATTTTGAACTCAGTATTAAAGATTAAATTTTCAAAAAAGTATCAGTAAAATAATTATATGAGAAAGCAAGAGTAGAGTGGAATTTTTATATTTAAAGTAATTGTCAAATCAAGTCCATCATAAATAAGTGTTACATTATTAAAAAAAAATATTAAAATATATGGTGTTATATATGTGTGTTGAATGGTAAGTAAGCAAATATTGAGTCATGGTCTAATAACTCAAATTTCTTATATTTCTTTTAGCATATTAACTAAATCATAGAGACAACTTATATATTTCTTTCTTCCATATAAACAATAGAAATTGTGTTTATAAAATTAAATATATTTTTGTTAAATTTATATTTAGCATTTTTTGTTTATAAAATTAAATATATTTTTGTTAAATTTATATTTAGCATTTTTTATGTACTAGTCACTTATAATATTTATTGAAAGTTATTAGGATAAGTTAGAAGGGATTTGGTATTCATCTTCAACCTTTTTATTATGATTAATTATTATTTGTTAGATTTGTTAATTTCACTCTAAATCATGAAATGGTTAATTAATTTTACACTATTATGTGATAATTTTGTTTTTATTTGAAATTTTTTAATTCACATATTTAATAATTCATTATCTTTAATCCACCCTTTAATTTATTTAAAAAGATGTGAACTAAACTAAATTATCTAATTGATCTATGCTCATTGAAGATTGAAAGAATGTCTATTTATATTTTAATCAAATATTAACATATTTAGAGCTACCCTCCAAAGACGATGAAAATTGTAGATAATGATTATTTCTTACTAACCAATTGCTAAATATAGATATTCCATATTTAGAAAAGATATAGCAAGATTTTCAGGATAGGAATCATAAAATAGTGTGATTAATTTTTTAATTTCAATTAATCAATTACTATGGTATCCTTGCCTATGGTGGGACTAATAATTGATTGGAGTATATAAAATTTTAACATAAATATATATTAAGAGGTATGCAATTTCTTTATAAAAATAAGTAGTGGGAGTGAAAAATAAGGGTGCTTGAATTTTGTATCTATAAATAACTCAATTCAAATCCCACATATAGGCAGAAGGTCTACTAGGATTGCAAAGGCTACTTTGCAAAACACCAAAAACAACATAGAAAATAAAAAGAAGGGGGATATATCTATAGAGGAGATTGCCTCAGACACTATCTCTGACAATAGTCCTGCAATGGCTGATGACCAGGGGAGGATTTAGATTTAGACCATGTAGATGAGATTTAGGTTGACATGGGAGTTGATGAAGTGAAAATGATAATGATAATCAATAGATGCAGAATAAAGAGGAGGACTTGAGGGAGCATGTTATCTTGAATGATCAATTTGATCGAGGGCATGTAGGGGTAACTCTTATGGTGAGAATGACTATGAGGATATAGGGAATGACATTTGTACCTTTAAAAATGATTCGAACAAGTCTAAGATGAATGAAAAGGATTACAAATATAATCAGATTAATGACATGGTTAATAGATTGGAAGGGATAGAGAAATTCTTTCAGAGGAGAATGGAATGTATCACTTGTGAGGATAATTGGACCAATTTTTGTGTATGTGACTTTGGGAGTGCTTTAATTGTTTATTAATTTTTTTTTTTCAATTTAGAATAAAGAATAAGAAATATTTTATATTTGTGTGAAAAGATAATTTTGATGTAAACATCAATTAATAATAAAAATTGAAGACTCAAAAGTTATTAAAAAAAGAGTAAATAACAATCATCTTTAAAAAATAATAAAATTATTAAAAAGAATGGATGCATAGTACACTACCCATGCTAATAAGATATTTAACATATTTATATTTATTGCTCACTTTAAACCTAAATTTAAATAGTAGTCCTACTCCTATTTAAAAATAATTTCACCCACTCTAAAAAAGGACCTAAGAATTTTTCATATTTAGCTAAATTTTGCATATGTAAAACTAACAAAGATATAATTTATATCCTATGTAAAGAAGAGTGAAGACAATCTCAAGAATAAAAACTCACTCTCTTTTTGTTTGTATTTTTTTTTATTTCTCTACATATATAGTCAATCAATATCTATGCTTGCCTTATAAATGGCTAAAAATTACATCCCATCTTTACATGTGAAGAGTTTGGCCAAACATTACACATGTAAGTACACAACTTGGCAACATTATAAACCCATATAGTAAAATGTAAATATTATTCTTTTATAAGAAAATATATTAAAAAGAAGGCAACACTAGTTAATAATTGCTATCAAGTTGATTGAAGAGCTAAGATGTAGATGTAGACCAATTTTCATCTCTCCCTGAATTACTATTTCTTTGACCACTTGTACTCTCAAGAAAAGGTGAGATATCTATGGGCAATTGAAATGATCGAGTACCATGAAATGTCCTTGATGTTCTTTCTAATCATTCAACTATCTCCACCATATCTAGACCTTGTTGCGGCAAATCCCTTATGCAAGGCAAGCCTACTTGTATAAATTGAGTAAGACATGACAATACCATTAATAAATCTGACTCATTAACATCTCTAAGAAAGTAGCTTTCCACCACTTCTATGATTTTATTTAGAAACTCCATACCTATCCATTTGGGTAGATTGACTCCTTGATACAAACATGTCATCTGTAGCTCTCCTCCTTGTCAACAACTCTAAAAATAGAATTCCATAGCTGCATACATCTTCTTTTGTTGAAATATTTCCACCCATTCCATACTATGTAATATAATACAATAATTAGTAATTCTCTAACCATAAAAGTACTACAAAATTTAACTAATACTAATTTATATTTGAATAGTGTAGTTTTGCATCTGGTGCAATGTAGCCAATAGATCCCTTTAGTGAATTTGTAGAAGTCAACGAATTCATTGAATTCCCAAATAGGAGTCTGGTAATGCTAAAGTCTACAATGTATGGATTCATTTCATTCCCTAACAACACATTATTTGGTTTTATGTCACAATGAATGACTTGCACAAAGCAATGATGATGTAGATATTTCATTCCTTGTACTATCTCCTTTTCTATTTTTAATTGTTCATTCAAATTTAATATGCATTCATATCCTCCCTGAGGATATAGCCATCTCCCCAAACTTCCATTTGACATGAATTAAAGAACCAATGATTTAAAATCAAGGTTGGAACAAGTTAAAATGATCTTGATCACATTGCGGTTCCTAACTGTTCTTAACACATTACATTCTCTATTAAAACTTTGGGGAGCATTTTCATTTGTAAATTGAGAACTTTAATTGTAATATTTGTTCCATTATTCAAAATCCCTCTATAAATAGATCCAAAACTACCAACTCCTAACATATTGGTTTGGTTAAACCCACTAGTTGCATGCAAAAGTTATTCATATGAAATTCTTGTAGGTCTAATGTTGAGGTCCAGGGTAGTTTGATTAGTATGTCTCTTTCTATAGAAAATTACCAACAATGCAATGAACATGATGAAGATTACAATGCCAATAAAAGCTAGTACTATCACTTTTTTAGAGACTAAAATCCTTTTCTGCTTGGAATCAAAGCATGGCTACAAATTGTTCCACTCATTGCAAAGGCCAAGATTTCCCATAATTTCTGACTCATCAATTGTTGCAAAAACCCCACCTTTTGGAACCTCTCCTATTAATATGTTTGAAGAGAGATTGATATGTTGAAGTGTTTTCATCTCTTGGAAAGCCATTTGAATTGCACCTGACAAACTATTGCTAGAGAGATCAATGTCTTGAATGTTTTCAAGAGTTTTGTCAGTGATGTTGGTATTGGGCCATAAAATGAATTCCAAGAAAGGTTCAAATATTCCAAGTTTGTGAAACCTGACAATGCAATTGGAATTTCACCTGAGAAGCTATTGAGGGACACATCTATAGCTTAGACCATTACCATGTTGCTGATTTATAAAAGAGAACCTTGTAATAAATTATTGGAAATGTTGAAATATAAATGGAGATTTTTGAGACCTGCTACTTCTTGGGGTATATTTCCTCTTATCTTGTTGTGAGACAAGTCCACTAGTTCTAAAGTTTGGCATCTCCCTAAACTAGTAGGTACTTTCCCTGACAATTGATTATGATGAAGAAGAAGTTCTCTTAGTTGTGGAAGTTTTCTAAGACTATCTGGTATTTGGCCTGAAAGCATGTTTTCAATCAGTGATAACAACCCAAGACCTTTTTCTTGACCCAAATTTTTTGGAATATTTGCATATAAACTATTTTTCTCAAGATACAATCTTTCAAGATGTGGAAGTTGATAGAGTGGAGATGGAATAGTTCCATTGAAATGATTATTAGATAAGTTTAAGTATGCTAGTATTGTGAGGTTGCTAATGGGACTTGGTATACTTCCCTCAATTCTATTGGAGGACAAATCTAAATGAAAGAGTTGGCTTGATAGGTGGCTAATAGAAGAGGGAAAAATTCTAGTGAAATAATTAAAAGACAACTCCAGAATTTCTAAAGATGAGCAATTAGTCAAGGATGTTAGAATAGACAATTCACTACCTTCACTCAAAAATAGGTGCATTTGGGTGATGTGATAAATCCCAAGTAACCACAAGTATAGAAGCTATGCAAAAGATAGTTGGGTTGAACATGAGTTAAAATTTTCAAACATAGAATTGTAAGCTTAATATAGAAATATTCTCATTTGAATGGTGTTTTGATTAATCTTTGCAATATAATTAGATTTCTGTAAGAATGGCAATATATTAGTTTTCAAATTCTAGGTTTCTCTTGGAGAATATAAAAAGTAGAGTTTGATTAGAAACTTGCATGAAAACCAGAGGGTGTGGCTTTAATGATCACATGCTTAAATTAAACATCTAGAAGTGTAGCAAAAAAAATACCAAACTAGTTAATAATCTAAGTCTTTACATGCAAGACCAAAGTCTTCTTTAGTTCTCAAAAGGAAAAATCATAGTGTCTAGTCCTCTACTTCTTTACAAACAAACAAAAAAGTCTTAAATGGATAAGGTACAACCAAGTCATATTTTCAAATGAATTGTATAAAACCTCCTATTATATTATGTAGAGTTGTTGGAAGTCTACATTTTAAACATTAAAAAGTACAAGCTCATGCAATAAACATAATCACTCTTTTTTCTATTTTTAAATAGAAATGTCAAAAGAGCATCCTCAAATATGACAAACAATGGAAAGAGAAGCATATGTATCATATAATGAACTATGAATGTTTTTCAATATTATATACAACCCAATTTATATGAGGATTACATTTCCATCTTCCATACTACTACTAGCAACAATGATTCATTTAATTTTCAATCAGAATAGCCAAACTTGATAAACTTGAAATTCTAATTATATTAATAAATTCTACCTAATATATTCCATTTGACTTCAAAAGAAATCTTCTTATAAATAATTAGAAATGCTTCCCCATAAAACTACTCTTACCTTAAAATTTTCAAATACATGGAGTTAACTATTAGGATTCTTCCTTATATTTTTTAATTTGATCGAATAATCTAAGCAGACCAACAAGTGAATCTCCTTTTGTAATATACTCCATACTTTAGAAAATCTATTTTATATACAAATTTTTTTCCTTTTCTATCATCTAGGTATGTTAGAATTTCTCCATGTTGGTAGGACACTAGTGAAGGGAAGTTAAAATTTTGACAAGTTGTCTAATAAAACATTATTATAATGTCCAAATAAAGAAGATTTGAATAACACTAATTGTTCTATGTGAATATATTTTAGTCAAAATAAATAGCATATTGTGAAAGGGTTATAAAAAATCCATTAAAGAATTCATCATACATCTAGTCATTGTCGTTATTGTCTGGAGAGTTGGAAATACATCAGAACTATGCCTAATATAGTTGCAACAAACCTTTTAGAAGACTTGGTCACAATAGGTTGGTGAATGAATACATATTCTCCCATTAAAAAAAATAAAGGACAGAATTCCCCCATATCCTTATTGTTAGTGTAAAATAGAATTTAATCTTTATCTCAGAAGAAATATCATAACTTACATTTAAGAATGAAAAATAACTAATAATAATGTTGTTGGAAAAGTGTTGTATACTTTATGTGTGTAATAGTTGGGGGTTTTTCTATTTTTCTCATGTTTTAAAGCACTCATGTTAATCTGTTGCATAATTTCATGCAATGTGTAAAACCACTTTCGATGTGCCTATTTATATTAACACATGCTTAAGAGTGAAGTAAGAGAGATTCATTATTGCATTGGGGAATGATTGCAATTTTATAATAGTGAAAGATTTTACTATGCTAGGTTTCCTACCCAAAAGGGTTTTCCAAGGTGAAACTTTTCGCTTTCCATTATTCTATCTTTTTTCTTTTAGATTATATGCACTACTTCTAGAATATAGGTATATTAGGCTTATTTTAATATAATTAATTGAAAATAGGATTTGCATTGTTTTGATCTTGACTTTGAAAAGGCCAAGATTAAAAAATGATAAGTTGATTCAAATTCCAAAAATCCATACAAAATGAATATAAAATATCTAGTTTTTTTGGCTATTAAGTGTTCAATAGGAAGCCAATAAATATAACTAATAGAATACAAATGATGGTTATGTATTTTGTAAATCTCACTCTCAAAATGATCAATTAACAAGACTTTTTGAAACAAATCCTAACATTGATATGACTTTGCATCATATAAAGATTTAATATACAATAAAAGAGGGCTCAATAAATGGTAATGCACCTTCCTTTCTCTCATATTTATGTATAATGAAAAATAATGATATTTTTTGTATAAGGATTTTGTGTATGTGACTTTGGGAGTACTTTAATTGTTTATTAATTTTTTTTTTTCAATTTAGAATAAAGAATAAGAAATATTTTAGATTTGTGTCAAAAGACAATTTTGATGTAACCATCAATTAATAATAAAACTTGAAAACTCCAAAGTTATTAAAACAGAATAAATAACAATCATCTTTAAAAAATAACAAAATTGTTAAAAGAGTGTATGCATAGTACACTAGCCATGCTAATAAGATATTTAACATATTTATATTTCTTGATCACTTTAAACCAAAATTTAAATAGTAGTCCTACTCCTATTTAAAAACAATTCAACCCACTCTAAAAACAAGGACCTCGGAATTTTTCATATTTAGCTAAATTTTGCATATGTAAAACTACCAAAGATATAATTTATATTCTTCCTAAAAAATAATGAAGACAATGCCAAGAATAAAAACTCATACTCTTTTAGTTTGGATTTTCTTTCCATTTCTCTGCATATATATTCAATCAATAATTATGCTTGCCTTATAAATGGCTAAAAATTACCTCACATCTCTACATGTGAAGAGTTTGGCCAAACATTACACATGTTGTAAGTACACAACTTGGCAATATTCTAAATCCATATATAGTAAAATTTAAAATATTGTTCTTTTATAAGAAAAGATATTAAAAACAAGGCAACACTAGTTAACAATTGCTATCAAATTGAGTGAAGAACTAAGATGTAGATGCAGACCAATTTTCATCTCTTCCTGAATTACTATTTCTTTGACCACTTGTACTCTCAAGAAAAGGTGAGATATCTATGGGCGATTGAAATGATCGAGTACCATGAAATACCCTTGATATTCTTTCTAATCTTTCAGCTATCTCCATCATATCTGGGCATTATTGTGGAAGCTCCCTTGTGCAAGCCAATCCTACTTGTATAAATTGAGTAAGGCATGACAATGCCATTGATAAATCTAGTTCATTAACATCTCTAAGTAGTTTATTGTCCACCACTTCTATTATTTTATTTGGAAAATCCATACCTATCCATTTTGGTAGATTGATTCCTTCTACAAACATGTCATTTGTAGGTCTCCTCCTTGTTAGTAACTCTAAAAGTAGAATTCCATAGCTGTATACATCTCCTTTCGTTGAAATCTTTCCACCCATTCCATACTATGTAATATAATGCAATAATTAGTAATTCTCTAACCATAAAAGTACTCCTACAAAATTTAACTAATAATAATAATTTATATTGGAATAGTGTAGTTTTGTACCTGGTGCAATGTAGCCAATAGATCCCTTTAGTGCATTTGTAGAAGTCAATGAATTCATTGAATTCCCAAATATGAGTCTAGTAATGCCAAAGTCTGCTATATATGGAGTCATATCATCCCCTAACAACACATTATTGGGTTTTAGGTCACAATGAATGACTTGCACAAAGCAATGATGATGTAGACATTCCATTCCTTGTGCTATTTCCTTTGCTATTTTTAATCTGTCAGTCAAATTTAATTTGCATTCATCTCCTCCCTCAGGATATAGCCATCTCCCCAAACTTCGATTTGACATGAATGGAAGAACCAATGATTTAAAATCAAGGTTGGAACAAGTTGAAATGATTTTGATCACATTGCGGTACCTGTCTCTTTTTAACACATTACATTCTCTATGAAAACTTTGGAGAGCATTTTCATCTTGCAAATTGAGAACTTTAACAACAATATTTGTTCCATTATTTAGAATCCCTCTATAAACAGATCCAAAACTACCAACTCCTAATAGATTGGTTTGGCTAAATCCACTAGTTGCATGCAAAAGTTCTTCATATGAAATTCTTGTAGGTCCAGTGTTGAGGCCTAGGGTGGTTTGATTACTATGTCTCCTACAAAAAATTACCAACAATGCAATAGATGTGATGAAGATTGTAATGCCAATCACAACTCTAGTACTATCACCTTTTTAGAGACTAAATTTTTTTGTTTGTTTGTAATTAGAGCATGGTTGTAAATTGATCCACTCACCACAAAGGCCAAGATTTCCCATAATTGCTAACTCATTGATTGTTGAAAAAATCCTCCCTTTGGAACCTCTCTTGTTAATCTATTTGAAGAGAGATTGATGTGCTAAAGTGTTTTCATCTCTTGGAAAGCCATTGGGATTGCACCTGACAAACTATTGCTAGAGAGATCAATGTTCTGAATGTTTTTGAGTTCTATGAGTGATGTTGGTATTGAGCCATAAAATGAATTCCATGAAAGATTCAAATATTCCAAATTTGTACAGCTTGACAATGCACTTGGAATTTCACCTAAAAAGTTATTGAGAGACACATCTATAGCTTGGACCATTACCATGTTGCTCAATTCTAAAAGAGAACCTTGTAATAAATTGTTGAAAATGTTGAAATATAATTGGAGATTTTTGAGACCTGCTACTTATGGGGGTATATTTCCTCTTAAATTGTTGTGAGACAAGTCTACCAGCTCCAAAGTTTGGCATCTCCCTAAACTAGCAGGTACTTTCCCTGACAACTGATTATGATGAAGAAGAATTTCTCTTAGTTGTGGAAGATCGCCGAGACTATCTAGTATTTGGCCTAAAAGCATGTTTTCACTCAGTTATAACAACCCAAGACTTTTTGCTTGACCCAAACATTTGGAATACTTCCATATAAATTGTTTTTCTCGAGATATAATCTTTCAAGATGTGGAAGTGGACTGAGTAGAGATGGAATAGTTCCATTCAAATGATTATTAGATAAGTTTAAGTATGTCAACATTGTAAGGTTTCTAATGCTACTTGGTATATTTCCCTCAATTTTATTGGATGACAAGTCTAAATAGTTGAGTTAGCTTGATAGGTGGCTAATAGAAGAGGGCAAAATGCCAATAATACAATTAAGAGACAACTCTAGAAATTCTAAAGATGAGCAATTAATCAAGGCCGTTAGAAAAGACAATTCACTACCTTCGCTCAAAAGATGATTACTGCCTAAAGAAAGCATTTGATGTTGTTGTAAATAACCAAACTGCAAGAGCACCTTGCCACTTAGATGGTTTCCACCTAAGACAAATTGTTGAAGTTGAGTACAATTAGAGAGGGAGCTTGGAATTTCTCCAGTGAGTTGGTTGGTCCATAAACGAAGTGCTTGCAACTTTGATGTTATGCCCGAATAATTAGCAAGGATTGTTTTGTTATACCCAAATAATTAGCAGGGACTATCTTTTACAATGGTGGATGAATTATGTGCCGAATAATTTGCCACAACACACTGTCCGCATGCGCAATGGTCAAAAATGGTGAAAAGTGTGTGCTAGTCAAAAGTTATTCCACAAAATGGTAGAAAGTTGTGGAAAATGGGATGAAGCTATTCTCGCAATACCTCACTTTATTATTATTGGCTATAATATCTCTACACTTTCTCACGTGAATACTAATTCTAATTCTATAGCGGTGCAATTGTCAAAAGTAGTCCGTTTTTCTTTACAATTTTAATATGATCATAATTATAGATTATTTTATTTATAAATTTATTTTTAATTAGTAAGAGAGATAAAAAATAATAATATTAATTAAATAAATTAAAAAAACATTAATGGTGTTCATTAGATTATTAATATAAAATATATTGTATTTTGAATTCAGTATTAAAGATTAAATTTTCAAAAAAGTATTAGCAAAAAATATATATGAAAAAGGAGAGTAAAGTGGAATTTTTATATTTAAAGTAATTGTCAAATCAAGTCCATCATATATAAATGTTATATTATTAAAAAAAATTAAATATTAAAATATATAGTGTTATATGTGTGTGAGTGAGTGTGCACGTGGTGCTCTAGTAATTCAAATTTCTTATATTTCTTTCTCTCATATAATCAATCAAAATCATCTTTATAAAATTACATATATTTTTTAAAAAATTTATATTCAGCATTTTTATGTACTAGTCAGTTATAATATTTATTAAAAGTTATTAGGATAAGTTAGAAGGAATTTGGTATTCATCTTCAACCTTTTTATTATGATTAATTATTATATATTATATTTGTTAATTTCATTGTAAATCATGAAATGGTCAATTAAGTATTATGTGAATTTTTTTATTTGAACATTATTAATTCACATATTTAATATTGAATTATCTCTAATCCACCCTTTAATTTATTTAAAAAGATGTGAAATAAACTAAATTATCTAATTGATCTATGCTCCTTGAAGATTGAACAAGATATCTATTTATATTTTAATCAAATATTGACATATTTAGAGCTTCCCTCCAAAGATAATGAAAGTTGTCGATAATGATTATTGCTTGCTAACTATATAACCATCAAGTGATTTAAAAAATAATAATAGTAATTGTGAAGATTTCTTTATCATTATTTATTGCTTGCTAACTATATTTATATTTTAATCACAGTAATTCAAGGGAATATCATTAGGATTATATAAGAAGAGCACTGTCACATACAAACTTGCACATTTGCACAAGGTGTAAATATCCAAAGTGCCCAACTGTTAGAGTTAAGCTAGGAGATAAGCTCACCAATCACATACATCTGTTTCCATTCACTGACTCAAATAGCCCAATAGATTTAGGCACTAGTCTTACTCATTTTCATTAGTTGAACATATCCATTAGTTTTGCCTTGATATTGCTTATACAATTTATACCAAATTAGAACCATACCATTTTCAATCACTGTTCAGACATTAGAAGTAAAAAGTAGGCAGCAAGTGATCATCTATTCCGCACCATTTGCCATTGTGGGTAGATCCATCACTCAGCCAAGATCACACATCCATTTAATCTACTTCATTAGTAAGGTGCACCCACCTAGGTCTAGCAAAACCTGAAGTGCAGGGAGTCATCAACCCTATAGGTTAACTCTGTTTCATTAGTTCAAAAAAGTTGCAAATCTAAGCATAGAGATTGCATCCTCTTAGGATTTGCAACCTACATTTTTGAGACCTAACAATGTCATTGACCTAATATTTATTTGTGGCAAATATCCCAATAGTCTAAAGATTACAAATTGTTGTCAAGAAAGGACTGTCATAGTTAAGTGTGGTACAGTGATACAATTTCATCTTGGTTGAGTATTGTATAAATCTCAAGCTATTTAGAATGCATGGGGTATTAGGGTGTGGTATCACTATATAGGTAACCATCAAGTGATTTCTTCAACCCAATCTTGGCCTATATAGTACCTAATGTGAAGAGCAGGATAGTGTTGTCCAAGAACCTTGTTACGGTCACAAATGAGGGTAGTCTTAGCTATCATAACCATAGTTGGAATCCCTTGTTGTTACCATAAGATACATGACCTAAAACCATGACTCTATGAGTATGAGTTGTTTGAAAACTAAATTCCACAACCTTTGCCACCATCCTCCCTACTTGTGTCAAAATGGGAGTTTTGGAATAGGGTATGGACATCCATGAATACATAAAGTATAGAGGAATTTTGTCAGATGTTGTAGTTGCAACTGCCCTATTAGACATGTGTGCAAAATGTGGAAGCATTGACAAAGCACGTGAACTGTTTGATAGAATGCCTCAAAGAAATGTGGTCTCATGGACTGCAATGAATACAGGATATGCACAAAAGGGATTTGTTGAAAAGGCTTTAGAAATTTTAAAGAAAATGCAATTGGCTGGTGAAAAGCCAAATTCCACAACCTTTGCCAACATCCTCCTTCCCTGTGTCAAAATGGGAGCTTTGGAATAGGGTATGGACATCCATCAATACATATAGGATAGAGGAATTTTGTCAGGTGTTGTAGTTGCAACTGCCCTGTTAGACATGTATGCAAAATGTTGAAGCATAGACAAGGCGCGTGAACTGTTTGACAGAATGCCTCAAAGAAATGTGGTCTCATGGACTGCAATGACTGTAGGATATGCACAAAATGGATTTGTTGAAAAGGCTTCAGAAATTTTAAAGCAAATGCAATTAGCTGGTGTAAAGCCAAATTCCACAACATTTTCCAACATCCTCCCTGCCTGTGTCAAAATGGGAGCTTTGGAAAAGGGTATGGGCATCCATCAGTACATAAAGGATAGAGTAATTTTGTCAGATGGTGTAGTTGCAACTGCCCTATTAGACATGTATGCAAAATGTGGAAGCATAGACAAGACACAGGAACTGTTTGATAGAATGCCTCAAAGAAATGTGGTCTCATGGATTGTAATGACTACAGGATATGCACAAAATGGATTTGTTGAAAAGGCTTCAGAAATTTTAAAGCAAATGCAATTGGCTGGTGTAAAGTTAAATTGCACAACCTTTGCCACCATCCTCCCTGCCTGTGTCAAAATGGGAGCTTTCGACCAAGCAATTTGTAGCACTTAAGGTTATGTAATAGAATTTACAGTTGATAGTTAAATTTATAACAAATTGTTTTATGATCTTTACTAACGTTTATTAGAATTGTTGCATGTTTTACATCATTAGAATGACATATTTGCTGTAACTTTTTTGAAATTTTATTATGGTATGTGCACTTTGATATGATGTAATATGATTATGGTTTCATTTCATATGTTGTAATATTAGATATATAACAGAAAAATAAATTATTGCATGAAATAAATAATAACTTTTCATTTTAAATGTTTTTTTATAGAACACGGGTCTTCTAGAAGATCAAGATGATCCTCCTGATATAGATCTAGATTATGTTGGTTCTAGTACAAATCACATGGTAGAGGATGATGATAACGCAAATACAGAAGACACTGAGGCCGATGACGATGATGACGATGACAACGATGATCACGATGGTAATGATGATGATGAGGTAGTTGCTCGTAGTAGCCAGTGATATTCATGATCATATAGATTGCATCATGGATCATTGTTGATATATCATTATGATGCCTCTTTTCATAGTCGCTAACTATCATATGTATCATTTTCACAGCCTATAGTGCCATATTAATGAGTTGTATCATAAATTTATGTATCATTTTGACTTATATCATTTGGACATGTATCATCTTGACTTGTATCATTTTGAGTTACATAATTTATCATTTTTACTTATCTCATTTGTACATGTATCATTTAGACATGTTATTAATCTACTAGCATATTTGACTTTCACTTGTTTTAGTTATATATGATGATGATCTTATCCATATTGACTTGTCAATTTATATATATTGAAAGTGGTCGATGATTTTTGGATGGATATTTATTACGTATGATGATTTTAATTTACTGCTTAGGATGGATGTTGTCAAATTCAATTAAATTATAGATATTTGACTCGTTTTAATTATAGATGATGATTATGTTATAATAATTATCTTGTTATTTAATCATATGAGTTAAATAATTAAATGACTTAATTTATAATCATATGAGTTATTTAAGAGGCATGATATATTAACTAATTAAATTGAAATAAAATATATTAAATTAATAAATGTAAGTAAAATAATAAGCATTTTTAGAAGCAACAAAAGACACAAAAATGGAAGTAAAATTGGAAGCAACAAGCAACGTTATATCGGAAGTAAAATTGGAAGCAAAACTAGATGCAAAATTGGAAGCCAGGCTAGGAGTAAAATCAGAAGCAAAGCCAAAAGCAAAATTGGAAGCGAAATTGGAAGCAAAATTAGAAGCAAAACCGGAAGCAAAATGGGAAGCAAAACTAGAAGCAAAACTGGAAGTAAACGTGGAAGCAAAATTGGAAGCAAAAATAGAAGAAAAATTGGAAGCAAAATTGGAAGCAAACCTGGAAGCAAACCTAGAAGCAAAACTAGAAGCAAAATTGGAAGCAAAATTGGAAGCAAAACTGGAAGTAAAACTGGAAGCACAATTGGAAACAAACTTGGAAGCAAAAATGGAAGTGAAACTAGAAGCAAAACCAGAGGCAAAACTAGAAGCAAAAGTGGAAGCCAACCTGGAAGTAAATTCAGAAGCAAAATTGGAAGCAAAACTGGAAGTAAAACTAGAAGCAAAATTGGAAGCAAACTTGGGAGCAACACAAGAAGCAAAACCAGAAGCAAAATTGGAAGCCAAATTGGAAGCAACAAAATCCAGTGCTAAATCTGGCATTAATCCTGGCACAAAATTTTGGTGCTAAACCCGACACTAAACCTGGTGTAAAAATTGGTGCTAAACCCGACACAATAGTGAGTTGCTATTGGGCACCAAGTTTTGCACCAGTAGAAGTGTCCAATTCATGGACTCAAATGCACTAAATTATGGTGCTATTTTAGATGCTAATTGCCTCTTCTATTTTAGTGTCGGCATGACATTTAAATATGTCCCACCGATATAACGATATCCATGTATGAAAATTATTTCATTTGAGGGAAGATTTTGCCAGGCCAGCCATTATAGATGTTCTATGATGATTTATCCAGATCTTAATCAAATTTGTCTATTCCTTAATTATGATCCATTTATCTAAAATGGTGTAATTATGAATGGATACATTGTTTAAGGCCTAAAGTTTGTCTCCTTCACACATATATATAGGGGAATCAAGGCAAAGATATAAAAGAGGAATCATCAGTATCTAAATAAAAGAATCCACAGAATCATCATCAGTAGAAGCAGTAGAAATAAAAATAGGACATGAAGACTTTTTATATATTATAAAATCTTTTTTGAAGCAATTGGAGAAGGAATATAATAATCTGATGTTCAACCTCTAGTGTTCAATTATTTGTTAATATTCATTTATATGTGTTATATGTGCTGTCTCCAAAATGGTTTTCCTTTATTATTTAAATTAATATATCAAAGACATACTTAATTTATCAGGTCACATTTGCTACTTCTGTGTGATCAATTTGACTGGTTTCTGCAAGAAGTTGATTTCAGTCTTTCCAAGTGGTTATGTTCATTGGTCTCTGCCAAGAGTTAAAACCCTTTAAACAAACAGTCTTGGTTAGGTTTCCTTCTCACTAGAATTTAAATTCCTTTTAGTTGTTCATAGTAACTTAAGAGAATATCATTGGGATTGGGTAAGAAGAGTACAAATAACTTATAACCTTCCATGTTTATACAAGGTATAAAACACCTGAAAGTGCCAACTAATTAGAGTTAAACCAAGAGGAGGACACATATATCATACACATCCTGACTCTGTTGCCCAAAAATAGATAAAACACTGGTCTTTCGAAAACAATATTTCAAAATATTTCACAATTTCAAATCTCAAACTCTAGTATTAGAAATTACTTTCAGTCTTACATCTACTTCACACTCATTTGCCATTGTGAAGGTTAACTCAATTCTGCACTAATCTTTAAGGTACACCCACCTAGGTCTGGCAGAGCTTGAAGTGAAGGGGGTTTAGCCATATCTACCCTATGTCAGTTAGCCAAAAGTGTCAAGAGAGCTTGGCAACCTCTTAGGGTTTAGGACCTACATTTTTGTGACCTAACAAGGTCCTCAAAAAGATAACTCATAGTCTGAAGCATATGGTCTCTTGTCAGACCATCTATGTCTACAAGTGATAGGACACCCATGATAGTATAAGGATTAGCAGCATGATCCGATGGTCTAGATCATCCAGGATGACTCATAAAATATCTTCCCACACGATCAAAAGATATAATAGATGTGGAAGTTGTAATATTAGCAACACTGTTGATTGCTTCCATTTGGAGAGAAATGACAACCTGATCAGCAACAAGGGCCAGGGCTGGGGAGATAGCAGGCATCCTCTCCCCAACCAAGGCCCTATAAACTAGAGTTTGTCGATCTGGTCGACAATAGGCATCTCTATCAGTAACCCTACCCCTCCCCTGACCAAAATATGCTTGCAAATCCAAGTAGTTGACCTTGAGGCCCATATGAACCTCTCCATATAATTGCTGTGCAAAATATAAAGGAATTTGGTCATTATTGGGATAATGACCATGAGTAGCAAGAAAACATGGATATATCAATGGGGCCATAAGAGGGTCTACACATCTAGTCACTTGGTAGCCCCTCACATTAGACTTACCAACATAATATGGGAAACATTGGGATTTGATAGTCTCTTTCGAGACACTAAGATGAACCAAAGCAAGATTAACATCACCAGTAACCTCTTGCCACATCTGGGCAAGAATAGAAGCAAGAGTATCACCCGAATAAGCATGAGTATCTCTTAGACTCTATCTAATGCACTGCAAACTAGATAAAATTGATTGACATGTGTCACTATAAACCCCTGTTGTGTTGGGGTTAGAAAGAACACCTGTCAATTTCTGAATCTCAGTATTTGTATGTGTAAATATAGAAGGTCTAGGTCTAGGTGGTGGTGCATGTGCCATGATATATATATCGACCTAAATTTTGGCACAAAAATAAATTACTTATTCCAATGTACATGTGTGCACATCTAACTTACTATGTATCTAAATTGATTTTTAATTTTAACATTTGGAAGCCTGGAACATACATTCTAGTTCACTAAGTGAAAAAATTAAAATTTACTTGTTTGAAATGTAAGTGATAACATGAAAAGCAAGTGCAATAACTTAAAGGACTGCTTCAAGAAGGAAAGAATGATGGAGCCTTGTTGATCACAAGATGAAATTCAAGCTGAACAGAGACTCAAGATCACTGCTAATCAAAAGATAAGATAAAGTGAATGATTTGGAGTCTTGAACTTCCTATTATTATTGTGGGAAGCAGTACTTAAAATTTAACCTTATTTATAGGTCTCTATAGTTGCATTAGGATGGCCATGTTGAACCAGTTCTCTACACTTGATGGTCCTAATATGTCTCACCAATATCATTGATCTAGTGTCTACTTTGGAAGTTGTGGAACAAATGTATCAACATACACACCTACATCAGAGTAGATAGGGATGTTGTGTTACATGCTCAAGCCTATATCAATGTATAGAATTTCTTGCTTCTGACTTGTTGAGCTCATTTATCCTTGGTGATTTAAGCTTGCCTATCAACATACAATTTCTTCTGTCATGTAGGTGTGTATGTTGATGTTGTTCCACAACTTCCAAAGTAGACACTAGTTATCACTGATGTTGGTGAGGCATATCAGTCATCTTGTAGAGAATTGGTTCGACATGGCCATCCTAATGCAACTATAGCTCCATATAAATAAGGTTAAATCAAGTAAGTACTACTTCCCACAATAATAATAGGAAGTTCAGGATGAGCCAAATCATTCACTTTATCTTGTCTTTTGATTAGCATGCCCCTTATATCTCTTTTGATTAGTAGATAATGTACCTGGTCTACACATCAAATTAAATTATTTTCAAAATATATGTATGTCAATTGAATTATTATACTTACATTTAACAGGTTATTTATAGGTCTCTATAGTTGCATTAGGATGGCCATGTTGAACCAATTCTCTACACTTGATGGTCTTGATATGTCTCACCAACATCATTGATCTAGTGTCTACTTTGGAAGTTGTGGAACAAATGTATCAACATACACACCTACATCAGAGTAGATAGGGATGTGTTAGATGCTCGAGCCTATATCAATGTATGTAATTGTTTCTTGCTTCTAACTTGTTGAGCTCGCTTATCCCTGGTGATTTATGCTCGCCTATCAGCATACAATTTCTTCTCTAATGTAGGTGTGTATGTTGATGTTGTTCCACAACTTCCAAAGTAGACACTGGTTATCACTGATGTTGGTGAGACATATCAATCATCTTGTAGAGAATTGGTTCAACATGACCATCCTAATGCAACTATAGCTCCGTATAAATAAGGTTAAATTGCAAGTATAATTCAACACATAATTGTCTATTTCAAACAATTTAATTTTGCTTGTAGACTATGTCATCTACTAACTTTTTGAAAATATGTACTTGTACAAAACCTTATTTATACCTATAGATAGTTGCATTAGGATGGCCATGTTGAACCAATCCTCTACACTTGATGACTGATATGTCTCACCATCATCATAACATGTGATATAGTGTCTACTTTGGACTGTGGAATAAATGTATCAACATACATGCCCTACATCAGAGTAAATAGGGATGTTGTGTTGTGCTCGCCTATATCAACATACAATTTCTTCTCTAATATAGGTGTGTATGTTGACATGTTGTTCCACAACTTCCAAAGTAGACACTAGTTATCACTGGTGTTGGTGAGACATATCAGTCATCTTGTAGAGAATTGCTTAAACATGGCCATCCTAATGAAACTATAGCTCAATATAAATAAGGTTTTGTAAGTTTGTATAATTTGAAACACATAATTGTCTATTTCAAACAATTTAATTTTACTAAGAACATTGATACAACCAATGACTATACAATATACATTCATATATTTTCATGGTAACTCAATATGATTTATAGCATATCCAACTTACAAGAAACATCAAAAAAATACATAAATACATGTAAACTACAAAATTTGTGTCACTATCCAAATAATGCTTCTTGGTATACTAGGAAATACCTAACAATCTCATTGAAATTTATAAGATCTAGAAGTATGTGAAGCATCACTCAAGTCTATTCACATGGTATGAAATATGGCATCTTGGATATCATGTATACTAAGTTATAAGCTCAATAAATATCGATATAGTGTTGACTCCTCATGATTCCCAAAATAATTGATGTTAATTTATCATTCCATGAATTATCAGGTATGTGTAAGAGATTACACAATGCATAATCTCTAATTCCCCTTTACCAAACCAATAAACTTGACAATTCTATATGTAGTCCTTTGTAATTTAGCTCTCATTTATGACCAATAATTTCTTCCTCCAAAGTGTCAATGTCTTGTCCACTCTATATCTCTATCCATCCCTCCAATAGGATTTTCCCTAATCAAACTCTCTTGCATTGACCCTTACAATAGACATAAATATTATATCTTTAACAACAACCCATGCCAAGAATGAAGTAGTCCACTCACTATGTATCGTATCTTGACTGGAACTATATTTTAACACGCCTCCCCAAAATTGATATTATGTTAAAAATAAAATTTCATCTTTTTAAATCTTATAACTTTAACTCTCCTCTATGTGATCTCTCAATGCAAAGTTCTCTTTCTCAACATATCTACTATGTAGTTGTATTTACTACTCCAAAAATTCAACACAAATTTTGGTAACTCTACAAAAATTTAATAGTAGCAAATTTTCTATATTTTATTGATTGTAATGGAATGACATTTTTTTCTAATGGAAGCCCCTGTTAGCAAGCATATGGGGCCTTGAAATGTTGACAATCATATATGTGTGAGTTCATGGCAAGCATCCATTTCAAATAGCAAGTGCATATACATAGAAACAGTGGCAAATTTATGCACATGTGGGCTCGACATGTATACTGATGTGGGGTCTTCACCTGTCACAGAGCTCCCACCTGTCCCCTTCAAACCTGTCACCTTTGTCTGGGTTCTCTATCACCTTCGTCTACGGCTTGCTTTCACTGTTGCACTCTCAAATGACAAAAAAATTGTCATTTGAGAGTTTTAACCTATTTTATAAAAAACCAATAAAACAATACCTTCAATCGAAGACCCTCTACAATCAAAGGCAAATTTATGCACATGTGGGCTCGACATGTATGCTGATGTGGGGTCTTCACCTGTCACAGAGCTCCCACCTGTCCCCTTCAAACCTGTCACCTTTGTCTAGGTTCTCTATCACCTTCGTCTACGGCTTCCTTTCACTGTTGCACTCTCAAATGACAAAAAAATTGTCATTTGAGTTTTAACCTATTTTATAAAAAACCAATAAAACAATACCTTCAATCGAAGACCCTCTACAATCAAAGGCATTATTTTATTATTTTAATTTGGTGCTCAATTACCTTTATTTGTAGATCCCCTTCGAACAAAGGTTCTATTGTTTTATGTTTTGATTTGGCCGACAAGACCTTCACTCATAGGAAAGACCTTCGAACGAAGGTGCCTGCTAGAGATTTTTTGGCACCTTTAATTTTTGTTTGTCCACAAAAGTGTAACCCACTATTGTGGGATCACCCCGGGTGATGATTCAGATACCTCTATCAAGGAGATAATAGACAAGAAGGCAGCGCCACTGAGAAGGAAAATCCCCACTCCTGCGAAGAAAGGCAAGAAACCTATTGAGAAAGAAGGTGATGATGAGGGGGCTATTTTAGGTGTTGGTTTTGTCTCTCAAACAGGGGACTATACCGAAGTAGGGGAAATGGGATAAGCCATTTGAGAAGGGAGTTGAGAGTGTAGTGGAAACACAAAGAAAGGCTATGCAAATCCCTGACCCTAGAGTTGGCCTCAAATCTCTTGAGATCAATGATCCTTCAAGCAATTTGACAACCTACTGGCCCAGGCAAAAAGTAGAGACCAAGTTGAGGAGGTGTTTGAACTGGTTAAGAATGTTGTTAATTCACAGCATAAAATGACAAAATGGTTCTTCCTTGAAATTAACAGAATCAATATCAAGCTCCAACTGATGTAGGAAATCTTGGGGAGAGGTAACAACACTACTATTGAACAGGTCACTTTAATTTTCAAAAACTAGGAGGCTATTCCTAAAATAGAGGAAATGGACCGTGAATTTAGTAGGATGAGAAAAGAATTTAACACTAGGGTCCAATACCTGGAGGAGAAACTCATGGAGGTGAACAACAGTTTAGAAAAAATCATGAACATCAGCAAACTTACCATACAAAATAGCCTTAATGGGATGAGAGTGCTTACTGAGAAGCTGAAAGAGCTTAGAAAAGAGTAGTTCAAGGATTTTAGAGCTGAGGATTTCATGAATGTTGAAGAACTAAGTGTTCAGGACAAGGGTGATGGCACTAAAAATGCAGGTAAACAGGTGGCTACTGAGGACTCTAGTGGACCCTCGACCCACACAAGGGGGAGTAAAAAGAAGTAGTTTGAAGCTGAAAAAAAGATGCTCATTGACTTTGCCAAAATACATGAGTCATTTAATGAGCAAAAATTAGAGGCAACTAAGACACTCAAGAAAATGAACTAGTTTAGTTTGGTCTGTTCTCTTTTTTGCTACGCTTTCTATGCTTTAGTAGTTATGGTAGCTTTTAGTTGGCTGTCAGTTGGCTTACTGCTTTTTGTTTGCATCCTTTTGTAAAGGGTTTCAGGGTCCCCTTCAAAACTTGTTTGACCATATTAATCAAAAACAAGTGTTATAATAAATCTTAAAAATATAATTAACATTATTATTAATATTATTAATATCATAGTTCACCCATCTCATAGTTCACCGATATGAATATTTCCTCATATTAATATTTAAAAATTAATTAATATTTGTTAATTTTTTTATTATATTAGTTCACCCTTACCATAGTTCACATGTGCATAATATTTAAAAAATAATTAATATTTGTTAAGTTTCATATTATATTAGTTCACCAATATCATAGTTCACCAATATGAATATATTTTGATATTAATATTTAAAAATTAATTAATATTTGTTAAGTTTCTGATTATATTAGTTCATCAATATCTTAGTTCACAAAACATATATACACATAGTAATCCAATCAAACAATATTTACTGTAAATTTATGGCACTATAGTTTATTAGGTTGAGAATTCACTCAACTATATAAGTTTAGAATTCAGATTTTTACAAATAATTTTAAACACCAAATTTTAACCCCTAAAAGACTAAATTTTTAGTATTTATAATAAAATAAATATATAAGATAATTCATTGGTGACATTTTATAGAGGTTGTTTTATATTATTCGGTGCATAATTACATGGAAAAAATATCATGTGGGGCATAACAATAAGCAGAAAAGACAGTCTGTTGCTAATTATTCGGTGCATAATTACACTACCGTTCAAAGTGGGCTGTAAAGAAAGTTCCCTTGCTAATTATACGGGGCATAAGACAAAACTGAGCTATTTGAGAGACCACGTTCCTCCAATTTTCCATTACTTATGATGCTTTCTCTGCCTAAAAATTTTCAAATCCTTACAAATTGAAATATGTTACGGAACTGAAATACAATTATCTCCGGAAGTGAAGAGTCTTGTGGAAACAGATGAAATCAAGATTGACCGGAAAATAAAATTGAAATCAAGATTCATTCTTGGAGTCGTAGCATTTGTCATTACTGGAATTTTCTTTTGCGTGCGAGAACACTCATTAGCTTGTCAAGGAAAGCACGCAGACAGTGTTATGAAGACTTTTCCCATCCAGAAAATGGCAGTGTGTGTCACTCAAGCCTGGAATTTCAAATAAATCTAGAATCTCCACCATGCTTACCTTAATCTTCACCCTTTCCCACTTGCATGCCAGCTTTTCCCCCATTTTCTCATAAGCGCCTATTCTCCCAACAAAATAGTATCGACAATGGAACCCACCAGTGATGGTATGTTTAACAACTGCCACTTGTCATTTACCGTCGGTCTGCTTCTTGTCAATGACTCTGTGGGATCCCCACTTCGTTAAGACTTTCAAAAAAAATCTATTGTTTTTGGTATTATGCCATTGAAGCGGAAGCAGTGGAGTCAACGAAGGACGAGTTGCAAGGTCAAAAAAATGAGTAAATACAGTCTATGTAAATATTTTTTTAAATGGAATTTATGGACTCGAACTGACAACCATCATTCATGTCTTCCAATGGCTCGATCGTTTGGCCTATCCTTGAGGGCTTAGTCTATGCAAGTATGAAACGTATATAATTTGTTGAAATTCTGAAGAAGTAATTTGGTCATCTTCATTATTCTGTAGTTGAAGCGAAGTAGTGGAGTCAACGAGGGATGAGTTGCAAGCAAACAAAAGCCAAAAACAAGTTGTAGTCAAGGATAATTGTTTTGGTTAAGTCAATCTACTCTAATTAAACGTGAAATGTAATGTCAAAAATAAAATTAAGTCTTTTGTGTTGTATCTAAGTTTTTATGGACAATAGGCAATTCTCGTGCTCTATCATGTTGTGAGTATTGGAAGTTGTATGTAAATAGTAGAACATTTTCATTAAATTCTGCAAATATTGGGGTTTAGTTGTGGCTTTGATGAAACTATTCCTCAAGGATTGTCATGGGGCCCTTCAGGTCTCAAAATATCTTCTTCTAGACATCCTTGTCTAGATTGAACTAATTGGGTCTACATAACCCATGAACTTAATCACTTGTTTGGAAAATTGTGGACATGCAGAGATCACATTATATTTTTGAATTAGAATAGAATGAGACCTATGCACGTCATTACTCTCTTCCATAGAATCCTCTATTAAACGGGGTACTTAATTTTATGAATGGAGCTTTGTGGGCCAAAGCGTAGCCCTAATTAAATGGGTGGCCTAATTTTATGTTTGGTAGGGTTGTATACAAATTAATAGATTGAAATTTGTATATAAATTTTCTAGTTGCAATACACATTGTACACTTTTCAAGCTACACAAATTTAGTTCATGATTTCTAGGATGTATTTCAAATTTATGTTTTTCTTACTTGAGCCATATGTCAATTTGTAATGTGTTGAGAAGATGTTGACAATGTAGTATTGAGTTGAGGCTAGAGATGTTGATGAAAGGAGTTGTCATCATTCAAGGTTATCTCAAATGCATGGTTATCTCACCTTAAAGAGCAATACATGAAATTTGCATATTTAATAAGGAGTTGACATATGGGTTCACTTGGAAGTTCACACTCCCATAGGTTGTGTGAACAGGTAGTAAGAAAAAGATAAAGTTCTAATTGCCTCTATTGATGTGGATCTCGTGACCATCGTGCCCAATTGATGTGGATCTTGTAACCATCATGCCCAATTGATGTTGATAAATTTCCCTCTTATTGTTGCTAACACTTGGGATGAAGAAGCCCTCATTGGATGAATATATGATGTAGGCCTAGAAGAAGAATCCCTCACTAGATGAATATATGTTGCAAGCTTGAAAGAAGAAGATGGGATTGAATGGGGAGACGCCATCATCCATGTCTCACCAAATAGATGCATGGACATCTCTCTCACTATCCAAGGGAGAAGAACTAAGAATCAAGGCAAGAGAACTTCAAAACAAGATAAAAGAATGATGATGCAAGAAGGTATCATCCTCTTTCCTCTTTCTGTAGACAATAGAGGACAATTCTTCCCCTCTGAGGAGTGCCCTCCTATAGATGCACTCCCATCCTCCCTTCTAATAGAGTGGGAGGATTTTCCTAACAAATTGGTAGTAAATGGCAGCTAGTTGCAATCTTTCTAGACCTTCCCATGCAAGTTAAGGAGTTCAAACCTGCATGATTCCTATTTTTCATCTTACAACATTTAGGTCCTTTCAGATATATAGAACAACCCAACTACCTTACCATTATAATTGTTTACTCAATCAAGTAAAGTTGCACCCCAACTCAGCAATTACCTAAAATGGCCAACTAAAACTTATCACAAAACGTAAATTTCTCCTTCCCTTTATAACCGTAACAAATGATGATTATCCCCCTAATTACATTAAGATATGGCTAAGTGCAATTCAAAACTCACTATCCATCCCACTAGACTATCTTATCAAGCCTACAAAACTTCAAGAGGTAGAGATATGACACATCCCATTAAGCGTCCAAGACATCAAAATGTCACTTCACACCAAGCTCTAAGAATATTGAGCATCTAATTCATGAAGTCAAGACTAAATGGTGAAGAATATTCTAAGAGTTTCACCATATTACTCAGATGAGTTTGGTATGTTGCATCTAATAGTATTTTATCTTTTCTCACAAAATTGTCTAATCCTGATTCCAATTTTAACAAGTTATCTAGTTTTACATTACATAAATTAGATCTACTTTATCCCCCTGGATGATTGATGTGACCAATCCTAGGGTGGGTGATGTCCTAAAAATCTACCTTTCATAGATCTAATGATTTTATCTTTCCCTTAGTTATCAAAATTTTTGGCCATTGGAATTCCTCCAGGGCTTTGAAGTTTTCAAACTTCTTTATGATCATCACATCAAGTTTATCTTGGAAAGCAAAGATATCATTCAGAAGATTTACCATATCAAGTGTACTTGATATCTCTTGTGGGGCATCAAGACTAAACCTTTCAACTCCTTGAATGACACTTATTGATGACAGCCTTGGAATTCATGTGCTCAAGATTTGCATAAAAAATGGCTCTTACCTAATATTGGCATTTCTTGCCTTTCTCAATTTGTCAAAATAAGCCCATGCATCATCAATCTTTCACAAATTTTGAGAAATCATTTGGTCAAAAGGCTTCCTCACCAGCTCAGAGGTATTGTACATTCCTTTATCTTTTGCTACAACTTCTACCTCCTTGCTCCTTTTTAGTTCCTCTTTTAGGTCTTCAATTACGAGCATAAAATTATCCTTATCCTATTGTGACATGTTGCTTAGAGAAATAGGAGGTGACACTTGCTCTGTTAAAGTGATCTTAGGTTGCTCAATCATTGATTTAACCTTGTTATATTCATGTATCAACTTAGTGTATTCTACTTGCATCTTATCATGATTTACCTACAATTTCTTAGCTACAACTTCACTAAATAGAGTAGTACTAACCACCAAGGAAGTTACTTGTGGTGTTGTTGTGTCACTTAATCTTTTAACAATCAAATTTCTTTTTAATTCACTAATGTCTTGGACAACATGAGGCTTATTATGCTCTCAAGCCATGGCTCAAATAGATAGTTCTTTATGCTTGGTGCTAAATCCAGACCCAAAATAGAGCTCATTGCCCTAGTTTTCACCTCTCAAAACATCTTCATTGGTGTCCTATATATGAATTGTATCCAAGGATATAGTAGAAGCTATATCACATCTTAGTAATAGCAAACACACACTCTCCCTACATAGCTTTCTTCCTTCCTCAAGTGTCATATTGGATATGTCAAATTCAATTTTCTTCTCGATGCTCTACACAACTTCTCCTTCACTATCTACTTCCACTTGATGCACCTCATCCTTCTTCATTTGCCAATCTTCATTTACCTTTCCCTTGAGGAACATCATTTTGAACTCCTCCATCTTGATGAAATCTTCATTTGAGAGGAATTGCTTGCAAGCTAATGTTCTAACATCTTGGACAACCTTGTCACGTTCTTCTAGATTTAACACTGTCCTTCCAAGAGGAAGATCATTCACGTTAGGCCTCTAGGGTGAAGGGAAAATCAACAATATCTCTTGAGACTCTACATTGTTTTCACCAATACACTCAGTGACATCATAATCAACCAAATGTTGAACCTTGCTCTATGGTTCATTTTCACTAGGGATCCTTACTTTAGCAACCTGCATAGTACTCACATCTAGGACCTACATAGATGAGGCATGGAGGGATGTTGGCCTAGCCTCACTCATACTCTCCTTAGTCATAACCTCTAAAATGTCCACATTACTAATAATTAGTTCCATTCTAGTTAGTGTATCCTTGGTGGTACTGAATGTACCTTTCTAAGTGGGAACCAACTCCCTCATTTTATTTTCACATTCTTCAATTTTCTTCCAATCTCTTCTTCTTATGGTGATTTCTTCTTTGTTATACAATTTCTAATAAAATCTTTAGAGAAGTTGAATTGCTGATTATAGCTTGACTTGCCAACCAATTTACTTTTTCCACCTTATTTCATTTGGTATTTCATCAACTTTAACCCTAATTGATGAAGGCCTTCCTTGGTAGTGATTAGAAAGTCCAAAAAATTAATAGTAGAAGGTAAAAATATCCCTTCTTGCTCTTCCTTAGATGCAAACTATCAGCCTCATTCAACTTCCATATTGCTTCAAGGAAATCCAGCTTGTTTGATACATAAAGATGCAATAAGTGTGGCTCTACCTCAGCCCCATAAATTCTAATAACTGTGAAATCCTTTTGGAAAATCTAGTCTCCCCAATTGTGCTTCTAATCCCTTTCTGGTTCAAGATGCTTGGGTCTTATGAATCTCATGAATTTAGGGGACAACCCACTTCTCTCTTTCCCTAGAATACCTAACACTCTCTGTAAAAAGTGTCTTCCAAAGATACAATAATCAAATGTAGAGCCATACAAACTTCCAATACATGTGACAAAAAGGGTTTTTGCATTGGAATATGTAAGGTAAATGCAGAGTACTAATGAACTACACTTTGCCAGTCAGTAAAATAAGACCTTATTTCCTTCTTTACATTTTTCATGTGGAGGGTTCACATTGGAGAGAAAAGCATTTAAGGTGGCACAATATCTTTTGAAAATTTCTAATTTTGATGATGTCTGTCATTGGCAGTATGATCCATGTGACACCATTAAAACAATGATTATGACCAATAGGAATGCTACAAGTAGAATTCAACATCAAAGTAAACCCTTGCTTGAAAACTTGAGAAACAAGGATTCCTGGGATGAGGTCAAAAATAGCAATGGAGAAAACTGCTGCGGAGAAAGGTAGTTCTTTTGAATAGTTGTCAGCAAAAATTATGGCATTGTACTAGGTCCAAATTATAGGAGCACCAACAAAGAATGAAATCAGGATGTACAATAATTTTTCTTGAAAAAGTGATAAACCATCTATTAGAGAAAAAATGCCATATTCTCTAAATGAGTCTCTTATAAAAATTTTTTGGACATGATCAAAAGTTAGTGCATTTTGGTCTATGAGGAAGGAACTAGGTGAACCAAAAACTATTGCAGATTATGGAGAAATCAATGAAGATGAAGAGTTTAGCAAATTGTGGAATATAGAGCATCCCAATGAATGTGAAGATGAAGAAATTGATACTGATAGTGATGATGAACCTAATGATGATAGGCATGAACAAAGCGATTTCAAACATGGTTTAAATCAGGGCACAAAAAAATCATATACTTCAGGAGCAGTCATAGTTGAAAATATGGGTTATTGAGGTGGTGGTTTGGGGGCACGAGGACAAGGCATTTGGAACCTAATAGATGTAGTCACCATTGCTAGAAAACCATTTGATAAATGAGGCCTTGGAGTTGATAAAATACACCAAGGTCATACAAGTAGAACTAGAAGAATTGATTATGTTATAGCTTCAAATCCTAATCCTCATGGTCAGATGCAATCACAACTTGGACATGCCCATGGTGGAGAGCCTAGTGCGACTGACACTGCCATTGGTGGCTAACTTAATCAACATGTGCTACAACAACAGGTCGAAGAACAAATTACACACAAGAGGACACCAATACAAGATACCACACAAACACTCAGTGATCAAGGGATACAGAAGAGACAAAGGATTATGACAAGTCCAAGTCCAACTACTAGTTCCACTACAAAGGAATTATTTCTAGGCAATCCCCTAGTTAGTGTGGCTATAATAGAAATTTCAAGTACTCTTATTCCTTCACCATTCAAGCATTCCCTTATTCTTGTGTCCCCAGGTTTTGATTACATTCACGAGTTTAAAAAGAAATCATAATTGTATAAAAAGGAAAAGAAGCAACTAATGGAGAGTGTGTCTGTTGTAACTTTAGATCTTGCAACAACCATGATATTATCCACATTTGATACAAATACAAAAATCATGGAGTACATAATTGTTGTTCCCATAGTTCAAAATAAACCAGAAAATCAGATGGATCGATCTGAATTTTAGGTGAGTAGTTTGCAATTTGATTTTTCTGGATTAAAAAATACTGACAAAATTAATATATCAAAGAAGAACAATGAATTGGTGTACACATCATTGCTAAAGCATGATAAAGAGAAAAAAAGTTGCAAAATCAAATATAAAAATTACAAGCAAACTTAGCAAATGAGAAAGCAAAGAGGAAAACAACAAATAACAAGAGTAATGAATTAGAACAAAGAATAAAAAAATCTACCTCTACATCAACAAGCAAAGAGGATAAAAAAATAGAGGTGGAATTGAAAGGACTGAAGCAAAGGTTAGATGAGAGAAAAAAGAAATATGATGAGGAAAAATCCACTTCAGAAAAATTAAGACAAAGCATTGGGAAATTAAATGAACAGTGGGAACAAAAATTGGAGAAAGAGAGGCAAAAAAATGAAACATTGGCCACATAGCTTATGGAAGCAAAAAATGAAATAAAATCTTATCAAATTTTTTTAAAGGATTGATCATTTGTGTGAATTATTTCAATTGATTGATGCCATGAGGCTACATCATAATAAGTTGAGAAAATATTTAAAGGACAACACAAATGTGCAACTACAGGTAGAAGAGAAATCTGCAAATCAAGTTCTAGAAATAGTTTACAAAGCCAGTGACAATGAATTGATTTCAAAAGGCATTACTAATTGGATTGAAGCCTCAATGAAGGTGACATCTATCATTCAAAAGTGTTCAAGAATGCATGAAATAACATAATTTGTGATTGAGGCTGCAACAAAGATTGAGAAGGAGGATGAAAAGGTAAGGAACTTGACAAAGATTGGCTTGCCACAGGGTTTTGACACAAATGACTGATTCATTGGAAAGGATAATTTCAGAAAGAAGATGGAGGATGCAAGGAAGATTGATTTGGACTAGTTTTCTCAGAACCCAGATGAGGCAAACTTTTTGGATTTCATCAAACAACTGGTAATTTTGAATGTGTCTTTGGCTGAAACATTCAAGTCAGACTAAGGATCCAAATTTAAATTCGATCATACATCGTTAACAAAAATTTAGGTCAGACAACATCAACTAAAAGAAATGACAATTCCACCACCTGAACAGTGGAATTTGCTAAAAAGGCTATTAGAATGATTTGATATTGATAATATGAATTTCCAAGTTCCAATTCAGCTCTCTGCAGAGTTGTCTTTGAACAATATTTTACATCGCCTCTATGTATATCTTCATTTGAAAATCAATAGAAAACTCAAATTTAGTAATCTGTTGATGTTCAATTATCTCTATTATTTATTTTATCAATTGAATATAAACTCTGGTTTCAACTACTAAATACACATTTAATGATTGCTGATGTTCATTGTTCTATATCCTACTATTGTTAATATGTTAAGCTAATGTTATTTACCATTTCAAATGTTTTATTCACATGCCATTGAGACCATTCTCTACCCCTCTAGCTTCACCAGTGTTTAGAGCTTAACTTTTTTCTAGCATAATATTCCCAACCAAGTAGGTGATTGATGAGACAAGGCAAGTGCGCTGATAATATTGATGGGTTTGATGGCTTAAGTGTGAACTTGGATGAGTCAATTGTAGATAAGGCACTGATCAAAATAATTCATAAACTATGAAAAATGATGCAGAATCACATATCAAATCAAAAACCAAAATTCTACTTTATTGCAAATTTGCAAATTTTATGTGCACAAATCAACTTTAGCAAGGAAATATTAAGCATTCAGTTGAATGATGAATCACTAAGTACATGTAAAACCTATCAGTATGACACAATTAAAATATGAAATAATTAATAATATGTTAATGTATTCAATTTGATTCACAATTTCAAGGAATACAATATAAAATATCATCAACTACAGTTTTAGAATATAATTCGTGAAATGTAGTATAAATACCTAAAAACTACTAATTCACTTCCATTTCTCAAATTGAGACAAGGTCCTCAAACTAACATTCACATAAAAAAGAGTCGTCTTGATTCTGAGTATCATCTTCATTTTCTTTGTCTTGATTCTGAGTCTCAAAGTAAAATTCATCAGTCATTGTGTCACTGTCATTTATCCCACCACCACCAATGTTTGAACTTGAAGTGTTGCACAACCCTCTTCTTTCGCATATGGACTTCCAGATTGTAAGTGCCCTTTCATAAGGAAAATTTTTGACATTATACGCACTTCCTAACACTCTCAAGCAAATTTTCAAATTCTTGTCTAGTTTGTTTCTTATATTTGATTTCAAAAACCCCAATGCACTAAAAACTCTCTCATCTTCCACCGAACCCAAAATCATTGTTTGACATAAATCAACAAGTTTGAAATATTCTAATATCGAATCACACAGTATTTCACTCTGACCCAAGTTTTTCCAGGCCTTTCTTATTGATCCCACTTCAAAGGGATTCTCCATGGCATTAAACTGGTCTATCATATTTCTTGCAAACCGACTACATTGTCCTCTAATCTTATTTCCATCTATAATTCCTTCTTTTTTCTATCTATTGCATTTTGCACTTTTTGAAAAGTATGCAGTCAAGGTAGTTACTTTTTGATGAAAAAAGCTTGAGCTATCTCAGTGGCCTTGAACTCAAAATTGAGGATACACAATAGACATATCATCAAGTATTTCTTCTTGAGGGAATCGATTATAAATCTCTGTTGAAAGATTGCCTGCAATTTCCTTCAAATTACTACTAACAGATTCAACAATGCCATTAAAATCTTCCTTTCTAACAAGTACTTCTCTAATAGAGCGCTTGACCATCTTACAATGGTGCATTGGTATCTCAAATCCATGTACAAAGGCACATAACTACTTGCTTGCATTAAACTATAAATTTTTTTTAGGATGATTCAAATATATAATTATTTGCCACCTATAAAAATTTGGGCTTTGAGAAGTTAGATCTAGATATAGATTATCGAGGGCCATGCATGTCATTCTACATAGTTTGGTATACTCATAGATATACATAGTTCTATCTTGGGATTTCTTCACAAGATTGTTCATTTCATCCAGCATGGGGAGAATACGAGCTAAAGTTAAGAGTGTCTCTATATTGCTTAACCTATGTAAGAGGTCAGGAGCTTTGTCTACTATGTTGCGATGCTCGTACATTACTCCAATCAAGGATGGATATTCTGAAAGAACTTGTTGCACTAGTCCATGCAAGGAGATCCATTTGATATCAACATCCTTAAGAAGCTTGTTTCCTGCTATTATTCCCTTAGCAAAATTTTGAAATTCCATAAAATGTTTGGGACTTCAACAGAAGTATGCGTGGAGCTCACAGACTAGATTTTCAACTTTTGATACTGTAGGAAACTTGCTTACAATTTTAAATGCTAAATTCTTTTTGTGGGCCATGCAGTGAATGGCAAGCATGTATGGTGCACCAATAGTTTGTAATTTTGTGCAAAGACTGGTCCTATGACCTTGCATTATTGTAGCTCCATCAGCTCCTACACACACCAACTTTTTGACAATTCTCAAGTCATCCATACTTACAATTTCATTCAGAGACTTCTTAACTAGTTCAAATAGATTTTGCAATGTTGAACTGTCCTTCATTTTATGAACACAGAGAAGATGAGCTCATCAGACATGTTCTTTTATAGTATACACATGCATACAGACCCAAGAAGTATTATCTACCATAGTAACTTCATCTAAAGATAATGCAATGAAGTTTGACTCTTTTACATTCTCCTTTAAATCTTGCTTTTCCATCATAGCGAGACAGTTTGCACATTCCCATCTAGCGTTTATTGACTAATGTGTGCTAGGATAGTGAGGAACACTCAAAAAAGATAATAAATTACTATACTCTGGGTAGTCTGTCATAGGACGCCTTCTGGACAAAATATGATAAACAACACTTATCTGAATAGTTTTCACCAATTGTGCTCCTTCCATTGCTTTTCCAAATTAAGCCTTGATTGTACCTCCACTTCCAACAAGCTTCGTCATTCTTTTCTTATGCTCATCATATTCTATGGCATACTTCACATGAAGACATTCTTCCTTTGATTTCCATCTTACTACTGATGTTTCCTTTCTGTCTATGATTTGTTTTTCATAAACTTTACCTATATGCTTTTCTATAGTGTCAAGCTTTAGCTACAATTTCTTGTCTCTTTTACATTTCCAACTACAAATCACACACTTTCATTCTGTTGGTTGTTCATCTTTGTTTGTTTTCTCCACTGGTTCAATGAATGGGTACTTTGATACCCAATCAAGATGAAAATTCCTTGACATTTCCCACTCAGGCCCCAGTTTTGAATCTTTTGATTTTCCTTTTGAATCTTTTGATTTTCCTTTTAAATCTTTTGATTTGCCTTTTCTTTTCTTCTTGCCAACATCATCTACAATGCCAGCATTTTATTTTTCATACAAGTCAATTATCTTAATCTGGCTAACTAGGGTATCCCTTGGAACATCTTCTACAGTATTGTCATCTTCATTCTGGCTAACCAGGGTATCCCTTGGAACATTTTTTGCAATATTTCCATCCTCATTCTAGCTAACCGGGGTATCCCTTGGAACATCTTCTGTGGTATTTCCATCCTCATTCTGGCTAACCAGGGTATCCCTTGGAACATCTTCTACGGTATTGCCATCCTCTTCTGGCTAACCAGGGTATCCCTTGGAACATCTTCTGTGGTCTTGGAACATCTTCTGCAGTATTGCCATCTTCATTCTGGCTAACCAGGGTATCCCTTGGAACATCTTCTATGGTATTGCCAGCCTCATTTGACTCAATGACAATCCCACCTTCTAGTAGTGGTGAGGTATTGCCAATGGGTTCTTCATTATTATTTGGTGCAAGAGTTGATGGTGTAGCTCCATCTTGATTTGATGGATCAGAAACATTGCCAGTTCTAAAGTAAGACTGTATACTAACTCCACCTTTTCGATGTTTTGATGGCCTCCCAGTCCCTTCACCACCATGAGGAGTCTTACCCTTGTCGCACTTGCAGCTCAACATCTTGATCTCCCACTTCGAATAAAATCTCAAAAAAATGTCTTTTTGTTTAAGAAGGACATACTCATAGCATATAGATCCCATTCCCTACTAAATATCTTCTTTAAGATTGAATCAAGAATGGAAGAGAGATAAATAAATCTTAAAACACTAATACTATGAAGAAATGATTACTTACCTTTAAGTTTAGGTTTTCACTAACTTACTATTCATTAATGCAGGAATGCCTGTGTTGTAAGTTTGTAACTTTGCCTAGGATCAACTTCAAGGTGCCAACTCCAACTTCTAAAATTTGAATTGAGAGCTCACAAGTTTAGAACTGAACAAAATGTGTAAGAATAAAACAGTGTTTTGATTGTACTTATATCAATCCATATTTGGTGAATTTCGTGGGAATTCTATATGGTATATTAAAAAGATTTGGTGAATCTCGCGTGATTATGTAAGGAATACATTTAAGTGTTGGTGAATCAAACCTCAATAGACAACATACATTGTAATCTCCAAGGCAAATATGGCCCTATGATTAACACAGAGGTGTCATGAAAATTGGTGAAATGGCCCCTCATAATCAACTACTTGTAAATTTTAATTAGCAAAATGGGTCCACGTGTAGTGACCATTTTAATGGGGTTGACAAAATGGGTCCTCACACACAATGACCATTTAATTGAGTTAGCGAAATGTGTCCCGATACACAATTTTGTTTTAATAGTATTGGCAAATATATAGGTGATTTAGTACTTGCTTCCGAGATTCTAGGCGAAAATATTAGTCGACCCATTTGAAACGCATAGTTTGTTATGGCAAAAATTTTACTAAGTTTATTCTCATAAAATAAATTGATGGTGAATAGATATGCATTCAACCTATAATACATAAAATCTGGGCAATTTGACCACCCTATTGGATGCAATTTATTCACCAATTCCGACTTGGCCGATTTGCGATATTCACCAATTGGTGAATATTCGCCACTAAAAAAATCTCTAGTAATTTTATAAAAATGATTTTGATTTTTTATATGGGAGAAAGAAATATATAAGTTGTCTCTATGATTTAGTTTATATGCAGAAGGAAATATAAGAAATTTGAATTACTAGACCACCAATCAATATTTGCTAGTGCTTTAATATTTAATTTTTTTAAATAATGTAACACTTATTTATGATGGACTTAATTTGACAATTAATTTAAATATAAAAATTCCACTCTACTCTTACATTCTCATATATTTTCTTTACTAATAGTTTTTTGAAAGTTTAATATTTAATATTGAATTCAAAATGCAATATATCTTATATTAATAATCTAATGAACACCATTAATATTTTTAAAAATTTATTTAATTAATATTATAATTTTTCGTCTCTCACCAATTAAAAATAAATTTATAAATAAACCAATCTATAATTGTGATCCTATATTAAAAATGTGGTGACAGGCGTGGTCACCCATGCGCAGCTGCAGACTTACCAAATTGTTGGATAAGAGGACACTAGGGTTCAAATGCACTTGACTTTGCTCTTGATTTCTTGGTATTTTGTGGAAAATTGTATATAAATTAGTTCGACAACCACTTGCAAATTGCCACACATGATTCAGTGGACTTGGCAAATTCAATAATAATGGAAGAAGTAGCAACATTTTTGTTTATCCATGTAAGTAATGTAAGTAATTGTAAATTTAAAGTTATCCTTATTCCATATATAATAAACAATGAATTAAAAATAAAAAAAAATTACTTTGTAGTTTTTTCTACTTTAGAAATTAGAAATAAGAAATAAATTATTCTAATTTTTTTCTAAATAGATTTTTAAAAATTAAAAAACAATGTAAAGATTTGTTTTTTTGATTTTAAAAATTAAAAAATTTCTAAATTAAATTTTTTGAAGATAAACATTCTAATTTAATATATATTCAAGAAAAAGTTGATAAACATTGTAAAAAAAACATTTTATTTTTTTATAACAAAAATATATATATTATAATAAGAATATTATATTATTTTTGGTTATAATAAAATTTTACAGTTTACTAATAATTTAAGGAGTCATACATACAACCATATAAAAATTTAACAAATTAAAATTAAAATATAGAGTCCAATAAATTTTAAAGTTGTAAAACACGTTTAAAATGAAAAAAACGGTCAAATAGACCATCAAATTCCAGGAGTATCCCAATCCGAAAACATCAAAATTGCATTTGGATGATAGAAAATAATGACATCCTCTATTGCGAATTATTGGGTGCAGACAACACAGAGGACAGTGTGTTGCGGCGAATTATTCGGCGTATAATTAGGCTACTAATTCATCGGGGCATAACAAAACACAGTCCCTTTCATAACATGAAACTGAGTTATCTGACCATTTGTCATTACTTTTATCTTCACGCTTTCCCACTTTCATGCTAACCTCATGTCCCCATGCGGCTGCTTAAGTTAGTTTTCTGCTTAAAATTAAGCAGTTGGAGTGGCCCCATGAAAATTTACAATAATGGGAAAGGATAATATAGAATCTTTCCCTATTTTTGTGGAGCAGCTACTGCTTAAAAATTGTAAATAAGCTTTGGAAAAAAGGGAGGGTTGGAAATAAGCAGCCACTGCATAATCAAAATATGCCATGTGGCTACATATAATTTGTTCCCTCTTTTTCTTTTATTTTTCTTTTAAATTAAAATAAATAAAATAGTTTATTTTTAATTTTTTATATAGTAATAGCTACAAATTAAGATAACTGCTTAAGATAAGCAGAAAATAAATTTTTCATGGGGTCATTAGCTCCACAAAAATTTGCTAAAAAACTTGAGCAGTGGCTGCTAGCCAAAATAAGCTAAGCAGTAGCATGGGGACATGCCCTAAGCTTTGTTTTCAAGTCGTAGAATCATAAGTAGTTTGGCTTGTGGATAGAGAATAGTTGAAGCGGAGACACACATTGTGACAGGTGGCTAAGCACCATCTTTTTTAACGCTTATCTCTGGAATCTAATCTGTAGATAACAACAATTAGTCCGCTTTATCTATGGAATTTGAGAAATAATGAATTAATGAATTAATGGATTTTAATAATGTCCATGAGGTCACATTAGTCTAAGGGACTAGACTCTGAAAGTAACTGTAGGGGAAAATTTATACCCACTTCCTAGTATGAAATCCAATGTTACTTAACGTGGATATGTCACTGGATTAATGTAAAAAATTCTATCCATTACACCACTCATTTCTACGTAGATATTCAACATTACTAAGTTTAATAGTTAATTATTAACTATCCTTCTTACAAGTAAAAAGTTTACACATTGTTATGGGATTTGAATTGAATTATTTATAGATACAAAATTCAACACCTTTATTTTTCACTCCCACAGTTCCCACTACTCATTTTTATAAAGAAATTAAATACCTCTTACTCTATATTTATGCTAAAAATTTATATACCCCAATCAATTATTAGTCCCTCCATAGGCAAAGATACTATAGTAATTGAGACAAATAAAGAATTGATGTCAAAAGATTAATCACACTATTTTATGATTCCTATCTTGAAAATCTTGCCATATCTTTTCTAAATATGAAATATCTATATTTAGCAATTAGTTAGCACACAATAACTATTATCTACAACTTTCATTGTCTTTGGAGGGAAGTTCTAAATATGTCAATATTTGATTAAAATATAAATAGATATAATAACTTAAAATTAATTAAGCATTTCATGATTTAGAGTGAAATTAACAAATCTAATATATAATAATTAATCATAATAAAAAGGTTGAAGATGAATACTAAATTCCTTCTAACTTATCCTAATAACTTTTAATAAATATTATAAGTGACTAGTACATAAAAAATGCTAAATATAAATTTAAACAAAAATATATGTAATTTTATAAAGATGATTTTGATTCTTTATATGGGAGAAAGAAATATATAAGTTGTCTTTAGGATTTAGTTTATATGCCCAAAGAGATATAAGAAATTTGAGTTATTACACCACCTGTCAATATTTGCTAGTTCTTTAAGTAATCACACTTGTCTTTATATAGAAAATTTTTACTTACCATTGCACACGGGCACACACACATATGAACACCATATATTTTAATATTTAGTTTTTTTAATAATGTAACACTTATTTCTTATTTATGATGGACTTGATTTGACAATTACTTTAAATATAAAAATTCCACTCTACTCATGCTTTCTCATATAATTATTTTACTGATATTTTTTTGAAAATTTAATCTTTAATACTGAATTCAAAATACAATATATTTTAACACCATAGACTTCTTTAATATTATAATTTTTGGTCTCTCACACTAATTAAAAATAAACTTATAAATAAACTAATGTATAATTATGATCATATTAAAATTGTGGTGTGATATACCAATCCGAAACGAAAAACGGACTACTTTTGACGATTGCACAGCTATAGAATTAGAATGTGTATTCACATCAGAAAGTGTCTTTGGATGATAGAAAATAGTGACAAAGTGGTAAAGATATCGTCCGTTGTGAAAACAATAAACAGAAAAGACAGTCTGTTGCCAATAGCAATAAACTGAGGTTATCACATTTTCCACCACTTTCTTCGGTTTTGTTATGCAAAGTGGCCGACAACAACAAAAACACTTTTCACCATTGGACAAAGTGTGTTGCGGCGATTTAGGCTACCGTTCAAAAAGATAGTTCCTGCCTAATTATTCGGGCATAACATCTAACTCAGTCACATAATTAGGCTGCCGTTCAAAAGATAGTCCCTGCCTAATTATTCGGGCATAACATCAAACTCAGCTATCTCACTTGAATCTCCACCATGCTTACTTTTATAATCACCCTTTCCCACTTTCATGCTAACTTTCCTCGCATTTTCTCACCACCGTAGACTTTGCTATGACTTCTCACCGTTGCACATGGCTTCGCATCTTTTAAATAACGATTCGCTCAGCCTGCGGACAACACACAGGCTTGGAAATCTTTATGTTTCTCAATTGGTTGTTTGTGTCAGTTCAATACAACTGAAAATGAAGATGGCTTTAGTTTGTTTCCTACTTTTGCTTTTCTCTGCACTACCTACTTACACTTTCCATTCTTCTCCTCATTCAGATGAAGAAGCTCTTTTGTCTTTCAAACAATCCCTCATTCTCGACCCCCACAATTTCTTACTTGATTGGTCTCCACATCACTCATTTTGCAACTGGACTGGTGTTGTCTGCTCTTCTCGTCATCAGCGCGTGGTTTCCTTGAATCTCACGGGTATGTCTTTGCAAGGCCCCATCTCTCCTTTCCTTGGCAATCTGTCTTTTCTTAGAGTACTTGCTCTCTGGAATAATAGTTTTGAGGGCCAAATTCCTTCTCAATTAGGGAGGCTTTTTCGCCTAAGAATACTTCGATTGTCTATGAATGAATTGGATGGCTCCATCCCATCCACTTTAGGAGACTGTCGTTCATTGCAAGTTCTCAAATTGTCTTTTAACAATTTGACCAATAGCATTCCCTCCAAGCTTGGCCTTCTTTCACAATTAGAAACCATGGTATTAGGGCCGAACCAACTAACAGGTACAATCCCAGCTTTCATAAGCAACATGTCCTCCTTAAATCTATTGGATTTGAGTGAAAATAGATTTCAGGGTCATATTCCTATAGAACTAGGTATGCTTACTCAACTCAATGAGCTTGCTCTTTCCCTCAACAACTTCACTGGACCGATTCCCACTACCCTTTCAAACTGTAGTCTTCTCCAGACTTTGCAATTAGGAGGAAACCAATTAATTGGCCACATACCTTGGCAATTTGGCAAATTGTCAAAGTTGCAAATACTTCTATTATGGGTAAACCAACTCATTGGAGAAATCCCAAGCTCCCTCTCTAATTGTACTCAACTTCAAGTGCTTAATTTAGGTAGTAACCAACTGAGTGGCAAGATGCCCTTGGAGTTTGGTTATTTACACAAACTTCTATGGCTTTCCTTCGTAGATAATCATCTTGTGAGCGAAGGTAGTGAATTGTCTATTCTAACAACTTTGATTAATTGCTCATATTTAGAAGTTCTAGATTTGTCTTATAATTATTTCACCGGCATTTTGCCCTCTTCTATTAGCCACCTATCAAGCCAACTCAATGAGTTAGATTTGTCCTCCAATAAAATTGAGGGAAATATACCAAGAGGCATTAGCAACCTCACAATGCTGGCATACTTAGACTTATCCATTAATCATTTCAATGGAACTATTCCATCCCCACTCAGTCAACTTCCACACCTTGAAAGATTGTATCTTAAGAAAAACAATTTATATGGAAGTATTCCAAAAAATTGGGGTCAAGCAAAAAGTCTTGGGTTGTTATCATTGAGTGAAAACATGCTTTCAGGCCAAATACCAGATAGTCTTGGAAATCTTCCACAACTAAGAGAACTTTTTCTTCATCACAATCAGTTGTCCGGAAAAATACCTACTAGTTTAGGGAAATGCCAAACTTTGGAGTTGGTAGACTTGTCTCACAACAAGTTAAGAGGAAATATACCCCCAGAAGTAGCAGGTCTCAAAAATCTCCAATTATATTTCAACATTTCCAACAATTTATTACAAGGTTCTCTTTTAGAATTGAGCAACATGGTAATGGTCCAAGCTATAGATGTGTCTCTCAATAGCTTCTCAGGTGAAATTCCAAGTGCATTGTCAAGCTGTACAAACTTGGAATATTTGAATCTTTCATGGAATTCATTTTATGGCCCAATACCAACATCACTCACAAAACTCAAAAACATTCAGAACATTGATCTCTCTAGAAATAGTTTGTCAGGTGCAATCCCAATGGCTTTCCAAGAGATGAAAACACTTCAGCATATTAATCTCTCTTCAAACAGATTAACAGGAGAGGTTCCAAAGGGAGGAGTTTTTGCAACAATCAATGAGTCATCAATTATGGGAAATCTTGGCCTTTGTGGTGAGTGGACCAATTTACAACTATGCTCTAATTCCAAACAAAAAAATCTTTTAGTCTCTAAAAAGGTGATAGTACCAGTTGTGATTGGCATTGCAATCTTCATCATGTCTATTGCATTGTTGGTAATTTTCTATAGAAGGAGACATACTGATCAAACTACCCTGGGCCTCAACACTGGACCTACAAGAATTTCATATGAAGAACTTTTGCATGCAACTAGTGGATTTAGCCAGAGCAATCTATTAGGAGTTGGTAGTTTTGGATCTGTTTATAGAGGAATTCTGAATAATGCAACAAATATTGCTGTTAAAGTTCTCAATTTGCAAGATGAAAATGCTCTCCAAACTTTTGATAGAGAATGTAATGTGTTAAAAAGAGTCAGGCACCGCAATGTGATCAAAATCATTTCAACTTGTTCCAACCTTGATTTTAAATCATTGGTTCTTCCATTCATGTCAAATGGAAGTTTGGGGAGATGTCTATATCCTGAGGGAGGAGATGAATGCAAATTAAGTTTGACTAAAAGATTAAAAATAGCAAAGGAGATAGCACAAGGAATGGAATATCTACATCATCATTGCTTTGTGCAAGTCATTCATTGTGACCTAAAACCCAATAATGTGTTGTTAGGGGATGATATGACTCCATGTATAGCAGACTTTGGCATTACCAAACTCATATTTGGGAATGCCATGAATTCATTGACTTCTACAAATGCACTAAAGGGATCTATTGGCTACATTGCACCAGGTACAAAACTACACAATTCCAATATAAATTATTATTAGTTAAATTTTGTAGGAGTACTTTTATGGTTAGAGGATTACTAATTATTGTATTATATTATAGAGTATGGAATGGGTGGAATGATTTCAACAAAAGGAGATGTATATAGCTATGGAATTTTACTTTTAGAGTTGCTGACAAGGAGGAGACCTACAGATGACATGTTTATAGAAGGAATCAATCTACCAAAATGGATAGGTATGGATTATCCAAATAAAATCATAGAAGTGGTGGACAATAACCTACTTAGAGATGTTAATGAACCAGATTTATCAATGGTATTGTCATGCCTTACTCAATTTATACAAGTAGGCTTGGCTTGTACAAGGGAGCTTCCACAACAACGCCCAGATATGGTGGAGATAGCTGAAAGATTAGAAAGAATATCAGGGGTATTTCATGGTACTCAATCATTTCAATTGCCCATAGATATCTCACCTTTTATCGAGAGTACAAGTGGTCAAAGAAATACTAATTCAGGGAGAGATGAAAATTGGTCTACATCTACATCTTAGCTCTTCAATCAACTTGATAGCATGTATTATCTAGTGTTGCCTTGTTTTTAATATCTTTTCTTATAAAAGAACAATATTTTAAATTTTACTATATGTGGGTTTAGAATATTGACAGTTGTGTACTTACAACATGTGTAATGTTTGGCCAAACTCTTCACATGTAGACATGGGATGTATTTTTTAGTCATTTATAAGGCAAGAATAGTTATTGATTGACTATATATGTAGAGAAATAGAAAGGAAATCCAAACAAATAGAGTGTGAGTTTTTATTCTTGACATTGTCTAGGATATAGATTATATCTTTGTTAGGTCTACAAATGTAAAATTTAGCTAAACATGAAAAATTCTTAGGCCTCTTTTTTAGATTGGGTTGAATTTTTTTAAAATAGGAGTAGGACTATTATTTAAATTTCTGTTTAAAGTGAGCACGAAATATAAATATGTTAAATATCTTATTAGCATGGGTAGTGTACTATGCATCAACGCTTTTTAACAATTTTGTTAATTTTTAAAGATGATTGTTATTTACACTTTTTTAATAACTCTTGAGTCTTCAATTTTTATTATTAATTGATGGCTACATCAAAATTATCTTTTTGCACAAATATAAAATATTTCTTATTCTTTATTCTAAATTGAAAAAAAATATAATAAACAATTAAAGCACCCCCAAAGTCACATACACAAAATCTTTATACACAAAATGTCATTTTTTTCTTTATACATAGATCTAAGAGAATGGAAGGTGCATTACAATTTCTTGAGCCCTCTTTTATTGTATATTAAATCTGCAAAGTCATATATTTGTTTCAAAAAGTCTTGTTAATTGATCATTTTGAGAGTAAGATTTACGAAATGCTATCCATCATTTGTATTCTTTTGGCTTAATATTGAACACTTAATAGCCAAAATGGAGTTTTTGAATTTAAATCAAGTTTTCTCTTAAGCTTAGCCTTTTCAAAGTCAAGATCAAAACATTGCAAATCCTATTTCCTAGTATTTGTAGAGAAAAAGAACACTGATAAAACCTATACAATAGAAGTAGAATGTATACGATTTGAAATAAAATAATGGAAAGAAAATATGATACACAATATTTTTACTTGGGAAAATCAATATGGATTAAAAACCTAGCATAGTAAACTCTTTCACTATTACAAAATCTCAACTATTTTCCAATACAATAATAAGTTCGTCTTAGTTCACCCTTAAGCATGTATAGATATAAATAGACACATCAAAAGAAGTTTTACACATTGTATGAAATAATCCAAAAATAAACATGAGTACTTTAAAATATGGCCAAAAATATTAAAACCCAAGACACTGAAATCATGCAAAAGATAAACATGAACATTGGACAAAAATGAAAAATCCCAACTATTACACATAAAAAGTACACAACACTTACTTTATTGTTGGAAATCTGTTTTATTCTTAAATGTAAATATTATGATCTTTTTTATGTTTGAATGAATGTGTATGTTAAAGAATTCTTAAACTGAAATAATTTAATATTTGTAGGGAATTTTTCCATTTGGAAGATTTCTTATCAATCAACTTACAATGGATTTAATGAGTATGTATGGTTTAGGTTTCAAAAAGGTTACAATTACAGTTTAGGATGCTTTCCATTACTTTCCAATCATCTTTTGAGAATTGGGCTGCAACTATTGGTCTCCACCGCTTACATATTTATTCAAAATGGATGACCGTCAATTCTCCAAATCAATTTTGGCAGTAGTGGGTTTGAATGTGAACTGGTTAATAGATTTTTCCTTGTTGTCTTTTAAGTCAATGGCATCACATCTATACATTTTTTTTCCTTGTATGTTTTATTCATTGTTGTGGATGAAGTGAAGGGAGAGTCATAAATTTCATTGATTGGCATCTACCTCTATTGCATGCAAGGTAAGAATAAGTTGGTTGGTTGTACTATTTTAATAGATTCTTCAAGGGGTAATGGAAGAAGAAATAAATATTAAAGATAAAAATGTATACTTATTACAATCCTTTACAATTTTAATGCACATACTATGAAAAGCCCATTGCATCTTATGCATTAAGGAACAAACATTTTACAATGTTGGATTGCATCATAATTCTTGCCCCATTAGACCCAAAAAAATTTGAGTTTTGAGCAAGGGCATGGAAACAATTTTTGTTTGCAAATACATCATGTTTATAGTTCATGTAGCCCATGGGATCCGCTTTGTACAGGACCTTGCCCTGCAACTCCACCACATGTCAATAGTTGTAGAGCTTTACAAAGGTGCACTTGAATTGTTCTTACAATTACAGAATTTCCAACAAAAACAATTCAACAACAAGGGCTGCACTGCAACAGTAGTCCCTGCCTAAAGCTGCAATTGCCCCCCCAAAAAAGAAAGAAATATTAGATTTGAAAACAGGCAAAATAAATTTAAGTTCTAAACATAGATTTAGCAAAATTACAGTTAGATATGAAAACTATTAGAATCGTAGCAATTAAGATCTTAATCATCATGAGCAACAAAGACATCAAAGTACAATTAGATATCAAATTAATGAGAAACAATCCATTGAATTAATAGGTCATTTCTAGCAAATAGGGTTATACCAAAAACCAATGCACTTATAAAATTGTGTCTTGGCTATATTATTTTATTATTTTGGTGATATTTGTAATTAGTTAACCTATTACTGAACGTTTGTTATTTCTGAATGAGCACATTCCAAAATTTAGATCCTCTGCCACCATTCCTAATTGGAGCAAATGCTATGAGCATATATTGTTAAAAGAAGAGAAAATTTTGGAAAAGGACGAAAGGAAAACAAGGAAGAAAAAACATACCACTAAGTCTCGAATACCTTCAAGCCAGATTTACCTTCCATCAATCAAGGACTTCAATGATCCACATGCTTATAGTATTGATAGATTAGATCATAAGGTTGTCCTATATATTGAAGACTCATTAAGTATTTCACGTGTCTACATGCCATGCAACAATTTAGTGCCTTACCACCATTTACTTACCCCTGTGTCCTTAGAAAAGAACTTACAACTTTTGAACTATAAATGAATAACTAATGGCACACACCCCTAACTCCCTTGAACTAACCTTGCAATTTTGTCAATAGAACTTATCAAAACATATTTGCAGCTATGTCATTTTGCATGACTTGCTATGGGATTCAATGCTAGTAAATGGATGTACTAGAGGTAATACAAATCAAGATTGCTAGTGATGGTGTTCCCACCCTTAGATTGTCTTGCTTTGCATTTTTTCTAACATGTAAAGTTAAAATCATAGGAGCATTTATTTCTTGCCACCATCTCACAATTAGAAATAGAACAATCCTACTTCATTGAAGGATGGACAGAGAAAATTAGCACGTATTCTCCCACATTCATAGATAAAAAGTGAGAAAATCAAGAAGAAACTAGCATGAAAACAACACCTTAATCCAAACATAGATGACATGTCTCGTAAAAACTAGTCCTTGACATATGTCAATGAGGTGATTTAAGTTCCAAGCAAAGATAAATGTTGAAAATATCATTCAAGCACTATAAGCAAATGCAAACAATATTTCCAAAATATATAGTAAGCCTATTATTCATACATAATTAGAAAGAATAGATAAAAGGAATGTGCATTTGAATGACCACTTCTATCATAATAAATAGTATATCGTTTGAGCTCCCCAACTGAGAAAAGTTCCTGGTCAAAAGGAATATAGCTTTAGACTTTTGCATCTATGCATTGAGGGTCAAAACTAAATTATGTACAAATATTTTAGTCATGACAATTACATGCATCACTGACATAAAAACAAGAAAAAGATAAAACAATAATCAACATCGCCCCCTAAAATCCAATGCATCATATATTATACAATAACAAGCCCACCCTCTGCTTTCCTAACAAACTTGCCATGAAGTAGAGAGCTCACAAACATTACATGATTGAGAGAGTTGCCAATGGTAGTTGAGTGAAACCAAACTAAGAGATAAAATTCCTACTAGAAATAGAACAAAAGAACTTGAAATCACTGTTGAGCTTAAAATAAAATGCAAATTATTATCAATGTACCTTTATATTAGAATTCATTACACTCCAAAATCCAAATTTGAAATGTAAAATTTGGCACTAGCCTTTGGTCCTACAGGCACGCAAAGAGCTGCCATGCTATTCTCAAACATGTCATGTTGCCAAATGACATCCTTGGCAAGGCTAAATGACTACATTTACAATCTGTACATAACACAGTGACCCTAAGAACCAGAACAATTAAGACACTTGGGCAGAAAGATTAAGATCATTAAGAAAGCAAAAAGAAACCCAATGGAAAACATGATTACATAGCTGAACTGTGTTAACCAATTGGAATATACAGAAACCATTGCATAATTCCATTTAAAGAAAAATAATATTGCATGGACAAAATTCTTTTGAAACAAAAAAGATAAAAATAAATACCACTAATGACAACATGTAAGAATATAATGAAACAAACAATAGCATCATAGGGATTGAATTAATCATAAATGAAGTACTGGAAATGATTGACTTTCAAGAACATAGGCAGAAAAAATATATGATACTATTACTAGAAAAAGAGAGTCCCATACTGAAAAATCATCATCTGAAGATTCTATATTCCTAGTCCTAAGAGATCCTCACCTGCCTCAAAAATCCTGAGAATCAATCCATAGCTTGCGGCTCAAAGTGCAGAGCAGGTGTCTCACAAAACAGGGTGAAAAGGCACTCTTCACATTTCTTCCACTAACTTGATCCCCATTTACATAGTTTTTCCCTACCCAAAACTATTATGGAGTATGTGCAGAATAGCTGATTGCAGTATTTCAAATTTAGATAGGGTTCAGTGGGTGTGAGTGTCCTTGCAAAGAAGATTGAATAGAATCACAATGTTTCTCTTAAATCCTTACTTAAAAAATTCAATTCATTTAGGGGTGAAGGCTATAGAATGAAATGCGGGAATATATCGATGGGAGTATTGATTACAAGGTAAGGGAGGTCAAAAACTTGTCAATTATCCATGGATCCCAACAAAGATCAAATCCCACATTTCTACATTCTCATGCATAAACTTCCATTCAATCAATTCCTTGCCACTTTTTAAATGGAAAACAACTTTGTATTCAAAAAATGTCTCGATATGTTAAAATTGAATCTTTCAAATGAAATATGTAGTTTGTTCATCGATAAACTCGTATCTACCATCTGAAAGTGTGACATCTTGACTGTATAATTCTTTTAAGTGGTAAAAGAAAAGAAAAGTTTCTTTAAATAGCCACAATATATACATGTACATTTTAGTGTGTCACTTAAGTCTAGATGTTTGATAGTATTCAGATCTGGAATATGACCATCAAGAAACCAAACATTTTATGGTTTCAACAAAGATCACAAACTTAATGTATATAATGGTAGTTTTAGTCAGGTCTTTTTCTCAGTCGGCTATTTTTTACAAGTCTTTTATATATTTGATGTTTCCAATAACAAATTTTAAAAAGCACTAACCAAACTTAAAAAATAAAATAATAATAGGTATGTAATTTTTCATCCCTTGTAACTTCCCGCATTCAACTTGAAATAAAAGACATTAATTTATTAACTTTTTATAGGAATGCTATACATAGGAAAATAATCGCATCAAATTTAATTTTTTTGCAGTGCCCCTCATTTTGGCTTTTGATAGTTGATAGTATTTCAGTTACACTCAGACAGTTTGAGACATGTGGATGATAGACTTATTGTTTATGCTTATCATGCTCATTTTGGATTATGGATTACTGATGTGGTTGATGACATTTGTTATGATCATTATGATGACATGATTGATATTATAGTTTATGATGTGTTTGACATGATCAGTTAATGGCTAGATGTTCTTATGCTTTATGTGATTGGACAATACCTGATTGATAGTTAGAGATGTTTATGTCTATTGCCATGCTTTCAGAGACGGGACAATGTAGTATTACTTATTATGAGCACCCTACTACGTTGCGACTCCCTGACTTTGTGTGTTTGTTAGGTATGTATATGTTCATTTGTAACACTTCATTTTGATGCAGGTTACAGGTACCAAGCATTGACTCCACCTGACTTAGCAGGTCTGAGCATGCCTTCACTCCAATGGATAATGTGGATGGGAGATAACATGGGGTTCCATAGGTCAATCTTTGTCTTCAGTTTGTAGTCATGGGTCTTGATGTCACCCAGGGGTTCTACCCTCGGGTTTTGGTCGTCATTTGGTATGTAGTTGTTATCATCTGGACTTTTGGTTACAATCTAGGTGTGATGGTTGGAAATACATTAATTATCATAATAATAATAATAAGTTAGATATAATAGCATGTTTATAGTTGTTATTTAATTACATAAATTGGTAATATTGTATAAGTGTTTAATAAAAATTAAATTAATAACATTGGTAATTAGTAATAATGATAATAACCATAGGTAATTAATATATTATATAATTGATTAAATTAGTTCATTGTTTATCTGAAAAAGATATGGTCATTTAATATTCTTTTTTGTTGAGAGATTTGCCATGAAGGGTCAGCATTAAATTACTTGATTCGAGAATCTCTCTAGAAGAAGTAAATTTAGGGCAATCAATTTTTAGAGAGATAGTGGGGGTTCAGAAATGGATAGGGGTAGTGGGAAATTATTTGTCTTTGTCTATTTTTGTATCATGGGAGTTATTGAGGGAGGAGGATTTTCTAAGAAGAGGATAGGCAGAAATTTGGAAAATTTTGGGGAGAGAATAGAAGGACTTTGGGAGGAAAATCTACGAGAAAAGGTTCAGAAGTTCAAAAATTGCTCCAGGTATGCCTAATCCTATATTCTTGTGTGTAGATTGTTCTTTCTCTGAAATTGTTATTTGTGTGAAATTTTATTTTTGGTGTTATCTTTCTATCTGCAAATTGGTTTTCTCCATGAATGGAATCCCTTGTCAATGTAAGCAAACTCTCTTTAGTTCTACCATGAATCTCCTTCCTATAGCTATATTCCACCTTTGAGCTTCTTGCTCAGGTATCACTCAAATTCCTGTTAGCCCAAACTTCTGAAGGACATTCTTGCTTGAGCCATTTGCGCTTACCCTGCAATCATTAAGGGAGACCACATCTAAAAGACAATAATTATTTATTTGAGCCATTTAAAACAATCCTAAAAGATAATGCTACACCTGGCTCTGTAGTTGAAGTGATGGCGTAGAGCAACTGTTCAACTCAATGTCAACTTTAACTGTTTCCTTCAATAAGAATTGTTTCATTTCTTTTATTCTGTCATTGCTCCTAATGCCTCTGGAAGAAAGTAAATTATTATCTTCCTTACCTCTTTGTGGTGGTATGATGAGTGCCAGCTTCTTAAGTGTGATCCAGTCTATGTAGTGAGGTCATCCATGCGTGGGCTCTTAAAGCCACCCTTAGGAACAAACCTGGAAGTCGTCATAGTTTGAGACTTACCTTAGTGTCTATCTCTTATTTTGTGGTGTTTTGCCTCCTCTTCGGCTCAAGTATCACTATTTTTTTTTAGTGGCACTAGCGTCCATTCATTTTCTCCTCTGTTCACTACATTCTAAAAGTTTAAGGCTGAGTGAAATCTATTTTATCTTAAGTTACTTTGCTCTGGTCACCCTTCCAGTTTTTTTGATCTTTTTATAACATCAAGTTCAGAATCTTCACTTCCACCATATCTTAAGTCTCTGTATTGAATTGATTTGAAACCTAAACATTTATTTAGCAGAGTCTAAGCTCAATCCATGAGAAATGATGTCCCTTGTAGTATTCGATCTGTAGACTTCATTTATGAATTTCAGTTAAACTGTTTTCCTGAAATCGTTCTCGATTGAAAAGAAATTTTATTGAAAGGAAATCATTCTATTGATTGGCTATTTAATTTTACCTACCTATTTTATGCCCAGGCAGGCCGTATGCCATGGGAAATCAATGATAATCTCTAAAAATTTTATATTCTTTTTACTGGCTAACTGTACGTCTCTCAATGCTTGAAAATCCCTGGAAGACATCATCCGTAGTCCCTTCCTATCAGATGTATCTGCAGTCGATCACATTTTTTTTCCTCAATCACAACTTCAAGTTGGCAGTACGCTGTATATCTCTTTGGAAAAACCTCTAATGGATTTCAATCTGTTGAACAATGTCTTCTACCTCTTAATCTGCATTTTGCATTTGTTTCTCTTGGCTCTTCATTAGCAAGTCATACACAATTGTGTTGATAACCTAAGAAAATTTCTTGTAATGTCTCCTCTCTAATAAATGTAACCATTGTAATTATAGCATTCTTTTCCATTCTGTCTAGTGGTTTAGTTAGCAAGAGTCTATTTAGGAGGATTAGTAAATAAGTCTTTAGAAAGCTCCTATTTGAACTCCATGAATGTCTATATTAAACTCTATATAGAAGATTTTATGATTGTGTAGTTATTTGGACAATTTGATTTAAATGATTATAACCAACTCTTAAATATATTAGAGTATGGAAATAAACATTAATTTCCTTTATTTTAGGTTGATAGAATAGAGTTGTCAGTTAACATTTTGTGTTATATTATTTCCAGGTTTAACTCAAGTGAGCACTTATCTTTATTAAGAAAAATTTAATAGTTGTAAGTCATTAAAATTAAGCTTGGGATAATTATAGGATTATAATAGATTTAATTGTAATAGTAACTATTTCATAAATTATAGTTGGAATATTAGGTCTTGTGTTTGAGTCAGGTATTATTTCCTTAGAAGAATTATTAGAAAAAGAATTAATATCTAAAATAGTTTGCAAGTGTTGTAATATTTGAGTTTGACCCTTGGATAATAAATAGCTTCATTGCCTATTTCAAACAGATGTATAATAATGAAGAAATCAGATCATTGTACTAAAATTAGGTTTTGAGTATTACAGTTATGCTTGTCAAACCTAAGTGTAAGGTGATGTTTCTGGTGGGATGTCATAGTGGTTAAGTGTCATGTTATTTAAACCTTGAATCCAGTATCATGGAATGGATATTCGGACTAGTGGTTTTGATGTTAAAAGTTACATAGCTCTAGAGGCTAGGTTACCCTAAAGACCAATGTAACATTGTGACATGATTTAAATTGTGATGTTTTCTTTTGGTATGAGGTCTTGATGTGGTTCAGGGAAAGATTGTTGTTTTGAACATTGAATTTGAAATTGACTTTGTAGTGATTGGGTATGCAAGAGGATAGATGCCTTCCAGTGTCATTCTCATGCATGCCATTTTGGTGGTTTATGTTTGGTTGGCTACGGGTTCTAGTTGCATGTAGGAGAGTGGCTTTCATGGTGGGGCTAGTGCCCAAAGTGGCTGCCTAGATAACCCCATGGAAGTTGTAATTAAGTGATAACATAATAATTAATCTAGGTGGGTTGGGTAGTTAAACACATAACAAGATAAGTATGATGCCTCACCCATGCCTATAGTGCTCTCATAGGCTAAGGATGAGATGAGAAGGCCTGGTTGGCATGATCGATCTCCTTGTCTTCATGAGAGGATGTGTCAGTTCTGCATGTGTCACCCTATGGGGTTGGTGCCTAGAAAGAAGCTACCAAGATAACCATAGATGGGGGTTGGTTTCTAGAGAGAGATAGCCTGGATAACCCATGCTAGGACCATGCAATGACACTCTCCCTACTGCAGCTTACTTACTTCCTTTTGTTACCTTTTGATGTTGCCTCTCGAGTAGTGTTAGTCATTGTTGATCTATGTTTTCTATGTCATTTTTGTATCTGTTTATTTGTACCTTTTTATCTTGACTTAGTGGAACCCCATCGTTATCTCCTAGCTCGGGGGGTGGACCTCAGGGTTCCACATCATTGTGTGGAAGAGATTAATCCATTGGTTTTCCTTGGTATCTTGGTTCGTGATAGATATGTTCTTTCTTGTTCTAGATCTACTTTCACATTTGAAGATTTGTTCCTCCAAAAATGTATAGTCATGATTTATATTGTAATCTGATGTAATCAGTCAAGAAGCCTTGTCTATATGTAATCATGTATTTGATCTCTGATGTATTTGTCTATATCTTGTAAATGAATGATGTATTCTTCTCATGATGTATTGAATTTGCATATAACTTGTGTGATGTAATATGTTGTTAACAATCTGTGTTATCTGATGCAATTATGTCCCTAGAGATGTTAGTTGATGTTGTAAATAGTGTTATTTTATCTAGTGATTAATGCATTTACTTGCTTTAAAAAAAATTCTGTAATTTCTTTGCCAGTTAGCCTAACTCTCTAGGGTTGCATGACGGGGCATCACATTTGGTATCAGAGCCAGGTTTAAACAATGGGAACTCTGGTTATGATTGAGCCCATTATGTGACCTAGTGCTTAAACTTTGTAGACTAAATTATATCCCTGTTGTTTCCCTCTCTGTGTGTAATGAATTATCCTTTGGTGTTGTAGGTAGATGCCTAGAGGTAGAGGTGAAGGTCGTGGTAGAGGTAGGGGTCGAGGGAGAGGTGGTGATGACACACCTCCTCCCAGTTCTCCTCATGAGAGTGCCCATGAAGGTGGGGGTTAGAATATGGAAGGTCAGGGTTAGCCTTAGGGAGCTCAGTTGCACCAGTTACTTGAGGAGGCCCTTCCCTGTTTAGGCCCTAGACAAGAGGTAGAGAGTCTAGGAGGGGGTCAGGAGGTAGATCAACTAGAACCTAGGGAAAGAGAGAGATCACCTAGATAGAGAGAAGTGACAGTTGAGTAGGAGGCCACTTTAGCTAGTCATATGAGAGGTCTTCTGAGGGCACACCCTCCCACCTTTGATGGATCTGGCAGTGGTTTAGAGGTAGAGAGCTAGTTACTGGATATAGGCAGGTGTTTTGCCATGCATCCATATGGCAGCAACACCAAGGCTAGATGTGCTATTTTGCATCTCAAAGGTTTTGCTTCGACCTGGTGGCATTTAGAAGAGTAGAAGTTGCACTTGGATATTAGCACTATTTCTTGGGAGTTGTTCTTAGAGAGATTCAAAGCCCATTTCTTGTCTGATTATTGGAGGCAGCGTCGTACAAATGAGTTCCATGAGCTGAGGTAAATGGCCATGTCAGTAGAGCAGTATGAGCGTAGATTCTATGAGCTCAAGAAGTATGCGGGCATCAAAGATGATGAGACTATGTTAGTGTAGCCTTTATCAGAGGCTTGAATGCTTGAATTAGTGGAGGGGTTCGTGTCTTCAAACCCAACACTATGGAGGTAGCAATGGAGAAAGCCTGGTTAGTGGAGGAGAATTTGACTATAGCACTTGGAGAGCATACAGATGTACATATTGGTAGTGCACCTTCTATAGGATTTAGTTCTCGTGGTGGTCATACTTAGGCATCGAGATCTCATAGACGATATCCTGCACCCTCAAAGGGTGGATAGCAATAGTAGTACTCTCAAGACAAACTAAAGAATTCTCAGCCTCAGCAAGGTACCAGATTTCAGAATAAGAAGAACTGGAGTTGGCAACGTTCTAGACAGGATCGTGTTGATTGACCCACTCAAAGCACGTAGTCTGCAGTAAGTAGAGGGACTCTCCAGAAGTCTAATGCTTTTCAGAGTGGCAGTGGTTTTGGTAGAGGCACAAGGTGCTTCTCTTGTGGCCAATATGGCCATATTGCTAGACAATGTCCTTAGAGGAATGCTTCAGGTTTTAGACACAGATCAATAGCTTTAGAGTTGGTGGTAGGAGATGTAGGCAGATCAAACAGTCTTTGCAATGGTTGATAACCACCAGGCAAAGCATTAGGGCACCATGTTGGAGACTTGTGGATTTATGCGAGGTATTAGTTTTTTTGTTCTCTTTGATTTCCATGCTTCTGATTTGTTCATTTCTCCTTCTCTTGTGGAGCATTGTGGCTTAGTGGCAACAAAGCAAGATGATAGGTGGCAGGTTGAACTAGCTTTCGAGGCTAAGGTCGCAGTTGAGTCTCTAGTTCTTGGTTGTGAATTAAGGATTGGTTCTCTAACTACCACAGTAGATCTTTGCATCCTACCCCTTAGTTCATATGATATAGTATTGGGTATGGATTGGTTAGATGCCCATCAGGTAGTGATCGATTGTTAGCATAAGTCAGTCAGATGCGAGGATGATTATGGTAGAGAGATGGAGGTAGTTGGTATCCAGAGACCTATTTCCCTACATATGATCTCTGTTATGCAGCTTAAGTGGTGCATGCGTTAGTGTTGTCAGCTATTTGCAGTGTCAGTTAATGACTTGGAGATGGAGGAGAGTCAAGAAACATCTCTTAACAATCACACACTTTTGAGGGAGTATACGGATGTATTTCCTTCCAAGATTCCGGGGATGCCACCTAAGTGTGACATTGACTTCAGGATTGATCTTGTTCCCAGTGCAGAGCCTATCTCGTGAGCTCCATATGGGATGACCACTCAGGAGCTTAAGGAACTTCAATTACAGCTGGATTTGTTAGCCAAGGGATTCATTTGACCTAGTGTTTCTCCATGGGGAGCACCTGTGATCTTTGTCAAGAAGAAAGATGATCTCTGCGGTTGTGCATCAACTATTGATAGCTCAATAAGGTGACAGTGAAGAATAGGTACCCCTTGCCACAGATTGATGATCTGTTTGATCATATTAAGGGAGCTAAGGTGTTTTCAAAAATTGACCTTAAGTTGGGATATCATCAGTTGTAGATTTTTGAGGCAGATATTCATAAGACACCATTTCGCACCCATTATGGACATCATGAGTTTACTATTGTACCATTCGGGTTGATGAATCCACCTACGGTGTTCATGAGCCTAATGAATGGTGTGTTTCACACTTATCTCGATAGGTTTGTCCCTGTATTTCTGGATGATATTTTGATTTATTTAAAGACTATGGAGGAGCATGAGGAGCATTTTGTCAGGTGTTGCAGTGTCTGAGAGAAAATCAGCTTTATGCTAATTTGTCAAAATGTGAATTCTTTCAGATAGAGGTGAGGTATTTGGGTCATGTCATTTCTGGAGAGGGTATTGCAGTGGATCCTTCGAAGATCCAAGCTATTATGGATTGGCCTGCACCTACTAATGTTTCTGAGGTCTATAGTTTTGTGGGTTTGGTAGGCTATTATCGTTGTTTTGTTATGGGTTTTTCAAGGATTGCTCACCCTATTACTTCTCTTTAGAGGAAAGGGAAGAAGTTTGTTTGGTCAGAGCAGTGTCAGGCAGCTTTTCAAACCCTTAAGGAGTGGTTGACTAGTGCACCTATTCTGGCAGTTCCTGATCCTACCGGGGACTTTGTTGTGTGTACAAATGCTTCCTTGGAGGGTTTAGGAGCAGTTCTGATGGAGGATGGTCACGTGATTGCCTATGAGTCCCGTAAACTCAAAGATCATGAATTGAACTAGTCCACGCATGATCTAGAGTTAGCCGTAGTTGTGCATGCCTTGGTGAGCTGGAGGTATTTTCTTTTAGGGCATCGGTTTGAGCTACACAATCATCGTAGTTTACAATATATTTTTATGTAGCCAAACTTGAATGCGAGGTAGAGACAATGGATGGAGTTCTTGTGTGAGTATGACTTTGAGGTCAAGTACATTCAAGGCAAGGAAAACATTGTGGCAAATGCTCTTAGTCGTTAGAGGCATGAGATCTCAGCAGTCACTCTTGTAGTTGATTTGAGAGGTCAGATTCTTGCAACACTTCGTACTGACAGTTGGTATCAGGAGGTGAAGTCTGAGGTTGAGTCGGGTAGACCTTTGGAGGGTAGATTTGCCAGATACTCTTTGGAGTTAGATGGTCTTTTACAACATTAGTGTCGTATTTATGTTCCTAGCTCTAGGGGTCTTCATATCTTAGTTATGTCAGAGGCACATCAGGCACCCTATTTTGCTCATCCAGGTGTCAAGAAGATGCATACAAATCTTTGTTAGCTATACTTTTGGAGTGGTATGAAGTAGGATATTGCTGATCTTGTGTCGATATGTCTTGAGTGTTAGAGGGTGAAGGTGGAGCACCAGCACCCTGTAGGACTTTTACAGCCCCATCTTGTTCCAGAATGGAAATGGGACATCATTTCGATAGACTTCATAGTTGGTTTGCCGGTATCCTCCCGTCGACATGATGCTATTATGGTTACTGTGGACAGGTTGACAAAGGTAGCTTACTTCTCTCCTGTCTGTTCATCTTATAATGCTTCTATGGTGGCTAGAGTTTTCATGGAGGACATAGTTAGACTTCATGGGATTCCTCATAGGATGATCTCATATAGGGATCTAGTGTTTACTTCAGCCCTTTGGACTTCTCTGCAGCACACCTTGGGGACACAGCTGAACTTTAATCTAGCTTACCATCCAGAGACTGACAAATGGACTGAGAAGGTCAATTAAGTCCTTGAGGATATGCTTCAGATGTATGTGATGGATTAGCAGAGCTGTTGGGACAACTATTTATATCTAGTGTAGTTTGCATATAATAATGGATATCACAGCTCTATGGGCATGTCTCCATTTCAGGCTTTGTATGGTCATCCTTGTCGGACCCCACTGAGTTGGGATCATCTTGAGGATAGATTTCTTCTAGGACCAGATATGCTTAGAGAGATGGAGCAGCAGGTTGAGCGGATTAGAGAGCATTTGGTGGTAGCGCAGGACAGGTAGAAGAAGTATGCAGATGCTCATAGAGTCGATCAACAGTTTTCTGTTGGGGATTGAGTGCTCTTGCATGTGCATCCTCGAAAGAGTCTGATATGTTATGGAAAAGGATCTAAGCTCGCACCATGTTTTATTGGACCATTTGAGGTGTTGGAGAGAATTAGTCCTATCACTTATTGTCTTGCTTTGCCGCCCAGTCTTTCATGCATCCATGATGTGTTTCATGTTTCTATACTTAGACCTTATTATCCAGATATTGATCATGTTCTTGATTGGAATGCTCTATAGGTAGAGGACGAGAAGCTAGCTTTGGAGCCCGTAGGCATTCTATAGCATAGGAGACTCGCTCTCAGGGGCAGAGATGTGAAGCAGGTTAGAGTCTAGTGGGATCCTAATGATGAGGCTTCTGCTACTTGGGAGGATGCACCCAAGATGTGGAAGTTATACCCTTACTTATTTGAAGGCTTCCAGGAGCAAGCCTGATTCTGGTTGGGAGGATGTAGTGCCCCTCATTTTGGCTTTTGATAGTTAATAGTATTTCAGTTACACTCAGACAGTTTCTGACATGTGTAAATATACTTATTGTTTATGCTTTTCATGCTCATTTTGGATTATAGATTACTAATTTGGTTGATGACATTTATTATGATCATTATGATGACATGATTGATATTATAGTTTATGATGTGTTTGACATGATCAGTTAATGGTTAGATGTTATTATGCTTTATGTGATTGGACAATACCTGATTGATAGTTAGAGATGTTTATGTTTATTGCCATGCTTTTAGAGATGGGACAGTGTAGTATTACTCATTACGAGCACCCTACTATGTTGTGACTCCCTGACTCTGTGTGTTTGTTAGGTATGTATATGTTCATTTGCAACACTTCATTTTGATGCAGGTTACAGGTACCAGGCATTGACTCCACTTGACTTAGTAGGTCTGAGTGTGCCTTCACTCCAATGGATAATGTGGATGGGAGATAACATGGGGTTCCATAGGTCAGTCTTTGTCATTAGTTTGTAGTCGTGGGTCTTGATGTCACCCAGGGGTTCTGCCCTCGGGTTTTGGTCATCATTTGGTATGTAGTTGTTATCGTTTGGACTTTTGGTTATAGTCTAGGTGTGATGGTTGGAAATGCATTAATTACCATAATAATAATAATAATAATAATAAGTTAGATATAATAGTATGTTTCTAGTTGTTATTTAATTATAGAAATTGGTAATATTGTATACTTGTGTTTAATAAAAACTAAATTAATAACATTGGTAATTAGTAATAATGATAATAACCATAGGTAATTAATATATTATATAATTGATTAAATTAGTATATTGTTTATCTTAAAAAGATATGGTCATTTAATATTTTTTTTTGTTGAGAGATTTTCCGTGAAGGGTTAGCATTAAATTACTTGATTTGAGAATCTCTATAGAAGAAGTAAATTTAGGGCATTCAATTTTTAGAGAGATAGTGGGGGTTCAGAAACAGATACAGGTAGTGGGAAATTATTTGGCTTTGTCTATTTTTGTATCATGGGAGTTATTTGAGGGAGGAGGATTTTCTGAGAAGAGGATAGGTAGAAATTTGGAAAAAATTGGGGAGAGAATGGAAGGATTTTGGGAGGAAAATCTAGAAGAAAAGGTTTAGAAGTTCAAAAATTGCTCCGGGTATGTCTAATCCTATATTCTTGTGTGTGGATTGTTCTTTCTCTAAAATTGTTATTTGTCTAAAATTTTATTTTCGGTGTTATCTTTCTATCTACAAATTATTTTTCTCCATGAATGGAATCCCCTATCAATGTAAGCAAACTCTCTTTAGTTCTGCCATGAATCTCCTTCTTGTAGCTCTGTTCCACCATTGAGCTTCTTGCTGAGGCATCATTCAAATTCCTATTAGCCCAAACTTCTAAAGAACATTCTTGCTTGAGCCATTTGCGCTTACCCTGCAATCATTCTGGGAGACCACATATAAAAGACAATAATTATTTATTTGAGCCATTTAAAACAATCCTAAAAGACAATGCTGCACCTAGCTCTGTAGTTGAAGCGATGGTGCAGAGCAACTGTTCAGCTCAACCTCAACTTTAACTATTTCCTTCAATAAGAATTGCTTCATTTCTTTTATTCTGTCATTGCTCCTAACGCCTCTAGAAGAAAGTAAATTATTATCTTCCTTACCTCTCTGTGGTAGTATGATGAGCACCAGCCTCTTAAGTGTGATCCAGTCTATGCAGTGAGGTCGTCCATGCTTGGGCTCTTAAAGCTGCCTTTAGGAACAAACCTGGAAGTCGTCGTAGTTTGAGACTTGCCTTAGTATCTATCTCTTGTTTTGTGGCATTTTACCTCCTCTTCGGCTCAGTTATAGCTATTGTTTTAGTGGCACTGGTGTCCATTCCTTTTTGCCTCTCTTCACTACTTTCTAAAGGTTTGAGGCTGAGTGAAATCTATTTTATCTGAAGTTACTTTGCATTGGTCGCCCTTCCAATTTTTTTTATCATTTTATAACATGAAATTTAGAATCTTCACTTCCATGGTATCTTAAGTCTCTGTATTGAATTGATTTGAAACCTAAACATTTCTTTAGCAGAGTCTAAGCTCGATCCATGAGAAATGACATCCCTTGTAGTATTTGATCTGCAGACTTCACTTATGAATTTTAGTTAAACTATTTTCCTAAAATTGTTCTCCATTGAAAAGAAAATTTATTGAAAGGAAATCATTCTCTTGATCAACTATTTAATTTTACCTTACTATTTTATACCCAGGAAGGTCATACACCATGGGAAATCAGTGATAATCTCTAAAAATTTTATATTCTTCTTACTAGCTGACCATACATCTCTCAATGCTTGAAAATCCCTACAAGACATCATTAGTAGTCCCTTCCTATCAGATGTTTCTACAATTGATCCCATTTTTTTCCCTCAGCGATGACTTCTTCAAGCTGGCCATATGATGTATATCTCTTTGGAAAAACCTCTGATGGATTCCAATCTATTGAAAGATGTCTTCTACCTCTTAATTTGCATTTTGCATTTCTTTCTCTTGGCTCTTCATTAGCAGGCCATACACCATTGTGTTGATAACCTCAAAAAATTTCTTGTAATGTCTCCTCTCTGATAAATGCAACCATTGTAATTATACCATTTGTTTCCATTTCTATCTAGTGGTTTAGTGAGCAAGAGTCTATTTAGGAGGATTAGTAAATAAGTTTTTAGAAAGCTCCTCTTTGAACTCCATGAATGTCTATAGTAAACTCTGTATAGAATATTTTATGATTGTGTAGTTATTTGGACAATTTGATTTAAATGATTATAACCAACTCTTAAATATATTAGAGTATGGAAATAAAGATTAATTTCCTTTATTTTAGGTTGATAGAATAGAGTTGTTAGTTAACATTTTGTGTTATATTATTTCCAGATTTAACTCAAGTGAGCACTTATCTTTATTAAGAAAATATTAATAGTTGTAAGTCATTAAAATTAAGCTTGGGATAATTATAGGATTATAATAGATTTAATTACAGTGGTAGTAATTATTATTGGTTTTAGGACAGACAACTAAGAGGGGGGGTGAATCAGTTGTCACCAGAATTTCTATTTTTTAAACACTTAAGGCCTTATATTTCTATAGCATAATATGATTCAATCATGGAAGCACAATGCAATAATGTAAGAGCCAAAACACATTCAACACATATGACACCAAGATTTTAACCTGGAAAACCCAGTTAAGGGAAAAACCATGGGGTGACTAACCCAAGATTGTATTCTCTATTAAAAGAATAAGAAGAAGAGATGGCACTTGCCAATTAGGGCTCACTGCCCGAGCACACTGCTCATAAGAGGCCCACTGCCTACAGGAGACACACTGTCTACAGAATAATATAAATATTACATACTTGAACTAGAGATAAGCATCTTCACCATGCTTGAGACAGTTCCATTTAAGCTCAACACTTCTTCTCTGCTTTTTGTTCCTTTCCTCTCTACCACTTTCTCATCATGACCTTGGATACTTTTGAATGACTTCGCAATTCTTATTTATACATGACATCAACTTTGGAATGATCATCAAAGTCAGAACAACAAACCTTATTCTTTTATAGAGCAATTACAAAAATACAACTTTATTTGTTACAAGACTTCATGTGTGTCAATACCCTATCAGCCACGCCTATCTGAGACTTCAATCTTCTTCAAGGAACATGCCATGCTTCGTGAAACATCTTCAAGATCATCCGCAAGATGTGTAAAACATCCAGTAAGCCAGGATTAAGAAGAACACCATCACCCGAAAGTAAATCTTCAATTACGAGCTCAATCTTTAATGCGAACTGCCAACACAAATTGGACACAATCTAGAGGCCCCCACAAGCTTGCTTGAATCACCAAGAACATCCACACCACTTCTGGTTACTAAAATCATTTGCATCTCCATCCAAAACCTCAAGAATAAAATCTGTCATCACTGTCACATTACAATAAATGCTTGTGGACCTCCAGACCACAAACCAATTGAGTTGTTAGTTCACATTAGGTTCCTAAACATTTCACCAAATCCGCAAAACAAGATATTTTATTTCTAGATCTCACTGGACCTATTTGTGTCACTTTGTCACCTCTGAACAGCTGCTAGAACCAGTTTTACTCATATGGCTATAACTTCTCCAAATCTTCATGCAAACCTCTCAAATCGTGACTAGATCATCTTTAGACACATATCTACAAACCCTTTGATGCATATTCTTTAATCTTCATCTAGCTGGGATCTTCACTTCATAGAGCTCCACTATCTTCATTGTTCTCTATTTCTGATAGGACTAATTTTCTCAATATCCTTAGCACACAGCTCATCCAATCCTTGACATCAATACAATAGGAGTATGTTGACATCAATGACAACACCAGTTAAGCCCATACTTGTAACAATCTCCCCCTTTGTCATTGATGGCAACATATGATGTGAAAATTTGTTTTAACCATCAAGATAAGAACTTCTCCTCACTAACTGACATATGTCCCCCTATCAATAGCAACCATTCATATGTCTTCTCTTTATTTACTTCTCCCCCTTTGATCAACAACCAATTTTATTTTTCACATGTCTTCTCTCCCCCTTTGACATCAATGGCAAAGGGCACATACTTGCATCAATACTTCAGAATCATACAGACTGCTCCCCTGAGTAGCAGCTTCCTATCATCAATTCGGACCACAAGATATGACTATGAGGTCCATCAGACTGATGCACATCAGTGCACCTTAATTCAGAACCGGAGGGGTAATAACCCCTAACTTCTCCCTAAGATACTCAAAAGAGTCGTTAGGTAAAGGTTTAGTAAAAATGTTTGCAATATGATCTTTTGAGGGCACAAACTCCAATCTAACTTTATTCTTGTTCACCTGCTCTCTCACTCCAATCTGTCTGTCATCACTGTCACATTACATTAAATGCTTGTGGACCTCCAGACCACAAACCAGTTGAGTTGTTAGTTCACATTAGGTTCCTAAACATTTCACCAAATCCGCAAAACAAGATATTTTATTTCTAGATCTCACTGGACCTATTTGTGTCACTTTGTCACCTCTGAACAGCTGCTAGAACCAGTTTTACTCATATGGCTATAACTTCTCCAAATCTTCATGCAAACCTCTCAAATCGTGACTAGATCATCTTTAGACACATATCTACAAACCCTTTGATGCGTATTCTTTAATCTTCATCTAGCTGGGATCTTCACTTCATAGATCTCCACTATCTTCATTGTTCTCTATTTCTGATAGGACTAATTTTCTCAATATCCTCAGCACACAGCTCATCCAATCCTTGACATCAATACAATAGGAGTATGTTGACATCAATGACAACACCGGTTAAGCCCATACTTGTAACAATCTCCCCCTTTGTCATTGATGGCAACATATGATGTGAAAATTTATTTTGACCATCAAGATAAGAACTTCTCCTCACTAACTGACATATGTCCCCCTATCAATAGCAACCATTCATATGTCTTCTCTTTATTTACTTCTCCCCCTTTGATCAACAACCAATTTTATTTTTCACATGTCTTCTCTCCCCCTTTGACATCAATGGCAAAGGGCACATACTTGCATCAATACTTCAGAATCATACAGACTGCTCCCCTAAGTAGCAGCTTCCTATCATCAATTCGGACCACAAGATATGACTATGAGGTCCATCAGACTGATGCACATCAGTGCACCTTAATTCAGAATCGGAGGGGTAATAACCCCTAACTTCTCCCTGAGATACTCAAAAGAGTCGTTAGGTAAAGGTTTAGTAAAAATGTTTGCAATATGATCTTTTGAGGGCACAAACTCCAATCTAACTTTATTCTTGTTCACCTGCTCTCTCAAAAAGTGAAACTTGATGGATATATATTTTGTCTTTGAATGCAACACTAGAGTTTTTGATATATTTATTGCACTTGAGTTATCACAGAAGATTGTGATAGGTTCCTCATACTCCACTTTGATGTCTCTTAGCATTTGCTTCATCCATAATACTTGAGTGCAACTACTTGCTATTGCAATATACTCTGCTTCTGCAGTGGACAGAGATATTGCCTCTTATTTTTTGCTCAGCCAAGAAACCAATCTTTTCCCCAAAAAGAATGCACCACCACTGGTACTCTTCTGATCATCCACATCTCCTGCCCAATCAGTATCTATATATGCATGAAGAGAGAAATCATGATCCCTAGGATACCATAAACCATACTCAACTGTTCGCTTTAGATATCTAAGAATTCTCTTGATTGCCATGACATGAGATTCTCTAGGATCATCTTGGAATCTGGGAACAAGACCAATAGCATTCATAATGTCAGGTCTAGTTTGAGTAAGATACAGTAGTCCTCCAATCATTGACCTGTACTTTTTCTGATCATCCTTAGGAGATTCATCATCTTTTCTTAGTTTACATCTGGTTGCCATGGGAGTATTCATTGGCTTTGAATCTTCCATCTCAATTTTTTTCAACAATTCTTTCACATATTTGGTCTGTGATATGAAGATTCCTTTCTTTGTTTGAGTGATTTGTAGACCCAAGAAAAAATTCATTTCCCCAAACATAGACATCTCAAATTCACTTTTCATTTGATTTACAAAAGTCTTGCACATACTATCTCTTCCTCCAAAAATGATGTCATCAACAAATACTTCAACAATCAAGATATTTTCATAATCAATCTTGAAGTACACGTTATTGTCAGTAGTACCTTTGTTGAAATCAATCTTCAAAAGATGTTTATCCAATCTTTCATACCAGTCCCTTGGGGCTTGTTTGAGTCCATACAATGCTTTCTTCAACTTGTAGACCATATCACCATGATCAGACAATTGAAATCTATCCAGTTGCTCAATGTATACTTCTTCCAAGTCACCATTTAGGAAGGCAGACTTGACAACCATCTGATATATTTTGAAATCTTTAAAGGCAACAAAAGAAAGAAATAATCTGACTACTTCAATTCTTGTCACTGGAGCAAAAGTTTCTTCAAAGTCAACTCCTTCTACTTGAGAATAACCCTTACAAACCAATCTGGCTTTGTTTCTGACTACTTCGCCATCTTCATTCAATTTATTTCAGAAGACCCACTTGGTCCCAATCACATTTTTGTTTCTAGGTCTGGGAACAAGATCCCAAGTGTGATTTTTCTCAATCTACATCAACTCTTCCTCCATTTCTTTGGCCCAACTTTCATCATTGCATGCTTCACTTACTATTTTTGGTTCAATCTTTGAAATTAGACAATACTTCTCTAAATCTTGAGCAATCTTTCTTCTTGTTTGAACACCTTTGCTTCTATCACCTATGATCTAGTCTTCAGAATGATTTAGTCTTACATACCTGGGAGTTTTGGAAATTTCTTGCACCTCTATTTCTTGGACATATTCATTCAAACTTATCTCTTCTTCCTGTATTTCAGGATTCTCTGGATCAGTCTGAGTCTGAACTTCAGAAGGGGCTTGAACTTCTTGGACCAAAACATCATTCTGATCATCTGCTTCATACTCATAAAACCTTGAGGGATTTTCAATGCCTTCGTCAACCTTCACATTTGTACTTTCTACGATCTTTCTCAGTCTCTTGTTATAACATCGGTATGCTTTTCTTTGAGTAGAGTAACCCAAGAATATTCCTTCATCACTTCTAGCATCAAATTTTTCCTACCAAAGACTCTAAAATAGTTCACAATAGGAGTGCCAAGTCATATTTCATAAGGAGTCTTACTAGTAGATCTGAGGAACATTTACTTCCATCATCATGGTTCTAGATGCTTCCTAGATGGTCTGGTTCTTTCTCTCGACTACTCCATTCTGCTGTGGAGTCCTTGGAGTAGATAACTGTCTCTTGATCCCATGTTTCTCATAGAATTCTATGAACTCTCTGGATGTGAATTCACCACCTCTATCAGACCTAAGACATTTTATGTTTAATCTAGTTTCATTTTCTACCATAGCCTTCAATATTTTGAACTTCTCAAGAGCCTCAAATTTCTCTTTCAAGAAAGTCACCCACATCATCTGGGTATGGTCATCAATCAATAACATGGAATATCTATCACCTTGCAAACTCCTGATTCTTGCTGGTCCACATAGATCAGTGTGTACTGAGTCCAACAATCCAGTAGAAGATTGTTCCTTACTTTTAAATGTGACTCTTCTCTACTTACCCAACTGACATTCTTTGCACAAACTGTTAGTAGGTTTCACAAGTCTTGGAAGATTTCTTACAGCCTGAGTGTTACTTATCTTGATGATAATATCAAAATTTACATGACACATTCTCCTATGCCAAAACCAACTCTGATCAATTTGAACAAATAAACAACTTTTCCCAGTAGCAACCAAGTGGAAGATGAGCTTTTGTTTGAGTACCAGATGCAATCTTAGTTCCAGAGCTTTCAAAGATTTTACATTTTCTATTTTTGAATTGGAGATCATAGCCTTTGTCCACCAACTCCCCAATACTGAGAAGATTATGCTTCAGACCTTCAACATATAGTACATCACTAGTTTTGTTCTTTCCATCAAAAGAAATAGTTCCTCTACCTCTGATTCTGCCAACATAATTATTATCAAATTTTACAACTCCTTCTTCATATCTTTCTAGATTTATGAACTTATTCTTATCACTAGTCATATGGTGGGAGCATCCACTATCAATGACCCATCAATCCTTTTCTTCAACTTGGGCAGCCAGAGCTCTTTCTACCATTTTATGATTGATAGTTTCAATGGGCATTGGATTTTCTTCTTTGATGCTAATAAACACCCAGTCACTTCCGGATTTGTTTCCTATCTCAGATTCATCATCTGTTACTCCTTCATCATCATCATCTTCATGAACATAGTAACATTTCTTTTGGAGTCTTGATTTATTAGGATTTGTCCTTGAAAATCTTTCCAAACACCTTGAAGCAAAATGACCAATCTTGTTGTAGTTGAAACATTTGAAGGGCAATTTTCCTTCATACTTACCAGATCCTCTTGGTAGTCTTTTTGCAATAAAAGCTTCAAATTGAGTAGCTTCTACCTCATCTTCTTCCAGATCTTTTCTTTCTTGTTCATACCATGATAGTTTCTTTAAGGAGTTCTCTTCTAGATTATACCTTTGTTTGCCTTTTACAGAGGCACTAGCTTTGAATCTAGATTTAGTCTGGGGGGCATCTCCAAACTCAGCCAATTCAAATGCAGCTAATTTTCCAATCAATTGATCTCTTGTGATATCTGATAAAGATCTGAATTCCTCAATAGTAGCAACCTTGTGTCTGTAAGCCAGAAGTAAGGATCTGAGAACTTTGGCAACAATCTCATCTTCATCCAAGGTTCCACCAACACATCTAATGCCACAAACAAGCTCATTTACTTTTGGCATAAATGTAGTGATATTCTCATCTTCATTCATCTTCAGGTTTTCAAATTTTCCTTTCAGACTTTGTAGCTTGGCACATTTAACATATTTGTCTCCTTCATGCATAAGTGCCAGCTTTGACCAAATTTCATATGCAGTTTTTAAATCCATAACATTCGTAAGCTCTGAATCAGATAATGGGCTTAGTAAGGCTTCTTTATCTCAAAGATTATCTTCAGCATCTTTGATTTCATCTGTAGTTGCCAGACCATTCTTTGGAGGAACATACTTCTTTACAGTCATGGTCCAATATTGCATTTCCATACATTACAAGTGACATTCCATGTGACTTTTCTAAAGAGTGTAAATTGTTCCATCAAACCTCAGACTATCCTTCTTGTAGGAAGACATCCTAGATCTCCTCAAGCAGTTAAGCTCTTTTAGAGGGACTTAGCTTTGATACCAATTGTTGGTTTTAGGACAAACAACTGAGAGGGGGGTGAATCAGTTGTCACCATAATTTTTGTTTTTTAAACACTTAAGGCCTTCTTATATTTCTACAACATAATAATGATTCAATCATGGAAGCACAATGCAATAATTTAAGAGCAGAAATACATTCAATACATATGAAACCAAGATTTTAACGTGAAAAACCTAGTTAAGGGAAAAACCACGGGGTGACTAACCCAAGATTGTATTCTATGTTAAAGAATAAGAAGAAAAGATGGCACTTGCCAATTAGTGCTCACTGCCCAAGCACACTACTCACAAGAGGCCCACTGCCTATAGGAGACACACTGTCTATAGAATAATATAAATATTACATACTTAAACTAGAGATTAGCATCTTCACCATGCTTGAGACAGTTCCATTTAAGCTCAACACTTCTTCTCTACTTTTCACTTCTTTCCTCTCTACCACTTTCTCATCGTGACCTTGGCTAGTTTTGAATGACTTCGCAATTCTTATTTATACATGAGATCAACTTTGGAATGATCATCAAAGTCGGCAAAACATACTTTATTCTATTACAGAGAAATTATAAAAAACAACTTGATTTGTTACAAAGACTTCATGTGTGTCAATACCCTATCATCCACACCTATCCGTGACTTCAATCTTCTTCAAGGAACATGCCATGCTTCGTAAAACATCTGGTTGGCCAGGATTAGGAAGAACACCATCACCCAAAAGTAAATCTTCAATTACGAGCTCAATCTTCAATGCAAACCACCAACATGAACTGGACACAAACTAGAGACCTCCACAAGCTCGCCTAAATCACCAAGAACATCCACACCACTTCTACCTATTGAAATCATTCACATCTCCATTCAGAACCTCAAGAACACAGTCTGTCATCACTGTCACATTAGAATAGATGCTTGCGGACCTCTAGACCACAAACCAATTGAGTTGTCAGTTCACATTGGGTTCCTAAACATTCCACCAAATTCGTAGAACAAGATATTGCATTTCTGGATCTCACCGGACCAATTTGTGTCACTTTATCACCTCTGAATAGCTGCTAGGAGCAGTTTTACTCATATGGCCATAACTTCTCCAAATCTTCATGCGAACCTCTCAAATATTAACTGGATCATCTTTAGACAAATATCTACAAACCCTTTGATGTGCATTCTCTAATCTTCATCTAGTTGGGATTTTCACTTCATAGAGCTCCATTATCTTCACTATTCTTCTCTGTTTCTGATAGGACTAATTTTCTCAATATCCTCAGCACACAGCTCATCCAATCCTTGAAATCAATGCAACAGGAGTATCTTGACATCAATGACAACAACATCTAGGCCCATACTTGCAACAATCATTTCATAAATTATAGTTGGAATAGTAGGTCTTGTGTTTGAGTAAGGTATTATTGCCTTATAAGAATTATTAGAAAAAGAATTAATATCTAAAATAGTTTGCAAGTGTTGTAATATTTGAGTTCAACCCTTGGATATTAAATAGCTTCATTGCCTATTTCAAACCGATGTATAATAATGAAGAAATAAGATCGTTGTACTGAAATTGGGTTTTGACTATTACAATTATGCTTGTCAAACCTAAGTGTAAGGTGATGTTTCTGGTGGGATGTCATAGTGGTTAAGTGTCATGTTATTTAAACCTTGAATCTAGTATCATGGAATGGATATTTGATAGTGGTATTGATGTTAAAAGTTACATAGCTCTAGAGGCTAGGTTACCATAAAGACCAATGTAACATTGTGACATGATTTAAATTGTGATGTTTTCTTTTGGTATGAGGTCTTGATGTGGTTCATGGAAAGATTGTTATTTTGGACCTTGAATTTGAAATTGACTTTGTATTGATTCAGTATGCAAGAGGATAGTTGCCTTACAGTGTCATTATCATGCATGTCATTTTGGTGGTTTTTGTTTGTTTGGCTAGGGGTTCTAGTTGCATGTAGGAGAGTGCCTTTCCTGGTGGGGCCGATGCCCAAAGTGGCTGCTTGGATAACCACATGGAAGTTATAATTAAGTGATAACATAATAGTTAATCTAGGTGTGTTGGGTAGTTAAACACATAACAAGATAAGTATGATGCCTCACCCATGCCTATAGTGCTCTCACACGCTAAAGATGGGATGAGAAGGCCTAGTTGGCATGATCGATCTCCTTGTCTTCATGAGAGGATGTGTCAGTTTTGCATGTGTCACCCTATGGGGCCAGTGCCTAGAGAGAGGCTGCCAGGATAACCATAGATGGGGGCTGATTTCTAGAGAGAGATAGCCTGGATAACCCATGCTAGGACCATGTGATGACACTCTCCCTACTATAGCTTAGTCACTTTGTTTTGTTACCTTTTGATGTTGGCTCTGGAGTAGTGTTAGTCATTGTTGATCTGTGTTTTCTATGTCATTTTTGTATCTGTTTATTTGTACCCTTTTGATCTTGACTTAGTGAAACCCCATCATTATCTCCTAGCTTAGGGGGTGGACCCCAGGGTTCCACATGGTTGGGTGGAAGAGCTTAATCCATTGGTTTTCCTTGGTATCTTGGTTTGTGATAGATATGTTCTTTCATGTTCCAGATCTACTTTCACATTTGAAGATTTGTTCCTCCAAAAATTTATAGTCATGATTTATATTGTAATCTAATGTAATTAGTCAAGAAGCCTTGTATATATGTAATCCTGTATTTGATCTCTGTTGTACTTGTCTATATCTTGTAAATGAATGATGTATTCTTCTCATGATTTATTGAATTTGCATATAACTTGTGTGATGTAATATGTTGTTAAGAATCTATGTTATCTGATGAAGTTATGTCCCTAGAGATGTTAGTTGATGTTGTAAATAGTGTTATTTTATCTAATGATTAATGCATTTACTTACTTTAAAAAAAAATTCTATAATTTCTTTGCCAGTTAGCCTAACCCTCTAGGGTTGCATGATGGGGCATCACATTTTTTCACGAAGCATCTTGCATACAAGTGATGACCTAAAACAACACTCTAATATAAACACAAACTTTCTCATATCTAATCAAAAGAAATGGCTCGAATAATTCATAGTGCCTTTAGACATATTCAAAATGATATTAACAAATAAGAAGTATCCAACCATCTAACAGAATCAATTAACTGTAGTAAAAAATCATGAAATCCCTAGAATATCAGGTCCTATTTCTTTTCCTTCCCATGGTGGGATTTTGTCTCTCTCCTAAATATGTGACCTGTCTTAGATATTTATTACAATGAATCTTGATTGATGAACACTAAATGATACAAGGTCATATTGAAACAGAGTAGAGATATCAAGTAATATAGAGGGAGATCAACTACATATCAAATTAGTGGGTTACCTAAACATCATAATCACTTTGTAAGCTATCATTTGAAAGACCAACCTTGTGTTGTCCTTTTCTCTTTCTCCATATCAATTTTTGCATGTTTAATGCCTAAACAAAATACAAGATCTTATTTTCTGAACACCAAAATTAATTAAGATTTTCAAGAAGCTAAAATTTATGATATGCACTTGAATCAAACTCTCAACATGCCACCTCATTTTGGTATGCATGAAACTCTTTGAACACTGAAAATGAGGAAAATAATGTGAGTGCCATGACACTGAAATATCCTCTCCTATCAAAAGAAAGATTTCCACGAACTTCTAAACAACACATAATTAATTAAAAAGAAAAACTAATGGAGCTCTTTGAAGAAAATTCAATTCTAAAACAATGCAAACTTCTACCAGATATCAGCTGCAATCTTGTCCTCTATCCTAAACCATCAAAAAACATATAATAATTTTTTCCCATTAGATGTTTCTATTTGAATCTTTTTACTTTTACCAATTTGAAATTATCGTTAGAATTAATTAAACTATATTGTGTTTTAAGAAATTAGTCAATCGGAGTTGCAACAGGTCCCAGCCCTAAAATAAAAGGAAAGAGGGGCAATACTACAAATGTTAAAAGGCAATTTAAGACAGATTTGTATCACATCTTCATCTACTAGATATAGATTTACAGCAAATAACACCCCAACTAAGAAGCAGATTTATAATATTTTAGCATCCACCAGAGACCAAAACAAAAACTGGATGGATTGGTCTATAATAAAATTGCCTGCTAGGCCTTCAAACTGCTTATTTCTAGATTACACAGCACAACTGCCATCAACAAACAATCTAGGGAGAAATTAAATAAATAGGTCTTTGCAGCAGGTTTCTTGAATATTTTGATATAAGAAGCAAGAAGGAGAACTAGGGCCTCAGAACGTAGGATTTTTCATTGACTAACATAGTAGGTACAAACAATCAAGTGTCAATATCGTAGGTAGAGATGTTCCACAAAATGGAGTTCATCGTCCCAACAGTCAATCCTTTACATCTTTCCAACAACCTTAAACCATACAGCCATAACTCCTTGAAGATGCAAACCATTGAAACAAAATCTCTAAAAAGCAAATGAAGAACCAAAGCAAAATGGCACAAGAAAATATATGCAGAATTGAAGAGAAAAATATAAAGGTCAAGTGTACATCCTCTAGACAAAGGAAAGCCCTTGATAATTTTACTTCTAGCATGCCCAACTGCTACATTAGATTTGTATGTACACCTATACCAACTTACGAAGGGCTGACCAACACAAACATACACTTCAAACACAAATAGTCCAGCAAACCCAACGTAAATCACCCTAAATCCATGAAGGCCAGAGCTATCATTTTCCCAGAGCCAACAACTGCATTCCTCCCCATCTTAATGTCTGACTGCTCCATTTGAGGAACCTGAACCAAGGGACCCAGCACCATGTTTTGCCTTTAAAGTTACATTTTTCCTCTTACTGGGGTTCAACCTAAGCCTCACATCAGGCTATATAACTACATGCCAAGGAGGGAACTCGTACTAAGTGTAGATTTGTTTGAGAAAGGACGTCACCATAGAATTTGATAAAGTCAACAAGCCTTCTTTGACAATATGAACCACATACAAGTTTCACATATAGGATGAAATCCACATAGTGTACTCTAATAGCTAATAGCTTCCAATCCATTATGAACAATCTGAATAGCCTGCCATCATGCTACAACTTCCACTTTAGTTCATATGTAGCTCAGCCCATGAAGGATATTCCTCTACCCTTGATACACTATAGAGAATCAAATATTTTATGGCTTCATCTTTGACCATTAATACTAGTTTTGTGTTGAAATTTTCTTTAATTGAAGCATGACTTAACCCAGCCACTGTACTAACCAAACAATCTTCACCCAACAATGCCTTGGCCATTAGTCAAGCATCTCAATCCACAAAGTGTTCCTTAGACAATGATCAGATACAATCCCCACAAAGGGGGTATCCCTTAAATCACCTTCAACAATTTTCCTAAGAAAAGTTTTGCTTGAAATAATGTAGCTACCAAAGCTCTTTCTCATATTTTGTAAGAGATACCTTTTATAGAATACAACAATATTGAGAGAGAGCTTGCTAAAATAAAGATAAGAGGAGGAGAGTTGGGATAATGATTTCCATTACTATGTGAGAAGGGTGATGCAAGCTACCTAAGGTGGCCATTCAATAGCTTCACATGGTTCATGATTTTGGAATGAATAGATTGCCATCAAGACTTCATTAGAGATGTAAAAGATATAAATCTTTTCCTTCCTATTTAACAAAATTTGAAGGATATTGCCCCTTGGGGAACCTTAGCTTAAAAATTCAAGGTGGCCCTTTACATAGATAAATTAATTAGGGTATTGTGGATATCAGGCCACTCCAGAATTTGACTTCCAATAGAGGTAAGAACCTTAGCTTAAAAATTCAAGGTGGCCCTTTACATAGATAAATTAATTAGGGCATTGTGGATATTAGGCCACTCCTCCAAAATTTGACTTCCAATAGAGGCTAGTGGATGTTGGTTCAACCATGCATTTGGAATAAGCTCTGCAGGTCTATTTGTCTCCCTAAAGCAATGCTAGAACCTTTACATCCTCCAAAATATTTTTAATTTTCCAGATGGGATTTGATCCCATCCTATCACATATATTACTAGTATAAATTATCTTTCAACAATCAGTAATTAGATGCCAAGGCCAATGATATGTTTGAGTCCTCAAGGAGTGTCAATGCTTCAGCTTTGTTATTGGTGCAAAAAGCCTTCCATTGTGATTTCTAATCAAGCATTAGAAACTACTAAACTAGGATTGCCTTTTAAGAACTGTTACATCCCTAATTTTGTCATGTTATTACTTTTTACTTTTACTTGGACATAAGTAAATCTATACCAATGTTCAGATTAATATCAAGGAAAGACATGGATTATATTGAATATCATTTATGAAATCATGGAAATGATTATGTTATTGCCAATTTAATATTTGCATTATGAGATTTGATTTATTGTTTGACCAATGATGCATTGATCATAATTTAATTGGTAACAAGTTTGATATAGGATTACAGGTTATCAAATGACTCTTGGAGAAAAGAGAGAGACAGTATCTTTTGAGGAGAGAGATATAGACCTCAGGTTATGAGTGGTCTAGTTGCCAAGACGAGTATGATGTGTAACAAAAGTGTGAACCAATGTGTTGTGAGAGGTAAGCCTTAACTTGTCAGTTTACTTAAACCCAATCAATAGGTAGTCGATACCTTACGAATCTTTGTAAGTCGTAATAAATAATCGTAGTTGTTAATAGTGTTAACAACATCATTTGAATATGAACTATGGTTATTTATGTTAAACATAAATATTACGACATAAATTGTCATAAAATGGTTCTCTTATTTTATTAAGTATATTGACGTATTATAAATTATTCTTAACATTAAGATGTTTTCATCGAGTTAAGAATACATGAATATTGTCGACGGATTGTGATGGGGAGACAAGCTCAACCCAATCACATTATCTATGATTCCTTGTTTAAATATTATTATTTTATTGATTAAACCATAACTATCTAATATAGAGGCGATGTTATAAGAATTATATTTGATATAATCAAATATAAAAATGCCTAAGCATCGTAAGAGGATAATACCTCATAATGAGTCGATGGTGTTATGTTTGAGTATTTCAAGGCTTACAATTAGGAGAATCTTCAATAACATTAGTGGTGGATCAAACCACTTATTAGTGATCAATTAATGATCAGCAGTGTTTAAAGTGATGTGTTAGCCTCATCCAAAAGAGGACTGTGATATTATCCACCACAACCGACGAGCCATGGAATGGCTATCTCCCATCAACATGTGGGAACTTTACTTAAAACTTGGTGTCAGTTAAGACTGAATCATTGTGGACTGTTATGCATTCATTAAAGTTTGCAACTATATCAAGGTGGAGGTGTCGTAGCTTTGAGGAGGATGATGTAACTGTATCATTACAGCTCCATTAATTTTATTAGTCGATTTATGGCGAATGAGTGGTAAGACATACCACGACTATCTCCTTATCGACCAGATTGACTCCTATACGTAATCCTTAGTGGAAGATATTTGTGGCTTGAGGAAGTCATTTTAACTGTTTCAAAATGGAGTCTTAATGATAGTTTGTGGTGGAGAAAGAGTTAGGGACTCATTGCTAAGACATGTGGATTATTTTATAAATGGACTATCATAGAAGTTAAGGGGGACAGTTGAAATTGGGAGAATGTAGAGAAATAGTGTCGCCTTTGTACTTTGCGTAGGAAAGATTGCAGGCTGTGAATTATCACTGGCTAGAAGGAACATAATAGGTTCATTTCCTTTGTCATTATTCTTTCTTGCCTGTGATACAAGTTTTCATCTTCAGGAACTTTTTTTTAAAACTTTGGATTACCTTTGTGACCAATAAGGTCGATGCAAACATAGATGATAGGCAGATGTGTATAATTATATGAACGTTAGCCTACATAGTTGGTTCAGTTAAAATAGAATCATCTTTACTTTCAAGATAAGATAAGAGGAAAATATAGTTTGGTTTCTTATCTATTATCAAAACTTTTAAGGTTGGTTAAAATGATTTTCTCGACTTTCATTCAATCTAATCATACTTATGTATGTGGTTATAACCTAATGACTCTGGGGCAATAGAATTTAGATGTCTCATCTCTCATTATTATCATTTTATATTCCCTTGATATAATGAGTTTGATTAGGTCTATGCATATAAGGATACATTATTTAAAGACTTCATAACTTCTAGATATCTGTAATCTAAAAAAAACTTGATCTTTGATAGAGTCTACTTATATACTCTTCATGAGATCATGCAGTACGTAGGACTAGGATAAACATGAGTTTGGAGGATGAATAAAGGCTTTCGACTTCAAACTTATTTATTTGATTACTTTACATGTATATGTTCCTTTATGTGATAATCATCACAAGACAAAAACATAAGATGATAGTATCTTATCAAGTCTTAGCTCATTCTTTGGTGTCAAAACCATATTAGTCGATATCTTTTTCCTTATGGAATTATAGGCTAATTGTAAATAAGTTTACATTGCAAGGGAAAATAGACTTGTGTTAAAGGATTGACCAATCTATTAGTGTTAAGCTCATTAGGATTCTATTTGTGATTTAGTCAAGAGTTTGGAAACAAGAAATGACCTTGTAGTCAGAATAAAGACCAAGAGGTTAAGCCCCTTTTGCTTATTAAAATATTATTATATGAACATATATGTTTGTCATCCCATTGCAAAGGAATAGGAAGGATCAAACCTAAATGTGACTCAATGGAGTAATCTTATATGCTAAATCTTTGTGATCATTTTATAGACTGACAATGCAGAAGCAAATACTCTAACTATGAATGTTTAATTCTTACTTGACAAAGGAGAATTTGCAAGTCTTAAGAAGCCTCAAAAATAGTATTCTTTTTCTCTTAGAAAACTTTAGTTTCCAAATGGTTATTAATATCATTAGGAGAATACATTGCTCTAGGGATCTTCAAAGTGAGTGGGTGTCCCTACTTCAATTTAGAAGAAAACACTTATTTATATATGACTCTATATAGTTCAGTGTGCAAAAGGAGAACTTTAAACATGAATTCAAATGGATATCAATAGGTATTAGACTGTCAACTAATTAGGGTTCAACTAAACTTAGGAGAAGCTTTGACTTGGAGTTGAATTGTTTGGCAATATTACTACTGAGGCATTCTCATATATTTTAAAGTAGACTTGTTTAGAAGTCGAAAGAAGACTAAAGGAAAGACATTTACTTGAACACTTTTCTTTCTAGAATTGTTTGTTCACTATTCCATTATCATGAAAAGGAAAAACAAACCCTAGAGTAATCTAGTAGGGCTAAGTATTAAATGAACCTTTTTAGGTTACAACTTGTTTAGCTATTTCTATATGGGTTGACAAAGAAGGTTGAGTACCCTAAATAATAATGTTATTTTCATGTACTTGTCAAAAGGATGATGTGTCCTTATCAATAGAGTTTATCCTTTGTATTAGATTATTTACAAGTCAACTTAGGTTTAAATAAGTGTCGATAAGTCAAGGAACCTAGGTAATGCAAAGATGCAAAGGGATATTCTTGTATGAAAGTAAATCCATGAGATATATGGAATAATGACGATGTTTAAAAACCAGCCTAAGTCATGAAGGCTAGAACATTGAAATTGTCATGACTTCATAAGTTAAATGTAGTTGACCAAGTCAAACTGTAGGAATATGATAGTATCCAAGTTGAGTTGGGGTGGGTGAACATTACGACAATGTTCATTGTGAATATCAATTTATATTGAAACTATGGCCATAGTAATGCATATGTCTCTGCATGCATTGTCAGTTCATTGTATCTAGATTGCACAACCTATCAGAAATCATACTTAGCTAGAGGGTATCTAGGGTTGTATGATTGATAGAGTTGTGTAGGATACAACACTATGTACTCGGGAAGGCAAATTACCACTGATCACCATTGGTCTATATTCTTCGTGAAGGGTAGGGCCACTTCCTATGTGGATGATGTGTGGGAGACTGCCGGTCTATGGATGGAGGTAAATCACTAGAAAGATACTCTCTCTCTAGTAGAAGACATGCCAAGGCTTGTGATAAAGATGTCATATTTCTGGATGCAGTATATCTTTGAGACTTGTATTTATTGAGACTATGTAAAACATTATCTAATGCAGATATTTGTAATTGATTTACTTTTGTAAACATTGTACTTGAGAAAGACAATATGGTTTATTGTATTTTGTAATGAGAAATCTTGTAATTGCAGTTACTTGATTATATGTTGAATAAAAGAAAAAATTTCTCTATCTTATTTTTACCTTGTTTATTTACACTATGGTAAATTACTGGTTTTACTATGTTGTTAGATCGTGAATGTTACAAGAACCCACTAAAATTCATCTTTGCAAATCCTAGAGGAAATTGCCACATGTCATTTAGACACGAGCCCTTTTTAACTCTTGACTGTGTAATGCGTTTGAGATGAATGCCAGGCTAGGCATCTAGAATAGCTTTATCATTCTTGCTAAGTTCTTGAGGGTAGACTTTGTGGTGAGAATAGGAGATTGCATCAATTAAGGTCTCAATTTTGGACCAACAGCTAATCAATGGAACTTGGTTTTCCTAGAAAACTTCTTGGTTTTATTCTAACCAGATACTGTAAATAAGGCTTGAAGGAGCAGCATGTCACAAAGGTTTCATCTTCCCAATGCCTTTGGGCAAAGCTAGGTAAACATGCTTGATACTTGGTGGTCAGACCTAGATGAAGGCCACTCTAACTATGAGTTTGTTTTACAAGGATTGTGTCTAAGGAAAAAGCAGCAGTAAGTGGTCGGTGCTTTCCTCTTTGGCTTTGCACACAATGCAGATTGAAAGACCATGCATAAACCCATTTTCATTAATCTATTTTGAGTCACAAGTGTATTGTGACAAGCCAACCAAACCAAGCAATGGTATTAGCTTTTGAGAAGTCAAAATTTCTCCAAATCAAATTCAATGACCAAGTTTGCTAATTATAGTCAACCTTAGTGGCTAATGCATATCTTGAATTTACTTTATATCTCCCATCCTTGTGTGTGTCCATCTGCTGACATAAGACTCCTAGCATCCCAAGATTTTTCATTGCTTTAAAAGTTGTAGTTCAGGAAAGATTTACAATTCCTCACTCTCCAACCACTTACCCTACTCTTTTCTGAGTAGTCACAAACACGTGACCATTAATTTACATTTAATTCCTTACCCATTGAAAATAGTTTTCAGCGTGTGCAGATTAAAACTCCTTGTACTATTACAAGGAATCCAAATTTGAAAGGAAGGTTCTAGGAATCTTAACTGATCAAGGAATGCTCACTAGCAAGTCCAGATGCATCATACATGGCTTAATTCCTCCTTGATGACTTTAATAATCCTGAAGAAAAATACACTAGAATCCTTTGGGACTACTTTGAGAGAAGTCTCATTTTGTAATGTCCTCTCAATATGACATCTGGTGCTCATGAAACATATTGACACAAAGAAACATATCACTTATGATCAATATGCAATTGTCTTCACAATGTAAAAAGTTGGCAATGTGTAAAGCCAAGATTTACTTTATTCCACAGTTCCTTCACTTTACTTCCCTTGCTGAAAAATTTATAATCTCAGGCTTTATTTTGCCAATTCCCAAATTTAGTTTCCTCTCTGGATGTCCCGTTATATTCCAACTTTTTCCTTTGTCCTAGTCTATAAAACTTTTGAAGAAACAGTCACATTTCAAAGACCAGAAATGCGTAAGACAAGAATCTAAAAGTGGCAAAAGTGTCTTTTATGTATGATTGCAAGAAATGACCAGTTGGGGAAGCAACAAAGAGGTATTGTTTTATAAGATTCACAAAAAAATTGGAGGTAAAAGTAGCTTTCCCTACCACAGCAATGGGAAGAACTACAAAAATGCATTTTTTATACTCATCTCATCCACAGAACTTGTAATAGTACTAAAAAATAGTAAATGCCACCTTACATGTTTATGGATCCATTTTTAAATATGGGAAACCACCATAAAATTTAGGTAATAATTGATAAAGTCATAAAAACTAACTAAAAGCAGCCTTTAAAATTTTAACCCCACAGAAAAATTTGAGCTACACACCAAGAATAAGGTACACCAAAAGCAGTCTTCTTGAGCTATGCATCACTATATGAATAGTAAAATTTGCAATCTGTATGGTATTTCATGGCTACTAAATCTCACCTTTATATGATAGTATACATAGGCATGAAAGGTCGATAAGCTCCAAAATGTCCTATCCAATTTCTTACGAACAACATGGCGAGGAAATATCACTACACAAATTCAGCCCATGATGCACAAATGTCAAGTTGTGTTTGTTGTTATGCTACTAATATCACTAATTTTTCTAAACCATTACATGTTCTACATAAAATTCCAAATTTAATTGTACATTAATTTTTAGCATAACCAATAAAAAATTCAAAGCATTCCACTTAAAAACAACAAAATTAGCCCTTTGGCAACCTGAACAATATATTAAATGCATTGATAGGGAATTAGCATTAAAAAACAACTAGTAACCAAAAGCAAAATAATAGCAGAATTGGAGTAGAGAATTCAAGAATACCAAAAGAAACAAATCCTGCATTTGCATGCAATGCATGAGCAAGTGCTCCTTTCAGTTCCAAAGGAGGAGATGGAGACGAGACATAAGGCGACACTGCATTATTCAACCCTGTTGTCCGCCTTGCCTCCATAAACTCCTGCATGCTACAATTATTTTAGGATGGGATTTGAATATGTATTCTAAATACAATAACGTACTTCTGTAAAAATCTATAATAAAGATATAACCCTACCTACAAAAATGATCAATGCTATCTTTGAAACGCATAGGAAACACCACTATACCTTTTCTGGCTATCAAAGAAAACCATGCAACAAACCTGTCAAACTCTTAAAAACATCCAATGAACTTGACTTATCAAAATGTAAAAGAACGTATCATATATTTACTAGTTAACAAATAGAAACAAAAGCAGTATACACATCTCAACACACTTCAGTTGTACAATATTTTTTTTAGCCATATAATAAGAAATATATTAGTATTTGCTAGTTTCGATAGTAGAGCAAGGCATGTCAATATTGTAGAAGATTGGTTATTCAACATTTCAACATTTATAGGCACATTTAAGAATTGTCTAGAGTCGTATAAAATTATAGAGTTTTAAAGAGTTCATTTCTATTTTTCTAATTTTTTATTTTATGCACATCTCTTACCTTTAGTGACAGAGTGTTGTGTTAGACTTGTAGTGCAACAATCCTTGAATGTTGATCTTTGGAACAAAAAATCTTATTGCCCAAATTGTGACGAAATGCCCAAAACATGTTTTTGTGAGTTGGATGAATAATCAAAGGAAACAAATTATTTGAGGGGAGAAGGTTCACTTTGTGTTTTCTCAACCTTAGTCTAATGTTGTGAATTCTGTAGAGTGTTGTGTCAAGGAAGTTTCCCCTTCATTAGTTTTAGCTCTTTTAGATGGCATTAATCACCTATCTTTAGTGGTAGGCCTCAACCCAAAGTGAGTGATCAAGTAGAGGTTTGTAAGGATTCAAACATGGCCTACCTTGGTTTGAGAAGGATGCAAAGGGATGAATAAATCCTTTCCTCTTGCCCCTTGCCCCCTTCTAATTTGTTCTTGGCTTCTAATCTTGGGAGTTTCACTAGATGGGATTCTTGTGTTAATGGGTGATGGAAAGGGATGGCGTTCATGTTCCAAACTCAATGGAGTAGTTTGACTTAATGCCCCTTAAGTTGGTTATTCTTTATTATTTTTAGGTGGTTGCACTGATTAGCTTATGCTTTATATTGTGATGTTGCTAGTTTACTTTTGGGGTACAACCTTATTTCTATACAACTCTTGTTCTAGTTTTGTTGTTATAGATATGCTTTTTGGAGATTTTTTCACTTTGTAAAAGGGATTGGGCCCTTAAAAACCCCACTTTTACCATTAATAAAAAATACTTTTTCTTGAAAAAATATAGGCAAGAAGCTTAACAGTAATATGATTGGATTTGCAAGTTTATTAGGTTTGGTTATTCCCAATCTAATTCAAAATTAGGTGAATTATTATTACTAGTTGCAATATGGAAAGTGGAAATGTAATTCTCATATATTGGATTGTATATAATATTGAAAAATATTTAAGATAATAACATTCATAGTTCATTACATGATACATATATTTCTCTTTCCATGGTTTGTAATAGTTGAGGACACTTTTTGATATTTCATATTGAAACATAGATTAAAAAAATGATTATGTTAACTATAGTAACTCATACTTTTAAATGTTTAAAATGTAAACTTTTAACTACTCTATGTGATATAATAGGAGGTTGTATCTAGTCTATTTCCAAAGATGACTTGGATATACCTTTTTCATTTAAGGCTTTTCTTTGTCTCTAGAGAAATGGGGTATTGGACACCGTGATCTTTCCTTTTGAGATCTAATGAAGGCTTTGGTCTTGCATGTGAAGAGTCATATTACCAACTAGTTTGGTAGTTTTTTTTGTTGTGCTTCTAAATGTTTAGTAAGCATGTGATCATTAAAGTCACACCTCCTAGTTTTCATTTTTTTTGTTGTGCTTCTAAATGTTTAGTAAGCATGTGATCATTAAAGTCACACCTCCTAATTTTCATGTGAGATTCCAATCAAAATCTACTTTTATTTTTTTTCCAAGAGCAACCTAGAAATTAAAAATTAATATATTATCATTCTTACAAAATCTAATTTAAAAAGGGCAGTGGGACAGCAAATAATCACCTTCAGCTGAATCTCCACCTCTTGATGATGAAGGAAAGTTAATCTTAGTGCTTGATAAGATACTTGGAACTAGAGATAAGCAATTGCAGTATCATGTATGTACTGAACTCTTGGTGCAATGGAAAGGGTTGCCTAGCCTTGTCTTGCTTGAGAGCAAGCAAATTTGGAGAGGTTGGACTTATAATGCCCCGTTTTTAATCTGAGCACTGAATGGGAGCTCTGTTGCAGTTAATTAGGAAGTAATGATTTTGTCGACAGTTAGGACCGAATCTTCAGCTTGAATAGGACAACTGAGTCTTTAACAATATGAAAATCTTGAACAATATGATACTAGCAATTATAGAAAACGTCCTCCCAAACATACTTTTCAAAGTTACTTGTCACAAGATTTTCAATGTGCTAAACCATTTAGCCATATAGCTCCATAGTTAAAAAGATGCTATAGCAAAGTGGATGTTTCTAAAGGTGCTATATTCAGTGTTCACTTTGTAGGACTGTCTAAGAACTGCAACAGATAAGACACATCTTGTACTAAGAGCTCTCATAGACTTTTCACGTCTCCAGAAATATTCTGATAGCAGAGATGACCAGGGGAAAACTACCAGAACTTAATTTAAACTTTCTACTTGAAGCATTGTGGATATAACCACTTTGCTTGCATCATTCATTGCAGTAGTCCAGATTGATACGTCCTTTATGCCACACAATATTTCTATGAAACAAGAAAGTTGGATTTATAGTAAATGCATTGATTAATGATAGAAGCTGTTTACTCTGCAGCTGTGTGATAGATGTTAAAATTATCTATTCTTTTTAATTCTTCTTGCAAGGTCATCATAATTACATTGTAATAATTATGGAAGTTGAAGCAGAATATGGTGTATGCATCAATATTAGTTATGCCATAGGTCAATAATCTTTAAAAGTTTCCCCCTGACAAATTTCACACTTCTGCATGCTATTATAGGCTTTGACATTTGGTGGAGTAAAGGACAGTGGATATATGCAATAAGTTTTTGAATGTAACACGAATTCTTCTTCAGTGCTTTGCACCTTTTCAAAGCAAAAACAACAACCGAGTCTTATTTCTTTCTTTCTTAATGTGTGTGGTTGAAATAACATGTATAAGCCATGTTTTGACGAGGGACCCTTTTGATGTCGTGAAGTGGTATATCTTTGAAATCCTGAAGTACAAGTTTTTTGTTTAGGTTAACAATTTTTTTCAAAAAATTAATCGTGCTCTTAAAGGTTATGAGATTTTTTCATCATTCTGATCTAATTGAGAGTAGTTTTGAATGAATTTTGAACTTGAAGGAATTTATGATTTTACAATTTTTGATAATTTTTTTTTTTAATATAATTGTTGATGTTTATATTGATTTATTAATTTTTCCATTTCTGTCATTCGTTGAATGCCCAAATTAATGTGTAAATTAAGAGATTGCATTAAATTTTCATAGAAAGAAGCCAACACATTCTTTTTGGCTGACCCTTCTAGATGGAAAATAAACAGCTGCACAGTATATTGCATATAAATAATTCTTTGGAATCCTTATCTATTGCCAATATTTTCTTCATTTAAATTTATAACCTTCGCAAACAAGGTTAAACGAAGCGCATAGAAATGCCAAGGTCTGACAATGTGATCAATCCTCTAGAAAAATTAAATGATTAGAAATACAATCATAAGATATCAAGTAGGTGGTTTTTTGTAATGTGTCAAATTATGCGATATTTTATCAAGGTTTAATTGCATGATTTTTTGAGTCAATCTCATTGATCCATATTTCATGAGTTGTGGTTCACAAGAACCCATCTCTAGTGAACCACTACTCATGAAATATGGGTCAATGAGATTGAGTCAAAAAACTATGCAATTAAATTCTAATAATACATCACATGACAATTATAATATGTCAAGATTCAAATATTACATAATATAAAATGTGCAAAACTATAGCTAGGATCATACAATATGAGATGAATGGTGGGTATTAATGTACCTTAATATTTAATAGACTTGTAATAGATTACCTTTTGAGGTACAATTATACTATGCCACTTGAGTTGACTTAATTATAAAATCTAAAATGGAGGTTATGAGTTTGAATTTTTGAGTTTAGAGTCATATCCTTCATTGAAAAATGTGTAAGGTAAATGAAAATAATCCCATTGTGGATGTTAGGTGTTAAGGAAACAAAATTTGAATACACAAGCAACTTGTAATTTTGCCTCGTGCATTTGGTTCTAATTCTCTAGTGACAGTGGTGAAAGGGATGGTGAATGTGTCTACAGCTTCACTTGGGTGTATAGTGGTGTTGGTGGCATGAATGCATCTATAGGTTCTCTTGGGTGTGGTGATGTTGGTGGTCCTACATGGCTATTATTGGTTCAAGGGCTCAAGCTCGCCCCTCTTTGAGAGAAACTCTAGCCTTTACCCTATGTGTAATCATCCTCGGTTGTGGTGTGTGGTTAGGATGTTATCGATAATGAAAAATTTAATCTTCACCATGGGGTGATTTTCAAGATCAACAATTTGTGGCCTTCTCACAACCTACACAAATGGGTCCTAGAGTCTTGGAAGTCCTTTATGGAGGGCAAGATTGAGCTCTTCCCTTGTGCAAGGGGCTTCTTCATTGTGACTTTTGTGACCTGTGAGAAGAGGGATTTAGTGCTAGATGACAAGGTTTTCTTGTGGGGAGTGAACTCCCTCTTGGTCGATCCATGGTCTATCTTCTTCAACCCACTCACTGAACCTCTCAACATCAAACAAATATGGGTTAGGCTCCAAAATCTTCCTCTCTAGTTCAGGGAAGATTCCTCCTATGAGGCCATCGACAATGCAATTAGGGTTGGCTCCACTACTTCGTTCATGCAACCCCACTACTTCGTTCATGGGACACTATATGTTTTCTTGTATTTTTGTGGATATTGATAGATCTCCAAACCTCTTCATGGATAATATATAGTACTAATAGCAGGGGAAAGGCCTTGGACACAACAACTAGATTATGAGGGTCTCTTCTTGAGATCTAGAAGATGCTTCCCTATTGATCACTTGGCCTCCAATTGTCCCCATTCTCATCGCAAGGGTGTGGCTATGTGGTGGAAGAATGCCCTTGATGATCACTTGACCACCAATGCTTCAGAATCTCTAGTCGATAGTTATTCCTAGGATGATGAGCCTTCCTAGTATATTGAGTCCTCTCCTCCCATCCCCTTGGGGCAAGACACAATTATGAGGAGATTTCCCTTGGGGTGGGTGTGGTTTTGGCGAGCCCCTTGACTCCTCATGTCATATCTGTTTTTGAACTTCTTACATGTTTAAATCAATTTCAATTTTTAGTTGAATATTTCTATAAAACTTAAATAATTAGATAATGTTTGATAATATTTGGGATACTTCTTTTTATGAAAGTCAACAATTTTGTTAACAAAAAGATGTTATTGGTGCAGGAGCACCAAGGCTCAATGCAGCCTATACATAGCCTTTTTGATTTGTCAATTTTGAGTTTGCAGCATGTGGTTTTGTCTTAAGAGTTTTTCTAGTTTTCTGAAAATGCATTGGCGGGAGAAGCCTTTACTTTTGATCGGCCTATCGGCCCAAGTGGAATTCAAGTCAAAGAATGTATGTTTGAAGGTGTTCGGCATTTGTTCAACAGTTGAACCTCGCAGTTGAACATCATCGTTGAACCCCGCAGTTGAACCTCGCACCAAGGTTCAATGGTTCAACAGGTTTATAATTCTAATTGGTAAAGTTGGAATCGTTGATCATTTTGTTCAATGGTTGAACCTTACCGTTGAACCTCAACGTTGAACCCCGCTATTGAACCTCGCTGTTGAAGTTCAATGGTTCAACGGGTTCATTCATATAGAATGGTGGAGTTGAAATCGTCGGTCACTTTGTTGGAGGTTGAACCTCACCGTTGAACCTCGCGATTGAACCTTGCTGTTGAAGTTCAATGGTTCAACAGTTCATCATTTTGGAATGGTAAAGTGGGTGTCGGCATGAAAAGCATTATCGGTGAACAAATAGAAAGCTACACCGATGGTTAAGGTCTAGTCGATAATTGTTATATCGGCGTATGAAGTATGATCGGGAGGAATGATAAAAGTCTCACTGATAGACATTATGGTTTGGGCGACGGAAATTAAAAAGGCATCGGAGAAAAAGTAACAGCCAAGAAACTGCAGAACTGAACCGGCAGTTGGAATATGAACCGGTCTGGTAACTGAACCATCCTGTAATAGACATAAGCAAGTATATATGACATAGCATTCTTTCTGTAAGGAGTTCAGCAGAAGAATCAAAGGAGGAAATTTTTTATGTGTGAAGCATTTTTGATTATGGAGGTCATCAAGCAGAGCCATGCTTTTTGGTTGTTTTTCTTATGTGGGGTGGTCAGATTGTCGACTAGAGGTAATGCATGCTTGTTCTAGGCGAGCTTAGTAAGGAGTCCGGCTAGATAGACAAGTAGGAAAATAGACTTGCAGGGGTGGGAAATAGAGAGAAAGAAAGTGAGCACCAAGCAGTCCAGACCCTTGAACAGAGTGAGAAGGGTAGGCAACGGGCTCAGAAAAGTTATGTGCCATTGAGGTAGTGTCTAGGAAGCAGTGAGGACAAGGTATGTGTCCCACACCAAGTAGAGAAATAGAGTTTTCCATCTCTGCAAAGAGTTGAGGAATTTAGCTAACATTTTTGTGTAGAAAGATGTCTATTAGCACTTTGAATTGGTAGGGAGGCTAGAGTTGTCAAACAGTCTTGTACACCTACAGGATGCAGAGCAGGCAGCCTAGAGTCCTCCCTATCAAATTGGTATCAGAGCAGTAAGATTTAGGTTATTCCTAGATAGGAATAGAAGAGTTGTATGTCATCACCGAGTTCAAGTGAGTCTGTAGGTTCATCCAAGAAAATGGTGACTAATGCAGAGTTAGCAAAGAAGGTTGAGGATCAAGAAGAGGAGAATAGACTCCTACAAGAAAGACTGGCAGAAATGGAGAGTAAGCTAGGTGTAATGTTGCAAAAGACTGAAGAAGTCAGCCAGAGAGTTAAATATTCTGAGGATAAGGAGAAAGGTGTGTCTATAGAAGATGAAGAGCCCACACCTGATCCTAAGTTGGAAGAAGAACCATTCTTGAAAGCTTTGAAAGAAATGAGTGGTAAAACATTGGAAGGAGTACCACTTTTCACTGGGAAAATGGACCCAGATTTGGTCATGGAGTGGATAGAAGGACTTGAAAATCACTTTGAATGTGATGGTGTAAGCGAGGCATAGAAAGTAAAGGTGGCCAAATCCAGACTCAGGGGAGCTACCTTAATCTGGTGGAAATTTGTGCAGACTGAAAGAGCAAAAGAAGATAAGAAGCCCATAGATACTTGGAAGGGAATGGTAGCTAAAATCAAAGAAGCATATATGCCAGAAGATTATGAAATACAGCTACACAGGAAGAGATAGAATCTGAGACAGAAGGAATTAGATGTCAGTGCATACACTGAAGAATTCCAAAAGCTATGCTCAAGGTCCAAAGTAATGGAGGATGAAAGCATAAAGGTAGCAAGGTACCTTAACGGTCTGAAGTGGAATATACAAGAAGAAATCAGTTTGTTGTGTCCTACAACAGTGCACAAATGCTATCAGCTGGCACTGAAAGTGGAGGAAAAGGATAAGAGGAAACAAGACTCAAATAGCAGAGGAAGAGGAAGAGGCAAAGATAACAGAGGACACAGAGGAGGTTTTGGTGGAAGGAATGCTGACAATAGATCCCAAGCAAAATCCAAACTCACAGAGCAGAGTGGGGAGTCGAGTGGTAGAGGAAACCATAGAGGAAGAGGATCTAACAGAGGAAGGTCAGGAGGATCAGGCAGAGGATCCTATTTCACCACCATGAAGTGTTACAATTGTGGCAATAAAGGTCATCCAGCGTATAGGTGTCCAGAAAAGGCCACATCCTCTTCTCAAGGAGGTGATAAGAGAAATCACTATGTCCAAGATAATGCATCCAGCAGCCAGTTACCTGAGGTCAGTCTGAACTCAGAAGATGGAGAGAACCTGATGATAAGGAGAACCTTGATGAAGGAACCAGTAAAGTCTGAACCAAGCCAGAGGAGAGCACTATTCAGAATCAAATGCAAGATTTTGAATAAGGTATGTAAAATTATCATAGACTTAGGATCTACTGATAATATTATTTCTGATGAGGCGGTTAAGAAACTGAATTTGAAAAGAATTACTCATGCAAACCCATATAGAGTCACATGGTTGAACAAGGGTCAACATGTGGTAGTGAATGAACAAAGTTGGGTAGAGTTTAGTATAGGTGGCTATAAGGATAAGGTATTATGTGATATACTACCCATGGATGCATGCCATCTCTTATTAGGTAGACCATGGCAGTATGACCGAAAGGCAGTACATGATGGTGAGAAGAATGCCTATTCTTTTCAGAATGATGGTTTCACCTATAAGATTCAGTCATTGGAGGATGAAGATGCAGTTCAGACAAAGAGTCGTAATATCTTGGTTGTGAGTGGAAAAGAGTTTCTGAGTACTCTTAAGGAGGATGGTATTGGTTATGCCATCATAGTGAAACCAAAAGAAGGACAGCAGGATAAGAAGATGGAGATTCCCAAAGAGGTACAGCCTATACTGGAGAAGTATAAAGGCATAATCAGTGATGGTACACTAGCCACATTGCCTTCATAGAGAGCAATAAGCCATCAAATAGACCTGATTCCAGGAGCATCTTTGCCAAACAAGGCACCTTACAAGATGACTCCAGATGAGCACAACAAGGTTTCCAGGCAAGTGCAGGAGTTGCTAGATCAAGGATTGATCAAGAAGAGTATTAGTCCTTGTGCAGTGCCCATAGTGTTGGCACCCAAGAAAGGAGGATCATGGAGATTATGCACAAATGCCAGAGCCATAAACAAGATAACTATAAGGTATAGATTCCCAATTCCCAGAATTGAAGATCTCATGGACTATATTGGAAAAGCAAAGTATTTCACCAAGATAGACCTGAAGAGTGGTTAGCACCAAATAAGAATCAAGGAAGGAGACGAGTGGAAGATAGCCTTCAAGACCACAGAAGGACTGTATGAGTGGCTTGTTATGCCATTTGGTCTATCAAATGCACCTAGCACCTTTATGAGACTCATGAATGAAGTCCTAAAGGATTATATTGGTAAATTCGTAGTTGTTTTTCTAGATGATATTCTAATTTTTAGTCAGACCAAGGAAGAACATCTAGAACATGTAAATACTATTTTGCAAAAATTACATGATGAACAACTAACCATCAATCTGGAGAAGTGTGAATTCATGAAGCAAGAATTGGTATACCTTGGTTTTGTGGTGTCCCAGGGAGAATTGAAGATGGACAAGTCCAAAGTAGAATCCATATTGAGCTGGCCTACTCCCAGAGCAGCCATAGAGGTGAGAAGTTTCCATGGCTTAGCCCAGTTTTATAGAAAGTTTATTAGAAATTTCAGTGGAATATGTGCACCCATGTTGGATACAATTAAGGGTGGAATGAAAGCAAAATTTAGATGGACACCAGCTGCAGATGGAAGTTTTGAAAGATTGAAGAAAGAGGTAGCAACACAACCTATTTTGTTGTTGCCTAGTTTTGATAAGCTATTTACTATTGAATGTGATGCAAGTAATATAGCTGTAGGAGCAGTGCTAAACCAGGAAAATAGACCTGTAGCCTTTTTCAGTGAGAGGCTGAATGAAGCAAAGAGTAAGTACTCTTCGTATGACTTAGAGTTGTATGCTCTAGTCCAAGCATTGAGGAAGTGGAGACATTATCTCCTACCTAAAGAATTTGTTGTCTACACAGATAACCAAGCTCTGAGTTTTCTATACTCACAGGATAAGTTAAGTAGTAGGCATATCAAATGGATGGACTACCTGCAATCTTATAATTTTAAAATTAAGCATAAGAAGGGGCAGCTAAACAGAGTTGCAGATGCTTTGAGCAGAAGATTGCTCACAGTGCAAGAAGTGCAATTGAAGAGCATTGGAGTTGAATACTTCAAGGATCTCTATAGAGATGATGAAGATTTTGCTGAAGCATACAAGGTATGTCAAGATTTTGAAAATCACTTTCACAGTGAGTTTGCAGATTTCACCTTACAGCAGGGATTGCTATTCAAAGGTGGACAATTATGTGTACCAAGGGGATCTATGAGAGAAAATCTCATACAGGAGAAGCACAATGGCAGTTTGAGTGGCCATTTTGGTCTGAACAAAACACTGGAGCTAGTCCAAAGGTTCTATTATTGGCCGAGGATGCACAGAGACATCAGAAGGTATGTAGAGCAGTGTATCGTATGTCAGAAGGCCAAGGGAACCACTTCAAATGCAGGACCGTACCAACCCTTACCCATTCCTTCCAGGCCATGGGAGTGTGTAAGTATGGATTTTGTAGTTGGTTTGCCTAAGACTAAGACTGGTTATGATAGCATATATGTAGTTGTGGACAGGTTTAGCAAGATGAGTCATTTCATTCCCTGTAAAGTGACTCATGATGCCAGTCACATAGCACACTTGTTTTTTAGAGAAGTGATAAGGATTCATGGACTACCAGCAAGTATTGTGTCTGACAAAGATGCTAAATTCATGGGGCATTTCTGGAAAACATTGTGGCAGAGATTGGGAACAAATTTGTCATTTAGTTCAGCATATCACCCATAGACAGATGGTCAGACAGAGGTGGTAAACAGGACATTGGGCAACCTGTTAAGGTGTATAACCAAAGAATATGGACAGAGTTGGGATCATGTCATTCATCAGGTAGAATTTGCCTATAATGACAATGTGAATAGGACTACTGGTAAGAGTCCATTCGAAATAGTCTATGGAATGCATCCAGAGGTGTATGTGAGCTCAAGAATATGGGAAACATGGAGAACAGAAGTGGACATGCAGAGGATTTTGCACAATCCATGAAAGAAGTGCATGAGCAGGTGAAGAAAACTTTAACAGAGAACACACAGAAGATCAAGGATAGAGTAGATGCCCATAGAAGGGATATTCAGTTTGAGGTTGGTGATCTAGTTATGGTGCACTTGAACAAAGCCAGAATGCAGAAGGGAATGCCAACCAAACTGCAGATGAGGAGAATTGGTCCTTGCAGAATCCTGAACAAGTATGGAAATAATGCCTACAGAATTGAATTGCCAGAAGACTTGGCAATCTCACCAGTGTTTAATGTCCAAGACCTAGTGCAATACAGGGGTCCTCAGTCAGCAACAAATGGATTCGTTTTAGAGAAGGAACAGACAGTCAGAGATGTGACTTTGCCACTACAACCCAAACTATAGGTAGAAAGAATACTGGATTCAAGAGTACAGAAGAAAACTAGACATGGTGTATATATGGAGCATTTGGTCAAATGGAAGTAGTTGCCTGAAGCAGAAGCTACCTGGGTTGCAGAGTGAGAATTCAAAAAGAGGGGCATTGATTTTGCCTCATTGTCATCGGAGGTGACCTAGCTTCTTTCCGCACAAGGGGAGTATGGTGCAGGAGCACCAAGGCTCAATGCAGCCTGTACATAGCCTTTTTGATTTGTCAATTTTGATTTTGTAGCATGTGGTTTTGTCTTAAGAGTTTTTCTAGTTTTCTGCAAATGCATTGGCGGGAGAAGCCTTTACTTTTGATCAGCCCAAGTGGAATTCAAGTCAAAGAATGTATGTTTGAAGGTGTTTGGCATTTGTTCAATAGTTGAACCTTGCAATTGAACCTCATCGTTGAACCCCGCAGTTGAACCTCGCACCAAGGTTCAATGGTTCAACAGGTTGATAATTCTGATTGGTAAAGTTGGAATCATTGATCATTTTGTTCAATGGTTGAACCTCGCCATTGAACCTCAACGTTGAACCCCGCTATTGAACCTCACTGTTAAAGTTCAATGGTTCAACAGGTTCATTCATATAGAATGGTGGAGTTGAAATCGTCGATCACTTTGTTGGAGGTTGAACCTCACCCTTGAACCTCGTTGTTGAAGTTCAATGGTTCAACAGTTCATCATTTTGGAATGGTGAAGTGGGTGTCGGCATGAAAAGCATTATCGGTGAGCAAATAGAAAGCTACACTAATGGTTAAGGTCTAGCCGATAATTGTTAGATCAGCGTATGAAGTATGATCAGGAGGAATGATAAAAGTCTCACCGATAGACATTATGGTTTGGGTGACGGAAATTAAAAAGGCATCGGAGAAAAAGTAACAGCCAAGAAACTGCAGAACTGAACCGGCAGTTGGAATACGAACCGGTCTGATAACTGAACCGTCTTGTAATGGACATAAGCAAGTATATATGACATAGCATTCTTTTTGTAAGGAGTTCAGCAGAAGAATCGAAGAAGGAAATTTTTGATGTGTGAAGCATTTTTTATTATGGAGGTCATCAAGCAGAGCCATGCTTTTTGGTTGTTTTTCTTATGTGGGGTGGTCGGATTATCGACTAGAGGCAATGCATGCTTGTTCTAGGTGAGCTCAGTAAGGAGTCCAGCTAGATAGACAAGTAGGAAAATAGACTTGCAGGGGTGGAAAATAGAGAGAAAGAAAGTGAGCACCAAGCAGTCCAGACCCTTGAACAGAGTGAGAAGGGTGGGCAGCGGGCTCAGAAAAGTTATGTACCATTGAGGCAGTATCTAGGAAGCAGTGAGGACAAGGTATGTGTCCCACACCAAGTAGAGAAATAGAGTTTTCCATCTCTACAAAGAGTTGAGGAATTTAGCTGACATTTTTGTGTAGAAAGATGTCTGTTAGCACTTTGAATTGGTAGGGAGGCTAGAGTTGTCAAATAGTCTTGTACACCTACAGGATGCAGAGCAGGTAGCCTAGAGTCCTCCCTATCAGCTATGAAAAATTGGAAACATGTTTCGATGACATGATAGAAAGGTTATAAAATATCATTATATTTATGTTGCTTAAATTTATTCATTATTTCTATTAATGATGTGCAAATATTATTATTTACAATTTATTGATATAATATATCAGACTAAGTACCTTGTAGATTAAAATGAAGTGAATGAAGGATAAAGTTTATTTCCCTCCTGGTTGAGGAGGGAGAGTATCATCAAGGAGAGGATTGCAGATTGAGTTGAATCGACATTTTGAACCATGATGTTGAGAACTTATTACGCACACACCACTAGTTTGATTGTTATGCCTTGCGTCAATTAGTTTTAAGAGTTTGGTCGCACTATGTCATAACGTATTAATAGGTATTTTCTTAAGTCTTATGATTGTCTTTTTTCAATGTCGAGTTGCTTTACCATCACCTCGAAATAACAATAATCCTTTAATGGTTTTAGCATTAGTTTAAAGGTCTATCTATCCTCCACATAAGTGTTGTAGGAACCATTATCATCTTGTGCTTGTTTGATTGATATATTAATAATGTTGAGGTTCAAGATGGTGATTTTAATACAAGGTATGCAAATCTAGTGATATAAATAATAATAAGAATTATTATGTTGTGATTTGTTTTCAAAAGAGAGTAAATAGGGAGAGCAAGTCGTGGCAAATTTCATGAAGTTGTTTTGGTAGAGATAGTGGAAATTTAAAATAGAGAGTGTGTTGGACAAAATGGGTGCCACTCTTACCCTTTTTCCTGAGAAGTCTCCACCAAATTGGAGAGGGCAATAATGAAGGTTTTTGTATGCCATGTTATGGAAAGAAAAGAGAAATGGAAGGGCATTGAACTGGGGGAAGAAAAGAGGCATCTGCATTTAATTTGGGCACCAGTTTTGTGAGGAAAAAGAAGAAGAAAAAGGAGAGAGGAGGTAGGGTGAGCAAGAAGGGAGATTTATATCTAAACATTGAGAAGAAATCCATGTCTTGGTATACATGCTTGAATGATGACCATTTTTTATTTGTTTTAAATGAAGAAATCAAAATGTTTGGTAGCATTCTCCATACAATACCCTGGCGTCAATCATGTGTAGGGGTTTTGGTTTTCAATTTAATCTTTTGACATTGAATAAGACCTAGCATTAGGTCAATTCTTTGTTGCTCCAAAAATATTTTCTTTCAATGTATAAATGTTATATACAATGGGTATTTGAAGTGATTTGTTTGAATAGATAGTTTCCTTAAGCATTAGCTATTTGTATTTGGAAAAATATGAGTATATATTTACTTGTATATGTGTATATGTTTACTGTAAATACATATACACATACATATGGATAAATATATATGAGTTTAGACTGCATTTTATTTGGCAAAGAAGTTAAAATAGTCATAGTCATTTTGGGTAGAAAATAATATTTTCTAGGACAGCAAATCTACGGCCCAAAACCATAGTAAATACTCAGGAATGAATGCATATGTTGGGCCAATCCATACCAAGCCATAAACTAGTTCCGGAATAACCAAAATAAGACATGTTTTTTAGTTGATTTGGTCACATATGGGCAGCCATATTAGTAATTGTTAAACAACAATTTATTTGTACTATTGAAATACCTTCAGATGTGGAGTGGCATTTTATTTTATAAACAAATAAGGAGATTTTACATAGTTATCTTGCTTACATAAAACTAAAAGTTTGAAGTTTAATTCTCATTAGAAATTAACCATTAGTATGAAATCAATATCCAACCAACTATAAAGTGATTATGATTTCACACATTGCATAAAACCAATAATAGTCTCTATGCTGAAATAGAGTAGTGAAAATTAAAAGTTTATTGGAACATAATAGTATTTTGGAAGCTAGTTTGTAAGATTGCAAAAAGATTAGAAACACGTTCATTTTAATCAGCCTTATACTTTGGAAGCATGAAAACTGATTCAATCATTTTGTATTAGAAATTGAAGGCAACAACTACTTAAATGGAAATCTGATTACAATATGTAAATGATCTCAAATAGTGTATTACCAATAGAGATTGTATTCGGAAATTAAATCACAACACATGAACAAACACCATAGAAGAATGAAACAAGATATAACATAATACATGTACTTCCTTCTTCTCTCCAACCTTCACTCTGGCAGCATCTATGTACAAAAATCTATTATGCTACAACACCTACATCGCAAATAACTTATACAAGTGTTTTTCCTCCAATCTAGGAGTCCACTTTCTCTCTCTTGAGAATCTCCAACATGCAAACATTAAATGTCTTCTTATAAGCTCATGAAATTTTTCCAAAGTCAACCATGCAAAGTTGGGGACCCAAGGCAAAATATGGTCTCTTACAGCATCTTATGATGTGTCATAAGTGTCATAGATTCCTCTAGAAATCATCTTCCCAAGATGGGCACTTGAGGCTAATTATACCATCTCACACCTATTAAATATTCATCATATGTTGTCATAGTGTCATAGAATCTTATGACAACTTGCAGTTGTCATAGATTCTCTTACATTTACTCACCAACATTATTATGTGTGTCATACATGCCAAAAATAGAAAATTCCTCCAAGGTGGCGCCTACCCTCATTTAATTATGATTTTCATAATTGTCAACCGTAAATGTTACTCCATAATTACCTCTGATAAGTCTAGAATTACCACTACTGGTGAAACTACCTCATTCCCTTATGGGTAGAAATGTAATAAATACAATATTGGGATTTTCAATGTTAATGGCATGCTATCCCAACATTCTCCCACTTGACATTATACATTGTAAATTAACATATAGGAAGTCAAATGAAAAATAATCAAGCACTTGAAACAAGGCCCATGGGCTCTCTGCACCAAATGAATTTCTCTGTGCTCATAGACTTGGTCAATGAATCTACAACATTCTCTCGAGTGTCTATCTTCTTCAGATCAATCTGTCCACTTGCAACCAATTCTCAAACAAATTGATATTGTACATCAATAGCTTAGTCTGAGCATGATACATAGGATTCTTGACCAAATAGATAGCACTCTAGCTATCACAACCAATCTGAATGACCCTACAATAAAAAAAAATACTTGTACACGGTCTCCTCAATCAAATTGCCTCCTTAGAGACATGAGTAGCATCCATATACTCTGCTTCAGTGGTGGACAAAGCAACCATGGGCTGCCTCTTACTCATCCAACTCACTGCTCCTCCAAACAAAGTAAACATATAACCACTAATGGACCTTCGATTATCCAAGTCACCTGCCCAATCTACATCAATAAATCCCTATATGTCCAAAGTTTTATCAACAATATCAATACTAGAATAAACCAAACAATAATTACGAGTACCTGCAATATATTTAAACACCCTCTTCTCATAAATCCAATGTTGTCTACCAAGATTAAACATAAAACTTCTCAAAGATCCCACTACTTGGGCAATATCTGACCTATAACAAACCATTGCATACATCAAACTCCCTATAACATTAGCATATGACACACTAGACATATCCTCAAAATCATCCTCATTCTTTGGACACATATCTAATGAAAGCTTAGTACCAATGGGTAAAGGAAATCTAACTGGGTTACAATCTTGCATAATAAATCTCTACAAAATGGTATTCACATACTTACTCTGAGATAACCAAATCTTTATGTTACCTATGTCTCTCTTGGTCTCCATACTAAAAATATACTTATTTTCTTGGAGATCCTTCATATCGAATGCACCTGAAAGTTGGGTTTTTAGCTCACCGATCATACCCTTAGTATTACTGAATAATAACATTTCATCAACATACAATGCAATGACTCTAGTATAGAATAATTAATATAATGAATGTACACACAATGATCCTCCTTGCTTTTAACAAAACCCAATTTCAACACAAATGAGTCAAACTTTTGATACCAGATTCAGGGGGACTATTTCAGACCATAAAGAGACCTCTTTAACATGAAAACCCATGTTATTTCCCTTTTACCTCAAAACCTATAGGTTGTTGCATATCCTCAAGATCTCCATCCAAGAACACAGTCTTAACATCCATTTTCTCTATTTCTCAATCAAAAGCTATAACAATGGATAAAATAAATCTAATAGAAGTTAACTTAGCAACAGGAGAGAAAATTTCACCAAAACCAACTCCCTCTCTTCGGGAGTAGCCCTTGGCTACCAATCTAGCCTTGTACTTCTCCAAGTAGTCGTCTGCTCCAAACTTCTTCTTGAAGACCCACTTGCAACCTATGGCCTTTCTTCCATTGGACAAATGAACAAGATCCCAGGTGTTACAAGAGTCTATAGCTATCATCTCCTCCTGCATGGCTAACTACTAAGACTAATTATCATCTATATGAATATCTTCCCTTTAGGATCTAGGTTCATCTTCAATACTCAATAAAGAAAATACACAACAAAAATCTGGTGGGCTATACCTGTCAACTAGGTTTCATTGTCTTGTGGATCTCCTCAAGGGTGGAGTAAGAGACTCTATAGGTTCTTCTGTATGATCATTTGAACCAACTTCTTCTATAACAATAGGATCTTCCTCATCAGAACTACTCGAATCTTCTTCTTCTTCACCCTCCAATCCATCATTGTATTCTTCCTGAGGTGCATCTTCCTACTTTAGGTCAAAGTGCACTCTATTCACCTTTTCTTTTGGCTGCTCAGGTTCAAAAATAGCTCTAGGTTCCCTGAAAATAACATCTTTACATAAAATAATTTTTCTGGTTAGAGGATCTCAAAGCTTATAACCCTTAACATTCTCACCATATCCAATGAAGATGCATTTTGTGCTTTTGGATCCAACTTAGATCACTTTTCCTTAGGCACATGAATAAAAGTCTCAGCCAAAAACTATTAAATGTGAAACAAAAGGTTTCTTACCTATCCACACTTCATAAGGTGTCAAACCAAGAGCCCTACAAGGAGATCTATTAATCAAGTAACAAGTAGTACACACAATCTCTTCCCAAAAGAATTTATCCAACTTTGAATCACTCAGCTTAATTCTAGCTCTTTCCATGATTGTTCGGTTCATCCTTTCTACAACACCATTCTATTGTGGTGTATATAGAGTGTCTTTTGTTTGATTATACCTACATGCTTACAAAACTCATCAAATTCCTTAGAGCAATATTCCTCTCCATTGTCAGATCTTAATATTTTTTATCTTTAATCCCTTTGGTTTTTAACTAAGACTTTAAAATCCTTAAACTTAGTGAAAAATTCATATTTGTGTTTCATAAAATAAATCCATGTAAATCTAGATACATAATCAATGAAGGTGACAAAATAATGAGATTTTTTGATAGAGTCATTATCCATAGGTCCAAACACATCTAAATTAATAATCTCTAACTTCTCTTTTTCTCTATTTCTTCCTAAATGAAATGATGTTCTATTTTATTTGCCAAACACATAATCCTCATAGAAATCAAAATTCTCATCAGAATAAGAGAAACCATTAAACAAATTTTTATTCTTAATTGTTTTTAAAACATTATTACTTGTGTGGCCCAATCTACATTGCCACAACATACAAGTGCTTTTAGAGCCTCAAAAACATAAGAGGAATTACAAACTGCAGTGGCATCTAGCTTAAACAAGGTTCCCAATCTCTTCCCCCTTTGCTACCACCAAGTTTCCTCTCACCAATTTGTAACCATGCTTATCAAATGTTACATGCATTGCCAAATCATTCAACTTTGAAATTGAAATCAGATTTCTAGCTAATCTAGGAATATTGAAAACACCAGAGAGGGTTTTAATCCTCCCATCACTGAAACACAACAATACCTTGCCTTTCCCAACTATCAGATATGTAGAGTTGTTCCCAATGTACATTTTACCTCCATCATACTCTACATATGTGGAAAACCATTCCTTATGCAAGGTCATATGATACGAGCATCCCTAGTCAACCAACCAATTATCATTAGAAACAACAATGCATGCAGAAAGTAAAATATCTTCACCTACATTCAAGGACTTCTTAGAAGTGGTATCCCATTGTTTCTTTGGGTTTCTACACTCCTTTTTCACATGTCCCCTCTTTTCGCAGCTCCAACACTTAACTCTATTCTTCTTTCTAGGAGTCTTAGATCGGCCCTTAGATTTGTCCTTAGTCGCTTTCTGATCTCCTTCCAATCCTCTTTCCTTGGACCTTCTCCTCACATTGAGAGCCTCAGTGTTAACCTCAGAAGTCTTCTTCCTCATCTCCTGTGCCACCAAAGTTGCAACAAGATGATCCAACTTTAGATCTTCAAGGTTAGTAATAATAGAAAGGATAACATTCTCCCAAGATTCATGTAACTTAGAACAAAGTAAAAGTATACATTTATCTTCCTCTATAACTGTAGCATCTACGGAATCAAGTTGACTCAAAAGAAAATTAAAATTGTTCAAATGCTCTACACTAGAATTACCCTCTTTTATTTTAATAGAAAACAATTTTCTCTTTAAATAAAGTTTGTTTACCATGCTCTTGGCTTGATAAATCTCACTCAATCTTGTCCAGAGTTTGTGTACAGTCTCTTCCTTCAAGACATTCAATAGGACAAAATCTGCAAGACATAATCAAATAGTTCCTTATGCCTTCTTATCCAACCTTTCCCATTCATCTGGACTCACATCATTAGGATTCTTCTCTTTCTAAATAATCAACCACTAGTTTATTTCTTCCAACAAATCCTCTATTTTTAGCTTCCACAACTCATATCCTGTACCATTGAACTTCTCAATGTCCAATCGAGAGGTTGAAGCAACGATGGATGCAACCATAATATCAACTCAAGATATGTAAACACAAACAACCAAATCTCCCACTATAGCTAAACAACCTTCACACTACCGTACAAGAGTCAAAGCTAGCCAGGCTCTGATACCAAATGTTAAAAATTGAAGGCATAAACTACAACTATTTAAATGGAAATCTGATTATAATATGTAAATGATCTCAAAAAGTGTATTATCAATAGAGATTGCATTTATAAATTAAATCACAACACCAAACACCATAGAAGAATGACACAAGATATAACGTGCAAAAAATCCTTTTGGGTTAAAAACTCCACCAAGAAAAGAAGCTCAAGTTGTATTATCTTCAAAAACTGAATAACATAATACATGCACTTCCTTCTTCTATCCAACCTTTATTCCGGCAACACCTGTGTACAAAAATATATCATGCTACAACACTTAGATGGAGAAGTGTTTTTCCTCCAATCTAGGAATCCACTTTCTCTCTCTCCTAAGAATCTCCAACATGCAAACATTAAATGTCTTCTTACCATACAAAGTTGGGTGGCCAAGGCTAAATATGATCTCTTACAACATCTTATGACATGTCATAACTGTCATATATTCCTCTAGACTAAATCTCCATAGGATGGGTGCCTAGGACTAAACATAGCATCTTACACCTACTTAATATCTGTCATATGTTGTCATAGTGTCATAGAATATTATGATAACTTGAATCTATCATAGATTCTCTTATGTGCACTCACCAACATTATGATGTGTGTCATACATGCCAAAAATAGTAGATTCCTCCAAGGTGGCACCTACCCTCATTGACTCATGATTTTTACAATTACCAACCATAATTGTTACTCCATAATTACCTTTGATAAGTCTGGAATTGCCACTGCAAATGAAACTACCTCATTCCCTTATGGGTAATTACAAATTATAAATAAGAAATGGAATAAATACAATATTGGGATTTACAAGGTTAATGGCACCTTATCCTAACATTTTGTAGATGTAAATAATGATCGAATTGTTGTAGTTCATGATAGAACATAAAATGGTCTTATGAATGTGGTTGAGTCGAAAGCAAGAGTTTCTCAACTCATAAACATACTCATAAGCATGTGTACCATAAGCATGTGTATTATCTGCAATAACTAAATATTACTATGAGATTTAGACTGTTGTTTGTCTCAACTTATAACATATGTGATAGATTTAGAATAGCTAAGTTGTTATGTCAAAAAAATGCACCCTTCGGGGCTTTTCCCTTTAAGGTTTAGCTCCCGGGTCTTTGGATTGCATTTAGAGCATCTTGCATGATAATTTAGACTCCCGATGAGAAAACCCTTGGGTTTTGTGACAAATAGGACCTAGGGGGTGCTAATTTAATGATCCTTGAACAAAGACAGGGGGTGGAGTTGGGTGCTAATGCCCTAGTCCAACCCTATTTTGGGTCTGCCCTAAATTCAAATGTCAAGTTTGTGACCGTTATTTAGTTTCCAGGCTGACATCATAAGTTTTAAATATGAAATTCTTGGTGGGAATCTTAGTAGTTGCATATATAAGCATGTGTAGGTTATCATTTAGAAACTAGAGAAGATCATTAGCAAGTTTTATGATTGTGAACTATTGGCATACTTGTGATATCATTGTGTTGTAGAGCATAGCCATGTTATTGTGTTTATTTTTGCAGGTTAGATTACATCTTCTCCTCATGGAATTGAAGAGCATCTTCCTTCCATGAGAGCTTCATCATCAAGGTGACATTTATTGTGCTTTATCATCATTATCATTTGGACTTTGCCTCTATCACACAAGGATACTCTCTCTCTCTCTCTCTGACAATGGTGTTTGGAATACTTGAATGTCTCTTTGGGGATCGACTGAGGCAAGCCTCTAAACACCACAACCCCCTCCCACACTCCTTGTGATTACAGGTTACAGGTATCGAATCTAGAGAAAGTGGAGTTGCAGGGAAGATAGGAAGACATTAAAGATTTAGGATCTAAAAACAAGTGGACACTGTGTGAGATTTCTGTACAAAGGCACCATCACCAGTGTCCTCTGCATCTGAAGACTCAGAAACAAATTGGACAGTGAGCATCAGGGTTCGCAGAGCTTCTGACATCTGGAAGAATCTTCCTCAGTGAACTAGGGCACTCTCAACATTGTTCTCCACTGTCGAATCACAAAAAATTGAAGATACAATAGAGATTAGTGCTGAAAGGAGATCAAGAATCCACATAAAAAGTTGTACCTTGGACTAGGGCACCATCACCATTGTCCCCAACATTTCCATTTTCTAGACTGCGAAAAATAGTGAGTTAAGGTTCTCTGCCCTTTGTCTAATTCTAGTAGCATTTGTCATAATTCACAGATTTGATTACTATTTTTCTTAAATTAGGGTTTCAAGAGCATTAAAGCATTAATTAACAACATTGTGTGATAACTTCTAAATTTCCCAGCAGAAAACCAAGTGGCAACCCAATCTGATAGATGACTCTCCTCTCGATAGGAGAAGCACTTGGTTGAAAAGCCCTTGGAATGTTTTGTGGAAAGGAGGATTCAAACTAAAACAAACCAAAACCCCTTCACCCCCTTTTCATACAAAACACAAGTAAACTTACTTTGTAAGTTATTTGTGATTCTCATGATACCTTGTTAATATTCATATGTGATAAACTGAGCATAGCTAGATCTATTATATAACAATAGCTAATTCAGATTTAATGATTCCATAACCATATAAATATTTATAGTGGAGTGTACATGCATATTTATATGTACACACATATATAGATATTTGCATGTATGAGTTTAGAAAATATGAACAATAGGCAAAACCTTGATATATTCTTAGTTGACGTAGAATGTAGAAGTTTTAAGGTCTGAATTATAATTCCTTGGATTTTTCTCATGTAAGAGACTAAATTTTATTGTCTTGTCTATCATTTTCAAAGCTTAGAAAAAATGCACGTTGCTTTTATTTATTTCTAGTTTATATATGACAAATAGTTGTTGATGAATTATGTATTGTGACAAAACGTGGATTGTATTTGAATCTTTTGTAAATAAAATTTATCCTTAAATACTATGCATGAGTCATTATGATGTATTTGTACTTGTTGTATTTTAAATTGTATTTTGAAAAATAAATTATGGTGGTTTTTAGATGAATGTTTATATATATGAACTAGGTTCATCACACCTCCCAAGTCCTCTTGATTAGATCAAGCTGTGATTGCCCCTTCGTTGACTTTTTCCCCCTCATGGCAAGTGGAGTGGAGATCCAAGATCTAGTTTTTCTTCTAGTTTCCAAGACTAGACCATCCCCCTCTTTGCACGAGTTGTCTATGGTGGAGGCATTTGTTGAGGATTCCCTCCTCTCTCCCTATTCTTAGGATTTGGATTTAGGGTTATCTTGGATGATTGTTCAAAGAAGGAATAAAGGCCTCCCAAAATATATTTTTGTCTCCCACCCTTGGGTCAAGGGAGTTAGGTTTTACAGATTGGGATAAGGTATAGTGTAGTCTCTAATCACTCGGGTCAAGGGAGTTAGGTTTGCTAGATGAAGATAAAGCATAGTATAGCCTCTGATCCTTGGATGTTGTGTTTGTGTTGTGTAGTAACAAGGTTGTTGTTTCTATGCTATGTTGTTTGTCCCATATTTCATGGTATTCATTACATCTACCTTTTGGCTACTTTATTGTAAAAGGGTCTAGATCCTTTCAAAAACCCACTTTTACCAATATCAAAAACTTATAATTAACACACCATTGTGATTTAATTACACATCAAAGTATATATATAGTACAACAATGAGTAAGTTCTATAAACTGACACTTGCACTATTAAGAGGTGTACTGAGTTTGTTGGTAGAGAATATGGATGTGTGTTAATTGAAAGTGTTTTGTTGTACTCATGTAAATGGTTTTTTCTATATAGTGAAGCAATTTTCGTGAGTGAATAATATTTTTTGGCTTGAGACATCATTTTTGGAATTGATTTTTTTGGGTTTTAAAACTCACAAGAAAAAGCATGTTGACTAATTAGGTCACAATAACATGCATTTTAATTCAAACATGATTTATTGACTCCATAGTGAAAAAGTCTTGTACAAGTGTATTGAAATATTTTAGGAAAAAGGTATAAAAATAAGTTATTGTTTATAAACTTTAAAAAATATCAGAAAAACTTATATTTTATGACTATTTCTGAACATCAAATAATTTAAAGATAAATTTTGGCTAATAAAAATAGGACAATATTGTAGATAAGGGGTAAAATTGCCATTGACTATTTGACCATTATAATTTTAGATAAAAAAATGCATCTTATAAGCTTCCTACTTAAAATAAATCCACTCAAACAACTACTTAAAGATTGCCATTGATTGTTTGACTATTGTTTTTGCACACCAAGCTGCCTTTTATAATGAAACATAATATTTTAAAAAAATTTCTATTTATTTCTCAATATTCATCCCAAATTGTGGACATAGTATATGCAATGCATAACTTTGTATATAAGTGAATGCTCATGCTAGAGAGCTTTTATGTGCTGGCTATATTTGGAACAACCTTACCCACATAACCTGATTGCTAAGAATAAATGTAGTAAGAGAAAAACATAAGATTTGAACTTTTACAATGTTAATCAACATAAAAAGCAAATGATAAATAAATTACCTTTGTAATAACCCATAAGCCGACCTTTTCATTTATCTTTGACTAGTACAACTAAATCTCTTCACTACTAAAGTTATGGCCAACACATAACTCATGGAATGAAAGTTTATTAGTTTAAATATTTCTTATGTAGATAGGCCTAGTGATAAGAAGCTTGCCATATTTTGGGTGCCTGACACATGCCAATAACTACTATATAAATATATAGTTAGGAATTAGCGTACTCTGGCTACCAAATTTAGCTCCTACAAGACACACTCATTTTGACTGACTGACTTAATGTTTACAACTAACCCCAAATACAAAAATACATTAAATAGATTTTTGTGGGACTTTATTTGTGTCAGTGGCAGGGCCTAAATTTGATGGTAAACCCTATTTGTCAAGCAAATTTTTTGTGACGGTATTTGAAGTTGCCTTTCAAATCTTAAAGCCTATTTATTTTAGGATATATATAATTACGTACAACAGTTTATCTAAAATCTTCCCTTTCAAGCGATACAGTCTTCCTAAAATTTAAATGTATTTTACGACTAAAATGACTAAATACGATCATATGGCCATCAAATTTAGGCCCTAGTCGATGGCCTCGAAATCCTTTGCTTTTGCCTCATCTGTTCCCACATAGGCTATGTACTAGCTTTGTTAGCAACAACCCCCTACACTTCAGTGGTAGGATAGTTTCCAAAGTTGGTTGAAGCTATTATTTTATTGCATATTATGTTGTCTTGAAAAAATGAAATTTATATTAGATTAATGCTAGAAAATAATTGGTGGATTAATTTAGTTTCACAGGTCAATCTATGATCTTCCCCTAATTTTCCCTAGAATGGGAAGCTACTTTTTTATAGCTAGACACGGTACAAAAGTGTATGTACTACTATTGACCAAATTTTTTGCACTTCCACATAATTATGGCTACAATGAGTTTTGGTTTTGATTACATTTTTAGGGAAGAGGATCCAATAGTGTCTCAATAGTTGTGAGACTATTTGATGTAGAATGATATATTAGTATAACATATTGTCATTATTGTTTAAATATAAAATATTAATAAATATATAATAATGTGTCATTCACTATCATTTAATTAGTTATTTTAGTTTATCTTACATATATCATTAATACACAAAAATATGTATAACTACTCATCATCTCATGTTAAAAATATAGGTAATAGTGGTCAAATTTTAGTTGGGGCATAGCGTAATCTAATTCCATGCACATACAAACTACATATTAAATATTATGTTTTTTATTATGTTTAGCTAGGAAAAGGGTCCCAAGCCCATACAAAATGCAGATCAAAAGATTAAATAGCACAGCATAGATCCTCCCTGATAATAACCCAACAGGGCCAGGGAGCCATCAAAAAATAGTCTTACAGTCCCATTAATATGTCCAAAGAACCCCCATAATAGTTTGTAGCACCATCCTTGATAATAACCCCATTGGGGCCAGGGATGCATAACCAAAAACTAATACTAAAAGTATACGAAATAGTATCATACAAATAGTGAATCTTGAAAATAACCTTACAGACCAGGATATTGTTCAGCAAAGTAAAACAGTCATAAAACAACAAGAGAACAACATGGACTTTTAAACATAAACAAGGAAAAAAGCTAGAACTTTGAGTTATTCCAATCATTCTTCATTTTATTGAGAACCTCCTCCTAGGAAGTTTGGTCCCTATCATACTTATACCTCTTATATTTTTCATGATCTTTATCATACAAATGTTTCCTCTTCTCAAGCTAAGTCTTAATATTTTTTACTTCTTCCACTGTATTGTTCAATATACTATTAGTGAACTTTACCATATCCTTCATGCCTTTTTCAAGTTTACCCATCCTAATTTGGAACATGTTACACATCTCATACATATTGCTCCAGCTGTCTTGACAAGTTATACAATTCACCCTTATGTTAAAAAATAATTCAATCTTGTCCAACCTTTCAGCTAGATTCTGCAAGTCAGAATTAGTGTGTATATTTTCAATTTTTTTGAGATTGTTTATCTATGCTTCAAAGATTCCAATGTCAGTTTGAAAATCTTCACCATATGTGTCCTCAATAGCATTTCCTTTGAAATCCTTATTATTCCAGTCAGAATGGTCATGTTCAGCAGCCTCGTCTTCCCTTGTTTTACTCTTTATTTATCTCTGTTCCTCAACCTCATTTTCCTCCCAATTAGTGTCCTCTAAACCCTCACAGTAATGTTCCTGGTCCTCATCTACTACTATGTGTTCATCCCTATTTGTTTCAACATCTGGATCTTCCTCAAAGTCAAAGTTGATTTCCTCAACAGAGGCCTCTTTGGTCTTGTTATTTTTTCTCTTATTACCTGTATTTTCCTACACTTATGCAATTCTGGTAGATCTCCTTTCTGGGCCAACACTATGCATCTCGAGGTTCTCATCTTTGTCAATAAATTTTGTAGAGAGATTAACCTTAGCAACATTAGACTTAATATTCATAATTTTATTTTCTTCCAAGAACCCTTAGGTGTCTTCCCATAGTTATCTCTCAAAGACAACCAAATGTTTTTTGGGGTCTTTATCATTGAGGGTTTGTTTTGTACTAGAGAGTTTGTGAGGGGTGATAGGAGCAAAGATGTCTCTACCCTTGTAATTATGGGTTCCTTTCGTTTTGGGGTCCCTCCACTTTGTATTGCTAACAATGTTACCTGCACAGCTAGGGTTTAATTTTCCTTTTCCCTTAAGCAATCTAGAATTCTTCTCACCACACTTGTCTTTTGGAATAGGAGGGTTTAGCATCACATTAAACTCATACGACACAAGCATTAACCCCTAGTACAGAGTAGGGTTTGCACCTTTCATCACTCCTTTGCAGAGAAGAAAGAATGAGAAAAGGAAACTTAATGAATTTACCATGTCTCAGATGGTCGAGAAGAGGGAAGTGGTATCCATGAATCATCTCAAACCACCCTTCTAGCATCACATACTTCATCAAATGGTAGGAGACCATTTCCCATGGAGCTAGGAGCTCCATCCATTCCATCCATTGATAACCATTTTGGTGTCTAGTTAAGCTCTCATTCTCCTCCAAGAAGTTCTCCATAAAGTCTTTATAGTCTCCATTACCCAGCCTCTATGCTTTTCTCCCATCTAGAGATAGTCCAGTAGCTTTTGCAATAAGTTCTTTTGTGATTGTAAATGAAACCCCATTTATAGTCACCTCCTTGTTTCTCCACGAATTAACAAATTGCATGGAGACAGATTCATCATGGCCATGTAGAACTCTTACATAATTCTTGATACCGCCTTCTTCAAAAATGCTTCAAACCTAAGGATTCTTTTTCAGGCTGGCACATGAAGCAGGTTAGACTCAAAGAAGATGACCCCCCATTCTACACAACACAATGATCTTTCAAAAAACCTCAGCTAGCAACATAATGGATTTGATCACATCAAAGCACAATTGTCATAGGAAGGAGCTTAACAGGCTGAATCTCGAAGCTAGTTGTAAAATGATAGCAAATATCATGAGTAATCCTTAATATTAGGACCCTATTCGCACAAATAAACGAGTATGTTCAAACCTTCAAATTTTGGCAAAATTTGAAGGTCCCATGAGGAAAAAATCAATTTTAGCACTCAGAAATATAGTTACAAAATCTATCTCAGGAGGCCACTTTGAAAATTCACAGCTTGAGACATATTCACTCTTATGCCAAACCACTTTGCAAACATGTTTATTTACCATATGTGAGTATGCATGTCCAATTTTAGCTCCCTATGATCTGATTTGACAAATTTTTCAAGCATCAAGCTTGAAGGTTTTGGAAAGATTTGTTGTCTGCACAATGTTAAATCTGACAAGGGGGTCAACTTTAGAGGATAATATCTAGCAACTGAATGGTGTTCATGATGAACCAATTGGTGTTCTAGATTTACCTTATTATATTATGCTTCCATGCCAATTTTCAAGACCCCAACACCTCATTTGCTATTTTTTCAAGATCAAAAGCAAACTGAATTTTCACTATTTAAGGACTGCATTTCTTGAAAGTTGCAGTGAGGTCAAATTTGGCGTTTAATATTTCATGAAAGGAGTGGATTGGTGAAAAATCCTCTTGTATGCATGCTTATTGATCCTAAATGAACTATTTCCCCAAGTGGCAGCTTCTCATGATGTGATTTGGTATTTTTTCGGGATAGTGACATGGTGAGCCCTAATTATGTTTTTGACAGTTGCAATTGCAAAAAAGGCTGAAAGAGCTACTTTGAATGTTAATATCTTGCACCTCAGAATGTATTTGTCTAAACCATTTGTTCTTGGTTCTAAAGTCTACATGCCTATGACTTTTCATGGCTCCAGGAGATGGTTTAACCATTTTTCTAGGGCAATTCTCAAGGCTACTGGGCTTGTTTTAGTCACTAGATAAATATGCCAGAAAGAAGATTCTGACTGTTACCCATTTCATTTTTTCACCCTAGGAGCATACAAAGGTAGTATCAAGTCAATTTAAGATAAAACTTGTTTCAAAATGAAATTTTTTTTAGTCAGGCCCACATGGGACCCAACTTGTGTCACACAAGTGTTGTTGATTGAATGGTGCAAAGAGAAGCTTCAATTGAATTAAAGGCCTGGAGTTTGAACCAATCAATAAGGGAATAATATAGCATCAAACTAAATAATATATGAGTTTTAATAACAAAGAATTATTTTCTAGGGCTCCTGGGAGATTCAGTGACTGCAGGAATGGGAATATATGATGCTATGAAATTATGCAAGGTAGATGTATCAGCTACATGCTTTGGCCTTGCTGCATCAATGTGAACATTTCTACTTGATTCTGGAGCAAAAGGAAAGAGATTTTCCATGCCCAATTGTAAAGTGATCAACCATATGGTGGTTAGTCAAATAACAGTTCAATGTTTAACATAATGATTCGAGAAAGGGAGTTAAATCACCACCGAATCAAATTCAACAAAATTTATTCCCATATCATTGGCAGATCAGAAGAGCAGATTGAAAAGGATACAATTGCAAATTATTATATGAATTAAATGGGAGGCAATTGATTATGGCATTGCGGATATTTTTATTGATGATGGCAAAGTTGGTCTGGTTGCTCCAATCAGAGAAAAGAAACAACCACCTGTTTTGTTCGAAAATATCTATTCAATAGTATATACAATGTTAGTATTGACGATTTTAACATATGATGCCCTCAAAAGAAAATATAATAAAGAAAAAGTGAGAGGTATTGAAGAAAGCAGTGGTGAAAAAGATTTTGGAGGGGAAAACAATGCTAAGCAAGACAAAGCACGTGAGCCATTTTGCAAAATACCTTAGAAAAAATATAATCTCATGGAGTGTAATGCATTTAGGATACACATAGTAAGGCTAATTGGGTAGTTAGATTTTGAAACCATGAGATCTTGAGATCTCAGATGCTAAGAGCCTGAGCCCTCGGCCTCAGAATTCATCCAGAGCATGAAATAAGATAGAAAGTTTATTAACCAATATCTTGAAACTTCGGGCATCAAATCTCAAGCGCCATTACATACACAAGCTTTCATAGTGCATTTGTATTAGAATTTGAAATGGTTTTGAGTTTGCATGTGAAATGTAAACAAGAGTCTAAATCTGAATGCCACACTCTTTACCAAAATACCTCACGTAGCAATCGATTGATTCACTGAATGCAATTAATAAGTGTCCAATCCACAACTTCTGCTAGCATCCTCCTCACTTGTGCCCTAATGGTGCTCTAAAACATGATACGAGCATCCATCAAATGTGAAGAATTGATAATTTACATCAAATATTGTGAATACAAATGCTCGGGCAGCCATATATGCCAGATGTGGAAGCTTAGACAAGGAAAATGAACTGTTTGAAAGAATACTTTGATGAAGTGTAACATCAAGGACCACCCATATTGCAGGATATGAAAAAGAGTTTTCACTAGAAGCTGTAAATGTGAATCTGTTGGTAGACATGCATACAAAATATGAAAGCGTAGACCAGGAATGTTAACTTCTTAACATCATACTTCAATGAAATGTGGTCTCATGGACTCCAATGATTGTGGAATATGCACAGAATGGAGGCACACTATTGAGAAACCCTAATATCAAGAAGGCTTCAAAATATCAGAGTAACTAATTTCCAATCCTCTCGATATCCTAAAAAGGGTTAAAACATTTATTTGAAGAAATCATTGGGGATAGTAAATCATATTGGTAAAATAAAATAAAGGTCCCTCTGATCTAATAATGCAAAGGGTAAAATGGTACATTAGCCAAAATCAAAAAAATATAAAGTAGGCCCCCGAAACTATGACTAACAAATATTAATACCAAAAAGCTTATATCCGAGAGGCTTCAGGATATCAGAGAGAGTGTGTTTCTAGTCTCCTTGAAAACCTGATGGAGCAATAAAAGAAGCACCAACATTAGAGAAAGATATTATATGTTGTGGGTGAAATATTAATATAAATTGTGCAAAGTGAGGATTTTATGAAGTAGTAAAATACTTTCAACGGAGTGTGGAATGTTTTCACCAAAGGGGTATAAGGTGGATAATTATTTTACCCAATGGAAGATTTTAATAATCATAAATAAGAATTTTTCATTCCAAGGAAAAATATTTTAAGGGATTAACCAAGTGGGTAATTAGTTTACCTAAAGTATACTTTAATAAATGTGCATGTGATGGCCAATGAAATAAGAAGGGGTAATCATTTTTCACCCAAATAAATATGTTTGTCAAATAAAGGTGAAAACAGGCAGAGAAAATAATCAAGAAATGGAATAAAGATTAAAATATTGAAAATACTTTATTATGCAAAGGCAAAGAAGTCAGATTAAATATTTTATTATTGAAGGTAATCAAAATAATGAAAGGTTGCACCCAAATGGATGAAGGGTCATAACCCTAAAAGTACAAAATATAAATGGGAGATAAAACCATTATCGGAAATTATCAAATAAGCAGCAGTAAGAGTAATTATTAGGGTTAGGTAGAAAATAAAGTATCACAATGAAGACTTCCTATGAACATTATAAAATTATTTGAAGCAATTGAACGGAGAAGGAATATTTTTATTTAGTGTCCAACTTTTCTAGTGTTCAATTATTTGTTAATATTCATTCATATGTGTTATATGTACTATCTCTACAATGGTTTATCTTTGTTAGTTAAATTAAATATATCAAGGATGTGTTTAATTTATCAGGGCACATTTGGAGCACTCGTGTGATCTGTTTGATTGGTTTATGTGAGAAGTTGATTTAAATCCTTCTAAGTGATTTATGTTTATTGGTCTCTGCCAAGAGTTAAAATCCTTTAAGTAAATCATCTCAGTTGGTTTCCTTCACACCAGAATTAAAAGTCCTTTCAATTGATCATAGTAACCTAGGAAAATATGATTGGGATCAATAAGAAGAGCCTTATAACCAATATTCTTGCATGTTTATACAAGGTATAAACACTTGAAAGTGCCAAATAATTAGAGTTAAGCCAAGTGGGAGGACACATTTACCATACACATTCTGACTCCATTGCCCAAAATAGATAAAGCATTGGTCATTACAAAATAACATTTCAAAACCTTATTCACATATTCAAAATCTCAAACACTAGCATTAGGAATAACTTTCAACCTTATATATGTCTCACATCTACATGCCAATGTGAGTAGATCACTAAGATCACATAAATAAGTATTATATATCAAGGTACACCCACCTAGGTTTGGCAAATCCTAAAGAGAAGGGGGTTTTAAATCATATTAACCCTATTTCATTAGCCAAAAGTGTTAAGAGAGCTTGGTATCCTCTTAAGGTTAACAACTTGCATTTTTGACACCTAACATAATTGGCCACTCTACTAGGGACAATTCCAAAAGATTTGGTTTCAACTTATCCATTCATAGAGTCAAGAATTGAAAAACTATTACTCTACTACTAAGAAGGACCTGAAAAGATAAAATTTATTCCTCTTTTGAAGAGAGGTGGTGACTCTCAAAAGGAATTCAATGAAGAATATAAAAACATCTTGTAGCAACACCATTTTTCAGTCAAAATGAATATGTCAGAAGAAAAAAGGAGGCTTGAGTTATTAAAGGAAGAGAAAAAAATGATTCAAGAACTACAACAATTGAGAGCCAAACTTGCTTCAAATCAATCACAGCATATACAAGTGCCTCATGATACAATCAGAAATCCTAACAATGGGAGTAGCGCATATCACACATAGTAGGACATTTTTATACCACAAGCCCCAAATCAAATAAATGTTTATCATATCCCCTGGTCAAAGACTAGTGGGCTACCAAGATTATGAGTACAATCAGTATGCTGGGCATTATCAATGTCAAGACATGCACTGGAATAGTCAGCAATATCAGCCATATACATAGAGAAAAGTGTACATTTGAGACATTGATAAACCATTCAACTTCAATAATATCCAAGGTTACCCAAATCGTTATCTTGTTGAGCACATAAAGCATATCCTTGAATTTTATGGAAAGGTACATGAATCAGCTCATAGTCATGTACAACTATTTTGGGATTTTATTGAGGACTTTCAGATTTATCTAGAAGATGACATTATGAAATGCTTTGCAAGATCATTGAGGGATTATGCAAGAGAATGGTGTATGAGCTTATCGATACAAAATGTATCTTCATGGGAAGATTTCAAGAGGTTATTTCTGAGTCAGTTTGATGACAATTATGAGGATTTTACATAAGACTTAGAGCCTCAGCATATTCCAACAAACAATGAAATGACATATGATACATTAAAAGATGAGAGCAGTCTTCAAAGTGTGCATGTTCCTATTGTCCCAACCCACCCACCTTAATACCTGAATTAGCAGTGTGAGGAAGAAGAAGATGAGTATTTGCATATTGAAGAAAAAGGTCAAAAACACAATGAAGAAGAGGTACGCACACCTGATTATGGTATACATATGATATGCATCCATTTATGCTAGAAGCTGAAACACAAGGGGACAACATGTCATACAACAATGAAGAGGACAATGATTGTGATCAGTCCATAGAGGATATTTATACAAATGAAAATAGTTGTTATGACAGTTTGGATGTTAACAAGGATGAAGCCTACATATCAGATCATGACTGTACTTTTGGCAAGGATGTTTGCAACTCTTATGGAGGTCAAGAGGTAAATGCGGTGGAAGATATGGAAGAAGAAGCATGTTCACTCAAAAGTGAGCAGATTTCATAATTATTAACCATAGAATATCAAAGGCATGTGCATGAAAATGGTCACGAGCTTTTGTGCCTTGCTCACATAAACTTTGACAAAGATAATTTCCTTCTCCATTTGATTTTTCTTTCCTAATAAAACAGGATAATGTTGCATCAATTTGTGAGGAAAATGAGTATGCTTATGAAAGTGTCATATTTGTTGTATCATTATCCAAAGATTTCAAGTACTTCTATGATGTTGATCCTAATGAAGATTCATCTGATCTCAAACATAGCTTTCACAATGATGAAGGAACTCGTGAAGTTGATCAAAAGCTCAAGTTTATCCATGTCCAAGAAGAGATATGTAAATCAGAAGAAGAGGTCTTTAGCTCATGTAAGAGTGATATTGACTTACACATCATGGATAATGTATGTCACAATGTGCATATTAATGAGTGCATGGATCAGAGGTGGATAATACCAAATGGTGATATGAAAGACAATGAAAACATTTCAAATCAAGTTGTCTCAAAATATATTGATATGGCAAAATTTTCAGACCCGTGTGAGAAGCATTCAGATAATGGAATGGGTGATTATGATTGTCTTACATTGAGAAGTTGTTTCTCTACTTTGCATCATTGGCCATATAATAATTTCAAATTTTCTATGCAAACTTATGATGAAATCGGACCTAATGATCTTGGCTATGTGGTGGATTATAAATATTTTTAGTTTTTAGTTCAACTGGGAGATCATTTCATGATGCATAACAGTGACCGGAATGATGATTGCATAAATATTTTCAAGTAGAGTTCAATAAAATCAGACCAAAACAAGGTGTATGATAGAGGAAAATATAAACTTTTCTTTTTCTGGTCACCTTGAGCCATCAGTTGTGGTGTGGTTTTCAAACCATATCAGTTTACGACAGAAGTAACATTTGGACTCTATTGCCCACTGGAGTAGGCACTTGGTTTGCTCTCCAGAGATCTGGGATCTTTCTATGCCCACAATGGGCATACATCCCCAAGTAAAAGCCATTGTTGGAACCTTCAAATTTTGGCAAAATTTGAAGGTCCCATGAGAAAAAAATCAATTTCAGCACTCAGAAATACAGTTACAAAATCTATCTCAGGAGCCCACTTTGAAAATTCACAGCTTGAGACCTATTCACTCCTATGCTAAACCACTTTACAAACATGTTTATTTACCATATGTGAGTATGCATGTCCAATTTTAGCTCCCTATGATTTTATTTGACAAGTTTTTCAAGCATCAAGTTTGAAGGTTCTGGAAAGGTTTGTTGTGTGCACAATATTAAATCTGCCAAGGGGGTCAAATTTAGAGGCTAATATCTAGCAATTGAATGATGTTCATGACAAACTAATTGGTGCTCTAGATTTACCTTATGATAATCTTCTTCCATGCTATTTTTCAAGACCCCAACACCTAATTTGCTATTCTTTCAAGATCAAAAGAAAATTGAATTTTCACTGTTTAAGGACTACATTTCTAGAAAGTTCTAGAGAGATCAAATTTGGCCTTTAATATTTTATGAAAGGAGTGGATTGGTGAAAAATACTCTTGTACAAATGCTTATTGAGCCTAAATGAACTATTTCCCCAAGTGGCAGCTTCCCATGAGCTAATTTGGTATCTTTTCGAGAAAGTGACTTGGTGAGCCCTAATTACATTTTTGACAATTACAGTTACAAAAAAGGCTGAAAGATCTACTTTGAACAATAATATCTTGCACCTCAGAATGCATTTGGCCAAACCGTTTTCTACACTAAATTCTTGGTTCTAAAGTCTACATGCCTATGAATTTCATGGTTCTAGGAGATGGTTTAACCAGTTTTCCAGGGTGATTCTGAAGGCTACTAGGCTTGCTTTAGTCACTATATAAATACGCCAGAAACAAGATTTTGACTGTTACCCATTTCATTTTTTCACCCCAGGAGCATACAGAGGTAGTCTCAAGTCAATTTAAGATAAAAACTTGTTTCAAAATGAAAAAAAAATTTAGTCGGGCCCACATGGGACCCGACTTGTGTCACCCAAGTGTTGTTGATTGAATGGGGCAAAGAGAAGCTTCAATTGCATTCAAGGCCTTGAGTTGAACCAATCAATAAGGGAATAATATAACATCAAACTAAATAATATCCCAGTTTTAACAACAAAGAATTATTTTCTTGGGCTCCCAGGAGATTCAATGACTGTAGGAATGGGAATATATGATGCTATGAAATTATGCAAGGTAGATGTATCAACTACATGTTTTGGCCTTGCTACATCAATGTGAACGTTTCTACTTGCTTCTGGAGCAAAAAGAAAGAGATTTTGCATGCCCAATTGTAAAGTGATCCATCATATGGTGGTCAGTCAAATAACAGTTTGATGTTTAACAAAATGATTCAGGGAAGGGAGTTGAATCACCACCGAATCAAATTCAACAAAATTTATTCCCATATCACTAGCAGATCAAAAGAGTAGATTGAAAAAGATACAATTGCAGATTATTATATGAATACATGGGTGGTAGTTGATTATGGCATTGTGGATACTATTATTGATGATGGCAAAGTTGGTCTGGTTGCTCCAATCAGAGAAAAGAAACAACCACCTATTTTGTTGGCAAATATCTATTCAATAGTATACAATGTTAGTATTGACAATTTTAAGAAACATATGATGCCCTCAGGAGAAAATCTAATAAAGAAAAAGTGAGAGGTACTGAAGAAAGTAGTGGTGAAAAAGATTCTAGAGGGGAAAAGGATGCTAAGCAAGACAAAGCATGTGATTCATTTTGCAAAATAACTTGGAAAAAATATAATCTCATGGAGCACAATGCGTGTAAGATACACACAACAAGGCTAATTGGGTAGTTGGCATTTGAACCCATGAGATCTTGAGATTTTAGATGTTGAAAGGCCAAGCCCTTAGGCTCAGAATTTATCTAGAGCATGAAATGAGACATAAAGTTTATTAACCAATATCTTGAAACTTCGGGCATTGGAGCTCAAGTGCCATTACATACACAAGCTTGCACAATGCATTTGTGTTTGAAGTTGAAATGGTTTTGAGTTTGCATGTGAAATGCAAACAAGAGTCTAAATCTGAATGCCACACTCTTTACCAAAATACCTCACGTAGTGATCAACTGTTTCACCGAATGCAATGAACAGGTCTCCAATCAACAACTTCTACCAGTATCCTCCTCGCTTGTGCCCTAATGGCACTCTGAAACATGATACGAGCATCCATCAAATGTGAATGATAGAGAATTTACATCAAATATTGTGAATACAAATGCTCACGCGGCCATATATCCTAGGTACAAAACCTTAGACAAGGAAAATGAACTATTTGAAAGAATACTTTAATGAAGTGTAACATCAAGGACCGCCCATATTGCAGGATATGGAAAAGAGTTTTCACCAGAAGCTATATATGCGAATCTATTGGTAGACATGCATAAAAAATGTGAAAGCATAGACCAGGAATGTTAACTGCTTGATATCATACTTCAATGAAATGCAGTCTCATGGACTACAATGATTACAGAATATGCATAGAATCTAGGCAAACTGTTGAGAAACCTTAATATCAAGAAGGCTTCAGAATATTGGAGTAACTATTTCCAGTCTCCCTGATATCCTGAAAAGGGTTAAAACATTTGTTTGAAGAAATCATTGGGGAGAGTAAATCATATTGGTAGAATAAAATAAAGGTCCCCCTGATCTAATAATGTAAAGGGTAAAATGGTATATTAGCCAAAATTGAAAAAATAAAAAGTGGGCCCCTGAAACTATGACTAACAAATATTAATACCAAAAAGCTTATATCCAAGAGGCTTCGGGATAACGGAGAGAGTGTGTTGATGGTCTCCTTGAAAACCTGATGGAGCAATACAAGAAGCACCAACATTAGTGAAAGATATTATATGCCATGAGTGAAATATTAACATAAATTGTGCAAAGTGAGGATTTTATGAAGTTGTAAAATACTTTCAACAGAGTGTGGAATATTTTCACCAAAGGGGTGTAAGGTGGAAAATTATTTTAACCAATGGAAGATTTTAATAGTCATAAATAAGAATATTTTTATTTTGAGGAAAAATATTTTAAGGGATTAACCAAGTGGGTAATCATTTTACCTAAAGTATACTTTTATAAAAGTTCATATGATGGCTAGTGAAACAAGAAGGGGTAATCATTTTTCACCTAAATAAATATGTTCATCAAATAAAGGTGAAAACACACATAGAGAAAATAATCAAGAAATGGAATAAAGATTAAGTATTAAAAATACTTTATTGTGCAAAGGCAAAGAAGTCAGATTAAATATTTTATTATTGAAGGTAATCAAAATAACAAAAGGTTGCACCAGAATGGATGAAGGGTCATAACCCTAAAAGTACAAAATATAATTGGGAGATAAAAACCATTATCGTAAATCATCAAATAAGCAGCAGTAGGAGCAATTATTAGGGTTAGGTAGAAAATAAAGTATCACAATGAAGACTTCCTATGCACATTATAAAATCTTTTCAAGCAATTAAACAGAGAAGGAATATTTTTATCTAGTGTCCAACCTTTCTGGTGTTCAATTATTTATTAATATTCATTCATGTGTTATCTATGTTGTCTCCAGAATGGTTTTCCTTTGCTATTTAAATTAAATATATCAAGGATGTGTTTAATTTATCAGGGCACATTTGTTGCACTCATGTGATCTGTTTGATTAGTTTCTGTGAGAAGTCGATTTAAGTCCTTCTAAGTGATTTATGTTTATTGGTCTCTGCCAGGAGTTAAAATCCTTTAAGTAAATCATCTCGGTTGGTTTCCTTCAAACGAAAATTAAAATTCCTTTCAATTGATCATTGTAACCTAGGAAAATATCATTGGGATCAATAAGAAGAGCCTTATAACCAATATGCTTGCATGTTTATACAAAGTATAAACACTTGAAAGTGCCAAATAATTAGAGTTAAGGCAAGAGGGAGGACACATTTACCATACACATCATGACTCCATTGCTCAAGATAGATAAAGAATTGGTCATTACAAAATAATATTTCAAAACCTTATTTAGATATTCAAAATCTCAAACATTATCCTTAGGAATAACTTTCAGCCTTATATCTATCTCACATCTACATGCCAATGTGAGTAGATCACTAAGGTCACATAAATCTACATTATATATCAAGGTACACCTACCTTGGTCTACCTGAGGCTAAAGAGAAGGGGGTTTTAAATCATATTAACCCTATTTCATTAGTCAAAAGTGTTAAGAGAGCTTGGCATCCTTTTAATGTTAACAACTTGCATTTTTGAGACCTAACATGTTACCTAATAATAATTTCCCTTTTCATTTCATTGTACTCTACCTATCTCTTTGTTTTCTCCTAGGACTCAGCACAAAATGCCATAATGAACCAATCCTTATTTCCAGCATTTTCCATCATATCCGAGAGATCATTTAGTTTGAAGCCTTTAATACAATATCTTTGCATATCAATAGTATAAAAAAATTTATTATTGAAGGAACAATTTGGTAAAACTAAATTATTCCTTTCCTGATGATTTATTAACATAATAATTAGTATTTCTAGCTTCATTTAAAATGATTTCTTGAATACTATATAGCAAATCATTAAAGGAGGTAGTGGACCAATTCCCAACCATATGAAAACCTAGATTGGCTAGTTTGTCTACAACATGATTACCTTCTCTAAACACATACTGAATGGATATATAGGGGATATTAGAAACCATAATTCTTATGTCCTCTATATAATCTCTTAGCATCTAGGGGGTGTTTTCTGACCTAGTGACTAGGTCCAGCACCACTTTAGAGTTGCCTTCCACTTTAATCTAATTAAACCCATATGATTGGATTTTGTGAAGTCCCAACCACAATGCATAAGCTTTTACCATATTATTAGAAGCCATTCCAATAGCCTTTGCAAAACACTATAATTTTTCCTATTTTATTTATTATAATGCCCCCAATTGATGAAGGCCCAGGATTACCTTTTGAATAGTCATATTAAATATTATGTTATTAAAATTGTTCTACCCAATTTGAAAGTCATATTATGATACAAGATTCTTCTTTTTTTTGTGTGTGTCATGTCATTTTTAAAAAAATGGAATGATAATTTGTAGTCATTTGTATGTGGCCTTGTCTACATCTAATAAATGTTTTGTTCAATTCCAATGTTTAGACCATGCCATCAAACGTCTGAAATTGTGAAGTCTAAATGTTGAATTGTCAAATATTAAAATTGTCATAAAATGTTAATTTATGCATATATGTTTTTGATTAGAGGTAAATAAGGTTTTGAAGGGGCCCTAAAACACTTCACAATAGGCCAAAATGACAGTGAAAACAAATCAAAATGTTCATAACAGCGAACTACACAACACAACCAAACAATAGCAGCCAAGATGCCAACCAAAAACAACCAAGGGAAACCAACTACACAACTCCAGGCTTCAATCTATCTTTTTGACCACCCACAACATGAGTGTGGGAAGCAGAAGCATGTTTTGGAAGGCCTTTCATCATTCTTTGAACAATATTCTATGAAACATTGTCATCCATGGACTTAGAACAAGGAGATCTAGGGGGGAGCTCTTATATTCCACATAACCCAGAGTCCTAGTGGGGGTAAGAAAAGGAACAAATAATGGAACTGGAGCTTGCACAAAATCAAGAACACTTGATGCTAACTCGTCAGAAGAAACATATGTTATAGTAAACCTGGAGGGAACATACTTAGGAGGATCCACCGATGACATATCATCCTCAATCAAATCACCAAAAATATATGGTTGTGGAGGGAGTTCCTTGACCAAGTAACCTCACCCTTCTTACAATGTGGATGAGGGAAATCTAAAGTGTGGTGTCCAATGGTGTAACATACCCTACAAAAAAAAGGAAGAACCTCATAATTGATAGTCTGAGTCCAAGTTCTATCCCAAACAAGTAGGACAACATTGTCAGGTAGCTCCTTAGATGTATTAATGTCAACAAGAATGTGGGCAAAAGTAGTATGGCCAAAATTCAAAGATGCATCTTCCTTGTGTAAGAAATGACCAAGTACATTGCCAATAGATTTAAAATAGGAACCATCCCAAAACTAAAGAGGCATGTTAGGTAATCTAACCCATATAGGCATGATTGTCAAAGGTTCTATCATAGGGCTGAAGGAGGGATACCAAGGTTTGAGTGAGGAAATATTGTCCCCACAACCAAACCTCACTATCCAAAATTTTCTTCTTATCCACTTCTAATTGGAAATAAGCAATGAAAAACCCCCTTGCACTAGGGTAAAGTTCAATATTGCCTTGAGTGAGAGGTTGTTGGTATTTTATTTTCATTGATGTCAACAATGTTGGAGAATGCATTTGGTTTTCATTGATATCAAATATGTTTATTGTATGGATGACATGCACAAGAAGTATAGCCTTAGACAATAGTATTATTCAAATGTTGCTAAACAAGCATTGTTCAGATATTGCTAAAGAAGACTATTACATATTCTCTCCTTTGCACTCTCAAGTCATTGGGACATGATTTAGTACACTTCAGAATACATAGTGTATTTTTATAAGAGGGTTTTGGTCACTTCAGATTAGAATTCTACTCCACACCTTATTGGTATTGAAAATATGACCTTGCAAAATTGAGGATAGGAAGATAATGGTATTGTGCATATATGTTTCAAATTTTACATCATTTGGACTTGCAAAAGAATATCTTTGGTTTAGCAATTTGGAAAACCAGGTCTGAATGCTTAATTAGTCATAAAAGAGAATGTATTTTGCTCCACATTCTACCAAAGTGATAAATATAGCTATGTAGATTTTGGGATATATTCTAAATAGTGTGTAGGTGCTTCCATATGTGTTTTAGACATTTTGGTGTACCACAATACAATATCCTAAGTTGTGGAATATCACAGTTAGTCCGAAGTGTTCTATTTATAGCAGTTTAATATGTTTCATTTCTTGTGGATGCATGGAATGATCAGATAAATTAGGAGAAGGGTGTAAGAATGGTATTGACAAGATACATTACTCATGTCTTGGTCTACATGATGTTTTTGATGTCTCCCCAGTGGTGGAAAGATAGACAGATAGTAGTATGTGTGATGTTTAGGCCGACAGTCTAGCTTGCTTCACATGTGGTAGATTTTGATCAATTGTATTGATATTGAAGGATGTGTTGTGATTTGTTTTGGGTCCTATTAAAATGTGTGGTGATTTGCACCCTATTTCCTCTTCATATTTTATATGTTGAACCCAACTCTTGAAGAATTACACGTTTCATCTAAAGGTGTTTATGGTGCCAACCTAGTCAAAGTTTTGAAGTGTTGTGGAAGGTATTTCTAGGAGATCTAAGTCATTTATGAAAAAAATAGTGTGACAGATGGGTGTGAAAAGTATGAAGTGTATAAAGTCAGTTTGAAGACATAAGTTGAGAAAGAAAAGAGGACTGCAATATCAACACAAGTCGTATGTTTTTCATAGAATAGTTCATCCATTTATTATCTTTGTAAATCTTACATCAGACAGTGAGTCTGCAGGGAGTTGTAGCTTCCTTGGGAGTGACCCTAAAACTGTATTTAGGGAGTAGTAGCTTCCTTGGGTTGTAGCCCTAAAACAAAGTTGTCAATCTTTATAAGAGTGAGACTTATATATTGTGAGCTAACACTAACCATGGTTTTTCCTGTTTTGGGTTTTCCATGTGAAAATCCTGGTGTCATTATGTTATTTGATATGATGCATGCTTTACTTTTAGTTCTTCAAGTGTTTTGATGTTAATTTAAAATGAAGTAGTTACATTTTGTATAGACTGATTCACCCCCCAACCTGGATGTGTTCAACAATTGGTACCAGAGCCAAGTTCCTTTTAGAAGCCTAATAGCTAAGGTAGACCTTGCATTTCAACACATGGAACCTGAAGTAGTGCCTAATGATATATTTACTCTAGAACCAGATCTAGAATCTATGGAACCTGAAGGTTTGGACTTGCATCTAAATGAGGTAGACCTTGAAGCAGAACTTTGGTTAGCTCTTAATGATTTGGATGAAGTAAGAGAATTGAATATGAAATATGAGGTTATGCTTGAAAAATTAGAGGAGAAAATTGACAAACTAAGGACTCAAGCTGCAAAACTAAAGGAGGAAACTGCCAAACTAAAAGCTCGGATAGAAGAAGAAAAAGAATGTGGAGTTAACCTCAAAAAGGAAAAAGAAATGATCTTTCATTTGTAAATCAAAATTGAAGAAGATAAGAGGACTGAAGATTGCTTGAATACCAAGCTCACTGAGAAATCAAATGAAAGTTTAAAACTTGAGGAAGAAGTTGTCACACTAAGAAAAGAACTAGAAAAAGAAAAAGAACAAATTGACAAGGGGTTAAAACTAAAAGGAGGTTTTGTAATTCTTGATGAATTGATTAACTCTCAAAAGTCTTCAAAGGAAAAATCTGGTCTTAGCTTTGAAAAGGGGAAAAGTCCTATATCCAGTACATCAACAAAATTATATGATAATTTCAAAGTAGAAGGGAAACCTCAAATAAAGGAAGAAAAAAGTCGCACTGTAGATCCTAAGATGAATGCCTCCAGAGATGCAAAAGAAGATGAATTTACTCATGTCTACAGACAAATAAGTTATAGAGGTCCTCCACCTGTAAGACAACCTGCTCCTATCAAGTATTCTCAAGCTTTTTGTGGTAATTGCTATGCTTATAGTAAAGTTGGTCACAAGGTTGTTGAATGTAGAAGCAAGATGAATCAAAATTCATTTGGGCCTCCTAGGTACAATGCAGTAAACTCATATATTTCATGGTCATTGTTTCACCTACAATCAATATGGACATAAGGCCACTAACTGTAAATCTAAGGAAATAAGAAACAACATGAGAGAATTCCTTCATATCTCCTAAGAATAATGCTACATTCTCTCATTCCTTCTATGGATACTGCTTTGTATGCAACAAGTTTGGTCATAGGGCTATTGATTGTCAATCCAAGGTAAAGGACAATAATTATGGGAAGAAAAATATGTTGAACACATAGAGATGCTGAGAGGTGGGGTGAATCAACATATATAAAAACTTAAAGACTTCACTTGCATATTAGATTCATTTACATAGAGGATAGAAAGTAAATCATGCAACACATTCATCAACACATAGACACCAAGATTCTTACATGCAACACCCAAAACTATGAAAAACCATAGTGAGTGTTAACTCACAATATAATGCTCACTGCTATATAAATGTTTACAACACTATTTTAGGGCTACAATGCAAGGAAGTTACAACTCCCTATTGACTTTGTTTTAGGGATACAACCTAAGGAAGCTACTACTCCTTGATTTAAGTTCACTACTACAAAGAATTGTAATAATAAACAAAACTATGAACTACTATGAAAAGACATCTCTCTTATGTTGAAACTACAGTCCTCTTTTTTTGCACAATTACTCCATCATACTGATTATGCACACTTCATATTTCTCATTTAGCTCTATCATATTCACACACACATCTACACTTCACAAATGAATCTATTCTTCTATATATATCCTCTGCAACATCTCAAAACACTGATTAGGTTGGCACCAGAAAGCCCTTAAGATGAAATGTGTAATTCTACAAGGGTCAGCTTCAACTCATACAATATCTCAAGAAAACAAGTTGCAAATCACAAAATCACATAATAGAATTCAAGGAACATCATTACACACCTTTTAATGTCAAAACAAATGATCAGGATCCACCGCACATAATAGAAACTTGACTATCATCTCAAACTATAAAAATGCTGCTAACTGTTCATCTTCACACCATGGGGGAGAAGCCAAAAACATCATGAGGACTAGTGTTTCAGAAATGTATCTTCTTGAAAACATTCATACACTAGTATTCTCCTAGAATATCAGATCATTCTATACATCTGTACAACAAGAGACATACAAAACTAATGAAAATGGGGCATTTTTGGCATATTGTAACACATCCAAACTTGACATATCACCTTGTGGTACACCAAACCATTTGAAACTCTTAGAAAGAATCTCATACATCATCATGCGTATATTCCTAGATCTGTACATCCTCATCTAATACTTCCAAAGGAAATCAAACACTTGACTCATGTATACTGTAGTTTGGAGGACAAACATATGCAATTCTTCATTAACAGACTTAAATACTTTATGCAGTACCGAAGATATGAAGGATTTGCATGTAGTTCAAACTTGAGATACATTAAGACATGTATAATCTTTGCACAAGCTCCTATAGTTGATCTGTATACTCTCCATCTTTCACAAGTGCTCAAACATGTGTTGTATAGAGTACTTTTGCATCTAGAACTATCTGTATTACTTCTGTCACTTGAAAATTGGCCTTATGGACCATAATTGTTATGTAGAAAAAAGAGGGTTTATTGATTTGATTGATAGTTTAATTAGATCCTCCTTTCACTACATACATTCAAGGACACCAAACTAAGTGGAATCACAAATTTTGCAAGAGGACTTAGCTACAAGTTTGGTGTCACTTGGAATGACAAGGAAATTTGGAATTTGTTTATTAATTTGTTATGTTTAGTTTGATTAGGCCTAAAACCCTAATTATGCAAAATCATAAACAAATGGACAAAACCTAACAAATGCTCACACAGAAATATACTAAGTATAGAATAGACACATACCAGATTCAAAGTTTTGAAAAGCAAAAAACTTGGGGCCAAAAGAGTGGGCACCCTAGTCTAATGTTGTACTTTTTCTGAGGGCTTCAGGATATTTTTTGCTATAGACTGCAACCACTTCATAGATTCTCGATAGTGATGAATTGAGGGACAAAAGAGCAGGTGCCCTTGTCCTTTTAGGGTTCTTTTTTGTCATTTTCTTCAGATTTGGATTCTTCCTTCTCTGTACTGACCTCCTGCAACTCCTCTCTATAGAGTCTGACACCTGTAACCTACATCACAAGAGAGGGGTTGAGGGGTTGTGGTGTTTAGGATCTTGCCTTGGTCAAGCCCCAAAAGGGCATTCAAGCCTTCCAACATTGTTGTTAGAGAGAGTGTGTGTCCTTGCAAGATAGAGGCAAGCTCTGAAATGGCATTCAAGTCTTGCAACACCATTGTTAGAGAGAGTGTGTGTCCTTGCAAGATAGAGGCAAAATAAAATTGATAAAAGAATTGATTCAAACACAAATAGATATCACCTTAGTAGCCATGAAACCACATGGAGATGAAGAGCCTTCAAATCATGAGGAGATGCTTCAAATCTGCAACAAACATGAACAAACACAACACAATATTGCTCTGCAACACAATCAAAGTCTTGAGAATCCTTAAAATGAGATCACAATTATTCATTATCCCTCCAAAAGCTCTAGTAGTACAAATGATGTCATTAATCTACTTATATATGCATTCTCGTTGTAGTTTTGTAATTCAAACTTGAAATGCTGACAAAGGAAACCAGTTAACGGTCATAAGATGACACCCAAATTTGGGGCCCTGACAAAATAGGAAGGGACAAAAGAGCGGGCACCCTTGTCCCAGGACCTAATTTGGGGCTTGATTATGATTTAGGACACACCCCTAAGTCCCATTTTGCATGGTTTTTACGGAATTTTTCTCTCAGATTCATTTTAAAGATCCATGCTTACTCTAAAGGGACCTAGGAGCTAAACTTAGGAGCCAAAAGTCCTAGGGGGACATTTTATTACATAAAATTTAGCCCCCACTTTAACGTATGTATGATCTTATGACCCATACATGCATTAAAGTATGGTAAAAAACACATCAAACATGCTAGGCACTTGAAGCTAAGGTAGACACAAAGATTAAGGGACTATTTCTAGCCCCCAATCTCAGGTAAGCACTAGAAAACACATTACAAACATGCAAAAACACGAAGAAGATAGTAATAGGCACACAAAACATAGAGAAGATAGTAATAGGCATGCAAAACATGGAGAAGACATGAGAGCAGTCACAATGAATACATTAATATTTTCTTTTTCTTTTTCATATATACATATATAGATGCACATGGAAAATAAAATTATAACACACAATCCCAAAATGTAGGAGGGGCTTTCACCACACCCTTGATACTACATATGGGGGGGAAACACACCATACAAAACCCAAAGTGTAGGAGGGGCTTTTGCCACACCCTTAATACTACACCTGGGAGAAAACACGCTATACAAAACCCAAAGTATAGCAGGAGCTTTCACCACACCCTTGATACTACACCTAGGGGAAAACATGACATACAAAGCCTAAGTGTAGGAGGGGCTTTCGCCACACCCTTGATACTACACACTATTGGTATGTGGCAACTGATCATGCAAATACTATACACTTGTAATGTATTGTCATGGGGCTTCGAGGCCGCGCCAGGCCTCGAGTGAGGATTCAGGGGCAGTAGCCCCTGAGAAGTTGAGGTTCGGGGGTGCAACCCCTGAAAAAAAAATTTCCCTCCTTTTTTCTTGTTTGGAGTTGGTTGTTAATTTTTTTGTTAACCAACAAAAGAAAAATGACATTGTAAAACCTGAATTCTAGAAGCTTCCAAAAGCTTGTTATAAGCGGCTGGGATGCATGTTGCGGGTGGGATTCCCATATTGTATTGTAGCATTTGCAGCGGTATTGAGTTGCAAGGATTGCTCATTGTAATTGGTTTGATTTGCTGGATAATAATATTGGACTCTCTGTTGGTGGATGTAGCCCAAGTTTGGGTGAACCATGTTAAAAATTATCTCTCACTATTATTATTTCTATGTATTTTTCATTCCTCTGTTTAATCTTTATTTGCATTTAATTGATGTCTTCTACACAATTCCTAACACACATGGGGGAAAGCACACAAAATACATGAGTGCCATATAACATGCCAAATACATACTATACATCTTATACAGAACAAACATATGTGATGGAAGGAGATTATTGCTAAATTCCCACCATCTAAAACATGACAAACACACCTGATGGTTGGGCTTATGCCACAACAACCACCAAAAATATGCTTAAGGGAGGACAGTCTCAAGATCCAACCTTGTCTACTAAGAGAACTTTTGTAATAAAAGGATGTGCACTAGCTCAAGAGATACACCATCCTGCCTCGCGCAGAGGGCTTTTCAATAAAAAGGATATGCACTAGCTCAAGAGATACAATATCCCACCTCTGTAGAGGGCTTTTTTATTACAATATAAATAAAGATATGTACTCGCACTAGAGATACAACATCCTGCCTCACTTAGAGCATTTACAAACATGCTTCATTAGTACCAAAATCATCATACATATATCATTATATATGCCCCCACCTTAAGGTGGTTGATGTCGTGTACTGATATCAAGAAAGGAAACAAGAGCTTTCGCAAAGCCCATGCCCCCAAGGTGGTCAACATGTGCTCATGATCGCTGAATGTTCCCACAAACATATTGATATGATTTGCTAAGATAAACATCAAGAGAGATTAGAAATCTTACTCTAAGATAATAACCAAAACAATTCATTAAAGCTATGTATGGAAATAATCACATCAAGGACCAAGGCTATACTGACAAGTTTGGAGTCCAGTATAACCATTGGGCTATATTGTAGATACCTCAGAACCAAGTGTAGCAACAAGGTGAGATACCAATCAAAGTGTACAATAGTAGATTGAGTGGATTGTAAACTATTAGTCACAACAAATTCCATAAGATGATACATCACATAGAGTGATTCTACTAGTCAAGTGTTGGATAATATATATCAACCCCATCATCATGTATGGACTAGGTCCATTTTTTCTTTGCTTGCTGAAGGGACACTTGGTCCATATCAGTATTTATTTATTTTTCATCATCCATCGGCTAGGTTGAATCACTAGAATAATGTAAACAATAAAATGAGAGAGGAGAACAAGTGCCTTAGGAACACCACGTAGGATGATACCCCCAAAACACCCCCCATGATGCTGTGCCCGTAAGGCATGACACACAACAAAAATAGAGGAGAGGAACAATAGAAGAATGGTCACAACACATAGCACAACATGGGGAGAGCACAACATAGAGAGAGGGTCATGTAAGGGAGCAAAAGAATGCTATGACAAAAGTGACCACAACAGGTTAGAAATACTTACCTATTATCTTTGATTCTAATCTTTACATTTATTATCAAAGCTTTATCCTTTGTTCTTCCTTCTTGCTAAATGATGTTATCCACATTGTCATGAAGGTTTTCTCTTACAGTATTCAAGGATGGTAGAGAAGGACCCTGACAGATTCCCATTTCAGTCGAGTGAAGTAATGAAAAAGCCAGGAAAATGCCCATTTCAACTGGTTTGTAGGGTGTTGGAATACCTTGGTTGTTAGGAATAGTATGCTTATCAATGTTATCTAAGTTGTTAGCAGTTTCCAAGGTATGTGAATGTTCAAGTAAGGGCGTGTGATCCATTTGTTTGTTTAAAATGTAGTTAAGAAGTGTTTGAAGATCCCTTAATGAATTTTCAGTGTCAATAGGATGAAGAAGTTGTTTGCAAAGAGAGTCTACATCCTCTAATGCTTCATCCTATCTAGGGAGAGCATGGAGAGATGGCAGAGTAGTGTTAAGGAATGTCTCAATGATTTCTTCTTCTTGTGTCAAAATACCCTCACCAAGTGAGGTTATGTTGGGAGAAGACTTCAAATTATTAAATGAATCACCCCGGGCTATATCAACCTTGTGTCTCAGAAATGATGTCCATTATATCATCATGAAATGTAGGAAGAGAAGGAGGGACATTTTCATCATTACTTTCCTCATAAATATTCGTAGAAATGAAATTAGTAAGATCTTCCAAGATTGAAGGGTAAATACCCAGGATAGTGACGAAGCTTTCAAAATAAGATATGTAACAAAGAGTATCATACGTAGAGCTTATGGACATGTCAATATCATACATGTATGCTATTTGGTGTAAGACTTGAGGATACTTATTTGAAAATTTTGGAAAAGTTGTCAACATCTATGATTTATGCAAATAAAGATTTGAATAACAAGATGGATCCATGATGCTCGTTTGAAAAAGCTCAAATTTCATAATGATCAACAAGGCAGTATAGATGAGACTATTTCACCCCCAATCACTTGTTTGAGGGGAATGAGTACTAAAAGAAACACATAGTCCACAACAAACAAAATGAATAGGAGGAAAGAGTACAACACAACAAGGTCCAATTGATGATTTTAAAGGTTTTGATCAAAAGATGTGAAGAGGTGTGTAGACAAGTAGTGTTGAAATACACATTGTGTAATTAGGAATATGCCAATTTTATTGCAACTTCAATGAAATAATGCCAAATTTTCAAATGATAAGTGAATATATACTTTAAAATGAGTGAAATATCTAATAATGCAAGGTTCTTAAGATGAATGTAATGAAACAACACAGATTTATGCTTGTTTATGCAACTAAAAATGCTTACTTTTTTCACCTTTTTTCAATGCAAATGCCTAAAATATGTAGTGTAGTGATGAAAATGATGAGGGGAAGCAAACTAAAACCTTTTTATCAATCCAATGATGTAGAAAAATCTTTCACAACACACCTATCATGAAAATCTAGATGAACGATGAGTCAAGATAGTGAAAATGCAATGATTTTAAACCCTAATAGTGAAATTAAGGCATAAAAATATGCAAAGTAATGTATGAATGAATTCTAATCAGATTGAAGATATGAAATAGCTTAGATAAGATCTGAAAATGACTCCTAAATCCTACAATGCTCAATGCAAGTTCAAGTTTAAGGAGATATGAATGAATATGCTAGTTTTTGTTGAAATTCACTATGTTTGAATGCAAATTTTGAGATGTAAATGCAAACACACACAATGATGAAACTAATGAGGAGCCTATCGGCAAGAAAAAGTGCTATTGGCTACTTTAGATTTTACTTCACCGATACGCTGATGACTTTTGTCTTCGGTGAGACTACACTATCGGCAACCATCATTTTGTTAATTATGATACACGATCACTTTCTCTCTTCACTGTGACCCTTATCATCAGTGAACACTTACCAACTTAAGCCAATGCACTGATGGACCAACCACTCTTCAGTATGACTCCAATACATTAGTCACTTTGATCACTCATCGGCCAGATGAATGCTATTGGCCAAACCTTAAGATCTCTTGCCGCTAGCCAATTTCTCCCAATGGATCTCCATTGGTATTAATTATCCCTTATCACCCTGATGTAACCATGACAAATTAGCATTTGCCATCATGGTTTCGGCAAGATATACACTTATCGGTGGAGCCAAAAAGTATCAACCTGATACTCCAATAACATCCTCTCTTTGCTATTGGCCAGAGTCCTTTAGGTCGCCAGAACTTGTCTCTTTGTTGGCACAATCCAACGACACCACTAATGGTTAGTGACCATCTTTGGCCATGACTCTACGACACAGTGATATGCTGATAGGGTTGTCAACTCTCACATAGTCTGATCTACACTCTACGCCTAGCACATAGAGATGCTAGGGCATGCTACTATGCACACTCCTCAGTCTGGAACATCTACCTCACTAAATAGGTAAATGAAAGGAAAAAAAATAGAAATATGTATAGACTGATGCCATTCCACTGATTTCTTTGGAAATCCACCAGTGGAATGGTTATCGACTCATCTTCGACAATTTAGACTAAACTATTTCAATTGCAGAGAACAGAGAGCTATTATGAATAGTTAGGAAATATTTATGACATAGATCAAACACAGAAGATGATGGACATAAGTTATTATTGCTCAATTGATTTCTGAATCACAATCTTTGAATCTACATAACCCTCCTCTTGGTTGCTCCTCTGTACTTTTATTAAGCCAAAGTTGGAAGATCAACTGTTGCTCAACAGTTAGGGAAGGCCAACTACCCTAAATCCCAACCAACTCCTGGTGACCTTTTTAGATTCTATTAGATACAAAATGTGTCCATTATTTGCCAAATGGAATACAAAGACTTCTAGGTTTTAAGAAAACAAGACATGAACAAGATGACATGGCCAAATAGGCCTTATTTCAACATAGTAGATTTTACTATGGTGCCCCTACACCAGAAACACCACAATCAAAAATTAGATTTAAATGAGTATTAAAGATGAGTAGTAAATCTAAAACAATATTTTAACTACAGACCCTAGATTTTGAAACTACTAGGTTATGAGAAAAATACAAAATTTTAAGCAAACCCTAGCAATTTAAGTATGAAAATGCAATGTAAAGGATTATAGGATGATGAATTCCTATAATTTGTCTTAGATCTAATGTAAGTATCAGATATTAGATGAAATGCAATGAAATTGATGCAAACTATGCCTTAATGCAAGTCTTGGATGCTTAATTTTTTCAACATTTTCAAATTTTTGCAAGCTTTATGAATGTAGAATAAAGTAAATGATATGTATGAATGCAAATTTGATGTATAATAGTTAGAAAGATGCAATGTTCAGAAAAATATAGGTTCACCAAATTGTTATGTAGAAAAAGAGGGTTTATTGATTTGATTGATAGTTTAATTAGATCGTCCTTTCACTACATAGATTCAAGGACATTAAACTGAGTTGAATCACAAATTTTGTAAGAGGACTCAGCTACAGGTTTGGTGTCACTTGGAATGGATAGACATAGTTAACATATCTAGGAAATTTATGCTTTATTTTTCACTTTTGCAAGAGGACTCGGCTACATGTTTGGTGTCACTTGGAATGCATAGACATAGTTAACATTTGCATACCACAGGAATAGGTTAGTTTACTATTCTATTCTCACATATATATCAATGATGTTATATAATCCTAGCTTCCTTTATTATTTGGCTCTGCTCTGTATATTCCATATGCTAATTCCTTCACCAATTGATGTCTTCAATTGCTTCAAACTTCTCACACTTATACCTTCTCAAAAGATATGACTTTGACCAATGGTTATGTCTCTTGTCTCTTGCAAACAAATCACATCCCTTCCTTAATACAAATCACTGCCCTTTAATAAACATATTTGTCTTCTAGCATAATTTTCTGCTTTGTCTTCTAGTTTAATTTGTCTTCTAGCAATTTTGTCTCCTCCTTCAAATCGTCTTTTAGTGCATTTGTCCTTTTGTGACTTTTATCTTTTGTGATTTTTTCTTGTGTCACTAAACAAATGAATGCTAATCATTTTATTATCAAGTGTTTGATTTTTGTCTTGTTAAATTTAAATCTTTAATTTAAATTTTGCCTTATCAAGGGAAGTTGGCCTATCTCAAGTATGGAACACTTCAGTCCACCCTACCCAAAGATTGCTTGTCCTCAAGCAATTTCAGGTTCGAATGATCAAACATGTCAACTCCTTCCCATGTTGCCTCTTCAATAGGTATACCCTTCCACTTGACAAGGTATTCCTCAACTATTTTGTATCTTAGTCTTTCTCTCCCATATTAATGATAAACTCTGGTTCCAAGATTAACTTGCCTTCGTCATCGAGTGGTGGCAATCCTGGACAAGGGATGACATGTTGCCCCAACACCTTTTTAAGGTGAGACACATGAAACACATTGTGAATTCTACTATTTATGGGAAGTTCCAACTCATAGGCTACTTCCCCTATTTTCTTCACTATTTTATATAGCCAATAGAATCAGGGCTTAAGTTTTCCTACTCCACTGGTTTTGAGTGATGATCGTTTGTATGGTTATAACCTCAAAAAGACCAAATCTCTAATCTCAAATATTCGTTCACTTCTTTTTATGTCCGCATATACCTTTTGTTTGTTTTGTGCTTTGTGGAGGTTATCTTTAAGCACATTTATTATGTCCATATTTTGTTGTATGAAATCCCTAGATCCTGGCACATGACTCTCTCAGCAGATCAAGCCTCCAAAAGTTGTTACCTCATATCTGTATAATGCTCGAAAGGGACTCATCCCTATAGACATGTGGTGAATGGTATTGTATCAATACTCTCCCAAGTGTAGCCATTTAATCCACCCATTCTGCTGTCTGGTAACATAGATCCTCGAGTATCCTTCCAACCATTTGTTGACAATCTCAATTTGTCCATCGGTTTGTGGATGATAGCTAGTACTAGGAGTTAATTCTGTTCCAACTAGTTTGAATAGCTCTTACTAAAATAGACTAAGGAAATGACTATCTCGATCACTCACAATAAGCTAAGGTAGTCCATGTAACCTAAAAACTTATTTAAAGAAGACTTCGGCCACCTGGGGGGCCCTAAACTCTATTGATATAGCCATGAAGTGTGCATATTTGTTTAAGTGATCAACCACCACTTAGATGCAATCTTTTCCTTGTACCTTAGGTAGCCCCATTATGAAGTCCATAGATATGCTCTCCCATTTCTGATTGGATATGGGCAAGGGTTGAAGTAGTCATGTTGGGTATGTTTTTTTTTATTTCTTTGACATACCATGCATTCCCTAACATGTTTCAACACATCTCCTTTAATGAATTTCCATGAGAACCTCTCCCTAATCTATTTATAGGTCGTGTAGTATCCTTGATGTCCCACTGATGGGTTGTCATGATAGTTTTTTAAAATCTCCTTTACTCTTGACTCAGGTGTGATGTATATCCAGTCCTTATAAAGAATGAGGTCATCTACAACCCGATACCTCTCATCTTGTATCTTTGCTTCTATTATATCACTTGAGAATGAGTCCTTTGCATATTCTGTGAGTATAGATGTTTTCCATTCCATGGATATCATTGTCATTGAACCAAGATGGGGTCTTCGTGACAAGGCATTAGCTACAATATTGTTTTTTCCTTTCATGTATTCTATGTCGAAGTCATATGCTTGCAGTTTGCTTACCCATTTTTGTTGTCTACCATTCAAGTCCTTACGACTTAAAAAAAATCTTAGGCTATTATGGTCAGTCTTCACGATGAATCTCCTACAAATCAAGTATTGTCTAAACTTGGCAAGGGCATGCATATTTGCTAACATCTCCTTGTCATAGACTGAGTATATCTTTTCTATGTCCTTAATGTTCCTTCTATTGAAGGCTATGGGGTGTTTATTTTGCATTAATATTGCCCCAATGCCTTCTCCTAAATCATCATAATATAACTCAAAGTGTGAGGAGAAATCTGGTTTGCCAATACAAAATAGGAACTCATTACTTAATCTTTTCAAAAGTTGTTTGTGCTTCCTCATTCTAAGTAAATGCGAGCCCTTCTTAGTTAGATTGGTGAGTGGTACGATGAGTTTTGAGAATCCTTTTACAAACATTCATAATAATTGCATAGTCCCAAGAACCCCTTAAGGTGTGTGAGGGTTTTTGGTTTTGGCCAACTTTGAATTGCCTCGATCTTTTCTTCATGCACTTTTACTCCTTGGGCATTGATCTTATGTCCTAAGTACAAGATTTCCTCCATACCAAACTCACATTTGGACAATTTGGCAAATACGGAATGTTGCTCAAGTATCTCTAGTACTTCATTTACATGTTTTTAGTGTTCCTCTCATGTCTTACTATAAATTAGGATGTCATCAAAAAAGACCAACTAGAATTTCATTAGTTACCCTCTGAAGATATGTAAGATTAGAAGTGGCTGGTGCATTGGTTAGCCTGAATGGTAAGATAAGGAACTTGAAATGACCATAGTGGCACCTAAAGGCCATCTTTGGTATGTCCTACTCCCTTAGTCTAATTTGGTAATGACCCAATCTTAGGTCAATTTTAGAAAATTAGACTTCTCTGTGTAGTTCTTCAATAAGCTCATCAACTTAGGGAATACAAATTCTATTCTTTATTGTTTTCTTGTTTAATTCCTTAGACTAGATGCACATACTCATTGTACCATCTTTCTTCTTTAAAAGTACAACGAATGAGGCAAAAGGGCTAGAACTTGGTTGGATATGTCCCATTTCTAACAATTCTTTTATGGTCTTTTCAATTTCTTACTTATATTTGTGAGGGTGGTGATAGCGGATGGTGACAACTGGTTTTGATCCCTCTTCTAGTTTGATGGAGTGTTCAGAGCCCCTTTTTGGAGGGAGGCTTGGAGGGATGTCACTAAAGACCTTTTTATGCCTTTTTATTAAGGGTTGTATGTCTACATGGATTGATTTCCCTTTGGGAGTAGTTTTATCTAGGATCAAGCATTGGGCCACCCATTCTACTTGGTCATGCCTAAGGATTTTTTCCATCTTGGCTGAAACTACCCTTGGGGACCCATTGGATAGACCTTGCAATAAAATCCTTTCCCCATTATGCTTAAAACATATTTCTAGGTTTTGGAAGTTCATGTTGACATCCTCTAATAAGTGTAGCCAAGGGGTGCCCAAAATTACATCAGTATCCCATAGTTTTACAATGTAGAATTTGTCCTTGATTTGATGTTTTTTCATCCTGATGTTAAGTTGGGAGATCTTTTTTCTGCATGGTGTGGTGAATCCATCTACTAGAGCCGCATTGAATCCTTTCAAGTCTTCTATTTCTAACCTCATCTTTTCCACTAAGTTTTCATCTATAAAATTGTGGGTAGCCCCACTATTAATGAAAGTTGTCACTTTATTACCCTTAATTTCCCCTCAGGTTTTAAAGGGGTGATGTTTTGATTCCCTTGAGATGGAGGCCAAAGTTTGACACTCTTGGTCTTCATCATCATACTTTATTTTCTTGCTTAGGTTTTCTTCATTGGTAGTTTCTTTAATGGGTATTGCCTCTATGTTGTGGGCTTGACTTTTTCTCCCACATATATGCCATGGCTCCCACTTTTCTCTAGATTTGAAACATAGGTTCTTCCTTTTAAGATCCCTTGTATTACACTTGTGTCTTGATCCCCATGGATCGTTGCATCTAAAACACATATTTACTTCTTGTCCTTCCTTTTGCTTACATCTATGACTGGGCTCCCATCTTTCTTGGCAATCGTAGCATAGTCTTTTCCTTTGAAACTCTTCTCAGGTTTCTTGGGAAAGGAATGGTTTTCTTTGTTTTCCCCTTCCATGGAAGTATTTGTCTTCCTTTTTGAGTGACCTATTTCTCTTATCTTGGCATTAGACATAAGGCCTTTTGGATTGCCTCTCCTCAGATATTTATGGGACCATAACCGGTAACCCTTGGAATTTAGTGATATAATCCTCATGAGTTCCCCTTTGTCTTAATTGAGTCAATTTCTTAAAATATTTTTCAGTGTGTACTTGGTCAAATCTCTCAATCAGTTTTCTGGTGAAATCATCATAAGTGGTTATGTTTCGGTGGTCTTGGGTAATCGATCCATGGTGCCACCAATTGTGTGCAACCCCTTCTAAATGTAAAACGGTTAATGTGATGGCATCTTCTTCTATCATGGGATCAAGAGTTAGATATGTATTCAATTTTTGGATCCACTCACGGGCGGTGACTCTCCCCGATCCATCAAAGTTAGGGATAGTCATTTTGCTTACTTAAATATGTTGTAAGTTTTTGATAGGTTGACCTCTTACCCTTCTAGGGTTAATTCTTGATCTTGCCTCAAAAAATTATCTAAATGGAATTTTTCTTCTAGTTTCAAGGTCAAACCTTGAATATGAATCGGCAAGTTCCTCTAGGTCTCAATTTGTTTATTAATTTATTCCTCTTCTCTAGTTGGCACTTCCCTAGATATAAAGGAGGGTCTATTATTCTTCAAGTTGACCTTAGTGGGGTTGAATTATTTGAGTTCGCATCCCTCCTATTGGTTTGGTGATTATTGTTGTTCATATTTTGGATGGCTTAGATAATTGTGTTGTTTTCTCATTTTTCTCCAAGAGAGTTTGAGTTGTTTGTTCGTTGCATTCCATGAAGGCCCTAAATTCATTTCCCATTTGCTCTCTCATTGTAGATGCCATTTTTTGCTTTTCTCTTTCTAAGGTCATTTGAACTCTTTGGCTAAGTTGCATCAACTATCTTTTGTTCCTTAGGCTAGCAGGAACGATGCTTTGATACCACTTGTAATGTCCCCTTTAGGGGATTACCCTAAATCTTGCCCTAGAATCATAAGTTAGGGTTACAATTTACCAATTAAATGTTGTAAGCAAATTAAATCCTGATTTAGTTCCTACAATCATGTTAGATAACATTAGAAATACAATTCATTAGACCAAAACATATATAATAAATTTTCTATTCAAATCATGTAAGAGATATATAAATCTGGTTATGCAGACCTGCAACCATATTAGATGAATATGATATGAAATACATTTAACTGTAAGTCTATAAAGATTACATATAACAATCTAACAAGTCTTAAGGACTTGTGGGCTTGAGACGTAATGAGGTGCCCCAAGTATCCTATACCCTAGGCCCAACAGTAGGACCTTATCCTCTATTGGCCTCATGTGGTCCTTAACCAATGGTCTTTAACCATCATCATGAGGTGGCCTACCTAGTTAGGGCTTTACACCGTTCCCTCCATCATGCCAAACCTTCCTCTTATGATTGAAGATCCTCTTTATTTATTTCAACAATTGATTCAAGTGAGGATAGTTCAGGAAGCTACAATAGGGTGTCCTAGATCCTCAACTCTAGGCATAAGGATAGGACCTTATCCTCATTGGTCTCATGTGGTCCCTAACTGATGGTCCTTAACCATCCTCATGAGGTGGTCTCATGTGGTCCTTAACTGATGGTCCTTAACCGTCATCATGAGTTGCCAGTCCTAGTGAGGAATCATTCACCATTCCCCCTCCTTGTAGTCTTGCCTCATCCCTCCTTGACAAATCATGACTAGTATAAGAACATTGTTCATAACATCAATAATATAGGCTACATTGCCATCAACTATCAGTCTTTTAATTGGTATAATTGTAAGTGTGTGTGTGTGTGTGTGTGTGTGTGTATGTTTGAACCTCTATATTCATCTATTAAATAGACATAGACATAGTTAACATTGCATACCACAAGGATAGGTTACTTTATTGTTCTATTGTCACATATATGATTGTTGTTATATAATCCTAGATGGCTTTATTATTTGACTCTACTCTGTATATTCCATATGCTAATTCCTTCACCAATTGATGCCTTCAATTTTTCAAACTCCTCACACTTATACCTTCTCAAAATATATGACTTTGACCAATGGTTATGTCTCTTGTCTCTTGCAAACAAATCACATCCCTTCCTTAATACAAATCATTGCCCTTTAATAAACATTTTTGTCTTCTAGCATAAGTCACTGCTTTGTCATCTAGTTTAATTTGTCTTTTAGCAATTTTGTCTCCTCCTTCAAATTATCTTTTAGTGCATTTGTCCTTTTGTGACTTTTGTCTTTTGTGATTTTTTCTTTTGTGACTAATCACATGAATGCTAATCATTGTATTATCAAGTGTTTGATCACTGTCTTGTTAAATTTAAATCTTTAATTTAAATTTTGCCTTATCAAGGGAATTCAGCATGTCTCAAGTATGGGACATTTCAGCCCCCCTAAGGGATTGTTTGGAGGGAGAACTATTGACTGTCAACCCCCTGCCATGCCTCCCTACACCATCCACTTCTATGATATAATTTGTAAACAAACTGAGTTAGTTGCATAGTAATGTATATGTAATCTCTCTATATTGATATTGTTTATAAATTTGAATGCAAGGAAATCCTATCTAACCCTAATGGTTAAAGATGTATATTTGTATATCAATATTTTGTATATGTTTTTCCTATGTTATGATTGCAGAACTCAAGTGCAAGAATTATGCACTTTTGAAGATATTCAAAATGGTAAATCATAAATCCCTAAACCTAATTCGTGGCATTTGAATTTTATTTAGGTAAGGGACATTACATAAATTTATCCAACCAACAGTAAAAAGAAAAGCATCATATTATTTTGGAATGCCTTTGAATCTTATCAACTGCTCATCCTTTTGGTATTGGGGCATGTATTTCAGTAATTGGGTGAACTTTTTCCAATACTGAGTTACTAACATACCCCCTTGCCTGAGTACTTGGAAATCTATCCTCTTTTGGTCATAGAATAGCTAAGATAACAATTGTTTGTGAAACAAGGCCACATATGTGTCCTCAGTAATGTCCTCACAAGTGAATCCCTACTCTCCTTTTAGGTAATCTCATGAGGTTGTCACTTCTTTGTAAGGTGGTAGGTTCCCCATTGAGCTTTCTAGTGTTTGAAACAATTGCTCAATTCAAAATATTTCTCCAATGAGATGAACCAATCCCAGGCACCATCTCCATTCATTGCCATGAGATGTGCCTCTACCTACAAGTGTCGAAATGGCTATGAAAAGGGTGACAAAGAGCCAAAGAGAATGGAATTTGGGCTTATAGTGTGAAACAATAGTAGTAGGCAAACACGTCCTCCAAGTGTCCAAATGGCTATGACAAGGGTGACAAAGAGCCAAAGAGAATGGGATTTGGGCTTATAGTGTGAAACCATAGTAGTAGGCAAACACATCTCCCACCCCCTAGGATGCATCTCAGATGCTGGTATGTGTTTCCCATATGAGAGATGGGTACAAAGATGTCTTGAGTCATAGGAAATGTCTTGGTCGTATTTGCAAACATCTTAGTTTAATAAAAATACTCTAAATTGGAAGCATCTCCATTAAAAAAAAAAGATCCAAAGTTTAAAAAAGGAAAAAAAACTTAAGGTAGGCTTCTTCTACGTTTCTCTTCATTTTTGCGGTTTTATGAGTATGCCTCTCATTATCAGATGACTCGCGTATCATTTTTCCCGAGGAGTGAGTGAATTGTATATATTATATATCTTCTTGTGAATAGTTTGTATCAAACTCCCTCCCACAAATGGTCTGTATTTAGTGTTTAAGATTAAAATGCTTAATATTAAAAACATTGGTTTAAAAATCTGTGTAATCCTTGTCTTTAAAACTACCTTGCTTGCCATGTAAATTTTTTATCTTAAAAACTTAAAAACTTTAGTCTTCAAGTTTAAACTTTAAAACTATGTAAAAATAGGAATAGATGAAAGACTTTCTACAAGGATTATTTATTTCACATTATATATATGATATATATTTGATGTCTCCAAGTTCCCATCTCCCATTTTTGAGAAAATGGTGTATGGTACCTGTCTCTTAGCAACGTAGTGTGAAACCCATCATCCTCCCCAACTTCTCTCAAGCACTTTAGGCTTAGATGATACTATACATACTACAAACAAAAGAAAAGAGATTTTATGCTTAGTGGAACTTACTAAATGCATTGGCTTGTAGATCTCCTTAATACCTTATTCTTGCAAAATTAAGTGATATGATATAAAGGAGACAAAGTAAGGGATAGCATTCAGTTATGGCAAGGTCGCACATGGCTTTTTTCTCTTTTATGATATAATTTTGTGTCTATGGATGGAGATTCCTAGTGAGGGGGGAATAATAAAAAGCATTTGAAGTAAAGTTCCTTCTTTGTTCATCTATCATAATAGTTTGTATCTATGGGTGGAAAATATGAAATAAGAGTGGAAGATTCTAAATTATTGATACTCTCCATGGTCTTCTAAAAATAGTGGACTCTAAAAAAGTGGAAACTGAGCTAGTGCAAAGCATGTCAAAATGTGGGTAAATACATCCAAAAACATTAAAAAGAAAAGCATCATATTCTTTTGGAATGTCAACCAATACACTTAGCATGGAAGATATGCTTTAGGATAGGCTTGGTCACAGCATGAATTATAGATGAGACCAACAAATTCACAAATGTACCTGCCTATCCGGCACCAGCAAGCACAATCTGCTACTACCTCCTAAAATATATGTGCCTTTATTTTTCTTCTTTTTACTATTGGAATTTATTAATCTTTGTCAGCGTATTAACTTCAGCCTACCCCCATGTTAGACTTGGGGATTTCCAAAATCTCATCCCAGCACCATTGCACCTACCAGCATTAAATTTTGTAGGTCATTTTGAATTTAAAAGGAGAGTTTGAGCACCCATTTCTGGACATGAATGAATGAGACAAAAGAGAGGAAAAATAGTTGACCATAAGCACAAGAGTAAGCCTGCAGTAGCAGAAGAGAGAGTGAGAAGAAAAACAAAGAGAGTAGAACCTACAATAGTAGAAGGAATGTGAAGGAGAATAATAGAGAGAACAGTAGAGAAAATATAGTAGAAGGGAATGTTAGAGCAGCAATAGTGATCTACAGGCAGCTACGGAGTTTTTGGATAGCAGCTCGAGATTTGAATTAGTGTGCAACTCCAGAGATTGGGGTAACTCAGAAAATAAAGCAGTAGCTCTACCATTGAATGTGTATGAAGTTTTGAATGTAATTGTAAAGTGGAAAATATAAATATATTTTGCTGTTATTGCATTTTGTCTCTCTCTCTCTCTTGTGTTTGTGTTTTGTTTTTCTGATGTCCACTATGTTGTAGCACTTGTCTGGACAGCCTTTTAACCTCTCCTACCTGCCAACATTTACTAAGTTATTAAAACTTAGCTCTTGAAAAATTAACATATACTATAAGTCTAAGACTTAAGTTGATACTATTTTGCAGCTCCTTTATTCTAGTTATTGTTTGATGTTATATATGTTATTTTGTAACCATTGAAACATGAACTATTCTCAATGTACTCCCATGGGAATTTTGGAACTTTACCAGAATACACACACACATGCACATAATAGCATCTTTTATCCCCCCAAAAAAAGTTGATGATTATGCTTCTCAAGCTCTCAGAGCATGCAAGCTAGTCTAGCTGCTTCTATTTTCAGATTGTTCAAGCAACACTTTTGGTAGCAGGAGCACCTTCAGATCTGGTTCATGTGATTATAGGGTAAATTCCCTACATGTAAGATTTTATTTTTTGATTTGATAACAACTTTAGCATAGATTTGAATTTTATTTCTTGCTATTCCATTGTTGGAAAAAATATTTTTTTGCACTAAAGGACTGTTCTTGCCTTTATCATTTTGATTTGCTAATTGAATATTCTCATGTCAGAGTTTTGGTGAGACTGGAGAAGCACTTGTCTCCTCCATTGATAAAGCAATATTTGTTGGATACCCTGCTATTGGGAGGATGGTATGCTTAGACAAGGAAAATTAACTATTTGAAAGAATACTTCGATGAAGTGTAACATCAAGGACTGCCCATATTGCAGGATATGGAAAAAAAAATTTCACCAGAAGCTGTAAATGCAAATCTGCTGGTAGACATGCAAACAAAATGTGAAAGCGTAGACCAAGAATGTTAACTGCTTGACACCATAATTCAATGCAATGCGGTCTCATGGACTGCAATGATCACAAAATATGCACATAATCTAGGCACAATGTTGCGAAACCCTAATATCGAGAAGGCTTCAGAATATTGGAGTAGCTGATTTCCAATCTCCCTGATATCCTGAGAAGGGTTTAAACATTTGTTTGAAGAAATCATTAGGGAGAGTAAATCATATTGGTCGAATAAAATAAAGGTCCCCCTAATCTAATAATGTAAAGGGTAAAATGGTACATTAGCCAAAATTGAAAAAATATAAAGTGGGCCGCAGAAACGATGACTAACAAATATTAATACCAAGAAGCTTATATCCAAGAGGCTTCAGGATAGCAGAGAGAGTGTGTTGATGGTCTCCTTGAAAACCTGATGGAGCAATATAAGAAGCATTAACATCAGTGAAAGATATTATATGCCGCGGGTGAAATATTAACATAAATTGTGCAAAGTGAGGATTTTATGAAGTTGTAAAATACTTTCAACGGAGTGTGGAATATTTTCACTAAAGGGGTGTAAGGTGGAAAATTCTTTAACCAATGGAAGATTTTAGTAATCATAAATAAGAATATTTTTATTCCGAGGCAAAATATTTTAAGGGATTAACCAAGTTGGTAATTATTTTACCTAAAGTATACTTTTATAAAAGTTCATATGATGGCGAGTGAAACAAGAAGGGGTAATCATTTTTCACCTATAAATATGTTCATCAAATAAAGGTGAAAACACACATAGATAAAATAATCAAGAAATGGAATAAAGATTAAAGTATTAAAAATATTTTATTGTGCGAAGGCAAAGAAGTCAGATTAAATATTTTATTATTGAAGGTAATCAAAATAACAAAAGGTTGCACCGGAATGGATGAAGGGTCATAACCCTAAAAGTACAAAATATAATTGGGAGATAAAAACCATTATCATAAATCATCAAATAAGCAGTAGTAGGAGCAATTATTAGGGTTAGGTAGAAAATAAAGTATCACAATGAAGACTTCCTATGCACATTATAAAATCTTTTGAAGTAATTGAATGGAGAAGGAATATTTTTATCTAGTGTCCAACCTTCCTGGTGTTCAATTATTTATTAATATTCATTAATATGTGTTATCTGTGTTATCTCCAGAATGGTTTTCCTTTGCTATTTAAATTAAATATATCAAGGATGTGTTTAATTTATCAGGGCACATTTGTTGCACTCATGTGATCTATTTGATTGGTTTCTGTGAGAAGTTGATTAAAGTCCTTCTAAGTGATTTATGTTTATTATTCTTTGCCAAGAGTTAAAATCCTTTAAGTAAATCATCTTGGTTGGTTTCCTTCACACTAGAATTAAAAGTCCTTTCAATTGATCATAGTAACCTGGGAAAATATCATTGGGATCGATAAGAAGAGCCTTATAACCAATATTCTTGCACGTTTATACAAGGTATAAACAATTGAAAGTGCCAAATAATTAGAGTTAAGGCAAGAGGGAGGACACATTTACCACACACATCCTAACTCTATTTCTCAAGATAGATAAAGAATTGGTCATTACAAAATAACATTTCAAAACCTTATTTAGATATTCAAAATCTCAAACATTAGCATTAGGAATAACTTTTAGCCTTATATCTATCTCACATCTACATGCCAATGTGAGTAGATCACTAAGGTCACATAAATCTGCATTATATATCAAGGTACACCTACCTAGGTCTGGCAGAGCCTAAAGAGAAGGGGGGTTTAAATCATATTAACCCTATTTCATTAGCCAAAAGTGTTAAGAGAGTTTGGCATCCTTTTAATATTAACAACCTGCATTTTTTAGACCTAACATGTTACCTGATAATAATTTCCTTTTTTCATTTCATTGTACTCTACTTGTCTCTTTGTTTTCTCTTGGGACTCAGTACAAATACCATAATGACCCAATCTTTATTTCTATCATTTTCCATCATATACGAGAGATCATTTAGTTTGAAGCCTTTAATACAATATCTTTACATAACAATAGTATAAAAAAAATTATTATTGAAGGAACAATTTGGTAAAATTAAATTATTCCTCTCCCTATGATTTATTAACATACTAATTAGTATTTATAGCTTCATTTAAAATGATTTCTTGAATACTATGTAGCAAATCATCCAAGGAGGTAGTGGACGAACTCCCAACCATATGAAGACCTAGATTGGCTAGTTTGTCTACAGCATGATTACCTTCTCTAAACACATGCTGAATGGATATATAGGGGATATTAGAAACCATAATTCTTATGTCCTCTATATAATCTCTTAGCATCTAGGGGGTGTTCTCTGACCTAGTGACTAGGTCTAGCACCACTTTAGAGTTGCCTTCCACTTCAACCTAATTGAACCCATATGATTGGATTTTGTGAAGTCCCAAGCACAATGCATAAGCTTCTACCATATTATTAAAAGCCATTCCAATGGCCTTTGCAAAAGACTCTATGATTTTTCCTATTTTATTTATTATAATGCCCCTAATTGATGAAGGCCCAGGATTACCTTTTGAACAGTCGTATTAAATATTATGTTATTAAAATTGTTCTACCCAATTTAAAACTCAGAATACGATACAAGATTCTTTTTTGTGTGTGTGTCATGTCATTTTTAAAAAAATGGAATGATAGTTTGTAGTCATTTGTATGTGGCCTTGTCTACATCTAATATATGTTTTGTTCAATTCCAATGTTTAGACCATGCCATCAAACGTTTGAAATTGTGAAGTCTAAATGTTGAATTGTCAAATATTAAAATTGTCATAAAATGTTAATTTATGCATATATGTTTTTGATTAGAGGTAAATTAGGTTTTGAAGGGGCCCTGAAACCCTTCACAATAGGCCAAAATGATAGTCAAAACAAATTAAAATGATCACAACAACGAACTGCACAACACAACCAAACAACAGCAGCTAAGATGCCAACCCAAAACAACCATTAGAAACCAACTACACAACCCTAGGCTTCGATGTCATGCCCGTACCAGGCCCACCTGTATGTCAACCATACAAGTGGGAAAAAAAAGATGGAAATATTTTTTTTTTAAAGGAATTGAGTTAAACTCGAAACTCCATTATCAGTTTACCTATAGTTCACCCTTGTATAACAAACATGTATTGGTTTGATGATGATCGTTCTCTAATTTACAAGTATCCTAATAACTAATTGCCAGGTTAAACTAATAAGAATATTAAAATATTTTGTTAAGCTTAGTCCATAAAGTTAAACTATAATTTTTCCACCACTAAGTGATTTAATTAAATATAACGATGTTTTAGTAAAATTTAATTTTAAAAATACCATTACACTTAATATAACATTCATCAAAGTTTATAAGATATTAATGACTTAGATATATTATTTGATTCTTTAATTTAAATTTACAAAAATGGGTTTAGTTTAACATTTAATAAATCAGAGTTGCTAATTTGATAATACAAAACATTAAATATAAAATTACCACTACTAATTTACAACTTTAACCACAATATTTTATTTTAAACTAATTTCTTTTAATAATGCAATAAACTATTTTTTTTTTCATGATGTCAAATTGAATATTTTATTAGTAAATAATCAAATCTTTCAAATTCTTTCTAGAATAAAACTTCAAGATAATAAATTCAACGTAATAATAATAATTTCCATATTTGATAATTAATATCTATTTAACAAAAGATAAAGCAAATCTTTGTTACTAATTATGACATCAATTTAATATCTTCAATCTCTAAATCTTTTCTTTTTAATAAAATTAACTAACATCTTTCTTATTTAGAACTAATTGCTTTTATCGAGAAAATCCAACTAAATCTCTTCACTCATTCTCAATTCCAAAATGACATGATTTATATCTTTTAATTGTTATTTGAAAATAGAAACTATTAAATATATTTAAACAAATCCATTTCTATAATAAAACAAGTTTTTTGTTCAAAAAAGAATATACAAATTTTGTTTCCATAAAATCTAATTCTTTTATTTTTCTAATAAAGAAATAAAAGAATTAGATTTTATGGAAAGAATTAGAATTTGAAAGATTTGATTATTTACTAATAAAATATTCAATTTGACATCATGAAAAAAAAAATAGTTTATTGCATTATTAAAAGAAATTAGTTTTTATTGCATTATTAAAAGAAATTAGTTTAAAATGAAATATTGTGGTTAAAGTTGTAAATTAGTAGTGGTAATTTTATATTTAATGTTTTGTATTATCAAATTAGCAACTCTGATTTATTAAATGTTAAACTAAACCCATTCTTGTAAATTTAAATTAAAGAATCAAATAATATATCTAAGTCATTAATATCTTATAAACTTTGATGAATGTTATATTAAGTGTAATGGTATTTTCAAAATTAAATTTTACTAAAACATCATTATATTTAATTAAATCACTTAGTGGTGGAAAAATTATAGTGTAACTTTATGGACTAAGCTTAACAAAATATTTTAATATTCTTATTAGTTTAACCTGGCAATTAGTTATTAGGATACTTGTAAATTAGAGAATGATCATCATCAAACCAATACATGTTTGTTATACAAGGGTGAACTATAGGTAAACTGATAATGGAGTTTCGAGTTTAACTCAATTCTGGGAGTGTGTTTGGGTCATGTTGTTGAATGTGTAGTAGTGACATGTTAGCACTTTATGTGAAAATGTTTGTGTAGTTAATTTAAGATGTAAGTAGTAACACAAGTACTTGGATTGACTTACTTTTAATTCTTTTTAGTTTATTTTTTAAAACTATAGTTTAAATTGTTGTGTGTCCCTATTTTCCTTTTGAATAATGAACTTCTAGTCAAATTAGAATGAAATGAATCCAATTAGATGCATAGTATGTTTAACATCTCTTTATAAGTGCAAATTTCTTGTATCTTCTAGTCAAATATTGCTTAGAACGAAGTAGATTGTTTAAGGGTGCAGTTGTCATGTGCAATACTATAAGTATGTGTGTTGATGTTTTTTTTTTTTTAAATTTATAAGGTGATAGTGGTTTCCTACTTCATTTGATTTATCCACTTCTTTGCATCTAGTCTCGAGGCCTAGTTTATAATGGAGCCAACCTTTTTCAAACATGACATAATTGATTTTGTTATAGATAGTCCACACTAGTTTAGGATGTAAATTGAAATCTTCCCTAAGTGCACCTTGGTCATTCCAAATTGGAGTCTTGATGTCCTTAATGGTGTCTTAACAAATTTCTTCTTTTGACTTTATAAATTATTTGTGCTCTTAGAAACTACTTTAATGATAGTAGTTTTTTTTTCTCTAATTGTTAAGTGGATTGGTTGGGAAAACAAAGTTAGAATTAAGGGTGTATAAGGCTTGATTTGAATAAATATTTCTAGTGGATTATAAGGTAATATAAAGTTGTGTGATCTCCTTCAAATAAATGTATGTTACTAGTAAAATATGTGAAGTGTTAGACTATTGATCATTTATATGCTTTAGGATAGAATAATGACAATAGATAGAGGATATAGTCAAACATGTTAAGAGCACTTTGATTGAAGAATATGTATATTTATACTCTTATGAACCCATTCTAACCATGAAACTAGAACTCTTTCTATTATTAGTTATTATGTGTGGAAAAGTATTTGCAAATGATCTTTGTGTGAGTTAGTATTGATTAAGAAATGAAGCATACTTAGCATATTGTACCTCCTTGTGTGTATTATTGTGATATTCAATGAAAGATAAATGTAAAAGATTGGTGTCATTCACATTAGTTGATAATGATGTAGATTACACATAAAGTTACATTATTTATGCATACTTGTTTAGTCATCTTTGTTTGAATATGAAATAAGATAAAAGTTGTAATATATGAATTAGGTCCTTGAATGAGTTTGTTTTAAGTACAACATATAGTAGGCAATTAAGGCATGCTTTTTCCTCCTTATGTGGTTGGATGTGTAAGTAACTATCCTTAGATTTTGAGTTTATGATGAACTATTATTTCAATATATGAGATTGATTTAGGAAATATCTAATGTATGCATGTATTGTGTGATAAGAAGGCACTAGTATCTTATGTGATTGTATTTTTAGATTTGAAATAGGATATTAGGTACCTCTTTAATTGTTTTCTTATAAATAACTACTTTTAAAGTTGATAGGATTGAATGCATGGTATGGTAGAGGTGTGTTGCTTCTCATTCAAATGTGTGGGTTGCTTCCTTTACTTTTAAGGTGGTGATATTCAGGTTAACACCCTCTTTCTATTCCAGTAGATTGGGCACTCAAATTTGATTTAGATATGAATGAAAGTGGTGTTCATTGGGAGATCATAATAATATTCCACGAGCATATCTCTCAATTGACCTTTCTTTTTTGTTAAACCACGCTCGTTAGTGCACAAGAAAAAGTCTAATTCAGGTTGTTATATTGTTGCAGTTGAGATGGGGTACACTACAAGTTTGTTAATCTTTTGATACCAACATTATATATTAGTGTTGGAAAAACTATTTCTAGTATGGTTCCGTTCCCTTGCTTTTTAATGCAATAGTGAATTATGGGTTTGAATAGTATTAGGTGTACCATAATAAAAATTTAGAATATATTATAGTTTCCTTAAACTCTCTTAGATACTCTTGCACATGTTATACCTTTGCGCTAGGCTTTTTCATTGATTATAATACATGTTCATTATAATGAGAGCTATGGGATTATCCAATGACATGGTTATCTTAGAATAATTTTTTTTAGGGATGAGTCTACCATACTCCTTCTCCCCTTTGGGTGGCTTGTATAGTCATGATGAAATTTTGATGGACAAATTTTTATGAGATTAAATTGGTTTGCTTCTTTAATTAATTTATGTTTTTTTTTTTTGTTTTTTTTTTTTTTATATGAATCTTTAAATTTTCAACCAACAGTATGAAATTTTTTATTTTCATGGGCTGCTTGGCCAACTAGATTTGATATGTTCCCTTGCCTTAGGAACTTATTGAGTTGATATTTTGAATGAATTTGACACATTGTTGCATTGGTGGCCACACTTGAATTTTATTATCTTTATGAGGTTTCATTTTGGATTTTAATTGATATTGGTATCACTTTTATTTTACAATTATTGTTTCCTTTTGAGGCATTTGCTTAATTGTTATTGTTAGTGCTTATGAAGTTTTGCATGTATTTAAGTTGTCATTTTTTTTAAAAGGGGCCCTTGGAAGGTTGTATGGGGGG